>OX453290.1:14358626-17223299 GCA_949710015.1 Crataerina pallida
TCCTTATTTTTTAAGATATATATAACAAGGTATAGATTTTGTATTAAATTTTTGTAAATCCTCCGAAAAGCTACTCTTGCATTTCAAATATAGTTAAAGTATATTACATGTAACAAATAACTATTTTTACAAGGGATAGGTCCCTCAATTTGTAAGAACTTTTGCATAAGGTGCTATACCCCTATATGCTGCCAAAGAAGTATGAATTTCCACTATACCACCACTATGGTAGCATTCAGTATTTTAAGAATACTCTTCCAAATGGGTGGTCTATTTTTATATCTAGCTAACCATTTAGTCCTTGTCTGTATCCTTGTTCCAATTGATTTTCTTTCCATTAGTAATAGTTGAGGACAGTTCCTACGCAGTAATCAGTTTTACATATTTTGGAACATGCTCTTAATGTTGCACGACGTACAGCTGAGTGGTTGTTGCCTAAAAGTATGCGATACCCATCCTAAAGGTTAACTTCTAGATGAACGATCGTTGAATGCCTTGCATGAATTGGAAAAGCAAAAGCCATATATAACATATAAAATATAACATATAACATATAACATATAACATATAACATATAACATATAACATATAACATATAACATATAACATATAACATATAACATATAACATATAACATATAACATATAACATATAACATATAACATATAACATATAACATATAACATATAACATATAACATATAACATATAACATATAACATATAACATATAACATATAACATATAACATATAACATATAACATATAACATATAACATATAACATATAACATATAACATATAACATATAACATATAACATATAACATATAACATATAACATATAACATATAACATATAACATATAACATATAACATATAACATATAACATATAACATATAACATATAACATATAACATATAACATATAACATATAACATATAACATATAACATATAACATATAACATATAACATATAACATATAACATATAACATATAACATATAACATATAACATATAACATATAACATATAACATATAACATATAACATATAACATATAACATATAACATATAACATATAACATATAACATATAACATATAACATATAACATATAACATATAACATATAACATATAACATATAACATATAACATATAACATATAACATATAACATATAACATATAACATATAACATATAACATATAACATATAACATATAACATATAACATATAACATATAACATATAACATTCGTTTTTTAGGTGGTCGTAATGTCGTTCTCTCCACATCAGGGGATTTGTATATACGTTCGGTATGTGCCGAAGATAGTTTGGTAAAGTATTCCTGTACGGTCGTGAATACTCTTAATGGAGATAGGCAACTCAGCAATGAAGTCATGTTGCAGATTAAAGGTAAACCCACATGCATTAGCTCATTGATATATTTTAAGAATCAATACTATTGAAAATTTTGTTGTTCCGCGTAGAATTGAATAAGAGTTTAGCTCCCCATACAACACAAAAGCCCGTAATGGACATCTATACGGAACGGAGTAGTGATGTTTATATGCCGTGCAATATTCAAGGAAACCCATTTCCTGTATTCACGTAAGTACTAGTATATTCATATCTTCGGGTTCAAAGTTTAAAAACTACATGTAGGTCTACCGTTTATACTATAAATAAATAGAGTGTGAGAGACTAAAAGAAAATATAACTTTAGGGAGAACGTAAAAGTAGAAAAATAGTCAGAACCTGGACACAACCTAAGCAGCTGGGGCTGAGTTTACAATTTTAATAGTTGTTGCTGAGATACTGCAGATATTGAAATTTTTCTGCCAATTATGTATATTATTAATTATTTATCGATGTATTAAAAAAACTGCATACATGAACCCGAACCCGGTTGAATTTATGCGCTCGGGCTCACAGTCTATTCGGGTTCGGTTTTAGTCCTCGTTGTTTTTTATTATCCATCGACTATATATTATAATTATAATTGTGACTTAAATTTATTTATAGTGCTTTGCTAGGTTCTTGTACATTATATTTACTTGTAGATGGTATCGTGTATCTGATTCATCAGCATTGTATACAATATCGTCATCATCGCATATAGTACAATCGCGCACACTACTACTTATAAAAAATGTAGACGAACGTGATGGTGGAAAATGGGTAAATATATATTCATTAAGTTCATACACTCATATACGTATGTAAATATATATTTATACATAGTTGGTTGGATTTTCTAAAGTTAGTTGGATTTTTTCAAAAAATGTTGAACTGGGTTGATATTTCTAGGCAAACTTTTCAACGTTATACCCTAATACTTAGCTTCAATTAACAATAAAAATTATTTTCGAATCTGATGTTTGGCAAACTCCCGTTTCACAAATATGTTTATATCCGATACAGAGTCAGGTAGATGATCTACGTAAGGAACACAATATACAAAACTTCATCAAAATTATTTTACATTCACGTAATCATGTATCAAAAGTAATTTATTATACCCTGCACCACCTAATAGAAAAGGGTATATTAAGTTTGTGCGGATGTTCGAAACTCCTGAACGGCAAGTGCCACACCAATTTTCAGTTATACCAATCGATTCAGAATAAAAATCTGAATCGACTTAACCATATCCGCCTGTCCATGTAAATTTGTGCGCAAGCTGCAGGTCACATTTGTGAGATATTTCGATGAAATTTGGCACAAGGACATGTATTAGCCCAAAGGGGAACGCTATTCAAAATGGACCGTATTGGACTATTTTTAGAACCCCTCCCTATATGAGGTCCTATTATTTTTTGAGATATTTCGATGAAATTTGGTACATAGATATGTATTGGCCCACAAATAAATTCTTTTGAAAGTGGATAGGATCAGACTATTTTTAGAACCCCTCCCCATATATAAATAAGTAAAAATGTTATAGTCGGTAAAGCCCGACCATTAAATACCCTATACCACTTAATATATTATTCAATTTAATATTTTTTTTTTTGAAAAAGCAGGATATAATAGAAAATTTATTTTTCTATACCTACTTGTATTTTAAAAAATTTCAAAATGATATATCAGAAAATTTCTTTTGTTTTTTTGTTTTGTTTTTTTTTTTTTATTATATAGCCATCCACTGGGAATGACCCCTATACGTGCAAGCACGGTGGTGGTTAGAAGAGATTAGAGGAAGGAGGATAGAGGAAGTAGTGTTTGTGTACATATATTTGGAAATTTCACACACTAAACATGGTGAGAAGCACCTTTGGAGGTAGGTGGTTCCAGAGGCGAGCACCGCAGTTGAAGAACGAACCGTTTCGGTAATGCGTTGTGCGATACGCCGGCAACTCCATAACAAATGGGTGGGATCGGTGAGAAAGCCTGGTTGTCCTTCTGAAGGGTTTCAGCAGAGGAAACATTTTATCTCTCTGGAATATATACCATAGAAGTACCTGTACATAAGCACAACTCAACCCACATTAAGTCGGTGTTCAAGTGCGTCGTGAGAGTTAGATACTTCCTCGTCACCAATGATCAGAGGCTTTCGCTGTATACGATCGAGAATCTCCAAACATGTGTTAGAGGCTCCCGCCCACACGTGCGAGTTGTGCTCAAGTTTCGGCCGAATAATGAAATAAAAAAAAAATTTTTATATGGGGAGGGTTTCTAAAAATGATACGATCCTATCCACTTTCAAAAGGGTTTATTTTTGGGCTAATACAAATCTATGTTCCAAATTTCATCGAAATATCTCAAAAAAAATTAGGACCTCATATAGAGAAGGGTTTTAAAAATCAATTTTCAATAGCGTTTCCCTTTGGGCTAATACATGTCCTCGTACCAAATTTCATCGAAATATCTCAAAAATGTGACCTGTAGCTTGCGCACAAATTTAGACAGACAGGAGTACAGAGGGACATGTTTAAATCGATTCAGATTTTGTTTCTGAATCGATCGGTATAATTAAAGATGGGTTTGGCATTTGCGTTCAGGAGTTACAAACATCCCCACAAACTTAATATACCCCTATCTATTGGGTGGTGCAGAGTATAAAACTTTCTTTTTATTTCATAAACAAACAAAAAATAAAAAAAAAATTTTGACATAAGTATCATTTTGAAATTTTTGAAAATACAACTAGGTAGACAAATAAAATGTTTTATTTTGCAAAGAAAAAAATTAGAAGTAGTTCAAAAAATTAAAACTTTTCATTTATCAAAGAAAAAATTAAATTGAATAATATATGAAATGGTGTAGGGTATTTGATTGTCGGACTTGACCGACTATAATATTTTTACTTGTTTTCTCATGATTATGTGTAAAATTCGGAGTCTGTTCAAATTTACTGGATCGTGGAAGTAGAGCATATGAAAGCAAGAGTAATGCGTATATTTGCTACGTATGCACGACAGTGTTTTATAGAGCATGTAAAGGTTTTTACATTCTTTACATTGGTTTTACATTCTTTACATTGTACAGATATGTCAAGCTTCCAATCAGTTTGGTGAGCAACGAATCGAAATACGTTTGGTTGTGAATGCGTATGTAACTGTTCACATATTACCGCAAATTCAAATTGTTAATTCTGGTGGAACGGCCATTTTTAATTGTACCACAACAGGTGCGGCAATTGATAATATAAAATGGGTTCATAATGGGAAACTAATAGATACGGAGGGTGCTCTAAATGCAGTCCGAAGCAAGTAAGTTATACTTCCATTTGAGTATTTAAGCAATTATTTTAAAAAGCGTATTATATAAATTCCAACGTTTGTAATGTCTCCGGCGCCAAAGAAGTTAATGAATTCCAAATTATTATCAAATATGGAGTCAATAAAGTCATATGGCACAGTGGTATTAATTCGATTTGATTAATTATTGTAACCTCAGTGATGAGGGTATACTAAGTTTCTTCTTCCCTTTGCAACACCCAGAAGGAGGCATCAGAGACCCTGTAAAGTATATATTCTTGATCAGTGTCAAAAACTGAGTCGATTTAGACATGTATGCCTGTGCGTGTTTTTTTTTTTTTTATAACGGAGGGGGAAATTCTTTATGGGTACCACGTTGTTACACGTGGTTATGTGGGCGTCCTCGCCCTGGCGACATACCCACTGAAAACCCGACTCCGCGGTCCTATCCTCCCTGCGGTACCACCTTACAGTATTACTTCACAGGTAGGAAAAAGGCCCAGCCCTACCTACACTTGAATTTCAAAGAGTTCGCGCCTATTTAGCCCTACTTCACAGGACCTTTGCGTGTTTCCTTTCTTTTTCTAAAGTCCTAATGCAGTTGACTACGCTGTTAGCAAATTTACTAGTGATGTCCCACTTTGGGGGACATTGTAGCATAAAACTAGTAATGTTATATGGCGATAAATTGTCACCTACAATCCGCTCAACCTCTAAACGCTGTATGGCAAATTTTGGACGCTTGAAGAATACATGCTCTGCGTCTTCCATCACATCACATTGTGGACAGTAGCGGTCCTCAGCATGCCTGAATCGATGCAGATATGCTTTGAAGCACCCATTTTTTCGTTGACCAACAGAGTGATAGGTACCATTCCTGCGATAACACGCGCCGCTTCGTTCGAGACTTAGGCACCCCAGTCTGTAAGCTGGTTCAATTACCCTTCGATAAGATTTGAATTTCATAGAATCAGCCCATATACTTGCCGCATATAGTATTATGCTTTTTACAATTTCTAAATTCAAGAGCCACGGCCGCAATCGACAAAAATCTATTATGCCACAAAAATTGAGCTATAAACATAAAATTTGGTATGTACATCTATAAATTTGAGCTTCATCGATGTGTAAAAAATGAGCGTGGTCGGATAAAAAACACGCCCACAATCAATAAAAATTTATATATCTGCCACAAAAATTGACCTAGAAACTTGAAATTTATTTCGCATATACAAAGTTATCCCATCCACTGATGTGCCAAAAATGGGCATATTCGGATTACAAGCATGCCTACAATCAATAAAAAAATTTATATCTGCGACAAAAGTTGACCTGTCAATTTTATGCACTTAATTAGGGTTAACCTATCCATCGATGTACCAAAAATGGGCATGGTCGGATAACAGACACGCCCACAATTTACAAAAAACCATATTCAACGTAAAAGTAGACTTGGGTGCTGATACGTAATATACACTATTAATGGGCGTAATATACGAGTATATATATTTGCCACGCATACCTTTGTGAAGGTGAAGGGTATTTAAAATTTGGCTACATTCAAATTTAGTTTTCTTGCTTGTTCTAAATGATACCAATTTCTATTTAATATATCTTCTGAATGGCTGGTCTAATTTTCATTACTCATAAGCTGTCAGAATGTACAAATGTACTGGAGTCGATTTATATAGCCTAGTTCGGTACGTGGTACTTCTTAAAGTTGTGGACTAGTCAGTTGACTGATTTTGCACATTTTCAACAAAATACTTTTAACGTTGATAAAAACTATGTGTACCAAATTTCAGCTCGATGTCTTAAAATTTGTCATTGTATATAAATTTGTCAATATATATATACATTCATACTAAATGCGAATGGGGTGTGAAACCCTTCTGGATATTATATGGACAAAAATAATATACCCCTTATTCGTTGGGGGTAAAAAAATTTGTAAATTGGGTTTCTGAAGGAATGCATAAGAAATTAATAATTGTTTTATATGACCAATCGATAAAACTATGGAGCAGAATATAAATAAAAAATGGAACGAATACTTTTCTAAATTTAGTAAAGAGAAATTAAGTAAGTGACTACCGTTTAGTAATATTAATAGTAATATACGTAACACTGGCTGCATATAGACTAAAGTGTCCTTGGTTATAGTGGAATATCTTTCCTGCAATTGTTACGACGCAATACTCTTAGAAAGGTCCTTTTTATCACTATATATAAATATGTGTACGAATTTAAACTTCATTAGTACATTTTTTCGATGTGAGAAGTTGTTGTATACTTTGGATGGGACACTCTAACAACAAACGAACGGGCATACCCATATCGATTCAGTTTTTTATTTTGATCATCGAGGCGATGAAAACCCTCCTGCCTTCTTTTGAGTGTTGCAAACGGAAGACCAAAGATAAAGTATTTATGTGGAGGGTATAAAAATTGAATTTACTTTAAATACGCGCGCGCGTATATTCAATGGCTTAACTCGCCGTAGTTACAAATTTTATAATACTTTTACTGCTGTTTTCCTAAGTAGCGTGCGAATTTTGCCTAAAAATTCGTTAATGGTACAAAACGTGAGTCGTCGAGATCGAGGAGTTTATCAATGTTTAGTAGAAAATCATAAGTCTAGCGCACAGGCCGTAGCTGAACTTAAATTGGGTGGTAAATATTATCCGATTCTTGAAATTTATATAATATCAATACGTTTCCTCTCACATAATGTAGACACAGTGCCGGAATTGATTTACATGTTCATTGAACAGAATGTTCATCGCGGTATAATGATATCACTGAAATGTTCCGCCATTGGTTCACCACCACCACAAGTAATATTCTTTCTTCTAATAAATATCGTTATACTATTGTTGAAAAAATTATTTGTTATGTATAGTTTTCCTGGTTATTGGACTCTCAACCAATTAAGGACGTTTCTTTACGTCATCGTTTCGCAATTGGACAATATGTTGATTTGTCCGGTGATGTGATAAGTCACTTGAACATATCGCACGTTCGACCAGATGACGGTGGCTTGTTCAAATGTATCGCCACCAATTCAATGGGTAGTGTCGCTCATTCAGCCCGTCTTAATGTGTATGGTGAGTGTATATTCAATTCATATGTATATATCTTATAATTGATTTAAAAATTTTATTTCGTTAGACCAAATATTTTTACTGATTTTATATAACAGGACATTTTAAAAAATTATACAATAAAGTATAAACAAATAAGAACAAGTAAAGAAGCACTATATTAAATATGCCAAACCTCTGACACCAACCATAATTGTTTGCCTAAGACAATGTTAATGAACAGTGCTAACAGGGCCAGATCTGCGCAATTGAAGTTTTTAACTAGCCATTCACACACCTACGTTAACCAATCACGCCCATTTTCACCAACATAAACTCTTTTCATATTTTGATACCCACATAAATTATTCTGTATAAAATCCTACAGGATATTAACATCTATAATAAGCGAAATTAAATTTTCCAAATTTTTATACCATTCATCGTACTGATGTGCGGGTATATTGTTTTTGTTCAGACGTTTAATTAGTTGATTTTTACCGTGTATCCGGGTGAAACATTTATTTTTTGGTTGGAACTGTCACCATAGCAAAAATGTAGATATCGAATTGAAATTTGGTACACACAATCTTCGAGGTTTCCTACGGTTTCCTATTGCATTTCGGCAAATTTGTCAGTGACAAATTTTAAGACATCGAGCTGAAATTTGGTACACATAGTTTTCATCAACGTTAAAAGTATTTTGTTGAAAATGCGCAAAATAAGTCAACTGACTGGTCCACAACTTTAAAAAGTACCACGTGCCGAACTAGGCTATATAAATCGACTCCAGTACAGTAAATTCACATTTCAAAGAAAAGGGAAGTTAGTCCTTTATTTGTACATTGTATATGAGTAATAGAGTACATCCTTAAATTTACTTGAAAATTACTAATTTGGTACAAATGATTCTCATATATTTAAGTATCTTGGTTGGTATTGAAAATGGGTTAAATCAGACAATGGACTTTCTTACAATTTTACAAAATATATAGATTTTAGGATTTTTCCTTCATTACAAAGCATAAGAGATACAAAAACAAAATTTTAAGTATTATTGGTTATTTATATATTTGGAAAAGTCAAAGCCACCTAAAATGAACTTATTATGGATAGAATGATTAGAATGCTTTAGAGGTTTATTTAGAATAATCGATGTAGGTTGACCCATATAAATATAAAATTTAAATGACCCTTTCTCCTTTATGTCCGGAAAAAACTAGTAAAAATGGGCATTAATGGAGGTTATTGAAGACGGAAATCCTAGCTTTGGCATACGCCTAATATAGTCCTGTTTTACTTGTTTAACACGTCTTTGGCTCGATTTTCTCACAGCTAAAATACTGCTGGACTTGCGAAAATTAAGGATTAAATTGGTGCAAAAATAACTAAAAAAGTGTTTCAAATGCTTAGAGTCTGTATATTTTGTTGTTGCTCATAAATTATTTACACTTTTTATTTGTTCAAAGTGCCTCAATTTGAAGGTGCCTTTTTATACTCTTCACTTAAGATATATATACTAAGTCTTTCATTTCGTTTGCATCACGCAGAAGGAGGCCAAAAAGTATATATATTCTTGATCAACATCAAAAACTGAGTCGATCTCGACATATATATCCGTGTGTGTGTTCGGTTTCGTAGCTCTATTTTTGTGGCTAATGCATAGATATTTGACGATTGTGGGCATGGCTCTTAAACTATTTTACTCAAATTAATTAGCGATCTGCGCGTGCAGAAACTGCGAAATGTCTGTACAAAATGAGAGCTCAATGTCTCAAAATTTACGATCTTGAGAGGACCAACAAAAGACACACAACTTTCTTATCTAAATTCAGTAATTTTTTGATGTAGTATATGTATGTATATATATATATATGAATATTCTTTATAGGGTCGCCTCCTTCTGAGTGTTGTAATTGGAATGACAAACTTGGAATAATACCATCCATACATTTTCAAAAGTGATCGTCCATGGCTAAAGGATAAAATATATCCAAAATGGTAACTTGTAGATTGGTCTTTAAAAAATATATGAAGGGACATGGTAAAATCGATTCAAATTTTCATTCTGAACCAATATGACGCTTAGAAGTAACAAACTTCTGCACAAATACAATATACCCTTCTATCACTTTAAAGTGTAGGGTATAATAAAACCAAATAGTGTTTTTGTCACAATATGACGTGCATACTTAAAATAAATATTAAATACACCCTATGTAAGTTAACTTAGTTCTCTTACATATAAAGGTCCACCTTACGTACGTGCTACAAATCCCTTGAAAGCAGTTGCCGGTGAGGAAGTAATCATATATTGTCCTTTTTCCGGTTATCCAATTGAACAAGTTAGATGGGAGAAAAAACATCAAGAAATAATCTCAAGTAAGACGAAGTTTTAGGTTTACTTACTAAATAACGTAAAATTCAATTTATATCATAATTATAAGATTTAATGCTTTTTGAATAAATTTATCCACACGTTATTGCTACAACTTTCTTCAAGATTCGGATTTTGTTTTGGAGCCTGTACAACGGGGTGGTCATCTTATTATTAAAATTGTTGATCCGAATCGAGATCAAGGAATGTACACTTGTATTGTGAAAAGTCGTTCCGGAGAGGAGGCACGCCGCGATATGTTATTGAATGTTAATAGTGAGTATTTTGAATAGATAAAAAAAAAATTTCTTTAAAAACTGCAACTGATGTACCTAATATTGTAGTCCTAAGTATTAAGACTTTTTATTTATTTTCAAACATTTTATTTTATATATACTGTTTTTATACAGATCCTCCTGTTATAGAATCATTCAGGTTTCCGAAAAATTTACAAGAAGGTGGAAGAGCACAAATAACATGCGCTGTATCTTCGGGCGATATGCCAATTTATTTTAACTGGAAAAAAGATGATCTTCCTGTTCTGAACAAGTTACAGGCAAGAATAATTGAATTATATACACAATCGATTTCTATAAAAGTAATAATAAATACAAAACTTCAGCTCTATATCTCAAAATTTACAACAAGGAATGCCAACAACGAACAGGCACACAGACGTACATCGAATCAGATTTGATGCTTTTGAGCAAGAATATACTCGTATATACTTTGTAGAGCCTCCGAGTTCTCCTTCTGGGTGGGGCAAATGGAATGACAAACTTAGTATACCGCCCATATTATGTGAAGGGTATAATAACTCTTTTAGATTTGAGTTTTTTTTTTTTTCAAATTTGGTTATAGAAAAACTTTTCAAACATCATTTTTTTTTAACCATCGTAATGATTAAAGGGGTATATTACTTTTGTTTAAATGTTTGTTAGTACGAAAAGAGGACACTCAGCATCGAATTTTAAGTAAAATTAGCTTGCCTCTTCATCCGAGACTATATATGCCTGTGTAAACTAGGTTTTTTTGCTCTGTTACTCTCACAACCGCAATCATCGGGATATCAAGTTCAAATTAGGCACCCAAAATTTTCGAATTTGCCTGCAGTTCTATATTGCAAAATGGCAAAATCGGTCCACAGTGACGCCTTACATTTTGCACCCGTGATTATCTGATTTCAAAAAAGGCGAAATCAGTTCTTTATTGTTTCGTTTTATCCGTACACAAATATAAGAAATTTCATATTTCGGTATATAATTTTTAATTTTCTAGATTACCGAAAAGAAGGAAGAGTTTTTTTCATTGCTGGTATTTAAGGATATAAACGCCAATCATAGTGGTAAATATACTTGCTATGCCAGTAATGCTGCAGCCAAAGTTAACTACACGGCCGAATTACGAGTGAGAGGTAAGTGGTTATTCGATATATTGTAGCAATATATGTATGAATATGAACTCTCTTTTTACACCCTCCACCTTGGTTATAAGGGTAAACTTAGTTCGTTCTTCCATTTAAAACACCCAAAAGCAGGCGACAGATACCCAACAAAATATATAGAGAGTGTCCGCCGGGAAGGTATACTACTTTTAGTAATTCCATTGTAATCCTGGCTGTATGTGATGTGGCACCATCTTGTTGATACCACATGTTAATCAAGCCCAAAGCATGCAGTTGTGTCATTAAAAAGTTTTTAATCATATCACGATATTGCTCCCCCTTTCACAGTTACCGTCACGCCGTTTTCATTTTCAAAGAAGGAAAGTCCAATGATTCCTCCTGACTGATGAATAATTTGAGGGTTTTCCGTTCCCCAGAACCGACTATTCTGTTTATTCACATATCCATTCAAATAAAAATGTGCCTCGTCACTCATTATGATTTTTTCATGAAATTCGGAGTTGTCAATGGCGAGCTGTAACATCCTATTGGCGTATGTACGGCGGCGTAAATGGCTCTCAACTGAATCTTATATGGAAACAAATGCAAATCCTTGTGCTAAATTGTGGCCAAAGTTGTTCTTTGAAGACCAAGCTCCTGAGCACGGCGTCGAAATGAGGTTAATGGATTGTTTTGAACACTTCCTTGAGCAGCAGTAATGTTTTCAGCCAATCTTGAAGTACGTTGTGGTCCATGCTTGGACCTATCACCTACAGACCCTCTTTCTTCGAAATCATTCACTTCCATAAATAGTGCGTTTTGTTGGCACGTTGTTTCTCCCAAAAATTTTACGTAAATTTCTCATTGCTACAGTAATCGATGATTTTGATAAAATGTTTTAACAATTAAAACACGTTGGTTTATCGAATATATTTTCATAATAAATTTGCCACGTGTCTACTTCACGACTGCCAAGACTAATGTTTACCCAAATGGCGGCAAAACAAAGTAGTATATCTTCCCGGTGGACACCCTGTAAATATTTTATTGATCAACATCAAAAACTGAGTCGATCTAGACATGTATGTCCATGTGTCCGTCTGTTGGTGGCATCTTCACGACCATAAATTGAGATATTGAACTGAAATTTTGTACAGGCACTTTTAGTTTTCCTCACTTCAGACTCATACCATGTAGTTATATATAATACAATGTACACGATGGTAAATGAAAACTATGCAAATAAAAAGTTTACTTTTAATATTTCACATTGTATTTGTTTTGGTAAAGCTTTGTTGTTCGCCTTTTGCTTTCCTATATGCCCTATTATACAAAATCTTTTTCTTTGTGTGAGTCTCTTAAATTATTCTTGTTCAATTTTGTTGTGTTTGCATAGTTGCTCCGCGGTGGACTTTCGAACCCATGGATACAGCTGTCATGCTTGGCAACACAATATCAATAAATTGTGAAGCAGAAGGATTTCCAGTTCCCTCTATAACCTGGTTTAAAGGACAAGGTAAGGTAAAAGCCGTTTAGTGAAAATTCCTATAATATAAAATTACTGCAACCAAATTTATAAATAAATTATAATATAAAGAGTTATATGTCAATTTTTAAACGTTCTTGTACATTTAAGTTAAATTTAGTTAATTAAATCAATTTAAATAAAATTTTTCTCTCTCATATGTTGGTTGGACTAAAAGAAAAACTCAACAAGGAATTCAAGTCTTTGAATATGCACAATCATTCGCTAGTTCTCAATTTTGCCACTGATATTGATGAAGGTTATTATACATGTCAGGTGACAAATGGAATTGGTTCAGGTTTAAAAAAAGTTATTCGCATTAACGTTAAGGGTAACGTCAATTCATATGTGAATTATTATTTATTAACATATTATACTCTCTTAGAACCAGCACGCTTTGAACAATTGGCTCGTAATGTTTCATCGCGCAGCAACGATGCTGTTACTATTAATTGTCATGCGAAGGGTGACGAACCCATTAGCATAAGTTGGACCCATAACAATGGCCGAATTGACCTTAACAATTATCGCTTTAGTTTAAGTGAAATGAAAACCGTAAAGGGTGTAGAATCGAAGTTGACTATTTCCCACTCAGATCGCCATGACTCGGGTATTTACAAATGTTTTGCGGAAAATCCTTATGGACAAGCCGAACAACTTGTATATTTAGCCGTTCAAGAGCGACCTGATACTCCTCAAAACCTGGAAGTTTTTGAGGTGGGCTCTCGTACTGTGAAAATTTCATGGCGTCGCCCATTCGATGGCAATTCTCCCGTTCTTTCTTATTTAATTCAATACAAGCTTTTAAAATATATGCAAACGCAAGTACTAAGGAAGACAGGTGATGAGTGGAATAATCGAAATTGCATTAATGTTACGTTACCATCGACTATTATCAACAAAAGGTAATTTACGTTATATAATTTTTATGTTTTTTTATACCCTCCACCTAAGATAGAGGTTACCCTAATTTTGTTCTTCTGTTTGCAACATCAACAGAGAGAGGCGTCAAAGACCCAAACTTTATATTTTCTTAATCAGCATCAAAAACTCAATCCATCTAGACATGCATGTCCGTGTGTCTGCGTGTCCGTATGAAGTTGACATTCTCACAGGAGTAAATTAAAAGATATTGAGCTGAAATTTCGTCCAGATACTTTTAGTTTTTTCACGCAGATCGCTATTTAAAAAATTGATGAAATTGGGAAAAATTGATCAAACGTTCTGTTTGGGTTTGTTTGATGAATTTATTAAAAAATATTGGTGTTAATTTTTTATTTTATTGTAAGATTCAACATTTTATTTCTGTATCAATGCACTGTATAAAAACTTTTACGTATACATATTTTTTAGAGATGGTACTATATACGATTACATATAGATATACGAGTATATAACTGATTATTATTGTAAATTTAGCTGTTTTTTCTTACCCGCACGCCCCACGTTGGAAGTTTTAACTTTCAATATCTAGGAACAATGGGCAAAGTCTTAAAGGCACCTTTAAACGGCCACAGGTCGTTCTACCGAAACCACTCTTGTTAAACCATCTGACCCGGGATGTAAACCCTTAACTCGTCCGATGCTCCACTGTGTTGGTGGATTATTGCCATCCTTGAGCAATACTACATCGTTAACTTTAATATTGTTAAGTTTTTGTTTCCTATTGCTGCGTTGTTGAAGCTGTGACACATATTCAATGGACCACGTTTTCTAGAAGTGCTGAACTAAACTTTGAAGATAGAGCCACATATTACGCAAACTCTCTCTTGCATTTATTACAGTTTCGTCTGGTATTGTTGTTAAATTGCGCATTATTAAAAAATGTGCTGGAGTCAACTTGAAATTTTATACGAATTGATCTAGAATTTAAACAACTTTCAATTTGACAAAGGACTGTGTGCATTTCTGCATAGGTTGCGGATGATTCTTTGAGAACGCGTCTTAAATAATATTTAATTGATTTCACACCAGCCTGCCATATACCTCCAAAGTGTGGACCACTGGGTGGAGAAAAATGCCAATGGATTTGGTCTTCTGCTAAATTATTGTAAATTGCATGTTGTGTCGATGACTCGTTTAAAAACTGATATAACTCGCGTAAATATTGGTTGCAACCCACATGTTGGGTTTTCCACGCCGTGATGTAAATCGTCGAAGTGATGCTGTGAATTCAGCGGTAGATAATGCTTCCTTTCCATGAACGTATTTGTATAGGACCGGCAAAGTCGACTCCTGTATTTAAAAATACACAGCCAGGTTGCAGGCGAAAATGAGGTAGATTGGCCATTTGTTGTTCGTAAGGTTTTGCAAGTTGTCGCATACAAGTAGTACATTTGTAAATGCATTGCTTTATGCGATGCGTAACTTAGTTCATCTTGCATATATGGAATCCAATATTTCATAGCAATAAGATATTGAAGTTGCCTATTGCTAGCATGAAGATATTTTTTTGTGGTAATATTCTACAAGCAATTTTGTGAACATATGTTGTTTGTTAAGAGTGATAGGATGTTTTTGATCGTAGTTTATATATGCATTTTCAAGTCTTCCACTAACTCGGAGAACATGATTTTTACCAAGCAAGTGATGCTATGGTTCTCTTTTTTGGAATATCGTTGCCAGCAGCAATTGCGTTTATTTCTAATGTATATGCTGACTCTTGCATCCTTTTTATTAACGTGTCGTGAGCATTTTTAAATTCAATTAATTTTAATGGACCTGTTGTTTTTTCCATTTTGACCTTACAATTGTTCTTAAATCGTAAATTCCGTGCTGTAATGCGAATTAATCTAGTGAAACTAGAATATCTATTGATTAATTCAATATAAGATGTAGTTGCTAAGTTGATCACTGCTTCCGTACGTTTTTCAAGATCCACATCTTCTGAAACAGTTGGGTGTGGTTGGTTACTTGGACACCCTTGTAATAGTAATTTAAGCCCATGTCACCATAAATCATTCTTAATCAAGTCATCTGGTCATATGCCTCTTGTTGCAAAATCAGCTGGATTTTGTTTTGATTATACGTGATGCCAATATTGCGGTGGAACCACATTTTTTTTTTATTTTTTTTAAATTGGTAACATCCATACGACAAGGCTTTAGCCTTTTAGTTAGAGTATGGATGTGTGTATACATACAATACTAAACTTCAAAGCGAGTTGTGTTTATGCAAATGAATCACATGCATATGTGTGCATATATATATAAACAAAAATAATCATAAAATAATATTAATACACAAAAGAAATAAATGTTATAAAATGAACAGAAACAAATAAGAAAAATATATAAAAATAAAAATAAAAGCGTATAAGTATGTGAATAAATATCTATATGTATAAGTATATGTATATATCACAGTCTAATTGCTATATGTTGCTAGTTGGTGTGGTAATATTCAGCCAATTTAATTTTAAATGTATTAGTGTTGCTTATAATTTGCAGTTGACTTGGGAGAGCGTTCCATAATTTGATAGCATTTATAAGAAACTGTCGTTCCGACCAGGAAGACGTGTATCGCAGTTGTATAATTTTCTTTCCTCTGTTACTTGCAGCAAATTGTAATAGATTGTAAAGATAAGGTGGATGTGATGTGTATATAATTTTATGTAGTAAAGTTAGCGCTCTTTGACATAAGAAGTTTTCCACACTAGTACCAAGGAACTCTTTAACGTATACAGAGATATGATCCCATCTCCTCAAACCATATATATATCTAACAATGTTGTTAATAGCAACTTTTAGCCGACGTATGATAACCGCACTACAGAAGCAAAACGTTTCGCATCCATACAGAAGTGTTGGCAATAGATATGTTTTAGCTAACAAAATTTTTACTTTAGTGGGAAGATCCGCTTTAATTGCCCAGAGACATCGTAATTTCGCGTATAATTTTGCTATAGCGTACGATATATGCTTGTCCCAACTCAAATTTGAATCGATTATTAAGCCTAAACTTTTTGCAGCATCAACTTGTTGGATTGCCTCATTGTTTAATAATATTTCCACGGTGTGTGCCTTCTTTATGCGCACTAATTTGCTTTTGCTGCTATTAATAGATAAAGCGTTACTAGAGGCCCATTCTTGAACGGCTACCATGTCTTCATTTATTTTCCTGATACCTTCCGTTATTTGTGCAGGACTAATGCTATAATATAATTGTACATCGTCCACGTACAAATGAATTTGGCTGTCAGTTACGACGTCTGGTAAATTATTTATATACAGCGTAAAGAAAAGAGGACCTAGCACCGATCCTTGTGGCACACTCCTATAAGAATTTAGGCTACGCGACATAGCACCTTCATGGACGACAACTTGTGACCTGCCACTTAAATATGAGTGAATCAACTTCACGACTTAATCTGAGAATTGAAAATCTCTCCGTAGTTTCATACATAACAGATCATGATCTACGCTGTCAAATGCTTTAGTAAGATCAAGGAGAGTTAAAAAAGTAGTATGCCCAGTGTCTACCTTAGATCTTATATCTTCAACTACTTTGAGCATTGCCATTGTGCAGCTATATTTAGTGCGAAAGCCAGACTGATGATCATTGATTAAATTATTTTGTAAAAGATGGTGATGAATTTTTCTATACAATATTTTTCAAATACCTTAGAAAGGAAAAGAAATATAGCAATAGGACGGTAATCATCAGCTTTTTTAAGAACAGGAATAATTTTTGCCTGTTTCCAGAGTTGTGGAAAAGTAGCCGACATCAAAATAGAATTTACAATATGTGTTATATATGGCAAAATTATTGGCAGCAATATTTTAATAAATTTAGGAGATACTTCATCAAGTTCGTAGGCATTAGATTTAATGCTGAGACATGCTTCTAAAACGTCTTCTTAATTTACATTATTCATACTAAAGTTGTTTATATGTACATTTTGATCAGCTTCATTCGGATAGGATATTGAATTATCAGTAGCAATATTAGTATGAACTTGTATATTGGTAAACTTCTCATTCAGTTCATTTAAATTAATAACGGTATTGCTAACATTTTTCTTGCTATTTATGCCCAGGTTTTTGATTACATTTCATAAATCTTTCCCAAATGTAGTATTGCTGAATTTACGCGCAAAGTACTGATTTTTAGCGGCTTTTATTTTAGCATTCACAGTTCTTCTTAATAATTTAAATTGATTGTGATATGTAGTATAACGATATCTTTTCCATCGCTTAAAGGCATCATTTCGTTTGGCTATCGCTTCATTTATATCTTGGTTAAACCAATGAGTAGTTCGTTGTATTGCCTTAAAGCTCTTCAAAGGAACGTATTGATTATGGGAATATTGTATTTTATCATCAAAAAACTCCATCTGATCGTTAATGTGGTAAATAACCAATAATGCTCCAAGATATATTATTTACCGCTGAGGTGAGCCTGGCTTTATTAATACAATTATAATCCACGTAATAAATTGAAGCGGTTTCAAATTCACAATCAAATTTATACGTAACCCAAATTAAGTCATGCTTAGAAAACATGGGGGCGTCCAGTTGTTCATACATTAAAACTTTAACAGGTTCACATACAATGAAAAGATCTAGAAAAGAGCAGTTTGTATTAATAAAGTGCGTTGTATTTGTTGTATTTACTATATAAAGACCAAGTGCTCTAATATCATCTGTAAAATCATTACGATTTAGCATGTTACAATTAAAATCACCAGTGAGCACAAGATCGTTATAGTATGGTATTAAAGTTTCCAGTAAGGCTAACAAAGGACCAAAATCTATAGTTCGTCGCGGCCTGTATATGTTGAAGATGAGCACTCTTTATGATATGCGATGTTCGATTTGCAACAAATGATTTTCATTTCCGAGGATAATCTGAAGCCAGCACAATGGTTGAATCTGTCCACGCGTACAATTCGACATTTGGTAAGTAGAGAGTTTGTTGAAGCTTTGATATAACTTTTACTAATAGGTGAGCTGCACATAGCTCTAGTCTTGGCAATGTGATTTGCTTAACTGGCGTTACTCTAGTTTTTGGGGTAATTAGGTTGGTTAAAATGTCACCATTTAATTTTTTCACCTCTAAATATACTACTGCAGAATATGCCTATTCTGACGCATCTAAGAATCCATGTAATTCAATGTTGACCTCATTTGAATAACGCAACCATTTTGGAATTTTGATTTGTGATATAGATAGCATTCTTTGTCTGTACTGCAGCCATTGACTCTGAAGTGATGAGCGTATTTCTTCGTCCCATCCGATTCCCTTTAGCTAAGTTATTGCATATATATTTTCATATAGAAAACCACTGGGGCAAACCATCCCATAGGATCACATATCCTAGCTATTTCGGACAAGACTAAACTCTTGGTTATTTGTTCTGAGAATTCTGGTAATTTGATATGATATATGAATGAATCACTTAACGTCTCCCATTGCAACCCGAGTATATTTACAGTTTGTG
This sequence comes from Crataerina pallida, assembly GCA_949710015.1. Taxonomy (NCBI): domain Eukaryota; kingdom Metazoa; phylum Arthropoda; class Insecta; order Diptera; family Hippoboscidae; genus Crataerina; species Crataerina pallida. The sequence continues at coordinate 14,378,139 of OX453290.1, forward strand.
ACTCTTCAATGTTTGTTGTGGCTAAAACTTCTTTATCTTCATGGTTAATTGTTGTGAACAATTCTTTTGAATTTGATGACCATTTTCTCAAATGGAATCCACACTTTTTTAATATTGATGACACCTGTTCCCTTATTTGAAAGTCAATTGCGTTAGCTGCCTCAGGGTATTGTTTTCTATTTTCTATAGCTACTTGTTTCAAAACTCTTGTTGCTAGAAATGGTTCTGAAGCTGTACCGTAGGTCACAGTTTTTAGTTCATATTGCATAGGTTGTTCCAATATATTCTCTCTCCAAAAAATTCTTTGCAATGAACGATTATCTGGATGAATGAGTATATGTCTGTACATTTTCTCAATGTCCCCGGTGAAACCAATTTTATATTTACGAAATTTGAGTAGAATATCATATAAATCGTTTTAAACAATGGGACCAACTAATAAATTGTCGTTTAAAGATAAACCATTTATAGTTTTGGCTGACGCGTCAAAGACTCCACGAACTTTAGTTGTTGTACTGGAGAGCTTTTTGACAGCATGATGAGGTAAAAAGCACGTATTACTTGTCGCGTTCGATACCAGTTCCATGTGGCTAAGATCATTATAATCTTGCATAAATCTTGCTATATTCTTCTTTCAGGTAAGTGTCGTTTTTGAAACGGTATTCCATTGCATACAATCTTTTTAAGGCTATGGATTTTGAATCGCCTACATTGAAATTCCCATTTTTAATTGGTAATCTAACTATATATCAACCACTTTCATTTCGTTGTGTATGTTTTTGAAAATTTTTTTCGGCGTTTTCTTCATCTGTGGTTTTGTACAATGTATCTCCTCTATTTCCTGAAACCGTTGGAGCTGATTATCAAGATCCATATAAACATGATTAGACATAACATAAGATGGTGCTGATGTTGCAATTTTTCCCATGATCCACTTGGATGAATAATTTGATTGGATAAACAACATTCTGTAAATATATCAGCGCCAATGCGACCCTCTTTATTAAAACATGGGTCTGCTAACTGGTGATTTTTGAAAAAGTCAAGTTTTTTATCTATAGTTTCATAATCTGGTAGCATTTGCGTTAACTGTAGTAGACACAATGCATTTGTTGATATGATGGTCCCATCAATTGCTTTAATGTCAATGTAAACTTTACCTCTGGTATAATTGGAGTTGTTTGATCCCCCTACACCAAATAATACTGACGTTTTAATTGTAGACGTTGCACACATGATTCTGAAATAAGTGTGCTCTGAGAGCCCGAATCCAAAAGAGCACGACAAGATTCAAAATTGCCATCATGTCCACGAACCTGTATTATTGCAGTTGGTTGTTGTTGATATGAATTGGTACTTAAAGATGGGCATTGTGTTTCTAGTAAAGTTGTTGACTGCTTGGGATCCTTCTTGATATCAGTTATTGCAGATATATGCAACAGAGTGTTGTGTTTCTTGTTGCATTTTTTACAGCTTGACCTCTTACAATCTGCAACCTTATGATTAGGTTGCAAACAGTTAAAACATATGTTATTCTGCTGAACAAACTTTCTTCTACCTTCAACACTCATAGCTGTAAATTTATTGCATTCAAAAATAGCATGTTCTTTTCCACAAAGCATACATGCTTGAATCGTTGCTGTATGTATGCGTGAGAGCATTTTCTTTGGATGATCAGCTAAGTTTTGTGTGCTTTCTAATTCAAATATGCGATGCTCTAAGAATTTTAAAAACTTTGCATTTTTCTTCTTGATTTTTTCCTCTATGCCATAACATTGCAGTTTTGGCGTCAAGCTTCTTTTCAAGGACAAAAAGTAAAATTGAATTCCAATGTTCGACAGGTTCCTCTAATACCTTTAGTGCGTTGTAACTTTCAGAAATAAAAAAAAACAACAACAATATGTTATTTATATATTGCTCGATGAGGAGTGCTAAATACGATTTTTTTACTCTTTCTTATTATTTTATTATACCTATCCTTTAGAAGTTGCCAAGCCACATCATAATTTGTATTTGTAGGTGGTAAATGTTTTATAAGAAGTAGGGCTTCTCCCTTTAAACGAGTATGAAGGTATTCTAATTTTTCCACCTTCGTTATGCTTTGCTTAGCATTTACTAGAGCATCGAAAAGATCCCTGAAACAAATCCAATCTGTAAACTTGCCGCCAAAAGTAGGGATATTTAATCTAGCCAAGGGTGGTTCGTGACGTTCACTAGTTGGGTGATGTGAAGCTGATCTTATATCATTTTTATCCTTTCAATTAAAGAGCTTATTGCTGTTTGGTTCTGCATTAATACCTGCATTGCATTTGAAAGTTCTGACGGATAAGCTGATTGATTATTAATTATAGCTTAATTGCTTTGATCATCGTTGTGACGCATGCTGATTTAATAAAATAATAATGCTCCTCTAATTCACTGCGATACTTCTCTTCTATTGGAACTTGTTTATTAGAAACGAGCATATCAATTTGCTGTTGAATGTCTTCATATGAATTAAAAAGATCATCTGCTCTTAGTGCGCGCACTCTAATATCTTCTTCGCTTACATTTGTATCACTACAAAAATTGTACATTCGCGTTAATGAAGACTTAATTATTTGTCGTTGCCGTTTCAATTTTTCAATAAGCTCCATTTTAATTTATTATAATACACCAGATGGCTCTGATGCGTAGCATTGCTGATGACGTCAACAATTTTCAAGAAATGCAGCACAATTAATAACTTTTTTCACAAATTAAACTGCTTGTTGTTCCCTTGTGAACGTTGAAAATTTTGATGAAATTTTTTTGTGATACCTTGTTTGAAAATGCGGTGTATGAAGCGTTCCCTTGTGAACTCTTTAAGTTTAATGCAAATTACGTTTATATTAGGCGTTCCCTCGTGAACTCTAATATCTTAATGAAATTGCATGTATATTAGGCGTTCCCTTGTGAACCCTAATATTTTCTTCGTCTTCTGGTTATAGATCTTACGAATCCGTCTTGATTGGACCAATGTTTGGTTTTGTCTGATGGATTTATTAAAAAAATTGGTTTTAATTTTTAATTATTTCCTCCACCTTAGGGAAGAGGGTATATTCATTTTGATCACCCGTTTACAACACATCGAAGGAGGCCTCGGAGACCCCACAAACCATATATATTCTTAATCAGCATGAAAAGAGAAATCGTTTGAGACATGTCCGTCCGTGTGTGCGTGTGTCCGTCTGTTGTTGGCACTCTCACGGTCGTAATTTTTGAAGTATCAAATTTAACCTTGGCACACTTAGTCTTAGTTTAATTTCGCTATTCCGTATTGAAATTGGTCACAATCGGTTGAGAGGCACGCCCACAATAAACGAAAATCTTAACATACCTCGAAAAAATTGTATCTATAAAAAAATTATATATCGCACAATACTATACCTATCACGTTGAAATTTGGTATATTTGTAGGTGGTATCGTTATCCAAAACTATGCCAAAAATGGGCGTAATTGAATAACGCAAACGTCTATAATTAAAAAAAAGCACTATTTGCGTAGGTACATGAAATAGAGGATAAAAGGTGGAGGGTATTTAAGCTTCGGTCTTAACCGAACTTCTCTATCTTGTTTTATTGTAAGATTCAATATTTTATTTCTGTTTCAATGGACTGTATAAAAACTTTTACGTATACATATTTTTTAGAGATGGTACTATATACGATTACATATACAAATAAATAACTGATTATGATTGTCAATTTAGCTGTAACACGTAAACACGTTCTATCAATAAAAATGTGTATATCTGCCACAAAAGTTGACCCATGAAACTGGCGTTGTCGGATAACAGACATGCCCACAACTTACAAAAAACCATATTCACCACAAAACTAGACTTGCAAGCTGCTACGTAATGCATTCACTCTTAGGGGGTGCAATATGATATTTTTTGCCCCCACCACGATTGCGGATGTGGATTTAAGATTTTGCCTAAGCCAAATTTAGTTTTCTTATTTGTTTTATTTTAAAAGCTTTTGATATCGTTTCGAATACTTATCATATTAAAAAATAGAAAATTTTTATTTGTTTATATATACTGTTAAAACTTTTATTCATTAGCGATTTACACGAAAGTGCTGTAATTTCCAATTTGACACCAGCCACAACATTTCTAATGCGTATGCAAGCAATCAACGAAATCGACCGCAGCTCCTTCACTGAACCAATAGTATTAAAAACGCAAGAAGAAGCTCCCACGGAAGCACCATCTAACATTCAAGTACAAACAGGCGGAGAATCTGAACTAATTATCACTTGGCAGGTAATTGTAATAATTGTGTTTCTTTTTAAAATAGTCTCTATTAAAATTTTCGGCGGATTGATAAGGTTAAACAATAATATTATACAACGTTTAAATGCTGAAATACTTACAAAGATACAAATTTTCAAATCGATTTAAGACCACACACCTTACCAAAATTTACCAAACACAATTAACTACCTCAACAAAAGTTCTAAATGCTAAATGTGGCCACTATACGAAAATGACTTCTAAAACGTCTTAATCACACATTCAGTGGCTTTACACAACCAAGTCTTTTGATAGACAGAAACATAAAAATATAATCTTTGTCGGCATCAAAATCTGAGGAATGGGGTTCAAAAATTGGTCCAACCCGGTTTATTTGCAATAAGCTTCCTTTTGGTGTTCTGCTACAAAATTTTATGAAAATATCTCAAGAAATTTTAGCTTGTACACAAAAATACGTGAGCAGACGTGCGTTAAATTGAAGGTAAGTGCGACACCTGCAAGAGTATGTTTGTAACATTATATATTACCATTTGCCAAAAGATATAAATATCTTCACAATAAATTTGTCTATTAAAGATACCACCACGTGATTCTTGGAATGGCCAACTTATCGGATATACAGTTAATTATAGTGAGGAAAGACAAAATATTAATTATATTGGCATTGTTAATAATTCTTTAAAATCTGTTATTGTGAGCGGTTGGGCAACAACCAAGGCTACTCTGCGCGGTTTACGCAAGTACACCAGATATGCAGTAAGCGTACGTGCCATCAATAATTTCGATTCTGGACCGTGGAGTGCACCTAAATACGGCACTACAGCTGAAGGAGGTACGTAAAAAACGGCGCAACCACTGTGATGGATGTTATTTCGCAGTTGGTTGTACTCCTAATATAGTATTTATATATAATATTTCCTTTATAATTTGTTAACTTTTATTAATAAAATTAACGAATAGTACCTGAGGCTGCTCCACAATACGTAAATTGTACCGTATTATCGTCGCAAAGCTTGAAGGTGTCGTGGATGGAGCCTTTGTTACAATTTCACGGAGGAATAATTCAAGGCTATAAGATTTTATACCGTCCAACTATAAGTCACGGTAAATTTTTATATATTTTATTTATATATAATGCATATTGTAGCATTTCACTATTGTAAAATTGAGTTTCGTTCCAAATTCTGTAAATATTTAGAAATTGTGTAAGATTCAAATAATCCAAGATTCCATACGGAACAACCAGAAAGAAGGCTCCATAAAGTACAGTTTATCCTCCGGGAAGGTATACATGGAGTTAAGTTGAATTAAATTTATTATATTATTCGATAAACCGACGTCCGAAAGATCAACTGAGAATATTATTGCCGTTCAAGAAAGAATTAAACACAATCAATCAATCTCAATTCGATACATTGTTGTACCCTCCACCTTATTGATGATGGTATACTAAGTTTGTTTTTCTGTTTGCAACATCCAAAAGGAGGCGTCAGAGACTCTACAAAATATACCTATTCTTTTTTAGCATCAAAAACTGAATCGATCCGCGTGTCCGCTTATCCGTCTGTTGATGACCCGCTATTTAAAAAGGACAGAATTGGTCAAAGAACACGCCCGCAATCGACAAAAATTTATCTGCCACAAAAAACAAAAACAAAAGTTATGAAATCGAAATTTGGTATGTATATCTATAAATATTTCCTCCATCGATGTGCCAAAAAATGAGCGTGGTTGGATAACAGACACGCCTAAAATAAAAAAAAAAAACTTTATATCTGCCACAAAAATTGACACATAATCTTGAAATTTAAATATGCGCATCCCTGTTAACTCCTCCATCGATGTGAATAAATAGTACAGTCGTATAAAAGACACGCCCACAATTTACAAAAAGCCATACTCAACATAAACCTTGATTTGAAAGCTAATACGTAATACATACAATATTAGGGGACGCAATATATACATATATATATGTATTTGCCACGCTCACCGTTCTGGATGTGGAGTGTATTTAAGATTTGGTCTAAGCCAAATTTAATTTTCTTACTTGTTCAGGACTTGATTTACGAAGAAAAACTTTGGTCACTACGAGTAGGAATTGCATTTGAACCAAGTAAGTTAAAAAAGAATGAATTACACTTAATCACGATACTTATTGCATCGAAAACTCATAGTAGAGGAACCGCATAAGCATAGAAAATCTTCAATTTATATAAACTGCAAAGAAATTGGCCACTCAAAAAAGTATTTTAAATTGCATACACTATATGTAATGCGATGCCCTCCACCACTGTTATACCTGTACACACAAACCTCACAGAAAGGAGATATAAAGTATAGTAACTGTGGCGATGACTACAAAACAAACTATTGCGGTTGCTCAGTATATAAATAAATTATATTAAATGCAATACCGAAGCGCATACTTAATCTACAAAAATAAATTACAACTTCTACCCCTTAAAATCGTCAATGAATTGGCTCTCACGATTAGCTATTACTAAAAAACAGTTTCATGAATACTTCTCTATTCTAGATGTGTGAGGATTTAACGCCAAATACACTTATTGGAGATCGAAACTCATTTCCCAAGAAGAAGAAAACGGAAATAAGTAAGAAAAAGTTCGATATTGCGTCATACGGTCAACCAACACACTGACTTAGCGACCTACATAAAGTCCCAGACTTAATCGATTTTACAGTGACAAAAAACATTAGAAGAGAGCAAATTATTATTTTTTATCCCTCTTTTCCTCATTCATCAATCCTCTTGGAAGTAAACTCAAGACAACACAAGACCCTTCAACAAGCTCCTTCTCTTTTAGGGGTGCATTTTTTTATTACATAATAATAATAAATAAATAAATAATTATAATTGCCGCCAGATAAACAAAATGTTCACCAATATGAAATTTAACGTTTATATTTATACCGTCTATTTTGACTCTTTCTACAAAATGACCAATTTTGTACGAATGAAATCACATGCACCTTTTACGTTCTTTAAATGCTTTCACACTATCTATTTTATTGAACACATCTTGCCTTATTATCGAAACGTTACTTCCCGAAGCTGAACGTTAGCTGAAAATGTTACTCCATTAATATTAATTTCTTTAAAAAGACGATTAAATTTATTAGATTTAGGTTCATAAACATTACGCGTTTGTAGAGTTTAGGAAGAACTACGTTCCATTTTCGTATTTGACTGCAATTTATAATCTGCTGCTTTATGTCCTTCTCTTTTGCATTTGAAGTATATGATTTATGATAAAGGACATCCTTTTGCAATGTGATTTGGTTCCCCGCACTTGTAGCATTTTCTTTTTTTTTTTTCAAAATTATAATTTTAAAATTTATTTTTTTAATGAAATGTCTTTGATTGAATACCATGAAAAGTTTTACAAGCTTTTTCATAAATTTTCAATTTATCTTTTAAGTCTTGTAAATTTTTAGCCTGGTATAATATTATTTTGGGGAATTTACTGTCGTCTATTCCATCAACAAAATACTCTATAAAACTTTTATCATCTAAATTAATTCCATTAAAACATACAAGTATTCACGAAAACTCTCATTTTGTTTCTTTTTCCGACTTTTCAACAACCTATGCACTTCAGCAGATGAAGTTGAGTTACCAAACTCTTCGATCAAAGCTACTTTAAATTTGTTGTTGACTTCAAATGAAAGACTTTGCTACTCCTTTCAATAACTGTTTGACATAAATAAATTTGTGTAAATCACTCCATTTAACAGCTGTGATATTATCTTCGAATTCACTAATCTATTGATGAACGTCCACGAAAGGAAGTTAATGGTTCTTCAATGTCTCATAAAGAGAAATTGCACTTATACGTTTCTATTTCATCTTCCGAAACACCAGTATCTTCATCATATTTGAATGATGAATTTACTCCATTAGGTCGGTAATGGTCTATAAGTTTTGTCTGCAATTTACTCCGAATCATTCCCTTTTTTATACTCAGTTGCTCCGCTTTAAGAACTTTCTTGCTATATTTCTCTTTGTATCACTGTCTAGCTCTGTCTGCTGGTCAAACGTATGAATTAAATGAAAGAGCCCCCAAAAATGTGGAGCGTTTTGCGAATTAAATGAAAATTTTAAATGTTTTAATAAAAAATTTATTAATTTTAAAATTTGATTTGTACAAAGAAAAAGTTTTCAATTATTCACAAAAAACGACTCACTTGAAAATTTTATTTCAGCGGTCATCCTGTAATCAATATAATAGCGTCTGTCTGTGTGTATGTTGTTGCAACAAGAAATTTTAATCTTCGTTGGTAATTATTTTATTCTTGAAAATCGAAAAACAGACACTCCCACAATTAATAAAAATGCCTGGAAAAGTCACGAAATTAAACCTCTAAAGTATAAACACGTAATTATATTTGGTTTATCAATCGATGTGCCGAAAATGAGCAGGCCCAATATTAGATACGACCACAATTTACAAAAAAAAATTTGAGTATCTAAACATGCAACACATTCTGATAATATTTTAATAGGTGTTGAAATGGGCCAAATCTGTATATTTTACATACCCCCAAAGGCTAAAAATAAAAGTAGAAAGTTTCAAATATTTGGCTTAAGTCATATATTGCATTTTTATTTGCTTAACTTATTTCATACACTATCTCTCTTCCTACTTGCTTCTTGTGATTTATAATGTTAGCATTTTATTTTGAAGTTGAATTTCCGGCTAAAATGGAAGTAAAGCGTACGTCAAATTTAGAAACCTATTTGCATACTCTCCATAAAGCAACTAACTATTCCATGCGGGTACTAGCATATACCGCTTCTGGTGATGGGGTGCCTAGCCAGCCGTTGTATTGTCAAACGGAAGATGATGTACCAAATGCACCTACAGCAATAAAAGCTGCTGCTTTAACAGCTGATTCTATATTAGTGTCTTGGATGCCTCCAAAGAATCGCAATGGCATTATAACGCATTACACAGTACACTTACGAGAAGTAGGGCGTAAGGGACCAGTCAAATGTAAGATCATTTTCTTTTACATTTTATTATACCTTCCATATAAAATAGGGATTATACTAAGTTTGTCATTCCGCATGCAACCACTGGAATGACTACTAAATCTAAGTCGATTTAGACATATATTGGATGTATCTGTTTTTGAAACATCCACAGTTGCACAGTCTCTATATGTAATTTCCTAAATAAATGGATACAATTGGTTAACAGGCGCGCCCACAATTAAAAAGAATCTGTCATGATCACAAAAATAAAGCTAAACATTTTAATTTAGTACACATATTCACGATTACTTCATCTACCAAACCGGAGTCAAACAACAGGCACGTAACTTAAATTTTAGGGTAGAATTCAAATACTAAAGTAACTTTAATATTCACATATGTATGCACAAATGTAGCGTATCCATGATTTAACCAAATATAGACAAACTTATGCTTGTTATAACCTTTATATAAAGTACGGCTATACTAAGTTTGTTAATCCATTTGCAACATCCCGAAGGATTATTGTTGTCTGTCTGTTGTTGCCACTCTCACCAAAGTAAATTTTGAGATATTGACGTGCAGAATTGTAATTTCTTTACGCAGACCGCTATTTAAATCAGGCAAAATCGTTTGAAAGCTTCGCCCACAATCAAAAAAATATATTTATCTGCCTCAAAAATTGTCTATCGTTTGTATTTTGATTTGGCCTAAGCCAAATTTAGTTTTTATATAAATAATGATTGCGTTTTAGTCGAAATCTATTAAATGATGTAAATGAAATAATTATATAGATCATAAAGATTTCTTACTCAACAATATATTTTTAAATTACAAAATTCATTTTTCAGCTCATATGGTGCGAGTTGATGAAAATGGATATCCAGTTACATATGAGGCACGCGGTTTGATGGAAAATCAAATGTATGAGTTTTGGGTGTCAGCGTCAACTTCTGTGGGTGAGGGTGAACCTACGTCTGTGGTTGCCCAAGCTACAAATACACGAGGTATTCTGTATAAATAAAAGAGTTGTAGTAAAAGTATGGTGCTTTGTTATTTTTTTTTTTCTTTTATGCGCTGTTCTCAAACCACTTCAGTTAGATAATGTAGAGAAGATTTTTTTAAAGGACAAATATGAAAAATATTTGTAAAAACCCTTGCACAGATCAAGCCGTTCTACCTAATATAATATGTAAAATAATCTCATGTAATAAAGTAGAAATCATCCAAATAAGAATTTTTGAAAATTGCAAATCTAAGGGATTGAAATAGTTAAGTTTCTTAGTATTTGGCAGCCACTTTAAAAAATAGTTCTCATCAGAATTTAAAGAGAATGCATATACTTGCGATCGTGAAATTTTTATAGTCGATTTCCTTGATATTGTAGACGGTCAATAAAAAGAGATTTTTAAAAATTTCATTTTCAAATAATGCTATAATTCAACTTATCTAAAAAAGTACTTCATTAAAACATTAAGTCTCCTCGTGAAATATCATTATATGGAAAGGGGTTCTAAAAATAGTCCGATAGGGTCCAAATTAGACACAGCCTAAAACTAATCCCCGAATTTTGTCAATTTTTTGTCTTATAAAAACTTCCATCAATGTACGATTCAGTCCATTTTTAATGGGGTTCCTTTCTGAGCCAAGACATGTACTACAAAATTTTCGACCGAGCACTTCCAATGAAGCAGAGCGCACTGTGCATACTCGTACGACACATGTGTCCACTGCGTGATAATGTCGGGATCTGAATGAGCATTGTCAGTTATAGTAGCTGAGAGAGTCGCAAAGAGTAAATTTCGATTGCAGCTTTTCTACGACGAGCTTCTGAATCACGTTGTGGCGTGCGGAATTAGTGGTATATAAACGACTTTGAATTTTGGTTGCATCAAGACGAATCAATGTTGATGCCTCGAATCGACCGTCTATAAGAGAAGGATATCGTCCATCTTTCAAGCATGACCGATTTGATGTTTGACAACCATGTAGCTTTAGAAGTATCGAGAGGCTGGAATCTTGTGGTACTGACTGCCCCAAACCATTAACAAAAGTACATGGAAAATGAATGAATCTAATGTACCATATTCTCAGGTTATGGTACTTTAAAGTTTTGTGGAGATCGCCAACAAGAGAGAAAGTTTGTTTTATTCTTTCTTTCTTTCTTTGCTTTCATGGGAAAGTTACTAGCCCAATGCATCGATGTAACTGCTGCCCACATTAGCTTACTCCATCAGAGTGTTTGGGACTCCCGTACTTGTTTTTTCTAATTATAAAAAGTAAAAAAAGTTTGGTTTTTTTAGTTTAGACCAAATCTTAAATACTTCTCAGATGTGATAGTGGGCGTAGTAGATATATGATTACGTCTTCTATTAGTGTATATTATGTATTAACGTACCACTAATAGCCCCTCGTCCCCTAATCGCACTGAAGCATGGATACTAACACAAAATGACGAGGCTCTTTTAGGCGTGTTTGAGAGTAAAATTCTTCAAAAGATCTTTGGCTTCGTATGCGTAGATACCCTGCAAACACTTGTTGTGTAAAACTGGAGAACGCGCAGCCAAAGCCGAAGCGCGATTTATTAATTATTAATTTGTCTTTTACAACAAGTCAAAGAACTACATAGGTTGAAATCAGGCAGTAATGATGGTATTGAGCAATTTTCTAAATTTTGTTAGTATACTCTCTGTCTTATGTGGAGAGTATAAAAATAATAATTAAAAGATAAGTTGGCGATCTCCACAAACCTTTAAAGTACCATAACCTGAGAGTATGGTACATTAGATGCATTCATTTTCCATGTACTTTTGTTAATGGTTTGGGCAGATTGGCTTCACCGGCGCAAGGCATATGGTTGTCAGTCCCACCAGATTCCAGCATATAAGATAATGTTTTAATAAATTGATAGTTTCTTAACATATAACTTTGAAATAATGGTTTTTATTGAGGTATCAAATAATAATTCCTGTAAATAAAATCTTTTGATTATCAAAACGAATAAGGGGAAATGATGTATATATTATTATTCTTAAAGAACGAATTAAAACATTTCAGCTCCAGCTCGTATTGCCTCTTTTGGTCAAATAGTAAGAAAAGCAGTTGGGTCAAGCCTAATATTGGAGTGTTTAGCTGTGGGAAATCCCACACCTCGTGCACGGTGGCTGACACGCAGTAGACCAGTGACATTCAGTCCTTTTTACGAAGTATCAGTAGAGGGAAATTTAAAGATTCACCGTAAGTTTTATTATCACAATACATTTTCCTTTCCCTTTGTAATAGGTATGTACTATGTGTCTAAAATTTTGTATACTTTTTACAATAATTATATATATTAGGCGTGGAAGATAATTTATCTGGAAATTATACTTGTACAGCGAACAACTTATTTGGCAACGATGAAATACAGTATTACGTAGTTGCTATGAAAGCACCAGCTGCGCCGCAAATTATTGTACAGTTTGCTTCCGCAGATAGCATTCGAATAAGTTGGGATCCGCCAGATAATGGTGGTGCCCCACTACAAGGCTATACTATATTACATCGCATTACGGGAGAAAATTGGTCTCATACAGAGTTAATGGCGGAAAATAATGCTCACACAATAACTGGACTAAAATGTGGTAATTTATATATTATTATGATGTCAGCCCACAACATGGTCGGTGGTGGCAATCAAAGTGAGGAAATTAGCGTCTGGACCAAGGGTAAAGGTAAGCGTATACAACAGACATTTTTTAAATTGATCTAAATGTAGTCACAAAGTTGATCTAAGTTACTTTCAACTTTTACTCTTATAGCTTCTCAGGCACCCATCGCTAAGGAACTAATTATAACAAATACATCATGCGTAAATTTAAAATTATCGACTTGGAATAATGGTGGTTGTCCTATTTTGCATTTTTCTATTGAACATTGTCTCCTAGGTGAGTCCAAAAAGTCACAAAGACAGTATCTATACTTTTATTTAACATTCACTCAATTATTTTAAATATTTGATGATATTTAGGAGACACACGCTGGACTGTTCTTACATCAGACATCTCCAATTCAGAAGATAATCGAGAGAATTTAATATTCTGCAATTTTCTTCCAGCTAAGTGGTATCAACTTCGAATTTCAGCTACAAACGATGCTGGAAAAACTACCGAACATTATCATTTTTCGACTCCAACTATTGATGGCATTACCATACCACCGCCATCAACTTTTCCTCCTGAGAAGAATTTGATGAAAAATTTGATAAACTCTACAAATTCCACCAATGGTGGCTGGCTAACAACACTAATTGTTATTATTATTCTAACGGTGGCCACGATAACAATGTGAGTATTGGTAAACTGGTAAATCTAAATATTTATTCACATGTACGCGTATGAGAATATTGTATTTATAAGAAAAATAAAAAAAATTCATCAAAGATAACAATATATATATTCTGAATCTGTATTATATATCAAATCAATTTATTTATGTCTATTTATTTGTCTATGTATCCATCTATCTGGTCGCAAAAATTCCAAGAATCCTATTGGTTTGTATTGTGCAAAATTAGCCAAACGATACACACCAAAGTGATAAAAGAAAATTGAATTGTACTTGTGCAGATTTTTGCACCTATTAAAATTCAATTTTTCACACACCTTTTAAAATAATCAATTCGCTTAATAACCGACTATAGAAGAAAGAAACTTAAAAATTTGACAATAGTACTCCTTATAAGGCTTTGGTGCACCAACCCCTCCACCAACTTAAAGTCAAAGCCAAATTTTTCTTTTTTCTTATTTATAGTTGTACATTTATGATTGATTTTTGTATTTCTGAATTTTAAAAATATTTTAGTGGTATAAGCATCAAACATCGCCATACTTTATGCGGACCCATAACTTCAAGTTATGAATCAAGAACTCTGCCATCCGAATATAAGGAAGATCATGACGTTCGACGTAATCAGCAGGTGTATAGTGCTTCACCAGTTAAAGCGGTCGATAAAGCCAACGATTCTGGTAAGTAATGCATATGATACCTACTTTAAAACTCTTTAAAATACGCTTTTTATATTATAAGAATGGGGATAAAAAAGTTTGGTTTTTTTGCTTTTATATTTGCTTATTTATATGAACACCTTAGAAATGTACAATATTTCACCATATGCCACCTTTGGCGTTAATGAAAATCGTACGGGATCTACAATGAAAACTCCTACTCGAGGTATAACGGCATCACTAGATTATACCATGCAATTTAAAACATTCGGTCACCCGGAAGGAGAAAACTTGAATGCTACTGCTTTTCCCCTTTTGTCAACAACTGGTTTCAGTCACGGTAAATCTAAATCAAGCTGGCACAAACAGCGATACTGCAATACAGATGGTATGGAAAATATTGGAAATTGAAGCTAATAAACATACATATATTTTAATTTATAATAGATGAATTCACATTAAGTAACTCCTTAACTTTAGTGGCTGATACTCAATCGAGCCACGTTAGAGAGGTCTCTCAGTCGGATAGTCGATGCATCAATATAGGTAATACAGGGGGCAGTATTGATACTACTAATGCACGTACTAGATATGTTGAGTCTGAATCAGATAATAGCATTAGTGCTGAGACTGAGTTTTCCAACGTACCTCCCACCTATAGAGTTCCTTGTAAGCCGTCACGCAATAATGTTAATCGCAAAGTTATGGGTGCGAAAATTGAACTCTGTGTCGTAATTCTAGTTTCGTACTTATTCTTCTTTTTCTTATTCTTCCTTCACTCGTCATATATAGATATGTTTACACCTGATTCTTCTACAGAATCCAATAATGATCAATCATCATCTATTGAGAAGCAACGAAAAAGTCAACGCCTTACAAAGAATAATTTTATTAAAGGTAATGGCAGTACTTCAGCAGATAAAGTCACTAAAAAGCATCTAATAAATTCCAAAGTTTCCTTGGAATTACGCTTATGTTCTGGAAGTAACAACAGGTAGTTCAGGTACCTAAACCCCCAAATACTTATATAGAAATCATAAAGATAAATTTATCTAAAACTCCAACTTACAATATATGTTTATATATATTAAGGTTTACATTGTTTCATTCCTCCAAATGAAAACTTTCTTTTAAGAAATAAAATTGAGATTTTTCTAATTTGAATCGAGCTCGTGAATTGCCGTCGTAATATATTTGCCTTTTTTATATGCAAATTTATTTTTGTGAAAGGGCTTCCTCCTAATATAAATGCCCCTTATAAAATTATTTAGAGTTTTCTTCGTAGTTTATAGAAGAAAGCAGCTGAGACTGATAGATGCATGGGATAAGTCCTAAGGGAGATAATCCATCTTTGTTCCCTCCTTTTAATAAAAGCACCACCGTTACGTCACTTCAGTTTTGTGGAACAAATCCAGTTGAAGATTTGCTCTTGCTCTTGATTTTAATAAGCCCTAAAAAAATTGTATCACGTGCTATATACGGTACGGTTTACTATGGTTTGCACCATAGCATTGGATTTCCAGTAGTCGTTGTATGTTTATACGTTTGCTGAAATATCGAAAAGTATTTGACGGTGGTCACACAAAGAGACTTCGTCATAAACATGCTAACCTTATATAGCAAAGTTTAGGAAGGAACTAGCTAATGAGTCAATTACTTCTTTTCTAATTATGTTTATAAATTTAGGCCCCTCCTCATTTAGTTAATTTTAATAATCAGAATAGCAACAATAACAATGATAGAACTAATAATCCACAAGGTAGAGCTTTAATAGCAGAAAATATATGCATTCAATAATAAATCCGCCTTTGCAACCCAAAATGGAAGTAGTGAATTATGAAATTAAGGCAATGCTAACTGCAAATATTGAACACAAAAACATTGTTGATTTCCCTAAGTAAGAAATGATTACTAGAGAAAATCTCTGTATTCACGAGAGTGATGCAAATTACACAGACCATGTTATTAAACAACCACGAACTGATCATTTAAACAAAAAAGAACAAGTCAAAATATTATAATCAGTCAAACCCGACCATCAATTACTCTACATCACTTGATATATTATTCAATTTATTTATACCCTTTTCCATGGAGAGGGGTTCTAAAAATGGTCCGATCCTATCCATTTTCAAAAGGGTTCCTTTTGTACCAAATTTCATCGAAATATATGAAAAATAATGGGATTTCATATGGGGAGGGTCCAATCCGGTCTATTTTTAATAAAGTTCCCCTTTGGGCCAATACATGTCCTTGTACTAAATTTTATTAAAATATCTCAAAAAATGCGGCCTGCAGTTTGCGCACAAATTTACATGGACAGACAGGAGAACAGACGGAAGATGGACATGGTTAAATCGATTCAGATTTTGATTCTGAATCGATCGGTATAATTAAAGGTGAGTGTGGCATTTGCCTCTTAGGAGTTACAAACATCCACACAAACTTAATATATCCTTTTCTATAGGGTGCAGGGTATAAAAATAAAAATTTTAATTTTTTCAAAGAAAAAGTTTTTGATAATACAAGTATGAAAATTAAGTTTTTCATTTTTCGAAGAAAAAAGTTATATTAAGTAATAATACAAATGCTGTAGGGTATTTAATGGTCGGAATTAATATTTTCACTTGTTTATAGAGAAAACTTTGACTTGACATTCACTAACGCAATTAAACATTAAATTAAAACAACAACTAACGATCGAATTTTTGCAAAGACCTTCTCAGGACGTAGTACGTAAACAAATAAATTAAATGTTGAGAAATGGAATAATTAAGCCCAGCCACTCTCCACATTCAGCATCCGTTTGGATAGTTCCTAAAAAATTAAACGCAAGTTGTAAACAAAAATGGAGACCCATGGTTGATTATAGAAAATTAAATGAAATACAGTAGATGATAAATACCCAATAACGACGATACGCTGATTACCGAAATAGATAGCCCTATTAATTACTATAAAAATCAGATAGTGTTCATTAAAATAAGTTAAGGATCACTGCGAATCAGAAATTCAGAAGTATTTAATTCTAAAAGAAAAACTATATATGCGAAAATATTTACGAATATACAATTATCACACTCACATATAAGAAATCACTTCGATCCAAATAAATTAAATGCAATACATGTGGCTGACGGAACAATTTTCGAAAAGTTCAAAGAAGTTGCTTTACAGCAATTTAGTAATGACCATAATAGAAATATTGAGGTATCTATATATATATATTGATCTATACTAATATTATAAAGAGGATATATGTGGATTTTTATATTTTTGTATGTAACGAGTAAACGCAAAAACTACTGGACCGATTTTAAAAATATTTTCGCTATTAGAAAGCTACATTATCACTGAGTAACATAGGCTATATTTATTGCCAAAAATGTCGGGGATCGGGGATAGACTTTCCTACTATTACTAATCCAAGGTGTAAAAAAATTAGTCATAAAATATCTTTCATCGTATACGCTGCAAAGAGTATTGATGTTAGAACAAAAAATGTTTTACAATATTATAGAACATATCAATATCTATAAAAAACTTCGCGAGACCATATATCCAACTATTGTACTTATGCTACTATAACTCCTTTTTATACCCACCATTGATAGTAATATTGCCAAACAAACATTGCATACACATGTACACAGACAATTAAGAAACTAAGTATTCACAATAAGTATTTCACAATATTTAAATAGTAGGAAAATCTGACAACGGCATGTGTGGGTACCACTCCAAATGCACTAAGGTTCTGGAGAGAATTTTTGGCCAATACTGGATTTTCGGACCATTTTTTTAATGAATTTGGCAACGTTTCATCCTGCAAGATAACCGAATTCCACGCGGGTGCAGCCGCGGACAAGATCTAGTATATATATAAAATTATGTATATATATATATATATATATATATAGCTAAATTGAACAATGTTTGTTAAATAGAATTACCGAATTTAAAAAAAGCACCTATCCCTTTAGAGTTGCATATAGGAACAAGTGTAGAATATAAAAATGTGAGGTTAAGGACCCAAACCATTATAAGGACAAAGTAATAAATATTTATGAAATGAATTTTTTTATTTGACTATATTGGAAGTTGGCGAGTGGACCGGTTTCGAACTCGCCCTCAACGAGTTCTCATCAGCAGATATTTACCAATTGAGCCAAATTCACCCTTGCAATTTCATGCGCAAGTGGTTTATATCAATAATTCACATTTCAACATTACAACCCTACACCATTATTTTACATTTTATGATTAATTAGACATGTCTGCAAAATTAATAGAAACAAATTTGTTTATTTTGCAAATGTGTTGCTTGCACAGGTGTACGTCGCGTATAAAAAATAACAAACAACAATAGAATAAAACATGTGAAAATATTATAGTCGGTCAAGCCCGGCCATCAAATACCCCACACCACTTGATATATTATTCAATTTTTGATATATGAAAAATTTTATATTTCTATACCTACTTGTATTTTCAAAAATTTTTAAATGATACAAATGCCACACTTACCTTCAATTATACCGATCGATTCAGAATCAAAATCTGAATCGATTTAACCATGACCGTCTTCCGTCTGTCTGTCCATCTAAACTTGGTCGCATTTTTGAGATATTTTGATGAAATTTAGTACAAGGACATGTATTAGCCCAAAACGAAACTCTATTGAAAATGGACTGGATTGGACCATTTTTAGAATTCCTCCTCATATGAGGTCCTATTATTATACCCTGCACCACCCTCTGGTATAGAGTATATTAAGTTTGTGCGGATGTTTGTAACTCCTCAATAGCAAATGCCACGCCCCCCTTCAGGTATATGTTTTCAGATTTTGATTCTGAATCGATCGGAGAAAAATTGCTAATAACAGCTGAATAATAACACAATATTGTTAAAATAAATTAATTTAAAAAATTTTAAAATAAAAATTCGTTTAAAATGCGATATATTTTTTTGTTTGAGTCGTCACTGCGCTTCCGTTTTTACTAATCTCAGCATTCCGCAACACCTTCTCCATGATAATGTTGAAAAAGATACACGAAAGGTTGTCGCATAGGTCTGAGACCTCGTTCAGTAACGAATAGGTCGGAGAGGTTCCTTCCCATTTTAACTGAGGACATGGTGTCACTTAAAGTCATTTTGCTAAGTCTTATTAGCTTAACGAGGATACCAAACTCAATTTGTTTTTCTTGGGACTTTTCCAGAACAGATCTGAATCCACACTGGTAATGAACAGACATATTACGCCAGAATGTAGTTTATATGCGACAGAAAGTAGGCTTATAATAGACAATATTGCTTATGAGTTGATGCAACTGTTGCAATAACTCATCACCACCAGCCATAAGCAACCTAGCAGGAAGGCCATCAGGACCTACAGCTTTGTTATTTTTAGCTCTGAGATAGCCTTATTTCATTTTGGTCAGGAGGTGGACATATAATATCATTGGTGGTTCAGAGTTCAGGTCTCCATCCTCTTCATCGTTTCCAACAAGAAGATTAGAGAAGTGATCTCCCCACAACCTTACATTTGTGTACATTTGTGACGCTTAACTTTTTTATAAAATATCCGAGTATAGTTCATTCGGGTTCAGAAGCGAGTGGCTGAGAGAGTCGAGTGGAGAGGGCCCCAGGTGTCTGTGATGATTCTAGCTTTTTGTCTGAAAGCTTCCGTACCGCACTTTACCGGGTGGCTGTAACAAGGTAGTGATCGGAATCGGTATTGACGCCTCAGATAACCCGCACATGCATAACATTATAAACATGCCGTCCACCTATCACATTATTTATTTGATTTAATGCTTCTCAATCAGGTGACTGCTACGTGGATGCTGGACTCTGTTAACTACAATGTTCCTTGCCCCGACAAAGCCCTTCAGCCACACTTCGTTATCGGAGGTGGTGTCATAGATGGTAAATTCAGTCTGTACGACACCACCATTGCATTTCATGGATAACGGTGATATTAGCTTTATATTTACCAAGGACATCAGCCAGCTGGATAGAGGCACCAGGTCTGTAAAGTGTTCTTACATTAAGTGTTTGCGGGGGTAGTCAATAAGAGGGTGGGTCCATTTTATTTTATTTTTCACTTTTCGTGGCGGGTTAGCAGCCCAGCGTCACGATCTGTTCGCTGTTCACATTAGCTCGCTGCCAAGATGGATGTAAAGGCAGAGAACCAGTGGTTCAACGCGAAGTTTGTGCGTCAACTTGAAGTGGGCAGACGTCAGGACAGTTCTGGCTTCGCCTAATTAAAGCCGATCAGAGACGTTGCCTGGCATGTTCACTTCCATACCACCCAGTATTTATTCAAGACAAGTTAATTATGTAAATCGCCAAGAAAATCAGCAGTATTTGCAAAACAAATTAATAATACATCTTCAACGTCAATTCACCACCTCAAAAACAAAAACGGACCTTCAGTAAAATTTCACAGCTTTCGTTGAGTGCTTAGTGATTGTGGAAATAAATATTATCAAAGTTTTTTATCAATCTATAAATAGTGAAAATTGATCTAATATTTCTACTTGCTTTTGCAAAGGCGTTTAATATTGTTATCCGGCAAATCACATAAAATTTGAAAGTAGTTTTGTGTAAATTATTAAAACATAAATCTATACGAAATAAAAACAGTCAAACATAAACATTGTTTGCATAAAGGAGATCGTTACTGTTATTTTAAGAAAAAGAGTGCATTGAACTTTATCAATATATATTATATTTATTTATTTTCATTTTTTAAGTTAGCTACAATTTTGATAACAGCCAAGTAAACTTAATTTAAATTAAGGAAGATTTATATCTGTAAACAGTACAGGAAGCAGCACCGCAACAAAAACAACAATCGCCGAAACAGCAATAGAGACTAAGGCTAAAACTAATGTAAACTTAGAGCTAATTAATAGTAAAGAGTAAAATTAAAATAATATTATAGGTCATAAGGATAATGAATACAAAATATATGTAAGATATGTTATATGTTACAACAATATGTTATGTTTACAATAATATGTGTGTATTGTATATGTTTACAACAATTTTGTGTAAGGTGTAAAGTGTAAAGTATCAGTTCGAAAGCACTTTATATCTTATATTGGAAATTGTATCGGACCAATCAAAAACAACGTAATATTCGTAAACATCTTAAACAATACCCGAAACGGACTATAAAGTAGATAATTTGCGGCAGTGAAATAGTGCCTTGAAAAACGAGAGGGATATTAAAAGAAATTAAATTTATTAAAGAGCAAATATCGCCTCTAATAACTTTAGAAATAAAAGTAACTCCGAATCTAAAATAACACCTAAACTTTATAACTTTATAGGAAAATAGCCTTTTCTGAGGCATGCATTGATAACATTAGATTAGATAATTTAATACAATTTGGAAGATCATTTTGAAAAAGTAAGAAAATTAGAGGACCAAGATAACTACCTTAAGGGACTCCAGAAGACACAGAAATTTCGCGTGATAAACAAGATTTAAACAATACTTATTGCGAATGACCGGTAAGGTAATAGTGAAATCAAGCTAACATACTGTTACAATTTAAGTTTGAGAATTAACAGATGATGATCAACTTTATCGAAAGCTTTAGAGAAGTCCGTATAAACCACGTCAGTTTGCATGTGGTCAAAAAAACCCTGAAATATATGACATGTTAATTCCAAAAGATTTGTAGAAGTCGATTTACTCTTAACGAAGCCGTGTTGATAAGGGGAAATAATAGATTTATTTATCAGAGTAAGTCTTATAGTAATTATTAGTTCGAAAAGGCACTAAGTTTAGCAATACGATAATTATTGATACAATTTTTAGGTGCATTCTTATAAAGAGGAATAATAAAGCTACTTTTCCAATATAATGGGAAATAGCCTTTTCTGAGGCATGCATTGATAAGGTTAGTTAAAGTAACATATAATAAATCCGCACAATGCCGCACTATACAAGAAGGAACACCGTCAGGGCCGGGGAAATAACACAACTTAACCGTCTTTAATGTATCTAGGACTTTTGTTTCAAACAACTAAATGAGAGGAAACAGGTCATATGATTTTATATACTGTAAATAGCTATCACTCGGTAAGCTTTCAGGTGAGTAGGATTTTTCAAAAAAATCGGCAAACATGTTGGATATCTCCTGAACATTTGGAGATTCTAAGTTGTTATGACGCATTACTACCGGAAAGCCAGCAACTTTACGTTTAGAGTTGACAAAGAACCTTTTAGGATTATTAATCAATTTGTATCCTATAGATCATATATAATTAGAATAACTCGATTTATTTAAGACGTTAAAATTATGCCTTGCCTTCGAATATAATAAATAATCAGAGAACTCTATATGAGGTATCCTAATTAAGGTATCCTAATTGGTGCGATATAACCCATGTCGTCATTAAAGATCCAGTTAATGTCAGAAAAATTAAAATTACCTACAACCAGTAACTTATCACATGGTTTAACTATCGAAAATACGTTATTGAATAAATGAACATGCTTCATGTAAATTATAAGGTCAGACGCCGGAGTAATGTATGAACACGAAATAAATAAGTGCCAATTACCCAACGATACTTTTACATAAATAAAATCAACGTCAACAAAATCAGAAGGAAGTATCACCTGAGATGGCAAAAAATTTTTAACAGCTTATACTTATGTACCCCAAAATAGATGATTTTACTAGTGCAATCACACCTATAAACTTCAAATCGGCAGAAAATATTTCAGCATCATTAACCCCTGGTTTTACCAAGTTTCAGAAAAAACTATAATGTGGTAATCACAGCCCGAAAAATTCAATAGCGAATCATGTAATTTGCTATTCAAACCACGGACATTTTGTTATAATATCATTAAGTTATTATTTAGCTATTTAGAAGAAGTATTAGGTAACTCTAAATTAACTGGAGGCTTAAAGTTAACTTTAGAAACAAATTCTTTTACCAACGCATCATTAGGCCAGATCTCTTTTTTTATTAACCAATCCATAATTGATAAAGGAGCTAATATTTTAAACGAAGTGAGTGGGCAACTCCAAAGGATTGGAAGCATCCCGTAATGTTTTTCTTATTCTAATAAGGTTCCTTTAACGGGAACGAGCACTTTGAATTAAAAATGCACGCGATGAAATATTTCTGCGCATCCTTTACTAAATTAATTCATAAGTAATAATTTAATAATGCATTATTATTTTAATAATATTAATTACATTTACATTTTTAAAACTTATATATATATATTTAAGTCGTATTAAATTTAAAAATATTTATTTTATTGAAGACTATCCCAGGCGCGCTACGTTGAATATAATTTTTTACTGTTTCAATTGTAGTATTATAAGTAAAACGTGATATAAAAATAGTTTTACGATACGAAACAACAATTAGATCACCTGCTTCTATCAATATTACTTTAAAAGTAGAAGGCCCATCTTGCTTGCAACTTTGTACAACCATAGAAACGTCAGCAGATACATTCTTAGTGTTACTCGGTTCATCTGGAGTGCATGGAGGATCAACAGTAATTATAGGACTAGTGACAGTTACAGTGTCGAAGGGGCCAACGACATTGTTGAAAACAGATTCATTATCAGAAGAAGGTAAAGATTTAGATGGAGAAGGAACGTTCAAATTAGAAGAATCTAGTGGTAATAAGATCGGAGAAGCTTGCAAGAATAAAGTAGATCCCCAAGAAGATGGACCAGGTTTAGGAGCAAATACAGGATTTTTTCAAAAAGTTTGCAGTTATTAAACATATCCTGATATTTATCAAATTTTTCGGATAATTTTTTAAATCCTTACGTAACTCACTAAAACCACTTTAAGTTTGTTTAAATAATTTATGAAAATCAGTATCAATTTTGCGGCAATTAAGGCAAGCCCATCGAAGCCCTTTAGTACGGTTTGTAATCTAGTCAAAGTCTCTACCATTAAAACCAGCACATTTAAGATGGGCGCGCCTGTCGCACAAATAGCAGAGAAAAAATCTCTCATGACTTATTTCCTTACAATTAAAATAAATGCAATCCATCCTAACAAATGTTAATATGTTATATACTTTTATGTTATCTGTTATCGCTGATTATTCAGATCTCACTTAATCATTGTCTCAAATTTTTTTGGACCGGATCACGCCTACACTGATAACAGCAGATGTATGCAGGGTCTTTCATGTGAATGTGGATTCCATTTTAAAAACCAATATCTAACCACGGTTTTAGACTTAAATTTACCTTATATTATCAACCTTCTGGACATATGAGCTGCGTTTCCGACCACGTCAACTCTAGAGTCTAAAAAAAATTGATAGAAAGGCAATTGAAATTGAGAAAAACACATTTAAAATTGGAAAAAAAATTTATTAGCTACACATCTATAAGTATGTCACATTTCTCATGGTCTTTATAACATTTTTATTATTTAACATTACAACATTTTTATTATGACAAAAAAGAATAGGGCGGTACAGCTAGATCCCAACAGGCATATCCTCCATATTGATCGTTTGTTTTGTTTTTAATTTTGGATAGACACGAATATTATAAATCCAACAAAATATTTGTTTTGAATCAGAATCAAAAACTGAGTCGATGTAGTCTTGTCTACCTGTCCGTTCATGGTTATAGAAGACATGTTATGGTAGTTTTTGCATGCAGGTTAAAATTATAATTAAACAAAATCGGAGCAACAAAAAAAAAGTATTTTTTTAATAAATCTTTCTATATTACTTATAAATTATAGAATATAAATTGACATATTTACTCCCTGCGGAACTTCGATGTATCAGAAATGAGGCCTAAGCCAAATATACTTCTTTTATTTGTTATAATTCCCTATATACAAATATACCATAAATATTTCATATATTTATAATATATATAAACAATAATTTATGTATTATATATATATTCAATTATATTAAAATTCGAGCAAAATCTGAATCAATTTAACCATGGCCGGCCGTTTGTCCATGTAAATTTGAGCGCATATGGGTATGGGTTCAAAGAGGAACCTTATTGAAAATCGGACCATTTTTAAAACCCCTCCCCCTAAGAGGTCTACTTATAATGGAAATCTTTATATGGCAAAAAAACGCAATTCTTAATATTTTTAATAAAGTTAAAAAGTAAGTAAACTAATTGTAGAATAATTAAAGAGCTCAGTTGAACAGGGTATTAAATAGTCGGGCTTTACCAAGAAGAACATTTTCACTAAAGTTATATTTAAAAATCTTTTTAAAGATAACGCAATTGTATAAAGCTACGAAACCAGCATTGATTTAAATCATGTAAAATGTTACAACAATGAAAGTAGAGTACATGTATTTTGCAGTTTATAAAAAATTCCCTCCACCTCAGGGAAGAGGGTATATTCGTTTTGATTATCCGTTTACAACACATCAAAGGAAGCCTCGGAGACCCCACAAACCATACATTCTTAATCAGCATGAAAAGAGAAATCGTTTGAGACATGTCCGTCCGTGTGTCCGTCTGTTGTTGGCACTCTCACGGACGTAATTTTTGAGACATCAAATTGAAACTTGGCACACTTATTCTTAGTTTAATTTCGCTATTCCGTATTGAAATTGGATAAAATCGGTTAAGAAACGCGCCCACAATAAACAAAAATCTCAACATACCTCGAAAAAATTGTATCTTTAAAAAATTATATATTGAATAACGCAAACGCCTATAATTGAAAAAAAACACTATTTGCGTAAGTACATGAAATAGTGATATAAATAAATATGGCAATAGGAACTTATTTTTTAGAGGACTATTAAAGGTGGAGGGTATTTAAGCTTCGATCTTAACAGAACTTTTCTATCTTGTTTTTTAATTTATTTTATTGTAATTATTGAATTGCTTACAGTATACACAATGGGGTTCACAATTTGGAAACCTCAGCCTCAATTGCAGCCACTATTGCAGCCATGGCGGGTGCAAATAATATAGGTTTTCGTCCGCCAGCAAGTTTCCTAGAGTCTCGTGAGCTCAATGAGACGGAATGTGACCACGAACAACGAGCATTAGACTTAGAGGTTCAACGCGTAATGGAAAATACTGATGGCCAATTGAGTAAAGCGAGTAGGGAGGAACTGACTTCATTGATAGCAAAGTATCAAGAAAAAAAGGAACAAGAACGACAAGAATTTTCAACACACGTGTAAAGAACCAACGCACTACTTAATTCATATAAATATAAAGTATAATTATATATATTGTAAACATAATACATAAAATAAGAACCTAAAAGGTTTAGTAATGACTCTACATAATATATTTTATGACACGGTGGCGATTCCGTCTAATACTCTCCATGTTTAACTGTTCCAAGTATATCAAACTATAATTTGATATTTTGCTTAGAGATTAAATTATAATTTGAGTTCCCCCCACTGCGTTTAATAAAGGACTAAAGGGGAGTAATTAAACTTTACTAAATAATTTGTGTACCATTTAAAAATGCTCTTTTCAAATTTTCTTACTGCACTGTGGGCGTGTTGCTTAATCCATTTTCAATACCAACCAGCCTAGCTAAATCGATTAACATTCGATGTTCATTTAGAATATATGTAGCTACCTTCGTTTCAATATTGATAATTTATTATACGTAAACATTTATTCAATAAAACAAATAATAATTTAGAAAAAAGAAAATTCAAACTAGCGAGGTTTATCCACTATTTATTTATTTATAAATAATAGAAACGTTTTATTTTTCAATTCAAAGATACAAACCGTCATTTATTTTCACATTATTTTTTTTCTTAGAGTTTTACATCTTATAATTAATCACACAACCAAAATTTGCTCTACACAGTAATAAAGTATACTTAAGTACACTCTCATCTAATCCCGTAATTAACTTTTAAATAGATCTAATTGTTCTTTACATTTTATTAACTTCGTCCTGGCTGTTTCTCGCCGTCACTTCATACCCGGCTTGCGTCCCGTAAACTCAATATTTCGCGGTCCGATCACCACGATGTTTGGACAAAAAAGAGATCTTTTTTATAGCAAAAACCGAGATCGCGTTCCTATAGTCGTCGGTCGGTACACGATGACGTGGCAGTGAGTAATATCCAGATCTGCTATATTATATTAGTACTGAGTTTCCTACCCTAGATCTTATATATAGCCACCACAGCTATACCTATCCCTTTCCAACATATATATACTTTGTGGGATCTCCGACGCCTCTTTCTGGGTGTTGCAAACATTTTTATAGTAACTTAATATTCCTATGTAGGGCACATATTATAGTGAGTATAAAAAATTAATCAAGAATTTTAAATAATACACAGGTGACTGTGCACTTTAAACTAGTTCAATCAACATTTGTGATGTCGAAAATCGCAAGAAAATAATAAATATATAAAATCATTACAAAAAACCAATAATTTATTTTTAATAAATGATTTTATAATTGGATAAAACAAACTAATTTCCGAAAATACAAATACTGAAAATAATAAACGTTTTTATGTTTTTTTTGCGAAAAATCTAACTCTTATATTTTTAGCATCTCATAAAATGTTCTCAAAATCTCGATAACTGTGTTTATACCCTGCGTCACCCTGTGGAAAAGGGTATATTAAATTTGTGCGGATGTTTGTAACTCCTTAACGCCAAAACCACATCCATCTTCAATTATACCGATCAAAATCTGAATCGATTTAATCATGTCCGTCTGTCTTCCTATCTGTCCATCTAAATTTGTGCACGAGCTACAGGTCGCATTTTTTAAGATATTTTGATAAAATTTAGTACAAGGACATGTATTGGCTCAAAGGGGAACCCTATTGAAAATGGACCGGATTAGACCATTTTTGGGACCCCTCCTTATATTATATTCTAAATTTTAATAAAACTATTATTATATCATTACAATTTTACATCTTTTTCATTTTTTGCACGTATAACCTCAATTCTTGAAAGTTCTCTCTCTCTCTCTTATTCCTTCAATCATAATTAGTGATGGGAAAAAGCCCTTAAATAAATATTGTGGCCAGATTAATAATCATACATAACAATCCCTTTATCACTTAGGCTAAAAGAATACATAAAAAAAAAATAAATTACATAAGTTTTATACTTTTTGTTTAACTACATTGAATGTTTCGCAGATTTATGCTATTTTTTTTTAATTCATGTTAATATTTATATCTTTACGAGGTATTTTCTTTAACCGTTCTGAACTTCTTGAAGAGATACAGGTAACCGTCTTCACAATTAAAAATTTCTTTTCTATCAATAAAATATTTTACTTCTGAATCCACATACCGATATTTTTCATGTATTAAAGCTTGTAAATCTTTACTTAGTAATTGATCCTTTTAGCTTTCTTCTTTCTATATCTATATTAAACCAGGTATCAAATTTAAACAAATCTCGTTGAATTTGTTTTTATTGAAATCAATTTGAATAATATTAATATGCTCTTGGGCTGTATTCATAGGCCTAATAACAACATTGATTTCACTGAAATATCTGACTTAATTTACGACTTAACTCTGAATTATTCCGATGTCATCATAGGTGGTGATTTTAACAGTAGCATCCTTAACGATAATAGACTGGTTGATACTATGCAGGCTGTTGATTTAGTACCCGTAAATACCACTATTCCCTCACACTTAACCTCTTCATCGAGCACACTTCTTGATATTTTCTTTGTAAATAATATTTCCAATATACGTCATTACGACCAGGTTTCTATTCCTAATTTCTCGAAGCATGATCTGATCTTTCTCGTTTACCATATTGAAGTTAACATACCGATCAATTACACTGCTTATAGAGATTTTAAAAATATTATTTATTCCGAATAAGAAAATAGTGCTCGTAACACTGACTAGGACATCCACTCAATGCCCACAGCTGATACTAAATTAACTTATCTCAATCATTATATCGCAGTGTTATTTGATAATTATGTCCCTATCAAAGTTAAAAAATTGTACTACAATCAACCTCCTTGGTTTAAAGATCGTATCGCTGAATTAATGTCGATTAGGGATGACTGCTACAAAAAATGGAAGCGCTTCAGAACTACGGAACTTTATACAATTTTCAAAAGAGCTAGACGTACTGTCATAAATAATGTCAGACTGGGTAAAATCAATTATTACGACCTTAGATTTCGCTCTGCAATTAACTCCAGGCATAAATGGAAAATTATACGCGAAATTGGAGTTGGCAGAAAAGACATATATGAATCCACTGAACTTGACATTAATGATATAAATAGACCTGTTAACTCAAACCGTTATCCCATCGTACTTTTCAGCCATAAGGGTAGATCACAACTTTTTGCCACTTTATGAATGAAATTGACGTGCTAGGAAGCATCCTTTCCATCAAATCTAACTCACCTGGTTTTGATAGTTAAAATTATTTTCCCTATCATTTTAACGCATATCACTCACATTTTTAACGATATCTTAAAGAAATCCACTTTTCGAGTATGCTGAAAGACGGCTAAAGTTATGCCTTTGCCAAAAAAGAGCGGTGATTTTCGTCCCATTGCCATCTTGCCCTTTTTATCTAAGGCATTCAAACGTATACTTCAGAAACAATCTACATGGCAATAATCTCCTACATGGCAATGTTAAATTACCAATTTAAATTTTTATTTTCTCAATTTCAATTTGGAAGTTTCCAATTTCAATTTTGATTTTCTCAATATCAATTTTTATTTTCCCAATTTCAATTTGGATTTTACTATTTTCAAATTTTATTGTCTCAATTAAAATTTTGAATTTCCCAATTTCAATTGAGATAAATTTTAAAATTTTAATTTTTTAATTCCCAATTTCAATTTTATTTTTTTCAATTACAATTTTGTTTCGTTTTCTCAATTTCAATTTTGATTTTCTCAATTTCAAACTTTACTTTCCCAATTTCGAAAAGAATCAAAAATTTTCTTCAAACAATTTTAATTAAAAAATATATAAACTGTAACGACTTCCATATTCATTAAATCTATGAATATAAGTGGAAAATCGAAGAATCCCAGAAAAGTCTCTCCGGGAAATCATCTAAATAAGTTACCTCCCGATAAATCAGACAAATTAAAAGCAGCCTAGGCTATGCTTTAAAGAAGGCAATTGCTGACGAAAATAAAAGCGATAAAGAAAACATTATGGTGGATATGCCTTTCAACTCTCAAGCTGATAATTTGGCTTCCGTAATGGATGTTGAAGAAAATTGTTCAACTAGTAAAAAAATTAAGCGTTGTATTGATGGGGGCGTCAAAGTTGACCTCAGCAAATTCTCAAACATGAAGGAGAAGCAGTAGCCGAAATCAATAGTAGAAATCAAAATCGTTTCTTAATTCTTAAAGAAATAGAAATTGAACAGAACGAATCTCCAATTCAAGAAAATAATGAGGTAAGGAGTAAAAGAAATGAGAAGGTTGTTAAGAAATCTTGTCCTCCCATTTTTCTGTACAATGTAAATATAAAAAATTTAATTGATCAATTAAAACAAAACAAAAATAGATTTTAAAATCGTGAATAAAAATAGAAATAAAAGCAAATTATACTTATATGAGAATACGGCTCATAATGAAATGATGGAATTGCTTC
This sequence comes from Crataerina pallida, assembly GCA_949710015.1. Classification (NCBI taxonomy): domain Eukaryota; kingdom Metazoa; phylum Arthropoda; class Insecta; order Diptera; family Hippoboscidae; genus Crataerina; species Crataerina pallida. The sequence continues at coordinate 14,409,015 of OX453290.1, forward strand.
GCGACAAAAAAATCTATTCCTATTCATACACTCCTAAGGAGTTAAAACGTAAAAGTCTAGTTCTCAGAGGTCTTTTCTATAAAACAGATACAGATATTAAAAATGAATTGGACGTTATTGTTCCTAATGCAATTTACAAAGTGTCACAATTTTCCACTGGTTTTTCAAAAAAAATAATATTGATACAGGATTGTTTTTGGTAACTCTGATGCCTGGAATTGGTGTATCTGAAATTGTTAACTTGAAATTTTTATTAAACCAAGTTGTGCATTGGGAGCTGCCAAAATCAAAGTCCAATCATTTGCAATGCTGGCGTTGTCAGCAATGGGGTCATTTTTCTAAGAAATGTAACCGTCCAATTGCATGCGTCAAGTGTGAGAAAAATCATACTCAAGGTCAATGTAGTTTTAATAAAGATGGAGACGGAAACCATTCTGCGTTAATTGTAAAGAATATGGGCACCCTTCCAATTGGAAAGGCTGCTAAATTTATAAAAAATTTGTTTTATTCAAAAGGAACGAAACAAAGTTGGCTAAAGATAGATTGATTAAGGCATCACAGAATGTGTCCAAAGCAATCTCTAATTCTAGTTTTATAAACCCTAATAAAACGTTCTCTAGTCTTTTTAATAAGACAGAAAAACGCAGTCAGAAGCCTTCCCTAATAGAGCAATTTCTTAAAATAGCAAGTTTTTTATGTAAACCTCAAGAAATTTCCCTGGAAGAAAAAGTAAAAAAATTCTTAGATAATTATAAAAGTTTGTCCCCCACTCAAGCGAAAAAAGGCTGTTTAAGTTTATTAAATGAAGTTAAACAATTTTATGGTCCGTAATTATTTGAAGCTATTAACTTTTAATGTAAGATCCTTGGTGGATTCTTTAAGAAAATTAGAGTTTCAAAATTTGTTAAGGGCTAATGATATTGATATAGCCTTTATTCAAAAAACGCACTTAAGAAGATATGCCAAAATATTCATTGATAATTATTCTTTTTTTTCGGATGGCTCTTCTTTAGGTATTTCAATTGTATTAAAGAAAAATATCTCATTCTCAAAATTATTTGTTAATGAGCTAGCATTTCCAAATTCTTTAGTTGAAGTTAATATTCTTAAAAATAATGTTCAAAAAAAATTCTTTGTGGATCCTTATATTTTCCATGCAACTGTAACCCTTCTTTAATTACTAATGGCCTTAATGTTTTACGTAACCTTTCGTTAAGATATGATGGTCTTATATTAGGAGGAGATCTAAATTCAAAGCACATTTCTTGGGGCGATAATTGCAACAATAGCAATGGTAACACGTTGTTCAATTGGCTGCAGTTGTTTTCCCAAGATTTCGTCCGTCTTTCAGATAACGGTGATTCTTTTCTCGATCATTTTCTATTATCTACAAATTTATTTGATTTTGCTAGGACTAATTTTATTTTACGCTCTTTAAGTTTTTCGGATCATTTTCCTCTGAAACTTCAATTAAAGTTCTTAGACTTTGATTTTATTATAAGTCCTTCCAATACTTTCCCTTCTTTCAAGAATACTAATTGGAATGTTTTTAAATGAGATTTGGAGCGAGAAATCGCAGTACACTTTCCCGCTACAAATCGAAATCTATTAATTCCTGAAATTGATGAGCATATTCAAAAACTCTCGCAATCAATTAATTCTGTTTGCAATGAGCATTCTTCTCAAGTTGAATTTTCTAGTAATAAACTTATAATATCTGATAATATTAAAAATTTTTATCTATACTACTATACTACTATACTACTATACTATACTAATTGGAATGTTTTTAAAAGAGATTTGGAGCGAGAAATCGCAGTACATTTTCCCGCTACAAATCGAAATTTATTAATTCCTGAAATTGATGTGCATATTCAAAAACTCTCGCAGTCAATTAATTCTGTTTGCAATGAGCATTCTTCTCAAGTTGAATTTTCTAGTAATAAATTTATAATATCTGATAATATTAAAAATTTATTTAAGATAAAATATGATTGGCAAAAATGGCTGAAAACTATTTACAGAAGAACACTTAATAGAAGCAATTCAGATAATAAGCTCTTGTCCAAACAAATTGACTTGCTGAAAATTATTATTAAGGAGCAAATACAAATTGAACAAGCACAAATATTTCGCAAACGTTTAGAACGCATTGTTCCTGGCCCGAATGCTTACAAGAAAATTTTTCATATTCTTGGCGATAAAAAGAAGTTTTCTTCACCTAATATAATCATTAATAGTATTCCTGTTAATAACACTGTTGAAAAAGTGAATATATTAAGGGACCATTTCTCAGCAGTTTACAGCCCCACTAGTCCTATTAGAGACATTACTTATATCTCCTCCACAATAGATTCTGTTATTTCCTCGACTTCTCATTCAATATTTACTTTTGATGAGAGTTTTAATGCTTTGAACACACAGCGAAAATCCAAATTGACCACTTTAAGTTCAGTTATTGCTTTAGTTAAATCTCTAAATTTTAAAAAATCTTCTGGTTGTGATAATATTTCTAATTTTTTAATTAAGAAATTTTCTGAAAAACTATTCCAGTACTTAGTTGTTTTATATAATAACTGTATTAATAACTGTTATTTTCCGGATTCTTGGAAAATTGCCAAGATTTGCCCAATTATTAAAAAGTCGTTTGACACAGACCTAAATAATGTTCGTATTTCACTATTGTCTAATTTAGGAAAACTTTTTGAAAAAATAATTCGCGACATAATGGATGCTGACTTTGCTTCTGAGTACATCCCTAACTTTCAATTTGGGTTTAAAAAACAGCACTCTACAGTACATGCCTTATGTAAATTTCACAATGATATCATTTGTAACTTAAGGCAACAAAAATGTACTGTAGCAGTTTCGCTTGATATTGAAAAAGCATTCGATAGTGTTTGGCACAACGGGATACTTTTTAAAATGATTCAAATTGGTTTCAATCCTTTCTTGATTAAGTTGTTCAAAAATTTTTTTACAAATAGGAAATTTTTTACTCAAATTGGTAATAACTGCTCATCATTTGGTGACATTAACCGTGGTGTATCGCAAGGCTCAATTTTGGCTCCACATCTATTTAATATTTCAGTATACGATTTTCCTCATCAGTTCCATCATTCCAATAGTATTCTTTATGCAGATGACTGTTTAATTTACGCTCATCATGAGAGTCCTTAGACTGCCTTAAGCTTAGTTTCAGCACATTTGGCTTTTGCAAAGACTTTTTACAAAGAGTGGGGGTTGAAAATAAACCCTACAAAATCAGAAGCAATTTGCCTTAGAAATGCTTCTGCTAAATGTAAATACTTTGTAGTTCCGCAAAGTAAAAACTTAAAACTTTTTTTAGAGGGAGTTGAAATTCCTTTTAAAGATAGTATTAAATATTTGGGTGTTACATTTAACAAACTTATCAAGTTTAATCAACACGCCCGCTTAATGCTTAGTAAAGCAAATAAAGTTAAAGGTTGCTTTGGACGCCTTTTCAATAATAAATATATACCGAATAAAACAAAATTGTTAATATATAAAATTAGCATACGTTCCCTCTTATTATATGCCTTTCCAATTTGGTTTAGTATTTCTGCGTCCATGATAAAAGAAATGGAAGTTTTAGAAAGAAATATTTTAAGAAGATGCATAGGAAAGAATTTTAAAGACCTCAGTAAGAGATACTCAAATAAATACATATATGAAAATGGAAATATAATTCCAATTTCATTATACTTAATTTGCTGGAAAAATTCGTTAATCGGTTATCTTCTCACGATAACGAATTATTGCAGCGAATTTTTAATTCTCAATCCGATTTCAGTTGGTCTAACACTTCATATTTATCACCAGTTGGTGTTAAACATGAATCCATTTCTTTTACTCCTTCATCAACATTAATGCCATGTTTTTACAAACAAGCATATCCCAATACCCATAGGGGTTAGTTAATCATTTACATGTAAACTCTTGTAAACTTTCAATTATTATTATTATTATTTTTTTTTTTATTATTATTACTTTTTTCCCCTTTATTACTAAACTTAGTTTTAAGCCAAACTTTAATTTAAGTACATCTTTAGATTTAGTCTTGTAATTCATTATGTTAGGGCCGGGAGCAAGTCTGTCACCCTTTTATGTTTACATATTATGTAGCACAATTCCTTAACACGTTATATAAGTAGCATGAAGCTGTTTAACCATTCTGCTATTAAAATAATACAATATCATGCTTACATCTTGCTTCAATTTGTTATTTTTCTTCTCTAATGTTTAAAAAAAAAAAAAGTTTCAATAAACTTAAACTTAAACTTTCCCAATTTCAATTTGGATAAAACTTAAATTTCTCAATTTCAATTTGGTTTTCTCAATTTGAAATTGGAAGTTTCCAATTTGAAATTGGTTTTCTCAATTTCAATTTGGTTTTCTCAATTTGAGTTTGGAAGTTCCTAATTTCAATTTGGAAGTTCCCAATTTCAATTTGGTTTTCTCAATTTGAACTTGGAAGTTCTTAATTTCAATTTGTAAGTTCCCAATTTCAATTTGGTTTTCTTAATTTGAATTTGTTTTTTTCAATTTTAATTTGGTAGTTCTCAATTTCAATTTGGTTTTCTCAATTTGAATTTGGAAGTTCTCAATTTGAATTTTGTTTTCTCAATTTCAATTTGGTTTTCTCAATTTCAATTTGGAATTCCCAATTTAAACTTGGTTTTCTCAATTTGAACTTGGTTTTCTCAATTTCAATTTAGTTTTCTCAATTTGAGTTTGGTTTTCTCAATTTAAAACTTCAGTTTCCCAATTTCAACTTGCAAGTTCTTAATTATAATTTGGAAGTTCTCAATTTAACCTTAAAATGGTGTAGAGCAAAATTGGATATTGGCATGATTTCTTTTCTGATTCTGCTCGACTATAGTAAAGCTATTGATACTATTAATCATAACATTCTATGTCTTAAACTCAATAAACTATTTAACTTCTCGACCTTATCTTGTAATTTAATCAGTTCCTATCTATCTAGATCTAATAGATATTATCGGGTGTTTTCAAAAAACGTTTACTCTGATAGCTTACCAGTTGTTCGAGGTGTACCTCAATGGGACCTTTACTCTTCTCATTGTATATTAACGATTTACCATCCACACTAGAATGGTGTAGAGCTCATATGTACGCCGATGATTTTCAACTATACCTTAGTTGCTCATTGGATTCAGCACATGTATCTATTAATAATATTAATAGAGACCTAGTCAATGTGTTAAACTGGGCAAGTGTTAATGAGCTTTGCATAAATCCTACAAAAAGTAAATGTATTGTAATTTATTTTCGGTTTCGTCCCTCTAACCTTATCATTTCAATGAATGGTCAGATAATAAAAATTGTTGATTCTGCGATGAATCTGGGGCTAACCTTTAATTCCAATATACTCGTAAAGTGTTTGGTACGTTAAGAGCGTTGTGGCCTGCTCAATATTATACCCCCTTTAATATACGTTTACTTTTAGCAAAAACATATTTAATGCCCATCCTTCTGTATGGTTGTGAATTTTTTTCGAAATGTCACTATGTATCCTCTTGTAAACTTAATAAAGTGTATAATTCCATCATTAGATATGTATTCAATCTAAAACGACGTGATAGTTATATTATGGAATGATTTAGATAATTTATTTAAATGATGAAGAATGATTTTAGATAATTTATTTAAATTTAGAACTCTTCTTTTGCTAAACAAAATTATTACTCTTGGTGAATCGAAATATTTATTTGACAGAATTGAATTTTCACGGTCACAGAGGCATAAACAAATTATTCCATTTCCCCACCGTACGCTCATGTCTGAACGGAAATTTTTCGGAACTACGTACCCACTTCGCTTCATTTCTTAACTGAACCCAGGAAATTTAAGAAGGAACTATCAAGCATTCGCATTAAACGCTGTTCACACAATTCTTTTATTCTGCACCAATTAGAACATCATCTAAATGACATGTTTTTTCCAGTCCTTTTAACACCTTTTCATCACTTTCCGGAATTCGGACGGAGCTACTGAAACCGCAAATGGTAAGTGAGTGTATCTATATAATCCCTTATGGGTATTATTCGTTAATAAATGTTCTGAATTTTCACTAACACCTAACTGTTGATATTTGGTAGATACCAAATTTAAAACACAAAAAATACTACAACTTGCAAATTGCGCTAGAATATTATCAATTCTAGGAAGAGGATATACACGATTTTGAATAACTTTGCTAATGGAAACTTTACAATTAATGCATAAACGTATATTACCGTTCTTTTTGGAAACCACTACTATTGGTGAAGCTCAATTAATATACTGTACCGGTATTATAATTTCTTGCTCTTGTAACGAGATTTTTCTTACGCTGGGGTTAAGCCGTCGGCGTAGGGTATCTCGTCCATTTATTTTAAATAAAAAACAGAAACGTTTAAAGTATTTAACAAATATCTCCTTTAGATTTATTGTTATTATGATTCACCCTATTTTCCCTACCGTCCTAGTCACACTCGCTGCACTCGCTACAGGCTGTACGCCCTGTCTGACGCACCTATATCGCAACTGTACAGACGCTACGTCCTGTACCCTGAATCCCACACTGTGAGAGTACAGACTCTTTTCTTCTTCTCTTTCTCTTTTCTGGTTAGCTGTCGAGGTGACAAGACGCAAAGCAAATCGTTCAGCTGTAAGTATTGCAACATTTGAGGAAATATTAATGTACAGGACGATTTAAAAATATTAATTAAACAAAAAACCTGAACAATATAAATTATATTTAAAAAGGGAATTATGAAATTAAAATTAAAATTAATTGAACACAAAATTTTAACAATTTAAATGATATTAAATTAAAGATCAATATTATTTAAAAAATTAATGAAACAAAATTATATTAAATGAACAAAACAAAATTAAACTAAAGTAAGCAAACAATGTTGCTAATAATTGAAAGTAAAGAAAATTAAAATTAAATCAAAAGAAGGACAATGTTACTTATAATTAAAAATAAAGGAAATAAAATTGAACGAAAAATATTAAATTAACTTAAATTAAAGAAAGACAACGTAAAGAAATTGAATTGAATCAAATTATATTAAAATTAAAATAAAATGTGTTGCGGGACTACTCAAAGAAAGAAAAAAAGATGGCAACGCCGACGTATTCCACAACTTGGAAAAAGAGAGAAATCTAAAGAGCGGGAGAGTAGTAATGGAAGGGATCGGTCGGACAAATACTGTTGCCAGGCAAACATTTGAAACTACATATATATATTAACGAATCAGAAAGAAATAAGTGTAAATCCAGTTGCAACGATCCGAGTTTTGGAAGGATACCGTTAAAAGAAAAATATGAAGGTAGCTAAGAAAGCAATGAATTTAGTTTTAGTCGAGAAGTGAACGTTCAGCTCTTGAAGAGATAAGTCGAGCAAGATTAATTGATAAAAGTGAAAGTATTTTATAAAAAGAAAAATATCTATGTAAAAAGTGATTTTTACCAAGGTCAACATATATATAAAATCGAGCCTATATTTAATATAAATCTGCGTCTCAAACGGCCAACGATTTGAAGTAGAGCCACAAGAACACGGGTTCAGTATTTGCAATTGCCAACGTTAACAAGACGGTGCAAAGTGATCCACTCTCAGACGGTTGGCAATTGGAGTTGCAGATAAGTCAATACTTAGTATTAGTGAATTTTTCTTTGCAAGTCAATGTTACATATATTAAATTTGTGTGTATGTCAATCAAGTTTGTAATTTTTAAAAGTATAAAAATTTATTTGGGGGGGCCCCTATTAAAAACTAAATAAAAAAAATTAAAAAAATGTAATTTTAAGTACTTATATACCGTGTCTTCCTATTATAATAAAAAGTGTAGAAATGATTGAATAAAGAGTGTTTGATGGGGAGGGCTGATTGTCTCGGGGTTCGCGCAGGTATGTGGGGTGCACTCATCGTTTAGGGGGGACATCGGTGCCCCAGGTTGCTCATGCATGGCCGGAGTATTATTTGTTGTAGTGCGGTGTCACGAACGGGTTGAGATCCTCACCCGTGAGGTTGTATAGCTAGCAAGATACGGGGTAGCCTGATGACATCTCTGGCTGTGGCCATTAATTACGAGACTATAACAAATGAAATTAAACTAAAATAAATTAAACTATATTAAAGGACAACATAAAGAAAATTAAAATTGAAACAAATTATATTAAAGTTAAAAAAAGATTAAAAAAAAAGGAAAAAGGCAGCCTTAAGTAACCTTGAATTTTGTCAACCGATATACGTAAGATTACGATATTTTTACCTAAACTGTTGTTGAATGCTGTGAAACGTGTACCAAAATAATTGAGATCTAAGGAAAATCAATAACCTGTCGGCCCATAATCGTTTGCGATTCAGCAATCTTCTAAATAAACCAATCCATATGTGCAGCGTTAACTGACAATAATTGGGAAATTACAATAACTGCTGTTGCTGCCGATTAAAGCTGCTTTTATAAGAAAGGTGCCACCATGTGAGTAGAAATAATCCAAAAAATGAAAATTTATTGAAAGAAGAAAATTATTTAATATTTAAATAAAAAATGTTGTTAAGGATTTTATTTAAAAAAAGAAAAAGTATCTATTAAAATTAAAAAAAAAGTGTTATAAAATTTTTTTTGAAAAAGGATCTATTTCAATTTTAAAAAAATATTATGAAATTTTTTTTTGAAAAAAAAGAAAATTATCTATTTAAATTTAAAAAAATTTAAATATAATATCCTTTCCTACAGAAGTTATTAAAGAGAAAGAACGAACGTTTTTTTTTTTTTTTTAATTAGAAAATAAGTGAATTTAATATTTTCAAAAATTAATTACAAAAAAAATTAAGAATTAATTTTTAAATTCTACTCTAAATCTAATTGCAAAATAATTCCAGTTAGAATTAACTTTTAAATTGATTTAATATTTTTCCTTTAGTTGACTTTATTTTGAAAAATATTTTAAGAGCGCCCGCTTTGAATGGAGCTTCTGCTCCTTCTGCTTCAGCATCTTCATCAGTTTCTGTTGCACACCCATGAATGAAAGAAATAGGCTGGAGGACTTAGACAAGATTCCAGACGTGGTAAGGTGTCTTAGAGAATTCAAAGGGAATCCCGGGGAGTTCAGCTCCTGGAAAAAGAGTGTGGAGCGTGTCTTAGAAATTTGCCAACCTTTAGTTGGTACGGCTAAGTATTACGGTATACTAAGCTTGGTCAGAAATAAGATAGTGGGCAATGCCGATATCGCCCTGGAATCTTATAATACCCCGTTAGACTGGTGAGCGATCTGTCGCTGTCTAACACTCCATTATGGAGATAAGCGTGATATTCCAACATTAGAATGTCAAATATCTATATTAATTCAGGGATTGGGAACTGTGCAAAAGTTTTATCAGAAGGTTTATAAACATTTGTCCTTAATATTGAATAAAATAGGCAGCATGGAATTAAATAAGGAATCGTCTATACTTTTGATACAAACATATAGGGATAAAGAATTGGATACTTTCATTAGGGGTATCAGAGGAGATTTACCGAAATTCTTGGCTATGGTTCTAAATAAACCAGCTTCGCCAAAACGGACTGGTCGAATGCCATTCTATCCACAATTAGCTTTTGTACCACAGCCGCAGAGATTATATCAGCAAAGAACTTTTTATTCACAGAGACAGAATTATTAACAAGCACCTTTCCATCAACAAAGACTATTGAATTCACACCGAGTTTTCCGTCAGCAAAGACCTTCATACCAGGCACCCAAACCAATGGACATTGACAAAAGCATACAGACAAGACAAGTAGATTACGCTAATGAATTGAATAGACAATTTGAAATGAAAAGACCATTGACGCAACCGGCGTACATTTTTAACAAACAGCAAAGGAACTTTAATTAACTTTAATATCGCTTTAGACAATCTAGGATGATGAATTCCCTATGCAAACCTACCAGGACACAATTCGGGAAATATAAGACTATGAGGAGAGAGTGCGTGAATATGTGCAATTTTAGGAGGCGAAAACGATACTACATATGGAGAAGAGGAACAAGACTTATCAGATATTCATTTTTTAGGCCAAAGAACTCCTCTCTACCTTATTTTGAGGTTAGGACGGGGAGTGAGAAAATGTTACGCATACTGATAGACACAGGATCCAATAAAAATTATATTAAACCAAACTTAGTAGATCAACCTATTCCTAACGAGTAGGCTTTTTTTACGAATTCTATAGGAGGGTTCTAGGAGCTAATCTGTTTAATATTAAAAATAAAGAGGCTAAATTCTTCTTTTTACCAACGCTCAAATCTTGATGCTATCTTGGGTATGGACAGTCTGAGGGACATGAATGCTGTTATCCATACGAAAAATTACTACATGACTATAGAAAAAGGAAAAAGAATTAAAATCAAACATTGGCAAGTACAATCAGTAAACGCTATTAACATCCGAGCAGACCATTTGAGTGACGACCGAAAGAAAAGGGTCTATGAAATCGTGCAAAGATATCCGTCTCTTTTTTCTGAACCCAACGAAAAACTGACTTATACAACTGGGATTAAAGGGGAAATACGTACAATAACGAACATTTTTATTCTGTTATCCTTTTAAGGGACATTGGTCCCTTAAAGACGAGGTAGACCAACAAATTAAAAAATTATTGGAAAATGGCATAATAAGACCATCAAAGTCGCCTTGCAATTCACCCATTTGGGTCATTCCAAAGAAAGAGAACGCATCAGGAATAAAGAAATTTAGGGTCATTATAGATTACAGAAAACTCACTTCTATCACTATTGCAGACAAGTACCCAATTCTGGAAATAGAAGGGGTTTTGGCCAATTTAGGAAACAATAGTTGACCTTAAGTCTGGTGGTTTTCATCAAATACCATTACGAGAAGATAATATCGAGAAAACGAGTTTACGAGACTGCCGTTTGGATTAAAAAATGCTCCGGCTATATTTCAAAGAGCCGTGGATGATATACTTCGCGAACACATAGGGAAAAGATGTTATATCTGTGTCGGCGATATAATAATATTCGGAAGGGATGAAAAAACACATTTGGACAATATAAATTCCGTTTTTAAAGCTTTGCAGTCAGCAAATATGAAGGTCCAACTCGATAAAACCGAATTTCTGAAAAATGAAATAGATTTTCTAGGCTTCATCGTCTCGCAGGATGGCTTAAAGACCAATCCAAAGAAAATAGAAGCTATGGTGAATATACCAAGAACGTTAAAGGAATTAAGATCTTTTTTAGGACTTACAGGTTACTATAGGCGATTCGTTCGGGATTATGCCAAACTAGAAAAACCCCTTATGAATCTTTTGAGAGGGGGTGATGGACATTCGTCCTCTAAAATTTCTTCATTGAAGATCATTAAGCTAGGCAAACACAAACTGGATGCCTTTAATGAGCTCAAAACTACCTTAGCATCTCAAGACATGCTGTTGACATATCCCGACTATTCTAAAGACTTTCACTTAACAACGTACACATCGAATTTTGCAATTGAGGCTGTACTGGAGCAAGAAGGCAGGCCAATTTCTTTTATATCTCGTACTTTTTCAAAATCAGAAGAAAATTTTGCAACAAACGAAAAAGAACTTCTAGCAATTATTTGGGCCTTAAACTCTTTTAGAAATCATTTGTACGGTAGGGCGAGAATTAAGATTTTTACTGATTATCAGCCATTGACTTGTGCCCTGAGCAATAAGAACACTAACACCAAAATGAAGTATAGAAAATCTATACTAGAAGAATACGACTATCAACTGGTTTACAAACCTGGGAAATGTAATTTAGTGGCGGATGCCCTGTCTAGGAATAAAATTAATTCGCTAACACCCACAATCCATAGCGACAGCAGCTCGAGTCACAACCTAATTCCAACAGTTGAATCGCCGCTAAATGTTTTTAAGAATCAAATACAGTTGCGCTTGAGGGAAACCTCAGAAGATAGGTTCGAATTACCATTTCCTACTTACCGTAGGCACATAGTGCAACGACCTTTTTTCGACAAGACAAATCTACCTTCTATCTTGAAAAAAGTACTAGACCCAAACCTTGTAAATGGATTGCACACCACCGAAGCAATCATGAAAAAAGTACAACAGATTTATCCGACACATTTTCAGAGTTATAAAATAAGATTTACTCAAACCATAGTAAAAGATGTTTCGTCTGAAACAGAAAGGGTAGAAATAATCACGAAGAAACACAATCGTGCTCATAGGGGAATACAGGAGAACATGGAAAAAATTTTCCAAAAATATTATTTTCCCTTAATGAAATCAGAAATCAGGCGAGTCATAGGACAATGTAGGATTTATTTGGAGGATAAATATGATAGATATCCCAATAGAACCGAAATAAATCCAACCCCTATTCCAGAGTATCCTGGGCAGATTGTCCACATTGACCTATATATTACAGAGCGCAATTTGGTTCTGACAGCAATTGACAAGTTTTCTAAGTACGTTCAAGTTAGGCTTGCCATATCAAGAACTGTAGAGCATATTAAGGAACCTTTGAGAGAGATTATTATAACGTTCGGTGTTCCTAAGGTTATTGTCATGGACAATGAGAAGTCTCTAAAATCTTCAGCGATTTTGTTTATGCTGGAAAATCAGTTTGGAATTCAGGTAATTCGAATAGCCAGGTTAAGAGATTTCACTCAACGTTAACTGAATTGATGAGGTGTTTTGTGACTGAAAATGTCACCCTTATTTTCACGACTTGCTCATAAGAGCCGTGAATGAATACAATCATAGTATTCAATCATAGTATTCATTCTACTATTAAGGAAAAACCAGTTGAGATGTTTTTTGGTTTGTCCATCTCAACTGATCCTTGGGGATTGGTAAATGAACGTAGGGTAAGTGTTGAAAGACTGAGGAGAAAGCAAAATGTGGATTTTGCCTGTCATAACAAAAATAGGAGGCCAATGAGGACTTATGCCGTATTAATAAGCGTTTTGGTTCTAAATTAACAGCTCAGTATAAAAAAGAAATTGTGAAAGAAAATCAAAATAATACTGTAACCACTGCAATTGGGAGATTGGTGGATGTACTGAAATATGAAGAAGCACTGCAAAATATTACAACGTACACTGAGAAAGTGGTAGCCAGAGATCACATTTTGTACCCCGTAATAAAATATGACATAGATCAAACCATTAGAATATAAAAAGAGATTAATCCAAAAAAAATAGAAATAGAAGATCAATAGATATTTTAGGAACTGCTTGGAAGTATTTGGCCGGTTCACCGGACCATGACGATCTAAAAATGATACAGGACAACTTACAAAATTTAAACGATAACAATAACAGACAAGTTGTGATTAACGAAACATTTACTACAAGATTATAAAATTTAACAAAGATAACAAATGAATGATAATGAAGCGGGGAGATAAAGAGATCGATGCGTTTGCTCTACTACAGCGAGATAGAATTCGTATAATTAAAGAAGAATTACTAAATATAAAATATGAGTTGCAGTGGGCAGGTCATAACATTTTGAATTCAATTCTTCTTAATCAAAGAGAAATAGGATTAGCTTATTAGCTAGAATCTGAGCGTTTGCGATATAGTTTTAAGCGTTTTAAGTAAAAATGAAATAATTTTGTATGTTATCACAATACCACGAACTACAATTGAAACCTATTATTGTTTCCTCTTAAAACCTGTAAGCAAGAATGGAAAATTAATTAAAATAGATTTTGATTATAAAAAAATGAAAAAGAAATATTTGTTTTAAAAAATAAATTTATCTGTAATTACAATGCGGGTGTGGAACTGATCCTTTTAAATAACTTCAATGGTACTTTCAGAACTCCGTATGACAATAACTCTGTTCACGGAACCTATCTTGTTTGTTTCCATAATATGACCACTTATCTAAATAATGACAGATACGAAAATCAAGAGTCTTTACCTTTCAAGGCAATGCCGGCCGCTCTTCAACCTACACCCAAAGAGTTGCTGTTTCTAAAGTACTTTCACTGAAGTCTTTGAATGAACGTTTACGTTTAACAACACTAAGTATTTGAGCTCTTTACGAAGAGAAACCCATGTAATCGGAATGTCTGTGGGAGGATTCATTGTGATTGTGACTTTTGCATTTGGCTTCATTCTAGTCAAGTTAAGACCGAGAAAATTAGTTGTTGAAAACCATGGGGAGCCATTCCCTACATTAACTAATCCAAATATTCAGTTCCTCTTTAAATCTCAATTTTAATAACATTCCATATTTTTAAATACGATCGAGGACGATCGCACTTGAATGGGGAGGAGTTATGAAACAGTTTAATTAGGGCTTAAGTAAAGTTTGATGACCGATATCGCATGTTCAAGTAAAGTTTAATGACCTACATCGAATGCTTGAGTAAAGTTTATAGACCGATATTGAATGTCAGTTTAAACTGCTGTCTTATATGTTTCCCACAAGTGCTTGCACGTGTCTGAAATGCAAGCTTGGTACTTTGACTGAGCTTTGTCCGCTGTTATAAATAATTCTAAAAAGAATGGTATCATTCTTTAGTATTAAGCCGTAGTATATAGAATAAGAACAAAAAAATTAATATAATAAATAAATATATTTAAAAAAAAAAAATAAAAGAAAAAATTTTAATTTATGTACTATACACTAACTTTAAATTTTTATATGAAATAGAAATCATTTGTAGAAAACAAAAACAAGAGAAAAATTTTAAGAAGATCAAATTTTTATGAGAATTGAAAATTTTTAAGAAATTAAAATCTTAAAGTCTTTATATAAGGTAAAAATCATCTTTGAAAGATAAAAAGAATATTTTTGAATGAAAATCAAATTCTAGAATTTTTATGTAAAGTAAAAGTAATTTATAAAAGATAAAAAGAATATTTGAACAAAAAAAGAGAAGTTAAAATTAATATATAATCAAAAATAAATAGAAAGAAAAGTGAATTTTGAATTTTTATGTGAAACAGAAATCGTTGAGGAAAGAAAAACTAAAATATATTATAATTTTAAATTTATAAATTTGAGAGTTGTAGTGCACTTATTTGAATTTTCAAAATGACAACAGAACAGTAAATACATATGCCAGGCATTGACCATTATAAATTTTTGGGCAATTTACCTACCTTTGACGGAGACAAGAATGACTTACACACTTTTGTAACACTGATTGACAGGGTACATTTTGCAACACTATGACATTTTGCAACAGTTAATATTTTCACACTTGATAAAAAGTAAAACTTAAGGCAGAGGTAAGGAAATTTTGGAAATTAATAGCCATTTAAGTTCGTGGACGGATATTAGGATAGCATTATTGAATAATTTCCGAGAAAGGAAAACAATAGAAGAGCTTTACGATGAATTGCGTGCCGTGACCTATAAGAATAATTGCTTAGCATTCTATAACGAAATTAAAGAAAAACTGAGAGACTTAAATAATAGAACAACTATCTCAATGGGAGACGGAGCTGGGATAGCTGGGGTAGTAGCTAATAACAAGAAAACTGCACTGAATATTTTCAAGAATAAAATGGCTGAAATGAAAACCATACTTATGTGTAGGAACCCAAATTCATTGGCGTGGGCCATGGACATAGTGTTTGAGGGAGGCTATAATAAATTACATAGACCGACAGAAAACAGGACGCTACAATTATAATAAACAAAACTATAACCGAGGATACAGTAACAATATTACGTATATTACATAACTATATTTTAATAATAACCCTTATAATATTAACAAAAGTCGAAATTCTGGCTACAATAACAACTACAGACCTAATAACTATATTAGGCAAGGTAATAACACATATATAATAGGAATACGACATACAGAACAAATAATCCCCAATACAATTATCAGCCAACTACGTACGTAACGTAACATAGCGTCTTTGCTCCGCCCAATATGATTCCCCAGAATCGTTCAGAACCCATAGACATTAATAATGAACGTACTGAACAAATAAGACGTAACAGACGTACACAAAATCAAAATAATAATGACAGAAATAAAAATAATGTACAACGTAATGCTTAAGTAGAAGAAAATTTTCGGGAGCACGCCTCAATGGAGGTGTTTAATAATGAAATTTGATGCAAAAAAATGTTTTATTTTCACCAGTTTAAAAGACGTGTGTGAACATTTTATATATTAAGCAAAAGGTAAAAAGAAAGAAAGAAAAAAACCAAGCTATGCATGGTTGCATTTGATAAACAGGAACGTTAGTTGTTTTTAGATAAATAGCATTTTAAACTTAAAGATAATTGATCCTTTATGAACAGGAGGACTTCCCTATGTAACTGTAAAATCAAAGACAGTCCCATTAAAGTTTTTAACCTTTAGGAAATAATATCCTTTTACAATTAGGAGCAATGACAGACCTGAAGAAAAATATATTGCAGGTAGGATAAAAATTAAATTTGCAAAAAAAATGCAATTTAAACATGAAGACAAAAGATATTCTTTTAATAGGTCAGGAATATACAAATTAAACTTATACACGCAACATAAGGAAGGATTAGTTTATACAAAAAAAAAACTTCGAAGAATAATAATGTAGAAATAAAAGAAGGAATAAATGAAGCAGAGAATTATGGAATTAAGGCAACTGCAAATATTAAAAATCCAAATGTTGTAGAGTTTCCTACATTAGAAACCGAAAAAGTTACTAAAGAAAATTTTTATTATCACGATCCGGATGCAAATTACACAGACGATGTTACGAAGCAATTGCGTATTGATCATTTGAACAAAGAAGAAAAATATGGCTTCTTAAAACTGGCTGATTTATATTTATATTTATATTTTTATTCTACACAGAAAACTCCGATTTAACTTTTACTAATGAAATTAGAACAACAACGAACGATTCAATTTTTGTAAACACTTATATGTATGTATAAGATATCCTTATGTACATAAAGACGAAGTTCGTTAACAAATAGATGAAATGTTGAAGGGTAAAATAATTAGGCATAGTCACTCGCCATATTCGGCACCTGTCTGGGTTGTGCTCAAAAAGACGGGAGTGGTAAGCAAAATCGGAGACTTGTGGTTGACTACAAAAAGTTCAACGAAATCACAATAGATGATAAATATCCGATTCCTAACATTGATGAGATTCTGGAAAACTTGGGAAGAAACATGTAATTTACTACTTTAGATTTGGCAAAAGGCTTTCACCAAATAGAGATAGCCGAACCAGACATACATCACTGACGTATCAAGCCAACGCCGCCGCCTAATCTTGTCAATGTACTACCCCCTGCTAAGCCAGTTCGCGGAAAAACAAGGCCAATCTAAGCCTGTTTTTCCGAAAGCGAGGCCTGGCATATCTAAGAAGATTCAACCACAGAGGATCCAAGTTAAGCAGACTCAATCAGGGCCAATTCCAGTAAAACTAGATACTCGTAAACCAGTTCGATGCAGCGTGATCGCGAGTGAGCAACCTCAGCAGAGTCAAGTCGACCGGACGATCGGTCAAGTTAACAATATCCGTAATCTAGCGGCGCGACAGATAAAATCTCCATTGGCGAACCGTGGTGAAGATTACTCGAAAGTTGTCGAAGGCCGGGGAAAGCCTACGATGAAAACGAGGCGGAACCGGCCCGACCCATCCTCAACTGGGGCCGAAATTTCCACCAGGACTACAGGAGCGGTGTTTGATAGCCACGCAGTTCCGAAATATGACGGGTGTTGTTCATGCCATGTTCAGGATTTGAAGCCCTACATAATAGCGTTATTTCTTTTGTTTATTATTGTTATAGAATTCACCTCTATCGAGCCGTTTTTCAGGCAGTATTAGTGGGACGCGCATTGGCGACTCTTGGCAAAAGGTTTTACTTGGCCCTAGTCCGACGTCCAATCCGGGGAAAGTTTGACGGAGACAAGAATGACTTACACACTTTTGTAACACTGATTGACAGGGTACATTTTGCAACACTATGACATTTTGCAACAGTTAATATTTTCACACTTGATAAAAAGTAAAACTTAAGGCAGAGGTAAGGAAATTTTGGAAATTAATAGCCATTTAAGTTCATGGACGGATATTAGGATAGCATTATTGAATAATTTCCGAGAAAGGAAAACAATAGAAGAGCTTTACGATGAATTGCGTGCCGTGACCTATAAGAATAATTGCTTAGCATTCTATAACGAAATTAAAGAAAAACTGAAAGACTTAAATAATAGAACTGCTACCTCAATGGGAGACGGAGCTGGTATAGCTGGGGTAGTGGCTAATAACAAGAAAACTGCACCGAATATTTTCAAGAATGAAATGACTGAAATGAAAACCATACTTATGTGCCCAACAACAGACAGGCACACGGACATATGGATATACGTGTCTAAATCGACTCGGTTTTTGATGCTGATCAAGAATATATATGAATGGCTCAGATCGATTAAGTAAAGTGTGTGTTAATATTTTTGTGTCAGTATCATCATCGCCATTTCGGATCGAATGAACGACTATCCAATCCTATAAACGGGATTGGGTAGATCTGCGATAGATTGCACATCGCAACACCGACACCGCAACCGAAATGAATAATCAGCTACACAATCATGGTTCAGCTGATGAAAGTACAAGTTAGACAGAGTTTAAATATTTTATTAATTTAATTTTAATTATATCAGCATTTTCACACAGACCGATTAAATGATAGTTGTCATTATAGGTCTTGCATAACCGTCGTAACGGGTTATTATTGCTATAGTTATTTTTGTAATAATTTATGCAAAGAAACCGAAAATATCTAGATGCGCGTCGAGGTACATTAATATTAATGCTAGACAATAAAACGCCGAATCAATACAGTTCTTAAGTAAATTGTGCATAAAACACACCTTCAACATTGTCCTTCTGCTTTTGAGGGTAGGAAGTTTTATCAAAGCAAGTCGACTTGTGTATGAGGGCAGCTTTAGGTTAGGACTCCGTGGCAGACCACGAAGACAAAAAAGTAAAAACTGTTTTTGTATAGATTCAATCTGATTGGTATACACTTCATATTACGGATCCCAAATTACAGAGCAGTATTCTAAAATAGGCCTTACTAAATAGGTAAAAAGAAGTTTGGTTGTATAGGGGTCCTGAAACTCCTTCGACCATCTCTTAATAAAGCCTAAAGTTCTGTTGGCTTTATTACATGTTGTATCAATATGCGCATTAAAAGTTAGTTTACTGTCCATGAGCACGCCGAGATCATACCCTTTCAATTGGGACATTATTAATTATATAGTTTGTATTTATCACCTTCCTACGACAGAAGGTCATATGCACTTTTTGACATTTAAGGACATTATGTTGTCAGAACACCACTTAACGAACCGGTTAATGTCATCCTGCATAAAAACTTGACCCCTGTGAACTTCAATTTCTTTGGAGAGTACATTATTGAATAAGACACGTTGGGTACGTCCAGTAAGATACGAGTAAATCCATTTAAGATTGCCTTCGTAAAAGCCGATATGTTTTAGTTTGTTAAACAGAATTACGTGGTTCACAGTATCGAACGTCTTGCTAAAGTCTGTGTAGATTACATCGGTTTGTTCACCATTAATGAATGCGTCATTAACGAATGTAGCAAGTTCCAACAGGTTGGTTGTGGTAGATCTTTTTTTCAGGAACCCATGCTGATAATCAGAAACTATAGGTGATAATTGAGATGATAGAGAATCAGACAGCAGTTTTTCAAAAAGCTTTGGAATTGCACTTAATTTCGCAATGCCACAATAGTTAGAGATATTAGATTTATAGCCGGTTTTGAATAATGGAATAATAAAGGATTTTTTCCACAAGTTGGGGAAGTAGGATTGTTTGATGGAGGCATTGAATAGTTTATTTAATGGATGATATAAACATAATGCACAATTTTTTAATATACAATTCGGCACACCATCAGGGCCAGGCTTGTTTATCGGCTAATGCTAGCATACTTTTAAGAACATTGTCACGGTTAAGGAGCTTAAAATAGATATTATTAGTATACACTGAGTTATAATAATTAATGTTTTCCACATTGTTTGACATATACACAGACTGAAAAAAGTCGGCAAACATATTTGCGATTGTATTATCGTTACTGGACTCATTATTATTATACTTCATTGACGGAGAGTAAGAGCTAGATTTCTTTTTTAAATTTACAAAATCATAAAAGGATTTAGGATTAATTATTATATAATTTTTCACTTGTTGCATATAGTTCGTATAACTAAGTTTGTTAAAAGAGTTATACTTTGTGCGGGCCTTTATAAAATTCATATAGTCAGCAGACGAAATGGACTTTATATAGCGTTTGTAGAGTTTGTTTTTATTGTTTTTTAAATATTTAAGTCTTTTGTTTGACCAAGGTGGTCCACACATATTTGAGATAGCAGTATAAGGCACGTTTTGACAAAGAAGATCGAACAATTTCTCATAAAACATAAATAAATGACCAATTTACGTAAGAAAGTAACTTATTTAGTTTGGTATAATTTGTTAATTTAAAATTGTAGCGATAACATTTCGTTGAATTTTTTTTATTAGAGTAGGTATGTAAATCCAATGACAATGATACTGTTGGATGAAATTTATCCTCTGGGTACACAATTGGGGGACACTACTTAACAGAATAATTAGAAGTAACGTTAAAAAAAACCAAATCAAGTGTTCTGTTCAAAACGTTCTTAATATTGATTAGTTGAAACAAATTTAAGCTCTAATTCATGAGATTGAGGGTAAATTGAAATCACCGAAGATAAGGACGACATCATCACATTTTAATAAAGAGGTGATACTTTTTATGGCGTATACATGATTAGAATAGGAAGGAACGGATACATTAGGTGGAATGTAGGAGCAAAAAACATATACAGTGATATTGAATAATTTAACAACAACACATATAAATTCGATATCATTGGATAACCTTGTGTCAACTAAACTGGAACAAAGTGATGAGGACACAGCAATCAGAACATCTCCACCATGCCTATTCATCCGATCACATCTGACTACATTATAATTCGGACAAAAAAATTCTGAATTCAATACAGACGATGATAACCAAGTTTCAGTAAAAATTATAATGTCATCATTAAATGAGAAGCTATGTCGATAGTTTGGAATTTAATCCCCGAACGTTTTGATATGATATAGACACCCAACTTAGTTTTTTGATTTTGTTGGTTAGCAGAAGGCAAATGTACAACATCAGATAGTTTACGCTTTTCTTTATATGTATATTCCCGTACAAATGCTTTGTCACTGTTGACTATTGTATTGAAATGCGGAGATTTTTTCGGTGATGGCGACTTATCGGATGGGAATGAACTATTATTATACATGACTGATTCAAAACGAATTAAGATTATTAAAATCGGCCTTAAATAAGCTGAATTTATTTCTTAATGATGAGACGGTATTATAAAACTCTAAATTATAGCTAACGCAGCCGTCACAGCACCATCGGAGGTTCCCAATGTCGGTAACAAAGTCAGCGGCGCGTGCGGGAATACCTACACAAGAAGAATGAAATACTTTATTGCATATCCAGCAGTTTGGTCTATAGACCAAACATCATAATCATCGGTAACTTTACAATTGACAAAAGCACAAACCATGATGAGTAATTAAACTAATTAAATTAAATTAATTAAATTAAAGTAAATATAGTATATATATAAGTAGATATAAATAATACAGTTCGAGTACCGTTTATTTCTTTGTTACAAAGTTAAGAGTAAATATTTAAAGAGAAGAGAAATGGGTTTATATTTTGAACAATAAAAAAAAGGGAAATACATAATAAGTAAACGGAATGTAACTGATTTATTAAACAACAAATACATAGTCCACACAATGATGTTGTTGTATAAAAAGTAATTCAAATTATAAAAAGAAAAATTGTCTATTTTTAAAAGTTTACAACTTTACACGACTTAATAACTCGACAGCTCAGCGAATAATATACTTTGTAGGATCTCTGATGCCTCCTTCTGCATGTTGCAAACAGAAGAACAAAATTAGTATACCCTCATCACTGAGGTGGAGGGTATAAAAATACTGATGTACAAATACGAATTTACGAAACGCGAAGCAGAATTCGAGACACCTTGTTACGCAAGAAGGCATAAAAAGTATCTAAAGAAATATCCTAAAGGTGAACAATACGTAAACAGTTTTGAAACTCTGAAACGTACAATTGTCAATCATCCTGTTCTGGTTTATCTCAATTTTAAGAAGCAGTTTGCACTTCAAACAGATATTAGTAATATAGCTTTAGGAGCTGTACTGTACCATAAGGCGCAAGTACAAGAAAAGAGTTATAGTATAATTGAAAAAAAAATTTTTAGCCATAATAATTATTAGCCATAACTTTAGACCATATTTATTTGAAAGGAAATCTATAATAGAAACATATCAAAGGCCACTTACATGGTTATTTTCAGTAAAAGAACCCAATTCAAAATTGGTTCATTGGCGATTGCGATTAAAAGAATACCATTTCCAGATCGTGTATAAAAAAGGCGTACAGAATGGAAATGCAGACGCTTTATCTAGAGCAGAAATAAATTTAGAAGAGGACGCTGATATAATCACCGAAACATATTGCCCTGTTAATTACTATAAAAATCAGATAGTGTTCATTAAAACAAGTTCGGGATCATTACGAACCAGAAAATCAGAAGTATTTAATTCCAAAAAAAAAAACTATATATGCGAAAGAATTCGACGTTAACACTATAGTAACCTTTATAAAGAATCATTTTGACCCAAATAAGTCAAACGCAATACATGTAACAGACGAAACAATTTTCGAAAGATTTAAAGAAGTTGCTTTACAACATTTTAGTAATAACCACAACAGAAATTTTAGAATATTGAGATGTAAGAAATTGTTGAGAGATATCACAGATGAAAATGAATTAGCAACATTTATCGAACAGGAACATAAGAAAAATAACCGTATAGAATTAAATTAAAATTTGGCTCAATTGAAAGAAAAAATATATCATCCAAAGTTTAAACAATTGTGACATTTGTAATAAAGAAAAGTACGACAGAAACTCTTTAAAATTAAAATTCAAAATAACAGTAACTTAAAAGAGGTAATTCATGCAGATATTCTATAGTTTAAATAACACATGGAAGGGTTTTGTGTATATTTGTACATGTACATACATTCGGCGAATGGGAGGATTGAACCAGGATCGGTTTCGAACTTGTCCTCATCAAGTTCTCATCAGCAGGTGCTTTACCAGTTGAGCCAAATCTACCTTGTGCAAATTCCTGCGCAAGTGGTGTATATCAATCGTTCACACTCCAACATCACAACCCTAACATCTACACTTTACCTAAGTGTAGATTAAGCTACGTTTTGTGTTATGTAGTTTATACCAACACTGAAATAATTTTTATGCCCATACCTAATAGGGATAATAAGTGCATACGACTCTCTCATGAAGATATTGTAAAAATGCCACGCATTGTTCTCCCTACAGCTGTTGGCTCGTTTCACCACAACAATTATAACAACTTACCGATCCCAGGCCACCAACATCAACGAGTGGTACTGTGATGAAACAAGCGTGAAGGAAATTTATTTAAAAAAAAATTGAAACCTGGTTATCCCGGCACAAAGCCCTAAAACAAAAATCCTTTTAATATACTATTAGATAAATATAATCACATATATAATGCAAATGTATCAAGAAATGTAAAAAGTAATCTAATAAGTTTAGAAGATAATTGTTTTTCTAACATAATAAATAATATTGAGGGAAATTGCCAAATGAAATTCTGTAATGAAACTAATATTAGGGAAATCAGTTCAGGATTTTTGATACTTACGAATTTTAATTAAACTATAAGAACAAATTGTCATAAAAAAACAAAAACAATTCCAAGGAACATTTATGCTAAAATTTTTCAATTGTTTTATAGAAATAATAAAAAGAAATTACACTAATTATGTAATAAGAATATGTATATTTTTGTTTGTAAACATGGATTTGACAAAAGTGCATCTTTGCACAATAACAGCGTTCCCACGTCCGTAGAAAAATATAAATTGCTAATATTGAAGGAATCATAACGGCGACGTTCCCACACAAATCGCTTACCTTGTAAATGTGTTGCTTGTACAGGTGTCCAAGCAATGCATATCACACACACACACAAACACATGTATGATATGATATTATATATATTAGAAATAAGATACACTCAGTTAAGACCTTTTGAAGTATCGACAACACTCAGCTACCATCTATAGAGTAGTCAATTGCCACGCGTGATTGTATTAGATAATTAAAGAGATTAAAAATAAAATTGTTTTTTTTTTTTATTCTAATCCTGTAAACTTAACTTATTTTCTCTTAGTGTTTGAGGCCATGAGCATTTTAACTATTTACACATACAGACGCTTATTTCAATACGGGACATAAATGTATCGACCAGTGGAATCTTTATTGAATAGCAATGCACAAACGTGGAGAAAGGTGTGCCTGAATCACTATTGGTTGCTGATCTGATCTAGAATACTAGTTTAGATCTCTTAAATATTTTGAACAGTTCAGTGCGAGTAGGTGTCGATTTTTAAAATAAGCGACAGGATATTTTTAGGCCCAGAAAAACTTGTAACAAGTGCAATATTCAGGAAAATAAAACACCATTAAAATGTAGTGTACATTATATTAATCGTCCTCTATTCCTGATTTATATTCTTTAATACATAATTAACTATTAAAGCAAATATAGCGAAGCATATAAGAATTATAAGATTCGATTGCCAATTTAGATAAGAATTTGTTAAATTTTTTACGGTATTTAAATCTTGAACGGGACTACCAATACTGCCCTCATTAGGAATACCACCCATACTATTTTGAGCAGCACCGACTGGTCCCATACAACCGCCGTTTACATTTGTTTTACCATTTGTATCACCAGGCATACTATTATTTGTTGTTGTAATGAGGGCTTTCATATTTTGCTCCTTTTCATTTAGCAGGCGTTTGTTTATCTCATCACATATATCAGGGAACAGTTCCACAAATTGTGGATTTTTCAAATTAAATGCGCATGACTTCTTGGCAAGTTGTTGTTTTTCATAAGTGGTCGTTTCAATCGAACCCAATGTTGTTGTTGTCTCCAACTGCATAATAACAGAAAGATATCTTTAATTTTTTAATACTTATGACCAGAAACAATTAATCTTACCATGAAACTCAATAAACCAGTGAGTATAGTGCCAACACACCATGTAGGATTCCACGTATCTGGATGGAAGTCTTAAAAAATAAATTTAAAATAAGAAGTTATATTTAGCTGAGGTGTAGACTTATTTGGCATACGTATTTGCGTTTGCCAAATTTGTAAATTGTACCCATGGCTTTATTTTTAGGGTTGTGTGATTTTTACAATTGTAGAATTCAGATTTTAATGCTGCCAAAGAATAGGTATACTCTATGTGGAGTTTGGCGCCTCTTTTTGTTGTTGTAGCGGAATAACAAACTTAATATGGATATATTAAGTATTTTAAGATTAAAGTATAAAAAGTTGAATACACGCATAAGAATTGAAGCTTATCTTTACTGTACTGTTGTCAAAAATATATAATTCTACCAACAAAATACCATAAGTCGTACACAATAATACCTGATATACTTAGACACAGCCTCGTATTTGTCTTAAAGCGACCATTTGGTGTCAACATGTAAATTGATGGTGGCTTAAACGGAAATTCTCGTGGGAACAATAAGGTACCATGATAGTAGCCGCCGTAATAAGGAGTATCCTCAGGCCCTTTTACAACATAATGCCACTCTAATATGTTATTCGGGAGGGGTTCTGCTGTGATATAAGGCAATGGGTCACGCTTTAAACGCATATAATCCTGCTTCATGCGTGATATGGCTGTAGGTTGCTTTCGTCCCGAAGAACCTGACGATGACAGTTTTTTTACTTCCATTCCTGAAACTTACTATAAATATACAAGAAAGATTTAAAGGCAATGGTACATTTAGAGTAATATTTTTTTTTTTTTTTTGCTTCAATGAGCATCTCTGTTTCCTTCCCAGGACTATAGGGTAAGAGTGTGAAAAACGGAGACGGCAAGTATACGAGGGAACCACTAATTAGCTTCAAGCCAAATTCACAGAATATGATACCCTCAGTCTGTTTTAGACTATATTTAGCTCCATCACATAAGTGGAATTTTACAATTTACGTCATACTACATTTTACTACATGAGGGAGTAATTAGCAATGAACAGAAACGAAATTATAATAAAGGGACGTGGAAAAACACGTTATCGCACTAAAATTTATTCCTAAAAAGAATATATTAAAATATACAAATGGGTGTTTATTATTATTGAGCTATACACAAAATGAAATGACATAAAGTACATATATATTCCTAATCAGCCTCAAAATTTATAAATCTAGGTCTATCCTAGTCCTAACTGGTTCTAAAATTTTAGATGAACTGAAATTTCGTAAAAATACTTTTAGTTCCTTCACAAACAGGTTCACTAAATTGAGTGAAATTGGTCAAGTGCCACGTCTACAGTCGACAAAAATCCCTCACATCCATAAGGTAACAGACTCGACAATATTTTAGTTTGATTAATTGTATCCACAACTCCTGAAATAAAATATATCGCATATTTTAGTATTTTAGTTAATAGAGGGTGCAACCATATGAAGTCTCCTTTCACTGGGTATAATGTAGATTTGACCTATGGCAAAAACCTTTTTACTTATACACTTATTCCATTTTGTGCTAAGTTTGGGTAATCAATCTGCACGCCATAAAAGCTTCTGACGATAACAACAAAGCAAGGCAAATATTTAATTTAATTTTTTTATTCCTTTTCAGTTAATAATTAATTTTGTTTAACTGATTTACATTGTCATTAAAAAATATTCAAAGATCTTTATTCCAATTATTTTTAACCATTTCAATATCTTGTTATTGAAGCCTTGCGAAGCTTATTCAACCTTAAACGTGAATTTCCTTATAACTTAGACTTACCTTATAGATTGTTGCGTTATAAAATATTTTCCTTGTTATTTTTTATTTTTATATTGTATTTTTCTTGTATTCACCAACTATGTTATCTATTAGCATTATAAGTATAATTATATTTGACGATATTTGTGGAAATTGGGAGATATTCTAATCGATGCAAATTGTCTGGGAGTTTACCCGATTGTTTTCGTTAATTTCATAGTAATTGTTTTATCTATGTTTTTAATTTTACTTAAATAAAATTCACTTGACGTACAGACTGTGATGCCACTTTTGAAAAATATACAAAATAATGACGTGAAATAATTGTTTATTGTTATAAAATTCTTGAAAGCGACTAATTAGACCTCACTGGCAATTATATTCAGTTTGTTTACAATTTTCTGGACGTATGTGAAGTTAAAGAGTTTAAAAAGTTATTATTCTCTGAGAGAGAGAGAAAAAAATCCTTTATTTGGTAATGTTAATTTATCCTAATTTTTAATTACTTCGTAAAAAAAGCTTCTACATGTTCCATACTTTAAATTTTAAAAAATATTTTTTCATAACATTATTATTTAATAAGTAAAATTTTAAAACAAAAATGGTTAAAAATTTTCATTTCTTTGTTTATGTTTTCGTTTTTGTTTACTTTTCTCTGGAGAAAATAATTCTAACTTTAAAAAGGTATGAAATACGTAAAGCGTGAAGTTAAAAAGTTAAAAGCGTGGCCTGGTAGCACCATCTATAGTATAGAGGGAAGTGTTTTTGGCTCGGATTCTCATTTTTTTTTCTCTCTCTCCTTCTTCTCTCTCTCAGAGAATAATAACTTTTTAAAACTTTTTAACTTCACGCATCTATTTTCTGGTTATATTTTTTCCAATTGAAACCAAGGTGTTTATATGCATGCGTGAAGTTGTCAATAGGGAATTATCAAAAATTAGAGAGTAAGTGAAGTAATAAACATAAAAAAAAAATCACATAATGTTAACAAAGCTTCCACCCAAGGTTATATAGGGAAAATTTATATTTTGGTAAATCTAATATTTAAATATTTTAAAATAAATCAAACACATAATTGATTAATCAATTTTATTATATACAACCGTTGTAACCTTAAATTAAGAGTGGGTGTTTTTTTTACATTATTGGTTGTATAGTGTGTGTAAACGCATATCCCATCTTAAACCTAATCAATTTAACTTTATTAAAATATGACTCAATATGTAAATTGAATTTCAATTCTGGGTCAGTCATTGTATCTAGACACAGTTTCTATTATTTAATTACGAATAAAATAGGATGAAGACAACAATATAAACCAGGAAATGGACATTTTTCAAATTCAATATCATAACATTGAATTTAGACCACGAATACAAACTATTCAAATCAGATTAAAGACACTGTATTCCATTTATTGAGTTGTATGAATAAAAATAATTTACGCCATCCGTAAATGTAACCAGAAAGTTACAACTGTGAACATCTAGTTTTGATACAACTTCGTAAGTGACGCGTGCTGGTTTGCTCTTCTTCTAGTAACTTAATTCTAATGGTGAGCAATTAGTTCGAACTCATTTTGAAAAAATTTTCAATTTCTAGAAAAAAACTGTTTTAATTATTTTTTTAAAGCTATTAAATATTTTTTTGTTGTGAAAAAACTTTTTGTTGCATCTTATAACTAAATACGATTAAAATTTAATTCTGATTTGGTGCTTCTGCATAATAAACCAACGTCCCAACAAGCCTTCGGCTTCTAATTTTAGAGGTCGAAAATTAAAAAAAAAGAAAATGTTAAAACTGCTCTTCTTCAAAAATCAGCCTTCAAGCAGCCAAAAAGTTTCTAAATAATAATTATGGTGCTATGAATGAAGCACGTGCTTCTCTACCACCAGCTCATGCAGCTACAGTTCAGTTGTGTTTTTTCAACAATGGTACTACGATTTTGCACGATGAGCCCCATTCTTACATTAAAAAAGTTCCCGATTAACTACGACAATTTGCATTCAGGTCCTTGTCTTAAGTAGTTCACATAATAATAAAAAAATTTAGCAGCAGATATACATAAGTGTTTCCAAAGCGTCAAATCAGATTTAAAGGACTACTAGCCAGAGTAAATAAAAGGTATGGAAATATTCAATTAGACAAGTTTACAAAGGATAATCTTAAATGTCTTGTATTTGTCAGTGAATTCCAAGCTACAGAAGATACCAGTTGGTTGAGGATGATTGACGCTGGCAGGTACGTTTCCTTCATCTCCTTTCGCTTTCCAGTCTTCTGAAGATTCCTCAAAGAGTGAATCAGTGTCAGAGGGCAGAAGTTTTTTTAAAAAATCGTCCACCGTTTGGAGGAAATCGGTTGGCGATGTTCTACCATGGCTGATTTCCTGTGCTTCTGGACCATCAAAGCCTGTTCCAGATCCACACATTTGTACTTCAGTTGCGCTCGCGCTACCATCGTCGGACCTATTGAAGTCTTGTCCCTGATCAAGAGAACGTGGTTGTAGAGGAGACCGTTCGTCATCCCGTTGTGAAGTTTCGGATCCACTCGTCAAGAACGGTGGTCGCAGTGTTAAATCCGAGTAACTACCTGGTGGTAGGATCACCGTAACCCTAATAGTCCTTTCCAATTTTAAGCAGTTAGGGAAGACGATTTCTGCGAAGTCATCAAGGGACCATGAAATAAAGCTTTGGCACCTAGGTAGTGACGGGCACGGGGAACTGTTGTCCGAGAAATAATCGCTTCCATCGTTATACTCCCAAGCATAGCCATGAGGAGGCGATGGCCACTGTGTATAGTTGCCATTCCTGTACCTTGAAGGCGAAAACGGCTTCTCGGAATCAAATTCCGTATCATTCTGTTGAGGTGGGGGCGGAACAGATTCATAGAAGACTCGATCTACACATGGGGTTTCATAGTTAGAGCTGAGTAAAGCAGTGGATGACATCGTAACAAAGAGGTGCGAATTCTTCTAATTCCGGCGTCTTAAAGGGTTTTATGTCGCGTATACGACTAGTCTTCCGTTGGTCTCAGCCTTCGATACGTGCAATAACTTTGGACGGCAGTCACAACCGTGTATGGGCCATTAAACTTAGGAGGGAGTTTAGCTGCGTAACTGTCGATTGCTTTGGATAGAGGGTGCTCTCTAGCTAGTACCTTTTCACCTATTTTGAAATACCATGAGCGTCTGCGTAATTAATGTCTACTTGTTCTTGTGATGCCTTGCTAAGATTTTGCTGGACTAGTCGCCAAGCTTCTTGTAAGTTTTGTACTTTGCGAGTTATATTGTCAGCTTTTGTACCGGTACCGAGTGTAACTTTGTCGTAAAGGCAGTTAGGAAGTCGTGGTTCTCGAGCCTGAGTTAAGTAAGCAGGGGAATAACTAGTGGGTTCGGTCACACTTGTATTAACCGCTAACATTTCAGGTAGAAACTCATCCCATGATTTATGGTCATGAGAAGAGAATTGGGCAATAATTGTTTTTAGAGTGCGATTGACTCGTTCTGTCGGGTTTTCTTGTGGCGTATAAGGGGCGGTAAATTGGTGCTTAACACCAGCCGTTTCTAGATATTTCGTGAATACTTTGCTAGAAATTGTGTACCATTGTCGGAGATAAATACTTTGGGAATGCCGTATCTTGCCACTATCTTTCTCGAAACGTTTTTACAAGCCCATCTGCAGTAACTTTTCGTATGGGAGTTAGTTCATCCCATTTAGAAAATTTGTCGTTACCAGCAAAGTGGTGTTGCCATGGCGTGAGCGAGGCAAAGGTCCGACAAAGTCTGCACAGATGGTGGCCCATGGTTCTTCTGGGATTTTCGTTAACATTTCGACGTTGCGAGATCTTATATCACTGACAAAACTCATACCGTAAGACATAATTTTTGACATCGCGGGACATTCCTGGCCAATAATAGCTGTTGGGTATCCGGGCTAAGGTCTTTCTCATGCCTAAGTGACCGGCGGCTGGTTGATCATGATTTTCACCGATAACTTGTCGTCGAAGGTTCTTCGGAACATAAAGTTTCCATGCGACCTCATCGTCATCGTGTGCCTGTGTGGTAAAATGACGGTACAACTGTCCATTAACTAAAGAATAATCGGGGAACTTTTTACGATTTGCTTTTAATTCACCAACGCGTTTGCGTATCCATGTACACGTGGTTTCGGCTTCCTTGCCCATGGTGTCATCGTTTTTGTTTTCATCCGCAGCTAGTTGACATGTTTCTAAGGGTTGGCGTGACAAGACATCAGCGACAACGTTTTGCTTCCCTTTTCGATACTCGACCGTGGAATTAAACTGTTGGAGTTCCAATGCCCATCTGGCAAGCCTACCAGAAGGGTTATTCAATGAATTGAGCCATTTTAGTGAAAGATGGTCAGTTATAACCACGAATTTGTAACCCTCTAGGTACATCCGCATTTTCCTGACTCCCCACACTATGGCCAAACATTCCTTTTCGGTGGTGCTGTAATTCTGCTCCGCCCTATTTAGAAGACGGCTAGCATAGGCAATAACCCTTTCAGTGCCATAAATTTCTTGGGTTAGAACAGTACCTAACCCAATATCACTAGCGTCAGTTTGGAGAGTGAAAATGCCATTAAAAGTCAATAATAACAATACTGCTTATTTAAACTTTTTAAGGAACAAAGGTCCTTATAACATCAGAAAATATTTTATTTTGGACACACCTGATTCTAGTGTTCCTTTTTCTGAATCATAATTTAACGATGTGTTAGCTAGCAAAGTATCTCATTCTACAGGTGGTCATGATGATGTGACCTAAAGTATATTCAAAGCCTTTAATACTTATTTAAAGTTATCTGTGCTTGAGGTCTTCAACTATCTTTTTGTGAAATGTATTAATCCCCCGTCATGGGGAATTGTCTGCGTAGTCCCTATTCTGAAATTATTGCTCTTATGATTATGTTAGACTTACAGTTTTAAATGATATGTTGTTTCACTGTAAGATTCTTTAGGAGGTTTCTAACTAGATTATTTCATTCCTTGCTGAAAGAACTTTAACTTTAGGTGAGGTGAATGTAAAGGTTTTCAATGGCCTGCCATAAGGGAGCTGCCTCAGCCCCTTTCTATTTAATTTGTATACTGCTTCTCTTCATCAAATTGAAAACAATAATATTTTACTATTCCAATATGGTGACGACTTTATTTTAATGTCATCACGCAAATTATTTGATACTGCTGTTACCAATCTGTTGGCTGCGATTACGGCGTTTGCCCGATTATGTTCCAATCGTAACTTATCTATTTTGGTAATGGAGCTAGAAAATCAGTTAAAGTGTCTTTCAATATTCATACTCTTTCAGGTGAACAGCTTGGTCTGACCATCGCCAATAGCCTCACTTTAAAAGAACATTATGACACAGTCATTAAGGACTCTTATTCTGCTATCAATATAACTAAGATGCTTAATCCAGGTGTGCCCCTTAATTATACTCTCCACCTCAGTGGTGAGGGTATACTAAGTTTGTTCTTCCGTTTGCAACACCCAGAAGGAGACCCTACAAAGTATATATATCTTAATAGGCGTCAACCACTGGATTTAGACATGTATGTCCGTGTGTCTGTCTGTTGTTGGCATTCTCACGGGCGTAAATTTTGAGATATTGAGCTGAAATTTTAGCGCCCACAATCGCCAAAAATTTATTTATCAGACTCAAAAATTAAGCTATAAACTTGAAATTTGGTGTGTACATCTATAAATATTAGCTTCATTGTTGTGCCTAAAATTTGCGTATTTGGATGACAGACACGTACACAATTTAATAAAATTTTTTTTGTCTGTTTCACAGATTGGGTTCACGTTTGGCGATGCTTTCAGCGCTATTAGTCGGCCCTGAGGGGTTGGTGGAATGAGTTTAGGTCTGCCTCACAGAACAAGGGTAAATTTTTCTTTGATCTTGTCCCTGAGGTACCACCCTATCCATGGTACCGCAATCTCTTACTGGAGACTCACAGAATCAAAATCTAAATCGATTAAACCATGTCCGTCTGTCTGTCCATGTAAATTTGTGCGTGAAATATATTGGACTAAAGGTGAACTCTTTTGAAAATGGACCGAATTGGACAATTAATTTATTATTATTTATGTATTGGCTCAAAGAGGAACCCTGTTGAAAATGGATTGGATTGGATGTGAGGTCCTACTATAATAGGGATCTTTACACAGCAAAGTCACAATTCTTAATATTTTTTCACAATATTTGAAAAAGAATACTTAATTCCTTTAATAATTGGCTGTGACCAATTTTGACCCGATATTTTTGCCAAAAAAATTTCTATTTAATAAATAAAAAAAATTAACAATTTAATTATATTTTAATCATTATGATAATACAAGTATAAAAAATAAAATTTTTCTTTTTGCAAATAAAAAATTTTTCGACAAAATATTTAGTTCTCTTTTTTAACATACTGGAATAATGCATCAAGTGGTGTAGGGTATTTAATGGTCGGGCTTGTCCTACTATAATAATTTCACATGTTTTATTTAAGTTCACTGAGATTTTTATTCTACGGAATTAAATAATTTAAGGAAAAATAAGTGAAAATATTATAGCCGTTCAAACTTGATTATCGAATATCCTACACCACTTGATATATTATTCAAATTAATTTTTTTCTTTGAAAAAGCAAGGTATAGTGAAAAATTTTATTTTTCTCTACCTACTGGTATTTTTAAGAGATTTCAAAATGATACATATGTATATCAGAATTTTTTTTTTTA
The DNA here is from genome assembly GCA_949710015.1 of Crataerina pallida. NCBI lineage: Eukaryota > Metazoa > Arthropoda > Insecta > Diptera > Hippoboscidae > Crataerina > Crataerina pallida. The sequence goes on from OX453290.1 coordinate 14,442,819, forward strand.
AATAAAAAAAAAGGTTTTTTGGGTAGAGGTTCTAAAAATGGTCCGATCCTTTCCATTTCTTCTCTTTGGGCCAATACATATCTTTGTACCAAATTTCATTGAAATATCTCAAAAAATTATAGGACCTTGTATGGGAGGGGGTTCTAAAAATGGTCCAATCCGGTCCATTCTATTGTACTTTGCGCACAAATTTAGATGGACAGACGGACATGGTTAAACCGATTCAGATTTTGAGTCGATCGATATAATTGAAGGTGGGTGTGGCATTTGCCGTTTGAGTTACAAACATCCGCACAAACTTAATATACTCTTTTCACAGGGTGGTGCAGGGTGTAATAAAATGTAATAAAAAGCTTCTAAAGAAAATAAGTTTTATAAATGAAATGTATTAAAAAGGAAGAAAAGAATTAACTCATGATAAGAATTGGTCATATCTTTTTCAAAGTTGATGTCCACCATGTAAAAGGATCTCCTGTGAAAATTTAATTATTATCCTTGAATGCGTTTTGCATATGTGAACGTTTTATTTATATGAGAGTGATCACTTTCACTTCTGTCCAAAAGGCAAAAACGCACTGGAAGATGATTTTTAGTTATAGCGTAATACATACTTTGATCGATTTTTAGAATTAAATTCCAAAATTTACAATTTTTGTGCTCATAAAACACATAGTTCAGCAAAACGTCCACATATATAAATTTGAGTTAAAAAGACATAAAATTGATTATATTCGTACACTATGACTTCATAGGTTAGAATGTATTAGCCCAGAACAATTCTGGCTTCTTTGCCACCAACCACAATATTTTGTCCGTTAATTAGACAAAATTCACGTTTTATTTGCGCATATAACAAATCCGTTATTAGGAATATCTGAAAGACAGTGTTATAAGGATAATACAATGGAAATATTTTTTAGTTACCTGACCAATGGAAAACGCTAAGGTAGCACCAAAATAAAAGTTAGCATTAGCTGATCCAGAATATATCCATAAATGCCAGAGAGCCGGCATTAAACACAGTGATACCACAAAAAAGCAAAATACTGAAAAATTGTGCGCCATAACTGAAAAAGAGCAAAGATTATTTAAAATTACAAACAAATTTAAAGCACCCATACATTTAAATGAACATTTCCAAAGAGGTAGTAGGGCTAGATAAAAGCTCACATCCCCCAAAGAGGGATAAGCTCTAAAAATGGACATAATGCCGATAAGTATTGTGGCCAAAAATAAAGGTTCTCTTCGCAACTTTAGCGTTAGCGGTATCAAGTATAATATAGTAGCATTTAGTTGAAATGTTATCAAGAACATGGTTCGAAAATGTTCAAACATTTCTGTAAAGAAATACCAAAATAAACCTATATTTGGCTGAAGATCCCGATAAAAGAATCTGAAAGAAACTCTCTGTTTAAACTGCATGCTATTCATATTTCGTATGCAATGTACTTACATGAAACCAAGCGTTGCTTCCAAAAAATTCCAACTGCCCACAATATGATAGTTTATATAACAAATGATAATGGAAAGAGTTGCACATGAAATTATCATCAAGAAAATCCACTTAATATTACTTTTCCCAAATACCAAAACTCCAGGAGCTAATAAAACTATAGGATATAAATTTCGCAAACTTTCCAAAACTGTACACAGTAGAAATATAAGGATATGACCGTCGACTAATCCATATAACGCTAGAGATAATATTAAATTACTGAACACTGTTGAGTTTAGACCAGCACAACTAAGGATTGATAAGGGGTTCAATAAGTATGCCTTTAAAACTCGTTGCGATATAACACTTTCATCAAGAGCCTGATATTGAAGATCTTTTGTGTCTTTAGCGTGTCTATTCATTTCTCTGCTTTGTTGTGTTAATTTTTGACGAACAAACAAACGACTAGTTTTGTACAAAATAAAGGCAGTGGCTAGATCTACAAAAACATGCAGCAATGGTAACCAATCGTGCATCACATCTAAAGCATGCATCATTAACCATAATACCAAAGGCATTTCATGTACCATGTCTCCATCATAAGGATTGATATTTTCTTTAAATAAATACATCCCTTCTCGTGCTGTAACCAGCAAATTTTATCTATTTATATTATTTTAACCATTTATCAAAGTAAAATTCATACCTCTCTTGAAAGAGTTGAGTGGTGTTGCAAATTCGACACGATTTGCCATTATTCTTCCCATTTCGCTCCAACATATATATGCACGAAGTGCTCCTCCTAAAAGAAACCATGCTAATGTATTCCATTCCATTACAATTTTACGACGGTTTCTTATATTTTTAATATTCATATGAAAACACATTCTTCCATAAATACAAAGTTATAAAATTCCAGGCAACGCACTATCCTTATGTCAGCATGTCGTGCTCATACATGCGTGAAGTTATCTAATATACTTATTTTTAGAGTAATTTTTACGAGTTGGTCGAGTTCCTGATAACAAAAATTCTTCATCATTACCATTTACTCGAAAATAAAGAACACAAAATTACGTGCGCCAAGATAGCAACAATAGTTAGCCACGAAGTTTTTTTTTTGGCGTAGAGGTAATGCTGTAAGAGATTAAAAAGGGGAACATTCTTGAGAGAAATATTTTAAATAAAAAATTTCCCTTAGAGAGAATACAAAAGGGAAATTTATGTTTATATGCTGTTAATTAATTTTGTGCGTTTTCAAAACCAAATTTTGGTAAAAATTCTTGTCAAAATTTCGATTAAATCGATTTTTAAAATTAGCCACATATATGTATGTGCTTATATATATGGATAATTGCAGGAGAACTTTTAGAACGGATGGACCGTGCATACCGTAATGGGATACTAGACACTATGATCCCTTTTCAAAACCAAATTTTGTTAAAGATTATTGTCAAAATCTCGATTAAATCGATTTTTATTAATTATTATTAATAAACATATAAACATAAATTTCCCTATTGTGATTCTCTCTCAGGGAAATTTTTCATTTAAAATATATCTATTACGAACTCTCTCACAGCGCTGCCGTTACGCCAAAAAAAATTTCACATGCCACAAAATGAAGATTTGTGCGCCAAGTTTTGAATTTAAAAATTGAGAGGGATCTCAAGAGAGATCTCAACGTGTGTAGACCCAAAAAATTTAATAGATTTCATCTCACATTCATATGAGAGGTCTCGGTTTGAGCTGTTATATTCATATTTTGTTCGTAGTCATTATCCTTTAGAAGAAATGGAATTATAATTTTTTCTTTGATAATTTTATCAAATCCTCTCTTCGATAACTTTATAAATATTATCAATGATAAGTAGCCTATACTTACCCTTGCAATATAACTGTTCAGCTATGTAGGATGTTATCTTGCAATAGAAAAACTTCTCATTTAGTCTACCGGCTATGTATATGTCATCATCTATGAAGCGCCTCACTATATCAGATATAATAATGATTTGTATTAACGCAAACGTTTTCTATTTTCTTAAGACTACCATTCACTCTTGGAATCCTGTTTGGTGTACTATACAATACTTTGCTTAGTATAATGGTAGGTTAGTTTCTAAATATAAATTATGAATACTTTTGTTTCGTTTTATATATAAATAGAAAATGCAATTAGTATAGGTCTTGAAAAACAAATAAAGGAAGGCTATATTAGGCGTATGACAAATCTAGAATACACACCATTTAATGCTAATAGACACGTCCATTATGGCGGACGTATTGTATCCAAAAGCATTTAAATATATAAAACTATTAGAATTGTAAAACTATTTCTTATGAACATGGTTTATGAACATTATCATAATAACGCAAGTAAAACTTTACTGAACCATTTTTATGAGTTTGTTCCGGACATAGAGAAGGTATTCTCATTCTAAACTTCATATCTTCTCCGGTAAAATAATAAAAAAATAAATCTTAAAAACATATTAAAATCTTTAAAAATCTATAAGTCCATTATAGGTGGGCGCGATTAATTTGAATTTTCTAAATACATAACAAGTAAAAAAACTAAATTTGGGTTAGGCCAAGTACCCTCCAAATGTACGTGTACTTACAAACGGTGGGCGTGGTAGATGCATGATTTCTACCATTAATAGTGTATATTACGTATCAGCTTCGAATTTTACGCTGAGTACAGTTTTTTGTAAATTGTGGTCGTGTCTGTTATTCAGACATGCTCACAACTTACCATAAACATTATAAAATGTCAAACTCGATTTGATACCTAATACATACATTACATGTGATAAGAGGGTACATAAAAATTTTGGAGATGTTTGTAACTCATAAACCCTAAATGTTAGTCCAACATTCGCATAAGCCGATGGATTCAGAATTAAAATCTGAATCGATTTAACCATAACCGTCTGTCTGTTGTGTGTCCAAGTAAATTTGTGTATAGGTTTTGGCCACAGCTTTTAAAATATTTTGATGAAATTTGGTACAAAGGCCAAAGATGTGTAATATTGAAAATGGTTCAAATTTGACGTCTTATTTTAAATAACACAATTTTTTTTTAACAATTAAACTAATTGTAGCATAATTTGTGGAACTCAATGGTGCAAGGTATTAAATGGATGGCTTGGCCGACCATAACATTTTCAGATTTTTTTTTTTTGTTTTTTGTTAGGCACAAGGTCTGTGTTGTAAAGAAATTTTTTTTAAAATATTTTTTCCTTTTTATTTATTTTATATCTTCATGATCATCATCCCTTATACAACACAGACCTGTGCCTAACAAAAAACAAAAAAAATCAACAAATGAATAGGTCAAAAAAAGCTTACTTAACAATATAACATTTTCAATTGATTTATTTGCCGAGAATAAATTATGCTTTTATTAAAAGTTTAAAGTTTCCACTGTTAATGCTAGATATAATAATAAAATTCCAGAAAAGAACTAATGACGTGACCTACAAATTGAAAAGGCCGTTCATAATATATTACTGCTAATTGTTATGCTTTTGATAAGAGTTTTATGTTTACTTCAAATATTTTGTAAATAAACCGCGTGTGTATATATGTGTGTGTGTTATTATTATTAACAGTACAAATTATTTTACAAAGAACTATATAATGATTTAAATTAAATATCTCAATAAATCTTTGCCCATTTAATAAATTTTATTTTTTTTAAACTTTGAAATAAAACTAATAAAAGGCGAATATTTGTCTATAGGATGTCGAATGTTGATTTCAACCATCACAATTAGTTAATATGATGAAATACGTATACAAATAAGTGTGTATAATAAATAATTCCAAAATTGATAACAGACAAAAAGTTGTTTATATGGTACACATAGCTAGCAAGTTTGCCTGTTATAAAAACAGAAGCCAATATAATGATAGTACAATGCGTTTTATCAGTAAGTACATGTCTTGTACGAAACGTAAAGTAAGTGAGAGGAAATTGCTTTAAATATTTGAAAAATACGCTAAAGATGAGGCAATGATGTCGTGCCTTTAGTTGGTATCCTGTGCAGATTTTCAAAAAGGTGTATTGATTCAAGTACTGTTTTTAAAAATTTCCCATACTATTTAAACAATACTATAGTTAGTGGGTATTCATGATTCGACACAAATCCGCAATCAACGATTATGACATGCAAAAAATTGTAATAAGTAGAAGTAGACCAAGACTATGAGTACTGATAAAGCTGCAGTTTATTAATAACTTTAGTAATGAATTAAAATTCTACAAATACAGACATTGAAATACTAACAGAAAGTTATAATAATAAGTAAAACATCGTGTATTATGAATAAAATAGGAAAAATTGGTTTTCTGGGCGGTGGTAGAATCGCCCAAGCCATGGCAAAAGGATTCATATCAGCCGGTACATATTTTAATGTAAATTATCTCACTGGTTTGTGCAAAATTGCATTGTAACTACGCATGTTTTATTCAATTTCTTACAAATCCTCAAAAATATTTATGATATACAACATGCGTATATTAATTTGTTTTATTTTGTTTAGATTTAATAAAAGCTGAATCGATAATAGCGAGTGTACATCCGGCCGATTCTTTATCATTGGAATCATTTAAGGTGAAAAAGTTCAGAAATTCCCACCATTATAATGTATACGGTTATATATATTATATTTTTATTAATTTGTTAAAATGTGTTTAGAACGGTTAAAAGAAGACGTCGCAGACTCTACACAGAATATATATTTCCTGAATTATCATCGGGAACCAAGTCGGACGTATTTGTCCACAACGTCTGCATGTGTGTGTGCGTTTGTGTAGAATCATTCACCTAGTGACAAAAATTTAGATATTGATTCAAAATGTGTCTTCCTTAGGCTGGTTGGTATTGAAATTGGGTAAAATCAGTCAAACGACACACTTAATTTACGACAAAAACGATTTTTTTTACTATAACTCATAAAGTGTAGAAGGTAACAAGAAATAATTTTTGTATACAATCGAGCCTGTTTTTTGCAGTGATATGTTCAGAACAAATCCGCATAACAAAAACACATAAAAAAGTAGGAATATATTTTTGTATATACATCAAGCTGCTGCACCATATAAATATAACGAAGTAACTTGGCGTAAGCCTAACTTATGTTTTTTACTTGTTTAAAAAATATATTGTACTCTTCATATAATCCAGAAAATAGGTGTTGAAACTATTGTAAGAAATGATCCTGTTGTAGAAAATTCGGATATTATTTTTGTTTCTGTTAAACCGCAAGTTGTCCCCCAAGTTTTAACTGAAATCAAACCAAAAAGTGAAGAAAAATTGTTCGTGTCGGTCGCAATGGGTATAACTTTGAAAACAATAGAACAGGTAATACTTTGTACAAAACATGCATTAGATGTATTAAAATTATATTTTTAGAATCTTTCACCCAAATCTAGGGTTATACGAGTTATGCCTAATACACCTGCCTTAGTGCAATCGGGATGTTCTGTATTTGTACGCGGCGTCAAAGCTTCGAATGAAGATGCCAAAATTGTACAAAAATTACTTGAGTCGATAGGGACATGTGAAGAAGTCGCTGAATATTTAATGGATCCTATAACCGCCTTGAGCGGTAGTGGACCAGCGTACGTTTTCGTAATGATTGAAGCTTTAGCTGATGGAGCAGTGCGCATGGGCTTGCCGCGTGATATGGCTTATCGTTTAGCCTCTCAAACGGTTATGGGCTCGGCACATTTGGTTATAGATAGCAAAGAACATCCGGGCATATTAAAAGATAATGTTTCAAGTCCAGCAGGATCAACAGCAGCAGGTCTAAAACATTTAGAAGACAATGGTAACAAGCTCTTGAAATATTATTTTAGAGTTTATATTATAATTTGAATATGTAAATATCCCAGGGTTTCGCTCAACGGTAGCTGGAGCAGTAGAATCAGCAACCATTCGCTGCCGTGAAATATCAGGCAACACTTAGTACATACAATACTTAGATTTAAGTTAAACTTTTCTATACATTCATAATTAATAAATTATTCAAATTTTCTACACATAAATCGCTTTAGATATGTAAATGTACAACACGTTTTTTTATTCGGGCATGGTCAGCCACCTGGCCTATATTGTAGTTGCATGTTCCAGAGAGGGCGGCGTGAAATTTGGAGTTCACTAAATTTAGATTTGGTAGATATAGTTTTTCTGATTTTCATTTTTAGTACTCTGCATCATTTGTGGCAAAGGGTATATTAAGTTTATGCGAATGTTTGTAACTCCTAAACGAAAAATGACACACCCACCTTCAGTTATACTGATCGATTCAAAATCAAAATCTAAATCGATTTAACCATGTCCGCCCGTCCGCCTGTTGTCCATGTAAATTTGTGCGCAAGCTACAGGTCAAATTTTTTGAAATATTTCTCTCTATTAAAACTCTAATAAAAAAGAACCAGACTCGACCCCTTTTAGAATCTCTCCCTATATGAGGTCCTATTATTTTTTGAGTTATATCGATGAAATCTTTTACAACGACATGTATTAGCCCAAAGTAGAATCTGTGATGAGGAAATTTTACAAATGAAAATTTCCATCACACAACCCCCTTACATCATGCACTATATTGTTCTTTTTTTTAATATTATTTTTTTTTGTCCATGACGTTGAATACATATTCTTTTATTTTTTCTATGAATATGTTTAGTTTTCTTTCGCTCGAAAAAAAAATCCGTCTAAGTAGCCCTGTATTAATTAGTTATAAGTCATATTTAATCATATCAGCTGTAAATGATGCAAAGCTTTCAACAAGCAAACAAAATGCAAAAGTTCAGCTACTAGCAAAGACTTCTAAAAACAGAAACGGCTTTTAAGTTTTGCGGTCAAAATCTCAAAATATTTTCGAGGCCCATATATATTAATAGAAACAAAGTTGTCATAAAAAAGCAAAGTTGTTGCTCTTACTTGTGTAATCAAATGTGGCTTGTTTTTATTTTTTAAAGGATTGTTTAATACTTTTACCTATTGTTTTTATCAAATGTGGCTTACGTATACTAGTTTTATACATATTTTAAAGAAATTCATATATTTTGTTCACTCCTCCACACCATGCAATTACAATTCAAAAAGTTAATATAATCAACTTGAGAAAACATCAAGTAAAAAGAGGACACAAATCAAACCAGCAATATACCGTTTCCGATCACTCTACCACCAAACCACAGAGCACTCTTCAAATCGACCGCTTAATACTGCACCTATATAATCGCATGTGTCTTAAATTTCATTGAGAATTTTAAGAATGCTTTGGTCTGTGGTGATTTAACCTGGCGTCACTCGGCCTGGGGTGATTATTTTAATTCACCCAGGGGAAACATTTTCAATCGTCTTACTAGATTAGTCTTTCGTGTTTAAATGATGGTTCACCCACCTTCATTAGAAGTCCGGGAATCATGTTGGCACCGTTCTTGATTTATCTTTTACTAATTCGAATTGCCATGTGACATGGAAGGCGGATGCCTCTTTTCTGGGTGATTCTCATCATTTTCCCATCATTAACGAAATCTATGCTTCTTTACAATTTAATCGCTTTTTTCTATCTAAAAATAAGCTGCATCAGAGTCCTTCTAATATTAATGGCCATCTTGACAATGTCCAATCTTTCGCTTACAAATTAAAGATACCACATTCCAGAGTACTTCATCTAATTTCATTCCCAAAGCTTGGTGGAACGAAGAGTTGTCCGTTCTGTTTCGTAAACAAAAGGTTACTCGTAAAAGAGCTTATTTAGGAGCTATTTAAGAGTTCTTTTAAGAGAAGTCTTTCTTCTTTTCAGAATTTAATGGAGGCTTCATCGTCCAAAAAAATTTGGAAAAGTGCGGTCAAAAGAGCTAAGAAAACTAGCTAAATGCAAAGAACTTCTAATCTAAATGACTGTCCTAACTCTAAAGCGGCTTGGAGGTTTGTTAATGCTATTAAGGGAAAGGCACGTTTACCACTAGGTGTTTAAACGAAATGATTTTTAGTCAGTTTAATGAGAGAGCGTAGGTGCAAGGTTGTGGCAACTACGATTGATATCAGCAGTGCTTATAATTGTGTCAGAAATTCAGTTTTAAAAAATATTTTGGTTCATCCAAGATGAACTTTCTAACTGAATTATCTCGTTTCTTGCTGAGAGAACCTTATTTTTAGGTGAAGCGAATGTATTTTTTATTAAATGAATATTTAGATAAATCTTTTTCAGTTATGGCCACTGATGCTTCTATCAGACTTCTAAATATGGAGACGGCGTGTTCCTCTCTTCCATTTTTGTTAACAGAATCTCAAGACTTGTTTTAAATCAGATGTAATGCATACAAGCAAATGTATGTATAAATTTATACGCAAATATATTACTCGTTTTTATCATATTTAGCTTTTGTTTGCTACTTTTATATATTTTTTAAAGAATTGTTCAATTCTTTTCCACCCAATAAGACATTAAAAAAAAGTTGAAAAAACAACTTTACAAAACATCAAGAAAACATGTATAAATGGTCGAAGAGTCGAAAAGTTGAAAAGTCGAACGAAGGAATGTAGAAGATCGTCTTATTTTCATTTATTATTTATTTATTCATTCATTCATATCATAGGAAAGCAAAATACATACACATCATAATATATAAAATTACATACGTACAAATGTTTGTGATCTATGGAATTCTCTTTAAAGAACAACCTAAGTTGCATTCCATAATCACGAACATTCGTTTGGCTTGTATGTGCAATCTATGGTATTCCCTTTGCTTTGCTTATAAGAACAGAAAAAACAACAACAGTAACACATGAGTAAAAAACCGAAAACAACCAAAAAACTAATTCTTCACCGTTTTCACCGTGAAATGGTTGAAAAATCTATATTTTAACAAATCTTCAACACAGCTTTGCTATGTGCGCTATGGAAGCGAAACATATTAAGTTCATCCCAGCATGTGTGGATTCTTACACTATATGTAGTTATATATTTATATACTTATATTTAAGTTGATTTATTTAATTATATATATTCAATTTTTACACGCCTTACATCACTACAATTACATGTGGATGGCTCTTAGATAACATATATAGATGTTAGGGAGGAATGATTTATCTGCCTATTGTATCTTATGGTGTATGACTTGCATACGCATATAACCACAAATCCACTTAAATATTTAGAAGTCTCTGTCTCTTCCTGTAGTTGCACTCTCAACTGCTTTCTTGATGTTTTCGGAAAAAAGCTCATTTTGCCTGTCAAAACGAGCATCAATGAGCTTAATAAGAGAAAGAGACTCAAGAGGAAAGAGCTTTGGAGTTTTTTGTAAAGATTATTTTTTTACCTCCTTTATAGCTGAAAAACCAAACAAATGAAATAATTAAAGGCCTTTTTCAATCGCACCTGTTGTGAACTTCAATTCCACTGTGTAACAACGATTATTCAAGTTAATTTCAGTTATTTTTGTCTGATCTTTATTTAAAAAAAATGTGAATACTTCCCGCACTTATAACATAGAACTCCGTGTCTTTTCTTGATATAGGCCTTTTTTACTAGTTCTTAATTCGTTGAAGCATTGCAATCTTTCTTATAGAATCAAATGATTATAATGTATAGAATTAAAGTCAATTTAGAATAAATTATATCAGACTTAGATTTTCAAAATATTTAAAAAACGAATTGATTCATTACATTCTTTCCTTTTAAAAAATATTTATCGTTTCAAACTTTGCTTCTATGTTGCTATTTTATAGTTTGCTTCTAACGGTAATTTTTCTTCAAAACATCTATTTAATTGAATATGAATCCCTTTCGAAACATGAATTTCTATACCATTTTTAATTGAAATTGGTAGAAAGGCAATTGAAATTGAGAAATCGCATTTGAAATTGGGAAAAACGCATTTGAAATTGAGCAAACGGTCCTCAAATGAAATTGGGAAAATCGCAATTGTAATTGAGATAAACTTATTTAAAATTGAGAAATCGCGTTTGTAATTGAGAAAAACGCATTTGAAATTGAGAAAAACACATTTGGAGTAGGAAAAAATTTTTATTAGCTACAAAGCTATATATCTCATTTTTAATGGTCTTTATAACATTTTTAGCATTATAATATTACAACATTTTTATACGGAGAGGTGCATTTCGGTCGGAACAGGCAAATGAGTGGGTACGGAACTTGTTTGTAAAGTGGACTGACATGGGAAATGCATTAAACGAGGTTTTAGTTATTTGTGGAACAAGTCTTTGAAGACACTGGGGCAAACCCTTTACGTCTAAGCCCTTACTCGCCCATGTTGAACCCTATAGAAGGTGTGTGGTCCAAAATAAAGCAGTACGCCAAAGTGAATATGGGGCTCCCAACGCCAGTACCACCAACAAAGGTTGGTCCATCTGGAAAATATTATAGACCACGACATAGAGGTGGTGACAGCTGGGGATTGTGCCAGATCTGAGCGGCAAAAAATATTGTGTTCCATATAACATAAGTTGTACTAATTATAAAATAAGTTTCATAAAAAACTTAAAATACTTTACTTGTTACGATGGGACGTTCAACAAGTTGTCATTCCTTATACTACTAGGAGGTATCAGGGATCTCGCAAAGTGTACATATATCCTTGATTAGCATCGACGGAGTTGAAATTATCCATGTGGGGTGTTTCCTACTTTAAACAGCCACTGTCGCAATTGGCAAAAATATCTCACGGTCATAAAAATTCACCTAATATTTAGTATATATAATTTTATTTACTTAATTCATTGATATAACAAAAAACGCCAGGTTCATATAACAGACTTGTCAAGAATGTACAAATATTTTTTAGACCAAATATCGATTTTTTAGTCGTTTTTCATATTTAAAACCCACTTTCTGAATATTTATTGTTGTTCAGGATTATCTTTTCTTTTTGTCTCTCGTAAATGCCTTGAATTCGCTTTGTTGTTGAGCCGCTTCCATAAATATGCGCTTGACTTTTTCTTGCCGTTCTCTATCACTGGAATATAAAGTATTAAAAAAATAAACATTACTTAAGAATCGTTGAACGACAAGGGCACTTGTTTACCTTTGCAATTGTTGTTTTATACGAATTTTCTGTAAAAATTCAGTATCACGACGAATTTCACGTATTGCACCTTTCGTTTCACGTTTGACCTTATGTAATAATTTCACTCTTTCTTCTTTGTCTTTGGATAGTTTAGGTCGGCGCTTATCATCGTATACAGGTTCAATGCGAGGCTCTAACAAACGCAATACTTTGGGCTTATTTCTTGGTGTCCGCAATTTAAGAAGAGACTTAGAAGCCCAAGCTTCCAGTGCTGCTTTAGTTTTTTCATAACTACTCTTTATATAACACGGATACATATTTATTGATAAGCGAGAGAACATATCCAAGAAGGGTTCCGCTAAGGAATTTGTTCCAACATGTTCGCTGATATTCATAGCAGCATCATGAACTAGTTGGAAGCATTGACTTAAGCAACGTACTTTGAAGTCATTGGTGTTAGTTTCAATTACTAAATCTTCACAGAGCATCTTTTGTTCTGGTATGTCCCTCACATAATTGGAATCTTCAGGTATAATTAGTATCTCACTGTTGGCACCACATTGTGGAAAGGGTCGTGATATTTTTATAGTTTCCACCAATCGCTTTGGTACAGCCAAACTTATAACACCTAATATAAAATTATATACAGCTGGTACAATTCGTTTTGACAGCGTGCTGTACTCCAGACATAAAGTAACTAAAAATAAGCCTCTAGCTATATCTTGACACGTACAGATTTTGGCCGTTGACAGTATATGCTGCATATATATATAACATGGCGTAACTAGAGGATGCCGAAAATCGGAAGTGGAATACAAATTCGACACCAATTTAAATATAATTAGCGTCTCCAAGGAAGGATATTGCTTGGGGTTCCTTCTAAACCCTTTGTAATTTTCATTTATCATACCCAAAAGTTTTTCACACGTGCGCTCCGGATCTATTTGGACCAGGTCAAATAAAATTGGCATAAGTGTAGATAGGAATTGGAACTGTTGTCTAACACCTTCAGATCGAATACTACTGAAGTTATCATTCAATAATTGCAGCAGGAATTCAAACAATTGAACGGCACTGTCACGCTTATGAGATTCCAAACTGGCTTGGCAATAATTTAAGAGGCTATGTATTACAATGGTTTGATCGGCCAACTTGTGCATGTTTAGCAGGCTTTGAAACTCCGTATAACTGTTGGGCATTATCATAACAAATGGGATTTCTGGGAGTTGTTTAGCAATTGGGGACTTATTTTCCGTTTTAGCACTACTGCTTATTGACTTTATGATGGGTATTATATTTATTTCATCTATATCAGACTCTGCTTCCTTCAAATCACTTAAATCATCTTCATCTTCTTCGTCAGTACTGCTATCAACATCTTCATTACTATTCTCCCTTCTATTTGGTTCATATACTTCATATTGAATTTGTTGCGCAATAGATTTGTTATTTAATTCACCTGAAATATTGAATATTGGGGTTGACTGTTATATGGCAATATTGTAAATTACTTTTTTACCTCTCAAGGTGTAAACTAAAGTTTCATCATCTTCCGTATTTCCCCTATTATAATAGCTGTCATCTAAATCGTCGGCTGAACGATGCTTTAGGTGTAGCATATTTTCCGATTTATCCCCTTCGTTATCGCAACGCATTCTTTCCATTTGTTGTTCTTTCAATTTCTTTAAATGTTCTTGATTTTTATGGATTAATTCCTGTTCGGTTTTTAGTTTATCGCTAACTACTCCTCGTGGCTCGAATATAAGTTCACGCGTCAATTTATCATAATCATCGGGAGCATTTTCCTTAGCATCACTTTTGATTATTTTATTTATAAAACTTGTTAGATTTTTATAGTTGGTATCTAATTTTTCTGTTAAATTAAAAACTTCGTCTTTTTCTTTAGCAACTTCCATTCTGCGTTTTTTTTGTTCCATGATCATTTCTTCAATAACTGCCTTCCGATCTTTTACTGAATTGAACTCACCACTAAAATGCACCGCTTCCGTGAATTCTTCTATATTAATGTACTATAGTAATGTACCTAGTGACTATTTTAATAAGGCCAAATATTCTTACCGTTTAACGCATCATCGATTTCTATTTCATCATCTGATCTTTCATCACGAAAGTGCTCTACTTCTTCTAGCGTTTGACCACGATGTGTCAATATTTCGTCATCATTGAAAATGAAACGTGATTGCTTGTGCTTTAAGCCTTCAATTTTATCAGCCACAAATCTTGCATTAAATACACTGTCACGCTCTTCTGTTATATGTTTATATATACGTCGATCCTTAAATTGATTGCTTTTAAATTTTTTTAAAAATTCCTGTCCTAAAGTTTCTTTGCGCTTTTTGGACGCTTTCGATCTGGAAACGCCAGGCAAACCTTTATCGTGTTTACACGTGCGTCCTAATATATGGAACTTTTCCTTATTGACATGAACCTCAAAAGGATTCAAGTGCTTGGATGTGGCTGGTTTAGTAATGGCAAAAGGATTTACTTTGTTTACTAATTTCTTTGCATGTACTGCATCAGCCAAACATTTTTTGCGCGTCTTCGCCATATTAAAACTCTAATCCACAGAATATAAATTTGTATTTATCACACGTGCACTAGAGAACTACTCAATTATTTTATTTAGCGATACCAATTTCAGGGTGCGGATATTACGATATATCGAATAAACGAAAAGTATTATATTTACATACGCTAAAAAAACAACCAGAGACCTCTAAAAACAGAGACGGAGAGTCGCTCTCTTAAATTTTGGTGTCAGAATCTCAAAATTCAATTACAGTCCCATATCGTATTCATGAATATCGTTTATTTTATATCGTGAACATTTATACGAGCACAGTTATCGTAACAAAAATTCAAGATTTTACTTGTTACGCTGACTTTTGTTATCAAATTTAGCTTGTGTTTAATGATTTTGTGTATTTTTTAGAGAAATTTATATATTTTTTAAGACTTCTCTACCCAATATTACAACTTGCCAAAACAAATATTCAGTGAAGAATTGGGTTTTTTTGTTTTTGGTTTTTTACGCATGTTTTCAGTTGTTTTTTTTGTAGTGATGAGAAATGCA
The DNA here is from genome assembly GCA_949710015.1 of Crataerina pallida. Taxonomy (NCBI): domain Eukaryota; kingdom Metazoa; phylum Arthropoda; class Insecta; order Diptera; family Hippoboscidae; genus Crataerina; species Crataerina pallida. The sequence goes on from OX453290.1 coordinate 14,458,404, forward strand.
AAGGGAATACCTTAGATTGCACATACAAAACAACTGAATGTTTGTCATTACGGTGTACAATAGACGGATAAATCATTACTCTCTTCCATTTATATATTTTTTTTTTGTATAAGCGAAGGGGAAAACCCTTTATGGGTACCACATGGTTAGATGGTCGCAACCACGTGGTTATGTGGGAGTCATCGGCTTTCCGACATACCCCCTAAAAACCCACTCCGCACACTACTACCCTCCTTGCGGAACCAGCAAAATTGCTAATAATAGCTCAGTTTTGAAGAGATTGTAACATTATACTAATAATGTTAGAAGGCAAAAAATTTTCGCCTACCATCCTCTCAGCCTCGGATCGTCCTCTGGCAAATCTTGGGCAAATAAAGAACACATGCTCAGCGTCTTCTATGCCATCATTGTCACAATAAGAAGAAAAAGGGTAATTCGCATGTCTGAAGCGATGCAGATATGCCTTAAAACACCCATGCCCACTCAATAATTGCGTAAGGTAGAAATCTACCTCGCCGTGGCCCCTATTCAGCGAAGGCTCAAGCTGCGGTATTAGCCTATGTGGCCAACGCCCTTTGATAGACCCAGTCCATTTGATTTGCCATTCCATGATGGTAACCTGTCTAGCCGAGCCCAAAGCTGATCTACGACCCGCGCGGGAGAAGTGCCGTATTTGCTTATTCTCTTTAATGAGCAGAGTTATCGGAATCATACCTGCAATAACGTATGCCGTGTCATTAGAAACCGTGCGGAAGGCGCAACGTACTCCCAGGCAGGCCAGTCTATAGACTGGTTCAATCAGCCTTCTTTACGCTTTAAATTTCATGGCACCAGCCCATCCGCTTGCTGCATATAGCACAATGCCTCTTACCACCTCCGTAAGGACCCTCCTTTTAAGCTGTCTAGGGCCCTTCGCATTGGGCATAATTTTTGCTAACGACGTGAAAACTTTGTCTGCCTTTTCTTGCACATACTAAAGTATGTGATTTTTAAATGACAATCTGTCATCAATCATCAGGTAGCGTATATGCCTAACGGACCCGATTCTCTGGTTTTCTACCCATATAGTAGCAGTTTCTACTTTTTTTCGGCTGGAGATTAACACTGCCTTAGTCTTATGATTGGCTAGATTTAGACCAACCGACTCGAGCCATTGCTGGACTATCCTAACGGACTCGTTAGCAACGCTTTCAATCTCGCTGATGTGCTTACCTACTACTACGAGGGCAACATCATCCGCAAAGCTAATGATTTTTACATTGCCAGGAAAACCGAATTACATTATACCGTCAAACATGACATTCCAAAGAAGAGGTCCCAGAACGGATCCTTGCGGCACGCCACCAGTTATTTGGTACGACACGCGTCCCTCAGATTTATCATAGATTAAAAGCCTATGACTCAGGTAATTATCCATTAAGGCAAGCAAGTAAGGGGATACATTGAGCCTACGAAGGACGTCCTGAATTGCAACCCATTTTGTCGTGTTAAATGCATTTTTGACATCCAGCGTGACTACGAGGCAGTATTTCTTAGTGCCATTTTTCCATCTGCGGCCTTCTATGGCATTAGCCGCCACATTGATGACACAATCGATTGCATCTACTGTGGATCGTACTTCCTGAAGCCAAATTGGTTGTTTGAGATACCACCCAAAAGTTCAATTTCAGATTCAAGCCTAGTCTTTATTATTTTTTCTAGGAGCTTCCCAGCTGCATCTATCATACAAATAGGCCTATAAGCCGTTGGATCTGAACCAGGGTTTGCCCTGTTCGGAAGCAGAGCAAGAAAGACCCCTGTTTGAAAGCAGGTGTTAAAAACCTCTGCGAAAACGGGTGGTAAACTTTGAACGGCTATTTGGAATCCTATTGGAGATTCCGTCAGGTCCAGGGGCTTTTGCTATTTGCTGAGGAAAGAGAGTTTCAACAATTGCCTTGAGGATTATCGGATCAGGAGGCGGGGGCTCTGAGAAACATTTTAGCCTTTTTAGAACCAATTTGTATCCTGTACCCCACGGATTCTGATTTAGGTCCTCAAGCAACTTGCTAAAACACTTTCGCTTACTTTTTTGTATAGCATGTTTCAACAACTTCTTGCTCCTGTTAAGGTTTAACCAACCGACCTAAGTTAGTAGTAAATTCTATAGTAAGCCTAGGGGGCAAGTAACAACTATAGAGAAAAACATTAGCTATTGTTGTTATTTTGTATTTGTATTTGTATTTGTATTAAATACTGTAGTTTCTGTTTATTGTATTATTTAGAATACATTTGTTTTTTAAGTTACTGGCTTAACAAAATTTTTTCGTTACTAGTCAAAAACATCTCATCCTGTGAAAACCTTTTTGTGCTTGTTAAATAAAATAATAAATATTAATTTATAATTCTCGCTATTTATTCATTATCAAATAGATAATAGATAAAACTGGAATTATGCGGTTTGCTGGGTCAAATTTCCAAATATGGAAATTTCGTGTAGAAAAGCATCTCAATGCTTGTGGGTGTTTAAAAGCTGTTGATATGTCAGCACCACAAGATGAAACCCAGTTGTCAGAATTTAAGAAGATAGATGTAAAAGCTCAAGACATCATCACATCTTATATTCATGATGATTAGATTGAATACATAAGAGATGCTCGGTCAGCAAAAGAAATGTGGGAGATGTTGTCGGTATTAATCGACCGAAAGTCAGCGCAAACTCAAACACTAATTAGGAAAGAGTTGGCAGTATTACGCTTACGCGAAGAAGAAGATTTAACTGCACATTTACTCAAGTTTGAGGGATTAATTAAGCAGTTAAAGTCTGCTGGAGCCAAACCAGAAGAAGCAGACATAATTTCTCAACTTTTCTTAACACTTCCAGAGTCATATGATGCGGTAGTTACTGCTCTGGAAAATTTACCGGTAGAAAATTTAACTTTATCGCTGGTAAAAGTACAGCGAAAATTCGTTTGAGAAAAATGCTGCTTTCAATTCAAGAAAGAAATTAAATCGTTTTAATGGCAAATGCTATAAATGTGGCAAATATGGACATAAAAACGCTGAATGTCGAGTCAAAGAGGTAAAAAGAGCTAATGCTGCAAGTATAAGCTTTATGGCAGATTCAAACTCAATATGTTCAGCGAAATGTAACAATAATGAAGTGTTGTTTGCTCTAGATTCAGGAGCAACTGATCATTTTGTAAATGATTCTTCCTTAATTTTTAATATAAAAAATTTAGCTAAACCAAAACATATCTGCATAGCGAAAAATGGTGAAAATTGTAACCAAAATTGGACAAATTCAATGTGTAACAAGTTATGAAGTGAATATAACACTTAAAAATGTTCTGGACAGCCCCAGTTTTTGGGAAAATTTACTTTCTGTGAGTAAAATAGTTGAAGCTGGTATTAAAGTAGAATTTCAAAAATCACAAGCAATTATTCAAAAGAATGGTCAAATCATTGAAGCAGCTAAAAGAGTTGATAACTTATTTGAAGTTAAGCTCGAAGTACTGAAAGATTCAGCAAACTTAACTAAAGAATAAACAGGTGAGCTTTGGCATAAACGATTAGGTCACATAAGTTCACATAACCATAATGAATTAATTAAACACGATATGGTGTCTGGCATTGCGAATGTTATACCAAATTCTTTTTGTTAAGTGTGTGTTGAGAGTAAACACAGCAGAATATTTTAATAATACTAGATCACGAGCTAATAAACCAATTGAGCACCTTCATTCTGATGTTTGTGGCCCGATAAGTCCGGTGGCATATGATGGATCCAAATACTTTATTCGTTTTATTGACGATTATACTCATTTTGCCCATGTCTATTTAATGAAAAACAAATTTGAAACATTTGATTATTTGAAAGAATTTGAAGCAATAGCAACTAGAAAATTTGGTCAACGAATTTCAAAATTAACGGTTGACCAAGGGCGAGAATATAAGTCGTCTGAATATTTGGCTTATTGCAAAAATAAGGGAATTCAAATTACGGAAACAATGGCATATAGTCCTCAGCAAAATGGAGTTGCTAAACATTTCAATAAAACTGTTGTTAAAAAAGCTCGTGCATTATTATTTGAAGGAGGGGTTCCTAAATTTTTATGGTGTGCGGCAATTCGTGTAGGAGCATATATTATAAATCGAAGTCCAATCGAAGTCTGTTAGTTGCACACCTGCTGAATTATGGTACGGTTCAAAACCAAATGTATCAAATTTAAGAATTTTTGGTTGCTCTGTATATGCATGGGTACCTAATCAGAAACGTAAAAAATTAGATCCTAAAAGTCTGCAGAATGTCATGGTTGGATATTGCCCTAATGGTTACAGATTGTGGCATCGTGAAAATCGTAAAATAATTTTTGCTCGTGATTGTATATTCAATGAATATGATTTTCCGTTTAAAAAAGAAACAAATTTAAAACACGATGTACCTATTATATACCGAAACGAGCAAGAGGGAGACGTAGAAGATTTTGCCGTTTCCACTACTAAAGAAACAGAAAATTCTATAGAAATAGAATCAGAAGAAAAAGAAGATGTTATTAATAAAGATATTAATGATGAAAATGAAAATACTAATGCTATTACTAAACAAATTCAAACTACAATACGAAAGAGTGATCGACAGAAAAGACCAAATCCTAAATTTTCAGATTTATATGTTTCATTATTTGAAGCATTTGGTACTGAATTACCAACAAAGTTTGAAGAAATTTATAGTTAAAAAACCGTGATGATTGGTTAAAAGGTGTTAAAAGTGAAGTGGACTCCATGATAAAAAACAAGGTATGGGAAGTGGTTCCAAAACCGGAAAATAAGAAGATAGTAAAGTCGAAGTGGGTATTTATAATAAAAAACGACGCAAATGGTAATCCTGTTCTTTATATCGAACAGGACTTGTAGCAAAAGGCTTCTTACAAAGATATGGAGATGATTATGAAGATACTTATTCTCCTGTAGCAAAGCTAAGTACAATTAGGACTGCTCTTGCGGTTGGAGTTGCAAAAGGCTTAATTTTTGATCAAATGGATGTAAAAATAGCTTTTCTTTATGGTGAACTTAAAGAAGAAATATTTATGGAAGTATCCGAAAGCTATCACACGAAACCAAGTATGGCTCTAAAACTTATAAAATCATTATATGGATTAAAACAAAGTCCTTGTTGTTGAAATGATAAATTTAACTCATCTTTAATAGGCTTGGGATTTCGGAGATCAGCCCATGATAATTGTTTGTATGTAAAAGGTGTTGAAGAGAATATTTTGTTATTAATAATTTATGTTGATGATGTTTTCTTAGCGGGAAAAAAATATTAAAGTGATTGAGGAAGTTAAATCACAATTATTTTCAAACTTTGAAATGTCTGACTGTGGACCTTTATCACATTACCTTGGAATGAAAATAACGTATGAAAAAGGAGTTCTCTCACTTAGTCAGACTGCTAATATAGAAAAAATATTGAAAAAGTTTGGAATGAAGGAATACAATGCTTGTGATAATCCTATAGAAAAAGGACTTCAGTTGAGGGTTAGCAAAGAAAAATCGTCTACACATCCATATCGTGAATTGCTTGGGAGTTTAATGTATTTGATGCTCTGTGTTCGACCACACATATGTTATGCGGTTGAATATATCGGACGCTTCCAAAAAAACTATGATAATTCGCATTGGATAGCATTAAAAAGAGTTTTAAATATATTAAAGGAACAAATGAATTAAAACTTAAATTCGAAAAGCCTACAAAAACCCAAGAGAACGTCTTAGTTGGCTATGTAGATGCTGATTGGGCATCTAATATTGAAGATCGTAAATCCACAAGTGGTTTCATATTTTATGTGTTTGGATGTTCTGTATTATGAAGTAGCAGAAAACAATCAAATGTAGCTACATCTTCTTGTGAAGCAGAGTATGAAGCATTAAGTCATGCTGTTTCTGAAGGAATTTGGCTAAATGGCATCTTAGTTGATATGGGAGTCGTACAAGAAAAACCTTTTTTGTTATTTGAAGACAATGTTGGTTGTATAGCTATGGCAAAAAATAATGAGTGCAAAAGAGCCAAGCATATCGATATTAAACATCATTTTATAAGAGATCATATTTCCAAAAAAAAAATAGTTAAAATAGATACTAAAAAACAAATTGCAGATATTTTTACAAAAGCCCTTGATAAACCTACATTTATATCAATTAGAAATTTACTAAAATTGTCTAATTGAGAGGAGGTGTTGTTATTTTGTATTTGCATTTGTATTTGTATTAAATACTTTAGTTTCTGTTTATTGTATTATTTAGAATACATTTGTTTTTTAAGTTACTGGCTTGACAAAATTTTTTCGTTACTAGTCAAAAACATCTCATCCTGTGAAAACCTTTTTGTTTTTGTTAAATAAAATAATAAATATTAATTTATAATTCTCGCTATTTATTCATTATCAAATAAGAGCTACCTTTACACAGATGATACCATGTGCAATGACGTCCGTACATTGCACCGGCAAATTTCAGGTTAAATTTCGGGTTCCATTTATATATGTTGTCTAAGAACCGTCGACGTGTAATTGTAGGGACGTGCCCAAATAAGTCGACTTTACCCCCAACTAGTAATAATAATAATAGCACAAAAGCTTATTAAGGCGAACACTTTATGCCCTACTCGAGCTAAATTATGTCTGAGGTTAGAATATAAATAATAAATACATATACAATAGTTAAATAAATCAATTCAAATATAATTGAGTAATTTTTACAAATATTTATGTACGAATTACATACATGCATGCATATGCTACATGTTGTATGATGTACGAAATAAACCTCCCCTCAAATATGTAGAACTTACACTACGTTTACACTGGCGAGGTTATTGCGGTTGAGAGGGTTATCTCCTTAAACACAATGATTTTTGGATGGTTACCCATATAAAATTTAACCATCTCATTAAAGTGCTTAGCAGATAACCACGTAGTTAACGACCTCAAATTTCAATGTAGCTCTGTAATTATGAATATGTTTTATGCATTTAATTATATTTAAATATATAAGGGACGACTTGGAGAATGTTGTGTGGTGTGGTGGTGAAGTGACCGATTTATGACCTGTATATTGCTGGTTTGATCCCTCTCATGTGATGTTTTGTCAAGTTAATTTTTTTCATTGTATTATTTGGAAAAGGAGTGTTAAAAAATTTATAAATTCCTCTAAAAAATACATAAAACCATAAAATCTTACGATATTTTTGTTTTTTACAAAAACTTTGCCCGTATAAATGTGCACGACATAAAATTCACGATATTCATGAATACGATATAAGCCTACAATTGAATTTTGAGATTTTGCCGGCAAAATAAAAGAGAGCAACACTCCTTCTTAATATTTTGAAGTCTCAGGTATTTGACGTCTCTGGTTCTATCATGCTCTCTGCGAAATCTCTCATAAATTTATTTTTACTCATAACTACATTTTTAACTTCACATAAGTACAAGAACCACGTTGTTGTTGGACGATAATAATTAAAAAATGTCATGTACTTCCCATCTCTATGTGATAAGTTTCTGCTAAGTATAGCATTTTACGTTCCTCTATTTTTCGTAAGAGTTATTCATTTTTAAAAAGGAAAATTTTCTTAAGAAAAGTAATAAAGTTGGTAAAAATTTGACAAAGCGAGATGAATAAAGAATATGTGTCTGCAGGACGTTCACCTGAAAAATATTCTGTCGTGTCGCAATACGCAAGTAGTAGTAATGGCAGAGGCAACGGTGATGATTATAACGACAATCATAAAAGGGATCAAAGAAAGAAGAAACATTCTCGTTCCCGGTCAAGAGACCGTGGTCGGGAGAGGGAAAAAAAGAAGAAAAGGTGAACAAAAAAAAAATTTTTTTATTAGAGATCATATTTCTAGCTTAGGGAAAAGTTTATTATGTTTATACCTTATTTTATCCTCCTGATAAGATAAACGTTACACTACGTTTGTCATTCCGAAGGAGTATTAAAGATTTCTAAAATGTACATACTTTTGGTCAATATCAAAATCTTAACCTATCTAGCAATGCCTGTCTGTGCGTGTCTGTTGATAGGACGCTCTCCATAAATGGAATTTATTGAGATTAAATTTTGCATAGACATTTATTCTGCAGGGATGCTGCTATTTAATTTGGGTAAAATCGCCTTAGAGGCGAGCTCATAATCGATAAAAGTGGGGAAAAATTGTATTGTCATTTACATAATATATGGCGGGCTACTATTTTTATATAGATGGGGAGGATATTTAAATTTTGGCCTAAGCTAAATTTAGTTTTTTACTTGTGATATTTTCGGAATTTTTTAGGGATCGATCAAGAGATAGAGAGCGAGATCATGGACACAATCGAAAACGGGAAAAAGATCGAAGCAGTCGTGATAATGATGTAGATCGTGATCGTCGTAAACGAGATAAGGATCGCGACCGTGAAAGGGGTCGAGATTTTGACCGGGATTCACGTTCGAGGCGTAGTCGTTCTCGGACACATGAGAGCTACGACTCTAGACGTCGGCGACGTAGAGAACGTAGCCATAGCCATGTCGATCACGAAGAACACGAACACAGTCGGCGAAGTCCTAGGGAGAAGAGTAATCGTTATAGGAAGGAGCAAATAAAAGAGGAGGCACGCGAAACACGCTTTGACTTAACTCAAACTATACAAGAACTCATGAGTACCACTTCATCTTCCAAAAACTTTGCAGCTCTTTTCAATTGCAATAACAGCAACGATTCTATAAGTAATGGACCGTCGGAAAATTCGCGTAAGTTTTATTTTACATACAGTGCTATATGTGTAAAATTAAAATTATTCAAATTTAAATTTTATATATTAAAAGAGGACGATACGGAACGAAAGCGACGCAAAAAATCTCGTTGGGGAGGTACTGAAAATGATAAAACTTTTATACCTGGAATGCCCACTATACTACCCTCCAGTTTGGATCCGACTCAACAGGAAGCTTATTTAGGTAAGTATCCAATGTTGATTGCCAATTTTTATAGTTTGTAAGTGTCTTATAAGTTAGTATAAAGTATTGTTAATTTTAACAATAACGGAATATCACCATTGCGACAAATCAAGTAAGGTTTCCTTAAAATCTAATCTACTTGAATATTGAACGGATTTGTAGTTTTCTCATAAAGCGAACCAGGCGCAGCATATGGAGTGCCCTAACATGACACAAGCACACAAAAGATGTACCGTCGAATATATTTCAATAAATTTTCCATTAGAGCTTAATACAGTTATGTTTTTTAGATATTGCAGTATATTTATATGTTAAAATTGTTGACTAACGAAAAGTATTAAATTTTTTGATTGACCCTTCTCTTCCCATAAGTTGAGTTGAGTTGAGAACGAGCTCTAACTCTTTCCCTACAAAATGTAAGTATTAAATAGACATGTGTGGACCTACGGGGATTGTGCTCAATTAATCTACAGCTGAACCATTTATTAATTCGTTACTTTCTGTTTTATTTTTTCAGCTTTATTTAAGTTTAGTGTCATCAATTATATAAACTTTGTTTTTGAAATGTGTATTTTATGAAAATTTACTAATATTGAGGCATGTCCTCGCCTCTTTTCTCTCTCTCTTTTGCTTAATTTTCGTTATAATTTCAGTTCAACTTCAAATTGAGGAGATTAGTCGTAAACTACGCACAGGGGAGTTGGGTATACCACAAAATCCAGAAGAAAGGTTTGCATCAATTGCTTGTTCCACTATATTATATACGCATTTTGTGCCTTTTTAATCATAAATCACTTAGCCGATCTAAGTCTGCTTGGACAGCTTCGAAGTATTGTGGCCGATAATAAATTTTATCAAACAAGGATTGAACAGGTTTCAGTGTGATATTATTTACCCATCAAATGTCACATTACAACATACATACTAAATTTAATATTAATTTGACTAAAGGTATTATTAAACAGGTGTATTCGCAGATATTAACCTTCAAATGTGCCATATTCAGCAACTACGACAGAGAAACTTTTTTTCAGGGTGTGTTAAAAATCTGATCGCTATGCCATGAAAAATAAGACACAAGTAGAAAAGTTGTATTTGGCAAACGCCAAATCTTGTCTACCCACCACCTTAAATCCTCAAAATAAAATTACCATTATAAATTATGGGCTTAAAGCATTTCTTACTTCACTTCAATATTGAACTCGTGATATTTTTTATTTTTTAACAAAAATTGAAAGATGATTTCGTTTTTGTTAATTATTTTCGGGTGAGCATGGCCAACCTGTCCGATTTTGGAGAGACATAGTAAAATCATTTGAAAAACGTATGCGCCAATTTTCAACGTTGTTTTATTATATTTTATGCTATTTAAGAATATATATACTTTGTAGGATCGCTGGTGCTTCCTTCTGAGTGCTACATATATTTTGACAAAGTTCGTATACCTCTGGTGGTGGGTATACAATTAAAAGCAAGTAAAAAATGTTCAATTTGGTTTAGGCCAAATGTTACAAATCCATCATCCCCCACTACACTCCCACAATATATGTGTCTATTTCGAATATTCTATCGCTGATACTTAAAAAAAAAGGATTCTTAAAAGTGACTTTTTTTTAGTTTGGCTTGACATATTTTACTCAATTATTAGACACAGTCATGCCCAAATCGAATTAGTATTATACGCTAATTCAGAATAAATACACTCTCCTTCTAAGTTGATTTAGACCTGTCTTCCCGTGTGAATTTTCGAACAGCATTCTGACTGTCGTAAAAATGGAGATATTGAGCTGAAATTTGCTAAAAACAAAATTTATAATATAATGTAGGAAATTTTTTTTGGACCTTAAGTGGCAAAAGTTTAGCTATTGATATGAATTTTAGCATAAATAATTTATATATAAATATTCATTGAAAATAGGTCAGTGGGCTCGTAAACAATGTTACAAAACAGTTTGTTTGGGAGTTATTCTTCTACCACGACTTAAGTAACAAATACAAAAGAACTAAATTGAAAATTCTTCAAACATGAGCCCATTATATATATGTGTACCAACTTCATGACTCAATTAGATTTTTGTTGCTGAGCGATGTTCTCCTTATCAAATAGCAACATAGCGATATGGACTAATAATATCTGTACCGAAATTCAGCTCTATGTCTTAATTTATGCGGCCGTGAAAATGTCAATGCAAACACAGGAACATCGTTAAAACAAAAATACTTTGTAGAGTCAAAGAGGCCTCCTTCTGGTACTTGCATACGGAATGACAAACTTTCGTAAGCTACCAGAGTGATACTTTGAAACTTTTTCAAAGTGCTTACTTTGATTTTTGAGAAGTAATGTAAGTAAGAAGTGGTGTTCCATTTTAAAAGGGGTAGTGATAGTTGGTTTGACATACACCTAATATAGACCGTCTTTTATATACGGCGCAAGCATATTTGTAAATGCTCCGAGAAACGTGAATAAGTCTGTGTTTTATGCTTACCATCATAATGATTGTGGGGGTACATTGGTTCTGTTCAAACGTTTTTAGGAACCAGAAGGGGGTGAGCCAAAAAGGATGTATTGATCAGCATCATATTTTTATTACTCTCACAGCCGCAAACATTGAGATATCGAGCTATAATTTGGTACACATAATGTTTACTAGCGTTGACAGTTTCCACGAGTGGTCTAATTATTCAATTAAATCTATTTCAATTACAGTCAAGCAAATTTCGATTTTGAAAAATATTTAAATTAGTCCCTTTTAGCTTTCTAGGAGTACATGAATGGAGAAAATTGAACCAGCCATTTGGAAGGTACATTAACAAGAAGTTGGAATTATTTTAACAAAATAATTTCATAATGTGCATGATTAATATGAGCAATGCACACGTTTACGTGTGCGTTTGCTTCTGTACAAATGTGTATACTTATTTAAAAATTTCGCATTACTCCTGAACTACTTAGACTTGAAATGTGGTACAAATAATTACTTTCCTACAATATTACAAACATACAAAATAGACAAACCATAGGAGGTACAAAATTAAATTTTGTCAGGATATTGACTACTTTCTATAAATTTATTGTCCAAATTTATAGAAAGTAGTCACCTAGAATGGACACATCATATTAATATGTTATTATATGTTTATTCAGATTATTTGAAGCGCAGGTGACCTTATATAGATTTGAATTTAGAATTCGTATTTTTTATGTTTTACTTGCGTTGTTTTGAGATTGTTCATAAACCTGTGAAGAACTGTTTCTATGAAGTAGTTTTTGTACAAGACACGCTCTAAATGGCATGCTTGTTCAAATAAATTTGAGATATTATATCCTTATTATTAGGAGCTGTTATCACAGTGGTGTTCTATTTGGAAGAGGTTACTGCCGGTGGGTATCATAGATTTGGTATTCGCCTAATACAGCCCAATTTTACTTGTTTTATTTTAATTAACGATTGATTCGGTTAATATTTCAGTGAATTTCGTACAGATGAAAGCACCATATTAATCAGAGTTTTCGCTTGTAAATCTTTAGGTACCATATAGACGAGAGAGCACATAAAGCAAAAGTATCACGTGTGGAATACCAAGTTGAAATCAATTGAGAGTCACTCATATGAGACTATAACGTGAATAATATATTTATTAATCAACATAAATATTCTTGATTTTCCTTTCAAGGATATAGGGGCCGAACAAAGGCAAATATGGGTTGAATTGCCGATACACAACCCGCTGTTTTCGGAATGGGGCATAAATAAATTGATTTTATTATCACTTGTAACTAATCGAAATTCTTCTTTTTTCCCTTCCCCACAAACAGCAGATGATTTTTTTTTAATTGAACCAATTTTAATAACAATCTCTCTAACACTTCTACAAAATTACAGCCATATACATATAGAAATTTTTTGCGGATAATTATATAAAAAACAAAGTTTCTGAACTTACTTTAGTTTAGGAGTTACAAAGATCCATATTGCGAATCACTTCTTTGATGCAAGCTTCTCCTTTATTAATTTAGATCGCCTTCTCCTGAACCGATCTATAGTTCTGACGGAAAGCGATTGAACACACGTGAATTTCGCTATCGTAAAAAATTGGAGGAACAACGTCATCAATTAATACAAAAAATGCAATCGGTTAACCCGGAATTTAAACCGCCAGCTGACTACAAGTGAGTATAAACAGGGCGTCCAAAAAATCGGCCGAAATATTTCGAGACCCAAAAAGGAGGAAAAATTCGGACGAATGTTTAGTCCGAAAATAACTCATTTTCAAGTTATAATTGCTTTTATGTTGAAAAAATCGTAATATACTCCTCGTGGCACGCTCTTTTAATTGTCATATATGGTTCCAAGTAGGGGGAAGATGTAATTAATTTTCAGCTTTATTTTAATAGCATTTTTTTTTATAGTTTATAAACAATTTCTTCAACATAAAAGTGGCCATAACTCGGAAACGATTTTGCGGACCTATGCTATATGAAATAGGTTCTTTTTTCCTTGTGAGTCCTGCATCATATTTCCTTCGATTTTCCAGATATTATATATGTATAATTATCTAAAAGGGTTTTGTTATTTATTTTGTTGTTACAAAAGGCCTCCTATAACAAGGGTAATTGACAAGGTATTGATACCACAGGAACAACATCCCGACATTAATTTCGTGGGCCTCTTAATTGGTCCACGTGGTAATACGTTGAAAGCTATGGAAAAGGAGACTGGTGCTAAAATTATTATACGCGGCAAAGGGTCCGTAAAAGAAGGTAAAGTGGGTCGCAAGGATGGTCAACCATTAGCTGGTGAAGATGAACCGTTACATGCATTTATTACTGCTCCCAATCCAGAAGCCGTCAAGAGGGCAGTTGATAAAATTAAAGATGTCATTCGTCAAGGTATCGAAGTACCAGAGGGTCACAATGATTTGCGGCGCATGCAGTTGCGTGAGTTGGCTCAATTGAATGGCACCTTACGTGAAACGGATTGTCCCCGTTGCACAAATTGCGGTTCGACTGAACATAAATCCTGGTTATGTCCCGATAAGCCAAACATTACTAATAGCATAGTGTGCACTGCCTGTGGTGGAGCCGGTCACATTTCCAAAGATTGTCGTAGTAAACGGCCTGGCGCTGTGGGTGATGAAAGCGTTGAAAATGTTCAGGCAAAGATTGATGAGGAGTACATGAGTCTTATGGCAGAGCTAGGAGAAGGTCCGCCACCACCAGTACAACAGAAGCAAAGCGACCCGTTGGCTCAAGTACACATCAATCGAGGATATAGTATATTTGATAAGAAGACAACTGCAATGCAGGCTATACAGGCCCCACTACCGCCTGTTCCAAGTGGTGCACCGCCCTTAGTATCTGCGGTAGGAGGGGTAATGATGTCAGTAGCACCACCACCACCAGTGCCTCCAGGATGGAATCAAACTAATGGAAGTGCAATGGCGCCAATGATGCCACCTCCGCCTAACATACAACCACCACCTACGCCAGCGCCCCAAATAATGCCCTGGATGAATGCTGTTCAACCACCACCACCGGGTGGTGATCCTCCACCACCGCCGGGAACCAGTCCTCTTGCACCTCCTGGTACAGTTGCTCCAATGCCACCATTAATACCACCTCCCCCAGGTACTACTATTCCAACAGTTCCTTTACCACCTTGGCCTATGCCATCTGGTTATCCTTCTTGGGGGACTCCACATGGTGTGTACGCTCCTCCTCCGCCACCGCCACCATGTACTCCACCCCCACCTGGCATTGGCAGCTTAGGACAGCCGCCACCACCCCCACCACCATCCAATTAATTAAAAAATGTTATTCCCTCAGAGTTTACCAATAAAAGTCTATTAAAACTACAAAGACTATTTTGAATTAATAAGCAATTGTGGGTTTGAAGACGCAATAGATATATTTTGCACGCAATATAAAAATATTGTTTAAGGTGTTGATTTATTCACGCACACACAATATAGAATATATATAAATTAAACATTATTATTACCTAGAGGCATTGTGAAATAAAGTATTTATTGATCAGTCACACACATTAACCATGTTTGTTGAAATATTCTTTTGACTTTTGAATATCAGGTTTTATAGTATCAGGGTTTGTTTTTGGATTCCAGTTGGCGGGGCAAACTTCACCATGTTTTTCAACAAATTGGAATGCTTTTATGAGACGTAGAATCTCGTCCACAGAACGGCCCACGGGAATGTCATTGATTGAATACTGGCGAACAATTCCATTAGGATCAATAATAAAAGTACCACGTAATGAAATGCCCTGACTCTCTAAAAGCACATCATAGTCCGAGCTTATTTTTTTCGTTATGTCGGAGAGTAGTGGAAATTGCAGACCACCTAAGCCGCCACTTTTGCGGTTTTCATTAGACCACACCAAATGACTGAAGTGAGAGTCAACAGATACTCCAACTACTTCTGCGTTTAAATCTTTAAATTCTTTTATACGTTCGCTGAAAGCGATAATTTCTGTAGGGCACACAAAAGTACTAAATACATAAAAAAATAACATTACGGACGGGTTCACAAAACAGAAAATTTTCTTATGTACTTACAAATCGAGGGGATAGAAGAACAACACTAAATATTTTCCTGCAAAGTCTGATAATTGAATTTCTTTAAATCCCTTGCCCACTACTGCTGTGCCTTTAAAGTCGGGAGCTGATTTCTGAACTTTAACTGTCAGCACGGAAGTAGCTGTAATTAATTAATTTATCATTAATATATGAAATCCGAATTCTTTTATGTCTTATTTACTCTGATGCAAAAGACGCGTAAAGTTGTTTTTTTGTTTCAATTGTTTGCCAATCATTGGTAACTGGAAGAGTAAATCGTTTTAATTACGTAATTTTTGAGTACCGTTAATTTTGTGCTTTAGCACTTACAATTTTTAACATTTTGCCCAAATAAGACATGGTATAACAAGATGAATTCTCAGCTCAATTTTCGAAATTCTACAAAATAATGCCCTTGAAAAGGCTCTATAGATGATATGATCGAAGTTCACAAAGAACACAACGAACACCGCCAAATAATCTAAGCAGTGTTGGGAAACTTTTTTGAAAAGTGGATCAGACTTTGTTACGTATGTGAAGTTAAAAAGTTTTAAAAAGTTATTATTCTCTGAGAGAGAAAAGAAGGAGAGAGAGAAAAAAAGAGAATACGAGCCGCCCTCTATACTATAGAAGGTGCAACCAGGCCACGCTTCTAACTTTTTAACTTCACGCTTTACGTTTTTACTACCTTTATAAAGTTAGAATTACTTTCTCTAGAGAAAAGTAAACAAACCAAATATCACATAAACAAAGAACTGAAAATTTTTGACCATTTTTGTTTTAAAATTTTATATATTAAATAATAATGTTGTGAAAAAATTTTTATTTTACTGTAAAGTATGAAACATGTAGAACCTTTTTTTATAAAGTAATTAAAAATTAGTATATATTAACATAACCAAATAGAGGATGGTTTGTACCCTTATTTTTACTAATAATATAAATAAATTTATATGAATCACTAACTTTTTTTTTAACGAGCAGATTGTCGAGCATCTGGACTAATTATTATTGGACTAGGTACAATGCTGAAGGTTTCCTAGTATAAGGTATATCCCCAATTTTTTTTGGATCAGAGTTATTGGCACTTGTCTATGACGGTATATGTGAAAATTGAAATTTTTATCAGGTAAACAACTAACTTTTTTTTTAACGAGCAGATTGTCGAGCATCTGGACTAATTATTATTGGACTAGGTACAATGCTGAAGGTTTCCTAGTATAAGGTATATCCCCAATTTTTTTTGGATCAGAGTTATTGGCACTTGTCTATGAGAGTATATGTGAAAATTGAAATTTTTATCAGGTAAACAACTAACTTTTTTTTAACGAGCAGATTGTCGACCATCTGGACTAATTATTATTGGACTAGGTACAATGCTGAAGGTTTCCTAGTATAAGGTATATCCCCAATTTTTTTTGGATCAGAGTTATTGGCACTTGTCTATGAGGGTATATGTGAAAATTGCATTTTCATCAGGTAAATCACTAACTTTTTTTTTAACGAGCAGATTGTCGAGCATCTGGACTAATTATTATTGGACGAGGTACAATGCTGAAGGTTGCCTAGTATAAGGTATATCCCCAATTTTTTTTGGATCAGAGTTATTGGCACTTGTCTATGACGGTATATAAAATAATTTAAAAAAAAATAAAATCTCCTCGTTAAAAAAAAAGTTAGTTGTTTACCTGATGAAAATGCAATTTTGACATATACCCTCATAGACAAGTGCCAATAACTCTGATCCAAAAAAAATTGGGGATATACCTTATACTAGGAAACCTTCAGCATTGTACCTAGTCCAATAATAATTAGTCCAGATGCTCGACAATCTGCTCGTTAAAAAAAAAGTTAGTGATTTACCTGATGAAAATGCAATTTTCACATATACCGTCATAGACAAGTGCCAATAACTCTGATCCAAAAAAAATTGGGGATATACCTTATACTAGGAAACCTTCAGCATTGTACCTAGTCCAATAATAATTAGTCCAGATGGTCGACAATCTGCTCGTTAAAAAAAAGTTAGTTGTTTACCTGATAAAAATTTCAATTTTCACATATACCCTCATAGACAAGTGCCAATAACTCTGATCCAAAAAAAATTGGGGATATACCTTATACTAGGAAACCTTCAGCATTGTACCTAGTCCAATAATAATTAGTCCAGATGGTCGACAATCTGCTCGTTAAAAAAAAAGTTAGTTGTTTACCTGATAAAAATTTCAATTTTCACATATACCCTCATAGACAAGTGCCAATAACTCTGATCCAAAAAAAATTGGGGATATACCTTATACTAGGAAACCTTCAGCATTGTACCTAGTCCAATAATAATTAGTCCAGATGCCCGACAATCTGTTCGTTAAAAAAAAAAGTTAGTGATTCATATAAATTTATTTATATTATAAGTAAAAATAAGGGTACAAACCATCCTCTATTTGGTTATGTTAATATATACTAATTTTTAATTACTTTATAAAAAAAGGTTCTACATGTTTCATACTTTACAGTAAAATAAAAATTTTTTCACATTATTATTTAATATATAAAATTTTAAAACAAAAATGGTCAAAAATTTTCAGTTCTTTGTTTATGTGATTTTTGGTTTGTTTACATTTCTCTGGAGAGAGTAATTCTAACTTTAAAAAGGTAGTAAAAACGTAAAGCGTGAAGTTAAAAAGTTAGAAGCGTGGCCTGGTTGCACTATCTATAGTATAGAGGGAGGCTCGGATTCTCTTTTTTTCTCTCTCTCCTTCTTTTCTCTCTCAGAGAATAATAACTTTTTAAAACTTTTTAACTTCACGCATCTGACTTTGTTTATTATTTTTAGTTCGTGGCACGAAATGGCATCACTTAAAAAAACATTTTACATTTCTTTTTGTTTTACAATTTTAGATGCGTGAAGTTAAAAAGTTTTAAAAAGTTATTATTCTCTGAGAGAGAGAAAAGAAGGAGAGAGAGAAAAAAAAAGAATCTGAGCCTCCCTCTATACTATAGATAGTGCAACCAGGCCACGCTTATAATTTTTTAACTTCACGCATCTTCACATACGTTACAATTTTTACTATTTCAAGTGAAGAGCTTAAACTAGAGGGCGTTATAAAAATTGAATGAATTATCGGACTAGATGGCACTTCAGTCGGCGGGGTATACATCCCCGTGTTAATACATCAGCCTGCCAGAGGCTTATACATATACATAGATGCGAAAAGGCATCATTGCCTTTCATTTAAATTCATGTATTTCTCAATAAATATTGTATTTATTATATATTGTATTATATTGTATATTTATATGAATTTCGACTAAAACACCTATTATATATAAATGAAAAATTGTAATCAAATAGTACGGTAGGCTTTTAATGCTTAATTTTTGGTAATAGAAGACGAACAGTGACAGTTTGCACGATTCACAAGAACACAAGAGACTTTTACATGTCATTCTCTTAAATTTTACAACAACAAATTGTGCCTTGAGGTTCCAATCTATCAATTTGTATACCTTGCACATCTTGTGGCAAAGGGTATATTAAGCGGTAAATGTCGCTTTTTTTGGAGTGTTATCTTTAATAAAATTATCCTCCACTTAGAAGTAAAAATTATAATAAAAAGTTAAGTTAGACTTTAACAAATTTTGCAGCCCATTAAAATCTACCATATTCAATAATTATGCCTTCCTTTGCAAACGGAAACAATCCTTTTTAGCTTAAGTGGAAGCAAATTTTTATAATTGAGCTTTGCTTTTATGTTGAAAAGAAACTTCTTGGAATTAACATACAATTTTTACTATTTTAAGAACCTCTTCTATTAAAGATAGCTTTTGTCTTAGTTTTTCAGTGCTTTTGAAAAACCAGAAAATTTTTTATTTTGTTCAATAAAACTAAAACTAGAGAATGCTTTGGACAAAAGCTGGTACCAATCTTTCACGAGCCAAATTTGAATAATTTCTCTTGAACTAAATGTACTTTTTATAAATTGGACAACTTTTTCAGCTGGAGGAGCTGCCTATACTTATTACAATTAATACAGTTGGTTTGCTATTTCATACACTATTAATGTTACATTGAACCTCTTTTCGCACTTGGCGCACGATATCAGACGATTACGATTCTTTGAAAGGAGTCCTCATTGCTGACAACACCAGTGTTCCAAGTAGTTGGACTTGGTTGTTTCCACCCAGCCTATTTAGCCCATTTTAAATAACGATCTGCATTAAAAAACTAGAAGTGTCTAAAATTGCCCATTTCATGTGTGGGGTATAAAAAATAATTCATTTATGTTTGTAACAGAATTACGTAACACCAAAAAAATTTGAATGAAATTGGAGAGGAAAACCAAAATTTCGTGGCTGTTGCTTTAAGAAAAAATGGATAACTCGTCAGAATAAAACATTTTTGCTAGAGTTATGTTCTTATAATCATAATCGGCTGGTGGGCTGTTAATTTTGTTAGTCAGTCCTAAATTTACGCGTTCTTATTCCTCTCAATCCTAAATATTTACTCATTATAAATAGTTATTACATACAGAGCAACATAAGTAAGAAGGATAGTAATGTGATATACTTGTACACTCCCAACTTCAGGCTGTTGATCATGTATGTGTCTATTGCAAATTCGTACATATACTAGCAATATTTTTTGACACATTTTTGAAATAAGTATATATACAATAAATTATTAGAAATTCAAAAGAATTTCGTTGACCTCTTGGAATTAATAAATATGTATTCAAATTCAACCGTAAACATAATATAATATAACTCGCTACATTTGATTACATTATATTTATAGATAAAACTAATTTATCCTGACACATGTTTGAAGTGTACACATAAGTAAAATAAATTATACAGAAGATCAAAGAGAAGTTTCGTCACCATCGTTAATGACAATTGCACCATGATAGTTAAAATGTCGGGTGTACACATGTGACACATGATATTGATTTTTGTTGCAAGTAAGGAGAAAACAAGTAAGAAAACTAAATTTGGCTTAGGCCGAATCAAAATTTTAAGTTCCTAGGTCATTTTTTGTGGCAGATATAAAGATTTTTATTGATTGTGAACGTGTCTGTTATCTGACCATGCCCATTTTTGACATATAAATGAAGCTTATATTTATAGATGTACATACCAAATTTTAAATTTATAGCTAAATTTTTGTAGTAGATAAAGAGATTTTTGCCGATTGTGGGAGTGGATCTTGACCGATTTTGCCCATTTTAAATAGCGATCTGCATGCAAAAACTAAAAGTGCCTGTACAAAAATTTAGAACAAACGGAAGAACAAAATTAGTATACCCTCATCTCTGAGGTGGAAGGTATAATAAAAAGCGGATTTTGTTTAGCATTGTTTTTAAAGGATTAAAGGCAACAGATTTGACGTTAAGAGAGTACACAAAAATAGTAAACAATTGACACTCACACATATTATGTTTGGTAATGGATAAAAAGCAATTTTAGCAAAATCCATAAACACCCACTTATATGGATAATAAGAAAGTATGTATATGGATAGTTAAGTATGTTATTGTTTATAAGTGTTTGTTTTCGTATTAGAACTCGCAATTTGTTCCTTTATGTCTAGCGCTCGTGATTTTTATACCATTCAGATAATAAGGGGATATATTAACTTTTTCATTCCGTTTGCAACATCAGTGTGGCCGTGTCTCTTTGCGCCTGCTGTAGACGTAAAAAATTGAGATACCGAGCTCGGTTGAAACATTCTTAGTGTATGCAGTCTCTATTTGAAAAAGATAAAATATATTGGTAGCATACAATTAGTGAATAATATAGTTGGGATTTAGCACACATATTTACCATATGTGTGTTTGTTGATGTTTTGAAAGTGGTCGGTATTACACAACACACATGCCCACGATTTACAAAAAATTCGATACATTCGATACATAGCTAGCGTCTTCGTGTGTACATCTATTGTCGAAACGCTCAAAGTCGTAAAAAGTAAGATTTTGTGTTGAAATTTCTCCTATTTAGGTATATCCCCCAGGAGGGCGCACCTCCATGTTTACGTATAAATGTGGAGGATGTATAAATTTGGCTTAAGCCAAACATAATTTTTCTACTTCATGGGTTGTGTAGTGTTATGTGCATGTAAAACAATTCAATTGCTTAAGGTTTGTGAGATAATTGTGTACGAACAATATTTTCATAAAATTCTATAACATGATTTAGTTCAAGCCCATTTTTGCCATCTGAAATGATTCATAACAAAACCCGCATAAGATGGCAAACAACTCAGTTCTAGGAAAACGTTTCAAACGTTTCTTTAAATTCCTTGCATATTTTTAATGAATTTTATGTTAATACTGGTAAATAAAAATTTAACAAGTGAAAATATTAGAGTCGGTCAAGCCCGACCATCAAATACCCTACACCACTTGATGTATTATTCAATTTAATTTTTACCCTGCGTCACTTGTAGTAAAGGGTACATTAAATTTGTGCGTTTGTTCGTACCTCCTAAACGGCAAATCCCGCACCCACCTTACCGATTGATTCAGAATCAAAATTTGAATCGATTTAACCATGTCCGCCTGTCCGTCTGTTCACCTGTCTGTCCATGTAAATTTGTGCGAAAGCTTCAAGTCGCATTTTTTGAGATGTTTCGGTGAAATACGGTACAAAAACATGTATTGGCCCAAAAAGAAACCCTATTGAAAATGGACCAGATTTGACCAACATTTAAAACCCCTCCCTATATATTTTTTTATTTCATAAACAAACAAAAAATGAATAAGACAGAGAAGTTAGGTTAAGACCGAAGCTTAAATACCTTCCACCTTTTAAAACCCTCGAAAAAATAAGTTCCTATTACCATATTTATGTGTACGACTATTTCATCTACTCACGCAAATATTGTTTTTTTTTAAATTATAGGCGTTGCGTTATTCAATCACGCCCATTTTTGACAAAGTGTTAGATAACGGTACCACTTATACTTATATATCAAATTTCAAATTGATAGGCATAGTATTGTATATGATATATAATTTTTTAAAGATAAAATTTTTTCGAAGTATGTCGTGGGCGTGTCTCTCAACCGGTTTTGCCCAATTTCAATACGAAACAGCATAATTGAACAATTTGATATCTCAAAAATTACGACCGTGAGAGTGCCAACAACAGACGGACACACACACGGGCGGACGTGTGTCAAACGATTTCTCTTTTCATGCTGATTAAGAATATATATGGTTTGTGGGGTCTCCGAGACTTCCCTCGATGTGTTGTAAACGGATGATCTATTCATTTTGACCCTCTTCCCTAAGGTGGAGGGTATAAAAAAAATTTTTTGTGACGTATGTATCATTTAAAAATTTTTTAAAATACAGGGTGTCCGCCAAGAAGATATACTACTTTGATTTTTTCCATTGTAATCTTGGCTGTATGTGATGTGGCACCGTCTTGTTGATACCACATTTTAATCAAGCCCAAAGCATGCAGTTGTCAAGTTTTCAATCATATCACGATATCGCTCCCCAGTCACAGTTACCGTTACGCCATTTTCATTTTCAAAGAAGTAAGGTCCAATGATTCCTCCTGACCAAATTGCACACCAGACTGTCTCTTTTAATAGATGCAAAAGTGACTGATGAATAATTTGAGGGTTTCCCATTCCCCAGAACCGACTATTCTGTTTATTCACATATCCATTCAAATGAAAATGTGCCTCGTCACTCATTATGATTTTTTCATGAAATTCGGAGTTGTCAATGGCGAGCTGTACCATCCTATTGGCGTATGTACGGCGGCGTAAATGGTCTTGTGGAAGAAGCTCTTGTGTCAACTGAATCTTATATGGAAACAAATGCAAATCCTTGTGCAAAATTGTGGCCTAAGTTGTTCTTCGAAGACCAAGATTCTGAGCACGGCATCGGATTGAGGTTGATGGATTGTTTTGAACACTTTCTTGAGCAGCAGTAATGTTTTCAGCCGATCTTGCATTACGTTGTGGTCCATGCTTGGGCCTATCACCTACAGACCCTCTTTCTTCGAAATCATTCACTCCACGATTAATAGTGCGTTGTTTCTCCCAAAAATTTCACGTAACTTTCTCACTGTCACAATAATCGATGATTGATTTTGATAAAATGTTTTAACAATTAAAACACGTATATTTTTCCATAATAAATTTGCCACGTGTCTACTTCACGACTGTCAAATATGAACTGTCAAGACTAATGTTTACTAAAATGGCGGCAAAACAAAGTAGTATACTTTCCGGGTGGACATCCTGTACAAGTAAGAAAAAATAAAAATTTTCATTTTTCAATGAACAAAAATAGACGTTTGTTGTGCCCAGGCTTTGGTGGTGATCAAGAATATTTTTACTTTTATTTTTATCTAGCAAATAAAATGAACAAGTCGGTAAACACTCATATTTAAAATGTATGGAATACATATTGTAAAGTTTTACGTGGTTTATGTTTAAATGTCTGGGCTTCACATACTAATTGATTGATCAGTTTATATATGATTCTTACTTAGAAGGTATCAAGTAACCAAAAAGTGTGGAAATTGTTGCGTGTAAAATATCGTAAGAAGAATTTTTAATCAGTTTTTTTTAGCTGTAAATTTGGCAAAATGAGTAAGTTTTTTTTTTCTCTTGTACAATAAGTGATATAAGCCATAGCCAAACGTCAGAGACCTCTATTATAGAGGCGACTGTCAATTTTTTGGGTCTGTCTCTCGAATTACTTAAGCGTTTATCTAATTACTGCATTAAAAATTACTTTACCTTTTGAATCTGTTTCGAATATAATTTTATTGTATTAAATTGCTTCTGAAACGCTTGGAATTCGTCAATTCGTCAATGAGCATAGAGAAATGAATTTTTTTAAATAATCACATAAATAATTTCCTATGACCTAAACCATTTCGTCAATTCATTTCTACTGTGTTATTTGCAGTGTAATTCTTCTTGTAATATCAGAAGCTCTTGTAATGTAACTCTTATATTTGTTAGAAGATTTTCACAGATCCATGTGGCTTTCTGGAATTATCAATTAGTAAAGAACTATTATAATAACACGAAGTTCATCATAATCTCTTCCAGAAGATGTTGCAAAAAAGTGTTTGGAGGGGTTTCCAAATACTTGTCTTTATCCATTGCGGAAAGGATAAATATATATTTGTTTGTACGCAAGGACTCCTGTTAAATGTTCTTTAAGCTCTGCTGGTTTTATGAAGTTGGAGGCACATTGACGACGTATGTTTGTTGGTAACGAAACTTTTTTTGTAATGTCTAAATTTATTTTTCGGCTTGTCAGATCGCTACCATGCACACGAATTACTCATGGATGAATGTACCAAATTTGAGATACGTGTACCAAATTTGAGCCTCATAGCTAAATTTTTGAGGTTGAGTGATATATTGTTGTAGATTGTGGGCGTGGCATTTTTACCTATTTCGCCTAATTTAAATAAGTACCGATTGTTAAAAACTAGAAATAATTGTAATTGGTTATGGTATCGGATCTCTGTGGTATCTTTGGCGCTTCATTGCAAAAGAAATAACGAAAGTACGCTTCAATTATCATGATTAATCATTATACCCTACACTACTTGTTGCAAAGGATATGTTAATGTTTGTTACCTCTAAACGGGACGACCTTCACCCACCTTCAAGTATAACGATCGATTACTTGCTGCACCCATATATTCATGTCCTTGCATCTGTTTCTCCTATTATAAAGAAAGCCTTATATGACAAAAATTTTAATATTTTTGAATTATTTATAAAATTTAGTGCATAATAGTTAATTAGCTTAATAATTTGCTGTGCGAAATTTGGTCTCGATGGGGCTATTTTTAGAACCCCTTTCCATATAACTGTATTTCACGAAGTGACTTTTATAACGGTACCTTGTGTTAACCGGTACAACTAAACTAAGTACATAACTGTATGTGGTGTAAGATATTATATGGTTGGATATAACCAACTATAATTTTTTCACTTGTTCTTATTTTCTTAATAATTGTTTAGTTATTAGTTATTAAATAATGTCTACCCATCTTTCAGATGTTCCCTTGTACCTAATTTAAATATGCTTTAAGTAGCAATCATATATATTTGAAGATAAAAAAGAATGATTCAAAGAGTCTTATTTTGTAATTAAATTTTTTGACAAGAATTTTTTGCTAATCTTTTAAATGATTTAAACAATTGTTGGCAACAAATTTCTTTCATAGTAGAACTGCACAATATTTTTGGAATATTATTGGCGCCAGTTTTGAAGAACAGAAGCCTCTTAATATAATAATTTTGTGAGCAAATAAAAGAGAAATGTAGGCACAATAAAAACAATTGTATAATTTTCAAGCCGTTATCGTAATCTGATCTAAAATCCACAAAATATTAATAAGGATCATAATTTTTTTTAATAGTCAGCTATATTCCGATTGTATGGTCTTATATGTTGTTTTTGTAGGCTTTTAAATTCTATCTCTACTATTTCTGTTTTTTTGCAAAATATAAAAAATATAAATAACCATATGCACAGAATTCATATATGATGGAATGAAGTGTAAATTGTTCTTTTTCCTCTCATCATCCAAAAATATGATGCAATTGCATAAATGGAAAAGTTCACTGACCATGTCGAACTTCGAAGTACGTTCTTTTAGAGTTAGGTTTTTACTTCTAAAAATTTTTGTATACACTGGTCAGTTATTTTTTTTCACTCCACGATACTATTTTTAGAAAACGATTAAAAGAAACCGAACTCTTTGGACTATTTTTATTAACAAGTAAGAAAACTAAATTTGGCTTAGCATAAATCTTAAATACGCTTCACACCTTCAACGATGGGAGTGGCAAATATATATATATATAATGCGCCCTCTATTAGTGTCCGTATTATGTACGGATGTAGTGCAGCGGAATATTTCTGATAAACTGCACTCACAGACCTTGGAGTGTTATGAAATTTCGCATGAGGTGACCTCTCTCAAATCGAGAAGGTCACTAGGTGTGGATGGATTAACGGGCGAAATGTGTAAGGCAATAAGGAAATCCACCCCGGACTTTCTGCAAAGCTTTTACACAAAGTGCATTAACATAGGCTATTTTCCGCTTAAATGTAGGATTGCACGTGTCACTCTATTGCTAGAATCGCAGGACAAACTAAGGATAGATCCGAGCTCGTATCGTGACATAGGTCTCCAGTACTTGGAAAAGTGCTGGAGAGGACAATGGTTGAAAGACTGGAATCTTGTTTCCAGCTTTCGGATTGTCAGTACGGCTTTAGACGAGGTAGATGTGTAGAAGACGCGTGGACAAGAGTTAAAAAGATGGTTGCCGAGAGTGTATATAAATATGCTCTCGGTATTTTTATTGACTTTTGATTGTCTCTTGTGGAATAGGGTGCTGGACAGGTTGCGTAGGCTTGGAAGTGTTATTTTTCATAGAGGAAAGCATGCGTGGCTGGATCCAATAATTGCATTAATGTAGACTTAATTAGGGGCTGTCCGGAGGGATCCATAACTGGTCCATATATATGGAACATAATGATGGATCCATTGCTCAGGCAGCTAGAAAGACTATGTAAGTGTGTCTCGTATGCCGATGATCTGCTCATAATTATTGAATTTGTGAGCGGTCTGGTGAAAACCTGATGGCTCTAATTTCAAATTGGGGTAGGGATGTAAGTGTAGGTATAAACGTGAGTAAGACAAGTATGATGCTCCTTAAGGGCTTCTTGTCTTAGAATCGTCATCCTACTATACATGTAGATGATTCTTCCATCCGGTATGCTAGGATAATTAAGTATCTAGGAGTATCAATAGGAGAGAGAATGAGTTTTATGCCTCATATCAATAATATGAGGGATAAAATTGTAGGTAATTGGAAATGACTGGGGGCTGAGTAAGCGGGCTGCACGGATGTTCTTTAATGGATTATTTGTTGCATGTTTTGCTCACTCAGCAAGTGTCTGGTATGACACAGTCTGCCAGTGTGTAGAACTGTGTCTATGGATGCCCTTCAAGTCTTAATGGGTGTTCTACCACTGGATTTAGAAATTATCTTTAAGAGACGTAGGGAAATTCCTCTAACTGAAAATGACTGGGTAATCAATGCCACAAATAGGTTTGAAATAAAGAGGGAGACTTTGTCATTTGCATTAGGTAAATGGCAGGATAGATGGACAAGAGTAGAGTGACGTTTGGGTTTGCTACTGAACGAATGAAAGAGGAGGGACCGAGTTCTTTCTCTTTTTAGGGTACCTACTGACTGGACATGGTTCTCTCAATGCGTTTCTGTACGATAGGAATGGATAGGAAGGCATGTGCATGTGGCTCTTTGGTTAAAGATTGGATGCATGTACTTTGTACATGTCTTCTATATTCTGATATCAGGGATTTGCATGCCATGGGAATTCATTGGCATGAGGGAGAAGTTGTAGTTAGTAGTGTTTTATCTTCTGAGGAGTATCATTTGGCAATTGTTGATTTTGCCAATGAGGTTTTCAGAAGACGTAGGGCAGTATTAGGAAGGACTGGGTAGGATACCTACTATCTCTCCTTGCTAAGGTATATGTATATTATGCGTAGTATTGATTATATTTTTATTTTATTTATACTAATATTTTTCTTTTCTTTTCTTTTAGTAGATTATTATTTTTCGAGTTGGGTAATAATAAAATCTATTACATATGTATAATGAATGAATATTATTTATTTTAAGCAATCAAAAAATACAATAAAGATCAATAAAAATACAAAATAATTATTCATTTTTATGAAAAGTTTTATGAGCGCAGAAAAATTGTTTGCATATATCATAACATAACATAGCATACAGAACATAGAATAATATACATACCTAGATTTGTGGTTCCCAAATATAGGAGTTTCTTAAAAATTAAATATCAATCAAAAGCCTTGGCCACAATACGCAAAAATCTATATATCTGCCGCAAAAACTAACATATAAATATAGAATTTGGTACACATATTTATAATTACCCCATTCGCCGATGTTCCAAAGATGGGTAGATGCAGCGTAACACTCGACTTGCAAGCCGATACACACACTATTAGAAGCGAAATCATGTACCTACCAAGCCTACTGTTTGTATATAGCTGTGAAGGGTGTTTAAGATTTGGCCTAAATCAAGTTGTTTTTTTTAATTGTTAATCTAATGTGTGATAACTTTCCGTTTATATTATGTTTCCATATTAGACGAGGAATTCTCAAGTATTTGAAGCAAAAGTCTTGTAACACTATGTATATATAGTTATGGGTAAGCATCTTTCCCTTCTAAGTGTAAGAGTAATATGCACACGTTTGCACATATTATTGCGAACAGGTTGGTGTCGAATTGCCGGTAGTTACGCTTTAATAGTATTGCGAATAGAGTTAGTAATTATATCACTTCGGTAGGAGTAATCTCGCAATCTCGGCTGGTAATTTATAACGCTAAAATAACATCATTAATAGCTTTGGCAATTATATACGTATACAATTATATGTAGTGGTCACATATCAGGTCATTTATATATATGAGCAGTATTTTGAATTGCTTAGTTGCTATTTACGTCGCTGACCTCGACGTTGTGCATATATATGAGGTATTCCGACTGGAACATATGAGCTTATATATATTTTGTATTCAATATTTTTTGGGATCTTAGTACACCTAATTCACGTTTACACGATAGATATGTTTCCAAAAAAGTTTATGTAAAAAAAGATATTGGCTAAATGGAAGAATAGTAAATTGGTTCCAGACCTAAAAAAAAATTGAAAATCGTGTTAACACAAAACAATTCGTGTAAAAAGAGTATTTTTTGTTCGTTTTAACTCGAGTTAACTCAAATTCGTGTAAAAATTTTCTTCCAAAAAGAGAATTAGGTGCATTAGTTTACACAGAGCACAGAGCATTGAATTTACTTTTAGCAGAATTGAACATTGGTCCTTGGAAGATCAAGTAGCGAATAACTAGAAACGTAATCTCTTCTCAAATATTTTTTTAACGGCGAAATCGATTATTTTGTTTAAACTAATTAAAATTAATTTAAAATGCAGGGCCAATATGCTATTTGACCACAAGTAGAAATATCAATTTGGGTAAATTTGACTAGAATTATTTTCTATGTTAACAAGGAAAAAAGTTCTCATACGTTTCACTACTTATTAAGCCGTGATTAATAATTGGTCCATAACATTTTCATCTCCATGTGGCCAAAATTCTTTTCTAATGTTATGATCACGTCAAATATATTGAATCGTTAAGGTAATATTAGTATGGACACCTTTAGTGCATCTCGGTAGATTAATATTTAAAATGATTGAAATCGATTGCTCGACACATTAATAATTGGGAAAAAAGTTAAAATGATTTTATTTGGTACTGAACTCTACTCAATTGTAAAACATGCCATATCCACAATTTACTAGAAAATGTGCAGGATGTCAAAAATTTGGCCAAAGCCAAATGTAGTTTTTAATTTGTTAAAACTAATTCTGCAATTGAAAGTTCGGTGAAGTCATACCTTGTTCTTAGGTAAGCACGTAGTCCCTCTCTCACACACACATCATTATACCCTGCACATAAGATGAGGATACTCCTATATATTTCTGAGGAGCATCAAAATCTGAATTTTCTCCTTATCTATGTTCTATGAAGTGAAAAACTAAATTTGGCTTAAGGCAAGTGTTAAAGACTCTCCACCTCAATGTGAATTATGCCTTCTATAGTTTATTTATAATACATCAACTTTTGTATAAAAAAAAATAAAATAAAAACAAGTAAGAAAGCTGAATTTAGCTTACGCCATTTCTTATATTATATATATATATATTGCGCCCTCTAATAGTGTATGTATGTATTACGTATCAGCACGCAAGTCTACTTTTACGTTGAATATGGTTTTTTTAATACTGTGGGTGTATCTGTAATCGACCATGCCTATTTTTAGTACATCGATGGATGGGCTAACCTTTAATAAGTGCACTAAATTTCAAGTTCACAGGTCAACTTTTTGGTCCATTTTAAGTAGCGATCTGCGTGCAAAAACTAAAAGTGCCTGTACAAAATTTCAGCTTAATATTTCAAGTTACACTCGTGAGAATGCCAACAAGGGACAGACACACGGATACACGGACATATTTGTCTAAATAGACTCAGTTTTTGACGCTGATCAATAATATATATACTTTGTAACGTCTCTGACGCCTCATTCTGGGTGTTGCAAACAGAAGAACAAACTTAGTATACCCTCATCAATGATGTGGAGGGTACAAAAAAATGTATTTTTTAATCTAACAAATGGTAACAGAGAAAACCATGCGGCATAGTTGAAGAAAACGGTAGCAATCTTGTTTTCTTTAATTCAATACGCAGCCATTGTTTAAATTTATGATTTTTTTAAATTTACAAATACAATTACATTAACGATTAATTTTTCTTTGAGTTGAATTTTGTTAATAATGAATCAAATCTATCGCACGTCACACATGTGAAAAAGTAACCAATCAGATATGTTTGTTGTTTGTGCCGGCTTCATCAAAAGCAGATTTAATTGTGTACGTTTTTTATGAAAAAATTAGGACTTGTTCACCGTAAGCAACTACAACAAACCTACCAACTTAATTTCTTGATGATCTATAATCTTTTGAAGGCTGTTTATTATTATCTCTCATTTGTTTTGTTATTTTTTTTCCTTTTTGATATTTTAAAGGCACAGCGGGAGGTAAAGCCACCGCAAGTTATACCTTAGCGAGTGAGGTGCCACCCGCCGTGTCGGATAAAACCGCTAAGTAAATACATAATATTAAATAAATAGATAAATAAATTGCATATGTAAAACACATCGTCACGTACGTCTTCGGAAAGACTCATAAAATTTATAATTTTTCAAATCAAAGGAAATTACTCAAAAGATTGTTGTTTTTTTAACATTTGTTATAATACAGTATTTGGCATTAGCTTCACACATAATAAATTTAGAGTGCCACGAATTTATTGTATATATTAATGGATTCGACTTTTTAGGCCCCAAAGGTTTGTTTTGATTACAGCCGCCTTTAAGTTTAATATTAATTCCCTTATTTAATTTTCCGTTGACTTGAAAAATCTCTCATAATAACACCAAATCTGTAGCAACAACCCATAAATTTACAGAGTGTGTTTTGCTAAACTCATCATCTTTGTATACCTATAAAAATCAACAATACAATACAACAACAATTGGTTTAAAGTTTTGTTATACAGACAGTCATTCGACGGTATATCGTTGTGTTTGCGTTTATTACATATTAAAATGGAATTGTGCGAAAAAATATCACCATTTTGTTGCGCTATCTCAGCAACTTACTAACTATTATTACAATATAGAGATACCAGTTCTGCAGTGCAGTATTCCATTGTTTTGTATACTTGGAAGAGATGTTCAGTGCTTACTAGGGCTTTATGGTGATTGCAATTTCGAATAATTTATGACTTTTTTTACAAAAATTGAAAATAAGCTGACATGTACTCGTATGTATTGTATTGCATTCTATATACCAAGGGTGGGAAGATTAGGAGACGATTTTGAGGTGCCTGCGGGCAAATGTCTAAATTCCAAAAACTACTATAACTGCGAAACTTCGCATTAAATTAATATGTATTACATGCAATCTGTTTGTATGTATTAAATTTAAGTTGTGTTAAGATATGTATTATTATTTTCATTGTATTAATATATTATGATCATAAAAAAGTCGTCTTTCATACGGTACGTTGAACTTTTATATTTCAGATATATGCCCGGCTACCAAAAAATGTTGCCGATCCTTGATATATACTATATTATGTTTGCATGAGGTAACGTTTAATATCATGCCTAAGGCTGGCTGTTAATGCTTTCTTGCTTTTTTCACTGATTTCACTCCAAAGATGTTCATAAAATAGGTGTCCAAAGAAACTATAGAGGAATTCCAAAGAAATATAGAGAAATGCATGGTTCTAAAATGATAGTTTAACGAAATATAAAATTTTTTCATACAAAGACGTATTTTTAGAAAACCAGAACTTCTATAGACCTAATGTATATATAATACTTTTTATGTGTTTAAAAAAATTAAACCTACTAAATTTAAAAACCTTATTTAACCTATAAAATATATTAATTTAGTTATTTGTTAGTTTTACATACACAGGGAGTTTTTATTCAATTATTATATACATGTGGCAATCTTCCTGACTTATCATTTTCTTATAAGTTATTATACCCTCCTGATCGTTATTTAAAATGGGCAAAATCGGTCAAGAGCCATGCCCACCGTCGGCAGAAGGTAATGCCCAAAGGCAGGCGAACAATGTAAGTACCCAGCGCCGAGCGAACGATGTAATAAGTAACAATGCGGCGAACGGCAGCGAGGGAACAACCAACGAAGAGCAAAAACTAGGAGATGTCCTAGTTGAACTGAGACCTCCGGTACCTAAACTATACCCTAAAGAAAGTTGACCATATAATAAACATCATAAACACACCCATTCTGACAAGCTACATTACTCGAGACACAACCTTAAAGACTGTCAACACACTGATATAAATAAAATTTAAAATACGAGCAGAATATGCACCCATAAGAAAAGGGAAAAAAGGAAGCCGTCGTGGGAGAAAAGACTAGAGGGAAAAATTAATAAACTTCGTATAGATTTAGGCCGGTTGACAGCATATGTCAATGGGGAGAGATCTAAGAAAATTGTGCGTAACATTCGAAAAATGTGTCCTAACAGCTCTACAGACAACATCGCCAAGGTTCTTCTTATAAAGGATGAAAAGCGTCAAATTTTTGGAAGTATATTCAAACAGACTTAGACAATACAGAAAAAGCGTCAACAGGAAACTCCAAAATTAGAAATTCAGCAGAGATGAAAAGAAGTTCTACCGTAGCTTAATAACTAAGTATAACTAAGTATAACTAACTATACTGGGAAGGCATATGGAGTACCGGGAAACGATATGACAGAGACTTGCTATGGGTTAAATAGGAACAGCAGGAAACGCTGGAAATAGCTGAAATGACTCTTAATCAGATAACAGATCCAAACAGATTCAAATTAGAGAAGCTGTAAACACCGCTCAAAACTGGAAAGCGACTGGGCCGCATAGAATACATAACATTTGGTTAAAGAAACTTACAGCCACTCACTTACAACTGGCAAGATGTTTTACACAACTGTTGCGAGCGCCTGAAGAAACACCCTCGGATATGTTAACAGGCATTACAAATTTAATACCTAATAAGTAAGATGCGAAAAATGAGTTGGGGTTTAGTGTTAAATTGGAAAATCAAAATATACACATAAACCATTTAATGTACGTGGATGATTTGAAGCTATAAATAACGGCAGATAAGAACATCACCCCGTTGGACCTCAGCAGCGGTACAAACCCAACCCCAAATAACGTGTAAACAGGACAACAATTGATAAATAACTGGAAGCAAAAATCACTGCACGGAATTTACATTAAAGAAATAGAAAAAGACGCTAATGTTAAAAGCAACTCGAATATGTGGCTGGTTAAAAGTAATATGTTTTATGAAAGCGAAGGATTTATCATGGCTATACAAGATATTATCGTAAGAATATTATGCGGCTACAAATGAACTATGAAATGTGTAGAAGGTGCAATACCGCAGTGGAAACGATAGAACACATCGCCAGCTTTGGCAAATACGGATTATTTAAACAGACACAATCAAGTAGGCAAGATTCTGCATCAAAAATTGGCACGAAAAACGACATTTTACTTCATAGTGTGTGCTATATTACAAGTATCAACCTGTGCAAGTTTTAGAGAAAGAAGGCATTATAATGTATTGGGACAGAGAGATTCGAACAGACCGACGGGTTAGCGCGAATAGACCAGATATAGTTGTGATTAATTGGAAGTCAAAAGTAAGTAATAGTCAATAGTAAAGTAATAGATATTATAGATGTAATAATTTGTCTAGAACAAAACGTAGGCACGGCGTACGCTAATAAAATATCAAAATATCTTAGTTTGGCGCAAGAAATAAAATGGAGCAAATTACAATAACACCAATTGTAATTTGTGGCGTGGTGCCAAAGACTCTTCTAGAAGGTCTAAAAAGATAAGAGTTATTAGATACCTTAGAAATCACCAATTAACAAATCTAACACATAGACACATAATTAAGCAATAGAGTAACATCTAGTGTCTTGGTATGAAGTACCCGGGGCAGATTGATTTCAGTATACGGTATACTGAGTAATAATAAGATAAAATAATAGTAATAATAATAATAATAATTTCTTGGTATATTACAATTAAAAGGCACGCTGAACAGCGAAGTCAAAGAGAAACTGCATAACACATTCAAGAAAAATTTAAATACGATCCTAAAAACTAAGCTCAACTCTAAGAAGAAATGTAAAGCGATCAATACTTGGGCGATTCCAACTTATAGCTACTCATTCGGAATGGTCAAATGGACGAAAACCGACCTAGAAAATGCTGAAAGGTCCATCAGAACAGCCATGACCTCACATAATGTCCATCACCCTAATAGCTCAGTTGAGAGACTATTCCTTCCACGACACCTAGGAGGGCGGGGAATGACAAAAATAACCAACATGCACGATGCGCAGTTATTAAACCTCAGAGACTATTTTAAAAGTCAGAATGACTGCGATCTCATCAAAATAATCGTAAGCGCAGACAAAAATTACACGTCCCTCGACCTTAGAAATAAAACATTCAACATCAACACAATCACAAATGAGCAACTGCTAAGCCAATGGAAGGAAAAACAACTGCACGGAACGCATATCAACGAGTTAATGAAAGATTGAATTTATGAAAAAATGTCAAACATGTGGCTGTTTAAAGGATATTTGTTCTTTGAAACGGAGGGCTTTATGATCACCATACAGGACAGAGTTGTTGCAACAAAAAATTACAGAAAATATGTGTTACGACAAGAAGCTGTCGCGGATGTATGCTGGAAATGTTGCAACCCTGGTGAGACTATAGAACATATAACTGCAGGTTGTACTGCACTAGCAAATACAGATTACGTTAGTAGGCACAACAAGGTGTGCAAAATAATTCATCAAAAGCTTTGCGCAAAATATAAAATAGGCTGCAATAACACACCATATTATAAGTACCAACCTCAGCCTGTAGTTGAAAACAATGAAATTACGGTATATTGGGACAGACAAATACAAACTGACGTCCCAATAGGAGCAAATAAACCCGATATAACTATATTGAATTGGCACAAGAGAGAAATTTATATAATTGACATTACAGTCCCGCTGACACAGAACACCCTTACAACTTTTACCAACAAAATAAATAAATACACAGAACTAGCTGCCGAAATGAAAGAGCTCTATCGGATGGATCGTGCGGACATAATACCCATTGTCATATCGTGTGCCGGGGCAATACCAAAATCATTCCTTGCAAGTCTAGATAAGCTGGGAATGACTGCACCGAACTAATTCAAAAGGCGGTTATACTGGCAAAAACAAACATAGTGAGACGATTCTTTCTACACACCCATAACGAATAATAAACAATTATAAAAACAATAGATGCTGATCGTACCCCTTGGCATTTACTACCCGGGGTAGGCGAAGCCCGGTGCAACACCGTGATCAATCGAAATAATAATAATAATAATAATATATAAAAAATTTCCTGACATATGTATCATTATGAAATCTTTGAAAACCATATTCAACGTAAAAGTAGAGTTGCAGACTTTTTTTTACGTTCGCCCATGAATTCTACAGTTTGTCGAAAGGAGGAAAAAATTCAAATTTTTGCAATAATTGGAAGAACGAACGAAATGAGAAATGGTTAGATGTCACATCCTAGTGGAAAACCTTAAGCTATTTGACCTATTTCTTTCTAAACCATTACCGATTCCAGCAAGACTCAATTAGAGCTATTATATAAAATATTGACAATTCTAGTTACTCCACTCCAAAATTCTATTTATTATCCTTATGATGGAAAACAATATTCAAACTGAACTTATGCGCCATAATTCCACTGTGTCTACGGTTAAATATATAAAAGTAACTTTTGACTGTGCAGAATACTTAAATTGAAAACTAATTGCAGTTAAGTCGGGCAAACACTATCTACTCCAAATTTTAGATCATAGAATAAAATGAAACGTGTATACTATACAATTCCAACAGACTACTTAAAACCCTACATCACACAGTTACAACATTTACGCTATGATTAGTTTAATTGTAGAAGTAAACACAGATCATTTTCATAAAAAAATTACTTGGGGAAAATGTAATGTGAAATGGTTTGCTAAAAATGAACCGATCGAAAGAAGTTCGGCACATTTTGTGTTTTTTTTTTAAACGGAAATTTTTGTAATATAAAGCCTTATTCAAAAAAAAATATATTTTATATTACGAAGTGTACTAAAAATGGTTCAATCAGGTTCATATTCAATAGTACGGTCCTTGTCACAAAAAGCCTTCCTTTCCCAAATATATTCAGAATCAGCAATCGCTATAATTAAAGATGCGTATGGCATTTACTGATTGTGAATTATAAACTTTT
Source organism: Crataerina pallida (assembly GCA_949710015.1). Lineage (NCBI taxonomy): Eukaryota > Metazoa > Arthropoda > Insecta > Diptera > Hippoboscidae > Crataerina > Crataerina pallida. Next base: position 14,495,547 of record OX453290.1, read on the forward strand.
ACACTACTTCTACACTAATACAATACACTCTGGTACTACTTGTAGGGTTGAGCATTTAGGGGAATATTGTATGTAGTATTGCTAAGCGAAATTTTGCAACTTCATGGAAATATGAATAAATGTGTACGCCATTAAAGTAAAAACCCTCGAGTCTAAAAGTGTTCTACTCGAATACGTTTAGAGAATGTACCTACTGTAATAGCCAAAACAAAAATTCAAGAGCACTTAGAAGTTTTCTAACTAATTTTGTGCTCTTGACTCTTCGCCCAGGACACAGTACAAAACAGCATAAAATCTGCGCAACTACTTTGTATTTATATACATATGTGTACATGTATGTGCCTGTGTGGTTATAATTTCTTGTACTTTCAAACGCATTGCAGAGTATGTAAACATGTACACGTTGGACATTAGGTAAAAAAGGGCAATAAAATCGGTAATGGCCCACCACAGCACTCAAGTGCAATCATTTTCAAAATTCAACTCAATTCAACATGTAACATAAAACATTGACACGCATATTTATACACGAACACAATTTGATAACTCTCCGAGTGGTCGTTCATCAATTAGATTCGTTTATATCAGTTAGATTTTTGCAGAATGCAAGCACATGCAATACACTGGCACCGATTTGCTGGTATATATTCCATTACTAGTATTTGTTGTTAGTAGTGAGAAGTGCATTTAAAACACAATGGAGGCAATAGTTATTGCAGTTAGTGCGCTGTTGCGTTCTTTTTTTAAAAACTGTCTTACACTTATTGCAGAAAATATTTATTCTTGCGATCTATTGTTTTCCCTACTCCCTCTTGTTCAAGTTCGATTGGAATTGCTTTAATTTGTTACTGTACATGTATATACCCGTATATGTGTATAAGACAGCATATAAATCGTAAATGTGTTAATTATAAATAAATGTTTGTGGTGCCTCCATTTTTCGTTCCATTTCATTTTAAAGTACTTTTAAATCTTATAATTGACGTAGCCTATCCTGGAGCAGAGTGATTAAGCATAAAAAGGATAAAGTTAATACGTCAGATCAAAAAATTTAGGTACTTTTAAATGTAAAGCGTCTTAAGAATTGTTAACAGGAAATATCTTATCTATTATTATCTGTGCATAGGCATGTTTTTCCCTTTGTGCTTGGAACAAAACCTAAATATATTTACAAACAAATTAAAGTAAACTACTATCCCGCTCAGGTTTAATTAAATTTGTTATCGTAGTCACCAAAGACTATAACCATTAAGGTGGTACCTAAATTGGACATAAATAAAATGTTACATTAAGCGAAATATACAAAACGTATGGCGAGAGAGATTACAGAGTGGTAAATGCTAAGTGACACCTTTTAAATTTGGGCAAGTGCTTGCGAATGTATTAAAAAATAGACACAAATACACATTTACCATCATTCTCATATATGTATACATAATTGACAAAAGCTCAAAAATATGGATAAATTAGAAAATAGGATGGGAATCGCGTAAGAAAACTTTTTTCTAAGTCACACAGCCATACATTAATCTGAATACTTCACTATAAGCATCTCTTACTCTTTCTTTCCCTCTTTCACCCTCTCTCTCTTTAGAGTAAAACAATATATTTTCGGTATGTCACTTGTTTTACCTGCAGTTTGTAGATACCTACAGTATGTATGTACATGTGTGTTTATATGAACACATACTTTTCTAAAATAATCCAATCTGGTAAACAGGATGAAAGTAATTGCGCATGAATATCAAGGAATTCTTCTAAATAAACTTGGATGGATGTTTAGTTTTTCACAAATTGTTTCCCCAAATTCTTACAATTGCTACACTTTTCTCTCTACCTACTCTTGCATGTACGAGTATGTCTAGATTTCTGCCGACGGCTGAATAGGTATTTCCCAACCAAAGAGATGATTGTTTAAGCGTGAATTTCCAAAGTTCTTTAAAAGTATTTGCAAATGGCTTATGTGCTCATTTTCTCATTCTCTCTATTCTATTGGTTGTTTGTAATGTTTTCAGGGAAATTATTAATAAACCACGCCCCTAACTTGCTACTTCAGTTATTGCTCTCATTGAAGTTTAGGATTCTGTTAACACACCAATAAATGTATCATATTTCCATGGCATAGAATAATGCATTACATTATTTCTCCCAAGGCAACGCGCAGGTGTTGATTTCAAAATACAGTGTGTAATATCGTTAAATAAGAAGATGTGTATGCACACTCTCTGGGATTATAATTTCTCATTCCATTTGGTTCTGTTTCAATAAGATTCTCAAATCAAATTCGCTTGGTTCGCATAATACTCCAGACCAAGTATAATATGGTATATGGTATGGTCTGTCATATGTGTACAATGCCTTGATGAAACTTTATCTCAACTTATCCAAGTTCTATTTGTCGTGGCACTCAGTAATAACATGTCCACGTCTTTGGGTGAAAGGATAATAGTAACGATATTTTTTCAATTGGTAATTAGTTTGTAAGCATATTAATAATCGATAGGCAATCTTTGCATCGTATAAGAGAGGGAGAGAGAGAGAGAGAAAGAGAGAAAGCTTTGATTAGGGTGCATTTTCATATATGTTATATTAGGTAAAAGTTACAAAAGCAACAGTAATATGTGTATGTAACATATGGAGTAGAAGCTAATGACTTTACAGCAATGTATTATATTTGTAATTACATATGATAGATATATGTTTATTTTATCCCAACAAAACTTTTACGCTTAAGTTCCACTATTTGTAAGAATAAGACCTATTGTTAAGTTTTCGCAATTCCTTAAATTTCAACGTATGCAACGAAAAAGCATTTTTCGATTTATTGATTTGTTATTAATATACACAAGTTCAGCAAGCTTAGATTACAATAAAACATTTAAGTACGAAGGCAAGAATACTCCACATTTGATGCGGCAAATTAAGGTTTAGATGAGTTTTTTTCTTATTTTATTCTTATTTTAGAAAGGACAATTAGTATGAAGTATAAATGTTACATGAAAGGGCAGAAAGACAGAGATGACGAACATATGTAATTTCCAGAGAGCGAATACTTTTTACCAATCAACCCCTTGCGTGGATTTGTTTGTCTATTTTGTTAACTGAATGAAGGAGGAGAAAAGGAGAGAATGTTATATCGGGAGAGAAATTCAATTGTGTGTGCAAAAATTTGTAAAACCCTGCAGTTCAACCACCAGTCCAACAATACAAGTTAAATACTACCCTAATAATTGTTCGCACAAGGCATCCGCAAACACTACTCGCGTGTGAGCGGAGAGTTCGTACTTTGTGTTTTATTGATACAATGATTGTTGCTATAGTTGTGTGAGGGGTAAGTGTTATGATGTGCGGGCTGAAACTATTCCAATAAATTGTTGAAAACCATTTTAGTCTGAAAGAGTTTCATTTATTTAGCGCAACCAACCACCTCAGTTGGATTTGTGCGACGAACACAAGTACACTACTAAACTGGCAACTCAGCCCCGTCTCCTTTAGATATAGGTGTCATTGTTATTGTAGTTGTTGGTTTCTGTTTTCTTAACAATTGGACTTTTTGGGTTGCAGTTCAGTACTGGGGGTTAAATTGTTCTGTGTTATTGCATTGTACGTGAATGTGAAAGAGCAGTAATAATAGCACCAAAACAACACCAAACAATCATTTCAAAAATTTAGTGAAAACATTGAGCTCGATAGAATTGAGAAGTACATTTAAAAAATACATATACGTATTCATATTCAAACAATTCTTCGTACGCACTTTCTTTATTATCGGACGAGTAAGCAAACGCTTGTTAACGGTTACGGTTACGATATTCCAAGGAAATTTTTAATTTAAACGTGAAGCGCATTTGAAATAGAATAAACGTGAGGCATCGCTACTGTAACTGTACAGTTACAATTACAAATGTTTTCAATATTTTTCTTATTCCTTACAAGAATTAAGGACAGTAGAGATATTTTAAGAAGAATAATCGAATAGAAAATTCCGTATTGAAAATAGAGTATCAAAGCAAAATGCTCGCGTTAAACACAAAATAATTATAAACACAAAATAATTATATATTATATATTCAATTAGTGTTGAGTGTGAAGTGTTAAAATGTATAACAAAAAATAGCACTGTTTTATATTTCGGCCGTTTTTTTCGCAAAAATAGTAACTTTTTTCAAGAATATTAAAATCTGCAGTAAGAAAATTGGAATACGCACACAATTTCATTCATTAATATTTATGAAACGGCTTTTCAAAGGAATAAAAAGTAGGTATGTCTTCCACTGATCATGAAATTGATATTAGTGTGGTTAGTAGTCCAGAACCCAGCCCGACAGATGGTGGAGCAAATGGTCGCTATAGTCCTGTTTGTTCAAATTCACCAAGTCGATCGGCCGGCGCTTGTACGCCCAATTCAAATAATACATCGACACCTGTCAATTGCACTTCTACCTCCAGTCACAATTACCACAATAACACATCTCTGGTCGCTGTGCCACCTACAGTTTTGCATCATCATCTGCAACATACGCTTAATACGTTAGGAGGAAGCCACCCGGTAGCGCTACATCATGCTCTTCATAGTTTCGGTCATCTGTCGCATCCGACAATGTTACATCCAGTGGTCGTTACACCGATGGCTGGCGATTTGGAACGTTTGAGTCCACCACCTACAGCTGCAACAGCTCCCAAATCACCGGAATCTCCCTTAACCACAGCCGAAGATGTACAAGCGCAACATATTGCCAGTCACAGAAACAATAATAGTAATAACAGCAATAATACGACATTGATTAACAGTAGTGGGAGTGATAGGAGTCCCAATACATCATCTGTTTTAAATACGTCGAATTATAGCTCTGTTTTTGGCGCTAACGCTGGCAATTTGAGCAATAGTAAAGTTACCACAGGTAATGGTTTCACCAGTTTTTCAATATCCAGCATTTTAAGTCGCAATGATCCTGCCAAAAAAAATGGCCCACATTTAATAACACCTATTGCACACTTACCACCCGTTACAGTAGGTGGTCCTCAGGATGCAGCAATGTTATCTAGGTAAGTTCAGAAAGAGAACTACACACAGAAATCTGCGTGAAGATTTCGAAAAGGATTCCCGTTATTAAGATATACACTTCTTATATTTATTCGCATATATGAGTTACTATATGGGCTGATCAATAAGTATGATACGGGGATGCTTTAAGGCTAACGTATTCAGAAATGTGTACTTATTCACTTGTTAATGGCTTTGACAAGTTGAATTATATTATAACATCCGTATACATATAAAGCGAGTAAACTTATTATTTTGTACTAAAAACCATTCAAAGATTCAAATATATAATTAAGAATTTTTTAACGGGTATCTTCTCTTCTCTATTTTCTAAATTAATTAAATGCATTACAATAAAATAATAACTTTAAATTAAAAAGTAACATTTACTAAGGTCGACTTGAACCAAGTCGTATATAACATCCACCAGCTCCCAACATCAGCTCCAAAACTATCACGAGTGAATATATTTGTTTAACAGATGAAAGTTGTGTTTTTTCATGAATATATATAGATATTGGTGTTTAAGAAGAGACGAAAAAATTATTTTAATTTATTTATTTTGTGGACGATGTCTTCTTCTGCGCATAGTAAACATTTTGAAAAACTGTTATACCTAAATACATGGGTGGTGCGTTTAAAAATTGAATAAGAACATTGTTAGTATATAGAGAGTGTCTACACTACCTTTTGTCTACATGTGGCATAAAACAAAAATTTATATTTTGTAAAGTAGCGGACTCAGAGAATCTCGTTTCGCTTGACTACTGTAATGGGACTTTATGCAGACAAATTTCTCATGCTTCTGTCGAGGACGAGAATCAGAATCAGTTCATTCTTGTTAAACTACAAAATTCTTCAAATAGACTTCCAATAAGAAAGACAAAATGGTTCAAAGCTGGTCATGTCCGATTTTGACCCTAGTGCCTGTTTTGTTTTGGCAATAAATTGTTTTAGGTACGGCTTTTTCATTTTGTATAGTTTAAGCCCTGTTGTTTCCATGTATATTGCCACAATTAAAACCAAATTTTCGATCAAATATCAACAGTTGGGTACACGGGACCGTACACACATATATATATATATATAAATATATATTTATTAAGTTTAATTTGATGTTGATCAAGAATATATACACTTTATAAGGTCCATGAAGACTACTAAGTATTGCAAACAAGAAAGTGTATACAACTAAATTTAGATTAGACGGAATTCTAAATATCGCCCGGCGGGCGTGGCGTGTACATCATTACGCTCTCTTATTGTTGTATTATGCATCAAATTACAAGTCGGATTCTACACCAAGTAAGGACTCTTGCACTATGTGCCCATTTTTTGCAAACCGATGTAAGCTCTAATTATAAGTATGTGCACCATATTTGAAGTGCTGATCAAGAAGATTCTGAGTGTTGCGATCTTAGTGATAATTTTATTATATTTTTATCATTAAGATGGAGGATATAATAAAATATATACAGATATAAATATCATAGTTATATGAAAGACACCTTTTTATATGCACCGTCATACATACGTAGGGTAGGGTATAAGCCACTTTGTCAAGGCATTGGAGACCTCACAAAATATATATGTATTAAATATTTTAACTTAACAGAAGTATTGGTAGTTTTCATATGCAGGTTGGCATTGAAATTGGGAACAATTGGCAGCCTGATGACGTTCATTGTGCAACAAAAACCGAAATTGAAGCAATTTTTTAAGTAAATTTCCGCATTACTTTTAAAGTACAAAAGATATATTAAATATATATATATATATATATATGTATACTTCTCAAGAAGCGCTCGTGCTTCGATGGTGGGTATTCAAAGTTTCGTCTCAGCCAAATATAGTTGTTTTGTTTGTTTTTCATAATTTCTTTTTAGAAATTATTGGCTTTTGCCAAGTAACGCGTAATTTGTAAGGAATTAAAGAATTAAATTTCGAATGTATGTGTATTGTTTTATATGTAATACATTTTAAAATATTCACATATTAAGTGCAAAAATTTTTGTTAACAATTGCTAAATTTATGACTACCACGTGCTTGGATTGAAATATTTTTAAAAGAATTAAGTATACTATTGAGGCTAAAATATATTCGTTTCTTTATTATGTGAAAAGGTGACCAGTTAATACACTATACCAATTAGTTCCACAAATTATATTATATTTAGTTTATTTGTATCAGTAAATGTGGCACATTCATGAAATATCGTTATATGGAAGGGAAATATCGTAATTGGGGAGGGGTTGAAAATAGCCCCTTTCGGTCTTTTTTTTATATAGATTATTTCTTTCATATGCTTGTAGCAAATTTCAAATAAATCTCTAAAACAATGCAACCTGTAACATTTACGCAAAGAAACAGACGGACGTAGGTAAATCGATTGAGAAAGTTATTCTCACTTTATTGGTACAATAAAAGCCACATTTATCATATATTTAGCTGTTTATAAATTATAAACATGTACACAAACCTAGTATGACCTTTATCTCTGGACTTTTGCACTTCCATCCTCACCGGTTCAAGTATTAGGTATATAGATACATATTACGGAGTAACGTAGCACTACAAATTTATGTGATCAGACTTCGCTCCTGCTACGAGTAAAAATCTCTCGCTCCACCTAGTCCGCATCACAGTTCCACAGCAAAGTGTTCATTTAATTCATTTAAATAAAATTCGGAGACCAAATTTGTATTATTAGTGTACAATTTCAAAATAAGAATTTTATAAATTTTATTATACTCTACACATTAAATGGGGGATATACTGAGTTTGTTCTTCCATTCGCAACACTCAGAAAGAGGCGTCAAAGACCCTACATAGTATATACATAATTTTGATCAGCATAAAAACTGAGTCGATTTAGACATGTATGTCTATGTGTCCGTGTGTCTCTCTGTTGTTGGCATTCTCACGGGCATACATTTTGAGATATGGAGCTGAAATTTTGAACAAGTAATTTCAGTTTTTGCATGCAGATCGGTATTTAAAATGGGCAAAATAGGTTAAAAGTCACGTCCACAATCGACATATATATTTGCCACAACTCAGAATCAAAATCTAAATCGATTTAATTATGTCCGCCGGTCCGTTTGTGTGTTCATGTAAATTTGTGCGCAAGATGCAGGTCGCATTTTTTGAGATATTTCGATAAAATTTAGTACAAGGATATGTATTGCCCCAAAAGGGATTATTAAAAATTGATAGGATCTGACCATTTTCAGAACCTCTCCTCATATAAGGCCCTGTTATAATGGAGGTCTTTATAAAGCAAAAAAAAAAATTAATCAAATTTTTCATTTTTCAAAGAAAAAAATTAAGTTAAATAATACATCAAGTGGTGTAGGGTATTTGATGACCGGGCTTGACCGACTATAATATTTTCACTCGGTCTAATCGGTATTATTAATATGCATACAAAATTTCTATGTTATTGCAGATTTATTTTTGTAGCTGTAAGACATTTTTGTCATATATGGTGTAAATGGGAGAAAACCTGTCGCAAAAAATGACTTAAAAATTTTGGTAAATTGTGCTGTTATGGTATGCATAATTTTGAATATCACATTTGAGGGCAATTAATGAAAATTATAGTAATACTATACAAAAGGAAAAAATTGCTGAGAAGTTAAGTTGGTGGCGGGGCAATGGAACTTTATTTGGAACGAAAGGAATGTTTTGCCTTATTGTCTGAATTTGAAACAATAACACCATGCGTACAATAGTAACAAACGCAATTAATAAATTGATCCAAACAAAGACGATAACACGTTCGCTTCATTAAAAGGACATTTTTAATTTACCACTGCATATCAGAATACTCATTGCGTATGCTCATATGTTCCCTAGTTAACTTCTAATCAAAGATCAAATTACCTTAACAGAGGTGATTATATTAAACGATGAATTATGAATTCAAAACTTTTAAAGTGTGTTATTTTTGTTTAATTGTGAGTTTTGGGCTGTCGTGTTTATGCTAAGTTTCTTTCGGAAATAGTTTTTAAAAAAATATTGTTTTCATTTCATTAGTAAATAAGTGTCTGCCCTTGTAAAGTTATTATAATACAATATAAGGCAAACAGGCACGTGATCCTTGGTGGGTAGATAACGATCAAACAAACGCTGAAAATAAGTTATAAACGAATACTGCAAAAAGGTAAACAAGTTTGGTTCACAGGGGAAGACTTGAAACAGTCACTCAGCCAGTAAGTCATTTACACAAAATGAAGCCATCGAGATAATGCTGATCCTCCCGCGTTCCACTCGTGCTGTGTGCTGTGTCAGAGTTTCAATGGAAACGTTTTTCCTTTTTTAGCACTTACTTTGACGCATGTGCCTACCTTTTGATATGTTTATCGCTTCAATATCTCGAAATGTAGGTTTTTAATATTGTAAATGAAATTAAATGCATGCGCAGCTTTCCCTTCTCACTCAAGTAGTTTAGCAAATGATTAATACCAACCGTTGAGTAATCATTTAATTATTATCTATACTTTTTATATCCTTTTGTGTGTTAAGGACTATTCAAAAAGTGTGTATACCCAACTTTTAGTAAAGGTATAGACATTTTTGAATAGCATAAAATTCTGCGTTAGTTTAGTAGTTTAGATTGGAATTTTTTTTTTGGTTATTGGTATTACACTATATATATATATGTACTTTTCATTCGGAAATCTTTCATTTGCACATACGTATGTCATGTATGATAGGCACTTATTATTATTGGATTACAAACTTTATCCTATTTAGCAATGGCTAAAGTATTACAGCGTAAGTACTTGTATTATGTTAATTTGCTCATGGAAAAAGTTCTTTCAAGAATTGAGAATGTTGTTTGAAGAAATTTCTTTCATAGGTTTGGATGCAATTCTATATGTAATCACAAGTACATGAATATAAAGAACGTTCTTTTCTCTATTTCCCAAATCTACGCGCGATTGTTCGAAAATATAACGTTATGAAACTGGGTATGCAATCATGTGTGCGCAATGCACTATTATAACGATTTACTGCACATACTGCATAGATTATATATACGCAATACATACGGACATATGGTAAACACATACGCGCAATCAAAGAAAATCCTATTGAATTGAAAATTAAAAGTACGCACAAACATTTGTTATTCTGCATTGTATTGTTTTCATGAAAACATCCTAAATATTTTGCTACTTTGTGGTATACACTTATTATTATTGCTGTGCACAGTGCATTCTTTGAGGTAACACTTTGTGTGTGGACTGCTGAGTGCTCAGTTAGGAATGTACTTACAACACATGATGCCAGTGAATTGTTAAGTTTGCAATGCAAAAAGGTAATTAGAGAGCTAATCTTTAGCATACATGAATTATTTTAAAATATTATACTATAATGAAAGAAAGTATAGACAACTTAAATATTCTCTACATTTTCAAACCCTTAGCGTAGCAGGTATATGATTGCGTCCTCTATAAGTATATGTATTAAGTATCAACTCAGTTTGCTAACTGACCGAGCCTATTTTTGGCACATGGATGGATTAGCCAATTATAAATAAATGTATCAAATGTGTATAAATATAAATAGTGTATAAGAAAGTAGCTCAATTTTCGTTGCTGAGAGATCGATTTTTTGGCAATAGCCCAATTTAAATAGGAGCCAGGAAATTAAAAATGTTTGTGTAAATTTCCGTTCAATACCTCAAAATATGCGACTGTGAATGTTCACACACGGACGCATATGGCTAGATCCATTCAGGTTTGTATGCTTATCCTAAAAATATATACTTCTGCATATTGCAAACGAAATGACAAACTTTTTGTGTATGCAGAGTATAAATATGTCGAATGTGAGAAGAATATGAATACAGACTGAAATTATGATAATCCTGTGGTTGTCATACGTGAGGGTAATGGCAAGCAAATCAAAATTTAGATTTATCAATGTTATAATTATATAATTTATACGAAAACGCGTATATTTGTATCTTTGATGTCCATATGTGTAGTTCAGAAAAATCTGAAAGGTAAAAAATAAATATGTATGAAAATGGACGGTGAATAGTTCGGAAGTGGTTCGGAGAATTTTGGATTTTCCAATCAAGAAAGACATATCACAGTCATTCACCTAGTTTAGTTTACCTTGAGAATGACCAACACATATATTTTAACAAGAAGAACTTGGCTGACCAGTTAATTAATCAATGTCATAAAATTCTATTTTATTCTTAAATTCCTTTCTATTACGTATGAAGAGAAAATAAACTAAGTAATATATGTATATACATAGTATCAAATATATTTATATGCAACTTATGCTTGTTCACAGTCAATCAATTTTTTTTAAAGTAACTAAGAAATATATTTTATATCAACATATCTTTACAATATTACCCATCCCTCTGCATTGTTTTTAAAGGGAGATTATTAACATCAGATTCCAACGGATGAGTATCCAAGAAGAACAACTCATTATGAAATTTCAAAGTCATAGACATTTCATCAGTATGCACCTACTAAGGGTGATTTAATTTTAGCTATAAGCGTTGTTTTTTGATGTGTATTCCTATGGAAAAGAGAAATTCTCCATTTTTAATTAAGGGATACTTTTGTGCGCCGGTTAAAAATTGCCACCACACTTCCGCCACAAAATGACACCAACGCAAATTGGTTACAACATTTCACTTAAGGCTAAATCACTTTGTATTTCATTGGCCTGTAATAATGCTAACAAGCCAGTTATCGTAACAATAACAAAATTTCTGTTAGCTTATTTGGAACTCACTTTTAATTGTGTGTAATTTTAGGTACTTTTGATATATGATTTATGAACATTAAAAAGAATATATATGTAATAAAGTGAAAATATAATCATTACTGCCAAGAAAATTTTCCTATGCCCGAAATTGTTATACCCTGCACCCTCCTGTGGTAAAGGATATATTAAGTTTGTGCGGGTTTGTAACTCCCAAACGGCATATGCCACATCCATCTTCAATTATACCGATCGATTCAGAATCAAAATCTGAATCAATTTAACCATTTCCGTCTGTCCGTTCGTCCTCCAGTCTGTCCATGTAAATTTGTGCGCAAGCACTTTTTGAGATATTTTGATGAAATTTTATACGAGGATATGTATTGGCCCAAAAAGAAACCCTATTCAAATGAACCGGATTGGACCAATTTTAGAACTCCTCCATATATGAGGTCCTATTATTTTTTTAGATGAATTTCGATGAAATTTGGTCAATGATATGTATTGGTCCAAAGAGGAACCCTTTTGAAAATAGGTAGAATCAGACCATTTTTAGAAACCATCCCAATATAATTTTTTTTTAATTTCATAGAGAAACAAAAAATAAAAAAAACTTTTTGTGACATGTATCATTTTGATATATATTTATATATATATTTTTTTTTTATATATTTACTATCAATACAACGAAAACAATAAACACCAATATACACCATATTTAACAAATTGTGAGAATTTATCTCATAATATTTTAACAACAAAGTTCATTTCAAGTCAATTGAGATTTTACATATGAGAAAGAGCTAGTAATGAGGAAAAGACAAAGAAAAACCCCATATAAAGTAAAATTAATATTACTTCCATCCCTCGTTTTACACGGGAGATACGTTCCTGACAAAACCGAAAAAATAACTTTTATATGGAAAAACCGGGTAAAACGAAAACGGCTATAAATATGCTTTTTTTTATACATTTATGGAACACAATATGTAACTAATACACTTAATTAAATATAAAAATATCATTTAAATCATAGAAAACATAAAAATAATCAAATTTATTTGTAAAACTAAAAAAATTTGAAATAAATTTCATAGAAAAAAATATTGTACCTCATTTAAATAACTCCCTTTTTTTTTATCAAAGTACAACATATGTAAAAGATTATGACAATATATAAGTCTGAAGTGTTCCCAGATTTATAATTAAGTAGAAATAAATTATCGTGCAGTAAAAATTAGTTAGTTTCTATATAATTTTTTTTAAATTTTGATTTTAAAAACCGTGTAAGATCGAAAACGTGGTGTATATATAAAAATGGGTGTATATATAAAAATGTAAAAATCGAAATAAAAAAAAACAAGATTAGAACAAAATAGAATATTGTATTGGAAGATATCGCCTTCATCTTATTTGGTGAGATTTCTTGTATAATCGTCAAGGCATGTAACAGATCTATAATTATTTTATTACTACTTCTTTTGTGTTCAATTTGTAGGAAATCTTCTTGGTAGATTAATTATCTTTTTGAGGACTTTATTCTGAATAATTTGTAACTTATTTATATGCGATTTGGCACTTTGGGGTACCATGCCGGGCAACCATATGTTAACGTAGGTCTAATACACAAATTATATATTAAATGCTTCTTTTTGGGGTCCAGTTTCGACTTCTTGTTTAAAAGAGGATACCTACAGCGTTTCAGTGCGTTTGAAGGAGAGTTTCTGATCCATTAATACTCCAAGATAAATTATTTCATTCTCCATATGTATCAATGTACCGTTAATGGTAACTTGTGTAGAAGGAATTCTTTTGGGCGATTTGTTGAATGGAAAGATGATTGCTCGTGTTTTTAAATCATTAATACGGAATTTCCATTTCTGAAAATATTTTTGTGCAAATTTTAAAGCCCTTTGCATATTTTGACAATAGTATTCGATAGTTTACCAGATGTTAATAGCGCAGTGTCATCAGCATAAAATGCTCCTACAAGTTTCCTCGGAAGTTTAATATCTGAAGTAAAAACAGAAAAAAGTCACCGCTGCTTTTACGATACGAATCCTTTCGGAAATCCTGCAGAGATGGATCGTGGGGTGGAATGAGTGTTATCTAAGTTCACAATAAATAACCCTTTGTAAAAAAACTTTGAATTATTTTTTGTAAGTCCAAAAGGCATGCAAACATATTTAATTTATAAATAATCGCATCATGCCAGACACAATCAAAAGCCGTTTCAGTATCTAAAAATATTGCACCCGTGCTTAAACTTTTGCGTTTGTTTTCAGATATTATATTTACAATTCTTTTAATTATTTAAAACAAAAAATACAAAATTTTCATACAATTTTTTTAAAATTGAAATATATATATTTATTTATTTTAAAAATAATAGTTTTATTTTGACAATAAAACCATATGGTATAAAACCAATAACCATTAGTCATATTTGAAAGCACTGTAATAATGAAAATTAGTGTTAAGTGAGAATGAAAATCCTACAAATTAATTATAATTTTAAATTAATTTAACCTGCATTGGTAGTGTAGTCCTCTTAAAAAGCAGCTAAAGGTGATCACAGCAAAAATAATTTAGTGGGTTGTAAACTAAATGTCCTACATGCTGCTATGTGCTATCTAAAATAAGTCAATATGATTTCTGCCTTTTGCATAATCTCTGAAGATAGCATTTTAGTCAAATTTGATCTGTTAGCAAAAGAAAAGTCTTATATGAAGCAAGTACAAAGTGCTAATTTGAGTTACAAGCAGCAACTCGTCAGAAATAAAGTACTTCATTAGTGGTAACTTGGTGGATCTTCAGCTCGACATCTCATTTGCTGTGAGAGTGCTGAAAGGCTTAGATCGTAATTGAGGGTGTGTCCTTGGATCGATTTTGCTCAATTACAATAGGATACTGTAATAAATCTCGAAGATTGCGTGTACAAAATTTCAATTTTTGCGACTATGGGAGTTCTAATAAAACTGTGTACAAATTCACACGGACGCACAAACGGAAATTGACATACACGTCTTGGAGTGCGGAAAAACAATACGATTTTTCCATCAATTAATTGGAATTAATCTTCACTTTTTATTAAATTCGTTTTATATAATTGACATATAATCGAGTGCAGGCACAGTTAAATACCTTCCACCTTTTAAAACACTCGAAAAAATAAGTTCCTATTACCATATTTATGTGTACGACTATTTCATCTACTCACGCAAATATTATTTTTTTTTAAATTATAGGCGTTGCGTTATTCAATCACACACATTTTTGGCACAGTGTTAGATAACGGTACCATTTATATATATACCAAATTTCAACTTGATAGGCGTAGTATTGTGCGATATACATATAATATTTTTAAAGATACAATTTTTTCGAGGTATGTTGAGATTTTCGTTTATCGTGGGCGTGTCTTTTAACCGATTTTGCTCAATTTCAATACGGAACAGCGAAATTAAACTAAGAATAAGTGTGCAAAGTTTTAATTTGATATCTCAAAAATTACGAGCGTGATAGTTCCAAAAACAGACGGACGCACGGACACACGGCCGGATATATCTCAAACGATTTCTCTTTTCATGCTGATTAAGAATATACATGGTTTGTGGGGTCTTTGAGGCTTCCTTCGATGTATTCTAAACGGACGATCAAAATGAATATACCCTCTTCCTTAAGGTGGAGGGTATAACAAGTAAAAAAACTAAATTTGGCTTAGGCCAAATCTTAAATACCCTCCACCTCCACAACGGTGGGCGTGCCAAAAATGTATATATTGCGCCTTCTGAAAGTGCAAGTATTACGTATAACCTGCAAGTGTACTTTTACGTTGAATATGGTTTTTTGAAAATTATGGGCGTGTCTTTTATCCGACCATACCCACTTTTGGTACATCGATGGTCGTGATAACTTTTAATAAGTGCACTAAATTTCAAGTTCACAGGTCAACTTATGTGGCAAATATATAGATTTATGTCGATCGTGGGCGTGTGTGTTATTCGACCATGCCAATTTTTGACACATTAGTGTATGGTATAACTATATATATGCATACCAAATTTTAAGTTTTTACGACAACTTTTGTGGTAGATGTAAGGATTTTTATTGATTGTGGGCGTGTCCGTTATCTGACCATGCCCATTTTTAACAAATCAATAAAGCTAATACTTATAGATGTACACACCAAATTTCAAGGTTTTAGCTCAATTTTTGTGGCAGAGAAATAGATTTTTATCGATTATAGGCGTAGCTTTTGACTGATTTTGCCCATTTTAAATAGCGATCTGTGTGAAAAACCTTAAAATGCCTGTACAAAGTTTTAGATCAATATTTCAAAATTTACGCCCATGAACTAGGTGAAAACATCAAAACGCTAAAGGAAATGCTTGGATATGGTAAGCGTCGAAGTATACATCAACCAATGAGGAATACTATAGAAAGTATAAAATCTCTCTACGAAGTGTACGCAATCGACCTACACGACGAAAAAGCTAAAGAAGTTATTAGAAATAATAAACATTCCCAATCTTCACCATGACTGAAGCAAAAGAGTGAAAGTAAGAGAAAATATAATGTAGAAGCTGCAGTAATACCGAGCTCTAAAGGCAGGCAAAAAAACTTCGTCAATAAAGGCATACATGCTACTAAATAAACAGCCCAAAAATAATGAATGGATAACAGTTGAGGTATAGCGTAATATTTATAAAAAAATAACGCCTAATATATTTCGAAATCAAAAGCTATCGTGGTAGAAAAAATTGGTATCCTGTCCAACAGCGAAATTCTGAGAACAGTTAAAGAAAACTTAAATTAAAAATCTGGGCGAAAACGTACAATACATAAAATACGTAAGACAAAGAACGGAAATTTTCCAAGATGGAATCTTACAAGTATATAAGAAGGAGATAGAGAAAATCTTGGGAGAACAGGCGAAAGTAAAATTCTTTGGCAGCAGTGGTACCACTAAGCTATCGACAACCAATTAGAGAATAAGGAAATTGAAGAGTTTGCAATTAAAACTTGAAAAAATTCGTATGCAGTTGGAACAATTCTGCTTCAAGATGGTAAAATTAAAATAGGCTGGGTGATGTACACAGATATGAGATATGATATTCTTACCAAATGTTTCAAATGCCCTGAATTCGGCCACATAGCCAAAACATGTAAAAATAAAATAGAAACAAATGCCGCCTTAAATGCGGGCAAAACGATCATTTCTCTAGATA
Source organism: Crataerina pallida (assembly GCA_949710015.1). Lineage (NCBI taxonomy): Eukaryota > Metazoa > Arthropoda > Insecta > Diptera > Hippoboscidae > Crataerina > Crataerina pallida. The sequence goes on from OX453290.1 coordinate 14,512,567, forward strand.
AGGTAAAAACGAAAGCAAATGCATAATTTGTGATGCCAAAGGTTTATCATGTCATGCTACTACAAGTAGGCTATATCTGGCCTAAAAGGCGATATTAAAAAATAATACTAAAACTGAAGATATTGCAATTAAATTTAATTCACTGCGAGGCTGCACAAGAATTGCTCAACAAAACAATTGTTGAGCGAAATATTAATCTAACTATGCTCAACATGCAATCCTGTGATTATTGCAGGAGACTTTAGCGCTTGGCAACGGAGTGGGGAAGCAGATTTACGATTAGAAAGAAGTCATACTTTTTCTAACCTGAATGTTATACTACTCAACGATGGTGCTAAATATACTTTTGAAAAAATGGATACGGATCTATAATTGACATCACTTTCGCCAGTACCTTCTTAGTGCAAAAATGTCAATGACATGTCAGCGTTTACGGTAATCACAACAATATCAATGGTGCAGCCCCAAAATCCATGTAGAAAGCTCCACGAATTGGTTTGGAAAACCAAAACAATAGACCACATATACGACTGCAGCATGTAATGGTAAGTAGAACAAACTCTCCAACTCTTCAGCACCCGTATATTGATGGAATGCAGAAATTGCTAGTATCAGAGAAAAATGTTTGGCAGCTAGAAAGCAAAAGTGATTACCTTATCACTACACCTGTTTGGAGTAATATCCTGCAAAAATATCCCAGTTGTAACAGAGAGTGGCAAAGAAGATGGGTTTGAATTCTCACAATGCCGATGGACGTACAAAATATTAACAAATGTTGAATGTTGTTTGATTATAAAACTTGTAACACTATGGGAATCAAATGTATATAAAATTGGGTGTTTTAAATTAAATGCATTTATGGGGGCAAGGCCGGCACTCTCCTCATAGGAGTTACCTTCTGAGAAGAAAACAGGCTCCACAAACTAAAATATCTCTATCAAATATGTACTACTTTAGTTAAATTAAAAGATAGTAGTGGAATTGTTTAAATCAAATCGGATATAAGTTTAAATTTACGTGTTTTTTAGCAACTGTACAATTCCGAAAATGCTTGTCCACGGAGTAATTAGAAGTTCTCACTTGAGTTGCACAGGTATAATTAGCACATTTTGAATATCCTTTTATAAAACTTTTCCCTCTTTTTATACATTATATTTAGGTAGCAATCATACTTGTCTATTTTAACTGACTTAAACAAAACCCTTGTTCGAATATCTTCTTACGTATATTTATATATATAATTTAGAAGAAAACATATATTTATATATATAATTAAGAAGAAAAATTCTCATCGACTATAATATATCTGCATACAGGGTGAAGAAAGTGTAAACTATTGTATTTTAATTTAAACTGTAGCACACAAAAAATTTGAAACAATTTTCAGCTAATGTGACTATTCTTTTGCTTTTTGTCACACGTTGTATTCTGTAGAATGCATATTGGGTACCCCTAAATGCATTTGCATACAAATTTGTGCAATTTGAGAACTTGAACATTATTGCCCTGACCTTTCATACCGATTTCATTTTAATATAAATCAATGCATTTGTACGAATATGTTGTCATTGTGATTAAAGTAATAAAACAGTCTGCTGAACTTTAGTATATTGTTATGCAAAGGACAATACCAAAAAGTCAATAATATTTGATATGCATTACGAGTACATTTTGTAATACCCCTATATGTGTATATGTAGAAAAAGGTTGCACCTTCAAATAATGGGATCAAATATTATGGTACATCTTACCTGTTCTTTGTACTTGTTATATATTACAATGTATTTTAACAGCACATGAGAACGCACATTTGCTTAAGTTTGTTATACCTTCTATACAGTATCTCTAACTTCACTACAATTACGGGAGACATAGCGTTACTTGTTATGCTTGTTTTACCACCTACCGTACTATCGTGGTACCGTGGGTGGTAAAATTAATTTTTCGATTTTGTGTGTAATTGATTCACAATAAAAGCCAACGAATAGCTTTTTTATTTAATTTTTTTAGGAACGTTTGTAATTCGGATTGAGTCATTTTATATCTATTCATTTCATGATTTACGAATTAAATTTCGTTTGTGTCTCGTATGGTATAGTATGTCTAACCTCGAGAGGAATAGTGATGGTTATGAAAAGAAAGATAATTGAACAAATAAAAAAGTCTAAGACGGAGACCAAATCTTGAATATCCATCATCTAGGTATCAAAGCTTTTTAATGAGTATATGTACTACACCTGTCATACTTTGTAAATAATTTGGAAAAATTAAAAATTGCTAATTTTTCATTTCTTTTGCATTGTGTCCATGTTTCTTTATCAATGTCAATACCAACCTGCGTACGAATGCTACAAACACGTTTGGAATCGGTCTCTACATCAATGTGGAGATCTTCATCAAGTTTTGTCAGAAAATACAAGAATTGCATTTGAAATAAAACGTTATATGGAAAGGGTATCACAAAATTTTCCTATCGGGTCCAAATTTGGCACAGTCAATTTTTGAACCAATTGACTGTCGAGATTTGTAAAAATATTAAGAATTACGAATTTACGTCATATAAAACTTATTTTAAATAATGGCGTTATGTGGGAAGAGGATCAAAAAATGGTCCGAGGGAGTCCATTTTGGGTACAGTAAATTATTAGCCTAATTTATTTATTATTTTGTAATTAGCTACATATTATTACAGAAATAGCACGCTTAGATTTAAATAAAAGATATAAAAAATTAATAATAAAACCAAAAATTTAAAAAAATTGAAAATGTTATAGTCAGTCAATCACAACCACTTAATTTTTTACCCCACAACCATTTAATACCTTACCCCACTTAGTTCCACAAAGTAAATCTCCAATTAATTTAGTTGCATCAGTAAACGTGAGGTATTGCTATATTAGTCATTTCCAAAAATATCATTATATAGGAAGGGGTTATAAAAACGGTTGGGGTTATAAAAATGGTCTAATCGGGTTCAAATTTGACTAATTAACTATTCTTCTCTCAATTTTTTTCAAAAAATATTAAAAATTGCAATTTTTTGCTATATAAATACTTGCAAAACATGAAGATGGCTTCTAAAGTTTCTTCAATTCGACCTATTTTCAAGAGGTTTCCCTTTGGGTCATGTTTAATTAAATCAGATTTTGATTCACACACTTAATATACTCTTTGCCACAAGTGGTGAAGGGTATAAAAAGGAAAAAGTAAAAAAAAAATTAACACATATGCTTGGAAGAACACAATAAAAAAAAAAAAACTTAAAACAAAGTATAAATAAAAAAATACATTAAAACAAAAAGAAAATTAAATTTGGCTTTGGCTTAAATACGCTCCATATCTACAACGGTGTGTCTGACAGATGCATGTATTTCGACCTCAAATAGGGTTTTTTGGAAATTGGGGCGTGTCTGTTATCCGACCACGCCAATTTTTTGCATATCGGTGGATGGTATAATCATAAATATGGATACTAAATTCTAAGTTTACATTTCAACTTTTGAAGCAGATATATAAATTTATGTCGATTGTGTGTGCGTCTATTAACCGACCACGCACATTTTCGGCAAATCGATGGAATAACTATAAGTATGTGTGTATAAGTATGTGTTTTCAATTCATAGACTATATTTTGTAGTAGATATTTTTGTTTATTGTAGGCGTGGCTTTTAACTGATTTTACAATTTTAAATATCGACCTGCATGTAAAAACTAAAAGTGCCTGTACAAAAGTTCATTTGAATATCTTAAAATTTACGTCCGTGAGTATGCCAACAACGGACAGGCACACGGATACTCGGACATAAATCGATTTAGTTTTTGACGCTAATCAAGAATATATATACTTTGTAGGATCTCTGACGCCTCCTTCTGGATGTTGCAAACGGAAGAACAATTTAGTATACTAAAATCGGCTTATCCCGTCAGGATCTGGGGTAAAAAAAAAAGTATTTATCTCAAAATCATTAGTTATATGCACACATAAGAATATGATTTTTCATAGAAATAATCAGAAAGGGTCTCTATATTAAAACCCGTAACGCATAGGAAAATTTTTCTCTTAAAATCGACAAATCTTGGGATGGGATTTACTTTTCATATTTTGTACATATTAAGACAACATTTATTTTTCAATGAGTTAAATTCACGACGAATATTGAAATATTTCACATAATCAGACGTTGAAAAATTTTTTAGAGACGTATGAATTCTTATTTTTCAACCTCATTAAGTTTTTATTAAATCATATTAGGCACTGACATTTTGATGCAGAAGGGACAATTCAGAAATCAGTTTCTTGAAGCAGCATAACGGTGTTATAAATAAACAGGATTATATTTTTTCCGTGGGACAAATTATTTGACTAGTGTGCCAACAAAGTTCTTTTCTAACGTGATGCTAAATAAGAACAAAAGAAGAAAAATTTTAAAGGAAGAGACGCCTCTCTCTTTTTAATTATTAAATTTATAAATGGATTAACTATGCTTTACCAAGTTTTATGAAAAATATTAAGAATTGCGAATTTTCGTCAAATAAAGAGGCGTTATATGGGGAGAAGAACTACTGATACTTTGGAATATTTGAATAATACTTCCACTTTCGATAATAAAGGAGCCCTCAACCTGTAAATGCATATCTTATATAGCAAATGACTTTGTACCAGAAATTATAGGTAAATCTAAAGGTTTTTTTTATTTGTATCTCTATCTACACTCATTATATTGACTTATTTTATGCTTTGGCACATTTTCTTTTTGTTAAAACGTCTAAGTATAGAAGTTTGCGAAGTTGTGAAAAATGGGAAATCACTTAAGTGCTTTATTAAGAAGTAGAAAGAAAAGAGGAAAAGTTATAAGAAAATGAAAATGTTATGTTATAAATATGTAGTGTCAAATTCGACCTTTTGATACCTTAATGCCAGTTTATACAAGTAGCATAAATCAAAAACTTTATAAAAATATATTAGTTAAAAAATTAGGAAATATTGCCTTATAAAATCTTTTTCAAAACAATAACTGTGGGAAGGGGTCCTTGTAAAAAATGTCATGTTAATATCTCGAAAGCGAAGTGTCTTAACACAAATTTACCCGTATATTAGACGAACATACGGGCAGAAACTAAATTGGGTTCAAATACTAAAATATTACGAGAGTTAACTTTGCACAACGGGCGGAGTCACAGATATAGGGACAGACATAAATATATCGATTAAGAGTTTGATGCTGAACAGGAATATATAAATCTAAGAGCTGGAGGTCTTTGACGCTTTATTCTGGTACATTTAAACGAAATACAAAACTTAGTACCTTAGAACCTTATATGAAGGGTATAAAAACAGACATGTATACAAAGCTAAAGACAACCATTCTTCATTAGTTCAAGTTAATAGCTTTTCGGCCATAAACCTGTTCAGTTCAAAACCCACACTTTTGAAATATAAACGCCTTCTTCTACATGTACACATATGTATATCATTATTGTTACCTGCTGCCTTCTTGAATTTTTCTTTGAGAGAAATATAACCAAGTCATCACATCATTATCCTTTGTTAGGTTACTTTCTTATCGATTTAAAGTAAAGGTTGGATTTTGATGGTTAGGTAAAGTTATAAATAAATCAAACGCTTATATAAAGCATTAAAGCTTTATAAGGGTACTCAGTGTTAGGGGTAGTAAATCTGAATTCTTTGCTTTCAATAATACATGTATGTATAAGTAAATATAAAATATAAGTCTCTATTAACAGACAACCGCTTTAGCATTCAACAGCTGTTGTGGAATAAATGAAGTGAATTGTTTAAATTGTATTTAAGAATTTAATTTATTTTATTCTTAACGACGGCAGCATCGTCACGAAATTTAACCGAGTTGTAATAATCAATATAATCACTACACAGCTGCCGGATAGGATCCTTATTAGTATAATTGGTTCAATATTAATTAATAAATAGAGTAAGAAAGTGCACTGCATTCAGTAAATTGTCAAAAATGAAACATTTAGCATTCTTATATTAGTTAGACCAGGAATCTTTATTAATGCAAATTTGCATTTGTTGAAATTTGCAGATTAGGATTCTATAGCGGACCACAATACACATTACACCATGAATCCCATACAACAACAATATTCGGCAATAGATCTAGCAAATGACGCGTAGAGGAGTTTAGTAGTTAAGGAATCGCGAAATTCTTTAGACCAGCGCTTAATAAAGCCGAAAATATGTTTGGCTTTGTGCTTGCATTTGTTAATAATTAGGCATAATAGGTTTTTATTGTACCATGCAAAAAAGTTGTTTATTTTGCCTTACAAATACATGTGATTGGGGATTGCACCGTAGCTTTAAATAACTTTAACGCCTCACCATATATCAGCACATGACAATATTATATTGCATTTATATACAGAACAAAACAAAAAAGGACCGAGATGATTTCCTTGTGGAACTCCGGAGCAGATTCTTTTGACCATACCTTGGTAAATAGTAGTCGAAATATATGAACAGGAGATATATAACGTTTTATTATATAATTTGACACTAGAGCATATAAACTCATTGTCTATGTCGACACTTACATCAAATAAGACTAGAACAAATGTAATATATAAGTAGAAATTAGCCATATCTCAGTGAAAACAATAATATCGTGTTAATAAACTATAAATAAAATAATAATGTTGACAATTTTGAATTAAAGCTTCGAACATTTTGATAAACAATAGGTAGTAATGCTTGATTTGGTTGATTTGCAGATGGTAAACGTATAACAAAAAAGTTAAATTTATAGGTAATGTCTAAATCAGTATTTAATTTTCATTTAATATATAGATATATATCTTCAATCCTTGATTCGAAACATCTCTCGATAAATATTGATATTTTAGGTAGAATAAAAACCAAACTTTTCGATCTCCCGTGGCAGTACAAGTATTAGGCGTCGGTGCAGGAGGAGTTATAATAGTTGAATCGTTTGTTTAGGTAAAGGCGCCTCTTAATTATTCACTAAATCAGTGGTAGCATTATCACTTGAAGATTTAACCGAATTGCATTGAATGTTGCTTGTGCTGACTAGTAAGGGTATATTATTATGTCGTGGTCTTTACAGATGCTTATTTTATGGCAAAGCTTTGAGAGAAACTTTAGATGTGGATGAAGTCTTAACGGGTGGTATATTAATATTATTTAAGACATTGACTGAAACGTTCAATAGAGTTGATAAAATCCGTTTTCATCAATTTCTTGATGATATAATTGTATAGTAAAATTCTAAATTAAATCCTTCACAGCTACCACAGCACTATCGAGGATTCCGGGTAGCAAGTGCGGGAACCCTTTGCACAAGCAACATGAAATATTTCGTTACAGATCCTGCATACAATAGACCGGTTATTGTAGTCACATTGGTGCGTAAAACAGTTTAATAAGTGTTAAAATAATAATGAAATTAATTTGAAAATAATAAATGAAAGAAGAGAGCCCAAGCATAATATTTTTATGTTGAAAAAGAGTCAATTGTGTAAAATAAATTATATGCATTATTATTATGCACTCGATAAATGAAGAAAAGGAAATTGGAATATATATGCAAGCACTTATTATAAATAAAATAACAATTTATATAAAGAACACCTCTGATATTTATTAAATTAAATTGAAATTAAGATGGGAAACACAATAAAAAACCAACAAGTAAGAAACCTAAATTTGGCTTAACGCAAATCTTAAATACCCTCCGGATCTTGACACAAACAGTGGCAGGTGCATCATTACGCCTTCTTAAAGTGTACGTATTACGTATCAGCTAGTAAGTCGAGTTTTACGCTAGTTTTATAAAAATTGTGCGCGTACCCACACCCATTTTTGGCACATGTGGATGGTAATTATATATATGTGTACTTAATTTTAACTTCAAAGCTCGATTTGTGTGTTAAATAAATATATTTTTGTCGATTGTGGGCGTGACTTTTGACCGATTTTTCGCAATTTATATACTGATCTGAGTGCAAAAATTGGTAGTGTGAGTACAAAATTTCGCTTCATCATCGTCATGATCGTGAGAATGTCTACAACAGTAGGACGCACGCAGATACATGCCACATCGACCCACTTATTGATGTTGATCAAGAATTTGTATGAATATACACACTCAGTGTATCTTCATATTAAAAGGAGGTTATAATAAATAGATAACGTAAAATATTTATACGAACATACCAGATTTATGTTAGTGAAAAAATTGGTGGTGATCTAATACACATGGAGTTCGAGAAACATACACGCCAAATTGCCAAATGGTTTGCAATGCAATTTCATATTACTTGATTTAAATAATATTATATATTTTTGTGATTCCTAATAAGATTGTTTCATTGTAGATTGGGTTTTATATCACAATGGGGCGCTCTGGCAGGTCGGTATGCCGCTCTTTGTCCGACCGGTTGGCCTTGGACACCGCAACGATTACCATTTCACAGTCCTACACACGGTGAGTGTTAAATTAATTAAGTATTTGCATATGTTTAGTTTGAGCAGAGTGTGTAATTAAAGCAAATGAGGATCTAACTGCTCACTCTACGCGTATGTATATGAACGAACCATTTATTAACCTTATTCTTAGGTGAAAACAAAATTTTTATGTATAATAATGCATAGCCCCCTACGGTGAGTATTATAAATAGTTCCCTCTAAGAAGTGGATCAAAGTGGCTAAAACAATTACATATAAAGAAATCCAGTTCTGAAAGATTTGAAGAATTTTTAGTTGGTTTAAAAATTAAATGCTCATTTTCAAGAGTAATTTTAAAAATTAAATGTTGTAACTTTGGACCGGTTTGGACAATATTCTGAATCTTCCTTCTTGTGAAGATTTTCTGAGGTACCTTGTAATAATGAGTCGCTTATTACTGATACTGATACAACTAAACAAATTATTACACCATTAAATTTTGGAAATAAATGGTGTACTAAGTTTATTTTTCCTTTTGGAAACCTCACAAAGAGGCGTTCGATATTCCGCAGATTGATGATATATTTATCAGTCACAAAAATTTACCTATGACGTATGAGTTTATATAAATATTTATTATTAGTACGCCCACAATTAAAAACAAGTAAGAAATCTAAATTTGGCTTAAGCCAAATCTTAAATACCCTCCACCTCCACAACGGTGGGCGTGGCAAATATATATATATTGCGCCCTCTAAGTAAGTAAGTATTACGTATCAGCATGCAAGTGTTTTGTAAATTGTGGGCATGTCGATAAATAAGCTAACCTTTAAAAAGTGCATTAAACTTCAAGATCACAGATCAACTTTTGTGGCAGATATATTGATTATTGTCGATTGTGAGCGCGTCTTTTATTCGACCAATAAATAGCAGTCTGCATGCAAAAACTAGTAGCGCCTGTACAAAACTTCAGCTCAATATCTTAAAATTTACGTCAGTGAGAATGCCAACAACAGACAATGGTCACACGAACATACATGTGTAAATCGACTCAGTTTTTGACGTTGATCAACAATATATACTTTGTAGGGTCTCTGACGCCTCCTTCTGGGTATTGCAAACGGAAGAACAAACTTAGTATACCATCATCACTAAGGTGGAAGGTATAATAAATAGATTTGGATTAAGACAAATTGTTATACATATGTTATTACTATTGTTTCTAGAATTCTTGATTTTTGGGAATATGTATTTAAAACGCGTTTATGATTTTATGCAACAATATATATTCAAATATCCAAGAAATCTATCAAAAGGAACTGAGTTTGGTAAGATGTTTAAAAATGCATTTGGTACGCAATTCACTCGTTGGAAAAAAGCGTTCGCATGCGAATATGGGGAGAGTGATGTGTTCGCACTTCTTTGTCTCTATATTTTTATTTAAAAAAAATCAATTTGCGCAAAAGTTTCATTAACGTATAGTATTATATAATATATCAACATAGTTTAACACCGAATGCGAACGAATAAGTAAATAAAAGGTTTTACATACGGATTAAAATTCCGCACTGAAAGCAAGAAGGCTTACGTGTACAATTCGAACAACCGTCACTACTCTTAGGAGATTTGTTGTATTTTTGCAGGTATGTCTGGTGATGTGGTTTTTAAGTCTATTTAATTGGTTTCTTGCTTATCGCAAGATAGTGCTAGAGGCAATTGAATTTATTCATGTAAATCGGTTTTATGTTTATGTATGTGCCTGTTGAGTGTTTCTGTGTATATATGACCGAATTTATAAAAATGTCATGGAATGTGCATTTAAACAAATATTTTATAGCATTTCACATTTCGTTTAGCAAGTCAAGTGTTGCTGAATTGTTGTTATCCGCTTTGTATGGACACATTGTTTCTCTGAAAAAGTGTTAACAATTGCTACCAACTGCGGTAATTTGGTGGCGAAAACAAATGATTTTATTTGGACACCATTTTATGCATTTCTTTTTTTTGTTTCGGAATTTATACTTGCTCTAAAATATCCACACATAATGTGAAACATTTTGATTCAGACATAATTTTTACCATGTGATTGTTAGTTTGTACATATTTGCATATATATGTATATATATATATATATATATTTATATTTAAATATATGTATTAAGTATATGTAAATATAAGCAGCGTAAAAAGTACATATAACGGAATTATATTATAAAGTGTTTAATACCTTCTGTGCTGTATTGGGGTGGTGGTTATAGTTTGAGTACTTATAAATTGAATACTTTGTTCCTCATACTTTCATGTGCAAACAATCCTTTGTAAGAGAACTTTGCTTTATTCCTTTCTGAGATTGCGCATTCAAAACTATTGAGTTGGGTTGAAGTTTAAGGTCACGCCCAGTTGACAACATTTAAATTTTTCATAAAATATTTACATTACATACATATACATAAGGAGTTGGTTTGAATGTTAAGCTTTAGATAAATTTAAGTTGACCACAATCGATGAAAAAAATTGAATATTGGCATCGGCACGAATTGAATATTGGCATTTTGCAAACTTAATTTTTATTATTTTACCATACAAGTGTTTTCGATTATGTTAAAACATTTATTGTGGTATTTAGGGTAATAATTTTTATTCGTGAATTATTATATTGTATAGTTTATAGTATACATTTGATTAAAAATTCTTAAATGATTTTTCATATACTTTTAGATAGTTCATCTACTAATACAACTGAAAATCCCTCTTCACCTACTTCGCTGAGTCCTAATCACAACAACCATATTGGTAATAATGGCAGTGGCAATAACCTATGCAATATTACTAGCAATAGCACAAGGTCATCTTCGCCACATGCTCCATACCATGCTATTGGTACACTACTACAATCTCATCACTCGAATCAACAGTCGCTTAGTCACCAATCAACAGTATCCAATAGTGGAAATCATCACGCCCCCACGCATTCTAATTCTAGTTATATGCTACCCACTAGTTCGAACGAGTCTGATGATGAAGGCGAAGAAATTATTGAAGAAGACGACGGTATCGACGGTCCCTCTGATGGCTCCTCGCCACAGGGGGATGCCAATCAATCAAAACGTAAAAAGAAAACTCGTACGGTATTCTCAAGAGCGCAGGTGTTTCAATTAGAATCAACTTTTGATTTAAAGCGTTATTTGAGCTCATCGGAACGAGCTGGCTTGGCGGCTTCGTTGCGTTTAACGGAAACGCAAGTTAAAATATGGTTTCAAAATCGTCGCAATAAATGGAAGCGACAGTTGGCAGCTGAATTAGAAGCTGCTAACATGGCAAATATGGCGCATGCTGCTCAGAGACTAGTACGCGTACCAGTTTTGTATCATGATGGTGGTAGTGCAAGTTTTGTACCTCCACCGCCACCCCATCCTCACGCTATGCAATACTATGCTGCTGCTGCGGCGCGCAATGCTAGCCCTCCTCGGCCGCCGCTTCAATCGCTGGTATAGGGAGTGGGGTGTCTAACAGCAGCGGCAATAGCGGCCGTCACTGCTGCCGGCACTTCCACTAACAGTGGCCGAACAACAACACAATCATCTCCATTTCACCATATGCTACGAATGGAGCAACCACCGCTATCGACATGTAATTATTCCCATAAGGACGACTCTGACGCAGAAGATACTGCCATAGATGTGGAAGCTGACGATGATCATGGGAGAGATGATAAATTTTCAATAAACAATATCTCTTCCTTTAAAAATGACGTTTCGCTTAAAACATATCACATAGAAAGGCATAGTGGCCTTCAAATGGAAGAGGACAAAAATATAAATAATCAGCTGGGAATCAAACAGAAGCAAATGCAAACACGAAAATAGTGATAACTACATAACTATTTGTAAGATCTTCATTATGAGAATCTAATGGCATTTAGTTTATGCAGCATACTTATTTATATTGTGTCATACAATAAAAAGAATTTTTTTTGGGAAATCACAGTGTAAAATTTTTTGTAAATAAAAAACGCATTTATAATTTACGGAGATAACATTTAGGCACATTTAATCATAGGCCGTTTATTTATGAGTTGTTTTTAATTCAATGTCTTATGCCGAAAATAAGTTTTCATTATGTAAATTTTGTTAGTTTTGTTATATTAATATTTTTTTGGGCAAGAACCCGAACTATAAGATGTTTCTTCCTTACAATTAGTTTGCAATTTATATTTTTAGTAATTTAAATTTTTAGTAATGTGCATTATAAAATACAAACTGAGAGCTTAATTTCATATATTGTAAAATTTGTATACCCTGCATCACTTGTGGCAAAGGGTATATTAAGTTTGAGCGAATGTTTGTAACTCCTAAACGGCAAATGCCACATCCACCTTCAGTTAAACCGATCGATTCAGAATCAAAATCTCTAGCGATTAAACCATGGCGTCTGTCCGCCTGTCTGCCCATGTAAATTTGTGCGCAAGCACAGGCCGGAGTTTTTGAGATATTTTTATGAAATTTTGCACAAAAACATGTGTTGGCCCAAAGAGGAACCCTATTGAAAGTGGGCCAGATTTTAGAACCCCTTCCCATATAAGATATATATAATATGTTATAATAAACGTCTTTACAATAATTTTAATTTTTCACAATATTTGACGAAAAATAGTTAATTAGTTAAATAACTGTTTGTATACAATTTGGCCCCGATCGGACTATTTTTAGAACCCTTCCTCATATAACCAAATTGCCACAATTTTATGAAAAGTATAATAGTAACTAGAAAAAAAATTCAATTTAACACAAACAAAAAAATAATAATAAAAAAAAAAAGTTCGTAATATTCGCGATATTTTAACCACTTAGAAATTTTTGATAATACAAGTAGTATAAAAAATAAAATTTTTCATTTTTCAAAGAAACAAATTAAATTGAATAATATATCAAATGGTGTCGGGTATTTGATTGTCGGGCTTGACTATATAATTTTTTACTTGTTTAAATTCTTGCTTTTTTACATTATTTATTATATAATGTATTGTCATTATATATTATTGTATATTGTCATAAACATTAAACGTCATAAATACATTTATATTGCCCTTATTTTAATTGAAAATATGTAACTAACAAATTGAAAATAACTTCAATATAAACGGCCTAGACTAGACTATTCAATGTCCATTATGTTGTTATAGATAATGTAAAAATAATTATTATAACTTTTTTGTACCCTCCATAAAAACAACACCCAGAAAGAGGTGTAAGAGACCCTACAAAGTATATATATATATTCTTCATTAGCCTCAAAAGCTGCGTCGACATAGACATGTCCCTACGTGCGATTGCCTATTATTGGTCCTCTCACAGATATACATTTTGAGATATTGACCTGAAATTTTTTCCCCACACTTCCACTTTATGCACACGGGCCGTTATTTAAATTGTCAAAATCGGTCAAAAGCCAGAAATTGACATACATTTGTTTATCCGCTGCAAAAATTTACCCATTAAGTTAAAAATTGATACGTATATTTATAATTAACCCATCTATAGATGAATCAAAGTGGGCAAGGTCAAGTAACATACGTTCATAATTTACGAAAAACGTTATGAAGCGTAAAACTCGAATCGCACGTTTGTACGTAATAATTGTACTTGTCTAATTGTGCACCTCCTGCTTGTATGTAGATGTGGAGGGTATTTAAGATTTGGCCTAAGCCAAATTTATTTATTTTGCTGGTTAATCTAATTTTTTATTTTTTAAGTTCTCTTGATATTTCTCTTTTTTAGGCAAAATAAGTAAAAAGAAATTTAGTTTAGGATTGCCGGTTTTTTGTTGTGACACTACCGTTTTTCATAAAGGGTTAAATTGATACAACGTATTGTTATATTCCATTGTTCCTAAAAATACTTAAGTTCGTTCATGAGTTTACATTTGTATTCAGACCATTTAAAATACATTTTGCAATATTAGTTAATCTGACTATGACCATTCAATAGTACGTATTAGCCTGCTGCATTTAAAAGACAGGACAACTCAGTATTCAATAACGTTTATCTGTCTTGTTGCTCAAATTGTACAATAAGTTGTTGGACATAATTTTTATTTGATTATATAATCATTCGAAAAGAACAATTGCAATTATTTGTTTATTATTCTATTATTTCTTATTACGTTGTAAATTCTTCCCTTATTATAACATAAAAGTGAGTAAATGTAGCCTTAAGTAATGATAAGTAAAATTATATATAATAGCGTGTAATAAAGAAGACATGTACATAAATATGTAGGTGTTATTTAAAAAAAAAAATAACCATTCAAAGTGAATATTGCTTATAATTTAAAAAAAGTTACAAGCTTCGGCAATTTTATTTCATTGTTTTCAAGTAATACAAGATCAATGCAACTAAGTTACGAATCGTATTGGAATTTAACTGAAGAATATTTAGACCTCAACATTGTTCGAGTTAAACAAAAAAATATATTGAATTTAGCTTGGGCACAAATATTAAACTGAGAACAAATGGAACGAAATACTTTGTACTTATGTTTCTCTGTCCATATACTTGTTTTTATATTTTTACTTTATAGCACGGTCTGAGAAAAACAAAACTATTATGAACCAACAATAATCAATAAAGTTAAATAGTTATAAGAATTAAAAAATTAATTCATAAATCAATGCTTGCATGGATTTATAAATAAATTTAAAAACATATTATTTTCTTAAAAAAATTTAATTTTTTTATTGAGCAGGAAGTGACATACGAACATTTTCTTGTAGTTCCTCACATTCGCGACCTTTTTCGTCCACTGTATATTTCTAATATAAACGTGTACAAACTATACATATAGGTCATGTATAGTTTGTACCAGGAACTTTAATATATTCCAGAGGGTGAGTCCTACATAAAACGATTATTAATTTTTATAAATATTTACCTATATGCGTATTGAAATATTGTAAATTTTTTGAAAATGAAAGGGCTAATAGACTTATATGATAAGAATAGCAGAGAGCACGCTTAGGCTTGGTTCAAAGTTTTTATGCTTTTCATACTATGATAATGAAAGTTTTTATAAACTACCAGAAGGACATTTTAGAAATTCCCTTTAGCGTTTCGGAACCACAAGGAAAGATACATTTTTAGCGGTAGAAGAATAAACATTATTATTAAACAAGGGAAAATAATATAGTCGGTCAAACCCGACCCTACACCACTTGATATATTATTCAATTTAATTTTTTTCTTTGAAAAATAAAAAATTTTATTATACCCTGCTTATTCTATACCTACTATTGTCAAAAATTTCAGAATTTTTTTTTTATAATTTTTTGTTTCCTTATGAATTTGTTAAATCGATTCAGATTTTGATTCTGAATCAATTGGTATAATTGAAGATGGGTGTGAAATTTGGCGTTTAGATGTTACAAACATCCGCACAAACTTAATATACCCTTTTCCACAGGGCAGGGTATAAAAAATTATTTCTAAACTATTGTTCGCCATGGAACTCTTGGTCTTCAAAGGTGATTTTAAAAAATTAGTACTTTGTACCCTCCATCTTAGGGATGAAGGTATACTAAGTTTGTTCTGCCGTTTGAAACACCTAGAATATTTCGTCCATCGATGTGATAAAATGGGCCTGATCGGATAACAGGCACACCCACAATTAATAAAATTCTTTATATCTGCTACAAAAATTGACTTAAGTTGCATATCAATAGTTGTTCCATTCATCGATATGCCGAAAATGGGCGTGGCCGCATAACAAACACGCCCACATCGATGGGATAACTATAAATACGTGCACCAAATGTCAAGTTCAAAATAGTTGCCCATTTCATATAGAGATCTGCGTACAACAACCAAAAGCGCCCGTGAGAAAGCCAACAACAGATGACACACGGACATACATGTCTATATTGTTTTTGTTTTGATGAAATAATAAAAAATATATACACTCTCTGACGCCTCAAATGGAATGACAATCTTAGTATACCCCAACTTATGTGGAGGGTCTAAAAATTAAAACAATTCTTATGTTGGTGTAGCAAAGGTAAATATAAAAAGTATTGATGCGATTATTAATACATTATTTGGAGCAATTTTGGAACTCTGTTATGTTTCCATACCATTATGTTTTCCTCCTCAATGTAAATGTGCTTTGCTAAAATCTTATTCGCAATTTTTTTTGCTAATACTGATGTTTGCCTGAACAATATTATAGACGAGGTAATCACATAAAATTTACTTACTTCCTCAAAACATGAATCGGACTGATGTTGTGGTCTTCCGCATTACACTATACAAATTTTCCCTCCATTCTAGCATAAACATTATCAGTTAAAAGAACTACGTCTTTCTTCTCCACTTTGATGCCCTTCTCACCAATGCCATCTACGAAAAGGTATTGTAACATTTCTGTGTCAGTTAGCCGAAGTTTTCGTTGTCTCCGCCTTGTTTTTCTTGAGTTTCTAAAAAGTAACATTTATCAACACCTTAAGGGTGCATAGGGACTGCCGTGTCCCATTGAAAAAAAATACCTTATGAGAAAATGTGTATATTGTAACTCGTAGTTACATGATGAAAATTGAAAATGAAAGTACAAAGTTTCAGCTCAATATCTCAAAATATGTGACCAAGGGCTAATATAAGAACGTAGGGACTTATGTGGCTTAGATTTTGATTCTAATCAAATATTGTGAGGTCTATAGCGCCTCTTTCTGCGTGTTGCAAGAGGACAATGACTCGTTTTTTCTGAACAACATATTATAGCACAATATAAATTTTGGAAGTTAGTGGTGTAGGGTATTATATGGTGGGTCTTGATGTATGTATGGATTGCTTGCCAAACACAATCTTCCAAATAAAATAGATGATTTTTGCATTTGTGTAAAACATAATACGACTAATAATTAATTATCTTAAATACAAATATTTAATCGATACAATTTATCCATGTATGTGCTCAATGTCTATATGTGGTATCGTATGCAAAATACAAATAAAGGGTTTTTACTTGTTACTTATTACAATGCGTGAATGTGTAGTTAAAGAAAAAAGAATAAAAAGATCATATATCACTTATAAGAGACACTAGGGCGTCTCTTATAAGTGCAATACTCATATCGTATTGCATATATTTTAATAAAGTATAATAAAAAGCTCAATAAGAAAAATAGCTTTGTACGTAATGCGAATAATCCCCCCATTTATAGATAGGTGGAACACATGAGATATCAAACTGAAATTCCGTATGAAATCTTCAATTTATGTAGGTGGTCTCCGTAATTAGCAAAATCCTAACTATTACCTTTGCACTAGTTATCTTCTATGGGTAAGGTTTAAAGGTAACATGAAAAACAACTTGAAAACACGTAAGAAAGGCTTAAGCTAAATTTTAAAGACCCGACTCTCCTACACACCAACAGTAGTCGTGGCAGATACTTGATCGACTTTAATATTTTCACTTGTTGTATCCTTCACATAAGATGGGAGGTTTACTAAGTTTGTCATTCCATTTGAAGCATTCCATAGTAGGCGTCAGAAACTCCACAAAAAAAAACTGAGTCGATCTAGACATGTGCGTTTGTGTATCCGACAGCTGTTGGCATTCACGGTCGTAAATTTTGAGATAAGGAGTTAAAATTTAATATTTATTATATTTTATCCATCGATATGCCAAAAATGAGCGTAGTGGTATAGCAAACACCTCCATAATTTACATAAAATTGTACTCAGCGCAAAATTCAACTTGCAAGCTGCAAGCTTAGGGATCTTCCAAGCCCACCAATTGTATGTAGACTTTAAGATTTCGCAAAACCAAATTTAGTTGTCTTACTTGATTAATTATTACAATAGTCAATCGTAAAATAGAGCTCTTGTATATTTCATTTCGTGCTATTGTTCAGATATTGTTAAATTGTTTAAAGTATACCACATGTTTATATATTAATATTATACAATATAAATAAATGTTTTGACAATGGTTGTAAAAATTACGTCTAGTTTGAACAACATGCAATAAATCTTATTTTTTTTCATTATTATACCATGCAGCTACTTCAGCTCTTGAAAATTATTTTTATATATAAATATGTATATATATTAATCTTCCTATGAGAATTTTAGGCTTTATTTACTATCTAGTCACCACTGATACTTCTTTTATTAAGGATATGTGCACATATTGATGTGTGTTGTGTTTTTTAAATAAATTTCATTTCACTTAAATAAAAATTGTTGAAATAAATGTTTTCTAGTATGTGCATAAATTGGCAAGTTATGGTTTTTTGTATAGTGCCCATATTCCCTTATGAGCTAAAGCATGAGTTATAATGTGTGTATAATCTTAAGGCATACCTAAAGTAAAAGCAAAGCAGCGCAGTAGAGGGGAAGGAGGACTTTGAAGTTAATTAAGAAATTACTGCAGGCATTCATGACCTTCTCTTTTCTTTTTTATTTATTTTTTTACTCTTCACATGATAGGGGTAAACTAAGTTTGCCATTCCGTTTGCAACTATTAAGAGGAAGCAGCTACTAAGTATATATGTATACTCTTAATCGGCATCAAAATCTGTTTCTTAGTCTCTGTCGCTAGATTGCTATTTAAAAACAGTTGACAGTCACTATTACAATTAATAAAAATCTTTCATGGACAAAAGATACGCTACAATTTAGAAAACGCTTTCTTTGTATAGGATTGCACCGTTAAGTTGTAGTGTAACACATACTTTAGAAGAGTATTACAAGCCCAAAGTTTACACATTAATATGGAGCCAAAGCCAAGCCAAGCCAAACATAGCCTGTATACCTGTTGTTCACTTAGTTAAAAAAAGAAAAAACTCTATTCAAATTAAACTCATACAAAACTCGTTAGCACTTAAGAGTATATGCAATATATGGATGCGCATTGAAGTGGGCCCAAAAAGCACTGTTTCGTTTTGCGCGTTTTTAGGAATATATGAGATTAATAAGCTCTCTAAAAAGGAAAAAATCGATTTACATCTTCCATTCCCGCAAGAGCGTTACAGTTAAAATTTTTTTTGAAAAACATGACATTTTTGAAAAAAAAAACCTCATATTTATACACTAATACAGTCTGAAAAAACGAAAAAGTGGTTTTTGAGCTCGCCCGAATGTGCATTATTTCAACTGATAATATTCAGTTGTCCGTACTCAGCTAAAAGTTTTTTGTACGGGTATGTATGTTAAATTAAAAAACAAAAATAATGGTAAACAACGTAAACTTGGCATACGAAAGATATTGATTCACACTACACGTATCTATATATTTAGCTGAAAAAACCCTTAGAAATTCTACTATTTGATTCAGGAAGTTTTGCAGATAAATATAAAATTGGCTAGCATTAGTTTAAATTTTTCTGAATATCGGAGGAATGAAAAACTTTATTTTAAGTGTATAAAATGGGCAAATCAGTTAGTATTTAGTACAAAACATTAAAGCAAGTTTTTGGAGGGAATTCTCTATAAATAGTTTTACGTATCACGATGATTGTTTTCTAAATATTTTTCGACTTGATTGAAATTCACATAATTTTAATGTATGCATCACAATTATACTCTAAAAAAGGGTTGCATTAATGTGCTGTAACTGATTGTAAAAATGGCTGGTATCCATTATTTGGCCAAAGCTGAATTTCAGTATTATACATATATGTATTTATTATAATTGTACAATTTTTTGGCACAGCATATTTCTCTTAATGAGTTCGTCATATAAAACAGTGTACAAGAAAAAAGCACAGACACTTGCTTAAAATAAAATAAAATAAATTTGGAAAGGGTTATGTGTAAATAGCTTATTTAGGTAATGATAATTTAAAAAATCACTGTCTCTCCTTTGAATAGAAATTCATTTAAATCATGAATGTTATGTTATATTTTGCTACGTTATGTTATGTTATGTTATGTTATATTATGTTGTGTTATGTTATCTTATGTTATGTTATGTTGTGTTATGTTATGTTATGTTATGTTATGTTATGTTATGTTATGTTATGTTATGTTATGTTATGTTATGTTATGTTATGTTATGTTATGTTATGTTATGTTATGTTATGTTATGTTATGTTATGTTATGTTATGTTATGTTATGTTATGTTATGTTATGTTATGTTATGTTATGTTATGTTATGTTATGTTATGTTATGTTATGTTATGTTATGTTATGTTATGTTATGTTATGTTATGTTATGTTATGTTATGTTATGTTATGTTATGTTATGTTATGTTATGTTATGTTATGTTATGTTATGTTATGTTATGTTATGTTATGTTATGTTATGTTATGTTATGTTATGTTATGTTATTTTATGTTAAGTTTGCAAAATTTACCAGGAGGCGTCAGAGATCTTTCATATATTCTTGATCAAAAAGTGATGTCTATGTGTCCGTGTTTTTTTTTTTTTTTGTTAGGTGGAAAAGCATCCCTAGCCTGAGTGTGGGACTTTAACCCGCTAAAAACCACTTATGCTCCTTGGGAATGACCGTTCAGGTATTCAGGAAGGATGGCCGTTCAGGCCATTCCAGCTGGCCTATGTGGGCACTCCTCGCGTCTTTGCTTCCTTAAAATATTATCGGCAAATACACATACAGCAGACCAATTATTTTTACTACGCAACATATGTGCCACCAGGTTCTTGGGGGTAGGCCACTAGTTCTGACTGAAGCTTGCAGCGTTTCTCTCTGTATTTTAAGTTGACAAAAAGACACGCGTCCTCTACGCAATTGCATTCACTACATAATGAGCTAGCTTCAATCTTGAATCTGTAGAAGTATTCTCTGAATCACCCATGGCCACTGAGTAATTGTGTAGTGTAGAAGTCGACATTGCCATGCTTCCTACTCTTTTCGTCTCGGTAGGAAGAACCATTGGCCATATATGTAGATTCCTTTGCCAAGAAATCTATGGGATCATGCCACTAATTATAAGAGCTGCATCGTCGGATACAGTGCGAAAAACGTTAGCAACTCTCAACGCACATGTTCGATAGGTCGTCTGGATACCTCTCATGAACGAAGCAACTTCCACAGACATATGCCAAATGGGTGCTCCATATAATATGGCTGACTTTACAACCTACGACATTGCCTAGGACCCCGTATGTTGGGCATAAGCCTCGAAAACGCAGTGACGACATTTGCAGCTTTTTCACCAGCTAGTCTTAGATGTGCTTTATAGCTGAGCCTAGCGTCTATCATTACGCCTAAGTACATAATGGCATCTACCTTTATATGTTCACATCGCCCACTTTTATTAAAATACGTTCCAGCTTTTTACGGTAGGTAACAAGCACCGCTTCAGTCTTCTAATCAGCCAAAGTCAGGCCAACCGATATAAGCCACTCGGTAAATTGAGTTATTGTCCCATTCGCCATCCTAGTGAAATCCTTCAAATGTTTTGCAACAACTACAATGGTTAGGTCGTCAGCATACCTAACAATTTTAACTGCCAAGAGAACGGGAAGTCGCAATATGTCGTCATACATAACGTTCCATAAAATTGGCCCTAGCAGAGAACCTTGCGGTATGCCACCAAAGATGAGCCGTTTTTTGTTCCCTGAATCAGTGTAGTACTCGAGGTACCTACCGGAAAAATAATTGGCCACAATATTGATTAAATACTCCGGAACCCTGCGCTGCCTTAGGAAAGCAATTATATTCTCCCAGTAGGCAGAGTTGAATGCATTTTTTATGTCTAACGTTACCACGAAGAAATAATCTTTATTTCCGCCTTTCCAACGCTTACCCTCAATAGGTGCGGTTGCTATAGAGTTTATGACCCTGATGGCATCAAGAATGGAGCGGCTAGTGCATCTTCTATACGACAAGCTATTATTTCTCATATATTTTTCCCAGTGTATGAAGATGAATTCCACAAACATATCAGTGTGGGCAAGAAGAATCATTTTTATAATCTAATTTGGAATGCCATCAGGTCCCGGTGAATTCTAAAATTAATTTGCGTTGCCATAGCCGCAACATCTTCATGGGATACAAACTTCACTTCATCGTTGTTGCACGAAAGAGTGTTCACAATGTTAATTATTAAGTCGGAATTAGTCGGCTGTTTTAAAGATTTCATCCTCTTCATAACCATTTTATACGTCATGCCCCAGGGCTCCGAATTAATTTCCTCAAGCAGATCTTGAAACACAGCTTTCGTGCTAGCAATTATGGCTTTTTTGAGTTGCCTTCTCTTTTCTTTAAACCGTGTCTGTTTTAAGACAAAGTCACTACAGGAAGGTGATGTTTATTAAAAGATCGCCTTAACATTGATCCGTCACAGGCTCTTTCAATCTGCTCTATTACCTGTGTCACCTTATTGTTAGCAAGAACCACATTGTTTAAAGGTCCCAGAAGGTACAGAAACAAATCCTTATCCAGTGTACTTAGCTTCCATCTAGTGAGTGGACAAAGATAAGTGAGTGGACGGGGATAAGTGCAAGGCCTATTTGTCGACATGACGTCACAAATAACTGCTTCATGATCACTGTGTGTATAAACATCACTAATATACCACGTTAGCCAGAGCGTTATTAGCAAAAGTGACATCAACTATGGACCCGCGACCGTTCCTTACGAAGGTATGTTGCGTCCCGGTATTGAAAATTGTAAGGTCAAGACGAGTTAATTCCTCTAAAAGAATTCTGCCTCTATGGTTAGTCCATGGACACTCCCATTCGCACGCCCAAGAATTAAAGTCACCACCAACAACTACAGGGTTTTTTCCTTGCGCGTCCTCGAATAGCACTGTATTTCGAAATCCTCAAGACTAGTACTAGGAGGAAAGTAACAGCTGTATATATAGACACGAAACCATCACCAGCTGAAATAATGTGAGCTCTAGTTGATTACAGGCCACAGTGCCAAATTGCAGCCCCGCCCGTGTTGTCTTTCATCCAGTCCGCCGTTGGATCGACTCTGTACGGTTCACTGATGAGAACCACATCAATATTAAGATCTCTGATGTTTTGTCTTAGCAAATCGTGAACAAGGCGATAGTGATTAACATTAATCTGGTTTAGCTTCATTAGACTTTTTAACTAGATTGCTCTTTGGTTTACACGGCATCTTTTACCCGCAAGGGGGTGATTAAAAATATTTGCCTTGCTCTCTGCAGATAATACAACATGGTCTATTCGTACATTGTTTGGCTTGATGGTTAAGCTCACTACAGTTTAAACAGCATTTAATTCTGTCTTGCCCAACTTTGCAATTTCTAGCTATATGGCCAAATTTCATACATTTGAAGTGTAAGGATGGATTTCTCTCTTATCCAACTTAAAACCCAGCTAATTTTTATTTTCCCTGCTTCCAGTAAAGCTGTGGCAAGCGTCCTTGAAACCGATAGTGATGCAGTCCGAGTACCGGCGTAAACTTTTCTCAAGGATAATATTTCCTTTTTCTCGGCAGTGAAACTGCTGAACTCTGCTTGAAGAGAGAATTATCTGCTGTTGAGTTTTGCTGAAATTCTAGTAGCATTTCGCCTTTAAGTGTTTTCCTTATCTTGGCAATATTTTCGCCCACCTTTTGCAGCGCCGTATCACTCTTTACCTTCTATATCACTATATAGATAGACCACCTATCTTTTTTATAACAAGGCATTGGCATGTTCCAATCCGTGGCACAATTGTAAAATTTATACGCAATTTTACAATCGCAGAATAAGTAAAGATGTTTTATGTGTCCCTTATTACACGTTCCGTTACTTGTCACTAAGAAAAGTAACTATTTACACAATTTGTGTACCGTTAGTTTTTTTTATTATTGTCAAACAAAGAACATGTATTTAATTCTCCGCGACACGTTCGCTCAGCTTGAAAATCATGGAGAGAAAATCTTTGTGTCCGTGTGTCCGTCTGTTATTGGCATTCTCCCGATCGCAAATTTTGAGATATTGATAAATTTTGAGAAGAGCTGAAATTTTTTACAGACACTTTCAGTTTTTGCCTTATTTCAATTTGGTCAAGAGCCACGTCCACAATCGACAAAAATCTATTTATCTGCCATAAAAATTTAGGTACAAAGTTGAAATTTAATATGCTTAAGTAAAATAAACTTATTTATTCATGTGCAAAAAATGGGCATGGTCGGATAACAGATTTACCCATAATCGACAAAAATCTATATATCTGCCACAAAAATTGTGACCTAGAATCTTTAAATTTTCGACGTACATTTATAATTAGGCTACCTATCGATGGGTATGATCGGATAACATACACGCCCACAATTTACAAAAATCGTTAGAAAACAAAGTATATCTAACGTACGGACACCTAGATGGAAGACTTGTTTTAATATATCTTCCGAACAACTAGTTCAAATTTTATTATTCACATACTGTTAAAATGTTCAAATATGTGATTACTTTCGCTTTACTTTCAAATCGGAATTTATTATATTGGAATCGAACTATTGGAATGGAACTATAAAGCGTAGCTCAGCACATTATGGCGATATTACAAAATTTGCGACTGTAGGAGTGCTGAAAGACCGGCTGCAAAGTTTAGGATGCCATTGCGGGCGTGTTCTTGGTTCGATTTTGCCCAATTGCAATAGGATATCCTAGAAAAACTTGAAAATTGTGTGGACAATATTGCAGTGAGTGGTGGGCGATAAGTGTTCTAACAAAAATGTGTAGAGACAGATAGGTTAAATCGATTTTTTTCTTGATGCTGATCAAAAATATGCCTTTGTGGGTGTGGCTCATCCATTTCTGATACTTAAAAAAGTTTGTACAATAACAATGTACCAACAAGTCATTATGATGAAGGGTATATATATAATAAAAAAAAAATAAACTTAAAGTCCTAAATAAATAAAATAAATGCAGTTTATTATAATTGGAATCAAAATCTGAATCGATTTAACCATGTCCATCTGTCTGCCTATGGTATATGTGCGCAAACTACAAGTTGCATGTTTTGACATATTTCGATGAAATTTAGTATAAGGATATGTATTGGCCCAAAGAGGAACCCAATTGAAAATAAACGGGATCGGACCATTTTTAGAACCCTTTCCCATATAAGGTCTCTTTTCCATATATGTAATAATATTTCACGAAGTAACTTATATGACAGTGCCTCACATATAGAGATACAACTAAACTAATTGTAGCACAATTTAAGGGGCTAATTGTGTAGCGTGTTAGATGGTCGGGAGTGACCGACTGTATCATGTTCACTGCTTTTTCCTTTTTTAACCCAAATACATTTTCTATTAACTCACAAATTAACAACTTTTCCAGTATTTCAGCTTGAAAGTGTTTTTTCGGCCCACCGTAGTGTACACTTCAATAAAATAGTTACATTTCAATGAATATTTACGACAAATATTTATTGGTTAGAAAGTTTACCCTTCCATATTTAACTCTATATTTTAAAGTTTTTACAATTCCTTGGCTAGACTATCACATTACCGTTGGATATTTTAGCCGACATTATTAATGTATTATTTAATTTTCACAGTACTTGTGCTTTTATCACATACGTTATGGTCTCGGCAAATCATTTACATTAATGTATTTTGGATCAGCTCATTATTTCAATACTTATTCATTTACCCTTTTTAAAAATTACGCATAGTATAAAAACAAAGCACATAATTCATACTCAAAACCTAAAACATAAAATTCAGTTCGGTAGTAATTATTGAAAGGTACCATGTTGAGTACATTATTTGTAACCCGTAATTTTCACACCAATATCCACACGGCAAAATGCGTGAATGTCCTGTTAAAGTAATAACATCTTGTTAAATTTCTATTTTGTCACTTTATTTGCAATTCCTCTTAAGTTGTTGATATTTTTCGAAAAAAGAAAATTGAGGGGCGTTTTACAACAAAAGCCCTCAGGCTCCATCCGTATATGTTTTACAGATCGTTTTAAGTTTAGCATTAAAACTTCATGAATGTATTTATTAACACATTGAGTATATATAAAATATAAAATGAAAGAGGATAACCAATGCGTTTGATACTGAATCTTGGAAAGAGTGGAAAAATTGGCGTAGGCCAAATCTTAAAAACCCTGGCCTCCTTATTTGTACATATTCAAGATTCGATATGAATAAATTATGTTTTATGTATATCTTTATTCAGAATAGTTGTTGGAAAGACGAGTGAATGCAATAACTTTGGATGTTTCTTTGGCCGCAGGCTAAATGACATTAAATAGTATGAGTGTGTATGTGTATGTGTTCAACACACAATGAACAATCATCAACAGCTTGCAGGCGGCATGTAAATAACAAAGGCATCGAGGTAGTGATGGAACTAATGACGATGGAACGACATCATTGCGCTTGTAGGAAAGCGTTTGACAATAAATTACACAACATTTCCTTCTGGGTGCAAGTTCTGCGGGCGCGTAAAAACCAATGTTTTCTACAACAACAAATGTTTTTTTTGTCGATTGCCAGTTGTCAGTTGTTGCTTTAAATTTCCTGCGAGAAGTACGAGTTTATGCATTTGTTGTCGATTACTCTAGAAATTACAATAAATGTGATTTGTAGGTAGGTAAAGTGCTACATATTACAGGAAATTTACAGTTGGAACAGCATAAGAAGTATGCATATACACACATAGAGAATAAAATAACATTGTTTAATGGAGAAATTGCAATAATAAAGAAGGCAGGAATACGATATGCGTGCATTATTATATAATGAAAATAAAATATCTGGCTTCAAATGTCAATTTAACAACTATACAATAAAAGTGCAGAATTTTTTTTATTGTAACTTAATTTAAACGAATAAAATACAGAAATAACAACGACACAAGAAATAGACTTGAGCCAACAGGAAATTCGTTGTTACCATGAGCATGAGAGTCGTGTTGTAATATGATGACCTTGTGCATTACGATAATCAAAATAAATTAGCCTTCAAACCTTAACCATTCATTTATGATCTCTTTTACTCATTTTACATAAATTGTGTGTATGTGGTGCAGCAACGCAGGAGGAAACGAGCGGTTTATGTATGGATTTAGAAAGAAATTGAAAATTCGAGAGTCTGGCATTAAATTTAATTTGCTTTGGATTACCTCGAATTGAAATAGGTGTTCATTTTCTAACTGCACCAATTCTTCTCAGCTGATATAGTAAATATATTCAGATTTCAATATCATTGCAAAGAATTCATTCAGCATTTTGCAGTAATTTTTATGGGATTTTCGTGTCACTGAGATTACTCTGTGTAATTGGATCGATATGTTCATGTACTTCTATGTTTTCGAGTTAATGTTATTGTATTCCTTCTCTTTTATGTGCATGTTCTTCTTATTGTCCTGCGTTAAAGTCCTTTTGTTTAATTGTAATGGGCTATAATTTGATTGCTGTCGTTTTTTGTTACAAGTAAATTATAAGTTACTCGTAACATAATGGTTCGTATGTGAGATTAACTAAGTTTAGTTTGAGCTTTTATTAATTAATGTTGCCACCTACGAAAAGTTACGATTAAATGGTGACATTATTTCTATATTTTTATCACACATGTGGACCATACGGAGGAAGTTGACTCGAAGAAGTTGATATCTCATTGCCACCGTGATTTGTTTTTTACAAAATGTTTAAAATAAACTCATTTAGTTGGAAGTTATTGCAAACGTGAATACTTATGTATACTTTTGTGATTCGCCCATTTCTTAAACAATCGTTTGAATAAAATCAATATATCCCTGATCATTATTATGGTGGTTACAAAACGCATTTACGCCTTAAGCTAAGTTTAACAAAAAGCTAAGCTTGCGTTTTCTCTTAATGTATACTTGAGTTAAATAAATACAATTTTGGTAATATATTCTTCTTTAAGGGAAAAGGAAAGTATTCAAAAATAAAGTAGGAGAGATTTATATGAATGAATTTAATCTTTAATTTTATAACAAAACTTAGCTGAACCTCGTGGGTTTTATACGCGTTGTATTAAATAATTTGATTGTAGGAAATTACCCACCACATTAGAATAAAACACAACAGCAATAATTTCTATATGTGAGTAAATACAATAATCCAGAGTAGTCCTGTGGGTTTAATTTTTTCGTTAATGGCTTTTTTATTGCCTCTAAAAGCACAACGTATTGCTCGAAACGCTTCTAGCAAGTGTGCTACTGATCAAGTTAATATAGATAATAGATCCTCTTCCCGCTTTTCGAAAGGTACCTTTACCTTAGTGTTTGTACAGAGTGATAAATTACTTCTTATAGCGTTTGTAAATTTGCGTCCCCAATTAAATTCGCTTCCAACGATAAGGGGGCGCCTGAGTCTAGTGTAGCCACTAAGGTATCCAGTATTTGTTATGGCAGATCATAATAACCGTAGCAGTAGTTTTAAAATAGTCGTGGGAGGAGGAGTAATCTAGCGTATGTTTTGTGTCTCTTCACAATACAGTTTTAGTGCTCCGTTATACTCTCCACCATGGTAACTTCATCTATAGCATTTATTTCTTTAATTAGACGTTTCGAAAGATATTTCAGAGACGCTTGCCCCTCAAGCGAATTGCTAATTATATCCTTGAATTCCTTAAATTGTCGTCCATTGTCGCTTAATTGGGGCATCAATTTGATTAATTTTGTGTTCTCATTTTTGTGACACACTCTTTTTCATATTTTTGTTGCTTTCACATGGTTTTAATACCTTCCACATAAGATGGGGAATATACTAAGTTTACATTTCCGTTTGCAACGTCTAGAAGGAGGCGTAAGAGATTCTACAAAGTTATTATATTATTGACAAGCATCTAAAACTGAGTCTATGCAGACATGCATGTCCGTGTATCCGTCTGTTGTTGAAATTCTCATGGTCTTCAATTTTGAGATATTTAGCGTAAATTTTGTTTAAAAAAATTTGAGCCATTAATGTTTAGTTTTTTTCCTTTTTTTTAAGAATGACTGAATTCATTATATTGAATTAATTTTGAGTAAAATATGGATTTTGAAGAAAGGCAACGACAAAAGTAAAATCTAATAAAGCGATTATAGGCAAGATCGCCTTGTTTACATTGCATTTCTCATTTTAAGCTGTGTCTGTATGTTTTC
Organism: Crataerina pallida; assembly: GCA_949710015.1. Lineage (NCBI taxonomy): Eukaryota > Metazoa > Arthropoda > Insecta > Diptera > Hippoboscidae > Crataerina > Crataerina pallida. The sequence goes on from OX453290.1 coordinate 14,542,070, forward strand.
TATTTATTGATCTAAGATGGTGTCTATTCAAGATTTGGCCTAACCCACCTATTTATATTTTACTTATTATTGCTTTAATTCGATAGATATGAAGCAAGAGATAAATTACTATTCAAAAACATTATAATTAAGAAAAATATGACTTATTTTATATATAATGTAAAAAGGGGTCTTTGTAGGCTTGAACTTATTTAAATTTGAATGCATAAGTTTAACTTCACATTAAATCGCGCTTAAGAAGATCTACATTAATGTTAAGTGATAAACATCATTTTACGCTAGATGAAACCACTCTGGTCAACATATTTTTATAGAGGCTACGTTGTGTGAGGTATTTTAAATAGAACAAGTACCATTTAACTAACGTATTAGGTATTAATTAAAGAAAGTTTATGAATGTGTAAATCATAATTTACTCTATCATATGTCTACCTGTAATTCTGTTTGCTTACCGTAAGAAAAACCTTTAAAATAACGGAAGGAGAACTGTAACAATTCAGCTAACGTAGGTCTATCACCAATAAACCCTTGCTGACATGGGGAAACTATGGAGTATATTGAGCGAACTGAACGCTTAATAACTGAATTTTCAAAAAGTTTAGGAAATATAATAAGTTTGGTTATAGCTCTATAATTCTCGATGGTATATCTAGAATCTTTCTTAAGGAAAGTAACGATGAAACTACTTCTAAATTTCAAAAAATTTCATCTTTCTATTTTAATCGAAGACCTTTTAGTTATTGGATGTTATGCATGATATACGTATATGTGCAATTGTTCCTAACGTGTGTTGCTTTGTAAATTCAAATATTTGTACATCAAATGGAAATCGTTATATATGAAATTTGATATATTTTTTATTTTTTTATTACTCTATTTAGTATTCTTGTTTCTTCTTGCTGAAATAAGACAGTTTTTCACAAAGTGTTATCCAATGTTTTCTTTGTGAAACCTTTTATGACAAAATAACCATACGTACATTACATCAAAAATCTATCAAAGTAATGTTTTTCGTTCTCTTATTCTTTTGTTTCAACATTTCATAAATTACACGAAAATATTCATTATTGTCTGTCCAAATGGTTATTGTGTTCTGATTAAGTTTGCCTTGCAGGTATTTACACAAAAAGGGCGGCCCAAAAAAACACTTTTTCTTTTTCAAGTTGCAAAAGTGCGTAAAGGTTGCGAATTTATGAGATTAATAATTCGTCAAAAAAAAAGCCGTAAGAGAGCGCTAAAGTTGAATTTTTCGAAAAACATATTTATACCCTTTAGTTTACATAATACGGAAGGCATAGTGAACTTTTCTTTTTAAAAATAAAACATTAATTCAATTGGAAGGCTCCTAGATATGTTACACTTAAAACATGGGACAATAAAGAGTTTAAAAATATATAGAATGTAAATTGTGAGCGTATTGTTATCAAACTCCGCCCTATTTTTACTATTTTACACACAATTACAACTTGAATACAGGAAAAGTGGTTTTCCAGCCAACACTAACGCACAAGAACCGTCTTTTTCCGAAGATAAAACACTGTCTTATTATTTTTTAAGTCCCAAATACGAACTAGGGCTTAATTTCGGGGGAGACCAAAATAAATGTATTTTTATATTCTTTAATTTAATATAAATTCTACACATCATACAGAATTTAAAATTTATTCAATTACAGTCATTTCATCTTCTTCTGGAACATCGTCATAAAATAAATTTTAATTTTTTAACAAATTTATTTCCTGTTGAATCATTGGTCCAAATCCCTCACGTCTTTTTATCTAGGGCTTATTTTCGGAGGATGTCTTATTTTAAAAAAAGTTTCAAAAATTGCAATAGGGCTTATTTTCGGAGAATGTGTTATATGTATGCGGAGAGCGGTGGTGTGTTTTCCCGTTTATGTAAATAGACTTTTTTATATACAATTATATAATTGTTGTTAGTGACTATTAGAAAAATGGCAGTGTTTTCGGCAATAACACTTAATTTGCACTTAAAAAAGTGTCCCTATGCCTAGGATAGAAATCTTTATGCTCTTGTACAGTACAATATTAGAATATAAGGTATAAATTGTTGTATATGTACATTTATTTTCACAACACGGATTTCATCTGGGCAATTAGACTCACACTCCCGTACAATGCCTACACTATTATTTATTTAATGGTTTTTATGGTAATGTTCTCGATTTTATGAGCCATTTATTTAATTTTCTATTTTTTCGGATGTTTTTTAAGGGTACATATATATATATATTTTGTGAGTATGTCTATATTTATAGCAATTGTTGTGGTTATAGGTCGGACGGTCGTCTACTTTTGTTGTTATACACAGGCACCGTTTTTTTACTTTTGCGGTATAGTTTTTTTTATTTTATTGTTTGTGTAATCATAGCCGTTAAAAAAGTACCGATCCAAAACTGTTTGATATTGTGTTGTATTTCTTTATATTTTTTATCAGTTGCGTTTTTTCAATAGCTTTTAATTTAAGTGCTCATCGCAGGCAATTTGATTGTTTTCTTTTTTATGTTGTGTTGCGTTTACAATTTATCTCGTTATCTTGTGTGTTCATTATTGTGTATTTATTGCCTTGGCAGACTTTTTTATTTCGAATATTATTTCATTTACTTTACAACTATTATTTGCTCTATGTTTTTATTATCGTCCACTATTATGTTATAGATTTTAGGTCACACGAGGCGCACCATCTGAACATCAGCAAATCACACATTCACAGAAATTTCGCTTTTCGGTTTTCGGATTGGTTAGGATATAGGTAAAGTCACTACTGATCCATCGAACTGGAGGTCCATGGCATCTAAACAGTTTGAAAGTTAGTTTAGTATTAAGAGCTATATCTTTTTTTTGCGATAATGTAACGTTCGAATGGTTCCAACGGATTTGACACGAAAAGTTGAAAAATATCATTAAGAATAGCCTGGTAATTTTGGTGCGAAAAGTAAATTTTTTTGCACTCATAATTTTTTTTTAAAAATACTTTCATTGTTAATTTTTATGGAAAATAATCTATTATATTGTGCTTCCTAACCGTTTTGAATATTATTTAATATTTTGCATTAATTTCGCTTAGTTAATATTTTTCTTGAGTGATCTTGTTTTAGTGTACATACATATGTTGTCATACATATATTGACAACCAGTAACAATGTTTCACATGAATTACTAATAAGCACCATTAATCATTGCTTTTTAGCATCTAAAATATTTCATCTGCTAAGTAATAACTAAATATCATAATTAAAATCTTTCGTTTTGGTTATATATTCCCCTAAATAGTATATTCGTACATACATTTTGTGCGCATATATCTATCTCGTTTTAGCGTAGAGTTTTTGGTATATCCCTACTTTAATTTACAGCTATCACTGTTTTCTATCTATAATTTAATACAGCCGCTGCTTGTTCATTATTACGAATAAAATATGTTTTTAATCTGTATATTTGATTTTGAATCCCATACTTTTTAGATATTATCAATTGTTGTTATATTACTTGCTCTTAAAAGGACATTACCGATGTGAAGTTTTTGTCATGTTGGCTGTGTAAGAATGTTGCACAGAGATGTTGGAGATTTCGTTGGTCTTAATGTAAATGTCGGCATATTAACGTTGAGTATATTAAGTTGTTTAAACAAACTCAACGTGCATTTGTTGACGTTAGTAGAGACTTAAGTAAATTGATTCAAAAATTTTATGAATATCAATCCTTATTTAATATTTGTAGATTTTAGGATTCTTTTTTGGATAAATAAAATAGGGCTGTTAATATCATTTCTGTTACAACAATGAAAATTCCACCGAATTTTGTGAATGTGTCTTTACCTCCACCTTTGGTGGCGTATTTCCCCTCGAGTTATGGGTCGATTAGTTTTGCCTTGAGAGGTTTATGAATACTATTTACAAACTCTATCTGAACTAATTGAGTACTATTACTAAAATGTAATAGGCGATTACTGGGCTTAATGTTCTCTAATTTGTCCCATATAGTGGTTTCTCGCTCTGACGCATTAGTTATCTCGGAAAATGGTTACCTTCAGCCTGTTTGTTTGTCCTTTTCTAATATTCTCCCTAAATGCAAAACGTCGACTAAAATTAAAAACTTTCTCTTTAAAAATCCAATTACGCCAGAATGTTAAGGTGGTTGAAGAGAACTAATTGGTTTTATTCTCTTGATAGACATGAAGGTATATCTCACCTTTGTATATTTTGAACTTTGCATATACCCCGAACTTCCTTCAATATTTCCTACACCTGTCCTGTTTGGTTTTATAAATCATTAAAATAAATTAGGAACCGCAGAAACAGATTGTTTAAAAAATTTAAAAAGAGTGCTACAACGACCCGATTTTTCCCCATACCGTTGAAGAACAAAAATTCCTTTCGGTTAGCGGAAAGACCTATTCCAACTCTTACAACGAATATTACTTTGTTTTAAAAGTAATATTAAAAACATTTTGGGGGTTTTTGATGGTAAATAGAAATTAAACAGAAACCTTGGGTTTTAAAAGTAATGATTTATCTGATCTTATAACCATTTTTAATGCGTTTGCAGTTTTTTTTAGATACACTTAATTTTCTCGCATCTTTAAGCTTTCATTATCTTTCAATATTTTTTCGAATATCTCTGATTCAGAAGTCTTTGAAGATTGAGGTCTAGATAGTATCCAATCACTAAAGCTTTAGTGTTAATAAAATATTATGATACACTATGTGACCCCTTGACATATTTATTCAATCTGTCTCTTTCTACAGACATTTTCCTAGATATGTAGAAAAATAGTAGCTTTTTTATTCCTTTATTTAAGAATGGTTCTAAGAATTTTATTCAGAGATATAGAGCTATATCTGTGTATATGTGTGTTGCCTTAACTCTCTGAAAATTTTATTACCGAGAGACTAGTTCGCTCATTAAATTCATGGTCTTGCAATACCAACACGGATTCGTTAGTAGGAGGTCAGTCGTAATATGTTAGAATTATTTTGCTATTTTAAAGAGATTTTTGCCGGTATGATATTAAATTATTCTTTTCATTTGTAGATCTTCTCAAGCGTGATTTGCAGGTATTAATTGTTTGACGCAAGGATAATCTTATATCATTAAATTAAAGCAAGTGCAAAAAGTTATCATTCGTAGAAGTTCGCCTATTTAGACTACATATATCATTGAAAACCACCTTTTAAATTGTGCCACATTTTATTGGTCTTCTACAATTTATCAAACGAATTTGACGACCCATATGTTACCAAGAGTCTATTTAAGTCTTTAGTCCAACCGACTCTTCAATACGCAAAAGTAGTATGATCATCCAATTATGATTGCTGTGTAGATCAAATTGAATCCATTTGAAAACAGTTTCTCCTCTTTGCTCTCCGAGGTGGAGGTCCTTCTCTAATTCTTTCTCCAATTGAATATCGTATGAAACTGTTTGACCTTCCGCTACTTCACAAAAGAAGAGTTGCCTTTGGTGTGTCTTTTATAGTAAATTTATTACCGGTTTTCTCCTTGGAGAAATTAACTTTAATTCCACTACGATATTATGTTTCTATTAATTTATCGTTTAATTTATAAATTACTTTCGTGTAGAGTGTTCTTTCATCGCTTTTTCGTGTCATATATTGCTAATAACATAAAATATGCAATTCTACGTTCATCGCAATAAAGTACTTATTTTATTATGTACATTAAGTTAGATAGACTGTGCATTGATGTATCCGTTTTTTGTTCGCAAATTTAAAACGTTCGTTTAGGCTATATACAATATATCAATTATACTACACTAATTTCAAAAAGCGAAATTAGCACTTTCTTTCTACATTTTTTCGGTATTTGAATATTTGAAATTGAATCAGCCGTTCGAAAGATTTATGAAAAAGAAAATGATAATAGAATATTCTTACATGGCCTGATGAATATGAACAATGCATACGTTATCCTTAGATCGACCACGCCTCTTCTGAGTTCTTCAAATTCTATTTGAAAGTTACTCCTGTACTACTTTTATATTTTCTTCGATTTTAGACTAAAAGCGAATCATATTTTAAATAGATAGAATGTGTAGATAGTTTTTGTCTTTAGTTTAATAATTTATTATTATATTATTAACTTAAAACACGATTATCCAAATGTTCGCTTAACTCCTTTCTATATAAGGCTATTGTCCAAAACAATTCATTAGCATGACAAAAAATCGGTATTACTAAAGATAATTAATTCTTCTTCTTCTTCTAAGTACCCACTTATTTAAAAATATTTTTTATGTCGACGTTTCAAGAATTGACTTAAATGAGAAACACATAATAAAGCATATATCGTAGTTACTCTATAAAATGTACGTAGGGTACATGGGGTAGAAAACAGGTTCGGCTTGTTATATATAAAACGGTAATAATATGAAATAATCTCTTCAAATATTTATAATATTCTTTTATTATTTATTTATATGAAGTAATAAATTCATGTAGTTTAAGCCTAATATCAAACTATCAGTAAACAGTTTAGTGGTTAAAATGTTTGTGGTTATGAGGACAATGAGGAAATTCCCACTTGGCTTAATGTATTAATCATATACTTCAGAAACCTTTTTGTTGTCTCCCTTACAAGGCTACTCACATATTGAATATCATAATTAAGAGAAGTAAACATGTTACAATCCGTCAAGACCAATCGATTCATATGCTACACCACTTACCACCACAGTAGTAAAATTTGTTAAGTATTATAGGTTTATAGAGGTTATCGTCATGTAAGGGTTATTTTGTAAAAATCTTGGTAGGAAGTAAGGTTCTAAACATAGTTCAATCTGATTTCAACCATTTTTTACAAACATTTTGAAAATTGTGACCTTTTTCTATATGATCGAATAATCTTCTTTTATGGGACGTTATAGGAGGAATTACAAACACCTGCACAAACTTAATATGCTTTATCCTACAAATGATGTAAGGTATAATTATTATCTGCAACATTAAGGATGCGCACCTCATCTCATCATTCTTCAATCTGCAATTTTTGAATGATTGTATTTATGGAGTTTTATGTTTTATGTTTTTGTTCATATGCCATAAGTACAGTTGTATATATGATGAGAGAGTTAAGAAAAGTACAAAAGCTACATTTAGCTTGGGTTAAATCTTGGACACCCTCCACAAATATGCATGACAACTAGTGAGCTATATATTTTAACTTGAAGGTAGAATTTTGCTTAAAAGAGAAAGCGAGTCTATTATAATATTCTGCACTTTTTTGTATATCCTTGGATATGGTCAGAAATAGATATATGATCATGCGGATGCACAGATACAGAGAGACTCTTCTGGTACTTGCAAACGAATTGATAAACGCAGTATATCCTCGCTTTAACATTAGAAGGGTTTATAAAATCAAGATAAAAAGCGAAATTCAATCTGTCGAAAATAGATTAGAGACCAATTATGTGCTCTTTAAGGGTTGCCGGTAGCTATAGCGGCAGTAGCTCACCCACCTCTTCTTTAGTGAAGTTCTGGGATTCGCTTTGTTACGTTAAAAGCATTTCTTCATCATCAGCATCATTATCATACATATTATAATCATCATCAAGTGTGGAGTTTAGGGAATTAGTGATTAAATTTATTCCAGTAGAAAAAGAGAAAAAGCGAGAGAGCTAGTGATTTAACAACAAGTATACAAACAACCTAATTGAGTTGTTATTTGCTGCTATTAACACCAGACAAACCTGATTATCATCAACGACACCATCCACTTGCTTTTTGCTACTTGGCATTGAACCAAATTCTATTGCTGTTGTGCTTGCTATTGTTGTTCACATTTTGTTTTGTACGCTGTGCGTATACTTATATGAAAATCTACTTATCGATTCTGTTATATAAACGACAATGCTATGAAATTACTTTTGCCACCATCGTAGTTTGCGACCGTTTAACAATATGTTGTTGTAATGCTTTTGGTTAATCCCACCCCTGTGGCACTCTATGCGATTTTACTACTCGTCCAATATATGTAAAATATGTAAAAAGGTTCAATTTAATAGAGTGAAATTCTTAGTGCTATCAAAGCAACAAACTGAAATCTTTCTGCCTACCATTCTCATCCTGTTCGTAATTGTAATCATGTATGAAACTTTATTGTGGGTACACTATACAGTGTGTGGATGTCGAGTTAAATGAACCCAATTAAATACTCGTGATTGATGTTTTGATTTGCAGAATTTATGTAGAATATTTGTGTTGTGCCATAAATGTACAAATACGTTACAATGCTGGTTAAAATGACTATAATGGAACGAGTGACAGTGGAAATCGACTTGTTATTGTGTTATTATTATTCCAATGATTTGATATGTTTTCTTCCAGGAACAGATACATTTTAAAACTTGTTAAAGTAATTATTTTTGTCCATAATTTGGTAACTGGGAAGTACATTTTGAATCGATCGCTATAGTAAAAGGTCTACAGTATCTACAGCCGTTTATAAACACTACAAATATGGTGCAGCATTCAAATTTCTAAATATTTGCGGCCTTGGCAGTATTATTTACGAACTTATCCACAGATATATGAAAATTGTATATTAGTTTATAAAGTACATTTTACATATATATACATAGAGTCCTTGAGGTCAATATGGTGGGTAAACAAATTATTAATGTCGGTTTTATTTATACCTTCCCCATTATAACAGGGGATACACTAAATTCGTAATTCCATTTGAAACTACCAGAAGGAAACCTCCTTCACAGACTTCATAAGTTATATATATTCTTGGTAAGTATCAATATCCGTAATCAATTTGGTACGATCGATTAAGAGATGGAAATTTTTGTTATATAAAAACCTCCTTCATAATGGGGCGTTTTATGAGGAGGAGTTCTAAAAAAGATCTCGTTTCAGTCTACTTTAAACAGCGATTACCTTTTGGCCATAACATATCCATTTAATGAAAATGTATTAAAAAATGGGATGTGTAGCTTGCGCGTTAGTATTCATGGACACATACTTAAATCGCTTGAAAAATTATTCTGAATTGATCGCATATGGATTGACCTGATTTCTTCAAAGTCACTTCGCCCATTTTCAACACATCCATGGATACATTAAATATAAATAAAATTTTAACTTTTTAACATCATCATAACTTCAGCGTTATATCTCAATTTTTGAGACCATGAACATTTTAAAAACAGAAATGCGGAGGTACAAACAGAGGAGTTCAATCGATTCTAATATTATTGCTTGTGATTCTAGCCAACTCAAGAACAACTTAGTATGGCCCCATCATGTGTTAAGGATATAGGCCTTTGAGAAAAAATGTGTGGCAGTTGTCCGATTAAGGACAATTTTTGAAATATCGCTTTTTGTTAATTACAACAAAAGTAGGCGGTGGAAGGAAGTTAAACATTTCAAGAATTCGAAAAATAACGCCCTATCTAATGTATACATTTCGCATATTTATGTAGACGCATCTGTACAATGCAATTCATATATGTATCAGTAATTGCGAGTAACTTTACTTGGGAGTGTTTTTGGTAAAAGTTCAAATTGGAAAATTCATTGCTTGTCATTCTCTGTATAAGTACCATTTAAGGGTGATAATAGTCATTTTTTAGGGTGAACTGAACATATATGGCATATTGAACATACCAGTGCAATATAAAGACAAAGAGAGAGACAGGATGAAGGACTTCGAAGAAGATTAAAAGTGCAGTAAATAATAGCGCACTTCATAACTTCAGGACAATGACTTTGAACAACAATACATTCTGCATTTCTGTACAGCAGAGATGTACGAAACATACACACACGTATGTATTTAAAACTTGAGCGGACTTTTGATGTGGTAAAATTCTTACATAAATGTTGATGTTGCCCTGAGAAGGATTTTTTTTTTGCTTTTGACCATTTTTTTATTTTCGTTTCGTATATATATTATTGTTGTGCTTTTGCTAGCATGGTGATTGAAGTATTATGAGAGAGTACGGTTATATGTGAATATGGAATATTTTAAAATTCTTGATGGAAGACAAAAATGATTTAATTATGTGGAATTGGTTGATTGTGTGGGTGGTTTTGCGTCAGGCTCCTCATACTAACCACCCCAACTAATCATGTAACATTTAAATTGAGAATTTTAACTTAAGCTAATGTGTAATAAGCCACTACGCAAAATAGAATGCGTTGTCATAAGAACAAGAAATTTACCTGGATTTTTGCGCCTACTTGATTTACCGGAATAAAAAATGCAGGCGATGGACCACAATTACGCAAAGTTTGATTGCTACATTTGCGTGGAATTTCGTTACGTTTCCTGCGGTTCAATTTAAACAGGTACTCAAAGCACTATCGCGAAAAGTCATTGTCGATTGTCATGGTGTATCATTAATAAGTTGCGTGTGTGTACGAAATTACAAAGGATTATACTTTTTTATATTCCTTTTGGACTCATTGTAATGTTCATTGGTTATGTGTTTGCCTTATGGCTTGAGTGTGGAATGTTGGAGAGCGTATGAAATTGAGAGTTCGTGGAGTGGGTTCCGTTGTTCTTAGGTATACCATATGTTGTACCTTTGTTGTGACCATTAATTACTTATTCAATTTCAGTGACTGAATATCTTTTTTCTATCTTTTGTTTAGGTATCAGATTACATGGGTAAAAATGCAAGCAATTAGTGAATGGTATATTGTTTCTTATGGAAAGCTTTTAAGTAAATTTATATTTAGTACTATATTTACAAAGGTCCAGTTGAGTTCAAAATCAAGGAAATTAATACAATGGGAGAAGAAATGAACTTACAGTAATTGCACCCCACATGTGTACGCAACCTGTGGGAGTGGAAAATATATATGGGGGTCATTTTTTAACCATCATTAAAGTATATATTGATTGTTACCCCAGCAGTTCAGTTGTACACAAAAAAGATTTTTTCTTAAATTGTGGGCGCGTCTATTATCCATTATCGGAAATAGATAGATTAAATATGTATGTGTACTAAATTTAAACATTGAATCTATATTTTTTTGCCTAAACTAAATGTAATGTCTTATTTGTTCAACATTGGACATTATAAATTTAAGTTTTTATAATATATAAGGAATTTTTGTCTAAAATGTATTTTATAATTTTTTATGTTCTGAACTCATTCTACATTCTACCACTTTTGGCCGCCACTCCTTAGAGCAGTTCATTTTTAGCCTATGTATGGCTTGGATAAATCTTTATTGAATAATTTTGAAATGTACAGATTTTTGTGATATAACGGATCCATTTAGAAAAAAGTTTGTATGGAAAACATTCCAAAAATAGGCCGAACAGGTCCATTGGGTACACTTAATTATCAATTGGAGAGTCAAGTCACCAAGTTTTAGCAAAAATTATTTAGCATTGCGAATTTCTTCATATGAAATGTAAATACTTAATATAAAGCAGAGTACTACGTAATGTCCTTGCTGAGGTTCCGATCTTTCTTTAAGGAAAAATTGCTCCAGCGCCGCTCCAAAGCCCTGCTTCTACGCGTATATATCTAAAATGTATTTGTTGCTTGGCACGGTGGTTGTTTTTGCGTTTTAGTGTAAAAGAATTCTGAGGTGTACGTGAAAGTGTCGCCTATTAACAATAGATATGCAGTGAGTATAATGCTAAGACTGTTGTCAATTTGGCCAAAGTGGTTTTTCACTTAGTTTATCTTCGTAAAAAGCGCAACTTTAGCAAATGAATGGAAAAGAAGGCAACGTATATATGGGATGAGTGTGTAGATATGTTGGGTAAGGAAGTTTGCTTTAATACGGAGCGTGGTAAAAAAGGAAAGAGTCTTTCGTAATTGTGATTTTATAGGACACATTTTAATCACTTAAGATATTTCCTTACCATTTATTACACTTGAGTATGGCGCTCACATTGCACCATTATGAAATATTTTTGTGTGCCACAGTGTCTGGTGTTTAGTTGTAAAGCCATTACGCTATATATTTAATGAGTATGAAAAGGATGGCGTTGATGCATCTAAGTTGAGAGCACACTACGAGGAAAACACGTTGTGTACGAAGCTTTTTGCAATGCTGTTAATTTCGAAAAGCATAGGAGCATACAACATTTAACATTTTCGCTAGAGTACCTTCATTCTATAGGCACTTAAGTTAAAACTGCGCTAAAGGTGTTCGAAGAAACCTACACATAGACATATAGACAAAAAGGAAGATAATTGTATCATAAGTTACTCAAGGAAATTTTTAATGGACCTCTTAGTATATGTAGGAATATAAGGGCCTAATTCTAGCACAAAGTGACATGTAGTCTCTTACATCCTAGTAATGAAAAGAAATAAAAGAAATTAAATTGCATGTGTTTCAATTTAAGCAAGAGCACCAAGAGCCTGCTTCTGTGCCTGTGTGGCCCATTTAAGAAAATTAAAATCACAAATTTGCATGTGTGTCATCGGAGTATAAACAACAATCATTTTTTTTTTTATCTGTCAAACACGGACAGCAGGGGTATTTTTTATATTGTTTGCTTGTAGAAAAACTTGACAATCGCCTTTGCGATGATGGTAAAACACCAGCTGTTTTCTTTATTTCATTTTTTCCTTTTTGATTTCAATAGAATATATATACAAAAACATTTAAAAAGGCACATGAATAAAATAAAATGCTTTTCTTTTCTACCACCCCTACCATTGATTCTAAGTATTTACAGAACAATCCCTGGTATGCATAACTAATCTCGGCTATAGCAGTATAATTAAATAGGACGGAAATCGCGTAAAGGCTTACTTGGTTTAAGTAAATATTAGGCTACAACTACACACATCTGAACCTACTTTTACTTAAATGTTTTAGGTTTAACTAAATTTTTATTTAATGTAGTGTCATAAAAATAATGTATAAAAAATATTTATATTACGACCATTTTGTATTTTTCCGTTATTAAAAACTTAAACACGTTTGCTTTAGCAAGTTTAAAGATGTACTTGCCTTAATTAAAAGAGAAACGACTTCGATATCCTCTTTCTCATTCTTCTTATATCTTAGTGCCGGAGATATACAAAGTTTGTCATTTCGTGTATCTAAATACAGAGAATACCGATACCCTATATTTAAATCATATGTACTCGTATACTGAATTATCCTCAATATCTGAGTCGATCCAGCATTATCCTTGTGTGAGTCAGTCAAAAAATTGAGATATTGAGCTAACATTTGGTTCATACATATACATTCCATATAAATAAATTCGAATTAAAAAAGGCCAAAACAATTTGGAGCCACCCCCTAATTCTACAAAAATCCCTCACATTTTTAAATTTAAAAATTTACATACATGGTTGTTTTTATTTAAGTGGCTTAAGAAGTTTGGTTGGGGTAAATGATCAAAATAACAAAAATAAACAACTAAGAAATCAAATCTTAAATACCCTCCTCATCTACATACAATAAGTGGGCGTGGCAGAAACATGATTACGCTCTCTGATAGTGTATGTATACGTATTAACTTGCAAGTCGAGCTTTACGCTGAATACGACCACGCCCATATTTAGGACATCGATAAATGTGGCAATTATAAATATTTCAATTTTTAACTCGATTTTTGTGGTAGAAACTAAAAGAGTCTGTACAAAATTTTAGCTAAATATCTCAAAATTTACAACCGTGAAAATATCAACAACAGAGAGACAAACTTTATAAATGAAATGTCCCAATATAGGATCACCCCACCCTCCTTTTACATTATATCACCGTTTCTGCAGTATCGAAAACGTGTTAAATTAATTAAATGTGAGTGCAGTATTGTCGGAAAGCCTTCAACGATATTTGTATGAATTCATATAAAAGTATACAAGAATAAAGAAAAAACGTTACATGTAAACTAGCATAAAGAAGTAAAAAGGGCTACATTAGGCGTTCGCCAAATCTAGGATACCCACCATCATTAACCACTTCTAAAATGGAGGACCACTATATTATTTCTCTAAACAGGGAAAAAATACATCAACTTTATTTGAATAAACGTACCTACAATACAATTAATTTTTGGCACGGCAATATTAGAATTTTTTCCCAAGAGAACTCCTATTCAATCATTTTGAAAAAAAAGACAGACACGCCGTTTTGAGCGAATTTTAAACATTTCCTTATTGTAATTTTATACGCGAAAAAATGATCTGTATATAAGAAAAAACATCTAAAGATCAGATTTGTTTATGTTGCACGCCTACTTCGGTGGACGTATTTTATCCAAAAACACTCCAGAAGTACAAAACTATTAGAAAAAGATTTGCACAGGTTCATGAAAAATATCATAACAACGTAAAACGTAATTTAACCAGTGTGTACGTGTACATTAACAGATCATACAAGAAATGCAAGAGAAATGGTCATTTAAAATTTAAGAGGGTTGAAGGCCAGTAGTGCAAGATTTAGTACACGAACGCGATGTGTATTCTGGGAAACCGTAGAAAAACTCGAAGATTGTGTGCACTAAATTTCGGCGCGATATCTTAATTTTTACGGCCGTAAAAGTTCAAACAAAAATACGTGGAAATTAAAACGGACACACCTACAGATGATAGATGGGCCAAAACGACTTTTTCTATTGATGCTAATCAAGAATATATCTACTTTTCGGTGGTGTGGCTCGTTCCCTTCTGCTATTTATAAACGTTGGAACAAAAACAATGATACCCACATATCATTATGATGATGGGTATAAACACAAACAAAGAAAAACAAATTTTAAATTAGAATTAGGTGTACAGGCATTGTATACGTAAATCACTGAATAAAAAGCTGCCAAAAACATGAATTTTACATTTGCTAAAGATACATCAGTACATAGTTGTTCCATGTATGTATGAAAAATTACATATATGCATAGGTGTTGGAGGTATTTTTTATACCATGCAAACTCAAACTTTAGACATTTTAGAATATGTATGGTGTGTAGGCATGTACATACAAAAACACACCGCTGTATGTTAGTGTTAGTTAGTTGGGATTTTCAAACAATAAACACATACAAGCACGCATGGACATTTTTCATTCTCATTAAAAATGATGAATTCTAATTTGATAGAAAGATGACAAAACAAAAACAATGAACAAGTAAAAAATGTTCACATAAATATCATCTGCATTCTTGCATACGAGTGCTTGTGCGCTACAAACGAACAAAACGACACAAATGTATCCACCAATGTAAATAAAATAATACACAAAACAAAGATTCCTAAAAACCGCCTCCATAAAAACATATACATACATAAACATAATTTCGTTTTCATAACTACGGTTTTGCATATATGTATGATTCATGAATAATAAAAAAGGACAAAGCGAAAGAATGATTTAATGGAACAAAGCCGAAATAGCATGTTTGTCCCTGATCCCCTTCTCTCGCTTTTACTCTCCGTGGGCGGTGATTACGTTATGGTGAAATATGACTGATCTGTTGAACGCCTTTTACCATTAAAATTCAGAGTATGTATAGATTTCCCTCCTTTTCTTTCATGTCCACAATTAAAATATTTATTTTTTCAATGTATTTGGTTTAGTAAAATCTTTAATCGCGTAATGGTGATATACTGTTGTCATTTATAATGTAAAGTTGTAATTGTTGCTAGGAATGCAATATCCCTTTTATGACCAACGATTTTTTGTGTGGCTAACATGCAACTCCACTTTGTTTGCGTAAGGGCCCTGATTGAAATGCTAAAATAAACTAAAAGTTTTCAAAGAAAACTTTATATTAAACTCGTACCTAAGAATCGTAGTTCTTTTCAATAGTTTTGTCTGTTGAAGAACCACTACAGACTCTGTAAAAGCACTCATATTGTAAACTCAACGACGAAATCCGCTCCCACACCCAACGGCCCTTCCAAGACTACTCCCTTACGTTACAAGAGCCACTGCGCCACTCAGAAATGAGCAAGGAAGAGAAACTGTCAAGAATTTACAACAAGCACTGCCGGATTACCGTTGGTATATCCGCAGACGCGATTTTGTATCCCTACCTGAGTTACTTGAATTGGCCGACGACATGGAAATCATCACACAGGCCCCCAGGTCAAGAACGTCAGACAACCCAGTCAACCGGAATTCTGGCCCACCAGGTAACAAAGTTATAAACGCCAATACCGCCTGTCGTAAATGCGACAACCAAGGGCATACACATGCATCATGCCAGAACACAAGCCGTTTATTTTGCTGGGTGTGTGGTGCAATAGGGGTTAGGACCCGTGACTGCTGTAGACAACAACCAACGACATCACGGGCTGCTCAACAACAACGCCGACAAACGCCACCGGAACGAGGATTCGGATTACAAACTCAAGAAAACCCACTGCAGTTATCTTTTAATGACAACAAGATCTCAGCCGCAGTCCTGATTGGCAACACGCCTATAGACGCTATGGTTGATACGGGTACAACAAACTGCATCATTAGTCAATCATTTTTAAGCAGGATGGGCATAACCGGTCGGCGTAAAAGCACAAATTTCAATGTATTAATGACCGACGGTTCATCAAGAAGAATTATGGAGATCCTCCATTGCATCGTTAATTTCGGAAATCGGCAGGGAGAGCTGCCATTCTTAATAATGCCAAACGCAATTGTAGAGGCCATACTAGGCATGCAATTTTTGAATATATTTGACGCTTCATTGACATGTGCAGGTGTAACAGTGCAATGTAAAGAACAGTCGCAAAATGCCAGCCGCAGGATCCCAGTCACCCCATGTGAGAATGCTGTCCACATGATCTGTCAGAACGACCACAAGGTAACCAATCTAACCTATTGTCCTATTTTACGATATGTCCAACCAACATGTGAACGCACCTTCATAGTTGAAACTGGTCGACCTAACGATAAACATAACCTAAGACAACCACCAATATCTGCATCAGACGCTTTTACAAAACCTGATGTTTCCCACAAACTCTCACCGTATCGTCAATCTATGCTGTACCGTTCTCTACCATCAGCAGTGATGATATCCCTGTCCTAACGATCAGCAGCGATACAGTGTGTGATGATGGTGTACCACACATACCAAAATCATTACCACAATCGGCCGAACAAATCTATGACATTGCTACAAAGCTAACCAAAGAAGAAGCTACGCAAACTACCCAACGGTCATCCAGTCCGGCAGATTTATCACGCTTGCTCGACCAATTCAGTACCCCGCGGTACCAGATATTATTTCTGGTTGGATTGTTGACATTAATAAGGGTTTGCCAGTTCAAGCCACCTACAGCTCACGGGTACGTAACCTGTTAAATTATTTCCTTCAACAATCTTATGATATTTTGAAAAAAGATCTCTGAAATTGTTAACATGTCTACTGTTGCCTCATTTTTAATTTCCATTAACAGAACATTTGTATCAATGATCCGTATTAGGGCGAGGCTCGCTACAATTAGTTCAGTTGTATCTATATACACTGCCATATAACCTATTTCGTGAATATAATTGTATTCACGGATAGAGTCAAAATTTAGCACAGCCAAAAATGAACCTAATTTACTATTCAAATTTTGTCAAAAATATTAAGAATTGGTATTTTTTGCCTTACAAAAAACTTTTATTATAATAGGACCTTATATGGGGGGACCGATCCGGTCCATTTTCATAAGGATTCCCCTTTGGGTCAATACAAGTCCTTGTACCAAATTTCATCGAAATATCTCAAAAAATACGATCTGAATTGAAGGTGGGTGTGTCAATTGCCTTTTAGGAGTTACCAACATCCGCGCAAAATTTTGTCACAAGTGATGTAGAGTATATATATTGTAAAGAATCTGAAGGGTGCTGGGGTAGATCCATGGCCAGCCAGAGTTCAATGCAAAGAAATTTATATATAGCAAAAAAAAGATGAACATTTATTTAAGTTTTCCTTTGGAGTATTTTATTGATAATGACTAATTATAATATAATGTACATAACAAAGAAAGGTTTGGTGCTTTGCTTTAGGCCTTGTGTAATATAATGAATTAAATATGTTTGTTTTGTATTGTTTTGGGTCTTGGCGTAATGATGTGTGAGTTGTATCTTGTTAAGTTCAAATGTAAGTGGTGTAGACGATTCTTTTGCGTATGTACTAGCTAAGTAACCTTAGCTCCTAAATTGTTTGTTAAGGACTTAATTTGTTCTAGCTTGCCTAATGAAATGTTCCTAGCTATTTTCGAGAGGAATTTCACTCTCGTACCTATGCTTTGATTTAGTATACTTAGCTGTAGTTAGAGAGGTATTTTTATTCTCGTACCTATGCTTTGCTTGATTTAGTATACCTAGTTGTGTTAGAGAGGAATTTCACTCTCTTGCCTATGCTTTGCCTGATTTAGTATACCTGGCTGTGTTAGAGAGGAATTTTACTCTCGTGCCTATGCTTTGCCTGATTTAGTGTACCTAGCTGTGTTAGAGAGGAATTTCACTCTCGTGCCTATGCTTTGCCTGATTTAGTGTACCCTATGTTAGATATTTATTCCTAGTTTTGTTTGAGAGGAATTTAACTCTAGTGCCTATTTTCCCCACGCTTGATCTGACTACCTGTCAGCCCTAAGACTAGCTACTTTCCTATGCGGTGATCGGCTTTTTATTGTTATTTACAAGAGCTTTGTTCCAAGTTTTCACCAGTTACAGCTGATCTTAACTATTAGTGTGTAGAGTTTCCTATGACAGAGTTACTTAATAAAAGGTAAACAAGCATCAAGCAATTATGTATGTATGCAATAACAAAGAAAAATAAACTAAACTATATGTAATAATGATTTATAAAGGAAAGCAATAGTAATAATTCAAAAACGATTTCAAAAAGAAAACTAAGCATAACAATTCATAACAATTCAAGAAAAATTAATTTAAAAAGAAAAAAAAGGGAAAAGAAAAAAGATACTAATGATAATTTGTGTGATGGAAATTTTATTTCACGACAAATGGATTATGATGTCGCCATTTCTCCCCCTTGGTCGTATTCGTGTTGGCAATTGAGCATGTTCCCCAAAAAGGCGTGTCTCTAACTCCATACGAACTTCGGCTGGCTTCATATATGAATTTTACTCCCGTATGAACGCTTGGCGGTTGAGAAGTTGGTTTTGGCCTCCTGGAGCACCCCGGCGGTGTCCACGGTTTAACGGTTGTTGTTTGACACAGCTGGAACGGGTTAGAAATCGGTGACGGTTGTTGGTGATCGATCACTGGTGTCCGCTCACACTGTCTAGATCGCCCGTAAGTAGGACTTGGCGGTAGGAGGTCCTGTCGTCGTCTGGAGCATCCCGTGTATATGGTTTGGCCGTTGACATTTGATACGGCCTACATGGGCTAAACATTGGTCGTGGCTGCTGATGATTAAGTACCGGTATATGTTCATGGCGTTTACGATGTGTGTCTTTAGAACTTGGCGATTCTGGGCTTGGTCGTCGTCTTCTGGGGCACCCTGGAGGTGTCCATGGTTTGATTGTTGCTATTCGGCACGGCTGGAATGAACTAAACGTAACTCGTGTTGCAGTATGTTTACGAAGTGGCTGAGGAGTAGTCGTATTGTTTGGCTGAATACTGGGTTGCTTGATCTTTACGGGGACGTCACACGGCTGAGTTTGGACTCCCACATCTTGTACTTTGGTGCGTGTAGGCTGGCATTCATTTGTCGGAGTGACTATTTCTTTTATTTGGTCCTGAAGTCCTAGTTGTTCTTGCAAGTACAATGGGTTGGCTTCCTTGTCGGAGCTTCGCGGGGGCTGTGCTAATTATATGCTTCTCTCAAAACTCTTGACCAAGGGGTGAATCTGCATACCTATAATGCAATTCTAAAATTGGTATCTACGAGGGCGCTTGGAAAGGTTAAAAATTCCTCATGTCAACTGAGCAAATGCTAGAGTTGGCCGTGCGATAAGGCAATTCTCTGAACTAATTGTAGCATAATTTAAAGATCTAAGTGATGTATCTTTATACCCTACACTATAGTGATGAGGGTATACTGAGTTTGTTCTTTCATTTGTAACACTCAAAAGGAGGCTTCAGAAACCCTACAAAATATGTATATTCTTGATTAGCGTATGGGCATTTTAAGATATTAAGCTGAAATTTTATATAGGCAATTTTAGTTTTTGCATGCAATAGGCAAAATCAGTCAAGAGCCACGCCCACAATCAACAAAAATCTATTTATCTGCCACAAACATTCTACATGAACTTAAAATTTGGTATGTACATCTATAAGTATTTCGTTCATCGATGTGCATATAATATAATGCGCCCTTCAATAGTGTATGTAGTATCAGCTTGCAAGTGTAGTTTAATGGTGAATATAGTTTTTTAAGTTGTAGGTGTGTCTGTTAGTCGACCACGCCCATTTTTAAAACATCAATGAAAGAATTATTTAAAGATTTTTCTGACAGATAAATAGATTTTTGTCTATTTTGAGTGTATTTGTTATCCGACCACGCCCATTTATGCCACGTCCACCGTTGAAGATTTCTTATAAATTGTTTCAATCCAATTTTTGACTAAAACACTGATTATTTTTCAGTTTTTGTTGTTGTTGTTTTGTGTGACATGTCTTTCAACTGATTTGGCTCAATGATTTTTGCCAAGTTTGTATCAATTTTTGCGTCCGAGAGAATGATAACCACATACTGACGGTCAGACAGACATGGCTAAATCGATCTAGAATATATAAACTTTTCTCTCATTATGTCCTCTATCTTAATGATCTGTCGACCTGTGTCTGTCTCACAGTCATGCATTTAGAGATACACAAATTAATTTTTTTACAAATATTTCTAGTATTTAGAAGAGGTTGCCGATTTAAAATTTAAATAAACACATGCTAAATGATGAAATAAGCAATTTTTGATTTTATTTGGTAGATAATTTCTTGGCATTTAATATTTAAGCATAATTTCTTACATATTGTTACCACGACTATTTTTCACAAAGGTTATTCTGAGGATTCAATTTTCCACTACTTCTTCAACAATTGTTGCTGGTTTATCAGCATAATCCAATAACTTCACATATCTTCACAAGAAGTAAAAAAATAGCGTTAAATCGCATGAACGTGGAGGCCAATTTTGAAATAATGTTGTCGTTAAAATATACTTTCAATAAATCGGTTGTTTCAGTGGCAGTATGGCAAGTGACACCGTTTTGCTGAAACCACATTTCGTCCACATCCACATCTTGAAGATTTGGCAACAAAAATTTATTTACCATTGTTATGTATCAATTTCCAACGGTAACACGTCGTCCTTCCTCATTTTTAAAGAAATAAGGATCGATGGTTCCACCAGCCCATAAAGCACAGCAGTACATTTATTGAGATGCATCGGGAATTCTTGAAGGGCGTGTAGATTATCTTTACTCCAAATACGACAATTTTGCTTGTTGCTCTATAAAAATGTTTACTTGAACACTGATTTTGAAAATAAATTTTCACGATTTGAAAGCGTTGTTCTGGAGTTAACCTATTCATTATGATTTGCCAAACAATACTGAGTAGAAACGTAATAAGAAAATATAAGTTGAATTTCAATATACATTTAGGTACAAACGCTTAAATATATCTAAATAACTCAAAATAAACTTAAACTACTTTCATAATGAACACGTCAATTGTTCGTTGAATATGGTTGTAACAAAAAATATAAACGCACACATTTTTTTGTAATTCCATTAGCGTTTTAGCTTTTCTTGCTTCATTCATTCTAATTGAAAAAAATCTTTTATATCAAAACATCCACTATAAAATAGATATTGTGACTTTCATTTTTTCTATAAAAGAAAAAAAAATTGTCGAGATAAAAATATAACAAGCGCTTTTCTATTCATCTATTTATATACGGTCTACATAAAATAGATGGTTTACTAAGTTTGCTATCCTGTTTACAATATCCAGAAGTATGGATCAGACAAAATACATATACGCTTAATCAGTAACAAAATTTGAGTCGACCTAAACTTGTCCTTCCATGCGTCCGTCTGGTATTCGAACGTTTAGGCCGTAAGTGTTGAGATATTGGTCTCAAATTTTGTATAGATAATTCTAGTTTCCATACAATGCTAAATTATTTAAATCGAAATCAGTCACAAAAATTTTCCTGTGAAGTTGACATTTGGTACACTTACATAACATAATTAATGAATTGTGCAATGAGCAGGCACGCCCACAATTTATAAAATTGATTCATACGTGAACTTTTAAAGGACGTTCACGCGTGGGCATGAGGTATTTTAGATTCGGCCCAAGCCAATGAGCTTGTATGCAAGTGTCGACTTACAATAACCCAAAGCAAAAATTTATGTTGTTTGTTATGTTTGATATTTTTCAAAATCCCGATGCATGACTGGTGCGGTCGCAAAAAAGCCATTGCAAATTAAGGTTCAAATACAATAAAGAACAAGTTAAAAAATCTAAATTTAGTTTGGGCCAAATCTTAAATACCTTCCAAATATATGTATACATAGAAACCGTAAAAACATAATTAAAGTACGTAGAAACTTTATAAATTCCTCAATATATCAAAATTTGCGACTGTGGGAGTTCCAAAAACATACAGACAGACGGAGAGATATGTTTAGATCGACTCAGTTTTTGATTCTGATTAGGAATTATTACTTCCTAGGGTTTCTGACATCCCATCTTAAGTGCAGAGTACAAAAAGGATGAAATTTTTAAATCAGGGTCTCATAACCATTAGTGACATCAGGTTGCGTGGAAAAATCTTCTAGTGACTTATGAATCCACTAATAATTTTAGACACATTGAGGAAACGTTTCTTTTCATATCCAAAAGCAATGTGTGAAGTAAATAACACATCTAAAATTTACTGAAATATGAAATTTAAATAATTATCTATATCTAAACTAATATTATAAAGAGGAAAGAGTTGTATTTTTGTATGTAACGAGTAAACTCAATAACTACTGGACCGATTTCAAAAATATTTTCGCTATTAGAAAGCTACATTATCACTGAGTAACATAGGCTATATTTATTGCCAAAAAATGATGGGGATCCCTGGACATTCCTACCCAAGGTGTAAAAAAATTAGTCACAAAATATCTTTCGTCGTAAAGTATTGATGTTAAAACAAAAAAAATGTTCTACAACATTATCGAACATATCAATATCTACAAAAAACTTCACGAAAACATATGTCCAACTCTTGTACTTAAGTTACTATAACCCCTTTTTATACCTACCATTGATAGTAATATTAAACACTGCACACACATGTGTACAGACAATTAAGAAATTAAGTATTCACAACAAGTATTTCATAATATTTAAATAGTAAGGAAATCTGATAACGGCGTGTGTGGATACTACTCCAGATGCACCACTAGGTTCTGGAGAGGATTTTTGGCCAATACTGGGTTTTCGGACCATTTTTTTTTATGAATTTGAAATAAAAGCAACATTTATATGGAATTCTAAGAACATATATTATGGATCCCACTCCAGATGCACCACCGGGTTCTGGAGAGGATTTTTGGCCAATACTGGATTTTTGGACCATTTTTTTTATGAATTTGAAATAAAAGAAACATTTATATGGAACTCTGAGAACATATGTTATGGGTGCCACTCCAGACGTTACACCAGGTTCTGGAGAGGATTTTTGGCCAAAACTGGATTTACGGAACATCTTTTAATGAATTTGGAATAAAAGCATATGAAATTCTAAAAACATATGTTATGGATCCCACTCCAGATGCACCACCAGAAAATTTGGTACACATGTGTTAGGTGTCTGCAGGCAGGTTGTAAGTAAAATCGAGCAATATCAGTTTCAAAAATTTCAGAACTTAGGGAAGGGCATAGGCAAAGTTTTATCCCGCGAGATAACCGAATTCCACGCGGGTAAAGCCGCGATCAACACCTAGTTAGTAATATAATGAAAACAAGTAATACAAGTAAGAAAACCAAATTTGGCTTAGACGAAATCTTAAATACATACCACATCCACAACGGTGGGCGTGGCAAATTTTATAGTGTGTTATTATGTATCTAGTAGGAAAGGTAAATTGTATATATCATATATTTAGTATATATATATAAATTTTATAGGCCAACTTTTGTGGTAGATATATACATTTTTGTAGATTGTGGCGTATCTATTGTCCGACCACACCCATTTTTTGTGCATCAGTGAATGAGATAACTAAAGATGTGCGTACCAAAGTTCAAATTCATAAATAAATTTTTGTGGCAGATGAATACATTTATGTTTATTGTGTGCGTGGCTCTTGGCCGATTTTACCCCTTTGAAATAGCGATTTGTGTGCAATAACTAAAAGTACAAAATTTCAGCTCAATATTTCAAAATTTACGCCCGTGAGAATGCCAACAATAGACAGACATACATGTCTAAATCGTTTTTGTTTTGATGCTGATACTTTGTAGGGTCTCTGACGCCTCCTTCTGGGTGTTGCAAACGCAAGAACAAATTTAGTATTTATGTGGAGGGTACAAAAAGACTATTTTTGGCCGAGACTAAATCTCGGATACCTACCGTCGATGTATTAAAGCTTCACGAGTAGTACATATATAAATATATATTTTGAGTTATATGGAAAATTTACTTAAAGAATTGCTTCTTTTTCAATTTTAGTAGCATTATGGGTGTGAAGCTTTACCTATTTTGTCCCATTTCAATTTCTGTATTGTAATTTTTGTGTTACGTGTTGTCAACTAGTAAGAGGAATTCTAGAATTCTCTTTTTTGTAAATTAAGTATTCGTTATCCGCCATCTGGCCATGCCCATTTTCGACAGAGTAGTTAAAGCACTTATTATATAATACACACATATGCACCAAATTTCAACTTCATAATTTATACCGATTTCACCAAATTTAAATAAGAATTTTTTTAAATATTTGAAATATTTAACCGCAAGCGTTCGAGCGGACGGACATATCTAGATCGACTTAGATTTTGATGCTAATGAAGTATATGTATAATATGAAGTGAAGTGAAGTGAAGCCACTTGAAGGCGTCTGGCTCATTGGAGAGTTAAAAGCTAACTGCACAGCTCCAACAGGTCCATAGTGTATATTCGATGTGCAAGTATTCTGCATCACACAAGGACATAACATGTGTGATATTTGAAGTTAGATTTATAATTACTTTTATCAAAAAGAAGAAAGAAATCTTTCAACTGAAAAGTATTTGTTTTTGAAATTTTTCTTTTTTTTAAACAATTTTACAATAAAAGCAATAAACAGCAGCAGCAGCAACATTAACAACACCTGCAATGATTTCTAATATCACATTTTTATAGGAAAAGTTAAATGTGTGTGTGTGTTTTGAAAGTGTGTTTGGAGTGAAATAAAAGAAGAAAAGATAGAAACAAGTAAAAGAATAAATTTAGCTTAAGCTAAATTTTAATCACCCTTCACATTTCTTTATAAATAATGGACATGGCCTACTATTAGTTTGTTTATTCCATATTAACTTGCAAGTCAGATTCTACGATTCAATTAAATTTTTTATAAATTTTGGTTGTATCTGCTCTCCGACCACGTCCATGTTTCCTGGTTTGATAGATGCGCTAAATTTCAACTTCATAGGTAAATTTTTGTGGATATGAGAGATTATTTTTTGAACGCCTTCCAAACGATTTCTTCCAATTTAAATTTATAATTGTTTGTACAAAATTTTTAATCAATAAGTCAAAATTCACGAACAAACGGACATATGGAAGGACATGTCTAGATCGAATCAAATTTTAATGCTGATCAGGAATCTTTGTAGAGCGTATGGTATTGAAAACATAATAGCAAACTTAGTAGAGCCTCCATTTTATGTGGAGGGTATAAAAAACACCATAAAGGCAATATTTTCCACTTGGGAGAACTTGGAAGCAATTGCAAAACTGCAGCTAAACAAAAGAAGCTTAACATAGTCACATGCAATACATGTATATGTACGTACACATATGTACATAGGTATAAAAATATTGTTCGAGAATACAATCAGCCACAAAGCGTTTGCTAAAGTGGTGGGTGTTTATTATGGAAAAAAAAAACAGCAGGAGAGGAAATATGCTGATAAAAGGCAAATGCAAGCATATGTGAATTGGTGAATGTGTGTGTTTTGGTGTGTAAGTGAATGCACCCGCAATCAAGAAGCACTCAACACCAAACAACAACATAACACACGTACACAACACCCAAGAAATTCAAGCAACCTAGAAACCAACCAATAAATGTTATTGTTGGCTCCGTAAGAGATTGTAACTTTGCTTTTGTGGGACACTCACTTCCTTGTTTCTTTAATTTTTAAGACATTTTAGGAAAATTATCGTAAAATTTTTCCCAAATATTGTTCTTTGAAATGCTAGTTAAACCCATAAGTTTAATATACTCATTGGAATAGGTCTCATATAATAGGCCCAAAAATTGAAAACTATCTACATAGAATGTTGTTCCTACCCGCAAGCATTGATATTTAAATATTTTAGAAATTACAATGTATACAATACAATCTACATACACAAGTATGTACATGCAAACATGTTTAAGTGAAGTTTGTCCTTATATAATTACAGCTATACAGTCCTATATAATAGGGCAATATTGGCAAAAATATTCTTTCCTTATAAAGGCACTGAATACGTACAGCACGTTCAATATAAAAGTGATACAAAATTTTGTAATAGCTAAGCCAAGCTAAGCTTTTTCGCCGAACCGATAAAGATGAAAAATATATCGATATGTACCTTGGATTTTATTTATTTCTCGACATATTTAAAGCTATAGGGAAATGCTGTTAACGCAGTTTGTAAGCTCACCTCGGTAAAAATGCAAGGTTAAATTTAATATGTAACATTTTTTCAATTACTGTAAAAAGTAAACAAAGAAGCTTTACACACGTATAATTACATAGAACTTAATAATTTTTTTAAGTACATATATATATTTTTTTCGGTTGCGACGGTAGGATACCAACAGACAACCGAACGCGACTCCTATACACAAGGCTGGACATGGCTTCACCTTTATATATGCCTACGTATTAAAATACAGACCCCTCAGCTTCTACCATCCCCCCGCGGGACTACTGTTAAATATTAATCCATGAGGATGGTTTACATTATCATGCAATCTTCTCTACGTTTCTAGGCTCTTCGCATCTGTACAGGTGTATATATGCATATGCATCGGCATAAGTGTAGCACATAATTTCAAATCAAAATTAAAATTTTTGCCGTTTGATGAATTGATTTATAGCCATAATATGCAGTAGTAACCCGTAACAAAGGACTTTCTTTACTTCGAAAGATCTTAAACATCCACCCTTATGCAACAACGCTCAGTATATGTATATGACAAAATAACTTCTTTACTTTTTATTTTATTAATGTAGAAAGATTCTTTGAAAAAGTTCTTCTCTTTCGGCTTTCGTTGCACTGGGTGCAGTCTATCAAAACACTCTTGTCTAGTTTGGAATCAATTTTTTTCGAACAGTTCCACATACAATGAATTATGACTAGTACTTTTGTTTAAATTAAATAAAAGATGTTCAACGAAGTGGCAAATATATATTCAGATGTAATACAAGTGCAGTCTTTAAACCAAATTCTTCAACGGACATGGTGAACTCACGTGTATGTCAAGTACCTCTAGATTGTCTAAACACAAAATTATTAAACAAGTAAGAGATTCATACATTGTCCGTGGTGTCTGTCCTTATTTGTAAATATAAAGGGATAAGCAATTATAATAGCAATTATGGCATTAAAAGGATAATAACACTTGTATATAAACCTAAACAAACATGTGCGGAGGTTAGCTACGACAGAGTAACAAAAATATTTCCTATGAAACTATACCATGAACTCATCGACGACCCTTAACAATTGCTATGTACACACACACGTACATTACGGAATATCTGTGTGAGTAGTTTGAGTAATTTGAACGCCCATTCAAACGGAACTTGTCAAATAAAAAGCCAGTGAAGGCCTTTTTATGTACGCCTGTATTGGTAAACGTAAAACGAAGCATAACCATGGCACGCCTATTTAAGTCAGTAATTAGTGAAAGTAAACGTAAAAACAAATAATAATAACATTGTTATCAATTCTCGATGGCTTTTCGGTGGATGCCTCACATAATGCTCTCAATACTGTGCCTAAGAGTGATGGCAAAATATGTTTTTCAGTTTCAAGTGGGAAATTAAGAGCTTAATAGGGTAGTTTAGTCAGTTGGCCCATTACATAGCACGTGCCCGCAGGTTTGAAGCGTGTGATAATTATTTTCACCAGGCAACACACGTGTACTCTGCAACAGTTCCAAAGTGTACTCACATGTAAAACAAGCCAACGGAGTCTCGCTGTTGATTAGTGTATGCTCAATGTAAAACAGATTCATTATCAAGTATCCATTTCCGTAGTTTCGTTTTAGTTTGGTTTTCCTATTCCGCTTTTATGATTGCTCTGCTGCACGGTATATGTTATTGTTGCTGCTGTTCTTGTTGCAATATGTTTACACTTTTCATTTGCGTGTTGCAATATATTATATTTATTCAAAATAATTAAAGCAGATCAAAATGAGATGCTTACATAGTCACTGGGGGGTAAACATGACTTGGTTAGTTGTACTGCTACGCAACTATGTAGAAAACACATGATGTAAATGGTGAATTAAAAGCCCACTCAATTAGTCATTCGAGTGTCACTGTTGCCCATACATAAATAACGCTGCATTTTCCCACAGAACATAATTTTTATACAACATGTATCATTTAAACTTTAGTATCAAGTATCGTAAAAATGAATGAGCATCGGTGATGCACAATATAGGAGCAAAGCCTTGTAAAGGAAAGAGATTTAAGTTTTTTATTTTTGACACTCTCATTGATTCCGATATTGATTTCACCATTAATGGAACTTTTATTACACATAAATATATATATACATTTTTGTCGCATGCTACTAGCTGCTACAAGGGGTGGCTCTAAAATTACACTATAAACTACAATAAGATGCAATACATTAAAATTGACCCTGCACTACTTGTGGTATATATTATAATGTATATTAAGTTTTTGCGAATGTTTGTAATTCCTAAACGGAAAAGCACCCACTTTCAGTTATACCGATCGATAGAGAAACAAATGTCGATTGTGGACGAGGACCAATTTTGTATATTAAAAAAAAAGTACCTGTACAAAATTTAAGCTCAATATTTCTATATGTACGCCCGTGAGAATGCCAAAAGCCTTTTTCTAGGTGTTGTAAATTTTGAAGCCGTCGGACTAGGGTATCTCGTCAAACCAAATTATACGTACTGGTTTACTGCTCACGCCACGTCCTATCAGGCTTAACGCGTGTATATTAAATATTTCACGCTGAATCACAGACTTTAATAATTTATTATATTAGTTTATTAGAGTTGACCGGTAAAATATTTAATGCTTTCTCTAAATATGAGCAAAAAGACTTTATTTCTACAGATTTCTCAAAGATCTCCGATCATAGTCAGAAACCCTACAAAGTATATATATTCTTGATCAGCGTCGAAAACTGAGTCGATTTAGACATGTATGTCCGTTGGAAATCTCATAGGCGTAAAATTTGAGATATTGAGCTAAAATTTTGTACAATTTTGTACTTTTAGTAATTGACGCAGATCGCTGTTTAAAATGAGCGTTAATCGGTCAAGAGTAACGCCCACAATCGACAAAAATCTATATATCTGCCACAAAATCTGAGCTAAAAACTTAAAATTTGGTACCTATATCCATTCCACCGATATGTAATAAATGTGTTCGATTAACAGGCACGCCCATAAACAACATAAACCTGTTTATCTGCCACGAAAATTGACCTATGAACTTGAAATTTAGTATATATATTTATGGTTATCCCATCGATGTATTAAAAATATGCGTGATCAGATAACCGAGACGCCCACAATTTACAAAAAATCATATTCACCATTAAACTAGACTTTTAAGCTGATACATGCAGACATACATTATTAAAAGGTGCAATATATGCCACGTCTAACGTTATGGATGTGGAGAGTGTTTAAGATTCGAAAAAGCCAAATTTAGTTTTCTTACTTGTTGTTAATACTTTCACTTTTTATTGAAAAGAATTAATTTTCACTTCAAACTTATTACTAAATGATGTTTCTACAATATCTACAATAAACTCAATAAATGAAATACAGTTTATCCAGTCCGACTTGAATAATATGTATTCTAGTCTAAATTCAATAGTTTGTCGTTATTTGAATATATGTACAAAAATGATCTTTTAACTAAACGTTCGTATATAGCTCTTGTTAGGTCGATATCAGAATATTCTTCCATAGTCTAGACACATAGTTATAGGTGTAACATAGATTTATTTGAATCGGTTCAACGAAATTGTTTTAGAGTGGGATTCACGTTTGAGCCTACCTCCTTAAGAGGCTATGTCTACAACTTGTAGACTTACCTACGCTTAAGAAAAGACAGAGTGTAAAATTGGGGGTAGACTAAGTATGTCATTGCATGTGCCATTTGGGCATTTTCGGAACAACTGGCAGTAATACAAAAAATGAATTATATGATATATTGAGTCGCATCAAATTGATGAAATTAGCAATTCATCTTGTAGTTTGGTTATTTAATTATGCGACAAATTCAAATTAGATTGTGTTTGACAGCAAAATTTTGACGAGACTTTTTGATAACATTACCACTAAGATCACACGTTTTCATTTGTGTTTTACGAATTTAATCGAGTTGGTTTGCTCCAGCATTTTTACAACATTCATTAACTCTAACCATTGCTATTTACCCTAAGCCATTTGTAGAAAGTATGTACATTATATTAGAATTTAGAATTATTTAAAAACCAAATATATGATATAATGCTTTAGAGAGATTTTACAGAAATAATCGAAAACAGTGATTGACTTTGGCAATAAATATGCTTCCTGCAATTTTATTTTATAACAGCATTGTCATCTTTACTTTTACCAAATATTTTAATAATATAAAATACCTTTTCTGTAAATCTGCTATATAAACTGCAAAACTTATTAAAAGAAAAATGAGGAGGTTCACTTTTTACAATATCCTGATTTTAACAAATTATTTATATTAACAACAAACGAATCTGATTTTGATCTTGGAGGAATTCTTTTTCAAGGAGAAATTAGACATAATTCAGCAATATCATATGCAAGCGTGTACCTATCAAAATATGTATGACACCTATACCTATTTACATATACCTATTTGGACTATTTTCTCTTTTTATGAATCTTTAATGATTATATGTCTAGCAGGCAGATTTTATCAAAGTGTACATAGTGTTACAATTTCTCAAGGCACTCATGTAAAATACATGGGAATGTATCTATATTTTACTAATTGAAAGGTAGAAGTACAAACAATAAGAAAAAATATAGATTAGGTATTTTGAATACAGTAACGAAAGAAAAGAAAGTGTAAAATCCATCTGTGGACAA
The DNA here is from genome assembly GCA_949710015.1 of Crataerina pallida. Taxonomy (NCBI): domain Eukaryota; kingdom Metazoa; phylum Arthropoda; class Insecta; order Diptera; family Hippoboscidae; genus Crataerina; species Crataerina pallida. The sequence goes on from OX453290.1 coordinate 14,573,543, forward strand.
AATGCGCAAGCACATAGTTTCCAACCCAATAGATTGTCGCCTCAGAAGACAAAGCAAATAAATACAAAGTTATTTCAAATAAAATTAAAAACCAACGAAATGTTGTAGTTGTTAACTTCGAAGCCTAGACTTTGCTTTGATATCAAAAAGGGTGCCTTTGGTTCTACACTTAATTGTTCTAATTTATAATTAGCCAATGCATGGATGTGCAAAAAGTGGACCTCTTCTGATATCACGCTTTATTTTCGATCAAATAATCCGAATTATATTTAATAAAGACGTTAAATTAATAATTATTTCTAATTCCATTAGACTTGTGCCCATTTTAGTTGGGTTCAGTTATATCCGAAAGTGTTTGCATTTCTGTAAGGTAGTAAGTTGTTTTGTCAGTCATGTATAAGAGGTTCGAGAGGTTTTGTTATTATTTAATTGCTAATGTGTGCATGTTCGTTTTATAATCACACGTTAGAGGGAATAGTAAAATCCTTTTTCAGATGATTTGTAATTATGGACATTTAAAATAGTCACAATAAAAATACTGTAATCTAACACCGTAGCAAAATCTGTACTTAATACGAGTATATCGAAAAATTCTAAGTAATAAAAATCCTGAAAAACCAGCTTAATTTTAATATTAAAACGGACAATAAAACACCATGCAACGGAATACGAAATACGAAAAAAAATTTGACAGCATAACATAAACAACTTAATTATACAGAATAACAAAAAGTATAGGGCGATGCTGAAATTAACAAAATAAATAGAAGATGTTAAATATGTAGTATGTATACACGCAAATAGATTTTTACAATCATACAACAAAACTCTTTACAGGGAGCTACAATAACAATAACAACGACAAAAAATAATAATAAAAAGAGTGAATTAAAAGTCACAGTAAATAATTATGTACCTTTGGGAGACGAAAGATACAAACATAAAAACTTAATAAGAGAGAGATAACAAGGGACCGAAATTGCAGATATGAAGGAAGAAACCCACAAAATAAAATAAAAACATTTAAACCACAAAACGCAATTACGTGCCGCATTAACGTAGTTCTTAAATTATCCACCAAACAACAAATTAAACCCTTGTTGAAATGACAAATATTACACTTTTTATGAGATGATCGGCGACTTTTTACAACTCAAAACAGCGCCCGCGTATTTCTTTTACGAAAATATGATTTATGAAGAAATCGGTAACGAACTGAAAACAAATGGTTATTATTTAATGCTTAATATTTGAGTTACAGTTAATATAATATCTATCATATATCTTTTAAAATATACTTTAATGTGAAATATTAACGCGAGCATTAAATGCTTATAAAATATTCTAACTAGTAAAAAAATTACATTTGACTTAGGCCAAAAGTTGGATGCCCACCAATGCCAATTCCAGATTTTTAGAAGGATGTGATCGATACTCCTCATTGGATGCAGTGCAATAGTCTAAGGAACATGCGTTCCCTTTTATTTTTAAAAATTTTTGAATAATACAGACAGAACGCTAAAAAAACAAAAACCCATGATAAGTAAGCCTTCTTTAGTTCAACCGATTTCGTCGAATTTCAATAGCAAGAAATTTACTATTTACATCTTATTTCATTTAAGTTTTAATTCTTAAAGCACGGGAATAAATATCGCAAACGGACAGTCAGACAGGCAGGATTAATTCGAATCCGATGCTGATCAAGAATATATTGTTACAAATGCTTCGACAAAATGAGTATACCCTGACCTCAAAGTGGTGCGTATAAAAAGCCGTTTTCTTAAGTTGAACATGTACGGTGAGAGTAGTCTTTGTGGGCTTCCTCTATGTTATTACCACAATTAAGCCATCTGTGACAATAGTCTACAATGACATAAATATTTTCTCTTTCATTTTCCGTCCTACTACTTTAGAAATAATAAAAACATGAATTTCAACTTTGCTGGAACTTATATTATATTCCCCATAGAAAAATACGAAGCACATTTTAATGTTGTTAAGCTCTTCGCACTAACCATATTTACAATACATACGTAGAATTGTGTTTATTTATTATTTCATAGAACAGGTAAAATGCTTTATATGTAAATAGCAAGCAAGCACGTACATTATTGTTAGAATATAAACCAAAAAACAAAAGAATCGTCAAGTTATTCTCACAACAGAGTCATATTTAACTTGTGTGACTTACATAAGGTGTCATAATCGCACCTTAAATAAAAAAAGTACAATATTTCATGAAATCATGCAAATTTTCCATCTTTTTGTAAAACACTCAGTGACAACTTTGAGACGAAATATTTCATTTATGTAAATCTTGTGATGACGGGAAGAATGAAGACTTATTAAAATGACTTATAAGTAATATAAAAAATAGGGACCCTATTATCACATTGATTCGCTTGTTTAAGTTGTTATGAACAAAAAATAATTAGCCGTATTATGTTAAAGAGAACCTTTTTTATTGATTCCTTTAATATAACAAATGCAGAAAACGTGTATTTGATATGGGTACCATATGAACCATAATCTGACCCTTATTATTGGAGTAAGGAACATATTTAACTCTGTTGCAGTTTGTAAAACCTAACCATAAAAGAGGAAGGTGCAAAATCAAACTATATATAAAAAAAAAAAAAAAGATGGAGTAAAGGTGGCGAATTTTCGAGGAAGAAGAAAAAAAGAGAAAAGAAAAAAGTCACGCGGTGGTTAATGAAGAATTAAGAAAAGAAAATTTGTTCAAAAAATCATATACATATTAAAGTGCTGATAAAGAATTATATTGACGTTGGCACATGAACTAAACAAGTTTTTTCATAAAGATATAACATAGACATATAAAAATATATCCACAAAAATCATCGCTCACAGTTATGATCAAAAGGGGAAAATCCAAAAGCATTTTTTTTTATCTCATCAGTGTCATCTACAATAGAGATCAATCCATCCTACAATTTCTTCATCAGCAAACCATTCAATTGCGAAACATACGAATCAGCAGCAGCACCACCAGCTTATCTTGAAATAACCACAACCTTACTGATAACGATACCAAAGAGAAGTTCCAGGGCGGTACCGTAATTGGCCATCGTTTTGGCAGATATCAAGAGGATCTATCGTCTGGTTTGAATTCAGTTTTTCTTTTATCTATTGGCATATTAGTATCTATTTATTCATTGTTCATCTACAGTTATCCACATTATTACACATTTTTCCTTTTTTTTTGTTTATTTGAATTGGATTCATAAGATTGCATTTATTTTGTTAATTTGTTAAAAATTACTTGATCAGTTGTGAACGTTTTGCGCTTACGCCAACTCTTCCTTATGAATTTGCGTTAAGCACAAGTACTGAATGTGAATTAGGAAGCTTCCTAATTTTTTTTTTTCTATGTGTGATTGTGATATGTGCTACTAATTGAAACGTCTTTGAATAATCTTTTGATAAAAACCATAAGCAATCGTTGAAGCGCGAAATCGTCTGATACGTTGATGGTAGATCAAGGCCTGATTTAATGTACATCATAAATAGTAATATCCAAAAAAAAAAAAATAATAATAAGAGTTGATAGGATAGATATATATGTATATAGTATCAGTATAGTATCAGTTAAACAATTGTCTGAGTAGCGCTGCTCAGCGCTGGTTAGGTGGGCTGATGTGGGACTGTGAAGGTTATGTTTTTCTTTGGATTATTTTCTATTTCACAGCATAGGTTGGGAGGGCAAGCCACAGGCATAACGTCCACCCAAGGGTTAAGCTGGGAAAGCTGCTGAGCCGGGCGGAACTAGTTAGGTGGTAAAAGGGTTGAGAACCCCCTCTGAGGTAGCCGGGGCCGTTCCTCCACGCCAAGTGCAAAACACCATCCTAGAAAACATGGCCACCTGTATTCGTATGGATAATATATAGCAAAATTGCTAACACATATTGCTACAACTCATACATTAATGCGATAATAACAAAAGCACGCTTTTCTATTAAAAACTTAAACAAACACCTTGGTGCCAATATTCGTAAAAAAAGTTATACTATAATTTGTATAGTGATCAGGTCGTATCCTGACCAAGTCCGAGAAAAACATGTATACGTATGTATATATACTGAGCTAGCTGAAATAGTTTGAGAAACTGAGTTGAATTATTCCCGCTTTTAAAAAAAGACGTACATCCATAAGTCCACTAATATTAAATTTTTTTACCACATGTGATATCAAAAAATTGTCCAAATTGTCCCAATCGGTTAACGACGAAATATGATGAGGTAAGCAAAGTGATTATATAATAGAACCTTTCTTACAATTGTTTGTAACTCCTAATGTCCATGTAAATTTTTATGCGAGCTAAAAGATATATTTCGATGAAATTTGTTACAAGAAGATATTTGGGCTAGAGGGGTTCCTTACAAAAAATAGATCGAATGGATTTTTAGAACCCCTCCCCATATAAGGTCCTATCATAATGGAAATCTTTATAAGGAAAAAATCGCAATTCTTAATATATTTTAATAAAATTTGGTGAAGAATTGTTAATGAGATACATTACACCCAAAGACGTTAAAGACCCTCCAGCGTATTATTGTATATTCGTTATTGGCACTCTCACAGTCGTAATATTTTAAGATATTGAGTTGCAATTTTGTATAGATACTTCTATACTATTTTCAATTGAAATTGGAAAAAACGCATTTGAAATTGAGAAAACAGTCCTCAAGTGAAATTGAAATTGAGAAAAAATCCTCAAATGAAATCGGAACTGTAATTGAGAAAAACCCATTTGAAATTGAGAAAAATACTTTTGAAATTGGAAAAAAATTTTATTAGCTACAAAGCTATAAGTATATCTCATTTTTAATGGTCTTTATAACATTTTTAACATTATAATATCACAACATTTTTATACGGCGAGGTGCATTTCGGTCGGAACAGGCAAATGAGTGGGTACGAAACTTGTTTGTAAAGTGAACTGACATGGGAAATGCATTAGACGAGCATTTGTTATTTGTGATAATGCCCCATGTCACTCTACTTTGAAACAAGTCTTTGAATACCCTTTACGTCTAAGCCCTTACTCGCCCATGTTGAACCCTATAGAAGGTGTATGGTTCAAAATAAAGCAGTACGCCAAAGTGAATACGGGACTCCCAACGGCAGTACCTCCTCGTGTTAGCCAACAAAGGTTGGTACATCTGGAAAATAATATAGACCAAGACATAAAGGTTTTTCCCTCTCCTCCAACATACGGTGCATTGGGTGTGACAGGTGCGGCTACAGCATAACACTTGCCGATTGGGCCCCTCTTCCCCCTTTCCTCAGTCGTATCTTAGACTATCAAAGCACAAGTCCGTCTGGTGTTGCGCTCACTCGGTATGGTGAGAAAATTCAGGATAGATTTCTGCAACATTCGCGGACTGTGGGAGAACTTTTTCGATGTATATGCCCACTCACGTCAGTTTCGGCCCGATATATTTGCCCTATGTGAGACTCATGTGAGACTTAGTTTCCGATCTTCAGGATTTCCACCTGCCTGGGTACCACATTTTTCCCAACTTTATCCCCCACAGAAGCGTTGTGGTATACGTACGCAATGGTATAGTCTTCCAGTGCCAGTAACAACATTGCACGCAGGATCCTCAATTTACCACATCTTAGGTAAAATTTATGATTCGGACACATACGTTGCATTTCGGGTTCGTTTATCGAAGCCCAAACGCTTAGAGAGTGGTTTCCATTAATGGCTTTAACACCCTCTCCAACACCATCAAAATTATTCTTCAGGAATACCCGAACAGTGCAATCGAAGCTTCGATGGGTTGCACACTAATACTCTAGATCTTTTTCTCACTTCGCACCCCGATAAGTACGAAGTTAAGACTTTTGCACCTCTCGGTAATTCGGGCCATTGCATCATTTCCGCATCCTTTTCATACTCTAACCTTCATCACGTTAAAATGTGTGTGTTGGCAAATTTTTATTTTTGTACCTCTCAGAGTTAAAAAAGAAAAACACCTAAAACTGTATATTTTGTAAAATTATATTGTAGAAAGCTTCATAGACCGATTTTATTTTCACTAACAAGGTACCTAGGTATAAATAATTATTTCAAATGTACAGGTCTTATGATTCATGAAATTAACTTTCCAGTAAAAATAAGGATCTTGGAAGAGGCGTAGTCAGTTTTGGCTTAATGAAAAGGAAAATTTGAAATATAAATAATACTGGTATGAACACCTTTGCCAAATTTTAGAACATTCGCCTCAGTTGTTTAGAAGTAATACGAAATTTTTTAATAATTATACAAATTTAAACAAAAGAAAAAATTCACGTAAACATGTGTGCATTGCTGATGTTAAATATGCAATGTGAAATTATTTTTAGATGAAAACAAAAATAACATACCCTCATTTTATGATGATATGTATGAAAAGGATAAAGTAAAGGTTGTATTACAATACGTTTACATTGGCGAGATTGTTAGAGTTAACACCTACCTAACTACGTACGTTTACACTGCTTTGATATGATTACAATTCTAATATGTTATGTTATGGCGTTTATTTCTTTTATAAAAATGGAAAATATTCTAAGTACAATGATAAATGAAACTATAAACTTTTTTTAGGAAAGACTTGGAAGGTTTTGGGAAAATGACATTTCTCGGAGTATGGATGCTTCTCTTTTTTTGGAGAGGTTTTGGGTGAACCGGACATCGTTCAGTATACTTTGCAAAAAGTTGGGGAAGAGGGCCAAAACTGATACGAGAAAAAAAAAGTCGCCCAGCGGCTTTTTTTTAAATCCAGATAACGATTAGCAGAGCGAATAGATAGATGAAAGTCAAACTAATGCGGCTGTTATATTATTAATAAGAGAACAAATTTATGGAACCTTGTGCATACATTGTTATTTTCGTCTGTTATACAAATTTAAACAAAACAACTCGCATCTGTAATTTTTTTTAACAAAAATCATCTTAATTTGTTTATGGTTTGCGTATAAAATGTTCATAAAACGATTTCGTATAATCCTTAATAATACCGCCTCCAATTGCACCGTTGGCTGTATAGCGCATATAACCAGGTACTGTAGTTTCTGGTGGTAAAATGGCCCCATCTTCAATGATACAACAATCCTTTAGTACCCTATTTTTAGTTTCATTATCCATACCGGCTTCCATTACTTATACATTATTGTGATATTTGTGAAATTTGTAAAAACAGTCATTATTTGTCATATCAGAGACGTTTTATCGTAAAGAGTTGTATTTTTAGGTACTCTTTCAAAATTGCCCTAAAATTTAAGGTCGTTAACTACGTGGTTATCTGCTAACCACTTTAATGAGATTGTTAAGTAAATGGGTAATCATCCAAAAATCAATGTGGTTAAGGAGATAACCCTCTCAACCGCGATAACCTCGTCAGTCTAAACATAGTGTTAAGCGTATGCCAAATCCAAGATACTCACTATCATTAACCTACCACTTCATTACTGCTCCAAAAAAAAAAAAATATCCCAAACTTATTTATAAATATACCACTTTTAGTGTAGAAATATCAATGCCACGCCCAAAATATTCGCGCCTTACACAAAAAACTATCCAAAAGACTAAACCTATTTCATTGAAACAGTTCTTCACAGGTTTATGAACCATTTCATAACAAGGCAATGACAACGTAATCACTATGTTCGCATACTCTAACCGATCACGTATATTTTTAAAAGTTTATTATAGACATGAAGGACGAAGAGTAATTTTAATTTCAAATATTCAAAGGGTCACCTATAAATAAAATAAAACATACTAACATGTATAATAAATTAGAGGTGGGCGTGGTAATTGCGACTTTTTCAAATATATAACAATTCGATAATATTCTGGCAAAATTTTATTTTTGTACCTCTTGTGGTTTGTCTGTATTGAAGAAAAACCAATAAAAACTATATATTTTGTAAAATTTTCGGAAGGTCCATGGACTGATTTAACCTATTTTCAATACCAAAGTACTTAGTTTCCGGAGTAATTACTTTCAAGTAGAATTTAAGGACTTCAGAATAAACGTGGTTGATTCAAACGTAATTGTAAATATAAAGTTTACAAACTTGGACAGATCTGCCAAATATCAGAACATTTGGCTTAATGGTTGGGAATTAATGCAAATTTTGGACAAACATGATCGTAAACCAGTGCATTGTTCATTTTAATCATGTATTGTGAATTACTCTTATTTTAAATATATCATCCGGACGTTTGGTCCAATATTTATATCGTCCACATTAATGATTAGGGTATTCTAAATTTGTTCTTGCAACACCAGAAGTAGGCGCCAGAGACTCTACAAAGTATATATATTCTTGATAAGCGTCGAAAATTGAGTCGATCTATATGCGTCCGTGTGACCGTCTGTTGTTAGCATTGTAACGGTTGTAAATTTTGAGATATTGAGCTAGAATTTTGTACAGGTATTTATAGTTCTTATACGCGATGACCCATCACTCATTAAAATTGGCTAAATCAGCCAAGATTCACGCCAACAATCAACAAAAATCTATTTATCTGCCACAAAAACTAGCCTATGAACTTCAAATTTAGTACGTACGTCTATGAATACACCTTTAATCGATGCGCTAAAAATGGACATGGTCGGATAGCAGACACGCCTACAGTAAAGATTAAAACTGTATCTGCCAAAAAAATTGAAACATGAATTTTGTCAACGATTGTAAAAAAATAATTTATAATCTTCCTCACATTGAAAATAAAATTTTAATAAAAATTTAATAAAAATATAAAACTATAACTTAAAACAATCACCATCTATAATTGGCGATCCTGCGATCCTACAATTTTCACTATCAGTAAATTTATACTCAAAAAAAAAACAATTTCTAGTTTCAGCTGCAGCGACAACGCATTAGCAGTAATAATAATAATAATAGCGGGAACAACAATAATGACGAAAACAACAATAACAGCGGCAGTTGCAGCAATAATAATAACAACAACAGTTATAAATCAAGAACGGGTAAATCAACGGAAAAATGTCCACATTGATAAGAAGAATACGAGTATAGGTGTATGCATGCGGAATATATATATGTAAGTTTGCATACATAAAAAAATATGTCATAAAAAGGATATTGACATACATATATATATAAGAATATATTTCATACATAAGCAAAATCAAAAAGACTTCAAAAAAATTTTCATTAAATAATAACAAAAATAAATAATAATAAATTTTAAAATTTTTCATAAAAAAAAAAAAAAAATGAAACTTCAAAATTTTTCATCTAAAAAATTAATAAATTTTTTTACTATAAATCATTATAAATTCTTTCTCAGAGATGAAAATGGCATTACAACATACACCTCCACATACTTCAACAAATAGGACTTTCACCAATAACAACATGATAGATCTCATGTTAGAAAAGATGACACAAGAACGTACACAATTTAACACTCATATTAATATAAATAACAATAATAACATTAATGATACACACTCGCATACAAATATACACACAAACACAGGAAACAATACAATTAGTACTGAAATTTGTGCTACATCTGTTAAACTTCCCCCTTTCTGGACTGATTTTCCTGACGCTTGGTTCATACAAGTCGAAAGACAATTTAATTATAAAGACAAGACACACAACTAAGTACGAATATGTACTTACTTCTCTACCGCAAGAAACAAGACTATTCTTGATTTTATCCGAGACCCTCTCTGAGTGAGGGTTAGATAAAGTTTTGTCCGAACCAGATATGGAAGATCGCAAACCATCCGAGTTTTATCGACATCTCTTAATCCTTTCTGGATCAAATTTTAGTCCTAATGTACTTAATCGTCTATGGCTTAAAAAATTACCTAAGAGTTTAACCGTTGCTCTTACTGGCTCAAATATAAATGAGTTAGTCAAATTAGCTGATAATATTTGGGAGTGAGTAATCCGTCAGAAGTGCATGCTATCAGTTCTTACTGCAATGATATAAATAATTTGGCAATTCAGTCACTACTTAAGACTCAAACGTTACTTTGTGAGAATATCAACCAATTATCGCTTGAGGTAACGAATCTGAAGTCATAGATAGATCAGCGCAAATCTAGACCTTTTTCTCGATTTAGATCACGCTCACGTAGCAGATCTAATTCACGAAATAATGATCTTTGTTGGTATCACCAGAGATACAAAAATAAAGTCCAAAAATGTATTCAGCCCTGTAATTGCAAAAATTCGTCAACAAACTAAATAAGCCCATTTTTGCGGCGATTAACAATGAAAGTTTTGAATATTCATCACATCGCCTATTTATATATGATAAAGATAACGGTCTAAAATTTTGATTAACAGTGCTGCAGAAATATGCGTTTTACCTGCTTCCAAATTTGCGCACCAAAAATGTTTGTTCGACATTAACATTAACTGCTGCTAACGGCTCATCTATACCAACGTATGGGAAGAAACTGTTAAATGATAATTTGAATCTTCGCCGTGAATTTCCTTTTATTTTTCTAATTACCGACATTTCAAGTCTGATTATTGGTATTGACTTCGTCAGCAAATATGGACTACTAATCAACGTAAAACACAAGCGATCCTTTAACCAATTTATTCGTTGTTGCCATTATGGCTTATTGTAAAATAAAGTTATCCAAATTATTCCTCATAGAAAATAAATATTTCGAACCATTAAAGAAATACCCAAGTTTGACCTCTGAACCAGATTACACCAAACCGGTCAAACGCAATACTGTACACAGACTAGCAACTGAAGGAGTCCTTCTGTTCTCAAAACCAAGACGACTAGATCCTATCGGTCGCCAAAATAAAATTCGATTTTTTAGTCAAATCAGGTTGTAGGCCATCCAATTCTTTTGTAGTTTCACCTCTTCATTTAGTAGCCAAAAAGGAACCTAATGAATGGCGTCCTTGTGGTGAATTTAGACGTTTAAATTGTGTCACTATTCGTGATCGCTATCCGTTGCCTCACTTTCATGATTTTAGTATAAATCTACGGAACAAATCTATCTTTTCCAAATTAGATTTAGTAAAAGCTTACCACCATATCCCTATGGCGAAAGCCGACATTTACAAAACAGCTATTGCAACTCCATTTGACAAACCTTTCAAAGGTTTGTGAATGTAGTATTTAGTGGTTTAGATTTTACTTTTGTATACATTGACGATGTTTTAATTGCAAATGAATCGGAATCTGACCATTTAAAACATTTAAAAGTCGTTTTTGATTGAGTTGAGGAATAGGGTTTAAATATTAAACCATCTAAATGTGCTTTCGGCACTACATCTATTGAATTTTTAGGACACAATATTTCAAAAGACGGCATTAGACCTTCTGAAGACAAAGTATCTGCCATAAAAGGCTTTGAACGTCCCAAGTCCGTCAAACAAGCTCAAAAATTTGTTGGAATGATCAATTATTATCATCGATACATTCCAAAATCACCAGAGTTGGCATGTCCGATACATGCTATAATTAATAAGGCTTTTAAGACTAAAGACAAAACTTTAATTTGGGATGATGAATCCGTCAAATCATTTGGGCATATTAAAGAAAATTTTGCCTCAATGGTTCTGTTGAATCATTTCAATAGTGAAGCAAAATTGTCTTTAACCGAAGACCCTTCAAACATTGCAATTGGTGGTGTTCTCCAACAATGCTCGAATGGTTCAACGGAACCATTAGCCTTCTTTTCAAAAAAGCTGTCTCCGTCTGAAATTAAATATAGTACGTTTGATCGAGAACTTTTAGCTATTTATTTATGCATCAAACATTTTAAATACATACTTGAAGGAAGACAGTTCACAGTCTTTACGGATCATAAACCATTAACAATGGCATTAAATTCCAAAACAGAGAGAAGCTCAAGACAGACTCGGCCACTAGAATATATCTCTCAATTTACTAATGACATAGGGTACATACGAGGAGACGCAAACATTGTGGCAGACACCTTTTCTAGAGCTTTTGAAATTGACGCACTACATTGTAATGATTTAAATATAAAAGTTCTATATAAGGAACAAGAAAATGACGGCGAATTAAAAAATTCCCTTCTCATGTCGAACAACAATTTAAAATTTTACAAAATTCCCGTACTTAATTTTGAAATTGTCTGCGAAATGTCAGGGACATGTCCAAGACCATGTGTACCTCCCAGCCTGAGGAAAATTATGTTTGAAAAATTACATAATACATCACACCCTGGTACAAAAGCTACAAGAAGACTCAATAGCATAAGATATTTTTGGCTTGGTATGAGTAAAGAACTCAATACCTGGTCCAGTCAATGTTTACAATGCCAAAAATCTAAAATCAACCGTCATACTAAATCACGTGTTCCTCCAAATCCTATACCAAGTCAGGTTTGAACACATCCATATTGATTTGGTAGGTCCTTTACCTCCTTCCAAAGGTCACTGCTACCTTTTAACTATCATTGTTAGATTTACTATATGGCCCGAAGTTTATCCATTAAGGGATATTAATTCAAAAACTATAAGTCAAACATTTTTCAATAATTATATCCCTCGCTTCGGTGTTCCATTAGAGGTAACTAGCGATCAGGGTACACAGTTTACGTCAGAATTATTTTCTGAATTGTCCAAATTTCTTGGTTGTCATAGGATTGTCACTTCCCCATATCATCCGCAATCAAACGGAATGATTGAGCGTTTCCATAGACAACTTGAGGTCTCTCTTACGGCTAAAAATGATCTAAACAAACAACTTGGGTCAACAGAATGTTTTGTCATTGCATTCTCCCAGTCTGTCCGTTGCTTCCGTTGTTTCCGTTGACTCTGTACACCCGTCTATAACTATTACTTCTCCACCACCACAATCCACAATATCCGTTAACAATATAAATCCTGATACTAATAATACTGCCTTGTCTTCTTCCAATGCTCTACAGGCTAGTGGACCGGTCCCTCTAGCTTCTTTAAAACTCAATAGCGGTCCCATATTGGTTAATACAGTCCCTTCTGTTCCTGCTGGGGATCCGGTTGCTTCTGTAAACGATGAGGTTACTATTGTAGATAATTCTACACTCAACGTTGTTACAAATACATCGAACTCTTTCTGTACTGTTGGTGGCGCTATTGTGAGTGGAGTTAATTCTCCTAACAGTGATGCTAACCTTAACGCTTCTGCTGGTTTAGTTCAGCTTCACGTTGTTCCTCCACGCAAGTCAATTTTTCTTAGTCGTATAACAGCTAACACTCCTGTGGATGATATTTTGAATTATATTCATTTTAAAATTCCTTCACTAGCAATTCGGTCTATAAACATTTCCAAGTTTAAGTTTTCGCAACAAAGAGAAGTTGCTTCTTATAAAATAACTATTCCGCAACTTTACTTTGATGATCTAATTTCCGAAGACTTCTGGCCTAAAGGGCCTTTTATTAAGGAATTCATTCCTCGCAAGAACCATCACAGGCAAAATGTGGCTGTCATACCATCTAGTAATAATATTTCAAAAAACTAATAAACAATAACTCTTCATTACATATTCTGTATCAGAATGTAAGAGGGCTTAACTCAAAATTGCATAAGTTATGTACTGATAGTACAGGCGCTGAGTTTAATGTGTTTGCTTTCACAGAGACTTGGTTAAAACCAGAGGTGCATAATGCCGAAATCTTTTGTTCTGATTTTGCGGTTTATAGGACTGATAGACTTAATAAAAAAGGTGGTGGTGTACTCCTAGCCATTCATAACCTTCTTCCGTCCGATTTAGTGATTTTTGAAGAGCCTTTAGATATAGAGTTTGTATGTGTCCGTATTAAAACTCGTGATAAATATCTCTTCATTACTTGTCCATATATTCCTCCCTCATCGGATGTTTCTATATATTTAAGGCATTTGTTATTTCTTCGTCTCGTACTTAAAATGTTAAAAATAAATGATTTATTAATAGTTATGGGTGATTTTAACTTATCTCAGATATGTTGGACTCTGGATGAAGATGTGGGTCGTTTGATTCCATCTTACAGCACTTCAAATTTTGATACATTTTTTGATGGTATTTTTGATCTGGGTTTAATACAGATTAACACCATAGAGAATCATCAAAATAAGATGCTTGATCTGATTTTCGCCAATAATTCCGATGTTTCAATCACTCGTACCTCTCCGTTCGTTCTCCCTGAGGATGCTTATCATCCTACACTTTGTATTTCCTTAGAGTTCGATTATGTTCTTGCACCACTTAACATCAATACTAAGAATTATCTGTTTGCAAAAACGAACTATGCATTATTAAGGCTCTTTTTAAATAATGAATTATCCATAAATACTTCTTCAAATTTGGACAACCTATTTGTTGATTTTTATAATGTGGTAAATGATGCAATTTCGCAGTTTCTTCCCTTCTTATTTGTTAATCAATTCAAGGCTTGTCCTATTTGGTTTTCTGATGAGCTCAAAAGAGTTCGTAATAAGAGAAATAAGCTGTTCAATAAGTATAAAAGGACTGGGTCAGCATTAGATTTTTCACAATATTCCTTAATTAAAAGTAAATTCCTTTTATTAAGTAAAAAATGCTATAATGATTACCTTTGCAAAATCCGTGTAAATTTGTACAGGGATCCTAAGAGCTTTTATAAACGTAGGTCTAATATGCTTCCTAACCACATGCGGTGGGGCGACAAAGATTCATACGATCCTTTGGAAATAGCCAATATGTTTGCGTCTTTTTTCAACGAGACTTATTCCTATCAAGATTATAACAATCCCGATTACCCTTACGATATAAGGTCATACGACATCTTTCCTAATATCACACTATCTGAGGATGAGGTATTTGACGGTCTGAAAAGGCTGAAATACTCATACCGTCCTGGCCCTGATGGTATTCCATCATGCATATTGATAAATTGTGCTGATATTTTTTGTAAACCATTAGTAAAAATCTTTATCTACTGGTATATTTCCGCAGTTTTGGAAAACAAGTTTTCTGATACCGCTTCATAAAAGTGGTAACAAGCAATGTATTACTAATTATAGAGGTATTGCTAAACTCAGTTGCATTCCGAAACTTTTCGAATGTTTAGTTAAAAATAGACTAATTCGATCAATTAATACTATAATTTCGCCATATCAACATGGCTTTTGCATGGGCAAATCTACCGTTACAAACCTACTGGAGTTGTCGCATAACATTGTAAAGTCTTTTTCTGAAGGTACTCAAATGGACGTTATTTTTACCGATTTTAGCAAGGCGTTTGATAAAGTAAACCACAAACTTCTTATTCTTAAGCTTTCTAAAATAGGATTTCCCCCAATTATGATTAAATGGTTTTCTTCATATGTGTCTAATCGCTCTCAAAGGGTTGTATTTAAATCATCTCTGTCTCGTTTGATGTCTGTCCCTTCCGGTGTTCCGCAAAGGAGTCACTTAGGTCCGTTATTTTTTGTCCTGTTTATAAATGATCTACCGGATGTTATTCAAGATAGTAATATTTTAATGTTCGCTGATGACGTCAAATTGTTCTTACCTTTACGTAATGAGAATGATAAGCACATACTCTGTCGCGACTTATTTGAGCTAGTTGAATGGTGTCGGATTAATCTGATGTCGCTTAATGGTTCTAAATGTAAAATAATGTCGTTCGGTAGAACTACTCCTATTAATTATACCTATTCCGTTTTTGGCCAAGATTTGGAAAATGTTGATTCGTATGTAGATCTGGGTGTTTTATTTGATCAAAAAATGACCTTTAATCGACATATAAATTCTATAATAAATAAAGCGCGATGCTCTTTAGGTTTCATCAAAAGATGGTCAAAAGAATTTAATGAACCTTATTTAGCAAAAAGGCTGTTCACATCTCTAGTTAGGCCTACACTAGAATACGCATCAATTGTGTGGGCACCTAACTATTCAATTTATGTCGATGCACTCGAATCCATACAAAAACAATTTTTACTCTTTGCCTTACGTGGGTTGGGCTGGGAGACTTCCATTCCTCTACCATCGTATGAAGATAGGTTGAAACTTGTAAATCTGCCTTCACTCGCAAATAGAAGAAGAATGTTGGGTACGACTTTTGTCTTTAAGCTGATGAAAGGTGAAATTAATTCATCTTTCCTGCTCGGTGAGCTATATTTCAATGCTCCTGCACGCTTTTCTAGGCATTTCGCACCACTTACACTTCGCCAATGCCATACCAATTACGAGCTCTTTTGGCCGTTTCGTATGGCTTGTAAAAATTTTAATGACTTCTACGGTCAAGTATCATTACATGATTCAGTGGAGTCCTTTAGGATTAAATTTTTAGCCACACTTAACTAATTGTTGCCAGACTGGACTGTACTGTACCGCACTGATGTGTGTGTAGATTATTAGTTGTTATACATTTACGCACATATATGATTATATATATATATATTGTACCCATTAAAATTAATTCTACATCCTATTACTGTTACTTTTACTATATACATATATTTAGATTTTTAGATTTTTTTTTTCTCAACCTATATCTAAGTGCTTTATTATGATTCTTAGTTTTAAGTTCATCAGCTCCTGTGCTGCTGCTGTTTGTTGTTGTTGTTGTTGTTCCTGTGATGCTGCACTATAATTCCTTAATTTAATTATCATTAATATAAATGTATTATGAATTACGATTATATTGTATCTAAATTGTATTACTTTACCTTTTTATTATTTTTACAATCTTTTTTTTTTTTTTTTTTTTTAATATTGTTACTTATGATAATTTTGGTATAGAAATTGTATTTTTATTATCGGCTAGACATTTAGCCGTTCTCTATTATAATAATAATAATAATAATAATTAAAACAATTTCTATTGATAGACTTAAACCAGCCATTATTGAAACACCCATCATAAACACAAACACCACCACTGAAACTAACAAGAAACGTGCAACATTTAATTTATTAAGCTTAAAATCTCTCGGAGGGGGAGTGATGTATCTACATGTTGTCAATTTGTAATGAATATAAAAAAAGAATTAGAATTTTATGTCAACGATTGTAAAAAAATAATTTATAATTTTTCTCATATTGAAAATAAAATTTTAATAAAAGTATATTAAAAATATAAAACTATAACTTAAAACAATCATCGTCTGCCATCTAATCAAATCAAATCAAATCAAATCAACTCTGCCATCTATCGATGAAAATAGACGCGTGTATCTATAAATATGCCAAAAATTGGCGTGATCGGATAATAGACATTTACAAAAACCCATACTCAGCGTAAAACTCGATTTGCAAACTGATGCGTAAAACGTATACTACTAGATGGGGTAATCTTATTGTGAAGGGTATTTAAAATTTAAAGAAAAATTTTTTTTACGGTATTTAATTTTTTTTTTTGGTTTTCTTCCTTTTTTTTTTCTTTGAAATGAGAATTAAATATACATATTCTGGTACAAACTTTTTATCAAAACCAATACACCCACATTTCATTATGATGGAAAAATTGCGTAATTTTAAATTTTAATAGGTAAATAAGTTATATAATAAACTAAAAACGTAATTAAAAAAGGCTATTTGTGATTGAAAACAATTAGTCACACTTGGGTCGTCTTATAAAAATACCAACAACAACAGTACCAACCAAGAAAAACGCAAAATTATTTTATATACGTTAAACATTTTCTACTAGAAGTGGGCCTATATGTAATCTTTAAGGGAATGTATGTATCAATTTTCACCTTTTTACCTATGGTAGTTTTAGCGTAATACGAAAAAACTTTTGGAAAAATCCCCAAAAAATTTACCCTATTCAGTTGATTTATACTTGCACGGGAAAAGTTTTCGTATGAAAAGACAAAAATTTTATGCTTATATTGATTATACTTACTGCCGACATAAAATTTTTTTGGTTATTTTAGTATACGCACGTTTTGCATATATTTGCTTGTATTATATGCATGAATGAAGTATAGGTTTGGCACCGATAAGAATAATTTTTTATTTACATAAGAGCATTTGCTTGCTGCGCCTTTGAATTTTTCACTTACAAACGATAAAAATTGACCAATCACTGATGCTTGAAACAAGGGATGTTTTGTGTACATGTGAATATTCCAATCCATAATCAATTTGTTACTAATTTTTTTCGGACCACCAAAAAGTATTAATATGAATTATGGACTTTTGTCCGTCCGTGTGAATATCTACACATTCCACGGATCGGCCCATAACTTTAAAAAGTTTATTGTGCTGATTTTACGATTGCGGTTTAATAAATTCCTATACCAAAGAAAAGCAAAATTAGCACTTTATTTGTCCATTACAACGGTACATGAATAATAATTGGATCAATCGTTCGGAAGTATATTAAAAAAAAATGAGGTCATATCAATAGAATAATTTCATTGGTTTAGGGACATGTCGAAATTTGCAACTTTTTTTAAAATTTCGCATTAATTCCCAACCACTAAGCCGAATGTTCTGAAATTTGGTAGATCTGTTCAAGTTTGTAAACTTTATATTTAAAATTACGTTTGAACCAACCACGTTTATTCTGAAGTCCTTAAATACTTGAAAGTAATTACTTTTTAAACATAACATAAATAATACGAGGAAATATAAGTACCTTGGTATTGAAAATAGGTTAAATCAGTCCATAGACCTTCCGACAATTTTACAAAGTATATAGTTTTTATTGGTTTTCCTTCATTACAGACAAACGATAAGAGATACAAAAATAAAATTTTGCCAGAATATTATCCAATTATTATATATTTGAAAAAGTCGCAATTACCACGCCCACCTCTAATTGACATATTATACATGTTAGTATATTTTATTGGTTTATTAAGAATATTTGCCCTAGATGACCCTATGAATATTTGAAATTAAAATTACCCTTCTTCCTTTATGTCTATAATAAACTTTTAAAAATATACGTGACCGGTTAGAGTATACGAACACAGTGATTACGTTGTACTTGCCTTGTGGCAGACTTATTTCATACATTCAAGGGGCTGTTAAATCTTGTTAGGCAACATCAACAATTTTTGAAAAGTATTCTATCATCAAAGTTATGCTTTTTTATTTAAGATATAAGCAATATAAAGTATTTAACATTATTTTTCAATTGTACAAAAAAGTAATTTTTTTTAGCGTCGTATTCACCGTTATTATTGTTGCACTTTTTTCACATCAGCAATTGTTGTAGCTTTGAAGATTCAAATTATTTTTCAAACGAATGAATGATTAAACATCAAAGAGTCATCAATGCTTTTTATAAAATGAGAATAAAACTCAGGTGAATAACAGACGTAAAGAAATATAGAAGCATATGTAGCGAATAAATTTATTACGCCGTGGGTTTTCAGTTATATAGTTGAAATAATTCTTTTCTAGCACTGCACCGTTTCCAGCTATAATTTAGAAATAGTCAATTAAAATTCAGTTAATCCATTTAAAATTTATAGTTAGTGAATTAAAATTTAGAATTCATCACTTGTAGTTTGTTGAAGTTTCAATTGAGTATGTATTTGCAACATCACAGGAAACATCTATTAAGAATTTAAAATTACATACATTGGCATCACAAAACATTATAGGAAAACAAGATAAAGAAGTTCAGTTAAGACCGAAACTCAAATACCCTCCACCTTTTATAATCCTCTAAAAAATAAGTTCCTATTGCCATATTTATGTATATGACTATTTCATGTACTCATGCAAATAGTGTTTTTTCTTAATTATAGTTATTTGTGTTATTCAATCACGCCCCGTTTGGGTAACGGTACCACTTACCAAATTTCAACTTGATAGGCATACTATTGTGCGATATATAATTTTTTTAAGATACAATTTCTTCGAGGTATATTAAGATTTTTGTTTATTGTGGGCGTGACTCTTAACCCATTTTGCCCAATTATACTAAGAATAAGTGTGCCAAGTTTTAATTTGATATCTTAAAAATTACGACCGTGAGAGTGCCAACAACAGATGGACACACGGACACACGGACGGACATATCTCAAACGATTTCTCTTTTCATGCTGATTAAGAATATATATGGTTTATGGGGTATCCGAGGCTTCCTTCGATGTGTTGTAAACGGATGATCAAAATGAATATACCCTCTTTTCTAAGGTGGAGGGTATAAAAAGTAAAACCGGGCCATCTTCAGTAACCGCTTCCAAATAATTGGGAAGTAATATCTCAAATATCTTTAAAGGCAAGTATAACGTAATATTGTGTGTACGTACGTTAAACGACTATGGCCATTTTCGTAAGTTTTTTCCGGACATAAAGGAGAAATGTTAATTCTAAATTTCAGATCTATATAGAGTTTCGTACGCCAAATATACTAAATTAACTTACTTACATTTCCATACATAAATCCTCTATAGATTGGCGTGCTTAATTACACTGTTCCAAATATATAAATAATTAGTTATTATTCTGGTAAAACTTTATTTTTATACCGTTTATGGTTTGTCTGTAATAAAGGAAAACTCCTTAAAACTATACGCTTTATAAAATATTAGGAAGGTCCAAGGTCCGGTTAACCTACGTTGAATGAACCCTAGAAGGTACTTTGATATTAAGATATTATTTATACTCAATTTTAAATTTAAGATCTTATGGTTCAAGAAAGTAAAAATTTAAAAATGTCAGAAGAGGCGTTGTTCAACCAAGGACAATTTTAAATATAAAGGATACTAATATGAACAAATTTTAGGACATTCGGCTTAGTGATTAAGGATGAATGAAAAATTTTAAAAAACTATACAAATTTGGACCAAAGAAAACAATTTCACATTACCACCCAATATGCGTGGAGACTCAATGAAGACCTTACCAGTGTTCAACTGTGAGCATCCAATAATAATTTGTGCATCAATCCCAGTAAGTCAAAATATCTTTATATCACTACTCGTGTATGGCAAACTGTAGCTCGTACGGTCACACATTTACACTTCGGAGCGGAGGTCATTGATGAAGATTCAGCCAAAAATCTTGGTGTCATCTTCAATAATTCATTTCATTGGGAGTATCATATTCAGTATGACATTATTTAAACCTATGCCATGCTACGCATGCTGTGGACTACACAGAAACTTACACCTTTGAAAATTCGCTTAATCCTTGCTATGACTTTTAATCCCAACTCTTTTATATGGATGCGAAGTTTTTACGTATTGGCAATCGGTTAATAAGCGCCAGCTTAATGTCACCTATAACAACATTGCGCGCTACGTCTATGGCTCACCAGATTTGATCGGATATCTGCATATCCTAACTCTCTGTATGGTATTCCTTCCAACAAGTTACTAAAATACAGGTGTCTTTTATTAATGCATAAGATTGTCTACAGCCTATTTGTACGAGAGACTACGGTTTGCAATATTAAACAGGAGTCGCAAACTAATACAAGCTAACTTTAAACGGTGCCTATCTGAACGCCACTATTTAATCAATGAACTTCGATGCTGGAGAACTTCAGTTGGACTATGATTCAAAATGTTTCGCTGACAAACTGTGGCGGACCCTTAATGGCAATTAAATGGTTGGATTACTGGCATATATGACTCTGTGTTTGTCCATGTATAATGTATAATAATCACCTATATTTTATATTGTACACAGTATCACTATTGTTACTTAAGTTTGTTATTTATTATTTACTATTTGTTTATGTTCTATAGCACTTATTATTTATTATTTTTTACACATTGTTAAGTGTTTATGAAACAATAAGTAAGGTAAAACTTAAAATTATAAGGTGTTGTTGAAATAACAGTAAAATAAATTAAAGCATCTAGCTAGAGATAATAAGAATTTTTTATAATAAATTAAACATTTAGTGAAAGGACGAGCTTGCTCTCAGCTCTATCGGTATTGTTTTGTAAAAAAAAAAATTTTTTTGATGTGTTCTTAAATCTAATTAAAACTAATTAATCTTAAAGTTCAAATATAATTTTAAAAAACTCGTTAAATTTAAAATAAAGAAAACTGACAAATTTGCTGAACAATTGAACGACTTTTTCTTATTGTGGAAGAGTTAAAAAACATCAATATATCTATTCCGGAAGATCTTTCCTGTTCTCCTCGTATGCAGTTCACCTGACGAAATGGAAGGGTTTACAGTAGCAATAAAGAGCAGGGATATGTTACTTTCCTTAGAATCTTTAAAATCAAAAATTCTAGAAGAGTAACAACGGCAAGATGATCGTATTGAGGGTAATATTGCACAAAATGAAAGTATTTTTGACAGTGTACGTCCAGATGAAGACAAAAAATATATAAATACAAAATATGTAAATTAAAACAAGATAGAGAAGTTCGGTTAAGACCGAAACTTAAAGACCCTCCACCTTTTATAACCCTCTAAAAAGTAATTTCCTATTGCCATATTGATGTATATGACTATTTTATGTACTTACGAAAATAGTGTTTTTCTTATACCCTCCACCTTAGGAAAGAGGGTATATTCATTTTGATCATCCGTTTACAACACATCGAAGGAAGCCTCGGATACCCCATAAACCATATATATTCTTAATCAGCATGAAAAGAGAAATCGTTTGAGATATGTCCGTCCGTGTGTCCGTGTGTCCATCTGTTGTTGGCACTCTCACGGTCGTAATTTTTAAGATATCAAATTAAAACTTGGCACACTTATTCTTAGTATAATTTCGCTATTTCGTATTGAAATTGGGCAAAATGGGTTAAGAGTCACGCCCACAATAAAAAAAATCTTAACATACCTCGAAAAAATTGTATTTTTAAAAAATTATAATTATATATATATATAAAAATAAATCGTTCGGATGCTGTAAGTATCGATCCATCTGAAGAAGTATTAGAGTACAGGACGAAAGTCTGTACACTCAGATAACACGTCTGCACAATGGTAGTGTGCGATTTAAGAAGCAGGACGTAACGTCTGTACAATAGAAGTAAGGATATTTAGGGTGTACAGGACGCAAGTCTGTACACCTACAGAGTGAGATTCAGGGTACAGGACGTAGTGTCTGTATGAAGCGAAACAGCGAGTGTGGCTAGAACGGTAGGGTGAAGCAACAAAATATTGAAAATAGTACATAATTGCATATTTGAGTACCTGCATTATCTTATTGTAATAACAATAAAGAGAAAGGAGATATATGTTTTAATAATTAAAACGTTTCCTTTACTAAAAATAAATGGACGAGATACTCTACACCGACGGCTTAACCCCAGCGTAGTGTAAAAATCTTCTTACATTGGCGCCCGAGCAGGGACACTCGTCCCAAGGGAAACGTTTATTCTGCTTATTGTGTGATAAAAAGAAAAAATTTTAATACGAGATTGACATTAATATATAACATAAAATCAACAAGTTTTAAAAAGTGTAGAAAGTACCGCAAATAATTTTTCTTAAAGTGTTTAAAAGGTGCAAAGACGCAATAAATACCAAAAAGACATAACGGTGCTGAAATTCCTCACGGTGCCCAAGCACACAACTTGTAATATATAGAAAACAATATTGGAAGATCATACCATTGCTATGTATTAAATTGATATTCTATGATCGAACGTTGTTACACAGAGTTTAGTGCGTGGATATTTTTCGGTTTGTTTGTTGAAAAATTAAAATTAAATAAAGGATACAAAGAAAAGTAAAAATTTCGGAACGTACAATTAAAGTGTTTTTTTTAAATAAAAATTAAATAAAGGAGGCTTTTGGGAGAAAGTCCGAAAGTTCACTTAATAAACAGGAATTGGTTTCGCCATCATTCGATCAAGTTGGGCTTTGAAAAATCGCATAATATTGTAGTGCTATACTGTGTGTGTTTAGAAAAAAAAAAGGCTTTTGGTAGAAATTCGAAAGTACTTAATAAACTTTTCCTTTTTCTCTCAAATAAAATATTAAAAAAAAAAAGACCTACCGAAAGAGCAACATTACGGGGATAAGAAAATTCTAATTTGGTGATATCATAAAAAATTCTTGGCATCGATATTTAAAAAAATATATACAAAATTTGCTTATTTTAATGTAAAAAGCTGCGCACTTACCTTGGGTTAATAAATAAGGAATAAAATGTGGCATCAAACAGTGGAACAGAAAATGTGATTGACCTCTAGTTACAAAATAAAGTTAGTGGGGAAAATATTGAAACTTTACAAATAAGAATAAAACAACAACAAGAACAATAGGGACAGTTCAAAAGTAGTGGTGAAGGCAACGGAAAAAGTGTAACGACCACCTAGAGTTACTATACTACACACACATAAGTATGTGTTAATGAGTACACCCTACAAAACAAGTGTTTCGTTTTTAAAGGTGCGTGAGTGATCATTGAAATTGTTTTGTATGCACTTTATATATATGCATATTATAATAATATGGTATTGGCAGTTATAGAGAAAAATAAATTCATTTTTCACTTTTCAGCGTGAAATAAATTCTTAATAAGAAAAAAAAAAAAAAGCAGTAAAAACGACTATTTAGCATAAGTTTTATGGAAGTTTGTGTGTATTTCATTTATACGTAAAGAAAGAATTGCACAATAAAACTTGTAGTACGCTTCTTGATCTCTACTTTGTAAATAAATTTTTTAAGATTCGCATGTATGATCAAATCTCCAAACCTAACTTTTCAAAACATGACCTAATCTTTTTGTCGTACCATACAGTGCTTAGTACTACAACTGAGTTTTTTGCGTTTAGAGATTTCAGAAATATTGATTATACTGCTCTACAGAATTATGTTAATTCTATAGACTCGGACATGATATACTTGCTTCCTGATCCTGATTCGAAGCTGTCTTTTTTTAATTACAATATTTCACAGTTATTCGACAAATTTGTTCAGGTTAAAATTAAAAAAGTGAATTATGAACAATCTGAATGGTTTAATGTTAACATCGCCCATCTAATGCAAATCAGAGATGATTGTTACAAGAGGTGGAAACGATTTAGAACTTCTGAACTTTATGCTAATTTTAAACAAGCACGACGCACGGTTATGTATCATATTAGATCTGCCAAAAGTAAATATTATGATCTTGAATTTCGTACTGCTACTGGTACCAAAGCTAAATGGAATTTAATACATGATATTGGTATTGGCAAAAGGCGAATGTGTGAATCTATTGAGCTTGATGCCAACGATATCAATAGTAAATTCGCGAATTTACCTAATTTGCCTACAAACCCATCGCGTTATTCGGATATGGTAGATCATAACTTCATATCATTTTATTTTACTAACGTGAATGAAATGGACGTTTTAGAAAGCATTCTTTCAATTAAATCCAATGCTTCTGGATATGATGGTGTAAATCCCAAATTTCTAAAAGTTATCTTGCCTGTTGTTATTAACCTATATATTTAACGACATTATTACAAAATCCTTGTTTCCATCATGTTGGAAAATTGTTAAAATCATCGCCCTGCACAAAAAATATGGAAAGTACAGACCAATTGCTATTCTGCCATTTCTTTCTAAAGCCTCTGAACTATTACTTCATAAGCAGATTTACTCATTTTTGCATACTAACAATCTTCTAACCGACCGTCAGTATGGTTTTTGCCCAAAACGTTCCTGTGTTACTGCACTTATTGATGTAATAGAGCAGATCAGGATCAAGTTAGATAAAGGTCTAGTCTCTATTTTGATTCTCTTTGACCACTCGAAAGCTTTTGACACCGTAAATCATGAAATTTTTTGTCTAAAACTTTTTAATTTCTCAATATCATCATGTAGCTTAATAAGTTCTTATCTATCAGACAGATCTCAACGTGTGTTTGTTAAAGATGTCTATTCTATAGCCTTTCTGTTACACGTGGTGTGCCTCAAGGGTCTATTCTGGGAGCACTACTTTTCACACTATTTATCAATGATCTTCCATCTATCCTTAAATGGTGTAATGTTATCATGTATGCTGATGATGTCCAATTATTTTTGTCGTGTCCTGTTGGCCAAGTATCTGATTTTATTAACAAAATTAATATTGATCTTGCCAAGGTGTCTAATTGGGCAAATACTAACGGACTTTGCATAAACCCGACAAAAAGTAAATGTATTGTTATTCATAACCGTTTTCGGATATCAAGTTCGTGCTTTTTGATACATGATGAGGCTATTGAAATTTCTGATACTGCCAAGAACTTGGCATATTTTTAATTAAAAGTTAAACTGGTCCAATCAAATAAATTGTTGTACTCGGAAAGTTTATGGTATGTTAAGCGCATTGTGGAACGTTTAACATTTTACACCTTTGCACGTACGTTTACTTATAGCAAAGACTTACTTGGTTCCTATTTTGTTGTATGGTTGCGAAATATTTGCGAAGTGTGATTATGCGTCAACTTGTAAGCTTAACAAACTATTTAATTCCATTATAAGATATGTTTTCAATTTAAGAAGATATGATAGTTTAACAGCATACAGAAATAAATTATATGGAATGTCATGGGATAAATTATTTCAATTTAGGACACTTATTGTACTGCTCAAAATCATTACTTTTCACGAACCTAAAAGTCTTTTTGAGAGAATTGAATTTACTCGTTCTAGTAGGCACAAACAAATTATTCCTGTCCGGCATAACACTCTTATGTCTGAGCGACAATTTTTTGTCAACGCAATCCGTCTCTGGAACTCGTTGCCAACTGCCCTCCACTCTGTGTCTGGCACTAAGGAATTTAAGAAGGAACTACACAAGTTTTTTGCATCTTAATTTCAATTTAAATATTCCTATCTTTTCTTTGCAATTTATTTCTTATTTCTTATCGACTTTCTTTCTCTTTTACTTTTAAATATATTTAGTTTCATAATATATTTTTTATTTTTTATTTTTTTTATAATAATTTAGTTAATATAAGTTAATTTAATTTAATTCAATTTTTTTGTGAATTTAGTGGATTTAAAGGAAAATTATTCAAATGAGATAAAAAGGGAATAGTGCGATAAAAAAAAAATAACAATAAATATATAGATAATAGAAAAATTAGAAATATTAGAAAAAAAAACACAGTGCGACTTCGAATAGAACATAAATAAGAGGCGGATAAAGTATAGAATATAGTAAGGAAAAAACACATACAACCAAACAGTGAGTGAAATATTAAAATAAGTGGAAAGGAAACAGAAAGAAAGAAAAGAAAGAAAAAAAAAAACAAGATAGAGAAGTTCGGTTAAAACCGAAGCTTAAATACCCTCTACCTTTTATAATCCTCTAAAAAATAATTTCCTATTGCCATATTTATGTATAAGACTATTTCAAGTACTTACGCAAATAGTGTATTTTTTTAAATTATAGGCGTTTGCGTTATTCAATCACGCCCATTTTTGGTTTTGGATAACGGTACCACTTATATTTATACCAAATTTCAACTTGATAGGCATAGTATTGTGCGATATATAATTTTTTAAAGATACAATTTTTTCGAGGTATGTTGAGATTGTCATTTATTGTGGGCGTGTCTCTTAACCGATTTTGCCCAATTTCGATAGAAAATAGCGTAATTTAACTAAAAATACATATGCCAAGTTTAAATTTGATATCTCAAAAATTACGACCGTGAGAGTACCAACAACAGACGGACACACGGAGGCACGGACACACGGACGGACATGTCTCAAACGATTTCTCTTTTCATGCTGATTAAGAATATATATGATCCGAGGCTTCCTTCGATGTATTGTAAACGGTTTGTACCGGATTTTTTTCAAATATCTCAGCCATTAACCGCGATACTGAAGAAGGGTCATCATTGGAAATGGACGGAGGCCCAACAAATAGCGTTTGATACCCTAAAGCGCAAATTAACAGAGGCTCCAGTTCTAACATGCCCGGATTTTACTCACAGTTTCAAACTCCAAACGGATGCGAGCAAAGTTGGTTTGGGTGCGGTGCTTATTCAAGATGGTAATGAGCAGGTGATTGCTTATGCAAGCCGTCATTTAAATCAGGCTGAAAAGAAAAAAGGAGAAGGAATGCTTAGCGATAGTGTGGACTATAAGTAAAATGCGCCTTTACTTGGAAGGATACAAGTTTGTGGTCATCACCGACCATCCTTCTCTCAAATGGTTGAATTCCTTGGACAACCCCTCCGGCCGCCTAGCAAGGTAAGCACTGGAGCTCCAAGAGTATAACTTCACCGTTGAATATCGCAAGGGTAAACAGAATATAGTCGCTGACGCCCTCTCTTGTCAACCGTCTGGCCGCTTTGGGCGGAAATAATGAAAAAAATGTGGAAGATGTTTGTCTTGATCACGGAGATACAAAATCAACCGGAAAAATATCTGGACTACGCCATCATAGAGGGTCCACTTTACTGACATTTTTGTACGTCGTTTCACGAGGACGATGAAGTCTCGTGAAAATTCTACGTCCCAACGAATATGAGACTTCAAGTAATCAGCGAAAACCATGATCAACCTGTCGCAGGCCATCTGGCGGTGCGCAAAACGATAGCTCGTCTGGCAAACCGTTGTTACTGGCCTGGGATGTCGAGGGATGTTAAGAAATGCATCCAAAAATGTGAGTCCTGCCAGCACTTAAAAATTGCACAGAGACAACCAGCTGGGAAGATGTTAACTCACACACCGGAAGAGCCATGGGCCACGGTATGTGCTGACTTCGTTGGGCGCCTACCTCGTTCACGGCACGGTCATACGACACTTCTGGTAGTTCTGGACAAATTCTCCAAATGGGTAGAATTGACTCCCATGCGTAAGGCTACCGCTGAGGGAGTATTAAAAGTTTTCAGGGAAAAAATCGTAGCTAGATATGGGGTTCCCAAAATATTTATAACCGACAATGGCATACAATTCAAAATATCTGGATGTTATTGGTGTCAAACAACGGTTCACGGCACCGTACACACCACAAGAGAATCCCAGCGAGAGGGTAAATCGAACAATTAAAACCATCATCGTGCAGTTGGCCAATAATGAACATAGACTCTGGGACGAGTACATCCCAGAAGTAATGCTGACAATAAATTCGACTGTGGCGGAGTTCACAGGTTTCACTCCGGCTTACTTAACCCAGGCACAGGAACCACGCCTCCCAAACTCCCTATATGATAAGGTTACTATGGGTACAGGAACTGGAGGTAGAAATGTAGCACACAGGGCGGAAAGCCTGCGAGATGCATAGAAAGTAGCACATCGCTTGGGTACCCAAGGTTGGCGATAGCGTCCTAGTGCGTCAGCATCCACTTTCCAAAGCTATTGACAGTCACGCAGCGAAACTTTCCTCGAAGTTTGATGGACCATACACTGTTATTAATCTACCGTCAAAGGACATTATTGAGGTCGAAGGCTTGGGCCACAAACGAACGTGTCATTTACGGGATCTTAAACCTTACTTCACGTCAAGAGGGAGTTTATCCTCTTAAATGCAATCGGTAATGACACTAATACATAGAAATACTTCCATTTTTTTTTATTCACAGGTCCCAAGTCAAATCAACCTAGGAGCCCAAACGGGGAAACCCAGGAGCGGGTGCGAGAGTGGCAACGCTCGGTGTGGGAGGCGATGGCGATGTTCGACTATGGCGAATAGAGCACGTCAAGAGGCGTGCGTAATAGGCGGGGAATGTTTCGGGGACAGACGGCTCGGGGACGGTCATATGCGGCTCAAGAGAGAGGTGTTCAGCAGAACGGGACCCATCCTCCATCCGTCCTAGAGGACGTGACCTGTTCTCCATTTACGATTTCCTCAGACAACACCGGGGATTCGGAGGGCGTGAAGGCCATGCCTGTTGCGGAGGCACGCGACCCTCAACCAAGTGCCGTGACTCCAGAACGTCGCTTTTGGATGACATTTTTGCTCCTTTTTTCCATGGGTTACGAACGGTCGAAACAGATGAGGGATTTGTTCAGAATACAATGATGGAAGCTGGGATACCTGGGGTGTGCCCATAAAGATGAACCCAAAATCGGCTACACCCCAACCTACACTGACTAAGGGGTATGGGTATGTGGCCTACGAGGTGGAAGACTCGGAGGAGATGGTCTTTGGGGACCATATCAAATTGAAGCACACCATGAGATTGACACTAATTGTCACCTGGAAGTTACTGCCGACCCATGAAACCCCAACACTTTATCGAGGCCGCACGCGAGGGTGTACGGGAGGACGTAATGTCTCCTGCTACATACGATGACGGCAGCTCTCCAACACGCGAGGTTCTTATGTCCCAACAGATTATCGAGGTTGAGGACAGAAGTGTGCAGTAGGACGTAATGTCTCCTGTTTCATGCGGAGTTTGTAATGAGCGTTTGGAGAATACTCCTCCACGCGGCATGCGGCATACTTGGTTAGAGAAGTTAATAGCGATTGAGGAGTTAATAGAGGAATTTTTGGCGAACAAGGAAGATATCGGCCGGCGTACCTGCCGGAGAATTCCAACCCAAGACGTCATCTCACCACCTGGGGGCACCCCGAAGGAACCGCCTACTAACAACCGGTTCCGAACTACTCCAGTTGGGTCTACTAGGGAGGACGCAGGAAAGTCACGCTCCCCACATTGTCAGTATGGAATGAGCCAGCATGTACGACAACCGGGGAAATTATCTGAAAACAAGAAACAACCCTCATATCGTCACCGGTCACCGCACTGGCAACGTCGTGAACAGGGCCAACAAAACCAGCCGGTATCCACCATCATCGGTGATCAGCGTCAACGGGCGAAGGAATCATCACGAAAAAGCTCACTCGACCATCACGTCTACCGACATCCGGAACGCCCGGTGACAACACCCCATGGCTGGCACGTAGTTGGAATACCGCCGGTAGTACTACGGCAGTTAGTGCCGCTTATTGATGAGCTTCTCGAGCAGTTGCCAAAGGGGAAAAGGCGCAAGCGGCGTTATGACCTCAGGGAGGGCTCATTTAGGGTGGCCGAAGCGCGTAACGGCAAAGTTACGATATACCAGGTCTAGGGGACGCCACTCCATATCAACACCGATGTCCGGGTGCTACTCATAATAATTTTTTTTTTTTATATTTTTTTTTTTTAATGTAACCACATAATATGTTTTTGATTAAAAATAAAGTGAAAGAAAATCCAATGTTTGTTATCCG
This sequence comes from Crataerina pallida, assembly GCA_949710015.1. Taxonomy (NCBI): domain Eukaryota; kingdom Metazoa; phylum Arthropoda; class Insecta; order Diptera; family Hippoboscidae; genus Crataerina; species Crataerina pallida. The sequence goes on from OX453290.1 coordinate 14,604,597, forward strand.
AAGGGGGGTGGACGTGTGACGGGGAAAACAAGGGACGACTAATTTCATATTAGAACTAATTATTTTTTATATATATTTATAAGGTCTAGCATAGGAAACCTAGTACTAAAAACAATATTGTAAATCTGGCTACCACTCGCTGCCACGTCTTCGTGTACCGACCGAGTACTACAGGGACACGATTCCAATAATTTCCAACGAGAAATATCGAGCTTAGGGATGTTAGCATATTTCTCGATCTCTTTTGCTGGCGAGCTGTCAAGGTGATCAGACGAAAAATAAATCGTTCGGATGCTGTAAGTATCGATCCATCTGAAGAAGTATTAGAGTACAGGACGAAAGTCTGTACACTCAGATTATATATAAAGTGTGTGAACAAAAATAGAGGACGTAACGCGTTTGCACAAATATAGTGAGTGGTCTAGGGTACAGGACGTAACACGTCTATACAAGGATAGTGAGTGATTTAGGGTACAGGACGTAACACGTCTGCACAATGGTAGTGTGCGATTTAAGAAGCAGGACGTAACGTCTGTACAATAGAAGTAAGGATATTTAGGGTGTACAGGACGCAAGTCTGTACACCTACAGAGTGAGATTCAGGGTACAGGACGTAGTGTCTGTACGAAGCGAAACAGCGAGTGTGGCCAGAACGGTAGGGTGAAGCAACAAAATATTGAAAATAGTACATAATTGCATACTTGAGTACCTGCATTATCTTATTGAAATAACAATAAAGAGAAAGGAGATATATGTTTTAATAATTAAAACGTTTCCTTTACTTATTAAAAATAAATGGACGAGATACCCTACACCGACGGCGTAACCCCAGCGTAGTGTAAAAATCTCGTAACAACTCTTGAACGTAAATTTAAGTTTACGAAGAGAATTTCCATTTGTATTTTTAAGTGCTAATGTTTCAAGACCGATTATAGGCGCAAATTTTTTGAGCAGATATGGATTACTAATTGATGTTAAACGTAAACGCCTAGTAGATCTTTTAACAAGTTTATCCGTAAATACGATATCACATTTTTGTAGTTTGTCCTTGCCGAAATTATATGCTATAGAAAATAAATATACGCAATTATTAAAGCGATATTTTACCTACACTAACATTCTTAGCCATAAGCTGATAAATATGCATAGTAACCAACTTAATATAACACCACTGTAATTTTGCATACTTGCATTTTATGTATGTTAAGGTAACATTAAGTAACACGAAATTAACAATCTGCTAGACTGGGAATTTCATTACCATTAACATTGAATAAAATTAGTATAAGTAATGTAAAATTTTTTAGAATAAAACAGAAAGACTTTTATATTGAAACCAAACAAAAACAAGTCTTTTCACTGCTTACTACATCTCCCCTTACCAAGCATATAGCCGAAAGGACGCTGCTCCCTTAGCAGCTGCAGATTGGTAAACATTACAATATTAAACATATTTATACTCCATATTTAACAACATGGCAATCCTGCCACTTTTCACAACAACAACCTTTTCTAAACTGGATTTGGTAAAAGCCTATCATCAAATTCCAATGGCTCCAGAAGGTAATTATAAAACTACCCTTTAGAATGTTCGAGTTTGTGCGCAAGCCTTTCGGTTTAAGAAACTCAGCACAAACATTTCAAACATTTGTAAATGAAGTATTTCATGATTTAGACTTTGTTTTCGCGTATATTGACGACGTTCTCACGGATAGTGACAGTGATGAAGAACACCTTAAACATTTAGATTTAGTTTTAAGAGATTGGATAAATATCGCTTAAATATTAAACCAAATAAATGTATATTCAGAGCATCGAATTTAGATTTTCTTAGTCACAACCTCTCAAATGACGGTATAAGACCTTCAATTGAAGAGGTTTCGGCAATTACCAAATTTTAACGACCAAATTCCACAAAATAAGAACTAGAATTTATTTTACCTATGTTAGAAAAAATGATAAGCCCTATACATGATATTATTACCAAAGCTACAAAAAACAGAGACAAAACCTTATTATAGAATGATGAAGCAAATCAGGCATTTGAACGCATTAAAGAAAGTTTCGCATTTCAAGTAGTACTAAATTATTTTAGTAAAGACGCTAAGATTTCCTTAACAGTAGATGCTTCAAATGTGGCAATTGGTGGGGTTTTAGAACAAATTATAAATAAGACTGTAGAACCTCTAGCTTTTTATTCCAAGAAGCTAGCTGCCTCTGAAATGAAATATATAAATATAATATTGATCGAGAACTTTTATCGATATATTTAAATATTAAACATTTCAAATATATGCTTGAAGGTATATACATAGACCACAAATCATTGACAACAGCCCTTACTTCTAACACAGAACGAAGTCCAAGACAAACAAGGCACCTCGAATATATTTCTCAATTTACAAATGATATAAAATACATAGGAGGTGATTCTAACATTGTATCAGATACATTGTCAAGGGCATATGAAATTGAGACAATACATCAAAACTATTTCAATTTTGAATTATTATAAAATGAACAGCAAAGAGATTCAAGTTTAGACAAAACGGAGTTCGTCCGTAAAGATTATCTAAAGTTGTTTCAAATACTGAAATATCCAGTTTGGTGGGAAATCTCTGGAAAAGTACTTCGACCATATGTACTACCAGACTTGAGACGTGTAATTTTTGATAAATTACACAACATTTCACATCCAGGAACAAAGGCCTCGCGTCATTTAATATATACAAGATATATTTAGCCTCGCATGAAAACGGACACCAATGTGAGGACATCTGCTTGTTTACAAGGGTAAAAATCTAAAGTTAATAGATACACCAAATCTCAAGTGACCAAAATTGAAATCCTAAAAGGTAGATTTGTACATATTCATTTAGATATAGTTGGTCCATTACCAACGTTATGAGGACGCATGGCCCTCACGAAACGAATGAGTAGCCATCTATGAAGTATAATTAACTGTATTATTTATTTGTTGTTGTTATTAATGAATTTAGATTTTATATAAACCTTTGTTTTATTAATATGCACACGAGAATAGCGGGACTGACATTCCAAACGGTGTCAGTATTACGCAGTAGAAAATATTTAGTGATTTAAGTAGCTTAAGCAGTATTGTTATTTAAGAGAGTAAGTTAAGAGTAAGAGTTAGGGTCGTAGTGAAATGCAAACAACGCGAAAACTCTCGCGTAGTACTTAACGAAAGAATAGCTATATAAGCTAAAACTAAGAAAGACTCATTTTCTGTGTGACAAGTTCGACAACAGGTATATTGTTCAGGGATACAAGACTGTAAGACTGGTCAAGGGAGGATCAACAAGTAGCCGCGCTAGCAGCTAATTGCGATCCTCGCTTGTACAGTGACATTGCGCATGACCAATGAACAACCAGCTTGGTTGCGTTATTCGGCCAGTTGGTATTTTGTTGGTTATGGATAGAAGAATAAAGAGTGCCCGTTGGCCGCGATAGCAGCCGTGGGACCTCTTTGCTCACTATACTGTGTAATTTAACACTGAAAACTATACATACAGGGTGTAGGGAAGACCTACAAAGAAGGTAACACAGTACACTGAATCCGACGAAGGAACCGCGAGAGGAAATATAACGTGGAAAACTACCAGTGGTAACAGAGGTACGTGACAATGAAAGAAGTTGAAATAATGTGGAAATCCTAGAATTATGGTTGTTTGCAGGTCACCGTGTTAGCCTTTTTGCTATACTTAGTTTTGAACATAGCAAGAAAAAACAACACCATTGTATTGTATAAGTGAGGATAGTGTCAAGCAATAAATATAGTGAATTAATATTATTTAACACCACCACCGAGTCCTTTATTCAAACAAATTTCTTGAAAAGGAGCCCCTGGGGAAAACCGGCCAGCTACCTCGGCTTGGACCGCACTAACCGAAGGAAATAACCGTTTCAACGTCAAAAAATCATATATATATTTTAACTATTATTGATCGCGTTAGACGTTGGCCCGAAGCCTTTATAAATTCCAAGTGATCAAGGTACACAATTTACTTCAAAATACAATACATTTTTTAGGTAGTCACAAAATTTCTACGTCCCCATTTCATTCTCAATCAAATGGAATTATAGAACGTTTTCATAGTCAATTAAAAGCATCCAATAGCATTATTAGGTTTACGTTCTATTTATAAAGAAGACATTTTAGCAACTGCAGCTGAAATGGTATACGGACAGAACCTGCGTCTTCCTGGAGACCTAAACATATCAACGTCGACTTTAAGTCCCACTCTTAATAAAATTAAGCAATATTTTAAAAACGTTTGACCCAGAGTTGTTCATCATCAGGATCCAAAATGCGGATTATACGTATCTAAAGAATTAACAGAGAATTTGTCTTTGTACGCAAAATTAATAAACGTTGCTTGGAACAACCCTATGAAGATCCTTTAATAGTTATTTTAAAAGAACCCAAATATTTTGTAATAGATATGGACAACACAACAGGAACAATTCCTATAGAACGCATTAAACCAGCGGTATTAGAAAATATTACGCCTAACAGAATATTACCCTAACACAACACCCACAAAGAAACGTGTCACCTTCAAGCGAAACTTATAATGTTTCATGTACCAAATATTTCATATGTATTTTTATGTTTGCATGTGCTAGCACGAAGTTGGTTGGAATTATGAATTAATTGAATTTTTTGGAGGATAGGGAGAGAAAATGATATATTTGTAGCTACTATTGCTTTGGTGTGTGCTACCTGATGTGTTTTATTTTGCATATACTTGAGTGTATGCAAGTCAACTCACGGTTTATACACAAAAAAACATATTTTCTATATTATTTATTGTAATATACGTTTTTTATACCCTCCATAAAAGACAAAAGGAGGCGTCATTAACCCTACAAAGTATATCTATTCTTGATCAGTATCAAAAACTGAGTCGATCTAGACATGAATGTCCGTGTGTTCGTCTGGTGTTGGCGTTCTCCCGGGTATAAATTTTTAGATATTAAGCTGATATTTTGTACAGGAACTTTTAGTTTTTGTACATAGATCGCTATTTAAAATGAACAACAAGAGTCACACCCACAAACAACCAAAATTTATATATCTGTCACAAAAAAAACCTATACGTATCTATAGTTATCCCATCCACCGATATACAAAAATGGTCGTGGTCGAATAATAGGCACGTCCATAATCGACAAATTTCTATATATCTGCCACAAAAGTTGACACATTAACTTGAAATTTGGTTCACATATTTATGGTTATCCCATTCATCGATGTGCTAAAAATGGGCACGGATAACAGACACGTTCACAAAAACCGTATTCACCTTAAAACTAGACTTGTAAGCTGATACATAATACATACAGTTTTAGAAGGAGCAATATATATATATATATAAATATAAATTTTTCACGCCCACCACGTTGTGTATGTGGATCCTCCACATTAGGGTTTAAGATTTGGCCTAAGCCAATTTTAGTTTTTTTAATTGTTATTATGTATTGAATAGAGGATTATAAAAAAGTTTCAAAAATAATTATATATATATAGTATAATATGTTTAGTACAGATGTGTGTTACAAGCAATTCAGTGGTAACGATGTGTTGCTGGTTCAATTCGTGTCGTCGTCGATTTGTGCCAACATGGTTTTAATTTTTTTTTAATGTATAAATTTATAATAGAGAGAAGTTAATTTAATATTCTATGAAATTTTTCTTTTTGAATCGATCGGTATAACTAAAGGTGGGTCTGATATTTGCCCTTTAGGAGTTACAAACATCCGCATAAACTTAATATACCATTTTCCACAGGGTGGTGCAGGTCCTCCTGACTGTCCATCTAAGTTTGTGCGCAAGTTACAGGTCGAATTTTTTGAGATACTTTGATGAAATTTAGTACAAGGACATGTTTTGGCCCAAAGGGGAACACTATTAAAAATGGACCGTATTGGACCATTTTTAGAAACCCCTCCCATATGAGGTCCTATAATTTTTTGAGATATTGTATTTCGATGAAATTTGGTACAAGGACATGTATTGGCCCAAAAAAAAGGCTATTTGAAAATAGATAGGATCGGGCCATTTTTAGAACCCCACCCCATATAAATTTTTTTTTTAAATTTCAAAAACAAACAAAAAATACCAAGTAAGAAAACTTAATTTGGCTTAGGCACGGACATACATTTCTAATTCTAAAGAAAAAATGAATTAAATAATGTATACTGGTGTCGGGTATTTGATGGATGGGCTTAACCGACTATAATATTTTCACTTGTTGATAGACTTACATATGCGTAAGAAAAGTTATTTGTAGCTCACTACTCTTTTCAGTTACACAAAAATGTTATATTTAGTTTGTGGTGTCCAACTTAGGAATTAATTTAAAAACATTTAGAACTTGTATAGAATAGTCTAAAATTATGAATAATTATAAATGATTTGGGAATACGTTGAGTAGAGTACCACCTGGGTAGCAAGTAAACTGACCAATTAATTATACTTTACTTTACTTTATATATATTTTTCACTTTTGTACCTAATATATGCACTATTCTTAATATTGTTGCTCTATGGTAATTCGAAATATTTATATATGTATACAAATAGTACAGAAACAATGATGACGTGATTGCCTGCACGTATAAGTTACACATTATACAATTATTCTATAGAAAAATACACGTGTATAGCGGATGAACAAATAAAGAACTAATTTCGTTTTTTTTTTTAAGTTAAAATTTGCTTTACTGGAAACAAAATATAAAGCTTAGCCTAGTACGATGAAATTTGTATAAAGTTGTGGATAGATAGAGATACCAAAAGCCACGGGTCTAGGGCGTCATTCCGGGCTTGTCCGTGGACGGTCCACCCATTAGCAGTAGGATATAGCGTTCCAACAACAAATGGACACACTCTAGATCGATTTAGTTTTTAATGCTAATTAAGAAAGCGTGTCCACCGGGAAGGTATACTACTTTGTTTTGCCGCCATTTTGGTAAACATTAGTCTTGACTCTTTATTATGGAAAAATATTCGATAAACCAAAGTGTTTTAATTGTTAAAACATTTTATCAAAATCAATCATCGATTACTGTGATAATGAGAAAGTTACGTCAAATTTTTGGGAGAAACAACGTGCTAACAATACGCACTATTTATCGTGTAGTGAATCATGACAACTCCGATTTATACCCACTTACATACTCACTGGATTAAGGATAAACAACTATTATGTATATTGTATAATGCATTAAGCAAAATTTTCAAACTTGGAGTGGAAAAGTAATTAAAATAAATTCATGAAATTTTTTCAGGTTTGTTCGCCCCCAAAGAAATGCATACACTAAATGATTATAAGTGCCTACGAATGTAAACGCTTTCCATATGTTGAGTGTCGTGTAAAACGCAAGTGTCTGTCATATTTATGGAAAACCGCCAATGAAATATTAAGAACTTTTTTAAGGTCCGTCATAGTTTTTTGTGTTATTTGTTTGTTGTTTTAATTTGGTGGTCTTGTTGTATGCATACATGTATAAATAAATTTTAAAACAAACTTGCCTCACATTCGACTCCTATCACAAATGTTCACACCCTTAATTAAGTGTGTGCGTGTTGTTGGCACATATTTCTAAATGGATGAAATAATTTGTTTTTCCATTGTAACATATAATCTAGATACATAATAAAGTAGAGATTAATGGCCGCTATTTGCCAGATAAAAGACGTTCTAAACGCTGGCTTCCGTCACAAAATAAAACGCACGAAGGTATCTTATTTATGTAAGTTTTTATTTCAAAAAATAAAAACCTCTGGCTTTGTATATATTTAACATAAAAGATTATAGTCGGTCAAGCCCGACCATCAAATACCCTACACCACTTCATATTATATTCAATTTAATTTTTTTTCTTTGATGAATGAAAAGTTTTATTTTTTGTACCACTTCAAATTTTTTTTTTTTTGGAATAAAAATTTTTATTTTATCCTGCTTTTTCTGTACCTACTTGTGTTTTCTAAAAATTTCAAAATTATACATACTACAAATATTACTAATATTTTTTATTTTTGTTTTTGTGTTTGTTTTTGAAATAAAAAAAAAATTTTATATGGGGACGGTTTCTTTTCAGGCCAGTATATATCCTTGTACCGAATTTCATCGAAATATCTCAAAAAATAATAGGACTTTATATGGGAAGGGGTTCTAAAAATTCGGTCCGGTTCTGCGGCGAAATTCTCTCTCGTTTTCAGTTCTTGTTGTATTATTGGCATGTTGCTTAACGGATATGGTGTAATTTATATACCAACCAACATATAGGCTGGCAACATTTTGTCACTTCACTTCAGTTAGAATCGATATTTTAACTATCTACTCAGCATTTAGAATATATGGACGTCGTACGGTCTCCGATGCCCTTTATCAGCGTTGCAAACGTTTTGACATAGTGGTATATAAACCCATATAAATTGATTTTATAGAAATAATTCGCAAAGATACTGGACTTACTCACTAACAATGTGTCTTACAATTGTTTCTTCACAAATGTTTGACTATTTGTTTTTGGTAATTTAGTTAGTTTCGTTTTTGTACAATATTAAAACAAGTAAGAAAACTAAATTGGGCTTAGGTCAAATCTTAAATGTCCTCCACCTCCGCAACGGTGGGCGTGGCAAATATATATATATTCTCTAATAGTGTACGTACTACGTATCAGCATGCAAGTCTACTTTTATGTTGAATATGGTTTTTTGTAAATTGTAGGCGTGTCTGTTATCAGACCATACCAATTTTTGGCACGTCTATGGATGGGCTAACCTTTAATAAGTGCACCAACTTTCAAGTTCACAGGTCACCTTTTGAGGCAGATATATAGATTTTGTCGATTGTGGGATGGCTCTTGACTGATTTGCCCATTTGCCCATTTTAAATACCGATCTGCATGCAAAAACTGAAAGCGCTTGTACAAAATTTCAACTCAATATCCCAAAATTTACGCCCATGAGAATGCTAACAACAGACGGACACACGGACTTACATGACTAGATTGATTCTTTGTAGGGTTTCGGACGCCTCCTTCTGGGTGTTGCAAACGGGAGAACAAACCCTCATTATAAAGGTGTAGGGTATGAAAAAGTGTTCGAGGAACATTCAACATTGACGGATTAGTACACTCAAAAGTGTTCAGCCTGGTTGATTTATATAATAACAGCGGGCCAAGTGTCATCTATAATATTCCTTAACATAAATGTTACAAGGATGTACAATATTACAATAATTCGGATTGGAATTGAATACTGTTTATACTCAGCAGGATCAACAAAATTATTGTTATCATTCTGTCATCTGTCACTGTTTAATCATTTGATAAATGAGTTATTTAGAAAAGGGATGATTGTTTGAATGTTGATCCTACACGAATAATAACAATGAAAGTAGCGTTAACTTTGAGTACTAAAATAAGGGCACAAAAATTTTTAATAACTTTACACATACACACACAAACAAACAGTGCGTAACGAGATTTTTCTTACGCTGGGGTTAAGCCGTCGGCGTAGGATTACTAGCCCATTTATTTATTTTTAAAATGCGAAACGTTTAATGAATTTTACTTTAGCTTTATTGTTCTTATGTAGGTGCTCAAATGCGCAATTATATAATATCAATTTCAATTTATTATTATTCTATTTACCCTCCGTCCTGGCCACATTCGCTGCTTCGCTACAGGTTGTACGCCCTGTGTAACGCATCTATTACGCAACTGTACAGACGCTACGTCCTGTACCCTGAATCCCACACTGTAAGAGTACAGACTTACGGCCTGTACACCCTAAATATCCTCCCTTTAATTGTACAGATGTTATGTCCTGTACCCTAGATCACTCGCTGTAGGTGTACAGACTTGCGTCCTGTACTTCCTGATTGTCCTCAATATAATTGTACAGACGTTATGTCCCGTACTTTAGATCACACACTGCAATTATACAGAAGTTACGTCTTGTACCCGAAATTACACTGCCAGTGTACAGACTTTCGTCCAGCACACTAATATTTCTTCAAATGACAGTTAACCAAAAAATAGGATCGAGAAATGTACGAACATTTCTAAACCCGATATTTCTCGTTGAGAATATTGGAATCGTGTCCTGATAGTCTCTGGTCGGTACACGATGACGTGGCAGTGAGTGGTAGGCAGATTTATTTTACCACTCAGTTTTCTTTTATATACCTTACATATATGTTACACTAATTACTTAGTTGACGGGGAAAACGAGGGACGACTTTCCTTATCACAAGTGATAAGGGTATACTAAGATGGTTCTTCCGTTTGCACCCAGAAAGAGGCGTCAGAGACCCTACAAAGTATATATATTCTTAATCAACGTCAAAAAATGAGTCGAATTAGAATTGTAGGCACTTTCAGTTTTTGCACGCAGATAAGTATTTAAAAGGGGAAAAAGCGGTCAAGAGTCACGCCTACAATCAACAAAAACCTATTTATTTATCACATGGGAACTTGAGCAATCTATAGTTATCCCGTATGCAAAAATGGGCATGGTCGGATAACATACACGCCCACAACCGACAATAAATATACAACAAAAACTGACCTATGAACTTGAAATTTAGTATATATATTTATGGTTATCCCATCGATGTATTAAAAATATGCGTGATCAGATAACCGAGACGCCCACAATTTACAAAAAATCATATTCACCATTAAACTAGACTTTCAACGTGATGAATACAGACTTACATTATTAGAGGGTATATATATATATATTTGCCAAGTCCAACGTTATGGATGTGGAGGGTATTTAAGATTCGGCCTAAGCCAAATTTAGTTTTCTTACTTGCTTTTATACCCTCCACCTTAGGGAAGAGGGTTCCGTTTGAAACACATCGAAGGAAGCCTCGGATACCCCACAAACCACACATATTCTTAATCAGCATGAAAAGATAAATTGTTTTAGAATGTCCGTCTGTGTGTCCCTCTGTTTTTGGCACTCTCACGGTCGTAATTTTTGAGATATCGAATTGAAACTTGGCATATGTATTCATAGTTCAATTACGCTATTCAGTATTGAAATTAAGCAAAATCGGTTTAGAGACACGCCCACAATAAACGAAAATTTGAACATATTTCAAAAAAAATTTATCTTAAAAAAATTATATTGCCTCCCAAGTTCAAATTTGGTATAAATATAAGTGGTACTGTTACCAAACACTACGCCAAAAATGGGCGTGCTTGAATAACGCAAACACTTATAATTATAAAAAAACACTATTTGTTGTTCAATTATTTTAAAAGGTGGAGGGTATTTAAGCTTCGGTCTTAACCGAACTTTTCTATCTTTTTTTTTTTTTACTTTGGGAGAATTATTGACATTTATGCCCTACATCACACGTTGTAAGCTTGAGCGAATTTTTGTAACTCCAAAACAACAAATTACACTTTCAAAATCAAAATCTAAATCGATTTAACCATGCCCATCTGTCCAGCTGTCAGTCCGCGTAAAATTATGCGCACTATATAGGTCGCATTTTTTGAGACATTTCGATGACATTTTGATTCAGAGAAGAACTCTATTAACAATGGACCGATTTTAATGACAAAAAAACCCAATTTTTTAAACAAATTTTTGACAAAATTTGTTGAAGAATAGTTAATTACTTTCATAATATTAGAACCCTTGTCCATAAAATGATATTTTACAAAGTAACTTATGTGGCAGTGCTTCGCGTATACAGGTACAACGAAACTAATTGTAGCATAATTTAAGAAGCTAAATGGCGTAGGGTATTAAATGGGCAGGCGTGACCATCTATAACATTTTTACTTGTTTTAAACCTAAATTTATGGTACTTGTCATACAGTAGAGTTTTCAATGCAAGTTGTCGATTGGTTTGAAAAAATTGCGATTTTACCTATTTGCAATAAGGACAACCAGAAAATACGGCATCTTGAGCGTGCAATACCAAAGCCACGTATCATATCATTTGAAATATAATTTTCCTTAGATTTTAAATATGTATATATACATTATATATTACTATGAAAAGTTTTTTTAAACAATTAAGTTGGTTTGCAACTATTTTATACTTGTAATTAGTTATTGACATAACTCGTAAAGTATGAAGGTATGATCAGAGACAGGTATCAAAAGATATTTTCCAATTTCTTCACGCAAAAGTACTTTTGCTCCACAATAAATATTTTGGAACCATATCATAATTGGTCAACAACTGAAAACCATCATTATATTCTGATCTGAGAAGATGGTCCGTATCCAAAAAGCTAAATATAACTTCATTACTTTATATATGTGTTGTATGACCTTCTATTATTGTATTAAAATCATGATTGATAAGAACAAGGTCAGTGTTTGATTTTAATATTAATCAAAATTTATTGTATTGTATTATTGTTAGTATTGCCGACGTTTCGTCGCTTTATTTGGCAAAGACACATTTATTTTTTTACTTGTCTTTTTCTCCAAGTGATCCAAGTTGTAGCTAATTTTAATATATTCCGTGACATGAAAATCTTTAGATTTGCTTTGTTTACAATATAAGTTTGTTCGTTATACATTTTTTATAGTCTGTGCCTCAGTGATAAGGTATACTAACTTTGTTATTCAATTTCCAACCCCCAGAAGGAAGCGTTGAAGGGTCGAAGAATATATATACTTGATATACATGTCCATCCGTATGTCCGTGTTTTTGGAATTTTGAACGCTCAGCTATTAAGGTTAAATTTTGTTCAAATATTTCTGTTAAATTTCTATTCAACGTAGATCGCTATTAAAGTTCAGCAAAATTGATTGATAGAAGTACCCACAATTAACAAAAGGGCATTCACATCTACAAAAATTTAATTTAAAACAAACCTTTCGAATGCGTCAAAAATGGACGTGATCGGATAACGGACACACTTACAAATTACGAAAGCATTTTTGATGCTGAATTCGAGTTTCCAGTTGACACGTTATACAAAAACAAAAGAAGGAGTAATGGAGATGGAGGGTATATAAGATTTGGCATAAACAACATTTAGCCTTATTACTTGCTTTGAATAATTTATATTATTTTTTCGTTTGTTATGCCATTCGGTATGTTATGTATGGTGTTGTATTCTAATTTGCATTTTTGTATACTTTTATCTTCTTTGTTTCGTTTATTTGTGAGTAAGCACAAAGTTATAATATCTTGGGGCGACAAATAGTGTTCTTTCGACATACCAGAATAGAAAAACTTCCGTGTTCTTTATTCTTATATTCATATCAACAAATAATCTTATATGGGAATACGTGTACAATACTAAGCTATATACGAATACATTCTACAAGAACAATCATAACAGCAATACCCTGCCTTATTTGAAAAATGTATATTTTATTTTTAACACTAAAGCTACCACGACAGGTCAAATGACCCATTTTAAACTTTTTATCAGAAATTCATTGTAAATAACATTATCACATCATCTTTTGCCTTTACTACTTTTATTAATAAATAGATCGAAAGTATTTTTCAATATTTACTCCTCTCTTGTTTAATTTTTTTACCGAGAAATATATGTAATCTGTCCTAACTACCGCAACGGAAGAAGCGTGACTACAGATAATTTTTTATGAGCGCATCACTAGCTGCAAAACTACTAAAAAAAAAAAAGTATTGTTGGAACTATCCGTAGAAATAAAAGAGAACTTTCAAAGTAGGCTAAGCAGCAGAGATGGTATGCCACGCTTCACAACAAAACAATATAAATCGAGCCATTGTTCACTTACCATTTACAAAAGTAAGCCAAACAAAAAAGTGCTTGAGCTTAGTCTCAAAGCATAAATCTATAAGCATCGAAAAAAACGGTAAGCGTATACCTGAAACGATCAGATTCTACAATAGTACTACATACCGTGTAGACATGACGGATAAAATGACAAGACAATACTCCGTGAAATCGAAAACGCAAAGATGGCCTGTGCAAATTTTCTTCAATATTTTATGGCTGTAATCATCTCATGGGTTTTATAACAACAACATGGGTTTTAAACAACCGGCGAAAACATTTCAAGACAACAATTTTTATTCCAATTAGCTGAAGGGCTTGCCGAAGATTTCCAACATGAGCAACAGGAAGAAAAAGAAATTATACAGAAAACGACAACAAATTCAAGTTCGGATTCTTGTGTGCAAATGCGAAAAAGGTGCCAAATAGGTTTTTGCAAAGAAAAAAAAAAAAAAATATGTTTTAAATGAAACAAATATGTGTGTGGAAAATGTGCCTTTGAAAACCCAATAATTTGCGGTGAAAAAGAATAAAGTTAGCATATTATTTATTTATTTTATAAATTTAGAATTCAATTGAAGAATATCTAATTTTTTTCTTGCATTATTTTTATGTCTTTTAAATTTAATAAAAAAAAAACACTTTTGAATCGTTATTTGAAAAAATTTGTTTTATTCAAGTACTAAATTATTCTACAATAAGGAAGGATCACTTGGTCCGCTTGGGTAGAAATAGGTATAAATGAAGTATCGGTTGCTATAGTGTTAATGTTATAAGACGCAAGTCTTGTTGTGTGGATGAATCTTTAAATAAATAAATAAATAAATACGTCTTCAATTTATATGCTGGATACAAATAAATATATAAACATATGTGTGTATGTATGTGTACAAGACGGCGACTCAAGGCGGCGGTCGTTTTCGTATGTATGCAATAATATAAAATAAAAATAGAGGTATTAGTGACAGGCCGACACTAATATGAATATGAACTACAATATATCGAAAACTACAACTGAAAAACTACGTTTACATGTTATACGAGAAACCGTGCAATGGTACACCAGATGTCAAACACATTGGGATTCTATTGTAAATACAATAACAACAATAAAAACTCTCATAATACCTAGTAAATATATAATATACATATTATGTATAGTGCAGTATATAAAATGTATGTATATAAAGGGTATAAAGCACAAATAGAAAATAAGATTACTCTATAAAGGAAAAAACTTCAGATTACATAATAATAATAATAATCACAATTCAAAACTTTGGCAGTTCAAAACAATTAAAAATATTATACTTGGTCAAGCTCGGCCACTTAGCTCCTTAAATTATACTACAATTAGTTTAGATAGTGTCAGGCATTGCCAAACAAGTCACTTCGTGAAATATGATTATATGGATGGCATTCTAAAAATGGTCCGATCAGGTCTTCTCCTAATTGGGCCAATTTCATCAAAATATCTTTAAATGCGACTTGCAGTTTGCTTAAAATTTATAATGGACAGACAGTCGGGCAGTCGGGTAAAACCGATTCAGATTTTGCTTCTAAATCGATAGGTATAATTAGGGGTAGGTGTGGTATTTACCGTTTAGAAGTTACAAACATCCGCACAAACTTAATATACGCTTTGCCACAAGTAGTGCAGAGTGTAAACAAGATACACTCATCAATACATGCCATTCCAATTAATACACGAACCGATATACATAGCACTACTGTTAAAACTAATACCGCAAAAATGTTCGATTTCCTAACTAAATGCAAACTATCTCAATCTGATTGGTATTCTCATCTACATCTAGTGCCAAAGAAAGAGCCAAGTGATTGGCGTCCCTGCGGAGATTTTAAGAGACCAATTCTAGTCACGGTTTCAGGTACCTTCTGCTTTATTCACGCGACATAAACGTTCGTCTAATTAATAAGAACATACACACTAAACTAGATTTAATTAAGGTATATCATTATATCTTCTTAACGGAAGAAGAAATACACAAAACTGCTCAGTTCACACATAACATTAAGTAAGTGCAATAGATAACATCGACTCCAATTTGAAAGCAAATAAGATGATCAAGATGTTAAATCCATTACAGAACAATCAGACAAAAAATATTACAATTTAGCATTAATTAGGAAATACTTTTATCGTCAATATAACCACAGTTTTTTTTTTTTTTTTAATAATTGCATATGTCGCTTTAACCAATACTCCAAGGAAAAAATTCGGAGGTAATGATTCAGAAAAAGTTTTTTCGTGTAGTTGATATATATTACATAAGGGACCTTTGTTTAATCATTTTTATGTATTGTCTTGCATTAAAAAGAAATAATAATAATAATGATAGAGTAGAAGGGATTTAATGCAACTTAGCAGCTACCTGCTCTTCTATAGTAATATATTTGTTTTAAATTCGATAATTTATACCATATACAAGAATTTCCAACATTTCTAATGTGAAATACTATTATAAGTAGAAAAAATTTTGTACGAAATTAATAAACGTTATAATTCGACCAATTTGAGATTAGGCTACCTTATAATGACAATAACTTGAAGTGGTAGATAAACATAAGCAAAGATGTCTGTGTCATACATACTTGAACAAATGTCACATTTGTATTCCTTTGTAAATCAAGCACTCCACCAAAATACAATAATATAACTTTAAAATGCACCACGTCATGGTTATTATATTATTCTGTCTTTTTTCACGACATAATCGAAAACTCAAAGCATATATTGTATATAGATGTACATGTTATCAAAGTGATATAACTGAAAAGCATCGCTCCATCACCCCGCTTTAACATTGTCTTTATATAAATAGATATTTTGTATTTGATTTGAAAAAGTAAGACTTTAAGTTATTAAATCTGCAATCATATTCTTCAGTGAAAACGCATTGTAATTGATCTTGGATATTTTACTTTTAGTCTCTAAGTCAATTTTGATTTGTACAACCATTAATTATGTCATCTACGTAAATCACTACAATAAATTGAACATCACTCAATATAATTTTATATAAACATGGTTCGTTACGCCAATATTTAAAGCGAATTAGTCCATGTCAAATCGTACTCTCCATTGTTTCTTTCATCAAATATTACATTTGACATCATCTGAACAATATGTCTTTGTCAAGTGGAAAGCCAATCGTAAGATATGTGAATGTGTTTGGATCAAACTTGCTCTTATGACTTCTATTCAAAGTTATATCAGATAAAACAGAAATGAGTAACCTTAGGTTTCGTTCCAGATCATACCAAGTGTAGTTGACTTGCAACGCTGTAATTAGACATCTATTTTTTATATGCAGTGTTACGTTGCTACTATTTTACCCAAAAACTTTGTTATAATGCTGTATGTACTAACATACACCAAGCCATTTCAACAATCATCCTATTGGCATATTTGTCTACTCAACTATGTGCAGTCAACTGCCTTAATCTTAAGTCTTAATCAGTATCAGAATGGCGATTTAGCCATTCACTTTTCTCCAATTATGTCACATTTGGGTAAAAAGCTACAGTACACCCACTTTCAGAACCATTCCAACATAAATAAAGTTCTTGCTTAGTACCAAACTCTCACCTGTAACTATGAGTATTGAAAAGGAGTTTTTCTGCTCTTCACTCTTACCCTTTTTGATTGTTGCTTTGCAGCTTCTTCTTATTATTTAATCTGGTGTCCTGTTCCAGCTTTACCTTTAAGGCTTAGTTGCTGAGCTATCTCGAGTTTCCGTGGGTAGTATGAAATTTTCACATTTTTTATTTGGCAAACTAGACATCAAAGAAATGACTAAAAGCTCATTATTAATAAAGAATTCCAACATCCGTTAATTTTTAAATTTTTTTTATACTCATCAAGCGTTTGTATGATATTACCTATTGTGAAGGTCTCCTAGGATTGTAAAACGTTTCGGGCTTCTTCCATACTTCAACAGAATATTTACAATCCTTGACGAAATTGCTTATTCTTTACACCCAATATTATGATTGCTAACGCTTTTTCGTCGTGGGTTTCCCACTCCAGCTTCTGTTCTAAAGTCCAAGAATCATTATGTAAACCGCAACAAAAAATTTATCCCTTGCTTAAAGATTATAATGTTGTGAACAACTACATGTTTTGTAAGTTGCTTTCCGTAACACTCCACTACCATATATTGTAAGTTTATAGCTAATATCATCCACCCTTTCCACTCCATCTATTGCGGCAATTGTGCTTTAAACGTTTATCCAAAGTCAAATTTTTTACATTTTGCTTGGAATCGACTAAATGCTTTGCTTAACATGCTAAATACCAATTAAGAAACTATTATGTAAAATAATTTATGTTTGGGGACCATGCAAGTTTTACATATAGTTCATACATACATAGGTATGTATTCTATAATATATATTTAGGATTGGCTTATTCTTTACAAAGATTTTATCAATTAGGGCAGAGGTATCCATACATGATGGGCTTAAGAGCCATCT
Organism: Crataerina pallida; assembly: GCA_949710015.1. Taxonomy (NCBI): domain Eukaryota; kingdom Metazoa; phylum Arthropoda; class Insecta; order Diptera; family Hippoboscidae; genus Crataerina; species Crataerina pallida. The sequence goes on from OX453290.1 coordinate 14,622,882, forward strand.
TTAACTTTTTTGATCACACCCCAAAAATTATATATTATGTCCGTGTTTTTGATCAACACCTTCGCGGTGGAAAAAATTAAGATGATGAGCTGAAATTTTGTTAAACAATTTTTACAAATGTGCATTATTTCTTTTGGAAAATGGATGAAGTCGGACCTTCCCACAGTGTCAAAAAACATTGTTTTAACTTCGTATATAAACTTGCGCAAAAGTGTACGTTAGGATGTTTTTTAGGATTAGATGGGTCATAAACAAATTTAACTGTCAGGTACTTTTTCCTCTAATTATATATGGCACGCCTTTTTGCGGAAGTTGTAAAAATATATAAAACATTGTGATGAGGAAATTTTCTTCTGTAAAATGAGGAAACTTTACAGAGGAAAATTTCCATCACACAATCACCTTACATCATGCACTCTATTGTTTTTTCCTTTATTTTTTTTTTCCATGAAGTTGAATATGTTTTATTTTATTTTTTCTTATGAATATGTTAAGTTTTTTTCGCTCTAAGAAAAATACGTCTAAGTAACCCCGTATTAATTAGTCATTAGTCATATGTAACTAGATCAGCTGAAAATGATTCAAAGCTTTCAACAAGCTCTTACAAACAAACAAGCAAAAGTTCAGCCATTAGCCTATAAAGGGCTTCCAAAAATGGTCCGAATCAGTCCATTTTCAATAGAGTTCCCCTTTAGGCTAATAAAAGTTCTTGTCAAAATTCATCTAAATATCTCTAGAAATTTGCAATCATTCGCACATACTTAATACTCTTACCTTACGTAGTATAAGTTACAACATGGCGTTTACCAAATCTAGGACATAACTATCATTAGGCTTTTGTGAAGGGCACACCACTATATTATATTATACTATATGCTCCATATAATATGGAAATAATATCTCAAGTTTATAAGAACGGATATATCATTTATCGATTTAACCATGTCCGTCTGTCCGCCGGTCCATCTAAATTTGTCCGCAAGCTACAGTTCGCATTTTTGAGATATTTCGATGAAATTTGGTACGAGAACATGTATTGACCCAAAGGGGAACCCTATTAAAAACGGACCAAAGTAGACTATTTTTAGAACCCCATCCCTATTATTTTTTGAGATATTTCGATGAAATTTAGTACATAGATATATATTGGTCCAAAAAGAAACATCTTTCAAAATAGATAGGATCGTTCCATTTTTAGAACCCTCCCAATATAATTTTTTTTTATTTCAATAAACAAAGAAAAAAAATTTCTGACATCATTTTGAAATTTTTGAAAATACAAGTAGGTATAGAAAAATAAAATTTTTTCATTATTTTTCAAAGAAATAAATTAAATTGAATAATATTAAGTGGTGTAGGGTATTTAATTGGCGGGCTTGACTTGTTTCTTAATACTTTTGACAAACAACTTTCCATACAACCCTTTTTTACAAAGTTGTAATGACTCGTGTTTAATGCTACAACCAAACGAATTAGTTTAGCGTAGTGAACGGGTAGAGCCCGTTCATATTATACATTTATTTAAATATGCTACTCGCTAGCGGTCACAATGATTACTGGAATGCTTGCTGTATATTCATGCTGCTATTTATACGCTAAAATTAACTGGGTAAATTTACAAGGGATTTTCCTAAGATAACAATACATGAAATTCAAATACATGGGATTTTCCTAAGATAAGAATACATGAATATCATTAGAAATGTCTGCCACGTTGTCTGCAATATGTGGCTGCAATATGTATCTGCAATATGTATATTGTGTCTGCCACAAGCCTATTAAAATATTTTTATTTGTTTAGTGTCGGTCTCGGCCAAATTTGATTTTATATATGTTACGTTTATTACGCGATTTAGACTTAATATATTATTATATTTATAAGGGCTATCGCAGTGCAGACCAAAAGGTCTATTGTGCAAGCCCGTGCTCTCAGTCCAGGAGTCGTAGGCTTTTAAAGTAGCTCAAGACTTTCCTGGGCTCAGAGCTCCAGATTTCCTCTGGAGGTATCACATGTTTTCCAAATATGTGATGCCTGCTTCTGTTTGAAGCAAGACAGTTGCAGAGTATGTGTTCAGGCGTTTCAGGGGCCGCCTCACATAGTCGGTATATGGGGCTATCAGATACCCCCATTTTGTGAAGGTGGTATCTAAGGGTACAGTGACCCGTGTAAAGGCCAATTAGTACCCTGATCTCGCCTCTTTGGAGTTCCAGGAGCTTTTCAGCATTCCTGGACGATTTAATGAATGTTTTGGCTTGCCTTTTGCAGGCCTTTGCAGGTCTCCCAATGGGAGGCAGCCTTTTTCATAGTTAGTTGTCCCACCATTTCCATGATGTGGGTTTTAGCCACACCGCAGAATGGTTCTAGACCGATCATTTGCCGACGGGCTCCCCTGTTAGCCAAACAGTCAGCCCGTTCGTTGCCTGGGATCCCTACGTGGCCAGGGGAAACCTCATTATGTTTGCCTAGCTCGTTCAGTAGATCCATATCATCATTCTGATGTCAGTTTAGATTTCACTACGAAGCTATTTAGAGCTTTGAGTGCTGCTTGACTGTCAGAATATATATATATATATGCGTCTTCCTTAGACGCCTTCTCAGGCATTTCGACGTATATGCCATAATTGCATATGTCTCCGCCTGGAAAATAGTAGGTAGTAGTCCCATTGGGACTGCTATCTGAAAACCGGGGCCATAGATGCCCGCTCCGGTTTGCCCACTTTTCAGTTTGGAACCATCTGTGTACTATTCCAGTGCACAAATGGCTATGCCATCCGCATAGCCTAGTGTTTTAAACCCCATACTGTTGAGCTTTATTAGCAGGTCATCTATGACCATGGTTCAAATTAGAGGAGAGGGTACACCCCCTTGTGGGCAACCTGTAGTGGCTCTAGTTGTCATAGTCGTCCCTGCAAGCTCAGTGGTGATGGTTCTGGAGTTTAACATCGTTGGTATTCCTTTGTCTACCATGGCTGTTTCTATTGCAGAATACGACGTGTTATCAAAGGCTCATTGGATGTCGATGAAAGCTGTAAGAGCTATATATTTAGACTCTAACGCCCTCTCTATTACATTCGTCAGCTCATGGACAGCCGTCGTAGTGGATTTGCCTTTTTGATAGGCAAATTGATTATTGTGGAAGGGTTTTATTCTAATATAAGTGTCCCTTATAAAATTGTCTAGGGTTTTCTCCATAGTTTTAAGGAGAAAGGAGCTGAGGCTTATTGGGTAGGCGTTCATCCTTATTTCCTCCCTTTGGTATAAATACCACTTTAACCTCTTTCTTTTGTGGAACAAGTCTCATGAGAAGGTTTGCTCTAAATATTGTGCAAAGAGTAGGAACAATGGTGGACGATCCCTGTTGTAGCATACAGAGTCTGATACCATCCGGTCCTGGAGATTTGTATGGACCAAATGATGAAAGGGCCCATAGCACCCTGTTATGTTGGAAGATTTTGTTCGTGAGACTGCGCTCCTTGGAGCTCCCAATGAGGTTACCATTGGGTTCTCCTGAGAGCACCGTCTCACGTTCACTAGACAACCAGGAAAGTGAGTTTCCATAAGGAGACGACACGTTTCCTCTGGTGTCGTCGTGTAGCTTCCATCAGATTTTTTTAGAGTGCTAATACCCTTGCTGTGTCCCTTCGCAAAGGCTTTTTGAAGTCGGACAGCCTCGGGAAGGTTTTTAATCTCCTCGCAGTAGTCCCTCCATGCAGCTCTTTGGATCGCCGCAACTCGCGATTATAGTCAGTTAGAGCAGATTTGTATTCAGTCCAATCGCCTGTCCGTTTTACTCTATTGAATAGTTTCCTAGCCTTATTCCTAAGCTTTTTCAGTCCTAGGTTCCACCAAGGCACGTCCCTCTTTGTCTTTTTAATTTTTTGAGGGAAGCTTTCGTGGTAGGCTAGTTGAATATTGGAACATGGATTCCTGATAAGGTAATAACGGAAAAGATCCCAGTTGGTATTTTTTGGATTGCGGTAGGCAAGGCATGTTTCGATGTTAGCTGTTAAATCAAATCTTATGTGACGATGGTCAGACATGGAACGTCAGAAACATGCCAGCCTGAGATAACGGAGTAAAGAAAGGGACTCGAAAGCGTTAAATCTATCACTTCCCCCCTGATTGTATTACGAAAGGTCGGTTCGCTACCCCGGTTAACAATGATAATATTATTATTAACTATATATTCACCCCTTGAATTGTTGTTTGAGCTACCCCAGGCTGTATGGTGGGCGTTCGCGTCGCAGCATATGAGCCATTTTAGTTTTCTGCTGAGACAATACTCTACCAGGGCTTCTACTTCATTTGTTGGACCTCTGGCTTCGCCCCCTGGAAAGTAGGCGGTTGCAAGGACGACACCCCGTTCCCCGCCGATAAAGGGCACCTTTGCCCACACCGCCACTAAATCGCTTTGGATAAACTCTGAAATGGGGATGTAAGTTAATTTGTCGTTAATTATCGTGGCCGTTGTTGGTCGGCCATGTCTATTATCGTAAATTAGCTTACCTTTCGTGTTGAGCCCTTTTACAACCCCAGAATGTATCCAGGGTTCCTAGATGAAGGCCACGTCGAGACCTTCGGTTGTGAATCTCCACTAAGCACGTCAGAAACAGCCTTAGCGTGATGGAGATTCACCTGAATCATCTTCACTGCATTAGTGACGGTCATTGGCGGATCTGGTGGCACCTTTATTAACCTTCCTTCTCCGCTGGTTACCGCGAATTACAGCATGCTCCGCGGTACTTTCGTCCTGCCGTCGAGATCGTCCCAAGCGTCGATCCCCCCCCGTAGGGCGTTTCGAACACTAGGATTGGAGGGGTTAGGCTTCAAAGCCCTACTCCTCACTTTGGTCACACTGGCAGGTCGTTTTTGTGTGGTTTCGCCGGAGCGAACATCGGTGCTACGAGTTGACGTGCTGGCAACCTCCAAAGGTTTAGTACCAGATGCGGGTTTTTCAACCTTTTCGGACCTTTGAGCTCTAGGCCTCAGTTGCGCCAATCCATAGCCGTAGTCAATCGCATAATTGGTTTTCCTCAGAGGCATTGTCAATAGCGATTGTTAGTTCAATTGCGAGTCCTTTCCTTTGCCGATGGAGTATCTTCCAGAAGTCCACCTTGAGGTCTTCATTTTGGCCCTCAATAAGGCGAAGGATGTCCCCAGTACTTTTTTCCTCTTTATCAGGGAAATAACCTACAAATATATGAGGTCGTGGTATATCGGCCTCATCTACCGCTTTAAGAATAGACCCGTTCTAATTTCTTCAGGCGTTTCCGAGCGGCACCACTTCTGCGCCACTGTCTAACACCTGAGTCCTCTTCCTCAATTTGAGCCTCAGAAGTTTGAGGCTGTGAGCTGAATAGGGCATCTTTTTCATCCGTTGGGATTTTGTCCTTATAATTAGATTCGAAAATCTCCATTGGTATACCATAGCGAATGATGTTTTCACCTTCAAACGCCAGTGGAAGGTCAGCTTCTTTAACCTGGTTGCTATTATCAACATTACCTGGTTCAATCATCTGCAAGATAAAAGAAAAAGGGATTAGAGGACCTCCGAGACAGAGCCCTTATATCTCGGATGGACATTTATACTCCAGAGGGCGCCCGGTATCTGGAGGCCACCGTTAGCGGCACACTCACGTAGTACCATTCATCCCTTTAGCACGGTGAACACTGTGGGATTAAGGGTTTTATCGATTTGTCCTCTCTAGTTCCACCACTTTTTGTGAGAACAGGGACACCTCGAGAAGGAGGTAGCATAGCTACCAGTGGCGGTCTTAGTGGTAGCTAGGCTAGGCATTCCGAAGAAGTTCATTCTACCACTCGGATCTTAGGTTTCACTTGGTTCTATCGGTCGGTTCATGACTCTGCCCTAAGACCCCAAGCTTCCCCTCCCCTGTCCCCAGACTTAATATATAGAATTGAATCATTTTAATGAAATTCCTCCATTGAAAAATATTTTTATATATCTGCACATTTAATTAAAATGTGACGTATGCTTATGAAATTTGTCTATGCTTAGAGCAACAACAAAGTTAAATTAAATTTTCATATAAATTCACTCAAAATTATATAGCTGAATACTTATTACATTACATTACATACATGAGTCCAATTGTATAGCGGGCACTCCTTGTTTAGTAAACATGAGACACATATTATATATGTATGTGTTATTCCTGGTAGAGCGTTGCCAAAAATAAATTGTATAGAATAAATTCATTCAATGACTCCTAAGTAAACAATAATTGAGACTATATTTTATATACCACTTTAGCAGCCCGAGTGCAGTGAAAATTTTCGTTTATTTTAATTGCAGTTACATATCAATAAATTTCTGCAACAAATAGATTATCAAAATTTGAGTTGGCAACACTTCGATATTGTTATTTGTGCAAACCAATTCCTTTACGCTGTATACTACAACGTTTTCATATAATCATTATAGTTTGACACTAACACTAACTTATTACTTGTCTACGATCTGATATTACACACCAATAATGTTTATGTTTATTGTTAAACAAGTAATAGGATTTTTTTTATCTCACTTTACAAGGTTTAATCGGTTGTATTCTATATGTACTGCAAAGTAATGAGATTTTGACGACTATTAATAATACGTTCATAGGTCAATTTGTATGTCAGATAAATAGATTTTTGTTTATTATGAGCGTTTGTGCCAAAAACAGACAGATACACAGAAACATGTCTAGATCGACTCAGTTTTTGATACTGACCAAGAATATATACATTTTAGGGCCATAAACAAATGCAAACGGAATGACAAATTTAGTATATAGTATAGTATAGTATGCTATAGTAAAGTATAGTATCTTATGTATAGAGAATATAAAGAAAGGCTATACGCCAAATCTAGAATACGCATAGTCATTGCGATCTTCTAAAATACAGCATTACATGAAATATTTCAGATATATTTAAAAGCATATGCATTTTTGGGCGCGGTAATATTACTATTTCTTCCTAAATGGAATTACTACTCAATCATTTTAAGTAAATCTCAAATAATTAATAATTATTGGAGTAAATCTCAAATAAATATAGACGCACAGGTGGGCGCATCTCCAAAAATATATTCAAAAGAACAAAACTTTTAGGGACCGTTTTTCACAGGTTTATGTAAAATGTCATTGCATGCATGTATGTTAACCGATTACACCCGTTTTCATAAATTTGTTTCCGACATAATATATAAAATTACGGTAGTCGTAGCACCGCATAAGTATTATTGCCATTCATAAATTTTGTTTTAATACGTAAATTTGTGGATATCCAAGACTTTACTGAAGCTTTTTTACTTGCTTATAAATATATACACATTTTATATAGAATCAATATAATATATATATATATATCAGGTCGATATCGTAAAATTTGAGACTGTGAAAGTGCTGAAAGCTCCGGGTGCAAGTTTTTATCAAGGTTGCATCATTGCGTAAAATTGCATAAAATCTTTCATTAAAAAAATGTAAAACATGGCAAACACAATCTAAATTTGCCATGTTTTACATTTTTTTAGACAATTTAGACAATCTGTCCGTTCGTGTGGCCGTGTGAAGAATACACTTTTTTGTTGGAACTCTCAAAATTAAGATATCACACTACAATTTGACACACGCTATCTTCGAGGTTTTATACGATTTTCTATTGTAATGCGGCAAAATCGGGCCAAGGAACCGCAATGATGCAACCTTGATGAAAACTTGCACCCGGAGCTTTCAGCACTTTCACAGTCGCAAATTTTAAGATATCGAGCTGAAATTTGTACACATATTCTTCTTTAATGTTGAAAGTGTCCTGTTAAAAATGGCCACAATCGGACCATGAACCTACCTATAATTTCTCACAACGTATAGTTTTTAGGGTTTTTCTTTCATTATGTACAAAACATAAGAGATGCAAAAACATAATTTTAATTATTAATATATTTGGAAAAGTCAAAGCCACCTAAAGTGAACTTATTATGGAAGTGAGAATGTTTTAAAGGTGAATGAATATATCCATATTCATATATAATTTACATTAAGAAATTGGAATATTATTTCCTAACTATTTGGAAGAAGTTAATGATGATGGGCATCTTAGATTTGGCAAACGCCTAAAATAGCCCCGGTTTACTTGTTTTTTATTTATATAGAAAAACAACAAGAAGCTAAGTATGCGTTATGCAAGGAGGATAAATTGTGTGTACAAATATTACAGAAATGCGAGTAAGTAGATTATATAATTATATTAATTATATATATATATGTAATTATATATATAATATGGTAATTATATATATATATGTAATTATATATATATGATTATATATAATAAAGAACAAGTGAAAATATTTCATTTGTATTTTCAAAAATTTCAAAATGATACATGTTAAAATTTTTTTTATTTTTGTTTGTTTATATAAAAAAAATTTTATTTTCGATCCTACCCATTTTAAAAAAAGTTTCTTTTTAGGCCAATACTTTTCCTTTCATCGAAATATCTCAAAAAATAATAGGACCTCATATGAGAGGGGGTTCTAAAAATTGTCCAATCTGGTCCATTTTCGAAAGGGTTCCAAATTTCTTTAAAATATCTCAAAAATGCGACCTGTGGCTTGCGCACAAATTTAAATGGAGAGACAAGAGGACAGACGTACACGATTAAGTCGATTCAGATTTCGATCGGTATAACTGAAAGTGGGTGTGGCATTTGCCGTTTAGGATCCGCACAAACTTAATATACCCTTTTCCACAGGGTGGTGAAATACAAACCAAAACAATAATAGCTACAAATGTGTAATTTTTTCCTTATCCTCCAAAACATTCAATTCATTCATAATTCCAACCAACTTATTGCTAGCACATGCAAACATACAAATACATAAGTAAAGGTTGACGGCATATTGCAAAATCAATACAATGCAAAAAAGTCCCAAAGAATTAATGCAATGAAAAGCATTTTTCAGGTTCAAAAGATAATCTAAGACGAAAACCATATCAAATGCTATAATAATTTGAACTTAATGTCTATAATAAAAGCTAGTACTTGAATAAAACATATCTTCTAGCCTTTCTCTTCCGTATAGGAGGGTATAAAAACAGGTACATATTGAGATATTGAGCTGAAATTCTATACAAACACTTCTAGTTTCTGCACGCAGATCGCTATTAAATTGGGAAAGGTCGATCAAGAGCCACGCCCACAATCGGCAAAAATTAATTTATCTATAAAGTTGAAGTTTGTATGTAGTACATATCCTATTAAAGGGCGTATTCATGTACCTGCCACGCCTACCACTTGTGGATGTGGAAGATATTTAAGATTTTTTTTACTTGCTTTTGTACACTATTATAATTTTGCTTTATTTAGATTAAGAACATAAATTTATAAATTTGACATATGCACATGGCTGTACATATACATATGTATGTATGTATATATTATTGAAACTAATGAATGAATGAATAAAGAATGAATCCCTGAAGCGTCCATTCGTGCGTTACAACGGAACAACAAATTAGTATACCTCCTATCTTATTTTTAAATGCACTCACTCTAAATTTATATATATGTATCTTTAATTGCATAGACGTAGCAGCGCCAAGGAAGTTTTAAACTATAGAACAAATAATTCTAACCTTTAATTTATGTACATATTTATGTGAGAATTCGGACAAAATTGAAAGGAGGCTGTAATGTTTTATTCATTTCCTCTAATAATTAGCAAATAATGCCTGTTAAAATTTCTGTTAACCGAGCGTGCTCCAAATTAACAAAACACAGTGTGTGTACTTGTATAAAGCATTTCCTCTTTGTGTGCATTCAAATACTATACATATGGAAACTGTGAATTTATAACCGTGCCCATTAAAATATTTGTTCTGTATCTTACCATATGACGCCTGCTCCTTTAACATTAATGAAAAATTTGCAATTAGGAGAAAGCTCTGAATAATGTTTTCCGCAATGTAAATTTTTGTTGACCATTATAAACTGTATAGTACCTCCCTTTACTTCAAAGACAATTTTATACACACGAAAATGTACTCCGTTCATAGGTAAATTTTTGTGGTAGGGAAGGGGTTATAAAAATGGTCCGACTCTATCCATTTTCAATAGCGTTCCTCCTTGGGCCCATACATATCCTTGTACTAAATTTCATCAAAATATTTCAGAAAATGCGACCTGTAGTTTGCGCATAAATTTATCTTGGGACGCACATGAACAGACGATCATGGGTAAATTTTGATTCTAAATCGATCAGTATATTTGAAGGTGGGTGTGGCATTTGCCGTTTAGGAGTTACGAACGTCCGCACAAACTTAAAGTGCTCTTTGGAACAAGTGGTGCCTATACATCAATTCATTTACACATTGACTTCGTGTACTCACTAGAGTATCAGCTGATTCGTACTTATGTCTAATCTATGACAACAACCCTTAATTTGTACGTTCTACGTTTCAGACCCTTATGAGAGTGATTAATGAACTTATTGTTGAAAAGTAGTAATGTTGCGCTCTTATTATTATGTTGGCTTGGTAGGATAAGGTTGTTCCTAGTTACGACATAAGTTTACATGAAGGCTGTCTGTTTAAGAGAGCAAACCACTCAGGCACATTCATAGCAAATGTATAGTGTATATTAAGGTGTGTATTGCCTATTAAGATGTAACTATAATACGCACATTCTATTAACAATTAACCATACAAATACAAATACAAGTACTGCACTATTTTTTGTGAGTCGGTTTTATCGTAAGATGGGGTGAGGAAAGTATTCTCAATATATATGAGTGCTGCTCTATACCCTTCTCACACTGCACTGTGTTATACCTTTAAAGTAACTATACACAGTACAGTATTCAATTGTATATATCGCTTACTGAACAGTTTGCTAACCTGGTGTTTCTTGGGCGTTACCTCTACAACAACCGTATTGCTGATGGACATATGTCTCTATTTAATTAAATCTTTAATTATGAATTCTACACAAATTCGTTATATTTTCACAGTGCAGTAGCAGTATACCTCGATTCTTTGTTTGTGTATTCTCGTAATAAAAAACGTAAATATTAAGCGGTAGTTTTGTAATGTGTACGCGATAACATTTGAATTCCATAAATATGTATACATACCCATATATTGAAATCAACCCTTATATAATGTTAGCACACATGAAGAAGCACGCTTTCCTTTTTTGTGGGTACTTGTATTTGTTTTGTGACATGAACATTTAGGTATATTTGTGCATATTTGTACAAAGTATATGTATGTGTTGATCACATTTCTTGAATGTGAATTATATTGTGTCGAAATTTCTGTCCTCCTGTTGTTTGAATGTTTATGGAATTTTCTTTCATTAACGTAATGAAATTAATTGTAGCCGAAAGTAATAAAGAGCAACAAGTACAGCAAAGTGCGAGTGAATTACGAAATTGTATAAATCTATAGTAGTCAAGGAGCTCCAAGCGTTCCTTGCAAGTATGCATACATTTTAATATTGTCCTGTTTCATTCGAACGGTTTTGCTTAGTTTAAGAATAATATTGAGCATGTTACGTTCTGCTGAATAGCACTCCTTGTATGCCCTTATTGGTTCAAGTCTTGGCTAAGCACTTGTTTAATAACTTAAATTCCTTTTGTGTTCAGGCTTCTATTTTTCACATCTTAAACAACAACCAAATATATTTTAGAGGATGATTGAAATAAAATTAAAAGTCATTGAACAATTTTTACATTCCTAACCACTTGTAATAATCGACAAAAATCTATTTACCTGCCACAAAAATTAAGCTTTAAACTTGAAATTATATATATATATATAAATATTAGCTTCATTGATGTGCTAATGGGTGTGGTCGGATAACAGACAATCAATAAAAACTTTTATATCCTAGAACTTGAAATTTGGTACGCTTATACATAGTTATCCCATTCACTGATGTGCCAAAAACTAGATTTCCAAGCTGATACACAATATATACACTATTACACTATAGAGGATATGTAAGACATACACTATTAGAGGGCGAAATATATGTATATTTGCCACGCTCACCATTGTGAATGTCGAGAGTATCTAAGATTTGGCTTAAGTCAAATTTATTTTAATATAAACTGATCTTTTATCGGAAAAGATAATTAAAGTATATATAATAAAATATAATATATAAAAATAATTAAGTAGAGGGCATACATCCATTCGTGTTTCATACGGAGTGGTGGATATTTTGTATTATTACTTAATGTTTGGTTGGAGTCAAGCAAGGAGTCGACGTGAAAGTACTGTATTTGGCGTATGCGAAGTATAGAATACACATCGTTATTGTCAATTTGCAAAGCAGAACGTCACTAAAGAACTCACTTCCCCTAAGATTAAAAAATAAATTCTATGAAATTTTATTTTCATTTCATTTCATTTTTTTTTTTTTTCATTTCATTTAGTGTACTATACAAATTTTTATGCAGTGTACTATACAAATTTAATGTAGTGAACATTTTTCAAGATTCAGTATGTTAGGCATTATTTACATAAATATATTTGTACTCATTTAAACATTAAGCGTAGTAAGCATTATTTTTATGTTAAGCATTATTTTACGATTTGTAGCTTACTTACTCTGACATAGCAGTGAATGCTACTGGTTTTTGCTCTAATGGAACAAATGTAAGTATTTAAACAACATAAATAATTATAAGGATACTCACCCACTCACAACATTCCTTGCTAGTGGAATTTGCTTCTTTAAGCAAATGTAAGTATTCAAAATAAACTAAATAAAACACTCCTATAATACAAAAATAATTTATAACAATTTATTTATTTCTTTTTACAAGATATTTTTATATATAATTTATTACTACATAATGACAACTAATATTATTATAAATTATTATCGTTCGCATAACTTTGAGCGAAGTGCAACATAATATCTCTCTTAAAACGAGTGGTATTCTGTGTCGTCTGTACACGGACGGGGATGGAATTCCATAATCGAATTGCAAATATGTAAAAGTGACGTTCAGACATTAAGGATATGTGTTGCATAGGTTTAATATTCTGGTTGCGGTTTGACGTTGAGAATTCAAGTCTGTTAAAGAAGAAGCCTGCTTGGTAACAATTTTTTGTAGTAGACTTAGTGTTCTACATTTAAGCAGGTGCTCCAAAGCTACCGATAACAGAGATACAGTGTAACTTGAAACGCGGTCATACCTCCTCAACCCAAAAACGTAACGTATAATGGAATTATTAGCCTTTTGTGGGCTTTGGCCAAAAGTTTTCTAATATTTATTGGTGTGAACCACTGTAAATGCCATAGTGATCTAAGCATTCCGTACACTTGCCCCACGTTTTATTTATTTATTAAGCGTTCTATTAAATGTCACTCGGAGGCTTTTTACCGAGTCGACTATCTCTACGCCTGTCCCCAGTAAAAGGATATTAATATTCCTAAGGTCCGCCTTCTTGTAAAAAGCTATGCACTTAATTTTTACAGGATTTAAGGCCAGACCGTTAGAATAGGTCCATTTTGCAATATTAGCCAGATCATCATTGATGTTAGTTACCATATTTATGATGTTATCTGGCGGTCCACTAGCCCAGATCTGTACATCATTCGTATACTTGGCACGACCTAAGGCAACTGTGTAAATCATTAATTTATAATAAGAAAAGCGGTGGACCAAGAACGGACCCTGGCGGAACCCCCCGCTTAATCGGAAGTACAACAGATTATTATTATTTTAATTTATTATTTATAATTTCATTCATTATTGGCAAAGGCTCGTTGATACCTACTTGTAAAAGTATGTTTCAACAAGCCTGGAGGATGTAGTATCAGAGCTGAAAAAATTCCTAAGTTTGGCTGTCATTTGCGAATGATCATCGGAATCAAAAGCTTTAGTGTGTTCTAGTAACAATTTTCGAGGAAGTTCGGTTAAGACCGAAGCTTTCAATACGGAAAAGCGAAATTAAACTAAGAATAAGTGTGCCAAGTTTAAATTTGATATCTCAAAAATTACGTTCGTTTAAGTGCCAACAACAGACGGACACACGGACACACGGACGGACATGTCTCAAACGATTTCTCTTTTCATGCTGATTAAGAATATATATGGTTTGTGGGATATCCGAGGCTTCCTTCGATGTGTTGTAAACGGATGATCAAAATGAATATACCCTCTTCCCTAAGGTGGAGGGTATAAAAAGGTGACAATTTTATTTAAATCTTTCTTTGTATCTTTAATATTTGTATATATGTACTGTAAAGAATCTGAAGGGTGCTGGGGTAGACCCAGGGCCGACCAGAGTTCGATTCAAAGAATATTTTATTTCAATCTAAATAAAGATGACAATTTATTCACTAATTCCTTTTCTTTGTATTCAATATTTCACACATACAACAGTTTGACGGTTCTCTTAGCCTGATTAACAAAGGTGCATGCGACGACTAAACCTAAGATCTGTACCTTAGCTTATGGACTCTATATTTGGATAATGACAATGGTTTTTGGGTGAGCTTTGACGGATTTGTCTACGCTAGAGGATATGCCTAGAGCTTGTTTCAAATATCATTGCTAGTGCGCGCGATGGTTCAAATGCTGAGCTAAGTCTTTTTTTTTTTGTAATTTATGCAAGAGTAAATACTCAACTCTCTCTTATCCCCTTTTCTTGCCCTATGCTCTGCCTAGTATTGAGGTAGAGTATCACTCGCTCTTGCCCCTTTCACTTTTCCCTATGCTCTGCCTGTTATTGAGGTAGAGGAGGACGTATCACTCGCTCTTGCCCCTTTCACTTTTCTCTATGCTCTGCCTGTTATTGAGGTAGAGGAGGACGTATCACTCGCTCTTGCCTCTTTCACTTTTCCTATGCTCTGCCTGTTATTGAGGTAGAGGAGGACGTATCACTCGCTCTTACCCTTTCACTTTTCCCTATGCTCTGCCTATTATTGAGGTAGAGGAGGACGTATCACACGCTCTTACCCCTTACACTTTTCCCTATGCTATGCCTATTATTGAGGTAGAGGAGGACGTATCACTCGCTCTTACCCTTTTTATTTTCCTATGCTAATCCTACCCTTGGTATTTACTTGCCTAACACAATTCTATGCTTTGCCTAATGCTTGTTGCCTAATTCCCTGCTTGACCTACCTGTCAGAATAGCTATCAAAAACTAGCTACTTTGCTTCGCGATGATCGCCTTTTTATAGGTCTGTGGCCAAGCTTTTGTGTGTTTATAAGAGCTTTGAAAATAGCTTGCATCAATTACATCTGATCTTTTGTTACATATGATTTTCTATGACTAATCCGGGGTAAACTTAAATTAATAACATATGACTTATAACTATTACAGAGTAGCTTAACGTTATTTCAGTTTACTTGAAATTCATGTTCAAATTCTTTTAATTGATAAGTAAATAAAACATATTCATTTAGTTCATGTGGTAGATTTTTTTTAAGAAAAGAAAAAAAAAAGGAGAAGCAACAATTGTAAAAGAAAAGAAAAATTGTGTGTATGTAATTCACGTATTTATAATTATTATATGAAAAAAAAAGGTACTCCATGAAGTTTAATGGATGAAACGAATAAGATTGTGGGGTGAAAACGCAAATGCTTAGATCGTGTGATGGTAATTTTTCCCTTCGAGAAATTGCCTTATCACACTACTTCCCTCCTCCGGCGGCGTCCTCGCTTCATATCAGGATCTCCCCGTTCCTCCTAATTATTGCTTTATACCTCTGCCCCTGAATGGTGTAAAATCTCTGTGCTCGTGAACGAGCTGGCAGGCGCACATATTCTCTCAGGAGGCATGTTTCGAGTTGCACCCGTATTTCAGGGGGTACGGCTGTTTCGAACACGAATATTGCCCCTACCTTAGTGTCTTGTGGTTGCTGATTAGGGGCCGTCTTTGGTGTTGATATGGAAATTCGGCATGGCCGGAATGGGCTGAGCATTGGAGGTGGTTGTCGGTGATCGCTGCTTGGTGCGACCTCACCTTGGCCTTGCTGTGTATACCTGGCATTTGGCAGATTAGGACCTGGTTGATGTCTTCTTGAGCACCCAGGAGGCGTCCATGACTTCGTGGCTGTTGCTGGGCGTACCTGGATTGGGCTAAGCGTCCGCTTCGGCTGTTGGTAACTGAGCACCGGTGACTGCTTACCGTTTCTACCATGTGTCTTTAACGGTTAGAAATGGTTAGATTTCTGCCTCCTGGAACATCCTGGCGGTGTCCAAGCTTTTGTGGCTGCTTGATGCGGTTTGGTGTGGGTTCAGATTCCATATAGGCTGCTGATTGCTGCATACTGGTGTCGGCCTTCTGCGCTGCCCGCGTATGTTTGTCGAACTGGTGACTGGTTCGGTCTGGGTGACCCTCGGAGTTTTTGGGGAGTCGGTGCTGACTGAACTGGCACTTCACGGACTTGGGAGAACCCCTTGGACTGGTGACTCGGTGTTTCGCAAGAGTGGGCTGAAGATAACCTGAGAACGGAGTGACGGCGGAGTAACGACTTTGTTTGTCTGGATGTTGCATTGGTTGACCTTATAGGCGCTGTCACAAGGCAGGACCTGGGCTCCCACATCTCGAGTTTCGACTCGAACTGGTTGTTGTTCATTGGTCGCAGTCCCTAATTCGTCGATCTGGTCAAGCAGACGTGACAATTCTCCTGAACCGGATAGCCCCTGACAGTTTGTGTAGACTTAGATTCGGTCGCCCGAACTTGGTTGGACGGTTGAGGTAAAGTAATACGTCTTGGAGAGTACACTGATTAAGGTTTGAAGATCTTAGTGACTGTGAGCGTCCGCTGCATCCTCATAGAGTTCCCAAAGACGTAATCAACTTTGTTGGAAACGTGTACGTCAAATATTTCTCGTTGGTACGGAGGGGTGGGGGTATCATCACGCCCAGAACCTTCAGTGCTACTGTGTTGTGCTGGTGAGGGGTGTGGAGTATCATCTTCATCTGTGTCACTACTGATGGTATAAATGGTGGTATCATCTCTTGTTTCGCCTATATTGGGCACGGCGGGGCGCCTGTTGCTATTTTAATTGCTGGACATCTCCGGTGATGGTGCACGGTATCGGAAAGTTATGTGGTCTTCATCGCGACCTTGATCACCGTTGTGATCTGGGCAAACGGTCACTTTTTCTGCTTTGACCTGAGGGTTGATTGCTGTCTGGATAGGAGTGTCGGCCGGGCCAAACAACTCGTCCCAGGTAAGAGATTCTTCCGAGAGACTAAGGTCTTTACTGACATCTGGGGTGTTCGCTTCTCGCACATAGAAGTGTTCGTCGATCGCTTGTGGAATTTCTTCGTCTGCCGTGTTTGCCTGGCTGGGTACAGCGACTGCTCGTGCGCCGGAATTTTTCATCTTCAGGATTCATGGCTTTAAATTGATATATAGTAACTAGTTTCTTGTGCATGAAAAGAGAGAAAAGAAACAAGATGTTATTAGCGTGGTTGTCGACCCCTCGGAGTCTTCAGAATGAGTTTTAATATATGGTTTGAGATCTTTCACTTGGGCCGTTCGGTTCTGACCAAAACTTTCTATTTCTACGATCACAGCTGAGGGTAACCCTATTACAGTAAAAGGACCAATAAATTTTGGTGCCAGTTTTGCCGCGAAGTATTCATTTGCCTTAGACAGAGGGTGTTGGCGAACCAATACTTGGTCCCCAATTTTTGGTTTCCACGAGCGTCTTCTCAAATTGTAATGCCGGCTTTGGTCTTTGAAAGCTTTGGCCAAGTTGTTGCGCACCAATTCCCATACTTCGTGTAGGACGTTGAATTTGCCTTTGGTGTTGATGGGTTGTGTACCTGTGCCAGTGGTTACTTCATTGTATAGGGTGCCTGGTAGGTGTGGTTCGCGTCCGTATAAAATGTACGCTGGAGATAGACTTGTGGAATCGGAGATGCTGAAATTCAAGGCTAGTGTTATCTCGGGTAGGTTGTCGTCCCATCTACGATGATCGTTATCCGTGAGTTGGGCCATCATTGTTTTCAAAATGCGATTAACCCTCTCGGTAGGGTTCTCGTGTGGGGCGTAAAGTGCTGTAGTTTGATGTTTAACCCCTATCTTCTCTAAATATCGTCGCAGTGCCTTACTGGTAAATTGGGTACCATTATCTGATAACAGAATTTTGGGTACGCCAAATCGTGCAATGATCTTTGTCTTCATACCTTTAATGACTCTGTCGGCAGTTGCTTTTTTTATGGGGTGTAATTCGACCCATTTAGAAAATTTATCTTCCATCACAAGTAGCATAGTGTTACCGTGTGTTGATTTGGGTAGAGGGCCTATGAAGTCGGTGCACAGTATTGACCATGGTTCCTCCGGTATCTGTGTCAACATTTGTCCCGCTGGTTGCTGCTGGACGACATACTCACGTATATCTCTGAACATTCCAGGCCAATAATAAAGTGCGGTGATACGGGCGGTTGTCTTCCGTATCCCGAGGTGACCTGCTGTGTGGTCATCGTGATTTTCTCCAAGCACTCGTTTTCTAAGTGGTGTGGGCACACATAATTTCCAGGTGTTTCCCTAGGCTCCGTTATGCTGTGTTGGGAAGTGTCGGTATAATTGGTCATTAGTGATAGTATAATCAGGATATTTTTCTGGGTTAGCTTGTACTTCTGCTCTTCGCTTACGTAACCATGGACAGGGTCTTCCAGTGCTGGGGAGGCTAAGGACATCTGTAGTAATGGCGCAAATCTCTTCCGGCTGTCGGGATAAAGTGTCCGCGACAACGTTGCTTTTACTTTTACGATAGGTTACCTCATAGTTATATTGCTGCAATTCCAGGGCCCATCTAGCTAGTCTTCCCGTAGGGCTATTAATAGTATTTAGCCATTTCAACGATAGATGATCTGTGATCACTGTGAACTTATATCCCTCCAGGTAGGGGCGCATTTTTCAGATTCCCCATAGCTAAACATTCTCGTTCGGTAACACTGTAGTTCCTTTCTGTCTTATTTAAGTGCCTGCTTGCGTAGGCTATAACCTTTTCTCCTTCTGCCGTTTGTTGGGTTAACACGGCGCCAAGGCCGACGTTGCTGGCGTCTGTTTGTGAGACAAATGGCTTACTGAAGTCGGGGCATGTGAGTACCAGGGCCTCAGTTAATTTTATTTTCAGCGCCTCGAATGCTGTTTCTTGGGCGTCTGTCCACTTCCAGTGTCTCCCCTTTTTTAGCAAGGTCAATGGTTGTGAGATGTCTGCAAAATTTGGTACAAAAGGCCTATACCAAGACGTGATGCCCAGAAAACTTCTTAATTCTCGTATGTCTCTTGGCGGCTTGAGATTTGATATTGCCGCAACCTTGTCTGGGTCGGTTTCTTCCGTTCGGGGTGAGTCATTAACTGGTCGTTTCTTGGAAACATTAGTCTCTGGTTCAATGCCTGTGCGGTCCACTTCACGTGTTAAAGTACATGTTGTTTGAACTTGCTTTATTATGAGAAAATAAGTTACGTTGGTTACCTTGTGGTTTGTTGTAGGGTGGTCCCAGCACATGTTAATGAGGCGTCGAATACGGACAGAAATTTCATACCCAGGATGACCTCCTCAATTGAGTTAGGCATGACTAAGAATGGAAGTTCCTTTTGCTGGTTTCCAAATTGGACAAGGCAATACATGGTTTCACTAATCCTTTTTGCAGAGCCTTCGGCCATAAGGATACTTAGATTGGTGTTTTCGCGTCGACCGGTTATGCTCATCCTGGGAATGAATGACAATGCAACTCAATGTCCCCGTATCGATCATGGTTTTTACTGGCGTTCTACTGATTAGTATGCTGGCTGAGATTTTGTTGTCGCTGCACGATAATATGGATCTTCCTGGTGTTGTAGCCCGCACCCTCGCTCTTGTGGAGTTTGTCTGCGCTGTTGTTGTGCGGCCAGGGCTGTTGCCTACAGCAATCGCGTGTCCTGATCCCGATTGTACCACATACCCAGCAGAATAGGCGGCTTGAGTTCCGGCATGATGCAAACGTATGCCCTTGGTTGCCAAATTTTCGGCAGGCGGTATTTGGGTTCGGGATTTTATTATCTGGCGGGCCAGGATTTCGGTTTACTCGGCTATTTGCTGTTCTTCCCGTAGGGGTCTGTCCGATACTTTTCATGTCATTGGCTAGGTCAATCAGTTCTGGTAGTGGTGAAATCCCGCCTGCGTTGAGGTTCTCAAAGAAGCTTGCGGGAGGAAGTACTTCAGGAAGTCTTCTTTGAACGAGTTCCAAGTGCTCCAGTGTTTGTTATTGTTTCGGTACCACACCAAAGCCTTACTTTTCAGGAATTTGAGCATTGCTGGTAATGCGTCCAATGGTACATCGTACGTGAGAGCCATTTCCTCGACATTTTCTATGAACTGAAAAGTATCTGTACCTCCTTCATAGAGGATGACCCACTTATGGATGACACTCATGATCTCTTTTTTATCGCCTGTGAATGCCTTTTTAGGATCTTCTGTAGGTGCTCGTTCAATCATACTTGGCTGCTGGGCAAACGTTAGCTTTTTCTGGATTTCTTCTATAAGATTCACCAGTTCCTCCTTACTTATTTGCATCTTGTCTGCTGATTGCGGTGACTGACCCCTGCTGGTAATTTCATTTGGTAGTGATAAATTTTGTGTCTTCGCCTCCCATTGTTCTTAGTAGTGTAATATTTTACTTATTTCTTCATTCTTGTGGTCCGTTGTTATATATTGTGCTAAGGAGCGTCGTAACTCGTCGACGGTACCGGATGTATCCAGACCAAAGTCTGCCATTATAGCCATCAATTCTTCTCTGCGCAGTGTGCGAATCCAGCCAGATCGTATCTGCGGCATTTTCTGTTGATCAATTTTATTATTTTTTTTTGTTTTGCAAGTTGACAAATGTTTTGTTGTTGTTTTTTTTTTTCCTCTGTTGAACGTTGCACGGTTGTTGATATGTGTTTTTCTTTTCTCTGTTTGACCTGTCAGAATACTGTCCGAATAGCTTTTTTTTTTTGTGTTTAGTAGTTTTGTTCTTAAGACTTTATGCCTAGTAAATTTTTCAAGTTTCGGGGTCTGTTAGTTTTTTTTTCCCCCTAAGATTTTTATACCTAGTAATTTTTTTTCAAGATTCTACGCTCAGTGAGAGTTTTTTTTTTTCTTTTTAAGTTTCTAAGCTAGTGGGTTCTGATTTTCAAGATTCTATGCTCAGTGATTTTGTGTTTTGATTTTCTTTGCTCGTTCCTACACTTTGGGATTTGTGTTAGTTTTTTTTTTTTTTTTACGTCAAACTTCTTTGTATGTGCTCAGGTGCACATTATGTGCGTCCCTGCTCTGCTCGGGCGCCACTTTGTAAAGAATCTGAAGGGTGCTGGGGTAGACCCAGGGCCGACCAGAGTTCGATTCAAAGAATATTTTATTTCAATGTAAATAAAGATGACAATTTATTCACTAATTCCTTTTCTTTGTATTCAATATTTCACACATACAACAGTTTGACGGTTATCTTAGCCTGATTAACAAAGGTGTATGCGACGACTAAACCTAAGATCTGCTTATGGACTCTATACTTGGATAATGACAATGGTTTTTGGGTGAGCTTTGACGGATTTATCTACGCTAGAGAATAGAGCTTGTTTCAAATATCATTGCTAGTGCGCGCGATGGTTCAAATGCTGAGCTAAGTCTTTTCTTTTTGTAATTTATGCAAGAGTATTTATCCCTGGGTTTGTCTAAGTTAGCCTGAAGAGTGCATGGCAATACTAGCGTGAATTGTTATTGAGAAAGGACGCAACAACTTTCCCCTACGTTAAATGAGTATAAAATGGATAAGAGAAAATATTTTAATTTGAGTAAAGGGGAAAAATCGACTCTCGAACTCTGTGAGATTTTCCCAACACTAAGGTAGAGGAGGACGAATCACTCTCTCGTACCTTTATATATTTTTATAACTCTACCTAATGCTAAAGTAGAAGAGGACGTATCAACTCTCTCTTACCCCTCTTGCTTGCCTTGTACTCTGCCTACTGTTGAGGTAGAAGAGGACGTATCAACTCTCTCTTATCCCCTTTTCTTGCCCTATGCTCTGCCTAGTATTGAGGTAGAGTATCACTCGCTCTTGCCCCTTTCACTTTTCCCTATGCTCTGCCTGTTATTGAGGTAGAGGGGGACGTATCACTCGCTCTTGCCCCTTTCACTTTTCCCTATGCTCTGCCTGTTATTGAGGTAGAGGAGGACGTATCACTCGCTCTTGCCCCTTTCACTTTTCCTATGCTCTGCCTGTTATTGAGGTAGAGGAGGACGTATCACTCGCTCTTACCCTTTCACTTTTCCCTATACTCTGCCTATTATTGAGGTAGAGGAGGACGTATCACACGCTCTTACCCCTTACACTTTTCCCTTTGCTATGCCTATTATTGAGGTAGAGGAGGACGTATCACTCGCTCTTACCCTTTTTATTTTCCTATGCTAATCCTACCCTTGGTATTTACTTGCCTAACACAATTCTATGCTTTGCCTAATGCTTGTTGCCTAATTCCCTGCTTGACCTACCTGTCAGAATAGCTATCAAAAACTAGCTACTTTGCTTCGCGATGATCGCCTTTTTATAGGCCTGTGGCCGAGCTTTTGTGTGTTTATAAGAGCTTTGAAAATGCATCAATTACATCTGATCTTTTGTTACATATGATTTTCTATGACTAATCCGGGGTAAACTTAAATTAATAACATATGACTTATAACTATTACAGAGTAGCTTAACGTTATTTCAGTTTACTTGAAATTCATGTTCAAATTCTTTTAATTGATAAGTAAATAAAACATATTCATTTAGTTCATGTGGTAGATTTTTTTTAAGAAAAGAAAAAAAAAAGGAGAAGCAACAATTGTAAAAGAAAAGAAAAATTGTGTGTATGTAATTCACGTATTTATAATTATTATATGAAAAAAAAAGGTACTCCATGAAGTTTAATGGATGAAACGAATAAGATTGTGGGGTGAAAACGCAAATGCTTAGATCGTGTGATGGTAA
This sequence comes from Crataerina pallida, assembly GCA_949710015.1. NCBI lineage: Eukaryota > Metazoa > Arthropoda > Insecta > Diptera > Hippoboscidae > Crataerina > Crataerina pallida. The sequence continues at coordinate 14,645,875 of OX453290.1, forward strand.
TTTTTCCCTTCGAGAAATTGCCTTATCACACTACTTCCCTCCTCCGGCGGCGTCCTCGCTTCATATCAGGATCTCCCCGTTCCTCCTAATTATTGCTTTATACCTCTGCCCCTGAATGGTGTAAAATCTCTGTGCTCGTGAACGAGCTGGCAGGCGCACATATTCTCTCAGGAGGCATGTTTCGAGTTGCACCCGTATTTCAGGGGGTACGGCTGTTTCGAACACGAATATTGCCCCTACCTTAGTGTCTTGTGGTTGCTGATTAGGGGCCGTCTTTGGTGTTGATATGGAAATTCGGCATGGCCGGAATGGGCTGAGCATTGGAGGTGGTTGTCGGTGATCGCTGCTTGGTGCGACCTCACCTTGGCCTTGCTGTGTATACCTGGCATTTGGCAGATTAGGACCTGGTTGATGTCTTCTTGAGCACCCAGGAGGCGTCCATGACTTCGTGGCTGTTGCTGGGCGTACCTGGATTGGGCTAAGCGTCCGCTTCGGCTGTTGGTAACTGAGCACCGGTGACTGCTTACCGTTTCTACCATGTGTCTTTAACGGTTAGAAATGGTTAGATTTCTGCCTCCTGGAACATCCTGGCGGTGTCCAAGCTTTTGTGGCTGCTTGATGCGGTTTGGTGTGGGTTCAGATTCCATATAGGCTGCTGATTGCTGCATACTGGTGTCGGCCTTCTGCGCTGCCCGCGTATGTTTGTCGAATTGGTGACTGGTTCGGTCTGGGTGACCCTCGGAGTTTTTGGGGAGTCGGTGCTGACTGAACTGGCACTTCACGGACTTGGGAGAACCCCTTGGACTGGTGACTCGGTGTTTCGCAAGAGTGGGCTGAAGATAACCTGAGAACGGAGTGACGGCGGAGTAACGACTTTGTTTGTCTGGATGTTGCATTGGTTGACCTTATAGGCGCTGTCACAAGGCAGAACCTGGGCTCCCACATCTCGAGTTTCGACTCGAACTGGTTGTTGTTCATTGGTCGCAGTCCCTAATTCGTCGATCTGGTCAAGCAGACGTGACAATTCTCCTGAACCGGATAGCCCCTGACAGTTTGTGTAGACTTAGATTCGGTCGCCCGAACTTGGTTGGACGGTTGAGGTAAAGTAATACGTCTTGGAGAGTACACTGATTAAGGTTTGAAGATCTTAGTGACTGTGAGCGTCCGCTGCATCCTCATAGAGTTCCCAAAGACGTAATCAACTTTGTTGGAAACGTGTACGTCAAATATTTCTCGTTGGTACGGAGGGGTGGGGGTATCATCACGCCCAGAACCTTCAGTGCTACTGTGTTGTGCTGGTGAGGGGTGTGGAGTATCATCTTCATCTGTGTCACTACTGATGGTATAAATGGTGGTATCATCTCTTGTTTCGCCTATATTGGGCACGGCGGGGCGCCTGTTGCTATTTTAATTGCTGGACATCTCCGGTGATGGTGCACGGTATCGGAAAGTTATGTGGTCTTCATCGCGACCTTGATCACCGTTGTGATCTGGGCAAACGGTCACTTCTTCTGCTTTGACCTGATGGTTGATTGCTGTCTGGATAGGAGTGTCGGCCGGGCCAAACAACTCGTCCCAGGCAAGAGATTCTTCCGAGAGACTAAGGTCTTTACTGACATCTGGGGTGTTCGCTTCTCGCACATAGAAGTGTTCGTCGATCGCTTGTGGAATTTCTTCGTCTGCCGTGTTTGCCTGGCTGGGTACAGCGACTGCTCGTGCGCCGGAATTTTTCATCTTCAGGATTCATGGCTTTAAATTGATATATAGTAACTAGTTTCTTGTGCATGAAAAGAGAGAAAAGAAACAAGATGTTATTAGCGTGGTTGTCGACCCCTCGGAGTCTTCAGAATGAGTTTTAATATATGGTTTGAGATCTTTCACTTGGGCCGTTCGGTTCTGACCAAAACTTTCTATTTCTACGATCACAGCTGAGGGTAACCCTATTACAGTAAAAGGACCAATAAATTTTGGTGCCAGTTTTGCCGCGAAGTATTCATTTGCCTTAGACAGAGGGTGTTGGCGAACCAATACTTGGTCCCCAATTTTTGGTTTCCACGAGCGTCTTCTCAAATTGTAATGCCGGCTTTGGTCTTTGAAAGCTTTGGCCAAGTTGTTGCGCACCAATTCCCATACTTCGTGTAGGACGTTGAATTTGCCTTTGGTGTTGATGGGTTGTGTACCTGTGCCAGTGGTTACTTCATTGTATAGGGTGCCTGGTAGGTGTGGTTCGCGTCCGTATAAAATGTACGCTGGAGATAGACTTGTGGAATCGGAGATGCTGAAATTCAAGGCTAGTGTTATCTCGGGTAGGTTGTCGTCCCATCTACGATGATCGTTATCCGTGAGTTGGGCCATCATTGTTTTCAAAATGCGATTAACCCTCTCGGTAGGGTTCTCGTGTGGGGCGTAAAGTGCTGTAGTTTGATGTTTAACCCCTATCTTCTCTAAATATCGTCGCAGTGCCTTACTGGTAAATTGGGTACCATTATCTGATAACAGAATTTTGGGTACGCCAAATCGTGCAATGATCTTTGTCTTCATACCTTTAATGACTCTGTCGGCAGTTGCTTTTTTTATGGGGTGTAATTCGACCCATTTAGAAAATTTATCTACCATCACAAGTAGCATAGTGTTACCGTGTGTTGATTTGGGTAGAGGGCCTATGAAGTCGGTGCACAGTATTGACCATGGTTCCTCCGGTATCTGTGTCAACATTTGTCCCGCTGGTTGCTGCTGGACGACATACTCACGTATATCTCTGAACATTCCAGGCCAATAATAAAGTGCGGTGATACGGGCGGTTGTCTTCCGTATCCCGAGGTGACCTGCTGTGTGGTCATCGTGATTTTCTCCAAGCACTCGTTTTCTAAGTGGTGTGGGCACACATAATTTCCAGGTGTTTCCCTAGGCTCCGTTATGCTGTGTTGGGAAGTGTCGGTATAATTGGTCATTAGTGATAGTATAATCAGGATATTTTTCTGGGTTAGCTTGTACTTCTGCTCTTCGCTTACGTAACCATGGACAGGGTCTTCCAGTGCTGGGGAGGCTAAGGACATCTGTAGTAATGGCGCAAATCTCTTCCGGCTGTCGGGATAAAGTGTCCGCGACAACGTTGCTTTTACTTTTACGATAGGTTACCTCATAGTTATATTGCTGCAATTCCAGGGCCCATCTAGCTAGTCTTCCCGTAGGGCTATTAATAGTATTTAGCCATTTCAACGATAGATGATCTGTGATCACTGTGAACTTATATCCCTCCAGGTAGGGGCGCATTTTTCAGATTCCCCATAGCTAAACATTCTCGTTCGCTAACACTGTAGTTCCTTTCTGTCTTATTTAAGTGCCTGCTTGCGTAGGCTATAATCTTTTCTCCTTCTGCCGTTTGTTGGGTTAACACGGCGCCAAGGCCGACGTTGCTGGCGTCTGTTTGTGAGACAAATGGCTTACTGAAGTCGGGGCATGTGAGTACCAGGGCCTCAGTTAATTTTATTTTCAGCGCCTCGAATGCTGTTTCTTGGGCGTCTGTCCACTTCCAGTGTCTCCCCTTTTTTAGCAAGGTCAATGGTTGTGAGATGTCTGCAAAATTTGGTACAAAAGGCCTATACCAAGACGTGATGCCCAGAAAACTTCTTAATTCTCGTATGTCTCTTGGCGGCTTGAGATTTGATATTGCCGCAACCTTGTCTGGGTCGGTTTCTTCCGTTCGGGGTGAGTCATTAACTGGTCGTTTCTTGGAAACATTAGTCTCTGGTTCAATGCCTGTGCGGTCCACTTCACGTGTTAAAGTACATGTTGTTTGAACTTGCTTTATTATGAGAAAATAAGTTACGTTGGTTACCTTGTGGTTTGTTGTAGGGTGGTCCCAGCACATGTTAATGAGGCGTCGAATACGGACAGAAATTTCATACCCAGGATGACCTCCTCAATTGAGTTAGGCATGACTAAGAATGGAAGTTCCTTTTGCTGGTTTCCAAATTGGACAAGGCAATACATGGTTTCACTAATCCTTTTTGCAGAGCCTTCGGCCATAAGGATACTTAGATTGGTGTTTTCGCGTCGACCGGTTATGCTCATCCTGGGAATGAATGACAATGCAACTCAATGTCCCCGTATCGATCATGGTTTTTACTGGCGTTCTACTGATTAGTATGCTGGCTGAGATTTTGTTGTCGCTGCACGATAATATGGATCTTCCTGGTGTTGTAGCCCGCACCCTCGCTCTTGTGGAGTTTGTCTGCGCTGTTGTTGTGCGGCCAGGGCTGTTGCCTACAGCAATCGCGTGTCCTGATCCCGATTGTACCACATACCCAGCAGAATAGGCGGCTTGAGTTCCGGCATGATGCAAACGTATGCCCTTGGTTGCCAAATTTTCGGCAGGCGGTATTTGGGTTCGGGATTTTATTATCTGGCGGGCCAGGATTTCGGTTTACTCGGCTATTTGCTGTTCTTCCCGTAGGGGTCTGTCCGATACTTTTCATGTCATTGGCTAGGTCAATCAGTTCTGGTAGTGGTGAAATCCCGCCTGCGTTGAGGTTCTCAAAGAAGCTTGCCGGGAGGAAGTACTTCAGGAAGTCTTCTTTGAACGAGTTCCAAGTGCTCCAGTGTTTGTTATTGTTTCGGTACCACACCAAAGCCTTACTTTTCAGGAATTTGAGCATTGCTGGTAATGCGTCCAATGGTACATCGTACGTGAGAGCCATTTCCTCGACATTTTCTATGAACTGAAAAGTATCTGTACCTCCTTCATAGAGGATGACCCACTTATGGATGACACTCATGATCTCTTTTTTATCGCCTGTGAATGCCTTTTTAGGATCTTCTGTAGGTGCTCGTTCAATCATACTTGGCTGCTGGGCAAACGTTAGCTTTTTCTGGATTTCTTCTATAAGATTCGCCAGTTCCTCCTTACTTATTTGCATCTTGTCTGCTGGTTGCGGTGACTGACCCCTGCTGGTAATTTCATTTGGTAGTGATAAATTTTGTGTCTTCGCCTCCCATTGTTCTTAGTAGTGTAATATTTTACTTATTTCTTCATTCTTGTGGTCCGTTGTTATATATTGTGCTAAGGAGCGTCGTAACTCGTCGACGGTACCGGATGTATCCAGACCAAAGTCTGCCATTATAGCCATCAATTCTTCTCTGCGCAGTGTGCGAATCCAGCCAGATCGTATCTGCGGCATTTTCTGTTGATCAATTTTATTATTTTTTTTTGTTTTGCAAGTTGACAAATGTTTTGTTGTTGTTTTTTTTTTTCCTCTGTTGAACGTTGCACGGTTGTTGATATGTGTTTTTCTTTTCTCTGTTTGACCTGTCAGAATACTGTCCGAATAGCTTTTTTTTTTTGTGTTTAGTAGTTTTGTTCTTAAGACTTTATGCCTAGTAAATTTTTCAAGTTTCGGGGCCTGTTAGTTTTTTTTTCCCCCTAAGATTTTTATACCTAGTAATTTTTTTTCAAGATTCTACGCTCAGTGAGAGTTTTTTTTTTTTCTTTTTAAGTTTCTAAGCTAGTGGGTTCTGATTTTCAAGATTCTATGCTCAGTGATTTTGTGTTTTGATTTTCTTTGCTCGTTCCTACACTTTGGGATTTGTGTTAGTTTTTTTTTTTTTTTTACGTCAAACTTCTTTGTATGTGCTCAGGTGCACATTATGTGCGTCCCTGCTCTGCTCGGGCGCCACTTTGTAAAGAATCTGAAGGGTGCTGGGGTAGACCCAGGGCCGACCAGAGTTCGATTCAAAGAATATTTTATTTCAATGTAAATAAAGATGACAATTTATTCACTAATTCCTTTTCTTTGTATTCAATATTTCACACATACAACAGTTTGACGGTTATCTTAGCCTGATTAACAAAGGTGTATGCGACGACTAAACCTAAGATCTGCTTATGGACTCTATACTTGGATAATGACAATGGTTTTTGGGTGAGCTTTGACGGATTTATCTACGCTAGAGAATAGAGCTTGTTTCAAATATCATTGCTAGTGCGCGCGATGGTTCAAATGCTGAGCTAAGTCTTTTCTTTTTGTAATTTATGCAAGAGTATTTATCCCTGGGTTTGTCTAAGTTAGCCTGAAGAGTGCATGGCAATACTAGCGTGAATTGTTATTGAGAAAGGACGCAACAACTTTCCCCTACGTTAAATGAGTATAAAATGGATAAGAGAAAATATTTTAATTTGAGTAAAGGGGAAAAATCGACTCTCGAACTCTGTGAGATTTTCCCAACACTAAGGTAGAGGAGGACGGATCACTCTCTCGTACCTTTATATATTTTTATAACTCTACCTAATGCTAAAGTAGAAGAGGACGTATCAACTCTCTCTTACCCCTCTTGCTTGCCTTGTACTCTGCCTACTGTTGAGGTAGAAGAGGACGTATCAACTCTCTCTTATCCCCTTTTCTTGCCCTATGCTCTGCCTAGTATTGAGGTAGAGTATCACTCGCTCTTTCCCCTTTCACTTTTCCCTATGCTCTGCCTGTTATTGAGGTAGAGGGGGACGTATCACTCGCTCTTGCCCCTTTCACTTTTCCCTATGCTATGCCTATTATTGAGGTAGAGGAGGACGTATCACTCGCTCTTACCCTTTTTATTTTCCTATGCTAATCCTACCCTTGGTATTTACTTGCCTAACACAATTCTATGCTTTGCCTAATGCTTGTTGCCTAATTCCCTGCTTGACCTACCTGTCAGAATAGCTATCAAAAACTAGCTACTTTGCTTCGCGATGATCGCCTTTTTATAGGCCTGTGGCCGAGCTTTTGTGTGTTTATAAGAGCTTTGAAAATGCATCAATTACATCTGATCTTTTGTTACATATGATTTTCTATGACTAATCCGGGGTAAATTTAAATTAATAACATATGACTTATAACTATTACAGAGTAGCTTAACGTTATTTCAGTTTACTTGAAATTCATGTTCAAATTCTTTTAATTGATAAGTAAATAAAACATATTCATTTAGTTCATGTGGTAGATTTTTTTTAAGAAAAGAAAAAAAAAAGGAGAAGCAACAATTGTAAAAGAAAAGAAAAATTGTGTGTATGTAATTCACGTGTTGATAATTATTATAAGAAAAAAAGGTACTCCATGAAGTTTAATGGATGAAACGAATAAGATTGTGGGGTGAAAACGCAAATGCTTAGATCGTGTGATGGTAATTTTTCCCTTCGAGAAATTGCCTCATCACAGTACATAACAAAGAGTTTCGACGTTTGCTTATGCCTATGTACAATGATGAGTGCAGTGAATATTATCTATATCATAATCTGTTACCTATGTCTTAGCTTATTATCTATGTCTTAGCTAATTGCAATGGGTGCGAAGAATTTGTTACTTATGTTTATGCTAGAGTTTTAATGGATATCATCTGTGCCTTAGCTCGTTTATTTATGTCTTGGCTAATTGGAATTCTATCAAAATATTAACTAAGGTAGAGAGGACGAATCAACTCTCGTATCTAGTTTACCTAATGTAAACCTACGCTTGCCTAATGAAAGATTAACCAAAAATTTATGTCGGGGGGATTCACTGTAAAATTTCCTCATCATACTACATCCTCCCTCCGGCAGAATCTTCGCTTCGTATTAGAATCTCCCCGTTCCTCCTAATTGTTGCCTTGTACCCCTCCCCCTGGATGGGGGTGGTTGTTGGCAATTAAATCCCGGTAAACCTTCACGTCTTCTACGTTGTGCGTCTGTGGAACTTGTCAATTGAGGGATCATTTGACGCCTTCTGGAACATCCCGGAGGTGTACATGATTTTGGTGTTTCTACTAAGCATGGCTGGGACGGACTAAGTATTTGAGGTGGTTGTTGGTAATTAGACGCCGGTGTTCGTTTACAGCATTTATCACGTGTGCCTGAGGAACTTGACGATTGAGAGTTTGGTTGTTGCCTTCTGGAGCATCCCGGAGTTGTCCATGGTTTGGCTGTTGTTACTTGACATGGCTGGTGCAGCCTAAGCTTCTGCGATGATTGTCGATAACAACGCACTGGCGTAGGTCTACTGTGTTGACCACGTATACTTGAAGAGCTGGTGACAGGTTTGAGTTAACTTCGGTGTTTTGGGAGACTCGGAGCTTATGGAATTAGCACTCTATGGGCTTATGAGGATCCCTCGGATCGGTAATTCAGGGTTTGGAAATAATGGACTAAAAGTGATCCGCGTTGGAGTATGCGTACGGAGTGGCTGCGGAGTAGTGTTATTCCTTGGCTGGATACTGGGTTACTTTCCCTTAGTAGTTTGCGTAGCTTCTTCTTTGGTTAGCTTTGTAGCAATCTCATAGATTTGTTCGGACGGTTGTGGTAATGATGTTGGTGGGTGTCATCACACACTGTGTCACTACTGATAGTTAGGATAGGAATATCATCTTCTGCCTCCACAAGTTGATAACGTTGCAATTTTTGTTGTTGTTTCGGTCGGTGGACACTGTTGGCGGTAGATGATGGTGCAGCATAGATTGACGATCCGGTGGGAGTTTGTTGGAAACATCAGGTTTTGTAAAGACGGCTGGTGCAGACATTGGTGGTTGCCTTAAGTTTTGCTTATCGTTAGGTTGACCAGCTTCAACTATAAAGGTGCGTTCGCATGTTGGTTGGACATACCGTAAAATAGGACAATAAATCGTGTTGGTTACCTTATGTTTGTCTTGACTGGGTGTGTAGGCAACGTTCTCGCTTGGTATATGTGTGCTACTAGAATCCTGCGGCTGCTCTTTACATTGCAATATTACGCCTACGCATGTCATTGACGCATCAAACATGTTTGGCATAACCAGGAATTGCAGCTCTTTCTGCCGATCTCCGAACTGAACGACTGAAGGATTTCGCTAATTCTTCTCGATGAACCGTCGGCCATCAGTACATTTAAATTGGTGCTTTCGCGCCGACCGGATATGCCTATTCTGGTTACAAATGATTGGTTAATGATATAACTAGTAGTTCCTGTATCAATCATGGCATTCCTAGGCGTATTGTCGATTAGAACGGTGGCTGAAATCCTGTTGCCGTTGAAAGATAATGAAACGGGTTCTAAACCTTATTTCACCACACACCCAGCAGAATAAATCGCTTATGTTCAGGCCACATGCAAACGTATGCCCTTGGTTGCCACATTACCGCAAGTTACGTTGTTTATCTTGTCACAGTTTAACAGATAGTTTGTCTCTCTTAGCTCTACGCTTGCTTATATGGCTATTTCTTCGTTAAGTTATACACGAGAGTGTTTGCGTTGTTGTTTTTGCATTTCATTACGAGCTTAATTTATACTCTTACTTATTCGCTTAATTAACAATACTACTTAAGCTTATTAAAATCACTAAACATTTTCTACTGCGTAATAAACGTCAACGTTTATAGAGTTATTTATACAGTTAACTAAAAGAATTTCACCACAAAGAACACCAAACGTATTATAACAACAATAATAAAATTCAATTTTGTATTATTTAGGCCAGTGTTGGCCAATTTATTCGCTTTGTGGGGGCGTACGTCCTCACAGTTTTGAGAGTTTTTTTTTTATTTTATCACATAATATTGTACTTAGAAGGCTTAATAAAGAAAGCTAAAAGACTTTAAGTACATACATGTATAATATAATTCATTTTAAAAACAAAACAAAAACAGAACAATACTATACTATTATTATACAATAAATAAATAATCTAATAAAATTATAAAAGAAACACAAGTAGAAACGTTATAGACGGTCAAGCCCGAGCATTTCATACCTTTCACCACTAGCTTCACGGATTAGTTGAGTGGTGTCAGTACATAAGAGGTATTGACATATAAGTCTCTTCATGAAATATTATTATATGAGAAGGGGTTCTAAAAATAGTCTGACTTGGCAAAGCCAATTATTTAGCTTATTAAACACGTCTCACCAAATTTCTCATCAAAATATATTAAGAATTGCGAAATTTTTTCATATAAAGGCTTCCAAAAAGTAGGACTTTATGCGGTAGAGGTTTTAAAAATGATCCTCTTTGAGCCATTATCATATCTTTGTATCAAATTTTATCAAAATGTGTCAACAAAAGCGATCAGTAGCTTAGGCACAAATTTATAAGCACAGATAGGAATTACAAACATCCGAACATATTTAATGTACTCTTTGCTACAAGTGGTGAAGAGTATACATACAAATGAAAATGTTGCAGTCGCTTTTATGACCGATTATTTCATTTACATACTAAACCACAAATGTCCATTATAATTAGTTTCGTTATGTCAGGAAACGCGAGGCATTATAACATAAGTCACTTCGTGATATATTCTTATATGGAAAGGGGCTCTAAAAATGGTATAATTGCTTCCCAATGTGGCATAGCTAATTACTATCTTAAACTAATTAAATGTTATTCATCAAATTTTATCAAAAAATGTTAATGATATCCCTCTTAGTGAGGGCCTTTAGTTTTTTGCCCCAAAATGCTTCCATGTACCAAATTTGATCAAAATATTTCAAAAAATGCGAAGCAAAGTTACAGTGACAGATTTCAGAAAGGCAGACAGATGGAAAGACGAACAGACAAACATCTACTTATAATAGAATTATCCATACAACGCACAACGAATATGACACTGACGTCTCTAGAACAACACCTGTAGTTAAAGGATGAAACCTAAAATTTTATAAATATTGTAAAACCAAAAAGAATTTCGAATTGTCTTCTTTTAAAGACTTCATTTAAAGAAGGGTGCTACATAAGATCCCATTCAGTATTTTTTAATTGGAATCGCCAAAGCATATATGAAATTTCAACAAAATGTCTCTAAAATGCATCTGCGGCTTATTAACAAATTTACATGGATAAAAGCATATAGACACACAGAAAGAGGAAGGCAGCCGAGAATGATTTAAAAAAAATATTGTAATATTCTTTACATTTTAAATAACACAACAATCAACGATCTATAAAAACACTGGTGCAATGCGCCTCCTAATTAAATTGATTACCCCTAACGCTTCAACTCACCCTAACAACAATAAACGATCTCGTTATATTTAGTGGAATGAATTTAAAACACAATCCTACGAGGAGTTGTGTATTACTTATTGATACAAACAACAATAATTATTTATGGTTCTCTAGCATTAACAATTAAATAAGGACGAGTCTTTAAGAGGTAGCGTGTATCATGTATACGTATAGGATTTAAAAGGTTGCCGCCATAATTTCCATAGGGAATCGTTTCATTTGAACTCATGTGTTAACCGAGGAGACACATGTGCGTTTACGATCCCAGTTTCATATTATATGTGAAGAAAAACAAAATAAAAATTAATCGCTTCGTTGTTGTTGGAGATTCGTGGTGGTTGACATTTTAACAAGACGTCTGATTAATTAATATGTAATGAATGTTTTGAAAGAATTTTATGCTAATGATATATATTAATCACACAAATCACAATCTATAAAGTGACTTCTGAGGCTTGTGTGCGAATGTATTGATGTGCTTTCCAGAAATGTGGTCTAAAAATTATAAATAAAAGCAATGAACTGTAAATATTTTATTAAAGTATAACCTTGTAACGGTGTCTGTCACCAACTGCGTCTTATAAAGAAGAGCACGTAATTTAGAAAGAGCTTCTCACTAATTTTGTTCAGATTATTTTATCGCTACATAATGCCGATATAAACATAGTCCTCCCTTTGCGAAGGAGAAAAATATGTAATATACAACAATATAGAAGTTCCTCTAAGAGACTTTCTCTTTCGTTCCCACCAAACCTTTTAATATAAAACTTGCACTCAGGATTGGAAATTTTCGTAAAAGATTGTCTTAATATTAATTGTAAGCGAAATTGTAAAAAATTATATTTCCGAAGGTCAGAAATAATGCAAAACCTCGACTTTCGAATATAAAAATTTTATATACATATATGAAAATAAAATGCTGCAAAATATATAGACAATGTATTTTTTTCAATAAGAAAATGTTTACACAAATGCTATTCCGTATGTGTAAGCCCTCTTTTCTAAAAGAATTCCCTTAAGAAGTGGTAAACTTATATTTTGGTTTACCTTTAAACAACAATAACTTGGGTGAACAGTTAAATGATCAACGTCCCACGATATTAGTAGAATTTTTCTGACTATATAAAATTCTAAAACTGATCACTATGCAAGAATTTTCCCCTATTCTAAAGTTCCTTTCTATTACTTGTAGAAAGGAAATAAATTCATAAGAAGAATATATGGACAAGATGTGAATGTTACGCCAGGCAAAAAAAGACCTTGTTTTGAGTTAATTAAAAATATTGCCATTGATAACAAAGATGTCTTCTATTAAATGGAGATGTTCATGCTGAAGTATTTGCTAAATTAATAATAAAATAAGTTATCATAGTCGGTCAAGTCTGATCATCAAATACCCTACATCACTTGATATATTATTCAATTTAATTTTTTTCTTTGAAATATAAAAATTTTTATTATATGTATTTTTAAACTTTGCGTAAGTCAAAATTTTTTGTTTGTTTGTTTGTTTCAGATTTCGATTCTGAATCGATCGGTATAACTAAAGGGGGGTGTGGCATTTGCCGTTTAGGAATTACAAACATCCGCACGAACTTATTATACCCTTTTCCACAGGGTGGTGCAGGGTATAATAATAAGACCTCATATGTACCAAATTTCATCAAAATTTTTCAATCAATGCGAGATGTAGCTTGTGCACAAATTTAGACGGACAGACGGACAAACTAACATGATTAAATCGATTCAGATTTTGATTTTAAATCGATTGGTATAGTTGTAAGTGGGTGTGGCATTTCCGTTTAGGAGTAACAAACATAATATATCATAATATATACTATATATATATAAATTTGAAGCGTTTAGTAAATTTAAAGAAAACTTTAGTTATTTTATTACAAAAGATATTAAAATTAAGATATCATAAAAAAAAAGTTTTCTAACGGAGAGTTGATGCTTTTGTTTCAAATTTACTTCAACGACTAACATAAAAATTTTCATAAAATCATCACGAAAAAGGCAAAGATATATTGATGTTTTAAAATATTAACATGTAACATATTTATTAAGTGTTTGTGTACTATACTAAATAATTTACGGTCCACGTCTTGTCCCGTCTTTGTCTCTTCTACATTCGGCCATCCTGCGTTGTCATCGACCCCGATGACGGTTGCCACGTTGTAGTTGTTGCCGTAATTGTTTTGTAAGTTCCCTCTTTCCATTTGTTCATTTTTATGTGTGGTTTCATGTTTCAATAAAATGATTTGTGCTTCAAATTCAATCGTAAGATTTTCATAATCCTTCTGCTCTAGTTTACTGGGAGCATTGCATTCTTCTTCTAATTTCTTTTCCAACATCAATTTCGCTTCCATTGCAATGTTAAGTTTATTTATGTGATATTTCAGTTTCGATTCCGAATGATGAAAATCGCCTTTTCATTTTTCATATGCCCGTTGATATATACGTACTTCGTTGCACTTTTCATCTAAAATAGAAGTAATCGTGATTTTTCTTCATATAAGTTTTGAAAGTAGATGGTGCAATTGTTGACTTCTTTGCGGGCATCAACCAACTGTTTTTCGACATTCTCTTTTTCTTTTTTGGTATCGAACAGCAGCTTTTCTTCTTTTTCTTTGCGGTACGCATTTCCTTTTCCAAAATATAATTTTCCCGCTGCAATAACGTTATGTCATTATCTTTTTGTAAATCCTTTTGCTCCAACATATTCTTATATTCAAATATTTCATGTTGAAATTTTTTTATGGATGTGGCGTGTTTATGTTTTGTAGCCTTAAATTCACCCAGAACATTATTTAGCTTTAGTTTAACATTCTCATACGATTTGGTCTTCTCTGACAAATGTTTGGCCAGTAAAAGGCATTCTTCACTTTTTTGATTTTGTTTCTCCTTTAATTGTTTCTTCAGAGTCTCGTATTTTTTAATTATATCTTTAATAATAATAGCTGTAACTTTATGAGCCAAGTTCAAACCATCTTTTTTACCACAAACATTATCTATTGTAACTACAGAACATATATTTTTAATCTCTTTCGAGAAATTATTGATGTTCATAGACTCATAGTTGTTGTTTATTTCTTCTTTATTAGATTGTACTGCTTCGTCCGTTTTTATATCCGCTTCAGAAAATGTTGCTCCTTACCAATTACCAATTGCCGCCGGATAAACAAAATTTTCAGCAATATGAAACTTAACGTTAATATTTATACCGTCTATCTTGACGCTTTCTACAAAATGGCCAATTGTGTATAGCTTGAAATTATTTGCACAAATGATTGTTTTTCGTTCTTTAAATGCTTTCACACCATCTATTTTATTGAACACATCTTGTCTTATTATTGAAACGTCACTTCCCGAATCAACAATAGCTGAAAATTTAACTCCATTAAAGTTAATTTTTTTGAAAACCCGATTAAATTTGTTGGACTTAATCTTATAAACATTACGCGTTTCTAGAATACACGAAGAACTACGTTCCATTTTTGTATTTGACTGCAATTTACAGTCTGCTGCTTTATGTCCTTCCTTTTTGCAATTGAATCATATTATTTGTGATAAAAGACATCCTTTTGTAATGTGGTTTACTTCTCCGCACTTGTAACATTCACTTTTTGTTTCTTCAAAATTATCATTTCCAAATTTATTCTTTTGAAAAAATGTCTTTGACTGGATATCAAGTGAAGTTTTTCTAAGTTTTTCATAAATTTTCAATTCATCTTTTAAGTCTTCTAAATTTTTATACTAGTTTAATATTGTTTTGGCGAATTTACTGTCGTCTATTCCATCAACAAAATACTCTATAAGACTTTCTTCATCTAAAAGGTGTGCCAATTTCCATTAAAATATACAATATTCACGAAAACTCTCATTTTGTTTCTTTTTGCAATTTTTTAAAAACCTATGAACTTCAGTAGATGAAATTGAGCTACCAAATTACTTGATTAAAGCTTGTTTAAGTATACTCCAGTTAATAATATTACGTTGACTTCGAATGAAAGACTTTGCTGCTCCTTTTATCAACTGTTTGGCATCACTCCATTTAACAGCTGTGGCATTATCTTCGAATTCACTGATCCATTGACGAATGTCTGTGTGGTCAGTTCCACAAAAAGAAGTTAGTGATTCTTCGATTCTCTCAAAGAGAAATTGCATCTAAATGCATTAGGCCTGTAATGGTCTATAAGTCTTGTCTGTAAATCGCTTTTACGTCCGTCCGTCGATAACTCTAAACTTTCTACTTTCCTTTTTAACTCATCTACATTCAACTCTAAAATTTCAATCAAATTCATAATTCATTCTAACAGAAAGTTGATGCTTTTGTTTCAAATTTACTTCAACGACTAACATAAAAATTTTTATAAAATCATCACAACAAAGGCAAAGATATATTGATGTTTTAAAATATTAACATGTAACATACTTATTACTACAGTGCTTGTGACTAATTTACTATCCACGTCTTGTCCCGTCTTTGTCCCTTCTACATATATAAACTTAATATACCCTTTTCCACAGGGTGGTGTAGGGTAATTAATAAGATATGGTGATTAACCCGAAAGAGACTTTGATTTTTATTATTGGAAAACGTCATTATCTAACATTGACAAGGTAAAAAAAGAGCATGAACTGGTTTTACGAGCGTGCCATTTTAATGCCAAATAATGATGAGTACATTGTTAATTATAATCTGTTGCCAGAGTTGTTCGTATTTATATATCCGTATGCTTGGTTATGGGCATTGATGGCGAAATTTATTATCCCGTAAAATTTTTGAACACCTTAAACGAAATAAGAGATAATATTTTAAAAATGAATGAAACTGAAGTTACAGTCGTAATCTTCATATAATTTTCCTTAAAAGTTTATTATGTTATTACTATTGTTTATAATGCCGTTCACAGTATGAACAATAAGACGAATTAAAACAAGTGAAAATGTTATGTCGGTTAAGATCGATTATTTAATACCCTACACTACTTAGCTCCAGAAATTATTCTAGAATAAGTTTGGTTGTGTCAGTAAACAAGAGGTATTTGACAAATAAGTCTCTTCATGAAATATCATTATATGGGTTCCAAAAATAATCCGATCGGGTTGAAATTTGGCACAGCCAATTATTAAGCTAATTAAATTTTCCCCCAAAATTTCTTATCAAAAAATATTACGAATTGCGACTTTTGCCAAATAAAGGCTTCCATCTCCCTTATACAGGGGGAGGTTTTTAAAATGGTCCGATTCGATCCATATTCAAAAAGGGTTCCCCTTTGAACCAATATATGTCCTTGTAAAATTTTATTAAAATATCTCAAAAAATGCCATCTGCATCTTGCGCACAAATTTATACGGACAGACAGACTCACATGACTTTTTTGTGAATCGATCGGTACAATTAAAAATGGCTGTGGCTGTTTAGGAGCTATAAATAATATTCACATGAACTTTAGTCACAAGTGGTGCAGTGCATAATAAAAATTTTTGAATTGGGATTTAATCAACATCCATGTTTCTGACGATCTTAGCACCATACGTACTACATAATGGATTTCTTATGTGGAAATGAACACGTTTAAAGCTGTTATTCTTTTATTTAATTGAATTATTGATGGTTTTAAATGGTTGTTATCCGTCTTTGGGTGGAAATATAAGAGTTTGAGTGGAAGGCTAACTTTAGCATGTATTCGTCGTATGTTATATGTTTATATTTATATACATATGTACTTATGTTGCGCAATTATGTTGATCTTAACTCGCCAACAATCATGCTTAATACGTGAAAAGACGGCGACCAATTACGGCCAAATCGATTTAAAAGCTACAATTAAATACAAGGCTATTAATCATATTTATAAGGAAGAAACGAACATTTTCTACGACACATTTCTCAAATTGACAAATTTTATGATATCAATGCATTCACCTAATTTCTCACAGTTTATCCACACAATCTTTGAAGACAGGAGAGTTAAACGTATATTTTATAAAGCAATGACGATGTAGTTAAAAAGATATATTTAAACATTCACTTAAGCCAGTTGGTTAGGAGTGCCGTGAGCGGCGTTACACTATACTGCATATATAATAATTCAAGCCGTGTAGTATCTTCTGGGTAATTGTGACAAATTATCAGAAGTATAAATAAAAATAATCAAGCGGTAAGTGTTAGCCATGCTATTGGCTGTTACACAACATACACTCATACATCCGGTACGACGTGGATATAATGTCACTCAATTTAGTACTAGCTTAATAGCATGCGCTATCTTTCCCAAAAAAAAAGTAAAAAAAAATATTGAGTTTTTCTCTTGTTTATTGTACTCCCTCCTATTATTCGTCTGATGCATAAGGGTGTGTTTTAATGCCCGCACAATTAATAAGGAATATGCTAAGTTTATCATTCCGTTAGCAACACTCAGAGAGCTTGCAAAGGATATCAATATAATATATTCTTAATCAACCTTATAAAAGGAGTCGACCCAGATATTTCTGTCCGTGTGTCTGTCTGGGTCGCGGAAGGTAGACCGTGATCTAAACTTAAAGTTTATTGAATTTGGATAATACTGTAGTTGTTCCAATACATTCATAAATTCGTATTCTCGTTATTGCTGCAAATGTAACTAATTCATCCTTCGATATAAAGTAGATGATATGCGTGGACGACTAATACAAACTAATTTTATAATTAACGTATCAGGTTTATTTTTAGGCCGACGTTCAGAAATCTTTGGGGCTAATTGTTCATTTATGTAAACTGTAGTTGAAAGAATTACTGGAAAGAATTTTATTAAATGAATTACAAATAACATACACATTTTATTAGATAACTCTCTAAATCAGCACTTACTTCTAATATAAATAAATTAGTCGAAAAATAATATTAATTTGTCGAACTAAAGTTAACGTAGAGGGTATTTAAGATACGGCTTAAGCTAAATTTAGATTTTTAACTTTTTAAATATATGGGCGCGCGTATTTGTGTGTATACACGTGGGAGAGTTAGATTAGAGTGTGCATGTTCATTTCCTGGTTTGTGTGTATTTTTTAAGTGAAGGTTAAGAACTCGTGCATAATGCATCAGTTTATTATGTTTACGAGCTTTGGAGTGTGCTGCTATCATTACCATATCATACGTTGTCACTTAATGTTGGTCTCAGATTACTGTAAAGTATTCTCGGCGATATATATATATATATATATATATATGTGTGTGGGTATGTGTATTTTTGACTACACTCTGTTGGGGTTTTAATTCCATAATGGCGAGTTCATTATAGTATTTGTGTTAAGTGCGTATAGGACGATAGGAGTGAGAGCCAGTTGTGTGGTTTTACAGGTATTATGTTCTGGTTGTTTGTTTTTGTTATAGTTGTTTTTTGTAATAAACTTTGCTTAATTCTACCTCTATTAGATGGGTGGTGGCAAGAGGCTTTGTGAAATATGTGAGAACAACAACACTAGCAGCTACCTCATAATTAAAAATAAGTGTCTCGTGTCAGAAATATCCCTCCCTCTCACACTCTTTTTTTCACTCTCTTACCCACCACATTCTCACTGATGTTACTTTGACTGCACCTGCATATATGGAGATGGTAGCAACATCGTCAATACAATAATCCAAATTTCTACGGACATTTGCTTTTGGAATGACAGCCATTTATGGCAATTAACACTTTAACTGTTTATTATGGTTGAATGATTATATAGGGATTAGATTTTTATAGTGGACGTTCTAGAAATATTTGAAAAATTAAATCCTTTCTTTAAGAAGCACTTTTGGCAACCTTTTAACGAATTTAAGTGTATAGACTGAGTTAAATTGAAAACCATCGTTTTATTTGTAATAACAATTATGGTATTGTACAATAAAATGTGTTGTTACTGATAGTACAGCATATGATAAGTACTGATGAAACCTCGTAAACGTGGCCTGAAATTGATCGAACTCCTCGAAGCAAAATTATGCCGAATTTATGATTATATATGTATGTTTATAAAACATATACAATCATAAAAGTATATATTTTATAACAGGAATTTAAGTCATTATCAAGCATTAATGAAATTCCCAACATTTTGCCTATATGTATCTTACTTTACAAACTAATTAATAAGTCTAGTATGCATAGTTCATTATTTAGCGAATGCAATGTCATACCTCATGAGTATTATGTCGCAAACTCTCGCGCTTAAAATACATATATATGTATTTAAATATCTATGTATACAATTTAACTGTACATATATAAATTGTGTATACGTGCAGTAAACTTAATTACGCTTTCTACACCACGCTCAACAGCTCCACAACGATACGCTTCATTTAAACATTGGAAGATAGAAAAACGCTTTCAAGTATGCTAAACACGTTTGATCAATTTTGAAATACACTAATACAATTACATATACATACACCTACACGTATCAACATAAATGAAAAACGGCACTTAAAACAAAAAAGCCCCTGGAATGTTCGGCCCAGTTGCGGTTGCCGTTGTTAATGTTTGTTTATGCTTTGTCCGCTCTAATATTGTAAAATGGCGAAATGAAAAACAAAAACGTGCTAATTGCAATTAATTATGCACGATATTGAGTTTCTCTAAACGACCGAGAGTGTTAGTAGCGAAGTAAGTGTGCAGCTCCGCAGTTATTCGTTGTGTACTGAATCGTAATTTGGTAATTACTCACTTGAGCTATAGTTACGTTAAATAAGCGAAAAGTGGAAAATTCTTCAATAAAATGGTTGTTGAAGATGACGTGAACTTATAAATGAAAGTTTTTATTATATTATTCAGTTTAGACCACATTTTGTTATACAATATATCAAATTTAAAGACTAACGTCTTTAAAGGCGTGTATGTTATGCGACCATACCCATTGAGAACGCCAACAACAGACGGACACACGGACATACATGTTTATATCGACGCAGTTTTTGATGCAGATTAAGAATATATATACTTTAAAGGGTTTCTGACGCCTCCTTCTGGATGTTGCAAACGGAACGGAAGAACAAACTTAGTATACCCTCATAACTAATGTGGGGGGTATAAAAATACATGTATCGGTAAAAAATTTGATGTGCTTTATGGGCTGTAATAATTTGGCATCTATAACAGTGTTTCTAAAGCGTTTTTAGGGACATGAGTATAAAAGGAAGTTTCTGAAGTTGGTGAATTCAAATCAAACCAGCCAAAAGTTATATTGAGTTTATATCAATTCTTGAATAACCAGCAGCACTATCAAGCACGAAATCCTCTGACCATTTCCAACATTCTGCCTCGATATTTTTTAAATAACAGCTCTAAAAAATTGATTATACTTCAGTTATTGATGCATTGTTAGCGCTTCGGTTAATTCGTTTTGCCAAGCAGCGACAGAGAGGCAGATCGATTTCGATTATTGAGTCCCTTTGCTTTAATCTGGATTTTCTCCTTTTTGTGATGCAAGTTTTACTTTTTTACGTTATAATTTTTTTAAGTCTTCGATCATCAATATCCATACAATCATCGTCATCGTTACTCTCATTAATAAATCAAATATTGTACACTGAGTGTAGTGAGCTGTTATAATACAAATGCATTCATTATCATAATTGGTGCACTGACTTTAGCTGCTCATTAGTTTAATTAGCATAACGACTTGATCCATTTTCGTAGCAAACGTTGGCACCAATAGCTCTATTATGTGTGTATACAAACAAATGTGAATTGTCATGCATACTATTTTAACATGTACGTATTTGTACATTCTAACAAAATAATAAATTGCAATTATAAATGAAATGAGCACACCATTAAATTAAATGAAAAGCAAGTAAAAATATTCCAAATATGGTCTGAACAGGTCCAAATTAAACACATTTATTATATCCTCCACCTTAGTGATGAGGGTATACTAAGTTTGTTCTTCCGTTTGCAACACCCAGAAGGAGGCGTCAGAGACCCTACAAAGTATCTATATTCTTGATCAACGCCGAAAGTTTGTTTAAAAAAAATCGATTTTCGTCATATAAAGTCTTACTTTAAAGTATGGCGTTATATTGGGACAGATCTTAAAAATTTACCAATTAGCTTTATTTCCTATAGTGACCGTCCTAAAGACAAGGTGTGGCATTCGGCCTTTGGAAGTTACAAGCATATATCTCTATATCTTTTTACCACTTTGTGTTGTAGGGTATAGCAAGTAAAAGTTCTGCATTAGGCGCACCAAACACCAGACCTTTCAGCAGAGTTTCGGTCTCCCCCTTGCGTCTAGTTCCCGCTCAGGTGCAATCTTTGCTGGAGTATTTTTTCCCAAATGACCAATATGAACAAAGTTTTCTGCAAAGCAAATTTTCCGCAAGGTAAAATTTTGTTCTAAGTTATTCTAAAAAGTTCATTAAAACATATTGCATTAAGAAATGCAAATTCATATGATTTATCTAAAAATATTGAAAGTCTTCATAAATACTTTGACAAAACTTTATTATTGTATCTCGTACGATTTGTGCGTAATGAAGACTACAAACATACTTTATTTTTTTGACGTTGTAGGCAGGTACATGGACCGAATTGGTCCACTTTGAATACCAAACGATGTGTATTTATAAAAAATTTTTGTACCGTTTTTGAATTTCAACTCAATATATTAACTTGCGATTATGAGAAAGTCCGATAAGAAGTACACCCAGACTCAGTATTCGACATTGAAAAAAAATATACATTGGCCTTCTTTTGAGTGTTACAAATGTTTCCACAAAACCAACCTACTGACATATTATGAAGATCGGTATAATATATAATGCGTGATGTGCTGTGTGTGTGTGTGTGATCAAGAGTTTATATATTTTGTAGGGTTCCTAAAAAGTGATTTAGTTCCAAGTATTCTCTACGATAGAATTAAAAAATATATAAACTGTAACAACTTCCATATTCATTAAATCTATGAATATAAGTGGAAAATCGAAGAATCCCAAAAAAGTCTCTCCGGGAAATCATCTAAATAAGTTACCTCCCGATAAATCAGACAAATTAAAAAGCAGCCTAGGCTATGCTTTAAAGAAGGCAATTGCTGACGAAAATAAAAGCGATAAAGAAAACATTATGGTGGATATGCCTTCCAACTCTCAAGCCGATAATTCCGTAATGGATGTTGAAGAAAATTGTTCAACTAGTAAAAAAAATTAAGCGTTGTATTGTTGGGAGCGTCAAAGTCGACCTCAGCAAATTCTCAAACATGAAGGAGAAAGCAGTAGCCGAAATCAATAGTAGAAATCAAAATCGTTTCTCAATTCTTGGAGAAATAGAAATTGAACAGAACGAATCTCCAATTCAAGAAAATAATGAGGTAAGGAGTAAAAGAAATGAGAAGGTTGTTAAGAAATCTTGTCCTCCCATTTTTCTGTACAATGTAAATATAAAAAATTTAATTGATCAATTAAAACAAAAAAAAAAAATAGATTTTAAAATCGTGAATAAAAATAGAAATAAAATATATTATACTTATATGAGAATACGGCTCATAATGAAATGATGGAATTGCTTCGCGACAAAAAAATCGATTCCTATTCATACACTCCTAAGGAGTTAAAACGTAAAAGTCTAGTTCTCAGAGGTCTTTTCTATAAAACAGATACAGAAGATATTAAAAATGAATTGGACGTTATTGTTCCTAATGCAATTTACAAAGTGTCACAATTTTCCACTGGTTTTTCAAAAAAAAATAATATTGATACAGGATTGTTTTTGGTAACTCTGATGCCTGGAATTGGTGTATCTGAAATTGTTAACTTGAAATTTTTATTAAACCGAGTTGTGCATTGGGAGCTGCCAAAATCAAAGTCCAATCATTTGCAATGCTGGCGTTGTCAGCAATGGGGTCATTTTTCTAAGAACTGTAACCGTCCGATTGCATGCGTCAAGTGTGAGGAAAATCACCCTCAAGGTCAATGTAGTTTTAATAAAGATGGAGACGGAAAACCATTCTGCGTTAATTGTAAAGAATATGGGCACTCTTCCAATTGGAAAGGCTGTTCAATTTATAAAAAATTTGTTTCATTCAAAAGGAACGAAATAAAGTTAGATTGATTAAGGCATCACAGAATGTTTTCAAAGCAATCTCTAATTCTAGTTTTATAAACCCTAATAAAACGTTCTTTTTAATAAGACAGAAGACCGCAGTCAAAAGCCTTCCCTAATACAGCAATTTCTTAAAATAGCAAGTTTTTTATGTAAACCTCAATAAATTTCCGTGCAAGAGAAAGTAAAAAATTTCTTAGATAATTATAAAAGTTTGTCCCCCACTCAAGCGAAAAAAGACTGTTTAAGTTTATTAAATGAAGTTAAACAATTTTATGGTCTGTAATTATTTGAAGCTATTAACTTTTAATGTAAGATTCTTGGTGGATTCTTTAAGAAAATTAGAGTTTCAAAATTTGTTAAGAGCTAATGATATTCATATAGCCTTTATTCAAGAAACGTACTTAAGAAGACATGCCAAAATATTCATTGATAATTATTCTTTTGTTTCGGATGGCTCTTCTTTAGGTATTTCAATTGTATTAAAGAAAAATATCTCATTCTCAAAATTATTTGTTAATGAGCTAGCATTTCCAAATTCTTTAGTTGAAGTTAATATATATTATATTATCTATGCAATATTTTCCATGCAACTGTAACCCTTCTTTAATTACTAATGGCCTTAATGTTTTACGTAACCTTTCGTTAAGATATGATGGTCTTATATTAGGAGGAGATCTAAATTCAAAGCACATTTCTTGTGGCGATAATTGCAACAATAGCAATGGTAACACGTTGTTCAATTGGCTGCAGTTGTTTTCCCAAGATTTCGTCCGTCTTTCAGATAACATGCCTTCTTACCCTAACGGTGATTCTTTTCTCGATCATTTTCTATTATCTACAAAATTATTTGATTTTGCTAGGACTAATTTTATTTTACGCTCTTTACCAAGTTTTTCGGATCATTTTCCTCTGAAACTTCAATTAAAGTTCTTAGACTTTGATTTTATTATAAGTCCTTCCAATACTTTCTCTTCTTTCAAGAATACTAATTGGAATGTTTTTAAAAGAGATTTGGAGCGAGAAATCGCAGTACATTTTCCCGCTACAAATCGAAATTTATTATTTCCTGAAATTGATGAGCATATTCAAAAACTCTCGCAGTCAATTAATTCTGTTTGCAATGAGCATTCTTCTCAAGTTGAATTTTCTAGTAATAAATTTATAATATCTGATAATATTAAAAATTTATTTAAGATAAAATATGATTGGCAAAAATGGCTGAAAACTATTTACAGAAGAACACTTAATAGAAGCAATTCAGATTATAAGCTCTTGTCCAAACAAATTGACTTGCTGAAAATTATTATTAAAGAGCAAATACAAATAGAACAAGCACAAATATATCGCAAACATTTAGAACGCATTATTCCTGGCCCCAATGCTTACAAGGACATTTTTCATATTCTCGGCGGTAAAAAGAAGTTTTCTTCACCTAATCATCATTAATAGTATTCCTGTTAATAACACTGTTGAAAAAGTGAATATATTAAGGGACCATTTCTCAGCAGTTTACAGCCCCACTAGTCCTATTAGAGACATTACTTATATCTCCTCCACAATAGATTCTGTTATTTCCTCGACTTCTCATTCAATATTTACTTTTGATGAGAGTTTTAATGCTTTGAACACACAGTGAAATTCCAATTTGGCCACTTTAAATTCAGTTATTGCTTTAATTAAATCTCTAAATTTTAAAAAATCTTCTGGTTCTGATAATATTTCTAATTTTTTAATTAAGAAATTTCCTGAAAAACTATTCCAGTACTTAGTTGTTTTATATAATAACTGTATTAATAACTGTTATTTTCCGGATTCTTGGAAAATTGTCAAGATTTGCCTAATTCCTAAAAAGTCGTTTGACACAGACCTAAATAATGTTCGTCCGATTTCACTATTATCTAATTTAGGAAAACTTTTTGAAAAAATAATTCGCGACATAATGGATGCTGACTTTGCTTCTGAGTACATCCCTAACTTTCAATTTGGGTTTAAAAAACAGCACTCTACAGTACATACCTTATGTAAATTTCACAATGATATCATTTGTAACTTAAGGCAACTGATTGAAAAAGCATTCGATAGGAAAGAATTTTAAAGACCTCAGTAAGAGATACTCAAATAAATACATATATGAAAATGCAAATATAATTCCAATTTCATTATACTGCCTTAATTTGCTGGAAAAATTCGTTAATCGGTTATCTTCTCACGATAACGAATTATTGCAGCGAATTTTTAATTCTCAATCCGATTTCAGTTGGTCTAACACTTCATATTTATCACCAGTTGGTGTTAAACATGAATCCATTTCTTTTACTCCTTCATCAACATTAATGCCATGTTTTTACAAACAAGCATATCCCAATACCCATAGGGGTTAGTTAATCAGTTACATGTAAACTCTTGTAAACTTTCAATTATTATTATTATTATTATTTTTTTTTTTTTTTATTATTATTACTTTTTTCCCCTTTATTACTAAACTTAGTTTTAAGCCAAACTTTAATTTAAGTACATCTTTAGATTTAGTCTTGCAATTCATTATGTTAGGGCCGGGCGCAAGTCCGTCACCCTTTTATGTTTACATATTATGTAGCACAATTCCTTAACACGTTATATAAGTAGCATGAAGCTGTTTAACCATTCTGCTATTAAAATAATACAATATAGTTTTAAGTACTCTTACATCATGCTTCAATTTGTTATTTTTCTTCTCTAATGTTTAAAAAAAAAAAAAAGTCTCAATAAATTTAAACTTAAACTTATTCTCTACGATAGAGTGATAATGGATATCTCTCTGAAAAATTATACTCCGATTGATTAAGAAAATAGGCGGTGTTAAGGAAAAACCTCTTAAACACAACATTTTGACGTTCTCCCTATTGCCCCCTGAAGGAGGCGTCAATGACTCTACAAAGTATATAAGTATATTCTTGATCAGCATTAAAGAAAAAAAAAGTGCGTCGATCTAGATATGTATGTTGTTGGCCATTTTGAGATATTGAGCTGAAATTTTGTACATAGACTTATAGTTTCTGCACGAAAATCGCTATTTAATATATGCAAAATTGGCCAAGAGCCACGCCCACAGTCAACAAAAATCTATTTATCTGCTACAAAAAGTTATGGTATGCATATCTATATATGATTTGGATAACAGAGATACCCACAATTAACGAAACCCCGTATTCGTATTAGAGGTCGTAATAAATAAGAAGATTACTAAGCTTTTACGTGTTTCATTCATTTTTAGTAGGTAACGGATTCATGTGTTTCATATTCATTACATTCAGTTACTTGCAAAAAAGTTTAAATTTTAGTAATAGTCGCTGACCGCTTATATAGAGACCTACAAATTTTTCACGTATTTCTCAATAAGCACAATAATTTTATTATATTAATTAACATATATATATTTTTCATATATTATATTTTTAAAATGGACGCTTCCAATTATTCTTATTCTTATGAATACCTATTCAAATATGTTAAGTGAAACATGCAGTGATTCATCTTGAGTACATAACTTCCCTAGAAGTGTGTCTGAATAAAGTGGGTCTGAATAATAAGCGCACCTTAATATTATTATTTGTTTTAAAAGTTTAAATAATATTTTGTTGCCCAGCATACGGTGCGTATACGCATACTTGATGGTACGTCCAAATATTAGCTACAACACAATACTATTTCAAATTTCGAAATGTATTAATGTCAGCACGGCGTTACAGTTATAACTTGGATAGAATATTTGGAATGTATTTCATGTATATTTCATATTTAAGTCCATTTCCTTATTTTTCGCAGGCACGTATTATGAATTTAATTAATTTTCCAATAAAGTCCCAATTTTCGTGGTTAATTTTTTATATGAAGTAATTATTGCAACGTATCCATCGGATCATATGTATGTATTAGACCGGTCCTTATATATACGAAGAAAATTATTTTTTCCAATTTATATTACGGAAAGCGCTAAAAACATTTTATTTAGTGTTCAAAAAACATCAAAAAAAAATTGAGCACAATTGGACAATTTTTAGCCGTGTCTCAAGCCACTCCTTGTTTTTATTATTAGAAATAAGACTAAAAATAGTTTTTATTTTATTTTTTATTCAAAATTATTTGAAAAATGAACCTGAAACTAAAATATTTTAATGAAGTACATATTAACATTAACTAATTTTAAAAATGAAGTCTTTTTATATATATATACAATGTATAAAGACTTCGATCGGATGACGATATTTTGTTAATGGGATCAATTGATCATCAAATTACTGGTGCTAAATTACCATCAAGAAAACAAGTGGTACAAGTATCATTTTATAATTTACGAATAGTTGGGTTAAATTTAAGAGAAAGTACTAGATTAGTTGTTGCTGAGGTTAGCACATTTTGGCAGAAAGCACGAATTCCAACACACCACGAAAAATACTGCATTGACAAAGTGGAAAAATTATACAATGAATGGAGGTCTATCATAAAGAATCATGGTCGGAAAACTGAAACTCAAAACAAGAAGGAAACTGAATTTCAAGAGAAATTGGATGATTTATTCGATATCGCACACGCAAACGCATTGGAGTTAATAAAAATACAAGAATACAGAGAGTTTTTATTAAAGCAGCGAGAAAAAGGAAGACCAGGTTGTACGATAGAAACAGATAAAATCCTTATCCGAAAAGTATTTGAAATTAGAGTTGCTATAACAGCCGCACCAGAAGTACTAATTTTTAATCGCTTTAGCAAACATTGGAATAATATTGATAAGAAAAATTACAAAAGTTGCTTAGAAGATGAGCATATTGGTAAAGGATTGATTGTTCAAGAACGTGATCTAGTCTTAAATTACTATCTTGATAATTTGAAGCAAACTCATCGTAGGCACGATTACAAAGAATTTTTACAATTAATTATCATTTTTCTTGGAGGTACGGTGCCAAATTTTAACACCTTTCGAATACCTGGTGCAACTTCTTATGCTAGATGGATGTGAAAAGCAATTTATACACCTAGAATGTATTTGTTCCGTGATCAATTCAATATGTCAAAACAAGAGCTGAGCGGCATACGTAGTGTCTGTATTTTCATAGTTCGTACCTATGTAAAAGTCTGTTTTGGATGCACCAATGCAATTGAAGCTCCAAATCAAGACCTAAAATTAATCAAACATATAATTGCTTCTCCTAACCAGATATATCTTGTGCTTTGCTACAAAAAGTTAGCAATCACTTATGGTATTTGTCCGAAGAAGCATTCGGTCTTTCATTCTTCGATCCTAATGTAAGTGTTGATGTTAAAAGAAAAGTGGTTGAAGCAATTAATGTTCAAGCAAATAAAGAAAAATGCAAGAGAATCATATATGCTTGAAACATTTTCACAAAAAGATTTAAGCGATTTTGTAAATTCAAACACACACGAGTTCTTTGATTGCTTAGACATTTCCAAAGAATTTTTGCAAGTCGATCCATCGAATTGGAATGAAAGATTTGACTACGTCCAAGGTTCTCAAATTTGTCAAAACTTATCTGTAGTGAACGATGCTGCTGAAAGAGGTGCCAAATTCATTACAGATTATAACAATAAATTAACACACAATGAAGATGAGAAACAATTCCTTTTTCAAGTGATAAAAGAATATAACATGAATTATCCCACTTTTAAAAAGCCTTCACTATTAAATTAAATTAGTGTTAATATGTACTTCATTAAAATATTTTAGTTTAAGGTTCATTTTTCAAATAATTTTGAATAAAAAATAAAATAAAAACTATTTTTAGTCTTATTTCTAATAATAAAAACAAGGAGAGGCTTGAGACGCGGCTTAAAATTTTTCCAATTGTGCTCAATTTTTGTTTGTGTTTTTTGGACACCAAATGAAATGTTTTTAGCTCTTTTCGTGATATTAATTCGAAAAAATTAAAATAAGGACCGGTGTAGTGTGTATACACATATACATATGTACTTTTTGTGAAGGCTAATTATAGTAAGTGAGACAAAAATAATGTTGCAAACAAGTAAAAATACGCTTAAAACCAATTAAAATGGAAAAGCATATAAACAAGCTGTTCATTAATAATGTCTCCATTTAGTGGTTAATTATAGAAAATGTTGCTGTCGTTAAAATAAAAAAACACTCAATCGCATATACATAAAAGTGCAGGCTCTCGGCTACTCATTTAATTGTAATAGGTGTGTGTGTAAAAACGATTTTACAACTTCTACAAACAACAAAAACTCTCCGTTCTTGTTTTTAACATTTTGAGTGTATCTGATATATACATCTATGTATGTACCTATAAAACACTTCAGAGAGCTTTAAACATTAAATAGAATAAATTTGTGTGTATGGCGTTTCATGTACATATTGTAGAGTGTATGTAAAAACGATTTTACAACTTCTGCACGTAACACAAATCACCACCCAATTAAAAATTAAATAGAATCAAGTAAAATAAGGCGTACGCCAAATGTAGGATCCCCACTATTTTTCGCAATAATTATATCGCGTACAGACTAAGGTCTATGTGAACTGATTCTTACACATATTAACAAGTTCATTTTTTTAAAACACATCAAAAAGCCCAAAATTATTAGGACAACAACGAAAGTAATGGCTAATAGAAATGTTTAAGCACTGCGTCTACGTACGTTAACCGATTCATTTTCAAAAGTTTATTCATGACAGGATCATCTGCGTCAAATATTCTAAATAAGTTTAACATCCACAATGTGTTCAGTATAGATGAGCGTGGTTAAAGCGAATTATATATATAGAAAGTCTTCCTTAATGTATACGGTTTATTAACGGGCTTTTACTAACAAAAAAGGTAAAGTAAATGGCTTCTTTAATGTTTTGACGAAATTATGGGAAAAACTGCAAAATCTATACTGTATGTTTTGAACTGTATGTCAGAGGAAAAGATAGGCTAGAATAGATATTTGGTATTTTATTAGCTTTATTGGCATGCTTATGAAATTATTTTGGCCATTTCAAGTACCATAATCCCTCTGTTTTCGAAAATTCCTTTTGATTATTTCACATAATATGATATATATGCTTTTGGCTAAATTCGAATATTAACGGCCTTTTGTTGTATCACATGACGTTTTTGTGCGAGGGAGTTCGAAAATGACATTTTTCAAAGTAGGAAAAACTGCGCAGATTAGATGCACGCACAGGATCCAGGTTTGGTATAGCTTGTGTAGCTTTTTAGCAACGTTACTTTACTTGCCTTGACCTCCTTTTATACGTTGAACCTTTTCCATTATACTGGTCAAAAACGAATAATTTTGTAAAAATTGTAATTGTGAGCAATTATTATTATATTATTGGAACTATTACAGACAAAAATTTTAAGATATCAAACTGAAATTTTGCAAAAATATATAATTTTGTAAAAAAAAAATTATATAATAGTAGCATTTTAACCCAAAACTCCACTTTCAACCGTCCCTAGCACAAAAGAGTCACTTGATACAACAAAGCAGAGGTCAATTTTAGATTCAGCGCCCCCAAACATAAAGATTATGTGGAATAATTCAAAGTAATCCTTCTTGCAGAACTGTGTAATCGACTCAGAAATCAAATATACTTATTGGAGTGTGCACAAAATCAATATACTACCACGTCATTATGGCAGTAGTAATAAAGTAGCAAAATAAAAGAATAAATTGAAAATTATAAATTTTCTGTACTTTTGATAATTGAATGCGACGGTCATGAAAGCCTGATGTTTTCATATTTGTTAAATCTCATAAGGGTACCCGTTTTATAAGACCGAAGCAATCAATTTATGAAAGAGTTGTGTACGTGTAATATGCAACTCCAAAAAGATGCATCCTTATAACTGGTGAATCCTTTACCTTTAGTCCTTTAAGTCGACACAGATGAAGCGATGCGAATGTAGTGTAAATGAACATAATCAGATAACAGGCACACCGCAATTTATAAAAAACTCAGCTTAGCGATAATAAGTAAAGTCATTCACTTTCTTAAACAATTTTACTAAGCACGAATTCATATTAAATTTAACATATTTATACTATTAAAGACGTCATACGAATTAATTGGCCTGCAAATGTCTCCATACTTGGGAAAGATTAACTGCAATACTTTCAAATATTAGGATTCATACAAATTTATTCCTTATTCTTCACGTAAAGTGATGACGCTAAAACTACATTTTTCATTTTGCTTGGAAAAAAAAGTTTGAATATATAACTTCACAAAAAGTGTCATAAGTCGTGAAAGAAACTTTGGAAAACTGGGTGCGCTATATACGTATAATAGAATACAGATACCATAGATACCATTGAACGCTTGGGCAACAAACTGGGGGAGTAAATCCACAAACGCAAGGGGCTGTAGCTTACTTGAAACTTTTGCCTCCCTAGACATTACAATCGCAAACACGGGATATAAGGATACCTTCAGGAAAGCAGGAAGAGGTTCAATTATTGACATCACGCTGGTGGATAGCTCTCTTGCCAAAAACATATCGTGGTGGGTCAGCGAGGAATACACCCATAGCGACCATCAAGAAATTATATACATCATTAGAAATACCTCAAACGATAACAGGCAGCACGTTATGACAACTAGGCCCAAATGGAAGGCCTTAAATTTTGACAGAGAAATAATGAAAGAAGTCCTAAGAACGACTGTAATCAATCAGAACCCAGCAGAAAAGGTGGCTGAAGACTTAGTCTGGATAGTAAAGGAGGCCTGCGATGCTTCTATGCCTAGAAGGAGCGGAAATAGACGAGAGAACCCATGTTACTGGTGGAATAATTAAATCAAGTCCCTAAGGGCACTATGCTTGAAAGCCAGAAGGAAAATGCAGAGGTCACGGAATAAGTCAGGGTTTATAGAGCGGCTTAGTGAATTTAAACCGCTATAAGAACAAGCAAAAGACGGTGCTTTGAAAAAATTTGCATGGAACCAAACGTAAACCCTTGGAAAACAACCTATAAGGTGGTTACGAAAAAATTTAGCAAAGCTAGCCCCCAGCCTACGGACCCAGTGGCTGTAAGATAGCCGACTTCAAGGCACCAGGACCTGATGGTGTTCCTAATAAAGCACTTAAAGCGATGATCGAGGACAGGCCTGATTTATTCGTTGAAACATACCAAAAATGTCTGGAGGAAGGTGCTTTCCCAAAATGCTGGAAGAGACAAAGCCTGGTGCTTATACCAAAAGGTAAACCAGAAGTGGGCGCAGTGCAGGCATACCATCCAATATGCTTGCACTTTGGGTAAGATACTGGAAAGAATCATATACATGATGAAATCTTCATAAGAAAGGCTAATGCTTCCCAACAGGTAAAACTTATGAAGAAGGAAGAGCGTCAAAATTCTCTAAACCAGAGGCAGAACAGATGGGATACGTCTACTAAAGGGAGATGGACTCACAAATAGGTGCCAAGTATAGATACATGGAAAAAAGGAACTTTGGTGAGGTAAATTTTTACACCACGCAATTTTTATCCGGTCATGGAGTTTACCTACATAAGATTGGAAGATGCACGTCTTCTCTATGCCCATCTTGCGACGACGAGGAGAATGCAGAGCATGTATTTTATTATTGTAGGCGCTTTAGAGACAAGACTTCCCCAATGCCTATAGTGGGAAGCACAATTAAATTCATGACAGAGAATGCGCAAAACTGCGCATTCCTGCGAAGTAACATCTTACGGTTGTGCCTTAGGATTACCTAAAATCTTGCAAAAAAACATATTAGGAATTAGAAATTTTCGTTCAAGTTCAAACTCGATGCAATTTCAGCAGGGTTCCTTTTTAGTCCTCGTACCAGGTTTCAGTAGAGTGTAATTAACATTTTGACCACTAGTTTAGACAAAAATTACATGGACGCATAGGCGCACATGATCTTGATTCTGAATGGATCGGTTTATTGGAAGGCGGGTGTGTAGGTATCCGCATAAACCCAAACCTAAAATACCCTCTGACGTCAAACCAAAATTCATTAGTTGAGTATTTTTCCATTATTATAGAATATTATATTATTGTATTATAATATTATATTATTATAGAATATCTATTGTAATGAATATGCAAACAGAGAACGACTGACATGATACGCACGGTTTGAGCTAAGGTTCAGACGGTTCTCCTGACGTAATACTTAACGGTAGTCCCAGGAGATCTGCCGTCGGACGTTGAAGGGGTTTTAGTGGGTGAGAGTCCCACACTGACTGGGCTTTCAACGCTTTCCCCTTCGTTAAACAAAAAAAGAAAAGATATCATAGAATATATACTTCTTCTGTATTTCATGTTTGTAATATAACACGACTATAATTACTTTTTCTTCCTTCGTTGTAGTTCATTAGGTGTAGTAGACGCCATTTATGCTATAAAACTTTTACCACTTTACCAATCTCTAAAAATTTCTGCTAAAATGCTTCACTACCTATTCTATAACCGCTCATAAACACATCGATACTCTTATACTACATATGAATATATATGTATATTCCATAAAAAACACGTATAATATTTTCTACATCCTCACCATAAAGAATATTGACTCTTCTTTTATTTTCACATACATCCATCTATGTAGTCCGATTTTCTACGTAGTGCACATTGAATAAAATATCCCTGCGGTGAATGAAACAAGCTCATTTATTGTGTCATACTGCACTTAACGAAACAGAATCCAAATGAAATAAAGAGGAACCAACGTGTTGTCAAGCGTATAAACCGCAAATTGGTAGCAAAATTAAATTGCTCATATAAAGCTTATGTGCGTATTCTTCTGCTTATTTACTCTGAACTTATATACAATAAACTTTAGTAAATTTAAATGACTTGCACCAAATTGAGTCTGAGATATAAACAGCAGTACAGCAATCACTAGCATCACCAACACTAATAACAATACCATGACAAAATTTAAATGTATCATGTGTGCGCTATTTGAATTTCCCTAGGAGATTTCGTCCTCTTAGTATAACGCCTGCGCTCAATAACTTCGAGAAGAAATAGATATCATATAATACAACTATCCTTGCTGTCTTTGGATTATATCGTATGTTGACTTATAGCAGGAAAACGTCAAGTTAAGGAGTATTTCAACAGTTTAATTTTAAAATTGCGCCAGTGTTCATATTGACGCAATTTATGTAGGGGAAAGGTGCGACGAGTAAGACGCTTCATTTTTAAAATGGTGTAAGTTTTTAAACGCGGAGTCCGAATTGGTGTTAGAAATTCTATTTGATAAAAAAATGTTTTGATATTTGATAAATGCGAGGTTTTGTCATATAAATCTCTTCGTGAAATATCATTATATGGGGAGGGGTTCTAAAAATGGTTTGATTCGACCATATTTAATAGCCAATTCATATCCTTGTACCAAATTTCATCGAAATATCTCAAAAAATGCTACTATACCTTGCGCACAAATTTGCGTGGATAGGCAAACGGACATGGTTAAATCGATATGAATTTTGAATGTAAATTGATCGGCGTACTTGAAGGTGGATGTGTAATTTGCCGCTTAGGAGTTAAAAACATTCTCATAAACTTAATATACACATCACACATGTGATGAAGGGTATAAAAATAACTATATATACAAAAAAGTTAAGTGGTATACACTGCAAATCCAAACCCTCTCCTGAGTATTAAAATATTATTGAAAAAAAGAATGATGGTTCTAAAAGGATATGTGTACTCTACGAGATCAGTTGAAAGTTCTAAACTTTTCTGTCTGCCTATGCCAAACATATTCCTGATCACAAAAAATGGCACATAGATTTCAAATTTGGCAGAAAGTTGGTATTATAATTGGTAATACAATTCGAAGGACTGGAAAACTCACATTTAAACAAAATTTGAATTTGAAAAGAGCTTTTAAATGGATATTCATTCAAAATTCCACCCACAATACTAAGTATTATTGCCAAACGTAAATTTTATCTCGATACTCCATGCAATATGTTACGACATACGCTTTTTAATTATTTGCTTAATTTTTATTTTCGTAAGGCAAACAATTTATTTGAAAGTGTTGGTGACAATACTAAGAATGCTCTTAAATGAAATATCTAAAATCGTAAAACTTTTTTGAAAGAAAATCTGCAATTACAGCAGATACTAATGATATTATTAGTAATTGGGAGTAAACTACGTACACAACAAATTAAAACAAAATCTTAATTCACACATGCTTTTACAATTGCCGTCTATGTACAGGCCCTCACAATTAATCATATAAAATAAATATATACACATATAACCGTTTGTACATATTTAAGTGCTTAAGTGCAGCTAATAAACAAATTTTCCATTCATTCATTCATGCATAGTTGACTATTAGGAGAGCATAAAATTTTAATGATTTTCAATTAGCATCTTGTTTGGCCTAATGCATTAACCGTAAAACAGTAAATGGTACATAAGCGAGCAGGATAGTAAGCAGAGAACGGGTATTGCAGAGCAAAGCAAATTGCACAATAATTAATTAACGTCATGATTGTGTGAAATGCATGCAAAGTTGGCTAAGGTTGGCAACATTGCGACGGCCAGCCATAACAGTAAAATACTGCGAATCAATACGCACTTACTCATGCATATACTTGACTAACAACAACCGATTAAAATTATGCATGCACACGTGAAGATTAAGTGTAATATTTAATTTAACCTCCGCCGTTTGATCGACATACAGATATATCCATACATATGTATCCAACGTTTTATATATTTGCGTATACCCAAAAACATGTACCGTGTTGGTGATGTATATATGTGGTATATATGGATATATATGATTTGCCATATGTTAATATTAATATATTTGGGTCTTAAATAATAAGTTTTGCCTACAAAAGCAATTTTTGTATCCTCCACTTCATTAATTATATTTCTCATTAGATTCAATTTAACGATGTACGAGTGCTCCAAAAATGTTTACAGCATTTTTTTTTAATTGGTAAAATAATTCGCAGCCATGCCCACAATTGACGAAATGTCCTATCGGTCGCAAAAATGGAGCATTTCAATTTCAATTTAGATATGTCTTGCCGTTTATATGTTATATGAGATATGGTCACAATTTACCAAAAAAAGATGAAAGTGTAACATAAATAAATAATGAAATAATTGTAAAAAAGGGCGTGATTATATAGGTTACATTCCCACAGTCTACTAAATAAATGAAGGTTATTCCATTCGGCCTTATTGTCCAAGTTAGTGAAACCGTTATTAGAATTAAAGATTTTGATTCAATTTATTTTCTAGAAAGAAGTAAATACAAAAAATAAATATAATAAAAGTGCTTCTTCTTTCATGTTCTGCGGTGCCTCAGTTGAAGCATGGAACCTTCCATTAAGGAAATTCTCAAGCGCTCTTATATATAGGATGTTTAATAAGTACTAAGGGGCTGTAATATCATATATATATCACAAAAAGCATACAAATATCGAGTCAAGAACTGAAGTCCTTTGATCATTTGAAGCGCCGAAAGCTATGTTATGTTATGTCCTTTACATATGATGGTGGAGAAATAATATTACTATAAAACAATATATATTTGGTTTATATAAAATTTTAGGAATCCTTAACAGATGTGCTTAAACTGAGGGCGTGGCTTATACATACGTTAATTTAACGAGAGTAAAAATACGTTTCACAAATTATTTAAAAGTTCGAATTCTGTGTTACACACAGTTTTTGTTCACATCTTCCATAATGTTATAACAACAGACACATTGTTTGCTTATTTATTTTTGATATTCTGCTTTTGGTAATACAAATGGAATATGAAACGAAAAAGAAAAAGTAGACAGGTTCGTTTTCCATCTAGCCAAGCATATCCGTACTTATATAAACAAACAAATTTTGCGCTAAATAATTTGACAATTACTCACATCTTGTTTCTGATGTGGTTACCAGGCAACGGTTATCCTTTCATGGTATTCACCTCTACATATATGTATAAGCTCCAAATAGAAATACCTTTAGATCAAATAATTATATCAGCGAAACGAAGGAACAACACATTAAATCATTAGACTCCGGAAATAATTCTTTTAAGTAAAAAAAGTACAATACAAAAAATGAACAAGTAAGAAAACTAAATTTGGCTCAGACCAAATCTTAAATACCCCTGTAGGGTCTCTGACGCTTCCTTCTGGATGTTGCAAACAGAAGAACAAACTTAGTAAACCCTCATCACTAAGGTGGAGGGTATAAAAAACCAATTGACTGGGGCTAAATCTTCATAATTCAGAAAAAAAAAATTCTAATGCTCTTTTTTCAGCTTTTTTTACACCGTGCGCGCGTTGCTTCACCGAATTTGCCAATTTTAACATACTGCATACAGACAACCTTGGCCAAGTCAACCCCATATTCAAAGCCGATTCAGAATATATATACTTCGAGTACGGATCCCCCAACGCCTTCTTCTAGGCATTTCAAGCGTTTTGACAAAGCGATTTATATATTTACCCATAAAGATATGATGGTGAGTATAAAAATAAATTTCATGAGTAACGGGTTGTGAGAGGCAAACGAACAAAAAGGTAAATATAAAAAGGTTACTTTCAAAGAAGGAGAAACGGAATGATAAGAATTAATAGTGGGTTAAAAAAATGTACAAAAAACTCAAATTTATACAATTGCGGGGAACTTTAAACCTCAAACAATAGATGAACTAATATGAGTCTATTTAAAACGCTTAGTAAATAACATGCATATTCGTATTTTAATATACATCAACTTCTGTGACCAGAAGTTGTACTCTTGAGTGCGGTAATTTATAAACATACATGCAAAAATATTTAGAGATATGGCGTAAATGTGTTACACTCTCCACCAAGGAAGGGGCGGAGCATATTCTTGTTTGCGAGAGTAAATTACATGAAATGCAATCGCAAAAGGGTTTTTCCCACATAATGCCGTAACTTGTTCTTATCACAAACTATTCCAAAAATAAACCCCCTTATGACTTGAGTGCATACAGACTCGACAGTAAAGAGGAGTACATTTTTATGTACATATATATAAAATAATAAAAACACGTTGACGCCTTTCACTCGGGCATAATACAGAAATTTTTGTTTATGCCTTTTAACAAAGAAAAATCTGTAACACAATTGAGAGCGCAGCATTCAACCCTCTTCAACAAATTACGCACAATAGATTTGTGCTTTAAAGTGGCAGGATTAACTGAACTAATATGCGGATATGAAAATATTACAACAGTCAATTGGTTGGCTTCAAAGTGAAATGTACTCTTAAACGGTAGTATCGGAAGTGAAATGGGGGATGATTCCTTAATAAAGAAACGTACGAAAGACTTACATAACCTCATATATGTATATATAAAATAAAAATTGAAATATAATCAATCATCTCCAATATTAGTAAAAAGTGAACAACTGATGTTTTTTAAATAATAAAATTTAGCACGGCTAATTAAAATAAAGCAAACTTCAGTGAAAGTTTCGTATAAAAATTACACGAAAATGGTAATGATTCAGTCACCAAAATCCAAAAGCGTGGAAGGCTCTCCAACATTAAAGTCGGCTAGTCAAGTGAGCCCTCATTCGAATCCAGATTCACCTAAACCGAATACTTCGCCAGAAATCTGTAAACAAACGATTATTAGTGATATCGTTAATACAATTGCCACGCCAACAACAAATATACCTAAACTTATAATTACTTCACAGATCACATCACACACGAGTCCGCCGGGAAATTGTTTAGCTGTAAAAGTCAATGAAGACAGTCTCCGATATTCTATTGAGAGACTTAAACAACTGACAGGGTCTCGACATGGTAGTCCAATAAAGGACGAAGCAGATGATGACACAAGGAATAACATTAACGGTAAACGCTTATGTCAGTCACCGTTGCCAACTGGTCCTAGGTTAATTCAATATCGGAAACAGTTGGAATTTTCAACAATCCGACCCTTAGCACGGCCTGAACCTACACAATATGCACATGTTAATTTATTGCAACAACATCCCCACCTATTACAAAATACACAGTTTCTAAGTGCCGCTGCAGCTCAACATCATTCCACCCATCACCAGCATGCTACAACTTTTCATCAACACTTACCGGCGCCCGCTTTTCATTTGAAAAATTCCTTACCGAGCACCCCCAGCACACAGATACCCCAACACACAAATAATATTTCCACAATAACAGCATCACCGTTGAACTCGCCATCATCACAAACACAAACCTTAGAGTCTCCAATGGATCGCCAACAACACCACCAACTATCACAGAATCAATCAATTCAACACTTGTCACCAAATGTATTGCAATCCCAATTACTGTTGCGCAGTTCTATGGAAATAAACACTTCTGGAACATCATCAATCTTACCGCTCAATAATGGAACACCTACGCAAATACTAAGTTCTTCATCAGCCAATTCGTCGTCAATTATTTTTGCGTCTACCTCTCACCAGCAACAACG
This sequence comes from Crataerina pallida, assembly GCA_949710015.1. Classification (NCBI taxonomy): domain Eukaryota; kingdom Metazoa; phylum Arthropoda; class Insecta; order Diptera; family Hippoboscidae; genus Crataerina; species Crataerina pallida. Next base: position 14,685,394 of record OX453290.1, read on the forward strand.
CCATCATGAAATGGGGTTACAAAAATTTAAATTGGTCGCTCAAGCTCATGCGGCAGTTGCTCGATCAACTAACGTAGCTATCACAGACCACGATTTGAGTGATTATGGTTTCAGAATACAATTAGGTGGCTTAGCGGCAGCAGCTGCAGCTGCTGTTGCCACTTCTCGGCCAGTACCCGCTGCTAATTATACTCGTAGTGATACAAGTGAAGAGTTAAATGTTGACGGCAATGATGATGAAAGCAAGGATGGATCACAAGGCACCCCGGCGGTAAGCGATAGTATTACTGTTCTTTAAATATCTGTCAATAAACGTATATTTATTTTTGAGATGATAAAGTTCATCCACATCGTTAAATCAATAGCGCAGGACAAATTTAAATTTTCCATATTACCATTTTCAGGTTTTGTTTCAATATGTTTCAATATGTTATGTTTTTTATAATTTTAAAACGATTTGTATAAGTACTGTATAATACTATGTAATAATTTTTGGCCACTACCCCGAGATTAAAGGTATATATATAAACTTTGTAAAACGTATGCAACACTCAAAAGCCACAATAAAAAACAAGCTTTACGTGTAATAGAACTTGAAATTCTAAGAAATAATACAAAAAAATCAATTTTAATCAAATTATTTTATTTATTTCAAAAATAAATTCATTGCCCCACTCCAAATGAAATTTTCCTTATTACCGAACCGGTGGTGCGCAGAACAATTTTAAAAAACACACTTTTATAATGATTATTTGGATAATATTGCAATGTTGTAAAAATAAAAAGTAGATTGTCTTGTTGTTTTTGTGTTTCTTGCGTAAGCCACTTTTAAACTATTTTAGTTAGAGTTGTGCAATTTTTACAAGTACTTGCGTTGAAATTATAGAAACTAATCCAAGAAGGATTTTTTAAATTCCTCTGTAAGGGCAAAAATGACTTTAAATATTTCTTGAAAAAGACAGACATCTTGAGCCTTTCTACATAAAATCATAAGTAGAAATCACCCAAAGGAGAATTTTTGAAAATTCAAAACCTAAAGGGTTGAAACATCTACCTAAAGGGATTTTCAAGAAGAACGTAACAATGATTGTAACTATTAAGCCGAAAATGAGTTTCATAGCAGATGATTTTTGGTGAAATTCGGGATATTTTTCAAACTTTAGAATAACCAAATCGGAAAAGTTTCGGTGCTTCATATGATCAAGAGGATTCAGTTCTTGAGTTAATTTGATCCCGTAAAATTAATCACAATGTGGTTTGAGAGATTCTCAATAAACTATTTTCAAGACTGGGGCGTTTTATCACTTACTCAAGGACATCTAATAGTGGCTATTTTGACTCAAATTTATCCACTATAACACGCACAGCCGATTCAGAATTGCGGTAGTGATTTTTAATAATTTCCAAACTTTCTCCGTTTTTGAACGTCACCATGATAAGAATGTTAACCTTGGCAAGGATGCATTCGTATTAACATGCATAATTTTAGACACTCAGAATCATAAAATTTTCAAAATACATTGCCTTGATATTTATATGGTCAGTGAGGCAGGTTTTAAAAAAAATTAATTTCTAAAAGTCAGAAATAGTTCAACTTCCCTCATTCAAGTATTTCGATATAATTTTTTTCAACTACATGAAAATTTTTCCATGCATTAAAGTTGAATTGGACAAGAGAAACTGGTTATTCTCATATGGTTTAAGAAAAAATTGCGCATATCTTGCATATGACATCCAATAACTTAAGGGGAAGGAAATATAATTTGCTAATAAATCATTTAATGAATATTACCCTGCATATAAATAAAATTCTGCTTTAAAGCAATATTATCACTTTTTAAACTTATCATGAGTATTTATATGGTATCAATCCTACAACATTAATAGCATTTTTCGAACTATCACTGCGCAATCAAGTTCCTTCTTATTACTTACGAAAAAGGACCACGTTTTGGGAAGAGTTTATACTAAACAACTTCAGTGTAGTGAAAAACGTTTGCTATGTTTTTGAAAACAGTTAATGAAGAGTTGCATGTCTTGAATTTGGTTTGGTGCACACTGAAACCTATTGGGGAAACTCACCCAGTTTTTCGGATAATTTACACAAGCAAATATGCTCAATATGTAGCCTACCAAATATACAACAAGTGCCTCATTATAATTTAAAATTGTATTGAGTAAAGAAAATTTGTCACAAAATGGTTTACCTTCTCCTAAAAAATTTAAGGAATAAGGAGTATTTGAGAGAAACCAATTACGTACCATAAACTCATATTGTTCAAAGTAATTTAAAGTCAGCAACAGAAGATCGATTTTCGGCACATAATAAAGAAGTAAATGCTAAATTTCTTATCAATGGCCTTTGGTAACAAAGGTGTCAATTAAATGGAGATGTTCATGCTGAAGTATTTATTAAATTATTATTATTAAGATATTGTGACTACCCCGAAATAAGTACTACTAGAGACCTTGTTTATATATTGAAAGACCTCAATACCAAAGTTTATCCAAACATTGAAAAAAGAATACAGTGGAAGTACAAGAATTAGTTTTTAATCACATGCTTAATCGCTGGTGTGATGGGACTTAAGCCAAATTTTTACTCGCTTAAATATTAGCTATTAGTTTTTAATAATATTAATGGACCCTTTAACTGCCACTTATCAACAACATTTACATTTACCTATTTATCTTAGTAACTGCACTACATTTAGAAAAGACAAACAAGCAGAAGGTCTTGTTAGATATATAACTTTGTTCTAGTTACTAACTGACCCAGAAAGTGAAGAAAAATAATAATTTCGCTAATTTACAACATTCATAATATTTTTTAATATAAATGCTTTTTATTTGTTTTAAAAAGTTCACAATAATAAAAAAAATTCAATCAATATTCCATTTGAGAGTTAGGGAATGTTGCCTTGGTGAAGACCAAATTATTTAATTTTTAGTTAAGAGTGGCTGTGTTTAAAAGGTTCAATAATTTAAGATCGATTCAAATGAGTTTTTACAATTGTGTATTGTGCTCATTAAATAATTTTGTGATTATAACAAATTTAATGTATTTGGTAGATTTGTCCGGTCGATTTAACACGGCCTGTTTCTGGTTCCATAACAACGTCGCCCACGTCGACAGCCACCACGACCAGTGATACAGATACAACCAAGCGTTTAGCCTTCTCTGTTCAGAATATTTTGGATCCCAATAAATTTAATGGCAGAACAAATACTTTATCTCATTATCATAAACAGCATCAGTGGAGTTGTAGTGGTAGTAGCACTTATGACCATGACGATGAAATGCAAGATGACGGACACAGCGAAGATTTGTCGGGTAAGTTAAGTTCTAGAACAATGAATTAATTATCATAAAAAACTAATGAACAATGGCGAAACAGCTCAGTTTTTTATACATTGCTAATGCAATTATTTGGTAGATTATGTCTCACTAGCAACTTAAAAACCAATGAGTTAATGGAAACGTCGTTATATACGAACGCAGTATAAATTCCGGAGCAGTTTTTCCGTGAAAGATTATTTAGTCTTAACGATTATTTGATATGGTAATGGTCTGAAAACTGGAGAAGGCGCGCCAATGATCGAAGCGCGTGGCGTTCTCTTCTGCAACAGGCCAAAGACTTACATAGGTTGTAATCGGCCATCCATGATGATGATGAATGGTCTGAAAAACAACTGGAAAGATGTTTAAAAATTATGACACTTCAAAAAATTATTTTAAAACTGAAAAATTGTTTAAAAAAAAAATAATGTGTCATGTAAAAAATTATTAGTGGTTAGCAGACAGCACACATACGAATAAAGGGACAAACAAACATGGCTATAAAGACTCTGTATTCGTTATTGATTTGGAATATATATACTTTGTGATATCTCTGACACCTTTTTCTGAGCGTTGCAAACGTTTTGACAAAGTGATATATACCCTTATGTACATAAGATGGTAAGTGTAACAAGTAAGAAAACTAAATTTGGCTTAGGCCGAATCCGAAATACCCTCCACACCTAAACACAAAACAGTGGGCGTGGTGGGTACATTATTCCGTCCCCTAATAGTGTATGTATTACGTTTCAGCTTACAAATCAAGGTTTAAGCAGTGTCAGCTCAATAACTCAAAATTTGCGACTGTGAAAGTGCCGACAACAGACGGATACACTGAAATACATACCTGGATCGATTCAGTTTTTGACGCTGATCAAGAATACCCTCTGTATAGAATTCTAACGGCTGTTGTAAATGGAATGACAAACTTAATATATCTTATGTGGAGGGTATAAAAATATGTTTATTATAATATTCATTTTAATGATTTATTAGATGGAAATACAGTGTACAATATTAGTTGTACTTCACTTAAATATTCTTCCACACTTTGAAAAATTACTTTAAAAAATCTGAGATTTCAATTATGTATACAAAAACAAGTGAAAATATTATAGTCAGTCAAGTTCGAACATCAAATACCCTACACCACTTGATATATTATTCAATTTAGTTTTTATACCCTGCACCACCCTGTGGAAAAGGGTGTATTAAGTTTGTGTAGATGTTTGTAACTCCTAAACGGCTAATGCCACACCCACCTTTAATTATACCGATCAATTCAGAATCAAAATATGAATTGATTTAACCATGTCCGTCTGTCCTCCTGTCTGGCCATCTAAATTTGTGCGCAGGTCGCTTTATCTGATATATTTTGATAAAATTTGGTACAAGGACATGTATTGGCCAAAAGGGGAACCCTATTGAAAATGGATAAGATCGGACCATTTTTGGAACCTTTCCCCATATAATTTTTTTTTTGTTTCATTAAACAAACAAAACATAATAAAATTTTCTGACGTGTATAATTTTGAAATTTTTGAAAATACAAGTAGGTATAGAAAAATAAAATTTTTGTTTTCAAGAATATATGTACTTCTTTTATTATATAATGCTATTTTTGGGCCATTTGGGCAATTATGATTATGGATCTAAGTGCATCTTTTTCGCTTATTTCTTGTAATTCGATTCTTTTTTACTTCAATTACAATAAAAGAACTTTAAAGTTTACTTATTTTAAACTATTTGGTGAATGTAGCCGATTGTATCTATTTTTGAAAAACTTTCAATTTGTTCCATGTATAAATGGGTTCCTCTTTGGGCCAATTTTATCCTTGGAGCAAATTTTGTTAAAATATCTCAAAAAATGCGACATGTATTATAGTGTTGTGATCTATATTATTTTATTATACCCATAATCGTAATGATATGTGGGTATATAGTTTTCGTTCAGACTTTCGTAAGAACCAGAAGCAGGTGAGCCACATCCCCAAAAGTATATATATTCTTGAGAAACATCAATGAAAACGTCGATTTCGTCCACTGTCCATCCATGTGACTGTGGCCCGTGTGATTTTGTACATATTTATATTGAAACTCTCATGGGCGTAAAAATTGAGATATTGCTCTGAAATTTTATATACGCAATCTTTAGGATTTTCTACAGCTTCCTATTGCAATTGGCTAAATCTTGCACCCGGAGCTTTCAGCACTCTCTCAAATAATTAGATATCGAGCTGAAATTTGAAAAATCAAAAGTATCCCACTTGCTTAAAAAATTCAACATGCTCAACCACGCTACATATTTTGATTTCAGCATAATAAATTTCAATCAAAGAATTCAAAGAAAAACGAAATTAGCACTTTATTTATACATTCTAACGGTATGTGAATGATAGAAATTGACCAACGGTAGGAAGCTTTATTAAAAACAAGTAAGAAGATTAAATTTGGCTTACGTTAAATCTTAAATATCCTCCTTAACTATAATAGTGGGGGTGGCAGGTATATTATTATATTCTCTAATAGTGCATTTATTGCATATTAGGTGCAAGTCTAGTTTAATGGTGAATATGATTTTTGTGTAAATTGTGGGCGTGTCTTTTATCCGAACGCGTCCATTTTTTTGGCGGATATATAGATTTTTGTTAATTGTGGGCGTGTATGTTAATCGACCATTCCCATTTTTGGCATTTCGGTGATTTGGATAACCATGTATATATGTATGTACTAAATTTAAATTTCATGTGTCAAATTTGTAACAGATATAAAGATTTTTGTCGACTGTCGGCAAACACACGGACCCACGGATATACATGTCTAACTCAGTTTTTAATGCTAATCAAGAATATATATACTTTGTAGGCTCTCTGACGCCTTCTTCTGGGTGTTGCAAACGGAAAAACAAACTTTGAATATTTTATTATATATGTGTACAATATAATAACATAATATCGTCTTAATAGAATATTTTAACAATGCTTTTGTTCAAATTTATATACTACACCTATCCCTCGTTTTACACGCTACTCGTTTTGCACGTTTTCGATCTTACACGGTTTTTAAAATCAAAATTTAAAAAAAAATTGTGTAGACAATAACTAATTTTGACTCCATGCGATTTTATTTCTACTTATTTATAAATCTGGCAACACTTCAGACGTATATATGCTTTATTTCAGATTTTTTTCCTAAAAAGTCTCAGCAAACTACGACTAAAATCAATACAGCAACTGTAGCAGTAGAATCTAATGAGATTATGTTACGCAGTATCTGATATTATACAATATCGTAAAAGAAGACTCATCGTTGAAAGTGATAGCAATTAAGTTTGATTAAATTAAGAAGATAAGTCTTATTTATAGTTACTATTTTTCCAAATTTTTTTTATATAAATGAAGTACATACAATATTTTTTTGTATGAAATAGATTTCTTGTTTTTTTTTTTTTCATTTTACAAATAAATTTAACTATTTTTGTGTTTTCTATGATTTAAATGATATTTTTATATTATATTAAGTGTATTAGTTATATTTTGTGTTCAATACATGTCTAAAAAAGTTTATATGTAGTCGTTTTCGTTTTTCCACATAAAAATAATTTTTTCGAAATACACGATTTTGTCAGGAAAGTATGTACCGTGTTAAACGATGAATAGGTGTCTTTTAAAATTATGCATTAATTCTGAAGTGAAAATTGGCGGATCGGTTCTTATTATTGCGTTTTGTGTGTGTGGCACTAAATGATTGAGGATTTTAAATAAGAAAGAAGAGTCAAAATTTTTCCTTAAAAATATAACTTTATTCAATTTTAGTGTCTGTCTTTGTCGATGACCTTTTGTTATCGTTCAGGGAGTATCATAATTCCACGTTCATTAAATTTCTGATCTGACCAATTATCATGATGGAAAACGACACTCTTGCAATTTTCCACTTCCGATATGGTGAGTTGTTGAACGTACATGTCTGAATTGATCGTTCGGTTGTTCATTCAAAGTTCAAAATTCCTTTATCCCATTCCTTAATCCCACCAGACTGACAACATAATCTTTTTTTTTGGTGAATCTTTAGATCTCTTCCGATTAATGTTGTTATAAAGTATCCACTTTTCGTCCCCAGTAATTAGTATTTTCAGAAATATTTTCAGATGCTAATGCGTTGCGCCAAATGAATTTCCTTAAGCTAGCGAGAGATACATAGATCGTGTTTCTGGACATAGCTTTTTAAATTTTTTTTCATTGTATGTATGCATTGAGCTTCGCTGCAATATCCCGTGCATCTAAATTGATAATAGGTCTCATCGACTTCAAGTGGATGGCCAGATTATTGAGCATTTTTCAATGAATAATCACCAGAACGAATTCTGGCAAACCAATTTTGACACTGTCTCTCTTTCAGGGTCTCATTCCCATACACGGCACATAATTTCTTGCGTACTTGCGATGCATTGTGGCCTTTTCGGAAATACAATAAAATATATCTGAAGGGCACGTCTTGTTCTTCCATTTTTAAATTGGAATAAAAATAAAATTTATTAACCAATCGATATAATTTTTTTACGAAAGGAAAGGTAGACGTCCAAACAATTGAAAAAAAAAAAGTTAGCTACTTTGAACATCTGTCGATAAAATCAGCAATCACGTAGTTACGAACCCAATAGTAAAACGTTTAAAATTATCATCATTAAACTGACCACACCTCTTGAACCATAAGACCTGTAGACCTAAAATTGGATATAAATAATTTCTTTATATCTAGTTATGTACCTTAATAATTTTATAAAACTTTTAGTTTTTAGGATTTTTTTTTATTACAAACAAATTAATAAGAGGTACAAAAGGAAAATTTTACCAAAATATTAATAAATTATTGATTACTTATATATTTAGAAAAGTCACGGACCACCCAAAAAGGAGTTACTATGAATGTTAGTATATAATAAGGGTTTACTAAGAATATTTCGATTAAATTACCCTATGAAATTTGAAATTTCCAATGACCCTTCCACCTTTATGCCAGGAACAAACTTCTGAAAATGGACGTGATCGGATAACGTATGTGCACACCCTATTTCGTTTTACTTGCGTTTAAAAAATTTGGAATATTATTTCCTAACTATTTGGAAGAGATTAATGGTGATAAGTATCTTATATTTGGAATATGTCATATGTCAGTGGCCAGTGCGCTTCGTTAGCCATCATGTTCGTACATCTTGTGGCACTTGTGCTATATAAAGTTTGTGCAGATATTTGTAACACCTAGAATGTTTATCCCCAATATTTAATTTACAATACTTTATTGTGATTACAAAACAATCCCAAACAGCTGGCAATTGAAAGCACAACACAAAACAGGTAATAAACAATTATAATTGTAAAAATGCTAATGATAACGGCTGTATAATTGCATAGAAAAACTCGGTACGATTGTAATTGTTTTCAACATTTGGCTGCTTAGCACCTATAAAACACAACCGAACATATTGTATATAATCTATCATAGTATCTTCAAAGCAAAAGCCAGTACGCATGCATGCATTAAACACGCCCACATTTGTCGCCATCACAATCAGGCGCAGAGAACAACTTACACTCATATCTACCATATGAAAACTAATACATGTTAAAGAAGTCACGCTAGGCAACTATACACATGTGTGCAAGATATAGAATATATTCATAACCTATAGAATTATTTCTAAATTCTCCACATAAACGTACGGTACTTAATAAGCTTTTATACTGGTGTTATAATAACTTTGTTACACTATCAATATCGAAAGCAATTATTCAATATTTTTTTTCCACGCACCTCTCTATAGAATACTCTTGTTGTGGCTGTAAAACACATCTGTCAATAGTGGAAGTAGCTCTCAAGCGATTTTCCCATTTTAACTAAAAAATTAATTAATAAATTTTTCCGACAGTTAGAGTATCAACAACAAAGACACAGACTTACGGACGAACATCATATAATCGACTCGGATTTTGATACTGAAGAAAAATTATTCTTCGAAACAGGTAGTAGATAGTATGGAGAGTATAATACTTCTGCAATGGTTTTTTATGTTTTGTAACTTGGAGTCGTTTCAAAGTCCACTTTAGCTAAAGGTGTTGCACACAATTTTTCATTTATAAGAACAATATTAGAAAATTCAAAAGCAGGCCCACGCTAATAAGGATATGTTCTTTCACTATTAGTAAAGCTTAAACGTATGTAAGTAGCTTCTATTTTAATGTTTATATCAATATTTTTATATATATTTTTATATACTAACAGCAAATTTTACACCGTGACAATAAAACGTTAAAGTATCTCACATTCAGACTTATAATGATTAAGTTACTTTCACACTTATCCCGTATTATTTTATCTTTCCCAAACTCCCGAGCACTCTTCTTGTGTAAGTAAAAGGCCGCACGAGAAGCATTTTAAATAATGAAGGCTTGCAGTTTTTCATGCAGTTTTTCTTATTGTTGTTTCAGTGGCATATACTTGTATTTGTAAAAGTAAACGTGTTCACAAACATTGTTTCCGTTACAATGGCCAATTTACGTTTCCTTTTGTACATATAATAACATGGGCTGAAAAATAATTTTTTCGTTTTTTCAAGTTGTAATATCGAAGAAAAGATGCGAATTGGCGAATTGAGCGCTAAACATGAAATTTTTTTCTATATAATATATGTATATAATCTGTAATAAAAATATATAATAGTTAACTTTTTCTGTAATAAAAAATTTTAAAATTTAAAGACTGAATTTAACTTTATTACTTTTTTGAGTTGGCAAATCGATTAAACAGTCACATAAAAATTGTAATATTACTGACGATTATTTTTTGACTATTCTTTCTTTTTAATTCTATATACCGTTAGACGAAAGCTATATCTGTATTTATACATTCTACAATACATATTTGAATTCATATTATAAAAGGCATTTTAAAAAACAAAGTACATTATTTCATCGTATTTCTTAACTTTTTGTTTTATAGAGTTGATCGATGTGTGCACTGAACGGCTCATATATACCCTCTTATGACATGCACTACATATTAAATTTTTTATTCCTTCAATTACATTCATAAGGAATTGTAAAGGAATATAAAAAAAAATTATATCATAAGAAGTTCGATTTCTTGATTATTATCAAAATAAGAGTTCATTGAACGATATGTTAAAAAAAATCTCCATTTATGCTCTACATAATCCATTTCTATTTCAAAAATCGTCAAATTGTTCTAATATAATAATAATCTAATTGGATTTCAGAAATTGTCATTTTCAGCGTTTTTACAACTTGAAACAAGTAAGAAAACTAAATTTGGCTTAGGCCAAATCTTAAATACACTCCTCTTCCACAACGGTGAGCGTGGCAAATATATATACGTATTGTGCCCTCTAATAGTGTCTGTTATCCGACCATGCCCATTTTTTGTACATCTATGGATGGGCTAACCTTAAATAAGTGCACTAAATTTCAAGTTCACAGATAAACTTCTGTGACAGATATATAGATTTTTGTCGATTGTGAGCGTTTATGTTATTAGACCACGTCCATGGTCGGACACATGTCTAAATCGACTCAATTTTTGACGTTGATCAAGAATATATATACTTTGTAGGGTCTCTGACGCTTCCTTCTGGGTGTTGTAAACGGAAGAACAAACTTAGCCTCATCACTGTGGTGGAGGGTATAAAAAGAAAAAAGTCAAGTCAGTACAAGCAAACAGTTGCAATAATAATAACCAACGCAGATGTTCTCCTACATTTCTATGTAATGTAGTCAACAAACTTTAAATATCAAATGAAGCATTAACGTTAATTTTGTAATTAATTACCGCAATATTTGTTTTCAAGGGTGTATGAAAATTATGTAATTGTATGTGTGCTTAACACAAATTAAGTGTAAAGGAATCTTATAACGTGTATAATAGCGCATTATGTGGTCGTATTTAGAGGCTGAATAATCATTCAATAGATCGTTCAATCAATCAATTCAGTAATCAGATACATGGCAAATACCCAAACACACACTTTCGATGAACCCATAGAAGCTTATTACTAAATAACCCGTTTATTCTCTTGCAGAATAATATCTAAAACAAGTAAAAAAAACTACATTTGGTTTAGGCTAAATCCTAAAAAAACATTATTATGCCTTTTAATAGTACATATAATATGGGTATGGCTCTTAAAATTTCGGACTAATATTTTAAAAGTTTCGGCTGTGAAGTCATTATTAGGCGGACACACGGACATATATGGGTAGACCGCCACAGTTTTTGATGCTGATCAAAAATATACACACTTTTTAGGGTCTCTGACGCCTTCTTCTGGGTGTTACAATTGGAATGACAAACTTAGTATCCAATGTGGAGGGTATAATTAAAATCTACCGGTATAACAATGTGTGGGTCTCTTCGCAGCCGTTTAGAAGTTAAAATATATTCACGTTTGAGCAAAATGATTATGCCAAATACCACTTTTGTTAATTTATATATTTTTTGAATTAATAGCAGACCAACAAATGACATCTTAAACATTTTAATTATTGTGACATTTGAATGGTTTAGCTATGTCGGTAGGTAATAAAATGAAGTTCCTTAATTTTAAAATTTAAGTTTACGTTTTATAACCGAAAACTTGCTATACTTTTAAAATTATTTTTATTAATTTATTTAAAATTATATTTTATAAGCATAGCTGCGAAAAATATGATTGGAGTTTGAAAAAATTGCCAATTCGGTAGTCATCTTCAGAATATTCCATGAGACTCTGCGAATACTTGATGTGTTATATAGCGTATAAGAAATTATTATATATACCCTGCATCACTGCATTCTCAACTTTTAAAATTGCAAAAAGCAATTGAAAGAACGAAATTTCAGCTCAATAACTCAAAATGTTCGAACACAAAAAAATACATATAATTTGTGGGATCTTTAATACCTTCTTCTGGGTGTTGCAAAGCAATGAATTTATATAGAGGATGCAAAAGTTGTATATAAGTTGTATTTTTAAATAAAAATTTAAAAAAAAAATATAAGGTTCTATTATAATGGAAGTCTTTATATGGTAAAAAATCGCAATTCTTAATATTTTGGACAAAATTTGGTGAAGAATAGTTAATTAGCTTCATACACTTAGCTTATAAAATTATGCTACAACTTGTTTAGTTCTGTCTGTCTATAAGTTACTTTGTAAAATATACAATAACTGTAGCAAATTTCTTCACAATAGTGATGGCACACTCCACTTTCAATCCAAAAATAGTTGAAATTATACATCTTAGTTTGAATTAAATTGGAGGAAACAAAATATTCGACTCAAACTGAATTGACAATAGGTCATATTCTGAATGCTATACAATAATATTTGTTTTACGGGAGCTAAGTACAATTTTTAAATATATTTAAGTATAGGTACAATATATAGATAAAAATGGATGAAAAAGGTTGACAGTTTTCTTTTGTGTCTGTGTGTTTGAAATACACTTTCATTTCCATATATATGCAGAAATCCGGATAAAGTTGATTTGATTCTAATTTATTTTTACTCGAGTGTTTGTCCCGCACTTGTTTCAACTATTGCCAATGTTGTTATTATTGTTGTCAAATATGTCGTTTTAATGCTTGAATGCATATTAACGCTATTTAAAGTCTACGTGTACAACAATACACCAACGCTACAACCCTGACGAGTAAAAGAATAAAAAGGGTTAAAAACTCAACATGTTGGATTTGAACATTTTCCCAACTGAGGCTTACAACAATATTATGGATAAGTAAGTGTGCGTTTGTATGTGTGCTAATGAGAGGAGAGTAAAACACATTCGAGGGCATTCCAAATTGTTTTGTCGTGTAGTTAATTTGTTAACAAGCAAAGTTTTATACCTTTCCCAAAGAGACTCAACTTTATGTCAAATAAGACAAAGAGTTAAACAGGTTACAATAGCTTCGAGTAAGTATTTGTTGTAACTAGATTTTTCATGTGTCTGCCAAATTGTAACGATTGATATAGATTTAAAGAATTCTTATTGGAATTAGTTACATATGTTTCGCGATGTTTCTTAAAAAGTTAAAATTTGATTTGTTTAGGATAAGTGTGTATTAAATTCATTACTAATTTGAACGTATTCGCTTAGTGGTCACGTTAACTGGCCTGGACACGAGATTATTTACCACACGCCAAAATATGTTTATCTGTTTATTTAGCTTTTACTTCTCATCTGCTCACGTAATCAATTTACTTCATAGAGTATATGTATGTATGTATATGTTTATATGTCTCTATACACAAATTGGTGTTTTATTAGGATTGCCTCGTTACAGCACATTTTAATTGTTTTTGCATCTGTATAAATATATATATATACATGTGTGTGTGATTGTCAGTACATGTTTGTTATGTAACCTTGGTGTAAAAACCTGCTATTGATACCGACGGCGATTCCCCATCTGCACACTTACACGTACATATGTAAAATTAGCATTTGGAGTAGAGTTCATTTATACATATATGTAAAAAACCACAATGGACAAGTAAAATTGATATTCGCGTGTTTATGGTCGAACGAGCAAATTACCTTGAAAAGGCTTAGACGTGACACATAAAGAAAGGGAATCACTGAGCTGAGTAATCAATTTTTAAAATCTTCTTTCTCTGACTCCAATACGAGACGAGACATAATATATTTAGGTTAAAATATCTAAAATGTTGACATAAATAACTTTATGTAGTTAATAAATAAAAACAATAGTTTGAATTGGTTAAAATCCATTTCATTAATATTACAAGTGTACATACTGTCGCTGCCTTAAAAATTAAAATGAATATGAAAATGTTTGCTCATTCGCTTTTAAGAATATCTGTAATTTTCAATAATGAGTTACAATCAATATTAGTGACACAGGTCACAGCTTTCGATGATGCGCAACCTTAAACTATTTATCACATTACGTACGTTATTGTTACGTTTGGGAAATCGATTACTAAAGACATTGTGTGTTTATTATTAATGTGATTTCTTTAAATATATACAGTTTTTTGGGAATTGATGAAATTTAATTTTATTGGTGTTTCTTTTTTTAAACATGATTAAACAAAATTAATAATAAAAAGCTTAAAGCAAAAAAGAAAACAACTAGTTATGCTTTGAAGTTAATCGCAAAATTTAACGCATTCCATCTTTTTGCCAATTCAAACAATCGACTTGGAGTTGTATATAAATTTAATGCGACAACAGGGCTAACAACTTTCTTGTATGAACGTATGGTTCGTCGGTTTACAATTTGAATGTATCCAATATATTTTTTTTTTCTTTGCAGCACAAGATCTGAATGATATGTGTGATGACGGCATCAGCGATATTGATGACCATACAAGCGAAACGGATTCGAAGAAGGGTGGCAATCACAATAGTGATGGGAAGGCACAAGGTATAAATGGCGGGGCTGGTGGTGGTATTGGGGGTGGTGGAGGTGGCTCGAAACCTCGTAGAGCCCGCACCGCATTTACGTACGAACAGTTGGTGTCATTAGAGAATAAATTTAAAACCACTCGCTATTTAAGTGTATGCGAGCGATTAAATTTGGCTTTGAGCTTAAGTTTAACGGAAACGCAGGTAAACAGCACATATAGTAGAAAGTGATAAAAAAGAACATAGAACAATTTTCCCGTTTTACGAGTTCGTGAATCCCAGATTCTTTGATTCTTTGATTTCCTGTTTATTTTTCGCACTATCCTAGGTAAAGATTTGGTTTCAAAATCGACGCACTAAATGGAAAAAACAAAATCCTGGAATGGATGTAAATAGTCCAACTATACCACCTCCATCTGCAGGCGGTTCATTTGGTCCAGGTGCCTATGCGAGCAGTTTACTCTATTCACACACTATGCCGTATCCGGCTTACGGTCCATATTTCCATCCTTTGGGTGCTCATCATCTCAGTCATACTCATTCGTAAAAATGCTCAAATACGACAACAACAGTTGTCACCTTGTTCTAACCGTTGTAAAAAAATTTACTTGATATTATTTTCTTGAAAGTCAACATCTTACATAGTTAGTTCTTTCATTCATCTTCCTGTACATAAAGTCACAAGTGTAAAATATTTTAAAATAATATGTTAAGTCTAATGTATTCAAAGATACGAAAAGATTAATGAATAAGAAGTAAAAAAATTAAATGTGGCTTGAGCCAAATCTAAAAAACCCTCCACATCTACATACGAACGGTGGGCGCGGCAGGTGCAAAATATCCGCCCTTTAATAGTGTTTGTGTTACGTCCTAATTTTCAAGTGGAATTTTACGATGCATACGGTTTTATGTAAATTGTGGGAATGTTCGACATCTCCTCCTGGGTGTCGAACACAGAGTGAGAAACTTATAGGTCTTATGTGAAGGGTATAAAAAATACTTTATTCAGAATGTACATATCCGCCCTTTTGAGTTGTAATTATTTTTCAGATATAAATAAATAAAATAAGAAATATTTGAAAATGTGAAACGGAATTGAAATTTTTATATATTGCATATTTTTTTTTTAAATTTAACTACATTATGTCTCCCTCTAATAAATTAAAACAAGTTAGTTGAAAGCAAGTAATTCCTGCCTTTTACATTTCATCAAACTCTGGTATTGGACATACATATAAAATCATATTATATTACGAACCGAATGAAACAGTGACCTAGTATCAATTATCAATATCAAATGTAATATTAATCTGGAGAAAATATGTTCCGCAAAGGAGTACATTTGTAGAAAAAATCATGTTGTAGTAGTGTCGTTAACGCCAGTTTAAAAATCCATCAAGAATTAACCAAAAGTGTACCGGAAAACCTCTTATTGTCGGAAAGAGAGATTAAAATTACAGCTCCAATGAAGTATATCTCTTGAAGAAATTAAAAATTATTTTTATATTTCAAATGAAAATATTCATTAAAAAAAAAACAAAATTATTCTTGCTCACCCAATAGATAATGCATCATTTTCTTCTTTATTTTAATTGAGACAATCAAAAAAAATTGTAGCACGAAGGAATTAATTTGTCTTATCTTATGACCATCGTTAAACACAAGTGCATTTCAAATGAAATTATGTATTAAAATGGTTAAATTGTTTGACAACAGAAACCAAGTCAAATGGAAAATTTCAAATTATGTCCCCACACACTTTTTTAGCACAGGATAACGACAATGCCAATAAGTAAGCAAGGGAAAGGCAATGACAAACAACATTCAATTATGCGAAAGCGAATGGAATTTCTTAATCGGCTTAGAGTCACACCATATATATATATATAAACAGTAGAACACCGGGTATAGTATATACTGTTCATATATATACTTATGTACACATAGTAGTACACGACATATATGAATTGGTAGTCTCACAGAAACAGAGCTGGCAGAAGAAATGTAATATATGTAAAAACAAATGTGGGAAAACAGAATAATAATTTTATCGTTTGAAATATTTCTTCATTGCCCGCTTTCCCAAAAACTAATTATATAGTATGTACTTAATTTAATAATAACACAGAAAATTAAAACGTTTAGCTTACTAACATAAATTATACATTAATACAATCTACGTTTTCATCGATTTGGACTTAAATGTAGCAACTATCTATATTCCCGACATTAATAAGTCAAACAAAACAAGTACAAAAGCGCTTTCCAAGGAATATATGTATCAAGTTTTTCTTATCCTTTCTTCTCTATCTTTTTTTGTTGCACTATGTGCATGTTGCTTAACCGTTGTCAACCAACGAACACTTTTGCCAAATTTGAAGTCAATATTTCATTTGGGAAAAAGATAATCATTTCCATACATAGGCATGGACAGATATGGTTTGATCGACCCAAGCTGAAATTTTGCAAACTTTTTGGTTCTGATTATAATACTCTGTGAAAAATTTTAATTTTAAAATTAAATTTAATTTCCTCCCAATCTAAGTTATATGAGTAACAAATTAACTAATGTGGCGGGTGTTAAAGTTGTTGAAATAGCCCTTTTTATACCCTCCACCTTAGGGAAGAGGGTATATTCATTTTGATCATCCGTTTACAACTCATCGAAAGAAGCCTCGGAGACCGCACAAACCTTATATATTCTTAATCAGCATGAAAAGAGAAATCGTTTGAGACATGTCCGTCCGTATGTCCGTCTGTTGTTGACACTCTTACGATCGTAATTTTTGAAAATTTAAATTTAAACTTGGCACATTTATTCTTAGTTTAATTTCGCTGTTCCGTATTGAAATTGGGCAAAATCGGTTAAGAGATACACCCACAATAAACAAAAATCTTAACATATCTCGAAAAAATTGTATTCTTAAAAAATTATATACCACACAATACTATGCATATCCAGTTGATATTTGGTATATATATAAGAGGTACCGTTATCCAACACTATGCCAAAAATGAGCGTGATTGAATAACGCAAACGCCTATAATTTTAAAAAAACACTATTTGCGTAAGTACATGAAATAGTCATATACGTAAATATATGGCAATAGGAACTTATTTCTTAGAGGGTTATAAAAGGTGGAGGGTATTTAAGCTTCGGTCTTAACCGAACTTCTCTTCCTTGTTTTCGGTTCTAGACGCAATTCAATGTATTATACTCAAACTTGCATGTAGTACAAGGGCGGCCACCTTCAGAGGTCACCATCTACATATATGACGTGGGCATAAAATAAGGGTCTTGACGAATAGAATAAGCTAAGCTAATTGTATCCTAAGATCTGGCAATATAATACAGTGGCGACGACGAATAATGAAAATAAAATTCTTTCGTAAAACTTCACAAAAAATTAAAAATAAATAGAAGCACTTGGCGATGGCAATATTGGGAACAGTCCTTACCTACAACTTGGAGAATTAGCTAGTTTTCCAAAAATTTATCCAATAGCATTAATGATGAACTCGAGAAGAGAGATATTTTGCTAGCATTAGCGAAGGAAGCACACATCCTGTCACAATATTTTATGTGGCCTGTGCAGGTACACTCAGAAGGCGTTAGCCTTGACATGAGATTTTGTTGCATTGCGATTGGAATGAGCCATGGCGCTAGAGAAATTACCACCCGAGACAAAATATTTTTGAAAAATGTAGATATTTCAATGAGCAAGGCAATTCTTAAGGGGCTAGAGAAAAAATGTAATGGCGCCATTACGAAATCAATGCGAGGATGAGAGAAAAAAAGCAGTAGTAACAACAACATCCACAGTGCGGGTGCGGTTTTTTGAAGCATAAAGCTGAAAATTACAAATTTGAAACCTATAAGTGTAAGGTGTGCAAAAAGAAATTAAAAAAAAGTGAAAATGTGGCATTTACAGTGGTTCACACCCTTAAACATTAGAAAACTTTTGACCAAAGCGTACCTGTATCCAAAACTTCTACATGGATGTGAGCTGTTTGTCAATTGCGATTCCATTTCTAAACAGAAACTGAAAAGGGCTAACAACTCAATCATTAGACACGTTTATGGGTTGAGAAGGTATGACCACGTTTCACGCTACTCAGTATCTCGGTTAACGGTCACTTTGGAGGATCTGCTTAAATGTAGAGCGCTTTGCCTGCTTCAAAAAAGGTGGGTGTGGAATGTGCCGTTTAGGAGTTACAAAATTCCGCACAAACTTAATACACCCTTTTCCACAGGGTGGTGCAGGGTATAAAAAGGGACATTTAAAAAATATCCGAAGAAAAACAAATTAATTTTATGGAACAATGAGCCAATTAAGTTTAAAATATGCAATAAAAAACGTCTATGGAGCTTGATACAGGTTCGAAATATGTTTTACCCAATATTTTTCATAGTTAATTTTTTTTTTATATATTAAGAAAAAAAATTATATATTGCTGAAGGCTTATGACGGAACAAACATTAAATCTGTGCTTGTGCTTGTGATTAACGTTACATATGGAAAGTCAAGTAAGGTTATAACTTTTGCTAATATTAAAAGTGGAGGCAAATTAATCTTAAGCTTGCACATTTTAATTATGCCAAAGAGTCACGTAATTTCGCTTTTGGTCATACCAATTATGGCTTGCAACGAATAGCGTTACTTATTTAACCTAGAGTAAGGAAAATCTAAAAATAGAATTGCGGATTTTTTTCAAGAGTACCAAATAATTTGCACGATGATATTGAGGACACTGTCAACCTTTATATATACATTAATTTTATTCAGCACCTTGATAATGGATAGTAAATGACAACATTTTACAAAAAGTAATTAATCATCTATTATCTACTAGACACCAGAAATGTAAACAATGTGAGGCTTATCTGACGTCATGTTCTAATTCCCCAAAGATGAATTACTTCCATGAGAATGGTCCGAAGAAATGTGGAGTAGAATAAATATTGATTTTTTGGTTGTTGTTTTATAATAGTTAATAGTACCACCAAGTGAATATAATGTGTTGCGATGGGTAAAAATACAACAGCGCAGTCCACTATTAAAGGTTTAAAAGAAAGTTTTATACGTTTTAGTTTCGCAAAATCGTTATATCGAATCATATCACCGCTTACATGATAAAAAAAAAATCGGTTTTCTTAACAGAAAAATGTGGAAACCACTGGCCGCAAGGCAACAAATAGTGTAAACATAATTAGAAGTATAATTAAAGTAATAGTTCAGTACATGTATACAGGAGTATCGAAATACACCACATGTAGCGATAGGAGTAATCGCCGCTTTGGCAAATAAACGAGTTTTACGAACTAGAATGCATGTGTTAAACGCTAAAGCTAATACTAAATAAGAAGAATCTGTAAATATCGAACTATCTGTCAAAGAAAATCAAAACTAATAAATTAGATATCATAAAGGCTTGCAAATAAGCAAATGACAAATACAATATATGACATAGTAGATATAGCAAACAATTATGCAGAGCCAGGTAAAGTAATTTGGCCTAGGGTTGTTATTTGTAAAATCTTGGTAAACAAATTTCCCACTCAAAACATATAATAATAAAGTTCGGAAGTATCATGCCAACTATTTAATCTCTTGTGAACTTGAAACTGTAAACAACATTTCTAGTTTTCTTATGAATCTCTAAAAACAAAAGATTGAAATTGAACATAACAATGCTAAAACCGCAAATGTAAAGTAAGTGAATAAATCCCGTTTTCAGAGGGAAGTCCGTGTCATGTAAACTAATCTAAGAGTATACACCCATCCCTCGTTTTACATGGTAAAATAAAAAAAAATTATATAGAAAATAACTAATTTTGACTGCACGCGAATTTATTTCTCCTTAATTAACTTTTAAGTCAGTATGAAGAAGTCTACAAAGATATGATTAAAAATAAAACACAAATGCTTTTTTCAGACTTTTTCCCTAAAAAGTCTTAGCAAACTACGACTAAAATCAATACAGCAACTGTAGCAGCAGAATCTAATGAGATTATGTTACACAGTGATAAATCTGATATTGTACAATTTCGTAAAAGAAGACTCATCGTTAAAGGTGATAGCAATTAAGTTTGATTAAAATTAGGAAGATAAGTCTTACTTATAGTTATTATTTTTCCAAAATTTTTTTATACATTTGAAGTAGAATTTTTCTTTTTCTATGAAATAGATATCTTGTTTTTTTTTTCATTTTACAAATAAATTTAACTATTTTTGTATTTTCTATGATTTAAATGATACATTATATTTTATTAAGTGCATTAGTATTTTGTGTTCAAGTACTTATGTATTTTACTTGCTTCATTGAATTTTTTGTTCACATCGTATTCGTTTATATAGCTTTTCCAAAGGATATTATAAAAACATTTTTTAATATATATAAAGGAGAAATACCAATCATTTTAATACCTTAGAAATGTTGTAGTAGGGTATATTAAGTTTGTGTGAATATTTGTAACTCCTAAATGATTAAAGAGAGAGCGCCTTTTATAGTATCAGAATCACTTTTGAAGTACTTTTTGTCTGTCTTTGTGAATTGGTGTACAAGCTACAGATCTCTTTTTAACGTATTTCGATGGAATTTAAAAAAAAAAACTTATTTTGGCCTTATAGAAAACGAACCGAAATTCTTTTTATATAACGTCATTTTATAAAAAAGGACCTTGTATGACGAAGGCTTTTCCCCTAATTCATAGAGTAAACAATTTAAAAAAAAAAATTCATAGATACCATTTAGTTAGCCAAAAAATTAAACGTTCTTATTTTGAACCCGATCGGATTATTTTTAAAACCTCCCAATGGCAATGGCGGACATTTACTAATGCATCTAAGCAAATTATGGTGTAAATTTAAGGAAGTGGTATGGCATGTTGCATGGTCAAGCTTGACTGACTATAACTTTTTCATTCAATTGATGGTTAGCATTTGATGTGTGCGGTCGCGTTTTTAGTGCGCAGAAAGATATTAAAGTATTGCAGTGATTTATTTAAATTTGGTTATATTATTATTTCTTGTATTATTTATTGTATTATTTATTATATATTTATTATATTATTTTATTTTAGTTATTTTTTATTGTTATTTTCATTTCTTTTAGGATATATATATTTATATAGAACACTGACCGACGCATACACTGACACATATATACATTAGTAGACTATATCCACTAGGTTAAGTTAGGAGTACTATGCCACCCAAAAAGATGGCAGTAGTTGATGTTGGTGGATCCAGCATGTCTGGTAGGGATCCCTCGGCCTAGAAAGAAGCCTGGTGCGTTGTCCGCTTCGTCTGTGCGTCCGTCCAAATTGTCTGTTTTTGCGTGTCCCTCTGTTGGAAAGGCTGCTTCAAATAACATGAATAAGGAGATGAAAGCAATCACGATGCTTTTGATTACTGATTGCTCCGGTACTATGACTGAGGCTGTCATGGCTCAATCGGCTATAACTTTGGGCATAAAGTATGAAATTCTGCTGATGTAAATCATCAAGAAGAATTCGTTTCTCGAGGGTCAGTTGGCTGAGGCCAGAAATATGCTTCGCGACCTCTTTCGGGGGTGGCTCCTCCGGTTGTTGTTCCGTCGAACCTATAAAAATGGGTAGTGCTGTTTTGCGCACCAGGTCAGCTTCGGAAAGAGAGAAGCTTCTTAGTAATAAGAAGTTTCGTAAAGTGGATCTTGACGTTTCCCTCAATGCCCCACCGAAACCAAGGATGATTATTAGGGGGGTGGAGACAATTGTCACTTCGGATGAACTATTGACTGACCTGTACGAGAAGAACCTGAAAGATGTTTTTCCTACAGTAGAGGACTTTAATCGGAATGTTTCCGTTGTATCCAAGCCTTGATTAGGAGTTGCCAGTAAATCCGCCGATGTTGTTGTGAAAGGGCGTGATGACTCCAAGAGGTAAGGGTGTAAGAAGGGTCCACATTAAGTGGTTCTTCTTCCGGGTGTTTCCTCTGGAATGAATAGCAGGATGCTTCCGATGCCTGTCGTACGATCATTTCGTTAGAGATTATAGAGTCAGGCCGTGGATCATCTTATGTTGACGTCGGTTGGTCCGACATACAAGTTGATGTTGGACATATAGCTGCCAGACACTAATGGGTGTGCTTCCCTCACAATAATTAATGATTGTTTTTGTTGTTGCGTCGTACTTTTCCCCTGCCTTTAGAGACCACTGTATATGTGCCCACATGATCGCTGTCGTGCTGCCGCCTCTATCCTCCCTCTTTGGTGTGTTATGCTGTGCGTCCGATATTATGCTGTCAGTCCGATGTGATGAACTGTTGTCTAAATTATATATTTAAGTCACGGCGGTACATTTGGTGAAGCACTGCCTCAAGTTTTTCCACGTGTATCGCTATACTGACTTGTTTGGAACTCACCGAGCTCTTACTTTCGGCATCAACCACCAACCCTTCCATCTGGGGTTGCGAACTTCGACCGGAGAGTTATATCTGGTACCAGATTTTTGCTGACCGGCATTGAGATAGGCCCCCTAGTGGGAGCTGTGGTTTATCACCTTATTCCACCTTCGTGATGTTATTTAATCGCTAGGCAATGCATCCTTTTAATGCATTCCAACCAAAATTTGTGTTTTGCACCGTGAGATTAAGCCTTAACGGCAGGTGCTCACAAACATTCAGTATAACACTTTCACTTGCTTTAACATCGGAAAACTTAGTTGTTTTATGTTCTTATACCCATCATCATATGTGGGTATATTGTTTGTTTGTAAGTACTACAAACGGGAGAGCAACACTCCCAAAAGTATATATTCTTAATTTGAAAGTCGCATTTACTTTACGTGATAGTAAAATAATGCTTTGTGTTGTGCCGAAGGTAATTAAGCATTGGGTAAATCAATGTTCACCGCAGTGAAGTAAGGAAAATCAGTTATCGAATTAATTACACAGGGAAAGAAGCGTTGTTAAATTTTATAGTAGTGGCGAGGCACTGGCTGAAGCATTCAAAGAAGAATTAAATAGGTTACCGCTTATCATGAGTGAGATGCTGAGGGACAAGGCTCTCACATAGCACTGTAACAATAGCAAACACTGTAGAAATTTGAGAAATATAGAGAGATATAAAGTTTTTTCTGCGAAATAAATTTTTTGACGCGATGCGAAAGGAACCCTAAGAACCACGTGAAAGCTCAAGGAATGCGTCCTTAATAAAACCTACCGATATGATCGACAAGTATAACCTGGAACGTATATATCCATATGTGCAACCCGATTACCTATTGTACTTAAGGCGCAAATTTTTATTAAACCAAGACGAGCTATTGGATCTTGCAGGCGACCTCGAAGGTATGCCTAAGGATCACGTACCAAAATTATCATCAAAAGACCGAATGTAAAACGCTCTCAATATTTTTCGACGTGTGGCAAAAACAATGTCAAAACAATCCATTTTTGTGAAACGAAGTCAGGAAACCGAGTGGAGGCTGTTTCCAACAATATCCATCGACGGAAACTTCTGGCCTCACACGTATTTGAAGGCCATACTGTCATGCCCACAATAGCTTCCTTCCAGAAGCATTCACGATAAAGCAGTACTACTGGCGTACATAATGTTCACGTTATACTGGCATATGGCTCGAGGAGATGAGTCATAAGATTTGATTTTAGACGTAAACCCTTAGGTTTGTAAAATATAGCTTTCGTTTCTTCAATATATTCCGTTTATTTAAGTTTACAAAAATTATTTTGCATACTTTAGCCTTAGGCTTGTTAGCAACTGCGAGAAGATTAAAGTTTAATTTTAGATCTAATAGAACTTTTATATTAAAAATTATTTCATTACATTAGAGAAAATATTATTTTTCAAGAATGACATATAAAACAATGAATATATTTCATATTCTATAGATTATTAAAAAATGAAATAAAATCCATCTTACAGACAACATAGACGGGGTTGGCTTTTACATTTGTTTAAATTTTGTGACAGCATTATGCTTACTAAGCGCTATAAGTAGTCTATAAAAAATAGAACATTAACTATGTTAAATGGCTAAAACAATATTTACGTCATCAATAAATATTAGAAAAATTGAGTTTTTTTATGCATGAGAGGGGATCATTGGTAAATATTTAAAAAAAGTAGAGGACGACTACTACCTTGAGTCACATCAAATATGACTTCAATATTACGCCAAAATACCCCTAAATACGCTCAGATAAGTAATATTTTAACCAGTTTATTAAGTTAGTAGAAAGAAGAGGCTCCGATACTAAACCGAGGGCTTTAGAAAAATGAGTGTAAATTACATTGTTTTATTTTCTAGCCGAAAATACCCGAAGCACAATACAGATTAATTCTAGTAAATTTATCGTGGTAGATTCATTATTAGTGAAGCCATATTGAGAACATGATAATATTGATCCTACCAGGTAACACCGATCGGTTCTGAATCAAAATCTGAATTAATTTAACCATGTCCGTTTGTTTCGTATTTGTCCATGTACATTTTTTACGCAAGATTTTTAAGGTCATGTCTTGATCCAAAGACGTGCACTATTGGGAATCCCCATAAAAAGCCCTTGTTTAAAATAAATCTTTATATAAACAAAATTCACATTTTCTTATAAAAAAAAGTAAAATCAATAATATAATAATTTACTGTGCCGAATTTGGATCCGATCGGATCATTTGATCCCCGCTCCATATAACGTTTTCTTATAAAGGACGTTATACTATGGTGAAAAATCGCAATTTTTTATACATATTTATAATTTAACTTAGTGAACCATAGTTAATTAGGCTTATAACTTATTTTGGACCCATTCGAACCATTTTTTAATATCCTACCTATATAATACTATTATTATGAGGAGTATGGTAATTACAATTTTAAGGGGGCGAGCCACACCCCCTAAGGTATTCTTGATCAGCATCAATAGCTGAATCGATTTAGCCGTTCTAAGCGACCGGGTGTATTCTTCTCTTTTTATCAATCTCATGGCCCCAAACATTAATATATCGCGCTTAGATTTGGTGTACTTAATCTTTACGGTTTGGTATTGAAAACCGGACCGTCCGTCTGATTATCCAATTATATCGATTTATTCCAATTCCAGTCAAGCAAAATGCATCTTTTCCATTTCTTTGTTATATGAATGTAATAGAAGATACTCGGAAAATATATCAAAAGGAAATCTGAAATTTGGAATAAGTATTCATTCTTTATGTCTGTAACAAATTTGGGAAACTTTTGATCGGTTAACGAGCGCGCACATAGTGATTAAGTTGCGTTGTTATGAGAATGTTCATAAACCTGTGAAAAGGATTTCTCCGAAGTCGTTTTGAAATTTTGGATGTACTTTGTAAGGAAAAAATTTCATATCAGTGACCGTGGATCTTCCAATATAATGAAGAAAAACCAGTAATTTTCCTTTTCCTAATTCTACTATTTCTGATCGATATTAATTCGTCAGAAAAGCAGACAGGACATCTTTGCGAATCATGTCTTAAATGATACACTTAATGAAATGGCAGTGTACAGAGCCTTATATTATCATCGATATTATCATAATATATATCCTAAACAACATCAGAAAGTTAGTGTTATTAAAAAATGCCAGGTCAAGAAGTTTATTATTAGAATTAAAAGCATGATTTAATTAAATAAAGCAAGTTTCAAAAAGAGTCATCATAAAGAGAGAGAGATAATAAATGTGAAAAAGATCCTCAATAAAAACCCAGGATACTTCAGGAAAATTAAAGTCACCTGGTACTAAAATGATAATGATTTCAATATTACAATAGATGCAGGTGGAATGTATCAGTAATGTACACAAAGACGTTAGCAATGGTTAGTTGAATACAGATGAACTTTACATCGGCATGGTTAGAAAGTATACGAAGTGTACAAGTATATAAAATTTTCATATAAAGTTAATATTTTAATATTCTGAAGATATTTTCTGAAAATTTGGACAGTATATAAACCTCATTTATTTATAACATCTCTTCCTGCACTCTCGTTGATTCCTTACAACTGTCAGTAGTTTTTATATACTTTAATTCTTTATCTTTACTTCGTCTTCGAAATCTTTTTTATATACGATTCAATGATCACGGCACCATAAATATTTATTTTATATTACGCAGATTTTATTAATATTTTTAAACAAAAAATTATTTCATTACATTACAGAAAATATTATTTTTCAAGAATGACATAAAAAACAATGAATATATTTCATATTCTAACACCCCCTCTCATTTAGTGAATGCATAACTTTTCTCTGAATGTATTAAAAGTGATAAAGTCTAAGGCTTTCGTAAACATATAAGCAATTTGATCTTTAGACGATATATGTTCTATGCATATATTCTTCTTCAATATATTTTCTTTAATAAAATGATGTTTAATATCTATATGTTTCACTCTTTTGCATTCTGTATTTTTAGCCATGGATATACTACCAACGTTGTCTTTATATATTATATATACTGCAAAATTGTTTGGTATGACCTTGAGATCTTGTAATATATCACATAGCCACAAGCCTTCCGAAGTCGCATTCCCCAAGGCTATATATTCTGCTTCACTAGAGGATGTTGCAAATACTACTTGTTATTTACTTGACCATGACACTGGACAGCCATAAATATAAAAAATGTAACCACATGTTGACTTACGACCATTTGAATCCGACGCCCAATCTGCACCTGCGTAGCCTATAAGTTATTTTGTGCAATATGGTTTAAATGTTAATTTAAGAGATTTGGTACCCTTAACATATCTTAAAATCCTCTTTAAATATTTCCAATGTTCTTCTCCTGGATGTTGTTGATGTCGCCCCATATAACCAACTGAATAGCAATTATCAGGTCTTACATTACATGCATTAGACTACCCAGTAACTCACGGTATGAGTTATTTGTCTCAGTGTATCCTTCTAAAGGTAACTGCAACTCGTTTTGCATTGGTGTACGTGCATCATTACAATTAGTCGTAGCAAACTTGTTTAATACTTTATCGATTAGAGTTTCCTGAGTCATTCTTAACACACTTTTCCCATAATCATATTCAAATTTTATACCTAAGTAATGTTGTAATTTTCAGCAATCAGATAATTCAAATTTCTTTGATAACCGAACTTTCAGAATTTCAATATCGGCTTCATTTTCCCCAGCAATAAGTATATCATCAACATACAATAACAGATACATTGTACTTTCTATATGTACTCTCGTATATAAACAAAAATAATGGTATGAACGAACAAAACCATTTTCAATTAAATAATCGTTTATTTTCTCATTCCAACATCTAGGTGCCTACTTTAACCCGTATATAGACTTTACAAGTTTCAATACATGTTCACAATTCATACCTTCGGGAATTTCCGTAAATATATATTCTTTTAGGTCGCCATGTAAAAATACCGTTTTGATATCGAGTTGATGAAAAAAGAATCGTTTATAAATACCTACTGCAAATACAGTACGAATTGTTGTTAATTTTGCAACTGGTGAATAAATTTCTTCAAAGTCTACTCCAAGTTCTTGAAGATATCCTTTGGCAACTAAACGAGCCTTATATCGTATTGGTTTACAATCAGAATCCTTTTTGATAACAAAGACCCATTTAGATTTTAAAATTTTTGCTTCATTTGGTTGTGGTACAATTTTCCAAACACTATTTTCATTGAATTAAATTCATCATTTACAGCATTTAGCCATTGTATCCGATCAGAACACTTTTCAATGTCTGCAAATTTAACAGTATTAGAAGCTTCAAATATGGATAAAACATTTTTGGTTCGATTAAGTATTCTCTCACTTCGTGTTGGTTGAACATCAACTCCATTTGTTGCAGTATTTTCAACATTGATATTTATTTCAACTTGTTCCTTTGCATGATCAAAAACATCATATAATACGTCATTTACTCCCTCTTGATCGTTTCTGTATACAATCAAGTCATCATTAACAGTTTTTACAGTATCCTTATTTGGAAATAAATGTTCATTGAATCGAACACCTCGAGCAATAAATACATTTCGTTTTTCTTTATTCCAAAGACGATAACCATTAAGACAATATCCTATTATTACATATTGTTTGTTTTTTTGCATCTAATTTTGTTCGATTTTCATTAGGGATTCATGCACATGCTTCACAACCAAATATTCTTAGTTTCATCTTGTTTTTGAACATACCATAATTCAGCTGGTGTTTTAAGTTTTTTTAATGCTTTACAGGGACTTTTATTTATTATGTAAGTACTTAAGTATATTGCTTCGTTCCATAGAAATTTTGGACAATTACCCTCTAGCAGCATTGCTCTTGCTTTTTCAAGAACAGTGCGATTAAAGCGTTCAGGAACACCATTCTGTTGTGGCCATTGTTTCAAAAATTTGAATACCTTTATTTTTGCAGAAACGAATAATCTCATTTGACTTATATTCACGACCTTGGTCAACAGTGAGTACGCTAATTTTCATATTAAATTTAGAAGTAATCAATGCTTCATACTCTTTGAATTTTTCAAATACTTTTGACATTTCTTCAGCATATATATAATTGCAAAATGAGTTAAGTCATCTAAAAAACTTAGAAAATAATTAATTCCATCCCAAGCTAATTCGTCCACACACATCAGAGTGGATATGTTCTAAAGGTCGCACTGATTTTTTTCGAGTACCATTAAATGATTGTCGAGTATGCTTACTTGGGATTGGACACACACTTCACAAAAGTTATATTGGTTCGTATTTTGTTGAACAGTTTTCGGTAAATCTTCAGCCATATCGCCTTGAATCAATTGCTTCAGACCTTGATAAATTATATGTTTCATTCTTTTATGCCATAAAATGTTTTCATATCATTTTAATTTCAAATAAATTACCACATCGCAAGCATTAGCAATTACAATATTGTTTTTGTTAATAATAGCAACATCTTTCTTAAAATTTACATTTAAACCAGCTTGGACAATTTTACTTACTGAAAGCAAATTTTCTCCAAATTGAGCACTATATAAAACATTTTTCAATTCTATATCTACTCCTGTATCACTAGTTACTTCAATTTTACCTTCAAATTCGACTGTAATTTCTTGAACTTTGTTGGCTATGCGTATATATTTAGCATTAGGCAATTTCTTCAATGATTTAAAAAAACGTTTATTATTAACAAAATGATATGTAGCTCCAGAATCTAGTGTGAAAGACAAAGTATTTCCTTCTGCGCTTGATAAATTTTTCTTCTCAGAGTCAGCCATAAAAATTACCTTCTTCGAATAAAAATTTTCTGCTACTCTAGCTTCTTTCATTCTACAATCTTTCTTCATATGACCGTACTTTCCACATTTATTACATTTTTCATTAAATTTGAACTTTTTCTTTTTCACTTGAAAGGCTGTGACATTTTGGCTATTTTCTTCGTTATTACAATTCTTCTTTTTAGATTCTTCTGCTAGTAATCGCGGTTTTACAATAGAAAGACTAAGTTCTTCAATTCTTAAATTTTCTAACTATGGGATCATAGGATTCCGGAAGTGTCAAAAATAACTGCGACACCAAATCTGCTTCTTCTGGTTTTGCACCAGTTGATTTTAATTGACTTACCAAGGAATCAAATTTTAGGAAATGTTGAGAAAGGCTGTCACCTTCTTTCAGTTTAAGTTTGTCATCTCTTTTCGTACAAGAATTTGATTTTGAGATTTCCTTGCAAATACATTATTTAAACTATTCCACATTTCTAATGCAGAATTTTTGTTACGAATGTATTCCAAACAGTCATCAGCAAACTGGTCAATATATCCTGAGGCTTCAAATCAATTTTATTCCTCTGCTCTAAAGTAGCTGCAGTACCAGTTAATGGAGGAGTTGACTTTACACTTCCAAACATCCTGATGCTGTCAAATGTTTTTCCACCCGGAAACACCAGTTTTAAAAATTTACTCCACAAAATTGAACTATTCCAGTCTTCTCATGAGAGCGGATAACCTTTTATATTACGCAGATTTTATTAATAATTTTTAAACAAAAAAATTATTTCATTACATAACAGAAAAACAAAATATATTTCATATTCTAACAATTTAATTATCACGTGTATTCGCTATTTTAAAAGATCGGATTTTTGGTTTTGTTTGCATGAAACACGTTCTACCTTTATAGTTAAATAGTGTATTTACAATACCGCAAATGAACTCGATCTTTTATTTTTTATTATTTTCAACCACTACACTCGAAGATGCACTTTTCATTAATAGTTACTCCTTTATAACGCATTTATAATAAATACGATGATATTTTTTGCATTTACAATTTACACAGGAATAAAAATACTTCGAGAAAAATTTTCCAGATAAAAATCACCTTTACTACTAATTATATTAATGTATTATGTATAATGTATATTATAATGTATATTATGTATAAATTGTACAATTAATTACTTATTGTGATATTGTACAATTAATTACTTATAGGCAATTTCATTACATATATTCTTATATAGCAAGGAAATACATACATACCTATGTAGCATAAGCCGGTAATATGTGCATTACCTAAAAACGAATAGAATTCTGCAATATTCTTTGTTAAAAATCTGTAACAACCCGACATCCCATTCATCATAAATACCCTCAATCAAAGCTGTTAAAAATAAAGCGCTCAATGACTATTAAAATTTGCTTCTATAATATAATATAAAAGTTCAAAAAAAGCAAACACTAAATTCATTCAGCTCTTACGTATGTTGTGCACAAAAAATAAATTATATTCGAAGAAGTTGACATAAACAAGGTCCCATGAGTGCTCTTAACCGGTAAATAGATTGCAGAGCTTAACATACAAGAACTATTATTATATAATAAAAAAGCAACAATATCACAGAATTCGAGTTGAATGTGCTCTTATATGACAATTTTATGACAAGTTTGCCGGCTCGATTAAAGTGAAGAGTGAGTTGTGAATTTGAAATTAATGATGACAAACAAAATACAAAAGCCAGATATCCTTTTTTCTACTGGCTTAGTAGTTTTAAAAACAAAACGTATTATATGTATACATTATAATGTAACTATAGCCAGGGGCGGCAGAAATACTTTTTCGACTTTGAAATTAAGGATGGTGGTGAATTAGCGTTTCTTGTTTAAAACAACAAACTGAATTACTTCTTTTGGCATTCACACTGCTACCGTGTAATTGTGATAGGATATCTTCTATTTTAATACAAACGCGTACATGAGTTACAAGATGTGTTACACTGTCTATGGTTCAACTGACAATACGAATATTGTAGTTGAAGATGGCTGGTAGTTTCCCCTTTGCACTCGGCACGTGTATTTATTTTTTTTATCTCTACTAATATATGTGTGGAGTGCAAAAAGTCTCATGGTAATAACCTGATTCATACAAAATTTGTCTTAGCAGTGTCATCTTTGCTGCCTATTTATGCTTAAATACCGTGCCCAGGGACGCGGGAGTACACGCATAATAATTTGTACAATAGTCATAAAAGGATTTTACCATGAGTACAATGGTGACATCTGTGAATTATATTACAATTTGTTATCATGTTAGTGTATTTATCGTGTTTTGCCATTAAATGTGTACGCACAATTGTACAATTCCCTATTGCACACAAGAAATTATTTTTATAAATGTGCAATTATCGTTGGACTCTAACACACTGTGGTCATATGAGATGTCATTTTTTTAAATTGTTTTGCGCAATAAAATGTGTTGCATATAACTGAACAAATTGCATTGAAGAACTTTTCGAACTTGACGTTTTTATGGTCGATTAGGCAAACTGTTATTATATTATAAAAGCTTCTAATATCGCAATAGAATCAAATGTTATAGTTAATAATTTTTATATCCAACATCATAATGATATGAGCATATACTGGTTTTGTTCAAACGTTTCTAAATACCAGAAGCAGATGAGCCACAGCCGAAAAATTATATATGTTCTTGCTCATCATCGATTTTTGAGTCGATTTGGATCTTCTGTACGTTCTGTCTGATTGGTTTACTATTGCAATTGGACAAAATCGGGCCAATAACACGTCTTATTTTTCAAAATTTTATTATATACATAAGCCTGAAAGTTGATATGCATATTCATCATCAACGTCAAAAGTCACTATTTAAAATTGACAAAAGGGGTCCACGAATTGGCCCACAACTTTAAAAAGTTCAATGTAATGAACTAAGCTATATATAAAATTCTAAAGAAGTAAATTCCAATTTTAAAGAAAAGCTAAATTATTCCCATATTTGTACATTATAACGGTATATGAATACTTGAAATTGGTCCAGTCGTTCGATGATGTATTATCATTTAAATATAATAACATCTCACAGCGTTATTAATATGAAAAATCCACTTGTTTACATGCATGTTTGCTTATGTCCAAATTTCCAGCTTTTTTAAAACTGCATTACACCTCATATTTGGTAAAAATCATTCCGTTATATCCAGGTATTTAAATTAGGTTATATCGATCTAGGGACTGGCACACAACTCTTTACAAAACATATAGTTTTCCTTTTATTACATTACGTTTATATTAGCGAGATTGTTAGAGTTAACACGTTACCTAACTACGTACGTTAGCACTGATATGATTACAACTCTGATATTTTATGTTATGACGTTTATTTCTTTTATAAATATGGAAAATATTTTAAAACAATTTTGTATACAATTGCTAGTAAAAATGGAAAAATATTTTAAGTACAATTTTGTATACAATTGCTAATAAAAATGTTGCTTTTAGCACTATTGAGAATCAAAAAAAAAAAATTATAATAAAGTTGTACGAAAATATTTGACTTTACATAAAAAACAAGATAGAGAAGTTCAGTTAAGACCGAAGCTTAAATACCCTCCACCTTTTATAATCCTCTAAAAAATAAGTTCCTATTGCCATATTTATGACTATTTCAAGTACTTACGCAAATAGTGTTTTTTTTTTAACTGTAGGCGTTTGCGTTATTCAATCACGCCAATTTTTGGTGTTGGATAACGGTACCACTTATATTTATACCAAATTTCAACTTGATAGGCATAGTATGATGCGATATATAATTTTTTAAAGATACAATTTTTTCGAGGTATGTTGAGATTTTCGTTTAGTGTGGGCTTGTCTCTTAACCGATTTTGCACAATTTCAATAAGGAATAGCGAAATTAATCTAAGAATAAGTGTGCCAAGTTTAAATTTGATATCTCAAAATTACGACCGTGAGAGTGCTAACAACAGATGGACACATGGACGCACGGACACACGGACGGACATGTCTCAAACGATTTCTCTTTTCATGCTGATTAAGAATATATATGGTTTGTGGGGTCTCCGAGGCTTCCTTCGATGTGTTGTGTGATGTGTTGTAAACGGATGATCAAAATGAATATACTCTCTTCCCTAAGGTGGAGGGTATAATAAATCAGCATATTTAATTTATTTCATATATGAACATTTTCTTCATTTTCTTCAATTTTAAACGAGAACATTTATTGTGATAATTGTGAAAGCAGTCATTATTTGACATATCAGGGAAGTTTTCGTAAAGAGTTATATTTTTAGGTACTATTTCAGAGTTATATTGAAATTTAAGGTCGTTAACTACGTGGTTATCTGCTAACCACTTTAATGAGATTGTTAAATTTTGTATTGATAACCATCCAAAAATCAATGTGGTTAAGGAGATAACCCTTTCAACCGCAATGACCTCGTTAGTGTAAACATAGTGTTACAGACATAATAAATATAACAAGTAAGAAAACTTAATTTGGCTTAAGCCAAATCCCTAATACCCTCTACTTCCACAACAGTGGGCGTGGCATATATATATATATTGCGCCCTCTAATCGTGTACGTATTACTTATCAATACGCTAGTCCTCTTTTACGTTTAAAATGGTTTTTTGTAAATTGTAGGCGTGTCTGTTTTTCGGCCACGCCCATTTTTTATATCAGTGGATAGGATAACTTTGTATATATACATATACAAGTTCTTAGGTCAACTTTTGTGGCAGATATAAATATTTTTATTGATTGTGGGCGTGTACATAATCCGAATACGACCATTTTTACATATCGATGATATTAGAGGATCAAAATTTCAAGTTTATAGCTTAATTTTTGTGGCAAATAAATAGATTTTTGTCGATTGTAGGCGTGGCTCTTGACTGATTTTGCCCATTTTAAATAGCGATCTGCGTGCAAGTGTCTGTACAAAATTTCAGCTCAATGTTTCAAAATTTGCGCCCGTGAGAGTGCCTACAACAGACAGACACACGGACACACGGGCATACATGTCTAAATCGACTCAGTTTTTTGCGCTGATCAAGAATATATATACTTTGTAGGATCTCTGACGCCTTCTTCTGGGTGTTATAAACGGAAGAACAAACTTAGTATACCCTCATCATTGAGATGGACGGTATACAAATAAAATTTTGCTAGAATATAAACGAAGTATTGATTATTTATTTGTTTGGAAAACTCAAATTAACGAAGTCATTTTTATGGATATTAGTACATTTTATTGTTTTTTTTTCAGAATATCTTGTACTTATATATATAACCGAAAATTACGTTACAGCATAAAGGAAGAAGCATTGCTGTATGTCTGGAACAAACTTGTGGAAATGGGTCGTGATCGGTTAACGTATGTGCACAATGATTAGGTTTACTTTGCTATTATGAGGATGTTCATAATTGTTGAAAAACTGTTTTTAAGAAGTAGTTCTATACTTGCGGATACATTTTTGTATAAAAGACACAATTTGAAATATTATTTCCTTACAGTTTGGAAGAGGTTAATGATGCTGGGTAACCTAGATTTGATATAGCCCTTTTTATACCCTCCACCTTAGGGAAGAGGGTATATTCATTTTGATCATCCGTTTACAACACATCGAAAGAAGCATCGGAGACCCCACAAACCATATATATTCTTAATCAGCATGAAAAGAGAAATCGTTTGAGACATGTCTATCCGTGTGTCCGTGCGTCCGTATGTCCGTCTGTTGGCACTCTCACGGTCGTAATTTTTGAGATATCAAATTTAAACTTGGCACACTTATTCTTAGATTAATTTCGCTATTCCTTATTGAAATTGTGTAAAATCGGTTAAGAGACAAGCCCACACTAAACGAAAATCTCAACATACCTCGAAAAAATTGTATCTTTAAAAAATTATATATCGCACTATACTATGCCTATCAAGTTGAAATTTGATATAAATATAAGTGGTACCGTTATCCAACACCCAAAAATTGGGCGTGATTGAATAACGCAAACGCCTACAATTTTAAAAAAAACACTATTTGCGTAAGTACTTGAAATAGTCATATACGTAAATATATGGCAATAGGAACTTATTTCTTAGAGGGTTATAAAAGTTGGAGGGTATTTAAGCTTCGGTCTTAACCGAACTTCTCTATCTTGTTACTTTTTTAACTTATTTGTGGTGGTGCCTGTGTATTGCTTGTTTTTCCTCATTGCTGTTGCAAATTTTATTAGGATGTCATTCTCTATATTTTCCATATTTATAATTAATATTTACTTCTTTCATTTAAAAAACATCCTTGTATTATAAATTTATAATTGAGCACAAGTTTTTATAGTCCTTAAAAGTGTGTGTAACCAATTAAGGCTCGCAGTTGTACAATATACATATATTAAATATAATATAAAAAAAGAACTATAGGAATAAGAATAAGATTGGTACGACCATAATCCACACACACACAGTGTGATGGAAAATTTATATTTTCTTAAGTAAAAGGCATTACAATTTATCATTACATCTACCCCTTAATACTTAAGTTAAAAAAGTACGAAGAGAACGCAGGACTTTACCAAACCTCTATAAATCGATATAATTTCACACGTAATCCACCATAATGATTCTCCACACTTCAAACGTTCCACTTATTTAGGGCACCAAAAAAAAACACAATTACTTGCGAATTTCTCGGCTACTAATTCACAGTTAATTTGTTGCAGGCGTAGCAAATTACAACGCTATTACAACGATATTTTGTTGCACCAGTACCGACAGACTTTTACGCCGTTAGCTCGCATCCGTTTATACTTTATGAGAAAACATTAACGCAATAATTTGTACGAAATAGGCGTAAAATTTTTTTCAACTTTTTCGTTTCCAAATTAATGTAAAATAGTTTGAGGGTGATTTTGAAAAATGCAGAACAAGCATGCAAATGGATACAACTAATTTCAACTGATTTTCTATATTGTGGGTTGTACCACCAAACTACGACCACAGAAAGCCCACCAATCACTTGCCCACCCATTAAACGTCACGTACGACTCTTTTACTCAGGGTTGGCGGCACGTGTAACAATTACGCGGTTAACTGCATTTAAATTGAGTTGTTTATCCTAGAGAGAAGGCTTAACAAAGGCAACGCGTGTCACAAAATAACTGTGGTATTGCGTCAAGCGCTGGAAAACTATGCGATAAATCAGTTACACTGTTTTATGCACGAGCCAACACTTTCTCGTTCAATTTCAGTATAGCTCTTGCATACATAACATTTATTTCAATATTTTGTCTCTTCACAATATAATGGCATTACAAATGAATTCATCATCTGTTGACACAGTCAAACATGTGAAGAGAAGGAAGGGAGAAGGAAAACTTCTAGATCAGTATCAAATATAAAAAAATAATTTTAATTTAATGAACTCTTTCCTCTTGAGCCGATTACTCATTTACATTAAAAGTGTTTATCTTTTTACAACAAATATTTATTTCATTTCTTTTTGTGGATTGCCTTTGGGCTGTCCGTAATATTTATATTCCCATACTAGAAATATGAGAAATCGTACCAAATTGTTATAAGCTTAGTTTTGGAAGCTACATATACATATACTGCTAATACTCGTATATACCTTAGTAAGTATAAAGCGTTTTAGTTAGAAGTTATATACATATATATATGTCGACCGCTTTCTTTCATTTTGAAAGTCTATAATTATAGCTTTATATGTCTCAAACTCCTCTCCAACCGCGCATTTGCAATTAGTACTTTAACAATGTGTGTGAGGTATATTCTTCATTTTCTGTCTCAAGCAGCCGCAATCTTTGTAATTCATTGAGTGTTTATTCATGTACTGTCTTTGCTAAAGAACTTTACGTTCATTTTGTACTTGCCGATGATTTAGTGGCTGCTGTCATGGATGCTTGCCTAAAATGAAACCAAGATGTCTTTAATAATTTCTACACAAATTACAAACAGAATGGTTAAATACAATGATGGTGGGGGACATACCAGTTTAAAAAAATCTCAGTAGAGGGATTTTCTTCTCTATTTTTCCAATTGTCTAATGAGAATGTAAATCTTATAAAAAATCTAATTTTGTTGTACTGCCTCCTTTATTTCCTTAGCTACGTTAGAAAAGTTAGTTTTTGTTCATAGCCTTCCTAAACTTTTAACCACTTAACCGTCATTGAGAAATTGCACAACGCTAGAACAATTAATGAAGGGGAATGTTAAGAATAACTGTACTTCTTTCACTACTCTATGCAACTAAACAGATGAAGAGATGGAGATTAAGATGAAGTGGCAGATGTAGCCAAATCTGGCATTCAAACTAATGTGCTCATTAAAATTTTCCACTTGCCCGAAAACTAGTTCACTATGATGATTCGTTATAAAAAAATAAAATATCAAATGAGCAAATTATACATTGCACAGATTACGACAAGGGAATGAAAAACCTGACAATATATAAATTATCTGCAGGGGTGACCATCCAACCATCAATTATCCTATCATTTTCTGTTGTGAAACATAATAGGACAATACCTAGGCAGGTGGTCGATAGGGCAATTTGTACATTAACGCCATCAAGTTGTTGGTAAATGGGCAATTCAAAGAACTGACAAAAACGTTCAACTACTATTTAATAAAGTAGAGAATTAGTACATTTATAAAAGCATTGCTATGGATGTATAAGAATAATGTAACTTAATGAAACTGTGTATGGTGAAATACTTACAAAAAATATGTATATATACTTTTTGCAAATTTTACGTTCACATAATTTGAAGTCTTTAGCAAAATGTGAATCGTCCTAGAAATGCCCATTCGTATATATGTCTATTATTGGCACTCGTGCACACAATTTTAAATATTGAGTTGAATTTTTATATAAACAAAGATTTTGCGTGCATGTTCATAATTAAATTAATGAAATCTGTCAAATGTGACGCCTATATATCAGCTACAAAAATTGAGCTATGAAGATAAATTTCTTAGAAATACTTATAATTAGCTTGATCGGACCACAGACACGACCATATTTGGTTGATCGCAAACATTTTGGCAAAGTGACATCTATATCACTAACCTCGAATTAGTGGGTATTAAAAGTAATACAATACAATTCAAAAATAATATTTAACTTAGGCCACATTTTGTTTGCCCAACACACCCAAATGGTATACTGTATGCCAATCTTCAGCTGTTCCGTGTTAATAAAATGAATTTTAAAATATTTTATTATTTATAATTTTTTCAGATATTGTGTTAACTGTGTTAAGAATTGCGAATTTTTACCATAGATAGATATTTGAGTCTTTTTATAATGTACAGGAAATATGTTTACAATTGAAATTTAAAATAATAAGTGAAAGACTTAAAACTATAATGTAAGTATTATATTAATGTCATTTGGTGTTACAATATCAGATTTAAAATAACAAATATTGAAGATTATAAAAATATCGGAAATGCAGAGATACGTGCTTGCTCTCGGCACTTTGCACATGTGAGTGTTTATATTAAATTAAAATTAAAGAGTTTTTACTTATAAACTAGACTTAAATACTAAATAAAAGGAAAAGATAAAAAATTAAAAAAAATATATATAAAGAGAACTCAGCCTCTATGTTTATGTATAGTATATTCAGTGGTGTAAAAAGTGGGTTTTTGTAATAACGGGTTTTCAGTGTCAATAAATCCTAAAGGTGACAAATAATTTGCATTTGACCAATTTAGATTATCCTGAGAGGATATGCATTCA
This sequence comes from Crataerina pallida, assembly GCA_949710015.1. Classification (NCBI taxonomy): domain Eukaryota; kingdom Metazoa; phylum Arthropoda; class Insecta; order Diptera; family Hippoboscidae; genus Crataerina; species Crataerina pallida. The sequence goes on from OX453290.1 coordinate 14,725,222, forward strand.
ATTATTAAATTATTTTCATTAAATTCGAGCCTATCTATGAATTTTTTAAGTAAGTTTAGACCATAAGTTGCAAGAGGGATTATTCTTGCAAATTCGTAAATAAATACATTGGAGAAGCGCTTTGTTTTAGTTTCAAAATTTTTCCCAATACATTGTCTTAAAATCTTGCGTTCAAACACTTCTAACTTCATCATAACCGTAGGTGATATGGAGAACCATATTGGAGGTCGGAACGAATTGTTGTCTTGTAAATCAATAACTTAGTTTTGATTGGAAGATATGCATTATGAAAAAGTATATCAAAGGAATCCTTAAAACGATAAGCCTTTTTTAGTAAGTAACGTGCATGTTCATTAAATTTAACTAGATTATTTAAAAAACGCTTAAATATTTGATGATACGAGTAAATGGAGTTTCAACACCGTTAAGGTTTAATTTTAATGATTTGCTTTAGATAACTACAAACTTCTTACATTTACCTGACACATTTCTTAGGCAGATAGCCTCACACTTCGGCAGATTTATTTTAATTCCCCAGTTATCATAAAAATTTTGAACAGACTGAAGGTGTACTTATACTTTGTGTAGAGCGTTAGTAGGAGATTCATCATGCTCGTATACTAAAGAATCAATAAAATGCCTGTGGAACCATTAACTCCATATGAAGCAATTTGATCAAAAAAGGTCTAAAACTAATCGAAATCAATTTATAAAGATCACCATCATGATATACTCGATCAAATGCTTTTTCGATATCAAGTGACACTGCCACTGTGCATCTCTGTTGCCTTAAGTTGCAAACAATATCATTATGAAATTTCAGTAGAGCATGCACTGTGGAGTGACCTTTTGAACCCGAATTGGTGGATAGGAATATAAGGATTATTTGTGTTCAATTCCATTTTTTCACAAATCACTTTTTCAAATAGTTTACCCAGATTGGATAGCAGAGAGATCGGACGAACATTAGTTAAAGATAAGTGTTCCGGTTTTTTGCGTATTGGGCATATTTTCGCGACTTTCCATGCTTTAGATAAATAACCATTGCTTAAACAATTATTAAATATTATAGATAGATATTCAAACGCTTTAAAAGAAAATTTTTTTATTAAAAAATTTGATATAAGATCTAGGCTAGACGATTTTTTATTAATTAAACATTTAGAAATATTCATAAGCGCACTCGCACAGGTTAACCGTGAGGTTTCCCTCTGCTGGTTTATTCTCGTGAAGTCAAACAAAGGATTTGGAATTTGTCGCAAAAATGTTTCTATCGTAGTGTTGACCAAAGAAGAAGTTAGAAGGACTACCTGTGTAAATTGAACCGAAGTGATCTTTTAAATTTCTTTAAACACCGTTGGTCCAGGTTTGATTTTTTCTAGACGCTTATTAAAGTAGTGGGCTTGCTCAATATTAACTTTTTTTTTTATAATAATTTGGATCAATTGAATTTGCTTTGACACAAATTTATTTTTAACTTATAAAGACTTATTATGAGAACAGGCCCAATTTAAACCATTTTTACTAGTGCACTCCTTTAATTAAAGATAATTCCATTTCATCGCATTCCTCTACAGCTTTGGTTACCACCTTTTTCCGAATAAAGTGGTCTTTTTAGTGAATGTTTTTCACTCTTGAGCTCCAAAGTTGGCGATTTTCTGTGCGCTATGAGTGTTGGATAACAATGTTATTGGTTATTGTTTCATGTACCCGCGATGTTTTAAATTGTATTTTATATAAGCAGCTTTCTCCAAAGCAAAGTATTCAGCTTTAGCACTTGATGTTGCCACAACGATTTTTTTATTCCCAATTCACGAAACCACTTGGGAGTAAAAACATTCAAACTTTTTTTTTGTATTTTTTCATCTACATATATTTCAATTTGTACTAGTAACTAGTACTGTACTACTAGCAACTAAATTTTTAAGCCAAATTTTAAATACCGTCCACATCTACAATATTGGGCGTCTACGTAAAACTTTCAATGTATGTATCATTGATATTTACAATTTCAATAACATTTTGAAAGTCGAGTTTTACGTGAAGTATAGTTTTTTGTAGATTGTGGACGAATCTGTGAATCTGTTATTCGACCATGCTCAATTATATATATATATATGTCTAGATTGACTCAGTTTTTGATGCTGATCAAGAATATATAAAGTCTCTGACGCCTCCTTCTGGATGTTACAATGGAAAAACAAACTTAATATATCCCCCACCCTGTGTGGACAATTTACATATATTATAAGACATTAATGTTTCTTATTTGTCTTTTGCAGTTGCTGGTACCAAATTTTATCGAAATATTACAAAAAATGTGACCAGACAATGCGGACAGAGAATGAGATATACGGACATAATTATATCGATTTAAATTAATTCTGTGCCACAAACATAAAAACTGTATACCATACTATACAACATATATATTTATACCTTCCACTTTAGTAATGTGAGTATACAAAGATATATTTATTAGCCACAGAAATTGAGTATTGTACTTTTATGTTAAAGAATTATAAATACCCTATTAGAGGATGTAATCCGGTTGGCCATTTGAGAGTTAATGCTGTAATTAGTTTTCTGTGGTTAAGTGGGCAATAAACCTTAATCATATAATTAAAAAGGCGAGACTTTACGGTGAACTTCTTTTAAATTCTTTTTTTATGAAAATTTTGGTTTATTCTCTCATGTATTATTCTTTTTTTCCATTTGTAGTTAGGAAAGTAAGCCCGAAGCATGCTTTATCTGAATAAAATTTATGCGGAAAGGATAATTTTTTTTATATTTGTACCCTACACTTCATCTGTACAGGATGATTAAGTAACACGACCTTTTTCTATGTACACATATACTATCTGTTTATACTCTCCATTTGTTTGTTTGTCATTCCAGAAGGACGCGTAAGGACTCTACAAAGTATACATATTCTTGATTAGCATTAAAATCTGAGCCAATCGTGGCATGTCTGTCCATATGTACGTATACCTGTTGGTGGAACGTTCACAATTGTAAATTTTTAGATATCAAGTTGAAATTTTTTATATATACTTTTAATTTATTCACGAAGAATTTGAATTCAGCATAATCTAATAATAGACACAACAAGTAGAAAAACTAAATTCGGCTTTGGCCGAATTTTAAATACCCTCTACCTTATTATAAGCACCGAAGAAATCAAGAACTAATAAGGCTTTCCATTAATTTCACAAATGAAATTTCATATTTTCCATATTCATCTATTTCAGTTTTAAAAGAAACACACAAATATAATTATTATGTTTAGAAAAAAATTATATATGCACTTTATTTAAAATTTTGATTAGTTAATTTTTTATGAATCCTTTTTTACTAAACTAAAAAATATACAATACAACATATGAACAATAATGGGTAAATCTATAAAATTCTTATCCTAATATAAATTAACTTATTCCTAAAATAATGCCGTCGTGGTAACTGTGCACCGTATTGTACGTTTTTGCTTCCACCGCCCCACTTAAAACTTTGCCAAATGCCCAGTCTATTTGCGTACATCCAACTGTAGTCGTTTCCGTCTTTTCTAACATAGAGCAAAAGTCCTCATTAATTAAGTTCCTTTCCATTAAACTGCTATTTGTCGCCCTACATATATTAAAATCACCAATAACAAGAAGTTTTTCGAATGTTTCACCCATAGTATATACAGTACCTACTGCCTCCATGAGTAAATTACTAAATGTTGTTTCGGAAAATGTGGAATTTCTATATAAAGTGATAACGCACATTGTTTTAAAACGGAAAGCTATTATTTGTAAAGTAGCGGACCCAGAACTATAATCTCGCTTGAACAAAACTTTCGCTTGACTACTCAGGTCGGACTTTATGTAAACTATTATTCCACGCTTTTGTCAAGGAAGGTTATCGGATCCATTGATTCTTGCTAAAGTACAAAATCCTTCAACAGAACAGTCGTCCAACAGAAAAGTCCATGTCTCTACAAGGCATAAAACGTCAATATCTCTTATATATCTATCACTGAATAAGTCTTGGTGGTGAGCGTTAAGGCTTTGTATATTTTGGTAATATATTTTTGTGTTTGCGCATACATTAGGTGACGGACATAAAAATCTTTCTGTTCGGAGCCGGTCAAGTTCGACTTTGACAACGTCAGTGTCAGAAAATTGTTTTGGAGGGGTGAAACGTCCAATTATGAACAATCCTGATGCACTAATAGCTCAACTGCAAGCTACATACATTGCAGCTCTATTTATTCTATCTGCAAGATGGACTACAACTTTGTTGTAAGTAGCTCCCTGACTCTTATGAATCGTAATACCGGAAATTGTCTCCTCCCAATATTAATTTGTACGTTACGTCTGTATTGAAATAATCTGTTATGTTTTTCAATAGGAGTCCATAGAGGTTCAGAATTATGAGTCTTTTTTCTTCTTGCCTGAGAGCCAACGTCCCTATTAGAAAATAGAATCCAAAGTGTCGATACGGCTTCCTGACTTATGTCTACTGCCATTAAAAGTCCTGTTGCACCGTTAACGAGTCCATCGGCAGTGTCAATATTTACTGTCAGCATATATTTAGCCGATGTCTTTAACGTAAGTTCTGTGGGAAGTCCTTGAGTCTCCGACGTTTTAAAATTCTTAATTGTATTTAAAATTGTCTGTTTTTGTTGTTCACTTAGAGAGTCAGCCTTAATAATGTCATAACTTCTAGAAATATGCGCTTCCGTCGATATCTGTGCCAAACGCTGTATATTATATGTGTCAGCTTCCTTATTAGACCAAAATAAATGAATAGCATCCAAAGGGACTTCTGTACGTAAATTCACTGCCCTTGATATAATTAAATCTATGTCTTCAGGATTCATTTGTCCAACTGCCATGTTATTTAATGCAATTGCAAAAGTCCTGCCGTCTCTTTGCCGCATTATTTCGTCTAATTCATAAAAGTCGAACATATCCCAAAGCCCACGTCCTATTATATCTCCATAGGGATAATTTGGATTTGGATTGAAAATCCAACGGTCACCTACAGGTGGAAGTTGTTTTAAATCACCGAAGACAATAATTGGAATACCACCAAAAGCCTCTGTAGTTTTAAATATTTGTTTTAATCTTGAGTCCAGGAAACCTAACATTTTAGAACCAACCATCGACACTTCATCTATAATAATAAGTTTTACTTCAATCAGTTTAGCAATAAGTGAATTAACTGTATCGTTACTTAAGGAACGAATTTCTCCGGACGACTGATTTACAGGCAAAGAGAAAAGGGAGAGAAGAGTATATTCTCCAATTCCAAATGCTGCTTTACCCGTTGGTGCACTTAGCAAAACCTTTGGGAGATCTGGATTGGAACCAGGAAGAGAATTAAAGCGTTGTGTATTGCCTGATATATTGTTTGTATCAAGCGACTTTTACCTACACCCGCGCCACCTCCCACAAATTCATACAGCACTTCTTTTCTATTTATCTTGTACAGTACATGTTGGAAATATATCCGTTGCTCTTTATTCAGAGACCTTACGGATATTAACAAATCCTCTACATTTACTAATGGAGGGAGTTTTATTAAACGGACACCTTCACTCTGATCGTCATTTTCTTCTTCGTCTATATTAAGTATATTTATGTCTCTATTAATCTCTGGCATAGCCAGAGCTCTGAATCCTTCCTCTAATAACTGCGATGCAGCAATGTTGTCTTGTCGGGTTGGTTCATTTTCAGAATTGCCATCGTTATCGTTCTGAATTTCCCCTAAAGCTTTTTCCAATTCGTTTACCGAAAATTTTTCGAATTGTTGTTGGTTTGTCATTATCAAGTCTCTATGTGAAGAACATGTTTGTTCGTTGTCGTTTTCTAAAATGTCTGTTACTTCATTACGCCACGGAAAATATAACATAACCATTTGTCTGAAATAGCCTGCTCTGGATGTATCCATATTTGATTTTGCAAATCGAAGAATAGCTGAATTCCTTCGTTTATAAATATATCCAAAGTTATTTAAAAGTTGGAGACCAACTCCACTATACTCTGTTACGTCTTCGTTGTCATCTATATCTTCATCTTCTCGTCTTTGGCGTATCGAAGATCTGCGTGTTTTTGAAAACACAGGTTTCACCAGGCGTTGTAGAGTGACTAAATACAAACGGCAAGCGGTACAGGATACAGAGCGGTGAGCGCTGCAGGACATGAGAGCGTTACTGGATACAAGCGGCGAGCATTGCAGGACACGAGGGCGTTACTGGATATAAGCGAAACAGGATACTAGAGCGGTGGTACTTACAGGATACAAATTCGGCAATGGTTACTGAGAAAACAACGGCGGCGCGACCTAGGCGCTTGCAATATATATATTGCAGGAGAACTAGGCGCGGGGTCAGAGACACTGCGATGTTGTAATGACGATGGCGCGGCCTAGGCACATGCAATATAAAAATATTGCAGGATATCTAGGGGCGGGGACAGAGAGAGCGGTATTGCAACGACGATGGCGCGACCTAGGCGCATACAATATAAAAATATTGGCGCGGGGTCAGAGAGACTGCGGTGATGTAGCGACGATGGCGCGGCCTAGGCGCATACAATATATAAATATTGCAGGATATTTAGGCGTGGGGACAGAGAGACTGCGATGTAACGACGATGGCGCGGCCTAGGCGCGTACAATATAAAAATATTGCAGGATATCTAGGCGCGGGGTCAGAGAGACTGCGATGATGTAGCGACGATGGCGCGGCCTAGGCGCATACAATATATAAATATTGCAGGATATCTAGGCGCGGGGTCAGAGAGAGCGGTGATATAGCGAGGACGGCGCGCATTTCGGGGGGCGCATTTTATCTAAAAGCATGTGTTGCCGATGTTATTGCTGATTATTTTGAAAATTTCTGTTCATCCGCAAATATCCCATCTGATAATTATCCGTTTCCTAACAATTCATTTAATATTTTCCCTAACATTTATTTCTCTGAATCTGAAGCCTTTGACTCTCGTTATCTAAAATTAAGTTTTGTAATTATTCTGGTCCGGAGGGTATACCTACCATCTTGTTTACTATGTCGTCGTGCTGTAGTTCTGTATGTTCCCATTACTAATTTTTTGAATGTCTGCTTAAAAAAAGGATATTTTCCCACTAATTAGAAAACCTCTTTTATTTTACCATTATATAAGAAAAGGAATTATATCGAACATTATAGGGGTATTGTTCAGCTTAGTGTGTTACCTAAGTTATGTGAACTCCTTATTACTAAAAGACTCACGCTGTCAATAGATTTTATCTCCTTTTTTTATGAAAATTTTGGTTTATTCTCTCATGTATTATTCTTTTTTTCCATTTGTAGTTAGGAAAGTAAGCCCGAAGCATGCTTTATCTGAATAAAATTTATGCGGAAAGGATAATTTTTTTTATATTTGTACCCTACACTTCATCTGTACAGGATGATTAAGTAACACGACCTTTTTCTATGTACACATATACTATCTGTTTATACTCTCCATTTGTTTGTTTGTCATTCCAGAAGGACGCGTAAGGACTCTACAAAGTATACATATTCTTGATTAGCATTAAAATCTGAGCCAATCGTGGCATGTCTGTCCATATGTACGTATACCTGTTGGTGGAACGTTCACAATTGTAAATTTTTAGATATCAAGTTGAAATTTTTTATATATACTTTTAATTTATTCACGAAGAATTTGAATTCAGCATAATCTAATAATAGACACAACAAGTAGAAAAACTAAATTCGGCTTTGGCCGAATTTTAAATACCCTCTACCTTATTATAAGCACCGAAGAAATCAAGAACTAATAAGGCTTTCCATTAATTTCACAAATGAAATTTCATATTTTCCATATTCATCTATTTCAGTTTTAAAAGAAACACACAAATATAATTATTATGTTTAGAAAAAAATTATATATGCACTTTATTTAAAATTTTGATTAGTTAATTTTTTATGAATCCTTTTTTACTAAACTAAAAAATATACAATACAACATATGAACAATAATGGGTAAATCTATAAAATTCTTATCCTAATATAAATTAACTTATTCCTAAAATAATGCCGTCGTGGTAACTGTGCACCGTATTGTACGTTTTTGCTTCCACCGCCCCACTTAAAACTTTGCCAAATGCCCAGTCTATTTGCGTACATCCAACTGTAGTCGTTTCCGTCTTTTCTAACATAGAGCAAAAGTCCTCATTAATTAAGTTCCTTTCCATTAAACTGCTATTTGTCGCCCTACATATATTAAAATCACCAATAACAAGAAGTTTTTCGAATGTTTCACCCATAGTATATACAGTACCTACTGCCTCCATGAGTAAATTACTAAATGTTGTTTCGGAAAATGTGGAATTTCTATATAAAGTGATAACGCACATTGTTTTAAAACGGAAAGCTATTATTTGTAAAGTAGCGGACCCAGAACTATAATCTCGCTTGAACAAAACTTTCGCTTGACTACTCAGGTCGGACTTTATGTAAACTATTATTCCACGCTTTTGTCAAGGAAGGTTATCGGATCCATTGATTCTTGCTAAAGTACAAAATCCTTCAACAGAACAGTCGTCCAACAGAAAAGTCCATGTCTCTACAAGGCATAAAACGTCAATATCTCTTATATATCTATCACTGAATAAGTCTTGGTGGTGAGCGTTAAGGCTTTGTATATTTTGGTAATATATTTTTGTGTTTGCGCATACATTAGGTGACGGACATAAAAATCTTTCTGTTCGGAGCCGGTCAAGTTCGACTTTGACAACGTCAGTGTCAGAAAATTGTTTTGGAGGGGTGAAACGTCCAATTATGAACAATCCTGATGCACTAATAGCTCAACTGCAAGCTACATACATTGCAGCTCTATTTATTCTATCTGCAAGATGGACTACAACTTTGTTGTAAGTAGCTCCCTGACTCTTATGAATCGTAATACCGGAAATTGTCTCCTCCCAATATTAATTTGTACGTTACGTCTGTATTGAAATAATCTGTTATGTTTTTCAATAGGAGTCCATAGAGGTTCAGAATTATGAGTCTTTTTTCTTCTTGCCTGAGAGCCAACGTCCCTATTAGAAAATAGAATCCAAAGTGTCGATACGGCTTCCTGACTTATGTCTACTGCCATTAAAAGTCCTGTTGCACCGTTAACGAGTCCATCGGCAGTGTCAATATTTACTGTCAGCATATATTTAGCCGATGTCTTTAACGTAAGTTCTGTGGGAAGTCCTTGAGTCTCCGACGTTTTAAAATTCTTAATTGTATTTAAAATTGTCTGTTTTTGTTGTTCACTTAGAGAGTCAGCCTTAATAATGTCATAACTTCTAGAAATATGCGCTTCCGTCGATATCTGTGCCAAACGCTGTATATTATATGTGTCAGCTTCCTTATTAGACCAAAATAAATGAATAGCATCCAAAGGGACTTCTGTACGTAAATTCACTGTCCTTGATATAATTAAATCTATGTCTTCAGGATTCATTTGTCCAACTGCCATGTTATTTAATGCAATTGCAAAAGTCCTGCCGTCTCTTTGCCGCATTATTTCGTCTAATTCATAAAAGTCGAACATATCCCAAAGCCCACGTCCTATTATATCTCCATAGGGATAATTTGGATTTGGATTGAAAATCCAACGGTCACCTACAGGTGGAAGTTGTTTTAAATCACCGAAGACAATAATTGGAATACCACCAAAAGCCTCTGTAGTTTTAAATATTTGTTTTAATCTTGAGTCCAGGAAACCTAACATTTTAGAACCAACCATCGACACTTCATCTATAATAATAAGTTTTACTTCAATCAGTTTAGCAATAAGTGAATTAACTGTATCGTTACTTAAGGAACGAATTTCTCCGGACGACTGATTTACAGGCAAAGAGAAAAGGGAGAGAAGAGTATATCCTCCAATTCCAAATGCTGCTTTACCCGTTGGTGCACTTAGCAAAACCTTTGGGAGATCTGGATTGGAACCAGGAAGAGAATTAAAGCGTTGTGTATTGCCTGATATATTGTTTGTATCAAGCGACTTTTACCTACACCCGCGCCACCTCCCACAAATTCATACAGCACTTCTTTTCTATTTATCTTGTACAGTACATGTTGGAAATATATCCGTTGCTCTTTATTCAGAGACCTTACGGATATTAACAAATCCTCTACATTTACTAATGGAGGGAGTTTTATTAAACGGACACCTTCACTCTGATCGTCATTTTCTTCTTCGTCTATATTAAGTATATTTATGTCTCTATTAATCTCTGGCATAGCCAGAGCTCTGAATCCTTCCTCTAATAACTGCGATGCAGCAATGTTGTCTTGTCGGGTTGGTTCATTTTCAGAATTGCCATCGTTATCGTTCTGAATTTCCCCTAAAGCTTTTTCCAATTCGTTTACCGAAAATTTTTCGAATTGTTGTTGGTTTGTCATTATCAAGTCTCTATGTGAAGAACATGTTTGTTCGTTGTCGTTTTCTAAAATGTCTGTTACTTCATTACGCCACGGAAAATATAACATAACCATTTGTCTGAAATAGCCTGCTCTGGATGTATCCATATTTGATTTTGCAAATCGAAGAATAGCTGAATTCCTTCGTTTATAAATATATCCAAAGTTATTTAAAAGTTGGAGACCAACTCCACTATACTCTGTTACGTCTTCGTTGTCATCTATATCTTCATCTTCTCGTCTTTGGCGTATCGAAGATCTGCGTGTTTTTGAAAACACAGGTTTCACCAGGCGTTGTAGAGTGACTAAATACAAACGGCAAGCGGTACAGGATACAGAGCGGTGAGCGCTGCAGGACATGAGAGCGTTACTGGATACAAGCGGCGAGCATTGCAGGACACGAGGGCGTTACTGGATATAAGCGAAACAGGATACTAGAGCGGTGGTACTTACAGGATACAAATTCGGCAATGGTTACTGAGAAAACAACGGCGGCGCGACCTAGGCGCTTGCAATATATATATTGCAGGAGAACTAGGCGCGGGGTCAGAGACACTGCGATGTTGTAATGACGATGGCGCGGCCTAGGCACATGCAATATAAAAATATTGCAGGATATCTAGGGGCGGGGACAGAGAGAGCGGTATTGCAACGACGATGGCGCGACCTAGGCGCATACAATATAAAAATATTGGCGCGGGGTCAGAGAGACTGCGGTGATGTAGCGACGATGGCGCGGCCTAGGCGCATACAATATATAAATATTGCAGGATATTTAGGCGTAGGGACAGAGAGACTGCGATGTAACGACGATGGCGCGGCCTAGGCGCGTACAATATAAAAATATTGCAGGATATCTAGGCGCGGGGTCAGAGAGACTGCGATGATGTAGCGACGATGGCGCGGCCTAGGCGCATACAATATATAAATATTGCAGGATATCTAGGCGCGGGGTCAGAGAGAGCGGTGATATAGCGAGGACGGCGCGCATTTCGGGGGGCGCATTTTATCTAAAAGCATGTGTTGCCGATGTTATTGCTGATTATTTTGAAAATTTCTGTTCATCCGCAAATATCCCATCTGATAATTATCCGTTTCCTAACAATTCATTTAATATTTTCCCTAACATTTATTTCTCTGAATCTGAAGCCTTTGACTCTCGTTATCTAAAATTAAGTTTTGTAATTATTCTGGTCCGGAGGGTATACCTACCATCTTGTTTACTATGTCGTCGTGCTGTTGTTCTGTATGTTCCCATTACTAATTTTTTGAATGTCTGCTTAAAAAAAGGATATTTTCCCACTAATTAGAAAACCTCTTTTATTTTACCATTATATAAGAAAAGGAATTATATCGAACATTATAGGGGTATTATTCAGCTTAGTGCGTTACCTAAGTTATGTGAACTTCTTATTACTAAAAGACTCACGCTGTCAATAGATTTTATCTCCTTGCCAATATGGCTTCTGTAAAGGCAAGTCTATATCCACCAATCTTCTTGAACTGACGGGTGATACTTACCGAAACACAAACAGACTGATGTTGTCTATACGGACTTCTCCAAAACATTTGATAGAGTAAATCAAAATCATTTGATTTTTAAATTTAAATGTATAGGTTTTCAATAGGACAATATGGTGTCTTGGTTCTGAAGTTATTTTACTCAAAAAGTATGTTTTAAATCTTGTTCGTCACGTTGTATTCCTGTTTCTTCTGGTGTCCCTTAGGGTAGTCACCCTGGTCCTCTCTTATTCTTATTATTTGTAAATGATCTTCTTAATTGTATTAAATTCCTCTTTATATGACGGAAATTAGCAATTTTCAATGTTTATTGGCAAAATTTTTTAACTTTTTTAACTCAATTATTTTTAACTCAATTATTTGAGTTTGCCAAATTTGGACTTCTTCGGACCTACACAACTTTTTATTATAAAAGAAGTCACTTTATGGCGAAAATTCTAAATTCTTACTAGCGATCTCCGTGTAGAAACGAGACATATAAGTACACATTATCAGCTCAATATGTACGACCGCGGGCCTTTCAATGTACGAACTGAAAGAAGTAGAACGCACAACCTCCGCGTTGTACTATTAATTAGCAGGCTTTACATCCGTATTGGCGGCGAGTTAAGCTTAGCAGCGAGCAGCTCGCAGCGAACAGACCATCGCCCTGGGCTGGTAACCCGCCGACGGTGAAAAAATTACCATGAAAAGTTGCAAAAAGAATAAAAAGCGGCCCCCCTTCACGTTGACGACCCCCACGAACGTTCTAAGGAACATGACTTGAGAATATTCACCTGGAATGTAAGAACACTTTACAAACCTCCAGCTGGCCGATGTCCTTGATAAATATAAAGCTGACATCACCGCTATCCGGGAAATGCAATGAATTGGACAGGGGTGTGCTAAAAGAGCTACAGCTTTTGCACACTACTGTGACCTCTACTACTCTGATGGAATTTGGGTGCGAATTTGTGGTAAGTAAGAGACTCCGCCACCATGTCTCGCGATTCACCTCAGTGAATGATCGCCTTGCAATCCGCCTTAAGGCGACGTATTTTTATATTAGTCTAATTCGCGCACACGCCCCGATAGGGGGTAAAGATGATGGGACCAAGGAAAGCCTCTACCAGTACCTAGAGCAAACATATGATAGCTGCCCTTCCCATGACATTAAAATTATTCTAGGTGATTTTAATGCAAATATTGGGAAAAAGTGCATCTTTAGCCCTATCATCAGCAAATTCAGTCTCCACAACATACTCCGATAATGGAGTGAGTCTGATTGACTTTGCCGGAGCGAAGAACATGGTGGTTAGTAGTACAAGATTCCAGCATCTCGACATCCACAAAGCGACATGGCTGTCACATGATCGAAGACCGGACGTTTGTAAAATGTTCTCGGAGATTATCCAAAATTTCTTAGGTATTTGAGGAATTAAAGTTCTAAACTAGGAACTAAAAGTTCTCCTGGTAATCTCAAATTTTGGCCGTAAACCATTTCTGCAGGTGTGGCCGAAATATCTTCTTTGTATACCGACCTTAATCCTAAGAGAATTATCGGTAATTCGTTGAACCATTTAGTTGGATCACCTTTAGCCATAATACAAGCTTTAAGCAGTCGGTGAAAACGCTCAACGATACAATTCGACTGAGGATAATATAGAGAAGTAACTATCTTATGACAACCTAGTAGTTGAGTCAATTCGGAAAATAACTTTGACGTAAATTGTGTCCCTTGATCACTTGTAATTTCTAAAGGTACGCCAAAACGAAATATATAGTTATTAAAAAAAGTAAGTGCGACAGTACTGGCATTAATGTCTCGCAATGGAAATGCCTCTGGCCACAATGTATACATTGACTGGTCCAGGTATTAAGTTCTTTACTGGTACCTGGCCAAAAATATCGCTTACAAATAAGACGTCTAGTGCTGGGATGTGAAATATTATGAAGTTTGTTAAAAATGGTTTTACTTAAATTTGGCGGAACATATGGTCTAGGAAAATCTGCAGAAGTTTCACAAACAATTTCGAAGTTACGTACGGGAATTTTGATTAATTTGAGATTATTATTTGAAAGTTCTTCTTGTAACTTAGAATAGTTTTGTTGATTAACTTGTAGCGTTTTCATATTCAGTATTTAATGCGTCAATTTCGAAAGCTCGCAAAAGGGTATCTGACACTATGTTTGCGTTGCCACGTATGTATCGTGTCATGGGTGAACTGTTCTAAATGGAGATTCTGTCTTGGACTCCTCTTAGATTTGGAATTAAGAGCCAGCGTAAGCGGCTTATGGTCAGTAAATACAGTAAATTGTCTACCTTCTAAAGTGTTTAATGCTCAGATAAATCGCTAAAAGTTTGCGATGAAATGTACTGTATTTAACCTCAGACGGAGCTAACTTTTTAGAGAAGAAAGCTAATGGTTCAACAATACCATTTACAGAATGTTGGAGTACACTACCAACTGCTACGTTTAATAGTTAAATATAATTGTGCCTCCCTATTAAAATGATTCAATAATACCTTGAAGAAGAATTTATCTTTAATGCGATCAATCGCGCTTAGAGATTCATCATCCCAATTTAAGGTCCTGAATTTAGATTTAATTGCATTATTTATAATTGTATGTATCGAATAAGTACATTCAGCAAGTTTAGGAATATAACGATAGTAATAATTAATCATTCCAATATACTTTGGGCTTCTTTAACGGATTTCAGACGTTCGAAATTTTTAATGGCAGATATGTTCTCTTCAGAAAGTTTAATGCCATCTGTTTAAAAATGAATGGTGATGGTGTAGATGGCTCGTAGAACCAAAATGTGTAGGATTGTGTCCGGCTTGTTGGACTGAAGGTATAGATGTGTAGTCGGCTCGTAGAGTCAAAATATATAGAATTGTATAAAATCCGGGTCGTACCACAAAAATGTGTAGGTTTTTTCGCAGTATGTAACTATTTGGCGGTGAAATTAAATGAAATGTTTCAAGATTTTCATTAATAGTTGTAATGGTAAACCAATGTCCTTTACTTCTTTTAAATATTCATTAAAATATTTTATTGCTAATACAGGGTGTCCACCGGGAAGGTATACTACTTTGTTTTGCCACCATTTTGGTAAACATTAGTCTTGATAGTTCATACTTGGCAGTCGTGAAGTAGACACGTGGCAAATTTATTATGGAAAAATATACGTGTTTTAATTGTTAAAACATTTTATCAAAATCAATCATCGATTATTGTGACAGTGAGAAAGTTACGTGAAATTTTTGGGAGAAACAACGTGCCAACAAAACGCACTATTAATCGTGGAGTGAATGATTTCGAAGAAAGAGGGTCTGTAGGTGATAGGCCCAAGCATGGACCACAATGTAATGCAAGATCGGCTGAAAACATTACTGCTGCTCAAGAAAGTGTTCAAAACAATCCATCAACCTCAATCCGACGCCGTGCTCAGGAGCTTGGTCTTCAAAGAACAACTTTGGCCACAATTTTGCACAAGGATTTGTATTTGTTTCCATATAAGATTCAGTTGACACAAGAGCTTTTTTCACAACACCATTTACGCCGCCGTGTATACGCCAATAGGATGTTACAGCTCGCCCATGACAACTCCGATTTTCATCAAAACATCATAATGAGTAACGAGGCACATTTTCATTTGAATTTGAATGGATATGTAAATAAACAGAATAGTCGGTTCTGGGGAATGGAAAACCCTCAAATTATTCATCAGTCACTTTGCATCCATTAAAAGTGACAGTTCGGTCAGGAGGAATCATTGGACCTAATTTCTTTGAAAATGAAAATGGCGTAACGGTAACTGTGAATGTGGAGCGATATCGTGATATGATTGAAAACTTTTTAATGCCACAACTGCATGCTTTGGGCTTGATTAAAATGTGGTATCAACAAGACGGTGCCACATCACATACAGCCAGGATTACAATGGAAACAAACAAAGTAGCATACCTTTCCGGCGGACACCCTGTATAAAGTTCACATTTCTCTTATACAATGTGCTTTTTTATGATCTTGATTGTTGCGCTTTCTACTGCGGTTACAAAGGAAGAACTTATGATGCTCACTTGATCACGGTTACAAAAAGAAGAACTTTATGAAAAATAAAATAAGAAAGCTAAATGTAAGAACAAGAAACAGAAAGAATAACGAAGACAAGAAATAAAGCGTTTGTTCGAGATGGCACATCATCGAATACGTCTAGTTGAAACGTGAACACCATCTTTAGATATATTATGGCTTAAAAAATTTTATAATGTTGCACCGAAAGTACATTTGTTCCGTATATTGTTTAGACTATATTCGTCTAACCGATCGAAAACTATTTTTAAATGTTCTAAATGTTGATTTTCTGTTTCGCCAGCTACTAAAACGTCATCTATGTATACAAATACGAAATCCAGACCACCAAAAACGTCATTGACGAAACGTTAGAAAGTTTGAGCCGAATTCTTAGTCCCAAAGGCATTCTAATAAATTCAAACATCCCGAAAGGGGTTGTTATTGATATTTTCAAAACTTACAATTTTGAAAATATCTATTTTTATAACTGTAATATATATATGTAAACTGTAAGTTTTGAAAATATCTTCTTCAGTTTAGAAAATATTTGTTTATTGCGTAGATTAATATTGAAATCATGTATATGTGGTAAGGGGTAGCTATCAGGGATAGTGACATAATTTAATCGGCTAAAGACACCGCAAAGACCCCTTTCGTTAGGGACCTTTTTCGGTACTAAGTGCAGTGCTGAAGCCACAGATGAATTAGATGGTTTGCAAAAACCTAATTTAACAATAAAGTCGAACTCTGCTTTGGGAACTTTATATATGATAGGTTGCCGCGACAATGGGTTTATTTAGTTTGTTAATTCATTATGTAGTTTAGAAAAAGCTCAAGATTGTTTGCACATGGCTTTATTGTCATATTTGTAATGGTATTTGCATACCCAATTAGAATTGTTTCTTGATTTAAATCTACTACAAGGTCGTGATCGAAAACAAAGAACAGGTCTAGAATTATGTTGGTTGAACTGTGCCTTCATACTGTTAATCTCAAGTGTTCATTTTGTAATGTTTGAGGATCGTTATGTGTTGTAGCAGTCCCTTTATTTAGAGGTATGCCTTCGATTTGCTTCTAAAAGCAAAAACCGTTAGAAGTGAGTTCGCTGTGTACGGGCAAGACTTACCAATGAAGAGTGAACAACAATAAGGACAATAAGACAGGATTTAATTTTAATAATATGACGTTTATTTAAAGAAAACTTATGCATACAGAAACTTTACAACAAAAACATCAACAAGAAAGAAGATCTGGGCAAAATAAACACTATATACCACCTCGCGCTAAAATAAACCAAACTTTCCAATTTGTTGAGAGAACGTGGAAAACAGTAAAACATACAGGTTCTCTGTGACTACTATGTTATTAACATTACTTGACTATTTTTATTTTATTTATACGCCATATATATATTTTTTTCTGTTCTAATCATATAATTTAGAGTACTTTTAAGTATATAAGTCGTACATATTTTTTCATAGAAAGACATTGTTTTGTCCGAATATGGTCAGTCTATTTAGTTCCTTGTCCCCCTTTGTTTTGTGTTAAAAACGGACCAAAGTTTTAGAGATTTTAAAACTTCATTTCTAATGTAATTATACAAATAATTTCTTTAAAAATCAGTATTTGGTACATTATCGTTAATTTCATTGTCTCCTAATATAAGGTCAATAATTTGACAGTTTGAATTATTCGTTGCGTCTCGTGGAGGAGAATGGTAAAAATTTTCCATTACAAATAAATTATTAATATATATAAGAACGTCTTAATATAATTACAATAATTGGATTTTACAATTTTATAGTTATTGTTCTCTTTGGCTGTCACCTTTTAAAAATTTTGGTAAACTCGCCACTCAATATATATATTTTGATGTGAGTATTTATTACCAAATGGTTGTTGATTGTAGCGTTTGGTTTTGGTTGAGGAAAAATATTCTCTTTAAAGTTGAATTTCTGGAATCGTTGTGGTTCTTTATTTTAGATTTGACTTTCTTTTAATTAATTGACCTCTTTAAATTTGCATCTTCTATGAATTTTGTGGTTTAATTTATTTGCTCGTTCTAAGATGGTAATTGATAAATTGCAAGTTCTTTATTGAATTACAGGTTCTTTAACATCATATGTATAAATATTTAAATCCAGTTGCTGATTTGAATAAAAATCCAATGCTCCTGGCAGGATCGCCATATGAAATGCATCAGTTGATATAGTTGTTATATAGTTGTTCTATGATATATTTTATAGATTTTTTTTTGAAAAATTAAGTTCTAATAAAAAATTATAAACCAACAAATTGAAAATCTTTTTTAGAATGAATGAAAAAATTTGAAAAGGTTGTGACAATGTAAAACATTAAAATCAAAAGTTCAATAATTATTTTCAATAAATTATATGAAATTATAAACAAAAATGTGGCTTCTCTACAATGTTATAGTCCCACCTCCCGACCAAATTAAGATAAAATGAGCTGTGAGATACACAGTTAAAAAATAACAAAGCAGCAGGTCCTGATGGTCTTTCCGCTGAGTTGTTTAAGGCTGGTGGTGATAAGTTGTTGCAACGCATGCATCAACTCATCAGCAATATTTGGTTGGAAGAGATCATGCCCAGTGATTGGAACCTCAGCTCACTCTGTCCAACCCATAAGAAGGGAGAGCCTACCGTATGTACCAACTACCGTGGTATGAGTCTATTTTCTCTCGCGTATAAAGTATTTTTTGGCGTAATATGTAACCGTCTGAATCTGTTTACTACCCTACTGATAGGCAACTATCAGTGTGAATTCAGATCTGGTCGATCCACTGTTGATCAGATATTCACGTTACGTCAGATCCTAGAAAATACCCCAAAAAGAACAAATCGACACGCACCACCTTTTCGTAGTTAAGGAATTTGTATACCCATATACAGACGTAAATATCTCCAATAACGTCAACATGGAGATTAATATGATTGCTAGTGCCCTGTGCTTCTTTATGGCGCTAACAGAAAATAATGAAACTCTTCTAGGCGTGTTCGAGAAAAAAAGTCTCATTGACATAGTCCTTCGCATAAAGATTCAACTTCTGCGATGACTAGGTCATCTCGGCCGTATGGATGAAAGTGCTCCAGCTAGGATAGTGTTCGAAAGGGAACCGGAAGGACGTCGCGCAAGAGGCAGGCCGAAACTCCGGTGGAGGGACGAAGTGTTTGATACATTTGGTGTATAAAACTAGAGAAGACGCGCCTAAGACCGAAGTGCGTGGTGTTCTCTTTTGCAACATGCCAAAGATAGATAGATAGGTTATCATCGGCCAGTCATTATGATGATGATGATGACTTATACAACAATAACAAGTGGTTACTGTAACAACTAAACAAATTATAGTACAACATAATTTTGGAAATAAGTGGTGTATGGTATTATTGTAAATAGTCAGATTCGACTAACTATAACATTTTCCCTTGTTATACCCTGCACCTTGATGATCGTAATCGGATAATAGACACGCCCACAGTTAGAAAAAACTTTTTTTCGCTAAATACGCTTTGTTTTAAATGTCCCGTATTTCGACGAATCTTAAGAAAAGCTCAGTTTGTTGAAGTACTTGAGTTAAAGCAGAGTGGTGGACTATCGTCTGAAAAATGTAATAATAAAACATACCAAACATTAACATATAGAAGTAAATAAGATTATTACTACCGGAATGATTATTAAACATATATATCAGCAAAGTTAAAGTTAAAGTGAATTAAAAATTAAGAATTTACATAATTAAGCGGAAAAGTTATTTGAAAACGTTGATCATGATTATTGCCCAACAACAACCGTTTAATAACAACCTGACTTTTTATTTTTGTTGCTTTTGTGTAGTGGTCATTTAAAAGACACTTTACTCACAAGACAAGTACAATGGCAAAGTTTTATATGTTACAATTTCTGTGTAATTGTTTTTACACATAAAGTTCAACATACATACATATATGTATATATGCATGAACATTTGATGGCATTTATTTCTTTATGCGCTCTACATCAGTATTGGTGAATACTGATATTGTCATCCTAATTGCAATATACAGAAGGAGACTTCAGACACCCCTTAAGTATTTATATTCTCCATCAGGATCGAAATTTGAGAATAATTTTGTTCGTTGTTTCCTTATATATAAGCGCTTATCCATTTATTCGCGAAATCTATTTTACACACAATAAAACAAGGTCGAATAAATCCTTTTGACATTAATATATAGAGAGCTGAAAGTTAAATGTAATCAACTTACCAAATGAATGTCAAGTATATAACAACAAATACGCGATATAAGAGCAATAACATTGGGGTACTTAAAAGATTTTGATTTCGTTTTATTATAATATGCGATATTGTTTGTTGCTATTACTAATTTATTCTTTTATTTAATTTAAGTAAATTGGTTGAAGAATCTCAGTTGAAACAATTAAAAAATTATATATGGCTTAAGCCAAATCTTTGATACCCATTACCAATCAATTAAAATATACAAATAGGAATATAATAAAACCTCTTTAGTTAGAATGTCTAGCAGTTTTTAAGAAATAAGAAAAGAGCTGTTAAATAATCTATTGTTTAGCTGTTTCAATACCAACCTGTGTAAAAGGAGTACCAATATTTCTACCAAGTTTGTTATCGATGTCCCAATTTTTGCAATCGCAAGAGTGTTTACTACAGAGAGGCACACAGACGCACACACAGACTCAAATTTTTGTACTGATCACAAATACAAACTTGCACGTTCCCTGAAATCTTCTTCTAAGTGTTACAAACCTGTTGACAATGTAAGATTACTGCCGACTTTAAGGTGATGGGTATAATAAAAATAGAGCAACCAAAATGAGAATGAAAACGACTATCAAAAAATAAAATTTTTATACTATATTATATTATCGTTGTACGAGAGAAAGATGAGTTGCATGTGGACGTTCTTATGTGTGTTGCTCTTGGTAATATGTGCTTATTATAAGAGGGTGCATTATACGTGCTTTACCACATGCTAAATTTCCCAAACTCTACTTAACTGTTTTTAGAAAGTGTGGAAACCTTATTCAACCTTATTTTTCTCCTTGTTAACTTTTTTCACTTTTAAATAATTCCCTTTTTATACCCACCATCTAATGGTGTACTGGTTTAGTGCAAACGTTTGTACACCTTAAAAACTATGTACATATATATTTTAGCTAAAATATATGTTTATTTAATAAATCACAAAGTTATAAAACTAACATTGCAAAGCAAAATTGCAATATTATTATTGCGCCTACTTTTATTAAGCATGTTCAATGAATTATGGTGGTGTTTGTTTCTTCTTATTAAGGGAGATGTTGCCTTTTACCAATACATAATGATGGTGGGTATCCCAGATTTGGCATATACCAAATATATATTTTATACTTGCTTCTACTCATATACAATCTATAATAAGTAATAAAGTGGCGCACTACTTAAATGGGCTATAGTGTGGGTAAGATAGTATTTAAATATAAAATTGTACACAGAAAAAAGTTATAAAATGCCTTTGAGGTGCCTTCTGTAATTCCTCTTTCATTTATTCATTCTCTTTTGATTTGATTTGGAATAAAATAAGAAAAATCATTTATGTATGTACATCACAGATATAAATTGATTTTAAACCATTGTTAAATGAAAGCGTATTTTTTAATTTTCCTGACAAAACCAAGTAAAAAAGTTATAGTCGGTTATAACCGCCTATTTAATACCCAACTGCGTAGTTTACAATATATACTCCATTTAATTTGAACGTGGGTGAAGTCACTTCGTGAAAAAGCATGATTTGGAAAGGAATTTTAAAAATGATCCGCTCGGGATCCAAATTTAGCATAATCAATTACACTCACACTATACATGAAAAAACTAAAACTTAAAATAATTATCTCAATTTTACTTAGCGCAGGTGTAATTTTTTTGTATATCTTATTTAAGAGTTAAGTTACTTACTTTATCACCTTAATCTCTTTGCCAATACTGCTTCATACAATAAATTGTATATACTTAATGGCCTTTTAAAACTTTTTTCATTATATTGGTCAAAAACGAATCATTATATAAAAGTATTATATCTGTGATAAATAAAATTGAACCTCTGTTTCTAAATCCGGATTATATTTATACTCTTTTCAAGGCCTTCTATAAATTGAAATTTCGGTTTCTTTTAATTAAATCAGATTTAATTTTATTAAGTCATAGATAGTTATGAAATTAATCACACTTCCGTTGAGTAGTACCCCTCTGATTTCTTATAATGTAAGCTAACTTGTTTTATAATTATTATTTTTTAATATTTGCCTTCCTGTTACTACTTTTATTTGTTAGGTATTGTTTTTTTTTAAATTGTCGGGGTTTGGTTTCGTAATAAGGCCTCTGCGTTTGTATTAAAAACTTCTTTTTTGTATGTCATTTTGAAAGCTGGATTATTATGTGTAAATAAAGATAGCACCGAGTATGTTCTGTTACGACAGTGCATAAACATAGATTCGGAAACATTTTATTGCAGTGTTGAACGTGTACGTCGAAGTCTGGCTATTGGAGAGTGAAAGAGTTTATTAATTCTTCTTTCAAAGTATCAAAGGCTTTATGGCATTCATGAGACCATGTGAAGGGTTGATGTTTTTTATGTGATGTATTCAAACACTTTGCAATTTTGGGAGTCTTTTATGAACCTACGAAAATAATTGCATAGTGCGATGAATTTTGATTACGTAAGATTTTGATGAACTACTCACACTTCTGGTCTTAATTGGCATTTTAACATTTTATTTTAAAATGCACTTTCTTGGGCGAGAAAATATTTTTATGACATTGTCATTGATGTATTTTTAGTATAACCAAATTATATAAAGTTATCTACTTATAATAAAGCATAAAATAAAGGTTTTCTGAAAAATAGTCCATATAATATCCAACACCATTTACTTCCATGAATTCACCAAGACCCTCATGGTTGTAAACAATGCTCCTCCGAAGTTCTGTCTTTACGGTTTCTTTAATCCATTTCTTTTACATCTTGTAGATAGATTTTATGATAACCAGTTTAACAAACCAGGTCGATGAAGTGGTTTTTCTAATGTGGCCGAAAAAGAAATCATGGGCTCTCTCATGAGAAGGTGTACTCGCGGGCGCCTGAATAAGTGTTAACGAGTACTCTGCGATACCATATTATATAATAAGAAAAATCATTCTTTCGATTTCGCGATGTAAAAAATTTTCCTCATTTATGTTTTGCTCTCAAGGCGGAAAAACGCAGCCGGCTAAACGATGGCCAGACAGACCTGCGCAAATACACGGCGGCCGAACAGACTATAAATATAACCACCACGGTGAAACCGAACACTGAGAAAATTTTAACGTCTTGGATTTGTAGGCATCACTGAAGCTTTGAGAATATGTCCTACGGATATACTTGGAATGCTCTTAACTTTATCTTATGGAGATATGTGGAAGAATGAGTACGTGGTACTCAAACTACATATTCCGGAATGGTGCACTGATATATAAAAATTAGATATGGTAGAAACCGGGCCATTCATCTGTGGCCACGGGTAGCGCAATGTTTGTGGGTTTCTCCCCGAACATCTTGCGACCATAAACATATACACTTGCATCACCCGCAATGAAGTGTTTAAAAATATACTAAAGCCTTAAGAGGCCCAAAACTGATTTTTAAAAACGAGTTAAAATTGTTTACTAACCTCTAAATGGGGTATTGTACTCTCATACTGACACTGACAAGTGTATCGACTTGCACAAATAGATCTATTGGTCAATAACATGTTATGTTATGTTAAGTTAATGACGTGAAATAACATAACATAACATAACATAACATAAAACATAACATACGAGAATTTCATGAACATCGAGGAAGACGAAAATACAGAATTTATGCGTTTAATAAAAGGTCACATTAATAAAGAATCTTTATGGAAGAAATTGAGAGTTTTACATTAAAAGTACTAACAATCACTAAGGACGCTCTCCTAATTAAATATATATGCAATTCACACTTCTTATACAAGGGAAAGAACTTCATAAAATTAACATGCGGTTTGTATTATTAAATTCTAATAATTTATAAACCTTTTCAGTCTTCATACACACTCACAACAAATCTTTGGCTTTGAACATTTTGTACACATTTGCTTGTTTTGTATCCACTCAAACGAAAATCGATCTTATTTTCTTATTTACATTAAAAGGTGTTTACCTTCACTTAAAAGGGTAAGCAATGTCCTTTTAAAGGATTTCAAATTGAATAAAGAATTCAATTATTGGTTTAACATTGGATTTAAAATAAGTTCTCGAAAGAGAATTTAACTTCTTAAGCGTTTTTAGAGATTTAGTTATATTGTTAGAAATGGTATACCCAAAACCAAAAACTCAAAACCCCAAATAATTGAATGAGTCTATCAATGCATTTGAGGCGTGTATTATATATATATATATATATATATATATATTATTATCATATGAATCGATTACAAATTTACAAGCGTACGTGCATCTGAATTATTTTTAAATTTAATTGATTTGTTTGCTTGTAACATAATCAAGTTGTAATGTGACCAAATTTAGCATTCTACATATTATCATTATATTATATTGAAAGTTGACAAAGTAACAACAAATGTGGCAAAATGTGCGTGAAAGAGTTTTATGTACATAGACGATCAGCAAACCATCCACACTTTATCAGTTTATAACGTGTGCACAGACACACAAAAAGTCGTTTCAATGAAGTACGGAAGCGACAACGATAACAATAACTGATACCTACTAAATCGCACTTATACACTTTATAAAGTTTTTAAACTTATTATGGCTGGCAATTAAAGTTGAAAAGCTGTCAACACTGTTAACGAGCATAAACACAATTCAAACATCTACCAATTACACCATCGTTTTCCATATACAAAGGAAACATTACATGGAACAGAAAATACCAACAGGCTTCAAAAGACCCAATATGATGTATTATAAGTCTGCTATATATATGTGTGCTTAATGATGTGCTGCCGTTGCTGCAGTAAAGTCAATGTTGGGATGATGTTTGCTTGCTAAATTGGCGGTTGATAAATCAATCGCCAAGTTTATGTTTTCCAGAAATTTAATAAAAATTAAACACCAAACAGTTGAACGGTGCAAACATTTTAAAAAAAAGGCTTTCGTTATATTTTCAACATTTCTTAAATACCTTGAACGTGTAAAATTATTAAGAGCTGAATATAGGCTCATACATATTTATAACATCCCTTTCAGTAAAATATCCAAAGTTTTTATGAATTTATAAGTCTTTTAATTCAATGTTTTTGTTTGTTTTGTGTATAACTCATGGGTATATTTCAGAGACCTCGCAAAATTGATCAGCACCAAATTCTTAGTTGAAAAACTGTCTGTTAAAGACGCCCAGTGCACCAAAATTAACGTATTGATTCGTTCTTAGTTCAATATTAATAGTTGTCAAAACAAGGTTGTATACATTTATGTAGGCCTACCTGTTACTTATAAATATGGAAGGTATCCCAAAGCCAATACAGCTTTTATATTTGTTTAAATAAGCGAAAAGATTTTGAGGTCTTAACTTTGTAAAAATCCATATATAAAGTATATCTTAAATTATGGTCGGTGTTGTCATATAAAATCTCAAATAATAACCTCAACGAATCATGAGAGAATCTTTTATTAGACACAAGGGTACTTTGACTTCATTTTAAGATCACATTTTAAACTAATTAAGTATCACTACACGGAAAGCGCAACAATTTATTTTAAATGTTATGAAATGGATTAGCGGCTTTTCTCTTTTATATGTAAAGAAATATCTAATTAATGAGAAGAAAACAAGGAGAGGATTTATGTAATAGATGTAGAATATGCGTAATTCAAATATACTACTTTTGTTTGGGATAATGAAAATTTCTGTTTCCTATCACAACAAATATTTGTACACGATACATTGTATAAATATCAATTTTAGGCATTTTTGTCTTAAACTATAAAAAATTTTACTTACTATTCGTACTATTGGGTATGAAAACGAGTCAAACTTCAAATGTACTTTTGTTTCGTGAAAATTGGACCAAATGTTTGTGTTAAACTGTTATACATACCAAACCCATGTCTATATTTTTATTTTACCTTATTTACACAATTTGCAATATATAGTGATAAAATCCCTGATGCACTTGTGAAAACAATGACCAAACTCATTAATTTAAACGAGATTTGACACCGGCTTTGATAAAACTTCAATTTATATTCGCGTGCGTGATATGAGGATGAAAGAGTTAAAAAATGCATTGCTAAAAAAAAACGAAAATAACATTTTTTCAAATCCTTTTCATATCCTACACTGAAAGAGAAGATTTCTTCATAGGAAAGATAATATTTACCTAATATCACATACCTATATGAAGAACCTCTAAATAATGGGCTTTCACAGAGTGGCATAAATTTACCTTTTACTTTTAACTCATCATGGGAATTTGATTCAATACTTAGTAGCCCGCTTTAAGGAATAAGGAAACATTTTTTAGTACTGTTCTATTTGGAATGCAAAGTACACACCAATCAACATCTAAGGGGTAACATGTGCAGCCGCAATTTAAAATTTATTTATACCCCGCGCCTGAGGCAAAATAATCCTAACGTATGCCTAAAGCAAAATGTACCCATTGCGCACAAACCCTCAGTCATAGTAAATCTGCTGCGTGAATATTTTAATGAGAGAATAATTTAATTAAAACAAGTAAAAGACTGAATTTGGTTTAGGACAAATGTTAAATACCCAAATAAAAACAATGGAGGTGGTATATACCTTATTAAGCTCTCTAAAGTTTATGTTTTACGTATCAACTTATCTGTTGAATTTTGCAAATAAAGTTTTATATAAACTAAGGACATGTTTGTTACCCTATCACAACCACTATTAGTACATTGATGGATATACTAATTATACTTATTTGTACTAAATGTCAACTTGATAAGTACTTTTTTGTAGCTGTGATACATTTTTGTCGATTGTACGCGTGGAACGTAACCAATTTTAAATAGCGATCTGGGTACATTAAATACATAGAAATGCTCATACAAAAGAAATGCTCAAGAAATACAGCACTGCCCAATATATTACCATGCAACAATATCCAAATGATTCTGTTTAAGCAATAGTGAACCGCAAAACTACATAATAAAAATTTTAAATATGTAATAATAAATAAAAAGGGGCTACATGAGGAAATGCCAAATCTAGGATAACCATCATCATTAACATTTTCCAAATAGAAGGAAATAAAATCTCAAATCTATTTGAACAGTTACGACATTTTGGGCATGAAAATACACGTGTCGTACCCGAAAGTGTAAAAGCACTTCTTAATAAATAGGGAAGCTAAAGTTGGCTTAGGTCAAATTTTAAATACCCTCCACATCTACATACATATGGTGAGCGTGGCAGGTAAAAAATTGCGCCCTCTAATAGCGTACGTATTACGTATCAACTTGCAACGAGTGCCTTTTATCCAACCACGCTCATTTTGCGTGCAAAAATTTCAGCTTGACACTTTCGCATTATTTATATTGGCCATGCATTGGGAAATTATTATTTTATAATAATACCATCTTCATAATATATCATCCGAATGACCAAAATGTATAAATAAAGCACTAATTTCGCTTCTCTTTCAAATCGGAATATCCTTGGTAGACAGACATAGTTAGATCGACTCAGTATTCAATGCTGATTCAAATATGATGCTTATTATAAAAAGCTTTGGAATGAAAAAATCCTAATATGCCTTTTTTTCTTGACTGATGTCGTTCAATCTAAATGAGAAGAAAACAAGATAGAGAAGTTCGGTTAAGACCAAAGCTTAAATACTCTCCACCTTTTATAATGCTGCAAAAAATAATTTCCTATTGCCATATTTATGTATATGACTATTTCATGTACTTACGCAAATAGTGTTTTTTTTAATTATAGGCGTTTGGGTTATTTAATCAGGCCCATTTTTGATACAGTGTTGGATAACGGTACCACTTATATATATATACCAAATTTCAACTTGATAGGTATAGTATTGTGCGATATATAATTTTTAAAAGATACAATTTTTTCGAGGTATGTTGAGATTTTCGTTTAGTGTGGGCGTGTCTCTTAACCGATTTTTCCCAATTTCAATACAGAATAGCGTAATTGAACTAAGAATAAGTATGCAAAGTTTAAATTTGATATCTCAAAAATTACGACCGTGAGAGTACCAACAACAGACGGACACACGACACACGGGCGGACGTGTCTCAAACGATTTCTCTTTTCATGCTGATTAAGAATATAAATAGTTTGTGGGGTCTCCGAGGCTTCCTTCGATGTGTTGTAAACGGATGATCAAAATGAAAATAGTAAGAACTTGTGTGCAAATCTCAATATTAGTGCAATGTATAAATGTATGCCCAAAATTTAAGCTCAAAATCTTAAATTTTGCGGCCATACGAGTGATAAAACATATCAACACATGCAAATGGGTAGGTCGAATCAGATTTTTTTGGTGATCAAGAAGATATTTATTTGCTTTGTAGAGTCTTTGACGCTTACTGATGGGTGTGCAAACAGAATAAAAAACAGAAATACAAAACAATATACTCCCATATTCTTTTAAAGTATTCTATTAAAGTAGAATAGTAGTAAGAAATTGGAGAAGCGCCCCTACTAAGGATATATTATTATTACCTGCAATGAACTTAACCATAGCATTTTTTTAGTGTATGGAATTAGAGCTTTAGAGTTAGTAGTAACGATTGGTAAGTATAATTAACATTAAACGTACTTTTTTATAAATTAAGGGGTCTGAAGTGCTGCCACTACTAAAAACATATTAAAAAAATTACTATAAACTATTTTCAACAACATCAACTAATTTTAATTGTTATATTTTTTCAACCTCATTGATGAGGGTATCCTAAGTTTGTTCCTCCATTTGCAACACCCAGAAGGAGGCGTCAAAGATGGTACAAAGTATATATATTTTTAATACGCAGATTTATTTATTTAAAATGGAAAAAATCGGTCAAGAGCCACGCCCACAATCAGCAAAAGTCTATATATCTGAAAATTGAGCTATAAAGTTTAAATTTAGTACGCACATTTATAATTAACTTGTCCATTGAAGTGCCAAAAATGGATATGGTCGGACAACAGGCACGCCCACAATCAGAAAAAATCTATGTATCTGCCACATATTTGTGCTAATCGCATTCATCGATATGCAAAATTTGGCGCGGTCGGATAACAGACACGCCCACAATTTACAATAAACCATATAAACCATAAAAGTGGACTTGCAAGCTGATACATATTACATACACTATTAGAGGGTGCAATACGTATATATATTTGCCACACCCACCGTTGTGGGTGGATTTAAGATTTGGCCCAGGTCAATTTAGTTTTCTTGCTTGTTATAAGATAATATTCAACATTATCTAATGATATGAGCCGTTGTGAATGAAAGAGGTGCAAATCCATTTTGGAGACACATCGATTTAACTATCTGAATGCTTTCATATCTTCAAATTTTTCTAATTTTCTTGCATTTAGAGAAGTGAGCTATATTATACTATTATGGTTTGGTAAATAATTAGTATATGTATATGTACAGTATATGTTATTGGTAAGAGATTTTGATAATATGCATTTACAAACATAAAATGAGAGAGAATAATTATAACATTACACCTTATATATTAGGATATGTGTAACGGCTCTAAAAACTAGAAAAAGCCTGTATGTGTTCTTAATGGTATTCTTGATAGGTTGTTGTTAAACTTTGAACGTAATTTTACACCGAATTTGTCCAATTTCAATATTAATCTGTGTGCAAAAAGTACCAATGCTTCTGCCAAATTTGAAATCGATTAATATGGCCAAAACGATTGAAAAAATATTGAACATTTATTACTATTTTAAGGGTCTCTGGTGTCTTTTCTGGGTGCTACAAACGTTCTGACAAGTAAACATATCCCCATGTGGGTATAAAGATTTTAATACCATGTGTTCTCGTTCAAGTGGTTAAGTCAAATTTACATACTTAACAAGTAAAAATATTATAGTCAGTCAAGCCCAACCATCAAATACCCTACACCACTTGATGTATTAGTAGCCAAGGTCGATGGACACAAGAAATTGTACCCAACATCGAACATTGGCTAAACAGGCAACACGGACACACTGATTACAATATGGCACAGATTATCAGCGGACATGGTCGTTTCGCTTCGGCCATGACAACGAACCTTGGTGCCCTGAATGTCAATTTAACGAAGAAACGGCAGAACACATTTTGATAAAATGTCCCAGATTTGAGGCTGAGCGGTCGAAAATCGCTGACGTAATTGACGAGCCACTCAGCGGTAGCGCTATCGCAAAGTGCATAATCAGAGACAACAATGTATGGGCAAGCGTAAAATAAATGTAAGTGGCAACATCATGAAAAGCCTCAAAGCGCTAGAACGTCATAGATTCAGACAGAGAATGACCCACACTGTACGTACGATTTGAGCATAGTCTCAGACGGTGTACTTAATTTTTTATACTCTCTTGTATAATCAAAAATTTTTTTCTTTAAAAAATAAGAAAATTTAATTTTTTTATACTTCGGTCACTTTTTATACTTGCATTTTCAAGAATTTCAAATTAATAAAAATATCACAAAAATTTTTTTTTGTTTGTTTATGAAATCAAAAAAAAAGTTTTTATATAGGAAGGGTTCTAAAATGGTCCAATCTTATCCATTTTCAAAAGGGTTCCTATTTGGTCCAATGCATATTCTTGTACCAAATTTCATCGAAATATCTCAAAAAGTGCGACCTGTAGTTTGCTCGTAGTCTGACGGACAGACGGAACTGGTTAAATCAATTCAGATTTTAATTCTGAATCGATCGGTAAAATTAAAGGTGGGTATGGCACTTGTCTTTTAGAAGTTACAAACATCTGCACAAACTTAATATACCCTTTACCACAAATGGTGCAGGGTATAACTAAATCCTTAATTAACAAGAACCTTTATAAAGTTAATATAGAGAAAAAAGAAAATCATTTGCAAAATTTAATTTCTAACATATTGCTACAATTTATTTTCTAATTATACCAAATAAATCGATTGAAAGGCGTTTATTTTCCCATGCATGGATCGCTATCAAATACTTTACAACCACTTCACAACTTAACTGCAATATTTATTCGGTTGTTAAAATGTTGGAAACGTACATTGTACTTGGTTTGTATGTAAATTTCAATCAAAGAGTTTAGAGTGACATAACCCAAACTCATAATGCACACAAATACATTTCGATTTAAAAGACAACCCTAGTTTCAAAAAAATATTCTCGCGTAACATTCGAAAACTTAAGCATTAGTGACGCCATAGCTGTTTATAAATTCACACACATGCGAATGCAATCGTGATTTTTCAGGGTAAAGTTAATTGTTTTTAGTTTTTTCATTTTAATTCATAGTAGAGTGTGGATGATCGCCTGTAATAATAAATTTGAATTTTTGCACTTCATTTAACTTAACTCGCAAAACCATAAACAAATGCTTTCATTCACGAGAGAGCATTGTTGTTACAATTATAAAATTTGCCAACTGCTCGTTTATTTAAATTGCTCTTTTGGAGATGTCACGATAATTTATAAATTATTACATTTTTCAAGCAAACTTTACTTTAAATTACCATCTCAGTGCTTAAATTTAGGGATGCATATTTTGAATAAGACAAATCCATGTAGGGTAAATACTTATTGAAGCAACTATATACATATTCTAGCATACTATAGAGTGAAAATTATCGTCAATTAGCCAAATGAAGCAATGATAAGTATAATTAAATCACTAACCCTGTTATGTAAAACTAAAGAGAAGCCACATTCAATACACATGTACATTCGATATATATAAGTATATATTTATACCAACCACCTTGAGGCCGGGGGTGTACTCACTTTGTCAAAACCTTTGTAACACTAAGAAAAAGGCTCATACCCTGCACAGCATGAAATTCTGATCCGATTTAGCTATGTCTATAGTAAAAATTGAAATTAAACAAATTGCTCAAAACTATATTGTCAGTAATAACTTTTATTTTAGTGCCCTTAAAAGGTGAATATCCAATATTTTGCCTTACAATTGCAAAAAATACCACAATTTACAAAAAACCACACTCAGCCTAAAACTTGATTTGCAAGCCAATACGTAATATGTAAACTTTTAGAAGGTAATCATATATCTGCCGCGCCCACTGCTTAAGTGTATAAATAAAAGTTACTTAAGATTTGAGAGATTAGTTTTTTTACTTGTTATTTATGCGTATAAGTGAAAGACCCTTTCCATATATATAAATAACTACCTTAAAATAGAGAATAGGAAAAATAGAAACTTTTACGTAATGTAAAGTCTAAAGATTCATTGGCAATATAGTTTTAACACTAATGGAAGAAATTCGATTCTTCATAAATAAAGTCTATATGAATGTAAATGAAATATGTAACAACAAAATTTTCTTAGCCGAAATCTTACGTATACTCTATCTCCTCTCTGCAATCAGTGAAAAGGGGAAATTTTATAAAAGAATTTCTGTGTTTTGTAAAGCCGCCGAGGCTTCCTTCTGGTTGTTGCAAGCGAAATAGTAAACTTAGTATATTCTCATTACAGAATCTCTTCATCAAATTAATGACCATTCAAAAGAAAAACCTAAAACTGATGGAGAAGATAAACATATGTATGCTGCAATATGTACAATATGAAATACAAAAGGAAAATTAAAACTATAGCAAGTGGCGAGATGGTGATAACAACCGCAAACGGGCAAACAACAAATGCGCTAGTATTCAGTGTTTTAAGTCGTAATTACCCTCACTTAACTTTTACTGAGGGGAGACATGAATGAACAAATGAGAAGTCCGGAGAATTCAAATTATTTCCTTACCATCATCAATATATACACCGTATTTACAATATCATTAAAATATGAATGTGCGTGTGATAACCACACCTGATTTGATTTGATACCGCTTGTGGTTATTCTTACGTTATGTGCGCAATTGCAAACATTTAAAATTAAAAAAATCCCAAAAGACCAACAACAAACAACCAACCAACCGACCAAATAAAACAAACAAATAAACATACTTATAAAAATGTACAATAGAACAATGGAAGTCAGTACACATCGGCTGACTATAATTCCCCCAGGAAACGTTAAAATGGGGAAAAAAAGCAACAAAGTAAACAACGGAAAAGTCTTCTAATGGATATTCGGATTGCGATTCAAGCGGCGGCAGAAGAAAAAACGGCAGAAACTGTATTAGAAACACAATGAGAAGAATATAACAATCATATTTTTGTTATGCAATAATAACCGCCACATTTTGTTAAATAATAAACGAGGTGAATTTCATTCTTCCCACATGCCCAGCCGCACTTTTTTGTACTAAGAAGTATCCATATGTAGGAGTAGAGAAGTATTCGTGTAACTGTGAAGGAGGGGTCTTTTAACTACTCAACAAGCCACCCTCAAAAATGAGGTTTTGATTGTGCCAACAACACTTAGGATTCTTGATTACACCAGCATAAATAGATGGGTCACATGCTGTTTATGATTGCGTATGTACAGTAGAATAATATTAAGAGCAGAGTTTTTGATATTCTCGCGTTTTAATAAATTACTCTCATTACCAATAACTTCCACAATTTTATTCTTCATATTTCATTTCAAAGTCAAAATGGGCGCGTTTCAAACAAGCTTTAAGAAAACACCGTGAGACTTAATTTTCAAAAAACCCACAGACAAACATTCAACCCTTAGTTATAATTCGAGCAACCGAAACGAAACACTTATATATATTGCTGACAAATTCCTTCGTATACTCTTGACATAAAATGTATTGACTTTTCAAATTAATTTTCAATTAAAAGTTTTGTTTTGAGATAACACAAAGAAAGCACTGACCCTTCGCGATAAATACACTTCATACTGTCAGATTAGTCTGATATTTTTTTTTCAGATAAATGTAAATATAAAAGAATGCAGCAGTTTACCCTATTTTAGATTGTTTACTGAACAAACCAATAATTCAATTTTCGTTGATTCAATTTTTTTATTATTGTAGGCAAAATGTAAAGCAATTTAAAAACTATTTTATGGTTGAATGATTTTGTATTTTACCAACTTATTTGATTGTGAAATATCTGTAAAAGTACACTTTAGGTTGTTTGTAAAGTAAAAGCACATCGCGTACTTTTGCAATAAATAAAACAAATTTGATTGTTATCAATCTGCATTATAAATATTTTAATAGAAAAAAGAAATAAAACTACATTTGGCTTAGATGAAATCTTTAATATTTTCCACATTAACTTGCAAACGGTGGGCGTGGCAAGTATATGAAAGGCCTTTTAAAAGCATATACATTACGTATCAGCTTTCAAGTCGAGTTTTACGCTGAGTATGGTTTTTTTTAAGTTGCGTGACTGTTATTTGACCAAGCCCATTTTTTAGAAATCGATGGATGAAATAAGTATAGATATGCGTACCGAATTTCAAGATCATAGGAAAATTTTTATTGTAGATAAATAGATTTTTTGTCAAATTGGCATGGCTCTAGGCCGATTTTAACTTGGAGAATTTAAAAGAAGTAATAAATCTGAATTTGACTTAGATCAAGTCTTGGATACCTTCCACATTCGTGTTTGAAATGTGGGTGTAACATATACAACAACTACGCCTTTTATTGAGTTTGGAAGCATTTATTACATTGTACTTCAACGGTAGAAATAAACAATACACAGGACGTACTTGTTGTTCGACTGGGCTTACCATCGATGGAAAACCAATTTTATGTGATAGATTTTTATCAATTATGGGAATGGTTATTGACCAATATAAACGAGAATGTCTGTTCTAAAGCGAAAATTTAATTTTCGCATTGGGAGTTTCTCAGAAAAATACCCAGAGATACACGGAAAAGATCGACTCAGATTTCTGACCGAGATTCTAATGGTCGCAAAAGTTGGGATATAGCAGCTCAATTTGATATGGCAAAATTGACCCAAAGACACGCCCACAATATAATTAAAATGGAAAATAATTTGTTTTTATACCCCCTTAGTGATAAAGTTTGTTCTTCCGTTTGCAACACCCAGAAGGAGGCTTCAGAGACCCTATATGTATTTTTGATCAGCGTCGAAAACTGAATCGATTTAGACATGTATGTCAATGTCTCCGTATGTCTGTCTGTTGTTGGCATTCTCACGGACGTAAATTTTGAGATATTGAGCTGAAATTTTGTACAGGCACATTTAGTTTTTGCACGTATATCACTATTTAAAATGGGCAAAGTCGGTCAAAAGTCACGTCCACAATCAATAAAAATGTATTTATTTGCCACAAAAGTTAACGCTTGAACTTGAAATTTGGTGCATACTCGTATATAGTTAAGCGATCCATCGATGCGTCGAAAATGTGGTGGTCGAATAACAGACACTCTCACAATTTACAAAAACCATACTCATAAAACTGAGAGGTAGTGCATACACTATTAGAGGACGATATATATATATATCTACAACGGTGGGAATGTGGGGGTATTTTAGATTTGGCCCAAGACAAATTTAGTTTTCTTACTTGTTTTTCTAGTCTATTTCTAGGGTCACGGCTACAAAACTTAAAATATTGTTTTGAAATTCTGATAAGGATCCACCTACAAAGCTCCAAAAAAAAACATTATAGTTTTTGATACTTTTCCATTTTTATAGGAGATAATAAAATCGGATTTTCCAGAAGGAACTCTTTTCAAATTTCATTCAAACACCCTACAAAGAAACTACATTTAATGTATGTGTTATATTAGATGTTTATGAATTTTAGGTGCTTGTGTGTGATATGATGAATTTTAAAACTTGTGAAAATCTATAATAGTACGTTTTAAGTATTAGGTGTTAAGTTAAAAAGCAAGACATTTTTTTTAGTTACCCAATCATATTCATATTCATTCAAATATATTTGAAATTTATTTTGTTTTGTTTTGTTTTGGAAGAGGACAATAATGGAGGGTAATCTAGATTTGTTATTCAAATACTTTTAATATAAATTATTCTTTTTTTAGTAAAATAAGTTATATTAACAATATATATAATAAAGATGGTTTCATCCTACATTTATATAAATATGTTACATTTCCCCAAAGCTACGGTACAGCTTCAAATGTCAAACTACCCTAATCACTGCACACTACGGTACAAAGTTCAGGGACTTTGTATCATAAAACAAAACCAGAATACTGTCCACTATATCAATAAATAAATTTCATATATATCGATCATTTCAATGGAATAACTTCACAATGCATGATAATTATGAGTAATACACACGTTTTCGTATACGTTTATGAAGGGTACTACACTTTGTTAATTTATAAATTATCGATATAATTTTTGTTAATTTGTTATAATTTCGTTAATCAAAAATCTACATATTCTTTTTGATTGTTAAAAAAAGCAGATGTAAATAAAATATTTCGACTTTTGCATAACAAATATAAAATTTATTAGTTCAAATAAACCATTAATTCAATACAAACAACATCACAAAATCAAGACTTTATAGATGTAATTTCTGGAGACAACACACAAACACAAGTCACAAGTATTACACAAGTACAACATGCAATACAACGGAACAACACAAACACAGAAATATTCGCACGTTCGGTTAAATTACCGCCTTTGTGGCCAAATTGTCCAATTTCGATCAAAAGGTATTATATAAGACAAAACAAAATACGAATACATATTAACAACCTTACCACAAAATATAATACTCTCTATTTTTGATTTAGTTCAATCCTCTCCAAAAACATATAAGTACGACAACCTTAAAACACTTCCGATTGAAAGACACTCATTAAGTGAGAAGTCCATATTAAACAAAATATAGGACTCATACTATACACAATAGGGAACCTTTGAGTTTTATCGTCAACTCTGCATTACGGCAACCTTGAGTATTTTGATATGCGGTGTTTTTCTCTGCAGCAGCGCGGCGGTACTTATAGTCATTTCAAGAATTCCGCCGAGGCGGTTCTAAGTGTCCGAGCACTTTCAAAGTGGGAGTGCGTATCGATACAAGGGTCCACTGCGAGGAAACGTCAGGTTCGGAAGGACGAGTTTCAGCAAGTAGCTGAGTGGAGTAAGCCAAAGCTGTCTGTTGTGATTGCAGTTTTTCGACTGCAAGTTTCTGTACCGCACCTTGACGGGTAGTGATCCGAATCAATGTTGGCGCCCCGAATCGCCCGCACATCCATAACAATAGAAGCATGCCGTCCATTTATCACATTTATCACAACATGATCGATTTGAATTTTGACTGTTCGATCATGTGACAGCCATGTCGCTTTGTGGATGTCGCGATGCTGGAATATTGTACTCAGCCTCATTCCATTATCGGAGGTGGTGTTGTGGAGACCGAATTTGCCGATGGTAGGGCCAAAGATGCACTTCTTCCCAAACTTTGCAATAAAATCACCTAGAATAATTTTAATGTCAGCGTGACGGTCTGTTCGCTGCGCACATTAAGTCGCTGCCAAGACTAATGTAAAGGCGGAGGTTGTGCGTTAACTTGAGGTGGGCAGAGGCCAGCATAGGTCTGGGCTTCGCCCAGTTAAAGTCAGCAACGTTACCTGGCATGCTCATTTCCATACCACCCATTTTGTAAATAAATTGTGTTAATATTAAGTGCGTCCTACAAACGGTCGAGTTGATCCTCGATAACAGGTAAAGGGTAACGATCTTTAATAATTACTTTGTTAATTCTTCTGAAATCAATACATAGTCTGGGAGTAGAATCTTTCTTCAGAATTAAAAAAATCGGACTGCAAAATTCTGATTCTGTTCTATAATGCCTTCGGCCAACCATTGTTTTATCTGATTGCCCACAATACGCCCTTCTTTTATTAGTAGTCGCCGAGGGTCACAAATTATAGATTTCTCATCGTTAAGAATTATGCGCATTTCCACATGAGTCGTTTTGAATTTGTCAGGTTCATAATCACGTATCATTCCAATCACTTTTTTTTTAGCATCATCACTAGATGTCTCTTCAATATTAATGTTACTTGCCTCGTTAATAGCACAAACGTCCATTGACATGATTCTAAAAACTTCTTTAATCTTACTAACTTGAGCGCATCAACTGTAATATTAATTTCAACAAATGAATATAATTCGTTTCCTAACATGTTTCTGAATACATGCAAGAACTAATTATATGTGTCATAGTTCAAATTTAACACGTTGCATAATGACACTAAATCAAATAACAATCAAATTTTCTTTAAAATATTTAGCTTTCATCATAAACTTTTCGTCATTTTCATCAAAGTCAAAGCCAGCAAATTGTCCCAATCGTTTTCTGTTCTGCCGGTTACCTTCACTTTCAAACACCAACTTGTGTAATGCTACAATTACAGCACGTTTAACTGTTGATGAATTATTACGTATGGGAACAATATTACCCAAAACCTGCATTTTTTTCCACTTATCTTTTAATAAACTCTTTATCCCGGTTGAGCCTACAAATTTACGGTTGGTTCAATTTAATAATACTTAATTAAATTAAATATAATAGTTCAATTTAATAATATTTTTAGTTTATGAAAAAAAAAAAAAAATGTTACACGGAGCCCCTTTTCTATATCAACCACTAGAAATAATAGTTTTTCTGGGTTGCCTTTGATAATGCAGACACTATTGGAGGACGATATATATATATATTTGCCACGCCCACCATTATGCATGTGGAGGGTTTTTAGGATATGGCCTAAGCTAAATTTAGTTTTCTTCCTTCGTTACCGGAATTACTTTACATCGTTGGTAAAAATAAGAAAACGCGCGGTGTTTTTATTATTACAATTTATTTATTTTTCAACTTCAACTGTTGTTACAACGAATTCATGTTGGCTTCTACTTTCTCCGTACAAAAACTTTCCATATTAAAACAAAAAAATATGGTATCATATGTACATAAATATGCCATCTTAAAACAAAGAGATAAGTTTTTGGTGAGCTTTTTTTTGACCTATTCATCGTCAACACCTCGTGCTTAAAAAAAACCAAAAAAAGTTAAAGAGATAAGTTGCCATATGTACAAAAACATCCCGACCCCCCTGAAACAGTGTTTCAGCAAGCAAGTAGTGGTACAATTTTAGGTAAGAATCTCATAATTTCTCCCTACTTAGTACGGATTTGCGCAACTCGAATCAGACCATTCTTGCTAGAAAATACAGCACTCACTCCAACCAGGCAGGTGCTCGGTGGCACTCTATTCGCTTTGACTAAAACCAATGACCCAATATTCAGTTCCTTTGAAAACCATTGTCGCAAGAGTTCGTAATCCTGTCCATTCAATATCATGTCCTGCCCAAACACAAGGTAATATGGCGAAAAACCAATTGTTCGATGTACAGTAGAGCGTAAGGCGGAGCAAATTTCTTGAATATGTTCATCCCAATATGAGTGGTCCTTGCCAACAAATGATCTAATCGCAGAAATAAGTGAACAATTAATGCTTTCTGATGAATTTGCTTGGGGCGAATAAACTGCAGTGAACATTGTAGTAATTAACTTGAAGCTGATAAACGCCCTCTCACCTCAAGATATTATTTGAAAAGAAAAAGTTTCCATTAGTTGTTTTCTCTCATTCATGAATCGATCGTGCCATGAGGGCTTGACAAATGTCGGGTTGTGATTGGCTATTTGGAAAAAAAAAAGAGCTTTGAGAGAGATCTGAGCTTTAAAAGTCGAAAATTAGAGGAGTAGAGTTGTGACTGTGGAAAGGAGTGGACGGTAATGGAGGACTAATTTGTGAGAGTTATTTTTTTTTTGGTTCCACGTGTGATTCCTTTTTTTATTAAAATTGTTGCCCGAAATGGAAAAAAAAAATAATAAATAAGAAAAAATTAAAGACGCAGATTAAAAAGAGTACTATGGCATAATTAGGCATGCTGACCATAATTCTTTCGATAAAACTGGATGTGAACGAATAAGATTTGCGTTTCTTTTTTTTTCTCTCATACATGTTCGCACAAACGAAACTCCAATACATGTTTAAGAAAAAAAAAAATAAAATAAAACAGAGCCATCGGTGCATAAAGAAATCGGTGCGTCTGAGAAAAATTTTTATAAAACCCGAAAACATTCTGTGAGGCATATTGGTGTTCCTTCTCCTCATTCCGGATTACTCATAGTGCATGCCATATATAGAGACGGCGGACGTTTAATATAATAAAATAAATAAGTTGGATTTGGAGAAGCAGCCCCATTTTGCTGAAGTGCATATAATTTTCAGTGCGGATTCCGAGGAACGTATCTTCAATTAAAATAAATATCTTATGTATATATAGTCCTGGTGGATACCTTAATTTTTTTTTTTTTTTCTGTTTTACTTGCTTTAGAAAACTTGTTAAGTGAAAAGTTCCTTTTCAATGCTCCGCAGTTTTTGATGAATTTTTTTTTTTCTTTTGTAAAGAAAATATAGCGGTGTACCAACATATCAATCTCGTCATCGATGGGCCCAACGAAACGAGCGCTGTTCAACACAAGAGAAAGTATACGAATTGTAAAAATTTTTTTTTGCTATAATCATATATAGTCCGTTTAATGTGGGATAAAAAAGGAAACTTGCACTCCGTTAAGTTCTTTTAGATGTATAAAGCATATTATTTTTTTTTGGTTTTTGTACATTTCTTTTTATATATATAGATTAACGACAATTTCTTGTTTTTTTTCCTTTCATTTATATTGAAATAAATTTGTGGAAATGATGAGTTTATTTAAAATGGACTAAATCAATCATTTAGACTCAAACACGCATAAATTGGGGTGACCTTTAATTTTGTTAGATAGGTCACCAGGTAGGGAGGGTAATAGAAAAGGGGTGGATCAAACTCCATCTACGATCCCCCCCCAATACGTTAGCGAAGTCGGCGAAGCTAAGACAGGGATGCTAACATGTGGGTATATATATATAGTTTTTTTTTTTTTGGGAATGCCTGTTATTTATTTATTTATTTAGTACTTACATTATTTCGAATATCTTTAGTGTCTTTTATAAGACTTTACTTGGAGGTGGTCTCCATGTGCTCATAAACAGAAATTTGTAGCTGCAATTGTGTGTGTAAATGAGCCATCCAAGGACCCACCCATTTCGGCGAGCTTAGTAAGAGTCTGTAATATGAGCACCCACGTGAGTTTGCACGCACCAGACAATACGTAGACACCACCCAAATTGCCACTACCACAGTTAAACTACAAAAATGGCGTGTTTGAGTCAATTTGGTTATGAAATATCATTTTTTTTTTTTTTGTTATTACCATGTCAGTAAGACATAGTTTTGTAAATATTTCGCAAACAAATTTCAATCTATCAGCTCATTGCTTTATATGTAAATCTAATTTAAATGATAATAATGTGATCGATATCACACCATGTAAGCATAGTTTTCATAAATCGTGTATTACAGAATGGCTTAATAATACTTCAAGTTGTGCTTCGTGCATGAAACCGTGCACCTTGTCAGATTTAGTTTTCAATAACAACACCTCAGATACATTACACCAAAATAAGGATGTGGGAACTTCTGCTAATGGTAGGAAGAGTAATGCAGCAGAAGCCGGAAATTTTAATAATCCTAAGGGATTAGGAGCTGTGCCTAAACGAACAAAACCCGCACGGGGTAGATTTGCTAATGTGAGTAGGCCTGTAACCCGATCTAGAACACATGAACGGAAATCATTCGAACCTAATATACGTGCCTCTAGTGGAAACACACATCAAGTAAACTTTACAGAAACAGACCACGACTTAGATCAACAGGATTCAAACCCATTAAACAGTACTCTATTTGGTTATAATCGTGATGAAATTAAAAATTTTATGCGACAAGAACAAGCTACGAATTTTCGTCAAATGACTGACTTTATTGCAAACCGTATTGAAGAAGGTTTACAGAACCATCTGAATAAATTAAATTTAGATTACCATACCAGACCTTCTAGTGTTAACCCTAACTGGCCGCATTATTTTCCTTCATTTACTGTGCCGGAGAGGAACTCAATGCGTATTCCATCCCATACAAGGGATTTCCGTTCCAGTACTTTTTCTAGTTCTTCTATAACACCTAATAAGATACCAGCCTTGCTGCAAAGTTGGCATTTAAAATTTGATGGTTCTAGGGAGGGAATTTCGACGGATGAATTCATTTATCGGTCTGAGTCGTTAACTAAACAAAATCTTAGTAGTGATTATAGATCACTATGTGATAACTTTTAGCCGGTAAGGCAAATTCTTGGTTTTGGAAATTTCATAAGCAATGTCCTCAGTTTTCTTGGAATACTTTTTGTGACGAATTAAGAAGAAGATTTGATGAACACCATTCGGACTTTGATATATGGGAGAAAATTATGAAAGGGAAACAGAAAGATGCCGAAAACTTTGAAGATTATCAAATTAGTATTGAGAATCTGAGAGATAAATTACAAAGTGGAGTATCTAAAGCAGAACTACCTGAACCTGAACTAAGGTCTCATTGAGAAATGCTAAACCTACTCTTAGATATGAACTTTTACATTTGAGGCTTAACACCTTGGCTAGATTGAGAGAAGAGGTGAGGCGGCATGAACTATTTTTTTCTGATCATATAGGACAATCAAACCGATTTAAAAATAATTTGTTTAAAAATAACGCTTCAGAAATGAATCATTCAGATCTTGAAGACAATAGCATTGATAAAAATATTTCTGAGGTTGACAATAAGTCCTTGGAGTTTATCTGTTGAAATTGTTATTCAAAAGGACACCGTTATGAGGATTGTTTAGAAGATAGGCGTATTTTTTGTTATGGGTCTGGACGTAAAGATACTCTAAAGCCAAAATGTCAAAACTGCAATCCTTCGGGAAACTTGTCACGAAATGTGATCAAGAACACCTTAAGGTCACATCCGAAGTAACTTCTAACGAAACTCTTTCCATTGGTATCCAAACTGAATTTGATAATGATTATGAAACAAACTTCTTTAACTTTTTAGATGAATTTAAACCGGAACTCAGACATATTCTACCATACTATATTCGATTATTAAACTATTTGAGAGTCAAATGAAAAATTTTTGGAAATCGATTTGGCAAACCTAAACATTCTACGGAGAAATTGCGTGATTTTTGGAAAACTATAATTTCTAATAGACTTAAATTTAATAATTCGATCGTTGTAGGTGACGATGACAGAATGTATCTGGACTTAACTCTTTTTGAATGTAAATACCTTGCTTTATTAGATTCGGGTGCTACGATCAGTTGTATCGGGAACTTATTCCAGGTCAGGGAAACACGTAATTGATACGAAAGGTTTTAAGAATTGTAGGGGAAATATTAGAACAGCCAATGGGTCTTCTTGTAAAGTAATAGGTAAATTTACAACCGAACTTTCATACCGCAATCACACAGATCGTATAGAATTTTTTGTGTGAGTAAATGAGCCATCCAAGGACCCACCCATTTCGGCGAGCTTGGTAAGAGTCAGTAATATGAGCACCCACGTGAGACAATACGTAGACACCACATAAATTGCCACTACCACAGTTAAA
Source organism: Crataerina pallida (assembly GCA_949710015.1). NCBI lineage: Eukaryota > Metazoa > Arthropoda > Insecta > Diptera > Hippoboscidae > Crataerina > Crataerina pallida. The sequence goes on from OX453290.1 coordinate 14,768,984, forward strand.
CTACAACATACGAGTATGTTTTATTCCAAATCGAGTCATTAATGCACCAAACTCGTTTGATTTAAACTGAGAACCATTGTCAGTCAAATCCGTTTCTGGCACGCCAAAAGTATAAAAAACTGAATTTTCCAAGTAAGCAGTGATCAATTTGGTCGTAAATAATCAACAACAATCAAAATTCCGATATTATCTTTTTCCGAGCGAGGATATGGACCTATTAAATCCAAACATATCTTCTGAAAGGGACGATCAGCAGAAAGTGGACGCCCCATTGGTGGTTTAAAAACACAATTGGGATATTTGGTATATTTGCAAACTTCACAATTTGAGACCAAATCTATTATATCTGAAACAATTTTTGGCCAAAACAAATACCTCTTAATCTTCTCTACCGACTTACTTATTCCACAGTGAGCTGATGTTGGTGAATTGTGGGCTTCTTGTATAATTCCTAATCGTAATTCTTTAGGTACCAAATGTTACTCTCTGTCTCTCCGTCCCTATAGAATCCTCTTTTTTTATAAACAAAGCCATCTACTGAGCCTTTTCGTTCCAAACAAACTTTTTATTTTTCTTCAAGAATTCCGTAAGTGGAAAAGTAATAAAAGCAAAATTTTCAATAAATACCAGCCAGAGAGTCCGAGAAAACTCCTTAGCTGTTTAACCGAAGTAGGAACAGAAAATTCTTGGATAGATTTAATCTTATCAGGATCGGTTTTAATTTCTCTCTGACCTACGATAAAACCCAAATACTTAACTTCCTTTATACAAAATTTTGAATTTGCCAAAAGGCATTTTTCAATCGACTCATAATGCCTTCGAGATGAGGTAGGGGATATGCATCCTTTACAGTATGCTTGTTGATGACACGAGAATCTAAACATAAACGGTTTTTAGCTCCCTTTCTAACCATAACACAATTACTGCTCCATGGACTTGTGGATTCTTCGATAACGCCTTATTTCAACATGTGATCTATTTCATTAAACATTATTTTCTCAATAGCTGGTGACACGGGCCAGTGCCTCTGTTTTATAGGTTTTGTATCTCATACATCTATTACATGCTATAACACACTCGTTCTACCTAACCCATCCCGTTCAAAGGATGGAAACATTTCAATAACCGATTTTAATCTCACTGTTTCATGCTCATTAAGAATATGTAATTCAGGAGTTTCGAGATTCTTTTCAGCTTTGCCCGTATCAAGTTCTAAAACGCCACCAATCTTAATATTATTACAGAGTATATCAGACAAACCGAACTTAGTCCAAAAATCAATACCTAAGTAAATATCTTGTTGTAAATCAGGTATAATGAAAAATTCTATACGATCTGTGTGATTATGGTATGAAAGTTCGGTTGTAAATTTACCTATAACTTTACAAGAAGACCCATTTGCTGTTGTAATATTGTGAGAAGGGAAAACTCTTTTTCCCATCACATATATTATTTTTTAACTTTGTACTTATAAAAAATAATGATTATTAATAGGAGTAGGCTCTAAATTCTGTAGTTATGTAGTTTTTCACATTTTTTTTTTTTTTCTATACAAAGGAAGGATAAGTTATACAAGAACTTAGTCGAGTTGAGACCAAGGAAAAAGACAAACAGGCCATAAAGATTTATGTATAAATAAAAATGAAAATAAATATATGTTTAATAATAAAAAATTAAGCGTACTGAAAGAAATTTAATGTGGCGATACTCCGGAAACTGACGGCTTTCACCCCTGCAACTGAAATCATCGTTACAATATTTCCCCTACAATTCTTAAAACCTTTCGTATCAATTACGTGTTTCCCTGCCCTGGAATAAGTTCCCGATACAACTGATCGTAGCACCCGAATCTAATAAAGCAAGGTATTTACATTCAAAAAGAGTTAAGACCAGTTACATTCTGTCATCGTCACCTAAAAGGATCGAATTATTCAATTTACGTCTATTAGAAATTATAGTTTTCCAAAAATCACGCAATTTCTCCGTAGAATGTTTAGGTTTGCCAAATCGATTTCCAAAAATTTTTCATTTGACTCTCAAATAGTTTAATAATCGAATATGGTATGGTAGAATATGTCTGAGTTCCGGTTTAAATTCATCTAAAAAGTTAAAGAAGTTTGTTTCATAATCATTATCAAATTCAGTTTGGATACCAATGGAAAGAGTTTCGTTAGGTGAACCCCTCGAAGTTACTTCGGATGTGACCTTAAGGTGTTCTTGATCACATTTCGTGACAAGTTTCCCGAAGAATTGCAGTTTTGACATTTTGGCTTTAGAGTATCTTTACGTCCAGACCCATAACAAAAAATACGCGTATCTTCTAAACAATCCTCATAACGGTGTCCTTTTGAATAACAATTTCAACAGATAAACTCCAAGGACTTATTGTCAACCTCAGAAATATTTTTATCAATGCTATTGTCTTCAAGATCTGAATGATTCATTTCTGAAGCGTTATTTTTAAACAAATTATTTTTAAATCGGTTTGATTTTCCTATATGATCAGAGAAAAATAGTTCATGCCGAATCACCTCTTCTCTCAATCTAGCCAAGGTGTTAAGCCTCAAATGTAAAAGTTCATATCTAAGAGTTGGTTTAGCATTTCTCAATGAGACCTGAACTAATTCTGCTTTAGATACTCCACTTTGTAATTTATCTCTCAGATTCTCAATACTAATTTGATAATCTTCAAAGTTTTCGGCATCTTTCTGTTTCCGTTTCATAATTTTCTCCCATATGTCAAAGTCCGAATGGTGTTCATCAAATCTTCTTCTTAATTCGTCACATAAAGTATTCCAAGAAAACTGAGGACATTGCTTATGAAATGAAAATGAAAAAGAACATGTAAGTTATCACATAGTGCTCTAGAATCACTACCAAGTTTTTGTTTAGTTACGTTCCTCGGAATCCGTACCAAAATTTATGAGCACCACAGCAAAATGAAACTGCTTTTCCAAATCCAACTTAAAAGTACACATATTTTTTTTTTTTTATTTGTATTAAACGTTCGCCATCTCTATATGTTCTACATGCTTCACAAGTACATTAAGTGACGAGAAGGAACACCAATAATCCTAAAAAGAATGTTTTTTGTTGTGTGTTATAAAAAACTTTTCTCCACCACTGGCCATTAATTTTATTCGTAGACTGCTCTGTTTTATTTTTAAACATGTATTGGAATTCGCTTATGCACACATGTATGGCAGAAAAAATCCTCAAATTTTACTTGTTCACGTCCATTTTGATCGAACCGGTTATGTGTAGCATGTCTAATTATGTGACACTGATCTTATACGCAGCGTTTTTTTTTTTTATTATTTCTTATTTTTGCACATCATGCAAGTTTATTAACAAAGAATCACACGTGGAAAAAATATATATATATAAAAAGTTAGTTCTCCCTTAGCGTGTCCGATCCTTTCGACAGCCAAAACTCAACTTCCCAAATTTTCGATTTTAAAGCTCAGATCTCTCTCAAAGCTTTTTCAAATAGCCAATCACAACCCGACATTTGTCAGGCCCTCATGGCACGATCGATTCTTTCTTCTTTCCTCTTTGTTTTTTTTTCGAATAGTCATGATTGATGGAAGGCAACTAAGGGAAATTTTTCTTTAAATTATCTCTTCACGTGAAAGGGCGTTTATCAGATTAAATTTATTCACTACACCATTTAGAACGTTGTTGTGGGGATGTCAGGTATTCTTGATGCCATTTCTTCCAAAAGCTTTGATACATGCACTGGATATGTTTCCAATAGTTTAGCTGGCTGACCTTACAATTTATTATGTCTGCTTCAGAGATTAAAGTATAGGGCCTTCCTATCAGGAAATGTGCTGGAGATAAATATTCCACGTCAGTGTCTGGTGCGCTACCTTGTGGTCGAGAATTAACAACGGCTTCTATTTGTGCGAGTAAAGTGATCATATATTCAAGAGTGAGAATGGATGCACCAATAACTCTACGTAAGTGACCAGTTATAAATGTATTTCAAAAGTTACCATACAAACAAATAAAAAAATGTAGCCTTTAGACATTCTTGGGCACCTACCCGCGTGAATTTTCAGCATTAATGGTCCAGCGTAATCGCACCCAGTATTCTCAAACGGATATGCTTGCCTAACACGAACTGATGGTAAATCAGTCATTTTTTAATGATTGTTATGTTGTGTCTGTCTAAAGCACTTTATGCATTTATGTGTTAATTGCAGAATCAAATTTCTAGCTCCTAGTATCCAGTATTGTTGCCTTATGATAACAAAAAGTGACGAAACGCCCGGATGAAGACATCGATTGTGCTCATATATAAGATAATCAATTGCGCCACCTTGTTATTCTTTGTTATTATTTGTTTCTGGTGGAAGCTGAGAATTATCAATTCGACCACCAACCCAAATGATATCATTTTTACCAATATAAGGTGAAAGCTTGCGAATTTTAGAATTTCGTGGTAACTCTATTCCAGCTTGTAGACATTCTCGTTGGAAAATTGATTAAGAGCATCTAATGCAAGTAGTTTTAGTTAGATTTAAGTCATCAAGTTTTAGTTGAACTGTTTTTGCTATTTTTTTGTTTTTATGTTGTGTTAATGAAGCGATGAACATATGGTATAATATGCAAAAGTTGTAATCGATTTTCATCATATATTCTTTTGGCTACTAAAGTTGCTACCGAATGTTTAATCCATTTTGTATATCAGATTCACTTTCATGCTGCGGGGACCACGTTAATGCTTGTTTCTCCCAACTAGGTGTTTGTAGACATGGCGGTCCTTTCCACCTTAAATTAAAATGTATAAGTTGTTCGGCCATTGATAACCATCCAAAAATCAATGTGTATGTTAAAATGTTTAAATGTTTAAATGTTTAAATGTTTAAATGTTTAAATGTTTAAATGTTTAAATGTTTAAATGTTTAAATGTTTAAATGTTTAAATGTTTAAATGTTTAAATGTTTAAATGTTTAAATGTTTAAATGTTTAAATGTTTAAATGTTTAAATGTTTAAATGTTTAAATGTTTAAATGTTTAAATGTTTAAATGTTTAAATGTTTAAATGTTTAAATGTTTAAATGTTTAAATGTTTAAATGTTTAAATGTTTAAATGTTTAAATGTTTAAATGTTTAAATGTTTAAATGTTTAAATGTTTAAATGTTTAAATGTTTAAATGTTTAAATGTTTAAATGTTTAAATGTTTAAATGTTTAAATGTTTAAATGTTTAAATGTTTAAATGTTTAAATGTTTAAATGTTTAAATGTTTAAATGTTTAAATGTTTAAATGTTTAAATGTTTAAATGTTTAAATGTTTAAATGTTTAAATGTTTAAATGTTTAAACGTTTAAATGTTTAAATGTTTAAATGTTTAAATGTTTAAATGTTTAAATGTTTAAATGTTTAAATGTTTAAATGGCTCACTGAGCTCTACACCATGTTTGGAGTGCGGTTTGCACGCCTCTCTCTTTCTAGCATTCTACGCCTACCCATGACGAAGATTATCCAACGGCTTGCGATGTCGCAGTTTTCCGGGGATGCAAGCATTATTTCACTTATATTGGCTACCGTTATGGAACTGTTAGTTAGTGCCTCTGCTGTTCTACGCTCCCTTATAAACCGTGGATATGTGAAGAACACGTGTTCGGCATTTTCTAAGTGTCCATCACTTGTCGGAAAATAAGGGTCATCCTCATGCCCAAAGCGGTGGAGATACGCTTTGAAGCAACCATGCCCGCTAAACATTTGTGTGAGGTAGAAATTTACCTCGCCGTACCTCCTGTTTAGCCAGGGTTCGAGCCGTGGAATGATTGTATGCGTCCATCGACCTTTTGTTGACGATGTCCATCGTAGTTGCTATTCTAACAGGCTTACCTGTCTGGCCCTGGCCCTGGCCCTGTCTTACCTGTTCGGGTCCCTTTCCGCTTTGAAGGAGCGGAGTCAACTAGCTTCTCTACCTTTATTAGTAGATTGATTGGGATCATCCCAGCAATGACATGATGCTTTATCCGATACTGTCCGGAAACCGCAGCATACCCGGAGTGCCGCTAATCTGTAAATTGGCTCAATCATCTTCCGGTACGTTTTGAACCTCATAGCACCAGCCCAAACACTAGCAGCGTATAAAATTGAACTTTTGACCACCTCCATAAGGACCCGCCTTTGGGGTTGCTTAGGCCCTTTGGTATTTGGTAGGATACGAGCTAGCGAAGCACATACCTTCCCTGCCTTACTCTTTATATAGTCCAGGTGGTATCTAAACGACAGCCTGTCCTCGAGCGTCACACCTAGATATCGTAGATCTCTTCTCGACTTTATAACTTGATCACCCACCATTATTGTGACCTGCTCAACACGCTTGCGGCTGGATATCAGAACGGCCTCCGTCTTAAGATTTGCCAGGCTAAGACCCATCGTTTCAAGCTACCTCTGCACCATGGTAATAGCTATATTCGCCATTCCTTCGATTCCAATAATGTGTTTGGCTACAATGGCTATTGCTACGTCGTCCGCAAAGCCTATTATTCTAGCAGTTTCTGGAACGTTGAGTCAGAGAATACCATCATACATGACATTCCATAGCAATGGCCCTAGAACAGAGCCTTGTGGGACTCCTCCTGTGACTTGGTAGGTTCGTTTACCTTCTATGGTGCCATACACTAGAAGTCTGTGGCTTAGGTAGCTAGCAACTATTTTTAACAAATAGAGAGGTACATTTATTCTCCGTAGGGCCTCTACTATCATATCCCATCGCAACGTGTTGAATGCATTCTTGATATCTAATCTAACTACCAGACAGTATTTCTTTTGCTCGTGTTTCCACCTTCTACCTTCAATGGCGTTGGCAGCCAATTTAATCACCGTGCCGATTGAATCGGTAGTAGATGTTCCCGTTCTAAAACCAAACTGGTTATCGGAGATGCCTCCTAATGCTTCTATTTTCGCTGATAACCTGTTTTTTATCACCTTTTCGAGCAATTTGCGTACTGAGTCAATCATACAGATAGGGCGGTAGCCAGCCGGGTCATTTCCTGGGTTGACCCTTTTAGGGATCAACACCAGTTTTTGTAATTTCCAAATAGTTGGAAATATCCCTTCTTGGAGACAGCTGTTAAAAACCCTAATAAACAAATCAGGTTTTGTCTTTACCGCCACTTTTAGGACACTGTTTGGTATACCATCAGGCCCCGGCGCTTTTGTATTACTGAAAGACTTAACAGTCTGGGCAGAATGAAACGCAGTGTTTTGTAGTTATCGAAAAAGTAAGTGAAGAATTTATGAAAAGTTTATTGACAAAATAAACAAAAGGTTCTAACAAATCTTTTCGTAAATACTACAAATACCTAGTACAGTAGTTTTGTAACATAATGTGTCTAATACCCCCACTCGAACAGATTTGTTTTAACCTTTTAATTTGATGTTAACCCCATAGCCGATGAACAAAAAATATGTTTATCTATAGGAACAGGTTTCGTTAAATTGTCGGCCACCATATTTTGTGTTTCTATGGCTTTGAAACAAACGATGTTATTTTCTTTCTTCTCTCGAACAAAGTGATGACGCACATCAATATGCTTTGTTCTAGCCAAATATTTGCTCGTAGAAGCCAAATGTTGTCTGTAAAAACTGCGGTTGGAACATCTTTAAATTCTGGGTTAAGTTCGCTATCTAATCCTCGTAACCAAACAGTCTCCTGAGTTGTTGCAGACAGAGCCATGTATTCAGCTTCTGTAGTAGACAAGGCAATTGTTGGTTGACGTTTTGATGCCCAAGAAATTGCGCCACCTTGAAGTAAGCAAACATAACCCGTTACGGAACGCCTCTCATCGATGTCGCTTGCCCAATCTGAATCGGAATATACTTGAAAACCATCGATAGACGACTTTGAATACTTTAATTTAAAATCCTTGGTTCCCTTCAAATAACGAAGAACCCTTTTAACTGCTGACCAATGCTCTTGACCAAAGTAATTATTAAATTTACTAAGGTTGTTTACTGCGAAACAAATGTCAGGTCTCGTGCATTGAGAAGCAAACATTAGACTACCAATTGCTTGCTGATAAGGTATTCTCTTCATATATTCTTCTTCATCCTTTGTTTTAGGGGCCTTAGGTTTGGATAATTTGACATTAACATCGAAAGGCGTTGACACGGGATTACAATTAGTCATGTTGAATCTTTCTAATAAGTCGTTTATATAATTTTCTTGATCTAAATATATATCATCTCCTTTCCGGGTAATTCTTATTCCTAAGCATTGTTTAGCATCGCCAATTATTTTCATTTTGAAATTGCTCATCAATTTGGATATTAATTCATCACGAAAATTTTTATCATTGCTAAATATCAGGATATCGTCTACATATATTGCTACAAAAGTCATCTTCTCATTTGAATGATTGTAGTAAACACACGTATCCACTTTGGAACGTTTCAAGTTGTATGTTCTAAGAGCTCCGTCCAACTTAGTATTCCATACAAGACTTGATTGTTTCAGGCCATATATAGCCTTTTTCAACTTAAGTACTTGTCCATGATTACCAACACGTATGCCCTCGGGCCTTTCAATATATATGTCTTCACTTAAGTCTCCCTGAAGGAAAGCAGTGACTGCATCCATTTGAAATATCTCTAAACCGAACTTGACAGATAAGGCCATTAAGTATCTTATGGAGGTATATCGTACAACAGGTGAAAAGACTTCTTCGTAGTCTATTCCGTGTTTTTGTGCATAACCTTTTGCGACCAAACGTGCCTTATAGCGAACGGTATTCTCTTGCTCCTTTTTAATTTTGAACACCCACTTTGTCTTCACTACGTTTACATTATTCGGTTTATCTACAACTTCCCAAGTTTTATTTTCTGTTAAAGAGTCGATTTCGTTTTTCATTGCTTCCTGCCATTTCCGTTTGTCTGTCCGAGATAATGCATCTTTAACTGTCAAAGGATCTGATGTGATATCAATTTCATCCTGTGTAACTGTGAAAGCTTTTCGGTTGTAAACTATTCGAGATTTGTTTCTCAATCTTTCACTCCTACGTGGGACCACTACTTCATTTTCGGTATCCCCCACTTCAGAAGTTTCGTCCTCAAATTCATTTAAATCATTCATTTCTCCCCCTTCAGGTTCATTCATTTCTTTTGATGAACATGACATGAAATCATTATCTATTTCAACAACGGGTTGGTCAGTGTGAACTGTAGTTACGTAAGTAGGATTAATTACTTCTTCAGGTTGCATTTGCCCTTTATAGTGAAAGTCATTTTCATGAAAAACAACATCACGGCTAACAAACACATCTTTTCGCTTAAAACTGTACAAACGGTAATCTTTAGAAGTTTCTGAGTACCCCACAAAAATTGTTTTTTCTGATTTAAAATCTAATTTGCGACGTTTTTCTTTGGGAATATGCGACATTGCAGTACAACCAAAAATACGAAAATAGCTTACATTTGGTTTCTTTCCTCCCCACAATTCTTCAGGGGTTTGATTTAGCCTTTTACGTGGCGATCTATTAATTAAGTAACAAGCGGTATTTACAGCTTCTGCCCAAAAAAACTTAGGCATGTTTGCATCAAACAGCATCGCTCGAGCCTTTTCCAATAAATTACGATTCATCCTTTCGGCAAGACCGTTTTGTTCAGGCGTGTACGGTACAGTGGTTTGATGTATGGTACCATATTTCTTTAGTTCAATTTTCATTGCCTTGTTCACATACTCGGTTCCATTGTCCGTACGAAGAATTTGAATGGAAGCCCCTTTTTGGTTTTCCACTTCTGTTTTGAACTCACGAAAACAATTTAAAACTTCATTTTTATGTTTAATGAAATATACATACGCTTTACGGGTAAAATCATCTATAAAAGTGACGAAATAAAGACTTCCTTTTATTGATTTTACCTCCATCGGTCCATATACATCTGAATGGATTACGTGGAGCGGTTTTGAAGACCTGGAACCTTCTTTGGGGAAGCTTCTTCTGTGTTGTTTAGCTTTATCACATACTTGACAAGATAATGCATTTTCTCCTTTGGTACTCATACCATTCACAAGACCATTTTCAAGTAATTTGATATTCTCTGTTCCTAAGTGTCCATAACGACGATGCCAAAGATTATGATTATTACTTTGTCCAATGTAAGCTTGTTTAGTATCAATATTCAGTTTGTACAGCCCATTTACAATAGACGCGGTAGCAATAATTTCATCTTGAGAATTCCTTATTTGACATCCTTGTTTGTTGAACACTACTGTATTATTTTTGTTAACAATTTTGGCAATGGATAACAAGTTCACACCCAAGTCTGGTACATATAAAACTTCATGCACTTGTATTTTTCTAGAACCTCCTGGAGTACTACAGCTGAGTTCAACTTCGCCTTTTTTGTCCGCTTTCATTGTTGCATTATTTGCTGTCTTTATTTCACCGTCGAACATTTCATCATTCGTTAAGTACGATAAATCTGATGTCATGTGGTCTGTAGCTCCACTATCAATGTACCACTCTTTAGAAAACTTTTGAGAACGATATGCAGCAAACATTGAATCACCATGGTACTTTGCAGATTTGTTTTTAGGTTTGGAGGGACAAAGAGAAGCAAAATGTCCCACACCCTCGCAATTAAAACAACGAACGTTTTCCTTTTTAAAATTTCTTTTGTTTTTCGGCATACTAGACTGATGGGCTTTATGATGATGCGACTTTTTGGAAATTAAAGCAGAATTCACATGTGGCTCAATTTTCACATCTTGAAGAAGTTTCATTTTTATTTGGTCAGCGGAAATTGGTTTACCATTGCTTCCAATACTCATTATCATTGGTTTATATTGATCTGGTAGACCCTTTAATAGTAGGCTGCCAATCCATTCATCGTTTACAACAAAACCAATCTCGTTTAACTTCTGTGCTGTTGATATGATTTGGTTCACATAATCTTCTATAGATGAACACTCCAACAATTGAACAGAACACAACTTTTGCAACAAGCCAATCCTTCTGTCCAAGCCACTATCTTGAAAGAGATTCTTTAAAGCTGACCACACTTCTTTTGCGGATTTGGCATCTCTAACATGCACGTACAGACTTTTATCTAAAGCCATTACCATTCTACAGCGGGCATTTTTGTCTTTTACAGCATCTATCTGTGCGCCTTCTTCTGGTTCCACGCACTTCCAGGAATCGTCTAATTCCAATTGTGTCTTCATGGCAAAACTCCATGTCGACCAGTTTTCTGAGCCGACAAGTTTCTCTATATGGTTTACCGTTGTAACCGAATTCATAACTCTTTATTTTAAACTCACAAGCACCCTGGGCCCATAACCTCTGGGCAGAATGAAACGCAGTGTTTTGTAGTTATCGAAAAAGTAAGTGAAGAATTTATGAAAAGTTTATTGACAAAATAAACAAAAGGTTCTAACAAATCTTTTCGTAAATACTACAAATACCTAGTACAGTAGTTTTGTAACATAATGTGTCTAATAAACAGCATCCAGTATTTCGCTCTCTGTGGTGTCCTGCGGGTCAATAGTATTTGCTGAGTCAACAGGCTCGCCATGATTAACGTCCTGTCGTGGAAATAGGTTTAGGACTATACTTTCCAATATTTCCGGATCTGTTGGTGGCATCTCAGAAAAACACTTTAGTTTTTTTAATACTAACTCGTAATCTTTGGTCTAGCTCTTCCAGGAGATTATTGAAGCAACTGCGTTTACTCCTACGTATAGCGATTTTTTAAAGTTGCCTTTTCCTACACATTGCAACATCACACGCACTCGCTAGATGGTTCGAAAGTTGCTTCGCCATCTCTTCGACATCTCCTTGTACACGCACATCGCTAAAAAATACTGTAAAGGCTGCTTCATCGAAGGTAGTTATTTTCCATGCCGGCCAGCTATCTCTCTGTATTTGGTGGTTACCTGTAGATGCTGTCTGCAGATCAATGATAACCGCCTTGTGATCACTGTATGTGAATCCGTCGGAGAGTTGCCAACGCGAACTTGTGGCTAGTACACTACTCACAAATGTGATATCAATGATAGAGCTGCGACCATTCCTCTCAAAGGTTGCACGGTTCCCCTCATTGAGCAGTACTACGTCCAGCTGGGCCATGGACTTGAGTAAGACTCGCCCTCTGTCATTTGTCCTTATGGAGCCCCATTCTGTGGCGCAGGCATTAAAGTCCCCCAAATACATTCCATATCCAGTGCGGGCAAATCTTCTGACAACCATATTGCCGCATAGTTTCCTGCATCGGAGAACCACCCAGCGGTCTGCAACCTTCTGAATGGCTCACTTATCAGGACTGGGTCGGTATTTAGCTCCCGTGCCATTTGTAGGAGCAAATCTTGGGCTGCTTCGTAGTGATTGAGATTTAGCTGGATCAATCTCATAGTTTAGCTGCGTTAGGGATGAGTTTATATGTGAAATAAAACTATGTAGTTAGTTTGTTAAACATTTGCGGTTTTCTGTCACAGCCTTTTTGAAGAGAGGACGCCGCCCACTTCCAGCAATGTGTTTGGCGTCCACTTCAGGCTTATCTTTACAGAGCATACACAATGGATCACCTTAGAAAAATGGCCCTCTTCACCGCACCTCTGACACAAATTAGAACGATCGATTCTGTTTTAACAGTTTCAAATTCCAGGCATTTAAAGCATTTTATTGGACTTTTCTGTTCTCTTATGCGACATATTACCCACCCAGCCAATTCTGATTTTTGCTTTCTCTAGTAAGGCTTTTGCTGTATCTCTCGGTGCTCTCACAGTAGCAATATGTGTATTGCCGTATGCTCGCCTCAGTGAAAGTACTTCCCAGCTAATATTTTTGCTGCCACCAAAGTGAGATGTTATAGCTATATCAACGTCCTCTTTAGTGGTAATTTTATCAACATCCTTGATTTCTATTATATGTCGATCCGTTAGTGATATCACGGGTACACGGTCCCCTAGAGAATCGCTTATCATGTTTCTCATCTCCGTGGTTTTGCCCCTACCTTTATTCAACTGTAGCAACAGATCGCCTTTTTGGGTCTTTCTAATCTTGGTGACGTTTTGGCTAATGCCACTGAGCTTGGGATCCGTTTTTACTTTCCGTAAAATCTCCGCATACGTCGATTTACCTGTGATTTCAATTATGATGGCATCGGGCTTGGAGCCAGCAACCTTACGGGCCTTGTTATCAGAAATGATTTCCACTTTGCCCTGGGTTCGTTTCGTTCCGCTATTAATTATCCCTTCGTTTACTTTGGGCTTTAGACTTTTTTTGTTTGTTTGCCTGTCCCTTACCTCAGATTCATTCCCCAATGCTTTTCGAGGTTGTCCTTCGCTGAAATATTTTCCACGTTGTTCCCTACTTTTAAGCGGGGGCGACGTTTGCGTGACTGAATTTTTACTGTCGCCTGTGTGTGATACCTCCTCAACTGACTCCTTGTGCAAAACTGCTAGGGAATCAATTAATTCACGCATTGGAGTGTGGATCGAAGGCCTTCCTCCACCTATCATTTCTATCTTTGATTTTTCACCTAGCTGCATCAGGGCACTTTTCCTATACCATGATTAGATTCGCTCAATTTTGGCGGTGACGAGTTTGACCTGGCATGTATCGATGTCGCTCCCAGTTTTTCGAGTGATCTAGCCATCCGATTGCTCCGTTTGAATGGATCAATATCTGCCTCTTTTCCAGAGGCATCCTCTTGTTCTGCGACCACTCCCAGCGACGTTACCTTTACTGTGCTTAATTCAGCGACAATTTAATCAGTGAACTGTTATTACGTTATCTTTGTTTAAATAAAAAGATATATTCACAGTACACAAAGAAATTTGGGTACCGTTGGCTTTTTTTTTTCTAAACAAATTTATTTATAGATTTTTCCGCGAATATGACTGCACTACTCAAGAAAGAATCAATCAATCAATTTAAATGTTTAAACATTTAAACATTTAAACATTTAAACATTTAAACATTTAAACATTTAAACATTTAAACATTTAAACATTTAAACATTTAAACATTTAAACATTTAAACATTTAAACATTTAAACATTTAAACATTTAAACATTTAAACATTTAAACATTTAAACATTTAAACATTTAAACATTTAAACATTTAAACATTTAAACATTTAAACATTTAAACATTTAAACATTTAAACATTTAAACATTTAAACATTTAAACATTTAAACATTTAAACATTTAAACATTTAAACATTTAAACATTTAAACATTTAAACATTTAAACATTTAAACATTTAAACATTTAAACATTTAAACATTTAAACATTTAAACATTTAAACATTTAAACATTTAAACATTTAAACATTTAAACATTTAAACATTTAAACATTTAAACATTTAAACATTTAAACATTTAAACATTTAAACATTTAAACATTTAAACATTTAAACATTTTTGTAACAGTCTTGAATTTTAATTAATTAATGGAAATGTGAGAATGTATATATATATATGCTTTGCTATATATTTACGTAACACTTGCTGTCAAATGGTGGTGCCTTTAGTGATGACGATGATGATAATAGGTCATGTATCACTACAAGTGATGGAACAGCTTCGGCAGTATAAACAAAAAGGACAAACAGAAGAAAACATCAAAAAACCATTAATCTTGGGCAAACTAAATAACTATAAATGTGTGTTTGTTTCATGAAATTAGCGTGTTCGGGTCAAGATAACAATATATATTTTGGTTCACTAAAAATAAAAAAATATGAAATCTTTGAAAAGGTTATAATCGATTAAGTAAATTTCTTTTTATACCCATCATGATATGTATTTTTGAGTATATTACATTTGGTCAAAACGCTCACAACGCCCGAAAGGAGGTTTCGGAGATCTCACAAAGTCCTTGTCTGTCCGTCCTTTTGTTCAGGTGTGCGTGTTCTGTGCTAACCATGCTCCTGGTCGCTAAAATTGAGATGTCGATTTCAAATTTGTCGAATATGCTTGAACTTTTTATATGTTGGTTGGTATTGAAATTGAGAAAAATCGACCAAGCGACATGTTAACAATGCAATAAAAACAGAAAAAGTAGAAATTTTCTAAATCAATTTTCGTCATTAGTTATAAAGTGCAAAAGATATTTTGATATACATACTAATGGGGAATTGCATCGATTATGAGCATTCAATATTTGGTGTCAGTTAAATGTATGTGTTTTTCACTTGTTTTATTTTACAGTACAACACATTATTTAACAATCGCACCTTCTCTATTCTATAAGCAACACTTTTTTGACCTTAAATGCTGGGTATTGTAAACGTATGGTGAATATTTTTAACGTCTCACATTTTAATAGAATATTGGCTAACAAACTTGATTACCTAGTAATATTGAATCAATTGTTTATACATTAAGAGTTAATCAATCAACAGCAAAGGTTTTCAAAAAAACAAGTCAACGAGTCAACTTCCCCATAGAAGTTGTACATTAACAAAAGTTGCAAAAAGCAGTAACTAAAATACCACATCATAAAAGATTATGGATCATCTTTTGCTAATGGTTATGTTACAGGGGATGAACAAAATAACGCGCAGTTTACGTGTCAAGTCTTGTAGGTTATATTTCAGTGTATTATACGCTTTGTTCTGCGACGGTTAAAATAAGCGATCGGTGAAATGTGTGATCTCATGACAACATACACATTGAGATATTGAACTGAAATTTTGATGCAGACAATTTCTACACGAGTGCGCATTATTGGTATTTTTAATGAGCAACTTCGCTTGATATACACGCTCGCGAATGCTAATAAAACACAAAATATTTTCTAGCTCATCATGTCCTTGATGTCGCAACAGTTAAGATATTGATATAAAATTTCGTACTAATAATAAATAATAGTTATGTTAGAGGGTTTTATCAGTCCATGCATCCGCCTACAATGTTCAATGACATGCACAGTTTTTGATAGTTGTCCTTTACTACAGAGCTTTAAACATAAAAAGTTTCCAGAATATTAACCACGCCCACTTTATTTTATTTATTTATTTGTTTTTTTATTTAAAGATTCATCCACACAACAGGACTTGCGTCTTATAGTTTAAAGTGTGAATGTACAATGTGTATATTATACATTATGTATGAGAACAGCATTGAGTAAATCTAGCATAAAATTATATACATATCATTATTATTATTATTATGGTCGCAACATTGAGAAAAATTAAAAACTAATACGCACATAAATGATGCATAGTGAAGAAAATAGATGTAAACATAGCAAAAAAATATTATTCTCTGAGGAGGACTTGGTATATTATTGAACTGAAAAGATGAAGGTCGCGTTGCAGCTGGCAGGCAAATGGCAAATCGTTCCAAAGACGTATGGCATTAATGAAATAGTGGTGTTCCGACAATGCTCGGCGAAATCTAAATTGGATCAAGTAACATCCCCGACTGGAACAGACAAAGCGAAGACGTTCAAACCAGTATAGATGACTTTGTGCAAAAATAAAAGACTACGGAGTTTGAGCAGCTGGTTAAGGTTAAGGCCGTAAAGTCCCGTCGAGTAGTCGGATATACGGTCATACCTTTTAAGATCGTATACATAACGTACAATGTTATTATAGACAACATTCAACACGCGTCTATGTTCATCATTACAATTAGAGAAAACCTCACATCCATACAACAATATTGGCATTAAATAAGTTTTGGCAAGAAGTACACGTATTTTATGCGGCAGGCACTTTTGTGTGGAGGAAAGCGTGCGTAGCATAAAGTAGGTTCTACCAACTACGTTATATATATGATAATCCCAGGATAATCTATTGTTAAAATATATACCGAGATTTTTGGCAGTAGAAACTTGCTCAATGGCATCGTTGTCTAGTAGTAGAGAAAATAACAGCGGTCCAAGTGTAGAGCCCTGCGGAACTCCACGTTTAACAGGAAGCTCGGAGGAGGCGCAGTCCTGACTAGTAACAAATTGCAACCTGCCAGTGAGATACGACTTAATGAGGCTTACGGCAGATAAAGAAAAATTGTATTGGTATTTAAGCTTTGAGCATAGTTGGCTTTAGAGTGATCTAGAAGTACCAGAAAAGCTGCCTGACCATCATCTAAGCTCATACGTATTTCTTCGCTAACATCAATAAGTGTAGTGATACAACTATGCTGACGGCGAAAACCAGACTGGTACTTGGTTAGTAGTCCACGACTGTTAATATATTTTAACATTTGGCCGTACAGTATATGTTCAAAAACTTTAGAAAGGTACGGTAGTATAGTGATTGGGCGATAATCATTAGTACTCTTAGGGATTGAAATAATTTTAGAGTGCTTCCAGTTTTTGGGGAAGCGACAGGAAGCAATGATGTAGTTGAAGATATGTATAGTAGTAATGTTGGCAGTATAATTTTGATGAACTTAGGATGAAGGTCGTCATATCCGATGGCGTTTGATTTAATATGAAGGCAGCTTTCTAACACCTCATGCTGTTCAACACATACAAATTCAAAGAAATTGAAATTAAACTGGCGGTTGTGTTCGTTCATATAAGAGTTTTCAGGATGCACTACAAAGTTACTAAAAAGTTGATTTAATTGATTCACGTCAAGGTTACTAGATGTGTGTTGTTTTTTAATATCAACACCCATACTTCGCATAACTTGCCATGTACGTTTACTACCACTGACTGCGTTGAATTTATTCTCATAAAATCTCTTTTTGGCATCAGCAATCTTTTTGTTAACAGTTCTACGAGCAATTTTGACACTCTCATACATTTCAGGTATTTTATAGCGGTTCCAGCGCGAAAAAAGTGTATTTCGTTGTTAAATTACGTTTTTAATTTCGTAATTAAACCATTTCTTACTAGAATTGGCAACAGTTGTTTTTCCGCGCTTTAAAGGAACAAATGTGTTAAAAAGCGTACGTACATTACTTTCTAGAAAATTAAGCTGTAGCTCAGCTGAAGGAATGTGAAAAATGTAGTCCCAGCTTAATTCCCGTATTGCTAAATCAAGGGCATTGTAGTTAATATCTGAGAAGTCACGATAAGCAAATGTTTGTGTGTCCACTTTTAGTGGACATATTATATATATTAATATTTTTTGCGGTTTATTTAGAATGTTTGACCTAGCTGACGCTGTAGTGTAAGTGTAAATTTAGAATAATTATTCTTATAAGTCGGGAACAAAGTCGTGAAAGTGGGCATGATTGGTTAAAGTAGGCGCTCATAGTAGTTAAAAATTTCAATTAAACAGTATTTACGTTTAATATATGTTATAACTTTATTCATAAATCTGTGAATAACTGTTTATAATAGTTTTATATTCGTGGATGTATTTTTGAATAAAATGTCTAATTGTGTAAGATGTATAAGATGTTTTGTATGAAAAACACTTCTTCTTGCTCTTCTTCTGACAAAAACTGTAAATGAGAGTAAATTAAAAACAAAGATAATGCAGTGTACTCGAACGAATGTTATGATACCATTTTCAACGAATGCGAATCTAATGCGTATGAGACTCATTCGATCTGCACGAATGTTATGATAAGGGCGAATATTATAGATTTGTGTATACCTAATGAACCTTTTTTACAGAACGGATATGATTGTTTATGAACATATGGCAACTTATCTCTTTGTTTTAAGATGGCATGTTTATGTACATACGCACAGAGAAAGTAGAAGCCAACATGAATTCGTTGTAACAACAGTTGAAGTTGAACAATAAATAAATTGTATCAATCAAAAATCGCGTGTTTTCTTATTTTGCCCATATAAAGTTAGTCCTTCTCGGTCGGATAAAAGGAAAAAAACATTGAATTATGGAAAAATAAAGAATTACGTGCAAAATTCTTCACTTTTATACCTTTGGTGCGCGAGTTACAATATGGTAACCCTTTTTATTTTCTTTGTTCAATATTGTACGTTATTTTCTTTAGTCTTAAGTACGCATTAAAGAAGAAAAGTTGTGTTTCTTATATCTAAATAAAGAATAAAGTAAAACATAATAAGGGTTTTTATTAAATAGAAACATAACTGGCGCAGTCGTTTCCTGAACCAAAATAACTAAAAAGTTATTTAAATAAATTTAATAAATTAGTAAATTAACTAAACCATAAATTGAAAAAACTTTAACTAAGTTCACTCTACTTATACAAACAGTTACTTGAAATCAAAGTCAACATATTCCTTTGTTTAAATCTACCGTTCATTACGTAAAAGGAAATAAACACAAGTAACAAAGATGTCGTTAACCTTTTCACTCGCTGAGCTAATTAAAGATGCTCAACGAATAAATGTCTTTTTGGGTGACAATGTGTATGCTTTGAGATCATTTATAAGGGAAGTGGAATCTGTCACTGAAATTACAAGACAGCTAACAGAAAACAACCAGGATGTTCTGAAGTATACCCACCAAAGGGTAATCTTGAACAAAATACAAGGTCCAGCTCTACATGCTATGAGGACATTGGGTCCAGATCCTAAGTGGGACGATATAAAAAAATCCTAATTTCTAATTTTGGGGTGAAGAAAAGCTACCATCAACTATATCAGGAGGCTTTTTCATGCGCAAACAACGATACCGTAAGTTATTTTAAAAATTTAAGATATCTTTTGTGAAAAGTAAACGAAAAATATGAATTTGATAGTGAAAAACCAGTAGAATTTAGCCCTGTTCATGCAGAAAAAGTTATTCTAAGAACATTCATGAACAACATTAATGTAATCATAAATAATAAATAAATTTAAGAGAAGCATTTTCTAAATTAGAAAATGAAGGTTAAGAAGAACAACAGGTAAAAATAAATATAAGGGCAATAGTTTTAAGAAAAATCTTAATCAAAATGTAATAATGAACAATATCCAAATTCAACATCAAATAGGCAAAAGGTTTACATTCCACAACAATGTTACCAGAATCAATTAAGTAATAATCGTGTTTTACAACAACCACCATCAAACCAATATAGACAATATCAATCAAACCAAATTAGACAACTACACCAATATACACCATACAATCAGAATTATATGCAACCAATGCATAACAATTAACGTTCCAATCGAACATATATCCAAAATAGAAACAATAATTATAACAATGAGCCTATGGAAGTAGATCACATAGCAATACAAACTAATAACAATTTTAACATGAATAATCATGTAAATGACGAACAAGTAAATTTTTATACAACAGCCTCAAAAAAGCATTACCAATAATAGAATTGACGATCAAACATGATAAAATAAAAGCTCTCATAGATACTGGCTCGACGACTTCATTACTTAATAAAAATAAATTACTTCAATATGAGCGTCTTCCACTTAACAATAAAATCTATTTCTATTCTTTAAATAATAAAACTAATATTACTGATGAAATTATAACTGAATTACCATTTGAATTTAATGAAGATGCCACTATGTCCTGGATATTGACTAATTTTAAGGATAAACAATTTGATGCTATTTTAGGACAGAACATTTTGAGACCACTAAAAGCTGAAAGCATTGTGCATATTCACAATGAAACAAATAGAATAAATAATAATACAATAAAGTTTCACTCTTCCTATACGTATTTTTTTGATGAAATAAATAAATTAGAAGTTTGCGATATTAATAACGAAGTTGAAGAGAATCTTTATAAACATTTAAAAGAAGAAGAAAAATTCGCTCTTAATAAAATTCTAAATAGTTTTCAAGATCTTATATATACAGAAAATATGAAACTGTCACATACAAATTTAATACAACATGAAATTAATACTACCACGGATAAACCAATATATACTAAAACTTTTCGTTTCCCTCAAATATACGAAAAAGAAATTTGTAAACAAATTAATGAAATGTTAAAAGATAGAATAATAGTAGAAAGCAAATCTCCTTATAATAGTCCTTTATGGATAATCCCTAAAAAGATCGACAATTCAAAAGAACAAAAGTATAGAATAGTAATAGATTACCGTAGTCTAAATAAAGTAACTATTGATGATAAATTCCCGATTCCGAATATTGATGACATTCTGAATAAATTAGGTAGAGCTCAATACTTTACAACCTTAGATCTAGTAAATTCTTGTTCGACAAGAAGACTGGTTGAAAACTGCTTTTTCTACTCCCTACGGATATTACGAATATGCGAGGGTGCCTTTTGGGTTAAAAAATGCTCCCGCCACATTTCAATACTGTTGAAAGATTTAATAAATAAAATTTGTGTTGTATATTTAGATGATATACTCATATTTTCTAGTAGCTTTCAAGAACATGTTAATAGTATAAATCAAGTTTTACAAAAATTAAAATGTGCTAATTTAAAGTTTCAAATAAATAAATGTAAATTCTTTGCTAAAGAATCTTTATATTTAGGTCATACTTTAACACCATCTGGCGTAAAACCAAATCCTTCAAAAATTAAAGATATTTTGAATCTAAAAGTGCCAAAAACAATAAAACAAATTAAATAATTTTTAAGTATAACTGGATACTACAGAAAGTTTATAAAGGGCTATTCTAAAGTAGCTTATCCATTGATAAAATACCTCAAAAGGGACATTAAATTAAATATTAATGATCCTAACTATATAAATGCTTTTGACAAATTAAAAAAAATAATAACTGAATCACCAATACTGAAGTATCCAAACTTTAACAGGCCATTCCAAATAGCTACAGATGCTAGTTCTAATGCTATTGGATCTGTTTTGCAACAGGATAAACACCCTCTATGTTATGCCAGCCGTACACTTAATGACCATGAAAAAAACTCTTCCGTAACTGAAAAAGAACTCTTAGCAATAGTATGGGCAACGGGATATTTTAGGCCATATTTATATGGGAACAAATTTGAAATATTATCAGACCATCAACCCCTTAAATGGCTATTTACAAAGTCACAAAATAAAAATATGAATCCTAGATTATACAGATGGATGATTAAACTAAGTGAATTTAACATAACAATAAATTATATCAAAGGTAAAGAAAAGTGGCAGAAATCAATGTGTTTACTAATGTATATAGAGACACATCATCTTTGTATAATAATGTTGATGATGATGATCTAACAATACACTCTCAAGAAGAAGATAGGCAAAATTATTTTCACATATTAGATACAGTTGTAAATAGATTTAAAATCCAAATAATTCTTACGGATAATGAAAAATCTGATTCAAAAATAGTACATATTAATACAAAAATATTTATAGACTCATCCGACTTAGAAAATAGTGTAAGATATATTAAAT
This sequence comes from Crataerina pallida, assembly GCA_949710015.1. Lineage (NCBI taxonomy): Eukaryota > Metazoa > Arthropoda > Insecta > Diptera > Hippoboscidae > Crataerina > Crataerina pallida. The sequence goes on from OX453290.1 coordinate 14,791,205, forward strand.
CAATATATATCTAAAGGGAAGATCGGAATATTTTCAGAAATGGACGATTCAAAATACAATGTCTTACAGCAAAAACTAATAGATTTTTATGGCGATAATAATAATATAAAATTCCTACGTTGTTCTAATCATGCAAAAGATATGGAATCTGAAAGTGAAACTTATAATTACATACATAACTACCATAAAAATGAAACAGGTCATACTAGTATTAATGAAAATTACAATGGATTGAAAAAAGTAATATATTTTCCTAATTTAAAGACTTTAATATAAACAACTATAGTACATACAGTAAAGCTAAATTTAATCGAAATCCTATTAAAGAAAAATTTAAACTAATCGAAACCTAAAGATATAAAAGAGATTGTACATATGGATATCTATACAAATTCGAAATCTAATTTCTTAACATTCATAGACCGGTTTTCCAAATTTGCGGCAGCATTTTACTTAGAAGATAGAAATAACCAAACTATAATAGAAAAATTAAGACAATATAAATCACAACGAGGACATTTTAAAAAATTAATTACAGATAACGAATTCAGAAGCATTAATATAAAAGGTTATTTAAATAATGAAAAAATTGAGTTACACTTAGTTAAACCAAATAGTCATACTGGTAATTCAGACATAGAAAGATTACACAACAGTTTAAGTTTTTAAGGAATAAAAGCAACATTTATATGGAATTCTAAGAGCATAAGTTACGAGTCCCATTCCAGACGCACCACCAGGTTCTGCAGAGGATTTTTGGCCAATACTGGATTTTCGGACCATTTTTTAATGAATTTGGAATAAAAACAACATTTATATGGAATTCTAAGAACATATGCACCACCAGGTTCTGGAGAGGATTTTTAGCCAATACTGGATTTTCGGACCATTTTTTAATGAATTTGGAATAAAAGCAACATTTATATGGAATTCGAAGAACATATGTTATGGGTCCTACTCCAGGCGCAACACAGAAAAAGACATCAGAAACTAAGGCAATAAGGCGGGGGCGTAACTTTTGTTTTCACTGGAGACTTTCGCCATATTTTTATAATTTTAACCTTTGGAAAGAGGGTATATTAAATTTGTCATTCCGCTTGCAACATTCGGAAGGAAGCGGCGGAGACACCACAGACTATATATATTCTTGCTCAAGATCAAAAACTGAATCAATTTAAACAATGTCCGTCCGCGTGTCCATGTGTTTGACTGTCCCTGACACTCTCACGGCCGTAATTTTTGAAATATCGAGCTGAAATTTGATACACATGTATTAGGTGTCTGCAGGCAGGTTGTAAGTAAAATCGGGCAATATCGGTTTAAAAAATTTCAAAACCCAGGGTGGGGTATAGGCAACGTTTCATCCCGCGAGATAACCGAATTCCACGCGGGTGAAACCGCGGGCAACAGCTAGTATCTAAATAAAGAATAAAGTAAAACATAACAAAGGTTTTTATTAAATAGAAACATAACTCGCGTTTCTTGAACATTTACACGCACTTATATACATTTGAACATATGACATGTGTGTGGTGCGCGTCATCTATACATATAAAGTACAGTTTCCGTTGAGAATATTTTGATTGGATTGCGCATAAGCACGCATAACAAAATTCATATACTAGATATACATACACTATAAACAAAATGGCGGAGGAGTTAAAAAAATATTATCTCAGCGCCGCCTAGCTAAGGGTTCTATTACCAGAGCGCTTACGTTTGTTTTGCATCCACCAGATCATTTTACACGCGAACAAGTTGAAGCCCGTATTAATAGATTAAATGCAGCTTGGTCAGAATATAAAGATATTTCATCCAAAATGTATGCGCATGAGGCGGTCGACGGTTTCGTGGATCCAGAAGAAGACTTTCAAGAATAAGAAGGAACATATTTAGAGGCGTTAAACAAATTAGAAGGCTTACGAATGTCATTATTAACACAATCAGCAATTGATAATCAATCGTTAGACGCATTTTCACGTTTAGCAGATCAACAGAATACATTATGACAACCTTTTTCTGACTCTCAAAACAATATTCAACGCCGAAGTGCCGAACTTCCAAAAATTCAAATTGAACCATTTTCGGAAAAATATACTGAATGGCCTACATTTAAAGATTTGTACATTAGTGCCATCAATTCTAGAGAAGATTTGTCAAACACTCAAAAGTTTTATTATTTAAAAACATTGAAAGATGATGCCGTCAGTTTGATCAAGCATATGCAAGTGACTGATGCTTCCTATACCACGGCCTGGGAGAGGATTGTAAAAAAGTGTGATCGACCACGACAAATTGTTAACTCGTACATAGAAACGTTCATGAAACTGCCTACCTCAAGTCTAGCAACTATTGTCTGATATTAAAGTCGTGTTTTTGGTGCGCGCTTATACTTTATTTTTGTTACGCGGTGGATAATAATAATACAATAATTCTTAATTTGTGCTTTATTGTGAATATTTTTATTTAGGGTTTGTGTAGCATAAATTATATTTGGATAATTTTTGATTTTATAGTGCATTTACTTAGGTTTAGGTTGGTTTGGTAATATTTTTGCACTTTCCTCTTCATATTATATTTTTGTCATTTTCTTTATTCATTTATACAGCTCTGCACTGTTTTATGTTAATCAGCATAAATAATTAATCTTTCTTGCATACATTTGGGCTCTACCTGTTGTCGTTGCAGGCTCTGTTAACCTTCTTTAAGATTTTTCGTTAACAGTGATCGTGATTTTGCGTTAACATACATATATATATAATTAATATAAAGTACTCCTAAAAAGTACACCTTTTATTTTCTTCATTTTCTTTATACTTTTGTTGATTATTGTGTACTTAATCTTTTATTGTAAAGGATCCTAATAATTGAAAGATGGAGGATAAAAACTTGAAAATTTGTACTTATTGATCTTGTAAAGTTATCGATGACAAATATTTGTATTGTTGGCTATGCGATTCTGCTTTTCATGCTAACTGTGCTGGTTTTACATAGAGCTAAAAGTCTTCGTTGGTCATGTCGTAAATGTCGTGAAATTAAATATACTCAACTTAGTTTTAATGAATTGTCAAAAGACCTTAAAAAATTTTATTGCTTTTAATAATTGTAAAGTCTTAGAATCATCGAATGTGGGTATTAATACCAATAGGTCACTAATTTTATCTGATCGCAGATCGACTTTATCGGTAAATGTTTCAACTCATTCTCATGACTTGCTCTCACCTTTTGTTACATCACCGGCTGAGGCATCGATGGTATCAAATGAAGGTTCAGTTGATATACCATTGATGACCAATACAGAGAATCTTCATAACGTGCCATCTATAGTTATCCACCCTCCAATGAGTGGTGATAATAATAATGTAATGTTTAGTATGCATAATGGTTCAGTTGATTCTAACTCCAATCAGTCAGTATCTCGCACCTTGTCTGTTGATGTACCTAGTACTAGTAATATTAAAACTTCTATTGTTAATCCTACTTCGAAAGTATCAGTTGTTAATAATAATATTGGTTCATCTCATGTAAATCTAAATGATAATATTCCAAGTGTTTCAACGGCTGCACCTGTTATATCTGATGATGACTGGATTGTTGTTCCGGCACGGAAAGCTATTTTCTTGTCACGCCTGGCAGCAAATACGACAACTGATGCTGTTATGAAATATATTAGGCGTAATATTCCCTAGGCCGACGTAAATAGAATAAACATTTTTAAATTGAATAATTTTAACATGAGAGAAATTGGTTCTTTTTTAGAACCCCATTCCATATGATAGTCCGATGAAATTTGGTATACGGACATGTATTGGCTCACGGGGAACCCTATTGAAAATGGACCGGATTGGACCATTTTTAGAACCCCCTCCCATATGAAGTCCTATTATTTTTTGAGATATTTCGATGAAATTTGGTACATAGATATGTATTGGCCCAGTAATAAACCCATTTAAAAATAGTTAGGATCGGACCATTTTTAGAACCCTTCCCCATATAAATTTTTTTTCTTTTTTTACAAAAATAAAACAAAAAATTAAATATTTTTTTTCACATATGTATCATTTTGGAAAATTTTAAAAATATAAGTAGGTACAGAAAAAGCAGGGAATAATAAAAATTTTTATTTTTGAAAGAAAAAAAATTAGAAGTGGTACAAAAAATAAAAATTTTCATTTATCAAAGAAAAAAATTAAATTGAATAATATATCAAGTAGTGGAGGGCTTGACCGACTATAAAATATTCACTTGTTTTTTTCTTATGAAAACGTTTAGTTTTCTTTTTCTTTAAGGAAAATGCGTCTAAGTAACCCTGTATTAAGTAGTCATAAGTCAGATATAACTAGATCAGCTGTAGATGTAAGTATCTCTGGATTAATTAGTTATAAGTTATATGTAACTAGGTCAGCTGTAAATGATACAAAGCTCTTACAAACAAAATTCAAAAGCTTAGCCATAGGCCGGTCAGTGGACAAAAATTAGCTGGTCTTAGGCTAATAGGTAACTAATTAGGTTATATAGGGTCTTAGGTATGAAAGTTGATACGTCCTCTCAAGCATAGGTTTTTGGTTAATATTACATTAGGCAGATTAGGTTAGATTAGATTAGATTATGTACGAGAGTTGATAAGTCCTCTCTATTTTAGTTAATATTACGCAGACAGCGTAGGTACGAGAGTTGATTCGTCCTCTCTAACATAGCTAAGGTTTACACAGGCAGCATAGGCACGAAAATTGATTCGCCCTCTCTAACATAGCTTAGACATAGGCAGCGCGAGAGTCAATACGCCCTCTCAAATACAAATTAGCTCTTGCACCGATTACAATTAACACTTACATAGACAGACAGCGATCATTGTACCCGTTACTATTCACAGTTATAACAAACGTCGAACTCTTTGTAATGTACAAAATAGTATAATATAAAGAAAATTAAATAAATTACCATCTTTTATTTAAAATATAAATTTCCTTTTGCAATTGAACTCTGGCTGGCCCTGGGTCTAACGCAGCACCCTTCAGATTCTTTACAATACATAGTCAAGGGGGCTGAGGGAGGGGAAGCTTGAGGGCATTAGGCGGAGTGACGAACCAACCGATGAAACCAAGTGAAACCTACGATATGACTTCTTCGGAATACCTAGCCTAACTACCACTAAGACCGACACTGGTACCTAAGGTACCTCCTTCTCACAAAAAGTGGTGGATCTAGAGAGGACAACTTGATCAAACCCGTGATCCCACAGTGTTCATTGTGCTAAAAGGATGAACGGTACTACGTGAGTGTGCCGCTAAAGGCGGCCTGAAGTAGAAACCGTCACTCGCCGTGCACAACCAATGGAGATTTCGGACGAAGAAGATGTTTTACTCAGCTCACAGCCTCAAACTAAAGAAGAGGGTTCAGGTGTCGTGCAGTAGCATAGAAGTGGTGCCGATTTGAAACGCCTGAAGAAATTAGTGGCGAGTGGGATGTCGTATGAGAAACGACCCCTGAACGACGACGTCTTTAAGTCCAACCTCACGCAAAAACGCGGTCGGGTAAATGATATAATCTCCCCCGGCACCCAGCACCAAAACGGACGGCTACCGAGAAGATAACTTTGCCCCTAATACCTCAGTAGTATCCACAGCGTCGACTATTGCCCGTTCCTACAAGGAGGTTTTTTATTTCTTTTTTGCGATAGGTGTAAAGCTTCGAAAGCCTGAGGTGCGAGACTTTAACCCGCTAAAACAACCTCTGCGTCAATTCCCTGCGGCACCACCGTTAGGTATTCCTTCACAGGGGGGAAAGGCCGATGACTGGATTAGGTCTATTATGACAACAACCTATTTAGTCAAACGAACGGAGTGACGAACCAACCGATGAAACCAAGTGAAACCTATAATATGACTTCTTCGGAATGCCTAGCCTAACTACCACTAAGACCGACACTGGCACCTAAGGTACCTCCTTCTCACAAAAAGTGGTGGATCTAAAGAGGACAACTTGATCAAACCCGTGATCCCACAGTGTTCATTGTTGTTGTTCATTGGTTGTTTTGACACGCACGGCGAGTTTCTGGTCGGATTAAAGTTTTACGAGTTTATAAAAAAATTTTATCCCAATTTTGCTCGCTATTCGATACTTTTGAGTATCGCGTCTGGTTATATTATATTCGGTTTCTCACGACTATGAGTTCGAATAACACACCGATAACGGCTGCTAAAATCTCAAAGCAAGCCGAAAAAAAAGACGTGTCGGTACCGGCAATAAACGCACCGCGCAAAGAAGATGGTGCCATCCGCAAGGACGATCTGCCGAACATTGACAAAGAACTGGCAGCGTTCAGCAAAAGTAGATTGATGGCGAGGTCCCCGGAACAAGGCCAACGGAGATCACATTCATCTCCTCCCCCAGTTTTAGATGTAAACGAGGAGCATTCGGTAAGTGTCACTTACCGAATTTTCCTTTTCATTACTAGGAAAAAAAATAGGAGATCTAGTTAATATGCTGGGTGGCGGTCGACGCACAATTCACCAACCTATGCGGGATATCATCGACGAACTTCTCGTCCTCCACAAAAAGGCTTCCTTCGAACTCGAGGCCGCGCGGAAAGCAGGAAGACAGCGAAAGCAATCCAGTACGCAAACCTCGCCGCTATTGAAAATGAAGCCAAACTTCCAAAAAGAGCGAGAGAAGACGCTAGCAAGGGCTCGGATGCCAAGAAAAGCAAACAAGCAGCCCAGAACGCAAGGGCCGAAAATGTGACCGTAATGAATACGCCCACCTCCACGAAGGGCCAAGTCAATGAAAACGCCTGGAAAACAGTTAAAAAACCAACGGAACGAAAACCCAAGGTGAAATTGCCGCTTAAAACGGATGCCATTGTCATTCAAAAAACAGGAGATCTAAGCTACAGTGACATTTTAAAAAAGGTTAAATCGGACAAAGACCTAAAAATATTTGAAGACAATGTCAACAAAATTAAAAGAACGAGGAACGGTGAAATACTGCTAAAACTGCAAAAAAATCAGGCCACAAATTCAACATTTAAAGAAAAAATAGAAGAAGTTCTAGGCCAGGCAAATATCAAAATGCTTTCGAACGTGACTAAACTGGAAATTTAAGACATCGACGAAATCACAACGGCAGAAGAACTAAAACACGCAATAAACTCACAAGTAGGTTTGAGCCTAAAGAGAGAAAACATCAAGTCCCTCAGAAAAGCATATGCTTCCACGCAAACAACCGTGCTCTCGGTCCCATCCGAGGATGCAAAAATACTCTTGAAAAAGAATAAAGTGAAAATCGGCTGGGTCGTCTGCCGCATTAGAGAAAAGAAGGAGATCGTAAAATGCTACAGATGTCTTGAGCTAGGGCATATATCGAGACAATGTAGAAACATAAGCGATAGAAGCAAATGCTGTTTAAACTGTAGCAAAGAAGGCCACTTCGCAAAAGGTTGCAAAAACCAGCCGTCTTGTTCCATATGTAAAAAACTGACAAAGCTTTATGACCATCCATTACGCGGAAGAAGGTGTCCTAGTGTTAAAGGAGAATGAGAATACTCCAACTAAATTTAAATCATTGCATAGCGGCGCAAGAGCTTCTAACGCAGACGGTACGCGAACAAAATATTGACATAGCAATACTAAGCGAACCATACAATGTCCCACAAGGCGGACTATTTTAAAGATAGAACTCTCACATACATGACCGATGATGGCAGAAAATCTCGAAACATCAGCGGTGGCGTTCCACAAGGTTCGGTTCTGGGACCAATTTTTTGGAACTGCATGTATGACGACATCTTACGCCTGCGAATTTCCGATAATGCCAAAATCATTGGTTTCGCGGACGACATAGCTAAGGTGGTCGTTGCCAAACAATTGAGCGACATCGTTGACACAGCGGAAAACACTATAACTACTATTTGCGAATGGCTGCTATCTAAGGGCCTCGCTCTAGCAGAAGAAAAAACTCGGCGGTACTCGTAAGTAGTCGTAAAAGAAGAGAAAACGTGACCATTAAGGTAGGCCACTGCAACATTACCACCAAGGAGGCAGTCAAATACCTGGGTGTTATGATAGACACGAGATTAACGTTCAAAGCACACCTCGAGCAGGTATGTACGAAAGCCGCCAACACAAGCATGGCTCTCAGCAGACTGATAGCAAATACACGAGGCCCAAGAGAAAACCGCAGACGACTTATAGTAGAAGTCGTCAAGTCGGTAATGCTCTACGGAAGCCAAATAATGCACCACGCAATGAAGATCAAATCCTACTCTAGGGGCCTGAAATCAATCTATCGCCTATGCGCGTTAAGAATTTGTTGCGCCTTCCGCACAACCTCGGAGGATGCCGCCTTGGTCATTAGCAGAATGATTCCTATTGACCTCTTAGCCAAGGAAAGGCATCTCACATCCCAAGGTGTCAGCAAGCAGCTTGCTAGATATACCATCCTGTATGAATGGCAGCGAAAATGGAGCTCTTCCGAAAAGGGCAGTTTTTTTTTTTTTTTTTTGCGATAGGTGTAAAGCTTCGAAAGCCTGAGGTGCGAGACTTCAACCCGCTGAAACAACCTCTGCGTCAATTCCTTCACAGGGGGGAAAGGCCGATGACTGGACTAGGTCTATTATGACAACAACCTATCTAGTCGAACGAACATCTAACTAACGATGACGGAGAGATCTAGATTCGCTCGATTCCATTCATTATCACTACCCCAAGGTCTTGTACTGCTTGCCATCTACTACTCGAAATGAGCATATACCATACTAAATTTTCGGGAGTAGGGGTTTCTCCTGTTAGTAGCGCCAACCTGGTTCTCTGTTGCTCAAAGTGGGGGCAGTAGAAAAACACATGTCCTCCATCCTCTTCTACAAAACAAATGGTGCAGCGAGGGTTGTCGTCGTGCATAAAGCGGTGTAAATATGACCTAAAACACCCATGACCCGATAGAAATTGCGTGAGGTAGAAGTCGATTTCGCCATGCTTGCGCGATATCCAATCACTTATATTATTAGGCGGTTCGTCCACCTGCACTTATCGGAAGAGCTTCATCTTCGCTGCCATTCCTCCAGTGTTCTATTTCGAGCGAGTTGTTTGCCGACGCCTTGGGATATAAGATACCTTTCCTTGGCTAAGAGGTCAATAGGTCTGCTAATGACCAGAGCGGCGTCCTCCAAAATTGTGTGAATTCTTATCGCGCACAGGCGATAAGTTGATTTGAGACCTCTAGCGTAAGATTTGACCTCCATGGCATGGTACCATATTTGGCTTCCATAAAGCATTACCGAATTGACAGCTTCTACTCTGGGACGTCTACGGTTTTCTTTGGACCTCGTTTGTTTGCCATCAGTCTACTGAGGGCTGCGCTTATGTAGGCGGCTTTTGTGCATACCTACTTGAGGTGGGCTTTGAATGTTTGCCTTGTGTATATCATAAAACCCAGATATTTGACTGCCTCTTTGATGGCTGTGTTAGGAAGGACTTGAGTAGGGTACCTACTCTCTCTCTTTACTAAGTAAGTTATATATGTTGTATATATAGTTTTTAAAATTTTTATTTATTTTATTAATATTTTTCTTTTCTTTTTCTTTAAGTAGATGTTTGTTTTGCTGTATCATCGGGGCTAATTAGACGATATATGTCTAGGCAGATGTTTAGTGTCTGTCTGATATTCTGAATTGTTGTCTGTCTGTTGTGCTAAGCCTGTGGAGGTACTGCTTCGCTTTCACAGATTTGGCACAGTATATATTGAAGGTTTACCCAGGGTTGATTATCTATTGTAATCAACTCTTAATCGGCACCAGCTACGGGTGATAAGGCACCAACTGGTAGTAGCTTATAACATCTAAGTTACGACCTTCCATCGGAGAGGTTTAACATTCCGTACTATGGGTGTCGGGAGCCCCCAGGGTGATTTCACTCTTGGCCCGACAATTGAGGTAGGCCCCCTTGTGGGTGCATCATAGTGGCTGTGGTTTGTCACCAAAACACCATCTTGGTGATGTCATTCTTGACCGCGGTAATGCATCCTTATAATGCATTACGCACTGTATGGTGCCGTGAGATTAAGCCTTAACGGCAGGTGCTCACGTAAAGCCATACAACTCTCTGCCTCTTTGATGGTAATGTTGCAGTGGCCTACCTTGATGGTCGCGTTTTCTCTTATGAGTACCGCCTCTGTTTTTCTTTTGGCTTTATCGGAAATTCGCAGGCGCAAAACGTCGTCGTACGTGCGGTTCCGAGGAATTGGTCCTAAAACCGAAACTTGTGAAACGCCACCGCTGATGCTTCGAGCTTTTTCCATCATCAGTCATGTATGAGAGGGTTCTATCTTTAAAATAGTCCGCTATTATATTTTTAAGGAAGTTGCAGACCCTGCGTTGGTTTAGGGACGCCATAATATGTTCCCATCTGCCTGAATTAAAGGCTTTTTGGACATCTAGTGTTAATATTAAACAATATTTTTTGGAACCACCCTTCCACCGCGTGCCCTTTATTGTAATGGATACGACTTCACGTATCGCGTTTATTGTGTTTTTTACGGAAGCCAAATTGCATGTCTGATATTCCTTTCTGTGCCTCCAAGGTCTCGGACAAGCGGTTGCATACAATGCGCTCTAGAATTTTACCAATTGTGTCCATTAAGCAGATAGGTCTGTACGAAGTGGGTTCCCACGGTGGCTTGTTCGGTTTTTGTATCAAGACGAGTTTTTGATGTTTCTATAGCTTAGAAAATGATCCTTCGACCTTCGATTCGGCTGTGATGGCGCAATTTGATATTCCATCTGGTCCTGGTTCTGTGACCTTGACTTCTGTGACTAATTTTACGCTCGAGTATGGAACTCGTTCCGACTGTAGTGAAAAGGAGGATGGTCAGGGAAGAGTGTATCCGCTATTGTGTTAACAAAGTTTGGGCAGGTGGGTTGCGTTAAACTTCTAAGCTGGTCACGATTTATAGCAACCATGGTCATTTTTGGCACATTGATTGATGGGATAATATATGTATATAATCATAACATAATAATAATAATATCAAAGCTCAATTTTAATGAGGATAAAAGTCAATTGTCGGCATTAATCTTGACCGATTTGTCCCAATTCAAATCTTTGCCCAAGGATATTCATGCAGAATTTAGGAGTGTTTGTACGAAATTGCAGCTCAATATCTCAAAATTTACGGTCATGATAGTGCCATCAGCAGAGGGTCCTACTTTAAACAAATCGATTCAATTTTTGATCTTGATCAAGAGTATAAGTACTAAAGTAAATAGGAAAGTGGATTTGAATTTATGGGCGTGTTTATTAAATTAAATAATTAGAAACCAAACGAAAGTGTCGTTTTTCCACTTTTCAAATTCGATTAGAAATTTCTAATTTTCTAAAGAAGAACATTTCATCAACTGAAACTTAATTCTCACAAGCATCTATGAATTTGTTTTTGTGTGATTGACCCTTAAGAGATTTGCAGTATAGAAACGCAATAATGTACAGGGTCAAATGTGTGTGCATATAATGTGCACTTGTTTGTTACCCCCCTATTGATTTCGTTCATAAATCACCATCATAGGCTGCTTAACAGTTATTCGTTCTAGCCTCTCTCAATTTATATTTTCTGAGGGCGGATTTTGCAACTTTGTGTCGTGATGCCTCCACTTTTCTTCTTATAACGATTACTTTCGGCTATTTTGAGTAGGATTAGTTACATAGTTAGTTGTTAAAGTATTACAACATCAACCACTTGAAAATCCCAACTGGTTATATCAAACAATGTAATGTAATTACCGTACAATAATGCCAATTATTAATTTTTGATTTTTGTATCCCTCCTTAAGTTAGTTGTTCTGTTTAGCACCCTATATGGAGCCCTCGCTTTCTCATTTAAAGTGGATGGCACTTGATAAATACGTCTAAGAAATATTCGTTGTAATTAATGTGCATAAGTTTATTTTGATACCCTTCACCTTAGTGATGAGGATATACGAAGTGTGTGCTTCCGTTTGCAACACCCAGAAGGAGGACTCAGAGACCCTACAAAGTATATATATTCTTGATCAGCGTCGAAAACTCAGTCCATTTAGACATGTATGCCCGTATGTCCGTGTGTCTGTCTGTTGTTGGCACTCTCACGGGCGTAAGTTTGAGATATTGTTCTGAAATTTTGTACAGGTACTTTTAGTTTTTGCACGCGGGTCGCTATTTTAAATGAGCAATCGTCAAGAGCCAAACGTGTGCTTGGATTGTGTAATCGACAAAAATATATTTATCTTCCACAAAATTTGAGCTATAAACTTAAAATTTGGTGTGTACATATATAAATATTGACTTAAAAACTTGAAATTGGTATGCATATACACACTTATTTTGTCCACTAACGTGCTATAAATGGGCCTGGTCAAAAAACAGACACGCCCACAATTGACATAAATGTATATATCTGCCCCATAAGTTGACCTAGGAATTTGAAATTTGGTATACTTAACGTTTGATGTGCCAAAAATGGGCGTGGTCGGTTAATAGGCACGCCCACAATTTACAAAACACCATATTCAATGTAAAAGGAGTCTTGCAAGCTGATACGTAAGACATACACTATTAGAGGGCGCAATATATATATGTTTGGCACGCCTACCGTTGCGGAGGTGGGGGTACTTAAGATTTGGCCTAAGCCAAATTTAATTTTCTTACTTGTTTAAGTTACCAGCTATCCCCTCTTATTCATTTGTTGCTCTATGGTATTATATATGGAAATATTATTGTAATAGTAAACCAGTGTTGACAGTGTTTTTATTTTTATATTTATTAATAATTACCATGACAAATATATGTTTCTAATATTAGTTCCCCTTCTCTCCCTTACAAAATCTACTTGGCCTACATATAATTAAGTAATTTGAGTATTTCATTAGAATCATTAGAATTAGAATATGTATATGGGATATAAAGGGCAGGCATTAACAACGGCCAAAATATTGTTGAACATATCTAATTTTATTAAAAAACGTCAAAATTGAAGCCGTTACTCAAGTCGAGGTATGTTTACTAAGTATAAATAAATAAAATATTGATATAGTATTCATCTCAAATCGCACAATCTATCGCACTATTTATATTGTTATTACACATCATTAACTGAAAATGTTTTATATATATTTTTGTTTTACAAACAATAGAAAGGTCGTAGTGTATAAACTAAAAAATAATAACGTTATTGTATGGAAAACGGGACATGTTGTATTTGTATTTGCAAGTATTGAAAAGAAAGCCAAGCATATACGAGGAAGTAGACCAAAATGTATATATTTATTATATGTATTTTATGTTTATTCCCTACACCACAAAATGACACAAGGCATTTTTTTTTTTGCGAATGTTTATAACTCTAAACAGACTAACTAAACAGACCCATCTCAAATTATACCGATCAGATCTGAAACAAAATTTGAATCGATTTAATCATGTCTGCCGGTTTTTCGTTATATTTGTATAAGCAATATACAGGTCGAAATTTTGGATATTATTTGATAATGTTTAACACAGGGATGTAAAAATGTAGATATCGATTGAGCGGTTTTGATCAATTTGATATCTCAATTTTTGGGGTCAAGAGAGTGATTACCACAGCACACACATACACACTCGAAAGACCGACTAGTTAGAGTCGCGACAAAATAATAAGAATATAGAATAAGTACCCAAACAATAATTTATTTTAAAACAAGTAAAAAATTAAATTTAGCTTAGGGAAAATCTTAAGTACCCTCCACATCCATAATGGTGGGCGCGGCAAATATATATACATACATATAAATTGCGCCCTCTAATAGTGTATGTCTTACGTATAAGTGGTAGTCTAGTTTTATGATGAATATGGTTTTTTATGAATTGTGGGCCTGTCTATTATCCGACTATGCCTATTTGACATATCGGTGAATTGGATAAATATAAATATGTGCACTAATATCAAGTTTATGTGTAAATTTTTGGGGAAAAGATATAGCTTTTTATCGTTTGTGGGCGCGTTTGTTAACCGACCTCGCCCATTTTAGGCACATCGATGAAGTTTATACTTATAATAGTAATTACTAAATTTAAAGTTTATAGCTCAAAATTTGTGGCAGATAAATATATTTTTAATTGAATTATTGTTAATATTTAGCTATCCGGTCTATGATTATAGAATAAAACCACTATGTCATTGGTGTCCCGACGTTTCGCTTGTGCATACAAGCATTTTCAGGAGGGTCTGACCGGTATTTTTTGTTTCTCAAATTTATAAAGAATTTTATATTTGAGTTTTATACCGTCCACCTTAGGGAAGAGGGTATATTCATTTTGATCATCCGTTTACAAAACATCGAAAGAAACCTCGGAGACCCCACAAACCATATATATTCTTAATCAGCATAAAAAGAGAAATCGTTTGAGACATGTCCGTCTGTTTTTGGCACTCTCACGATCGTAATTTTTGAGATATCAAATTGTAACTTTGCACACATATTATAGTTTAATTACGCTATTTCGTATTAAAATTGGGCAAAATCGGTTAAGAGACACGCCCACAATAAACGAAAATCTTAACATACCTCAAAAAAATTGTACCTCTAAAAAATTATATATCGCACAATACTATGCCTATCAAGTTGAAATTTTGGTATAAATATAAGTGGTAGCATTATCCAACGCTGTGCCAAAAATGGGCGTTATTAAATAACGCAAATGCCTGTAATTTAAAAAAAACTCTATTTGCGTAAGTACATGAAATAGTCATATACATAAATATGGCAATAGGAAATTATTTTTTACGAGATTATAAAAGGTGGAGGGTATTTAAGCTTCTGTCTTAACCGAACTTCTCTATCTTGTTAGTTTTTAGTTCAACTTTTTTGGCAGATATATAGATTTATGTCGTATGTCGGCGTGTCTGTAATTCGACCACGCCAATTTTTGGCACATCAGTAGATGGGATAACTATGAAAACGCGTACCAAATTTCAAGTTCCTAGGTGAACTTTTTGTTCCTAGGTGAAACTCCATGAAAAAGCCACAAGATTGTGTCGAAACGTCGGAGAAGTTAATGTTTTGAATGAGGAGAAAGAAAAATTAAACTGACCTGTTTTATAGCCCGTTTTATAAATATATACATTAAATCTGATTTTATTTTTCAAATTTCATTACTTATATAATAATTTACAATGCTACCTTACACTAACAAATAATAGTAAAATTATATTGCTTACCTAGCTTAATTTTAATTTGGGTTATTAAACTAGATCGTTTTGAAAAAGGAGAAGAAAGTTATTGACATAGTAATGTTTTTTGATTTATTAAGAGTGAGTGTGTTTGTGTGTCAGGTGTGTTACAATTTTTAAGGCTTAACTTAAACTGTAAGTTTGTGTTGTGAAGTGTGTTACAATTTTTATTAAAGTTAAGGTCAGAAGAAGAATGAAAATAAAGAATACAATTACAGTATATTACAATTTTTATTAAAGTTAAGGTCAGCAATAAATAAATAAAGAATGAGAATAAAGAATAATTATATAATATAATAAATATGAAATTAAATCATACCTAAGAATTTATGTCAATTAAATTGGCACAGGTGTGCCTTATTTTATATGTACACTACAATATATACTTTGTAGGGTCTCTGACGCCTCCTTCTGGGTGTTGCAAACAGAAACACAAGAGGTGCCAAACCGAGACTTGTTAGACTTCTTTTCTTAAGTAATAGATTTATGGAAGAGATGCACACCATTGGTCTTTCCTCCATTAACACACCTGACTCATTACACTGCTCACACAGCTACTCTTTTAGACCTGTTTCAACAACAATGTTAATAAGGTCCCCTTTTATGATCAGCTAAACGCTCCAATTTCTCCAATCATGACCTAATTTTCACTACCTATAATTTTCAACTTCAAAACGCGCACATAAACCACACGTATAGGGATTGCAAAAGTATTGACTTTACCGAAATTGAATGTGCAGCGAACCTGGAGTGAGGTTATATTTATATCGGAAAGTGAGAGAAAAATTCATTGGTTCAACAATAATGTCCGGTTGCTGTTCGATGCCTAGGTTCCACTAAAAACCGTCAAAGCGGATTCGCACACACGTCCCTGGTTCAACCAAAACATCTGTCGATTGATAGAAACAAGGGACAAGGCTTATAGTGTGTGGAAGCGTATGCGTGCACCTACAAACTGTGGGTACTTTAAACATCTTCGTAGAAAGGACTCCTACGCTCTAAGGCGTGAGAAAATTGCTTATTATGGATCAAGGTTCGCTTCTACCCTAAGTACTAGGCGTAAATGGACATCAACGATAACATCAACTCCACTTAACCTTGACATTAATGATATTAATAAAAAATTTATCAACATACCAATGAGCAGACCAGATGTTTCTCACTATTTGGAAATGGAAACTGATTTTAGTTTTCACTAAAATTCAATAGTGTGAGTGAAGCTGAAGTGCTAGAGTGCATATTTGATATCAAGTCAAATGCCATCGGACTGGACAAAATTGACCCTAGATTCATTAAATTAATACTTTCGATGGTTTTAAAAAGCATTACATTTATTTTTAATGGCGTAATTATGCGTTCGACCTTTCCGAGCTGTTCGAAATTAACAAAAGTCTCACTTATTTCAAAAAACAAGTATTGAAAAAAATCATCAAAAAACAAATATGCCATACGTCCATATTAACTTATTAATGGTTGATCTGGTTTTCGGAAAAATAGATCGTGCACTACCACCCAAATTGATGTGGCAGAAAGTATAAGAAGCAAATTGGACGACAACAATATGTCATTCCTTGTGTTACTAGACCACGTAAAAGCTTTTGATTCCGTCGATCATGCACTACTAACAGTCAAACTCAAGAAATTCTTTAATTTTGATACCACATCCCCCAGGCTTGTTAAAGCATACCTCATAAATAGGTATCAACGAGCCTTTGCCGATAATGTTTTTTCTGATGTACTTCCGATTATGCGGGGGGTTCCGCAAGGATCTTTTCGCGGACCACTGCTTTACTCATTATATAATATCCCTTGTTTTACACGGGAGATACGTTCCTGATAAAGCCGTGTATTTCGAAAAAATAATTTGTATATGGAAAAACCGTGTAAAACGAAAACGACTATAAATAAGCTTTTTTTAGACATTTATGGAACACAAAATATAACTAGTACACTTAATAGAATATAAGAATATCATTTATTTGTAAAATGAAAAAAAAAACAAATTTATTTCATAGAAAAAAATGTACTTCATTTAAATAAAAAATTTTGGAAAAATAATAACTATGAATAAGACTTATCTTCCTAATTTTAATCAAACTTAATTGTTATCACTTTCAACGATGAGTCTTCTTTTAGGAAATTGTATAATATCAGATTCATCACTGGATAACATAATCTCATTAGATTGTGCTGTATTGATTTTAGGCCTAGTTTGCCGAGACTTTTTAAGAAAAAATCTGAAATAAAACATGTTACGTCTGAAGTGTTACCAGATTTATAATTAAGTAGAAATAAATTCGCGTGCAGTCAAAATTAGTTATTTTCTACATAATTTTTTTTTAATTTTGATTTTAAAAACCGTGTAAGATCGAAATCGTGCAAAAGGAATACCGTGTAAAACGAGGGATAATGTCTTAGCTGGTGTCAAGTGCATATATACGCGGATGATGTATAGATCTGGGTTAGTGGACCGCCAAATTACATCATTAATAGGATCACAAAAATTAATGATAATCTGACAAATATTTCGAAATGGGCCCGTTCTAACAGTCTGGCCTTAAATATTTCAAAAACAAAGTGTATAACTTTTTACAAGAAGACAGACCTAAGGAACATTAATATCTGTTTACTGGGAACTGACGTGGATATAGTCGACACGGTAAAAAAGCTTGGAGTGACATTCAATAGATCGCTTACTTGGGACAATCACATAAATAATAACGTGGGACAAGTTACGGAATGCTAAGGACACTATAGCATTTACAGTGGTTCTCATCCATAAATATCAGAAAACTTTTGGCCAAAGCCTTCCTAAACTCTTACACGGATGTTAGCTAATTGCCAATTGTGATTCCATTTCCAAACAAAAACTGTAAAAAGCTAATAATTCCATAATTATATCGTGATAACTCGATCTCTTCTTAACGAAGCTGACCAAAATGTTCATATAAACAACTTTAGCATGAATAATATAAATCAAGAAGACGTTTTAAAAGCATGTTCCAGTATTAAGTCCAACGCCTGTGGGCTTGTTGAAGTATCCCCAAAATTTATCAAAATATAACTACTAAAAATTTTACCATTTATAACGCATATTATAAATTCTATTTTGACGTCGGCTACTTTTCCAAAATTCTGGAAACAAGCAAAAAACATTCCTGTTCCTATAAAAAACTGATGATTTCCGCCCTATTGCTATACTGCCTTTCGTTTCCAAGGTTTTTAAAAAAATATTGTATAGGCAAAGACACTGGGCATACTACTTTTTTAAATCTCCTTGACCCCGCAAAGACATTTGACAGTGTAGATCATAATGTTATGTATGAAACTACGGAGGGATTTTCATTTTTCAAATGCAGCCGTGGAGTTGATTCGCTCATATTTAAGTGGAAGGTCTCAAGTTGTTATCTATGCAGGTGCTGTGTCGCTTAGCCTTAATTCTTCCAGAGATGTACCACAAGGATCGATACTTGGGCCTTTTCTTTTTACACTGTACCAGACGACGTAACCCACAGCCAAATACATTTATATGCGGATGATGTACAGTTATACTACAGCGTTTACCCTGCATAAATTACGGAAGGCGTCAGAAAAATAAATGAAGACTTGGCAACAGTTCAAGAATGGGCTTCTAGAAACGCTTTATCTATAAACATCAATAAATGCAAATTAGAGCGTATAAATAAACGAAATCCTTCGGTGGCACAAGCCGTGGAAATACTGTTAAACAACGAGGCTATTCAACGGGTTGATGCCGCAAAAAGCTTAAGCTTATTAAGTGATACTAATTTAAGCCAAAGGCATATAGAACGCTTCAGCCAAATTATATGCAAAATTACATTATCTGTGGGCAATTAAAGCGGGTATTCCCATTAAAGTGAGACCTCTATTAGTCAAAACTTACCTTTTGCCAACAATAGTCAAGAAATGAGAGGAAAAGATGGAAGACTCAAGCTGGATTAAAGAAAAACAACAGGATACCCAGCAAATAGCCGAAATGACTCATAGTCAAATAACAGAAGCTCAAATCCAAGAAGTAGTAAACACCACCTAGAATTGTAAAGCTACTGGCCCGGACAGAATACACAATATCTGGTTAAAGAAACTTACTGCAACACACGCACAGCTTGCAAGATGCTTTACACAACTATTACAAACGCCAAATAAAACGCCATTAAAGTGTTAAGAGGAATAACATATTTAATACCCAAAAAGCAAGAAACGCATTAGATTATCGCCGCATCACGTGTTTGTCATCGATATATAAACTTTACATTAAAATTATAGCTAGCAGAATATATGAGCAAAAGTCCAGCAAAAGCAGCTAATAATAAACTAAACGATTGTAGTAGGTCTAGCTAGGAAAAATCGGAGAAACCTAACCTATGGCATATGTCGACTATAAAAAGGCTTTTGACTCCATGCCACATGACTATTTGCTAAAAGTACTAAGCATATATAAAGTTAACAACAAGATAATATAATATTTCAAGTATGCAATGAACAATTGGCGAACTAAATTATGCAGCGGCAGGGAAATGAGCGAAGAAGTCTTCATCCAAGATCATTCGTTGAGTCCACTTTAGTTATGCATGGGCCTAAATATCCTTAGCAAACAATTGTATAAAATGAGGGATAAAATTGGGTTCAGCATAAAATCGGCAAATAAAAAAATAAATACTCGTATAAATCACTTAAAGTACATAGACGACTTAACAGAGAAAAATTGAATAGAATGTTAACAATTGTGCACAAGTTCAGTAAGTAGAAAGTCATGGATTTCGAACAGCGCAAATGTAAAATTGATCTAGGAAGTTATGTGATGATGCAGACACACTTCCATTCAGTACCAATGAAGTTGTACAGACGTTGAGAACTGAAGACAGTTACAAATACTTAGGGTTTCTACAGTTAAAAGGCTTACTCACAACAGAAATCAAAGATAAAATACATGCGATTTTCAAAAAAAGAAAGGCAATACTAAAATACTACTACTACTAACAATACTAAAAAAAAATTCTAAAAATACATGCAAGACCATCAAACTGTGGGCTGCCCAAGTATATAATTATTCGTTTGGTATTATTAAAGGGAACATTACTGAGTTAGAAGCAATACATAGAGGAATAAGAACAACTATAAGCAAATTTAACTCGCATCACCCACGTAGCGCAACAGAACGAGTGCACCTTCCGCGTCACCTCGGAGGCCATGGATTAACTAGCTTATTTAGTGCTTACTTTGAATAAGTAAAGAACTTAAGAACTTATTTCTTGACACAAATGGAGTGCCCTATAATCAAGGCGATAAAGGCATCACTCCGCTTAATCTCAGCAGCGATACAGATCCAACTTCTAATAATGATTTAACGCAGCAGCAAATACTAAACAATTGGAAGCAAAAGGCGCTGCACGGAGTTTCTGCTAAAGAAATGGAAAAGGAAAGTAATGACAAAGATAATTCGAACTTGTGGCTGTTTAAAGGCAAGGTATTCTACGGAACCGAAGGATTTATTATGGCTATTCAAGATAAAGTTATAGCAATAATATATTACCGTAAGCAAATTATGCTGCTACAGGTAGAAAACGAAATGTGTAGAAGGTGCAATACAACATTATAATATGAATCGGTGTGGGGTTTGTGGGGTCCGCTATCAGGTGAGTCCCCAGGTAGTGAACAGCTCGGCAGAAACGCAGGTGGGAATAAAATACCACCTGCGTTTCTAAATCCAGGTGCGACATTCTCAAAATAAGCGGCATCCTGGTAGGCGACTGTACTCCAAAGGAGCGGCTGAAGACTTCTGGCGAGATTGCTGGCTCTAGCCAAAGGTTCAAATGGCTACCCAATAAAAATGTATGGAGAAATGCTAACAAGGAATTATGATGAAATGCGAATGCCCGAGAAGGGAGCCCATACTGGTGCTGGTCCGGTACGAGGGTCAATGCGCCCAGTGAGAATTCGACGACCAGGGCGGGTTTAACCCGAAATACAGTCTACACAACAAAGAAACCAAACGCAACCATATGTTCCGCCTGCTGTAGGTGTTGCACTGGAAAACCAACAAGAGATATGAATATAGAAATAATGCGCATATACTTCTGGGTAACTCAATGTGAGCGAGATAAAACCGGATATGGGCAGAAACTACATGAATAATTTTGCTTAATACACCCAGATATGAGGGTGACTGCTCAACGCACAGCAGATCAATACAGAACAATCCTAAGATATCAACTGCTACCTGCTATGGAAATAGAGGAAATAAAAAGGCAGGTGGAAATTAAACTTGAAATATTAGCAGAATCAAAAAATAGTGAAGAAGCCGCTGCTAATAATTTGGCGCAAGCCGCAAACGTTGGAAGACACAGAAAGTCAGCCCGAAGCACCACAAACCCCAGGCCAACCACAATATATTGAAGATCTTGCCATAGAAATGAGACGTGCGCTCAGGTTCTTCAAAGGTACGGATACAACGTCAAGACCAAGACTTAAACTAATGTAAATTTAGAGCTACTTAATAGTAAAGAGTAAAATTAATATAATCTTATAGGTTTTAAGGATAATGAATACAAACTTACAGTCTAAGATATGTTTACAACAATATATATGAAAGATATGTTATATGATGCAACAATATGTTATGTTTATGATATGTTTATTACAATTATTGATAATAAAAATAATAATAATATAAGGCAAAACCATAATATACCTCCTAACAACGTATTTTTTTATTCATATTCATATTCACAAAAAAAATCATTGCTAAACATAACAGCTAATGGACGTATAATAAAAGTGATAGAATATCTTATAATTAACGCAGGAGCAGCAACAACAACAACAACAACATCCGCAGCAACTCTGGATCTGGTTCATTGGTTTTTAAAGAATAATACTAGACATACAATAGTAGGATTTACAAGCTATAACATACTAGAGTTAAAGAGATACTTAAGGGTGTAGATAAATAAAATAACAATGTTAAACATTACAAAAGCTTAAATTTATTACTAAATTAAGGAACTTATATTAGAGAGGTGGATGAATAGTTTGGCAACTACCTATTTAATATAATTCTTTTAATGCAATCGATTGGATCAACCGCGAGATCGAACGAGTTTGAGTAATCATTAAATAGTCCACATAGGACCCGAAACGAACTAAACAGCTCATAGTTGGTGCGGCATTGAGGTAGCCATAATGGCACGAAATGCCTTGAGACCCTGGTTGGTATATTCAGGCCCAGTAGAGGAGGGGAGGACACTTCACCTAGCAGAACTCTTGCTATGAAGGAAACCCCCAACATTTGTCTTCTCCTCTCAAGTGTAGGGAGACCAATTATATTGAGGCCATTTTCATATGAGGGCAAGGGAAGTGAAGGATCCCAAGCTAGACCACGCAGTGCAAATCGTAAGAAGTTACGTTGAACCGATTCAATAAGGTCAACATAAAATCTATAGCTGGGTATCCAGACGACGACTGCTTATTCCAGTGTGGGTCTAACCAGGGACGTAAACAGACGTTTGGAAACATAGGGGTCATTAAACTCTTTGGACCAGCGTTTAATGAAACCCAACAAGGATCTAGCTTTGTTGACAGATGATACGATATGATTGTTAAATCTCAATTTCGGATCAAAGACAACACCCAAGTCATTATAACAAAACACATTTTCAAGCACATGATTATTAACAGAATAAGATGAGTACTGATAGTTTATCCACCCAAATGACATCTTTTTGCACTTATTTAAGTTCAAGTGCATACCATTTAAGTCACACCATGATACCAAGTTTGTAAGGTTCGATTGTAATAAATTTGTATCGTCCAAAGAGTTTAAGGAGAGAAAGAGTTTAACGTCATCTGCAAACATTAAGATTTGAGAGTATTGGATACAAGATGGAAGGATTTAGGAAAATAGTAAATAGTAAAGGCCCTAAGTGGCTACCCTGAGGAACCCTCGATGAGAAATAAGGCGAGAATAGGTGGATTTAAACAAGACTTGTTGAGTACGGCCAGTCAAATAGCTACGAATCAAGGAGATTAAGATTTCCGAAAATCCAATGCGTTGCAGTTTAAATAGCAAAAGATCATGATGAACACTATCAAACGCTTTAGTGAAGTCTGCATAAATGACATCAGTTTGTTTGTGGTGAGAATAAGCATTAAAAATGTAATTACTAAACTCCAACAAGTTAGTTGATGTTGATTTACCACGGCAAAAGCCGTGTTGACAATGAGAAATAACTGACCTTATTGATGGCGTTAGTCTCTTGGTAATAAGACATTCAAATAATTTAGGCAGCACACTTAATTTGGCAAAACCTCTGTAATTCACTATGGAGTTCCTAGAACCATTTTTATATATGGGAATAATGAAGCTATTTTTCCAAATAGAAGGAAAGTATCCTTTTTCTAAACAGTTGTTGAAAATTTTAGTTATCGGACCACACAACAAATCCGCACAACAACGGAGAATGGCCGAAGGAACACCATCTGGACCTGGGCTGTTACATAATTTAAGACTGGATAGGGCTATGAAGACTTCATTTTCAGAGAAGGACACCGATGGAAAGATGTCGAACGAACTAATTGGAAAGGGATAGTCAATATTACTAACATTAGAAGTAGAATATGATTTTTCAAAATGGTCGGCAAAAAGGTTAGATATCTCTAATATATTCGATGATTCCGAGTCTTCGTAATACATGATCGAGGGAAATCCCGTAACTTTACGTTTCGAGTTAACAAAACTGTAAAATGACTTAGGATCTAGAAGGAGTTTATGCCTCATGCTTTGAATATAGTTAGCGTAACAATTATTCTTTAGAACATTAAATTCCCGGTTGCAGTTAGAATAACTAATATAGTCCTTAAGTAGACCACTCCGTTTGTAACGTTTGTATAGTCTACTCTTCTTATTTCTTATGTTTCGCAGATGCCTGTTGAACCATATCGGACAAATAGTATTAGATGCAGGAGTCTTTAGTGGAACGGATAGCGATATAGCTGTATAAAGAAGATTATAAATAGAGTTCAAAGAGCC
This sequence comes from Crataerina pallida, assembly GCA_949710015.1. Lineage (NCBI taxonomy): Eukaryota > Metazoa > Arthropoda > Insecta > Diptera > Hippoboscidae > Crataerina > Crataerina pallida. Next base: position 14,815,491 of record OX453290.1, read on the forward strand.
ATCTATATCATTATAGTTGAGGTTCCAGTCGTTGTGAGACAAGAAGCTTCTAAGTTTAGCATAATCACTTCTACTAAATAAACGCAACGCATGAAGATCCTTATGTCTAGGCATTTCAGAGTGAAAAAATTCATGAATATGAAGCAATAATGAGGGATGGTGAGTGTCCTCCGGTAATGAGAATTTGAAATTGCATTTGAAATTGGGAAAAACGCATTTGAAATTGGGAACCGCATCTAAAATTGAGAAATCAAATTTGAAATTGAGAAATCGTATTCGTAATTGAGAAATCGCATTTGCAATTAAGAAAATGAATTGTATCTCATTTGTAATTGAGAAATCGCATTTGAAATTGAGGAAACGCATTTGAAATTGAGAAAAGAGTCCTCAAATAAAATTTCATTTGAAAATGGTGTAGACGATATGATTTTTGTTGTTGTTATTGTGGTAAAGACAGTGTTGTGTTGACTACAGAAGTGCTGTTGTATTTGCAGTACGAGCCAGGAGCAGAAGTATCTAAATACGGTGCAGAATTCTGCTGTTGTTGTGGTTGCTTTGTGTTGCTACTGTTGCAAATCAAATGCAGCTGTAACTGGCTCAACAAGAGATAGTTTACATTTATTAAAATTTATTTATTTTATATTTTTATACACATATTATTAATTAACTATATTATACAAAACAGTGCCTTTACTAATTGGCGGTTATATAAACAACAATAAAATTTTTACTTGTTTTTTCATATTTGCAACATATATTTTATACGGTTTTGTAAACTTTCTGGATAAAATATAATTTACAATTTGTCTAAATTTCTTGTAATTCTTTTAAAAATGCTTTTCGAATAAGTATATTAAAGGGCAATAAGTTTTGTCTTGCAATCTGCCTCCGACCACATATTTACTAATTGAACTTTATTTTCAATAAAAACTTCAGCCAGAGTAGTTTCAGCTGAAGTGGATACAGGTAATAAAACTCCCGTCTGATGTATGAAAAAGCAAAAATGGCAGGAGTAAGTAACAGGAAATATATTTTTTGTCTATATAATCAACCGAGTACCTTTGTGACGATTTTACGTGAATCCAAGTTCATGTCAATATTTTGTACGCCTTTCGCGATTTTGGTGAGAGGACTCTTTACGCATCTCAGTTGTGAAAATCTACAGGAATCATTGTTATATTGCAAATCTTTAGGAAATGAGGATCTATAGTCGTAGTTTAAAATTAAGCAAAATTTTCGTACGGATTTCAGTATAAAGAAAATATACAATAATTAAATTTGAGATTTGTGAGATTTATTATTTTATAAAACATTTACATGAAAAAATCTAGTGCTAAATCATAAATAGTGCGAATATTTATTAAATAATTAATGGGAATGAAAGTTTTATGGATGAACGAAAAAAAATATATGTACGAACATATTTCATTAAAGTACAATAAAATTTCCTACAATATTTAGGAATCAATACAAGCCATAATACAATGCAAGGTAAATAAACACGTTCAAGCGATAATCTTCAGGATAATGTAACAGTAACGGAACGTAAATTATTCTTATATTAAATTCAAGATATTTGTGTACATATAAAATATATAAAACTAACATAAGAAATTAACAAGATAGAAAAGCTCGGTTAAGACCGAAGCTTAAATACCCTTATATATAAAAATACCTTTTTATTATTATATATAAAAATACCTTTTTATATATATAAAAAATAAGTTCCTATTGCCATATTTATGTAAATGACTATTGATACTAATGATGCGGCTATGGATTTCCACAATTATATTTACGATTTTCATAAAGCTAATTGGCCCCGCTTTAAAAGCATTGTTAGACATAATTTTCAAATAGAATCTGGGTCTGGTAATCTAAGTAAGCAAGAGATTGGCGATGCTATTGACTCCTTTTTAAACAATATTAACAGAGCGGTGGAGCTTAGTATATCCAAATTCCGCCCCTAGTCTAACCACAAACCTCTTCCACATCATATTACGGCATTAATATGTTTTCGCAATTTTTGTAGGAATTATTGGATGACATATAGACTAAACGAAGCGAAACAAATCGTCAATAAATTAAATAAATGGATTAAAAATCAAATCACCCCAGAACGCTAATCTTTGAATAGTCTTTTGTCTAATCTTGACAAAGGTTCTTCCCCCTTTTGGAACATATCGAAAATTGTACGGAAGAAATTTAAACACATGCCGTTACTGTCAATAACTCAATTGTAATTTAAGCCGACACGATATTATCTTACCTAACGGTTATTATATTTCTGAAAGTCTCATAAAGAGTATAATTAGAAAACTTAACAACCAAAAATCGCCAGGAATTGACGATATAAGAAATAATATTTTAAAATAGCTTCCTAGGAGAGCTATCTTTTTTCTAATTTTCTTTTCTATTCAATAGCTGTCTAAAATAATTCTACTTCACAAATTGTTGGAAAGAAGCTAAACCGAACAAAATTCCAGATTCTCCGTTGTCCTATACACCAATTAGTTTGTTGTCCTCCATAAGTAGGATCTTTGATTCAACAATTTGGTTTTAGAAAAGAACCTCATATGAACTAGTTAGAATCCAAAATCATATAAAAAGCATGTTTTGCGACGGGAAGTCAACAGGAATAATTCTGTTGGATCTTAAGCCTGCATTTGACTCAATTTAGCACGACGCAATAATTCATAAAATGATTTGTTATAATTTTCCCATAGCGGTGATAAAAATGATACAAAGCTCCTTAACTAACAAAACATATAAAGTTTTTGTTTAAAAATTCTGCTTCAACTTGATTGTCCGCAAGGTTCCTATCTGTCCCCAGTTTTGTATAATATCTTTACAGCAGATTTTCCAGAACTCCCCCACATTCATATTCGTCGATGATGGAATTTATTTTACTAGAAGGGCGGCTCGTTTCTTACCTCAAAGACCTCTCTGTATAAATAATGTGAACATTTAATGGTCTTCCAAAGTTTAACATTTAGGCGTCATCTTGGACCCTAAAATTAACTTTTCGCATCATATTGTATACGTTGTTAACAAAGTGAATAATATAGTAAAACTTTTATACGGCTTAATTAATAGAAATTCCAGTTTAAGTATATCTAGTAAACTATTGCTATATAAAAGTATATTTCGAGTTATAATATTCTATGCTGCTTCAGTATGGAGTAAAGTAGCACAATGTCATTTAAAAAAATTACAAACTGTACAGAACAAGCTACTGAAAATGATATATAAGCCACGATATTACTCCAACTTACGTCTGCTGCTCAGAGACAGGATTATAAAACTGACGCAAAATTATAATTTACGTTGAGAGCAGTCCGCTGATACTATTATTCTCCAGTCCTAGGATTAAACCCACTTAATCGTACCCTTCCCCCTCCCCACTTCCACACCACTTTTACAAATGAAAATTTAAAAACTAATAAAAAATGTAAAAAACAAAATAATTAAAAAAGAAAACAATAAAAAGCAAATTTTGCCCAATTCCAGTACCAACCTGCATCCCAACACTTCTGCCAAGTTTGTAATTTTTGCGACCAGGAGAGTCGTTGCCATAAAACATACACACACAATCAGACGGACATGTCGGCTTAGTACTTTATGTTGATTCAGAATATATTTATTTTGTGGTGTCTCTGACGCCTCCTTTTGAACGTTTTGGCAAAGTGATATATGGGGTATACATATATATATATGATTGTAGGTGAGATGTTAGTAATAATAAATGTTAATAATAATATCTAAACGATACTCACAAATCACTGAAAGAAAAAAAATTAACTAGAATACCAACCTTGATTCTTGAGTGGAACTGACATTGACTGGAATGAGCAAAGAATTGTCATTTTCCACGCTATTGGCTATATCACCTTGTACATCTTGATTTGGTGTAATCGGCCTCACTGGGATATCATTTTCTAATAGACCAGTTGGCAAGGCAACATGTGTGGCCACAGATGAAATTGAAATAGACGCGACGTCTTCACAATGTTTGGCGCAATTATCTTTATCTACCAATTTATGTTGCAAGTATAGAGGCGGACTCGGTATCAGCACTTTAGCATCAACCCTAGCTTTGCCCATAACTATACCCACAGAAGGGAGAAAGTTATTCTCATTATTGAAATTTACCTTTGCTACTGCTGAAATAGCTAGTTCAACATCAGAATCTAATTCATGCTTATGAATGGTGCTTTTATTCTCTTCAGAATCTGAATCGCTGGCTGAATTCAAAGATCGGGCATCGGCACCAATTAAAAACACCGGTTTTTCCTTTGCTTTAACACATTTATCAAAAGTATTGTCTATGTGTCGATTGACATATGAGACTTTCGTTTTATTTTTATTAGGATTCAATGATTGGCTTAACTTGGTGAATTGTCCAGCCATATTAGAAAAAGCCTTTGAGCTTATTTGTACTAATTGAGATTCAGAAAGATTGCGTGGGATGCCCTAAATGAAAGCGAGTAAAAAGACTAAGTTTGGCTGATGCCAAATCTAAAATACCCTCCACATTATTTAAGTGTATGTTTCATTTTACATCGAAGGTCGAGTACCGCACAATACTATGGATTTATTACATATTTTGTGACTTAGTAAGACCCCCACTATAACATGGAGGGTATAATACATGAGACACCTGTAGAGAATAACAAAAGTTTCAGGAGCCGTTGCTGGTTTTTGCCATTACCTTTGGCACTTCCAATAAAGGATTTTTACTTTTACGTCGAGGTAAGACACCTTCAGTAATAAATTTAATATCCGTGTAACCTGCAGCTTCTATTGCAATACGAAACATTTCCAAAATGGATTGCAATGATTCTACAAAGGAAAAATAAAAAATTTTTTGATCCTCTTCTAAGGGCGATACAAAAAAATTCCTACCAGCAAATTCTTCTGGCGTTTTAATAATATAAGCCATCTTATTGAAGAACCTTACATTTGCAGACCTGAACATGTGAAAATATCCTTCAGAATTATCAATTTTGTAATTAATTCTGAAACATAATGTACTCGTGGAGGAGCTGGGATATATTTTGGTTTGTTGATATATTCCGAGCTCAATTAGGATGATATTTTCTAAAGAAACCTTTTCAAAACGTACAATTTTATCCAGATGAGAGTCATAGTCGACAACAATGTAGTAATTGTCCGTTAATAAAAGTACTGTATCGATCTCAGTTTCATTTATATCACCGGAACTGAAAATATATATACTGAAAGTAGTTAATTCTTATAGCGAGCATGTTAAATGAAAAACTTTTACCCAGGGTCAGCATCAATAAGACCCCAAGCACCTACAGGATACTGCTCCGAACCAAGTAGTAATCTACGGCAATCTTCTACAATTAATTTAGCGTGCTCAACATCTTCTACAACGTCAGAGTCATCGGACGCAGCCTGTCCTCCCAAAATATTCAGCGATTCTGATGCCACTTGATTGCCCAACATCATATCAATAGTAGCCTGTCGATAACTATCTTTAAAACGAGCCAAGTAATAGCTGAAATTAATAAATATATTGCAATTCCATTACACACTAGTCGTATCAGTAAATCACAAATTTAGTATACACTTCATCTTATGTGATGTATAAAAAATTAACTTAAGCAAACGTATGTTCGAAAATAAAGAACATCTCTTTACTTGATCGCATCTTTTCACAGAAACTTAAAGAAACTTATACACTAAAATTAAAAAAAAAAAAAAACCCAAATAATAGTGCTATTGGTTTGCTGGAACAAAGGTTAGATAAAGTGTGTGTGCGTTTGCTGGTGTTGATTAGATGATAGCACCACCTATTCAAAAATTGTAGTTCTGATCCCAATGCACATAAAAGTATCCACTTATCGGTGTCCGCTCTGAGAAATACAATAACTGTAATACTGTACACAAAACTTCATCCTCTTTCAAAAAGTCGCCATTTTTTAATTGATGCCACATAAAGTTGATAACGCAATGATGAATCGTAAAAACTTCGCAAAGTTGTAGTTAACACCAAAGAAAATCCTCAATAAGTTATTTACACACATTTTCAATTTGTGCCAAACATACCTAGTAAGTACAAAAACTATCCAAACTTAAAACATAAATTGAGACCAAAAGAAAAACATTTTATATAAAGCGATACTCACCGATTGGCAGAATTCATGCCGTCTTTCATCACACCGCTTATTTTTCGTTCTCCCGTGCGTGTATAATCTCCCTAATATAGTAAAATAGAATAAAATCATGAACTTACTAGGTCGAAATCCAAAAATACCTTTAACGCATTTGTGCCTGCATATTGGCGACTTATTATGTCACCATTGTTGGCCCATATAACCATGAATGGTGATTTTAATTGTTCTGGTATAGGGGTATAAGGTGGCGATAGTCCTAATTTAACTAATTGTGATTCCAGAACGGCTTTACCTAAGGCAGTTTGCACTACATTCGTTCGATCCAAACAGTCCAAGCAGTTGATGCGAAATACAGATTTCTGATTGCAGATAACACCTCGTTGATCGCGCCAGTGAAAGCCCATGGCACCAGCTTCCGGCGCCAAAGCCTCCACTAAAACAGAAACATTTTCAAAGCGCATCCCCCTACTGCAATTATTAATCATTTGTAGAGGACACAATTTTTTTTACCCGAATCACATTACAAATAATAATGAAATACTTTACCAATAACTATGAAAATCGAATGTTACATAAACTATACGTTCGTTGTTATATTTTAATATATGCTTGGCATAAGAATCTCCGATAAGCTTCTCTTTGCCACTTTGGTCGACTAAGTTAACAATGCAAACGCCATTATAAATATTTAATTCTTTGGTGAAATGTAGTTCTAAAGCTTTTTGAGTTTCATCTTCATCTTAACATAAAAAAAAATATATAGAGATTAAAATATTTCACTAAAACGACAATATAATATGTATACTTCTATTTAATTGGGGTGGTGGTCTGTACTTATAGCCTGGTTGACTCCAATATATGGGAACCGAGCCCCGTACTTGAGTAAAGGAGAGCTGATGATGACGAAAAGACAAAATTTGTTCAGTTTCAACATAATTTGCACAATTGCCGTGCTCATCCACACCGCGACGTTTGTATCGGGTGCCGGCGCGATAGCGAGATCTTCTTGAAACAACCGCTAATGTAAAACACTCATTATCAATAACGCAAGGTTCAACTTGTGCGAATCCTTGAATTATTGGTAAAATCCAGCTTTTATCCTGTTAATAAAATATATATATATATTTATATATATATTTTAATTTTGCTATTACATATTTACATTTACATTTAATTGCATTATGTCCTTAATCATGTACATGTTCCAAAAAAATCGATCATCTGAAGTCTGTTCTTCTTCAGAATCACTTTGCAAGTGGCGTTGTAAATTGTTGGTAATGTCAAAATCATAACAAAAATAAAAACTATTCGTTTCGTCAAAAATTTTGTGTAATTCTTCTGTAATGCGTTTCTCTAAACGTGATGGATTGCGAATTCCCACCGATGATTTGACCTGGTTTGAAGCTAATGCAGCAGCATGTTGGGTAGTATTTTTTATGGTATTCCCAGCACTTTTAACAGCTCCCCAAGTTTTGTTCATTAATTGGTTGCCTTCAAATAACTTAGAACGAGCAGATGTCGTTGTTGAGTCATTGGATATAGTTCTTTGAGTACTGATATTTATTATGGAACTTTGATTTCCACTCAAGTCACAAATTTTACTATATAATAATAGGGAAGCGTTATTCCACTTCAAGAGACTAAAATAAGATTAAAAATAATAACCTGGTATGCCTGGTACAAGCAGTTAGCGAGGTATCGGGCTCATCAACACTCAAAATACAAATTGATTTAATTTTATATACTAAATGTGGTGGATAGAGAACGCCCACAGGAGCAGCTTCTTTAATTACCACCAAGTGTGGTTCGTAGACATTTGGTAATGATATAATGCCAACAATGCCATGAGTAATACCGATACATTCAATGTCATCAACAGAAGACAAGTCCCATCCTATAATTTACAACAATAAAAATTCAAATACGTATTACAAATGTAGTTGAGGGTTCTGTTCTTCAAGTAGAGATATTTTTGTTATTAAGGTCATATTATTTTGTTACATATAAATTATTATAAAATACCTCTTCATTTATATTATTGAATTATTGCAAATATTTAGCACCTTAGTTTTATACATATGTTTATATGTAACATGTTAAAATTTCTGAAAATTTTTCATTTCTTTATTGTTTAAATGTTTTTTTTTTTCGTCATTCTTGGTAACAAAATTTTATTTGTAATTATAATAACTGATAACCTTTATCTGTTAACCTTTTTTTGGGCTTCCTTTAAAGTTTTTTGACCGACAACCGTAGTTTTAAAAATTTTAATTTCATTGTTGAATACCTGCTTTAATGGTAAATTCCGCTGTATGCCTGTTCCACCATAAAGTTTTTTCGCGTTTTGCAAATATATAAAACTTATCTGTTTGAAATAATTCCATTGGAAGTAGGCCTTTTATTAACTTATTACTCTCATAATATTTTCTTTAAATGTTGAAAAATATTGTATTCAACTTCACAATAAACATCTACGGTAACTACCGAGAACATTCGGAATACATATCTGTAAAGTTATCCAGATGCGTGAAGTTAAAAAGTTTTAAAAAGTTATTATTCTCTGAGAGAGAAAAGAAGGAGAGAGAGAAAAAAAAGAGAATCCGAGCCTCCCTCTATACTATAGATGGTGCAACCAGGCCACGCTTCTAACTTTTTAACTTCACGCTTTACGTTTTTACAGATGCGTGAAGTTAAAAAGTTTTAAAAAGTTATTATTCTCTGAGAGAGAAAAGAAGGAGAGAGAGAAAAAAAGAGAATCCGAGCCTCCCTCTATACTATAGATGGTGCAACCAGGCCACGCTTCTAACTTTTTAACTTCACGCTTTACGCTTTTACTACCTTTTTAAAGTTAGAATTACTCTCTCCAGAGAAATGTAAACAAACCAAAAATCACATAAACAAAGAACTGAAAATTTTTGACCATTTTTGTTTTAAAATTTTATATATTAAATAATAATGTTGTGAAAAAATTTTTATTTTACTGTAAAGTATGAAACATGTAGAACCTTTTTTTATAAAGTAATTAAAAATTAGTATATATTAACATAACCAAATAGAGGATGGTTTGTACCCTTATTTTTACTTATAATATAAATAAATTTATATGAATCACTGACTTTTTTTTTTAACGAGCAGATTGTCGGGCATCTGGACTAATTATTATTGGACTAGGTACAATGCTGAAGGTTTCCTAGTATAAGGTATATCCCCAATTTTTTTTGGATCAGAGTTATTGGCACTTGTCTATGAGGGTATATGTGAAAATTGCAATTTTTATCAGGTAAACAACTAACTTTTTTTTTAACGAGCAGATTGTCGAGCATCTGGACTAATTATTATTGGACGAGGTACAATGCTGAAGGTTTCCTAGTATAAGGTATATCCCCAATTTTTTTTGGATCAGAGTTATTGGCACTTGTCTATGAGGGTATATGTGAAAATTGCAATTTTTATCAGGTAAACAACTAACTTTTTTTTTAACGAGCAGATTGTCGAGCATCTGGACTAATTATTATTGGACGAGGTATAATGCTGAAGCTTTCCTAGTATAAGGTATATCCCCAATTTTTTTTGGATCAGAGTTATTGGCACTTGTCTATGAGGGTATATGTGAAAATTGCAATTTTTATCAGGTAAACAACTAACTTTTTTTTTAACGAGCAGATTGTCGAGCATCTGGACTAATTATTATTGGACGAGGTATAATGCTGAAGGTTTCCTAGTATAAGGTATATCCCCAATTTTTTTTGGATCAGAGTTATTGGCACTTGTCTATGAGGGTATATGTGAAAATTGCAATTTTTATCAGGTAAACAACTAACTTTTTTTTTAACGAGCAGATTGTCGAGCATCTGGACTAATAATTATTGGACGAGGTACAATGCTGAAGGTTTCCTAGTATAAGGTATATCCCCAATTTTTTTTGGATCAGAGTTATTGGCACTTGTCTATGAGGGTATATGTGAAAATTGCAATTTTTATCAGGTAAACAACTAACTTTTTTTTTAACGAGCAGATTGTCGAGCATCTGGACTAATTATTATTGGACGAGGTATAATGCTGAAGGTTTCCTAGTATAAGGTATATCCCCAATTTTTTTTGGATCAGAGTTATTGGCACTTGTCTATGAGGGTATATGTGAAAATTGCAATTTTTATCAGGTAAACAACTAACTTTTTTTTTAACGAGCAGATTGTCGAGCATCTGGACTAATAATTATTGGACGAGGTACAATGCTGAAGGTTTCCTAGTATAAGGTATATCCCCAATTTTTTTTGGATCAGAGTTATTGGCACTTGTCTATGAGGGTATATGTGAAAATTGCAATTTTTATCAGGTAAACAACTAACTTTTTTTTTAACGAGCAGATTGTCGAGCATCTGGACTAATTATTATTGGACGAGGTATAATGCTGAAGGTTTCCTAGTATAAGGTATATCCCCAATTTTTTTTGGATCAGAGTTATTGGCACTTGTCTATGAGGGTATATGTGAAAATTGCAATTTTTATCAGGTAAACAACTAACTTTTTTTTTAACGAGCAGATTGTCGAGCATCTGGACTAATAATTATTGGACGAGGTACAATGCTGAAGGTTTCCTAGTATAAGGTATATCCCCAATTTTTTTTGGATCAGAGTTATTGGCACTTGTCTATGAGGGTATATGTGAAAATTGCAATTTTTATCAGGTAAACAACTAACTTTTTTTTTAACGAGCAGATTGTCGAGCATCTGGACTAATTATTATTGGACGAGGTATAATGCTGAAGGTTTCCTAGTATAAGGTATATCCCCAATTTTTTTTGGATCAGAGTTATTGGCACTTGTCTATGAGGGTATATGTGAAAATTGCAATTTTTATCAGGTAAACAACTAACTTTTTTTTTAACGAGCAGATTGTCGAGCATCTGGACTAATAATTATTGGACGAGGTACAATGCTGAAGGTTTCCTAGTATAAGGTATATCCCCAATTTTTTTTGGATCAGAGTTATTGGCACTTGTCTATGAGGGTATATGTGAAAATTGCAATTTTTATCAGGTAAACAACTAACTTTTTTTTTAACGAGCAGATTGTCGAGCATCTGGACTAATAATTATTGGACGAGGTACAATGCTGAAGGTTTCCTAGTATAAGGTATATCCCCAATTTTTTTTGGATCAGAGTTATTGGCACTTGTCTATGAGGGTATATGTGAAAATTGCAATTTTTATCAGGTAAACAACTAACTTTTTTTTTAACGAGCAGATTGTCGAGCATCTGGACTAATTATTATTGGACGAGGTACAATGCTGAAGGTTTCCTAGTATAAGGTATATCCCCAATTTTTTTTGGATCAGAGTTATTGGCACTTGTCTATGAGGGTATATGTGAAAATTGCAATTTTTATCAGGTAAACAACTAACTTTTTTTTTAACGAGCAGATTGTCGAGCATCTGGACTAATTATTATTGGACGAGGTATAATGCTGAAGGTTTCCTAGTATAAGGTATATCCCCAATTTTTTTTGGATCAGAGTTATTGGCACTTGTCTATGAGGGTATATGTGAAAATTGCAATTTTTATCAGGTAAACAACTAACTTTTTTTTTAACGAGCAGATTGTCGAGCATCTGGACTAATAATTATTGGACGAGGTACAATGCTGAAGGTTTCCTAGTATAAGGTATATCCCCAATTTTTTTTGGATCAGAGTTATTGGCACTTGTCTATGAGGGTATATGTGAAAATTGCAATTTTTATCAGGTAAACAACTAACTTTTTTTTTAACGAGCAGATTGTCGAGCATCTGGACTAATAATTCTTGGACGAGGTACAATGCTGAAGGTTTCCTAGTATAAGGTATATCCCCAATTTTTTTTGGATCAGAGATATTGGCACTTGTCTATGAGGGTATATGTGAAAATTGCAATTTTTATCAGGTAAACAACTAACTTTTTTTTTAACGAGCAGATTGTCGAGCATCTGGACTAATTATTATTGGACTAGGTACAATGCTGAAGGTTTCCTAGTATAAGGTATATCCCCAATTTTTTTTGGATCAGAGTTATTGGCACTTGTCTATGAGGGTATATGTGAAAATTGCAATTTTTATCAGGTAAACAACTAACTTTTTTTTTAACGAGCAGATTGTCGAGCATCTGGACTAATAATTATTGGACGAGGTACAATGCTGAAGGTTTCCTAGTATAAGGTATATCCCCAATTTTTTTTGGATCAGAGTTATTGGCACTTGTCTATGAGGGTATATGTGAAAATTGCAATTTTTATCAGGTAAACAACTAACTTTTTTTTTAACGAGCAGATTGTCGAGCATCTGGACTAATAATTATTGGACGAGGTACAATGCTGAAGGTTTCCTAGTATAAGGTATATCCCCAATTTTTTTTGGATCAGAGTTATTGGCACTTGTCTATGAGGGTATATGTGAAAATTGCAATTTTTATCAGGTAAACAACTAACTTTTTTTTTAACGAGCAGATTGTCGAGCATCTGGACTAATTATTATTGGACGAGGTACAATGCTGAAGGTTTCCTAGTATAAGGTATATCCCCAATTTTTTTTGGATCAGAGTTATTGGCACTTGTCTATGAGGGTATATGTGAAAATTGCAATTTTTATCAGGTAAACAACTAACTTTTTTTTTAACGAGCAGATTGTCGAGCATCTGGACTAATTATTATTGGACGAGGTATAATGCTGAAGGTTTCCTAGTATAAGGTATATCCCCAATTTTTTTTGGATCAGAGTTATTGGCACTTGTCTATGAGGGTATATGTGAAAATTGCAATTTTTATCAGGTAAACAACTAACTTTTTTTTTAACGAGCAGATTGTCGAGCATCTGGACTAATAATTATTGGACGAGGTACAATGCTGAAGGTTTCCTAGTATAAGGTATATCCCCAATTTTTTTTGGATCAGAGTTATTGGCACTTGTCTATGAGGGTATATGTGAAAATTGCAATTTTTATCAGGTAAACAACTAACTTTTTTTTTAACGAGCAGATTGTCGAGCATCTGGACTAATAATTCTTGGACGAGGTACAAGGCTGAAGGTTTCCTAGTATAAGGTATATCCCCAATTTTTTTTGGATCAGAGATATTGGCACTTGTCTATGAGGGTATATGTGAAAATTGCAATTTTTATCAGGTAAACAACTAACTTTTTTTTTAACGAGCAGATTGTCGAGCATCTGGACTAATTATTATTGGACTAGGTACAATGCTGAAGGTTTCCTAGTATAAGGTATATCCCCAATTTTTTTTGGATCAGAGTTATTGGCACTTGTCTATGAGGGTATATGTGAAAATTGCAATTTTTATCAGGTAAACAACTAACTTTTTTTTTAACGAGCAGATTGTCGAGCATCTGGACTAATAATTATTGGACGAGGTACAATGCTGAAGGTTTCCTAGTATAAGGTATATCCCCAATTTTTTTTGGATCAGAGTTATTGGCACTTGTCTATGAGGGTATATGTGAAAATTGCAATTTTTATCAGGTAAACAACTAACTTTTTTTTTAACGAGCAGATTGTCGAGCATCTGGACTAATTATTATTGGACGAGGTACAATGCTGAAGGTTTCCTAGTATAAGGTATATCCCCAATTTTTTTTGGATCAGAGTTATTGGCACTTGTCTATGAGGGTATATGTGAAAATTGCAATTTTTATCAGGTAAACAACTAACTTTTTTTTTAACGAGCAGATTGTCGAGCATCTGGACTAATTATTATTGGACGAGGTATAATGCTGAAGGTTTCCTAGTATAAGGTATATCCCCAATTTTTTTTGGATCAGAGTTATTGGCACTTGTCTATGAGGGTATATGTGAAAATTGCAATTTTTATCAGGTAAACAACTAACTTTTTTTTTAACGAGCAGATTGTCGAGCATCTGGACTAATTATTATTGGACTAGGTACAATGCTGAAGGTTTCCTAGTATAAGGTATATCCCCAATTTTTTTTGGATCAGAGTTATTGGCACTTGTCTATGAGGGTATATGTGAAAATTGCAATTTTTATCAGGTAAACAACTAACTTTTTTTTTAACGAGCAGATTGTCGAGCATCTGGACTAATTATTATTGGACTAGGTACAATGCTGAAGGTTTCCTAGTATAAGGTATGTCCCCAATTTTTTTTGGATCAGAGTTATTGGCACTTGTCTATGAGGGTATATGTGAAAATTGCATTTTCATCAGGTAAATCACTAACTTTTTTTTTAACGAGCAGATTGTCGAGCATCTGGACTAATTATTATTGGACTAGGTACAATGCTGAAGGTTTCCTAGTATAAGGTATGTCCCCAATTTTTTTTGGATCAGAGTTATTGGCACTTGTCTATGAGGGTATATGTGAAAATTGCAATTTTTATCAGGTAAACAACTAACTTTTTTTTTAACGAGCAGATTGTCGAGCATCTGGACTAATTATTATTGGACTAGGTACAATGCTGAAGGTTTCCTAGTATAAGGTATATCCCCAATTTTTTTTGGATCAGAGTTATTGGCACTTGTCTATGACGGTATATGTGGAAATTGCATTTTCATCAGGTAAATCACTAACTTTTTTTTTAACGAGCAGATTGTCGAGCATCTGGACTAATTATTATTGGACTAGGTACAATGCTGAAGGTTTCCTAGTATAAGGTATGTCCCCAATTTTTTTTGGATCAGAGTTATTGGCACTTGTCTATGAGGGTATATGTGAAAATTGCAATTTTTATCAGGTAAACAACTAACTTTTTTTTTAACGAGCAGATTGTCGAGCATCTGGACTAATAATTATTGGACTAAGTACAATGCTGAAGGTTTCCTAGTATAAGGTATATCCCCAATTTTTTTTGGATCAGAGTTATTGGCACTTGTCTATGAGGGTATATGTGAAAATTGCATTTTCATCAGGTAAATCACTAACTTTTTTTTTAACGAGCAGATTGTCGAGCATCTGGACTAATTATTATTGGACTAGGTACAATGCTGAAGTTTTCCTAGTATAAGGTATGTCCCCAATTTTTTTTGGATCAGAGTTATTGGCACTTGTCTATGAGGGTATATGTGAAAATTGCAATTTTTATCAGGTAAACAACTAACTTTTTTTTTAACGAGCAGATTGTCGAGCATCTGGACTAATTATTATTGGACTAGGTACAATGCTGAAGGTTTCCTAGTATAAGGTATATCCCCAATTTTTTTGGATCAGAGTTATTGGCACTTGTCTATGACGGTATATGTGAAAATTGCATTTTCATCAGGTAAATCACTAACTTTTTTTTTAACGAGCAGATTGTCGAGCATCTGGACTAATTATTATTGGACTAGGTACAATGCTGAAGGTTTCCTAGTATAAGGTATATCCCCAATTTTTTTTGGATCAGAGTTATTGGCACTTGTCTATGACGGTATATGTGAAAATTGCATTTTCATCAGGTAAATCACTAACTTTTTTTTTAACGAGCAGATTGTCGAGCATCTGGACTAATTATTATTGGACTAGGTACAATGCTGAAGGTTTCCTAGTATAAGGTATATCCCCAATTTTTTTTGGATCAGAGTTATTGGCACTTGTCTATGACGGTATATGTGGAAATTGCATTTTCATCAGGTAAATCACTAACTTTTTTTTTAACGAGCAGATTGTCGAGCATCTGGACTAATAATTATTGGACTAAGTACAATGCTGAAGGTTTCCTAGTATAAGGTATATCCCCAATTTTTTTTGGATCAGAGTTATTGGCACTTGTCTATGAGGGTATATGTGAAAATTGCAATTTTTATCAGGTAAACAACTAACCTTTTTTTTAACGAGCAGATTGTCGAGCATCTGGACTAATTATTATTGGAGTAGGTACAATGCTGAAGGTTTCCTAGTATAAGGTATATCCCCAATTTTTTTTGGATCAGAGTTATTGGCACTTGTCTATGAGGGTATATGTGAAAATTGCAATTTTTATCAGGTAAACAACTAACTTTTTTTTTAACGAGCAGATTGTCGAGCATCTGGACTAATAATTATTGGACTAGGTACAATGCTGAAGGTTTCCTAGTATAAGGTATATCCCCAATTTTTTTTGGATCAGAGTTATTGGCACTTGTCTATGAGGGTATATGTGAAAATTGCAATTTTTATCAGGTAAACAACTAACCTTTTTTTTAACGAGCAGATTGTCGAGCATCTGGACTAATTATTATTGGAGTAGGTACAATGCTGAAGGTTTCCTAGTATAAGGTATATCCCCAATTTTTTTTGGATCAGAGTTATTGGCACTTGTCTATGAGGGTATATGTGAAAATTGCAATTTTTATCAGGTAAACAACTAACTTTTTTTTTAACGAGCAGATTGTCGAGCATCTGGACTAATAATTATTGGACTAGGTACAATGCTGAAGGTTTCCTAGTATAAGGTATGTCCCCAATTTTTTTTGGATCAGAGTTATTGGCACTTGTCTATGAGGGTATATGTGAAAATTGCAATTTTTATCAGGTAAACAACTAACTTTTTTTTTAACGAGCAGATTGTCGAGCATCTGGACTAATTATTATTGGACTAGGTACAATGCTGAAGGTTTCCTAGTATAAGGTATATCCCCAATTTTTTTTGGATCAGAGTTATTGGCACTTGTCTATGAGGGTATATGTGAAAATTGCAATTTTTATCAGGTAAACAACTAACTTTTTTTTTAACGAGCAGATTGTCGAGCATCTGGACTAATTATTATTGGACTAGGTACAATGCTGAAGGTTTCCTAGTATAAGGTATATCCCCAATTTTTTTTGGATCAGAGTTATTGGCACTTGTCTATGAGGGTATATGTGAAAATTGCAATTTTTATCAGGTAAACAACTAACTTTTTTTTTAACGAGCAGATTGTCGAGCATCTGGACTAATTATTATTGGACTAGGTACAATGCTGAAGGTTTCCTAGTATAAGGTATGTCCCCAATTTTTTTTGGATCAGAGTTATTGGCACTTGTCTATGAGGGTATATGTGAAAATTGCAATTTTTATCAGGTAAACAACTAACTTTTTTTTTAACGAGCAGATTGTCGAGCATCTGGACTAATTATTATTGGACTAGGTACAATGCTGAAGGTTTCCTAGTATAAGGTATATCCCCAATTTTTTTTGGATCAGAGTTATTGGCACTTGTCTATGAGGGTATATGTGAAAATTGCAATTTTTATCAGGTAAACAACTAACTTTTTTTTTAACGAGCAGATTGTCGAGCATCTGGACTAATTATTATTGGACTAGGTACAATGCTGAAGGTTTCCTAGTATAAGGTATATCCCCAATTTTTTTTGGATCAGAGTTATTGGCACTTGTCTATGAGGGTATATGTGAAAATTGCAATTTTTATCAGGTAAACAACTAACTTTTTTTTTAACGAGCAGATTGTCGAGCATCTGGACTAATTATTATTGGACTAGGTACAATGCTGAAGGTTTCCTAGTATAAGGTATGTCCCCAATTTTTTTTGGATCAGAGTTATTGGCACTTGTCTATGAGGGTATATGTGAAAATTGCATTTTCATCAGGTAAATCACTAACTTTTTTTTTAACGAGCAGATTGTCGAGCATCTGGACTAATTATTATTGGACTAGGTACAATGCTGAAGGTTTCCTAGTATAAGGTATGTCCCCAATTTTTTTTGGATCAGAGTTATTGGCAGTTGTCTATGAGGGTATATGTGAAAATTGCAATTTTTATCAGGTAAACAACTAACTTTTTTTTTAACGAGCAGATTGTCGAGCATCTGGACTAATTATTATTGGACTAGGTACAATGCTGAAGGTTTCCTAGTATAAGGTATATCCCCAATTTTTTTTGGATCAGAGTTATTGGCACTTGTCTATGACGGTATATGTGGAAATTGCATTTTCATCAGGTAAATCACTAACTTTTTTTTTAACGAGCAGATTGTCGAGCATCTGGACTAATTATTATTGGACTAGGTACAATGCTGAAGGTTTCCTAGTATAAGGTATATCCCCAATTTTTTTTGGATCAGAGTTATTGGCACTTGTCTATGAGGGTATATGTGAAAATTGCAATTTTTATCAGGTAAACAACTAACTTTTTTTTTAACGAGCAGATTGTCGAGCATCTGGACTAATAATTATTGGACTAAGTACAATGCTGAAGGTTTCCTAGTATAAGGTATATCCCCAATTTTTTTTGGATCAGAGTTATTGGCACTTGTCTATGAGGGTATATGTGAAAATTGCATTTTCATCAGGTAAATCACTAACTTTTTTTTTAACGAGCAGATTGTCGAGCATCTGGACTAATTATTATTGGACTAGGTACAATGCTGAAGGTTTCCTAGTATAAGGTATGTCCCCAATTTTTTTTGGATCAGAGTTATTGGCACTTGTCTATGAGGGTATATGTGAAAATTGCAATTTTTATCAGGTAAACAACTAACTTTTTTTTTAACGAGCAGATTGTCGAGCATCTGGACTAATTATTATTGGACTAGGTACAATGCTGAAGGTTTCCTAGTATAAGGTATATCCCCAATTTTTTTTGGATCAGAGTTATTGGCACTTGTCTATGACGGTATATGTGAAAATTGCATTTTCATCAGGTAAATCACTAACTTTTTTTTTAACGAGCAGATTGTCGAGCATCTGGACTAATTATTATTGGACTAGGTACAATGCTGAAGGTTTCCTAGTATAAGGTATATCCCCAATTTTTTTTGGATCAGAGTTATTGGCACTTGTCTATGACGGTATATGTGGAAATTGCATTTTCATCAGGTAAATCACTAACTTTTTTTTTAACGAGCAGATTGTCGAGCATCTGGACTAATTATTATTGGACTAGGTACAATGCTGAAGGTTTCCTAGTATAAGGTATATCCCCAATTTTTTTTGGATCAGAGTTATTGGCACTTGTCTATGAGGGTATATGTGAAAATTGCAATTTTTATCAGGTAAACAACTAACTTTTTTTTTAACGAGCAGATTGTCGAGCATCTGGACTAATAATTATTGGACTAAGTACAATGCTGAAGGTTTCCTAGTATAAGGTATATCCCCAATTTTTTTTGGATCAGAGTTATTGGCACTTGTCTATGAGGGTATATGTGAAAATTGCAATTTTTATCAGGTAAACAACTAACCTTTTTTTTAACGAGCAGATTGTCGAGCATCTGGACTAATTATTATTGGACTAGGTACAATGCTGAAGGTTTCCTAGTATAAGGTATATCCCCAATTTTTTTTGGATCAGAGTTATTGGCACTTGTCTATGAGGGTATATGTGAAAATTGCAATTTTTATCAGGTAAACAACTAACTTTTTTTTTAACGAGCAGATTGTCGAGCATCTGGACTAATTATTATTAGACTAGGTACAATGCTGAAGGTTTCCTAGTATAAGGTATATCCCCAATTTTTTTTGGATCAGAGTTATTGGCACTTGTCTATGAGGGTATATGTGAAAATTGCAATTTTTATCAGGTAAACAACTAACTTTTTTTTTAACGAGCAGATTGTCGAGCATCTGGACTAATTATTATTAGAGTAGGTACAATGCTGAAGGTTTCCTAGTATAAGGTATATCCCCAATTTTTTTTGGATCAGAGTTATTGGCACTTGTCTATGAGGGTATATGTGAAAATTGCAATTTTTATCAGGTAAACAACTAACTTTTTTTTTAACGAGCAGATTGTCGAGCATCTGGGCTAATAATTATTGGACTAGGTACAATGCTGAAGGTTTCCTAGTATAAGGTATATCCCCAATTTTTTTTGGATCAGAGTTATTGGCACTTGTCTATGAGGGTATATGTGAAAATTGCAATTTTTATCAGGTAAACAACTAACTTTTTTTTTAACGAGCAGATTGTCGAGCATCTGGACTAATAATTATTGGACTAGGTACAATGCTGAAGATTTCCTAGTATAAGGTATATCCCCAATTTTTTTTGGATCAGAGTTATTGGCACTTGTCTATGAGGGTATATGTGAAAATTGCAATTTTTATCAGGTAAACAACTAACTTTTTTTTTAACGAGCAGATTGTCGAGCATCTGGACTAATTATTATTAGACTAGGTACAATGCTGAAGGTTTCCTAGTATAAGGTATATCCCCAATTTTTTTTGGATCAGAGTTATTGGCACTTGTCTATGAGGGTATATGTGAAAATTGCAATTTTTATCAGGTAAACAACTAACTTTTTTTTTAACGAGCAGATTGTCGAGCATCTGGGCTAATAATTATTGGACTAGGTACAATGCTGAAGGTTTCCTAGTATAAGGTATATCCCCAATTTTTTTTGGATCAGAGTTATTGGCACTTGTCTATGAGGGTATATGTGAAAATTGCAATTTTTATCAGGTAAACAACTAACTTTTTTTTTAACGAGCAGATTGTCGAGCATCTGGACTAATAATTATTGGACTAGGTACAATGCTGAAGGTTTCCTAGTATAAGGTATATCTCCAATTTTTTTTGGATCAGAGTTATTGGCACTTGTCTATGACGGTATATAAAATAATTTAAAAAAAAATAAAAAGTAATCCATATTCATATTCATTAATGTATGTATTACAATAAATTAATTTTCATTCAATGCAATAAAAAAATATTCCATATATCCATATTCAATTCATTAATTTATTATTATAAATTAATTTTCTTTTTGTGGCAATTTTTATTGTGTGTATATGTTATATATTTAAAATTCAATTTTATTTAATATTTAATATAATATTACCTGTTCCTCCACAATAGAAATATTGTTAATTGTTGTTAAATATTGTTGTTGATTGGTTGTTGAAGTTGATTGTAATTGTGTATGTGTGCAAAAATTGCACAAGTATTATGTAAATTATGTTAGCTACAACATAACGAAATATCTAATTAGCCAACAAAGAAAACAAAACTTAAACCTAAGTAAAAATAATAATATCAGGAATCAGCTCAGGAACCAGCGACAACAACAACCGCCGAACCGTAATGATGAAAAAGTAGTGCTATGATATAACTAGATTAAGAAAGTTTGGCTTAAGCCAAATCTTAAATACCGTCCACCTTTATGAAGTTATATATATGGGCATGTTCGTTATTCAATCTTGTCCATTTTTTGCAAATTTTTTTTATTTGGTATACCAAATAGATATACCAAATTTGATATATATATATACTGCCTATATATAATTAAACTTAATAGGCATAATTTTGTTCGAGTTGCAAACGGAACAACAAACATAGTATACCCTCTATGCTAAGGTGGAGAGTACAATGAAGTTTAACAAATGTTTTATGCAAATTTCCACGTTACCTATGAGGTATTGCACATAACGCGTTGCCAATTGTTTTTGATGGCTAGCATCCCCAATAGGCCTACGAACCATCTAGTGTTTTTTTAGTAAATTTTATTATTTATCGTTATTTATAATTGAGTACAAGGTTATCTTTTACATATATATATACATATATTATATATACATATATACATATGTATAATATATATACATACATGTGTGTAATACACACATTTCAAATGTATGTGTCCCCTTACATACAGATCCTCAAATGAGAATTCTTGGTTTTTATTTGCATAGATGCCTTTAAATTTAAGCGAGGACTAAGTTGTGTTTTACACAATATCGTCACAGACAAGTGCCAATAACTCTGATCCAAAAAAAATTGGGGATATACCTTATACTAGGAAACCTTCAGCATTGTACCTAGTCCAATAATAATTAGTCCAGATGCTCGACAATCTGCTCGTTAAAAAAAAAGTTAGTTGTTTACCTGATAAAAATTGCAATTTTCACATATACCCTCATAGACAAGTGCCAATAACTCTGATCCAAAAAAAATTGGGGATATACCTTATACTAGGAAACCTTCAGCATTGTACCTAATCCAATAATAATTAGTCCAGATGCTCGACAATCTGCTCGTTAAAAAAAAAGTTAGTGATTCATATAAATTTATTTATATTATTAGTAAAAATAAGGGTACAAACCATCCTCTATTTGGTTATGTTAATATATACTAATTTTTAATTACTTTATAAAAAAAGGTTCTACATGTTTCATACTTTACAGTAAAATAAAAATTTTTTCACAACATTATTATTTAATGTATAAAATTTTAAAACAAAAATGGTCAAAAATTTTCAGTTCTTTGTTTATGTGATATTTGGTTTGTTTACTTTTCTCTAGAGAGAGTAATTCTAACTTTATAAAGGTAGTAAAAACGTAAAGCGTGAAGTTAAAAAGTTAGAAGCGTGGCCTGGTTGCACCATCTATAGTATAGAGGGCGGCTCGTATTCTCTTTTTTCTCTCTCGCCTTCTTCTCTCTCTCAGAGAATAATAACTTTTTAAAACTTTTTAACTTCACATACGTAATAACTTTTTAAAACTTTTTAACTTCACATACGTAAAGTTAGAAGCTTGGCCTGGTTGCACCATCTATATTATAGAGGGAGGCTGGGATTCCCTTTTTTTTTCTCTCTCTCCTTCTTCTCTCTCTCAGAGAATAATAACTTTTTAAAACTTTTTAACTTCACATACGTTTTAATATATAATGTTATAAATTGCTATATAATTATAAGAATATAAAAATTTTACATTTCAATTGGTGGACTAGTTCAATTGAACTAGTATACTTTTGAATTATTAATCTTCAATGGACGTATGTTTTGTTAATATTAACGCCTGTGTATAAATTATTAATTGTCTCAAAAACAAAAAAAATTAATGGCACTACGAAATTTAAACAAATATATATGGAACAATACTAATAGCCAAAAATGTGTAGTGCCATTAGTTATAAATAAAAAAAATCTTAGTGGTTCTTCGTTGACTCTAAAATACAATTACAACAACAAAAATAATGTTAGGGGAGCATCCTCACAACAAAATAGTAATAAAAGAAGAACTATTAATAGATCCCTGGTGGCTGTAGTAGGAGCAATTGGTTTGGGTTTCGCAACATATGTTGGTTATAAGAAACTAAACTTCTTAAATATAATGCCGCATGTCCAAGCTAAAGTTACGCCAATCTTAAGTGGTCGCAGAAAGCAATTTAATTTTGTTGCAGATGTTGTTGATGCATGTGCAGAGTCCGTTGTATTTATTGAGATAAAAGATTTAAGACGTTTTGATTATTTTACGGGAAAGCCTCAATCAGCATCGAATGGTTCTGGATTTATAATCGAAGGGAATGGAACTATACTTACCAATGCACATGTGGTTATAAGTAAACCCAACACCATGGTGCAAGTTCGTTTATATGATGGTCGTATTTTTCCTGCAGTGGTGGAAGATATTGACCAAAATTCCGACCTAGCTATAGTACGCATACAATGTGAAAATTTGCCTGTTATGCCATTAGGGCGAAGTTCATCTTTGAGATCAGGCGAATGGGTAGTAGCTTTGGGGAGTCCATTATCTCTAAGCAATACGGTGACAGCTGGCGTCATTAGCTCCACGCAAAGACCATCTCAAGAATTAGGATTAGCCCACCGTGATATTAATTACTTGCAAACAGATGCGGCTATCACTTTTGGAAATTCAGGTGGACCGTTAGTAAATTTAGACGGCGAAGCAATTGGTGTCAATTCAATGAAAGTGACTGCTGGCATCAGTTTTGCCATACCTATCGATTATGTAAAATTATTTTTAACAAAAGTAGCTGAAAGGCGCCGGCGCAGTCCCTCTGGTCCATCAGTCTACCAGGCCAAACGGTATATGGGCATAACCATGCTAACATTAACTAATGACATATTAAATGAATTAAAAATGCGCACTCAAAACGTGCCCACCAATCTAAAGCACGGTGTTCTAGTTTGGAAAGTTATTCTGGGCTCACCAGCTGATGTGTAGGTTATTAAAATTAGTACATTACTATAACTCTACAATATTTTTGTTTTTAGCGGTGGTCTCAGTCCCGGGGACATAGTGACTCATATAAATAAAAAGGAAGTGAAGACATCATCAGATGTTTATGACGCTTTAGCAGAAAGTACAAAAACTCTAGATATTACAATATTTCGGGGACTAAAACAAATGACTGTTACGGTAACACCAGAGGATCCTTAGAAAGCGCTGATTATGTGGGATATTTACAAATTCATGATAAATCACAATGGTTACGCATAGACCTTAAGTCGTTAAATATATTTTATATATAAAATTTATAAAACAAATGTTCTAAAAAATAGAAATCGAGAAAACATAATAAACGGTATTACAGAGCAAACTTTGATTTATACGAAAGCAATAATTTTATGAATTTTTAGAGAAGCAAAAAATCTGAAAATTCGGAAATATGTTTATCTTGAAAGAGAAGTATCCTATGCCTTAATGCACATGGTTACGTAGGCTTTCCTATTACGCAAAGTAATGAAAACTATATGAATGAACATTTGATATCTTCAATTTCAATTTTTAAAACCTTTCTATGCTTTCACTTTTCCTCAGCTGAATTTGAACCAGTTTCCTTTTTTCTTCAATTTCACAATTATCCCTTCGTAGATACAAATTAATATCACACAAAACACAAATACCAGCAGAAATAAAAATATTTCAACCTGTTGAAATTCAGATATCCGCTTTTCTCTTTTCGCAAGGAAATCTTAGCATGTGCGTGTGCTCATGTCGTGTAACTGGTTTCTCTCCTTACGTACTCATTTAGAATTATGCAGAGAAGATTTTGAAGCAATAAAGACTACTGAGCCAATCTACATGATTAGATTGGCAACAGTTCGTAATGAAAGAAATTTATGTTCACGCGTACAGAGAAAATTTTAATAGAAAGAAGTGAGAAATTACGAATGAATGTTTGATTTTTTTCAAACGAATTGACTAATCTTTGCAAAAACGGTGCTTCCCATCGGCATTTGAAACCATATATCACAATTGTTTCAAAAACATGTATACATATCTGCCACGTAAATCCTTTTAAGTTAAACATTTCTTATTCTTATTTGAGCCCAACCGCAACCATGTGGTGTTGGACGCCCCAATGAATGAAATATAAGCTTGCGGTAGCAGATACGCTTACGTGCCGAGTTTTACTCGAAAAAAATTATGATTACCGTACAATTTATGTACACATGCATCTGATCATAACCACACCTTCGCACACGTGCACATTGAAAAATTTTTATTTACTGCTTAAGTAGGCAATAAATAACAATTATAACAAAATTTGGAGATTAATGTTAATTCAATAGTGCAATATGATAAAATGCATGTACCATTCGAATGGTTACAACATTAGCAAGATTTTCGCTAAGTCGATCTTACACACTTTATAAGTAATCACATTGGAACGACCCACTCGACATTACGCAAACTCCATATCATGCTCTTATTTAAAATAAACCTTTTATCTCGAATATTTGCAAGTTTTTATATTTTTGACAAAATTTTGTACAGCATAAAAATTTGACTGTCAAATTTGAGAGATTTGACTGTGTCAAATTTTTAGTGCAACAACTTTTTGCAAAACTTTATGTTTTTCAACAAGAGTTGGTGAAGCACAGTTAATTGGTTTAATAATGCCAAATTTGAATTCGATCAACACATATAACCTACACACAAACATAGATATGAATGCTAAATGCTTACTCTGTGAGAAATGTATTTGCAAGTAAAACACATATCACATACACACCGGCACATGTATTTGAATAACACACACATATACATATAGATAAGCTATAAATATTACTTATTTTAGGAATTATATTGTCTTTGGTCATTCGTCTGAGATTCTACAATAATAATATGTAATAAAAATATTTTTATATAATGTAATTGTTTTTTTTATAAGGGTCCCATGCAGCATCTATTTTTGGCGCAGTCGGTGAAATGAAAAAAAAAGGAAAATAATATCCTTTTCGCGATAATACATCGTGATCAATTATATTTTTTTAAAATCAAATTAAAGGATCCCTCATAATCGCTTAATAAAGTAACAAGAAATTAAGAAAACCAAATTGGGCTTAGGCCAAATCTTAAATACCCTCCACGTCCACAACAGTGGGCGTCGCGAATATATATATATTACGTATCAGCTTGAAAGTCCACTTTTACGGAAAGTATAGTTTTTTGAAAATTGTAGGCGTATCTTTTATCCGATTATGTCCATTTGCACATCAATGGATGGGATAACTATGTATACGCGTACCAAATTTCATAGGTTAACTTTTGTGGCAGATATAACATTTTTAATTATTGTGGGAATGTCTGTAATCCGAATATGCCCATTTTGAGCTAGATGAAGCTAATATTTATAGATGTACGTACCAAATTTAAAGTTTATAGCTCAATTTTTGTTGTAGATAAATCGATTTTTGTCGATTGTGGGCGTGGATCTGATCCGATTTTGCAAATTTTAAATAGCGATCTGCGTGGTTGTACAAAATTTCAGCTCAATATCTCAAAATTTACGACTGTGAGAACACCAACAACACACAGACACGCGGACATATATGTCTAAATCAAATCAGCTTTTGATGCTGTGTTACCTTGTAATTTAAACTTGTTTAATATGGGACCCAATTTGCTATTAATTGAGGCGCCAATATTGGAATCGATGTTCTGAAATGGAGGTTGTTGTTTGCTTTTGGTTAGCTCAGATTATATCCTGAGGGCAGTTCTCAACCCGCAACCCGGACACACCGGCGGCAACTAAACATTAACAATAACAAAAAAAAAAATATGGAGTGTTGACACTCCATTCTGCTAACACAGGAAACAGGTAATACGATACTATAACCTATCACCTATGACTCATCCCTCCCTTTCGTTGTAGCCTTTGCAAGACATGATCGTTAGGCTACCCCAACATAAAAAAAAAAATTCACCCCACACCTAACCCAACCTCGTTACACCCTTCACCCTGTCTTCGCCTTTTTTTATACAAACGACATCATTTTAGTACAATGCATACAAAGTATCTTTAATAAACAATAGGTGGTTTTAAGTTCATTTAATATAAAATTTAAGTTTTAAATTTATAAATTTATATAAATTTTAAATTAATTTTTAAAATTTAAAAAATTTAAAATTTAAAATTTATTGATAAATTTAATTATTGTTTAGTGCTTGGATGTGTTGATGGGACACATATATACTTGAGTAAGCTCAATGTTTTTAAAATAACTACCAACAAAAACACAATAAAAAACATATGTTTTTTACAAAATTATTTCTCTTTATAATTTTATTCATTCATAATGTATTGATAGCACGATACTTAAGAGGAATTGTTACATGAATACTAAATGAACGACTCTCAGATACGAATCTCAGCAACTACGGGAGTCGTATAAAAGATAGATGTAATCATTAGCCCCTGGGTTTTACCAATAGATATTCGTTCATTTGACATTCGTATTATATACTTACCATTCAGCTCTCTTGTTAAATTTTTTGATGTTACGGATCCTTCATAGTTTGTTAAAAATACAAGGTCCGCGCCGATCAGTTCGACCACCGCCTTTGAGTTCCTGGTAAAAATCGACACGGCTTTTCATTTTGCATATAGTTAAATTGCTTAATTTGAGGCAACCGAATACGTCCTCTTGGTCTAACAGTAATTCCTCAAATTTGAATTTGATTTGCCTGCCCTTCAATATAGCGGCTTTCACAATTAATTTGTTATATGGTCTTTGACTTATTCTAGGAACCGTCAGCACGCACAGTAGATGCGTTTGATTAGAGTACACCGATGACTTTGCATACTCCAATGCTTCCAACTCATTTACATATGGTAAGATGCCCAATTCGTTCACCATAGACTTTACTTCATCTACATTAAGGATGTTGGTGCTTACTAGGCTAGCTTTAGCCATTTGACATGCTAACACGATTTCGTCAATTTCGGCCCCTATCAAAAGCACTTGATCCAGGATTAATTGGCTGCTCGTATTTACGCTTGTGTATTTTTTAACAGTTTTATTATGCTGTTAATCTTATTTGTAGTTTCCCTTGTAAATTTGATAAGATCGTCGTTAATTTTGTTGTTTTCAATCAAGCTTTCTTAATTTTTTAATACGGCTTCCCAGTCAGATGCATCTGGGCTACCAGCAATTAATTTCAATGCTAAGCCTTATCGCTCTACGATGTCTAGCAGTTTTAGGTTTGAGCAGATTCAGTCTGTTTCTCAATTGTTGAACATGGTGATTAATTAGAAAATTATGCTTTATATCGAATGGGTATCGAGTTGAGGCTGTTGCAACAGATTCTAATAATTTCTCGTAGCTTTCGAGATCAATTACATGTACAAGTTTCAGATCGCCTGTTATTATACGTGCCCTACAATCTTTGACTGTTACCAAGGGAACTTCATGCTGGAAAATTTCGTACGAAGGAATGTGAACCAGACACAAGGTCATAAAATATAAACATTATTGTATAAAATTTTATATTTCAAAATTATATCTCAAAATTGGAATAGCTAATATATCAAAATTCTCATAAATTTTATAATTCTTAATATTTAATTTAATTCTTCGCTTAATATTTTAGTTAGTTTTTCTCTACAATTCAATATTAATTTAAACTTTTTATAGGAACGAATTTAGATTGTAAAATTCCTTAATTATACATTTAATTATATTAATTTTAATAATAATCGTAATTATTTTTGAATACAATATATTTTGAATATAACATCTAAATTGTGTACTTTGTGTTTTTGGTGCTAATCGTTATTTGGCTAAAAATAAGAAAAATATTCAATTATTTCATGTGTATACTATGGTTCATGATTTTAGTGATGCGCTTGGCAGTACCAGTGACATCGACAACGATTTCCAAATTGTGGACACCGCCGATGACTGCGACAGACTTAATTTACTTTATTTCAGATTTATGATATTTTTTATCCGTTTCTATAGTCACTCTATTATTCCTAGCTATACGCTCCCTTCCGTACAGCGGGCGATATTTAGCTTTTATCTGTTTATTGGCCACGCTCTTTCACCTACATCAAAATTTTTGAGTGGTTTCCTATTTAGTCGTTCATTCCGAACATTTTGTTCGGCTTCTAACTGTCCCCTTATGTCGTTATTTACTCGATTTCGAAAATTTATCAAATTTTGATAATTAAATCGTTCACATCTGTGGTTATCTTCCGGTAACTAAATGAATTGTGTTATTATATCGGTCAACCGATCTAAAACTGTTAAGATTTATAATTCCTTCAGCAAGCATCTATATATTTCGATCAAGGTGGAATGAAATCGTTCAACCTGACTATGCACTTCGCTTTTCTGCGAGGGTGAGAAGTAAGGCTGAATATTCAAGGGGTGAAGATAATTAAGAATAGTTGGAGTGAGCAACCCTCTCTCATTATCCGAGGCCAAAATCTTCGGTACGCAAAAATAATGAAGAACCTCTGTGAGAATTCTACGAAATTCAATAGTTGACTTATTTTTTACAAGAAATAATTTAGCAAATTTTGAAAATTTGTCAATACAGCTGAGAAATTTCAGTTCGTGCAACTCAAAAATATCTACATGTAAAATGTTGCAAGGATACCTAGGAATAGGTGTGGGTTGTAATTTGGGTTTTGCAGAATGTCTGTCATATTTCCTTGTGTTACATATTTCACAATCCTTAACAAATTGTCTAACCAATTTTGCCATTTTCACAAAATAATATTTCTCTAAAATTTGTTTAACATTTTCCTTGGCGTTCTATGAGCTCGTATTATGTAAGCCTTTCTTTCTTCATTTGCTACATCTTCGACCAATCTTTGCGTTATACGGATTCTATATCTAGTAAAATAATCTAAACACACTTGTTGTAGAAGACTCAAGTATTGTTCAGGGATTTTAATGTCATTAACTAAGTTTGGCCTTAATTTCCTTTTTAATATGTCGGTTAAAGTAGTTTCATCATAAGTTTCCCTGTTCATGTAATGTCTTGAATATCCAGAATGAGGTTGTTCGAATGACTCCAGTTCACGACCTATTCGAATTATAATTTGGTTCCAGAAAACGTTTAGTGGGACCTCAATATGAGGTATAAGATCAGAGTTATCCTCGTTAGCACTGTGCACGGTTTCGAGTGACGTACCTGTATCGCTAGACTCATGACCTTCACTTGCGGTAATTGTATCTAAAGCGCGACAACCTTGTTCTGAAGCGGTAACTGTTTCTGAACGTTTTGCAGTTTCTGAAGCTGTATCGGTAGATTCATTAGTCAAATTATTTAATTGGGTTTCGAGTCGAGACAACGCGTCAGCGACCATATTCGATTTTCCTGGTTTGTATATAAGTTCGTGATTGTATTCCTCTTATCTAGCTTTCCATCTCTTAAGTTTAGCTTTATGCATAAGTCACTGTTTTTCGCCATCAGGCTTTGGTTTTTTGGGTACAACCCAAACGGGAGAATTATATGGTTTATTATATTTTATTATTATAATATTTGGAATATACTTAGCAATATGTACATTATGGAATTTAGTAATCATAAACAATACCTTTGTATCTTGTATTGTATTATTTGTCATTACTCTTCTTTTAATATTGAGGTCGGTCAGATAATTGTGTAAAAATTATTACTTTTCTTTAAGACTCTCCATTCTGTTGCGATTGCACACTTGTATGTATATCAGTATCTTTTGACCTGTCTCTATGATTTTGTTGTGATTACATTAATGCATTCATGCATCAATATACGTTTTTATTTTTTTTGTTTATAAACTTACTGTTACTTATTTGCATACGTCAATACTTCTTACTTTGGGTTTGTAATTTACTTTAATATATTTTAATGAAGAAATATAAATGCATGGATGTGTCGGAGTGGAAGCGTTAGTTATTGCACTTTATGTACACATATAAATATGAAACCTATTTACCTATCTATGTACCCTATATCGATCTTTTTACTTTGTCATTTTAATTTTTGATAGGATTTATTAATTATTTGTTATTTATAATTATTATCGTTAAGTATATTGTTTTGTTTTTATTATTATTTTGTTTATCCTGTTTTATACTTTTATTCATTATGCAGTAAGTCATTTCGTTTTAATGTAATAATTATTTTTGTTTTATTTATTTATTTAATTACTTTATATATTTATATATAATTTAATTCGTTGAGAATATTGCATAGGCTATTGCCTTTTAATTATAGTATAGGTGTATATAATTTTACAACACGATACAATGCTTATTATTCATCTTTACTATGTCTACAATCAATCAGTAGGGTTGTTTTGATTCTATTTAATTAGATTTTTGCCGGGCAAGACACCCCCTGCAAGTGCATTTCTTTACATTAGATACATGTCAACATGTGCACCATTATGGGTAAATATGCACGTACGTGACGTATCGGAGTTTATTGTAATCCATTAGATTCCCAGAAATTGAATTGGTCTTGATCTGTCGTGTTCATTTGATTCCTCCTGATTCAGCCTTTCTTCGGTATAAATTAGATTCGTTCTTTGTCATTCTACTTCAATTTAGTTCCGCAAGCGGTACTGAACAAGTTTGTTTGTTGTATATTCTCTTGTGTATTGTTGTATATTCTCTCTTTTTTTGTTTTTCTTTTATTAAAAATCTTCAGACATGGACGATTTAAAGATTGATTTGGAAATAATAAGGAACTTCCTAGACTGGGGAGTCTCTTTCAAGGCGGACGAGGTGTTTCCCTTTTTGCAGTCCAGCAAGGGAATAAAATTAATGAGAGTCCTTCTTAATGAGGATTTATCATGCACACGGGTGTGCCGCGAAATGCAAGAAAAGATTGCGTACAGGGTCAATGTGTTAGCCTTTATATAATGCTTTAAACAGTGGTTGCTGTTATTAGTTTTCATTTTATTATATTTTCATAAGCGACTCTACGAACTATCATTTACTCTTTCTATATTGTCATTGTATAATGCCCTTAATTGAGATAGAACTGCGTTAACAGTCCCTGTCAGTTCTAAAACTGATTTTTTGATGTCCTCCATTTTGATAATCAGATTATTTTATTAATTATTTAGAATTAGAATCTGTCGCACTCACCTGATGATGGTATACCTTAAAAAAAAAAAGACTTTTCACAAATTAATTTGAATTTCCTTTTTCTCTTCAACTTTCTTTACTATTTATTTATGGAAAAATTTTCTTTTTTATTTTTAATATTATTTGTGTTTAAAATTTTACATATTTTATTTATTAGGATTTTAATTTCAATTTTCTCTTTAATTATTTATTTAATGGTGGTTTCTTGTATTTCGATATTTCTTATCTCTTTTTTATTTGTTATGTAAGTGTGCATTAACCAATGGAAGTGTCCCTTTTCTCCGTAGGTACTTAGGGCATGAGCACCTCACCCGGTTATCCCTCTAACGATATACGTCATTGTGAAGGTTCTTATGTGGACTTCACAGGAGGACTCATGAAAGGGGGTATTACCTTTTTTAGTATAGTGCTTTTTTACTCATATCTGCGTGTGAACGATTTTATTTCATTTATAGAAATATTAATAGGTGATAATTATTTTATTTTTTATTTTACTTCCTCTTATTTTACAATCTTAATTTAAATTTTCGTAATTTGTTTCATATTTCATATTCACACGCGGTTCTATCACTTTATTTCTTTTCAAATATTTTTTCAACATTTAACACCACCCCCACAACAAAAGGAGCTTAAAAATTTTAACTTAATTTTTCATTTGTTTTAAGTGCTCCAGTAAAACTTTATATTTTTAATACAGAGGTGCGTTTTGTAAGACAGGTGATAGGTAATTTTATTTAATTTTCATTTTTAATTTATTATTTATTTTACCCATCACCACGCATTTTATTTTTTTCAAATTCATATTATTTTTTTCAAATTCATATTTAATTTAACTAAGGTGCATTTTTTAAGCCAGATAGTGAACACGTTAAAGAAATTTTATTTATTCGTGCTTTTGCAATATCATCCCCATTAGATGAGGAGTCCTTCTACCCTGCAGGGTCCAAATAATTTAGAATCGCTGGATTGGATTTGTAATTTTATTGAATATTTATTTATGCTATGCACCTTTTTTTTACAATTTGTATTTTCAAAAACAAAATTTTTTATTTCATTATTATTTCATTTTAATAAAATTTTACTTCAAATTTTAATTTCATTATTTTATAATTTTTTATTTAAACACATTGCCAGCACACCGATAAAAACCAGCCTCATAGAGAATGCAAGATTATTTAGGGGACATTTTTCTCTTAATTAAAATATATAAATTTACCAACTTAAAAAAATTTTAACCTATCCTATGAGCTGGTCCCTGCTCGGGTGCCAGTTAAAGCGACCTCGAAGGAGGTGCTTAAAAAAAAAGGATTTTTATATTAAAATACAACTTTA
Source organism: Crataerina pallida (assembly GCA_949710015.1). Lineage (NCBI taxonomy): Eukaryota > Metazoa > Arthropoda > Insecta > Diptera > Hippoboscidae > Crataerina > Crataerina pallida. Next base: position 14,848,981 of record OX453290.1, read on the forward strand.
TTAATTATTAGCCAAGTGGCCTTACTGCGTTTACCCTAGAATTAATTCTAATTCTTTATTCTAAATGTACTTATATTTATATCTTCTATTTGCATAAATAATAAATAAATAAATAATGCTGATTGTGCATAATCCACGGTGTAACCCGACGCCTGTGTCTGGTTGTCGAAATAGCACAGCTGCAAGCATAGCTGATTGTGGGACGCCTTAACTTCTATGTACTATTAATCTTCAATATTCATCATGTCTACCCAAATGCTGTTAAAATGACCCATTATAATTTTTAGTCTTTCTTTTATGACTCTAACAATTGCAAAGATATTTACTGTATAATCAAATACAAAAAAAATCTCTCGTATATCCAAACTAAGCTAATCTAATTTACTAAAATTCTCAGCCCTTATTGCCGTTTGTTGTGTTGTAAATAGAAATTAATTTAAAAAAGAAAGATCATACCTTGTTGTATATACATATATATATTTTTTCTTAAACTACTACTTATCCTTCGCCGTTAACTTCGAATGAGCTCTCCCGAAGTCTTTGGCCGAAGAACTTGTGGGATAAACGAAATGGAATAAATTTGTGTACGGTAATATGGGTGTGACTTCACTCCAGATTTGTATTACCAAATCCTGGCGAAGGTAAACAAGCTATAAAAATATATACATACTTTTGGGGACCACACTGGTTACACATGACCACACAAAAAAAAAACAAGTAAAAAAAAAATTAAATTTCATATATATATGTAGGAGGGACAAAGACGGGACAAGACGTGGACAGTAAATTATTTAGTATAATACACAAACACTGTAGTCATAAGTATGCTATATGTTTATATTTTAAAACATCAGGGGGGTAATCATATATCATGATAATTACGCACGATATCGTTTTTTTGCTCAAAAGTATTCATGCATCTAAGTTTCGTTTAAGTATCATATAAATCTCGTAATCTGTGTCTTATAATAGTTTTCGCAACTAAACAGCTGATATTGAGAGTTGTAATATTGATTCACATAAGCAAAACAAACGTTTGAGAATCGTGAATATTTGCCTTAAGTTAAACGTTAATAAAATTGCTATCGTTTTGCGTATAAAAATATATTTTGTGTGTATTTTATTTAAAAAAAGGGAAAAAATATAAAAAAATACTTAAGTAAATGTAAAGTTTATTTATATAAGTTTAATTTTAATTGTACAAATTTCGGAATAATTAAAGGAAAAAATGAACAACATTGTGGCTTGCTTTGTGGTGAGTAGAGAAAGGAGCCGTATCCAAAAGCAAAAAATAATAAGGGAGGGGAGACTTCTAAGGGACTCATCAAACCCATTATCAATGCCCAAACACATATATGAAAAATTCAGCATTTTGAAATATAGCTACTTGCGCAATTTCCGCGTATCAAAGATTTTATATAAATTTTAGAGTTGGTGCTCGGAAGTTGTGGTATGAGGGGTACATATATGCCACCAATATTAAGATTAAGCGTTATCCTAGATGTGCTAGCATCGGGAGGATGCCAATGGTTAGCGGGGAATGATACGCACCTCAGTGTGGCTCAAAGCACTGTTTCAACGATTATGTTAGACATGGTTCGACTGTTAGAAAGGAGATTGTGTCGCAAATGGTTAAGGTTTGACACAAATGCAAATGAGTCGAAACAGTGGTTTTATACCAAGTATGGTACACCAGGAAGTAAAGACCGCTTTCCTTTAAATTAATTAAACTAAATTTATCAATAAATTTAATTATTGTTTAGTGCTTGGATGGACACATATATACTTGAGTAAGCCCAGGGAACAGGAGAATATATACATTAATCGAAAGGGGAAACACAGTTTGGACGTTACGCTCGTGAGTAAAATCACTACAAATAATAATAAATAAAGAACTATTTTCGGCTTAGGCCGAGCATTAATATAATGATAAACTTAATATTCTCTTGACAATATATGTGCGTAAATAGATTTGTGACTATAAGATGAGAATTATTGCTATAAACGCTAGGTTTCCTGGGTCTTCCCATGATTCACACAAATGGTATTCAAGTGAGCGAAATACATGGCTTTTAGGTATGTTATAATATTTTACGAGGAGTTAATCATTTCATTTTTTATATATTTAGAAACAGCGAGTACCCTCTACAGTCATTGTTATTAACGCCCTATAGAAGTTCAAGTGATCCTTCTAAAACAAATTTTAATAATATTCATGCAAAAGCTAGATGTATAATAGAGAGATGCATTGGTGTTTACAAAGGTAAACTGTTATAATGTACTACTAACAATTATTATATGTAATTTTAATTTCAAGGTCGTTTGCGAATTCTATTAGAGAGAGTTTGCGTTTCTCAAGTGATAACTGCATATTAAATTCTTATATGCATCGAGATCAAGTTTGTGTTTTTCAAGTGCTAACTGTAAGTTAAACGGCTATACACGCATCAATGTCAATTTTTTTTTCTAAAAAAATAATAACTGTAAGCTAAATTCCTTACATATATTTCGCCAAACGTTCATATTGACTAACACTTTCAGCGCAAAGAATACTATTATACACATACTCATACACAAACACATAACATTGCTAAATTTATTTTAACACTGTGGGCACACTCCCGTTGAATTTATATAACAATTAAAAATGGCAACTAGTGAACAATCTCCTCCGTCCGAATGGTCTGGCATTGAATTTCAATTTTTACATGATACAGATCAAGTAATAATCACGTGTACTACATTACAAATTTATCAACTGGATGACTATTCAGAGACGATGTTAGAAATGTTGATTGCCACAGTAGGTGAAGAGTTCACCTCACTCAAGTCTGCATTTCAAAGTTTGATGGTATCATCTCAAGTTAGCAATACATTTAAAGAATCCGAGTCTGGGAAATACAACGCATCTATGGATGTCGTTGTAGAAACAAAGGCAAAATTTTTAGAGAAACTAAATGTGAAAAAATCTCAAAATCAAACGGCCCTTAATGACATGACTTTAAACCCTAACTTAACGTTGTCAATACCTAACACAAATTTCCAAGGCACATACATTAAAGTCCCTCCGTGCGATACAGAAATCTTTGAAGCTGATTATGAAAAATGCCCATCCTTTAGAGATATGTTCACAGCAGTTTATTTGAACCATCCCAAATTAAATCCAGACCAGAAGTTACCCCATTTACGAAATAAAACACGTGGCACTACAGGTGCAATAGTCAAACGATACCACATATGTGATGATAGTTTTGAATTAGCATGGGGAGCTCTTAAAATTCAATACGAAAACAAACGAGTCTTTGTTGAAAATTAAATTCGTACTCTGTTTGATATTCCATCACCAACTACACCATTTTCAATTGAAATTGGTAGAAAGGCAATTGAAATTGAGAAATCGCATTTTAAATGGGGAAATCGCATTTGTAATTGAGAAATCGTATTTGAAATTGGGGAAAACGCATTTGAAATTGGAAACCGCATTTGAAATTGAGAAATCGCAATTGAAATTGGGAAAAACGCATTTGAAATTGGAAACCGCATTTGAAATTGAGAAATTGAGAAAGCGCATTTAGAATTGAGAAAATGAATTTTGTAATTGAGAAATTGCATTTGAAATTGAGAAATCGCATTTAGAATTGGAGAAATCGCATTTGAAATTGAGAAAGCGCATTTAGAAATGAGAAAGCGCATTTGAAATTGAGAAATCGCATTAGAAATTGAGAAAACAGTCCATAAATGAAATTGGTATAACCGCATTTGTAATTGAGAGAAATGCATTTGAAATTGAGAAAAAATCCGCAAATGAAATTGGGAAAATCGTAATTGTAATTGAGAGAAACGCATTTGAAATTGAGAAATCGCATTATATATCACATACACACAAACTCGAACTTGTAAGAAACTATAGATAGGGAAAATATCTAGTTTAAGTATTCAATATTCAGTATTCATTAAATAACAAACAGTTTAAGAGTCAAGCGACTCAAAATTAAATAAATAATATGTTAAAAATTAAGAATAAATTATGTTTTTTTAAAATTAAATTATAAAACCACAACTAAAACTGGCGTAGTCGGAAAAGGATCTACCATGATCCCTTAAAAACGCGAATGTAAATCGCAATAAAAAAAAAGCACGATAGAGAAGTTCGGTTAAGACCAAAGCTTAAATACCCTCCACCTTTTATAATCCTCTAAAAAATAAGTTCTTATTGCCATATTTATGTATATGACTATTTCATGTACATACGCAAATAGTGTTTTTTTTTTTAATTATAGGCGTTTGCGTTATTTAATTACGCCCATTTTTAGCACAGAGTTGAACAACAGACGACACACGGAAACACGGACGGACATGTCTCAAATGATTTCTCTTTTCATGCTGATTAAGAATATATATTGTTTGTGGGGTCTCCAAGGCTTCCTTCGATGTGTTGTAAACGGATGATCAAAATGAATATACCCCCTTCCCTAAGGTGGAGGGTATAAAAATATATGAATTAATAAACGGCGAATGTAAATCGCAATAAAAAATTGTTAATTAATAATCGGCGAATGCAAATCGCCAAAGGAACTTAGAATCCTTTTAAAAACGCGAATGTAAATCGCGAAGTAAAAAATAAAAAATAAATAAACAAGTAAGAAAAGTTCGGTTAAAATCGAAGCTTAAATACCCTCCACCTTTTATAACCCTCTAAAAAATAAGTTCCTATTGCCATATGACTATTTCATGTACTTACGAATGAAAAATTTTATTTAATATTTTCTTATTTTATTAAAATATATTCTTACATATTTAATACTTTATAAATAGTAAATACATATAACAGTAAATATATTAACACATAAACATATATATACACACTTAAAAATAACTTAATATAACCTAATTTATTCCTAAAATAATACCGTCATGATAACTATGTATCGTGCTATATACTTTAGCTTTAACTTCTCCACGTACTATTTTGGCAAATACCCAGTCAATCTGTGTTCTTCCAATCGTAGTATATTCTACCTTTTCTATCACTGAGCAAAATTCTTTATCCATTAGATTATATTCTGTATGTGTATTATTTGCTGCTCTACATATATAATAAATTTTTCAAACACTTCATCCAAAATATATCATTAATTGTTTTCATTATTAAATTCCGGAATGATGTTTCTGGAAAAGATGAGTTTCTGTATAATGTCATAATGCAGGTTGTACTAATACGAAAGGCGACAATTTGAAAAGTGGTTGATCCAGAACTTAAATCACGGATAAATAGAATTTTTGTTTCACTACTTAATTCGGACTTTATAAAAATTAAAATTCCGCGCTTTTGTCGAGGAGTAGAATCAGGTACATTAATTCTTGCCAAACTACTAAATCCTTCAACAGAACAATCATCCAACGATATCGTCCACGTTTCCACAAAACACAAAACGTCCAAATCTGCTATGTATCTGTCACTCATTATATCATTACGGTGTGCATTAAAACTTTGTACGTTTTGATAGTAAATTTTTGTTTTTAGCGAAACATTAGGTAAAGCAAATTTTTCTGTGCGCAGACGATCAAGTTCGATTTTAACCACGTCGGTGCTTGAAAATTGTTTTGGAGGAATAAAGCGTCCAATTATATATAGCCCTGATGTACTTGTGGCTCTATTACATACAACATATACTGCAGCTCTACTTATTTTTTCTGCAATATGAACTACAACTTTATTGTATGTAGCTCCTTGACTCTTATGAATGGTAATGCCTTCGGCTGGAACTACCGGATATTGTCGCCTATCAATAGTAATTTGTTCATTGCGTTTGTACTGGAATGTTCTATTATGTTTTTCAATAGGAGTCCACAATGGTTCAGAGGTGTGGGGTTTTTTTCGTCTTGCGTGAGAACCAACCTCTTGATTGGAAAATAGCATCCAAAGTGTGTGGTAGGAAATTCTCCATTCATATCTATTGCCATTAAAAGCCCCGTTCCATCGTTAACTAATCCATCAGAAGTATCAATATTTACTGTTAGCATATACTTGGCGGACGTTTTTAATGTAAGTTCAGTGGGTAATCCCTGAGTTTCAGAAGTTTTGAAACTTTTGACTGCATTTAATATAGTCTGTTTTTGTTGTTCATTTAATGAGTCAGCTTTAATGATATTCTAACACTTGGATATGTATGTCCTAACAGAAATTTGAACTAAATGTTGTATGTTATATGCATCGGCTTCTCTATTTGACCAAAACAAATGGATTGCATCTGGAGGATCATCTGCATTTGAGTGCACCACTCGTGATGTAATCAAATTTATATCTTCCTGTGACATTAAACCGACTGCCATATTATTTAATGCTGTTGCAAAAGCCCTGTCATCTTTTTGTCGCATTATTTCATCTAACTCATAAAAATCCAACATATCCCAAAGTCCGCGACTTATTATTTCACCATAAGGATTATTTGAATTTTTATTGAAGATCCAACGGTCACCGACAAACGGCAGTTGCTTTAAATCACCAAAAACTATAATTGGAATACCACCAAAACACTCCGTAGTTTTAAAAATCTGCTTAAGTCTAGAATCAAGGTGACTTAACATCTTTGAACCAACCATCGAAACTTCATCTATTATAATGAGCTTCACCTCAATAAGCCTTGCTATTAAAGAATTGACAGTGTCATTACTTAATGGACGAATTTCTGCGGAGTACTGCGTTACAGGTAAAGAGAAAATAGAATGAAGTGTATATCCACTAATTCCAAAAGCTGCTTTCCCCGTTGGAGCACACAGTAAAACTTTTGGAAGTTCTAATGATCCAGGAGAAGAATTAAAAAGATGTGTTATTGCCTGATATATGGTCTGTATCAAACGGCTTTTTCCTACTCCAGCACCTTCACCCACAAATTCATATAATACCTCTTTTCTGTTTATGTTATTTAAAACATGTTGGAAATGTATGCGTTGTTTTTTATTCAGAGATCTTTTGGAAGCTAGCAAGTCTTCTGAATTCAGTAGAGGAGGTAAGCTTAATAGACGTATACCATCACAATCGTTATTTTGTTCATTTATATTAAGTACATTAACATCCCCAATTATCTCAGGCACAGCTAAAGCTATAAATTCTTCATCTAATAAATGCGATGCAGCAATACTATCTTGTCGTGTTAGTTCATTTTCCATGTTTTCATTATTTTCGTTCTGAATTTCCTCTAATGCGTTTTCTAATTCATTTGATGAAAATATTTGAAATTGTTGTTGATTTGTTACTATGATATTTCTATGGATAGTGCATGTTTGTTCGTTATCATTTTCCAAAATATCAGTCGTTTCGTTGCGCCAAGGAAAATATAGCATAACCATTTCTCTAAAATAATCTGCTCTGGATGTCCTAATGATTGATTTGGTAAACCGAATAATTGCTGTATTTCTGCGTTTATAAATGTACCCCAAGTTATTTACAAGTTTAAGTCCAAACCCAGTACGTTCTTCAATGACTTCATTATAATCTATTTCTTCATTTACTTGCTGCTGCCGTGTTCGACTTCTGCGAAATTTTGAGTACACATAATTAGCAGCAAAATTAGCTAAGCAAATATCATTTATTTCGCGGGGACGGTGTTCGTAATATTCCAGTAAATAACTTTTAAAAATATCAGTTGAACCAATGGGTAGACTTTCTAATTCTTGTTTTGATTTTACCATATGGACTCGCTTTTCTGGATGAAACGTATTTATGAAAACATCAGCGTTGCTACATTCTGACATATGTAAACCTAAGATATTGTAAGATGCTTCTTGTGCAGATACTTCTGAGGCATTTATAAATTTATTACCAATATGCTGTAAATGTTGGCGAACCGTATAGTTTTCCGTTTGAATTTCTTTCATTGCTTCCTGTAAGAGATGAAAAACGCCTCTGTTTGATGTAATTTACTATATACGATACACAACCGTATGCATTCAAGATGTATTGTATATGTATTGTATATTAGCACGATGAAATTGTCAAATTGAAAGCATTTATACATCTGTCTTTATTCGTCGTTTTAAAAATATTTGAGGTTTTTTATTGAGGATCGTAATGCCAATATATAATCTTCGTTGTTCATATTAATACGTTCGTCAGACAAAAATTGTTCGAAGCCCTCAATTCTATTGAGATCAGATTCTCTGCAATTTAAGAAATTGAATATTTTATCATAATTATTACGATGCATTTCGACTTCATCAGATAGAGGAAGCAAAATTTTTCGGCATTGAGACGGATGAGGCATTCGGAATCTACATATTGTTTGTCCTAATATTTGCCTTCGACACGTATTAGTATGCTTATGCTGTTGATAATTAATGAAATTTTCTATATCGGTTTCAGATGAATTCATAGTGATATGTTTGTCTATAAATTCTGTGACTATTGGGAATGTACGTTGGTCCGACAATGTTATGTGTGGTGCATTTTGTAACCAATATATGCCATGAGCATGAGGAGAACCTCTATGTTGGAATTCTATTTTCCAATAATATTTGGAAATTTGTGTTCTTTAAATACTCCGCCTTCATGTTTAAAAAGTTTATATAAATGACGGATACGTTGATCAAAATACCGTGAACATGTAATTGGATCGGATCGTATTAAATCATATTTCTGTTATGTTGTAAAACTTCTGAAATGGTTCTATTTTCTAATACTTTTTCCAAAATAACAATTAAGTCCGGCCATTGAGATTCAGCTGCGGACAGAGTAATGAAAAAAGTTGGCAATCCAAATTGACGAATCATTGCCAAGACTTTCTTTTTTTCGGACTCCCAATGAGATGGTGAAGATCTGATTCCTCTTAAAATATGATATCCTTCGTCATGTTGAACTAATTCGTGTACAAAGTTGTCGTTTAACAGAACATAATTTTGCCCTACTCTTTTTCTTAAACATGTTGATATACACCTTTTCGTCTGACGTATCTCCACAATAAATTGTAGGAATTGACAACTCCTCGGAAGCTTGGTCTAAGAGTAAATCTAATGGTTTGTTACCTTCAACAGGAGCAATGAAGATTCTATGTAATGGCAAATTTTTAACTGCTAAATTATCTAAAAGAGTCTCTTGAGGATTTAATTCATCATCTTCACCTACATGTTCAATATTTGAAAGTACTTGAACCAAGTTTCTATCATCATTGTTAGCAACGAATGGTATTACTTCGTTGAATTGCCTGCTCTCAAACCAATCATTAGAAATCGAAATATTATGCTTCCTAAAAACCCAGTATTGGCCAAAAATCCTCTCCAGAACGTGGTGGTTCATTTGGAGTGGGACCCACAACATATGTTTTCAAAGTTCCATATAAATGTTTCTTTTATTCCAAATTCATTAAAAAAATGATCCAAAAATCCATTATTGGCCAAAAATCCTCTCCAAAACCTAGTGATGCATTTGGAGTGGTATCCACACATGCCGTTGTCAGATTTCCTACCATTTAAATATTGTGAAATACTTATTGTGAATACTTAATTTCTTAATTGTCTGTCTGTCTACATGTGAATGCAATGTTTGTATGGCAATATTACTATCAATGGTGGGTACAAAAAGGGGTTATAGTGACATACGTACAATAGTTGGACATATGGTCTCGCGAAGTTTTTTGTAGATATTGATATGTTCTATAATATTGTAGAACATTTCTTTGTTTCAACATCAATACTTTCCGCAGCGTATACGATGAAAGATATTTTATGACTAATTACTTTGGGTTAGTAATAGCAGGAAAGTCCAGGGATTCCCGACATTTTTTGGCAATAAATATAGCCTATGTTACTCAGTGATAATGTAGCTTTCTAATAGCGAAAATATTTTTGAAATCGGTCCAGTAGTTTTTGAGTTTACTCGTTACATACAAAAAAACAAAAATACGAAAATACAAATCTTTCCTCTTTATAATATTAGTATAGATGTGCATACATATACGTATAGCTTACATAGTCCGATCGATCATGCCAAACAATCATTGTCTTGCATTTTTGATGTGCAAGCAAATTGTGACAAACTATTCCACGGTCATTTGATACTTTTGACACTTGTGCAAACAACCAAGTGGCAGTGTCCCCAAAGCCTTGATTTGCTAATAAGAATGCACGCTATTCCAAAGAATAATATATCGCATAGATGTGTGAGCGTGCATTCCAAAGAAATGCATCTTTGCATAAAAGATGGAATTACTAAAATTGCTTATTTTGCAAATGTGTCGTCTGGACGAATGTCCAATCGACCCTCATCACAAGCTTAACATGCATTTCAAGGGCATAAGAAGAGCAGACTAGGGCTAACCAAACTCTTCGATACAGAATTCACCGTAATAATGATGCGAATAAAGGAAGAAGAATCAATGCTCACCCAAAATTCTAGAAACGTATTTACACGCCAAACAATGTCACCTGTCACGAGGCATGAATATTTGTTAAACGAAATAGAAAGGATCACATCAAGGCTATGGAATGAATATAATAACAGCGTAAAATATGGGCCAACTTGTGTGTGCATATGGTGTGGTGGATTATAGTTCCCGTCTTTTCCATATAAATGTTTCTTTTATTCCAAATTCATTAAAAAATGGTCCGAAAATCCATTATTATATTTATTTATTATATATTATTATATATTTTTTAAATTTCTACATAAATTTTTGTTATATATACAAATTGTTTATTTATCCAATAATACTTCTTCATGAGAATTATGCACTTATTATTTATATTAGGCATGGGTACAAAAATCATTTTAGTGTATGTATCATTTTCGAACTTTGGGACTAAGATTGTTATGATTATTATTTTGTCAAGAATTTTAACAGTGAATTTTAAATTATTGTAGGTATCTATGTCGTTGATTATGTGTAACTCTTTTTCTGTCAATATGCTGGGTGCCACTATTCCTAGTTTACTAGTAAAAAGTATTTGGGTTATGCCATCTACATGGTCACGCAACATTACAATGTCATTGTTAATTTGGAAAATCTGTTCCAACAAAGTTATTTCGTCTTTTTTTAAATAGTAGTTATTAATTAGTTTGACCGCATCTGCTCACAGGTAAGTAACCGTGATTATTTGTAAGGTCTTAGTAATCAATATATTGTGCTGAATATAATGGCATACTCAATAGCAAAGTTACCACCTGTAGCAACATTCCCTCAAGATAATAGTTTTTATAATTTGTTTTTATATATTTTAATATTTAATATTTTTATATTATTATATTTGGAGTATCTTTAATTCCATTCTATTATTTGTTATTCGCTTTTTCATTTTCTAAAAATCCTTTCTTTTACTATCCTTTTAATGTTGAGGTCGGTCAGTTAATTGTGTGAGAAGTCATTGCCTCATTTTTGTTTCTTTATTTTGTTTCCCTACTTCTGTCGCGATTGTACAACGCATCAATACGCTCATACGTCATTATTCTTTGTTTTGTTTACAAACCTATTCATTTACATATTCTGTTGAGCAAGAAACTCACTACAAGTGCGTTTGTTTACATTAGGTAAGGCGATCCTGTCTACCAGTGGCATACGTCAACATTGCAAGATTGTATGCTCTTTTATTCTGCGCCATTTTTGTTAGTGCACTTATCTTTTTGTTCCCTTTTTTTCTTGGATTTGTAGTCCATTTTATTACGTTGCTTTAGGGAGGAATGCACATCAAGGAATGTGATACATTGGGGTGGATGAATTAGTTTATTATTATTATTATTGATCTTTTGGGCATTTTGGTGGCATCTAATTTCTGCTGATTCGGCTTATTTTTGAGTATAAATCAGATTCGTTTTGGTCATTCCATTACGGTTATCTTTACAAGCAAATATTTGACTAAGAAGGTTTGTTCTGTGTTTCTTCATCTTTTCCCTTTCTCTATTCTATTTATAATTTTCAGTCATGGATACTACAGCAATCGATTATGAAATCTTCAGAAATTTTCTGAATGACTGGGGAGTTTCACCTAGCCGGGTAAGGTGCCTACCTTTCTGGGCACCAGGCATAAAACTAGTAAGGGTTCTCCTCGAGGGGGAACTGCTAAACGTTCGTGCATGTTATGCCATAAAATTAAAGCATGCGTCTTTAATCAACCTCAGCATATTATGCCTTCAAAGGAGAAATGTTGGTGCCGCCATACCTGATTTCGCCAACGTAATTAACAAAAATGCTTTTTTGCCATAAACAATAAAGTGGCAAACACCTTATAATGAAAATTTGGACCTTGTTTATTTATTTCGTTCTGTTAGCACTAATATGATGCTTTAGCAAGTAGTGGCTGTTATGTGGAAATTTATTATTAATTATATCTTTTTATTTTACTAGACATATCTCTTTTTGCCATTCTACAAGGGTAAGTGCTCTTCTCTCTACGGTATTTGCTGATTTCTAACTTCCCTGTAATGCCACATGGGTGCCTTATTTATTAATTCTTTGGTTTTTGTTTAATAGATTATTTATTTTATATGTTATATAAACATTTGTTAGTTTTTACTTTACTATTTTTCTTTTATTGATCGATTATCCATTCGTACGCGACTTCACCGGTATAGGTGTATTTATTTATTTCCTCTTAATTATACATTTCATCAATTACCCTCAATCAATTACGCTTTTATAATTTCTTCGTTGTATTCTGAAGTTAATTTAAATTATTGTTCATTTGCATTAGTAAATTTCTTTTTTTTTATGTGTCCTTTATAATATTCATGTCCTTTAACGGTTATTACGTGGTCGTCGTCTAATTTGCGTACGTTTACTTTCCTGAATTTTGCATAATTCTTACCTTCTCTAACTTCTTTAATATATATGAGACCTTCTATGACTTCGTTATCGTCACGTTTTTCATTAAGTCGATTTATTTTCTTTAATTTTCTCTATTTTTTCCTTAATAGTAGGATACTCGTCTGGAATTATATTCCCTGTTATAAAATCGATTGGTTTCACTCCAGTTGTAGAATGTATAGAATTGTTATAGTATATAATGATTTTATAGATTTTTTTCTCGACTGTTTCTAAGTCATTTTCTGGATCGTGTTTCAACAATTTAATATGTTCGTTTATTGTGTTATGTAGCCGCTCGACATCGGCATTTGACATATGATTGTTATTAGAAGTATAATGTATCTCTATATTCTATTCTCTTAAAAATTCCATTAATGGTAGTGCTTTGAATACAGTTCATTTTCTACAGGTCTGTGATCTGTTTCTATCAAAAACTTACTTCCAAATAAATATGGTCTAAAATGTTTAGTTTAATGTTTGTACTATAGTTTTTCTCATGTTGATTCAATGCTCTACTTGCATAGCATATTGGATGTCCTTCTTGTGATAGTACAGCTCCTAAAGCTATATTACTGGCATCTGTTTGAAGTGTAAATTATTTCTCAAAATCGAGATAGATCAAAACGGGATGATTATCAATTATTCGTTTCAGGGTTTCAAAACTTTTTACATACTGTTCATCTTTAATATTTATTTCTTTAGTGTCTTTCTTTAGAAACCTTAACATAGGCTTTGCAATACCTGAGAAATCCTTTATAAATTTTCTATAATTATCTGCCAGTCCGATAAACTGTTGGATTTCTTTTTTCGCTTTTGGTAGTAGGAATTTAACTATTGTTTCTATTTTTTTGGGGATTTGGTCTTATACCCTCTTGAGTTACGATATGGCCTAAAAATTCGGCTTCCTTTTTCATGAATTCATATTTATCTAATTGTATCTTTGAGTTTGCTTCTCGTTGTCTTTGAAATATTTTCTTCAATGAAACTAAATGTTCTTGGAGTGAGGTGGAGAAGACAACTATATCATCAAGGTAAATTAACACATTTTGTTAATGTAATCGTGTAATACGTTATTCATTAGTCTTTGAAATGTCGCTGGTACTGTTTTCAGCCCAAAAGGCATTCCTACGAACTCATAATGTTCATTTTCTACACTAAATGCTGTTTTATGTATGTCATTTTTGTTTATTTCAATCTGATGGAAAAATCTAAAGGCCAAATCTAAAGTGGTGAAGTACTTGCGTCTTCCCAATTTTTCCAATATTTCATCAATATTGGGAATTGGATATTTAAAATCTACAGTAATTTCATTTAGCTTTCTACAATATAATCAATCACAAGTCTCCATTTTCGTTTACCGCTTGCGTCCAATTTTTAGGAACTATTCAAACGGGTTCCGAATATGGAGAGTGGCTGTGCCTAATTATTCCATTATTCAACATTTCATTTATTTGTTCACGCACCCCGTCTTTATGTACACAAGGATATCTATATGTCTTTACAAAGATTGGGTCCTTAGCTTTTATTCTAATTTCACGTTTTATTGCATTAGTGAATGTTAAATCAGAATCTTCTGTATAGAAAACATCTTCGTACGGGTTAGCCAGCATCATTAAACTGTATTCTTCCTCCTTGTTCAAATGGTCTGTTCGTAATTCCTTACCAATGTCGTTTCTCAAATGTTTGTCCGTATCATATATGTGAAAATTTTCTTTAGTTACCCTTTCTGTTTCCAATGTAGGAAATTTAACAATGTTTGGGCGTTCGATATTTGCGTTACTATTGCCTTAACTTCATAGTTCTCTGCCTCATATACACCTTCTTTTATTTCTACTTTATTATTTCTTGATGTTTAGCAATTTATGTAGAGCAATCCGTCTTTATGTTGCATATATAGGTTTAACTTATAGGTTCCTGATTTATTAAAAGAATACTCTCTGTCCTCATGACTGTCCTCCAAATTGTAGGGGTACTTTTTTACCTTCCATATGCAATATATTTTTCTTTAAGTCTATCACTGCTCCTAATTGCAAAAGGATATTATTTCCTATTATCCCATCGCACTTATCATTAAATTGGTAAACTAAAAATTGTACTCTTTGTTTATCGTTGCCTAATTCTTTAAACAGAGGTATAGAAACTGTTTCATTCACTTCTATTGTATGTTGTAAAGTTTTTATTATTGTAACTTCGGTAGGAGTTCTCCATTTTGTCCGGATTAATTATTGAATGGGTGGCTCCCGTATCGATTAAGAACTTTAGTGGGGCTATTTTTGCTTCTACAGTTATATACGGAAGTCCTCCATTGAGGCATGTTCCTGAAAATTTTCTGTCACCTGAACATTGCGTTGAACGTTATATTTATTTCTATCATTATTACTTTGGTTTTATATACGTCTGTTAAGTCTTATTTGTTCAGTACGTACATTATTAATGTCCATGGGTTCTGGACGATTCCGGAGAATCATACTACGCGGATTAAAGACGTTATTCGTAGGTCTGTTAATTGGATTTTGATTTGGTACATTATTGGTATTAAAATGCCTTGTTGGCTGATAGTTGTATTGGGGGTTATTGAAGTTATAGTTATTATTATAAACAGGATCTTGATTTCCATTATTATTATTTCCGTTGTTATTGAAAGTGCTGTATAATTATTAAGTCTGTAATTGTTATTACAACCAGGATTTCTACTTCTGTTCTGATTAAAATTACTGTTATATGTATGACTATTATATCCACGGTTATAGTTTTGTTTGTTATTATTATTGTAGCATGGATTTTGATAAGTATATTTGGTCCTGTTTTCTATCGGTCTATGTAATTTATCATAGCCTCATATAATATGTCGATTGCAGACTCCAATGAATTTGGATTTCTACACATAAGTATGGTTTTCATGGGCTCAGCCTTTATACTTTTAAAAATATTATGTGCAGTTTTCTCATTATTGGTTATAATTCCAACCATAACAGTTGCGTCTTCTGTTGAGGTAGCTGTTCTATTATTTAAATCTCTCAGTCTTTCCTTAATTTCGTTATAGAACGTCAAGCAATTGCTTTTTTAAGTCACGGCTCGCAATTCGTCGTAAAGTTCTTCTACGGATTTCCTTTCTCCTAAATTATATAAAAATGATGTCTTAACATCTGTCCATGAACTTAAGTGGCTATTAATTTCCAAAATTTTTCTAGCTTTTTTTTACCCCTAGTTTTGCTTTTTATTAAGTCTGAAAAAATTGATTGTTGTACACTGTCATAGTGCAGCAAAACAGAATATACCCTGTCGATCAGTGTTAAAAAGTTAAAACGATGTAAGTCATCCTTGTTACAATTAAAAATAGGCAAATTGCCCAAAAATTTATAAGGGTCAATACTTGATAATTGTATTTGCTGTTCTGTAGCCATTTTGTAGATTTCTAATAAGTGCACTTCAACTCTCAAATTTGCAAATCTTAAAATTAAAATATAATTTGGTTTTTTTTCTTAAGCAACAAGAATTTAAAATTCGCTTTTTCTTCTATTTACCTTTCAAAGGTGGTTTTTTATTTTGCATAAATGTTTTAAAAATCTAACTTCTCAAAAAAAATTTTTTCCTCTTGTTTTTATCCTCTACAAGTGATTTCTATTTCTAGCAAAGATTTTTCTAATATTTCACTTTTATATTATCTTCGTCTATAAGCACTCTACTCACTGATATTCTTTTTTGTTACTTGATGCTGTTGCTCATGTTACTGATATTGCTGATATTGTTGATGTTGCTAATGTTGTTGATGTTGCTGGTATTGCTGATGTTTTGTTGTTGCAATGCTGTTAGTGTTGCTGTTATTCTGATACCCTTTGGACGGGTCGTGAGGTCTTCCTTCAATACTTGGCTTTATTTTATATACTCTTTGGCTTGGTTGTGAGGTCTTCTTTTTAAATTATTTTCTTGAATTATTTTTTATTTATTTTTTCTTTTTTATTTCGCGATTTACATTCGCGTTTTTAAGGGATCATCGTAGATCCTTTCCTGACTGCGTCAGTTTTAGTTGCGGTTTTTGAATTTAATTAAAAATAACAACTATTATTTATTTAATTTTGAGTCGCTTGACTCTCAAACTGTTTGTTACTTAACGAGTTGATTTCTGGACACTGAGTGTTGAATGAGTATTTAGTGAGTGTTCAATGTGCTTACAATCTAGATATTTCTCCTATTTATAGTTTCCTACAGTTCTAGTTTGTGTGCATGTGATATGTTGTTTTATACGTGGGAACGTTATTGTTATGATGTGTCGATTGGACATTCGTCCAGGCCGTCGAATAGTTTGTCACAATTTGCTTGCACATCAAAAATGCAATACAATGATTGTTTGGCATGGTCGATCGGACAATGCACGCTATACGTATATGTATGCACATATATTATATTATGGGCGGGTCTCTAGGTAATACCATAACACTTAATCGGGGTATTAAAATAAACAAACACCACCATCTATTAAAGCATAACGCGAACTAATTTACACACCGCTACCAACTCTGTAGTCCAATCTTTATTTTGCACAAATAAAAAAATTACACCATTCACTAGCTTATGTGCTGGTGTTATGGAAACGTATATGATTCAGTAGTACATGGACTTTTTACACTCTGAAAAGTACTTCAATCTTGAAGCAATTGTCAAGTAATAAAAGAGAAATTTTTATCCCCTCTTTTTACCTTCTTCTCTCTCATTCTACTGATAAAAGTTAATGTCATTTGTGAGTTTGCTACCGTTTGCTACTGTTAGCTACATTTGCCACAAGATACCATACATCACAGTTGCCACATTTTATTAGGTTTATGAAGCCACGCTGTATAATATTTTCTTGTGTTCTCTTGAACGATATACATTACATAACAAGTAACAAAGCTAAATTTGTCTTAAGCCAAATCTTAAATACCCACCTAATATATTTACAAACGGTGGCGGTGTGGGTGGTATATCTATCTGCAGGTCGTTATTTAAAAATATATTTATTTGCCACGATAATTGAGTAATAAAGTTGAAAATTGGTACATTTGACGACACGGCCATGATTTACAAAAGAACTCATGTACCTGCCGCGCCTACTATTTGTATGTACATTTGGAGGAAGTTAAAATTTAGCCCAAGACAAATTAAGTTTACATACACACTATCCCAATGATTATGGGTATATATTCATTTTATTCAACATTTGTAAGGTCAGAAGAGAGCCAGCCACACCTCCAAAGTATATGTATTCATAACCTGCTTAAATAGCTGAGTCTATTTACCACTTTTGCCTGTGTGTCTGTTATTTTTTTTATCACTCTTACGGCTACATATATTGAGATATCAAGGTGAAATTTAGTTCACATAATTTTACCAGCGTTCAAAGTTTGGTATTACAAATGGGTAAACTCAGTAAACGGAAGGATTCTATTTAATATTTGTATTTCAATCCTTGTAAAGCAAATTCCAATTTTCCTCTAACAGTATATGAATGAAACAAATTGGACCTTAATTCGGGTGTTATATTATATTTATTTATTTTTTACAAGATTTTTTTAAAAAATAATAATTAACAAAGGTGTCCCCCACGTCTCCAGCTCGGCGCTTATGTGAGGTAGGAGTATGCACCCATTACAATGCTAAATGATTTATTACACTAATTGTCGTTCGTATAACCGTAACATAATTTCGAAGTGCAACATAATATCTCTCTTAAAGCGAGTTGTATTCTGTGTGGTCTGTAGACGGACGGGGATGGAATTCCATCATCGGATTGCAAAAATAAAGAAATGATGTTCAGACATTAGGGATATGTGTCGCATAAAATTAATATTGTGGTTGCGGTTGGACGTTGAGAATTCGAGTCTGTTAAACAGGTAACCTGGGTCCTGCTTTGTGACGATTTTTTGAAGTAGACAAAGTGATCTACATTTAAGCAGGTCCTCCAAAGTTACCGATAACAGCGATACTGTGTAATACTGTGTTGAAACGCGGTTATACCTCCTCAACCCAAAAACGTACCTAATAATAGCGTTGTTAGCCCTTTGTAGTTTCAGTTTAGAAATGGAAACACAATCGCATCCATACAGGAGTTTAGGGTACAGATAAGCTTTGGCTAAAAGTTTTCTGATGTTTAAGGGTGTGAACCACTCTAAGTGCCATAGTGATCTTAGCATTCCGTACACTTGTCACACTGTTATTAATTAATATAAGCAAAATCGGTTAAATTGGTCTCTGGACTTTCCTACAATTTTACAAAATATACAGTATAGTATATGAATCGATTTAATCACGTCCGCGTGTCCTCTTGTCTTTACATGTAAATTTGTGCGCAAGCTACAGGTCGTATTTTTTGAGATATTTTGATAAAATTTGGTGCAAGGACATGTACACATTGGCACATTGGACATGTACACATTTGGTGCAAGGACATGTACACATTGGCACAAAGGGTAACTTTATTGAAAATGGGGTTCCAAAATTGTCCGATCTTATCCATTTTCAAAAGGGTTTCTTTTTGGGCCAATATATATCATTGTACCAAATTTCATCGATTCAGATTTTGATTCTGATTTTTTCCGATTTTGTCCATTTTAAATAGCTATCTGTGGGCAAAAAGTAAAAGTGCTTGTACAAAATTTCAGCGCAATATCTCAAAATTTAGAGCCGTGAAAATGCCAACAACAGACAGACATACGGATATACATATCTATATTGACACAGTTGTCAACGCTGATCAAGAACATGTATACTTTATAAGGTCTCTGAGGCCTCCTTCTGGATGTTGCAAACGGAAGAACGAACTTCGTATACCCTTATCACTGTAAAGTAAAGGGTATAAAAAAAATTTCTGACATACTCGTATGTAGCGTTTTGAAATTTTTTGAAAATACAAGTAGAAAAACAAAATTTTTCATTTTTCAAAGAAAAAAATTAAATAAAATAATATATTAAGTGGTGTAGGGTATTTGATGTTCGGGCTTGACCGACTATTATATTTTCATTTGTTTAATGGTACTAAAATAGTTCTTCATTTGGGAAAAAATTATATTTGGCCTGGTTGTTGTTTTCAGATGCAAGCATTAACACATTAAATACAAATGTGCATTCATAGTAAATTTAAACTTCACTTTCTTTCGTCGTTAATGATGGACATGGTAGGTACTTGTTTACGCCCACTAATAATCATACCATATTATATAACAACTTTCAAGTCAGATTCTGAGCTAGAAAAAGTTTTTTGGAAGTTGTGAGCGTATCTTTTATCCGACCTCGTAAAGTTTTGGTGGATAGGTTATTTTTAATATATGTACCAAATTTCCCTTTTTTTTGACAGATACTTTGTTTTTTATGACTATGGGCGGGGCTCTCAAACGATTTTGTCCGAATTAAATTGTATATGTATATATATATATATATATATATATATAATTTCAGTTCGACTCAGTTTTTGATGCCTCAACCTTCTAGATGCAAAACGGAAGTAAAGTACTGTCACTAAGGAGGGTAGAAAAATTCGTACTTCTGATATGAATATGATTTTTTATTAAAAATTTTTAGGAAAAAATAGGCGTAGGTACACCTAAGAAAAACATTTCAATCTAATTGTTATACCCTCCACCTCAGTGATGAGGGTATACTAATTTTGTTCTTCCGTTTGCAACACCCAGAAGGAGGCGTCAGAGACCCTACAAAGTATATACATATTTGAACAGCGTCGAAAACTGAATCGATTTAGATCGATTGTCCATGTGTCTGTCTGTTGTTGGTATTCTCACGGACGTAAATTTTAAGATATTGATCTGAAGTTTTGTACAGGCACTTTTAGTTTATGCACGCAGATCGCTATTTAAAATGAGAAAATTCGGTAAAGAGCCACGCCTACAATCAACAAAAATCTATCTATCTGCCACAAAAATTAAGCTATAAACTTGAAATTTAGTATGTACATCTATAAATAATAGTTTCATCGATGTGCTGAAAATGGGCGTAGTCCGATAACATACACGCCCACAATCAATATAAATCTTTATATTTGCCACAAGAGTTGATCTACGAAGTTGAAATTTGGTATGCAAATACATAGTTATCCCATCCATTGATGCGCCTAAAATGGGCGTGGTCGTTTAACAGACGCGCCCACAATAAACATAAACCTTTATATCTACCACAAAAATTAACCTATGACCCTGAAATTTGGTACACCTATTTATAGATATACCATCCATCAATGTGCCGAAAATGGGCGTAGTTCGATAATATACACGCCCACAATCAATATAAATCTTTATATTTGCCACAAAAGTTGATCTACGAAGTTGAAATTTGGTATGCAAATACATAGTTATCCCATCCATTGATGTGCCTAAAATGGGCGTGGTCGTTTAACAGACGCGCCCACAATAAACATAAACCTTTATATCTACCACAAAAATTAACCTATGACCCTGAAATTTGGTACACGTATTTATAGATATCCCATCCATCAATGTGCTTAAAATGGGCGTGGTCGGTTATTAAGTCCACCCACAATAAACAAAAATCTATTTATCTGCCACAAAAATTAAGCTATAAACTTGAAATTTAGTATGTACATCTATAAATATTAGCTTCATAGATGTGAAAAAATGAGCGTGTTATAATTTTTAAAATTTATAAAACATCATCATCAATTCAATAAATTTAAAAAGATCCATAAATATTTAGGCGTTACATGTAAGAGCAATTGTACATAACCAAATAAAAATACATACATATGTATAAACAATAAAAATTTTATAGACAAGGCATCGTGTTTCCCGCTTTATATATCTCAGTTTTCAAATTTAGAATATCAAATAAAATTTTTAATGAAAAATACTTAAAATAAAGTAACATGATGCACGATCAGGTACATATACTTATAGTTTGCAAGTACAGGCTACAGCCTTGTTAGAAATCAGGTACATATATGACTATTAGGTAAAGTAGCCCATGCGAAAGCAGGTAAAATAGTACAATATATAAGTCTTCAACACGAAATATAGACCTCAGAAGTACAACAATAATTGAACTGTTGAGTTCACATTGAAGTGCAAAAAAATATTATATTTACAAACATTATTTCAATATGCCCTTATTACGTATTACATCATCTCGACAAAGACGTCTGAGAAATATACAATCTGTGAGGAGGTTTCGCGAGCAAACTTTGGAGAGAGACAGAATTGAAAATTCTCAGCGAAGTGATCCTGAATATCGCGAAGAGGAAAGGCGAAGAGACCAAAGCGCACATATTGTTAGAAGAAGAAGTTCAAGGTATCGCATTATGGAACAACAAAGGAATACTGTACAACACATAAACCGTCGCGTACAACACATGAAACTTATCGAGTGCTTGAACGTCGGAGAAATGCCTTAACACAAAGAATTAGGAGGGAAGATAATGGAAGACGCAATAGAGAACAACAAGTTAATACTGCCCAGCATAGGCGCCACCGAGAAAACGAAGTCTTTAGAAGGAGTGAAAAGCTGAGAAATGCATTAACACAAAGAAATAGGAGGGAGGATGATGGAACCCGCGCTAGAGAACAACAAATTAATACTGCCCAGCATAGGCGCCACCGCGAAAACGAAGTCTTTAGAAGGAGTGAAAGGCTGAGAAATGCATTAACACAAAGAAATAGGAGGGAGGATGATGGAACCCGCGCTAGAGAACAACAAATTAATACTGCCCAGCATAGGCGCCACCGCGAAAACGAAGTCTTTAGAAGAAGTGAAAGGCTGAGAAATGCATTAACACAAAGAAATAGGAGGGAGGATGATGGAACCCGCGCTAGAGAACAACAAATTAATACTGCCCAGCATAGGCGCCATCGCGAACATGAAGTGTTTAGGACAATTGAAAGGCTGAGAAATGCCTTAACACAAAGGATACGGAGAGAAGATGAGAGTCGACGCGCTAGAGAACAACAAGTCAATACTGAACAGCATAGGCGCCATCGCGAAAATGAAGTTTATAGGAGAAGTGAAAGACTGAGAAACGCCTTAACACAAACAATACGGAGAGAAGATGAGGGAAGACGCGCTAGAGAACAACTAGTTAATACTGAACAGCATAGGCGCCGTCGCGAAAATGAAGTTTATAGGAGAAGTGAAAGGGTGAGGAATGTATTAACACAAAGGATTAGGAGAGATAACGATAGAAGGCGTGCTTTAGAGCAACATATTAATACTGAACAGCACAGACAACGTCGAGGAAATGAAATATATAGAAGGAGTGAACGCCAGAGATTTGCCATAGCACAAAGAATTAGAAGAGAAGATGGTGGAATGCATGCTAGAGAGGTTAGCTCTAATAGAACACTTCGGTCTAGAACACACCGTGCTAATGAGGTAAATAGGCTCAGAACTAACAATCAACAGAATTTGTTGAATAGACAACGAATGCAGACCATGACACCTGACACTAGAATTGAATATTTATTAAGTGAAACCCAAAGACACACATCTCGACTATTGAGTGAATATGACAATAGTGTAAAGAATGGTCCGACTTGTGTTTGTGTTTGTTGTGGTGGACTGTGGTTTACGTCACAAGTAAAGTTTTTATCCAATGAAATAGTTACAAGCCAACACGTCCACTTAAGTTGTGTATTCTTCCTGACTGATATTTTTCCATCCGAAGATGACCGTTATACGTTTTGCAAAACATGTCATTCTGCAGTTCGGTCTGGTAATATACCGACATTATGTTTATCCAATGGTCTTCACTTTCCCACTATACCAAACGAACTAAAGGACTTGACAACTCTTGAAGAGAGATTCGTTGCTCCCAGAATACCGTTTATGAGAATAGTGTCCTTAGGTTATAACAGACAGTGCGCGATACGAGGTGCGCTCGTGAACGTACCGATTTCACTTGATAGAACAATAACCATCCTTCCGAGATCTGAAGATCAGACAGAAGTAATACAAGTTTATTTGAAGCGTAGGTTGCAATATGACCGCAGTTTTATGACAGAGACTATACGACCGGCAAAGATATTTAGAGCCGCAGAGTATTTAATTAACACAGACTTATATAGGACGCACAACATTTCTATTTCTAATGAATGGCTGAACAGAAGACAGTCGAATGAGATAATGCTGTTTATTGCCAACGAAGAAGACAGAAATATAGTTCAAACTTGTTTAAACAATAACACAACCAATGATGACGTAGATGAATTAAATCCACAGGATACTCTTTTAGACAATTTACAAATAGAAAATGTACCATTAGGTAGGATTTCTATAGCGCCTGCAGAGGGCAACAGACCATTAGACTTACTTATGGATAAAGACGCCGAGGAGTTGTCCTTTTCCACAATTTATTGTGGAATTAAACGAAGTTCAGTTACAACTTTAGGGAAAGTTATAAGATCAGAAGTTAGAAGATATGACAGACGATGCGCCAGAGTAGACAAAGTTTTATATTCGTACAAAAAATTAGAACTATCGCGCATAAAGGATAGTATATCGATCTGTTTAAGGAAAAGAATATGTCAAAATTCTGTTACTGCGCGAAATATGTTAGACGATCATTTTGTTCAAAACTTAGTGCAGCATGACGACGGGTATCATATTCTCAAAGGACTTAGGTCTTCACCCGCTCATTGGGAATCTGAAAAAAAGAAAGTTCTGGCAATGATTCGGCAATTTGGATTGCCAACTTTTTTTATCACATTGTCCGTAGCCGAATCACAGTGGTCTGAATTAATTGTTATTTTGGTGAAAGTTTTAGAAAAACGGGATATATCAGAAAACGATGTTCATAATTTAACAACGCAAGAAAAATATAATTTAATAAGGTCCGATCCGATTACATGTTCACGCTACTTCGATCAACGTCTCCGTCATTTATACAAACTTTTTAAGTGTGATGGTGGTGTATTTGACTCTCATAAAGTTATAAAGTATTATTGGAGAATAGAATTTCAGCAAAGAGGCTCTCCTCATGTACATGGAGTATATTGGTTAAAAGACGCACCACATATAACATTGACAGATGAACGTACATTCCCTGCGGTAACAGAATTTATTGACAAATATATCAGTACAAACTCGTCTGAGTCCGGAATAGAAAATTTCATAAATTATCAAATGCATAGGCATAGTAATACATGCCAAAGAGAAATATCGGGACAAAGGATTTGTAGATTCAAAATGCCTCATCCGCCAATGCCAAGAACAGAAATACTATTTCCGCTGTCCGAAGAATCCGAAAATATTCAAAGACATCGTGTTAATTATGAAAAAGTATTTAATTTTTTAAATACTAGGGAATCTGAGTCAGATATTTATAGTATTGACCAATTTGAACAATTTTTGTCTGACGAACGCATTAATATGAGCTACGAGGACTACATTTTTGCCCTAAGGTTTTCTATTAAAAAACCACAGATATTTTTAAAACGCCTACCGAAGGACATATTTATAAACGCCTTCAATCCAACTATTTTGAAGTTACATCGCGCTAACATGGACATACAGTACATTTTGGACGCTTACGATTGTGTATCATTTATAGTGAACTATATAAATAAGTCAAATAGGGGAGTTTCACGACTATTGCAGGAGACAATGAGGGAAATTCGTGCAGAGAATTATACTGTCCGTCAACGTTTACAGCACATTGGCAATAAATTTATAAACGCGTCCGAAGTGTCCGCTCAAGAAGCATCCTACAATATTTTAGGTATGCATATGTCCGAATGTAGATGTTTTCATTAATACATTCCATCCAGAGAGGAGAGTCCGAATGGTAAAATCTAGGCAAGAATTAGAAAGACTACCAACAGAATCGACTGATATTTTTAAAAGTAATTTATTAGACTATTACCAACGTCGTCCTCACAGTCTTGAAGACATCTGTCTAGCCAATTTTGCTGCCAATTATGTGTTTTCAAAAACACGCAGATCTTCGATACGCCAAAGACGAAGACGTAACAGAATATAGTGGAGTTGGTCTCCAACTTTTAAATAACTTTGGATATATTTATAAACGAAGGAATTCAGCTATTCTTCGATTTGCAAAATCAAATATGGATACATCCAGAGCAGACTATTTCAGACAAATGGTTATGTTATATTTTCCGTGGCGTAATGAAGTAACAGACATTTTAGAAAACGACAACGAACAAACATGTTCTTCACATAGAGACTTGATAATGACAAACCAACAACAATTCGAAAAATTTTCGGTAAACGAATTGGAAAACGCTTTAGAGGAAATTCAGAACGATAACAATGGCAATTCTGAAAATGAACCAACCCGACAAGACAACATTGCTGCATCGCAGTTATTAGATGAAGAATTCAGAGCTCTGGCTGTGCCAGAGATTAATAGA
Source organism: Crataerina pallida (assembly GCA_949710015.1). Classification (NCBI taxonomy): domain Eukaryota; kingdom Metazoa; phylum Arthropoda; class Insecta; order Diptera; family Hippoboscidae; genus Crataerina; species Crataerina pallida. Next base: position 14,875,136 of record OX453290.1, read on the forward strand.
GACATAAATATACTTAATATAGATGAAGAAGAAAATGACGATCAGAGTGAAGGTGTCCGTTTAATAAAACTCCCTCCATTAGTAAATGTAGAGGATTTGTTAATATCCGTAAGGTCTCTGAATAAAAAGCAACGGATATATTTCCAACATGTACTGTACAAGATAAATAGAAAAGAAGTGCTGTATGAATTTGTGGGAGGTGGTGCGGATGTAGGTATGTTAGGTTTCCTGGACTCAAGACTAAAACAAATATTTAAAACTACAGAGGATTTTGGTGGTATTCCAATTATTGTCTTCGGTGATTTAAAACAACTTCCACCTGTAGGTGACCGTTGGATTTTCAATCCAAATCCAAATAATCCCTATGGAGATATAATAGGACGTGGGCTTTGGGATATGTTCGACTTTTATGAATTAGACGAAATAATGCGGCAAAGAGACGACAGGACTTTTGCAATTGCATTAAATAACATGGCAGTTGGATAAATGAATCCTGAAGACATAGATTTAATTATATCAAGGACAGTGAATTTACATATAGAAGTCCCTTTAGATGCTATTCATTTATTTTGGTCTAATAAGGAAGCTGACACATATAATATACAGCGTTTAGCACAGATATCGACGGAAGCGCATATTTCTAGAATTTATGACATTATTAAGGCTGACTCTCTAAGTGAACAACAAAAACAGACAATTTTAAATACAATTAAGGATTTTAAAACGTCGGAGACTCAAGGACTTCCCACAGAACTTACGTTAAAGACATCGGCTAAATATATGCTGACAGTAAATATTGACACTGCCGATGGACTCGTTAACGGTGCAACAGGACTTTTAATGGCAGTAGACATAAGTCAGGAAGCCGTATCGACACTTTGGATTCTATTTTCTAATAGGGACGTTGGCTCTCAGGCAAGAAGAAGAAAGACTCATAATTCTGAACCTTTATGGACTCCTATTGAAAAACATAACAGATTATTTCAATACAGACGTAACGTACATATTAATATTGGGAGGAGACAATTTCCGGTATTACGATTCATAAGAGTCAGGGAGCTACTTACAACAAAGTTGTAGTCCATCTTGCAGATAGAATAAATAGAGCTGCAATGTATGTAGCTTGCAGTTGAGCTATTAGTGCATCAGGATTGTTCATAATTGGACGTTTCACCCCTCCAAAACAATTTTCTGACACTGACGTTGTCAAAGTCGAACTTGACCGGCTTCGAACAGAAAGATTTTTATGTCCGTCACCTAATGTATGCGCAAAAACAAAAATATATTACCAAAATATACAAAGCCTTAACGCTCACCACCAAGACTTATTCAGTGATAGATACTCGTATATAAGAGATATAGACGTTTTATGCCTTGTAGAGACATGGACTTTTCTGTTGGACGACTGTTCTGTTGAAGGATTTTGTACTTTAGCAAGAATCAATGGATCCGATAGCCTTCCTTGACAAAAGCGTGGAATAATAGTTTACATAAAGTCCGACCTGAGTAGTCAAGCGAAAGTTTTGTTCAAGCGAGATTATAGTTCTGGGTCCGCTACTTTACAAATAATAGGTTTCCGTTTTAAAACAATGTGCGTTATCACTTTATATAGAAATTCCACATTTTCCGAAACAACATTTAGTAATTTACTCATGGAGGCAGTAGGTACTGTATATACTATGGGTGAAACATTCGAAAAATTTCTTGTTATTGGTGATTTTAATATATGTAGGGCGACAAATAACAGTTTAATGGAAAGGAACTTAATTAATGAGGGCTTTTGCTCTATGTTAGAAAAGACGGAAACGACTACAGTTGGATGTATGCAAATAGACTGGGCATTTGGCAAAGTTTTAAGTGGGGCGGCGGAAGCAAAAACGTACAATACGGTGCACAGTTACCACGACGGCATTATTTTAGGAATAATTTAATTTATATTAGGATAAGAATTTTATAGATTTACCCATTATTGTTCATATGTTGTATTGTATATTTTTTAGTTTAGTAAAAAAGGATTCATAAAAAATTAACTAATCAAAATTTTAAATAAAGTGCATATATAATTTTTTTCTAAACATAATAATTATATTTGTGCGTTTCTTTTAAAACTGAAATAGATGAATATGGAAAATATGAAATTTCATTTGTGAAATTAATAGAAAGCCTTATTAGTTCTTGATTTCTTCGGTGCTTATAATAAGGTGGAGGGTAGTTAAAATTCGGCCAAAGCCGAATTTAGTTTTTCTATTTGTTTTTATTTTAAATTCATGTAAGCACCGATTTAGAAATTAAACATACACTTTTATACCCCGCACCTCCCTATGAAAAAGGGTATTAAGGTATTGTATATATATATATATATATATATATATATATATATAATTTCAGTTCGACTCAGTTTTTGATGCCTCAACCTTCTAGATGCAAAACGGAAGTAAAGTACTGTCACTAAGGAGGGTAGAAAAATTCGTACTTCTGATATGAATATGATTTTTTATTAAAAATTTTTAGGAAAAAATAGGCGTAGGTACACCTAAGAAAAACATTTCAATCTAATTGTTATACCCTCCACCTCAGTGATGAGGGTATACTAATTTTGTTCTTCCGTTTGCAACACCCAGAAGGAGGCGTCAGAGACCCTACAAAGTATATACATATTTGAACAGCGTCGAAAACTGAATCGATTTAGATCGATTGTCCATGTGTCTGTCTGTTGTTGGTATTCTCACGGACGTAAATTTTAAGATATTGATCTGAAGTTTTGTACAGGCACTTTTAGTTTATGCACGCAGATCGCTATTTAAAATGAGAAAATTCGGTAAAGAGCCACGCCTACAATCAACAAAAATCTATCTATCTGCCACAAAAATTAAGCTATAAACTTGAAATTTAGTATGTACATCTATAAATAATAGTTTCATCGATGTGCTGAAAATGGGCGTAGTCCGATAACATACACGCCCACAATCAATATAAATCTTTATATTTGCCACAAGAGTTGATCTACGAAGTTGAAATTTGGTATGCAAATACATAGTTATCCCATCCATTGATGCGCCTAAAATGGGCGTGGTCGTTTAACAGACGCGCCCACAATAAACATAAACCTTTATATCTACCACAAAAATTAACCTATGACCCTGAAATTTGGTACACCTATTTATAGATATACCATCCATCAATGTGCCGAAAATGGGCGTAGTTCGATAATATACACGCCCACAATCAATATAAATCTTTATATTTGCCACAAAAGTTGATCTACGAAGTTGAAATTTGGTATGCAAATACATAGTTATCCCATCCATTGATGTGCCTAAAATGGGCGTGGTCGTTTAACAGACGCGCCCACAATAAACATAAACCTTTATATCTACCACAAAAATTAACCTATGACCCTGAAATTTGGTACACGTATTTATAGATATCCCATCCATCAATGTGCTTAAAATGGGCGTGGTCGGTTATTAAGTCCACCCACAATAAACAAAAATCTATTTATCTGCCACAAAAATTAAGCTATAAACTTGAAATTTAGTATGTACATCTATAAATATTAGCTTCATAGATGTGAAAAAATGAGCGTGTTATAATTTTTAAAATTTATAAAACATCATCATCAATTCAAAAAATTTAAAAAGATCCATAAATATTTAGGCGTTACATGTAAGAGCAATTGTACATAACCAAATAAAAATACATACATATGTATAAACAATAAAAATTTTATAGACAAGGCATCGTGTTTCCCGCTTTATATATCTCAGTTTTCAAATTTAGAATATCAAATAAAATTTTTAATGAAAAATACTTAAAATAAAGTAACATGATGCACGATCAGGTACATATACTTATAGTTTGCAAGTACAGGCTACAGCCTTGTTAGAAATCAGGTACATAAATGACTATTAGGTAAAGTAGCCCATGCGAAAGCAGGTAAAATAGTACAATATATAAGTCTTCAACACGAAATATAGACCTCAGAAGTACAACAATAATTGAACTGTTGAGTTCACATTGAAGTGCAAAAAAATATTATATTTACAAACATTATTTCAATATGCCCTTATTACGTATTACATCATCTCGACAAAGACGTCTGAGAAATATACAATCTGTGAGGAGGTTTCGCGAGCAAACTTTGGAGAGAGACAGAATTGAAAATTCTCAGCGAAGTGATCCTGAATATCGCGAAGAGGAAAGGCGAAGAGACCAAAGCGCACATATTGTTAGAAGAAGAAGTTCAAGGTATCGCATTATGGAACAACAAAGGAATACTGTACAACACATAAACCGTCGCGTACAACACATGAAACTTATCGAGTGCTTGAACGTCGGAGAAATGCCTTAACACAAAGAATTAGGAGGGAAGATAATGGAAGACGCAATAGAGAACAACAAGTTAATACTGCCCAGCATAGGCGCCACCGAGAAAACGAAGTCTTTAGAAGGAGTGAAAAGCTGAGAAATGCATTAACACAAAGAAATAGGAGGGAGGATGATGGAACCCGCGCTAGAGAACAACAAATTAATACTGCCCAGCATAGGCGCCACGGCGAAAACGAAGTCTTTAGAAGGAGTGAAAGGCTGAGAAATGCATTAACACAAAGAAATAGGAGGGAGGATGATGGAACCCGCGCTAGAGAACAACAAATTAATACTGCCCAGCATAGGCGCCACCGCGAAAACGAAGTCTTTAGAAGGAGTGAAAGGCTGAGAAATGCATTAACACAAAGAAATAGGAGGGAGGATGATGGAACCCGCGCTAGAGAACAACAAATTAATACTGCCCAGCATAGGCGCCATCGCGAACATGAAGTGTTTAGGACAATTGAAAGGCTGAGAAATGCCTTAACACAAAGGATACGGAGAGAAGATGAGAGTCGACGCGCTAGAGAACAACAAGTCAATACTGAACAGCATAGGCGCCATCGCGAAAACGAAGTTTATAGGAGAAGTGAAAGACTGAGAAACGCCTTAACACAAACAATACGGAGAGAAGATGAGGGAAGACGCGCTAGAGAACAACTAGTTAATACTGAACAGCATAGGCGCCGTCGCGAAAATGAAGTTTATAGGAGAAGTGAAAGGGTGAGGAATGTATTAACACAAAGGATTAGGAGAGATAACGATAGAAGGCGTGCTTTAGAGCAACATATTAATACTGAACAGCACAGACAACGTCGAGGAAATGAAATATATAGAAGGAGTGAACGCCAGAGATTTGCCATAGCACAAAGAATTAGAAGAGAAGATGGTGGAATGCATGCTAGAGAGGTTAGCTCTAATAGAACACTTCGGTCTAGAACACACCGTGCTAATGAGGTAAATAGGCTCAGAACTAACAATCAACAGAATTTGTTGAATAGACAACGAATGCAGACCATGACACCTGACACTAGAATTGAATATTTATTAAGTGAAACCCAAAGACACACATCTCGACTATTGAGTGAATATGACAATAGTGTAAAGAATGGTCCGACTTGTGTTTGTGTTTGTTGTGGTGGACTGTGGTTTACGTCACAAGTAAAGTTTTTATCCAATGAAATAGTTACAAGCCAACACGTCCACTTAAGTTGTGTATTCTTCCTGACTGATATTTTTCCATGCGAAGATGACCGTTATACGTTTTGCAAAACATGTCATTCTGCAGTTCGGTCTGGTAATATACCGACATTATGTTTATCCAATGGTCTTCACTTTCCCACTATACCAAACGAACTAAAGGACTTGACAACTCTTGAAGAGAGATTCGTTGCTCCCAGAATACCGTTTATGAGAATAGTGTCCTTAGGTTATAACAGACAGTGCGCGATACGAGGTGCGCTCGTGAACGTACCGATTTCACTTGATAGAACAATAACCATCCTTCCGAGATCTGAAGATCAGACAGAAGTAATACAAGTTTATTTGAAGCGTAGGTTGCAATATGACCGCAGTTTTATGACAGAGACTATACGACCGGCAAAGATATTTAGAGCCGCAGAGTATTTAATTAACACAGACTTATATAGGACGCACAACATTTCTATTTCTAATGAATGGCTGAACAGAAGACAGTCGAATGAGATAATGCTGTTTATTGCCAACGAAGAAGACAGAAATATAGTTCAAACTTGTTTAAACAATAACACAACCAATGATGACGTAGATGAATTAAATCCACAGGATACTCTTTTAGACAATTTACAAATAGAAAATGTACCATTAGGTAGGATTTCTATAGCGCCTGCAGAGGGCAACAGACCATTAGACTTACTTATGGATAAAGACGCCGAGGAGTTGTCCTTTTCCACAATTTATTGTGGAATTAAACGAAGTTCAGTTACAACTTTAGGGAAAGTTATAAGATCAGAAGTTAGAAGATATGACAGACGATGCGCCAGAGTAGACAAAGTTTTATATTCGTACAAAAAATTAGAACTATCGCGCATAAAGGATAGTATATCGATCTGTTTAAGGAAAAGAATATGTCAAAATTCTGTTACTGCGCGAAATATGTTAGACGATCATTTTGTTCAAAACTTAGTGCAGCATGACGACGGGTATCATATTCTCAAAGGACTTAGGTCTTCACCCGCTCATTGGGAATCTGAAAAAAAGAAAGTTCTGGCAATGATTCGGCAATTTGGATTGCCAACTTTTTTTATCACATTGTCCGTAGCCGAATCACAGTGGTCTGAATTAATTGTTATTTTGGTGAAAGTTTTAGAAAAACGGGATATATCAGAAAACGATGTTCATAATTTAACAACGCAAGAAAAATATAATTTAATAAGGTCCGATCCGATTACATGTTCACGCTACTTCGATCAACGTCTCCGTCATTTATACAAACTTTTTAAGTGTGATGGTGGTGTATTTGACTCTCATAAAGTTATAAAGTATTATTGGAGAATAGAATTTCAGCAAAGAGGCTCTCCTCATGTACATGGAGTATATTGGTTAAAAGACGCACCACATATAACATTGACAGATGAACGTACATTCCCTGCGGTAACAGAATTTATTGACAAATATATCAGTACAAACTCGTCTGAGTCCGGAATAGAAAATTTCATAAATTATCAAATGCATAGGCATAGTAATACATGCCAAAGAGAAATATCGGGACAAAGGATTTGTAGATTCAAAATGCCTCATCCGCCAATGCCAAGAACAGAAATACTATTTCCGCTGTCCGGAGAATCCGAAAATATTCAAAGACATCGTGTTAATTATGAAAAAGTATTTAATTTTTTAAATACTAGGGAATCTGAGTCAGATATTTATAGTATTGACCAATTTGAACAATTTTTGTCTGACGAACGCATTAATATGAGCTACGAGGACTACATTTTTGCCCTAAGGTTTTCTATTAAAAAACCACAGATATTTTTAAAACGCCTACCGAAGGACATATTTATAAACGCCTTCAATCCAACTATTTTGAAGTTACATCGCGCTAACATGGACATACAGTACATTTTGGACGCTTACGATTGTGTATCATTTATAGTGAACTATATAAATAAGTCAAATAGGGGAGTTTCACGACTATTGCAGGAGACAATGAGGGAAATTCGTGCAGAGAATTATACTGTCCGTCAACGTTTACAGCACATTGGCAATAAATTTATAAACGCGTCCGAAGTGTCCGCTCAAGAAGCATCCTACAATATTTTAGGTATGCATATGTCCGAATGTAGTAACACAGATGTTTTCATAAATACATTCCATCCAGAGAGGAGAGTCCGAATGGTAAAATCTAGGCAAGAATTAGAAAGACTACCAACAGAATCGACTGATATTTTTAAAAGTAATTTATTAGACTATTACCAACATCGTCCTCACAGTCTTGAAGACATCTGTCTAGCCAATTTTGCTGCCAATTATGTGTTTTCAAAAACACGCAGATCTTCGATACGCCAAAGACGAAGTCGTAACAGAATATAGTGGAGTTGGTCTCCAACTTTTAAATAACTTTGGATATATTTATAAACGAAGGAATTCAGCTATTCTTCGATTTGCAAAATCAAATATGGATACATCCAGAGCAGACTATTTCAGACAAATGGTTATGTTATATTTTCCGTGGCGTAATGAAGTAACAGACATTTTAGAAAACGACAACGAACAAACATGTTCTTCACATAGAGACTTGATAATGACAAACCAACAACAATTCGAAAAATTTTCGGTAAACGAATTGGAAAACGCTTTAGAGGAAATTCAGAACGATAACAATGGCAATTCTGAAAATGAACCAACCCGACAAGACAACATTGCTGCATCGCAGTTATTAGATGAAGAATTCAGAGCTCTGGCTGTGCCAGAGATTAATAGAGACATAAATATACTTAATATAGATGAAGAAGAAAATGACGATCAGAGTGAAGGTGTCCGTTTAATAAAACTCCCTCCATTAGTAAATGTAGAGGATTTGTTAATATCCGTAAGGTCTCTGAATAAAAAGCAACGGATATATTTCCAACATGTACTGTACAAGATAAATAGAAAAGAAGTGCTGTATGAATTTGTGGGAGGTGGTGCGGATGTAGGTATGTTAGGTTTCCTGGACTCAAGACTAAAACAAATATTTAAAACTACAGAGGATTTTGGTGGTATTCCAATTATTGTCTTCGGTGATTTAAAACAACTTCCACCTGTAGGTGACCGTTGGATTTTCAATCCAAATCCAAATAATCCCTATGGAGATATAATAGGACGTGGGCTTTGGGATATGTTCGACTTTTATGAATTAGACGAAATAATGCGGCAAAGAGACGACAGGACTTTTGCAATTGCATTAAATAACATGGCAGTTGGATAAATGAATCCTGAAGACATAGATTTAATTATATCAAGGACAGTGAATTTACATATAGAAGTCCCTTTAGATGCTATTCATTTATTTTGGTCTAATAAGGAAGCTGACACATATAATATACAGCGTTTAGCACAGATATCGACGGAAGCGCATATTTCTAGAATTTATGACATTATTAAGGCTGACTCTCTAAGTGAACAACAAAAACAGACAATTTTAAATACAATTAAGGATTTTAAAACGTCGGAGACTCAAGGACTTCCCACAGAACTTACGTTAAAGACATCGGCTAAATATATGCTGACAGTAAATATTGACACTGCCGATGGACTCGTTAACGGTGCAACAGGACTTTTAATGGCAGTAGACATAAGTCAGGAAGCCGTATCGACACTTTGGATTCTATTTTCTAATAGGGACGTTGGCTCTCAGGCAAGAAGAAGAAAGACTCATAATTCTGAACCTTTATGGACTCCTATTGAAAAACATAACAGATTATTTCAATACAGACGTAACGTACATATTAATATTGGGAGGAGACAATTTCCGGTATTACGATTCATAAGAGTCAGGGAGCTACTTACAACAAAGTTGTAGTCCATCTTGCAGATAGAATAAATAGAGCTGCAATGTATGTAGCTTGCAGTTGAGCTATTAGTGCATCAGGATTGTTCATAATTGGACGTTTCACCCCTCCAAAACAATTTTCTGACACTGACGTTGTCAAAGTCGAACTTGACCGGCTTCGAACAGAAAGATTTTTATGTCCGTCACCTAATGTATGCGCAAAAACAAAAATATATTACCAAAATATACAAAGCCTTAACGCTCACCACCAAGACTTATTCAGTGATAGATACTCGTATATAAGAGATATAGACGTTTTATGCCTTGTAGAGACATGGACTTTTCTGTTGGACGACTGTTCTGTTGAAGGATTTTGTACTTTAGCAAGAATCAATGGATCCGATAGCCTTCCTTGACAAAAGCGTGGAATAATAGTTTACATAAAGTCCGACCTGAGTAGTCAAGCGAAAGTTTTGTTCAAGCGAGATTATAGTTCTGGGTCCGCTACTTTACAAATAATAGGTTTCCGTTTTAAAACAATGTGCGTTATCACTTTATATAGAAATTCCACATTTTCCGAAACAACATTTAGTAATTTACTCATGGAGGCAGTAGGTACTGTATATACTATGGGTGAAACATTCGAAAAATTTCTTGTTATTGGTGATTTTAATATATGTAGGGCGACAAATAACAGTTTAATGGAAAGGAACTTAATTAATGAGGGCTTTTGCTCTATGTTAGAAAAGACGGAAACGACTACAGTTGGATGTACGCAAATAGACTGGGCATTTGGCAAAGTTTTAAGTGGGGCGGTGGAAGCAAAAACGTACAATACGGTGCACAGTTACCACGACGGCATTATTTTAGAAATAATGTAATTTATATTAGGATAAGAATTTTATAGATTTACCCATTATTGTTCATATGTTGTATTGTATATTTTTTAGTTTAGTAAAAAAGGATTCATAAAAAATTAACTAATCAAAATTTTAAATAAAGTGCATATATAATTTTTTTCTAAACATAATAATTATATTTGTGCGTTTCTTTTAAAACTGAAATAGATGAATATGGAAAATATGAAATTTCATTTGTGAAATTAATAGAAAGCCTTATTAGTTCTTGATTTCTTCGGTGCTTATAATAAGGTGGAGGGTAGTTAAAATTCGGCCAAAGCCGAATTTAGTTTTTCTATTTGTTTTTATTTTAAATTCATGTAAGCACCGATTTAGAAATTAAACATAAACTTTTATACCCCGCACCACCCTATGAAAAAGGGTATTAAGGTATTAAGTTTGTGCGGATGCTTGTAACTCCCAAATGGCAAATGCTGCATCCACCTTCAATTATATCAATAGATTTAGAATAAAAATCTGAATCGATTTAATCAGTGTAGGATATTTGACGGTCGGGCTTCACCTACTATAATATTTTCACTTGTTATAGCTGTTTATCTAATGGAAAGTGTAACATTGAAAATTCACACACGCATGCAATATTAGGCACCAAACATTAAAGTCTATACGGAAAGCCATTTACGAAAAATTAGGTTTGTACATATATCTATATTAACAGATGTGCGTTTGTACATAGATTTATGAAAGTAATTTTGGCAAATGAATTGAAATGTGTTATGGACATAAATGAACATATGGTCAATGATGTGTTTTTAGTTAGGTGTTGAAAGATATTTGAGATTTTTGCAACAAATACATAAATGAGCGTACAACAAACAAGTTTTTCTGTTCAATTGTCACTTAATGCTGCTGTTGTGTTTTTGCGACAAACAATTATGTGCAAAATTGTTGTTGTCACGTTATACCTCATCAAACGAATTGACATTTTGTATAAATGCACTTTGCAACTGTTATGCTTTCCCTCTTGTCTTATCACTTCAAATTTGTTAATTTTTCTTAATTTCGCTGCTGTCATTTTGTTGTTATATTAAACGTACCAACTTATTAAGCGGTGCTTGGCACAACTTCCATAAAAAGTCTTTATACTTCCACTTTCTTTGAACATACATTTCAGGTTGGTGAAGGCAAAAGCCGTCAGAGGAAAGTGATATGTTTTGGTTGTTGCTACTGCCATCATGAAAATATTGTCAATAATTATGGCGCGCGAAACTGCAAATTCAGCGATTCGATTTGTGTTTTTAGGTTCAATGTAACATGCATCATAAGTAAATTAGAGTTTAGTACATATTTAAATTTGCGTGTATTATTAAAACGAAAATTTGGAAAGCAAACCTTTACGTTTATTTAATTTTACCACAAAGATTCATATCTTTCAGTTTTTGTTTTCAAACGTTATTGTTTTTATACTCTGCACCACTTGTGGTATATAGGGTATATTAAGTTTGTGCGGAAGTTTGTAAATACTAAACAACAAATGTCACACCCACCTTCAATTATACCGATCGATTAAAATCTGAATCGATTTAACCATGTCTGTCTGTCCGCTTGACCCTACGCAAGCTACAGGTGGCATTTTTTGAGATATTTCGATGAAATTTGGTATAAGGATATGTATTGGCTCAAAAAGAAACCCTCTACGACTAAGGATTTATTTAACCACATTATAAACAGTTGCTAGATGGTCGTAATTGAATTTTCGATTTATTATATATATCTAACTAGATTCCTAATAAAGTTTACGGGGGGTTTGCTAAATAGTTAAATGTGATTATTTAAAGATAATAAATTAAAAGAAAAGTTTTTCCAAAAAGGGGCATAACAAAGTTTTGGTCGGTAATTAAGATGTTAACAAAGTACCTAATTTATATATTTAATTATATACTAATACATTGTAAATGATTCACATCCTATACATAAGTTATTATGAAAAATTATTATTAATTAGTAAAAATGATTAAAATGAAAAATTATGATATACTAAAAATTGATAATTTCATTAAACTGCAATTTTATACAAATATTGTACATATATAGGTATATTGGTTTTGATTGACATTTTGTGACGTTTTGATATTCTAAGGTTGAGTCACAAGTTTGGACACTTCAAAAAAGTCTTCAGATTTCAAAAAGACTTTAAAAATTTTATTTCTGTCAATTAAGCAGTTTTAGCAGTAGCTTATATGAAATAAAAATTAATTGAATTAAAAAACAAGTAAGAAAAAAAATTTGGCTTTGGCCAAATCTTAAATACCCTTCACCTCCACAATGGTGGGTGTGGCAAATATATATATATATATTGCGCCCTCTAGGTATTACGTATCAGCATGCAAGTCTACTTTTACGTTGAATATGGTTTTTCGTAAATAGTGGGCGTGTTTACTATCCGGCCACGCCCATTTTTAGCATATCAGTGGATGGGATAACTATGCGCGTAATTTTAATTACCTAGGTCAACTTTTGTGGCAGATATTTGTTGATTGTGAGCGTGGCTCTTGACCGATTTTCCCCATTTTAAAAAGCAATCTGCGTGTAAAAACTAAAAGTGTCTGTACAAAAATTCAGCTCAATATATCAAAATTTACGCCCGTGAGAGTGCCAAAGATAGGCAGACACGCGGACATATATGTCTAAATCGACACAGTTTTGGCGCTGATCAAGAATATATATACTGTGATGAGGAAATTTTTCGTGAAATAAAATTTCCATTACACAATCATCATTTGTATTTTTTTCTTCTTTATTAAATTTTTCTTGAATTGCTATTCTTGGTTTTTTTTTTCATTTTTGAATTGTTACTATTGTTACCATTGTTATATATAGGCTTAGTTTCATTTTTTCTTTGTTATTGTGTACATATATGATTGCTGGATGCTTGTTTACTTCTTTTATAAGTGACTCTGTCATAGGCAACTCTACACACTAATAGTTAAGATCAGCTGTAACTGGTGAAAACTTGCAACAAAGCTCTTGTCAGATCGAGCGTAGGAAAAATAATTAGGCACGAGAGTGAAATTCCTCTCCAAAACAGCTAGAACTATTTTATTAAGCAAAGAATAGGTACAAGAGTGTACATTCCCCTCAAGCACAAGCTAGGAATATTATAGTAGGCAAGCATAGGCACGAGAGTGTACATTCTTCTCGAACATAGCTAGGAATATTGTATTAGGCAAACACAGGCGCGAGAGTATATATTCCTCTTGAACATAGCTAGGAATATTGTATTAGGCAAACACAGGCGCGAGAGTGTATATTCTTCTCGAACATAGCTAGGAATATTGTATTAAGCAAACACATGCACGAGAGTGTATGTTCCTCTCGAATATAGCTAGGAATATTGTATTAGACAAACATAGGCACGAGAGTGTATATTCCTCTCGAACATAACTAGGAATATTGTATTAGGCTAACACAAACACGAGAGTGCATATTCCTCTCGAATATAGCTAGGAATATCTTATTAAGCAAACATAGGCACGAGAGTGAAAATTTCTCTTTAACACAAGCTAGGATCATTATATTATGTAAAAGCACAGGTACGAGAGTGTATATTCCTCTCTTACACAGCTATAATCATATTAGGCAAGCACAGGCAAGAAGGAATAATCCTCTCTAAAACAATTAGGGCCTTTATAAACAATTTAAGTTGCATACGAGTCGACCTAAGCCCGCAATTATAAATAAAGTTTTAACACAGGCTGAGCTCTTGCAAACTAACCGAAGCGTATCAAGGTTTTGCCTCTGCTGCTAGCACTGCGCGGAAATGGTCCATGATTAGGGAGATCGGTATCAACAGGAACACTATCCCAACTCCAGTTAACCTCGACGTTAACGAAATAAATAAAAAATTTGTAAGCATACCAATGAGTACCCCCGATGTCTCTCAGTATTTAGGAATGGAAACTGCCTATGGTTTTAGCTGACTTAAGTTTAATAGCGTGAGTGATGCTGAAGTGCTAGAGAGCATACTAGACACGAAGTCGAATGCTATTGGTCTGGATGACGTTGATCCTAGATTTATCAAATTGATTCTCCCAATGGTGTTACTTTGCATTACTTCGATTTTTAATGATATAATCATGCGTTCGACCTTTCCGAACTGTTAGAAATTAGTAAAAGTCATACCTATCCCGAAAAGTAATGGGGATCTTAGACCAATAGCAATCCTTCCGTTCCTCTCTAAAGTGTTTGAAAAAATCATCAAAAAACAAATATGTGATTTTGTCCGTATCAACTTACTAATGGTTGATTCTCAGTCTGGTTTTTGGAAAAACAGATCGTGCACTACCACTTTAATTGATGTAGCTGAAAGCATTAGGGGCAAATTGGACAAATTGGATAATGTGTTACTCGACCATACCAAAGCTTTTGATTCAGTTGACCATGTCTTATTAACCATTAAGCTAAGGAAGTTGTTTAACTTTGATTCCACATCCGCTCAGTTAGTGGAAACATATATCACTAACAGGTATCGATGTGTATTTGTTATCAACATTTTCTCCGATCTACTCCCGATTAGGCGAGGGGTTCCTCAGGGGTCCTTTCTGGGTCCACTGCTCTTTTCATTGTATGTAAATGACCTGCCTAACTGTCTCAGATGGTGCCAAGTACATATGTACGCGGATGATGTTCAGATCTGAACCTGTGGACCCCCAGATCACATTATCAATACGACCACTAAAATCAATGATGATGTGACTAATATTGCAAACTGGGCCTCTTCCAATGGTCTGGCCCTGAATCCAGTAAAAACTAAGTGCAAAGTTATTTACAGGAGGGCAGACCTAAGGAACGTTAGAATCCGCTTATTGGAGACGGACGTTGAGATAGTCGATAATGCTAAAAACCTCGGAGTGACATTTAGTAGAACGCTCACCTGAGAGAAACACATTAACAAAAACGTGGGACAGGTATACGGAATTCTAAAATCACTCTACGTTTTTGGGTTGAGGAGGTATGACCACGTCTCGAGTTACACGATATCACACGATATTATCGGTTAACCTGAATAAATGAATGAATGAATGAATGAATGAATGAATAATTATCATCAATAAATTACTGCAAAAGAAAACTTAAATAAAAAATCATCTTTTTATTTTGAAAAAAAAAAAATAAATTTCTTTGCATTGAACTCCGGCTGGCCCTGAGTCTACCCCAGTACCCTTCAGATTCTTTACAATACTTTGTAGTGTCTCTGACGCTTCCTTCTAGGTGTTTCACATCACTGAGGTGAAGGGTATAACAAGTAAAAATGCTATAGTCGGTCACCCACACCACTTAGTTCCTACATATGTTACAATTAGTTTGGTTGTAACTGCAGATCTGATCAGTATAATTTAAGGTAAGTGTGGCATTTGCCCTTTAGGTGGTGACACCAACCGCAAAAACTTAATATATTCTTTGTCACAAGTGGTGCAGGCTGTAATAAAAATAAATCTTGATATCTTGAATACATAATTTTTATACCTTCCACTTAAGGTGGAGGGTATACTAAATTTTTCATTTTGTTTGCAACACCCTGAATCACCCTGAATCTTGATCAGCATCAAAAACTTAATCGATTTAGACATCTATGTCCGTGTGTCCGTCTTTTAACGTTCTCACAGGCGTAAATTTTAAAATGTTAAACTGAAATTTTGTACAGACACTTTTAGTTTTTGCACGCTTACAGCTAAGCTAATAAGTTGAAATTCGGTACATATATTTATAATTACCTCATCCATCAAGGTGCAAAATGCGCTTAGTCGGGTAACAGACACGCCCTCAATCGACAAAAATCTATATCTTTGCCACAAGAGTTGTGCATGTCTATAGTTATCTCATTTTTCTACATATGTGCCAATAATGAGCTTGATGCGCCCGCAATTTGCAAAAAACCTAAAATTCGACTTACAAGCTGATTCGAAATACACACACTATTAGAGGGCGTAATGATGAACCTGACACGCCCACTTCCATAAATGTGGAGGGTATTTCTTATCTTTTTACTTTTGTTACTTATTTTTAAATATATTGTATGATAAAAGAGTAATTCATTACCACATTTTATTAAATAGACCATTTAATGTAAAAAGCATACATATATATTGGATTCCTTTAAAGTTGAATATCTTGAATTACTAGCGCGAAGTTAGCCCAGAAAAAATAGCCCATAATTTGATTGTCGCTGATACGGTATGTGTCTTGGATATTGTGGGCTAACTTCACAAATTATGACCTATCCTCACACTTTTTGGGCTGACTTCACAGGACGAGAAAAAAACATAAAATAAAAATTTTGCCAAAAAAAAAAATAATTATAATCTAAAGAAAAACCATTTTTTTAACTTTCTTTTTATAAAAAAATGTTATTTTTATTTATTCTATGTGTTATTTTTTACAAAATCATCATCATCATGGCTCGCCGATTTACAACCTATGTAGGTCTTTGGCCTATTGCAGAAGAGAACGCCATGCGCTTCAATCGTTGGCGCGCCTTCTCCAGTTTTGTACACCAAGTGTTTGCAGGGCATCAAACACTTGGTCCCTACACCTGAGTTTCGGCCTGCCCCTTGCGCGACGTCCATTCGGTTCCCTTTCGAGCACCATCCTAACTGGAGCTCTTTCGTCCATACGGCTGAGATGACCTAGCCATTGCAAACGTTGAATCTTTATGCGACGAACTATGTAAAGTTCATACAGCTCAAGATTCGTTAGACGCTTAACCTTTTCATAGAATTTCAGGGTTTCGTTCATTCCTTACACTCCTTATACTTTTCCCACACACCACGCGTGGCAACTGACAGCGGCATTTTTCTCTGCAGCTGGGGTTCCGCCAAAACGGCCTCTAATATCCGAGCACTTCCAAAGCGGCAGTGCGCATCGAGTGCGGCAGGAGTGTCTACTGTGCGGAAACGTCAGCTTCTGAAGGACGACTCTCAGCAAGTAGCTGAGAAAGTCGAGTGGAGTAGGCAACAGCTGTCTGTTGTGATTGCAGCTTTTCGACTGCAAGCTTCCGTACCGCACTTTGACGCGTGGTATTGGCGGTACTTAAGCGGGTGCGGACCTTGGCTGCAACAAGGTCATGATCCGAATCAATTTTAGCGCTCCGGATCGTCCGCACTTCCACAACACTAGAAGCATGCCGTTCATCTATCACAACATGAACGATTTGATTTTTGACCGTGCGATAAGGTGACAGCCATGTCGCTTTGTGAATGTCGAGATGCTGGAATCTTGTGCTAGTAACCACCATGTTCCTCGCCCCGGCATAGTCAATCGGCCTCACTCCATTATCGAAGGTGGTATCGTGGAGACTGAATTTACCGATGGTGGGGCCAAAGATGCTCTCCTTCCTAATCTTGGTCCCATCATCTTTATCATATGTCGGGGCTTGTGCACAAATTAGGCTAATATAGAAATATTTTGTCTTGAGGCGGATTGGAGCAAGACAGTCATTAAGGGAATGAATCGCGAGAAAAGGTGGCGAAGTCTCTTGCTTACCACAAATCCGAATCCAAATTCACGCACCGTCGGATGGCAGCTGTAGTAGATGTCACAGTTGGCTCTTTTAGCGCACTCCTGTCCAAGCCATCGCATTTCCTGGATAGCGGTGATGTCAGCTTTATATTTACCGAGGACATCGGCCAGCTGGATAGAGGCACCAGGTAAGTAAAGTGTTCTTGCATTAAAGGTGCATGTCCTCAAGTCATGGTCCTTAAAACGTTTGCGGGGGTCGTCAACGTGAGGGGCGCCGTGGCGGGTTACCAGCCTAGCGGGACGGTTCGTTTGCTGCGCACATTAGCTCGCTGCCAAGACGGAGGTAAAAGCAGCTAACCAGTGGTACCACGCGGAGGTTGTGGGTCAACTTGGGCCAGGATAGCTCTGGGCTTCGCCTAGTTAAAGCAGATTCTAAACCTGGCATGCTCACTTCCATACCACTATTTTTTACAAAAATTATTATAAAAAATCTTTGGAAAATTTTCACCTCATGAATTTTTCATATATAAGCTTTTTTATGAATTTTTAAAGTTTTCGCTGTATGGGGAATGTCTTTCCAGCGCTGATTATCATATGAATGCCCCTATTTAGGGACTTGGAAATAATTTTAAACTATTCTTAGATGTGTTACACTACGTTTACATTGGCGAGATTGTTAAAATTATCACGTTACTTAACTACGTACGTTTACACTGATATGATTACTACTCTGATATTTTATGTTATGACGTTTATTTCATTTATATGTAAATGTGGAAAATATTTTAAGTACAATTTTGTATACAATCGTTAATAAAAATATTGCTTTTTGCAATATTGAGAAGCAAAAAAATAATAATAATAAAGTTGTACCTTCCACCTTATTATAAGCACCGAAGAAATCAAGAACTAATAAGGCTTTCTATTAATTTCACAAATGCAATTTCATATTTTCCATATTCATCTATTTCAGTTTTAAAAGAAACGCACAAATATAATTATTATGTTTAGAAAAAAATTATATATGCACTTTATTTAAAATTTTGATTAGTTAATTTTTTATGAATCCTTTTTTACTAAACTAAAAAATATACAATACAACATATGAACAATAATGGGTAAATCTATAAAATTCTTATCCTAATATAAATTAAATTATTCCTAAAATAATGCCGTCGTGGTAACTGTGCACTGTATTGTACGTTTTTGCTTCCACCGCCCCACTTAAAACTTTGCCAAATGCCCAGTCTATTTGCGTACATCTAACTGTAGTCGTTTCCGTCTTTTCTAACATAGAGCAAAAGCCCTCATTAATTAAGTTCCTTTCCATTAAACTGCTATTTGTCGCCCTACATATATTAAAATAACCAATAACAAGAAGTTTTTCGAATGTTTCACCCATAGTATATACAGTACCTACTGCCTCCATGAGTAAATTACTAAATGTTGTTTCGGAAAATGTGGAATTTCTATATAAAGTGATAACGCACATTGTTTTAAAACGGAAACCTATTATTTGTAAAGTAGCGGACCCAGAACTATAATCTCGCTTGAACAAAACTTTCGCTTGACTATTCAGGTCGGACTTTATGTAAACTATTATTCCACGCTTTTGTCAAGGAAGGCTATCGGATCCATTGATTCTTGCTAAAGTACAAAATCCTTCAACAGAACAGTCGTCCAACAGAAAAGTCCATGTCTCTACAAGGCATAAAACGTCTATATCTCTTATATACGAGTATCTATCACTGAATAAGTCTTGGTGGTGAGCGTTAAGGCTTTGTACATTTTGGTAATATATTTTTGTGTTTGCGCATACATTAGGTGACGGACATAAAAATCTTTCTGTTCGGAGCCGGTCAAGTTCGACTTTGACAACGTCAGTGTCAGAAAATTGTTTTGGAGGGGTGAAACGTCCAATTATGAACAATCCTGATGCACTAATAGCTCAACTGCAAGCTACATACATTGCAGCTCTATTTATTCTATCTGCAAGATGGACTACAACTTTGTTGTAAGTAGCTCCCTGACTTATTGTTTTTATACTCTGCACCACTTGTGGTATATAGGGTATATTAAGTTTGTGCGGAAGTTTGTAAATACTAAACAACAAATGTCACACCCACCTTCAATTATACCGATCGATTAAAATCTGAATCGATTTAACCATGTCTGTCTGTCCGCTTGACCCTACGCAAGCTACAGGTGGCATTTTTTGAGATATTTCGATGAAATTTGGTATAAGGATATGTATTGGCTCAAAAAGAAACCCTCTACGACTAAGGATTTATTTAACCACATTATAAACAGTTGCTAGATGGTCGTAATTGAATTTTCGATTTATTATATATATCTAACTAGATTCCTAATAAAGTTTACGGGGGGTTTGCTAAATAGTTAAATGTGATTATTTAAAGGTAATAAATTAAAAGAAAAGTTTTTCCAAAAAGGGGCTTAACAAAGTTTTGGTCGGTAATTAAGATGTTAACAAAGTACCTAATTTATATATTCATATTTATTCATATTCATATTACAAAAATCATTGCTAAACAAACAGCTAATGGACGTATAATAAAAGTGACAGTATATCTTATAATTAATGCAGGAGCAGCAACAACAACAACAACAACATCCGCAGCAACTCTGGATCTGGTTCATTAGTTTTTAAAGAATAACACTAGACATACAATAGTAGGATTTACAAGCTATAACGTACTAGAGTTAAAGAGATACTTAAGGGTAGAGATAAATAAAATAACAATGTTAAACATTACAAAAGCTTAAATTTATTACTAAATTAAGGAACTTAAATTAGAGAGGTGGATGAATAGTTTGGCAACTACCTATTTAATATAATTCTTTTAATGCAATCGATTGGATCAACCGCGAGATCGAACGAGTTTGAGTACTCATTAAATAGTCCACATAGGACCCGAAACGAACTAAACAGCTCATAGTTGGTGCGGCATTGAGGTAGCCATAATGGCACGAAATGCCTTGAGACCCTGGTTGGTATATTCAGTGTGACCAGGCCCAGTAGAGGAGGGGAGGACACTTCACCTAGTAGAACTCTTGCTATGAAGGAAACCCCCAACATTTGTCTTCTCCTCTCAAGTGTAGGGAGACCAATTATATTGAGACCATTTTCATATGAGGGCAAGGGAAGTGAAGGATCCCAAGCTAGACCACGCAGTGCAAATCGTAAGAAGTTACGTTGAACCGATTCAATAAGGTCAACGTAAAATCTATAGCTGGGTATCCAGACGACGACTGCATATTCCAGTGTGGGTCTAACCAGGGACGTAAACAGACGTTTGGAAACATAGGGGTCATTAAACTCTTTGGACCAGCGTTTAATGAAACCCAACAAGGATCTAGCTTTGTTGACAGATGATACGATATGATTGTTAAATCTCAATTTCGGATCAAAGACAACACCCAAGTCATTATAACAAGACACATTTTCAAGCACATGATTATTAACAGAATAAGATGAGTACTGATAGTTTATCCATCCAAATGACATCTTTTTGCACTTATTTAAGTTCAAGTGCATACCATTTAAGTCACACCATGATACCAAGTTCGTAAGGTCCGATTGTAATAAATTTGTATCGTCCAAAGAGTTTAAGGAGAGAAAGAGTTTAACGTCATCTGCAAACATTAAGATTTGAGAGTATTGGATACAAGATGGAAGGTCATTTAGGAAAATAGTAAATAGTAAAGGCCCTAAGTGGCTACCCTGAGGAACCCCCGATGGAACAGAAATAAGGCGAGAATAGGTGGATTTAAACAAGACTTGTTGAGTACGGCCAGTCAAATAGCTACGAATCAAAGATATTAAGATTTCCGAAAATCCAATGCGTTGCAGTTTAAATAGCAAAAGATCATGATGAACACTATCAAACGCTTTAGTGAAGTCTGTATAAATGACATCAGTTTGTTTGTGATGAGAATAAGCATTAAAAATGTAATTACTAAACTCCAACAAGTTAGTTGATGTTGATTTACCACGGCAAAAGCCGTGTTGACAATGAGAAATAACTGACCTTATTGATGGCGTTAGTCTCTTGATAATAAGACATTCAAATAATTTAGGCAGCACACTTAATTTGGCAATACCTCTGTAATTCACTATGGAGTTCCTAGAACCATTTTTATATATGGGAATAATGAAGCTATTTTTCCAAATAGAAGGAAAGTATCCTTTTTCTAAACAGTTGTTGAAAATTTTAGTTATCGGACCACACAACAAATCCGCACAACAACGGAGAATGGCCGAAGGAACACCATCTGGACCTGGGCTGTTACATAATTTAAGACTGGATAGGGCTATGAAGACATCATTTTCAGAGAAGGACACCGATGGAAAGATGTCGAACGAACTAATTGGAAAGGGATAGTCTATATTACTAACATTAGAAGTAGAATATGATTTTTCAAAATGGTCCGCAAAAAGGTTAGATATCTCTAATATATTCGATGATTCCGAGTCTTCGTAATACATGATCGAAGGAAATCCCGTAACTTTACGTTTCGAGTTAACAAAACTGTAAAATGACTTAGGATCTAGAAGGAGTTTATGCCTCATGCTTTGAATATGCTTAGCGTAACAATTATTCTTTAGAACATTAAATTCCCGGTTGCAGTTAGAATAACTAATATAGTCCCTAAGTAGACCGCTCCGTTTGTAACGTTTGTATAGTCTACTCTTCTTATTTCTTATGTTTCGCAGATGTCTGTTGAACCATATCGGACAAATAGTATTAGATGCAGGAGTCTTCAGTGGAACGGATAGCGATATAGCTGTATAAAGAAGATTGTAAATAGAGTTCAAAGAGCCATCTATATCATTATAGTTGAGGTTCCAGTCGTTGTGAGAAAAGAAGCTTCTAAGTTTAGCATAATCAGTTCTACTAAATAAACGCAACGCATGAAGATCCTCATGTCTAGGCATTTCAGAGTGAAAAAATTCATGAATATGAAGCAATAATGAGGGATGGTGAGTGTCCTCCGGTAATGAGAACGGATGTGATCGTATAATACGTAAATTAGTATCAATATAAAAGACCAAATCTAAGAGCCTATTATTAGAATTATGAATATGGTTGAGTTGAAAAAGACCAAGATCATATATGGAATCAAATAGATCATTATATAATGGAGGGATGACTACTGGATAATAAGCACCAATTTCAACATTGGGGGACCATGTGACACTAGCTAGGTTAAAGTCACCAAGTACAAGTAGCTTATCAGTCGGTTTTAAACGATTCAATACGTTTCTTATACATATGAAGTGTTCAAGGTAGGTAGAAATATCACTATCAGGCGGGATGTAAGAGCACGTGATAAACAAGGAGGACTTGCTGGTTTTTATTTGGACGCATACAATTTCAATGTTTAATGGAACGATAGTATCAATTAAGATGGTAGTAAGCATTTTATTGACAGCGATAAGTACGCCACCACCAATCCTAAGCGATCTATCACACCTGAAAACTTGAAAATCTGAACAGAAGATTTCGGTGTCGTTGACCCATGGCTTTAGCCAGGTTTCAGTGAACACTACAACCATGTAATCACAATTTATTGACTTTAAAAAAATATTTGATAGTTTAGAATTAAGACCGCGGACGTTCTGATAAAGTAGAGTGAGAGCATTATTTAGTTTTTTGAGTCCGACGGATTATCAAGATTAATCGGACGACGAAACTTATTACGAGGAATAAATTCCTTAACTAGGGTACCTTTAGGCCAAAATTCTTTGTTAAGGAGGCGCTCAAATAAAGCGTCGGGCAAAAGGATTTTAAATGACGAGATTTCTCTATCTTTTGATGTATTGAGTTTAAAGATACTTAGTTTGCTAGTGTCAATATCAGGCGATATACGTTTGATATAGCACTCAACTGTACGAGTTGTAGTATTCGAGGCAAATCGAGATAGGAATACTACCTTACGTACAGGAATAACAGTTAGTTCATCAATTTGTGCTGAAGCGGAATTAGAGGATGAGGAGGGTTCATTATTATACTGAACAGACTGACCAGAGTTCAAAAAACGGGAGGGATCAGAATTACTTAATGGACTCACTCGGGGGTGACTACAAATTGAGTCAGTTTGTTGACCCCCGTCCGACAGATTACATACCGGTTCACTCGCCGGAGCAGGTTCAATCGGTGGTTGAACAGTGATCACAGGAATAGCACAGGGTGCTTGAAAGGACGGTGGAGGGCATTGAGTAATTCCCTCATCGCCACTAACCGTATCTATGGATGGGCAAGAGGCCGATAAGATTGAGTTCAAGTTAGATAAAGCCGGAGAGGGAGGTATAGCAAGAGAAGTGCTTCGGCAAGCGAGAGAAGTACTAGGAATAGCATCAGCTTGGTCCAACAATTTGCAGTTGTTAAACAAATCCTGATACTTAGCAAACTTATCCGTCAACTTTTTAAGGTCCTTAAGAAGATCAGAAAAACCACTTTGGGTTTGCTTAAAGAGTTTATGAAAATCAACATCGATTTTCCTGCAGTTTCGGCAAGCCCAACGAAGACCTTTAGTTCTGTTTGTGATGTAATCAAAATCCCGACCACTAAAACCAGCACATTGGGGATGAGCGGCGCGGTCACATAGCCAACAAAGCAGAAAGCGATCGTTCTGAGTTTCCTTACAGCTATTATAACAACATTTATCCATCACCACTGCTAAATGTTATGTTAAGTAACAGTAAGTGAGAAATAGATTAAATGTTATTATTTAGTGTACAACAATAGAAATATGTATAAGAACCGTAACACTCACTAAAACGGTGAGAGCAAGAAGCAGGGAAAATAGCAAGGGAAAATAACAATGAATAGTAAAAAAGAAAGATGAATAGTTAAAAAGAGGATTAAGAATAAGAAGTGGAAGGTAAAATGTACATAAAAGATACCAACCAAGTGGAGAGAATATACCCAATCGCACCAACTATGCGTAATTCGAGAAAAATTATTATTGAGGAATAACACTGTGATTAGAGAAAAAATTATATAGTGTTGCACTATGTATATTAAACTTTAATCACTTTAAATTTCAATTAATTTAGGAGCACTAATAACACCCGACAATATGATAACAGAGTTGCCAAACTGATTATATAATAATACATTGTAAATGATTCACATCCTATACATAAGTTATTATGAAAAATTATTATTAATTAGTAAAAATGATTAAAATGAAAAATTATGATATACTAAAAATTGATAATTTCATTAAACTGCAATTTTATACAAATATTGTACATATATAGGTATATTGGTTTTGATTGACATTTTGTGACGTTTTGATATTCTAAGGTTGAGTCACAAGTTTGGACACTTCAAAAAAGTCTTCAGATTTCAAAAAGACTTCAAAAATTTTATTTCTGTCAATTAAGCAGTTTTAGCAGTAGCTTATATGAAATAAAAATTAATTGAATTAAAAAACAAGTAAGAAAAAAAATTTGGCTTTGGCCAAATCTTAAATACCCTTCACCTCCACAATGGTGGGTGTGGCAAATATATATATATATATTGCGCCCTCTAGGTATTACGTATCAGCATGCAAGTCTACTTTTACGTTGAATATGGTTTTTCGTAAATAGTGGGCGTGTTTACTATCCGGCCACGCCCATTTTTAGCATATCAGTGGATGGGATAACTATGCGCGTAATTTTAATTACCTAGGTCAACTTTTGTGGCAGATATTTGTTGATTGTGAGCGTGGCTCTTGACCGATTTTCCCCATTTTAAAAAGCAATCTGCGTGTAAAAACTAAAAGTGTCTGTACAAAAATTCAGCTCAATATATCAAAATTTACGCCCGTGAGAGTGCCAAAGATAGGCAGACACGCGGACATATATGTCTAAATCGACACAGTTTTGGCGCTGATCAAGAATATATATACTGTGATGAGGAAATTTTTCGTGAAATAAAATTTCCATTACACAATCATCATTTGTATTTTTTTCTTCTTTATTAAATTTTTCTTGAATTGCTATGCTTGGTTTTTTTTTTCATTTTTGAATTGTTACTATTGTTACCATTGTTATATATAGGCTTAGTTTCATTTTTTCTTTGTTATTGTGTACATATATGATTGCTGGATGCTTGTTTACTTCTTTTATAAGTGACTCTGTCATAGGCAACTCTACACACTAATAGTTAAGATCAGCTGTAACTGGTGAAAACTTGCAACAAAGCTCTTGTCAGATCGAGCGTAGGAAAAATAATTAGGCACGAGAGTGAAATTCCTCTCCAAAACAGCTAGAACTATTTTATTAAGCAAAGAATAGGTACAAGAGTGTACATTCCCCTCAAGCACAAGCTAGGAATATTATAGTAGGCAAGCATAGGCACGAGAGTGTACATTCTTCTCGAACATAGCTAGGAATATTGTATTAGGCAAACACAGGCGCGAGAGTATATATTCCTCTTGAACATAGCTAGGAATATTGTATTAGGCAAACACAGGCGCGAGAGTGTATATTCTTCTCGAACATAGCTAGGAATATTGTATTAAGCAAACACATGCACGAGAGTGTATGTTCCTCTCGAATATAGCTAGGAATATTGTATTAGACAAACATAGGCACGAGAGTGTATATTCCTCTCGAACATAACTAGGAATATTGTATTAGGCTAACACAAACACGAGAGTGCATATTCCTCTCGAATATAGCTAGGAATATCTTATTAAGCAAACATAGGCACGAGAGTGAAAATTTCTCTTTAACACAAGCTAGGATCATTATATTATGTAAAAGCACAGGTACGAGAGTGTATATTCCTCTCTTACACAGCTATAATCATATTAGGCAAACACAGGCAAGAAGGAATAATCCTCTCTAAAACAATTAGGGCCTTTATAAACAATTTAAGTTGCATACGAGTCGACCTAAGCCCGCAATTATAAATAAAGTTTTAACACAGGCTGAGCTCTTGCAAACTAACCGAAGCGTATCAAGGTTTTGCCTCTGCTGCTAGCACTGCGCGGAAATGGTCCATGATTAGGGAGATCGGTATCAACAGGAACACTATCCCAACTCCAGTTAACCTCGACGTTAACGAAATAAATAAAAAATTTGTAAGCATACCAATGAGTACCCCCGATGTCTCTCAGTATTTAGGAATGGAAACTGCCTATGGTTTTAGCTGACTTAAGTTTAATAGCGTGAGTGATGCTGAAGTGCTAGAGAGCATACTAGACACGAAGTCGAATGCTATTGGTCTGGATGACGTTGATCCTAGATTTATCAAATTGATTCTCCCAATGGTGTTACTTTGCATTACTTCGATTTTTAATGATATAATCATGCGTTCGACCTTTCCGAACTGTTAGAAATTAGTAAAAGTCATACCTATCCCGAAAAGTAATGGGGATCTTAGACCAATAGCAATCCTTCCGTTCCTCTCTAAAGTGTTTGAAAAAATCATCAAAAAACAAATATGTGATTTTGTCCGTATCAACTTACTAATGGTTGATTCTCAGTCTGGTTTTTGGAAAAACAGATCGTGCACTACCACTTTAATTGATGTAGCTGAAAGCATTAGGGGCAAATTGGACAAATTGGATAATGTGTTACTCGACCATACCAAAGCTTTTGATTCAGTTGACCATGTCTTATTAACCATTAAGCTAAGGAAGTTGTTTAACTTTGATTCCACATCCGCTCAGTTAGTGGAAACATATATCACTAACAGGTATCGATGTGTATTTGTTATCAACATTTTCTCCGACCTACTCCCGATTAGGCGAGGGGTTCCTCAGGGGTCCTTTCTGGGTCCACTGCTCTTTTCATTGTATGTAAATGACCTGCCTAACTGTCTCAGATGGTGCCAAGTACATATGTACGCGGATGATGTTCAGATCTGAACCTGTGGACCCCCAGATCACATTATCAATACGACCACTAAAATCAATGATGATGTGACTAATATTGCAAACTGGGCCTCTTCCAATGGTCTGGCCCTGAATCCAGTAAAAACTAAGTGCAAAGTTATTTACAGGAGGGCAGACCTAAGGAACGTTAGAATCCGCTTATTGGAGACGGACGTTGAGATAGTCGATAATGCTAAAAACCTCGGAGTGACATTTAGTAGAACGCTCACCTGAGAGAAACACATTAACAAAAACGTGGGACAGGTATACGGAATTCTAAGATCACTCTACGTTTTTGGGTTGAGGAGGTATGACCACGTCTCGAGTTACACGATATCACACGATATTATCGGTTAACCTGAATAAATGAATGAATGAATGAATGAATGAATGAATAATTATCATCAATAAATTACTGCAAAAGAAAACTTAAATAAAAAATCATCTTTTTATTTTGAAAAAAAAAAATAAATTTCTTTGCATTGAACTCCGGCTGGCCCTGAGTCTACCCCAGTACCCTTCAGATTCTTTACAATACTTTGTAGTGTCTCTGACGCTTCCTTCTAGGTGTTTCACATCACTGAGGTGAAGGGTATAACAAGTAAAAATGCTATAGTCGGTCACCCACACCACTTAGTTCCTACATATGTTACAATTAGTTTGGTTGTAACTGCAGATCTGATCAGTATAATTTAAGGTAAGTGTGGCATTTGCCCTTTAGGTGGTGACACCAACCGCAAAAACTTAATATATTCTTTGTCACAAGTGGTGCAGGCTGTAATAAAAATAAATCTTGATATCTTGAATACATAATTTTTATACCTTCCACTTAAGGTGGAGGGTATACTAAATTTTTCATTTTGTTTGCAACACCCTGAATCACCCTGAATCTTGATCAGCATCAAAAACTTAATCGATTTAGACATCTATGTCCGTGTGTCCGTCTTTTAACGTTCTCACAGGCGTAAATTTTAAAATGTTAAACTGAAATTTTGTACAGACACTTTTAGTTTTTGCACGCATACAGCTAAGCTAATAAGTTGAAATTCGGTACATATATTTATAATTACCTCATCCATCAAGGTGCAAAATGCGCTTAGTCGGGTAACAGACACGCCCTCAATCGACAAAAATCTATATCTTTGCCACAAGAGTTGTGCATGTCTATAGTTATCTCATTTTTCTACATATGTGCCAATAATGAGCTTGATGCGCCCGCAATTTGCAAAAAACCTAAAATTCGACTTACAAGCTGATTCGAAATACACACACTATTAGAGGGCGTAATGATGAACCTGACACGCCCACTTCCATAAATGTGGAGGGTATTTCTTATCTTTTTACTTTTGTTACTTATTTTTAAATATATTGTATGATAAAAGAGTAATTCATTACCACATTTTATTAAATAGAACATTTAATGTAAAAAGCATACATATATATTGGATTCCTTTAAAGTTGAATATCTTGAATTACTAGCGCGAAGTTAGCCCAGAAAAAATAGCCCATAATTTGATTGTCGCTGATACGGTATGTGTCTTGGATATTGTGGGCTAACTTCACAAATTATGACCTATCCTCACACTTTTTGGGCTGACTTCACAGGACGAGAAAAAAACATAAAATAAAAATTTTGCCAAAAAAAAAAATAATTAGAATCTAAAGAAAAACCATTTTTTTAACTTTCTTTTTATAAAAAAATGTTATTTTTATTTATTCTATGTGTTATTTTTTACAAAATCATCATCATCATGGCTCGCCGATTTACAACCTATGTAGGTCTTTGGCCTATTGCAGAAGAGAACGCCATGCGCTTCAATCGTTGGCGCGCCTTCTCCAGTTTTGTACACCAAGTGTTTGCAGGGCATCAAACACTTGGTCCCTACACCTGAGTTTCGGCCTGCCCCTTGCGCGACGTCCATCCGGTTCCCTTTCGAGCACCATCCTAACTGGAGCTCTTTCGTCCATACGGCTGAGATGACCTAGCCATTGCAAACGTTGAATCTTTATGCGACGAACTATGTAAAGTTCATACAGCTCAAGATTCGTTAGACGCTTAACCTTTTCATAGAATTTCAGGGTTTCGTTCATTCCTTACACTCCTTATACTTTTCCCACACACCACGCGTGGCAACTGACAGCGGCATTTTTCTCTGCAGCTGGGGTTCCGCCAAAACGGCCTCTAATATCCGAGCACTTCCAAAGCGGCAGTGCGCATCGAGTGCGGCAGGAGTGTCCACTGTGCGGAAACGTCAGCGATTTGATTTTTGACCGTGCGATAAGGTGACAGCCATGTCGCTTTGTGAATGTCGAGATGCTGGAATCTTGTGCTAGTAACCACCATGTTCCTCGCCCCGGCATAGTCAATCGGCCTCACTCCATTATCGAAGGTGGTATCGTGGAGACTGAATTTACCGATGGTGGGGCCAAAGATGCTCTCCTTCCTAATCTTTACATTAAAATCACCTAGAACAATTTTAGCTATTATGTGCTTGTTCTAGGTGGTGATAGAAACTTTCCTTGGTCCCATCATCTTTATCATATGTCGGGGCTTGTGCACAAATTAGGCTAATATAGAAATATTTTGTCTTGAGGCGGATTGGAGCAAGACAGTCATTAAGGGAATGAATCGCGAGAAAAGGTGGCGAAGTCTCTTGCTTACCACAAATCCGAATCCAAATTCACGCACCGTCGGATGGCAGCTGTAGTAGATGTCACAGTTGGCAGCTAACCAGTGGTACCACGCGGAGGTTGTGCGTCAACTTGGGCCAGGATAGCTCTGGGCTTCGCCTAGTTAAAGCAGATTCTAAACCTGGCATGCTCACTTCCATACCACTATTTTTTACAAAAATTATTATAAAAAATCTTTGGAAAATTTTCACCTCATGAATTTTTCATATATAAGCTTTTTTATGAATTTTTAAAGTTTTCGCTGTATGGGGAATGTCTTTCCAGCGCTGATTATCATATGAATGCCCCTATTTAGGGACTTGGAAATAATTTTAAACTATTCTTAGATGTGTTACACTACGTTTACATTGGCGAGATTGTTAAAATTATCACGTTACTTAACTACGTACGTTTACACTGATATGATTACTACTCTGATATTTTATGTTATGACGTTTATTTCATTTATATGTAAATGTGGAAAATATTTTAAGTACAATTTTGTATACAATCGTTAATAAAAATATTGCTTTTTGCAATATTGAGAAGCAAAAAAATAATAATAATAAAGTTGTACCTTCCACCTTATTATAAGCACCGAAGAAATCAAGAACTAATAAGGCTTTCTATTAATTTCACAAATGAAATTTCATATTTTCCATATTCATCTATTTCAGTTTTAAAAGAAACGCACAAATATAATTATTATGTTTAGAAAAAAATTATATATGCACTTTATTTAAAATTTTGATTAGTTAATTTTTTATGAATCCTTTTTTACTAAACTAAAAAATATACAATACAACATATGAACAATAATGGGTAAATCTATAAAATTCTTATCCTAATATAAATTACATTATTTCTAAAATAATGCCGTCGTGGTAACTGTGCACCGTATTGTACGTTTTTGCTTCCACCGCCCCACTTAAAACTTTGCCAAATGCCCAGTCTATTTGCGTACATCCAACTGTAGTCGTTTCCGTCTTTTCTAACATAGAGCAAAAGCCCTCATTAATTAAGTTCCTTTCCATTAAACTGTTATTTGTCGCCCTACATATATTAAAATCACCAATAACAAGAAATTTTTCGAATGTTTCACCCATATTATATACAGTACCTACTGCCTCCATGAGTAAATTACTAAATGTTGTTTCGGAAAATGTGGAATTTCTATATAAAGTGATAACGCACATTGTTTTAAAACGGAAAGCTATTATTTGTAAAGTAGCGGACCCAGAACTATAATCTCGCTTGAACAAAACTTTCGCTTGACTACTCAGGTCGGACTTTATGTAAACTATTATTCCACGCTTTTGTCAAGGAAGGCTATCGGATCCATTGATTCTTGCTAAAGTACAAAATCCTTCAACAGAACAGTCGTCCAACAGAAAAGTCCATGTCTCTACAAGGCATAAAACGTCTATATCTCTTATATACGAGTATCTATCACTGAATAAGTCTTGGTGGTGAGCGTTAAGGCTTTGTATATTTTGGTAATATATTTTTGTTTTTGCGCATACATTAGGTGACGGACATAAAAATCTTTCTGTTCGAAGCCGGTCAAGTTCGACTTTGACAACGTCAGTGTCAGAAAATTGTTTTGGAGGGGTGAAACGTCCAATTATGAACAATCCTGATGCACTAATAGCTCAACTGCAAGCTACATACATTGCAGCTCTATTTATTCTATCTGCAAGATGGACTACAACTTTGTTGTAAGTAGCTCCCTGACTCTTATGAATCGTAATACCGGAAATTGTCTCCTCCCAATATTAATATGTACGTTACGTCTGTATTGAAATAATCTGTTATGTTTTTCAATAGGAGTCCATAAAGGTTCAGAATTATGAGTCTTTCTTCTTCTTGCCTGAGAGCCAACGTCCCTATTAGAAAATAGAATCCAAAGTGTCGATACGGCTTCCTGACTTATGTCTACTGCCATTAAAAGTCCTGTTGCACCGTTAACGAGTCCATCGGCAGTGTCAATATTTACTGTCAGCATATATTTAGCCGATGTCTTTAACGTAAGTTCTGTGGGAAGTCCTTGAGTCTCCGACGTTTTAAAATCCTTAATTGTATTTAAAATTGTCTGTTTTTGTTGTTCACTTAGAGAGTCAGCCTTAATAATGTCATAAATTCTAGAAATATGCGCTTCCGTCGATATCTGTGCTAAACGCTGTATATTATATGTGTCAGCTTCCTTATTAGACCAAAATAAATGAATAGCATCTAAAGGGACTTCTATATGTAAATTCACTGTCCTTGATATAATTAAATCTATGTCTTCAGGATTCATTTATCCAACTGCCATGTTATTTAATGCAATTGCAAAAGTCCTGTCGTCTCTTTGCCGCATTATTTCGTCTAATTCATAAAAGTCGAACATATCCCAAAGCCCACGTCCTATTATATCTCCATAGGGATTATTTGGATTTGGATTGAAAATCCAACGGTCACCTACAGGTGGAAGTTGTTTTAAATCACCGAAGACAATAATTGGAATACCACCAAAATCCTCTGTAGTTTTAAATATTTGTTTTAGTCTTGAGTCCAGGAAACCTAACATACCTACATCCGCACCACCTCCCACAAATTCATACAGCACTTCTTTTCTATTTATCTTGTACAGTACATGTTGGAAATATATCCGTTGCTTTTTATTCAGAGACCTTACGGATATTAACAAATCCTCTACATTTACTAATGGAGGGAGTTTTATTAAACGGACACCTTCACTCTGATCGTCATTTTCTTCTTCATCTATATTAAGTATATTTATGTCTCTATTAATCTCTGGCACAGCCAGAGCTCTGAATTCTTCATCTAATAACTGCGATGCAGCAATGTTGTCTTGTCGGGTTGGTTCATTTTCAGAATTGCCATTGTTATCGTTCTGAATTTCCTCTAAAGCGTTTTCCAATTCGTTTACCGAAAATTTTTCGAATTGTTGTTGGTTTGTCATTATCAAGTCTCTATGTGAAGAACATGTTTGTTCGTTGTCGTTTTCTAAAATGTCTGTTACTTCATTACGCCACGGAAAATATAACATAACCATTTGTCTGAAATAGTCTGCTCTGGATGTATCCATATTTGATTTTGCAAATCGAAGAATAGCTGAATTCCTTCGTTTATAAATATATCCAAAGTTATTTAAAAGTTGGAGACCAACTCCACTATACTCTGTTACGTCTTCGTCTTTGGCGTATCGAAGATCTGCGTGTTTTTGAAAACACATAATTGGCAGCAAAATTGGCTAGACAGATGTCTTTAAGACTGTGAGGACGATGTTGGTAATAGTCTAATAAATTACTTTTAAAAATATCAGTCGATTCTGTTGGTAGTCTTTCTAATTCTTGCCTAGATTTTACCATTCGGACTCTCCTATCTGGATGGAATGTATTTATGAAAACATCTGTGTTACTACATTCGGACATATGCATACCTAAAATATTGTAGGATGCTTCTTGAGCGGACACTTCGGACGCGTTTATAAATTTATTACCAATGTGCTGTAAACGTTGACGGACAGTATAATTCTCTGTACGAATTTCCCTCATTGTCTCCTGTAATAGTAGCGAAACTCCCCTATTTGACTTATTTATATAGTTCACTATAAATGATACACAATCGTAAGCGTCCAAAATGTACTGTATGTCCATGTTAGCGCGATGTAACTTCAAAATAGTTGGATTGAAGACGTTTATAAATATGTCCTTCGGTAGGCGTTTTAAAAATATCTGTGGTTTTTTAATAGAAAAGCTTAGGGCAAAAATGTAGTCCTCGTAGCTCATATTAATGCGACAAAAATTGTTCAAATTGGTCAATACTATAAATATCTGACTCAGATTCCCTAGTATTTAAAAAATTAAATACTTTTTCATAATTAACACGATGTCTTTGAATATTTTCGGATTCTTCGGACAGCGGAAATAGTATTTCTGTTCTTGGCATTGGCGGATGAGGCATTTTGAATCTACAAATCCTTTGTCCCGATATTTCTCTTTGGCATGTATTACTATGCCTATGCATTTGATAATTTATGAAATTTTCTATTCCGGACTCAGACGAGTTTGTACTGATATATTTGTCAATAAATTCTGTTACCGCAGGGAATGTACGTTCATCTGTCAATGTTATATGTGGTGCGTCTTTTAACCAATATACTCCATGTACATGAGGAGAGCCTCTTTGCTGAAATTCTATTCTCCAATAATACTTTATAACTTTATGAGAGTCAAATACACCACCATCACACTTAAAAAGTTTGTATAAATGACGGACACGTTGATCGAAGTAGCGTGAACATGTAATCGGATCGGACCTTATTAAATTATATTTTTCTTGCGTTGTTAAATTATGAACATCGTTTTCTGATATATCCCGTTTTTCTAAAACTTTCACCAAAATAAGACTTCGTTTTCGCGGTGGCGCCTATGCTGGGCAGTATTAACTTTTTGTTCTCTATTGCGTCTTCCATTATCTTCCCTCCTAATCCTTTGTGTTAAGGCATTTCTCCGACGTTCAAGCACTCGATAACTTTCATTGCCGCGACGGTTTATGTGTTGTACAGTATTCCTTTGTTATTCCATAATGCGATACCTTGAACTTCTTCTTCTAACAATATGTGCGCTTTGGTCTCTTCGCCTTTCCTCTTCGCAATATTCAGGATCACTTCTTCTTGCTAATATACGCTGGGAATTTTCAATTCTGTCTCTCTCCAAACTTTGCTCGCGAAACCTCCTCGCAGATTGTATATTTCTCAGACGTCTTTGTCGAGATGATGTAATACGTAATAAGGGCTAATTGAAATAATATTTGTAAATATAATATTTTTTTGCATTTCAATGTGAACTCAACAGTTCAATTATTGTTGTACTTCTGAGGTCTATATTTCGTGTTGAAGACTTATATATTGTACTATTTTACCAGCTTTCGCATGGGCTACTTTACCTAATAGTCATTTATGTACCTGATATCTAACAAGGCTTAATTTTTGTGGCAGATAAATAGATTTTTGTTTATTGTGGGTGGACTTAGTAACCGACCACGCCCATTTTAAGCATATTGATGGATGGGATATCTATAAATACGTGTACCAAATTTCAGGATGATAGGTTAATTTTTGTGGTAGATATAAAGGTTTATGTTTATTGTGGGCGCGTATGTTATCGGACCACGCCCATTTTCAGCACATCGATGAAGCTATTATTTATAGATATACATACTAAATTTCAAGTTTATAGCTTAATTTTTGTGGCAGATAGATAGATTTCTGTTGATTGTAGGCGTGGTTCTTTACCGAATTTGGCCTTTTTAAATAGCGATCTGTGTGCATAAACTAAAAGTCACTGTATAAAATTTCAGCCCAATATCTCAAAATTTACGCTCGTGAGAGTGCCAACAACAGACGGACACACGCACACACGACTCAGTTTTTGACGCTGATCAAGAATATATATACTTTGTAGGGTCTCTGACGCCTCCTTCTGGGTGTTGCAAACGGAAGAACAAAATTAGTATACCCTCATCACTGAGGTGGAGGGTATAATGAAGTTGTCGCATTTATTGATAGCGAAGAGATTCATTTTCCCTTCCTGATGAATGATATTTAGTGGTTACGAGTTGCATTTTTGACAAGTTAAACAGCCTAAATTTAAATTTACAAGGTGTTCAAGAGAACATTATAACTATCTCCAGCAAGTTAAAAGCGTTTAATGAAAAACTTAATTTATGGGAATTAAATATTGCCAATGAAAACTTTGCATCTTTTCCGACAGTTGAAGAGAATCCTTTAAAATCTCTTATCAAAGAATAAATCTACGAAACTTTGATATTATTATCCGCATCTTTTGAGAAATATTTTAATAACTTGGACGCTTTGAAAATGGAATGGGTAGTCAACCCATTCATGCACTGTGAAATTAAACATCTGGAAACGATTTAGTTTTAAAAAGACTCTTCGCTGAAAAGGAGCTATCCGAGTTTTGGTTATGTTTAAACACCAAATTTCCTAAATTTAGTAACAAGGCCGTCGAATCACTGTTGCCATTTGGAGGCTACTACCCCTGTGAGAAAGGTTTGTCAACGCTTACGGAAATGAAGTCTAAGAAACGTGAAAGACTTCAAATGATCGATGAGGAAATGCGGGTCTGTCTTTCAAAACTGGATCCCCGTATTGACTTTATATGTTCTCAAAAGCAATCGCAATATTCGCATTAATAATAAAAATTTAATATTTAAAAACAATAAAATGTGTTGCTTGTTTAATTTTTTTTAATAGTATCTATTTTTGTATTACGTAAGAATAAATTTATAGGGAGTCCCACAGGTGCGCCGCGAAAAAAAAGTTTTAAGCTTAGTGTGCCGCAGCTTGAAAAAGGTTGCCCGACAGTGGTCTATACGATAAATTTAAATACATTTATAAAATGCGATTTCTCGAAGTGTATTATGTTATGGTTCACAAAGTTGTCCTGCCTGGTTTTCTGATGAATTGAAATTTTTCAGAAATAGAAGGAAGAAGTTTTTCAAGCGATATAAAAGATCTGGTCTCTATGCGGATTATATTATTTATTCCAAAGAAATGGGCAAATTTAATGCTGTTAACAAGAAATGTTATGAGGATTATGTAAAGAAAATGAATAACAGGATATTAGGTGATCCGAGAAAGTTTTATGATTTTGTTAATTCCAAAAGAAAGGTTAAATAATTTCCATCATCTATGTATTTTAATAACATTGAATCATCTAACCCCTTAGAAATATGTAATTTTTTTGCAAATTTTTTTTTGCAAATTGCTAAAGCGATAACATTATTGTTACTGATGCTTTTCCTTATAAGTTAGCATTTATTTATTCAGTTATTTCATTTTTCAAAACCGGTTCTAGAAATTCGATAAGTAATTATATCTCCAAACTTAATGTCATTCCTAAACTATTTGAAACGCTTATTGTTGTTTTTTTATTACAACAGGCAACCTGCGAATTAAATCTGACGCAATCGGGGAAGGATCTGCCGTGATTTCCTTAAAAAACAAATTAATATCGAGATTAAAGAAAAAATAATAACCTGCGAATGAAAATAGCTAAATAGTGAAAAAAAATAGAAAATCATACATCAAGAACATCAAGAA
The DNA here is from genome assembly GCA_949710015.1 of Crataerina pallida. Lineage (NCBI taxonomy): Eukaryota > Metazoa > Arthropoda > Insecta > Diptera > Hippoboscidae > Crataerina > Crataerina pallida. The sequence continues at coordinate 14,912,592 of OX453290.1, forward strand.
CAACTTCAACAATATCAACAATATCAACAACATCAAGAACATTGCAACAACAAAAACAACAAGAACATCAACAACATCGACAACATTTGAACATCAAGAACATTAACAACATTGCAACAATAACCTGCTACTTATTGTGAATCATCAGGAAAAAAATATATCAGTGAGTAGAGTGTTTGTTGTATCATTATATATGTGAAATTTACGTATATAAATATAAGGAAGGATAAAAGGAAGAAAGTTGAAATTTTTTTTTTAATTTCTATGAGAATTGGAAGAAGGTTTTTAAGAAATTTGTTTTTTTGTTGTTGAAAGAAAATTGAAGTGTAATTATTTGTAAAAAAGAATTTTATGGAAAAAAGTTAAACTTTAAATCTTTATAGAAATCATTTGTAGAAAATAAAAACAAGGGAACGATTTTAAATGTTAACTTTTATGTTAAAGTAATTTATAACACGTTAGAAAAGTTCGGTTAACACCGAAGCTTAAATACCTTCCACCTTAATTATTATTCAGGGAATGTTTAAACAGCAAATAGTGTTTTTATACCCTCCAGCTTAGGGAAGAGGGTATATTCGTTTTGATCATCCGTTTACAACATCGAAGGAAGCCTCGGAGACCCCACAAACCATATATATCAACATGAAAAGAGCAATTGTTTGAGACATGTCCGTCCTTATGTCCGTCTGTTGTTGGCACTCTCACGGTCGTAATTTTTGAGATATCAAATTAAAACTTGGCACAGATATTCTTGATTTAATTATACTGTTCCCTATTGAAATTGAGCAAAATCGGTTAAGAGACACGCCCACAATGAACGAAAATCTCAACATACCTCGAAAAAATTGTATTTAAAAAAATTATATATCGCACAATACTATGCCTACCAAGTTAAAATTTGGTATATATATAAGTTATACAGTTATTTAAAACTATGCTAAAAATGGGCGTGATTGAATAACGCAAACGCCTATAATTAAAAAAAAAAACACTATTTGCGTAAGTACATGAAATAGTCATATACATTAATACGGCAAAAGGAACTTATTTTTTAGAGGGTTATAAAAGGTGGAGGGTATTAAAGCTAAATAAGATATATAGATAGATATTCTTATTAAAATACACGCTACAATAATAATAATAAACAAAATTATAACCCCATATATAGTAACAGTAATATATATCCAACAAATAATCGAAACAATACTTTTCCCAATAGAAACAATAATACATATAGCAACAACTTTAATAATAACACTTATAATATTAACAGAAGTCGAAATCCTGGCTACAATAACAACTACAGACCTAATAATTATATTAGGCTTAATTATAACACTTTCAATAATAATAGAAATAATAATAACAGAAATAAAAATCTTTGTTACAATAGTAACTATAACCGAAACTCCAATAATCTCCAGCGTGAACCCGATCCTTTCCAGAACAATGACGTTTTTTCTCCACGTAGTACAGTCGCCCAAAATCATCCAGAACCCATGGACTTTAATAATGTAGGTACTGAACAAATCAGACATAACAAATCAAAATAATAACAAGTAGAAAAACTAAATTCGGCTTTGGCCGAATTTTAAATACCCTCCACCTTATTATAAGCACCGAAGAAATCAAGAACTAATAAGGCTTTCTATTAATTTCACAAATGAAATTTCATATTTTCCATATTCATCTATTTCAGTTTTAAAAAAAACACACAAATATAATTATTATGTTTAGAAAAAAATTATATATGCACTTTATTTAAAATTTTGATTAGTTAATTTTATATGAATCCTTTTTTACTAAACTAAAATATATACAATACAACATATGAACAATAATGAGTAAATCTATAAAATAACTGTAGTCGTTTCCGTCTTTTCTAACATAGAGCAAAAGTCCTCATTAATTAAGTTCCTTTCCATTAAACTGCTATTTGTCGCCCTACATATATTAAAATCACCAATAACAAGAAGTTTTTCGAATGTTTCACCCATATTATATACAGTACCTACTGCCTCCATGAGTAAATTACTAAATGTTGTTTCGGAAAATGTGGAATTTCTATATAAAGTGATAACGCACATTGTTTTAAAACGGAAAGCTATTATTTGTAAAGTAGCGGACCCAGAACTATAATCTCGCTTGAACAAAACTTTCGCTTGACTACTCAGGTCGGACTCTATGTAAACTATTATTCCACGCTTTTGTCAAGGAAGGCTATCGGATCCATTGATTCTTGCTAAAGTACAAAATCCTTCAACAGAACAGTCGTCCAACAGAAAAGTCCATGTCTCTACAAGGCATAAAACGTCTATATCTCTTATATATCTATCACTGAATAAGTCTTGGTGGTGAGCGTTAAGGCTTTGTATATTTTCGTAATATATTTTTGTGTTTGCGCATACATTAGGTGACGGACATAAAAATCTTTCTGTTCGGAGCCGGTCAAGTTCGACTTTGACAACGTCAGTGACAGAAAATTGTTTTGGAGGGGTGAAACGTCCAATTATGAACAATCCTGATGCACTAATAGCTCAACTGCAAGCTACATACATTGCAGCTCTATTTATTCTATATGCAAGATGGACTACAACTTTGTTGTAAGTAGCTCCCTGACTCTTATGAATCGTAATACCCTCTGCTGGAACTACCGGAAATTGTCTCCTCTCAATATTAATTTGTACGTTACGTCTGTATTGAAATAATCTGTTATGTTTTTCAATAGGAGTCCATAAAGGTTCAGAATTATGAGGCTTTTTTCTTCTTGCCTGAGAGCCAACGTCCCTATTAGAAAATAGAATCCAAAGTGTCGATACGGCTTCCTGACTTATGTTCACTGCCATTAAAAGTCCTGTTGCACCGTTAACGAGTCCATCGGCAGTGTCAATATTTACTGTCAGCATATATTTAGCCGATGTCTTTAACGTAAGTTCTGTGGGAAGTCCTTGAGTCTCCGACGTTTTAAAATCCTTAATTGTATTTAAAATTGTCTGTTTTTGTTGTTCACTTAGAGAGTCAGCCTTAATAATGTCATAACTTCTAGAAATATGCGCTTCCGTCGATATCTGTGCTAAACGCTGTATATTATATGTGTCAGCTTCCTTATTAGACCAAAATAAATGAATAGCATCCAAAGGGACTTCTTATGTAAATTCACTGTCCTTGATATAATTAAATCTATGTCTTCAGGATTCATTTGTCCAACTGCCATGTTATTTAATGCAATTGCAAAAGTCCTGTCGTCTCTTTGCCGCATTATTTCGTCTAATTCATAAAAGTCGAACATATCCCAAAGCCCACGTCCTATTATATCTCCATAGGGATTATTTGGATTTGGATTGAAAATCCAACGGTCACCTACAGGTGGAAGTTGTTTTAAATCACCGAAGACAATAATTGGAATACCACCAAAAGCCTCTGTAGTTTTAAATATTAGTAGTTGTGTAGTTGTAAATATTTCTTGAGTCCAGGAAACCTAACATACCTACATCCGCACCACCTCCCACAAATTCATACAGCACTTCTTTTCTATTTATCTTGTACAGTACATGTTGGAAATATATCCGTTGCTTTTTATTCAGAGACCTTACGGATATTAACAAATCCTCTACATTTACTAATGGAGGGAGTTTTATTAAACGGACACCTTCACTCTGATCGTCATTTTCTTCTTCATCTATATTAAGTATATTTATGTCTCTATTAATCTCTGGCACAGCCAGAGCTCTGAATTCTTCATCTAATAACTGCGATGCAGCAATGTTGTCTTGTCGGGTTGGTTCATTTTCAGAATTGCCATTGTTATCGTTCTGAATTTCCTCTAAAGCGTTTTCCAATTCGTTTACCGAAAATTTTTCGAATTGTTGTTGGTTTGTCATTATCAAGTCTCTATGTGAAGAACATGTTTGTTCGTTGTCGTTTTCTAAAATGTCTGTTACTTCATTACGCCAGGGAAAATATAACATAACCATTTGTCTGAAATAGTCTGCTCTGGATGTATCCATATTTGATTTTGCAAATCGAAGAATAGCTGAATTCCTTCGTTTATAAATATATCCAAAGTTATTTAAAAGTTGGAGACCAACTCCACTATACTCTGTTACATCTTCGTCTTTGGCGTATCGAAGATCTGCGTGTTTTTGAAAACACATAATTGGCAGCAAAATTGGCTAGACAGATGTCTTTAAGACTGTGAGGACGATGTTGGTAATAGTCTAATAAATTACTTTTAAAAATATCAGTCGATTCTGTTGGTAGTCTTTCTAATTCTTGCCTAGATTTTACCATTCGGACTCTCCTATCTGGATGGAATGTATTTATGAAAACATCTGTGTTACTACATTCGGACATATGCATACCTAAAATATTGTAGGATGCTTCTTGAGCGGACACTTCGGACGCGTTTATAAATTTATTACCAATGTGCTGTAAACGTTGACGGACAGTATAATTCTCTGTACGAATTTCCCTCATTGTCTCCTGCAATAGTAGCGAAACTCCCCTATTTGACTTATTTATATAGTTCACTATAAATGATACACAATCGTAAGCGTCCAAAATGTACTGTATGTCCATGTTAGCGCGATGTAACTTCAAAATAGTTAGATTGAAGACGTTTATAAATATGTCCTTCGGTAGGCGTTTTAAAAATATCTGTGGTTTTTTAATAGAAAAGCTTAGGGCAAAAATGTAGTCCTCGTAGCTCATATTAATGCGTTCGTCAGACAAAAATTGTTCAAATTGGTCAATACTATAAATATCTGACTCAGATTCCCTAGTATTTAAAAAATTAAATACTTTTTCATAATTAACACGATGTCTTTGAATATTTTCGGATTCTTCGGACAGCGGAAATAGTATTTCTGTTCTTGGCATTGGCGGATGAGGCATTTTGAATCTACAAATCCTTTGTCCCGATATTTCTCTTTGGCATGTATTACTATGCCTATGCATTTGATAATTTATGAAATTTTCTATTCCGGACTCAGACGAGTTTGTACTGATATATTTGTCAATAAATTCTGTTACCGCAGGGAATGTACGTTCATCTGTCAATGTTATATGTGGTGCGTCTTTTAACCAATATACTCCATGTACATGAGGAGAGCCTCTTTGCTGAAATTCTATTCTCCAATAATACTTTATAACTTTATGAGAGTCAAATACACCACCATCACACTTAAAAAGTTTGTATAAATGACGGACACGTTGATCGAAGTAGCGTGAACATGTAATCGGATCGGACCTTATTAAATTATATTTTTCTTGCGTTGTTAAATTATGAACATCGTTTTCTGATATATCCCGTTTTTCTAAAACTTTCACAAAAATAACAATTAATTCAGACCACTGTGATTCGGCTGCGGACAATGTGATAAAAAAAGTTGGCAATTGCCGAATCATTGCCAGAACTTTCTTTTTTTCAGATTCCCAATGAGCGGGTGAAGACCTAAGTCCTTTGAGAATATGATACCCGTCGTCATGCTGCACTAAGTTTTGAACAAAATGATCGTTTAACATATTTCGCGCAGTAACAGAATTTTGACGTATTCTTTTCCTTAAACAGATCGATATACTATCCTTTATGCGCGATAGTTCTAATTTTTTGTACGAATATAAAACTTTGTCTACTCTGGCGCATCGTCTGTCATATCTTCTAACTTCTGATCTTATAACTTTCCCTAAAGTTGTAACTGAACTTCGTTTAATTCCACAATAAATTGTGGAAAAGGACAACTCCTCGGCGTCTTTATCCATAAGTAAGTCTAATGGTCTGTTGCCCTCTGCAGGCGCTATAGAAATCCTACCTAATGGTACATTTTCTATTTGTAAATTGTCTAAAAGAGTATCCTGTGGATTTAATTCATCTACGTCATCATTGGTTGGTTAAACAACTTTGAACTATATTTCTGTCTTCTTCGTTGGCAATAAACGGCATTATCTCATTCGACTGTCTTCTGTTCAGCCATTCATTAGAAATAGAAATGTTGTGCGTCCTATATAAGTCTGTGTTAATTAAATACTCTGCGGCTCTAAATATCTTTGCCGGTCGTATAGTCTCTGTCATAAAACTGCGGTCATATTGCAACCTACGCTTCAAATAAACTTGTATTACTTCTGTCTGATCTTCAGATCTCGGAAGGACGGTTATTGTTCTATCAAGTGAAATCGGTACGTTCACGACTGCACCTCGTATCGCGCACTGTCTGTTATAACCTAAGGACACTATTCTCATAAACGGTATTCTGGGAGCAACGAATCTCTCTTCAAGAGTTGTCAGGTCCTTTAGTTCGTTTGGTATAGTGGGAAAGTGAAGACCATTGGATAAACATAATGTCGGTATATTACCAGACCGAACTGCAGAATGACATGTTTTGCAAAACGTATAACGGTCATCTTCGGATGGAAAAATATCAGTCAGGAAGAATACACAACTTAAGTGGACATGTTGGCTTGTAACTATTTCTTTAGATAAAAACTTTACTTGTGACGTAAACCATAGTCCACCACAACAAACACAAACACAAGTCGGACCATTCTTTACACTATTATCATATTCACTCAATAGTCGAGATGTGTGTCTTTGGGTTTCACTTAATAAATATTCAATTCTAGTGTCAGGTGTCATGGTCTGCATTCGTTGTCTATTCAACAAATTCTGTCGATTGATAGTTCTGAGCCTATTAACCTCATTAGCACGGTGTGTTCTAGACCGAAGTGTTCTATTAGAGCTAACCTCTCTAGCATGCATTCCACCATCTTCTCTACTAATTCTTTGTGCTATGGCAAATCTCTGGCGTTCACTCCTTCTATATATTGCATTTCCTCGACGTTGTCTGTTCTGTACAGTATTAATATGTTGCTCTAAAGCACGCCTTCTATCGTTATCTCTCCTAATCCTTTGTGTTAATACATTCCTCACCCTTTCACTTCTCCTATAAACTTCATTTTCGCGATGGCGGCTATGCTGTTCAGTATTAACTAGTTGTTCTCTAGCGCGTCTTCCCTCATCTTGTCTCCGTATCGTTTGTGTTAAGGCGTTTCTCAGTCTTTCACTTCTCCTATAAACTTGGTTTTCGCGATGGCGCCTATGCTGTTCAGTATTAACTAGTTGTTCTCTAGCGCGTCTTCCCTCATCTTCTCTCCGTATTGTTTGTGTTAAGGCGTTTCTCAGTCTTTCACTTCTCCTATAAACTTGGTTTTCGCGATGGCGCCTATGCTGTTCAGTATTGATTTGTTGTTCTCTAGCGCGTCGACTCTCATCTTCTCTCCGTATCCTTTGTGTTAAGGCATTTCTCAGCCTTTCAATTGTCCTAAACACTTCATGTTCGCGATGGCGCCTATGCTGGGCAGTATTAATTTGTTGTTCTCTAGCGCGGGTTCCATCATCCTCCCTCCTATTTCTTTGTGTTAATGCATTTCTCAGCTTTTCACTCCTTCTAAAGACTTCGTTTTCTCGGTGGCGCCTATGCTGGGCAGTATTAACTTGTTGTTCTCTATTGCGTCTTCCATTATCTTCCCTCCTATTTCTTTGTGTTAAGGCATTTCTCCGACGTTCAAGCACTCGATAAGTTTCATTGCCGCGACGGTTTATGTGTTGTACAGTATTCCTTTGTTGTTCCATAATGCGATACCTTGAACTTCTTCTTCTAACAATATGTGCGCTTTGGTCTCTTCGCCTTTCCTCTTCGCGATATTCAGGATCACTTCGCTGAGAATTTTCAATTCTGTCTCTCTCCAAAGTTTGCTCGCGAAACCTCCTCACAGATTGTATATTTCTCAGACGTCTTTGTCGAGATGATGTAATACGTAATAAGGGCATATTGAAATAATGTTTGTAAATATAATATTTTTTTGCACTTCAATGTGAACTCAACAGTTCAATTATTGTTGTACTTCTGAGGTCTATATTTCGTGTTGAAGACTTATATATTGTACTATTTTACCTGCTTTCGCATGGGCTACTTTACCTAATAGTCATTTATGTACCTGATTTCTAACAAGGCTGTAGCCTGTACTTGCAAACTATAAGTATATGTACCTGATCGTGCATCATGTTACTTTATTTTAAGTATTTTTCATTAAAAATTTTATTTGATATTCTAAATTTGAAAACTGAGATATATAAAGCGGGAAACACGATGCCTTGTCTATAAAATTTTTATTGTTTATACATATGTATGTATTTTTATTTGGTTATGTACAATTGCTCTTACATGTAACGCCTAAATATTTATGGATCTTTTTAAATTTTTTTAATTGATGATGATGAAATTGATGTTTTATAAATTTTAAAAATTATAACACGCTCATTTTTTCACATCTATGAAGCTAATATTTATAGATGTACATGTAGGGTGTGTTTTACGTCTATACCCGTCGTGGAGACATCATAGGCTATGTAAGTTCACCCCTTGGTGACAGGGTTTTTTGCCATGCACTACCAGCGATTTTATAGCCCCCGCGAAGCTCCCACAAGGGGGCCTACCCAAGAGTACGTACTGGCAAGAGCCTTAGTTCTTGGGGCTCCAGTACCCCGCGGTACCAAACTTAGTCTTTGGTAGGACTGTCGATCACTTGATCTCCCAACTTTGGACAGCCTATTGCCCATGGGTTGGTATCCCATTGGTATTATGTTGGCTAAAAGGTAGTTATTGATCCCAAGGAATTTTTCCAAGGGATCTTATATAATATGCTTTTTGCATTTTTGTTTTGGCTCCGTGATCCTTAGACGAAGCACCTATGCCGGTACTCCGTTTCAGGGCGGGGCCCAAATAGATGTACATACTAAATTTCAAGTTTATAGCTTAATTTTTGTGGCAGATAAATAGATTTTTGTTTATTGTGGGTGGACTTAGTAACCGACCACGCCCATTTTAAGCACATTGATGGATGGGATATCTATAAATACGTGTACCAAATTTCAGGGTCATAGGTTAATTTTTGTAGTAGATATGAAGGTTTATGTTTATTGTGGGCGCGTCTGTTAAAAGACCACGCTCATTTCAGGCACATCAATGGATGGGATAACTATGTATTTGCATACCAAATTTCAACTTCGTAGATCAACTTTTGTGGCAAATATAAAGATTTATATTGATTGTGGGCGTGTATATTATCGAACTACGCCCATTTTCGGCACATTGATGGATGGGATTTCTATAAATAGGTATACCAAATTTCAGGGTCATAGGTTAATTTTTGTGGTAGATATAAAGGTTTATGTTTATTGTGGGCGCGTATGTTAACCGACCACGCCCATTTTAGGCACATCAATGGATGGCATAACTATGTATTTGCACACCAAATTTCAACTTCGTAGATCAACTTTTGTGGCAAATATAAAGATTTATATTGATTGTGGGCGTGTTTGTTATCGGACCAGGCCCATTTTCGGCACATCGATGAAACTAATATTTATAGATGTACATACTAAATTTCAAGTTTATAGCTTAATTTTTGTGGCAGATAGATAGATTTTTGTTGATTGTAGGCGTGGCTCTTTAACGAATTTGCCTATTTTAAATAGCAATCTGCGTGCATAAACTAAAAGTGACTGTACAAAATTTCAGCTCAATATCTCAAAATTTACGCTCGTGAGAGTGCCAACAACAGACGGACATACGGACACACGGACATACATGTCTAAATCGACTCAGTTTTTGACGCTGATCAAGAATATATATACTTTGTAGGGTCTCTGACGCCTCCTTCTGGGTGTTGCAAACGGAAGAACAAAATTAGTATACCCTCATCACTGAAGTGGAGGGTATAAAATCAGCATTTTTAATTTATTTCATATATGACCATTTTCTTCATTTTCTTCAATCTTAAACGAAAACATTTATTTTATTTAATTGTGACATCAGTTATTATTTGACATATTAGAGAAGTTTTACCGTAAAGAGTTGTATTTTTAGGTACGTTTTCAGAGTTACATTGGAATTTAAGAAACAATAACACACCAGTTTACATCAAAAATTATTGTCTTCCACAAACCCAAACTGAGGAAATTAATAATTAAGTACAGAAGCTAATAGACGAAGACATAGTAGAACCTTCTGTGAGTCCTTACTAATTGAACCTAAAAAGACAATTAATGACACACAAAAATTGCTTCTTGTAGTAGACTTTAGAAACTTGAACAACAAATTGATATACGACAAATTTCCACTAACTAGACTTGAAGACGTTCTTGACAAACTGGAAAGAGCTAAATATTTTTCTACGTTAGATATGACTAGTTTTTTTTCACCAAATAAACTTACACAAAGATTCCAGACCCCTAACATATTTCTCAACAAATGAAGGACATTTCCAATTTGAACGACTACCATTTGGACTCAAAATTTTATCAAACAGTTTTCAGAGAATGCTCACAATAGCTTTAAGTGGACTGGACTCCAACGCCTTCCTCTATGTAGACGATATCATTATATTTGGGTGCACACTCAAACACCACAACGACAATCTCATAAAAGTATTTACTAGCCTACAGAAATTTAACTTAAAACTCAATGCTAGTAAATGCAACTTTTTGGTACCCGAAGTCATCTGATAACTAAGAATGGCGCCCAAACCGACCCTTCAAAATTTACTGTTATAAAAAAAATATCCCACATCCAAAGACGCAGACGAAGTAAGACGATTCGTCGCACTTCGTAATTACTACAGAAGATTTGTAAAAGATTTTGCACAAATTGCAAAATGTCTAAACTCTTTATTAAAAAAATAAATGGTCGATATATGGTTAAACGAATGCCAAAAAGTATTCGAAACTTTAAAACAAAAATTAATGAATCCCCCTATACTACAATACCCTGACTTTGACAAACCATTTATATTGACAACAGATGCCTCAGATTACGCATTAGGAGCCATATTATCACAAGTAGAAATTGGAGACTTGGAGAATTACTCGCTATTCATTGGGGTATTAAATTTTTCAGACCATATCTGCACGGTCGTAAATTCGTGCTTATACCATAGACCACCAGTGTCACTATTCACTCACAATAACCCATCATCCAAAATGGGGACGCTTATCAACCCTAAACAAACGTCTAATAAGTGTTCACGATAGGTGTAAACACTAACTTACTGTTGTCACAAATAAATAAAATGAATGTTTTCGTTTAAAATTGAAAAAATGAAGGAAATGGTCATATATGAAATAAATTAAAAATGCTGATTTTTTTTTTTTTTATGTAAAATCAAATATTTTTCATACAACTTTATTATTATTTTTTTTGCTTCTCAATATTGCTAAAAGCAACATTGTTATTAGCATTTATATAAACAAATATACTTGAAGTATGTTCCATTTTTGTAAAAGAAATAAACCCTATAACATAACATATCTAAGTTGTAATCATATCAAAGCAATGCAAACGTACTTAGTTAGGTAACGTGTCAATCTCGTCAATATAAACGTAGTGTATAGCAACAATTTTAACCATCTTGATTCGTAAATTAATCATTTTATCCAAAGAATTTATACACACAATTATTTCTTCTTAAGCTTCCTAATTTTTAAGATTTATATTTGGTATACCTATCTCTACCAAACCCGTTAAATTTACGGGCTATCTGATTTCCTAAACTTCTTTCTTCAAAAATAAATATAAAAGTGAAAGAAAAGTCTAAGAAGCTTCTAAGCATAATAATAATAATTATAAAGTAACAATTTAATGCCATATAACGAATGCGTTGAAAGTAGAGATAGAAGGATAGTGAAAAGGAAAACTTTTTAAAAATGTGTCGTAACAAGAAAAGGATACGTAGTCATTCAAGTTCTAGCTCCGAGGATGAGAGGAAGAGCATTCCAAGCATATCCCAAGATGTAATGGCTGAATTTGAACTTGCAGTTGACGGGATACAGTGGATAAAAGAGAAAGGAGGCGGATCTAGGGGTAGGACGCCTATTCGTATGATATTCAAAGATATCGCAGCACCTACTAGCCGTACCTACTAGAAATATCATGTCAGGTTGTGTAAGTAGTGCTTTCGAATTGATAATTGACATTGGAACACATCAAAGATTGCAGCGATAAACGCGTGGATATTGTATAAAGAATACACCGGATCGAAAATATCCACAAAAGAGTTCCTATTTTGTTTAGCTGAAGAATTAGCTTGAGAAAATAAGAACAATTGCCAAAGATCAGTCGCTTCACTTATGTCATCTTCAACGTCAGAAGTGCGATAAAGCTCCAAAGTAGGCTACTGCAAAAAATAAATAGAAAAATTAATTATCGTATATATTGAAAAAAAAAACGTATGCGGAAAATGCATAAACAAAATTCTGTATATGCGTGTAATAAAAGAGTGTGTAATGAGAGTGGACTATATGTATGTAGAATTAGTGTATGTAGTCTCTAACATTATATGTCGCGCTCAACGTAAAAATCCAGCTGAGAAGCTTGGTTTTAATGTTAGAAACTAAATGAATGAGACTCACACAAATACGTTTTTTAGTTTGCGTTATTAAATAAAATTCCATTTCTTATATACTAAAATTAATACAATAAATTTACAACAAATCACAAATATTCAATAGTAAGCAGAAACTTAAATTAGGTTATTCTTATTGCTTACTTGACATATTAACTTAAAAATAAAAATAATAATAATGTGACCTGCATTTACGCTTCACTACAGTAAGCAGAAAACAATCTCCTAGGAGAGCTTGACCACAATCCAACTAGGTTAAAAGTTAGTACTAAAAAAACTAAAGTGTTTTTCTCAGATGCCATTAACAGATCCAGAAATATTGGAAAATATAGTACAAAACCTTGTGAGGACGAAACTGTTCGCACACTTTCGGCCCCTACTGTGCTCACTGTTCTTTTGCCATGTCAATTACTTCCTTCGTTTTTTTTTTTTTTTCCGCTTAACAAGAGAGTCGAGCTCGAATGTAGAGCAAGAAAAAAAAAGGAGATCACTCTTTTTCTTGCGCTTGTTCGGACAGTAAGTGGCTCTTGAAACATTTGTCTTTTTTTTATGAATTTAAATAATGAATTTAATGAATTTAAACTTATAACTCGAGTCTATAACTGGTTGTGAAATTTGAATTTAAAAGGAAAAATAAGGTGTATTGCTTGAAACTTGAATTTAAAAGGAAAAATAAAGTGTATTGTTCTAAAAAAACATATTGTTGACTAAATTCGCAAGAGGATAAGGAGGTCAAGGTGAGTTACGACTAGTTTCCCCTTTTACCAAAAACCTAACCTTGAGGCCGTCTGCACCCCTGACCCAGCCTACGGCGAGTTATCCGCTAGGATAGTCCGAACGGACACTTGCCAACTCTGTCCCTAACCCCCAGGCCTGTGTTTGACGTGAGGTGCCGAAATATCCAGCCCTTGGTCGCACAGCGTCGAATGTAAAGCATTGTGGTCCCAACAACTAAATATTACTGTTGGGCGAACCCTGTGCCGCTGGGCCTACCTCAGCGTCGAGGGAAAAATCCCGTCCTTACAGTTGGCGCCCGAGCAGGGACCACCATTGCTCTAGTCATATTCCATGTGCGTTAAAAATTTGATATACATACATATACTAAAATCTTATTCAAATAATAACAGTTTTATTGAATACCAAGTAAAAGAATTTACAACAACACAATAAATATTTCAATAAGTAATAACCTTGAAAACATAACGACAAGCCATTCCATTCCCTTGAAATTCCTAACGGCACCGAAAGGTACAATAACCTTAGAAGAGAGGTAGAGAAGAAAAAAAAAAAAACACAAACCTAACGCATATTTGTGTATGTAAAATAACTTGATATACACAAAAATAATGGACCAGCTCTGAAACAATACGCTGCTAAGAATAACTGCTCTGTCGACGCTTATAACAAAACAATAACAATAAATAGTATCACCATAACAACAGAAACAAAACCATTTACAAGCAAGCATAAAGGGCAACAACAAAGGCTACGATAAATTAATCACCTGTAACATTAGGGCAGTTCAGTCTATTTATTTTTAATGAAACAATTAATGATGAAACGTATCGTATTCGCGATATTTAATATATGGTCGTATATTCTAAAGTATATCTACGCTTATAAAAAGGTGGGCAACTCAAGGGGAACTGTTCAGCAACAATCAAATATATCTGGTCAACACATGATGGATCGCCGTGTATCATGGATATATTACATCCATAAAGACGAATTGATTGAATATCTGGAGGAATTTGACATCAACGCATCCGGTAAAGATTGCGATTTAAGAAAACGCTTTGCAAGTTTCTTTTTAAATACAAACCATAGTAGTAGTTTGGCAACTCTGTTATCATATTGTCGGGTGTTATTAGTGCTCCTAAATTAATTGAAATTTAAAGTGATTAAAGTTTAATATACATAGTGCAACACTAAATAATTTTTTCTCTAATCACAGTGTTATTCCTCGATAATAATTTTTCTCTAATTGCGCATAGTTGGTGCGATTGGGTATATTCCCTCTACTTGGTTGGTATCTTTTATGTACATTTTACCTTCCATTTCTTATTCTTAATCGTCTTTTTAACTATTCATTTTTCTTTTTTACTATTCATTTTTATTTTCCCTTGCTGACTCTGCTTCTTGCTTTCACCGTTTTAGTGAGTGTTACTGTTCTTATACATATTTCCATTGTTGTACACTAAATAATAGCACTTAATCTAATTCTTACTTACTGTTACTTAACATAACATTTAGCAGTTAGGTATGATGATGGATAAATGTTGTTATAATAGCTGTAAGGAAACTCAGAACGATCGCTTTCTGCTTTGCTGGCTATGCCCGCGCCGCTCATCCCCAATGTGCTAGTTTTAGTGGTCGGGATTTCGATTACATTACAAACAGAAGTAAAGGTCTTCGTTGGGCTTGCCGTAACTGCAGGAAAATCGATGTTGATTTTCATAAGCTCTTTAAGCAAACCCAAAGTGGTTTTTCTGATCTTCTTAAGGACCTTAAAAAGTTGACGGAAAAGTTTGCTAAGTATCAGGATTTGTTTAACAACTGCAAATTGTTGGACCAAGCTGATGCTATTCTTGGTACAAGGCAAGCTATTCGTAGTATTTCTCTCGCTTGCCGAAGCACTTCTCTCGCTATACAGGATAAGGAGGTCAAGGTGAGTCACGACTAGTTTCCCCTTTTACCAAAAACCTAACCTTGAGGCCGTCTGCACCCCTGACCCAGCCTACGGCGAGTTATCCGCTAGGATAGTCCGAACGGACACTTGCCAACTCTGACCCTAACCCCCGGGCCTGTGTTTGACGTGAGGTGCCGAAATATCCAGCCCTTGGTCGCACAGCGTCGAATGTAAAGCATTGTGGTCCCAACAACTAAATATTACTGTTGGGCGAACCCTGTGCCGCTGGGCCTACCTCAGCGTCGAGGGAAAAATCCCGTCCTTACAACCTGTTTCCACGGCAGGACTTTACTCGCGACGAGCTTATTGACCCAGCAAATACACCGGGACGCTATACTACTTTGTTTTACCGCCATTTTCATGAAAAAATTATAATGAGTGACGAGGCACATTTTCATTTGAATGGATATGTGAATAAACAGAATTGTCGGTTCTGGGGAATGGGAAACCCTCAAATTATTCATCAGTTACCTTTGCATCCATTAAAAGTGAGAGTCTGGTGTGCAATTTGATCAAGAGGAATCATTAAACCTTAATTATTTGAAAATGAAAACGGCGTAACGGTAACTGTGAATGGGGAGCGATATCGTGATATGATTGAAAACTTTTTGGTTGGTGCCACATCACATACAACCAAGATTCTCAATGGAATTACTGCGAGACCTCTTTCCATAACATGTTATTTCAAGAAATGGTGATGTTGATTTGCCTCCACGGTCGCCTGATTTTACCGCTCCGGACTTCTTTTTGTGGAGATATCTGAAAGGCAAGGTTTATGCAAATAAACCAGAAACGAAATTAATGAAATACTGCGTGAAATTTGTGAGAATGTAATGAAAAACATGCTCAAAAGGGCTCGCATTTGTGAGGCCAACAGAGGCGGACATTTATTTCATATTGTAATCCATACATAATTGCCGACATTAAATAAAACATTTATCAATATAAGATCCATTCTCTTTCATTTAATCAAAAATTATAAACAAACAAAGTAATATACCTTACCGGCGGACACCCTGTACTGTTGACCCGAAGCACATTACAGACAACGAAATACTGGTTGCTGTTAGTTGTTTTAGTAATACAAAAGCGCCGGAGCCTGATGGTATATCAAACAGTGTCCTAAAAGTGGTGGTAAAGACAAAACCTGAGTTGCTTACTAGGGTTTTTAACAGCTGTCTCAACGAAGGGATATTTCCGACTATATGGAAAATTCAAAAACTGGTACTGATCCCTAAAAGGGTTAACCCGGGAAATGATCCGGCTGGCTACCGCCCTATCTGTATGATTGACTCAGTAGGTAAGTTGCTCGAAAAGCTGATTAAAAACAGATTATCAGCGGAAATAGAAGCGTTAGGAGGCATCTCCGACAATCAGTTTGGTTTTAGAACGAAAAAATCAACTAAGGATGCTATCGGCACGGTGACGAAATTGGCCGCCAACGCCAACTCTATTGAAGGTGGTTACACGGGCAAAAGAAATCTTAGATGTCAAGAACGCATTCAATACGTCGGCATGGGACATGATATTAGAGGCCCTACGGAGAATAAATGTACCTCCCTATTTGTTAAAAATAGTCGCCAGTTACCTAAGTTACAGAGTTGTAGTGTAGAAGGTAGACGAACCTATCAAGTTACAGGAGGAGTTCCACAAGGCTCTGTACTAGGGCCTTTATTGTAGAATGTCATGTATGATGGTATTCTCCGGCTCAACGTTCCAGAAAGTGACAAAATAATAGGTTTTGAGGACGATGTAGCAATTGTCGTTGTAGCCAAACACATTGGCGAAATATAAGGAGTAGCAAATACAGCTATCATGATGATGCGGACGTGGCTTGAAACGATGGGTCTTAGCATTATCATAAGACTGAAGCCGTTCTGATATCCAGCCGCAAACGTGTTGAGCATGCCACAATATTGATGGGCGATCAAGTGATAAAAAAAAAAAAAAAAAAAAAAAAAGATAAGATATCTAGGGGTGAGGCTTTACGACAGACTGTCGTTCAGATATCATCTCGACTATATAAAAAGTAAAGCTGGAAAGATATGTGCTTCTCTAGCTCGTATTCAAGGGACACCAAGGGACCCAAGCAACTCCAAAGGCGAGTCCTTATGGAGGTGGTGGAAGAGCTCAATTTTTTACGCTGCTAGTGTATGGGCTGGTGCTATGAGGTTCAAAACATACCGGAAGATGATTGAGCCAATTTATAGACTAGCGGCACTTCGGGTATGCTGCGACTTCCGGACAGTATCTGACGAGGCAGCATATGTCATTGCTGGCATGATCCCAATTGATCTGATAGTGAAGGAAGAAAAGCTGGTTGACTCTGCTCCCCTAAATCGGAAAGGAACCCGAATCATGGCCAGACAAATAAGCCTTTTGGAATGGCAACAACGATGGACATCGTCAACAAAAGGTCGATGGACGCAAACCCTTATCCCACGACTCGAACCCTGGCTGAACAGGAGGTATGGCGAGGTAAATTTTTAACTCACCCAAATGCTTAGCGGGCATGGTTTCTTTAAAGCGTACCTCCATCATAAGTGGCATCTCATGCCCATCCCCTTTGGGCATGAGAGTGATCCATATTGTCCGACATGTGATGGTCATCTAGAAAATTCCGGACACGTGTTCTTCACATGCCCGCGGTTTACAAGGGACCTTAGAACAGTAGAGGCGCTAATTAACAGTTCCATAACGGCAGCCAATATAACTGGAATAATGCTTGAGTCTCTGGAAAATTGGGACACCGTAAGCCACTGGGTAACCTCTGTCATGGGTAGGCTTAGAACGTCAGAAAGAGAGAGGCATTCAAATCGCAGTCCATACATTGTGTAGTGCTCAGTGAGTCATTCATACCCTGTGAAGTAATACTGACTGGTGGTACCGCAAAGCAATGGATTTTTGGAGGGATTTTAGTGGGTATGACGCCATATGGTGATGACTCCCACATAACCATCAACATCGGTACCCATAATGGGTTTCCGCTTCCGTCTTCGTAGGAAAAAAAAATCCTTAGGTAAAAAGTTAAACTGAGTTAAGTAAAAATGTGTTCAATATATATGATTACTCTACACCGTTATTATTATTATTATTGTTATCATGGTGATGATTAAAAAAAAAAGAAGATTTTTACCTATTATTAATTTATTCAAACATGAAGACTAATATTGTTCAATTTAGACTTATTTTGAATAAATAGATTTTTTAAAGAAAATGAGTATTTTCGTTTACCTGTCAATTTGGCGGGTGCACCAAGATTCTTGAGAAAATAATATATTATCGTGTTCTATCTATAGTCGAAGGCCTCATCAGATACCTAATTTGGCTTTAGAAAATTTAAATAAATAATAGATCCAGTAGAGTTAGTAGTTCAAACGGAAATAAAAGGTAATTAGGCATAAAAACACTTTGGTCAATTGATAAACAGATATATTAAGCTACCTCAATGAGAGAATATTTATTTATATATAATGTAATGTGGAATATTATGTACAGCGATATACGAAGACTGTCCTTACCTGCAGGGATAAGCATAGTATGATAGCCAAACATACTCACGCAATAGAAATTTATAATAATAAAACGATACAAAAAGTCGTAAAGTCAGGGAGATAATACATATACGTAACATTGAAATACTCTTAAAGAACGAACTAAAATACCTGGGAGTATTCATTGATAACAGGTTGAGCTTTAAAAACCAAGTGCCATATTCAACATAAAACTAGACTACCAAGCTGATACGTAAGACATAATCTATTAGAGGGCGCAATATACATATATATAAATATATTGACCACGCCCGCCGTTATGAATGTGGAGGGCATTTAAGATTTGGCCTAAGCCAAATTTAGCTTTCTTACATGTCTAAAACAACGGGATTAAATTAGTTTAAAATTTAGATTTTAAAAATGAGTTCAACTGGCCATATTCCTAGTCCATACTACACAACTTTTAATTGAAATTGGTAGAAAGGCAATTGAAATTGAGAAATCGCATTTGAAATTGCGAAATCGCAATTGTAATTGAGAGAAAAGCATTTAAAATTGAAATGTCGCATTTGTAATTGACAAAAATGCATTTGAAATTGGGAACAAATTTTATTAACTACAAAGCTATAAGTATATCTCATTTTTAATGGTCTTTATAACATTTTTTACAATATATTTATTATGTAAAAATAAGATAAAAATTGGGCGGTACAGCTGGATTCCAACAGGCATATTGATGGCCTTTTCATAGAAGGTGGTGTTGTGCTGCACAGATCTGGCATAATCCCCAGTTGTGACCTCTATAGCTTAGTCTATAATATTTTCCAGATGGACCAACCTTTGTTGGCTAACATGAGGTGGTACTGGCGTTGGGAGCCCCATATTCACTTTGGCGTACTGCTTTATTTTGGACCACACACCTTCTATAGGGTTCAACATGAGCTTATACGTAAAAAGTTTGCCCCAGTGTCTTCAAAGACTTGTTCCAAAGTGGAGTGACATGGGGCATTATTACAAATAACTTGTAACCAATAACAACCCTTCTCCCCTCATTATTTCAAATTAAAAAGTTATACACATATTTTTAATATTAACAATTATTAAATTCATAAAGTATTACGTGACATCAATGTGCAAAATTCATGAGTAATAAAAAAAATTCAAAATTAATATTTCATATTTAAAATATAATATACATGTGGACTCTAACTACTTTGAGTAATGCAATCTATCAGGTGCTCTTCGAACTCTTTCCGATCTCTTGATAAATGTTTTGGCTAAAGTGTTGACAGGTTTATCCCGTGAACTAACAGCATCATCGCTTTGCACAGGTGGTGAAACCTCTGATATACTCGTACATAACTCGTGAGTTGTATTCAATTGTGTTGAACTTTCCCGAGAAATTGATTGCAGTGTTGATTGCTGATCTGGAATTATGTCTCTTTATTAGGACGAATATGTGAACCTATTTTTTTCATTTGATCAACATGTCATGTCCATGTAAGATTATCATCCAATTTAATATGAAGAAGATCACCTTTGTTTTCGGAAACGAACCCAAATTGCCATTTTGTACTTGATAAGCAGTCTCGCAATACCACTCTCTCTCACACCTGAACTGATTTTTCTATATTATTTTTAACCACATCTTTTACCACCTTATTTGGAAAAAGTAGATCTAAACGACTTTGAATCTGCCGCCCAAATATCATCATAGCTGGAGATTTTTTTCTTGCTGGATGTACGGCTCGCCGATACGCTAATACAAATTTGCATAGATTAATTTCCAATGTAGACGGTTGTGTATTAATGTTTTTCATTTTATTTTTAAATGTTTGGATGAATCTTTCCGCTTGACCATTAGGAGCCAGATGATATGGTGCACAAACAGGATTGTGTACAATGCCATTTTCTTTCAAGAAAACTTGAAACTGATGCGAGTTGAATTGGGTACCATGATCCGTTAGCTCGTCTAATGCATTTCCCATGTCAGTCCACTTTAAAAGCGAGTTCCGTACCCACTCATTTGCCTGTTCTGACTGAAATGCACCTCGCAGTATAAAAATGTTGTAATATTATAATGTTAAAAATGTTATAAAAAAATTTATAAAGACCATTAAAATTGAGATGTACTTATAGTTTTATAGCTAATAAAATTATTTTCTAATTTCAAATGTGTTTTTCTTAATTTCAAATGCGTTTCTCTCAATTACAATTGCGATTTTCTGAATTTCATTTGAGGATGTTTTCTCAATTTCAAATGCTGTTATACCAATTTCATGTGAGGACTCAATTTCAAATGCGATTTCTCAATTTTAAATGCGATTTCTCAATTCCAAATGCGATTTCTCAATTTCAATTGCCTCTCTACCAATTTCAATTAAAAATGGTGCAGTGAAAACAAAAGATAAAATAATATCTCGAAGTTTTATCTTAAACGTACGTATTAATTATACATAGATAAAATTAAAAAGAAAAACACTTTGAATACACAATGAGTACCTTTAATAAAAACGTACATATATGTGGTAATATGTTCATATGAACACATAAATAATTGAGAACAATAAAATTTGACATGTTATCGTGAAATAATTTTCATCACACACTTGGAGTCCATCGCATATGCCGCTTTTGAAATCGATATGTGTATTTGTTGGGTTAGATGCATGTTTGATGGTGTTACAATTCCATGAGGTATCTTTAATCCAACCACAAAACTTCGTATATATACAAATTTATATTTATACTAACAGGTACTCACATAAAACACACCTATTTATTCAACAACAAATTTATAACAAATTATCCGTCCTAACCGGTCGCCGTCATGTAGTGATCGATGTGTGATCATTTGTAAGTATATATATTCTCTTTTTGCGTTTATTTATAAATACCAACTTCGGGTATCTGAATACCATAAAAAAATTTGTTAAATATTTCTTGGGGATTCGTTTTGTATTGAGAGCGACCTTCATCAATATATTGTATGTGCGAATGTGCAACAACTTCAAAAATATTAAAATACACACATCTATAAGATTAATAATTTTAACACGCCATTAGACTTTGTGGAGAGTCTCTACTCTACTCTTATACGATATGTGTGCGTTTTGAATGACGGTTTATGTGTTATGTAAGTATTTAGTAAAATATCTACAGAATTATTTACTCATAAAGAGAACTCTAAATTTTGAACTCTGATGGATGATTTATCACAATAACTTTCCTCTAAAAAAATTTGAGCCACATAGTGTTTGATATATCCATGCCGAAAAATCCAAGAATATATGGAAGATATTTAATACTCCATCTTGATATTTATACTCTCCACATAAGGTACAAGACCCAAAAGGAAGCGTCAGAGACTTTATAGGTTTCTGTATTCAGATGGCTGTTCAAAGTGGACAAAATCGGCAACGATTTTTTTCTACCTCAAAAATTTACCTTTGAAGTTGGAGTATGGTATACATATTTGTGCTAACCTTTTCGTTAATGTGTTAAAAATGGGTGTGGTTGAATTACATACACGCTCGTATTCATTTAAAACTCGTCCTGCATACTCTATTAGAGGGTATAATCATGTATCTGCTATACCCATTGTTTGTGTGCAGATGTGGAGGATAATTTAGATTACGCTTAAGCCAAATTTTTTTTTTATACTTATTTTTAAACCCTTCTTCCTAATGATGAGAGTATACTAAGTTTGTGTTTCCGTTTGCAACATCCAGTTAGAAGTGTCAGAGAAGTGTCTTAATCAACATTAAAAACTGAGTCGATCTACACATATGTGTCCATGTGTCAACAAAAAACTATTCATTTGCCATATATATTATATATACATAGTTATCCCATGCAACGATATGCCAAAAGCGGACGTGGTCGAATAACATACACGTCCACAATGGACAAAAATCTATATATCTGCCATTAAAGTTGACCTATAAACTTAAAATTTGCTGGGCATATTTATAGTTATCCCATGCATCGATGTGAGGAAATTGGGCGTGGTCGGACGCTAGCATAATCAACAAAAATCTATACATCTGCCACAAAATTGTAACTATGAAATGGAAATTTTGTGCATATATTTATAGGTATTTCTTTCATCGATGTAATAAAAAAGGCGTGGTCGAATAACAAACGCATCAACTATTTACAAAAAATTTAACTCCACGTAAAACTTGATATTCAAGCTGTAATAATACATTATTAGAGGGCATAATCACATACTGATCACGCCCACTATTGTAAATGTGGAGGGTATTTAAGATTTCGTCTACATATATAAAAAACTTTACATATGCCACAAAAATTTACCTATGAACTTGAAATTTGATGCACATATATATGGTCACCCCATTCACCAAAATGAAAAAAATTAACATACCCATAATTTTCAAAAAACACATATGCATCATAAAACTAGACTTGCAAACTGATACGTAATATATGCACTATTAGAGGGCGCAATATATAAATATTTGCTACGCCCACTGTTGTGCATGTGGAAGGTATTTAAGATTTGGCCTAAGCCAAATTTAGTTTTTTATTTGTTTTTTCTATAGTTGTTCTGTAACTATGTTTTCATATACCATTTATTTATTTTGGCATATAGCAGCGAACTGTATTACCGTCAATTATTTTGTACATATAGAAAAATATTAAAAGCTTGTAGAAACTTGAAAAACTTCGGATCGAAAAATTTGACAAAAGAAAATTTACCTTCCATTTGTTTCCAAATTCCACATAACTCCAAATAACTAAAGACATTAGGTGCGAATTGCGAATTCAGATGACCTTTGATATAACAAACAAACGTTGTATATGAAAGGGTGGTAAGTTTCTTTACCTTGACAAATGTATAGATATATGTTATGTATATGTAAAGATAAAAGTACTCCAGATAACAAACACAATTGGGCAATGAATCATAAACATCTTGTGGTTACCGAAAGCAATTTCTTTTATACCACACCATTATAATGTCAAAACCATTACAGCACAAAACCGAAGGCGCCAGATACTAAACAAAGTAAATGTATTCTGATTTACATCGAACTCTGAGTCGATTAGAGATAAATTGGCTGGTAATTAAAATTGGGCAAAATCCGTCAATTTAGTCAATGCAAAAATGAATAATTATACCCACATAATAAAGTGTATATGTATATTCGTTTTGTCCAAACTTTTGTAAGTATCAGAAAATAACAAGCGACACTCCCATTTCTTGTATGAAGAGAAGAAACTATTTAATTTTTGTATTCGTGTAAATTATTACACTCTGTTTAACATAAAATTTGACGCACCTATCTTTTGAGGGTTTCTAAAATTTGGTATTGCGAATGAGCCAAATCGATCCTTGGACGCGCTTATATATTGGGAAAGTTAGACGTGTGTGGGCTAGGCTATATATTTCTATTGAATTTTGATTTCAAAAAAATAGTTCTCCTTTTAGACATTCTAAAGGTACATGAATGTAAGTCATAGAACCACCGATTGAAGCATTATATTAATAAGCTACCTGTCATGCCTACCGCAGGTGGAGCCTAAGCCAAATTTAGTTTTTTTACTTGTTTTTTCTTACACATATTAAGGCTAGTAGAAAAACAAGTCAAAATATTTTAGTCGGCTAAGCCCGACCATCAAATACCCGACACCACTTATGATATATTATTCAATTTATTTATTTTTTTCTTTGATAAATGAATTGAAAATTGTACTACTCTTAATTTTTTACTTTGAAAAATGAAAAATTTAATTTTTCTATACACACTTGTATATTCAAAAATTTCAAAGTGATACATAAGTCAGAAAATTACAAAAAATGTGCGGATGTTTGTAACTCCTAAACGGCAAATGCCACACTCACCTTCTATTATACCGATCGATTCAGAGTATTTAAGATTTGGCCTAAGCCACATTTAGTTTTCTTACTTGTTTTATGAGTAGTTACGCATTACTATAGGTATACGAGTGATCCAAATAGGTTTATAAGAGGCTATTTAAGTGTTATTCACAAACTCTTGTTAAAAGCAGGAACTTAATATACCCCTTACCACATGTAAGGTATAACAAGTAAGAAAACTAAATTTTTTTTTCGCTTTTTAAAACAACAAATGTATTGTAAAAATGAACTATAGGTACATTATAACGCGCAAAGTCACACTGTTCGTTTTACGCTACACACTGGTATGCTTAGAAATATTAAAACCATAAACCCAGTGTATATCAGCATAGATTAAGTATACTTCTACTACTACTTCTCTACCGCAAGAAACAATTAAGACTGTTCTTGATTTTATCCGAGACCCTCCAGCGACTTCTTTTAAAAATATTCTCATTGAAAGACACTCCCTGAGTGAGAATTCTCGATTAGATATAGTTTAGTCCGAACCATATATGGGAGATCGCATCCATCGCAAACCATCCGAGTTTTATCGACATCTTTTAATCCTTTCTGGATCGAATTTTACTCCTGATGTGCTTAAACGTCTATGGCTTAAAAAATTACCTAAAAGTTTAACCGTTGCTCTTACTGGCTCAAACATTACAAATATAAATGAGTTTGTAAACTTAGCTGATAATATTTGGGAAGTGAGTAATCCGTTAGAAGTGCATTCTATAAGTTCTTATTCCAATGATACAAATAATTTGGCGATTCAGTCACTACTTAAGATTCAAACGTTACTTTGTGAGAATATCAATAAATTAACGCTTGAGGTAACGAGTCTGAAGTCACAGATAGATCAGCGCAAATCTAGACCTTTTTCTCGATTTAGATCACGCTCACGTAGCAGATCTAATTCACGAAGTAATGATCTTTGTTGGTATCACCAGAGATACAAAAACAAAGCCCAAAAATGTATTCAGCCCTGTAATTGCAAAAATTCGTCAACAAACTAAATAAGCCCATTTTTGCGGCGATTAACAATGAAAGTTTTGAATATTCATCACGTCGCCTATTTATATTTGATAAGGACAATGGTCTAAAATTTTTGATTGACAGGAGTGCAGAAATATCCGTTTTACCTGCTTCCAAATTTCCGCACCATAAACGTTCGTCCGACATAACATGAACTACTGCTAACGGCTCATCTATATCAACGTACAGCAAAAAACTATTAAATGTTAATTTGAATCTTCGCCGTGAATTTTCTTTTATTTTTCTAATTGCCGACATTTCAAGTCGAATTATTGGTGCTGACTTCCTCAGCAAATATGGAGTACTAATCGACGTAAAACGCAAGTTAAAGGATCAACCAATTTATCCGTTGATGCCATTATGGGTTATTGTAAAATAGGGTTACCCAAATTATTTCTCATAGACAATAAATGTTTCGAACTATTAAAGAAATATCCAAGTTTGACCTCTAAACCAGATTACACTAAACCGGTCAAACACAATACTGTACACAGACTAACAACTGAAGGAGTCCTTCCGTTCTCAAAACCAAGACGACTAGATCTTATCAAATAGACAGAATTCGATTTTTTAGTCAAATCAGGTTGTAGGCCATCCAATTATTCTGTGGCTTTACCTCTTCATTTAGTAGCCAAAAAGGACCCTAATGAATGGCGTCCTTGTGGTGAATTTAGACGTTTAAATTGTGTCACTATTCCTGATTGCTATCCGTTGCCTCGCATTCATGATTTTAGTATAAATCTACGGAACAAATCTATATTTTCCAAATTAGATTTAGTAAAAGCTTACCACCATATCCCTATGGCTGAAGCCGACTTATACAAAACAGCCATTACAACTCCATTTGGCATGTTTGAATTTGTTAGAATGCCATTTGGGTTAAGAAATTCGTCGCAAACCTTTCAAAGGTTTGTGAATGTAGTATTTAGTGGTTTAGATTTTACTTTTGTATACATTGACGATGTTTTAATTGCAAGTGAATCGGAATCTGACCATTTAAAACATTTAAAAATCGTTTTCGACCGACTTGAGGAATATGGTTTAAATATTAAACTATCTAAATGTACTTTCGGCACTACGTCTATTGAATTTTTAGGACACAATATTTCAAAAGACGGCATTAGACCTTCTGAAGACAAAGTATCTGCCATAAAAGGCTTTGAACGTCCCAAGTCCGTCAAACAAGCTCAAAAATTTGTTGGAATGATCAATTATTATCATCGATACATTCCAAAATCACCAGAGTTGGCACGTCCGATACATGCTATAATTAATAAGGCTTTTAAGACTAAAGACAAAGCTTTAATTTGGAATGATGAATCCGTCAAATCATTTGAGGTTCATACGAGGAGACGCACACATTGTGGCAGACACCTTTTCTAGAGCTTTTGAAATTGACGCACTACATTGTACTGATTTAAATATTAAAGTTCTGTATAAGGAACAAGAAAATGACGCCGAATTAAAAAATTTTCTTCTCAAGTTGAACAGCAATTTAAAACTTTACAAAATTCCCGCACTTAATTTTGAAATTGTCTGCGAAATGTCAGGGGCGCGTCCAAGACCACCTCCCAGTCTGAGGAAAATTATATTTGAAAAATTACATAATATATCACACCCTGGCACAAAAGCTACAAGAAGACTCATTAGCACAAGATATTTTTGGCCTGGTATGAGTAAAGAACTCAATACATGGTCCAGTCAATGTTTACAATGCCAAAAATCTAAAATCAACCGTCATACTAAATCACCTGTTTCTCCAATTCCTATACCCAAGGGTAGGTTTGAACACATCCATATAGATTTGGTAGGTCCTTTACCTCCTTCCAAAGGTCACTGCTACCTTTTAACTATCATTGTTAGATTTACTAGATGGCCCGAAGTTTATTCATTAAGGGATATTAATTCAAAAACTATAAGTCAAACATTTTTCAATAATTTTATCTCTCGCTTTGGTGTTCCATTAAAGGTAACTAGCGATCAGGGTACACAGTTTACGTCAGAATTATTTTCTGAGTTATCCAAATTTCTGAACGGAATGATTGAGCGTTTCCATAGACAACTTAAGGTCTCTCTCACGGCTAAAAATGATCCAAACAAATGGTTTGATAAGTTACCGATTGTGCTCCTTGGTTTAAGATCAACTCATAAAGAAGATATTTCGGCCACTCCCGCTGAAATGGTTTACGGACAGAATTTAGCTCTTGATTCAAGGATCTAGTGCCAGTTGCTCAGAGGTTTTGGGAAAGATTGCAAATTCGTCTTTGTCCGTTGCATAAATAAAAGGAATCTTCAACAACCTTTCGACGGTCTATTTCAAGTCGTCGAAAAAGAGCCCAAATTTTTCAAAGTCCTGATTGATGGCATAATGTAAAAAATTTCTATTGATAGTCTTAAACCAGCCATTATTGAAACACCTATCACCAACACAAACACCACCACTAAAACTAACAACAAACGTGTAATATAAAAAAGAATTCGAATTTTATGTCAACGATTGTAAAAAATGATTTATAATTTTTCTCATATTGAAAATAAAATTTTAAATTTGCCTTAAAATGTAAATTTTTGAATATAAGCATTTGTATTTTCTTACACATACTATTTATATATTGTACATTTTGGGAATGGGCTGTATATATTTACACTTATTCGATTCTATAGCCATTATAGTCATTTTTATGGTACAGGGGCACCACCTTGTGGAAAAGGGTATATGCAGTTTGTGCGGACGTTTTAGACTAAATAAATGAAATGAAATGAAAATTATTCCACATGTCTAAATAGACGGCATTCATTTTAAAATAGTGACATTTATTCATGATGTTGAAGAGGCAATTCTCTAAATTAAACAGTCCACGGGATGGATTTGAGAATTTATAAAGTTTTGAGATGATTGCTTTAACAAGTTGGATATAAAGCCCTAGAGAAAAGCTACCAATAGGTCTCTTTCTAAATTTTAAACGTTTGTACAATACTGTGTGAAGTGGGTGCTTTTTTTTATTGAGAAAATATCATCTCTTTAAATATTTAAATGGAAATGATGACCATAACTTATTGAGAAAATGTGTGAAAAACCATTTGAGGTCACTTAGTAGTGTTACGAAATGTTGATAATATAGTAGGGAGTAATAAGAAATTTATACATATTTACAATGGACCTTATGCGTTCGCAAAATACTAGGAAATAACCGTTAGGTTATTCGGGATGTAGAGTTTTGTCGATTGACATGGAATCATAGAGGCTAGCCGAATGCGAAGATGGCGAAGATGGTACCATCATAATCAAAATTTTAAAAAAAATTATGTAGAAAATAACTAATTTTGACTGCACGCGAATTTATTTCTACCTAATTATAAATCTGGTAACACTTTAGACGTATACATATTTTATTTCACACTTTTTCCTAAAAAGTCTCAGCAAACTCTGACTAAAATCAATACAGCAACTGTAGCAGCAGAGTCTCATGAGATTATGTTACCCAGTGATGAATCTGATATTATTTCGTAAAAGAAGACTCATCGTTGAAAGTGATAGTATTTAAATTTGATTAAAATTAGAAAGATAAGTCCTATTTATAGTTATTATATTTCCAAAATTTTTTATATTAAATAAGGTACGATATTTTTTTTTTTCTATGAAATAGATGTCGTTTTTTTTTTTTCATTTTACAAATAAATTTAAGTATTTTTATATATTCTATGATTTAAATGATATTTTCATATTTTATTATGTGTATTATTTATATTTTGTTTTCAATAAATGTCTAAAAAAAGGCTTATTTATAGTAGTTTTCGTTTTACGGTTTCACGGTTTTTCCATATAAAAATTATTTTTTCGAAATACACGGTTTTGTCAAGAACGCATCTACCGTGTAAAACGAGGAATAGGTGTAAGTTATGCTGCGCAATAATGAACATGAAATAAAAGAAAGTTAAATAACATTATTAACAATTTTGTTTTGATTATTAAATCCGCAAACAAATAACGAAATCATAAAAGAGGGAAAATTTGTAATCGAAGAGATATAAAGAGAAAATACACGCACAGTCTGTGAGTGGAATCGGAAACTTCTAAATACATTTTATTTAGACATCTCTGTCTCTGGTATAAGTTAATTATTTCATTCACAGCTGTTGTCTGTGATGCACAAGCCCATACAAACACTTGCTTATAGCAACAACTGATCAAATTAGTCGGCAATTGCGTGTCAGTGAGTAAACTTTGTTAAGCGGATGGTGTGTGATTTTATAGATGTGTGTGTACGATTAATTATTGCTAAATGCTTTATCTATTTTCATGCCTACTCAGACACATATATATATACCCAAGTGGGTACTAACAAAGCAATATAGTATATTTGTATATTGCTTTGAGAGAAAATTTATGATACATCTGGTACACAACACACTCGCAACTGTATTACGTGTAGTTGCATTAAGTAAACGAATAAAAATATGTAAACAAGACAGTCAGTGAACTAGAGAGCAAATAAATACATAGTATACGATGAATGTTAAACAACTAAAAAAATACTAAAAATAATTCATATTCTCATAAAAAAAATTATATATAAATAAATATAGTTTATGAGCTGTGTTTATAATGAAATGTGTAGCTGTATATAAATGAAATTGCTCACATGAATACACACATATCAAAATGTAAAACTGTGCATTTAAAAAAGAACTTAAAGAAATTTATTCAACAATGTATGAGAGAAACGGATAAATAAAATAACAAATCATGTTTATCAACACTGCAATTACAATATGAAATGACCCAAAAGCTTAAACTATATAACGAAAGAAGATAAAGGAATACAAAGGAAAATATTTAATTAAACATAATAAAACAAAGGCATGTCTTGTTCTTTAGATTTATATTTATACCCTTCAAATAAGATAGGGGTATATTAAGTTTATCGTTTCGTATGCAACTACTACAAGGAGACCACAAAGTATTTATATTTTTGATCAGCAACAGAATCTGAGTCGGCGTGAAGTCCATGTCCGTCTACGTTTACAAAACCCTCTTTGGTGCAGAATTCGTCCATTGAATTAAAATGTAACATACTAGAGTATTAATGTGGAGGGTTTTCGAAATAATTTGAGTTTTTTACTTATTATAAAAGAGAGTTTTTTACACCTATTTTATATGCACATACATACTTGGAGATCAAAAAGTGGTTCGACCGGATCCAAATAAAAATCAGACGAATTTTAGATCGTATTGTAATGGAAGTTTTTATATGACAAAAAATCGCAATTCTTAATTCTCTACAAAAATTGGTAAATAATAGTTAATTGGCTTAATATTTAGCTGTACCAAATTCGGACCCCATCGGATCATTTTTAGAATGATGCAAAAACTAAAAGTCTGTCTACGAAATTTTAGCTCAATATCTTAAAATTTACGACCAAGAGAATGCCAAAAACAGACGGACACACGAACGTATATGTCTAGATTGACTCAGTTTTTGATGCTGATCAATAGTATGTATACTTAATAGCATCTCTGACGCCTACTTCTGGGTGTTGGAAACGGAATGACAAAGTTGGTATACCCCTCTCTTATATGAAGGGTTTAAAAGTTATAATGCAGGTGATGAGACGGGTTGCATGCTAGCGTTTTGATTAAAATTCTAATTTACAACAAATTTTAATGATATGTCAACAATTCCACTAAAATTTATTCCAAAGAAATATTGTAAATTTTTTAAATCAGCCATTCTCATTGTATATTGTTTTTATTTTCAGTACGTTCTTTTAGAACTTCTGAGCTTTTCTTCTGTGTATAACAAATGTTTTGGCACAGTTAAATATACCTCTAACTTCAATATGAACGTGATACAATATTTACATTTATTTATTTATATGTATTAATTAAAAAACCCTCCTAATTTCAGTTAGAATTTTGTTGATATTTGAGAATGAAAAAAATATTCAGTATACAACGTATTCCGAAACATTTAAATTAAGTAGTTAACAGAGCTCTGTTAAGGTAAGATAGAATAATAAAAAGATATTGGGTAAAAATTTTACATATATTATATAAATTAAATATAATTTAAGTTTAAACAAGTAAGAAAACTAAATTTAACTTAGGCCAAATCTTAAATACCCTCCACATCCATAACGGTGGGCGTGGTAACTATATATATATATATATATATATATTGCGCCCTCTAATAGTGTATGCGTTACACATCAGCTTGGTAATCTAGTTATAAAACTAGACTATGAGGTGAATATGGTTTATTCTAATTTGTGGACGCGTCTGTTATCCGACCACGCTCATTTTTGGCACATCAGTCGATGAGCCAAACTATGTACAAAATTTTGAGTTCCTTGGTCAACTTTTGTGGTAGATATAACGATTTTTATTAATTGTGGGCGTATCTGTTATACTACTACGCCCATTTGGAACATCGATAAAGCTAATATTTATAGATATATATACCAAATTCCAACATTATAGCTTATTTTTTGTGGCAGTTAAATAGTTTTTTTTCGATTGTGGGCGTGTCTCTTGACCGATCTTGCGCATTTTTAATAGCGTTTTGCGTGCAAAAACGAAAAGTCCCTATACAAAATTTCAGCTCAATATCTCAAAATTTACGCCTGTGTTAATGCCAACAACATACATACACACGGACGCATCTACATACGTGTCTAAATCGACTCAGTTTTCGACGCTGATCAAGAATATATATACTTTGTAGGGTCTCTGACACCTCCTTCTAGGTGTTACAAACGAAAGAAGAAACTTAGTGTACCCTTATCACCAAGCTGAAGGGTATAACAAGTCAAAATATTATATTCGGTCAAGCCCGACCATAAAATACACTACACCACTTAATATATTATTCAATTTCATTTTTATACCCTGCACCACCCTATAGAAAAGGGTATATTAAGCTTGTGAGAATGTTTGTACCTCCTAAACATTAAATGCCACACCCACCTTCAATTATATCGATCGATTCAGAATCAGAATCTAAATCGGTTTAACCATGTCCGTGTGTCTCTCCATCTAAATTTTGCGCAAGCTACAGGTCATATTTGTGGAGGTAAATTGATGAAATTTGGTATAAGGACATGTATTGGCCCAAAAGGGAACCCTATTGAAAATGAACTGGATTATATCATTTTTAGTACCCCTCTGCATATGAGGTCCTATTATTTTTTCAGAGTAAGTCAGTAATTATATCGTGACCCCCTTTGTGGAAAGGGTATAATAACTCGACTAAATCAGTTTGAAGTACAGAGGCATCAGTTATTGAGGTGAAGGATTTGAATATTTTGACATCATCACAAATATAAGTACATGATAATATAGGACACAACATGGTAGGTCATTAACAAAAAGAATTTACAGGAGCAGACCGAGATAGTTACTCTGGGAAACGCCACATTTATTCTACGTGAAGAAGAAGAACTAAACAAAATGCGTTGCTTACGGCTTGTAGGGTAAGACTTAAACTATGCTACCAAATTATGGGGAAAGTATAATTTATACAATAATAATTTGTTGTCAACTTTATCAAAAGCTTTGGAGAAGTCAGTCAGTGTAAACGACATCAGTATGTTTACGTTTTGAAAAGCCACAATGAATTCTAACACTTGGGCTTGGTGTACGACTATTCATAGAAATCAGTAAAGAGGTTACATATTTCTAGAATATTAGAAGATTCAAAATTATTGAAGTGCATAAACGATGGAAAACCGGACACTTTTCTCTTAGTATTGACAAATTTAAAAAACATTTTGGGTCAGATTGGAAAAGTGCGTTTCATATTTTGTAAGTGTATATTATAACAGTGTTTGTTCGTAGAATTAAAGTTGTGACGTTCTCTGGAATATTAAGCATAATCTTATATATATTCGACTATATATATATATTCAGTTTCTTCCATTTTGGACACTTCTTAAGTTGTTTATAAACAAAACCGTAGAATATTTATTAACAAAATTAACTTTTGCGGGCACATATTCAGTTATAGCGGGTCTTATAGGTTAAAATAAAGTACTATCGATATCACTGAAGTTACAATTCCAGTCCATATTAGTTAAAATATTATAAAGCTTGTCATAATTAGTTTTTTTATAATATTGTATATATATTGTTTACCCAAATTTCCAGGGATATTCGAAGACACCTTTTTCCTTCCAACATGGACCGAAGTTGGGTTGTGCAGGTCCTCAGGAAAAATATAAGAAAGGGTATGCGTAATTTCTAAAATGATGGTATTGGTGAATACTAAATCCAAAAACCTTTTAAAGTGATTTTCAACATGATTAATTTGATATAAGCAAAGTTAAAAATAACAAAATATCAGAAGCTCTAATTCGATTGGATCCATATTAATAATAGAAGTTTCCAATATATATCAATAATAGAGGAGGGAGGAATAATATATGAGCAAGTTATGTAAATAGAGTAACCATCAAGTTTTAACTTAATATTCAACATCAATTGGATAATATGGAACAACTATATACAAATGGGACGGAATTCAACACTGCTATCAAAACTCCACACCAATTTAGTTAAATCTGTCGTTTCTGTAAACGTGGTAGTTTAAAAAGACTTCAGAATCATGACTTAAGCCAGTCCCTACATACAACAACTTGAGAATTACAATTAAATGAATTTAAATACACTTTCGTTATGCACAGTCGTTATGCACTCATTATCCTCTCACCTACTTAGAACTCATTACTTTATTTATTACATACATATAGGCTGTACATATGTATATG
Organism: Crataerina pallida; assembly: GCA_949710015.1. Classification (NCBI taxonomy): domain Eukaryota; kingdom Metazoa; phylum Arthropoda; class Insecta; order Diptera; family Hippoboscidae; genus Crataerina; species Crataerina pallida. The sequence goes on from OX453290.1 coordinate 14,946,922, forward strand.
TAAACCTAATTCATGGATCATTATTAATAGTTGTAAGAAATCACTGTTATTGGTTTTAAGGGCAACTTGTTGGAGTTACCACCACGTTCACGTCATCAAATCGTATTGGAATATTATGTAGTGTGTTATCTGCTAAAACGAAGGTCATAGTCATAGGAGTTCGCATAGTGTTCATATAGTTTTTAGTGTAGTTCATCAATGGTAGTATTAAAATGCAGGGTGTAAACTTGGCCGAAACTTGCAACATGGCTGTTAAATGCAAGGTGTAAACCTGGCTGTTGCTCACAAGGTGTAAAAACTGGTGACTTTAACAAACATTCAGACAGCGTGAGTAAAGCTAACCATATGTGCATAGTTTGATACCTAGTTTTATGTATACTTAAATAAAATCAAAGTCGGTAATGTATTTTATTAAAATTAAAAATCGAGCGTCCTTCTTTATAAATAAATGGACCCTCTTTGCACGAGTTAAATGCTAAGAAAATATCTCGTTACAAAAGTAAGAGTTTAAATGAAGATATATTCCTCGGTTGAGTAGAATTCATTTTAAAGATGCTGATTTTTCTTAAATCATTTTCAGAAAGTTTTGAATTAATTAATATATTTTGAATCATATAAGTTGTACAATAAAGCGTACGCAAAGCGGGAAACAAAGATTGCTTTGCGAGCTGGTACAATAACCAAATTCGCAACTGTTTGAGGAGAAACTGCAGTCGACTCTTTATAGTCTAAAACAAATGAACTTGTCGGAATAGAATTTTGCACGGTATCGACATCATTAACGACATTAATAGAAGAGTGTATACATGTGTCAATATATCTCCTGCACTTTAAATAATACGGAAAATTTATTGTCAGTTTTCGTTGCATTGTGGTATCAATTTTTTGTGACCAGGAGAGTGATTAAAACATAACACATAAACCGGACAGACGGACAGACTGGTATGGTTAGATCGATGCTGATTAAAAATATATATATTATCAAAAAAGAGGGAAAGAGTTTCAACAGTGTCAATATTAATTAAATTAAATTAAATTAAATTGGTTACTACCTATTAAATAAAATATACGTACTAAAAACTTCTATTCATTTATGATATATGTGGATTATATAAAAGTGCACATAAAAAAGGAAAATTAATAGAAATATAAAAATTAAAAAATAAACTTTGCTTCACTCACAAAGATTGAATGTCAAAAGTGCCGCAACCTCATACGGGGGGAGAATGGCGTTAGATGTGCTGGAGTATGTGGGAAATGTTACCATTCCTCAGCTAAATGTTGTGGAATTGACCAATCTTTATTGAATGCCATGAATTCTAATAAATTAGTAAAATTTATATGCAATGACTGCATGATGTATATCCACAATGTAAATCACGTTATTAAAGAACTACAAGGCGCAGTAACAAAAAACAATGTACACCTGTGAATATAAAAATGAATTCGAATACTCACTTAAAAACCATGAAAATGAAATTAAATTATTGCTTCAAACAATTGAAGCAAGGTACAGCGAGCGATTAAAACAAACATTTAAGCATTAAAACAAGTATGAAAAAAGTACAGAAATGAAAAATTTAACAGAATCTATAAAAAATTTAAACACAGCGATGCAAAAGAAACAACAAACTTATGCTGAAGTACTAGTCAAAACAGTACTTGACTTGAAAAGGGAAGCACCAATCATTATAAAACCTAAAAATAAACAAAAAGGAGAAAAAACAAAAGAAGACTTAAACAAAAACATAAATCCAAAAGACCTAAAAATAACTAATGTTAAAACTAAGAACAATGGTATTGTAATAGTAGAGAGTGATGGAATTGAGGAAAGAGCTAAAACAAAACAAGCTATAGAAGAGAAACTTGACAAAGATTATGAAGTAAAAATACCAAATAATATCAACCCAAAAATATTAGTAGTTAATATGTCATTTAAACATGATAACGATGAATTGGTTTTAAAAATTAAAAAACAAAATTCGTTTTTGGTTGATAGCATCCTAAAAGTGATAAAACAATACGAAGTAAAAAGTAAAAATGATTCAAAATATTTTAATGCTATAATTGAAACAGACCGTGGTTCATTTCCTAATACATTAGCTTCTGGGAAAATTTGTATAGGATGGGAAAAATGTAAAGTCTTTGATGGTGCTGATGTCATAATGTGCTTCAAATGTAGAGGCTTCAACCATAAAGCTAAAAACTGCAAAAATAATGAAGTATGCCTAAAATGTCATGGTCGGCATTATACAAAAGATTGCTCTAATGAATCTATAAATACCTGTATAAATTGCTTTCGAGCCAACAATACACTAGGCTTAGGATTAGATGCAAACCACTATACACAGAGTAAAACATGTCCAGTATTTTTAAACAAACTTTAAGAAAAAAAACGTAAAATTGGATATTAGCAACCAATAAATAAGAAACCAAATTATTTAAAGTGTCTGTATTTAAATATTAACAGTATTTTATCAAACAAATACGAATTTGAACAAGTTATGGCAGATGAAAACCCACATATAGTGTTATGCAGTGAAACATGCGTAACCGAGGAAATAACGAAAGCTGAATTGAAAATTACATCTTACACAGCATATCGATGTAATTCTCATAGTCGACATACAGGAGGTGTGATAGAATACATTAGCAAATCTATCGATGTTAATGTAATATATAACAATAACTTCGAAAATATCTGTTGGTGCTTAATAATAAAGTTAAAAATATTACAAATCAATTGGCAAATAGCAGTACAACCCACTCGCCAAATGCGAGCCATTCATATTTCCTGGAGCACTTGGAAGATGTCCTATGCGGTTACTTTGATAATGATAACAGTACCATTATTGTAGGTGATTTCAATATAAATTTAATGATGTCTACAACTAATAGTAAGAAACTTGAGGATCTATGTAGGAGTTACTATTACTATTAAATCAAATGGTGGATTACTATTTAAATCAAATGGTGGATTTTCCAACTAGAGTTAGTAATAATAATGTAACAATGATCGACTTACTATTTTCAAATAAAAATAACATAAAATGTAAAAAACTTGATATGTATAAGGTATCAGATCATGAGACATTTGAGTTTAATTTGGAAATTAAGAGATCAAAAATTAAAAAGTACTCTACTGAAATTGTGGACATACTACTCTAAAGATAGCCTATTAAATTTTCTAAGACAATATGATATGAATTGGTTCAATAATAAATAGACATAAATAGTCAAGTGTTGATGATAAACTATGTATTAGAAAATGCTATGGCACTATTAACATTAAAAAAACTGTGACAGTCAACCTCACAAATAAATGGTATGACAACGATCTTCTTTTCCTGAATAGACACAAATACCACCTTAAACAAATCGCCCAAATATCAGAAAACTGGCATGATTATAAAAGGATACAAAAACAATATAAAAAATTAATAAAAATAAAGAAAACTACTTATATGGAAAGAAGGATTGAAACTTACTAGCATGATTGCAAGAAAATGTGGAAATGTTTGAAAGAAACAGTAAATCTAAATGCTGAAAAAAAAAGTTATAAATGAAATAATAATCAAGGAAGATACCTAACGATCTTGTTCTTTATATTTTATAATGATACTTTTAAGTTTAAACCTGTAACAACAGATGATATTGTAAACCTGGTAAGGAAATTTAAATAAAAAACGGGTGGTAAAAAGTTATTATCAGAAGGTGTGATTAGAGACTCTATCGAATATACTGGTTTCTTCTATATGGATATAATAAACAATAGTTTGCAAAATGGTTAGTAGTTCAGTAACAACTGAATCATGGAAAATATCAACAATAGTACCAATCGAAAAAGTTAAAGACACACAAAATCCGAATGAAATAAGACCTATAAATACACTGCCATGCGACGCTAAAATTCTGGAAACTATAGTTAAAATACAGCTCACAAACTATCTTGACAAAAACGATATTATTATACCTGAACAATCCGGCTTTCGTAGCAAACATCCGTGTGAGACCGCATTAAACATGGTTCTCGCCAGTTGGAAAAATGAGTTAAATGAAAAAACACCATTATTTCTGTCTTCATTGACTTACAACGAGCATTTGAAACGGTGCATCGTGATATTTTGTTTTATAAATTGCAAGCGATTGGCGTACATAATATGGAGTTAAATTGGTTCAAAAGTTACTTAACAAATCGAAGACAGAAAACCATAATTCTAACCGCAACATCTTCCGAAAAAGAAGTGAATATTGGCCTACCGCTAGGGTCGGTACTTTCTCCACTGCTTTTTCTCATATATATCAATGATATAAATAATGTACTACAATTTTGCTCAATCAAATTATTTGCTGACGATGCTTTAATAACAATTAGTGTAAAAGATGTGTTAAAATTCAACATGATTTAAATAATATTTATAAATGGTTATGCATCAATATATTAAAACTCAATGTAAAGAAAACCAAATACATGGTAATAACGCGATGTAAAATTGAAAAAAATATAAATTTAAGAATAAAAGATGATCCGATTAAGAGAGTGGAGGTATTCAAATACCTAGGAATTCAAATTGATGAAAGATTAAAATTTAATGAGCACCTAGATTATGTTGTTAATAAAATATCAAAAAAAAATTAGTTTTACTAAGAGATCGTCTAAGATACGTCGATAAGCAACATAAAAAAATGGTCTACAGATCAATTGTAGAACCTCATTTTATATACTGCCCTACAATCATTTTCATGATAAATGCAGGCCAAATGAAAAAACTCCAGAAATTTCAAAAAAGAGGAATGAAATTTATTTTAAATAAAAAACAAGATACGGCGACTTCATTTAATTAGCAACCTAAATTGGCTAAGCATAAAGCAGGCAATCGAATACTACGCGATGATTTTTATATTTAACATTAAGAATAATATGCTGCCATCATACATCATAAATAACATTCGATATACTCATGAAATACATAACTAGAATACTAGAAATAGAAATAATTTTGCTTTACCCTTTTTTAGAACGGATAGTGATAGACAGCATATATTTTATAAAGGTATAAAACAATTCAATGAACTACCGGATGATATTAAAAAATGTGAAAATTTTAATTCATTCAAAAGGAAATTATTTGAACATTGCAAAACAATAGGCATAAGCTAATTTTAGTTTAAGTTGAAATTATATGATGTAATAGGAAATAATAATTTCCGTAACCAAATAAATAAATAAATAAATAATAGATGAGGTAATTAATATATTATCTCTTTGATTAAAATAGATTGTGGTGCTGAATATCTTCAATTACCTTAGAGACAGCGTAGGGTGGTTGTTCGATGGTTTGAACAGCAACCTCAGTTTCTTCATCATAAATGACAATAGAAGGAACATTGGCTTCCATATAAATAGATCCAGTATCAGAAGCTAAAGATGAAACCGACGGAGTGTGGTATGGTAGCTCAAGATAATTCGGTGATATTTGGGGTCCTGAAATCGTATTAGAGGAAGATTGCGCTGAATCCAAATATTTAAATCATCATTCATCAAATCACACAACCATCATAAAAAATATGATTACGGTGAGTAACCTGTATTTTTCTTATTCGAGACTCCCGTATTCTTATACTTTGGAAAACAACTCATGATTTATTCAAAAATAAAAAAACTTGCTAATAAGAAAAGAAAAAAAATTTATAAGAAGAAATGTATTACTAAATATAACACTACAAGAAAAGAGTGAAAATATTTGTATTAAAACAGTGACAATAAAAAAAAAGCAAAATACTCGTAATCGCCAAAGTTTTATCCTCCAAATTAGAAGAAAGAAGGATTTAATTGTAAAATTAATTTTTATATACAATATATAAGAATTATTATAAAAATTATAAATTATAAAATAAATTGCACAACAGATACTTTTAATATTACTTAAAAACAGAGATACTAGACTACTACTTCAACAAATTATTTAGAATAACTTCAGATCTACCCTTCTGCTTTTTAAAGAGGGTAGTTTTTTTAATGCTAAAGTATGTTGTGACCTCTAGAAGATTTGACAAACAAAAAAATAGAAACTGTCTATGGACAGGTTCAATTTATTAAAGTACAGATCATACTGTGGATCAAAGTAACGCAAAAAATAATACATAAAAATAATAAATACAACACCGGCCTCCACCTATATATCTTTGGGAAGCTATAACGAACAACCTCATTCCATGTAGCCGAAATTCGGAGAGGCGCTGTAGACGAAGTGAAAATCCAATTCTATAGCGAGAAAAACTACAAGATCGGCATTCAATAACTTGAAAGTTCTAAAAAGGGACACTCGCCAACTTAAGAGCGAAAAAGGTCTGGTTGTAGTCATAAGGGAAACAAAAAGCACAGTCCAACTAATGACACTAAGGAAGCTTTGGAAAATGAAGGATATGTTAAATCAGTCTTCAACATTCACAATCGCGAGAAGATTCCACAGCCACTGTTTACTGTTTAGAGTCAAGCTTACGTATGATAATAAAAAAAGCACACAACACCCCATTTACAACCTAAGATACATACTTCACCGTAAAATCACCGTGGAAGCACCGCATAAACAAACAAACCCGCCACAATATTACAACTGCCAGGAGTATGCTCATACGAGGACCTAATGTCGACTACCTTCAGTATGCGTTATCTGTGGTGGACTACATAAATCAGCAGAATGCAACGTTCCTAACTAAAAAAATGTGGGAACTGCAGTGGTAACTGTAATCGGCCAACTATCGTGGATGCCCAATCTTCAGGAAATTGAAGCATAAACCAAACAACTCCTAGTCAACGTGACCGGTCAGTTGCTCCTACCACCCAACACCTGGCACCTAAAAATACAACTTCTGCCAATACCAATGTAAATCCAAATTTCACATATGCGTACATTCTACGTTCAAACCACAATAATCGAACAGATCCTCAGTCAACTAACCATATCAACATACCACCTCGAATTTGGAGAATACAATTACAGCGTTGGTCCAGCATATGCAGACATTCATGATTACAATGCAGACGATGATGCAGGAAATGCTTAGAAACCAGTCTACATTGCTCCAGGTGATGATGAACAACAAGCCATGAACAGTAATTACATATGGACTCATAGCAGTGGCACATTTTTTGTTGATTTTTCATCAATACGTAAAGTTTTTTTGATGTCTAGTTATAAGCATACATTTTTATTATTCATAATATCACACACACTATGATAAGGGTCCTCGAAAAACAACATATGGGAATTCATATCTGTCATTTAAATGCCCAAAGCTTACGCAACAAGACTGACAAACTTCGACACTTCTTTGAGAATTCTGTTATACACATTATATGCTTGTCTGAGACGTGGTTCATGCCTGCTGAACTAGATTCTCTTTTTAGCATGAACGGATATAGCCTTTTTCGTGCAGATCGGCACTATCATGCAGGCGGCGTTGCTGTCTACATTGAAAATCATTTACACTGCTCATAGGTATGCAAATCTAACCCGGAGAACCCTATCGAATACCTCTTTGTTAGTAAAAGTAGTGGACATAATAAACTCTTGGTGGGTCGCGTATACCGACCTCACCGTAATATTGACTTTACGGAACTAATAAAGAAAATTGGTGATTTTACCATCGCCTATCCTGATGTGATTATAAGTAGAGATTTCAATAGCAATCTTCTCTTAGAAAACAGACTTATGGAAGAGTTGCATATGATTGGTCTTCTCTTCATTAACACATTAATTCCGACTCACTACACTGCCCATACAGCGACCCTCTTAGAACTGTTCCTAGTCAACAACATAAATAAGGTCCTTTTTTATGACCATCTAAACGCTCCAAGTTTATCCAATCATGACCTAATCTTCATGACGTATAATTTTTCCAAAATGCGCACATAAAACATACATATAGGGATTTTAAAAGTGTTGTTATTAACGAACTGGAATGTGCAGCGATTCAAGTCGACTGGAGCGAGATTATGTATATACCGGATAGTAAATCCAAAATACTATGGTTCAACAATAATGTCCGGTCACTGTTTGATGCCCATGTCCCAATAAAAATGGTTAGAGCGGAATGCACAAGCGTCGCTGGTTTAACCAATACGTCCAGCGAATAATGCAAGCTAGTGACGATGCCTATAGTATATGGAGGCGTACGCATATGCCTGTGCACAATGAGTATTTTAAGCATCTACGCAGACAGACAACCTATGCTATTAGGCGTGCGGAAATCGCGTTCTATGGGACTGCTCTGAGCATTATATAGAAGTGGACTGTCATTAAAGAGATCGGCATCAATAGTAATACATTGCAAACTCTAGCCACGACTTGAACGACATCAACAAAAAGATTGTCAACATACCCATGAGCAGCCCTGATGTCTCTCACTATTTAGAAATGGAAACAAATTTTAGTTTTAACTCACTGAGATTTAATGGTGTGAAACTGAGTGTATACTTAGCACCAGTCAAATGCCTGACTGGGCGACATTGATCCTAGATTTATTAGGCTTATTCTCCCGTTTGTGTTGAATAGTATTACATTGATTTTTAATGATGTAATTATGCGTACGACCTTTCCGAGTTGTTGGAAACTAACAAAAGTCTTGCCCATTCCGAAAAGCATTGTGACTATAGATCAATTGCGATCCTTCCGTTTCTTTCTAAAGTTTTTGAAAAAATTATTAAAAAACATATCTGCGATCACATTAGTCTCAACTCACTATAAGGTGACCCTCAGTCCGGTTTCCAAAATAATAGATCATGCACTACCACCCTGATTGATGTCGCAGAAAGTGTCAGGAGTAATTTGGACGATAACAATATGTCACTCCTTGTGCTACTAGATCATACAAAAGCATTCGGTCGACCATCTGCTGATGGAAGTCAAAGTTAGAAAATTCTTCAACTTTGATACCACAGCCCCTACGCCTGTTGAAACTTACCTCTCAAATGGGTATCAACGTGTGTTTGCCAATAATGGTTTCTCCGATGCACTTCCGATTAAGCGTGGAGTTCCATGGCGTGGGGTTTAATAGAACGCTCGCTTGGGATAATCACATTAATAAAAATATGGGACAAGTGTACGGAATGCTTAGATCACTATGGCATTTATAGGGGTTCACACCCTTAAATATTAGAAAACTTTTGGCAAAAGCTTACCTCTATCCTAAACTCCTACATGTATGTGAGCTGTTCGTCAACTGTGATTCCATTTCTAAACAGAAACTGAAAAGGGCTAACAACTCCATTACCAGGTACGTTGAAGGTATGACCACGTTTCAAGCTACACAGTATCTCTATTATTAGTCACTCTGGAGGACCTACTTAAGTGTAGAGTGCTATGTTTACTTCAAAAAATTGTCACAAAACAGGATCCGAGCTACCTGTTTAACAAACTCCAATTTTCAATATCAAGCCGCAATCAGAATATTAGACCTATGCGACACATATCCCTAATGTCTGAACGTCATTTTTTTGTTTTCGCAATCCGAAGGTGGAATGCCATCCCCGTCCGTCTACAGACTAAACGGAATTCTACTCGCTATAAGAGAGACATTATGTTGCACTTCGCGCAAGGCTATGCTAAGAAATAGAAGAGAAGAAACTAAAACAGTCATAGCAGAACAACCAAAGCGACAAGTCATATTATTCTTTTTTATTAATATCATTATTCTATTTTTAATAAAACTACATGGGTCAAGTTTTTTAATACTTCCAATAAATAATTCCTACCTATATTTATAAGGAACTTTGAAAAATAAATGGAAATGACATGAAATGAAATAATAATAATAATATTTAAATCGTAGCAACAACAACAACAACAGAGTAACAGTGGCAGCAAAAAAAAATTATATATCGAAAATATTAAGATAAAAAAAATTACAAACCCTACCAAATTACAATAAATTACAACCCTAGCACATTTTCACCTAAAATTTTTACTTTTGAGGTCGATGGTCCTCACAAGCGACGTTTCTCTGTTGATGTTTAGGACAATTAAGTGTAACTACTGCTTGTATCTTGTCATAGTCATGTTAAGTAGTGTTTTAAAAACCTTTAAGGCGTCAATCTGGGGATCTAATTCTAAATCAGACCCAGTTAATTCATCTATGCGGACTTCATTTACACTTTTGGAATGAAAAGCTAACAGATGTGACTTATATTCTTCTAAAACTTCTTCTGCTTTACGCTCTAAGTCCCTTAACTCATTTAAATCACTAAGTTGAGAATTGAATAACAACTTTAAGTTTGTGTTAAGATTACGTTTAATTATTTCTATTATTGTGCTATCTCGTATGGGATTTCTTAATCGACTGTTCATAGAAACTATCTCAGTATGAAAATCATCATAGGATTCTTTATAGTGTTGCTTTTTTAAAGAAATTTTCGGAATAATGTCATGTTCACTCTCAAGTTATCCAAATTATTTGGTCAGAGAATACTTTAGAAATGGATATGTAGCCCCAGGGTTTTGCTTGGTAAATAACCAATACTACCCTTCAGCTTTAGCACTTAGAAGGACATGAAAGTGTGACATTAACTGCGTATATATACTGTGGGTTCTAGAACGTAATGTCTCAATTAAAAAAAAAAATCTGATGCAGGGGTAGTACTGTCATAAATTACTTTCCATTCTTGTAAGCGAACACTATCTGAATTCCGTGCACTGACATTTGCATTACCGTTTTGTGTAAAATCATTATTTGATTCTGGGCATGTAGGAATATTAGGAAACGCAGTTGCCCCTGAAACACCGTCTTTGATCGAGGCAATTTCTTTGCGTAAATATTCTTGCGTATTATATAAAGTCTGTTGGAATATAGACATCAACGTATCTAGGGATAATGTATTGGTCATTACTGATTGTACAACATAATATTGCTAATATCTTTGCGATTGAGAACATGAAGAGGCATTGCCTAATGTAATATTATTAGTCCGATTATTATGTTGTGGTGGATTTGGTGAATCCATGAAACATTTCTGTTCTGTGGAATTTGATTAATAGATTCAGTATTCACGATAACATCCAATAGATTATCTTCTATCGGCACATTTTGTTGTGAATGAATCACTCGATTTGAAAAGCTTTCATATGCTTGATTGAGATTTTTAGCTTTAGATCTATTGTAGATTCCATTTTAAATATTATAACTATTATTACAAACGATGAATTATTTGTAATATAAGCAATTAATGATTCAACAAAGAGATGCTAGGGATGCAACAAATGTGAGGCTTTTAGTTGAAATCAATAAAGGTGCATCTATTTCATTTAAAAACCCTTATATATAAATGTATATACACGAAATTACCAAGCACATCAATGCAGTTGCGACATCATGTTTAAAAAACATGACCATAGACTCACTGAAAAGAAGGCTTAAATCTGAAAGTACATTGTGGCACACTTAACTGTTTAGTTGTCTAAGCAAATAAACCAGGACTCACAATAACGTTTTCAGAAAATGAGAAATATAATCACGCTAAATTAATATAATGCAACTGGGCAAAACGCTAGTTAGAATCGTTTTATCAGGACTCTTATACAATATAACATGATTGATGGAATTATAAAAAATAATACTTTCTCATAAATATATGAGATATTTCGTTAAAGTAATTTAGCTTTACTTTGGGCTCCATCTATTGTTACGGGCTTTGACGGTTCTCCATTTCACCCGACTAGCTCAAAAGGTAGCAAGACCCCAGCATAACTACGTAACAAATAAAAAGTGAAACAGGTGTTCGTTCCGGAGTACTAACAATGATAACCTACGCACTCGTATTAGATATTAGGCCACTTCATCTACACATCTTTGCTATCAAAAGAAAATAAAATGTTATTGTCTTGTAATTCAAGGGAGTTGTACTAATTAAATTGAAAAGCAAAAAAATGGCTACACACAAAAAAAATAATTTAAGCGAAATAATGGTTTATAAAAAAAAATCTTGTTTTACCTCGTTGAAGGGAGAATATTTATAAAAAAAAGTCGATTCCAAGCCAATTATGTTATCGGTAATTATCCAATATTGATAAAAAATAATCAACAATAATCAATACTTTAAAGATTATGCGGATTATCTCCAATTATTTTTTCCGCTTTACTTGTATATACCCTGCACCACTCCGTGGAAAAGGTTATATTAAGTTTGTGCGGATATTTGTAATTGCTAAACGGCAAATGCCACACCCACCTTCAATAAAGCGATCGATTCAGAATCAAAATATAAATCGATATAACTATGTCCGTGTGTTCTCCTATCTGTTCATTAAAATTTGTGCGCAAGCTACAGATCGCATATTTTGGGATATTTTGATTAAATTTGGTACAAGCACGTATATTGGCCCAAAGGGGAACCCTATTGAAAATGGAACAGATTGAACTATATTTAGAACCCCTTCCCATATGAGGTCCTATTATTTTTTTAAATATTTCGATTACATTTGGCACATGGATATGTATTGGCCCAAAAATAAACCCTTTTAAATATAGATAGGATCGTACCGATTTTAGAATTCCTCCCCATATAAAATTATTTTTTTTTATTTCATTAAACAAACAAAAAATTTAAAAATTTTCTGACATATATCATTTTTAAATTTTTGAAAATACAAGTAGATACAGAAAAATAAAATTTTTCATTATACCCTGTTTTTTCAAAGAAAAAATTTAATTGAATAATATTGTTTTTTGTTTATTATTTGCTACAATATTGTTTAGCAACTTAGGAGCTAGTAAACAGTTAGTGCGAAAATATATCAAGATTTTTTTAATATATATATTTTTCGATACAATTCCTAGGCCCATTCTTATATAATGGTAAAATAAAAGAGGTACAGAAGGTTAGCACAACGACGTAGTAAACAAGATGAACATGATAATTACAAAACTTAATTTTAGATAATGCGTTAAAGACTTCAGATTCAGAGAAATAAATGTTAGGGAAAATATTAAATGAATTGATAGGAAACGGATAATTATCAGACGGGATATTTGCGGATGAACAGAAATGTTCAAAATAATGAGCAATCATTCGAAGATTCCGAATTAGTATAGCACATTACTGCGGGAAATTCAACAAGTTTACGCTTAATATTCTCAAAAGAAAAGAAGTTTTTAGGGTTGCTGATTAAACTAGATCCTATAGAAGTGATATAATTAGAATAATAAAACTTATTCCAAGAATTAAAATCACTCCTAGCACGAGAGTATACCAAATAATAGGTGAGTAAGCCACTGCGTTTGTATTTTTTGAATAATCTACTTTTTAGTTGCGGACCATTTTTAAGTGTTTATTAAACCATCTCGGAGTTTGAGGAGACGGAAACGGACTTAAACGGTACGGATATAGAGATGGCAGATGACAGTAGATGACACAAAGATTTATCAATATTTTCATACTCCAAGTTCCAGTCTACATTGGACAGAATGACTCTAATAATATTGAAGTTGGCTTTGCTGAAATCAAGATAATTTTTGCGCACAACGTTCGTATGAATATTATCATGAAGTAGATTATTCACAGTGACTGACCAAGTAGAATGATGAAAAAGTTCAGGTAAGACAAAGGGGCAAACACGTGAGACCAAGCCGTTAGTGTCATTCATAAAAACCAAACTTGCAGCCGACACTGGAGGAACATCAGGACAATTAACAGAAGGGACAATGCTTCCATTAGATATTGAATTAAGTGTAACAGGCATAATCTCATTTCGGGAAACAGGAGGTTCTAACAGAATATCAGCCACAGGATCAGAGAGGGCATAAGTTTTAGGATGAGATGAGGCGTCAGCCGTGGGATCAGACGAGACAATCGGTGAAACCTGAAGAGCTAGAAGACGGTTAGTATTAGTGAAAATGTCACCACTATCCAAAAACTTGCAATTATTGAAGAGTGATTGATATTCTAGAAGCTTATCCATTGGCTTTTTCAACTCCTATATCAATAAACGCACGTTGCGTTTGTAGAATTCTACATCCGACAAGTAAAAACATTTTCGTTTTTACAGAATTATTTATATGAGCACCCTGCAACGAAAAAAGAATGTAGATAGTGAAAGAGAAAAATTATATTCATATATTAGATAAAAATACGATTCCCTTATTATTATTATATATTAGATAAAAATGTAGTTCACTTCACAATCAATTTACCACTATAATTATACAATATACTCAAAAAATTTTGATCACTTCGTATAGAAAGAGAATGAAAATCGTCAAAATAGACAGAGACTATGCAAAGCACGTCAATAACACACTATAGTTACCAGATGAAATATATCAAGTGGCGTAGAGTATTTAATGCAGAACCCCCAGCAGACAACATTACACATAATGGATTGAAACAGTACGCAAGTTTGACAACCTGGTATATAAACGAAACAATTTACAAACTACACACAACGGATTGAAACAAGCACGCAAATTGACAACCTAGTACATAAACGAAAGACAAGTGTGGTTTATTTCTAGACCTCTGTATCTTTCTTCTTGGTTTTAGGCATTCTGCTCTTAGACGTTTAATTTCCTCATTCCACCAGTAGTACGGAGTATTTCGTCTGCTAAATTTTCTCCTAGGCATTGAGGCATCGAATGCGTCTTTTGCTAGAGAGGATAGCTCATAGGCCATTTCTTCAGCTGTACGGGAATTTATTGCACGTGTGGTAATCACTTCGCCAGGTAATTCATTATCAAAGTTGGAGACCTTCCAGAATTGTTCTGTAGGTCTCTTGTTTTGATTATGTGCTTTCATGGCACTTATATTATAGAGTATTACTTGGTGGTCGCTATAAATGTAATCTTCGCTCACCCATCAAGAAACACTTCTAGTAAACGTACTGCTCACAAGGGTGATGTCAATGATGGACCCTGTTCCAGCTTTTCTGAAGGTGTCCGTATTGCCCGTGTTTGCTGTGTGGCATATTATGTACCCAATCCTTACTTTGTCCAAGTATCCCGTGTTGTTTAGCTGATTTTGACACTTTGACCTAGTTCCGTGAGCTCCGGATCAATTTTTATTTTTAGCAATATCTCGGCGTATGAAAACTGGCCTTTAGATTCGATTATAATTGCGTCTGGCCAAGGTTTGACAGGTTTTAGCTGTTTCTTCCTGTCTTGAGATAAAACTTTTACTCAAGGCTCTTTACCTTCCTATTTGTTTTTTCCACAACGATTTGGATCTCCATTTCTTTTTGGGCGCCTCCTTTTTGCTCTTCTTTGCCGGGTTGCCTCCTGCGGAATTTCCGTCTCTCGCCCGTTTTATAACGTTGACCTTCTGTTTAAGTACCGGAGACGTTTATGTTATCGTATTGTAAACTTTTACCCTTGCTGGTGTCCTTTTCATGAAGGATTACTAAGGATTTCACCAAGTCTCGCATAGGATGGCTTGCCTCCACCCATCATTTCTACGAGTTTCTGTATTTTTTAGCAGATTCATTCTGTGCACCAAGACAAAGTGAAAACGAATAAGGCCTTAAGTCTCGATTTGCACCTAGCTTGGCAGGCGATCGCACCGTTTTATCATTGGCTGGCTCCCTCTCCTTGGGAGTATTCTTTTCCGTCGATGTATTTGTCGAGTCGGGCGCTTGTTTCACCCCTGCTCCGCGAAGTGGCGTACGCCCTAATCCCATCTCTAGTTTTCCAAATAAAAGTTAGGGTTTAATAATAATATAAATACCAAAATAATAAAAGTAATAAGTAATAATATAACAATAAGTATCATAAGTAATAATATAATAACAAGTATCAGTTCGTGTCAGTTATATAATTTTTTTTTAACAATATATTACGTTTAAAAATTTTATAATTGATTTTAATACGTAAAAGTTATACCTTGTAAAAAGTATTCGTACATTATTGATAATATTTGCGGAGAGTGAGGATTTTCAATTTCTCTTATTTGGTTGGTGTAATCCATCATTTTTCTTTTTCTTTGTTTTCTTTTTTCTTCTTCTTTTTTTTTCTCTTTCTATATCATTTCTCTCATTATTATAAAAAATTTTTATTCCATTCTTGCTGTTAATTGTTAAGCAGTTACTCATATTAATATTATATCTCTGCTGTATATATATATATATATATATATATATAATATATTAACATCTGTTAGGATGGATTACATTTATTCGAATAGCAAGGAAACAAATCATGAGAGATTTTTGCTCTGTTGATTGTGCGATAGACCAGCCCATCTTAAATGTGCTGGTTTTAATAGTAGAGACTTTGATTACATTACAAACCGCACTAAAGTGCTTCGCAGGGCTTGCCATAATCGCTGCAAAATTGATGCAGATTTTCATAAAATATTTAAACAAACGCAAAGTGGTTTTTATGAGTTACGTTAGGATTTACAAAAGTTATCCGAAAAATTTTATAAATATCAGGATATGTTTAATAATTGCAAACTCTTTGAAAATCGTGTATTCGCTTCTAAACCTGATCCATCTTCTTGGGGATCTACTCTATCCTTGCAGGCTTCTCCGAACTTATTGCCTCTAGATTCTTCTAATTTAAACGTTCCTTCTCCATCTGAATCTTTAGCTTCTTTTGATAATGAATCTGTTGTCAATAATGTCGTTGGCCACTCTGACACTGCCACTGTCCCTAGTCCTGTTTCTGCTCATATAATTACTATTGATCTTCTATCCACTCCAAATGAATCGAGTAACACTACAAATGTATCTGTTGATGTTTCTTTGGTTGTAGAAAGTTGCAAGCATGATGGGCCTTCTACTTCTAAAAAAATTCTGATAGATCAATAACCAGGTGATCTATTTGTTGTTCCGCGTCATAAGGCTATTTTTGTATCACGTTTTACTTATAATACTACAGTTGAAACAATAAAAAATTATATTCAACGTAATGCACCTGAGATAAACTTCAATAAAATAAATATTTTTAAATTTAATACGACTCAAAAAAGAGATATATCTTCGTTTAAAATATTAGCTCCTTTATCATTTTTTGATTGCTTAATAAAAAAAAGTTTTGGGTTAATGCTGCGGTGCGCTGGAAAAAGAATTTGTTCCTAAAGTTAGTTTTAAGCCTCCTGTTATTTAATATTACCTAATACTGCTTCTAAATAGCTACATAATAACTTAATGATATTATATCAAAATGTCCGTGGTCTGAATAGCAAATTACATTATACACTGCTGTTATATAACATATTAACATCTGGGCTGTGATTACCATATTATAGTTTTTTCTGAAACTTGGTTAAAACCAGGGGTTAATGATGCTGAAAATTTTTCTGCCGATTTCGAAGTTTATAGGATTCTTCAACATCTTAAAGAGTTCTTCGATGAAATTTATGATTTAGGGTTGTTTCAATTAATTGATATCCTAAATTATAATAATAAACTTCTCGATCTAATTTTACTGAATGACACGAGAATTTTGATCAATCGAACGCTTCCTTTTATTTTAGCGGAGGATATGCATCATTCTACGCTGTTGAAGTATTGTACAGTCTAGAGTTATTTATAATAAAAACTTTAATTTTGTGGGAGCATTGTGTACATGAATTCTGTTTAGACATTTAATTATCGATATAATAATTTTGCCATATCTAGAAAAAGCTAGCACGCTTGGCAATTAGAATTTTGTTACTTTTCTCTGTGTAACCACCATTACCAATAGTTAATAATTAACAAATAGTAATAATTATATAATAATTGGAACACCCACAATTTGGTGACCCCGTCGTTATGGAGGACGGGGCGGCAGCTGCTACATTTTAACCACCACCACAAAGTGGTGAAATTTCTCGTGTTTCAATAAAATATCCTCCATTTGCTCAAGTCATAATTTATTGCCACAGTTATTACATCTGATAAAACTAAATACCATACCGTTGTGACGAGGAAAGTCGTCCCTCGTTTTCCCCGTCAACTAATTTCATATTAGAACAAATTGTAATATATATTTATAAGGTCTAGCATAGGAAACCTAGTACTAAAAGCAATATTGTAAATCTGGCTACCACTCGCTGCCACGTCATCGTGTACCGACCGAGTACTGTCGGGACACGATTCCAATAATTTCTAACGAGAAATAACGAGTTTAGGAATGTTGGCATATTTCTCGATCTCTTTTGCTAGCGGACTATCAAGGTGATCAGTCGTAAAACAAATCATTCAGCTACTGTAAGTATTGATCCACTTGAAAAAGTATAAAGGTACAGGACGAAAGTCTATACAGTGATATATATAAAGATGTAGTAACAAAGGTACAGGACGAAAGTCTGTACAGTGATATATATAAAGGTGTATGAACAAAGGTACAAGACGAAAGTCTGTACATTGAGATATATAAAGGTGTATGAACAAAGGTACAGGACGAAAGTCTGTACACTCCGTTTACATATATAAAGTGTGCGAGCTAGGGTACAGGACGTACCGTCTGTACATTTGCGCTAGAGACGAGTAGGACAGGGTGTACAACCTGTTAACAGTAGTGAGTGTGGCCAGAGTGGTAGGAGGAAGCATCAAAATATTGAGATTAGTACATAATTGCATATGTGGGTGCCGGTATAATTTTAGAGTTATAACAATAAAGATAAAAGAGATATCGGTTATAATAACTAGAACGTTTTCCTTTCTTTATTAAAAAAAATAAATGGACGAGGTACCCTTCGCCGACGGCTTAACCCGAGCGTAGCGGAGAAATCTCGTTACGTTTGGCGCCTGAGCAGGGATACTCGTCCCAAGGGAAACGTTTAGTTCGCTTATTGTGTAACAAAAAAAAAAAAAAAAGTGATATAAGATTAACATTGATATATGACATAAGATTAACAACAAGTTTTAATAAGTGCAGAAAGTACCGCAAATAATTTTTCTTAAAATGTTACTCAGTGCTCATCCTGCCGAGGAGTTAAAGGCACTCCTTACAATACAGGCGCATCATGAGGGAACTAAACCATCCTCTAATATGGCACCTTCTAATAAAGTATCCTCCTCCGATTCGGAGGAAGAGGATGCCAATACCTCCAGAAAAGCCTGAGTGGTTGTCACAAAACCCTCGGAGGCACATAAACGCAAGGTTAGGGAAACGGTGAGGAAATGGGGAATCATTTTTGGCGGCGGGCCAAACCCTTTTGAATTTTTAGAGCGAGTTGAGAAATGGCCGAAACGTATGGTCTAGAATTTTTGATGTTACCTGCGGGAATGCCACAATTTTTGCGCGATAAAGCGCTGGTTTGATTTAGAAACAACAATGAGCACTGGGATTTCTTAAAATTCTTTTTACCACCGCGGTATTTGGAGAGGGTGGAGGATGAGGTCAGGGCACGGAAACAACGGCCGCGTGAACCATTTAAAGACTTTGTCCTGGATATTCAGGCCAAAATGCGGCGAGGAGGAGAAATTAAACAGGATATACCGCAACCCTCTACCCGATTACCTCCGCTACATCCGTCGTAACGACTTTAAAAATTTGGCGGGAGATAGCGGGGGATTACGAGTGCATTCCCAAAGTAACTCAGCGAATGCCACCTCCTCGCGGAAACCATAGGCTGACGAATAACCGCCCGAGGGATATGTTCAATCCACAGACAGTATGCCACCGCTGTGCGAGTGATGGCCATATCGCACGGAATTGTAGAAACCCTCGACAACTGTTTTGTTGGGATTGCGGACGAATGGGCGAATTGTTGTCGTCGTCAACAACAAGGAAACGGCAATGGCCGAGTTCCCGCAACAAACCTCTACGGCCGAAAGGCGTACTTAAATTGCATGGACAATCGGCTATCTGCTAGCGTTCTTATTAATAGCGTCGAAATTTCGGCTATTGTTGATACTGCAGACGTACAAGAGAGCGAAGTGATAGAAATAACACTTGCCGATGGTTCACGCCGCAGTATAACGCAAGCGCTTACATGTACGGTTCAATTTGCCAACGTAATGCACAGTCTCAAATTCAGGGTCATGCCACGTCCTTGCGAGGACGTCATTCTGGGTTTTAGCTTCCTAGCAGCTTTTCAAGCAAAGCTCACCTGTGCAGGCGCATCTATTCAATTCAACCAGCCTTCCAAAATCGTTGAAAATGGACTCATTGCCCTGGAGCCAAAACGTGCATCTGGTTTGGTCAGAAGATTAACTCCATGCCATTCTGTCTGGATGCAAAGGTCAGACAGCAACGAAGTGAATGTACATAACACAGAGGCTCGGACTGTAGAGTCGAGCAAGCCACTAAAACAGTGCAATGACGATCAACCCAAAGCTCGGGCGAGAATGCCGTGCTCAACAAATCCTAATGTAACGCAAGATTCACCGTCGGTGAATCCCGACGTGACCCCTACTAGTTGTGTAGCCACTGCCCTAAATAAAAATTTTAACAATGACTTTTCACAACAACATACTGTCCGGACGTTAATGTCGCATAACAGCGTAGCGAGAGTACCTAGCACTGAGGTTTGGACGACAAAGTCGAGCAAGTGCCTAGTTCCAGGTAAAACATATCATCCCAAAACCGAGGTGAAAATGCCCAGCTCAGAAGTTCTTATGGTATCAAGTAGTTCACCGATCGAGAATTCCGATGGTACTCCTAGCTGTGTTAACAAGGTTTTATACTGTAATAAAGGTAGACTTTGTGTGAGTGAGGATCTGTAACATTATATGTCGCGCAACGCGCAACGTGTGAATCCAGCTGAGAAGCTTGGTATTTTAATGTTGCAGATAGTGAGACATTAACAAGACGAAGCTATGTTTTTAGTCTGATTTTTATTTTCAAATTTTATCACTTATTTACTAATTTACAAAGCTACCTTACACTAACAAAAATTCTATTGCTTACCTAGCTTAATTTTAATTTGGGTTATTGTATTGAAAAAGGAGAAGAAAGTTATTGACATAGTTACAATTTTAAAATTAAGGTCAGAAGAAGAATGAGAATAAAGAATACAATTACAATTTTTATTAAAGTTAAGGTCAGAAGAAAAATGAGAAATATAATTACAGTGTGTTAAGGTCAGTAAATGAATAATGATTATACAATATATTATACAATATAAATTGGCATAGGTGTGCATTATTTTATATGCACACTACAATACGCAAAAGAAATCAATAATTCAACACAACGTCGTACTGCCTGTTTGACATCTAATCAGTCCACAACTCAAGGGATTTTTAAAAAGTTGGCTGATCCTTGGTCCATCAGCACCCCACCCAGGACTGCTGAAGGAGACGTCGGCAGACATCAAACCCAGCATAACCACCACCAGCGGCACCTGCATGTGCAGAAACCCAGTAAATCAGCCGAAAACCAGCGACGGCCCCCATATCTTCACGGGTCGGCACAACATCAGCATTGTTATTGGGGACATCGTACCCAACCACACTAGAAGCCATATCCAGAACACACTTTTTACTATAATCAGCGCCAGCGCGATCATCAGCGAGCGAAAGGTTCTTGTTCAAAAAGCTTCATCAACCAACGAGACTCCAGAGACCTGGAACGCCTATTGTAATACTCGACGGCTACATACAATACCGTTGGTAGTATTATGGCAAATAGTACCACAGATAGAGGAGCTTCTTGAACAGCTGCCAAAGGGTCGAAGATATAAACGACGCTACATCCTCAAGGAAGGTACATTTAGGGTGGTATATATATACCAAATCTAGGAGACGCCACTCCATATCAACACCGAGGTCAGGATGCTACTCATAATACTTCTTTTTTTTATTTTCTTTCTTTTAATGTAACCAAATAATATGAATCTTAATTTCTGAATACTAATTAATTACAAACCTTATGTTCTTGTTTAAAACTGAAGTGTAAAAAAAAAGCCAATGTTTGTTATCCGAAGGGGGGAGGACGTGTGACGAGGAAAGTCGTCCCTCGTTTTCCCCGTCAACTAATTTCATATTAGAACAAATTGTAATATATATTTATAAGGTCTAGCATAGGAAACCTAGTACTAAAAGCAATATTGTAAATCTGGCTACCACTCGCTGCCACGTCATCGTGTACCGACCGAGTACTGTCGGGACACGATTCCAATAATTTCTAACGAGAAATAACGAGTTTAGGAATGTTGGCATATTTCTCGATCTCTTTTGCTAGCAGACTATCAAGGTGATCAGTCGTAAAACAAATCATTCAGCTACTGTAAGTATTGATCCACTTGAAAAAGTATAAAGGTACAGGACGAAAGTCTATACAGTGATATATATAAAGATGTAGTAACAAAGGTACAGGACGAAAGTCTGTACAGTGATATATATAAAGGTGTATGAACAAAGGCACAAGACGAAAGTCTGTACATTGAGATATATAAAGGTGTATGAACTAAGGTACAGGACGAAAGTCTGTACACTCCGTTTACATATATAAAGTGTGCGAGCTAGGGTACAGGACGTACCGTCTGTACATTTGCGCTAGAGACGAGTAGGACAGGGTGTACAACCTGTTAACAGTAGTGAGTGTGGCCAGAGTGGTAGGGGGAAGCATCAAAATATTGAGATTAGTACATAATTGCATATGTGGGTGCCGGTATAATTTTAGAGTTATAACAATAAAGATAAAAGAGATATCGGTTATAATAACTAGAACGTTTTCCTTTCTTTATTAAAAAAAAAAATGGACGAGATACCCTACGCCGACGGTTTAACCTGAGCGCAGCGCAGAAATCTCGTTACACCGTGGTGGCAGCAAGTGAAAGCAATATTTTGGCACAAATTAGTGACATTATATTAAAACCACCCGAAGAAGAAGTGTTTGCCACGTTAAAAACGCGTTTTATAGAGAGATTTTTTGATTCAGAACAAATGCGTACACGCAAATTGCTACAAGAACTGGAGTTGCGTTCGTTACAACTTTTTAGAGAAATGAGACATTTAGCCGATGCTGATGAACGACAATTTACTTAAGTCCCTATGGCTTAATAGACTATCTCAAAATGTTCGTTCTATAATATCTATAAGTAACGAAACATTGGATAAAGTAGCTGTCATGGCAGATAAAATAATTTAGGTTAGTGAGACACCTCACGTACAAGCTATTACAACAACAACACCAACAAATGTAGATATGTTAGCACAGCGAATTACTGATTTATTAAAAGAAATATGAGAATTAAAAACATCATTTATGTATAGAAGTCGATCTTATTCGAGAGGTAGGTAACAGTCTAAGTGATCTAATAGAGCCACGTCACCGCAAATTTGATAAAAATGCAAAGAAGTGTCGCCAGCCTTACGCAAAATCGTTAAACTAAATGGTCTGTCACCTAAGGCGGGCCGTGACAGACAAAATCAATAACGCTGATTACTTGTTACAGATATAAATATATTATTATTATTATTATATATACATAAAATTTTTAGTTGACACTGACGCTGAGGTAAGCATGATCCCTCAATCGAAACGTTTTAAAAAAAAGCAACAATTTACATCCGTACGCTGCTAAGAAATCACAAATCGATACTTACGGAGAAAAAACTGTAAAGCTTAACTTATATAGCAAATGTGTTTCAGCCAATCCTCGGAGCCGATTTTTTAACATATTTCAATCTGAGCATCAATTTATGTGAAAAAAAATTAGTTGATAATTTAACAAAGTTTTTTCCTGTTGTTCAGCTATTAATATTACAGGCGATGTATCTAAAATTTCAATTAATAATAATGACAAACCATTTCACGACATCCTTTTAGAGTTGTTTCAGAAAACTTGTAAGCACCTGCGACAAAGCACCAAGTGTCCCACCACATTGTTACGATGGGGCCACCGCCATTTTCAAAACCAAGACCCCTTGCGCCAGATATGCTTAAAATAGCAAAAGCAAAAATACAATCCCTGTTAGAGGCCGGTATATGTAGAGTCTCACGTAGTCCGTGGGCGAGTCCTTTACACATGGTTAAGAAAAGAAACCGAATTGGCGTCCATGCGGAGACTTTCGTCGTCTGAACAGTGTCACCGAACCAGACCGATACACGCTTCCACATTTACATGATTTTACGTACACATACATTATATATATATTTTCAACAATTGATTTAAAACGAGCATATTATCAAATACCGGTTGAGTCAGCACATATTGCTAAAACAGCTATAACAACTCCTTTTGGGTTGTATGAATTTCGGTTTTTATGTTTTGAGCTGCGTAGTGCAGGTCAAACTTTCCAACGATTAATGGACTACATTTTATTAGAATATGATTTTGCGTAGCCATAATTGGACGACATTTTAGTAGCATTAAAAACCAGGTACAACATCGCACATATTAAAAAAAGTTTTTTTAAAACTCGGCGAACACGGTCTGGTGATTAATCCATCAAAATGCAAATTAGGTAAATCAAAAGTAGTGTTTTTGGGCTATACAATAAATAGAGAAGGTATACGCCCACCACCTGAACGAGTTAAATCAATTCAAGAATTCAAATTACCAAAACGGGTATGCGAACTTAGACGATTTTTGGGAATGATTAACTTTTTTCGTAGATTCTTACCCAAAGTCGCTGAGTAGCAATGAACTTTGTTTGAACTTACTAAAGGCAAAAAAAAACACGATAAATCAAAAATTCAGTGGTCGAATGTTGCAATTAAATCATTTAAACGATGTAAAGAGGAGTTGTGCAAACCTACACTTTTGGTTTTTCCAAAGCCAGGTGCGCCACTGTCAGTCACCGTCGACGCGTCTAATATAGCTGTTGGAACAGTGCTTCAACAATACAATGGTGAACAGTGGGAAACACTGTCATTCTTTTTTGAACGATTATCAGCTGCACAATCTAAATACAGTGCGTACAACAAAGAGTTTTTGGCAGCTTATAAAGCGGTTAGATATTTTAGACATATCCTTGAAGTCCAAAACTTTTGTATTTGTACCGATCACAAACCATTGCAATTTGCCTTCAATCCAAAGTCAGAAAAGGCATCAGTTGCGCCATTTAGAGTTTTTAAGCCAATTCGCAACTGATATCCGGTACCTACCTGGTAAGCAGAATACGGTAGCTGGCGCTCTCTCACGTATCGAAGTGTTACACGTGTCAAATGAGATTGATTATAGACGATTAGCAGAAAGTCAAAAAAATGATATCGAACTATAACAATGAACAACGCGAAAACGAACTTTAAATTGATAGCAGTACCTGGTACCAAAACCGAAATATGGTATGATGTCAGTACGAGTAAGGCACGTCCATGGCCGACACGTGCAATTTAAAAGATTGCATTTGATGCTATTTGCTATTGGTACTCACAAAACAAGGAAGTTGGTTACAGTTAGATTTGTATGGTCAGACATTAACAAAGATTGCAGCATGTGGGTGAAACATTGTCTACCGTGCCAAAGAGAAAAAGTAGTCCATCATAATCGAGCGCCTATCGGTGCATATGGTCTGTCCAGTAAACTTTTTGAGCACATCAACA
Organism: Crataerina pallida; assembly: GCA_949710015.1. Taxonomy (NCBI): domain Eukaryota; kingdom Metazoa; phylum Arthropoda; class Insecta; order Diptera; family Hippoboscidae; genus Crataerina; species Crataerina pallida. The sequence continues at coordinate 14,972,335 of OX453290.1, forward strand.
TAGATGTAATAGACCCATTGCCACCTTGCAGAGGGTATCGTTATCGCTTGACTTGTGTAGATCGATTCTCCCGATGGGTTGAAGCGTATCCAACGGAAAATATTACTGCAGAAAACGTTGCATTCACTTTAATTTTTAATTGGATTTCTCGCTTTGGCGTGTCATTACGAATTAATACAGATAGAGAATACATCACGATCTATTTAATTCAAAGAACGTTTTTGTACGAAATAATTCAGTTCGTCGGCTACTTCAGGCTGCATACGAAAGACCTTTCCCTGTGTTGACACGCAAAGACAAATATTTTATGATTCAATTTGTCGGCTACATCAGGCTCTATACGAAGGACCTTTCCCTGTGTTGACACGCAAGACAAATATTTTAAAGTCCAAATTGGTGGTATATCGAACAAAATTTTCATCGATCATCTTAAACCTGCCTACATAGTAAATAAGAATCCTAACAACACAAGTACTAATGTCGATAACGCATCGCTGGTACAACCACACACGTATACCACAAGAGCTGGTCGAAAGGTTCGATTCAGAGTTCCTACTTTACCAAAGGGGGAGTAGTGTGGCAGCATTGTGTACATGAATTCTGTTTAGACCTTTAAATATCGATATAATAATTTTGCTATGTCTTGTCACGCTTGGCAATTATAATATTGTTACTTTTCTCTGTGTAAGATATCTCACCAATAGTTAATAATTAATAAATAGTAATAATTATATAATAACTAAAACACCCACAACCTCAATAAGACTAATTATAATAAAATCAAAAGTATTTTATCAGCGTCTGTCTGTAACTTTATTGTCGATGTATACAATATAGATAAATTGTTGTCTGTTATATAAGATATACTTCTGTCTGCGACTTCTGAGTCTATACCTTTAAAAAATGACTATAATTCCATGAAATGTCCAGTCTGGTTTAACCAAAACTTAAGAATGGTCCGGAATAAAAAAAGCAGATTATTTAAAAAGTACAAACGCAGCGGTCTGATTATGTATTATATTCAAAAGCAAGGCATGATTTTAAAGTATTTAATAAATCGTGTTATTCTAATTATATATGGTCTATGGGATACAAATTGATTAATAATCCTAAAAAATTCTTTTGGTTTGTTAACTCTAAACGCAAAGTTGCTGGCTTTCCGGTAATAATGCGATATAACAACTTGGAATCTTTAAATATTCAGTAGATATCTAACATGTTTACCGATTTTTTTGAAAAATCCTACTCGCCTGAAAGCGTACCAAGTGATAACTATTTATACGATTTAAAATCATATGACCTGTTTCCTCCCATTCAGTTGTCTGAAACGGAAGTCCTAGATAAGTTAAAGACGGTTAAGTTGTGTTATTTCCCCGGCTCTGACGGTGTTCCTTCTTGTATACTGCGGTATTGTGTGGATTTATTATATGTTCCTTTAACTAACCTTCTCAATGCATGCCTCAGAAAAGGCTATTTCCCACTACGTTGGAAAAGTAGCTTTATTATTCCACTTTATAAGAATGGACCTAAAAATTTTATCAATAACGTCTAAACACGTTCAGGGGAGTACCTCAAGGATCGGTACTGGGGCCTCTTCTGTTTTCACTCTATATAAATGATCTGCCAAGCTGTATAACACACTGCAAAGTTCATATGTATGCTGACGATGTCCAGTTGTACTTTGCTGGAAAGTATGAAAATATTCCTGAATGTATTATTAAAATAAATGAAGATTTGGCAGCCGTAAGTACATGGGCATCAAACAACACGTTGGCACTTAATTGCAGCAAGTTTAAATTTCTGCAAATTAATAAAAGAAGCTTATCTCCCAATCAAAACCTGAATATTGTACTAAATAACGAAGCTATTCAACAGGTTAAGGTGTCCACAACTTTAGGTATATTGATTGATGATTCGCTAAATTGGGAAAAGCACATTTCCCATATTTCCTATACATATTAGAGCGTTGTTAGCGAAAACATATCTGCTGCCAACTTTATTATACGGATGTGAGACTTTCTGTTTTTGCGGTTCAGTGGCTATGCATCGGCTAAAAGTGGCCATAAATAATATTGTTCGATATGTTTATGGATTAAAGAGATGGGAACGTATCTCAGGCCATGTTCAACATTTCCTTGGTCTAAGCATAGATCATTTTTTGCAACAGAAGGCCTTAATATTTCTTCACGCGATAATCTACACAAAAAAACCTACGTATCTGTATGATGTGTTGAGTTTTGCAAGCAGTAATAGAGGGAAAAAAATTATCCAAATAAGACACTACTCCTCCTGGTTCCAAAGGCAATATTTTATAAATTGCATTAAATTATGGAATGCTTTACCTGGTCATATACAGACAACATGTAATCGGAAGCTATTCAAAAAACATCTAACCCTGCTTTACAACTAATTACAAACTATAACTATTAATATCATGACAGAAACACTAGCTCATCACAGTTATATACTTGCATTTTATCAGTACATACATATACACTTTAAATATATGCTTACATACAAACTTATATATACAACAACATACATTAGTTTCATGAGTTCTATATATATTGTTTTATATATTTTACGTTAATGCCCAAAATTGCATTAATTGCCATTAATTTGAATTGTATTCATGTACAAATGTTTATATTAATATATAGTAAGTTATATATTACATGCACAACTGTTGAATTGTATATTATACACACCTATACTATAATAATAAGGCATAAGCCCTGTTGTATAGGTGAAAGCAAATCGTAAAAATAAAACAAAATAAAATAAATAACTATCGTGGTATTGCTAAACTTAGTGCCTTGCCAAAGCTATTCGAACTAATAATTACTAAAAGACTTACTCCAATAATTAAATCTATTATTTCCCCTTATCAACACGGCTTCGTTAAGAGTAAATCGACTTCTACAAATCTTTTTGAATTAACATGTTATATATTTCAGGGTTTTTCTGAACACATGCAAACTGACGTAGTTTATACGGACTTCTCCAAAGCTTTCGATAAAGTTGATCATCATCTTTTAATTCTCAGACTTAAATTGTTTGGCTTTAGCAACAGTATGTTAGCTTGGTTTCGCAATTACCTTACCTGTCGTTCGCAAAAAGTATTTTTTAAATCTTGTTTATCACGCGAAATTTCTGAGTCTTCTGGAGTCATCTTGGTCTTCTACTTTTCTTACGTTTTTTAAATGACCTTCCAAATTGTATTAAATTTTCTCGCGTTCTTATGTACGCTGACGATGTAAAAATCTTTATGTCCCTCAATTCTTTTGAATATTCTTCTTACTTATAGTCTGACTTATGTAGTCTGTCCGATTGGTGCAATGTTAATGGCATGTTTTTAAATTTAAGCAAATGTAAAAAGTTAACGTTCTCTGGTCCGATTATCTGCGTACATTCTATTCAATAAACAATCATGTGCTAGAGAATGTATCCAGTTTCAATGATTTAGGTGTTATTTTAGATTCTAAGCTTCGTACTACATATTGAATATTCTGTTAACAAGGCGAAATCTGTTCTTGGTTTTATAAAGAGATAGTCAATGGAATTTAATAATCTTTATGGTACCAAGAGGTTATGTACGTCGCTTGTTAGGCCTGTCCTAGAATACTTAGTTGTTGTATGGGTACCTACTTACAGAATTTATGTTGACAGCATTGAATCAGTTCAAAAAAATTTTTTACTTTTTGCGCTTCGTGGTCTGGGTTGGAATCCTGATGTGCGTTTACCAAGCTATAATGACAGATTAATGCTGATTAACTTACCTACATTGGAAAAAAGACGTGATATGTTAGGAGTTACTTTTATTGCTAAAATTATTAAAGGCGATATTTGCTCTCCATCTTTATTGGAATTAATTTCTTTTAATATCCCCTCTCGTTTTTTCGAGGCACTATGTACCCTTGAAACTATGTCACTGCCGCACAAATTATCTACTTTATAGTCTGTTTCGGGTATTATGTAAAATGTTTAACGAATATTACGTTGTTTTTGATTGATTCGATACAATTTCCAATATAAGATATAAGGTGCTTCCTAACTGATACTTTACACTTTACACCTTACACAAAATTGTTGTAAACATATACAATACTTACATATTATTGTAAACATATCATAAACATAACACATTGTTGTAACATATAACATATCTTGCATATATATTGTTGTAAACATATCTTAGACTGTAATTTTGTATTGCTTTTCCCTTTAACCTATGGGATGATAGGTCTAAGTTTACATTAGTTTTAGCCTTAGTCTCTATTGCTGTTTCGGCGATTGTTGTTGTTGTTGTTGTTGCGGTGCTGCTTCTTATGCTTTTTTCAGATATTAATCTTTTTTGATTTAAGTTTAGTTGGCTGTTATCAAAATTGTAGCTAACTTAAAAAATGAAAATAAATAAATAAATAGTAATAATAATAATAATAGTAATAATCTGATATGTGTATGCATTTTCTACGTATGTGATGTACTTGTTACAGTCATATGCGTGCGGAATGTATACTCACTTCTACAGCAGTCCTTATCTTGTAAATGTAATGTAAATGTAAATGTAAATGTATGTGACTGTAATATTATATTCTTATATTGTACTGTAATATTTTTTTATTTTACTTCTATATATATGTAGGATCACTACATATATATGTAGGATCACTGTAGTGATCCTTTTGAGATAATGAATACTTTTATTCAAATTAATTTTAAATACAAATTACATCTTAATTTGATTACGAAATTAATATCAATTACAATCAATTCAGTTTTTAAGTAGAAGTTCAAATGTTTGATTGAATTACGGAATTAATATAACTTGAAAATTAATAGGTCTACTGAATTCCACGTTTTTACTTTTTCTTCGTCCACTTCACCACTCAAATCGTCCTACTTGTTATACATAAAAAGAAGAACCGCTACCTTCCACATCTTAAAGATGAGAGATCACGACATATTATTGTGTATCACATCTCTGTTTCACTTAAATCCTACATCTCGGCCATTTCTGACTCATCTTCAGCCCCTGAAGATTAAAAAACAAATACATCATCGGTTTTTTCTGACTAGCGCTGCATTTTATCTGCACTAGTGGATGTAACCCTTGCACCGTCTCCATTAGCCGTGCGCTCTACTCCATATCTATCAAAACCTTTAACTCGAATAACACTTATTGTGCTAGTTAACAACTTAAATGGTGACATTTAACATTTAACATGTAAAAACCATTTTTCAGGATCGTCTAATGTAAGCTTGGTAAGACTGGATATAATTATAGAAGTTAATCTTTCGACTTGCCCATTACCTCTTGGCAGGCCAGCTGTAATAGAGCAATGTTTTATATTATGGGCTTCGCAATACTCATGAAAACTATTGGCTTGGAAAGCTCCACCTTTATCAGTAATGACACGAGCAACAACAATTTCATAATTTTTATTAACTTCTTCTGTACTCAAAGACTTAGTTGGAAATAGCCAACAAAATTTTGTAAACCCATCTATTATTGACAAAATATATTTGTAACCTTTTTTAGTTGTTGTAAGCGGTCCAAGATGATGATGAGTTTCCAATGGCATATCACCCTTTCGAATTGGATAAAAAAAAGATTCTCGTTGGCCCGATTTACGTTCAGCTAAGATACATTTCACACAATTAGCAATACAGGCATCGATTCTTTTCTTTAAATCAGTTATATAAAATTCCTTTTGAATGACATCTTCCATTTTTCTGTGATGAAAATGACCCTGCTCATGAATTTGACGAATAAGATTGGTTTTCACCTTATTTGGAACAACATATAAGAATTTGTTTTGTAAATTTTTATATAAAATGCCATGATGCATTATATAATCATTATAAGGACCGTTTTTCAATAACTTAATAATTGCATTTAACTGTTCATCTTTTCGTTGGGCTTCTTTAATTTTGTGAAGAACATCGCTTTCAACTCTCGCACACAAGCATAGAGAATTTCGGCTGAGCGCGTCCGCATGTGATATTTTTGAACCATGTCTATGTTCTACTTCGTAATCATACTTCTCTAACAATAATGACCAACGCGCTATTCTTGTAACCAAATCTCGTTTTTAAGCGTCATTTCAAATGCCTTGCAATCAGTAGCAAGTTTGAAACGCTGCCCCAATAAATATACACGAAATTTTTTAACTGCTTTTACTACTGCTAAAACCTCAAGTTCGTAGCTGGTATACTTTTGTTCAGCTTCAGAAGTCTTCTTACTAAAATAATATACAGGATGTAATTTTTCATCTTCTCATTGCAACAAAATCGCTCCAAATCCAAATTTACACGAATCAGTATGCAATTCGGTAGGCAAACCATACTCAAAAATTTTCAAAATTAGTTTACTAGTAAGTGCTTGTTTTAATTGGTTAAATGCACTAACATGTTGTTCTTGGAAATGAAACTTAGCGTCCTTTTTTAATAAGTCGCTCAAAGGCCTAACGATCAACGAGTGATTTAATATGAACTTACGAAAATAATTTGTAAGAAAATCGCTAACTGCTTTAGTTTTGGATGGTGATGACAACAGTCTACCTTCACTAATTACAAGGCCCAAATATTCTATTTCATCTTTCAAAATTTGACACTTCTTCCACTTTATGTGTAACCCATATTCTCCCGCTACTTTCAATACCGTTTTCAATCGAACCAAACCTTCTTCAATACATGATGCAGGAACAACTATATCATCCATGTAAATCACCACCAAACCTTTTTTTATAAGATCTCGTAAGACATAATTAATATAATTTTGAAACACACATGGGGAATTACATGACCCAAACGGTACATGTAAAAATTCGAATTGATCATCATTCGTTACGAAAGCAGTAAATTTTCTACTTTCCGGCTCGATACTGGCGTGAAAAAATCCATTCTCCAAATCTAGAGTGGAAAACCAACAATCATTCAATCTGATCTTCTATAACAGTTATAGGATATCTATCTTTGTGAATTTTCTTGTTAACTGTTTTTCTTAAATCTACACAAAGGTGAGTCCTTTTTCTTAACCAATACCACAGGATTTGAATAGTCGGACACACTTTCTTGAATTATACCTTTTCGCAGCCATTCACCTATTTGCTGTGAAATAATTCGTTGCCCGTGTGATGGAAACCGTCTTGGGGTCTGATAAACAGGGCAATCGTCAATTGGAGTGATTTTCATTTATATTGGCGTATCAGTATAATCTTTGAGGTTGTAAGCTTGTATAATATTGTGAATTGTAGTTTGAACATTAAGTTTTAGATGTGAAAGATCAGGTAGATCGTTGCTTATAATGTCCTCAACTTGTATTCTTGTTAAAAAACATTGTTGATCTTCTTCGTTTTTATTATTTATTTCTGAACTTTCTAGTAAATTTTCATGTTTCCATATCGTAATTTTACCATTTTCAATTTTGACCACTGCTTCACGTAAAAAATTTAGTCCAAGTATAAAATCTAGTTGCATATAAAAATGATCAATAACGTAAACTTTGATGTTTTCGAAAATATCAAGACCAATTTGTATTTTGTATTTTATTATTTGTATTTTGGTTAAAAATGATGCTTTAGTTTTAACTTTTGCTCCCAAACTTATTATTGTAGTTGGCGGTTTATTGCAGTATTGTTGAACGTTGATACGGCAAGCATAAGAACTTTTAATAATGCAAACATCGCTGCCCGTATCAAGCAGATCATCAATTCCAAACTCGTTAATTTTTACTGGAACGTACATATCATTGCTAGTTGTCGTAAGTAAATTAAAATTTGCAGTTCGTTTACTGGAACAATTGCTACTTTTGTGTCCAAACTTGTTGCATTTAAAGCATTTAGGGCCTTTGATTGGAACAATTGCTACTTTTGTGTCCAAACTTGTTGCATTTAAAGCATTTAGGGCCTTTCTCTTTATCAGGACAAGCATAAAATGCGTGATCTTTCGCAACGCAATTGTAACAATGTGCGTTAGTTTTATTCTGGAAACAATTTGTTCGATTAGTAATGCCTTTATTTTTGTTTTCTACCTGTACGACCTTTTCTTGTTCACTTATAGATTTTTGTTGACAAATTTTTTCATAAATTAACAATTTTTTTTAAGTTAATGTTTTACATCCATATAAAAGCATTTTATGATTTGTATCATTTGTTCCTTCGATAACATAATAAATAACTGATAATTGTTCTATTTCAGCTTGTTCCGCTATATCTATCATCGCATACAGAATTCACGCAACGATTCGTTCCGTTTTTTCCCCCTCTTTTTTAAAAGATGTACATCAGCACTATTTAATGTAGGTGAAAATTCTCGCTTGAGGGCGTTTTTCAAATCAATGTAATTTTTAGGTTTTGCTTCACATTCAATAAATAGTTTAGTTTCACCACTAAGAGATCGTTTGCAGAACACAAATTTTTGTAGATCATCCAGATGGAACACCTCTGCATACTCTTCAAATTCGATTAGTCATTTTGTAACATTTAACTTCTTTCGCCCGTATATTTTCGCACAAATCTTGTTGTTTCGCGAATACGCGTAGAACTGCTTTGAAGGTCACCTTGAAAGTCAACCGCCATGTTGCTGCTTTGGCGATACCTTCTTGCGCTCATTTTTAATTTATTTAATTGAACTTCAACTTTAACTTTTCAAATTTTAGTTTTAATTATCAACTTTAATTTAGAATTATTTTTCAATCGTCAACTTTGTCCACCAAGTTTTATGTATATCCGTAAATTTATTCTTAAAGTTTTTCCACAATCTGTGAGTTTATTCATCGAGTTTTATCTCAATCCAATTTTGTGAGATCTTGCTTTTGAGATAATGAATATTTTTATTCAAATTAATTTTAAATACAAATTACATCTTAATTTGATTACGAAATTAATATCAATTACAATCAATTCAGTTTTTAAGTAGAAGTTCAAATGTTTGATTTAATTACGGAATTAATATAATAACTTGAAAATTAATAGATCTACTGAATTCCACGCTTTTACTTTTTCTACGTCCACTTCACCGCTCAAATCGTCCTACTTGTTATACATAAAAAAAAAGAACCGCTACCTTCCACATTTTAGAGATGAGAGATCACGACATATTATTGTGTATCACATCTCTGTTTCACTTAAATCCCACATATATATATATTTTTTTGTAACGTCTAATTAATGTAATTCCTTTTTACTTCTAATTAATAATTAATATTAATTTTAATTAAATTATAATTTTATTCAAGTTAACTTATTTTTAAGCAATATTATTAATTATTTTTAGTTTAAGTTCTCTTAGTTATTCCAGTAAGTTTCAGCGGCTGTTGTTGCAATGGGTGTTGTTATTGTTGGTGTTGTGGAAGCTGGTTCTGGTTATTTTTAAGTTTACTTTACTGATTATTATATAGTTTTAAGCATTATATTTATTTATTGTTATTACTTGTTCTTGTTTACGTTGGCTGATTTCAATGTAGCCAACTACTTTATAATTAATACAAATACAAATAATAACAAGATAGAAAAGTTCGGTTAAGACCGACTAGTCCTCTAAAAAATAAGTTCCTATTGTCATATTTATCTATATGACTATCTTATGTACTTACGCAAATAGTGTTTTTTTTTTAAATTATAGGCGTTTGCGATATTCAATCACGCCCATTTTTGGCACAGTGTTGGATAATGGTACCCCTTGTATATACCGAATTTCAACTTGATAGGCATAGTATTGTGCGATATATAATTTTTTAGAGGTACAATTTTTTTGAGGAATGTTGAGGTTTTCGTTTATTGTGGGCGTATCTCTTAACCGATTTTGCCCAATTTCCATACGGAACAGTTACGCATACTAAGAATAAGTATGTAAAGTTTCAATTTTATATCTCAAAAATTACGACTGTGAGTGTGCCAACAACAGACGGACACACGGACGGTTATGTCTCAAACGATTTCTCTTATCATGCTGATTAAAAATATATGTGGTTTGTGGGGTCTCCGAGGCTTTCTTCGATGTATTGTAAACGGATGATCAAAATGAATATACCCTCTTCCCTAAGGTGGAGGGTATAAAAATAATAAATAATGGAAATAAAGTAACACTGACTCTTAGTTTTGCAAACAAGTAAAAAAACTAAATTTGTATATACACCCATTCCTCGTTTTACACGGTAAATACGTTCCGGACAAAACCGTGTATTTCGAAAAAATAATTTTTATATGGAAAAACCATGTAAAACGAAAACGATTATAAATAAGCCTTTTTTAGACTTTTATTGAATACAAAATATAACTAATACACATAATAAAATAGGAAAATATTATTTAAATTATAGAAAACATAAAAACTTAAATTTAAAATTTATTTGTAAAATGAAAAAAAAAAAAACAAGTATTTCATAGAAAAAAAATATTGTATTTCATTTAAATAAAAAAATTTTGGGAATGTAACTATAAATAAAATTTATTTTCCTAATTTTAATCAAACTTAATTACTATCACTTTCAACAATGAGTCTTCTTTTACGAATGATAATATAATATCAGATTCATATTTATTCATATTCATAAAAATCATTGGTAAACATAACAGCTAATGGAAGTATAATAAAAGCGATAAGAATATCTTATAATTAACGCAGGAGAAGCAGCAACAACAACAACATCCGCAGCAACTCTGGTTGTGGTTCATTAGTTCTGCATCTAGTTCACTAGTTTTTAAAGACTATACAATTTAGGGATAGTATGTTAATAAACAGTATTATGAAGTGTAAAAATAAATTACATAATATTAGGCATACAATACAAGCTATAACATACTAGAGTTAAAGAGATACTTAAGAATATAGATAAATAAATAACAATGTTAAACATTACAAAAGCTTAAATTTATTACTAAACTAAGGAACTTAAATTAGAGAGGTGGATGAATAGTTTGGCAACTATCTATTTAATATAATTCTTTTAATGCATTGGATCAACCGCGAGATCGAACGAGTTTGAGTATTTATTAAATAGTCCACTTAGAACCCGAAACGAACTAAACAGCTCATAGTTGGTGCGGCATTGAGGTAGCCCTAATGGCACAAAATGCCTTGAGTTGGTATATTCAGTGTGACCACGCCCAGTAGAGGAGAGGGCACTTCACTTAGCAGAACTGCTATGAAGGAAACCCCCAACATCTGTCTTCTCCTCTCAAGTGTAGGGAGACCAATTATATTGAGGCCATTTTCATATGAGGGCAAGGGAAGTGAAGGATCCCAAGCTAGACCACTCAGTGCAAATCGTAAGAAGTTACGTTAAACCGATTCAATAAGGTCAACGTAAAATCTATAGCTGGGTATCCAGACGACGACTGAATATTCCAGTGTGGGTCTAACCTGGGACGTAAACAGACGTTTGGAAACATAGGGGTCATTAAACTCTTTGGACCAGCGTTTAATGAAACCCAACAAGGATCTAACTTTGTTGACAGATGATACGATATGATTGTTAAACTTCAATTTCGGATCAAAGACAACACCCAAGTCATTATAACAAGACACATTTTCAAGGACATGATTATTAACAGAATAAGATGAGTACTGATAGTTTATCCACCCAAATGACATCTTTTTGCACTTATTTAAGTTCAAGCGCATACAATTTAAGTCACACCATGATACCAAGTTTGTAAGGTCCGATTGTAATAAATTTGTATCGTCCAAAGAGTTTAAGGAGAGAAAGAGTTTAACGTCATCTGCAAACATTAAGATTTGAGAGTATTGTATACATGATGGAAGGTCATTTAGGAAAATAGTAAATAGTAAAGGCCCTAAGTGGCTACCCTGAGGAACCCCCGATGAGAAATAAGGCGAGAATAGGTGGATTTAAACAAGACTTGTTGAGTACGGCCAGTCAAATAACTACGAATCAAGGAGATTAAGATTTCCGAAAATCCAATGCGTTGCAGTTTAAATAGCAAAAGATCATGATGAACACTATCAAACGCTTTAGTGAAGTCTGTATAAATGACATCAGTTTGTTTGTGATGAGAATAAGCATTAAAAATGTAATTACTAAACTCCAACAAGTTAGTTGATGTTGATTTACCACGGCAAAAGCCGTGTTGACAATGAGAAATAAGTGACCTTATTGATGGCGTTAGTCTCTTGGTAATAAGACATTCAAATAATTTAGGCAGCACACTTAATTTGGCAATACCTCTTTAATTCACTATGGAGTTTCTAGAACCATTTTTATATATGGGAATAATGAAGCTATTTTTCCAAATAGAAGGAAAGTATCCTTTTTCTAAACAGTTGTTGAAAATTTTGGTTATCGGACCGCACAACAACGGAGAATGGCCGAAGGAACACCATCTGGACCTGGGCTGTTACATAATTTAAGACTGGATAGGGCTATGAAGACTTCATTTTCAGAGAAGGACACCGATGGAAAGATGTCGAACGAACTAATTGGAAAGGGATAGTCAATATTACTAACATTAGAAGTAGAATATGATTTTTCAAAATGGTCGGCAAAAAGGTTAGATATCTCTAATATATTCGATGTACTCATCTGCCACAAAAATTAAGCTCCAAACTTGAAATTTGGTATGTACATCTATAAATATTAGTTTCATCGATATGCCAAAAATGGGCGTATTCGGATTACAGACATGCCCACAATTAATGAAATTCTTTATATCTGCCACAAAAAATGACCTAGGAATTTGAAATTTTATATTCGATTACGCAGTTATCAAAAATGGGCATGGTCGGATACAGATATGTGTTTGTTATTGTTTTTGTTATGTGTAACAACGGAATTAATTTATATATGCAAATGAATGTGGTGTGAAATGATAATTGAGTTTATTCTCCAAAACATTTGCACAGCAATTAAGGATCACGCTGGGAATAAGTAAATCCAATGATCTCACTGCATGGTTAAGTACGATCAGATTTCGTCCACTATAGCGTTGCTCTCGAAAAAAAATAATAAAAAATAAAAGGAAGGAACTCACCGTGAGCAACCCCTTTTTTTGCGTCAATTTCGAGATATTGAGCTGAAATTTTGTACACAATCAAAAAATCTATTTATCTACCAAAACTTGAAAAACATAGTTCTGAAAATTGGCGTGGTCGGTTAAAAATTATATAATAATTAGCCTATGAACTTGAAATTTAGTGCACATATTTATGAATATCCCTATTCAAAAACGAGTTATTATAGTAGGACAGGCATTCTTAACACATTGCCATAATTCAGGGGAATTGCTCATACACCAACACAATCTGCTTGGACTAATTTTCTCACCAGTAAGTTCCTCTATTAATTGTCGTTCGCTTATAAATTTGGGGCATTTTACAAGTATATGTTCAGCCGCGCCTTTTACATTAATGCATGTTGGGCATCAGGGTTCGGATAGAGCTCTAATTTTCTCTATACTTTCGCGCATTGGTTTGACGTATTAGAGTAAGTTGCACTGATAAGGACGCCAACAGCCTTCACTGCCAGTATCACATCAGACTTAGATAAAGCAGATTATAAATAAAACACAAGCACAAAATCGTGCAAATCGGATGATATCTCAGGGACAAGAGTATAAAAAAACCCACCCTTGCTTTGTGAGGCAGATCTAAATCAATCATTCCACCAGCCCCTCAGGGCTGACCTCATAGCGCTAAGAGCGTCACCAAACGTAAAACCAACATGTGAAACTTGACCAAGGGTAACAGTTTCTTCATTAAAACTTACACCAGAGTGACTCGGAACCCATCAGTAAAACAGGAAGAATTGATCATATTAATAATATTAGCAACAAGAAAGTTGCACGAATCCTGATGCTTTAAAACAGTACAAGCATTAAACTGTCTGTAAAAATAATATGTTTTTAAAATTGTTCTGGACAGACGTTTCAACAGATACAAAAAAGCTTACCACTTAAAGAAGACACTTTACGCATAATCCTAAACAAATGGAATCTTTTAAACACAATATTGAATATTGCGCGAAACGTAAACGCAATTTTCTAAAATTTTGTACTATCATTCGCCTATATTCCGTAGAAATTCCCCTTGCATCTAATGAAGAGTTCTTTAACTCAAGAGAGCAAAACAAGAAAAGCTCTTTGTTTGCTTTGCGTCAAAAATTACTTTTACTAAAAGTAGTCTTATGTTCTGTTATTTACAACGAACAAAAATAACTACTATACATAATATATTTTCAAGGTTAGTTTTTATTATTCAACAATGAATATAAATTTTTTTAGGAATCCGTGATTAACAGGGGGCGATAAGGGTGTTATTTTTGAACTGCTCAAGGATTTACTTAGCTCATAGTAGCACCTCCATTCTGACGTTGTTGGAGACAAGCTAGGTAATATTTATAGATGTACATACCAAATTTTAAATTTATAACTCAATTTTTTGTGGGCGTGGCTCTTGACCGATTTTACCCATTTTAAATAGCGATCTGCGTGCAGAAACTAAAAGTGTCTGTACAAAATTTCAGCTCAATATCTTAAAATTCTCGCCCGTGAGAGTGCCAACAACAGACGGACACACGCACACACGGACCTACATGTCTAAATCGGCTCAGATTTTGGCGCTGATCAAGAATATATATATACATTGTAGGGTCTCTGGCGCCTCCTTCTAGGTGTTGCAAACGGAAGAAAAAACTTACCTCATCACCGAGGTGGAGGGTATAAAAACACTTTTAATATTTGTAATTGAAGTTGGGGGTCTTAAAAAAAATTCGTTTCATTGATGATCAATTACACAGGTTTAAGACCTATTGTTATACGAGTACTTACAAAGAAGAACACCTTCACATATTTACGTAATATTTAAAAACAATTCATTACATAGAATGCTTTACTTTTGTTTTCACCATTTTCGTTTTTGTTAAATTTTCTTTAGATTAAATTGTTATAACACTTCATTTAAAAAGAAATTTTTTGAACATTGTAAAACAATAAGTATAAACTAATTTTAGTTTAAGTTTAAGTTATATGATGTAATAGGCCGTAATAAATAAATAAATAATTGCCGTAACTAAATAAATAAATAAAAGGGGGGCAACGTGTTTTTACCATATGGTAAGTTTTACAGTAAGTCTCTAACGTAGTTCAATGTGATTTATTCTTTGTTTATAAAACGGAAAAATGAAATGAAAGTGCTTACAGCAACAATTAAATAATTTAGTCCTATGTGTGGCATACCTTTTAATTTTAATTCTCAATACTTGGGTGTACAATGAAAAATCGCTTTTAATCAGCTCATAATTTGTTGTGGGTATACAATAAATATAATTGAATTGTACAAATAACTATAGAAGCTTACACGCCTCAAAAAAGTAATCTTTCTTTCTTGCACATTTTCTTATTTTCGTTTTCGTTTTGCCAAACAAGTACTTATACTATTATTTTTTTAGAAATCAAACAATTAAGGTGAACTTATGATTTTGAATTTGACAGCTGCAGTTGACTCTAATTGATATGAATTGGCATAAAGAGACGTTAAATAAATAATTTTGAGTTATTGGAATGGGCCGATATAAAACGAATATTATTGTGGTAGAGTGTTTCGGTATAAGGATCTAAAAAATTAAAACAGAAAAAAACAGAAAAAGTTCCGAGTCTATATATCTTTCCCTTCGTATATTGATAAATACTGCAATGCCCAATTGTGCAATAAATTTTTTTAGTTTGCGAATTTTCTAAGGTAACTCTACAAAGCTTCAGTCCGATTATTTGGCCAAATCTCATATACTCTCCACATCTACACATAAATAGTAGGCATGGCAAATACATGATTTAGCCCTCATCAACTTAAAAATCGAGTGTTACGTTGGTTTTTTGTAAATTGTGAACGTGTCTGTTATTCGACCAGTTTAGTTCATATAAGAATAGGGTAATTAGAAATACGTATACTAAATTTCAATTTCATAGGTAAATTTTTGTAGCATAAATGGCGGGTCTGTTATATGACCACGCTCGTTTGCAAGTAATGATGAATGAGGTAATTATAGATAATTCCTAACGTCATAGATCAATTTTTATGGTAGAGAAATATTTTTTGTCGATTATGGGCGTGGTTCTTAACCGATTTTGCCCATTCTCTGCGTGCAGAAAATAAAAGTGCCTGTAAAAAATTTCCGTTTAATATCTCAAAATTTACGTCCGTGAAAATACCAACATCAGACCGACACACGAACACATGGTCATACATGTCTAGATCTTAAGATGATTTTGATGCTGATATATACTTTGTACTGTCTCATTCTTGGTGTTGCACGTGGAACGATAAACTTATGCGGAGGGTATAAAAAAGGCTTTGTAGCTTGTGCATAAATTTACGTGGACAAACAACAGACAAAGTTAAATCGAAAAGTTAAAGAACACTTAAAAAGAATTGTGGTAATTGAACTAAGCCAAAATTTTTCTTTTTATACACACCATTATGTATATGGTGGTATAAAGGCATTAGGCTTTTGGAGCGCCCAAAACAGTCGATCTAGATTTGTCTGTCCGTGTGTATGTTCAGGGCAATCACTCTCTTGGTCGCAAGAAATGTGATATATTGACATCGGGAAACTATAGTGCATCGATGGTGGATATACAAGTTGGGACCTCGACTAAATTAATTTTTTTACTTGTTTGTGCTCCTTTTTTTTTTCTTTTTTGAGTTCTCTTCCCCGACTAACTTTTTTTTTTCTTTGGGACTTTATTGTACTACATAATAGACTCAATCTGTATGACACAAACGCGCGTGGGAAATAATATAAAAAGCGTCAAATTGCAACAACAATAACACCCTTTGATTATAATATACTAGCTGTTGTCCGCGGCTTCACCCGCGTGGATTTCGGTTATCTCGCCGGGTGAAACGTTGCCTAGGTTCCCTAGATTCTGAAATATTTGAAACCGATATTGTTCGATTTTACTTACAACCTGCCTGCAGACACCTAACACATGTGTACCAAATTTCCTGGTGATGCATCTGGAGTGGGATCCATAACATATGTTTTTAGAATTTCGTATAAATGTTGCTTTTATTCCAAATTCATTAAAGAAATGATCCAAAAATCCTCTCCAGAACCGGGTGGTGCGTCTGGAGTGGGACCCATTAAATGTGTTTTCAGAGTTCCATATAAGTGTTTCTTTTATTCCAAACACATTAAAGAAATGATCCAAAAATCCATTATTGGCCAAAAATCCTCTCCAAAACCTAGTGAAGCATCTGGAGTGGTATCCACACATGCCGTTGTCAGATTTCCCTACCATTTAAATATTGTGAAATACTTATTGTGAATACTTAATTTCTTAATTGTCTGTCTGTCTACATGTGAATGCAATGTTTGTATGGCAATATTACTATCAATGATGGGTATAAAAAGGGGTTATAGTGACATAAGTACAATAGTTGGACATATGGTCTCGCGAAGTTTTTTGTAGATATTGATATGTTCTATAATATTGTAGAACATTTCTTTGTTTCAACATCAATACTTTCCGCAGCGTATACGATGAAAGATATTTTATGACTAATTACTTTGGGTTAGTAATAGCAGGAAAGTCCAGGGATTCCCGACTTTTTTGGCAATAAATATAGCCTATGTTACTCAGTGATAATGTAGCTTTCTAATAGCGAAAATATTTTTGAAATCGGTCCAGTAGTTTTTGAGTTTACTCGTTACATACAAAAAAACAAAAATACGAAAATACAAATCTTTCCTCTTTATAATATTAGTATATATATACCCCCACCACTACCCACCCTTTGAGCGTAATAAAATAATTCTATTCGGATTACGTTTAGGATCCCTTCTTATTTAACACGTTATTGAAATAAGTTTTCATACGAAGAAAATTCACAATTCGTAATATTTTTTAAACAAAAATCGACCTAAAAATGAGTCGGACTCCAATCCCACATAGTCTTCTTTACAAAGTGACTTTTATATGAAAATGAATCGCGCTTACTGCTACTACTGCATAAATTGTGGAATTAATTATCTAGGGCATTAAAAGGTCGGGTATAAATAATAAAAATATTCTTATCACTCAGTCTCCACATAAATACGATGTATGTAAATCGTTCAATGCATAATATCACTGTTAACAAAAAAATTTACATTTACATTATTTTATATTTTATTTATTTTCATGAGCGTAAATTTTGAGATATTGAGCTAATTTTTTGGACAGACACTTTTAGTTTTTGCACGCAGATCGCTATTTCAAATGGGCAATATCGGACAAGAACCACGCCCATATCTGCCAAAAAAATTAACAAATAAACTTTTAATTTAGTATGCATATCCACAATTATACCATCCACCGATATGCAAAAAATAGACGTGGTCGGCTAACAGACCCACAGTTGACATAAATCTATATATTTGCCACAAAAATTTACCTATGAACTTTAAATTGGGTGCATTTAATTAAGGTTAGCCCATCCATCGATGTACCAAAAATGGGAATGGTCGAATAACAGACATGCCCACAATTTACAAAAAACCATATTAAACGTAAAAGTAGACTTACATGCTAATACGTAATATATACCCTATTATTATATATATATATGTATACATATATATTTTCCTCGCGCACCATTGTGGAGGTGGAGGGAATTTAAGATTTGGCCTAAGCCAAATTTAGTTTTCTTACTTGTTTTATATACATAGTGTGTATCTATTTTTATAATGTATATGTAATATGCAACACATGCGTTTAACTGACAAATTCATGTTTTGATATTGAATGACAGTAATTCAATGCTTTATAATATGTTTCTTATTGATAATATAGAATAAAACAAGTGAAAATATTATAGTCGGTCAAGCCCGATCATCAAATACCCTACACCACGTAATATATAATTCAATTATTCAATATTTTTTTTGATAAATGAAAAGTTTTATTTTTTGTACTACTCCTAATTTTTTTCTTTGAAAAATAAAAAATTTTATTATACCTTGCCTTTTCTATTTGTATTTTAAAAAATTTCAAAATAATACATATGTCAGAAATTTTATTTATTTTTTGTTTGTTTATAGAATGAAAAAAAAAAATTTATATGGGAAGGGTTTCTAAAAATGGTCCGATCCTATCCATTTTCAAAAGGGTTTTTTCTTGGGCCAATACATATCTATGCAACAAATTTCATCAAAATATCTTAAAAAATGAAAAAACGGCATTTGCCGTTTTGGAGTTACAAACAACCGCACAAACTTAATATACCTTTTTTCACATGGCGGTGTAAAAAAAAGACACTGAAAACCATTGAAAAAATAATTATTATAGCCTGGCAATAATTTTTCCAGATATAATAAAGAAATTGCTAATTAAAAAACACACGTTTCAGTTGGAATTTAGAATTACTAATTGATATTTAGAAATTGTATATTGTAATTTAGAAACAATTCCACGAAGTGTTGATACTCCAAAGTGGTCCTCAAACCTCCTCATCTTGCACTGTAGAAATTGTCAATTCATGGGTTTTAGTACATGATTATATTTAATGGTATGGAAAATGGTATTATTTATAGAATTTAAAAATTGTGAACTCTCACACTTGTGTTATTCAAGTGTGAGAGTGCCACTGATTTTTGACGAATTTTCGAGGATGTTCGAGGGCGCACTTATAAAGTCTAAAAAAGTATTATTTAATAATAACAGGAGGAGAGATAAATTCACTTAATAATAATAATTATTAACCATTATTCAATTATTATACCATTATAATGTTAGAAGGTGCCATGCTACTTGTGAAAATGGGAGCAATCGGTTAACGAGCGTGTACACTACTATTACACTATTTGCGTAAACCTGTGAAAAACTATTTCTAAAAGTTTGTTTTTTTGTAATTAAAAAAAATACGCCCAAAAAAATGGGCGACCCTTATTAACAGATCTGATTATCATTTTGTATAAAGTTCATTTTCTCATATAAAGTGCAGTTGTGAAAATCTATAAAATTCGCTCACGTGGGCGGGTATGTACACAAAGCAATATTTATAAATTATATGAGTAAAAAATTGAAATGCGGCGTTCTTATACTTCTGAATTCCAATTTAAACTGAAAAATTTGTACCCGATCACCATTGCTGACGATCTTTGGCCTACAATTTTAAATAAGCCAAAATTCTGAAATTTCTGCACATTGCATCAATTTTCATGCCGTAATGCACTAAACATTTTGTTGCTGCCCCTAATTGCAGGCGAATCGCCATTCCCATACCGCCTTTAATAAAAAGTTACCGTTGCGACGTCATCCACATTATCTACTAACTGAACACAAAACACTTTTTATATTACTTTATACTCCATAACAGCAGAAGTCAAGAAGAAGATACCTTATCACTTTTTTGTGCGGTGTGTACATTTAATCGAATCTTTCAAAAAAGATAGTGCGAACTTTATTATTAAAAAGTGAAGTTTAAGTGAAGTTTAAGCTTTTTCGGACACTTGCGATTCATTTGCAGTGAGTTCTAGCGAGTTGTTTCTATGTATGATAAAATTATTACCCTCTCACATAAATTATTCACAAACATATATTTTTTGTTTTACTTTACTTATTTTAATCAACACATTTGTAAGGTTAGCATTGTACTCGCCGTGCTTGTTCTCTATACAATAAAAGCTCTTTTCGCAATGTTGTTTCTGTTCCGTTTTACCTCGGCCTGTACAAGTCTGCAGTTTTTAGGAGGCTTTTTTCCTCCTCAGGTACCCAAGGCGTAAAATTTTGTATTGAAATACTACGTTATTGTTGTTTTTTCCTCTAAAGTTTCGCAAATTTTTCTTAGCTTCTTCGGGGAGATTCTTTATATTTTGTATGTAAAAAAATAGTATGTGATAGAAGTAATGAGCTACAATTTTGTTTATAATCTAAAAAATCTTTGTATAATTTTAAAAGAAGTAGCTAATTACTATTATTATTTATTATTTCCTTACTAATTATAGAAATAAAGTATCAAAACAAAATTACAACAGTTTAAAATAAATAGTGGACGTTGTCCTATTTTAAAAACTTCAACTATGAAATGGTAAAATTGCTACAGATTATTTGAAACCACTGTGAAGGAACACAGAGCCTGCTGGAACTAATAGTAAAAACACAAAATTTTGAACATTGCTAAAATAAATGAACCATACAAGTATTTACTTAGATCATAGCACATGGGTCCAAGACCTAACTGTGAATGCTGAAATAAAGTCATATGGCGTCCATGCCTGAGAAGATATTGCGTACTTCTTACGAAGTTTCAGTAAAATAAAAACAAGTAAGAAAAATATATTTGGCCAAATCTT
This sequence comes from Crataerina pallida, assembly GCA_949710015.1. Taxonomy (NCBI): domain Eukaryota; kingdom Metazoa; phylum Arthropoda; class Insecta; order Diptera; family Hippoboscidae; genus Crataerina; species Crataerina pallida. The sequence goes on from OX453290.1 coordinate 14,993,630, forward strand.
AAACTCTCTCCACATCCACAACGGTGGGCGTGGAAATATATATATATTGCGCTTTCTAATAGGGTACGTATTATGTATCAGCTTGAAAGACAGGTTTGCCTCGGACCAAATTTTGAATACCCACCATCGATGAGTCAAAGCTTCTCGATGAGTATATACGTATGTTAATCTATTTTCTATATTTTTTAAATACGAAAATTTACTTTAAAAATTCCTACATTTTGAGTTTGCCCAATTTGAACACCAATTTGCTTATGAAAACTACCACTAAAAATTCCAAAGTTGGCGAACGAGCTTTGGAATCGATATCGAAAATTGGTGCACATATTTATGCCATATCCTACCATACAGACACGACTACAATTTACAAAAAACCATATTCACCATAAAGCTGATACGTAATACATACACTATTAGATAGCGCAATATGTATAAGTTTGATACGTCCACCGTTGTGGATGTAGAAGGTATTTAAGATTTGGCCTAAGCCAAATTTAGTTTTCTTATTTATTTTTATTAACTATAATTGTGCTTATATGAACATTCAATTCCAAATACCACAAGCATTGTTTAATATCAAACTTTCTTAAATGGATATGAATATAGGTTTGCTTATGCAGTTGTGTGACGGTTCATAAAATTCTCATCTGGTGTGTATTGGAGAGACAAATGGATTTAAACATATACATATATTTTGTAAGATTTTTAAAACCTTCTTCTGAATATTGTAAACGAAATAACAAAACTACAGTCTCATTACTAGGGTTGAAGTTATAAAAATTAAAATATATTATCTGCGTTATCTCCGACCATTTCAACTGTCAAGTGAAGTGTGTGTCATATGTGGTGGACTATACAAATCTGCAGAATGCCATGTATGCAACTTTCCCAACTCAAAAAAATGTGGTAACTGTGGAGGAAATCACTCGGCCAACTATTGCAGATGCCCCATCTTTCAAAAACTGAAGCAAAATGCAATTAACTCCTAGATAGTGTGATCCATCAGTTGCTTCTGTCACCCAACTCTTAGCACCAAGAAATGCTACTTCTGCCACTACGTCCACTAACGTAAATTCAAACATCTCATATGCGGACATGCTACGTTAAAGTCATAATAATCGAGTAGATCCTCAGCCATCCACACCATATCAACATGCCGCCTCGAACCTGGACAACACATTTGCTGCATTGGTTCAACATATGTAGACATTTATGAATACAATGCAGTCGATGATACAGGAGGTACTCAGAAACCAGTCTACATTGCTCTAGGTGATGATGAACAAGCCACGAACAGTAATATCATATGGTCTCAAATTAGCGGCACATTTTTTGGTGAAGTTTTATTGTTTTTATTGATATATAAAGTTCTTTGGATATTTAGTTATAAGTATATATTTTTAATACTTATAATATCTCTAATCTATCTAAATCTTCATTAATTTCACCGACAAACTCATTTCTCCCCCTTCAGGTTCATTCATTTCTATTGATAACCATTACATGAAATCATTATCTATTTCAACAACAGGTTGGTCAGTGTGAACCGTAGTTACGTATGTAGGATTAATTACTTCTTCAAGTTGCATTTTCCCTTTATAGGGAAAGTCATTTTCATTAAAAGCAACATCGAGGCTAACAAATACATTTTTCGAGCATTTAACAAATACAATTGTACAAGCGGTAGCCTTTAGAATTCTCTGAGTACCCCACAAAAATTGTTTTTTCAGATTTAAAGTCTAATTTGCGACGCTTCTCTTTGGTAATATGCGACATTGCAGTGCAACCAAAAATACGAAAATAGTTTACGTTTGGTTTCTTTCCTTCACACAATTCTTTAAGGGTTTGATTTAGCGTTTTATGGGATGATCTATTAATTAAGTCACAAGCGGTATTTACAGCTTCTGCCCAAAGAAACTTAGGCATGTTTGTATCAAACAACATCGCTCGAGCCCTTTCCAATAAATTGCGGTTCATCCTTTCGGCGAGACCGTTTTGTTCAGACGTGTACGGTAGAGTGGTTTGATGTATGATACCATATTTCTTTAGTTCAATTTTCATTGCCTTGTTCACATACTTGGTTCTATTGTCCGTGCGAAGAATTTGAATGGAGGCCCCTTTTTGATTCTCCACTTCTGCCTTGAACTCACGAAAACAATCTAAAACTTCATTTTTATGTTTAATAAAATATACATACGTTCTTCGGGTAAAATAATCTATAAAAGTAACGAAATAGACATCCTTTTATTGATTTTTCCTCCATCGATCCACATACATCTCAATGGATTACATGGAGCGGTTTTGAAGACCTGGAACCTTCTTTGGGGAAGCTTTTTCTGTGTTGTTTAGCTTTATCACATACTTGACAAGGCAATGCATTTTCTCCTTTTGTACTGATACCATTCGCAAGACCATTTTCAAATAATTTGATATTCTCTGTTCCTAAGTGTTCATAACGACGATGCCAAAGATTATGATTATTACTTTATCCAATATAAGCTTGTTTAGTATCAATATTCAGTTTGTACAGGCCATTTACAAAAGACGCGGTAGCAATAATTTCATTTTGAGAATTCCTTATTTAACATCCTTGTTTGTTGAACACTACTTTATTATTTTTGCTAATAATTTTGGCAATAGATAACAAGTTCAAACCCAAGTCTGGTACATATAAAACTTCATACACTTGTATTTTTCTGGAACCTCCCGGTGTACTGCAGCTGAGTTCAACTTCGCCTTTTTTCTCCGCTTTCATCGTTGGATTATTTGTTGTCTTTATTTTACCGTCGAACATTTCATCATTCATTAAGTACGATAAATCTGATGTCATGTGGTCCTTTTAAAGTAGGCTGCCTATCCATTCATCTTTTACAATAAAACCAATTTCGTTCAACTTATGTGCTGTTGATATGATTTGGTTCACATAATCTTTTATAGGTGTACACTCTAACAAATGAACAGAAAACAACTTTTGCAACTTTTCTGTCTAAGCCACTAACTTGATCCTTTAAAGCTGTCCCCACTTCTTTTGCGGATTTAGCACCTCTAACATGCAGGTAAAGACCAAAGCCATTACCATTCTGCAGCGGGCATTTTTGTCTTTTACGGCATCTATCTGTGCGCCTTCTTCTGGTTCCACGCACTTCCAGGAATCGTCTAATTCCAATTGTGTCTTCATGGCAAAACTCCATGTCGACCAGTTTTCTGAGCCGTCAAGTTTCTCTATATGGTTTACGGTTGTAACCGAATTCATGACTTTTTATTTTAACCTCACAAGCACTAAGAGTCCATAACCTCTGGGCAGAATGAAACGCAGTGTTTAAAGGTTATTGAAAAGTAAAAGGAAAATTATCAAAAGTTTATTGACAAATAAATAAAAGGTTCTAACAAATCTTTTCGTAAATGCTACAAAGTAGTACCATAGTATTGTAACATAAAGTGTCTAATAATATCTCTCTTATTATTAAAATCCACATGCTCTTTGCAATGTGGCAGTTTGTGCTCGGTTTGTCTTATTATGACAACTAGAGATGCTACACACATCATGATAAGAGTCCTAGCAAAACAACATATGGGAATCCATGTTTGTCATTTAAATGCCCAAAGCTTACGCAACAAGACTGACAAACTTCGGCACTACTTTGAAAATTCTTCTATACACGTTATATACGTGTCTGAGACGTGGATCATGCCTGCTGAACTTAACTCTCTTTTTAGATTTTTTCGAGCTGATCGGCACACAGGCAGCGTTGCTGTCTACATTGAAAATTATTTACACTGCTCATTGGTATGCAAATCTAACCCGGAGAACCCTATCGAATACCTCTTTGTTAGTAAAAGTAGTGAACATAATAAACTCTTGGTGGGTCGCGTAAACCGACCTCACCGTAATATTGACTTACGGAACTAATCAAGAAAATTGGTGATTTTACCATCGCCTATCCTGATGTGATTATAAGTGGAGATTTCAATAGCAATCTTCTCTTAGAAAACAGACTTATGGAAGAGTTGCATATGATTGGTCTTCTCTTCATTAACACATTAATTCCGACTCACTACACTGCCCATACAGCGACCCTCTTAGAACTGTTCCTAGTCAACAACATAAATAAGGTCCTTTTTTATGACCATCTAAACGCTCCAAGTTTATCCAATCATGACCTAATCTTCATGACGTATAATTTTTCCAAAATGCGCACATAAAACATACATATAGGGATTTTAAAAGTGTTGTTATTAACGAACTGGAATGTGCAGCGATTCAAGTCGACTGGAGCGAGACTATGTATATACCGGATAGTAAATCCAAAATACTATGGTTCAACAATAATGTCCGGTCATTGTTTGATGCCCATGTCCCAATAAAAACGGTTAGAGCGGATTCGCACAAGCGTCCCTGGTTTAACCAATACGTCCAGCGAATAATGCAAGCTAGCGACGAGGCTTATAGTATATGGAGACGTACGCATGTGCCTGTGCACAATGAGTATTTTAAGCACCTACGCAGAAAGACAAAATCGCCTTCTATTGGACAAGGTGTGCTTCTGCTCTAAGCACTAGACAGAAGTGGACCGTGATTAGAAAAATCGGCATCAAAGTAATATGCTGCAAACTCCAGCTATACTTGACGTGAACGAAATTAATAAATAGTTTGTCAACACACCAATGAGCAGCCCTGATGTCACTCACTATTTAGAAGTGGAAACAGATCCTAGCTTTAACTCACTGAGGTTTAATGGTGTGAATGAAACTGAAGTACTGGAGTGCATACTCAGTACCAAGTCAAATGCCATAGGACTGGACAATATAGATCCCAGATTTATAAAGATAATACTTCCGTTTGTGCTAAAAAGTATCACAACGATCTTTAATGATGTAATTATGCGTTCGACTTTTCCGAGTTGTTGGAAACTAACCAAAGTCATACTTATTCCTAAAAGTAATGCCGACTATAGGCCAATTGCGATCCTTACGTTTATCTCAAAAGTTTTTGAAAAAATCATTAAAAAACAAATTAGGGATCATATTAGCACCAACTCATTATTAGTTGATTCCTTCCGGTTTTCGAAAAAATAGATCATGCACTACCACCCTGATTAATGTAGTAGAAAGCATAAGGGGAAATTTGGACAACAACAATATGTGTTATTAGACTACACAAAAGCTTTTGATTCCGTTGATCATCTGCTAATGACAGTCAAACTTAGAAAATTCTTTAACTTTGATACCACAGCCCCTACGCTTGTTGAAACTTACCTCTCAAATGGGTATCAACGTGTGTTTGCCAATAATGGTTTCTCCGATGCACTTCCGATTAAGCGTGGGGTTCCGCAAGGGTCCGTTCTAGGTCCACTGTTATTCTCATTATATATTAATGATTTACCCACTTGCCTTAGGTGGTGCAAAGTGCACATGTACGCAGATGATGTACAAACCTGGGCCAGTGGACCGCCAGACAACATCAACAATAATTAATGACGACCTGGCCAATATCGCGAATTGGGCCTGTTCCAATGGTCTGGCCTTGATATTTAATACAACGCTCCCATTAATAAAAATGTGGGACAAGTGTACGGAATGCTTAAATCACTATGGCATTTACAGTGGTTCACACCCTTAAATATTAGAAAACTTTTGGTCAAAGCTTACCTGTATCCAAAACTCCTACATGTATGCGAGCTCTTTGCTAATTGTGATTCCATTTCTAAACAGAAACTACAAAAGGCTATTAATCCATTATCAGGTACGTTTTTGGGTTGAAGAGGTACGACTGCGTTTCAATTTACACAGTATCTTTGTTATCAGTAACTTTGAAGAACCTGCCTAAATGTTGTCTACCTCAAAAAATTGTTATCAAGCAGGATCCAGGTTACCTGTTTAACAGACTCGAATTCTCAACGTGCAACAGCTACCACAATATTAAACCTATGCGACACATATCCCTAATGTCTGTACGTCACTTCTTTATCTTTGCAATCCCATCCCCGTCCGTCTACAGAATACACAGAATACTACTCGCTTTAAGAGAGATATTATGTTGCACTTCGTCCAAGAATATGCAAACGGCAAAGTGTAAAGAATGACATAATATTGTAGCGCATACTCTTACCTCATGTTTTTAAAAAATCTTTGTAAAAAAAAAAAGAAATGATCACGAAATGATGGTGCGATGACCGGTGACGATAATCTTCGGCTCGAGGTCTGCACACGTCTTCCCTGGTAGACCTGAGTGAAGTGATTCCAAACCGAGTGTCAGTGGGCGTCTACATCTTGCTCCCTAATGGTGAGAGGCTCACCTGTGTCTGAATGTTTCGGCAAGCACGCCGGGACATTCCAACACATTTCCACTTCTGTTGCCAACAGCTCCTCCAATAGTTCCTAACTCTTTTGCTGGCGATCGGATATTGGGGAAGCATTACACTTTAGCATCGGAGACGAGCTGTAGTTGGTGGGTAGTGGCGTGTACTTGGCCTAGTTGAGCGTCCGGAGACGCTTGCAATGCATAATTGGGCGAGCGAACGAAATTTCTCACCAAGAATGTCGTATGTCAAGTATGTCGAGGAGTGTTGGCGTCCTTCTCCCTAATCTTCGGAAAAACTGTCGCGAAGTCTTCGTATAAAGCAAGAGACTTTCCATCCTCCCGTATATCTTTTTCCATGGCACCGATACACCGTTGAGTCATTTGAAACACGCCTGTGGGAGAGCTGACGCCCTCGTGCGAAGCAGGAGACTTTGCATGCTCCTGTGTAGCTCCGTGCGCGGCCTCGAAACATTCCGCGCCTGTTATACCCATCTCTTGACGTGCTCTCTTCGCCATAGCCGAAAATTATCATAGCTCCCCATACGGAGCATTGAGAAACTCTCAACCACTCTTGGTCTTCCCGCTTGGCCGCCTTGGTTGTTTTGACAAGTTTGGGTAAGTTTCGCTGCGTGACTGTAGATTACCTTGGAAAGATGATGTTGACGGACTATAATGCTATTGCCAACCTTGGTAACCCAAGAACGTCTTCGCAAGTTATAGTGCCTGCCATGGTCTTTCGCGGCTTTGTTGAGGGTCTGTTGCACTAATTTCCACTCATCTGGCAGATTTTTCGCATGGCGTACTATAGTACGCCCTCTGGTGTCTGTGCCTGTAGTGACCCTATCATACAGCGAGTTTGGAAGGCGTGGTTCCCGTACCTAGGTTAAGTAAGCCGAAGTGAATCCTATGGACTGCGATATACTCGAATTTATTGTACTGCGCGATGATGGTTTTGATCGTTCTATTTGCCCTCTTGGTGGGATTCTCTTGTGGTGTGTAGGATGCCGTAAGCTGTTGTTTGACACCAATAGCATCCAGATATTTTTTTAAGATCTTACTTTTGAATTGTGTGCCGTTGTCCGTGATAAATATTTTGGGGACCCCACATCTCATTTTCTCCCTGAAATTTTAGAGTCAATTTCATCCACTTGGCAACAATGACCAGGAATGTCTTGTGACCGTGACGTGAACGTGGTAGGGGCCGAGCGAAGTCGTCATATACCGTGGCCCATGGCTCTTCCGGTTTGTGAGTAAGCATCTCTCCAGCTGGTTTCCTCTGTGTAGTTTTAAAGCGTTGGCAGGACTCATATTTTTGGATGTATTTCTTAACATGTTTCGTCATTCTAGGCCAATAATAACGGTTCGCCAGACGAGCTATCGTTTTCGGACCCGTAGATGGCCTGCAGCAGGTTGGTCATGGTTTTCGCTGATCACTTGCCGTCTCAGGATTTTAAGGACACACATTTTAAATGTCAACCCTTTTTCAGAAGCAAGGTTAATGGTTGAGAGGTTTGAGAAAAGCCGGCACCGGCGGTACCACGACGTGGTGCCCAGGAACTAACGTAGCTGCTTAAGGTTTTGGGGAAATCCCATGTTCATAATTGCATTGATCTGGTCTGTCCTTATCCTATATATATTGGGCCCCGCCCTGAAACGGAGTACCGGCATAGGTGCTTCGTCCAAGGATCACGGGGCCAGAACAAAAATGCAAAAAGCATATTATATAAGATACCTTGGAAAAATTTCTTGGATCAATAATCTACTTTTTAGCAAACATAATATCAATGGGATACCAACCCATGGGCAATAGGCTGTCCAAAGTTGGGAGATCAAATGATCGACAGTCCTACCAAAGACTAAGTTTGGTACCGCGGGGTACTGGAGCCCCAAGAACTAAGGTTCTTGCCAGTACGTATTCTTGGGTAGGCCCCCTTGTGGGAGCTTCGCGGGGGCTGTAAAATCGCTATTGGTGCATGGCAAAAAACCCTGCCAGCAAGGGGTGAACTTACATAGCCTATGATGTAAGTTCTAAAGTTGGGACCTCCTTCGGGGGGGGCGCAGGGACGCTTAAATCCCTACAAACGTCTAATTGAGTCTCCACGACGGGTATAGACGTAAAACACACACTTCACTGTCCTTATCCTATTCTTCGTGACAAGATGGCCCAAATATCGCACCTCTTGCTGGAAGAACTCGCATTTAGTCGCATTTATTTTCAAATTCGCCACCCGTAGCCGAGAGTTTGATGCAACCTTATAGCTTTTCAATTTCATCATTTTGCGTAACCGGATTACGGGTCTGTGACCTAATCTTGACAGGCCATTCATCAGTTAATTTGATATAGTGTTCGTCAATGTGTGTGAAACCTCTCACATCTTGGAATTTGGCCAGTTCCACTTCAAGAAATTTGGTTATTGGACCTTTTCCATCGATAGATTCCGGCGCGGCTTGGAAGACAGATGCACCGCTGTGGGACCCATCTACAGACCTTTCAATAACTCTTTATGTGGTAAACTGATTAATTTTCTGTTAATAAAAATTGTATTGAATATGGCACTTGCTCTATTTTGCCATCAGAGCTTCAGTGTCCGACATTTGCGGCCGGACAATATGGTGTTGTGTTGAATCATCGTTTGATTTTTCATTTAGGACAATGGTAACTTGGCTAGGAGTAACATCGAAATTCACCAACGGTAAACCGCGTGATATATTTGAGCTCAATATTTTCGTCTGAGCTTTGGATGGGTAGGAATTGCATTGAGTTAGGGGCTTGCTCGACTTTACCGTCCGAGACTCTATGTTAGATACACTCACTTCGTTGCTGTCCGACCTTTGCGTCCAGACAAGACGGCGTTGTGTTATTCTTCTGGCTAGGCCAGGTACACGCTTTTGCTCTAAGATAATAAGTCCATTTTCAGCGATTGTGCAAGGCTGGTTGAATTGAATGGTTACGCCTACACAGATGAGCTTAGCTTAAAAAGCTGCCAGAAAGCTAAAACCTAGGATGACGTACTCGCAAGAACCTGGCATGACCATGAATTTGAGTTTATGCCTCAAGGTGCCAAATTGTACCGTACATGTAAGCGCTTGCGTTATACTGCAGCGTGATCCATCGGCCAGCGTGATTTCTATCGCTGCGCTCTCTTCTACCATTGGCCATTGACGCTTCCCTATTGACATTGACAACGCCAGAAGTCAAAGTGCGGACGCCCATTCGTCTGCAATCCCAACGAAACAGTTGTCGGGAATTCTTACAATTTCGAGCGATATGGCCATCACCCGCACAGCGGTGACATGCTGTCTGAGGATTAAACTTAGCCTTCGAGCGATCATTCGCCAACCTGCGATTTTCTCGAGGAGGTGGCAATAGATGTGTATCGACTGGGATACATTCGTAATCCTCCGCCAATTCTAATAGTTTTGCCAGATTTTTAAAATCATCACGTCGGATATAGCGGAGGTAATCATGTAGCGCATTGCGGTAGATTCGGTTCAATTTCTCTTCCTCGCTCATCAAGGTGTGCCTCATTTTGGCTTGTATGACCAGGAAAAAGTCCTTAAATAATTCCCAATTTTCGTTCCTGAACCTCATCTTCAATCCTCCCAGGTACTTCGGAGGTAGAAAGAACTTAAGGAAATTCTCCTTGAAATGGTCCCAGTTGACCCAGTATATGTGTGTTATTTCTAAACCAAGTCAGCGCTTCATCGAGCAAAAATTGAGGCATCGCCGCTAGCAACATTGCGAATTCCAGGCCGTAAGTTTCTGCCATTTTATCGTTCGATAAAATCAAATGGGTTTGGCCCTCCGTTAAAAATGATGCTCCATTTTCTCACAGTCTCCATGGTTTCACGCTTTTGTGCTTCCGAGTGTTAATTGTTAACCACTCGAGCACTATGTACTTTTTTAGAAGTACACACCAGTGGCACCACTACCTTAATCGTATTAGTATCCTCATCTTCCCAATCGGAGGAAGATAATTTACTAGAAGGGGCCCTCTTGGGGGATGTTTTCGTTCCCTCGTGGTACGTCTTGATCGTAACACCACGTTTACACAGCGAGGTTATCGCGGTTGAGAGGGTTATCTCCTTAACCACATTGATTTTTAGATGGTTACCCATATAAAATTTAACAATCTCCTTAAAGTAGTTAGCAGATAACCACGTAGTTAACGACCTTAAATTTCAATGTAACTCTGAAAAGGTACCTACAAATACAACTTTTTACGATAAAACCTTTCTGATATGTCAAATAATAACTGTTGCCACAAATAAATAAAATAAATGTTTTCGTTTAAATTTGAAGAAAATGGTCATATATGAAATAATTTTAAAATGCTGATTTTTTTTTTTTAATGTAAAATTAGATATTTTTCGTACAACTTTATTATTTTTTTTTGCTTCTCAATATTGCAAAAAGCAACATTTTTATTAGGGGTTCTTCTAATTCCTCGGCAGTATGGCTACTAAACAGAAACTTTTTAAACCGCTGACGTAACTCCTCCTTAGTATCCGAAGTGTCGATATCAAATTCTCCTAGATATTCCTCGAGCTCTTCCTTGCGTAGCGGATATATTTAGTAAAATTTTTCATTTAATTTTTTTATTTGTAAAAATAATTCAAAGGGCATACCTTATCGTCAGTTTAAGTGTTAATGGGAAATACTCTGTTGCTCAACAAGGTATTTCCCAATGGAAATATTGGAATCGTGTTCCAATACTCTTCGGACGATACGAAATGACGTGGCAGCGAGTAGTAGCCAGATCTCCTGTTCTTTAATACAAACTTAACTACAGTTAATCTTCTATATATGATTGGACTTATATTAAAATAGTTGACGGGGAAAACGAGATACGACTTTCCTCGTCGCAACATATACCCTACTTATATATGCAAACACTATCAGAGAACGTAATCATGCACCTTTGTTGCCCACAATGGATGTCGATGTGGAGAATATGTAAGATTTAACAATAGTTTTTTCATTTGTTTCGCATTAAGACAATTCATTTATGCGAAATTTTCACAAATCGGGCAAAATTATTTAACAGCTCAAATTGCAATTTAGATAAATATTTTTGTGTCACGTATAAACCACAATATTTATGAGTATAAGTAAAGAAAAATAAGTGAAAATATTTATAGTCGGTCAAGCCCGACCATCAAATATCCTACACCACTTCATATATTATTCAATTTAATTTTTTTTCTTTGAAATATTACAAATTTTATTTTTCTATACCTACGTATATTTTCAAAAAATTTCAAAATGATGCATATGTCAGATAATTTTTTTATATTTTTTTTATTTATGACATCAAAGAAAAGGGGTTCTAAAAATGACCCTATCCTATCCATTTTCAAAATGGTTTCTTTTTGGGCCAATTCATATTCTTGTACCAATTTTCATCGAAATATCTCAAAGAATAATAGGACCTCATATGGGAGAGGGTTCAGAAAATGGTTCAATCTGTTTTTTTTTTCAATAGAGTTTCCTTTTGGGCCAGTATACGTTCTTGTATAAAATTTCATCAAAATATCTCAAAAAAGAAAACCTGTAGCTTGCACACAATTCAGGTTTTGATTCTGAATCGATCGGTATAACTGAAGGTGGGTAGGGCATTTGCTGTTTAGGAATTACAAACATCCGCACAAACTTAATGTACCCTTTTCCACAGGGTGGTGCAGGGTATAATAAAAGATATTCTACAAACGCTAGATTGTGAATTTTTTTTTTTTTAACTCTCCACATCAGTGATGAGGGTATACTAAGTTTGTCCTTCCGTTTACAAAACACGGACCCTACAAAATATATATATTCTTATTTAGCGTCAAAAACTGAGTCGATTTAGATTTAGTTGCCCGTGTGTCTACCTGTCGTTGGGATTCTCGCAGGCGTAAACTTTGAGATATTCAGGAGAAATTTTGTACAGGCATTTGTAGTTTTTGCACGCAGATCGCTATTTACGGTTAGCAAAATCGGTCAGGATGCACGCCCACAATTGACATAAATGTGTTTATCTGCCACAAAAATTGAGCTATAAACATGACATATGAAACGTACATCAATAAATATAAGCTTTATGTATATACCAAAAATGGGCATGGTCGGATAACAGACACGCCCACAATTTAGGAAAAACCATATTCAATGTAAAAGTAGACTTGCATGCTGATACATGCATGCATGCTATTAGAGGGCGCTATATATGTATATGTATATGTCATGCCCACCGTTGTGAAGGTGGAGGGTATTTAAGATTTGGCCTAAGCCAAATTTAGTTAACTTACTTGTTTTGGTTGTAAGTGAATTTTTTGAAGCACATATGGGTTTGTTGCTGTTCAATAATTCAATTTTTATACCCTCCACCATAGGGATGAGGGTATATTCATTTTGATCATCCGTTTACAACACATCGAAGGAAGCTTCGGAGACCCCACAAACCATATATATTCTTAATGAGCATGACAAGAGAAATTGTTTGAGACATGTCCGTCCGTATGTCCGTGTGTCCATCTGTTGTTGGCACTCGTAATTTTTGCGATATCAAATTTAAACTTGGCACACTTATTCTTAGTTAAAGTTTGCTATTTCGTATTGAAGTTGGGAAAAATCGGTTAAGAGACACGCCCACAATAAACGAAAATCTCAACATACCTCGAAAATATTGTATCTTTAAAAAATTATATATCGCACAATACTATGCCTATCAAGTTGAAATTCGGTATATATATAAGTGGTACTATTATCCAACTTATTATTGTGCCAAAGGTGGTCGTGATTGAATAACGCAAACGCCTATAATTTAAAAAAAACACTATTTGGCTGAGTTCATGAAATAGTCATATACATAAATATGGCAATAGGAACTTATTTTTTAGAAGATTATAAAAGGTGGAGGGTTAAAACCGAAGCTTAAATAGCTTCGGTTTTAACCGAACTTCTCTATTTTGTTTTATTTCGTCTGAATTAATAAGCACTTTGTTTTTGTGGAGACATCTGTGAGTCCTAAACGGCAAATGCTGTTTCTTTCTTTAATTAGAACCGAAGACCTGATTTTTCATTAAATATACTATATAAAATATTGTTCAAATTATTACAGAATCACAATAAATAGCTGTAGAAAAGTGACCAGTGCTTGTGAGCTGGCATTGTTTGAAAACGTCTGTAGGAACTACAATTATTGCATCATCATCACCCACTTTACCGAAAACGAAAAAATTATGTTGCTTTTCAAATAAAAGCTGCTACAATCTGAAACATCCTAAAATTTCTAAAAGACTCCACGTGAGAAATGTACTTATCGATAATGATTTTGCATTTATTGACGCCTAATCATATACAAGCGAGGAACCAGAAAAATTAAAACAAAACGGTACTTTAAGAAAAAAATTACAAAAGATCGGATAGTTGACCTAGTGACTTAGTAAGTACAGTCAATACAAAAGTAAAAGAAAATAATCCAGGTCATGAATAACATATTGCTTATTAGCCAAATATTAGCCAAAGACAAGAGAAATTTCTCAAAACAAATATCACAATGGCAATAGCTAAGAATACGACGACATAACGGAAATAGTTGACGAGTTTGTTTGCAAGCCAATGGAAAATAAAATGATGCATGTAGATGTCCATAAAAGTGGTATTTTCGAACAGATTACTCAAATTCCCAACGACTATAATATACATGCTAGCAATTTAATATTTTATAAAATTGCAGCAGAAAAAGAAACAACACCATATAATGACCATAACAATGATAGCGGTGATAGAATAATTTTTCCAAATAAATTAACTTTAAACGAAAATGTAGGTGATCATTCTGCATCAGAAACAGCACCATCAACACTATTACCTGTTGCAAACGTTTTAGAATATGTGGAATGTATGCCTTATAACGGACTAACGGCTCCAATTTCTAAAAACCCTTTAACCAAACAAGAGCACCGTCTACAACGAACGAACTACCAACAAAATTCAACTACAATAACAGCAAAATCTGCATCAATTTCAACTCAAAGTCTTAGAACATTAGGAGAATCAATCAAAACAACTAGTCAGTCTAACAATATTAAATCCACACTTAATAATATAGCCTGTAATAGGGGCACTGGTAAATGCGGAGACAATATAGTAAACAAAAATGCTCAGTTAAGTTTTAATATCGAAAGGTTGTTACCATCATCGAGTGTGGTCGATACGGTTGCAACAACAATGGATCTTGATTACTCATGTACTGTAACACACTCATCATCGCTTGCTAACATGGTGAAATGTGGTCCTGCCAATGAATCAACAACTATGTCAACAATAACAATGACAACTACAACTTCGACAATTACAACACCAATGTCGACAATACCATGGCCCACCATGACACTGGCAGAAAGAACAACAATACTTACCAGACCTGGATATGTACAAGATGCGGTCAAAGAAAATAAACCGTCGCTTAACGTTAGTATGGGTGCGGCGCTCAGTGTGAAGGAACGAATAGCAGCCTTTGTTGCAGGAAATGGTAAGTTTTATAAACTCTTAAATAAATATTTTAGACACTATTTTATTCATAATATAACTTTTGAAAAATAAGTAAGAACAGTTCATTAACTATGTTGTAGCCAGTCTTAAGCGCCTGTTTCATAACATTAAAATAAACGTTACACTCTTATAGTTGAGAGAAATAACGATGGTTTCTTAAATTATTGATTGAAACAAGAAATTTTTTCCCGTTAACATAGTATATCATTTACTTTCTAAAAATTAAAGTATTGATCAATTTTCATTATTTAATCTGCTATCGAAACTTTTCCTAAATTTTACGGACCATGACTATTTTTTTTTTTTATTTATCGTTTTAAGTTGATATGGCCGAGTGACTGAGACTCATATAGCCAGAGTAAGTCGCACTGATAAAGACGTCAACAGCCTTCACTGCCAGGATCACATCAGATTTAGATGAAGTAGATTATAAATAAAACACAAGCACAAAATCGTGTAAAAAAGAAACAACAATGAATAAGCAAGGTTCTCAACAAAATAACGAAACGAAAGCATTGAAAAATGCTGACACAAACTCAATGAGATAGGTTGTGCTTTTATAAGGGAGTTATAGCAATTATAGTTTATCAAATAACTTCGCGTTCCGGATAAAAGCGATTAAGTCGGAGTATATGTTGTAGTTATTAGAAGCTAAAATGCTTTGTAAACACGTAAAGTTAGAAGAGAAGGAAAACAAACTGCGGACATTAGCGTATTTGTTACAGACAAGAATCATATGTTCAGCATCGTTCACCGAATTACACATTTCACACAAATTAGTGTTAACTGCACCTATAAGATTTAAATATCGTGCATCAAACATGTGACCACTAATAAGTCTTTTCAAAATTTTAATTTCATGAGGTTCCAGTGAAAGACCATAGGTGGGGTGGTATCTCAGGAACAAGAGCATAAAAAAATCTGCCCTTGTTTTGCGAGGCAGATCTAAAAGAATCATTCCACAAGCTTCTCAGGGCCGACCTCATAGCGCTGAGAGCGTCGCAAAACGTAAAACCGACATGAGAAACTTGGCCAAGCGTAACAGCTTGCCTTGCCATGTAATCAACTCTCTCATTAAAACTTACACTAGACTGACTCGGAACCCATAGGATATGAATATCAGTAAGATGGGAAGAATTGATCAGATTGATAATATCAGCAACAAGAATGTTACACGAATCCTGATGTTTTAAAACAGTACAAGCATTTAGATTGTCTGTAAAAATAGAAAGATTTTGAAATTGTTCTGGACAGATATTTCAATAGCTTTATAGATAGCAAGAAGCTCACCAGTTAAAGAGGACACTTTACGCATAATCCTGAACAAATGGAATCTTTTCGACACAACATTGAATATTGCACAGCCTGTGATGTCATTCATGATAGATGCATCAGTGGCCATAACTGAAAAGGACTTATCTAGGTATTCATTTAATAAAGAATAATAATGTTGTTTATATATACAAGAAGGAGTATTTGTTTTCTTAGAGAAAGGGGTCTTCGAAATAATCGTCAATTTCGTACAAGCCGCATAGGTGGTAGGACATTGTGTATTATCAAAAATTTCTTGAAATTTGCTGTATGCAAAAGAATAGCTGTTATTAAGCTGCGAACCTACGCGCTTTCATTAAACTGACTTTAAAAATAAATTCGTTTAAACACGTAGTGGTAGACATGCCTTTCCTATATGCAAAAGATCTCACAGGGAACAGGTTATCATGATTTAAGACAGAGACTAATCGATTCTTAACCATCATATTTATTGATTTAATCAAAACAGACAATAAAGAAATAGGTCGAAAATTGGTATAAACATTAAGATCATACTCCTTTTTTGGAATAGGGACTACTCGGACAATTCTCCAAGAGGGTGGTATACTACAATTAGTAAACAAGTTGTTAAAAACATCTAGTAAGGACGACTTAAGATGAGGATTAAGAGCTTTGATCATACTATAGGTCTCACCATCATGACCACCTGCAGAGTGAGAAACTTTTTATTTATTTATTTATTTATTTATTTACGATTTGCTTTCACCTATACAACAAGGCTTATGCCTTATTATTATAGTATAGGTGTGTATAATATACAATTCAACAGTTGTGCATGTATGTATAACTTACTATATATTATTATAAACATTTATATATGAATACAATTCAAATTAATGGACTCATGAAACAAATGCATGTTGTTGTATATATAAGTTTGTATGTAAGCATATATTTAAGGTGTATATGTATGTACTGATAAAATACAAGTATATAACTGTGATGAGCTAGTGTTTCTGTCATGATATTAATAGTTATAGTTTGTAATTAGTTGTAAAACAGGGTTAGTTGTTTTTTGAATAGCTTCCGATTACATGTTGTCTGTATATGACCAGGTAAGGCATTCCATAATTTAATGCAATTTATAAAATATTGCCTTTGGGACCAGGAGGAGTAGTGTCTTATTTGGATGATTTTTTTCCCTCTATTACTGCTTGCAAAACTCAACACATCATACAGATACGTAGGTTTTTTTGTGTAGATTATCGCGTGAAGAAATATTAAGGCCTTCTGTTGCAAAAAATGATCTATGCTTAGACCAAGGAAATGTTGAACATGGCCTGATATACGTTCCCATCTCTTTAATCCATAGACGTATCGAACAATATTATTTATGGCCACTTTTAGCCGATGCATAGCCACTGAACCGCAAAAACAGAAAGTCTCACATCCGTATAATAAAGTTGGCAGCAGATATGTTTTCGCTAACAACGCTTTAATACGTATGGGAACTACACGCTGCGTTAGCCATAGACCTCTCATTTTTGCATACAATTTAGCTGTGGCATAAGAAACGTGCTTTTCCCAATTTAGCGAATCATCAATCAATATACCTAAAGTTGTGGACACCTTAACCTGTTGAATAGCTTCATTATTTAGTACAATATTCAGGTTTTGATTGGGAGATAAGCTTCTTTTATTAATGTGCAGAAATTTACACTTGCTGCAATTTAGTGCCAACGTGTTGTTTGATGCCCATGTACTTACAGCTGCCAAATCTTCATTTATTTTAATAATACATTCAGGAATATTTTCATACTTTCCAGCAAAGTACAACTGGACATCGTCAGCATACATATGAACTTTGCAGTGTGTTATACAGCTTGGCAGATCATTTATATAGAGTGAAAACAGAAGAGGCCCCAGTACCGATCCTTGAGGTACTCCCCTGAACGTGTTTAGACTTTCGGATGTATTTTCTTCATGCACTACAACTTGCGATCTTCCAGTTAAATACGAATGTATTAGTTTTACTGCAGTATTAGAAAATTTAAAGTCACGCCGAAGCTTCATACAGAGTACATTATGGTTTACACTATCAAATGCCTTCGTGAGATCAAGAAGAACCAGGAAAGCTGTATTACCTTCATCCACCTTTACACGTATATCTTCTGTAATTTTAATTAATGCAGATGTACAACTATGTTTAGGGCGAAAGCCCGACTGATGTGTATCAATCAAATTATGTTGCATAAGATAACGATGGATTTGGTGATATAACAATTTTTCAAATACTTTAGATAAGTATGGTAGAATGGCAATAGGCCGATAATCATCAACCTTCTTCGGCACAGGAATTATTTTTGCCTGTTTCCATTTTATTGGAAATGAACTCGTTGTAATAATAGTGTTTATAATATGCGTGATATATGATAATATTTTAGGTAATAAAATCTTAATAAATTTAGGATGTATATCATCAAGACCAAAAGCGTTAGATTTAACGCTAAGACAAGCTTCAAGTACATCTTCTTGGCTAACATTACTTGTACAAAAAAGAATTGTGCTATTATTTTGAACTATTTCATTATTATTATTATGATTATCACAGCGTACATTGCCAATAACGTTGGGTTGAACTGGTAGATTTGTGAATTTATAGTTGAGTTCATTAACATCCAGTTCGATTGAACTACCAACTTTTTTACCATTTACCCCTAGGTTTTTTATCATGGTCCATAACTCCTTACCCGACTTGGTATTTGTGAATTTATCCGAATAATGCTTTGCTTTTGCTGCTTTAATTTTCGCATTGACATTTCTTCTGATTTGTTTGTATTGAGTATATAATGCATTCATTCTGTATCTCTTCCAACGCTTATAGACTTCATTCCGTTGTAATATTAATGCTTTTATTTCATCGTTAAACCAATGTGTATTGCGCTTTACAGGGACTATATACTTTAGTGGGACATATTGATTAAAAAGATAATTTATTTTGTCATCAAAAAATTGCAATTTTTCATCAACATGAGGCAAATAATGTATGATATCCCACGATTTTTTTTGGTTAACACTTCATTGAATTCAGAGTCCGAAAAAGGGACAATGGAAACCGGCTTGTCAAAAGTAAAATTTCCCTTGTTGTTGTTAGGAACCTTGTCACATAGAAAAAACAGGCAAACACGAAAGACAAGAACTTTCAATAAGACGTTTGAGAATGTTTCCCCTGGGTGAATTAAAATAATCACCCCAGGCCGAGTGACGACAGTTAAAGTCACCACAGACCAAAATATTCTCAAAAGGCTCAATAAAATTTAAAAGACGGGTTAGTTCCGTTTCAAGAACTCTCAAGGGTAAATTGGGAGGAAAGTATACTGAGACCAGCAGAAAAGACGGGTTAACATTAATCGTTTTGATTACGACAATGTCAAGATCAGAAACATAATTAATACGTGAAACCTTAATGGATTTTTTAACTGCAATAGCAGCACGCCCATAATTATCTGGTCTGGTTTTGAAAAAGATATTGTAATTTAAGATTTAAAAGATAGAATTAGAATCATGCATCGCAAAGATTTCTGATTAAAAACAAATATCAAAATTGTAGTGGTTGAGATAGTATTCTTATTAGGTAAGAAACTTTGAATATTATATTGAAGGATTTTCATCGTTATAACCATAAGAGGGTCTTGAAAGAGTAATAGACCTATTATTTAAATCAGAAACAACATTGCTTATTTTGCAGGAGAAATCGTCAAGGACACGAGTGCAAGAAGGGTTAACTTTCGCAAAATTACTATAGAAAAACGATTCGAAATCGTTGAGGATTTTTTCAAATTCGAACACTTTAAGAGGATTTGAATACAAGCAAGGTCCTGGTGGAGCGGACCTCGAAGACCATCAATATTGTTCTTGTCCCCATTAGTGAGAGTAACAAGCATAATAAAATCACCACCATTCCGGGTACAAAACAATGTTTGGAATGCATTGAGTTTGACTCACCCCCAGCAATCAGAGGGCAGCTCTGATTAGAAGCATTATTAATATTCACAGTGGAAACATCTTCAGTACCAGCCAAAACCGGAGCCTTTCTTTTAAGTGACCCCTCATGAAAGACATCCATCATAGTCGGGCTAGAGGACGCCATGAGAGAGTCATGGACTTGATAGACGACACTTTTAATGATCGCACTTACCTTTACTGAAAGAAGATAAAAAAGTAAAAAAAAAAAAAAAAAGAAATAAATTAAAGTCAACAAGAAAGATAGCAACACCAAAAGCTAAATAAAAAATCAAATAGTGGACACCACAAAAATAAAATTACACGCGAATAATGATTTTTAACCTCAAAATGATGTCTTTTTTTTTTAATTAAAAAAAAACGAAACGCTTAAAGAGAATAGCACAACCACACTCTGAAGAACCATGACTATGAAAATTTTCCTAATCAACTAGAATTATTTAGTTAGAAAGTATTGGAGAAAAAATTAGTTAGTTTTTTGACACTTCATTTTATCGATTAAAGCGATAGGTTGAGCAATTTGTACAATTCAATAGCAGATAGTAAGAACAATTAAACATTAATTGACAACAATTTAGACTTTATATTCTTTTGTATTTGTGCAAAGAAAATTTTTGTCAGGAAATCTTAGGAATGGTATAATGAGATTAGGTAATGTGTGTAGCCTTACTTGTGTACAATTTACGAAACCAAATTAAAGGACTAACATGCATTCGTGCTTAATAACAGCAAGTACAACGTTCTAGTCCTATTTATACACTCATAAAAATTATATAATACTCAAATATTCAAGTACTTTCAAACAAACACATTACCTTTAAGCAATTCTTTGTCTCCTATTTGGGAGGCCAGCTTAATGGCCAGTTGTTACCTTGACTGTATCTAAGCGACATTAATAACGACCTAAACTTAGCTAAAAGCAATCATTTTATGTGATAGTATGAACAATAAATAAACGTGAACAATATGAAATTGATTTCCTTTCCCTGTAAAATGCTTCACCCAAAATGACAATTCATTGATAGTGGTGTTGGTGGATATGCTTCCATGCACCCATAACAACATCAATACTGTCTATGCTCTTTTTATATTTGTCTAGTTTTTATACCCTCCACCTCAGTGATGAGAGTATACTAATTTTATTCTTCCGTTTGCAACACCTAGAAGAAGGTGTCAGAGACCCTACAAAGTATATATATTCTTGATCAGCGTCAAAAACTGAGTCGATTTAAACATGTATGTCCGTTTGTCCGTCTGTGGTTGGCACTCTCACGGGCGTAAATTTTGAGATATTATAATGAAATTTTGTGCAAACACTTATAGTTTTTGCACACAGATCCCTATTTAAAATGGGCAAAATCGGTCAAGAGCCACGCGCACAATCGACAAAAATGTATTTATCTATCATAAAAAATTGAGCTATAAACATGACATTTGGAACGTACATCTATAAATATAAGCCTCATGTATGTGCTAAAAATGGGCATATTCGGATTATAGACACGCCTATAATCAATAAAAGTCGTTATATCTACCAAAAGGTGACCTTGGAACTTATATTTGATATTACATAGTTATCCCATCCACTGATGTGCCAAAAATGGGCATAATCGGATAACAAACACGCCCACAATTTACAAAAAAAATTATTTAACGGAAAAGTACATTTGTAAGCTGATGCTTAATACATATACTACTAGAGGACGCAATATATCTCTATTTGCCACGCCCACCGTTGTGGAGGTACAGGGTATTTAAGATTTGGTCTAAGCCAAATTTAGTTTTTTTGTACGTTTATATACGCTAAGTTGTGCAATAACATTTTGTTGTTGAAGAACGGAGTGTGATTGTTTTAACATATATATATGTATATGTTTTCGTCAGTTGCTTTCCAATACGTACTTACTTGGATTATATTATAGTGGACAAGTATATAACTTTGGAAATATTTTGAAAAACATATTTAGGTAGCCTGTGTGCCTAGATAGAATAAAAGAAGCATACGTCGTATTGCTTAATGGGAGTATGTATGTACATTCTGTCAAATAAGTACCCGGAAATTTGAAATAAAACACAAACAACTTATCAATCATTTAAATTTATTATATCCCCTTCAAAATAGGCCCCTCTTGAGACAATACACTTCATCCAAAGAACAATCCAATCATCGAAACACTTTTTAAAGCTATATTCCGGTGATGTCTTTAATGCTCTCAAAACGGGTTCCACGAAGTGGTAATTTGAGTTTTGGAAACAGGAAATGTTTTTTTCAACATTTCCAACGTTTTGGCACAAGAAATTTCGTTTGAAACACAAAATTTCACACAAACTCTTTGTTTGATAGTTTTATCCATAGTAAAAATCGCAACGCACACAAAAGGTTGACTTGTTCCTAATGACGCCGTAAACAAACTAAATAACACATAGCAATCAAAATTGACAGAATAGTGGCGGACAGTTGTGCCAATCTGGGAAAAAAAATTTTTTGAAATATTCTCAGCGGGAAAATTTAAAATGAGAATTTCCGGGTACTTATTTGACAGAATGTATTAGTAGGTTATTGATCAGTTATTGTAACAGAAATTATTAGTAAATATTGCTGATGTGAATTATTTATTATACATGATTGTGCACGTACAGACGAATTAAAATAAAATAAAAAACTATAACTGTTCATACGTATCGGAGGATTGATGTTTTGACTTTCAAATGCGGAAGACAATCGTCCATATGCTGCACTCAAAACAATAACAACAGCTTTAGCTAAAAAACACCGGTGTGAAGTTGGCTCACAAGACTTTAGTCCCCCAAAAAGTAAAGTTTTTGTCTTGGCTAAATTTTTGTCCATCAGCCCTGGAAGGACATCCACCATACAGCGGAAACTTTAAAAGTTTTACTATATTTTAGACATGACGTCCTATTTAAAATATTCTAAGATGTGTCTAGAAGCATATATGAAAAATTCGGGAATTCAAAATTCCCTAAAGATTTTTTATGAATTTTTTAAGTTTTCGGTGAATAAGAGACGCCCTTCCAGGGTTTGATTGTCATTTGAAGGCCCCTACTTGGGGACATAGGAATAATTTTATTTTAATTTAAAATATTCTTAGATGTATTAAGAAAAATACATGAAAAATTCAGGAATTGAAAATTTCCCAGATTTTTATAAAAATTTTTGTAAAAAATTAACAGAATAAATAAATATAGCGTTTTTAAAACACAAAAAATAAAAAAATGGTTTTTCCTTCAATTCTAATATTTTTTTTTTGCCAAAACTTTCAATCTTTCAAAATTTATTTTTTCTGGGCTAGTTAAAAAACAAAAAAACAATTCAAAACTTGGCAAAGTATATAAGATACAATCATATATATATGCAACTATAATTATACTCTCTCAGTCAACATACACACACTCACACGCATAAGTTCCATCTTAAGCAATTGCATTGTTATAGCTCGTTAATTTATTTACGTTGCATATATGTACATTGTACATACAATATGTATGTTCATATAGCCATACACCTACGTACATAATTGTTTTTGTATATTACAATATATAGTTGCATTTGCAACCTCCATGTACATACATACATATGATATATATGTATAATATGACGCGGTTTGCTATATGCTAAACATACGTATGCACAATATGTATATATTTCGCAAAAGTAAGTGGGTGTTTAATTCTATGATATTTTGTGGCGTAA
Organism: Crataerina pallida; assembly: GCA_949710015.1. Taxonomy (NCBI): domain Eukaryota; kingdom Metazoa; phylum Arthropoda; class Insecta; order Diptera; family Hippoboscidae; genus Crataerina; species Crataerina pallida. The sequence goes on from OX453290.1 coordinate 15,017,474, forward strand.
TATGTGTATGATTGTTAAAATGAACCAGCTAAACATCTCATTGTTATTTTTGTTGTTATTTAGTTGTTTTTATCGTTTAATAAGTAATTACCTTTTAATGAATTTATGAAAATATATATATTTATATACTTGTAATATTCGCGGCAAGCGTATTAGCGATTTCTTTTGATTTTGCAATACGTATGTAAATTGCAATTTTCATTAAAGATTATTATTCGTTCCTAAATTGTTGATGAAGTACTTTCTCCACAGAAACTTGTTTGACTTGATTGAATACACTTTGTATTCGGAATCGCGCGTAACTCTCTCTCGCTCTCTCTCTCTCTCCTTATCATGCCCTATCTAACGAATGAGTCAAAGTTCGAATATGATTCATATTATATTTATATTCATTTTATATGTAAAAAAAAAGCGAAAAAAATATATAAAAAATATATAATATAAGGGAACAAGCCCCGCCCCAAAAAGTATATATAATCTCCGCATTAAATTCGGAGAGTATACAGTCCTTCCGTATACACATGTGTCCGTGTGCCTTCAAATTTTCATCTGCTTTTGACGTTCTCACGTGTGCAAAAATAAAAATATTGAGCTTCAATGTGGTACACATAATCTTGGAGTTTGTCTAAAGTTTGATATTAGAAATGGACGCGCCGAAACTTAGAGAAACTTAATTAAGTTTAGCTAAACTAAATATATGTAGTACAGTTCAAAATATTGCGATTTAACAACAACTATAATTATTCCTTCTGGACATTATGTTATAACAGTGCATGCATAAAATCATATAGAAATTGTATTTAAAAGGAGACTTAAAGAAATATAATTAATATAAGCAGATCACTTGTACGGTAGGCCAAAAAAACACTTTTTCTTTTTTTTAACCGTAAAAGTAGCGAATATATGAGATTAATAATCTCTTTAAATAGAAATTAAATATGTTTACATCTTAGATTCGTCCAAAATTTAAATAAAAACATATTGCTATTTAGTACAATCCATCCTGGGATCTGATAACATACACTCCGACAATTTACATTTTATATAAATTTGCTAAGTTTCAGTTCAGTGCCTACCTTGCGATCATTTTTTCAACCCACTCAACGTGCCCAAGCTATGCGCAAGTTGCTTTGGAACATATAGAATATCTTAATTCAATATTAATTTTTTCATATAAGCATATTACTTTTTCTTGTTTTCTTATTTATTAATTTAACTAATTTTAGTTATAACACGTAAGAAAACTAAATTTGCCTTAGGCCAAATCTTAAATACCCTCCACAATTAATAAAAATTTAAATATCTGCCATAAAAATTGTGCTATGAACATGAAATTTGGTACGTATATTTAAAAGTGCCTAAAATGAGCGTGGCTTTGAGTAACATATTTACAAAAGACCTTACTGAACGTAAAACTAAAAAAAAAACTACATATTAAAACTCTATTTAAAAAAAACAAGATAGAGAAGTTCGGTTAAGACCGAAGCTTAAATACCCTCCACCTTTTATAACCCTCTAAAAAATAAGTTCCTATTGCCATATTTATGTATATGACTATTTCATGAACTCAGGCAAATAGTGTTTTTTTAAAATTATAGGCGTTTGCGTTATTCAATCACGACCATCTTTGGCACAATAATAAGTTGGATAATGGTACCACTTATATATATACCGAATTTCAACTTGATAGGCATAGTATTGTGCGATATATAATTTTTTAAAGATACAATATTTTCGAGGTATGTTGAGATTTTCGTTTATTGTGGGCGTGTCTCTTAACCGATTTTTCCCAACTTCAATACGAAATAGCAAACTTAAACTAAGAATAAATGTGCCAAGTTTAAATTTGAGATCGCAAAAATTATGAGTGCCAACAACAGACGGACACACGGATACACGGACGGACATGTCTCGAACGATTTCTCTTTTCATGCTGAATATATATAGTTTGTGGAGCCTTCGAGGCTTCCTTCGATGTGTTGTAAACGGCTCAATATTGTAGATGTTGAAGATATTTAAAATTTGATCTAAGCCAAATTTAGTTTTCTTACTTGTTTTCAAATGTATTTCAAATTTTATTGCTTTTATACATTACATTAGAAAATGAGCGACAACATGACAACATTATTATCAAACGAAAGCCTAAAAATCAGTACAGTGAGCCAATTTATGTGACAAATAATTACACCAAAAAACCTATACAAGAACGGCAAATAAGTGCCATAATCGAGATGGAATCCAATTGTGGGGATGATTGTAATAAAATAAATCAACAAAAATCATTATCTGCACCTCTCCGATATGCTGTGTTAAGAAATTGTAATGATAATTTTGAATATAACTTAACATCTGCAAAAGACACCGCAATACTTAATCTAAATCTAAATTCAACTTTAGAAACCAACTTCTCAGACAACATTAATATATGTGGCAGTGTTGACGCTAACAAATGCACAAAAGGTATTAACGCAATAAACAACGAATTCATTCATTCCAGAAGAAAAACACATGCAACAGAAAATGCCGTGACAATTAATAATACTTTGACACAACATTTCAAACAACAAGATTCGGAGTTTCAACCAGTTTTGAGTTATAGTATTGCAACGAAAATGACAAAGCCAACGACCACTACAACTGTATTATCAACATTATCTTCGCCAATTCCATTAGAACATATGCAAAGTGAAGTAATAACAACAACTAATAATAAAAGCGATATCAACGTTTTATATGAAGATGATAATCGGAGTGGTTCTGAACTGACGATGGATAATGACAACGATGATCCTTACTTTATATTACAAAAATATTTAGAACGCGTCAAAGTAAGTTTTCTTATAATGCTCTTATATTAAAATTGAATCTCGGGGCGAATGATGAGATTTGACAGCTTTCATATCGAGTAACGAAAACTACTATGAACAACATTTCAGAAAGTAATGTTCACAATAATTAAAACTTTAATGTGATAAATTGTTACAAAATTTTTATAATATTTTGTGACACTCAATAACAGAAGGATTTTGTCTAAAATCGTTCAAATTCATAAAGTTTTTCTTTGCTCGATACAAAAGCTTTTGAATTTCGTTATATAGTTTTAAGTACGTTAAATATAAAAAAATAAAATCAATCAATTTCAACTGTGCACATGTACACAAATGCGTTCTTTGTTAACGACTATTTATTTATATGTCATATTCAGAAATAGTTTACGAGATAATACTATATCTGAAACCTATACTAAAAAGATTATGCGAGAAGGGTACACATTAAGAAACTTGGTCAAATTTCATACATAAATGAATAGATGTTTATTCTTGAGTATATTTTGCTTCAGCAACTATAAATATTGCTGAACCTACAGGAATTAAAATTTTCAATTTATTAGTTACTTTTCATGAAACTCCGTCAATTTACTTCCCTTCAACTATATGAGTTATAGAATTTATCTTTATAACCTGTAAATAGTGGGTATCAATGAACAAATCCTGCTATAATTGTAAATACTGCCCCTATTGAATGAAAATGAGCTACGACATAATAAGTATCATGTAACATAATATCAATAAAAGAAATAAAAAAACTAAATGAATAAACTAAATCTTATATACCCTTCACATCCATAACGGAGGGCGGGGCATATATTGCGCCCTGCGTGCATGTATTACGTATCAGCTTGCAAAACTAGTTTTACGTTGAATATGGTTTTTGTAAATTGTGGGCGTGTCTGTTATCCGACCATGCCAATTTTTGCTACGTAAGTGGATGAGATAACTAAGTAAAAGCATAATAAAATTTAAGTTCCCATGTCGACTTTTGTGGCAGATATAAAGATTTTTATTGATTGTGGGCGTGTTTATTATCTGACCCCGCTAAATTTTGGTACAACGGTGGATAAGATAATTGTAAATATTCTAACCAAATTTCAAGTTTTTAGATAAATTTTTGTCGTAAATGAATAGATTTTTGTCGACTGTGGGCGCGGCTCTTAACAGATTTTACCTATTTTAAATAGTGATCTGCGTACAAAAACTAAAAGTGTCTGTACAAAATTTCAGCCCAATTTCTCAAAATTTATGCCCTGAAAAATTCCAACAACAGACAGACACACGGACATACGCGAAAAATATGTATACTTAGTAGGGTCTGTGACACCTATTTCTGATTGTTGCAAAGGGAAAAATAAACTTAGTATTCCCTTAACACTAAAGCGGAGGGTATAAAAATATAAATGACCACAAATTAAAGTTTCGACGCCGAGTAGTTCTCTTATGGAATCCCCTTGGGCAGCATTTTGAACAATAATATCAAATAAATTATCAATATGAATTCTTTCATCTGACTATATAAAAATTGTGAAAAATTAATACTTGGCGACTTAAGGGTTTGAACGTGGACCGATTTCGAACTCGCCCTCATGGAGTTCTCATCAGCAGATATTTACCAGTTGAGCTAAATCCACCACATGAAATTGCAAAGGTGGATGAAAAAATTTCTAACATATAAAAATTATTCTAATAAAATGAATCTATTCTTTTTCTTTTTAATACATTTTCCAAAAAATGTATAAATAAATAATTAAATGTACAAATAAACAATTAATCTCCAGTCGCCAAGTATTAATTTTTGACATTTTCAAATACATCATTACAACTTTCAATAGTCTGCGAAGTGCACAATTGTTGTTTTTATATTTTTATCAATAATTAAATGGAGTACATCTGTTGCATTTTATTTTCATTAATATATATTTGAACAAAAATTAATTTTTTATAAGACATTAAAAGAAAACTGATTCACAATCTTTTTTTGGAAAAATTAATAATTAATAATGAAAAATTTTGAAAAGCTTCTGACATTAAAATCAAAAGTACAATAATTATTTTCAACATAAGAAACATCACCCCCTTCCACGAGAATCAAGGTTAAATAAATTGAATGTTACATGTTTCTTTTGTTTAAGAGTATGTGTGTGTACATCATTTTTCGGTGATGTTTCAACTATAGCAGGTTTTAAAGGATCTATTGGAAAAGTTTTAATAGCATCGTCTAGCTGTGTTTTGAAAAATTTTTGCTCCTTTTGGACGACTTTGTAAGGGCCGACGTAGGGTTGTTGTAAATTTTTCTTATTAATGATGCGAATGGTAATCTCAAATTTCGGTCGTAAACCATTTCTGCGTGGCCGAAATATCTTCTTTGTATACCGATCAATCGAAAGCGCGAACGTAATAGTATATCTAATAGTACCAATGTCATCTGTAGCTGGGTCAAAAAGATGATAGTTGTCATTAAACAAAGAATCCGGAAGGGGTTATGTAATTGGTAAATTTTGCGAAATAAACAATACCTTTTATTATTTTTGTAACAAATATAACACCTAAAATTTCCCGCCTTTTTTCCAACGTTGGAAAATCAACGAGAAGAAGCCTATTCTCGTAAGGAGGAAGGATGCACCTGGGATCCCAGCTTAAGTTTCTTAAAGCAAAAAGGAGAAAGTTACGCTGAACAAATTCAATATGGTCTATGTAACATCTGTAGCTGGGTGCCCAGACTACGCAGCAATACTCTAACGTAGGTCTAACAAGAGCAGTGTATAAACGTTATATAAGGATCCCTGAATTCCTTTGACCATCTTTTCAAGAATCCTAATAGGGACTTCGCCTTATTCACAGCAGACTCGATGTGCAGATTAAATTTCAATCTCGAATAACAACGAAATCAAGAAAATTAGAAACATTTTCGAGCATATGATTTTCAATACAATAAGATGAAGGCAAGGTTGAGGACCATGTGAAAGATAGCTTCCTACACTTTTTTAAATTTAGTTCCATACCATTTACCTTACACCGTATATATAACCCATTTAAGTTCAGCTGAAGCAAGTTAGAATAAACTAAAAAAAAAAGAATAATATATTTTTACATCATCAGCAAACATTAATATTTTTGAATACTTAATACATGTAGGGAGGTCATTAACAAATAAAGTAAAAAGAAGGGGCCCTAAATGACTACCCTGTGGGCCACCAGATGTCGCAGTAATTTTATGAGAAAAGCACGAATTGAATAAGACTTTTTGAGTATGACCTGTAAGATAGTGATAAAACCACGAACACATGTTTTAAGGGAACTCAATACGACGCAGTTTAAAAATTAAAAGTTTTGAATCATCACGATCGAAAGCCTTAGAAAAATCAGTATAAATTACATCAGTTTGCTTATGTTCAGAGAATGTATGAAATATGTCACCAGTTAATCCTAGTTAGTTCGTAGCCGTGGACCTGCCTCTAAAAAACCCATGCTGATTTGACGAAAGTATAGTTTTTATCGTAGGAGTAATTCGATTAGTTAATAGGGACTCGAAAAGCTTGGATAAAACACTTAATTTGGCAATACCTCTATAATTTTCAATATTGATTCTACAGCCACTTTTATAAAGTGGAATAATAATGCTGTGTTTCGAAATTGCTGGAAAAAAACCATGTGAAAAACATTTGTTAAAAATTCGAGTCAGTGGAGGAGTTATGATATCAGCACAAGATAGAAGAATACAGGATGGTAACCCATCAGGACCCTGTAACGTGGAAAATTTTATTTTGGACAGACTGTGATAAAGTTCATCTTCAGTAAATTGAATGGATGGAAATATGTCGAAATTATTTATGGGATAAGGATAATTGTCAATGTTAATACTAGGTTGAGAATAAGACTTTCGAAAAAGTCAGCAAATAAGTTTACTATATCGGAGGGATTCGAAGACTCCGAATTACTATACCGCATTGAAGGAGGACAGCATTTTACTTTACGCTTAGAATCGATAAACTTGTAAAATATCCTAGGTTTAACTAATAATTTTACTTTCATACTCTGAATATATTGATTATAGTATTTATTTTTAAGGGGGTAGAATTCACGTTTAATGTTGGAATAATTAATGTAATCCACAGTAGAACCACTAAGCTTAAACTTTTTAAATAGTCTGCTTTTTTTGTTACGGATAATCCTCAGATGTTTATTAAACCATGTAGGCCCGTTTGATGAAGAAGATTCCGATTTCGTTGGTACAGAAGAAGAAATTTCAGAAAACATGGCGTTATATAAAAGTGATAAAGACCCATCGATGTTATTATAATTCAAATTCCAGTCGACAACAGATAATAGACTTCTCAGTTTAGTATAATTGGTTTTGCCAAAGGAGAATGTAGTGTTGCTTCTACTGTTTGAACAATTAGATACCCGCAAATTATCCAATGTAAGAAGCAAGGTAGGATGATAAATATCCTCAGGACAGACAAATGACTCCACGCGAGCAATTTTGAAATTAGTGTCATTAAATAGAACCCAATCTAGAAGTCTTCCATTAGTATTAAAAATAGAATTTACTTGATACAGGCATAATTCATAAATTTCATCAAATATACTATTATATATTAATATTATATAACAGGGTATGAGATAGGTATGTAATAGCCAAGTTCCTCATTTAGATTCCAGCAAATGTGAGGAAGATTAAAGTCACCAAGCACCAACATTTTATAATTATCTTTTAAACACAAGGACATTTCTTTAATAAGGTGGATGTGCTTCAAGTAAGTTGACACATCTGACAAAGGGGGTATATACGAAAATGATATAAACAAGTTAAAATTAAAAAATTTTAGTTGTACGCCAACAAACTCAACATCAACATTAGTTAAGAAGTCAACCAAAGTAGAAGGTAATGAATTATGGACAGCAATTAAGACTCCTCCTCCAACTTTCTGGATTCTGTCTTTCCTAAAAACTTGATAGTCAGCACAAAAAACCTCAGAATTATTGATTTCAGGCTTAAGCCAAATTTCTGTAAAAACAAAAACATTATATTCGGACGCAACGGAATTAACAAGAACTTGATTTAATTTAGTGTTCAAACCGCGGACATTTTGGTAAAGCAAAAACAATGAATTGTTTAGTTTTTTGAAGGTGAGGACTGAATATCAAGATTAACTGGAGTCTTGCGCCGAGGGATAAATTCTTTAAAAAGAGCCCCCGAAGGCCAGAACTGTTTATTTAAGAGTTTGTCAAATAATGACTGAGGCGTTAAGATCTTAAAAGAGCAAATATCGCGTTGTTGAGAAGACTTGAATTTGAATATGCTTGTTTTTGACAAGTCTAAATCGGAGCATTTGAGCTCAATATATCTTTTTACCTTATCTACAAATGTATCAGATGCCAATCTAGAAATAAAAATTGCTTTGCGAGCAGGGATAACTACAAGTTCATTATCATCATTATCAGAAACGACCGGAACGATTGAAGGGACATTTACAGAGCGATCACTATTTTTAGGAGACACCTGAAGCAGTTGATCATTGGGAGAAGTTGCATGTCCAGTTGTAACCCTCTCTCTTTGGACTATTGGAACACTATCAATAATGTTAAAGGAGCAAGACCATCAGCATTAAGAGAATAATCAGTATTTATAAACGGAATCTGTAGAGGTTGATGAGATGGAGAAGTTACGTGAACATTTTTAACTATATTTGGCGCAGAAGATACCACAGGTACAATTGGGGAAACATCATTAGATAGGGGTTGGACAGTTAAGGATGGTATATTATGAGACGCACCCAAATCAACATAATTCAAAACATTTGAAGCTTCAATCTCACACATACACGGAGAATTAGATGATAAAGGATGTGAAACATATGTAGAATTAAAAGACCAGCAATTGGGAGAAATTTGTAGTGAGAGAGTCGAACTAATATTAGACGGACGGACTTTAGGAACAAAATCCGAACCTTCTAAAAGTTTACAATTATTGAACATGTCTTCCAATTTAGTGAATTTGTCCGAGAGTTCTTTGAGCTCTCTACCCAAATCTATAAAGCCTCGCTGGGTTTGTTAAACAAATCCAAATCCATCTTACGACAGCCGACGCATGACCAACGTAGTTCTTTAGAACGATTGACTATATGATCGAATGGACGTCCACTAAACCCAGCACACTTAGGATGAGCCGATCGATCACATAGCCAACAGAGAAGGAAACAATCGTGAACAGTTTCCTTACAATTCAAGTAAATGCAATTTATGTTATTCATTACGTAGGAAAAAGCGGCTAAATACGTTTTATGCAAGGAGAAGCTAAAAAACACTGTTAATTAAAATTTATTATATATTATTTAACATCACTTAGTTAAATAATCAAAGTGGATTAAGCCTAAATCAACAACAGCCTAAAAGTACCCTAAAACAAGTTTAATATATTAAAAACTGAGAAGGTCAACAAGAAAAGAAGAATGGGGGAGAGAATAATGAATAAAAGATGTGTATCCAAGAAATGAAAATAAAAGAAAAAAAAATAGCGTCAAATAATTTATTTAACACTTTTTCCCTTTTTCCCTTGAAATGATAATACCTTCAATCGATTGAAAACAGAATCAGCAACTATCAGCCTTATAAATTCGAATACACGTAAAATGCGATTAAAGATTAACCGCTATGCGCACAAAAAGAGCACAAACTTATATTAATATATTTTAATTATAATTAATCTGTCTTAGTGCACAACACAACCAAGGAGTAAGATTTAATTAACCTTTAAATATATTTATCATAAATTGAAAACATTAATTCACTATTTATTTTTATTTAGTTTAATGACCAAGTTTAAGCGTACAGAAAAATGTGACTGATCAAAACAATCGCGTTGCCAGACTATGGGTAAATTGAGAGATATATTCTAAATGGCGAGTCTGTTTTGGACTCCTCTCAGTTTTGGAATTAAAAGCTAGAGTGACCGGCTTATGATCAGTGAAGACATTAAATTGTCTACCTTCTAAAATATATTTAAAGTGTTTAATACTGAGATAAATCGCGATTAAATGTACTGTATTTCATCTCAGATGGAGCGAACTCCTTAGAGAAGAAGGCTAATGGTTCAACAATACCACTTATAGACTGTTGGAGTACACTACCAACTACTACATTTGAAGCATCAACAGTTAAAGATAATTCTGCCTCATTATTAAAATGATTTAATAATACCTTGGAGGAGAATATATCTTTAATGGGATCTTGTCCTTGGATTTAGATTTAATTGCATTATTTATAATTGTATGTATCGGACAAGTATATTCAGCAAGTTTAGGAATATAATATTTAATCATTCCAATAAATTTTTGTCCTTTTTTAACGGATTTCGGACGTTCGAAATTTTTAATGGCAGATATCTTCTCTTCAGAAGGTTTAATGCCTTCTTTAGATACATTATAGCCTAAAAAATCTAATGATGTTGCACCGAAAGCACATCTGTTCGGTTTAATGTTAAGACCATATTCGTCTAACCGATCAAAAACTATTTTTATATGTTCTAATGTTGATTTTCTGTATCACTAGCTACTAAAACGTCATCTATGCATACGAATATGAAATCCAGGCCATCAAAAACCTCATTGACGAAACGAAATCCAAAAGGCATTCTAATAAATTCAAACATCCCGAAAGGGGTTGTTATTGCAGTTTTGAAAATATCTTCCTCAGCCATCGGAATTTGATGGTAGGCTTTGACTAAATTTAGTTTAGAAAATACTTGTTTATTGTGTAGATTAATATTGAAGTCATGTATATATAGTAAAGGGTAACGATCAGGGATAGTGACACAATTTAATCGTCTAAAGTCACCGCAAGGACGCCATTCGTTAAAGTCCTTATTCGGTACTAAGTGCAGAGCTAAAGCTACAGATAAATTAGATGGTCTGCAAAAACCTGATTTAAGAAGAAAGTCGAACTCTATATTTGATAGGGTCTAATCTTCGTGGTTTTAAGAATGGAAGAACACCTTTAGTTTCAAGTCAGTGAACTTTCTTATGTTTGACTAGTTTATTATAATCTGGTTCAATAGTCAAACTAGGGTACTTCTTGAGAAGTTCATGATATTTATTTTCTATAATAAATAGTTTGGCTAATGAAACATTACAGAAAACGGATATGGCATTTACAGACAATTTCGTTAAAGGATCTACTAATTACCGATGTTTAATGTCAATTAATAATCCATATTTGTTAAAAAAATCGGTACCAATTATCGGTCTGGAAATATCGGCAATAAGAAATACAAATGGAAGATCTCGGCGAAGATTCAAGTTAACATTTAACAGTTTCTTGCCGTATGTGGGAATAGATGAACCATTAGCAGCTGTGAGAATAATATCAGACGATCTTTTTTTTGAGAAAAATTAGTAACGGGCAGAACAGATATTTCAGCTCCACTGTTTATTAAGAAATTTAATTTATTTTGTCTGTCAAATATAAAAAGGCGACGCAAAGAATAATCTACGCTTCCATTGTCAGTCGAAGCGACAATGGGTTTATTTAGTTTGTTGATTCATTATGAAGTTTAGAAAAAGCGCAAGGGTGGTTGCACATTTTGGCTTTATTACTATATATGTAATGGTATTTGCAAACCCAATTCGGATTGTTTCTCGAATTAGATCTACTGCGAGATCGTGATCTAAAACGAAGAACAGGTCTAGAATTATGTTGGTTGAACTGTGCCTTCAAAATGTTAATCTCAATTGTTAATTTGCTCATATATTCACAAAGTAAAGCTTGAGACCTTAGTAGATTCTGAATTGTGATAGAGTATACTTCCCAAATATCATCTGCCAGTTTAATGAGCTTGTTGGTGTTTTTCACGTTTGAACCGGTAAGAGTGACACTGAGAGATTTAGAGAGTTTTTTTAACCAAATCTTTTTCGACATATCCTTACTAAAGTTTGATCCAGCTAAAATACGGAAATTCCGATAAAATTCTGAAGGTTTTCTGTCTCCGATATCAGAATCTGACAAAATTTTATCTAATTTAGAATTTTCACTTAAAGAGTGTCTTTCAATCAAACTTTTCTTAAGTGAAAGATATTTGTTATTACTAGGAGAATCTTGGATAATATCCAGAACTGACATAATAATTTCTTGTGGTAGGGAAATCAGAATATATTCGTATTTAGTGGTATCCTGAGTGATTTCTTTTGCAGTGAATTGTGCTTCTGCGTGAAGGAACCAAGCTTCAGGACATTGTGACCAGAAGTACGAAAGTTTAACTAAGTTAGCAAAAATTTCTCTAACAGGTGTACAAACAGAGGGTATCCCAACAACATCGATGAACGAATTATTAATAGATATATGTTTCATACCTAATTTCAAGTTCATAACTCAATTTTTGTGCCAGAATATATTCTAAATATTCTAAATAAATATATATATTTTTGTTGATCGTTGCAGCGACAGCGCAGCCTAGGCCATACAATAAGAGTATTGCAGGATATATAGGCGCGGTATAGGAACTGATGATGCGCTCACAGCCGCGTTGCTCAAGTAGAAGAACAATTAATATTTTATATTTTGTTCTAATTTATTATTCCACTCACCTTTACTTGACGGCTCCTGCCATACTGCATCATTTAATAGAATTCCCTGCCTTTATAGTGTGGCGGAGCTTACAATTATACATAAATTACTAATCCATCTGCATAATTCTAATTGCGTCTTAAATTAACACTAGGTTTCATTCTTATTATATAACAACAAAGGAAAGAAAAAGAAATATTCAAGTAGAGGGAATTTCTAATTGCTTTTTTATTACTATTTTTTTTAATGCTAAGGAAAATGGAAAACAAGTATATTAAGTTCATGGTTCAACGAGCGGGCGATTTTGCGCGTCACAAACTTAAATTATAAAAAAATTGTTAATCGATGTTTCGAGGCCGGCTGATTTTTTGTGTTTTGGCACTGCGACGGAAAGGATAATTATAAATATATGTACCTGTAGTGTATGCAAGTTGTAATGAATATGCTTAGTGTCATCTTTAGATTATTATATTTTATATTCGAGTTGTCATCTCTTTTTGGAAGTGCACAAGTAAATGGATTGTTAAAGGTTAAGTTAATAAATGAAATTATTTAAAGTTCATGGATTGCTAAATGTTAAGTCATTAAACGAATTTATTGTAACCTAAAAAATTGTGAAAATATATTCGAAATATTATAGTACCAAAATTTTTTGTGGCTGTTGGAGATTATTATTTAACGTGGGCGTGGCACTTAGTCGATTTCGTTCCGATACTGGAGTGCTACATGAATTATATGGAGTGCTTTCAGAAATATATGGAGACATATATACATATATAAAAAAAATTTCAAATCAATCAGCCCTATTATGTAAGGCTGAATATCTCATCTTTTGGGAGTGCCAAGAGGAAATATATGCACTCGAAAAGCGAAATGTGTAGTATCTTAATATTTGCGACTGAAGTATATATAAAACACTTAGGCCATACACACTATATGATTACGATAATTGGTATAATAAAAGCTTTTCATAAAATTTGATCAAAATTCAATTTCTCCGGACATATGAAGTACCTAATCTAATCATAAAAGAAGTCATGTCTCACCCAGTACAATATTCAATTAATTTGTGTTCATAACTAAGATATATATACATATAATCGCACTAAAGTTGAGATTAACAAGTGAAAATATTATAGTAGGTCAAGCCTGACCTTTAAATACCCTACATTATTCAATTTAATTTATTCTTTGAAAAAGCAGGATATAATCAAAAATCTTATTTTTCTATTCCTACTTGTATATTCAAAAATTTTAAAATGATGCATGTCCGAAATTTTTTTATTTTTTGTTTGTTTAATGAAATAAAAAAAAATTTATATGGGGAGGGGTTGCAAAAATGGTCCCGTCCCATCCATTTTCAAGTTAATTTTTGGGCCATTTCCTTGTACCAAATTTCATCGAAATATCTCAAAAAATTATAGGACCTCCTATAGGAAGGGGTTCTACAAATGGTCCAATCCGGTTCATTTTCAATAGGGTTCCCCTTTAGGCCAATACATGTCCTTGTACCAAATTTCATTAAAATATCTTAAAAAATGATAGTCGGTCAAGCCCGGCCATCAAATAACCTACACCACTTCATATATTATTCAATTTAATTTTTTTCTTTCATAAATGAAGCTTTATTTTTAGTACTACTTTTATTGTCAAAATTTATTTTCTTTGAAAATGAAAAATTTTATTTTTTTATACTTATTAGAATTTTCAAAACATATGTCACAATTTTTATTTTTTATTTTTTATTTTTTGTATGTTCCTGAAATAAAAAAAAATTTATTTGGGAGGGGTTCTAAAAATACATGTCAATACATGTCTTTACCAATTTTGGTCGAAATATCTCAAAAAATGCGACCTGTAGCTTGTGCACAAATTTACATGGACAGAGAGAGGATAGACGGACGACAGACATTGTTAAATTTGATTTTGAATCGATCGGTATAATTGAAGGTGGTTGTGGCATTTGCCGTTTAGGAGTTACAAACTTCCGCACAAACTTAATGTACTCTTTGTCACAAGTGGTGCAGGGTATAATTAGTGAAGCAACTTCACACCATAAGTAAACCGTTCCACAAACGAACAAAGGAAATTAGATAGTGTATAACTGCATTATGATGTTGATATTGTCTGTGGTACTACCGTATAGTATGCCTTCAATATTTATTAAATGAAATTGTATTGTTGACATTGTACGAATAGTTCCTTCAGGTCTCTCAATACGATGGCCGCTACTGGTTTTTGTTGTTCGAGATATCGGTTTCATATTACACAAATAGTTTGGTAGAAAGTGACTCCGTTCCATAGCTTTATACGAGTATCAAACTTAACCTTCATATATCCCTTTTTTGTGGATGTGAGAAATTTTTGTCAATTATGGGCGAAGTACTTGACCAATTGTGCCAATTTAAATACTAGACACTTTTGCTAATTCTATTACAAATAGACAAAAATTTTATTAAATTTCAAATCAATATCCCAATCGTGCAACAGCCAATGGACAAGCCCCAGATTGTGATGTAGGCCTAGCAAATACATTACATAACATCCTCATTTTTTACCCAGCGGGTAATTTTCAAACACATATAATTGAAAAAGTACGTGTCCCCTTCATGTCCTTTGGAGTCATCTAAATTTCAATCCCTTAACAAAACAATAATTTCAGAATCAGTGGAAATATTAAATTTTTTTGCATATATTTAATTTACACATATGTACATATCCACAAATATTATACACAAACACACCATTAGGCTCGCCTCAGGGTAGAAGTGGGGAAGATAACATGCACATGAAGAGAAATGGTAAAAAAAATTTGCCTATGGCGGTATTTATACTCAAGGAGTTAAGAAAACTAAAGTAGCAAAGAAGCTTGGAAAATTTCTTTTAAGTAAGCTTCAAGGCACATTTCCATATTTCTCTCTCTCTCTTTTTTTCTAAGAGAGAGGTTTTTTCCTCTTTCGTTTAAGAATTGACTTCAAAATGTTAAAAAATGGTTATATCATTAATCAATTATTTCCATGACTCGACAATTTTTTGATTATCATTTTTTCTAATTTTATTTTAACCAAATAATTACTAAATCGTATTCCTTGTAATGGTAAAAAAAAGTGCATAATAATAATAATAAAACTGTTGAATAATTATAATTCATTATATCTATACTAATATTATAAAGAGAAAAGATTTGTATATTTGTATTTTTGTATGTAACGAGTAAACTCAAAAACTACTGGACCGATTTCAAAAATATTTTCGCTATTAGAAAGCTACATTATCACTGAGTAACATAGGCTATATTTATTGCCAAAAATGTCGGGGATCCCTAGACTTTCCTAATATTACTAATCCAAGGTGTAAAAAAATTAGTCATAAAATATCTTTCATCGTATACGCTGCAAAGAGTATTGATGTTAGAACAAAAAAATGTTTTACAATATATATAGATCAATATCTACAAAAAACTTCGCGAGACCATATGTCCAACTATTGCACTTATGTCACTATAACTCCTTTTTATACCCACCATTGATAGTAATATTGCCATACAAACATTGCATACACATGTACACAGACAATTAAGAAACTAAGTATCCACAATAAGTATTTCACAATATTTAAATAGTAGGAAAATCTGACAACGGCATGTGTGGATACCACTTCAGATGCACCAGGGTTCTGGAGAGGATTTTTGGTTAATACTGGATTTACGGACCATTTTTTAATGAATTTGGAATAAAAGCAATATTTAAAAGGAATTCTGAGAAAATATGCTAAGGGTCCCACTCCAGATGCACCACCAGGTTATGGAGAGATTTATAGCCAATACTGGACTTTCGGACCATTTTTTTTATGAATTCCTTATAACAGCAACATTTATAAGAAATTCTGAGAAAATATGCTAAGGGTGCCACCCCAGACGCACCACCAGGTTCTGGAGAGGATTTTTGACCAAAACTAGATTTACGGAACATTTTTTAATGAATTTGGAATAAAAGCAACATTTATATGGAATTCTAAGAACATATGTTATGGATCCTACTCCAGATGCACCATCAGAAAATTTGGTACACATGTGTTAGGTGTCTGCAGACAGGTTGTAAGAAAAATCGAGCAACATCGTTTTCAAAAATTTCAGAACCTAGGGAAGGGCATAGGCAACGTTTCATCCCGTGAGATAACCGAATTCCACGCGGGTGAAGCCGCGGACAACAGCTAGTATAAAATAAAAAGATAAAAATTATTAATTTCCAAGAGTAAATAAGGAATGTGCGATTTTGTGCGTTAGTGGAACTTAGGTGGAACATAAATAACAACTTCATTTGTCTCTCGTTCATCGCTACTACGAGGGAGGGCTTCAAAACGATGACGACCGAAATTCAATGAAATTTAAGATACACGCAAATCTTACATCTTTTTATCTTTATACAAACTGTCATTGTGCTCTTTAACACCATGTATAAAACGTATCTACTTATGCGTCATATTCGGAAAAAAACAATTTTTTTTTTTTTATTTGCAAGTGTGTCTGCTATCCATTTTTTTTTATTCTGAATTAATTTTTTTTTTAAATAATTTTTTTAATTCTTCAAACTATCCAAACAGAAATAGAAAACAAATTTTCTATAAATGAGACAAAAATACACACCAAGTATATAACATATAAAAAACAAGTAAGAAAACTAAATTTGGCTTAGACCAAATCTTAAATACCCTCTACCGCCACAATAGTGGGCGAGGCAAGTGTATATATATTGCGCCCTTTAATAGTGAAATCAGTATCAGATTGCAAATATAGTTTTATGGTGAATAGGGTTTTTGTAAATTGTAGACGTGTCTGTTATCTTACCATGCCCATTTTTAGTACATCAGTAGATGGGATAACTTTATATGCGTATCAAATATAAAAATAAATAAATTTTTGTTGATTATGTATGTGGCTCTTGGCGGATTTTGCCCATTTTAAATAGCCATCTGCGTGCATAAACTAAAAGTGCCTGTACAAAACTTCAGATCAATATCTTAAAATTTACGTCTGTGAGAATACCAACAACAGACAGACACATGGACAATCGATCTAAATCGATTCAATTTTCGACGCTGATCAAATATGTATATACTTTGTAGGGTCTCTGACGCCTCCTTCTGGGTGTTGCAAACGGAAGAATAAACTTAGTATACCCTTTTCACTAAGGTGGAGGGTATAAAAATTATTTTCCGTTTAAAAATAGACATTCTAACGGGATAATTTTAATTTTTTTTTTTATCAAAACCTTATACGATCTAGACATATCCTATGTGTTTATCTGTGGTTGGACCTTTTCCTGCCGTAAATTTTAAGGTATTGAATTGAAATTTTATAAATATATTTCTAGTTTCTGCCCCGCCCTTAATTTAGATAAAACCGTACTCAGCGTGAAACTTGAATTGGAAGGTGATACCTAAATCATACATTTTTTGAGGGAGTAATCGTGGCGCCCTCTTGTAGATATGGAGGGTATTTAAATTTTGGCTTAGGTCAAATTTTTTACTTCTTATACGATTGAATTCCTTTATAAATTTGAAAACCTCTTTCGTAGTATCAAAGAAGCGGCAACAAGAAACATTATTTATATTTCACATATGTTGCTTACAACTTTTCAATTATTATACTATTGCTACGTGATTAATGACAAAATATAATTTTAGAAACTTTGGATAAAAGACGTTTTTGTTTTTGAAATAAAAACGTTCTAGCGTAACGTATAGATATATTGATAAAAAATTACCCTCTCTCCATCATTGAAAGAGAAAAAGACCGTAAAATAACGATGTCCCTTAAAATCCATTTAATCCGAAAATACATAGTAAGTCTCAACGTAATTCCTTTGGGAACTGTTTGAAGCTGATTTTAGTGCGTAGGCATACGCCTTGTGTTCTGAATCGTACATATCAATAGAGTAGCTGTTCATAACTGTGATATTTCACTGTTCCCGGTCGCAAAAAAATTGTTAATTATATATCATTGCCACATATGAGACATACAACCTTTTTCAAAAGGTGAAACTTTCTGTTTTTCATTAATTAGAACTTAATGTCATTTCTAAACCATGCACATATTATCTTCTCATCATCAGCACCATTGAGTGATCGTCTATGGTGCATTTTTGTCAGTGGAAAATAAAACAATGGATATATTTCCATGGTTGTTAGAAATATTGATGTAATAGTGTTGGCGACAAGAGAACAATCAATGGTTTCATTAGTCGTCTTGGATGATACAGAAGTGGAGGTCTGTTAACACGTGGCACTTGCAACTCTTTTGAAGTCCGCTTTACACGTGCACATACGTTATTTGCGTCCATACTATGGCTAATGATCAAACCTTATATATTTACTTCTCTTGTTCTCTATTCGATATGAAGAATGTGGTCGTTGCCTGTATTTGTGCACCACATTAAGCGTTGATTTAACTTTGGAGATTTTATTCTTTTCCAAAATAAAGAATTTGTATGTTACTTTTTTTTTATCACGAAAAGTGCTGCCATCTCATTCTGCCTTTTGCAATTATTCCTGATTCTGTGTCATTACGTTCTTTAAATCATTTGCAGCCATTTGTGTTGCAATAGAATTCAATGTAGATGGTTCATTGTTTTCAATATATTTGCCCTCATACCGTTTAAAACGACGCGGATAAAAGAGATCATCGTACTTAAATATGTCTTCAATTTTATTGCGTCTACCTCCATTCGGAACGAATAGCTTATAACGCTGTAGTAAAACATCCAGATTAGGTGAATTATGCTTACGGCCTCGAGGCGGAATAAATGCATCATTATAATTTAATCTTGCTGGTGTTTGTACAAATTTTCATATCAAAAGAAAAGATAATAATTAAAATAGTTGCTATGAGCGTTTTAATTTAACTCGTAAATAAGGAACTATAACATCATATAGAAGTAATGAAGAACCTTTTTGAGAAGGATGTAAGTTATCAGTGACGTCGCTTATAAAGGGGGAGGAGAAGATAAGTAAAGCTGCCTTTTTTGATTTAAAATCCCCTAAAAAATTATATTTCCTTTTTGTTTTACAGCTTTCACTTTTGCCAGTGACGAGCTAAAAATATATATAAATAACGTAATAATAGTGTAGGCATTACGTATTAACTAGAAAGTAAAGTTTTACGCTGTAGTAATGTGTGGCATCTTCAGGATATTTAAACACAAATAAAGTGTTAATATTTTAGATTACTTATAACGCAGTACAAAAATTATCCGTGGAAACTTTACCTACTATGTTTCCTAGTAGTCTACACTTCAACTATGCTACTATTTAGTGTATTTGATTCAATTTTTATAGTGTGAAGATTGTAATTCTTTTGTACCCTTTAGAATTACAGTATTTGCCTCAGAAGCATCTTGGAAAAACCTGTCTACTTACCCCATCCTTCATTGTCATAATTACTCGTTACATTAGTAAAATTAATGCGCTCGTATGGTAGCAGCTCTAAGTAATCTGATATATTTAAATTCTGCCATATATTTGGATAAGAACTGGTCTAATAACGTACATTTTTGAAATGCGGCGGTTTGCTTAATTGTAATAATGTCCGGTTTATAAACTTTATCAGTGTATTTTTAGCACTTAATAGCATTAATGCATCGTTTTTATTAAACATATTTTGTATATGTGGCGGGTTCATTGCAATTATGTCTGGATCACCAATTGAAATCAGAATGACATTGGCCCATATTATGTTCCATCTGGCTTGGTTCATTAGATCTGTAGTATTATTCATTTTATAATAGAATAAAAAAAAGAGTAAATAAGCAAAAAATAAGAGTAATGTTTGATACAAAATGGTAGCATATACATGTATTTACTTATTTAAATATGTACAAGTAAATTTTTTGCTAATCCCAAGAATATTGCAAGTCTATAATTTTATATTATATAACAAACAACACGTTGGCACTAAATTGCAGCAAGTGTAAATTTCTGCACATTAATAAAAGAAGCTTATCTCCCAATCAAAACCTGAATATTGTACTAAATAATGAAGCTATTCAACAGGTTAAGGTGTCCACAACTTTAGGTATATTGATTGATGATTCGCTAAATTGGGAAAAGCACGTTTCTTATGCCACAGCTAAATTGTATGCAAAAATGAGAGGTCTATGGCTAACGCAGCGTGTAGTTCCCATACGTATTAGAGCGTTGTTAGCGAAAACATATCTGCTGCCAACTTTATTATACGGATGTGAGACTTTCTGTTTTTGCGGTTCAGTGGCTATGCATCGGCTAAAAGTGGCCATAAATAATATTGTTCGATACGTCTATGGATTAAAGAGATGGGAACGTATATCAGGCCATGTTCAACATTTCCTTGGTCTAAGCATAGATCATTTTTTGCAACAGAAGGCCTTAATATTTCTTCACGCGATAATCTACACAAAAAAACCTACGTATCTGTATGATGTGTTGAGTTTTGCAAGCAGTAATAGAGGGAAAAAAATCATCCAAATAAGACACTACTCCTCCTGGTCCCAAAGGCAATATTTTATAAATTGCATTAAATTATGGAATGCCTTACCTGGTCATATACAGACAACATGTAATCGGAAGCTATTCAAAAAACAACTAACCCTGTTTTACAACTAATTACAAACTATAACTATTAATATCATGACAGAAACACTAGCTCATCACAGTTATATACTTGTATTTTATCAGTACATACATATACACCTTAAATATATGCTTACATACAAACTTATATATACAACAACATGCATTTGTTTCATGAGTCCATTAATTTGAATTGTATTCATATATAAATGTTTATAATAATATATAGTAAGTTATACATACATGCACAACTGTTGAATTGTATATTATACACACCTATACTATAATAATAAGGCATAAGCCTTGTTGTATAGGTGAAAGCAAATCGTAAATAAATAAATAAATAAATAAATATTTTGCAATAGATAATTTCCTAAACATTTTTCAAACGAAACAGTAACAAACGTTCGAGGCTTATACGCTGTTTGAGGTTCAAGTCTATCACTACGTTTACATTGGCGAGATTGTTAGAGTTAACACGTTACCTAACTACGTTTCTTTCCACTTATATGATATTTATGTTATGACGTTTATTTCTTTTATAAATATGGAAAATATTTTAAATACAATTTTGTATACAATTGCTAATAAAAATGTTGCTTTTTGCAATATTGAGAAGAAAAAAACATAATAAAGTTGTACAAAAAATATTTGATAATATTTTAACCATTTTCTTCTTTTTCTTCAATTTTAAACGAAAACATTTATTTTTTGACAACAGTTATTATTTGACATATCAGAAAAGTTTTATCGTAAAGAGTTGTATTCTTAGGTACTTTTTCAGAGTTATATTGAAATTTAAGGTCGTTAACTACGTGGTTATCTGCTAACCACTTTAATGAGATTGTTAAATTTTATATGGGTACCCATCCAAAAATCAATGTGGTTATTATTATTATTATTATTCAGTTTTTATGTTAGCTACAATTTTATAACAGCCAACTAAAGTAAACTTAAATTAAGGTAAATTAATATTTAGAAACAGCACAGGAAGCAGCACCGCAACAACAACAACAACAACAATAATCGCCGAAACAGCAATAGAGTCTAAGGCTAAAATTAGTGTAAACTTAGATGTACTTAAAGTAAAGAATTAAATTAATATAACCTAATAATGAGTACAAAGTTATATTCTAAAATATGTTTTCAACAATGTATATACGTATGATATGTTATATGTTACAACAATATGTTATCCTTATGATTTGATTACAGTAATATGTATATATTGGAAAAGTTTACAACAATTAGTGTAAAGTGTAAAATGTTAAGTGTAAAGTGTAAAGTATCAGTTGGAAAGCACCTTATATCTTATACTGGAAACCGTATCGGACCAATCGAAAACAACGTAATATTCGTTAAACATTTTACACAATACCCGAAACGGACTATAAAGTAGATAATTTGTGCGGCAGTGAGATAATTTCAAGGGTACATAGTGCCTTGAAAAACGAGAGGGGATATTAAATGAAATTAATTCCAATAAAGAAGGAGATCAGATATCGCCTTTAATAATTTTACCAATAAAAGTAACTCCTAACATATCACGTCTTTTTCCAACGTAGGTAAGTTAATCAGCATTAACCTGTCATTATAGGGTGGTAAACGCACATCAGGATTCCAGCCCAGACCACGAAGCGCACAAAGTAAACTTTTGAACTGATTCAATGCTGTCAACATAAATTCTGTAAGTAGGTACCCATACAACAACTGAGTATTCCAGGACAGGCCTAACAAGCGACGTAGTGACATAAGGATCATTAAATTCCTTTGACCATCTTTTTATAAAGCCAAGAACAGATTTCGCCTTGTTAACAGAATATTCGATATGTGGGTTAAAACGAAGCTTCGAATCTAAAATAACCCCTAAATCATTGTAGGCAGATAATCAGACCAAGAAAACTTTAGCTTTTTAGATTTGCTTAAATTTAAAAACATGCCATTATTTTTGCATGATTCGGACAGACTACATAAGTCGGACTGCAAGTAAGAAGAATATTCAAAAGAATTGAGGGACATAAAGATTTTTACATCGTCAGCGTACATAAGAACGCGAGAAAATTTAATACAATTTGGAAGGTCATTTAGATAAAGTAAGAAAAGTAGAGGACCAAGATGACTACCCTGAGGGACTCCAGGGGACACAGAAATTTTGCGTGATAAACAAGACTTTTTGCGAATGACCGGTAAGGTAATTGCAATACCAAGCTAACATACTGTTGCTAAAGCCAAACAATTTAAGTTTGAGAATTAACAGATGATGATCAACTTTATCGAAGGCTTTAGAGAAGTCCGTATAAACTACGTCAGTTTGCATGTGTTCAGAAAAACCCTGAAATATATAACATGTTAATTCCAAAAGATTTGTAGAAGTCGATTTACCCTTAACGAAGCCGTGTTGATAAGGGGTAATAATAGATTTAATTATCGGAGTAAGTCTTTTAGTAATTATTAGTTCGAATAGCTTTGGCAAGGCACTAAGTTTAGCAATACCACGATAGTTATTGATAAAATTTTTAGGTCCATTCTTATAAAGTGGAATAATAAAGCTACTTTCCCAACGTAGTGAGAAATAGCCTTTTCTGAGGTATGCGAAAAGGTGAGTTAAAGGAACATATAATAAATCCGCACAATACCGCAGTATACAAGAAGGAACACCGTCAGGGCCGGGGAAATAACACAACTTAATCGTCTTTAACTTATCTAGGACTTCCGTTTCAGACAACTGAATGGGAGGAAACAGGTCATATGATTTTAAATCGTATAAATAGTTATCAATTGGTACGCTTTCAGGCGAGTAGGATTTTTCAAAAAAATCGGCAAACATGTTAGATATCTCCTGAATATTTGAAGATTCCAAGTTGTTATGTCGCATTACTACCAGAAAGCCAGCAACTTTGCGTTTAGAGTTAACAAACGAAAAGAATTTTTTAGGATTATTAATCAATTTGTATCCCATAGACCATATACTCGTATAATTGGAATAACACGATTTATTTAAGACGTTGAAATCATGCCTTGCCTTTGAATATAATACATAATCAGAGGATAGACCGCTGCATTTGTACTTTTTAAATAATCTGCTTCTTTTATTCCGGACCATTCTTAAGTTTTTGTTAAACCAGACTGGACATTTCAATTTTTAAAGGAACAGTCTCAGAAATCGCAGACAGAAGTATATCATACATAACAGACAACGATTTATCTATATTGTTTACATCGACAATAAAGTTGGAGACAGACGCTGATAAAATTCCTCTGATTTTATTATAATTGGTCTTATTGAAATTAAAGTATTTATTATACTCAACTCTAGACTGAACATTACTTAAAAGAAGATTATTTAAGGTAAGCAGCAGCGTAGGATGATGCTTATCCTCTGGCAAAACAAAAGGAAACGTGCGATTGATCGAAATGCTCGTGTCATTCAGGAAAATTAAATCAAGAAGTTTATTATTATAATTCGGGATATTATTAAATTGAAACAATTCCAAATCATAAATTTCATCGAAGAACTCTATAAGATGTTGAGGGATCATAATTGGTGTGAGATGATCCATGTCATCATTAACGATCCAGTTAATGTCAGGGAAATTAAAATCACCTAAAACCAGTAACATATCACATGGTTTAACAAATGAAAATACGTTTCTGATTAAATGAACATGCTTCATGTAAATTATAAGGTCAGACGCTGGAGGAATGTATGAACAGGTAATAAATAAGTAGCAATTACCCAACGATACTTTTACACAAAACAAATTCAACGTCAACAAAATCAGAAGGAAGTACCACCTGAGATGGCAAAAATTTTTTAACAGCTATAAGTACCCCACCATCTATTTTACTAGTGCGATCACCTATAAACTTCAAAATCGGCAGAAAAAATCTCAGCATCCTTAACCCCTGGTTTTAACCAAGTTTCAGAAAAAACTATAATGTGGTATTCACAGCCCGAAGAATTTAGTAGTGCATCATGTAATTTGCTATTCAGACCAAGGACATTTTGATATAAAATCATTAAGTTATTGTCTAGTTATTTAGGAGCAGTATCAGGTAACTCTAAATTAACTGGAGGCTTAAAATATACTTTGGGAACAAATTCTTTCACCAGCGCACCATTAGGCCAGAACTCTTTTTTTTATTAAGCAGTCAAAAAATTATAAAGGAGCTAATACTTTAAACGAAGATATATCTCGTTTTTGAGTTGTATTAAATTTAAAAATATTTATTTTATTGAGGTCTATCTCACGCGCATTACGTTGAATATAGTTTTTTACTGTTTCAACTGTAGTGTTACAACTAAATCGTGATACAAAGATAGCTTTACGACGCGGAACAACAATTAGATCACCTGGCTGTTCATCTATCAGTATTTCTTTAGAAGTAGAAGACCCATCCTGCTTGCAATTTTGTACAACCAAAGAAGCATCAGCAGATACATTCTTTGTAATCCTCGGTTCATCTGGAGTGGATGGAGGATCAACAATAATTATAGGTGTGAAGACAGGATTAGGAACAGTAGCAGTGTCAGAGGGGCCAACTATGTTATTGGAAACAGTTTCATTTTCAGAAGAAGCTAAAGATTCAGATGGAGAAGGAACGTTTAAAGTAGAAGAATCCAGTGGCAATAATTTCGGAGAAGCCCGCAAGGATAAAGTAGATCCCCAAGAAGATGGACCAGGCTTAGAGGTGAATACAGGATTTTCAAAGAGTTCGCAATTATTGAACATATCCTGATATTTATCAAATTTTTCAGACAACTTTTTTAAATCTTTACGTAACTTATTAAAACCACTTTGCGTTTGTTTAAATAACTTATGAAAATCCGTATCAATTTTGCGGCAATTGCGGCAAGCCCATCGACGCCCTTTAGTGCGGTTTGTAATGTAGTCAAAGTCTCTTCCATTAAAACCCGCACATTTAAGATGGGCTGATCTCTAAAAAAATAATAAAGTTGTACGAAAAAAATTTGATTTTACATAAAAAAAAATCATTATTTTAATTTTTTTCATATATGACCATTTTCTTCTTTTTCTTTAATTTTAAACGAAAACATTTATTTTTTGACAACAGTTATTATTTGACATATCAGAGAAATTTTATCGTAAAGAGTTGTATTTTTAGGTACTTTTTCAGAGTAACATTGAAATTTAAGGTCGTTAACTACGTGGTTATCTGCTAACCACTTTAATGAGATTGTTAAATTTTATATGTATTCAGTTTTTATGTTAGCTACAATTTTATAACAGCCAACTAAACTAAACTTAAATTAAGGTAAATTAAATTAAGGTAAATAAAATTAATATTTAGAAACAGCAGAGGAAGCAGCACCGCAACAACAACAACAACAATAATAATCGCCGAAACAGCAATAGAGTGTAAGGCTAAAATTAGTGTAAACTTAGAGCTACTTAAAGTAAAGAATTAAACTAATATAACCTAATAATGAGTACAAAGTTATATTATAAGATATGTTTACAACAATGATATGTTATATGTTACAACAATATGATATGCTTATGATATGATTACAGTAATATGTATATATTGGAAAAGTTTACAACAATTAGTGTAAAGTGTAAAATGTTAAGTGTAAAGTGTAAAGTATCAGTTGGAAAGCACCTTATATCGAAACGGACTATAAAGTAGATAATTTGTGCGGCAGTGAGATAATTTCAAGGGTACATAGTGCCTTGAAAAACGAGAGGGGATATTAAATGAAATTAATTCCAATAAAGAAGGAGATCAGATATCGCCTTTAATAATTTTACCAATAAAAGTAACTCCTAACATATCACGTCTTTTTCCAACGTAGGTAAGTTAATCAGCATTAACCTGTCATTATAGGGTGGTAAACGCACATCAGGATTCCAACCCAGACCACGAAGCGCACAAAGTAAACTTTTGAACTGATTCAATGCTGTCAACATAAATTCTGTAAGTAGGTACCCATACAACAACTGAATATTCCAGGACAGGCTTAACAAGCGACGTAGTGACATAAGGATCATTAAATTCCTTTGACCATCTTTTTATAAAGCCAAGAACAGATTTCGCCTTGTTAACAGAATATTCGATATGTGGGTTAAAACGAAGCTTCGAATCTAAAATAACCCCTAAATCATTGTAGGCAGATAATCAGACCAAGAAAACGTTAGCTTTTTACATTTGCTTAAATTTAAAAACATGCCATTATTTTTGCACGATTCGGACAGACTACATAAGTCGGACTGCAAGTAAGAAGAATATTCAAAAGAATTGAGGGACATAAAGATTTTTACATCGTCAGCGTACATAAGAACGCGAGAAAATTTAATACAATTTGGAAGGTCATTTAGATAAAGTAAGAAAAGTAGAGGACCAAGATGACTACCCTGAGGGACTCCAGGGGACACAGAAATTTTGCGTGATAAACAAGACTTTTTGCGAATGACCGGTAAGGTAATTGCAATACCAAGCTAACATACTGTTGCTAAAGCCAAACAATTTAAGTTTGAGAATTAACAGATGATGATCAACTTTATCGAAGGCTTTAGAGAAGTCCGTATAAACTACGTCAGTTTGCATGTGTTCAGAAAAACCCTGAAATATATAACATGTTAATTCCAAAAGATTTGTAGAAGTCGATTTACCCTTAACGAAGCCGTGTTGATAAGGGGTAATAATAGATTTAATTATCGGAGTAAGTCTTTTAGTAATTATTAGTTCGAATAGCTTTGGCAAGGCACTAAGTTTAGCAATACCACGATAGTTATTGATAAAATTTTTAGGTCCATTCTTATAAAGTGGAATAATAAAGCTACTTTCCCAACGTAGTGAGAAATAGCCTTTTCTGAGGTATGCGAAAAGGTGAGTTAAAGGAACATATAATAAATCCGCACAATACCGCAGTATACAAGAAGGAACACCGTCAGGGCCGGGGAAATAACACAACTTAATCGTCTTTAACTTATCTAGGACTTCCGTTTCAGACAACTGAATGGGAGGAAACAGGTCATATGATTTTAAATCGTATAAATAGTTATCAATTGGTACGCTTTCAGGCGAGTAGGATTTTTCAAAAAAATCGGCAAACATGTTAGATATCTCCTGAATATTTGAAGATTCCAAGTTGTTATGTCGCATTACTACCAGAAAGCCAGCAACTTTGCGTTTAGAGTTAACAAACGAAAAGAATTTTTTAGGATTATTAATCAATTTGTATCCCATAGACCATATACTCGTATAATTGGAATAACACGATTTATTTAAGAGGTTGAAATCATGCCTTGCCTTTGAATATAATACATAATCAGAGGATAGACCGCTGCATTTGTACTTTTTAAATAATCTGCTTCTTTTATTCCGGACCATTCTTAAGTTTTTGTTAAACCAGACTGGACATTTCAATTTTTAAAGGAACAGTCTCAGAAATCGCAGACAGAAGTATATCATACATAACAGACAACGATTTATCTATATTGTTTACATCGACAATAAAGTTGGAGACAGACGCTGATAAAATACCTCTGATTTTATTATAATTGGTCTTATTGAAATTAAAGTATTTATTATACTCAACTCTAGACTGAACATTACTTAAAAGAAGATTATTTAAGGTAAGCAGCAGCGTAGGATGATGCTTATCCTCTGGCAAAACAAAAGGAAACGTGCGATTGATCGAGATGCTCGTGTCATTCAGGAAAATTAAATCAAGAAGTTTATTATTATAATTCGGGATATTATTAAATTGAAACAATTCCAAATCATAAATTTCATCGAAGAACTCTATAAGATGTTGAGGAATCATAATTGGTGTGAGATGATCCATGTCATCATTAACGATCCAGTTAATGTCAGGGAAATTAAAATCACCTAAAACCAGTAACATATAACATGGTTTAACAAATGAAAATACGTTTCTGATTAAATGAACATGCTTCATGTAAATTATAAGGTCAGACGCTGGAGGAATGTATGAACAGGTAATAAATAAGTAGCAATTACCCAACGATACTTTTACACAAAACAAATTCAACGTCAACAAAATCAGAAGGAAGTACCACCTGAGATGGCAAAAATTTTTTAACAGCTATAAGTACCCCACCATCTATTTTACTAGTGCGATCACACCTATAAACTTCAAAATCGGCAGAAAAAATCTCAGCATCCTTAACCCCTGGTTTTAACCAAGTTTCAGAAAAAACTGTAATGTGGTATTCACAGCCCGAAGAATTTAGTAGTGCATCATGTAATTTGCTATTCAGACCAAGGACATTTTGATATAAAATCATTAAGTTATTGTCTAGTTATTTAGGAGCAGTATCAGGTAACTCTAAATTAACTGGAGGCTTAAAATATACTTTGGGAACAAATTCTTTCACCAGCGCACCATTAGGCCAGAACTCTTTTTTTTATTAAGCAGTCAAAAAATTATAAAGGAGCTAATACTTTAAACGAAGATATATCTCGTTTTCGAGTTGTATTAAATTTAAAAATATTTATTTTATTGAGGTCTATCTCACGCGCATTACGTTGAATATAGTTTTTTACTGTTTCAACTGTAGTGTTACAACTAAATCGTGATACAAAGATAGCTTTACGACGCGGAACAACAATTAGATCACCTGGCTGTTCATCTATCAGTATTTCTTTAGAAGTAGAAGACCCATCCTGCTTGCAATTTTGTACAACCAAAGAAGCATCAGCAGATACATTCTTTGTAATCCTCGGTTCATCTGGAGTGGATGGAGGATCAACAATAATTATAGGTGTGAAGACAGGATTAGGAACAGTAGCAGTGTCAGAGGGGCCAACTATGTTATTGGAAACAGTTTCATTTTCAGAAGAAGCTAAAGATTCAGATGGAGAAGGAACGTTTAAAGTAGAAGAATCCAGTGGCAATAAGTTCGGAGAAGCCCGCAAGGATAAAGTAGATCCCCAAGAAGATGGACCAGGCTTAGGGGTGAATACAGGATTTTCAAAGAGTTCGCAATTATTGAACATATCCTGATATTTATCAAATTTTTCAGACAACTTTTTTAAATCTTTACGTAACTTATTAAAACCACTTTGCGTTTGTTTAAATAACTTATGAAAATCCGTATCAATTTTGCGGCAATTGCGGCAAGCCCATCGACGCCCTTTAGTGCGGTTTGTAATGTAGTCAAAGTCTCTACCATTAAAACCCGCACATTTAAGATGGGCTGATCTCTAAAAAAATAATAAAGTTGTACGAAAAAAATTTGATTTTACATAAAAAAAAATCATTATTTTAATTTTTTTCATATATGACCATTTTCTTCTTTTTCTTTAATTTTAAACGAAAACATTTATTTTTTGACAACAGTTATTATTTGACATATCAGAGAAATTTTATCGTAAAGAGTTGTATTTTTAGGTACTTTTTCAGAGTAACATTGAAATTTAAGGTCGTTAACTACGTGGTTATCTGCTAACCACTTTAATGAGATTGTTAAATTTTATATGTATTCAGTTTTTATGTTAGCTACAATTTTATAACAGCCAACTAAACTAAACTTAAATTAAGGTAAATTAATATTTAGAAACAGCAGAGGAAGCAGCACCGCAACAACAACAACAACAATAATAATCGCCGAAACAGCAATAAGGTCAAAGGCTAAAATTAGTGTAAACTTAGAGCTACTTAAAGTAAAGAATTAAACTAATATAACCTAATAATGAGTACAAAGTTATATTATAAGATATGTTTACAACAATGATATGTTATATGTTACAACAATATGTTATGCTTATGATATGATTACAGTAATATGTATATATTGGAAAAGTTTACAACAATTAGTGTAAAGTGTAAAATGTTAAGTGTAAAGTGTAAAGTATCAGTTGGAAAGCACCTTATATCTTATACTGGAAACCGTATCGGACCAATCGAAAACAACGTAATATTCGTTAAACATTTTACACAATACCCGAAACGGACTATAAAGTAGATAATTTGTGCGGCAGTGAGATAATTTCAAGGGTACATAGTGCCTTGAAAAACGAGAGGGGATATTAAATGAAATTAATTCCAATAAAGAAGGAGATCAGATATCGCCTTTAATAATTTTACCAATAAAAGTAACTCCTAACATATCACGTCTTTTTCCAACGTAGGTAAGTTAATCAGCATTAACCTGTCATTATAGGGTGGTAAACGCACATCAGGATTCCAACCCAGACCACGAAGCGCACAAAGTAAACTTTTGAACTGATTCAATGCTGTCAACATAAATTCTGTAAGTAGGTACCCATACAACAACTGAGTATTCCAGGACAGGCCTAACAAGCGACGTAGTGACATAAGGATCATTAAATTCCTTTGACCATCTTTTTATAAAGCCAAGAACAGATTTCGCCTTGTTAACAGAATATTCGATATGTAGGTTAAAACGAAGCTTCGAATCTAAAATAACCCCTAAATTATTGTAGGCAGATAATCAGACCAAGAAAACGTTAGCTTTTTACACATGCTTAAATTTAAAAACATGCCATTATTTTTGCACGATTCGGACAGACTACATAAGTCGGACTGCAAGTAAGAAGAATATTCAAAAGAATTGAGGGACATAAAGATTTTTACATCGTCAGCGTACATAAGAACGCGAGAAAATTTAATACAATTTGGAAGGTCATTTAGATAAAGTAAGAAAAGTAGAGGACCAAGATGACTTGTAGAAGTCGATTTACCCTTAACGAAGCCGTGTTGATAAGGGGTAATAATAGATTTAATTATCGGAGTAAGTCTTTTAGTAATTATTAGTTCGAATAGCTTTGGCAAGGCACTAAGTTTAGCAATACCACGATAGTTATTGATAAAATTTTTAGGTCCATTCTTATAAAGTGGAATAATAAAGCTACTTTCCCAACGTAGTGAGAAATAGCCTTTTCTGAGGTATGCGAAAAGGTGAGTTAAAGGAACATATAATAAATCCGCACAATACCGCAGTATACAAGAAGGAACACCGTCAGGGCCGGGGAAATAACACAACTTAATCGTCTTTAACTTATCTAGGACTTCCGTTTTAGACAACTGAATGGGAGGAAACAGGTCATATGATTTTAAATCGTATAAATAGTTATCAATTGGTACGCTTTCAGGCGAGTAGGATTTTTCAAAAAAATCGGCAAACATGTTAGATATCTCCTGAATATTTGAAGATTCCAAGTTGTTATGTCGCATTACTACCAGAAAGCCAGCAACTTTGCGTTTAGAGTTAACAAACGAAAAGAATTTTTTAGGATTATTAATCAATTTGTATCCCATAGACCATATACTCGTATAATTGGAATAACACGATTTATTTAAGACGTTGAAATCATGCCTTGCCTTTGAATATAATACATAATCAGAGGATAGACCGCTGCATTTGTACTTTTTAAATAATCTGCTTCTTTTATTCTGGACCATTCTTAAGTTTTTGTTAAACCAGACTGGACATTTCAATTTTTAAAGGAACAGTCTCAGAAATCGCAGACAGAAGTATATCATACATAACAGACAACGATTTATCTATATTGTTTACATCGACAATAAAGTTGGAGACAGACGCTGATAAAATACCTCTGATTTTATTATAATTGGTCTTATTGAAATTAAAGTATTTATTATACTCAACTCTAGACTGAACATTACTTAAAAGAAGATTATTTAAGGTAAGCAGCAGCGTAGGATGATGCTTATCCTCTGGCAAAACAAAAGGAAACGTGCGATTGATCGAAATGCTCGTGTCATTCAGGAAAATTAAATCAAGAAGTTTATTATTATAATTCGGGATATTATTAAATTGAAACAATTCCAAATCATAAATTTCATCGAAGAACTCTATAAGATGTTGAGGAATCATAATTGGTGTGAGATGATCCATGTCATCATTAACGATCCAGTTAATGTCAGGGAAATTAAAATCACCTAAAACCAGTAACATATAACATGGTTTAACAAATGAAAATACGTTTCTGATTAAATGAACATGCTTCATGTAAATTATAAGGTCAGACGCTGGAGGAATGTATGAACAGGTAATAAATAAGTAGCAATTACCCAACGATACTTTTACACAAAACAAATTCAACGTCAACAAAATCAGAAGGAAGTACCACCTGAGATGGCAAAAATTTTTTAACAGCTATAAGTACCCCACCATCTATTTTACTAGTGCGATCACACCTATAAACTTCAAAATCGGCAGAAAAAATCTCAGCATCCTTAACCCCTGGTTTTAACCAAGTTTCAGAAAAAACTGTAATGTGGTATTCACAGCCCGAAGAATTTAGTAGTGCATCATGTAATTTGTTATTCAGACCAAGGACATTTTGATATAAAATCATTAAGATATTGTCTAGTTATTTAGGAGCAGTATCAGGTAACTCTAAATTAACTGGAGGCTTAAAATATACTTTGGGAACAAATTCTTTCACCAGCGCACCATTAGGCCAGAACTCTTTTTTTTATTAAGCAGTCAAAAAATGATAAAGGAGCTAATATTTTAAACGAAGATATATCTCGTTTTTGAGTTGTATTAAATTTAAAAATATTTATTTTATTGAGGTCTATCTCACGCGCATTACGTTGAATATAGTTTTTTACTGTTTCAACTGTAGTGTTACAACTAAATCGTGATACAAAGATAGCTTTACGACGCGGAACAACAATTAGATCACCTGGCTGTTCATCTATCAGTATTTCTTTAGAAGTAGAAGACCCATCCTGCTTGCAATTTTGTACAACCAAAGAAGCATCAGCAGATACATTCTTTGTAATCCTCGGTTCATCTGGAGTGGATGGAGGATCAACAATAATTATAGGTGTGAAGACAGGATTAGGAACAGTAGCAGTGTCAGAGGGGCCAACTATGTTATTGGAAACAGTTTCATTTTCAGAAGAAGCTAAAGATTCAGATGGAGAAGGAACGTTTAAAGTAGAAGAATCCAGTGGCAATAAGTTCGGAGAAGCCCGCAAGGATAAAGTAGATCCCCAAGAAGATGGACCAGGCTTAGAGGTGAATACAGGATTTTCAAAGAGTTCGCAATTATTGAACATATCCTGATATTTATCAAATTTTTCAGACAACTTTGTTTAAATAACTTATGAAAATCCGTATCAATTTTGCGGCAATTGCGGCAAGCCCATCGACGCCCTTTAATGCGGTTTGTAATGTAGTCAAAGTCTCTACCATTAAAACCCGCACATTTAAGATGGGCTGATCTCTAAAAAAATAATAAAGTTGTACGCAAAAAATTTGATTTTACATAAAAAAAAATCATTATTTTAATTTTTTTCATATATGACCATTTTCTTCTTTTTCTTTAATTTTAAACGAAAACATTTATTTTTTGACAACAGTTATTATTTGACATATCAGAGAAATTTTATCGTAAAGAGTTGTATTTTTAGGTACTTTTTCAGAGTAACATTGAAATTTAAGGTCGTTAACTACGTGGTTATCTGCTAACCACTTTAATGAGATTGTTAAATTTTATATGTATTCAGTTTTTATGTTAGCTACAATTTTATAACAGCCAACTAAACTAAACTTAAATTAAGGTAAATTAATATTTAGAAACAGCAGAGGAAGCAGCACCGCAACAACAACAACAACAACAATAATCGCCGAAACAGCAATAGAGTCTAAGGCTAAAATTAGTGTAAACTTAGAGCTACTTAAAGTAAAGAATTAAACTAATATAACCTAATAATGAGTACAAAGTTATATTATAAGATATGTTTACAACAATGATATGTTATATGTTACAACAATATGTTATGCTTATGATATGATTACAGTAATATGTATATATTGGAAAAGTTTACAACAATTAGTGTAAAGTGTAAAATGTTAAGTGTAAAGTGTAAAGTATCAATTGGAAAGCACCTTATATCTTATACTGGAAACCGTATCGGACCAATCGAAAACAACGTAATATTCGTTAAACATTTTACACAATACCCGAAACGGACTATAAAGTAGATAATTTGTGCGGCAGTGAGATAATTTCAAGCCTTGTGCCTTGAAAAACGAGAGGGGATATTAAATGAAATTAATTCCAATAAAGAAGGAGATCAGATATCGCCTTTAATAATTTTACCAATAAAAGTAACTCCTAACATATCACGTCTTTTTCCAACGTAGGTAAGTTAATCAGCATTAACCTGTCATTATAGGGTGGTAAACGCACATCAGGATTCCAACCCAGACCACGAAGCGCACAAAGTAAACTTTTGAACTGATTCAATGTCGTCAACATAAATTCTGTAAGTAGGTACCCATACAACAACTGAGTATTCCAGGACAGGCCTAACAAGCGACGTAGTGACATAAGGATCATTAAATTCCTTTGACCATCTTTTTATAAAGCCAAGAACAGATTTCGCCTTGTTAACAGAATATTCGATATGTAGGTTAAAACGAAGCTTCGAATCTAAAATAACCCCTAAATTATTGTAGGCAGATAATCAGACCAAGAAAACGTTAGCTTTTTACACATGCTTAAATTTAAAAACATGCCATTATTTTTGCACGATTCGGACAGACTACATAAGTCGGACTGCAAGTAAGAAGAATATTCAAAAGAATTGAGGGACATAAAGATTTTTACATCGTCAGCGTACATAAGAACGCGAGAAAATTTAATACAATTTGGAAGGTCATTTAGATAAAGTAAGAAAAGTAGAGGACCAAGATGACTACCCTGAGGGACTCCAGGAGACACAGAAATTTTGCGTGATAAACAAGACTTTTTGCGAATGACCGGTAAGGTAATTGCAATACCAAGCTAACATACTGTTGCTAAAGCCAAACAATTTAAGTTTGAGAATTAACAGATGATGATCAACTTTATCGAAGGCTTTAGAGAAGTCCGTATAAACTACGTCAGTTTGCATGTGTTCAGAAAAACCCTGAAATATATAACATGTTAATTCCAAAAGATTTGTAGAAGTCGATTTACCCTTAACGAAGCCGTGTTGATAAGGGGTAATAATAGATTTAATTATCGGAGTAAGTCTTTTAGTAATTATTAGTTCGAATAGCTTTGGCAAGGCACTAAGTTTAGCAATACCACGATAGTTATTGATAAAATTTTTAGGTCCATTCTTATAAAGTGGAATAATAAAGCTACTTTCCCAACGTAGTGAGAAATAGCCTTTTCTGAGGTATGCGAAAAGGTGAGTTAAAGGAACATATAATAAATCCGCACAATACCGCAGTATACAAGAAGGAACACCGTCAGGGCCGGGGAAATAACACAACTTAATCGTCTTTAACTTATCTAGGACTTCCGTTTCAGACAACTGAATGGGAGGAAACAGGTCATATGATTTTAAATCGTATAAATAGTTATCAATTGGTACGCTTTCAGGCGAGTAGGATTTTTCAAAAAAATCGGCAAACATGTTAGATATCTCCTGAATATTTGAAGATTCCAAGTTGTTATGTCGCATTACTACCAGAAAGCCAGCAACTTTGCGTTTAGAGTTAACAAACGAAAAGAATTTTTTAGGATTATTAATCAATTTGTATCCCATAGACCATATACTCGTATAATTGGAATAACACGATTTATTTAAGACGTTGAAATCATGCCTTGCCTTTGAATATAATACATAATCAGAGGATAGACCGCTGCATTTGTACTTTTTAAATAATCTGCTTCTTTTATTCTGGACCATTCTTAAGTTTTTGTTAAACCAGACTGGACATTTCAATTTTTAAAGGAACAGTCTCAGAAATCGCAGACAGAAGTATATCATACATAACAGACAACGATTTATCTATATTGTTTACATCGACAATAAAGTTGGAGACAGACGCTGATAAAATACCTCTGATTTTATTATAATTGGTCTTATTGAAATTAAAGTATTTATTATACTTAACTCTAGACTGAACATTACTTAAAAGAAGATTATTTAAGGTAAGCAGCAGCGTAGGATGATGCTTATCCTCTGGCAAAACAAAAGGAAACGTGCGATTGATCGAAATGCTCGTGTCATTCAGGAAAATTAAATCAAGAAGTTTATTATTATAATTCGGGATATTATTAAATTGAAACAATTCCAAATCATAAATTTCATCGAAGAACTCTATAAGATGTTGAGGAATCATAATTGGTGTGAGATGATCCATGTCATCATTAACGATCCAGTTAATGTCAGGGAAATTAAAATCACCTAAAACCAGTAACATATAACATGGTTTAACAAATGAAAATACGTTTCTGATTAAATGAACATGCTTCATGTAAATTATAAGGTCAGACGCTGGAGGAATGTATGAACAGGTAATAAATAAGTAGCAATTACCCAACGATACTTTTACACAAAACAAATTCAACGTCAACAAAATCAGAAGGAAGTACCACCTGAGATGGCAAAAATTTTTTAACAGCTATAAGTACCCCACCATCTATTTTACTAGTGCGATCACACCTATAAACTTCAAAATCGGCAGAAAAAATCTCAGCATCCTTAACCCCTGGTTTTAACCAAGTTTCAGAAAAAACTGTAATGTGGTATTCACAGCCCGAAGAATTTAGTAGTGCATCATGTAATTTGCTATTCAGACCAAGGACATTTTGATATAAAATCATTAAGTTATTGTCTAGTTATTTAGGAGCAGTATCAGGTAACTCTAAATTAACTGGAGGCTTAAAATATACTTTGGGAACAAATTCTTTCACCAGCGCACCATTAGGCCAGAACTCTTTTTTTTATTAAGCAGTCAAAAAATTATAAAGGAGCTAATACTTTAAACGAAGATATATCTCGTTTTCGAGTTGTATTAAATTTAAAAATATTTATTTTATTGAGGTCTATCTCACGCGCATTACGTTGAATATAGTTTTTTACTGTTTCAACTGTAGTGTTACAACTAAATCGTGATACAAAGATAGCTTTACGACGCGGAACAACAATTAGATCACCTGGCTGTTCATCTATCAGTATTTCTTTAGAAGTAGAAGACCCATCCTGCTTGCAATTTTGTACAACCAAAGAAGCATCAGCAGATACATTCTTTGTAATCCTCGGTTCATCTGGAGTGGATGGAGGATCAACAATAATTATAGGTGTGAAGACAGGATTAGGAACAGTAGCAGTGTCAGAGGGGCCAACTATGTTATTGGAAACAGTTTCATTTTCAGAAGAAGCTAAAGATTCAGATGGAGAAGGAACGTTTAAAGTAGAAGAATCCAGTGGCAATAAGTTCGGAGAAGCCCGCAAGGATAAAGTAGATCCCCAAGAAGATGGACCAGGCTTAGAGGTGAATACAGGATTTTCAAAGAGTTCGCAATTATTGAACATATCCTGATATTTATCAAATTTTTCAGACAACTTTTTTAAATCTTTACGTAACTTATTAAAACCACTTTGCGTTTGTTTAAATAACTTATGAAAATCCGTATCAATTTTGCGGCAATTGCGGCAAGCCCATCGACGCCCTTTAGTGCGGTTTGTAATGTAGTCAAAGTCTCTACCATTAAAACCCGCACATTTAAGATGGGCTGATCTCTAAAAAAATAATAAAGTTGTACGAAAAAAATTTGATTTTACATAAAAAAAAATCATTATTTTAATTTTTTTCATATATGACCATTTTCTTCTTTTTCTTTAATTTTAAACGAAAACATTTATTTTTTGACAACAGTTATTATTTGACATATCAGAGAAATTTTATCGTAAAGAGTTGTATTTTTAGGTACTTTTTCAGAGTAACATTGAAATTTAAGGTCGTTAACTACGTGGTTATCTGCTAACCACTTTAATGAGATTGTTAAATTTTATATGTATTCAGTTTTTATGTTAGCTACAATTTTATAACAGCCAACTAAACTAAACTTAAATTAAGGTAAATTAATATTTAGAAACAGCAGAGGAAGCAGCACCGCAACAACAACAACAACAATAATAATCGCCGAAACAGCAATAGAGTCTAAGGCTAAAATTAGTGTAAACTTAGAGCTACTTAAAGTAAAGAATTAAACTAATATAACCTAATAATGAGTACAAAGTTATATTATAAGATATGTTTACAACAATGATATGTTATATGTTACAACAATATGTTTTGCTTATGATATGATTACAGTAATATGTATATATTGGAAAAGTTTACAACAATTAGTGTAAAGTGTAAAATGTTAAGTGTAAAGTGTAAAGTATCAATTGGAAAGCACCTTATATCTTATACTGGAAACCGTATCGGACCAATCGAAAACAACGTAATATTCGTTAAACATTTTACACAATACCCGAAACGGACTATAAAGTAGATAATTTGTGCGGCAGTGAGATAATTTCAAGCCTTGTGCCTTGAAAAACGAGAGGGGATATTAAATGAAATTAATTCCAATAAAGAAGGAGATCAGATATCGCCTTTAATAATTTTACCAATAAAAGTAACTCCTAACATATCACGTCTTTTTCCAACGTAGGTAAGTTAATCAGCATTAACCTGTCATTATAGGGTGGTAAACGCACATCAGGATTCCAACCCAGACCACGAAGCGCACAAAGTAAACTTTTGAACTGATTCAATGCTGTCAACATAAATTCTGTAAGTAGGTACCCATACAACAACTGAGTATTCCAGGACAGGCCTAACAAGCGACGTAGTGACATAAGGATCATTAAATTCCTTTGACCATCTTTTTATAAAGCCAAGAACAGATTTCGCCTTGTTAACAGAATATTCGACATGTAGGTTAAAACGAAGCTTCGAATCTAAAATAACCCCTAAATTATTGTAGGCAGATAATCAGACCAAGAAAACGTTAGCTTTTTACACATGCTTAAATTTAAAAACATGCCATTATTTTTGCACGATTCGGACAGACTACATAAGTCGGACTGCAAGTAAGAAGAATATTCAAAAGAATTGAGGGACATAAAGATTTTTACATCGTCAGCGTACATAAGAACGCGAGAAAATTTAATACAATTTGGAAGGTCATTTAGATAAAGTAAGAAAAGTAGAGGACCAAGATGACTACCCTGAGGGACTCCAGGAGACACAGAAATTTTGCGTGATAAACAAGACTTTTTGCGAATGACCGGTAAGGTAATTGCAATACCAAGCTAACATACTGTTGCTAAAGCCAAACAA
This sequence comes from Crataerina pallida, assembly GCA_949710015.1. Taxonomy (NCBI): domain Eukaryota; kingdom Metazoa; phylum Arthropoda; class Insecta; order Diptera; family Hippoboscidae; genus Crataerina; species Crataerina pallida. Next base: position 15,057,582 of record OX453290.1, read on the forward strand.
TTTAAGTTTGAGAATTAACAGATGATGATCAACTTTATCGAAGGCTTTAGAGAAGTCCGTATAAACTACGTCAGTTTGCATGTGTTCAGAAAAACCCTGAAATATATAACATGTTAATTCCAAAAGATTTGTAGAAGTCGATTTACCCTTAACGAAGCCGTGTTGATAAGGGGTAATAATAGATTTAATTATCGGAGTAAGTCTTTTAGTAATTATTAGTTCGAATAGCTTTGGCAAGGCACTAAGTTTAGCAATACCACGATAGTTATTGATAAAATTTTTAGGTCCATTCTTATAAAGTGGAATAATAAAGCTACTTTCCCAACGTAGTGAGAAATAGCCTTTTCTGAGGTATGCGAAAAGGTGAGTTAAAGGAACATATAATAAATCCGCACAATACCGCAGTATACAAGAAGGAACACCGTCAGGGCCGGGGAAATAACACAACTTAATCGTCTTTAACTTATCTAGGACTTCCGTTTCAGACAACTGAATGGGAGGAAACAGGTCATATGATTTTAAATCGTATAAATAGTTATCAATTGGTACGCTTTCAGGCGAGTAGGATTTTTCAAAAAAATCGGCAAACATGTTAGATATCTCCTGAATATTTGAAGATTCCAAGTTGTTATGTCGCATTACTACCAGAAAGCCAGCAACTTTGCGTTTAGAGTTAACAAACGAAAAGAATTTTTTAGGATTATTAATCAATTTGTATCCCATAGACCATATACTCGTATAATTGGAATAACACGATTTATTTAAGACGTTGAAATCATGCCTTGCCTTTGAATATAATACATAATCAGAGGATAGACCGCTGCATTTGTACTTTTTAAATAATCTGCTTCTTTTATTCTGGACCATTCTTAAGTTTTTGTTAAACCAGACTGGACATTTCAATTTTTAAAGGAACAGTCTCAGAAATCGCAGACAGAAGTATATCATACATAACAGACAACGATTTATCTATATTGTTTACATCGACAATAAAGTTGGAGACAGACGCTGATAAAATACCTCTGATTTTATTATAATTGGTCTTATTGAAATTAAAGTATTTATTATACTTAACTCTAGACTGAACATTACTTAAAAGAAGATTATTTAAGGTAAGCAGCAGCGTAGGATGATGCTTATCCTCTGGCAAAACAAAAGGAAACGTGCGATTGATCGAAATGCTCGTGTCATTCAGGAAAATTAAATCAAGAAGTTTATTATTATAATTCGGGATATTATTAAATTGAAACAATTCCAAATCATAAATTTCATCGAAGAACTCTATAAGATGTTGAGGAATCATAATTGGTGTGAGATGATCCATGTCATCATTAACGATCCAGTTAATGTCAGGGAAATTAAAATCACCTAAAACCAGTAACATATAACATGGTTTAACAAATGAAAATACGTTTCTGATTAAATGAACATGCTTCATGTAAATTATAAGGTCAGACGCTGGAGGAATGTATGAACAGGTAATAAATAAGTAGCAATTACCCAACGATACTTTTACACAAAACAAATTCAACGTCAACAAAATCAGAAGGAAGTACCACCTGAGATGGCAAAAATTTTTTAACAGCTATAAGTACCCCACCATCTATTTTACTAGTGCGATCACACCTATAAACTTCAAAATCGGCAGAAAAAATCTCAGCATCCTTAACCCCTGGTTTTAACCAAGTTTCAGAAAAAACTGTAATGTGGTATTCACAGCCCGAAGAATTTAGTAGTGCATCATGTAATTTGTTATTCAGACCAAGGACATTTTGATATAAAATCATTAAGTTATTGTCTAGTTATTTAGGAGCAGTATCAGGTAACTCTAAATTAACTGGAGGCTTAAAATATACTTTGGGAACAAATTCTTTCACCAGCGCACCATTAGGCCAGAACTCTTTTTTTTATTAAGCAGTCAAAAAATGATAAAGGAGCTAATATTTTAAACGAAGATATATCTCGTTTTTGAGTTGTATTAAATTTAAAAATATTTATTTTATTGAGGTCTATCTCACGCGCATTACGTTAAATATAGTTTTTTACTGTTTCAACTGTAGTGTTACAACTAAATCGTGATACAAAGATAGCTTTACGACGCGGAACAACAATTAGATCACCTGGCTGTTCATCTATCAGTATTTCTTTAGAAGTAGAAGACCCATCCTGCTTGCAATTTTGTACAACCAAAGAAGCATCAGCAGATACATTCTTTGTAATCCTCGGTTCATCTGGAGTGGATGGAGGATCAACAATAATTATAGGTGTGAAGACAGGATTAGGAACAGTAGCAGTGTCAGAGGGGCCAACTATGTTATTGGAAACAGTTTCATTTTCAGAAGAAGCTAAAGATTCAGATGGAGAAGGAACGTTTAAAGTAGAAGAATCCAGTGGCAATAAGTTCGGAGAAGCCCGCAAGGATAAAGTAGATCCCCAAGAAGATGGACCAGGCTTAGAGGTGAATACAGGATTTTCAAAGAGTTCGCAATTATTGAACATATCCTGATATTTATCAAATTTTTCAGACAACTTTTTTAAATCTTTACGTAACTTATTAAAACCACTTTGCGTTTGTTTAAATAACTTATGAAAATCCGTATCAATTTTGCGGCAATTGCGGCAAGCCCATCGACGCCCTTTAGTGCGGTTTGTAATGTAGTCAAAGTCTCTACCATTAAAACCCGCACATTTAAGATGGGCTGATCTCTAAAAAAATAATAAAGTTGTACGAAAAAAATTTGATTTTACATAAAAAAAAATCATTATTTTAATTTTTTTCATATATGACCATTTTCTTCTTTTTCTTTAATTTTAAACGAAAACATTTATTTTTTGACAACAGTTATTATTTGACATATCAGAGAAATTTTATCGTAAAGAGTTGTATTTTTAGGTACTTTTTCAGAGTAACATTGAAATTTAAGGTCGTTAACTACGTGGTTATCTGCTAACCACTTTAATGAGATTGTTAAATTTTATATGTATTCAGTTTTTATGTTAGCTACAATTTTATAACAGCCAACTAAACTAAACTTAAATTAAGGTAAATTAATATTTAGAAACAGCAGAGGAAGCAGCACCGCAACAACAACAACAACAACAATAATCGCCGAAACAGCAATAGAGTCTAAGGCTAAAATTAGTGTAAACTTAGAGCTACTTAAAGTAAAGAATTAAACTAATATAACCTAATAATGAGTACAAAGTTATATTATAAGATATGTTTACAACAATGATATGTTATATGTTACAACAATATGTTATGCTTATGATATGATTACAGTAATATGTATATATTGGAAAAGTTTACAACAATTAGTGTAAAGTGTAAAATGTTAAGTGTAAAGTGTAAAGTATCAATTGGAAAGCACCTTATATCTTATACTGGAAACCGTATCGGACCAATCGAAAACAACGTAATATTCGTTAAACATTTTACACAATACCCGAAACGGACTATAAAGTAGATAATTTGTGCGGCAGTGAGATAATTTCAAGCCTTGTGCCTTGAAAAACGAGAGGGGATATTAAATGAAATTAATTCCAATAAAGAAGGAGATCAGATATCGCCTTTAATAATTTTACCAATAAAAGTAACTCCTAACATATCACGTCTTTTTCCAACGTAGGTAAGTTAATCAGCATTAACCTGTCATTATAGGGTGGTAAACGCACATCAGGATTCCAACCCAGACCACGAAGCGCACAAAGTAAACTTTTGAACTGATTCAATGCTGTCAACATAAATTCTGTAAGTAGGTACCCATACAACAACTGAGTATTCCAGGACAGGCCTAACAAGCGACGTAGTGACATAAGGATCATTAAATTCCTTTGACCATCTTTTTATAAAGCCAAGAACAGATTTCGCCTTGTTAACAGAATATTCGACATGTAGGTTAAAACGAAGCTTCGAATCTAAAATAACCCCTAAATCATTGTAGGCAGATAATCAGACCAAGAAAACGTTAGCTTTTTACACATGCCATTATTTTTGCACGATTCGGACAGACTACATAAGTCGGACTGCAAGTAAGAAGAATATTCAAAAGAATTGAGGGACATAAAGATTTTTACATCGTCAGCGTACATAAGAACGCGAGAAAATTTAATACAATTTGGAAGGTCATTTAGATAAAGTAAGAAAAGTAGAGGACCAAGATGACTACCCTGAGGGACTCCAGGAGACACAGAAATTTTGCGTGATAAACAAGACTTTTTGCGAATGACCGGTAAGGTAATTGCAATACCAAGCTAACATACTGTTGCTAAAGCCAAACAATTTAAGTTTGAGAATTAACAGATGATGATCAACTTTAGCAATATTCGCTGAGCTGTCGAGTCGTTAAGTTGTGTAAAGTTGTAAACTTTTAAAAGTGATTCGTAATAATTATCTAACTTGATTTTTGTGTTCTGAAAAATAATCGAGTGTTATCGAAGCTAAGTATTCTTTATTTATTTTCAAAAAGTATTTAACAATTTTAAGTGCTTTTGCAAAAATAGACAATTTTTTCTTTTTATAATTTGATTTACTTTTTATACAACAACATCATTGTGTGGACTGTGTATTTGTTGTTTTATAAATCAGTTACATTCCGTTTACTTATTGTGTATTTCTCTTTTTTTTTTGTTCAAAATATAAACTCACATCTCTTCTCTTTAAATATTTACTCTTAACTTTGTAACAAAGAAATAAACGGTACTTGAACTGTATTTTTTTTTTTTTGTCTAATTATATATATACTATATTTACATTTATTTGCTGGTTTCATTAGTTACTCATCATGGTTTGTGCTTTTGTCAATTGTAAAGTTACCGATGATTATGATGTTCGGTCTATTATTTGCTGGATATGCAATGAAGTATTTCATGCTTCTTGTGTAGGTATTCCCGCACGCGCCACTGACTTTGTTAACGACATTCGGAACCTCCGATGGTGCTGTGATGGCTGTGTTGGCTATATTTCGAGTTTTATAATACCGTCTCATTATTTAGAAGTGAATTTAGCTTATTTAAGGCCGATTTTAATAATCTTGCAGAGCGCCTAATTCGTTTTGAATCAGTCATGTATAATAATAGTTCAATTCCATCCGATAAGTCGCCGTCACCGAAAAAATCCTCGCCTGCTAATAAGACACCGTCTCCGAAAAAATCACCCAGAGCTCTTCGCAAGAGAAATGCTAAAATACTTAACACTAAAAAGCAATCGTCCGCAAAGTCATCCACGCCAATCACGGGCAGCGACAACACTGCGCAAAAGACTGGTAAACAATCTAGTGACAATGTTCCTGTCAACTTAATTGATGAATCTATCATAAACGCTGTAAAGCCTTCCACATAGTCAACTACTATCGTTCCTTCTGTCACAATCAAACCGAAGGATCTTGTCATTGTTCCCCCTAAAAAATCAATATTCGTTTCACGGTTTGCTCCGGACACGACGGTCGAGGACATTAATTTTTATATCAAATCGAAATTCAATGTTGACATCGATATCAATTCCTATAAATTTAACTTTTCATATAATCGTTCGAAATCATCATTCAAGACAGTTGTACCTGATGATCATTTTGACACAATAGTCAACAGTAACTTTTGGCCTGCCAAAACATTTGTACGGGAATATACATATAAAGAAAAGCGTAAACTATCTGATGTTGTACGTTTGCCTTCTGCTAACCAACAAAATTCAAAAAACTAAGTTGGGTGTCTCTGTCTATATCATATCAAAACGTTCGGGGATTAAATTCCAAACTGTCGACATTATTCTTAAATAGCTACTCATTTAATGATGACATTATAATCTTTACTGAAACTTGGCTATCATCGTCTGTATTGAATTCAGAAATTTTTTGTCCGAATTACAATGTTTTCAGATGTGACCGGATGAATAGGCGTGGTGGAGGTGTTCTGATTGCTGTGTCTTCATCACTCTGTTCCAGTTTGGTTGACACAAGTTTAACCAATGATATCGAATTTATATGTGTTGCTGTTAAATTATTCAATATCACTCTATATGTTTCTTGCTTCTGCGTTCTTCATTATTCTAATCATGTATGCGCCATAAAAAGTATCACCTCTTTATTAAAACGTGATGATGTCGTCTTTATCTTCGGCGATTTCAATTTACCTTCAATCTCATGGATTAGAGCTGAAGATGATATATATATGCTTCCTCTAACTAATGTTACATGGACTAATGAATTACTAAATGAATTATTTGAATTAAATTTGTTTCAACTAAATAATATTAAGAACGTTTTGAACAGAACACTTGATTTGGTTTTTTCTAACGTTACTTCTAATTATTCTGTTAAGCAGTGTCCCCCAATTGTGTACCCAGAGGATAAATTTCATCCAACAGTATCATTGTCATTGGATTTACATACCTGCTCTAAAAAAAAAACTCAACGAAATGTTGTCGCTATAATTTCAAATTAACAAATTATACTAAACTAAATAAGTTACTTACTAACGTAAATTGGTCATTTATACCTGATGGATCATCAGCAGTTTCGAATACAGATATTGAATCGATGGTTGTTATGTTCTATGATAAATTGTTCGATCTTTTTTCTCAAACCGTGCCTTATACCGCTATCTCAAATATGTGTGGACCACCCTGGTCAAACAAAAGACTTAAATATTTAAAAAATAATAAAAACAGACTCTACAAACGCTATGTAAAGTCGTCTACTGACTATATGAATTTTATGAAGGCCCGCACAAAGTATAACTCTTTTAACAAACTTAGTTATACGAACTATATGCAACAAGTGAAAAATGATATAATAATTAATCCTAAATCCTTTTATGATTTTGTAAATTTAAAAAAGAAATCTAGCTCTTACCCACCGTCAATGAAGTATAATAATAATGAGTCCAGTAACGATAATACAATCTCAAATATGTTTGCCGACTTTTTTCAGTCTGTGTATGTGTCAAACAATGTGCAAAACATTAATTATTATAACTCAGTGTATTCTAATAATATCTATTTTAATCTCCTTAACCGTGACAATGTTCTTAAAAACATGCTAGCATTAGACGATAAACACAATCGTGGCCCTGATGGTGTGCCGAATTGTATATTAAAAAATTGTGCATCACGTTTATATCAACCATTAACTAAACTATTCAATGCCTCCATCAAACAATCCTACTTCCCCAACTTGTGGAAAAAATCCTTTATTATTCCATTATTTAAAGCCGGCTACAAATCCGATATCTCTAATTATCGTGGCATTTTGAAATTAAGTGCAATTCCAAAGCTTTTTGAAAAACTGCTGTCTGATACTCTATCATCTCAATTATCACCTATAGTTTCTGATTATCAGCATGGGTTCCTCAAAAAAAAGATCTACCACAACCAACCTGTTGGAACTTGCTACATTCGTTAATGACGCATTCATTAACGGTGAACAAACCGATGTAATCTACACAGACTTTAGCAAGGTGTTCGATACTGTGAACCACGTAATTCTGTTTAATAAACTAAAACATATCGGCTTTTACGAAGGCAATCTTAAATGGATTTACTCGTATCTTACTGGACGTACCCAACGTGTCTTATTCAATAATGTACTCTCCAAAGAAATTGAAGTTCACTCTGGTGTGCCGCAAGGTAGCCATCTTGGTCCCCTTCTATTTTTACTATTTATAAACGATCTGCCTAGTGTTATTCTACATTGTCGTGTACTAATGTATGCTGACGATGTTAAACTTATCTATAGTTACAAGTCTATGCAGGGTCAAGTTTTTATGCAGGATGACATTAATCGGTTCGTTAAGTGGTGTTCTGACAACATAATGTATTTAAATGTCAAAAAGTGCATATGACCTTCTGTCGTAGGGAGGTGATAAATACAAACTATATAATTAATAATGTCCCAATTGAAAGGGTATCATCCATTAATGATCTCGGCGTGCTCATGGACAGTAAACTAACTTTTAATGCGCATATTGATACAACATGTAATAAAGCCAACAGAAGTTTAGGCTTGTTGTTAGTGTAAACTTAGAGCTACTTAAAGTAAAGAATTAAACTAATATAACCTAATAATGAGTACAAAGTTATATTATAAGATATGTTTACAACAATGATATGTTATATGTTACAACAATATGTTATGCTTATGATATGATTACAGTAATATGTATATATTGGAAAAGTTTACAACAATTAGTGTAAAGTGTAAAATGTTAAGTGTAAAGTGTAAAGTATCAATTGGAAAGCACCTTATATCTTATACTGGAAACCGTATCGGACCAATCGAAAACAACGTAATATTCGTTAAACATTTTACACAATACCCGAAACGGACTATAAAGTAGATAATTTGTGCGGCAGTGAGATAATTTCAAGCCTTGTGCCTTGAAAAACGAGAGGGGATATTAAATGAAATTAATTCCAATAAAGAAGGAGATCAGATATCGCCTTTAATAATTTTACCAATAAAAGTAACTCCTAACATATCACGTCTTTTTCCAACGTAGGTAAGTTAATCAGCATTAACCTGTCATTATAGGGTGGTAAACGCACATCAGGATTCCAACCCAGACCACGAAGCGCACAAAGTAAACTTTTGAACTGATTCAATGCTGTCAACATAAATTCTGTAAGTAGGTACCCATACAACAACTGAGTATTCCAGGACAGGCCTAACAAGCGACGTAGTGACATAAGGATCATTAAATTCCTTTGACCATCTTTTTATAAAGCCAAGAACAGATTTCGCCTTGTTAACAGAATATTCGACATGTAGGTTAAAACGAAGCTTCGAATCTAAAATAACCCCTAAATCATTGTAGGCAGATAATCAGACCAAGAAAACGTTAGCTTTTTACACATGCTTAAATTTAAAAACATGCCATTATTTTTGCACGATTCGGACAGACTACATAAGTCGGACTGCAAGTAAGAAGAATATTCAAAAGAATTGAGGGACATAAAGATTTTTACATCGTCAGCGTACATAAGAACGCGAGAAAATTTAATACAATTTGGAAGGTCATTTAGATAAAGTAAGAAAAGTAGAGGACCAAGATGACTACCCTGAGGGACTCCAGGAGACACAGAAATTTTGCGTGATAAACAAGACTTTTTGCGAATGACCGGTAAGGTAATTGCAATACCAAGCTAACATACTGTTGCTAAAGCCAAACAATTTAAGTTTGAGAATTAACAGATGATGATCAACTTTAGCAATATTCGCTGAGCTGTCGAGTCGTTAAGTTGTGTAAAGTTGTAAACTTTTAAAAGTGATTCGTAATAATTATCTAACTTGATTTTTGTGTTCTGAAAAATAATCGAGTGTTATCGAAGCTAAGTATTCTTTATTTATTTTCAAAAAGTATTTAACAATTTTAAGTGCTTTTGCAAAAATAGACAATTTTTTCTTTTTATAATTTGATTTACTTTTTATACAACAACATCATTGTGTGGACTGTGTATTTGTTGTTTTATAAATCAGTTACATTCCGTTTACTTATTGTGTATTTCTCTTTTTTTTTGTTCAAAATATAAACTCACATCTCTTCTCTTTAAATATTTACTCTTAACTTTGTAACAAAGAAATAAACGGTACTTGAACTGTATTTTTTTTTTTTTGTCTAATTATATATATACTATATTTACATTTATTTGCTGGTTTCATTAGTTACTCATCATGGTTTGTGCTTTTGTCAATTGTAAAGTTACCGATGATTATGATGTTCGGTCTATTATTTGCTGGATATGCAATGAAGTATTTCATGCTTCTTGTGTAGGTATTCCCGCACGCGCCACTGACTTTGTTAACGACATTCGGAACCTCCGATGGTGCTGTGATGGCTGTGTTGGCTATATTTCGAGTTTTATAATACCGTCTCATTATTTAGAAGTGAATTTAGCTTATTTAAGGCCGATTTTAATAATCTTGCAGAGCGCCTAATTCGTTTTGAATCAGTCATGTATAATAATAGTTCAATTCCATCCGATAAGTCGCCGTCACCGAAAAAATCCTCGCCTGCTAATAAGACACCGTCTCCGAAAAAATCACCCAGAGCTCTTCGCAAGAGAAATGCTAAAATACTTAACACTAAAAAGCAATCGTCCGCAAAGTCATCCACGCCAATCACGGGCAGCGACAACACTGCGCAAAAGACTGGTAAACAATCTAGTGACAATGTTCCTGTCAACTTAATTGATGAATCTATCATAAACGCTGTAAAGCCTTCCACATAGTCAACTACTATCGTTCCTTCTGTCACAATCAAACCGAAGGATCTTGTCATTGTTCCCCCTAAAAAATCAATATTCGTTTCACGGTTTGCTCCGGACACGACGGTCGAGGACATTAATTTTTATATCAAATCGAAATTCAATGTTGACATCGATATCAATTCCTATAAATTTAACTTTTCATATAATCGTTCGAAATCATCATTCAAGACAGTTGTACCTGATGATCATTTTGACACAATAGTCAACAGTAACTTTTGGCCTGCCAAAACATTTGTACGGGAATATACATATAAAGAAAAGCGTAAACTATCTGATGTTGTACGTTTGCCTTCTGCTAACCAACAAAATTCAAAAAACTAAGTTGGGTGTCTCTGTCTATATCATATCAAAACGTTCGGGGATTAAATTCCAAACTGTCGACATTATTCTTAAATAGCTACTCATTTAATGATGACATTATAATCTTTACTGAAACTTGGCTATCATCGTCTGTATTGAATTCAGAAATTTTTTGTCCGAATTACAATGTTTTCAGATGTGACCGGATGAATAGGCGTGGTGGAGGTGTTCTGATTGCTGTGTCTTCATCACTCTGTTCCAGTTTGGTTGACACAAGTTTAACCAATGATATCGAATTTATATGTGTTGCTGTTAAATTATTCAATATCACTCTATATGTTTCTTGCTTCTGCGTTCTTCATTATTCTAATCATGTATGCGCCATAAAAAGTATCACCTCTTTATTAAAACGTGATGATGTCGTCTTTATCTTCGGCGATTTCAATTTACCTTCAATCTCATGGATTAGAGCTGAAGATGATATATATATGCTTCCTCTAACTAATGTTACATGGACTAATGAATTACTAAATGAATTATTTGAATTAAATTTGTTTCAACTAAATAATATTAAGAACGTTTTGAACAGAACACTTGATTTGGTTTTTTCTAACGTTACTTCTAATTATTCTGTTAAGCAGTGTCCCCCAATTGTGTACCCAGAGGATAAATTTCATCCAACAGTATCATTGTCATTGGATTTACATACCTGCTCTAAAAAAAAAACTCAACGAAATGTTGTCGCTATAATTTCAAATTAACAAATTATACTAAACTAAATAAGTTACTTACTAACGTAAATTGGTCATTTATACCTGATGGATCATCAGCAGTTTCGAATACAGATATTGAATCGATGGTTGTTATGTTCTATGATAAATTGTTCGATCTTTTTTCTCAAACCGTGCCTTATACCGCTATCTCAAATATGTGTGGACCACCCTGGTCAAACAAAAGACTTAAATATTTAAAAAATAATAAAAACAGACTCTACAAACGCTATGTAAAGTCGTCTACTGACTATATGAATTTTATGAAGGCCCGCACAAAGTATAACTCTTTTAACAAACTTAGTTATACGAACTATATGCAACAAGTGAAAAATGATATAATAATTAATCCTAAATCCTTTTATGATTTTGTAAATTTAAAAAAGAAATCTAGCTCTTACCCACCGTCAATGAAGTATAATAATAATGAGTCCAGTAACGATAATACAATCTCAAATATGTTTGCCGACTTTTTTCAGTCTGTGTATGTGTCAAACAATGTGCAAAACATTAATTATTATAACTCAGTGTATTCTAATAATATCTATTTTAATCTCCTTAACCGTGACAATGTTCTTAAAAACATGCTAGCATTAGACGATAAACACAATCGTGGCCCTGATGGTGTGCCGAATTGTATATTAAAAAATTGTGCATCACGTTTATATCAACCATTAACTAAACTATTCAATGCCTCCATCAAACAATCCTACTTCCCCAACTTGTGGAAAAAATCCTTTATTATTCCATTATTTAAAGCCGGCTACAAATCCGATATCTCTAATTATCGTGGCATTTTGAAATTAAGTGCAATTCCAAAGCTTTTTGAAAAACTGCTGTCTGATACTCTATCATCTCAATTATCACCTATAGTTTCTGATTATCAGCATGGGTTCCTCAAAAAAAAGATCTACCACAACCAACCTGTTGGAACTTGCTACATTCGTTAATGACGCATTCATTAACGGTGAACAAACCGATGTAATCTACACAGACTTTAGCAAGGTGTTCGATACTGTGAACCACGTAATTCTGTTTAATAAACTAAAACATATCGGCTTTTACGAAGGCAATCTTAAATGGATTTACTCGTATCTTACTGGACGTACCCAACGTGTCTTATTCAATAATGTACTCTCCAAAGAAATTGAAGTTCACTCTGGTGTGCCGCAAGGTAGCCATCTTGGTCCCCTTCTATTTTTACTATTTATAAACGATCTGCCTAGTGTTATTCTACATTGTCGTGTACTAATGTATGCTGACGATGTTAAACTTATCTATAGTTACAAGTCTATGCAGGGTCAAGTTTTTATGCAGGATGACATTAACCGGTTCGTTAAGTGGTGTTCTGACAACATAATGTCCTTAAATGTCAAAAAGTGCATATGACCTTCTGTCGTAGGGAGGTGATAAATACAAACTATATAATTAATAATGTCCCAATTGAAAGAGTATCATCCATTAATGATCTCGGCGTGCTCATGGACAGTAAACTAACTTTTAATGCGCATATTGATACAACATGTAATAAAGCCAACAGAAGTTTAGGCTTTATTAAGAGATGGTCGAAGGAGTTTCAGGACCCCTATACAACCAAACTTCTTTTTACCTCTTTAGTAAGGCCTATTTTAGAATACTGCTCTGTAATTTGGGATCCGCAATATGAAGTGTATACCAACCAGATTGAATCTATACAAAAACAGTTTTTACTTTTTTGTCTTCGTGGTCTGCCACGGAGTCCTAACCTGAGGCTGCCCTGTGTATGAGTCGTCTTGCTTTGATAAAACTTCCTACACTCAAAAGCAGAAGGACAATGTTGAACATGTGTTTTATGCACAATTTGCTTAATAACTGTATTGATTCGGCGTTTTTATTGTCTAGCATTAATATCAATGTACCTCAACGCGCTTCTAGATATTTTCGGTTTCTTTGCATAAATTATTACAAAAATAACTATAGCAATAATAACCCGTTACGACGGTTATGCAAGACCTATAATAACAACTATCATTTAATCGATCTGTGTGAAAATGCTGATATAATTAAAATTAAATTAATAAAATATTTAAACTCTGTCTAACTTGTACTTTCATCAGTTGAACCATGATTGTGTAGCTGATTAATCATTTCGGTTGCGGTGTCGGTGTCGCGATCTGCAATCTATCGCAGACCTATCCAATCCCGTTTATAGGATTGGATAGTCGTTCGTTCGATCCGGAATGGCGATGATGATACTGACACAAAAAATATTAATTACACAATTTACTTAACCGATCTGAGCCATATATCGAAGGCTTTAGAGAAGTCCGTATAAACTACGACAGTTTGCATGTGTTCAGAAAAACCCTGAAACATATAACATGTTAATTCCAAAAGATTTGTAGAAGTCGATTTACCCTTAACGAAGCCGTGTTGATAAGGGGTAATAATAGATCTAATTATCGGAGTAAGTCTTTTAGTAATTATTAGTTCGAATAGCTTTGGCAAGGCACTAAGTTTAGCAATACCACGATAGTTATTGATAAAATTTTTAGGTCCATTCTTATAAAGTGGAATAATAAAGCTACTTTCCCAACGTAGTGGGAAATAGCCTTTCTGAGGCATGCGAAAAGGTTAGTTAAAGGAACATATAATAAATCCGCACAATGCCGCAGTATACAGGAAGGAACACCGTCAGGGCCGGGGAAATAACACAACTTAATCGTCTTTAACTTATCCAGGACTTCCGTTTCAGACAACTGAATGGGAGGAAACAGGTCATAATTGGTGTGAGATGATCCATGTCATCATTAACGATCCAGTTAATGTCAGGGAAATTAAAATCACCTAAAACCAGTAACTTATCACATGGTTTAAAAAATGAAAATACGTTTCTGATTAAATGAACATGCTTCATGTAAATTATAAGGTCAGACGCTGGAGGAATGTGTAAACAGGTAATAAATAAGTAGCAATTACCCAACGATACTTTTACACAAACAAATTCAACGTCAACAAAATCAGAAGGAAGTACCACCTGAGATGGCAAAAATTTTTTAACAGCTATAAGTACCCCACCATCTATTTTACTAGTGCGATCACACCTATAAACTTCAAAATCGGCAGAAAAAATCTCAGCATCCTTAACCCCTGGTTTTAACCAAGTTTCAGAAAAAACTGTAATGTGGTATTCACAGCCCGAAGAATTTAGTAGTGCATCATGTAATTTGCTATTCAGACCAAGGACATTTTGATATAAAATCATTAAGTTATTGTCTAGTTATTTAGGAGCAGTATCAGGTAACTCTAAATTAACTGGAGGCTTAAAATATACTTTGGGAACAAATTTATTCACCAGCGCACCATTAGGCCAGAACTCTTTTTTTTATTAAGCAGTCAAAAAATGATAAAGGAGCTAATATTTTAAACGAAGATATATCTCGTTTTTGAGTTGTATTAAATTTAAAAATATTTATTTTATTGAGGTCTATCTCACGCGCATTACGTTGAATATAGTTTTTTACTGTTTCAACTGTAGTGTTACAACTAAATCGTGATACAAAGATAGCTTTACGACGCGGAACAACAATTAGATCACCTGGCTGTTCATCTATCAGTATTTCTTTAGAAGTAGAAGACCCATCCTGCTTGCAATTTTGTACAACCAAAGAAGCATCAGCAGATACATTCTTTGTAATCCTCGGTTCATCTGGAGTGGATGGAGGATCAACAATAATTATAGGTGTGAAGACAGGATTAGGAACAGTAGCAGTGTCAGAGGGGCCAACTATGTTATTGGAAACAGTTTCATTTTCAGAAGAAGCTAAAGATTCAGATGGAGAAGGAACGTTTAAAGTAGAAGAATCCAGTGGCAATAAGTTCGGAGAAGCCCGCAAGGATAAAGTAGATCCCCAAGAAGATGGACCAGGCTTAGAGGTGAATACAGGATTTTCAAAGAGTTCGCAATTATTGAACATATCCTGATATTTATCAAATTTTTCAGACAACTTTTTTAAATCTTTACGTAACTTATTAAAACCACTTTGCGTTTGTTTAAATAACTTATGAAAATCCGTATCAATTTTGCGGCAATTGCGGCAAGCCCATCGACGCCCTTTAGTGCGGTTTGTAATGTAGTCAAAGTCTCTACCATTAAAACCCGCACATTTAAGATGGGCTGATCTCTAAAAAAATAATAAAGTTGTACGAAAAAAATTTGATTTTACATAAAAAAAAATCATTATTTTAATTTTTTTCATATATGACCATTTTCTTCTTTTTCTTTAATTTTAAACGAAAACATTTATTTTTTGACAACAGTTATTATTTGACATATCAGAGAAATTTTATCGTAAAGAATTGTATTTTTAGGTACTTTTTCAGAGTAACATTGAAATTTAAGGTCGTTAACTACGTGGTTATCTGCTAACCACTTTAATGAGATTGTTAAATTTTATATGTATTCAGTTTTTATGTTAGCTACAATTTTATAACAGCCAACTAAACTAAACTTAAATTAAGGTAAATTAATATTTAGAAACAGCAGAGGAAGCAGCACCGCAACAACAACAACAACAACAATAATCGCCGAAACAGCAATAGAGTCTAAGGCTAAAATTAGTGTAAACTTAGAGCTACTTAAAGTAAAGAATTAAACTAATATAACCTAATAATGAGTACAAAGTTATATTATAAGATATGTTTACAACAATGATATGTTATATGTTACAACAATATGTTATGCTTATGATATGATTACAGTAATATGTATATATTGGAAAAGTTTACAACAATTAGTGTAAAGTGTAAAATGTTAAGTGTAAAGTGTAAAGTATCAATTGGAAAGCACCTTATATCTTATACTGGAAACCGTATCGGACCAATCGAAAACAACGTAATATTCGTTAAACATTTTACACAATACCCGAAACGGACTATAAAGTAGATAATTTGTGCGGCAGTGAGATAATTTCAAGCCTTGTGCCTTGAAAAACGAGAGGGGATATTAAATGAAATTAATTCCAATAAAGAAGGAGATCAGATATCGCCTTTAATAATTTTACCAATAAAAGTAACTCCTAACATATCACGTCTTTTTCCAACGTAGGTAAGTTAATCAGCATTAACCTGTCATTATAGGGTGGTAAACGCACATCAGGATTCCAACCCAGACCACGAAGCGCACAAAGTAAACTTTTGAACTGATTCAATGCTGTCAACATAAATTCTGTAAGTAGGTACCCATACAACAACTGAGTATTCCAGGACAGGCCTAACAAGCGACGTAGTGACATAAGGATCATTAAATTCCTTTGACCATCTTTTTATAAAGCCAAGAACAGATTTCGCCTTGTTAACAGAATATTCGACATGTAGGTTAAAACGAAGCTTCGAATCTAAAATAACCCCTAAATCATTGTAGGCAGATAATCAGACCAAGAAAACGTTAGCTTTTTACACATGCTTAAATTTAAAAACATGCCATTATTTTTGCACGATTCGGACAGACTACATAAGTCGGACTGCAAGTAAGAAGAATATTCAAAAGAATTGAGGGACATAAAGATTTTTACATCGTCAGCGTACATAAGAACGCGAGAAAATTTAATACAATTTGGAAGGTCATTTAGATAAAGTAAGAAAAGTAGAGGACCAAGATGACTACCCTGAGGGACTCCAGGAGACACAGAAATTTTGCGTGATAAACAAGACTTTTTGCGAATGACCGGTAAGGTAATTGCAATACCAAGCTAACATACTGTTGCTAAAGCCAAACAATTTAAGTTTGAGAATTAACAGATGATGATCAACTTTAGCAATATTCGCTGAGCTGTCGAGTCGTTAAGTTGTGTAAAGTTGTAAACTTTTAAAAGTGATTCGTAATAATTATCTAACTTGATTTTTGTGTTCTGAAAAATAATCGAGTGTTATCGAAGCTAAGTATTCTTTATTTATTTTCAAAAAGTATTTAACAATTTTAAGTGCTTTTGCAAAAATAGACAATTTTTTCTTTTTATAATTTGATTTACTTTTTATACAACAACATCATTGTGTGGACTGTGTATTTGTTGTTTTATAAATCAGTTACATTCCGTTTACTTATTGTGTATTTCTCTTTTTTTTTGTTCAAAATATAAACTCACATCTCTTCTCTTTAAATATTTACTCTTAACTTTGTAACAAAGAAATAAACGGTACTTGAACTGTATTTTTTTTTTTTTGTCTAATTATATATATACTATATTTACATTTATTTGCTGGTTTCATTAGTTACTCATCATGGTTTGTGCTTTTGTCAATTGTAAAGTTACCGATGATTATGATGTTCGGTCTATTATTTGCTGGATATGCAATGAAGTATTTCATGCTTCTTGTGTAGGTATTCCCGCACGCGCCACTGACTTTGTTAACGACATTCGGAACCTCCGATGGTGCTGTGATGGCTGTGTTGGCTATATTTCGAGTTTTATAATACCGTCTCATTATTTAGAAGTGAATTTAGCTTATTTAAGGCCGATTTTAATAATCTTGCAGAGCGCCTAATTCGTTTTGAATCAGTCATGTATAATAATAGTTCAATTCCATCCGATAAGTCGCCGTCACCGAAAAAATCCTCGCCTGCTAATAAGACACCGTCTCCGAAAAAATCACCCAGAGCTCTTCGCAAGAGAAATGCTAAAATACTTAACACTAAAAAGCAATCGTCCGCAAAGTCATCCACGCCAATCACGGGCAGCGACAACACTGCGCAAAAGACTGGTAAACAATCTAGTGACAATGTTCCTGTCAACTTAATTGATGAATCTATCATAAACGCTGTAAAGCCTTCCACATAGTCAACTACTATCGTTCCTTCTGTCACAATCAAACCGAAGGATCTTGTCATTGTTCCCCCTAAAAAATCAATATTCGTTTCACGGTTTGCTCCGGACACGACGGTCGAGGACATTAATTTTTATATCAAATCGAAATTCAATGTTGACATCGATATCAATTCCTATAAATTTAACTTTTCATATAATCGTTCGAAATCATCATTCAAGACAGTTGTACCTGATGATCATTTTGACACAATAGTCAACAGTAACTTTTGGCCTGCCAAAACATTTGTACGGGAATATACATATAAAGAAAAGCGTAAACTATCTGATGTTGTACGTTTGCCTTCTGCTAACCAACAAAATTCAAAAAACTAAGTTGGGTGTCTCTGTCTATATCATATCAAAACGTTCGGGGATTAAATTCCAAACTGTCGACATTATTCTTAAATAGCTACTCATTTAATGATGACATTATAATCTTTACTGAAACTTGGCTATCATCGTCTGTATTGAATTCAGAAATTTTTTGTCCGAATTACAATGTTTTCAGATGTGACCGGATGAATAGGCGTGGTGGAGGTGTTCTGATTGCTGTGTCTTCATCACTCTGTTCCAGTTTGGTTGACACAAGTTTAACCAATGATATCGAATTTATATGTGTTGCTGTTAAATTATTCAATATCACTCTATATGTTTCTTGCTTCTGCGTTCTTCATTATTCTAATCATGTATGCGCCATAAAAAGTATCACCTCTTTATTAAAACGTGATGATGTCGTCTTTATCTTCGGCGATTTCAATTTACCTTCAATCTCATGGATTAGAGCTGAAGATGATATATATATGCTTCCTCTAACTAATGTTACATGGACTAATGAATTACTAAATGAATTATTTGAATTAAATTTGTTTCAACTAAATAATATTAAGAACGTTTTGAACAGAACACTTGATTTGGTTTTTTCTAACGTTACTTCTAATTATTCTGTTAAGCAGTGTCCCCCAATTGTGTACCCAGAGGATAAATTTCATCCAACAGTATCATTGTCATTGGATTTACATACCTGCTCTAAAAAAAAAACTCAACGAAATGTTGTCGCTATAATTTCAAATTAACAAATTATACTAAACTAAATAAGTTACTTACTAACGTAAATTGGTCATTTATACCTGATGGATCATCAGCAGTTTCGAATACAGATATTGAATCGATGGTTGTTATGTTCTATGATAAATTGTTCGATCTTTTTTCTCAAACCGTGCCTTATACCGCTATCTCAAATATGTGTGGACCACCCTGGTCAAACAAAAGACTTAAATATTTAAAAAATAATAAAAACAGACTCTACAAACGCTATGTAAAGTCGTCTACTGACTATATGAATTTTATGAAGGCCCGCACAAAGTATAACTCTTTTAACAAACTTAGTTATACGAACTATATGCAACAAGTGAAAAATGATATAATAATTAATCCTAAATCCTTTTATGATTTTGTAAATTTAAAAAAGAAATCTAGCTCTTACCCACCGTCAATGAAGTATAATAATAATGAGTCCAGTAACGATAATACAATCTCAAATATGTTTGCCGACTTTTTTCAGTCTGTGTATGTGTCAAACAATGTGCAAAACATTAATTATTATAACTCAGTGTATTCTAATAATATCTATTTTAATCTCCTTAACCGTGACAATGTTCTTAAAAACATGCTAGCATTAGACGATAAACACAATCGTGGCCCTGATGGTGTGCCGAATTGTATATTAAAAAATTGTGCATCACGTTTATATCAACCATTAACTAAACTATTCAATGCCTCCATCAAACAATCCTACTTCCCCAACTTGTGGAAAAAATCCTTTATTATTCCATTATTTAAAGCCGGCTACAAATCCGATATCTCTAATTATCGTGGCATTTTGAAATTAAGTGCAATTCCAAAGCTTTTTGAAAAACTGCTGTCTGATACTCTATCATCTCAATTATCACCTATAGTTTCTGATTATCAGCATGGGTTCCTCAAAAAAAAGATCTACCACAACCAACCTGTTGGAACTTGCTACATTCGTTAATGACGCATTCATTAACGGTGAACAAACCGATGTAATCTACACAGACTTTAGCAAGGTGTTCGATACTGTGAACCACGTAATTCTGTTTAATAAACTAAAACATATCGGCTTTTACGAAGGCAATCTTAAATGGATTTACTCGTATCTTACTGGACGTACCCAACGTGTCTTATTCAATAATGTACTCTCCAAAGAAATTGAAGTTCACTCTGGTGTGCCGCAAGGTAGCCATCTTGGTCCCCTTCTATTTTTACTATTTATAAACGATCTGCCTAGTGTTATTCTACATTGTCGTGTACTAATGTATGCTGACGATGTTAAACTTATCTATAGTTACAAGTCTATGCAGGGTCAAGTTTTTATGCAGGATGACATTAACCGGTTCGTTAAGTGGTGTTCTGACAACATAATGTCCTTAAATGTCAAAAAGTGCATATGACCTTCTGTCGTAGGGAGGTGATAAATACAAACTATATAATTAATAATGTCCCAATTGAAAGGGTATCATCCATTAATGATCTCGGCGTGCTCATGGACAGTAAACTAACTTTTAATGCGCATATTGATACAACATGTAATAAAGCCAACAGAAGTTTAGGCTTTATTAAGAGATGGTCGAAGGAGTTTCAGGACCCCTATACAACCAAACTTCTTTTTACCTCTTTAGTAAGGCCTATTTTAGAATACTGCTCTGTAATTTGGGATCCGCAATATGAAGTGTATACCAACCAGATTGAATCTATACAAAAACAGTTTTTACTTTTTTGTCTTCGTGGTCTGCCACGGAGTCCTAACCTGAGGCTGCCCTGTGTATGAGTCGTCTTGCTTTGATAAAACTTCCTACACTCAAAAGCAGAAGGACAATGTTGAACATGTGTTTTATGCACAATTTGCTTAATAACTGTATTGATTCGGCGTTTTTATTGTCTAGCATTAATATCAATGTACCTCAACGCGCTTCTAGATATTTTCGGTTTCTTTGCATAAATTATTACAAAAATAACTATAGCAATAATAACCCGTTACGACGGTTATGCAAGACCTATAATAACAACTATCATTTAATCGATCTGTGTGAAAATGCTGATATAATTAAAATTAAATTAATAAAATATTTAAACTCTGTCTAACTTGTACTTTCATCAGTTGAACCATGATTGTGTAGCTGATTAATCATTTCGGTTGCGGTGTCGGTGTCGCGATCTGCAATCTATCGCAGACCTATCCAATCCCGTTTATAGGATTGGATAGTCGTTCGTTCGATCCGGAATGGCGATGATGATACTGACACAAAAAATATTAATTACACAATTTACTTAACCGATCTGAGCCATATATCGAAGGCTTTAGAGAAGTCCGTATAAACTACGACAGTTTGCATGTGTTCAGAAAAACCCTGAAACATATAACATGTTAATTCCAAAAGATTTGTAGAAGTCGATTTACCCTTAACGAAGCCGTGTTGATAAGGGGTAATAATAGATCTAATTATCGGAGTAAGTCTTTTAGTAATTATTAGTTCGAATAGCTTTGGCAAGGCACTAAGTTTAGCAATACCACGATAGTTATTGATAAAATTTTTAGGTCCATTCTTATAAAGTGGAATAATAAAGCTACTTTCCCAACGTAGTGGGAAATAGCCTTTTCTGAGGCATGCGAAAAGGTTAGTTAAAGGAACATATAATAAATCCGCACAATGCCGCAGTATACAGGAAGGAACACCGTCAGGGCCGGGGAAATAACACAACTTAATCGTCTTTAACTTATCCAGGACTTCCGTTTCAGACAACTGAATGGGAGGAAACAGGTCATAATTGGTGTGAGATGATCCATGTCATCATTAACGATCCAGTTAATGTCAGGGAAATTAAAATCACCTAAAACCAGTAACTTATCACATGGTTTAAAAAATGAAAATACGTTTCTGATTAAATGAACATGCTTCATGTAAATTATAAGGTCAGACGCTGGAGGAATGTGTAAACAGGTAATAAATAAGTAGCAATTACCCAACGATACTTTTACACAAACAAATTCAACGTCAACAAAATCAGAAGGAAGTACCACCTGAGATGGCAAAAATTTTTTAACAGCTATAAGTACCCCACCATCTATTTTACTAGTGCGATCACACCTATAAACTTCAAAATCGGCAGAAAAAATCTCAGCATCCTTAACCCCTGGTTTTAACCAAGTTTCAGAAAAAACTGTAATGTGGTATTCACAGCCCGAAGAATTTAGTAGTGCATCATGTAATTTGCTATTCAGACCAAGGACATTTTGATATAAAATCATTAAGTTATTGTCTAGTTATTTAGGAGCAGTATCAGGTAACTCTAAATTAACTGGAGGCTTAAAATATACTTTGGGAACAAATTTATTCACCAGCGCACCATTAGGCCAGAACTCTTTTTTTTATTAAGCAGTCAAAAAATTATAAAGGAGCTAATACTCTAAACGAAGATATATCTCGTTTTTGAGTTGTATTAAATTTAAAAATATTTATTTTATTGAGGTCTATCTCACGCGCATTACGTTGAATATAGTTTTTTACTGTTTCAACTGTAGTGTTACAACTAAATCGTGATACAAAGATAGCTTTACGACGCGGAACAACAATTAGATCACCTGGCTGTTCATCTATCAGTATTTCTTTAGAAGTAGAAGACCCATCCTGCTTGCAATTTTGTACAACCAAAGAAGCATCAGCAGATACATTCTTTGTAATCCTCGGTTCATCTGGAGTGGATGGAGGATCAACAATAATTATAGGTGTGAAGACAGGATTAGGAACAGTAGCAGTGTCAGAGGGGCCAACTATGTTATTGGAAACAGTTTCATTTTCAGAAGAAGCTAAAGATTCAGATGGAGAAGGAACGTTTAAAGTAGAAGAATCCAGTGGCAATAAGTTCGGAGAAGCCCGCAAGGATAAAGTAGATCCCCAAGAAGATGGACCAGGCTTAGAGGTGAATACAGGATTTTCAAAGAGTTCGCAATTATTGAACATATCCTGATATTTATCAAATTTTTCAGACAACTTTTTTAAATCTTTACGTAACTTATTAAAACCACTTTGCGTTTGTTTAAATAACTTATGAAAATCCGTATCAATTTTGCGGCAATTGCGGCAAGCCCATCGACGCCCTTTAGTGCGGTTTGTAATGTAGTCAAAGTCTCTACCATTAAAACCCGCACATTTAAGATGGGCTGATCTCTAAAAAAATAATAAAGTTGTACGAAAAAAATTTGATTTTACATAAAAAAAAATCATTATTTTAATTTTTTTCATATATGACCATTTTCTTCTTTTTCTTTAATTTTAAACGAAAACATTTATTTTTTGACAACAGTTATTATTTGACATATCAGAGAAATTTTATCGTAAAGAATTGTATTTTTAGGTACTTTTTCAGAGTAACATTGAAATTTAAGGTCGTTAACTACGTGGTTATCTGCTAACCACTTTAATGAGATTGTTAAATTTTATATGTATTCAGTTTTTATGTTAGCTACAATTTTATAACAGCCAACTAAACTAAACTTAAATTAAGGTAAATTAATATTTAGAAACAGCAGAGGAAGCAGCACCGCAACAACAACAACAACAACAATAATCGCCGAAACAGCAATAGAGTCTAAGGCTAAAATTAGTGTAAACTTAGAGCTACTTAAAGTAAAGAATTAAACTAATATAACCTAATAATGAGTACAAAGTTATATTATAAGATATGTTTACAACAATGATATGTTATATGTTACAACAATATGTTATGCTTATGATATGATTACAGTAATATGTATATATTGGAAAAGTTTACAACAATTAGTGTAAAGTGTAAAATGTTAAGTGTAAAGTGTAAAGTATCAATTGGAAAGCACCTTATATCTTATACTGGAAACCGTATCGGACCAATCGAAAACAACGTAATATTCGTTAAACATTTTACACAATACCCGAAACGGACTATAAAGTAGATAATTTGTGCGGCAGTGAGATAATTTCAAGCCTTGTGCCTTGAAAAACGAGAGGGGATATTAAATGAAATTAATTCCAATAAAGAAGGAGATCAGATATCGCCTTTAATAATTTTACCAATAAAAGTAACTCCTAACATATCACGTCTTTTTCCAACGTAGGTAAGTTAATCAGCATTAACCTGTCATTATAGGGTGGTAAACGCACATCAGGATTCCAACCCAGACCACGAAGCGCACAAAGTAAACTTTTGAACTGATTCAATGCTGTCAACATAAATTCTGTAAGTAGGTACCCATACAACAACTGAGTATTCCAGGACAGGCCTAACAAGCGACGTAGTGACATAAGGATCATTAAATTCCTTTGACCATCTTTTTATAAAGCCAAGAACAGATTTCGCCTTGTTAACAGAATATTCGACATGTAGGTTAAAACGAAGCTTCGAATCTAAAATAACCCCTAAATCATTGTAGGCAGATAATCAGACCAAGAAAACGTTAGCTTTTTACACATGCTTAAATTTAAAAACATGCCATTATTTTTGCACGATTCGGACAGACTACATAAGTCGGACTGCAAGTAAGAAGAATATTCAAAAGAATTGAGGGACATAAAGATTTTTACATCGTCAGCGTACATAAGAACGCGAGAAAATTTAATACAATTTGGAAGGTCATTTAGATAAAGTAAGAAAAGTAGAGGACCAAGATGACTACCCTGAGGGACTCCAGGAGACACAGAAATTTTGCGTGATAAACAAGACTTTTTGCGAATGACCGGTAAGGTAATTGCAATACCAAGCTAACATACTGTTGCTAAAGCCAAACAATTTAAGTTTGAGAATTAACAGATGATGATCAACTTTAGCAATATTCGCTGAGCTGTCGAGTCGTTAAGTTGTGTAAAGTTGTAAACTTTTAAAAGTGATTCGTAATAATTATCTAACTTGATTTTTGTGTTCTGAAAAATAATCGAGTGTTATCGAAGCTAAGTATTCTTTATTTATTTTCAAAAAGTATTTAACAATTTTAAGTGCTTTTGCAAAAATAGACAATTTTTTCTTTTTATAATTTGATTTACTTTTTATACAACAACATCATTGTGTGGACTGTGTATTTGTTGTTTTATAAATCAGTTACATTCCGTTTACTTATTGTGTATTTCTCTTTTTTTTTGTTCAAAATATAAACTCACATCTCTTCTCTTTAAATATTTACTCTTAACTTTGTAACAAAGAAATAAACGGTACTTGAACTGTATTTTTTTTTTTTTGTCTAATTATATATATACTATATTTACATTTATTTGCTGGTTTCATTAGTTACTCATCATGGTTTGTGCTTTTGTCAATTGTAAAGTTACCGATGATTATGATGTTCGGTCTATTATTTGCTGGATATGCAATGAAGTATTTCATGCTTCTTGTGTAGGTATTCCCGCACGCGCCACTGACTTTGTTAACGACATTCGGAACCTCCGATGGTGCTGTGATGGCTGTGTTGGCTATATTTCGAGTTTTATAATACCGTCTCATTATTTAGAAGTGAATTTAGCTTATTTAAGGCCGATTTTAATAATCTTGCAGAGCGCCTAATTCGTTTTGAATCAGTCATGTATAATAATAGTTCAATTCCATCCGATAAGTCGCCGTCACCGAAAAAATCCTCGCCTGCTAATAAGACACCGTCTCCGAAAAAATCACCCAGAGCTCTTCGCAAGAGAAATGCTAAAATACTTAACACTAAAAAGCAATCGTCCGCAAAGTCATCCACGCCAATCACGGGCAGCGACAACACTGCGCAAAAGACTGGTAAACAATCTAGTGACAATGTTCCTGTCAACTTAATTGATGAATCTATCATAAACGCTGTAAAGCCTTCCACATAGTCAACTACTATCGTTCCTTCTGTCACAATCAAACCGAAGGATCTTGTCATTGTTCCCCCTAAAAAATCAATATTCGTTTCACGGTTTGCTCCGGACACGACGGTCGAGGACATTAATTTTTATATCAAATCGAAATTCAATGTTGACATCGATATCAATTCCTATAAATTTAACTTTTCATATAATCGTTCGAAATCATCATTCAAGACAGTTGTACCTGATGATCATTTTGACACAATAGTCAACAGTAACTTTTGGCCTGCCAAAACATTTGTACGGGAATATACATATAAAGAAAAGCGTAAACTATCTGATGTTGTACGTTTGCCTTCTGCTAACCAACAAAATTCAAAAAACTAAGTTGGGTGTCTCTGTCTATATCATATCAAAACGTTCGGGGATTAAATTCCAAACTGTCGACATTATTCTTAAATAGCTACTCATTTAATGATGACATTATAATCTTTACTGAAACTTGGCTATCATCGTCTGTATTGAATTCAGAAATTTTTTGTCCGAATTACAATGTTTTCAGATGTGACCGGATGAATAGGCGTGGTGGAGGTGTTCTGATTGCTGTGTCTTCATCACTCTGTTCCAGTTTGGTTGACACAAGTTTAACCAATGATATCGAATTTATATGTGTTGCTGTTAAATTATTCAATATCACTCTATATGTTTCTTGCTTCTGCGTTCTTCATTATTCTAATCATGTATGCGCCATAAAAAGTATCACCTCTTTATTAAAACGTGATGATGTCGTCTTTATCTTCGGCGATTTCAATTTACCTTCAATCTCATGGATTAGAGCTGAAGATGATATATATATGCTTCCTCTAACTAATGTTACATGGACTAATGAATTACTAAATGAATTATTTGAATTAAATTTGTTTCAACTAAATAATATTAAGAACGTTTTGAACAGAACACTTGATTTGGTTTTTTCTAACGTTACTTCTAATTATTCTGTTAAGCAGTGTCCCCCAATTGTGTACCCAGAGGATAAATTTCATCCAACAGTATCATTGTCATTGGATTTACATACCTGCTCTAAAAAAAAAACTCAACGAAATGTTGTCGCTATAATTTCAAATTAACAAATTATACTAAACTAAATAAGTTACTTACTAACGTAAATTGGTCATTTATACCTGATGGATCATCAGCAGTTTCGAATACAGATATTGAATCGATGGTTGTTATGTTCTATGATAAATTGTTCGATCTTTTTTCTCAAACCGTGCCTTATACCGCTATCTCAAATATGTGTGGACCACCCTGGTCAAACAAAAGACTTAAATATTTAAAAAATAATAAAAACAGACTCTACAAACGCTATGTAAAGTCGTCTACTGACTATATGAATTTTATGAAGGCCCGCACAAAGTATAACTCTTTTAACAAACTTAGTTATACGAACTATATGCAACAAGTGAAAAATGATATAATAATTAATCCTAAATCCTTTTATGATTTTGTAAATTTAAAAAAGAAATCTAGCTCTTACCCACCGTCAATGAAGTATAATAATAATGAGTCCAGTAACGATAATACAATCTCAAATATGTTTGCCGACTTTTTTCAGTCTGTGTATGTGTCAAACAATGTGCAAAACATTAATTATTATAACTCAGTGTATTCTAATAATATCTATTTTAATCTCCTTAACCGTGACAATGTTCTTAAAAACATGCTAGCATTAGACGATAAACACAATCGTGGCCCTGATGGTGTGCCGAATTGTATATTAAAAAATTGTGCATCACGTTTATATCAACCATTAACTAAACTATTCAATGCCTCCATCAAACAATCCTACTTCCCCAACTTGTGGAAAAAATCCTTTATTATTCCATTATTTAAAGCCGGCTACAAATCCGATATCTCTAATTATCGTGGCATTTTGAAATTAAGTGCAATTCCAAAGCTTTTTGAAAAACTGCTGTCTGATACTCTATCATCTCAATTATCACCTATAGTTTCTGATTATCAGCATGGGTTCCTCAAAAAAAAGATCTACCACAACCAACCTGTTGGAACTTGCTACATTCGTTAATGACGCATTCATTAACGGTGAACAAACCGATGTAATCTACACAGACTTTAGCAAGGTGTTCGATACTGTGAACCACGTAATTCTGTTTAATAAACTAAAACATATCGGCTTTTACGAAGGCAATCTTAAATGGATTTACTCGTATCTTACTGGACGTACCCAACGTGTCTTATTCAATAATGTACTCTCCAAAGAAATTGAAGTTCACTCTGGTGTGCCGCAAGGTAGCCATCTTGGTCCCCTTCTATTTTTACTATTTATAAACGATCTGCCTAGTGTTATTCTACATTGTCGTGTACTAATGTATGCTGACGATGTTAAACTTATCTATAGTTACAAGTCTATGCAGGGTCAAGTTTTTATGCAGGATGACATTAACCGGTTCGTTAAGTGGTGTTCTGACAACATAATGTCCTTAAATGTCAAAAAGTGCATATGACCTTCTGTCGTAGGGAGGTGATAAATACAAACTATATAATTAATAATGTCCCAATTGAAAGGGTATCATCCATTAATGATCTCGGCGTGCTCATGGACAGTAAACTAACTTTTAATGCGCATATTGATACAACATGTAATAAAGCCAACAGAAGTTTAGGCTTTATTAAGAGATGGTCGAAGGAGTTTCAGGACCCCTATACAACCAAACTTCTTTTTACCTCTTTAGTAAGGCCTATTTTAGAATACTGCTCTGTAATTTGGGATCCGCAATATGAAGTGTATACCAACCAGATTGAATCTATACAAAAACAGTTTTTACTTTTTTGTCTTCGTGGTCTGCCACGGAGTCCTAACCTGAGGCTGCCCTGTGTATGAGTCGTCTTGCTTTGATAAAACTTCCTACACTCAAAAGCAGAAGGACAATGTTGAACATGTGTTTTATGCACAATTTGCTTAATAACTGTATTGATTCGGCGTTTTTATTGTCTAGCATTAATATCAATGTACCTCAACGCGCTTCTAGATATTTTCGGTTTCTTTGCATAAATTATTACAAAAATAACTATAGCAATAATAACCCGTTACGACGGTTATGCAAGACCTATAATAACAACTATCATTTAATCGATCTGTGTGAAAATGCTGATATAATTAAAATTAAATTAATAAAATATTTAAACTCTGTCTAACTTGTACTTTCATCAGTTGAACCATGATTGTGTAGCTGATTAATCATTTCGGTTGCGGTGTCGGTGTCGCGATCTGCAATCTATCGCAGACCTATCCAATCCCGTTTATAGGATTGGATAGTCGTTCGTTCGATCCGGAATGGCGATGATGATACTGACACAAAAAATATTAATTACACAATTTACTTAACCGATCTGAGCCATATATCGAAGGCTTTAGAGAAGTCCGTATAAACTACGACAGTTTGCATGTGTTCAGAAAAACCCTGAAACATATAACATGTTAATTCCAAAAGATTTGTAGAAGTCGATTTACCCTTAACGAAGCCGTGTTGATAAGGGGTAATAATAGATCTAATTATCGGAGTAAGTCTTTTAGTAATTATTAGTTCGAATAGCTTTGGCAAGGCACTAAGTTTAGCAATACCACGATAGTTATTGATAAAATTTTTAGGTCCATTCTTATAAAGTGGAATAATAAAGCTACTTTCCCAACGTAGTGGGAAATAGCCTTTTCTGAGGCATGCGAAAAGGTTAGTTAAAGGAACATATAATAAATCCGCACAATGCCGCAGTATACAGGAAGGAACACCGTCAGGGCCGGGGAAATAACACAACTTAATCGTCTTTAACTTATCCAGGACTTCCGTTTCAGACAACTGAATGGGAGGAAACAGGTCATAATTGGTGTGAGATGATCCATGTCATCATTAACGATCCAGTTAATGTCAGGGAAATTAAAATCACCTAAAACCAGTAACTTATCACATGGTTTAAAAAATGAAAATACGTTTCTGATTAAATGAACATGCTTCATGTAAATTATAAGGTCAGACGCTGGAGGAATGTGTAAACAGGTAATAAATAAGTAGCAATTACCCAACGATACTTTTACACAAACAAATTCAACGTCAACAAAATCAGAAGGAAGTACCACCTGAGATGGCAAAAATTTTTTAACAGCTATAAGTACCCCACCATCTATTTTACTAGTGCGATCACACCTATAAACTTCAAAATCGGCAGAAAAAATCTCAGCATCCTTAACCCCTGGTTTTAACCAAGTTTCAGAAAAAACTGTAATGTGGTATTCACAGCCCGAAGAATTTAGTAGTGCATCATGTAATTTGCTATTCAGACCAAGGACATTTTGATATAAAATCATTAAGTTATTGTCTAGTTATTTAGGAGCAGTATCAGGTAACTCTAAATTAACTGGAGGCTTAAAATATACTTTGGGAACAAATTTATTCACCAGCGCACCATTAGGCCAGAACTCTTTTTTTTATTAAGCAGTCAAAAAATGATAAAGGAGCTAATATTTTAAACGAAGATATATCTCGTTTTTGAGTTGTATTAAATTTAAAAATATTTATTTTATTGAGGTCTATCTCACGCGCATTACGTTGAATATAGTTTTTTACTGTTTCAACTGTAGTGTTACAACTAAATCGTGATACAAAGATAGCTTTACGACGCGGAACAACAATTAGATCACCTGGCTGTTCATCTATCAGTATTTCTTTAGAAGTAGAAGACCCATCCTGCTTGCAATTTTGTACAACCAAAGAAGCATCAGCAGATACATTCTTTGTAATCCTCGGTTCATCTGGAGTGGATGGAGGATCAACAATAATTATAGGTGTGAAGACAGGATTAGGAACAGTAGCAGTGTCAGAGGGGCCAACTATGTTATTGGAAACAGTTTCATTTTCAGAAGAAGCTAAAGATTCAGATGGAGAAGGAACGTTTAAAGTAGAAGAATCCAGTGGCAATAAGTTCGGAGAAGCCCGCAAGGATAAAGTAGATCCCCAAGAAGATGGACCAGGCTTAGAGGTGAATACAGGATTTTCAAAGAGTTCGCAATTATTGAACATATCCTGATATTTATCAAATTTTTCAGACAACTTTTTTAAATCTTTACGTAACTTATTAAAACCACTTTGCGTTTGTTTAAATAACTTATGAAAATCCGTATCAATTTTGCGGCAATTGCGGCAAGCCCATCGACGCCCTTTAGTGCGGTTTGTAATGTAGTCAAAGTCTCTACCATTAAAACCCGCACATTTAAGATGGGCTGATCTCTAAAAAAATAATAAAGTTGTACGAAAAAAATTTGATTTTACATAAAAAAAAATCATTATTTTAATTTTTTTCATATATGACCATTTTCTTCTTTTTCTTTAATTTTAAACGAAAACATTTATTTTTTGACAACAGTTATTATTTGACATATCAGAGAAATTTTATCGTAAAGAATTGTATTTTTAGGTACTTTTTCAGAGTAACATTGAAATTTAAGGTCGTTAACTACGTGGTTATCTGCTAACCACTTTAATGAGATTGTTAAATTTTATATGTATTCAGTTTTTATGTTAGCTACAATTTTATAACAGCCAACTAAACTAAACTTAAATTAAGGTAAATTAATATTTAGAAACAGCAGAGGAAGCAGCACCGCAACAACAACAACAACAACAATAATCGCCGAAACAGCAATAGAGTCTAAGGCTAAAATTAGTGTAAACTTAGAGCTACTTAAAGTAAAGAATTAAACTAATATAACCTAATAATGAGTACAAAGTTATATTATAAGATATGTTTACAACAATGATATGTTATATGTTACAACAATATGTTATGCTTATGATATGATTACAGTAATATGTATATATTGGAAAAGTTTACAACAATTAGTGTAAAGTGTAAAATGTTAAGTGTAAAGTGTAAAGTATCAATTGGAAAGCACCTTATATCTTATACTGGAAACCGTATCGGACCAATCGAAAACAACGTAATATTCGTTAAACATTTTACACAATACCCGAAACGGACTATAAAGTAGATAATTTGTGCGGCAGTGAGATAATTTCAAGCCTTGTGCCTTGAAAAACGAGAGGGGATATTAAATGAAATTAATTCCAATAAAGAAGGAGATCAGATATCGCCTTTAATAATTTTACCAATAAAAGTAACTCCTAACATATCACGTCTTTTTCCAACGTAGGTAAGTTAATCAGCATTAACCTGTCATTATAGGGTGGTAAACGCACATCAGGATTCCAACCCAGACCACGAAGCGCACAAAGTAAACTTTTGAACTGATTCAATGCTGTCAACATAAATTCTGTAAGTAGGTACCCATACAACAACTGAGTATTCCAGGACAGGCCTAACAAGCGACGTAGTGACATAAGGATCATTAAATTCCTTTGACCATCTTTTTATAAAGCCAAGAACAGATTTCGCCTTGTTAACAGAATATTCGACATGTAGGTTAAAACGAAGCTTCGAATCTAAAATAACCCCTAAATCATTGTAGGCAGATAATCAGACCAAGAAAACGTTAGCTTTTTACACATGCTTAAATTTAAAAACATGCCATTATTTTTGCACGATTCGGACAGACTACATAAGTCGGACTGCAAGTAAGAAGAATATTCAAAAGAATTGAGGGACATAAAGATTTTTACATCGTCAGCGTACATAAGAACGCGAGAAAATTTAATACAATTTGGAAGGTCATTTAGATAAAGTAAGAAAAGTAGAGGACCAAGATGACTACCCTGAGGGACTCCAGGAGACACAGAAATTTTGCGTGATAAACAAGACTTTTTGCGAATGACCGGTAAGGTAATTGCAATACCAAGCTAACATACTGTTGCTAAAGCCAAACAATTTAAGTTTGAGAATTAACAGATGATGATCAACTTTAGCAATATTCGCTGAGCTGTCGAGTCGTTAAGTTGTGTAAAGTTGTAAACTTTTAAAAGTGATTCGTAATAATTATCTAACTTGATTTTTGTGTTCTGAAAAATAATCGAGTGTTATCGAAGCTAAGTATTCTTTATTTATTTTCAAAAAGTATTTAACAATTTTAAGTGCTTTTGCAAAAATAGACAATTTTTTCTTTTTATAATTTGATTTACTTTTTATACAACAACATCATTGTGTGGACTGTGTATTTGTTGTTTTATAAATCAGTTACATTCCGTTTACTTATTGTGTATTTCTCTTTTTTTTTGTTCAAAATATAAACTCATCTCTTCTCTTTAAATATTTACTCTTAACTTTGTAACAAAGAAATAAACGGTACTTGAACTGTATTTTTTTTTTTTTTTGTCTAATTATATATATACTATATTTACATTTATTTGCTGGTTTCATTAGTTACTCATCATGGTTTGTGCTTTTGTCAATTGTAAAGTTACCGATGATTATGATGTTCGGTCTATTATTTGCTGGATATGCAATGAAGTATTTCATGCTTCTTGTGTAGGTATTCCCGCACGCGCCACTGACTTTGTTAACGACATTCGGAACCTCCGATGGTGCTGTGATGGCTGTGTTGGCTATATTTCGAGTTTTATAATACCGTCTCATTATTTAGAAGTGAATTTAGCTTATTTAAGGCCGATTTTAATAATCTTGCAGAGCGCCTAATTCGTTTTGAATCAGTCATGTATAATAATAGTTCAATTCCATCCGATAAGTCGCCGTCACCGAAAAAATCCTCGCCTGCTAATAAGACACCGTCTCCGAAAAAATCACCCAGAGCTCTTCGCAAGAGAAATGCTAAAATACTTAACACTAAAAAGCAATCGTCCGCAAAGTCATCCACGCCAATCACGGGCAGCGACAACACTGCGCAAAAGACTGGTAAACAATCTAGTGACAATGTTCCTGTCAACTTAATTGATGAATCTATCATAAACGCTGTAAAGCCTTCCACATAGTCAACTACTATCGTTCCTTCTGTCACAATCAAACCGAAGGATCTTGTCATTGTTCCCCCTAAAAAATCAATATTCGTTTCACGGTTTGCTCCGGACACGACGGTCGAGGACATTAATTTTTATATCAAATCGAAATTCAATGTTGACATCGATATCAATTCCTATAAATTTAACTTTTCATATAATCGTTCGAAATCATCATTCAAGACAGTTGTACCTGATGATCATTTTGACACAATAGTCAACAGTAACTTTTGGCCTGCCAAAACATTTGTACGGGAATATACATATAAAGAAAAGCGTAAACTATCTGATGTTGTACGTTTGCCTTCTGCTAACCAACAAAATTCAAAAAACTAAGTTGGGTGTCTCTGTCTATATCATATCAAAACGTTCGGGGATTAAATTCCAAACTGTCGACATTATTCTTAAATAGCTACTCATTTAATGATGACATTATAATCTTTACTGAAACTTGGCTATCATCGTCTGTATTGAATTCAGAAATTTTTTGTCCGAATTACAATGTTTTCAGATGTGACCGGATGAATAGGCGTGGTGGAGGTGTTCTGATTGCTGTGTCTTCATCACTCTGTTCCAGTTTGGTTGACACAAGTTTAACCAATGATATCGAATTTATATGTGTTGCTGTTAAATTATTCAATATCACTCTATATGTTTCTTGCTTCTGCGTTCTTCATTATTCTAATCATGTATGCGCCATGAAAAGTATCACCTCTTTATTAAAACGTGATGATGTCGTCTTTATCTTCGGCGATTTCAATTTACCTTCAATCTCATGGATTAGAGCTGAAGATGATATATATATGCTTCCTCTAACTAATGTTACATGGACTAATGAATTACTAAATGAATTATTTGAATTAAATTTGTTTCAACTAAATAATATTAAGAACGTTTTGAACAGAACACTTGATTTGGTTTTTTCTAACGTTACTTCTAATTATTCTGTTAAGCAGTGTCCCCCAATTGTGTACCCAGAGGATAAATTTCATCCAACAGTATCATTGTCATTGGATTTACATACCTGCTCTAAAAAAAAAACTCAACGAAATGTTGTCGCTATAATTTCAAATTAACAAATTATACTAAACTAAATAAGTTACTTTCTAACGTAAATTGGTCATTTATACCTGATGGATCATCAGCAGTTTCGAATACAGATATTGAATCGATGGTTGTTATGTTCTATGATAAATTGTTCGATCTTTTTTCTCAAACCGTGCCTTATACCGCTATCTCAAATATGTGTGGACCACCCTGGTCAAACAAAAGACTTAAATATTTAAAAAATAATAAAAACAGACTCTACAAACGCTATGTAAAGTCGTCTACTGACTATATGAATTTTATGAAGGCCCGCACAAAGTATAACTCTTTTAACAAACTTAGTTATACGAACTATATGCAACAAGTGAAAAATGATATAATAATTAATCCTAAATCCTTTTATGATTTTGTAAATTTAAAAAAGAAATCTAGCTCTTACCCACCGTCAATGAAGTATAATAATAATGAGTCCAGTAACGATAATACAATCTCAAATATGTTTGCCGACTTTTTTCAGTCTGTGTATGTGTCAAACAATGTGCAAAACATTAATTATTATAACTCAGTGTATTCTAATAATATCTATTTTAATTTCCTTAACCGTGACAATGTTCTTAAAAACATGCTAGCATTAGACGATAAACACAATCGTGGCCCTGATGGTGTGCCGAATTGTATATTAAAAAATTGTGCATCACGTTTATATCAACCATTAACTAAACTATTCAATGCCTCCATCAAACAATCCTACTTCCCCAACTTGTGGAAAAAATCCTTTATTATTCCATTATTTAAAGCCGGCTACAAATCCGATATCTCTAATTATCGTGGCATTTTGAAATTAAGTGCAATTCCAAAGCTTTTTGAAAAACTGCTGTCTGATACTCTATCATCTCAATTATCACCTATAGTTTCTGATTATCAGCATGGGTTCCTCAAAAAAAAGATCTACCACAACCAACCTGTTGGAACTTGCTACATTCGTTAATGACGCATTCATTAACGGTGAACAAACCGATGTAATCTACACAGACTTTAGCAAGGTGTTCGATACTGTGAACCACGTAATTCTGTTTAATAAACTAAAACATATCGGCTTTTACGAAGGCAATCTTAAATGGATTTACTCGTATCTTACTGGACGTACCCAACGTGTCTTATTCAATAATGTACTCTCCAAAGAAATTGAAGTTCACTCTGGTGTGCCGCAAGGTAGCCATCTTGGTCCCCTTCTATTTTTACTATTTATAAACGATCTGCCTAGTGTTATTCTACATTGTCGTGTACTAATGTATGCTGACGATGTTAAACTTATCTATAGTTACAAGTCTATGCAGGGTCAAGTTTTTATGCAGGATGACATTAACCGGTTCGTTAAGTGGTGTTCTGACAACATAATGTCCTTAAATGTCAAAAAGTGCATATGACCTTCTGTCGTAGGGAGGTGATAAATACAAACTATATAATTAATAATGTCCCAATTGAAAGGGTATCATCCATTAATGATCTCGGCGTGCTCATGGACAGTAAACTAACTTTTAATGCGCATATTGATACAACATGTAATAAAGCCAACAGAAGTTTAGGCTTTATTAAGAGATGGTCGAAGGAGTTTCAGGACCCCTATACAACCAAACTTCTTTTTACCTCTTTAGTAAGGCCTATTTTAGAATACTGCTCTGTAATTTGGGATCCGCAATATGAAGTGTATACCAACCAGATTGAATCTATACAAAAACAGTTTTTACTTTTTTGTCTTCGTGGTCTGCCACGGAGTCCTAACCTGAGGCTGCCCTGTGTATGAGTCGTCTTGCTTTGATAAAACTTCCTACACTCAAAAGCAGAAGGACAATGTTGAACATGTGTTTTATGCACAATTTGCTTAATAACTGTATTGATTCGGCGTTTTTATTGTCTAGCATTAATATCAATGTACCTCAACGCGCTTCTAGATATTTTCGGTTTCTTTGCATAAATTATTACAAAAATAACTATAGCAATAATAACCCGTTACGACGGTTATGCAAGACCTATAATAACAACTATCATTTAATCGATCTGTGTGAAAATGCTGATATAATTAAAATTAAATTAATAAAATATTTAAACTCTGTCTAACTTGTACTTTCATCAGTTGAACCATGATTGTGTAGCTGATTAATCATTTCGGTTGCGGTGTCGGTGTCGCGATCTGCAATCTATCGCAGACCTATCCAATCCCGTTTATAGGATTGGATAGTCGTTCGTTCGATCCGGAATGGCGATGATGATACTGACACAAAAAATATTAATTACACAATTTACTTAACCGATCTGAGCCATATATCGAAGGCTTTAGAGAAGTCCGTATAAACTACGACAGTTTGCATGTGTTCAGAAAAACCCTGAAACATATAACATGTTAATTCCAAAAGATTTGTAGAAGTCGATTTACCCTTAACGAAGCCGTGTTGATAAGGGGTAATAATAGATCTAATTATCGGAGTAAGTCTTTTAGTAATTATTAGTTCGAATAGCTTTGGCAAGGCACTAAGTTTAGCAATACCACGATAGTTATTGATAAAATTTTTAGGTCCATTCTTATAAAGTGGAATAATAAAGCTACTTTCCCAACGTAGTGGGAAATAGCCTTTTCTGAGGCATGCGAAAAGGTTAGTTAAAGGAACATATAATAAATCCGCACAATGCCGCAGTATACAGGAAGGAACACCGTCAGGGCCGGGGAAATAACACAACTTAATCGTCTTTAACTTATCCAGGACTTCCGTTTCAGACAACTGAATGGGAGGAAACAGGTCATAATTGGTATGAGATGATCCATGTCATCATTAACGATCCAGTTAATGTCAGGGAAATTAAAATCACCTAAAACCAGTAACTTATCACATGGTTTAAAAAATGAAAATACGTTTCTGATTAAATGAACATGCTTCATGTAAATTATAAGGTCAGACGCTGGAGGAATGTGTAAACAGGTAATAAATAAGTAGCAATTACCCAACGATACTTTTACACAAACAAATTCAACGTCAACAAAATCAGAAGGAAGTACCACCAGAGATGGTAAAAATTTTTTAACAGCTATAAGTACCCCACCATCTATTTTACTAGTGCGATCACACCTATAAACTTCAAAATCGGCTGAAAAAATCTCAGCATCCTTAACCCCTGGTTTTAACCAAGTTTCAGAAAAAATTATAATGTGGTAAGCCCGAAGAATTCAGTAGTGCATCATGTAATTTGCTATTCAGACCAAGGACATTTTGATATAAAATCATTAAGTTATTATCTAGTTATTTAGGAGCAGTATCAGGTAACTCTAAATTAACTGGAGGCTTAAAATTTACTTTGGGAACAAATTCTTTCACCAGCGCACCATTAGGCCAGAACTCTTTTTTTTATTAAGCAGTCAAAAAATTATAAAGGAGCTAATACTTTAAACGAAGATATATCTCGTTTTTGAGTTGTATTAAATTTAAAAATATTTATTTTATTGAGGTCTATCTCACGCGCATTACGTTGAATATAGTTTTTTACTGTTTCAACTGTAGTGTTACAACTAAATCGTGATACAAAGATAGCTTTACGACGCGGAACAACAATTAGATCACCTGGCTGTTCATCTATCAGTATTTCTTTAGAAGTAGAAGACCCATCCTGCTTGCAATTTTGTACAACCAAAGAAGCATCAGCAGATACATTCTTTGTAATCCTCGGTTCATCTGGAGTGGATGGAGGATCAACAATAATTATAGGTGTGAAGACAGGATTAGGAACAGTAGCAGTGTCAGAGGGGCCAACTATGTTATTGGAAACAGTTTCATTTTCAGAAGAAGCTAAAGATTCAGATGGAGAAGGAACGTTTAAAGTAGAAGAATCCAGTGGCAATAAGTTCGGAGAAGCCCGCAAGGATAAAGTAGATCCCCAAGAAGATGGACCAGGCTTAGAGGTGAATACAGGATTTTCAAAGAGTTCGCAATTATTGAACATATCCTGATATTTATCAAATTTTTCAGACAACTTTTTTAAATCTTTACGTAACTTATTAAAACCACTTTGCGTTTCTTTAAATAACTTATGAAAATCCGTATCAATTTTGCGGCAATTGCGGCAAGCCCATCGAAGCCCTTTATTGCGGTTTGTAATGTAGTCAAAGTCTCTACCATTAAAACCCGCACATTTAAGATGGGCTGATCTATCGCACAACCAGCAGAGCAAAAACCTCTCATGATTTGTTTCCTTGCTTTTAAAATAAATGCAGTCCAGCATGACAGATGTTAATATGTTATTATATATAACAGTAGAGTTATAATGTTAATATGAGCAATAATAACAGCAATACAAAAAATTAAAAAAAAGGAAAATTAAATATTATAATAATAATAGAAATGATATAGAAAGAAAAACAAAGAAAAAGAAAAATGAAAAATGATGGAATACACCAACTAAATAGAAGAAATTGAAAATCTTCACTCTTCGCACAGATTATCAATTGTATACGAATAATTTTTACAAAGTATAACTTTTTCGTATTAAAATCATTCAATTTTAAAATTTTTTAAACGTAATATAATGTTCAAAAAAATTTAATTAACACCGAGCGAAATAAAACACACGCAATAAGTTAGGGTTACCAACTAATACTATAAGGAGATGGCCCTCTCAATCGCGATAACCTCGTCAGTGTAAACGTAGTGTTAGGGTATGGCTCGCTTCTTTCTGATTCTTACAAACGTGTGAACAAAAACAATGTACCAACACACCATTATGGTAATGGATACAAAAATGGACAGCCTTCAAGATGGGTAATTTGATAAATATTGCACATAAGTCATGGTGGCTAGTGTCTCGTACATAGGCCTAATGTTAATATATGCTGAAGAATAAATTTCTTTCTAAAACTAAAAAAATTTCATATAATTGGTGCAAAATTTAATAAAAAATGTTTTACAAGAGAAAAAAGAAACGTCTTCTCAGGGTATTAGAAAGATCCAAACGCCGACAGGGTGAATTAAGTAAACAAGGGAGTAAAGAGAATTCTGATTCAGGCATTTAACTGAAGTTTACATATCTTTGGCGGTAGCAAACACTTTCACTTCAACCCTGAAGTTTATTGTCATCTATTGTTATTATTATTGCACCCAATTAAGTACAATTTAGAAAATCGCAAAACACAATTATATTCCGATATATAATTGTATGAATGAATGTGTTTGCCCATATTTTGTTCCTTACAAGATGTCGCGAGCATAACGATTTGATTCGAAGAATTGATATATGTATAATGAACGTAGACATATTGAAACATTATCCATTAGGTATGTTAATATATAGATTCAGATTTCAGGCCATAGCTGGCACACAACCTACAAACACACACACTTACTCACCTGTAAGCATTCAATGAACAGCATTGCGTGACCAAATAATTTAAGGGCATAAGAAATCTACTATAGTCCTTTGATGGAGTGGGAGTATATTCTGTATGCAAAGCTGGCCCCTTTTGTTTGAACGGAAGAAAGGCTTTATTAAGCGGCAATCCCTTCACACCATGCTAACCATGCATATGATTCCTCATTTAATTTGGCGCTTTTCAATTGTTTCGAACCATTATTGACTGTAATTGAGTCGCTTATCTTTTTTTGCACATGATTGCTATCCTTAATTGGTGCTGTAGCGATATTATCAACAAAGCTTTTGTGCTTGCAACGATTTAATGAACTAACCCCTGCTTTTTTTTCCACAAATTATTCAATTCTTTATTTTCTCTTGAGATTCTAAACGGTTTGGAAGGCCTCTTCAAAGTTATCGTATAAGAAGCTGTATGTGATGGTGATAAAGTTAATACCGTTACACCCTTGATATAAATTGTTAGTCCAGCCAAATAAATACAATAAGTGTGATTTTCATATTGTATCAAAAAACCACAGTTTGGTTGTATGATTAGTACTAGCAACGGTAAGCTTTTGATTAAATTCCCTCAGTGTATTTTGTATTGTATTATCTTCTGCTTAAGGTAAACGTGATTTTTTTGTCTTTCTTCCGATTTTGCTTAAGTTATGAGCTAAGCAACTTGCATTTACAATGCTATACTATCGAAACTGAAAGTCGTGTGTGGGATTAATAGCGTATTTATGGTTATTTTCTTTAGTTATTCTGCCACGAAGAAAATGGCCAAGACCTCACATGTACTCTTTATTATTAACTTTTTCCAGTGTAAGATCTCTTCATTTTGAAAATTGAAATCTTCTGGGTATCTGTGACAGCAATGGTCACTCATTCTGTTTATATATCATATATATATATAAACAGAACATACTTGGCAAAATTGCTAAATGTGTAAACTTTAGAGACCTTTAAATTCCATACACACATGCATGCCTTAAGCAATAAAAATAAGAATTAAATTAAATTAAGAATTAATTAAGAAATTAAAAGAACTAAATATTGCAGTTAAGATAACAGCATAGCGTAATTTTTTTGGAAACGTCGTTGTGAAAGTTTTTAAAATCCCTAGCTTGCTAGTGTTTATATTATATATTATATTTACATATAATATTAAATATATAAAAATAACGTATCTAAATTGTTATTGGTCGTCCAGAATTTATATTTATATATTTGAACTCTCCAAGTGTTTGTTCTTAAAAACCCGATTATTTAAATAAGTTTTTGTAAAATGTAGGTAAAAAAATTAACAATTTATACAATAAAGAAAGACCATTTCATCAAACTATCATATAAAATTATTTTTTTATCACCTTTTCCAAAAATATCGAGATTTGAAAAATGGAAAGAAATATGACTAATATAACTAACAGATGTTAAAATAATTTTATATGTTATTATGTTTCTTAATAGTGTAATTTAAGATTTCAATATTTACTAACCTCCAGCTGCCAAGAGAGCAGTGTCCTTTCGGCTATATGCCTGGTAAGGGGAGATGTAGTAAAATGAAGAAAAAGACTTGGTTTGCCTTGTGTGAATACAAAAGTCTTTCTCCTTTATTTTTGCCAAAATTTACATTATTTATATTAATTTTATTTAATGTCAGTGTTATAGAAATTCTTATTCCAGCACATTAATAACCTTGTGTTACTTAAGTAGGTTATTAAATCGAATTGTGTTTACTTAACTTACCTAATGTTACCTTAGCATAATTTTATTAAATGCAAGTATGCATTTTTATAATTGTGTAATATTAAATCAGCTTATGGCTAAAAATGTTGGTGTTGGTAATGCTTTTGACTAATCTAAATGTATGAGTACACTACACAGATCACTATTTAAAATGGGCAAAATCGGTCAGGATCCACGCCCACAATCGACAAAAATCTATTTATCTAGCTCAAAAATTCAGCTATAAAATTGAAATTTGATCTGCATGTATATACTATCTATCAATGTACCAAAAATGGGCATGGTCAGGCAACAGATGCGAACACATTTAATAAAAAACCCTACTTAGCGCAAACCTCGATTTGAAGGCCGTCCTTTATACGTAGATATGGAAAGTATTTAAGATTTGGCTTAAGCCAAATTTAGTTTTCTTACTTGTTTTTCATATAACTCACGTA
Source organism: Crataerina pallida (assembly GCA_949710015.1). Classification (NCBI taxonomy): domain Eukaryota; kingdom Metazoa; phylum Arthropoda; class Insecta; order Diptera; family Hippoboscidae; genus Crataerina; species Crataerina pallida. Next base: position 15,100,229 of record OX453290.1, read on the forward strand.
TGGGCTGTCTTTTTTTTTTTTTTTCATGAGTCCAGGGGTTTTTTTTCACGTGAGTCGATTTTGCTCATTTGTAATACCAAATTTTAAACAAAGTGGTAAATTATATGTGCCAAATTTCAGCCCGATATCTTATTTTTGCGACCATAAGAGTGTAACTTATGGCATTCTATTCATCAAATTCTTTAATTTTTATCCAAATATCCAATTATAAAGAGAATTCAAACTGGTCGATCTTGAGCCGCCATGTTGTATGTATTCTACAATGATTTTGAGTACAGAAAATTAAATTTTGACCATAACCTAAGCTGTTTGCAAAATTTAAACATTATCGTATATACGGAAGGGTTCAAAATTTTCATAAATAAATTTGTAAAATTACTTAAGTTTTTCAGTGAAATACTTTTAAAATCTTACAATATAAAGTAAGAACTATAAATATTAATGCTCAATTTTTGCGACCGCGAGAATGTTTACCACAGACGGAGAGACAGATATTCATAAATATATTTTCATTTTGTTCAAAACTATGCATACTTTGTGCAGTCTTGGTTGGATTCTATTTGGGTCTTACAAACACAACGACGAAGTGAGTATACTCATTTCGATTAATTTATGTCACTGATGGATTTGAATGAACGTGTTGTGTGTATATTAAAACCAAAAATAATTCTGTAACTAGCGAGTGGCACTTGACCTACTTTGCATTCTAAAATTGTAGATTTTTTGTTCTTTACATTGACAGCATGAAATTAATGAGGTCTTCGAATTGCACAAAGCTCGCCAACAACAAATGGAACAGATGCATCTCCGCGATCAAGTACAACAACAACAACAACAATTAAAAGAGAAATTGTTGACAAAAGAGACACAAACAGTGGCCGCGATAAAAGCACCTGTCTCAAATGATGAATTACCATACTCCATAGAATCAGATAGTATTGGTAATTGTAGTGACAATAGACACTATCAATTACTCACTAATACTAAAGTAATAATAAAACAGATCACAAATCAATTAACGGAAACCACAAAATACAATAAAAGTGGCAAACACATGACAACATTGGTGTTGGAACCATATTCCACAACCAACATAATCCAAACAAATACAGCGTCAACAAAGAATTATTTGCCCGTTAAAGACATATGCAAATCTAATACGATAATCTCAAAATTATTACCACCTCCAATTAGTCCTTATGATTCCCCATTATTGCAATTCCGTCAACAACTGCTGAGTAAATCAATGGTAGACACTGCAACAGGTGATGTAAATTTGTACGCAGACAGATTTTTTGGTGATTTGGATAACTTGATGGCATTAAGTGAGTGCACGTCTTCGTCATCAGTCACCACATCTCCAAAGTTATTGTCCGCTGCTGCAACAACAGTTACACAAAGTCGATATGGTAAAGTACCAAATAGCAGCAGTTTTACATTTGAATCAATTGGAGCATCGTTATCACCATTTGCATCTGCCAGTATTGTTGTGAGACCACGAAAACATGTAAGTAACTATCGAATGAAAATAATTTATTTACATTTTACTTTATTAATACATCCCTTATCAAACAGGTTACTGTAGTGTTGCCTTCTAGGTACAAGAAATCCTATAAATGGTAAAGTTCTGCATTTTTATGCCCTGCACCACCCTGTGGGAAAGCGTATATTAAGTTTGTGCGGATATTTGTAATTCCTAAACAGCAAATGTCACACCCACTTTCAGATGTACCGATCAATTCAGAATCAAAATTCAGAAAAAAATCTTTTTATTTTTTGTTTGTTTAATGAAATTAAAAAAAAAATTTGTATGGAGAGGAGTTCTAAAAATGGTCCGATCCCATCCATTTTCAAAACAGTTAATTTTTGGGCCAATACATTTCCTTGCACCAAATTTCATCGAAATATCTCAAAAAATAGTAGGACCTCCTATAGGGAGGGGTTCTAAAAATGGTCCAATCCGGTTCATTTTTAATAGGGTTCCCCTTTGGGCCAATACATGTCTTTGTAGCAAATTTCATTAAAATATCTCAAAAAATGCCACCTGTAAGCTGCGCACAAATTTAGATAGACAGACAGGAGGACAGACAAACGGACATAGTTGAATCGATTCAGATTTTGATTCTGTACCACAAGTGGTGCAGGGTGCAAATTTAGGAAGGTTTCCCATCTCCACGTTGAATACCAAAAAAAAAAATTGTAAGTTAAGTAAAGTGATTATAATTTTTTTCGCTTATAATAAAATCTAAAACAAGCTAGTCAATATCTACACTAACATAATACTTTTCTACCTTATTATTCCGTTTTCAACACTTAGAAGGAGGTATTAGCGACTCTAAAGAGTATATACTAGTGCTGGTATACTAAGTTTCCCAAGTTTCTGGTATACTAAGTTTTGCATTTCAAAAAAAATACAAAACTGTATTCATCAAAGTATTGTCCTTTGTTTCCGTATTTTGATAGAACTATTAAGCGTCCATCTAACAAGTCTTCCAGAAACTCATGAGCTACAAATTCTTATCTCTCTATAAAGGAGCGAATTTTCTAATCCTCTGCATCACCACAACACATTGTACGGTAGACATTGAAAAATTCATCTTTTTAGAGCTTCGATGATATGTAAGCAATTGGTAGTTCAACATCATTTTTATTTTTTTGACTTAATACACAACCAATACAGAAGCATCACACTTTAAAATTTCAAAACATACTAATATCCACAATATATAGGCATTGTTAATTTTACTTTTCCAAATTTATTAGTAATTAATAATTTGTTAATATTCTATCAACATTTTACTGTTGCATTTCTTTTGTCTGTAACAAAGTGTAAACCCTAAAAATTATAATTTTATAAAATTATATTAAGGAACTATATTGTACCAAAATATTATAGCAGGTATTTTAACAAGGTACTTCCACATAAAGAAAGAATTTGTATCAAATTTGAGGTCTACAGGTCTTTCGATTCACGCTTAATACAAAATAGCGCCATAGCTTTATTTTTGTGGCCGTAGGAGTTCCAACAAGAATGTGTAAAAATTCACACAGAAACACACACGGACGGTTGGGCTAAATAGATTTTTTTATTGATACTAATCAAGAATATATTATACTTTTGGGGTGTGGCTTGCCCTCTTTGTGTACCTACAAACGTTTGAACAAAAACAACATACCCACAAATCTTTGTGATGGGTACAAAAACTTAACATGTATGTATATATAAGCAGTGACAGGTAGATGATTTCTTCCTCTAACAAATTTTATAAATTGCGAGCGTGCCTATTATCAATTTTTGTTACATCGATGGATGGGGTAACTATAAATATGTATGCAAATAAATAGTTTTTTGTCGATTGTGGGCGTCTCTCTTGACCGATTTTGCTAATATGAATAGCGATTTGTGTGCAGAAATTGAAAGTGTCTGTACAAAATTTCACGTCATCGACACGTCTATATCGACTTAATTTTTCAAGCTGATCAAGACTATATGTATAAACCTCTATAGTGTAAAAGTTGGTTTTTTGTAAGTAAATTGTGGGCGTGTCTGTTATCCGACTATGCCCATTTCACCCTAATCAACCAAAGCCTTTATATCTGCCACAAAAATTGACACATAAACTTGAAATTTGGTAAACATTTTTACATCGATGTGCCAAAAATAGGTCGAATAACAGACGCGCTCACAATTTACCAAAAACTATACTTTGCGTAAAACTCGACTTTCAAGTTGATACGTAATACATACACTATTAGAGGCCGTAATCATATACCTGTTAAGGCTCACTATTGTAGATGTGGAGGGTATTTAAAATTTCGCCTAAGCCAAATATAGTTTTCTTACTTGTTATATGTTACATTATTTCTGGGTAGCAGATGTTCCCCGTTTCTGAAGAGAGTCTTCTTCAATTACATTTTAACAGATAATTAGCCCTCAACCCTGTTCGAACATTTTTTTACTGGGCGTACCAAAGTAATTAAGTTATTAACGTGTGATTCTTGTGTAATTGGTATTTCATGTATAGTTAGAGGAGAGCATGTAAACTTCCTTAGAGCAAAAGATACCTAGAAAAATTTTGCTACATGAACTTTAATTTTCCATCTTTCAGGCTATATTTATACCTGGAGTATCTGGAGTAGAATTAAATCAAAATTATTTTATGTATTTTCTATTATATCAGGCTACGATACCATTACAATCGTTTAATCTTGAGTGTGGCAGTTTATGCAATTCTAATTTAGTTAATGCCTCAACAGCCACTGATAATGTTTTGCCATGTAAGCGTTATGTAAAAAAGGGAGTGGGATACTTAAAAACCATATCGATTCCAGCGAATGGCACTGTATCTAATAATAATAAGGCAAGCAACCGTCAATGTAGCGATATTAATAAAAGTATAAGTCCTACGTCAACGCCTACTTCAAGTGCTATCTTAAAAATTGAAGAAGATTCAGCCAAAGAGCGCTCGCATGAACTGTCGTCTGTATTCTCTGAAATAAGCTTGTTGCAATTAAAACAGTTAGGGAATTTAAGTAACGAAATGGAGCATTTACGCAATACATCAATTGATCAAAGTCAGCAGCTGTCCCTACTGATGCAACAAAGCCATTTTTGTGCTTCTAATGGCAGAAACAGCAATAGGAGCCGCAACATTAACAGTAATCATTTTGACAAAAACGTACTTATGACAATGAAGCCACCACTTTTATTATCCCCACCAAGAACATTGCAAGCATCACACCAAGTAACTCTGACTACATCGCTGTTATCGTTTCCTCCTACCACAATAACAATGACAGCAGCTGCAACAGCAAATTGTATATTACATGACAGTAATGTTATCAAAAAAAATTCCAATTCTACAATCTGGACGTCAGAAGAATCGATTTTAAGGAGTTTTTGTGCTTTGGAAGAAGACAACGAGTAAGTATTACATCTACCTGAGCAAATTGATTTATTGAAACAATTTTCAGTGACAAATTAAATGAAAATAAATAAGTTATATATCCCTTTTTGTTAAAGTAGTGGTTGAACGTTGTTTAAATACTTTTTTCATGTAGCAAATTTATGATTTTTTGTATACATAGCTAATATTTCTTTTGTGCGTCCCGTGTTCTCGTTATATTTTAGCTCTCATTTTTAAGATAGAGGGTATAAATAACCCATATATAAAAATTCCATGTCTTTGCTTATAGAAATTGAGATTAGTTAATGAACATGTAACATAATTTAACTTGTTTTAAAGTGCTCAGACATAATATGTCTAAGCGGAAAGTTTATTGTGTTAATTTTCAGTATGAATTTTACACTTTAATATTAACAACATTGATCTTTACAAAAACAATACATGTGCTTTGAAATAATTTATATTGTATATACGTGAAGTATATTTGTACAATGTACCGCAAATATAAAGACTTCTTATATATCTGTGTATAATTAAATTTTCAGCTCCATTTCATCATCAGCGTGTGAGGAATCATCTGCTGTTTTAAGTTCGAACAAATCGGGATTATTTCTAGATTCATCTGGCATAGACAACGATCACAACGAAAGCGGCATTAATATAATAACTCCACCAAAAGGTTTCTCAAATTCATTATATCAGGACTACTATCACCATAATAATAATCAATCAGATTATAAATCTGAGAGTAAAGAAACCATGCGTAAAGAAAAATGCCAAAATGCATGTACAATTTCGGATGAGCCTGATTTCTTAGATATATTCAATTTGTGTCATGACCCGACTTGCGAAAGCCGGTGGCAAGACAGAAGAGAAGTAAAGGAGAATAAAGACAATAATGTAGAAAAATGGGAGACGAACAAGTCACGACAAAATCAATGTAACATAGTCTACGAATACAATGAAAGTCACGATGAATTTGGAAATATTCCCTGTTGCAATTATGAGTATGAAAATAGTGATGCAACTAGTAAAAACGCTGGAAGTATTAGAAACCAAATATTAAAATCATCTAACAATGTGCCACTAAGTGGCACCAAAGCTTCTGTCGTCGTCTTACGACGCAAATATTCAGCATCACCATTATTGATACCGCGAAGTAACCGATCCCAAAAATGTCGCAGTTACTCGATGGACACCTCATCCTTACCCAATTACCATCCAATGCAAACTCATCATGTAGCACAATTCCATCATCATCACTATTCACATGCTCAGTTAGCGCGAAAATTACAAAATCTACCTGATCGGCATGTAGCAGAGGACCGCAATCAGCTGTCATTAACATTGCGTCAAGAACCATTTCAATCACTAGCGGCCCCACATTTTCACGAATTACCCTCACCCAGCAGTGCCTCTTTACATAGTCGCCATGAAATACTGGACACCCAAGAATTGTCTACCAAGTCAAATTCGGCGCCATTACTGCTAAAGCAAGAGAAATGCCGGGACGACTTTAGCAACGCGAATGTTGTAAGTGTATTAATATGCACAACTTGTACGTTATTGTCAGAATTAAAACGATTTTTTACCCCTCTTTGATATAAGTGCAATATAAAACAAATAAGAAAACTGAATTTGGCTTAGACAAATCTTAAATACCCTCCACATCTACAATAGTGGGCGTGACAGGTATATTATTACGCCCTGTAATTTTCAAATTCATAGGTCATTTTTTGTGGCAGATATATTGTGGGGTGTCTGTTAACTGAATACTCCCATTTTTTCATTTCAGGATAACTATGTATATGCATACCAAATTTTAAGTTCGTAGATCAACTTTTGTAGCAAATAAACAGATTTTTGTCGACTGTGTCTGTTATCCGAATACACCCATTTTCGGCATTGTTCATTACTCAATGTTTGTGACAGATATATAAATTTTTATATATAAATTTTTAATATTTAAATTTTTGTTGATTGTGGGCGTGGCTCTAAAACGATTTTACCCATTTTAAATAGTGATTTGCGTGCAAAAACTATAAATCAAAATTTTAAAATTTACGACCCTGAGAATGCCAACAACAGGCAGACACACGAACGTACATGTCTAAATCGACTTAACCTTTGATGTTGATCAAGAATATACATACTTTGTAGTGCTTGTGACTCCTCCTTCTGGGTGTTGCAAACGGAAGAACAAACTTAGCATACCCTCATCACTAAGACGGAGGATATAACAATTATAATTGTTGAAACTTTGTACGTTTATAAACAACACCAAATATTTGTTTTTAATCATGTCTTTTGTTTTTATATCATACAAAAATATTATTATTTTTTTATTCTCAATAAAAATTCATATATATCAGACTTGCGCGTTATTATTAACATTGGTTATGGGCCGTACGCAAGATATTCGCGTTTTTTGAATAATTATTTATTTTTGTTTGTTGTATACAAACGAACACGATGTCGTCAATATCAAATTGAGAAGTTAGACGAAAAGAATTATGAGACTTGGCATTTGCATATGCAAAGTGTGCTGATTCATGGTGGTTTGTGGAAATATGCCAGCGGTCAAATTAAATGTGAAACAACCTTTACTGCACAGCAGAAAGCAGATTGGAAAAATGAAGATGAGAAAGCTCTGGCGAGTATCATGTTGGGTCTGAAAAGCACTCAATTAGGTTACATAAAAAAAACCACATCAGCTGAAGCGTGGGAAAAGCTTTTAGAAGTACATAAGCCTAGAGGACCAGTTCATAAAGTTATTTTATATAAACTTTTGATGGCTTTAAAAATTAAAGAAGATGAAAATATGAGTGACTATTTAAATCAATTTTGTGATATTGTGGAGAAATTAGCTGATATTGGTATTGAATTGAGCGATGAATTGTTGGTTTATTATTATTATTCTTTTGTCGCGTCTACCTGTTGAATATGAAAATTTCGTTGTTGCTATGGAGACACGTGATAATCTTGCTGTATTAAAATTGAAACTTTTGGAAGATGGTGAACGTCGAAGTGAACAAGAAAGTGAGATTATGGCAAAAGAAGGACCGAAAAGTCAACATGCATATACTACAACGGTCTCAAAGGTCAAATATAACAAAAATAAATCTTCAAAAACACAAAATAAAAAGATGTCCGGAAAATGTTATTCATAAGGCCAAAAACGTCATTATGTGAATGATTATCCTCGTAAATCATCTAGAAATGATAAGCTGAATGCTTTTTCAATGTTAGCAGCTACGGATGTTTTATCAAAATCATTAGTGGCGCAACCTGTCATTTGTGTAACGACAGAACCTTGTTTACAAAATTTGAAGTTTGTAACGAACAAATTTCTCTTGCTGGTAATCATTTCATCATGGGAACGGGTAAAGGCGATGTTTTATTGAGAACTGAAAAGAAAATTATACTTAAAAATGTACTTTTTTCATCTGAACTGCAAGCAAATTTCATTTCTATTAGTAAAGCAGTTAAAAACGACCTTTCTGTACATATTAACGGAACAAAAGCATACATGAAAGACAAAAAGCGTTTATGTGTTATTGATAATAACAATATGCATTGGCATCGTCGTTATGGACATGTAAATTTTCAAGACCTTAAAGAAATGTCAAACAAGGATATTGTTACCGGTTTAAAAGTAACAAAAGGTGCTAAAGATATTTTATGTGATACATGTACCATTGCAAAAATACATACGGCAGCATTTCCCAAATATTCTTCGATTGGATCAAACGACATTTTGGAGTTGGTACATCCTAACGTATGTGGTCCTGTAAACGTAAATTCAGAAGGAGGTTCCAGTTATTTTGTCACGTTTGTTGATGACAAATCGCCTAGAATTTTTGTATATTTTATAAAGACGAAAAATGAAGTTTTCAAAATTCAAAATTTTTAAACAACAAGTGGAACGTCAAAGCGGAAAGAAGATAAAATGCCTAAGAACAGACAATGGACGTGAGTAAGTTAACAAAAATTTTTATACATACTTACAGGACTGTGGTATTATGGGGCAGTTAACAGTACCATACACGCCTCAACAATATGGCGTTGCTGAGCATACTAACAGAACTGTGGTGGAGATGGCACTTTGCATGTTAATTTATAGTGGTCTAGGTCAATCGTTTTGGGCTGAGGCAATAGCAACTGCACTGTATTTGTGGAATCGTTGTGTAAGCGCGAGTTTGAATGGGAAAACTCCTTATGAATTATGGTACGGCAGAAAAGCAAAAATTAATCACTTAAAAATTTTTGGGTGTTCTGCAATAGCTTTAAATAAGAAACAACAGGGCAAATTCGATCCTAGAGGTGAACGTTTAATTATGCTTGGTTATTCTATTTTTTTTTTTTATTCTCGAAAGCCTATCGTCTTTTTGATCCAAATTCTGGTAAAGTGATTGAGAGACGAGATGTAATTTTTGATGAAATAATGAGATGATTCTGAAGATTCGTTTAGTACAACAGAAGAATAATCTAATCTTGAGGAGGAGAATGATGATTCAAATAATTTTTATAATGTGCTTAATGACATTGAGGAGGACAACATTGAAAATGGTGCAATAGCAGATGTCATACATGAATATGATAATATATCTGAAAACAATATTATATATAATGGAAACAGTGCTTTATGTAGACGACCAGGAAGGCCTAAAATAATACGTGAGGGAAAATCTGGTGGGCCTAAAAAGCAGTACAATATGTTAGGTAACATGTGTGTTCCATAAATTGTCAGTGATGCACCATCTTCTCCAAATTTCCAAAGATTGGAAACAAGCTATGAAAAGCAAGTATGAATCGGTATTTAAAAATAAAACATGGTCTTTACTGGATTTGCCACAGGGACATAAAGCCTTAGTATGTAAATGGGTTTTTGCGCTAAAATGCAATAAAGAAGGCAACATTGAAAGGTATAAAGCGAGGCTCGTGGCGGTGTAGACTACAAAGAAACATTTTCTCCGGTAGCGGGGTATTCTACTATACGTACATTATTAGCTATAGCCGTTCATCACAAAATGCATTTGCACCAAGTGGATGTAACTTGAGCATACTTAAACGGAGATCTACACGATGACATATATTTAAAACAACCAGAAATGTTTGTTGATGAGCGGTATCCACAGAAAGTGTTATATTTGAAAAAATCTCGGTATGGTTTAAAACAGTCAGGCCGTGAATGGAATCACCAACTTGATTCATATTTGAAGTCACTTAGATTCAAGAATTGTGAAAGTGAGGCATGTCTCTACAAGAAGTTCGACAGAAAATTGGTATTAGTTGCTGTTTACGTATATGATATGATAATTGGCTGCAAGGACATAAATATTTTAGATAAAATAAAACGTCAAATTTCAATGAAATTTGAATTGGTTAACAAAGGTCCATTTCATTATTATCTTGGGATGGAAATTGAAAGAGAAGGTACTTTAGGTTCTATATATATTGATTACTCTAAATATATAGAAAATTTGTTACAATAACAAGGCATGAAAGATTGTAAACCGGCTACAACACCTCTGGAACCAAATTATCAAATATCATGTGACACGAATTGTAAAAAAGCCGATATTAAGAAATACCAATCTGTTATAGGAGCGCTTATGTATATTGCTATAACTAGTAGGCCAGATATTTTGAATTCAGTTGTAAAATTGGCTTAAAGGAATTGTAATCCGCATGCTGAACTTATGGCTGCAGCAAAACATATTTTAAGATACTTAGCTGGTACAATAAATATAAAATTATGTTATCGTTCAGGAAATGGTGAGCTTAAAGGGTACGCTGATGCAGACTGGGGAGGAAATACTCTTGACAGATAGTCTCATACTGGGTTTTTATTTTTCTTGGGTAATTGCCTTATTTCGTGGGAATCTAAAAAACAACCCACAAAGGCTCTTAACAGAAGAGAAGCTGAGTATATGGCCATGTCCAATGCAGCCAAAAAAGCAGTATATCTGAGAAAATTACTAAATGAATTGCTTTATAATGAAAATATTCCATTAATTCTCAATGTGGACAACCAGGATGCTTTGAAAATAGCATCAAATCCAGTGCTGCATAGTAGAAGCAAGCATATTGATATTAAATATCACCATATCCGTGAAGTACTTATAAACAAGGAAATCGAACTCAAATACTGCCGATCAGACAATATGATAGCGGATATTTTGACAAAAAATCTTGAAAAATTAAAATATCATAAATTTGTAAAATTAATGAATTTAATGGTTTTATGTAAACAAAGAATTGGTGTTGAGGAGGAGTGTTGAAACTTTGTACGTTTATAAACAACACCAAATATTTGTTTTTAGTCCAAGTTTTGTTTTTGTCATATAAAAATTTTATTATTTTTTTCTTCTCAATAAAAATTCACATATATCAAAGGCGTTATTATTAACAATAATAATAAAAATTATTATCCTTTTATTACAGACTTTACGCTATTCGCGTTCGCAAAGTGATCGCTACTTAGCAGGTGAGTAATATAAAAACATATTTTTTAACAAATTAACGACTTGTGTAAAAAATGTCTGATTATTGCAGCATAAACCATAATATGTGAAAGCTATTTTCCATGACAAGTTCATTTTTTATTACACATAAAAAATATATCAGTACTATTTAATTACAGCTGCCATCATTTATATATAAATAAGATAAACATAGCCTTTGGGATTTATCAAGAATACGAATATATAAGCTCGCATATATTATTTAAATAACTAGCGTGAAGTTAGCCCAGAAAAAATAGCCCACAGTTTGATTGTCTCTGATACGGTATGTGTCTTGGATATTGTGGGCTATCTTCACACTTTTTGGGCTAACTTCACAGGACGAAAAAAAAGACATAAAATATAAATTTTGGCAAAAAAAAAAAAATGATTAGAATCGAAAGAAAAACCATTTTTTTGCTTCTTTTTATATAAAAAAGGTTATTATTTTATTCTATGTTAATTTTTCACCAAAATTTTTGTAAAAAATTGTTATAAAAAATTGGGAAATTTTCACCCCCTGAATTTTTTTTATATGTTTCCTAATACAGCTAAGAGTATTTTAAAATTATTTCCAAGTCCCTAAGTAGGGTCCTTCATATGACAATCAGCTCTGGAAGGATATCCCCTATACTGTATATTTAAAAATTCATAAAAAAGCTTTGGAAAATTTCCACCTCCTGAATTTTTTATATATGATTTATAACACATCTAAAATTATTTTAAAATTTTTCCCATGCCACTAAATAGGGTCCTTCATATGACAATCAGCTCTGAAAAGACATTCCCCATATACAGAAAATTTTAAACATTCATAAAACATTTTTGGAAAATTTTCACCTGAATTTTTCATATATGTTTTCTAATACATCTAAGAATATTTTAAAATTATTCCCATTTTTCTAAATAGGGTCCTTCATATGACAATCATTCTTGAAAAGACACCTGTATATACCGGAAATTTTAAAAAATCATAAAAACTCTTTGGAAAATTTTCACCTACTGAATTTTTCATATATATTCCCTAATACATCTTAAAATATTTTAAAATTACTTCGAAGTCCCTAAGTAGGAGCCTTCATATGACAATCAGCTCTGGAAGGATATCTCCTATAGTTTATACTTAAAAATTCATAAAAAATCTTTGGAGAATTTTCATCTCCTGAATTTTTTATATATGTTTCCTAATACATCTAAATATATTTTAAAATTATTCCAATGCCCCTAAGTAGGGACCTTCATATGACAATCAGCCTTTGAAAGACAGCCCCCATATACCGAAAATTTTAAAAGATCATAAAAAATCTTTGGAAAATTTTCACCTCTTGAATTTTTTATACATGTGGTAATGCAAGTTGCTTGCTTAAGAGAAAGCGAGTATAGTATCTTAATAATGATATTTTAACCAAAACTTTTTCTTTTTAAAAATGATAAAAATCTGGAGCGCAAAAAAGACTTCTTTACATGACAAAGCAAAAGGGCAATATATATATATTTTATTTAAAAGCATATGTGAATATAAAGCGAGAAAAGTAAACAAAACAAATTATTTGATTAAACGACGAAATGGTATTGCCATTCACGATTTCGCCCGAACATCCCGGCCACCTTGAATGGACTCGGTTCGTTCAATATGTAGACGTCAAACTTTAGTAGAAGCTCTACGTATTTTGCCACTGGAAGTTTCAACAGTGACAACCCGCACAACTCCGTCATTGCCAGGATGAATTTCAGTAACACGATCCAGGCGCCATTTTTTAGGAGGAAGATTGTCTTCCTCTATAACAACAATGTCCCCAACCGCTAATGACATACGACCTTTTGTCCACTTAGTTCGATTTTGCAAGGTTTGTAAATAATCCTTAGACCATCTGTCCCAAAAGTGTTGCAATCTTTGATAACGTCGTAAATGGCTTACGTTGTTGACATCCCTTAAGACGGGATCAGGTATAGTATTTAAAGCAGAGCCAATAATGACCAGGCGTTAGAACTGGTTCGTCATTTGGATTCTCAGGCACGGGAGTGATAGCTCTAGAATTTAATACCGCTTCAATTTGTATTAAAAGTGTGTTGAATTCAAAAAAGTTAAGTTTCGCAACTTGTATTCTTTTTAGATGAAATTTAGTGGACTTCACTGCAGCCTCCAAAAGGCCACCAAAATGAGGAGAGCGTGGAGGTATGGTTTTGCAAATTATGCCACGCGAAGCACATTCATTAAATATATCTGTACTCTTAAACATTTTGTAAAGTTCATGCAACTCGTTTTTTGCACCAATAAAATTAGTTGCATTGTCACTGTAAATCGCTGAGCACAGGCCACGTCGACCAATGAAACGCCTTAAAGCAGCTAAGAAAGCTTGAGCAGATAAATATTCTACTAATTCTAATGTATGGCCTTTGTACAAAAACATATGAAAACAGATATATAGCCTTTTGTAGAAACAATACCACGTCTGCCATAATATATTTGAAATGGATCACAAAAATCGACACCTATTACATTAAACGGTCTTGATTGTTGAACTCGTAAATCAGGTAAATCGCCCATAAGATGGTTCTGTTTAGTAGGAAAGCATAAGACATAACTTCGACATATAGATCGACAGATAACCTTGCCATGGATTGGCCAATAAGATTGACGAATTATGCTTAGTAATGTTTGTGGACCAACATGATGATTAATTTTATGATAATAGCGTACTAGTATATACGTAAAAACGTGATTTTTTGGTAACAGTATAGGATGTTTACTGTTGAAATCCAGATTGCAGTTTCTTAATCGGCCTCCCACTCTTAGCAAACCGTTGTTATCAAAAAATGGTGATAAAGACTGTATATGACTTGGCATTAAGATTAGCACCCTTTTGTACAGCTGCAATTTCAGCATGAAAAGAAATGATTTGTATGTATTTGATAATTTTTAGACGAAATGTGTCAAGTTCTGTAGCATCCAATGAATCGTATTTTCTTTTAGCCTTAAATTTACAATTATATATAAAACGCAGCATATAAGCAACTGTGTTAAGCAAACGTACATAATCGTTGTGAAATTTAATACTAATGATTAAATTATGTTGTGAAATTGTTGTTGTTAATATCATCTTTATAGGTTTTCTTTCTAATATGTTATCATCGTATTTTAAATTGTATGGAAATTGTGGCCAAATAGACAAAGCTAACATTAAAAAATTTGGCCATGAAACCAAAATGTTGAATGCATTAATTCAGCTGGTAACACACGACGAGATAATATATCAGCTGGGTTTAAATTGGATGGAATATGTCTCCATTGTTGAGACTTGTTGAATGATTGCCACTCTATTAGCAATAAAGGTACTCCAATTGCATGAATCTTCTGATATCTAACTCAACATTATGGTTGAGTCGGTCCAGAAGCAAATGTTGTTAAATTGTATAAAATTGTAAACTTCTTGAACTTTCTTAACGAGTTGTACCATAGTTACAGCAGCGCAGAGTTCCAGCCTTGGCAAACTACATTTCTTGGTAGGTGCCACCTTTGATTTGGCACAAAGCAAATTTGAAATTATTTTTGTATCGTTATTTATACATCTGATGAATACACATGCACCATATGCACTTTTTGAACTGTCAGAGAATGCATGAATTTCATATTTTGCATCAGGAGTGAATGCTAAACGACCCACTTCTAAATCGTTTAAATTACATAATTGACGTCTAAAATTTGACCACGCCATTTGGTATTTAATAAGCAATTCATCATCCCAATTCAAATCTAACCGCCCCAATTGTTGAATGAAAATTTTAGACATTATTATGACTGGCGATATTAGGCCTATCGGATCAAAAAATTGTAAAATTTCAGATAAAATTGTTCTTTTAGTATAATTTTCGTTGAATTTTATATCAATCTTGTAAAGAAACTTGTCCTTTACAGGATCCCAAACAATTCCAAGAGTTTTGATCGCATTTGAATTTTTAATGGTGAATAAATTTTCACGTTTTTCTTCAGGAGTGTGTTAAATCAAATATTGATGATTTGCACCCCATTTGTTTAGGCTGAAACCTCCTTTAGATAAAATAGAAATTAATTGTGTTTGTAATTGCATGGCTTCATGAAGTGTGTTACAACCCGTTAGTACATCATCTGCTTAAAAATTTGTGTTAATAGCATTTGCAGCTAACGGAAAATTATGTAGTTCCTCAATAGCTAATTGTTTTAAAGCGCGCGATGCAGTTCCAAATGTAACTGTAGTTAATTGGTATTGCTGTACTGGTTGATCACCTTGTGAACGCCATAACACAAGATGGTATCGCCTGTCATCAAGATCGAGAGCAATTTAACGATACATTTTGGTTATATCAGCTGTGAAAACATAAGTGTAAGATCGAAACCATAAAGCTATCGTAAATAAATCAGGTTGAATGTCCAACCATAAGAAGCTCGTTGAAAGATTTACCAGATGTGGTTTTTGATGACACATCAAATACGACGCGTAACTTTGTTGTTGAACTCGAAAGTTTATCTACGCAGTGGTGCGGTAACACGTAATGTGGTTATGAAAAATCAAATAATTGTATGATTTCCATATGTGAAAGTTGAATATATTCATTTATTAATTTAGTATAATCAATACGTAATTGTTCATTTTTTTTCAAACTTTCGCTCAAGTGCCAGAAAGCATTTAGAAGCAATGTCGTAAGAGTTACCCAATAAATATGTTGATAATTTAAAAGGCAACTTAGCACTAAATAGTCCGTCTGGAAACCTCGTAAAATTATTTGGAAAATGTAACTCACACTGCTCTTCTTCTTGATAATTTTGGCGAACATTCTTTAAAACTTCCAATCTCCCAAAATGCTTTAATAGCATCAGACAGGTGATCATTTTTTTGAACGTTAGGTATTTGTAATGAGTTGCACTTAGCATATGTAATTGAATTTACATGGTCTGGAAGTGTCGCCGCGACAATCCAGTCTGAACGTGTATTGTTTATTTTGGAACGATTACGTCCTATGGCAATTCAACCATTCTCTAAAATATTAAAAATATGTCAACACCCAATAACATGTCGACTCGTTGTGGTCGTATTAAAATGTTCATCTGCTAATGGTATATGTTCTGGTATGTTCCAGTTTGAAATACCAATTTCAGCATCAGGAAGGGTTCCGCTTATTTGGTCAACTATGTGAGCTTCAACAGTAACTGAGAATGGTTTAAGTAGCTATTCAATATTTGTGACACATTTAAAGTTTGATGTGCCCACACTTTTATTTGCACATAAAAATTGGATTGGAGCGTATTGACGCTTTAGACCGGTCATATGAACCATACGTTCAGAAATCATATTAATTCGGAAAGCACCATCTAATAAAACACGGCAAGGAAAGCGTTGGTTATATTTCGATATAATATAAGCAATGGCTGTAGCTAGTATATTTCGTTCTGTATGTTGTGTTTTCAAAGCAGCAAAATTTTTAGGCTGTGCTTGATCACTCATGTTATGATTTGTATTTTCTGCAAATTCAAGATGATTTGTTTCATTAATTTGATTATGTTTTGAAGCAGTGTAATTTGCCACTTGCGGGCGCTCAAAATACAATAGTGTATGATGAGCTTTGCCACATGTGTGACACGACCTTTAGAGGTGGAATCAGATAAATTACGTTTTTTGAATTTAAGACAATTGACACAAAGTTTAAGTGCATGTACTTTGTTCAATCTCTCAGCAACACATAAGCTTAAAAAATCAGAACAGCGATATATAACATAACCCGGTTTTTGGCAAAAGTTGCAGCAATTTTTGATGGTAACAAAAGATTTTGCTGTTCTTTGAACCCTTTTTTTCTCTATTGCACGGCTAGTAGAAGCACCACCAGGTAAAGAAGCAGAACTTAAATTACTTTCAAGAATTTGACGACGTCTTTTTAAAAAACTTAATAATTCACAAAGTGTTGGTAAACGATCAATTGGCGATTCTTCATTCCATTTATTCAATGTATTGGGATCAAATTTAGATGTTATGATATATACTATAAAATTATCCCATCCTTCAACTGATTATTGATTGATGGTGATTATTCATAGCATCAATTAATTCTCGTAAATCAGCTGCATTCGCATGAATTATCTTAGGATGCTCAAAAATTTATTTGATATGCTGATTCCCAATAATTTTATTGTTTTCAAAGCAGTCTTTCAACCTTTGTAATATTATTTCATAATTTTCAGCAATAATTCTTAAGCCAGCTATAGGAGCCTCTGCAGCCGGACTCAATTTAGATACCAAATGATGCAATTTAGTAAAAATGTTAAGCTTTTCATTGTTGATGTAAATTCATCGACCCAAACTATCCATGTATTAACATCACCAGAAAATTCACGTAATTCAATTTTTGGCAGCTTTATAGTGTCGTATTTTTCATCAGATTCTATGGCATGGGAGACATGTTTGGTTCGAATCTGAATTGTTGAGTTTTGATATGTACTAAAATGACCAACTATATTTATTTACTGAGTTTTGTACTCTTTTTTCGCAAACCGTACTCTTTTCAAATCCTGTACTCTGAAAGTACTCATTTGTATAATTTTACACTCATTTGTATATCTGAAACATTTTTTTAGATTATTTTATTTCAATTTTATTAATTAAATATTTAAAATTATTTTGAGAGTGATTTGAATTTCACGCGCGCATATTGCTTGCCGTTTCCGGTACAATTGTGAGACCGTATTATGTACCTGGAGAGATAGATAGATACTACAGACCTCTTTTTCTAACAACGTCAAAATTACATTTGTGAAAAGAGATGGATATATCTATTTCTCCAATATTTGTGTATGTAATTCCCAGGCTGATCTTTGATGTGCAGTATGTACGGCATGCTTGACAGTCTTGACGCATGCGTAGTATGTACGGCAAAGTTTTATGGGAATTCCCTTTCTGTTTAATTAATTTGAGGTTAGAGAAAACCAACAATTTCGTACTTTTTGTTCAAGTTAACAAGATTTGAGGTGTACAAAATAAAATAAAATTTTATTTTATTTATCTAGTGAAGGTGAAGTTGCATTAAGTATTAATATTATAGTTTCATTTTCATTTTACTTAAATAATATTAGATTATAATATTTATTTAAAATAAAAATAAAAAATATATTACTAATAAAATTTTTAGATTATTAATTCAAATATGAGCGATAAAAAAAGAAGGAAAAGTCGTTTAAACGAAAATTTAAAAAAAGAGTTTCCGTTCATTTTAGTTAAAAATTGGAATGATGACTCCTTAAATGCACAATCTGCAATAGGGAATTTTCAATGGCAATTCATGGACGTAGTGCAATAACAGCACACATTGAAACTAAAGTACATAAAACGTCTCATGACACACAGCGTCAACATCCAAACTGACAACATTTTTTAAAGGGAATACTTTTACAACTAATGAAAAAAAATTGGCAATTATGGAGGGTACTTTCGCTTTTCACACAATAATCCATAATGAAAGTTTTCGCAGCATGGACTGAACTACTGAATTATTAAAAAAAAATTTTGGCGAAAAATTTTCTTGTGCACGAACAAAATGTGAGTCTATCGTAACCAGCGTATTTAATGAATACTGCAAGAAAATGCTATCAGAAAATCTGGATTCTGTATCATATATATCTATTCTATCAGACGCATCGAATCACAATAAAATAAAACTTTATCCAATTTTAGTAAGGTATTCCGATATTAAGAACGGTATTCAAATTAAGATTTTAAATTTGGAATCAATCGAAGTGGAAACATCAGACATTTTGTCTATTTGTCTTTATTTCGAGTTATAACAGACAACAATTTGAATAAGAAAATTTTGGCGCTCTCGGCTGATAACACAAATACTAATTTTGGAGGACGCACCGTAAAGGTGTCAATAATGTGTACACAAAATTACGAGATCTTCTGAAACGAAATATTTTGTGAATTGGTTGTAATGCTCACATTATATCAAATGCCACAATACAGCATCAAGTTTAATGTCAATAGATGTGGAAGTAATTATTACAAATATATATTTATATTTCAATCGGTTTACAGTACGGGTAGCAAGTTTGAAAGAATTTTGTGAAGAGGCTGGTGTTCAATACAAAAAACTGCTTGGTTATTCCAAAGTCAGATGGCTTGCTTTAACTCCAGCATTAGAACGTGTTTTGCAGTTATATGATCTACTACGTTCATATTTTTTAAGCCCTGGCAAATGTCCTACAATTTTGAAGAAATTCTTTCAAAACGATATGTCAGAACCTATGTTTTATTTTATCCACAGTCAGTCGTCGATGTTTCAAAAAATTACTCTACAAATTGAAGAAGATAAAATTTCAGCAGCAGAAGTTTGTATTATATTAAAAGATTTCATACTGCAATGTAAATCAAGATTTAATGATGGATTTTTACCACTAATTCTAAAGAATAAACTGAGCGTTTTGGAAGATTCCAATCCCGGAATAAAAAATGAATTTTTAAAAGAATTTAAAAATTTTTATAAAATTTGCAACGAATGTATCGCAGAATGCTTAGTGAACTTTAGAGCATTAAATTGTTTTAAATGGACCCTTCTAAATAGTAAAATTGAATGGAAAGAAGTTTCTTCAGCAGTCCAATTTGTAATGAAGGAAGTAAGAGATATTGTTATTAATGATAATTTTCTCTTTGAAGAAGAGTAAATTTATATTTAAATGAAGAAAAATTGAAGAAATGGAACGATGAGATAATAGAACTTGACAAGGGGATAGAAATCTTTAGGCATTTTAGAGTAGAACATATCCCACATAGAAATTTAAAAGTTTTAATAAAAATTTCCTTATGTTGTCCAGGCACTAATGCTGCTGTTGAAAGGGTATTTTCATTAGGGAATGATTATTGGAGCAGTGAGAAGTCGCAACTTTCTGTAAAAATATTATCTGCCTTCCTAACAGTCAAATTTAATATGCAAAATGAAAGTTGTTCGGATATGGCTACGTTATTAGACGAACAACCTCATTTAGCAAAAAAAATCCACTCCGAAGAAAAATATGTTTTTAAAAGAAAATAAAGTTTTTATCGATTTTTCTTCTTTTTTTTTCACCTATGAAATACTTGCAAAGTATTCAAAAAATAGTTGGTCACCTTATAAGTACATGTTTAACATTGTTACTATATAGTAATATAATTCTATATAATAAATTTGGTTGAGAGATTTCCTTAATATCTTTTTCTTCAATTTTTGTTTGTATTTTGTTGGAAGCATCAAACGCACTGTTTAAAGCTTTGAGCCTTATATTTAATTCATCTAAAGAAACGCCACTTGAATCATCTTGTATGCGTTTTACAAAATCATTGATACGGTCAATTTGCTGTTCGGTCACCGTACGAAGGACTTTTAAAGCTAATAGCGCTTTATCAACTTTTGGAGCCTTGCTCGGCATCAACTCCAGTTTTTAATTTCGTTTGGTCATCCATGAAAAAGCACGTGTTTAATTGATACTAATTACTATTATGCAAATTGTTTAAGATACTTATCTCGCCGGGGCCTCCAGAAAATGGTAATGCAAGTTGCTTGCTTAAGAGAAATCGAGAAGAGTATCTTAATAATGATATTTTAACCAAAACTTTTTCCTTCTAAAAATGATAAAAAGCAGGAGCGCAAAAAAGACTTCTTTACATGACAAAGCAAAATGGCAATATATATATATATTTTATTTAAAAGCATATGTACATATAAAGCAAGAAAAGTAAACAAACAATCAGCTCTGGAAGGATATCTCCTATAGTGTATATTTAAAAATTCATAAAAAATTTTTGGAAAATTTTCACCTCTTGAGTTTTTAATATGTTATTAATACATCTAAGAATATTTTAAAATTATTCCCATGCCCCTAAGTAGGGGCCTTCATATGACAATCAGCCCTGGAAGGACATTCCCCATATACATTAAGTTTTGTGTTTTACGTCTATACCCGTCGTGGAGACTCTAATAGACGTTTGTAGGGAATTAAGCGTCCCTGCGCTCCCCCCGAAGGAGGTCCCAACTTTAGAACTTACATAATAGGCTATGTAGAGTTCAACCCTTGGTGCACTACCAGCGGTTTTTTGCCATGCATTACCAGCGATTTACAGCCCCCGCAAAGCTCCCCCAAGGGGGCCAAGAGTACGTACTGGCAAGGACCTTAGTTCTTGGGGCTCCAGTACCCCGCGGTACTTTGTCTTTGGTAGGACTGTCGATCACTTGATCTCCCAACTTCGGACAGCCTATTGCCCATGGGTTGGTATCCCATTGGTGTTATGTTTGCTAAAAGGTAGTTATTGATCCCTAGAATTATCCAGGGGATCTTATATAAATTGCTTTTTGCATATTGTTTTGGCCCCGTGATCCTTGGACGAAGCACCTATGCCGGTACTCCGTTTCAGGGCGGGGCCCAATTCCCCATATACAGAAAATTTTAAAAATTCATAAAAAATCTTTGGAAAATTTTCACCTCCTGAATTTTTTATGTATGTTTCCTAATACAGGGTGTCCGCCGGAAAGGTATACTACTCGCAGTAATTCCATTGTAGTCCTGGCTGTATGAGACGTGGCACCGTCTTATTGGTACCACATGTTAATCATGCCCAAAGCATGCGTGGCATTAAAATGTTTTTAATCATATCACGATATCGCTCCCCATTCACAGTTACCGTTACACCGTTTTCATTTTCAAGAAGTAAGGTCCAATCATTCCTCCTGACCAAATTGCACACCAGACTGTCACTTTTAATGGATGCAAAGGTAACTGATGAATAATTTGAGGGTTTCCCATTCCCCAGAACCGACTATTCTGTTTATTCACATATCCATTCAAATGAAAATGTGCCTCGTCACTCATTATGATTTTTTCATAAAAATCGGAGTTGTCATGGGCGAGCTATAACATCCTATTGGTATATTTACGGCGGCGTAAATGGTCTTGTGGAAGAAGCTCTTGTGTTAACTGAATCTTATATGGAAACAAATCAAATCCTTGTGCAAAATTGGAGCCAAACTTGTTCTTTGAAGACCAAGCATCTGAGCATGGCGTCGGATTGAGGTTGATGGATTGTTTTGAACACTTTCTTGAGCAGCAGTAATGTTTTCAGCCGATTTTGCAGTACATTGTGGTCCATGCTCGGGCCTATCACCTATAGACCCTCTTTCTTCGAAATCATTCACTACACGATAAATAGTGCGTTTTGTTGGAACGTTGTTTCTCCCAAAAATATCTCGTAAATTTCTCATTGTTACGGTAATCGATGATTGATTTCGATGAAATGTTTTAACAATAACACGTTGGTTTATCGAATATTTTTCCCTAATAAATTTGCCACGTGTCTACTTCACGACTACCAAATATGAACTGTCAAGACTAATGCTTACCAAAATGGCGGCAAAACAAAGTGGTATACTTTCCGGGTGGACACCCTATACATCTAAGAATATTTTAAAATTATTTCCAAGTCCCTAAGTAGGGTC
This sequence comes from Crataerina pallida, assembly GCA_949710015.1. NCBI lineage: Eukaryota > Metazoa > Arthropoda > Insecta > Diptera > Hippoboscidae > Crataerina > Crataerina pallida. Next base: position 15,123,126 of record OX453290.1, read on the forward strand.
CTTTATATAACAATCAGCTCTGGAAGGATATCTCCTACAGTGCATATTTAAAAATTTATAAAAAATCTTTGGAAAATTTTCACCTCCTGAATTTTTCATACATGTTTTCTAATACATCTAAAAATATTTAAGAATTATTATGTATATAATAAAAAGTTCACTAAAATTTACTACATATTAAGGACAATTAATAAAACACATTTATTCTTTCGATTTCTGATTAATTTCTTAGTATTTATTTAGAACATATAATCATTAATCAAATCTAACTGAAGAAAGTATTTTTTAAGATGAAATTGTCAATAAGAAAAAAAAAATTGACATTAAAATCAAAACAGTAGATTAAAATACATATGTTGTAATATAAGAAATTTCTCTGCTTATAAGTAAGTACACATAATAATATAAAGTTAACACATTGTATTTATTTATTATATTTTACATACATTGTTCACAACAGAATACATTAAACTTAGCAATATTATAACTTTTATATAATTAGGGGTGTGTTAACTTCTCTCGCTGTGGTATACTTCTATGCATTGCATTGTGGATTATAATCTACGGTATATTTATAAATGATGATTCTGTAATTTCAACTTTGAGGGTTCAAGGCTAATTTGTTATATATTTATTTTAAAATTTTTCTATGCATCATATTGATTTATTTTTTCACTTTATTAATTTAACTTATTTAATTAATTAGAAGTATGTAAATATATGTATGGTTAAAATATGGTGAAATATATTATGCGTTCTATTAATATGTAAGATCTAGATATATATATGTAACTTGTGTAAGAAAGTACCAAAACAATATATTATATATTATAAAATATGTTTTATTTATAAAAGATCATAATTTTAAAAAGAGATCCAGAATATAACTATTTACATTCACCCATCCCTCGTTTTGCACGGGAAATACGTTCCTGACAAAACCGTGTATTTCGAAAAAATAACTTTTATATGGAAAAACCGGGTAAAACGAAAACGGCTATAAATGTGCCTTTTTAGACATTTATAGAACACAATATGTAACTAATATACTTAATTGAATATAAAAATATCATTTAAATCATAGAGAACATAAAAATAGTCAAATTTATTTGTAAAACAAAAAAAAAATTTGAAATAAATTTCATAGAAAAAAAATATTGTACTTCATTTAAATAACTCCCATTTTTTTTTTTTTTATCAAAGTACAACATATGTACAAGTTTATTTACGTCTGAAGTGTTCCCAGGTTTATAATTAAGTAGAAATAAATTAGCTTGCAGTCAAAATTAGTTATTTTCTACATAATTTTTTTTTATTTTGATTTTAAAAATCGTGTAAGATCGAAAACGTGCAAAACAAGTACCGTGTAAAACGAGGGATGGGTGTACATGCTACATATAACTATATGCTTACAATGCATAAAAATATGTATTACATTGAATACTTGGATAGAATGTCTTTCAATTGGAAAATTTTGTAAAATCTCTACAATTGTGTCGTTTTTTAAATTTATTATAACAAATAGTAACACTGTAGTAGCAGTAGCTAATCGTGGCCACTTCTACTTTGGCTTACGGCAGAAGCGAACCTTGATCCGTAGTATGCAATATTCGAACTCCTTATAGCATAGGGGACCTTTCTTCGTAGGTGCTACACAAATTTACATTTTTAATATCACTTTTCCGTAGTGAAATCTGCAGCCACGTGGCTGCCCTTGCAATTTTCAAATATTCAACGATATAAGATTTTTTCAAAATATTTCGATGAAATATCGATTGTGATTAATTAAAATTTGTCTCTATTGTAAATTCAAAGTCCTCCTTCATGGAAATGAGATTTTTACGGATAAAAATGCGTTATATAAGTTAAGAACTAACGTCCGTGGTTGAGAACCATTGTCCGTTTGAATTATGCAAAATTGCAAATCCGTTAATTATTTTTTTAATTTTTAGCAAAAGCTAAATTTAAGCTTGCAATCGCGGAACGTATGATCAGCACTTCCGCGATTGCAAAATAAGTGTGCCAATTATTTTCGTCAAGCTGCAATGTAAGCTTTCCGCAGCTTGACAAAAAAAGGTTAAATAGAAGAAAGCCACTTGGCCGCAAGTCAATGTTTTCTGAGTCATAAAATTATTAACTAAATAAATAATAAAATTATTAACTTATATGTTTGTAATAACATTATGTAACGGTAAAAAAAACTTTAACTTTTAAAGTCGGAAAAATGACTTTCTGAAGAACTTGGGGGTTACATTTTAAAAATAAGTCAAAATGTTATAGTCGGTCAAGCCACACCACTTTGTCCCACAAATTATTCTACATATATTTCAATGACATTTTATATAAAGATATATATTGGTCCGAACAGAAACTCTATTAAAAATGTATTGATTGAACCGTTTTTAGAACACCTCCATAAATAAGGTCCTATTATATTTTTGGAAGTATAATAGTAGTAAAAAATCGTAATTCTTAATATTTTTGACATTTTGTGAAGAATAGTTAGTTGGTTTAATATTTGGCTTTTGTTGATCCGATCGGACCATTTTTAAAACCATATAATTATATTTCACGAAGTGACTTATATCGCGTTGCCAGATACAACTAAACTAATTGTAGCATACTTTAAGGAGTAGGAAATTAAATGGTAGGCTTGACCCACTGTAATATATTCACTGGTTTTAAAATATCGAACTTGCCCTGAACTACTAAACCTAATGTCCGAAAATTCGGCAGATCTATTCATATTAAAACCTTTTATATATAAATTTGTCATTGAATTGATCGCGCCGTTTCTGCGTGTTTTAAATTCTACTTGAAATTTACTTTCGTAATTCCCCTGAACCATAAGACTTGTAGACGTAAAATTGGGTTTAAATTATTTTTTTACAATCGGACCTCTCTTCTAAAATGTATGGATTTTCCTTTATTACGAAACCCAGAATATTTACGAATTATTATTTATTTATATAAATTAATTAAATTTATTTATTTTTTTATTTTTAAAAAATAATTATTATTTTTTATTAACGTTGAAAAGCGTTTTTACTTTTATGAATTCAAAAATGAACTAACTAGATAAAATTAATTTACATCTATTTATGTTGTTCTATAAGCATCTGCAAAATAGAATATGATCTGTAGTAACACCTGTCAAGCTATGTGTACGGTCAGGAACTTTTTCCTAATCGTTCAAAAAAAAATAAGTTTCCCTTTTTCTGTTTAAAATATTTTAGATTTTATTAGATATACAAATAAAAACGAAACAAGCACGTGAATTTAGCAACGAAAAGAACAGAAGCGCTTTCTTTTTAATTTATATATAAAACGGTGGCACAACATCCCGGCCCCATTGAAAGAACTTTCAATAAGGAACAATGGCAAGTTTGTAAATTGGACGACGAATAACTCCTTTAGCTGTTTGAACATCGACGACTCTAATGCAGAAATCTCGACCAGGAATTATGTCTACCCATTGGCCAGCGTAAAGGTGGTACGCCATGTTCATGAATTATCTTCAATAAATTTACTTTTACGTTAGGATTCGTAGTTGTGTATGTGTTTCGAACTTGTAATTCATTTATATATTCGTGAGACCATTTTTTCCAAAACCGTTGCTTAAGTGCAGTAATCCGTGCCCAATATTGAAGATTATTGATTTATTTAATTGATATATCACGTTCCGGAATAGCCCGAAGTGAACTACCAATCAAAAAGTGACCCGGTGTTAAAGCTTCGAAGTCATTTGGATCCGAAGATAACGGTGAAATTGGCCTTGAATTCATTATTGCTTCGATTTCAACCATGACAGTATTGAGCTCTTCAAACGTTAATCTAGAATTTTTCAATGTCCGGTTCAGATGGCCCTTTGCACATTTTACGGCAGCTTCCCACAACCACCCAAAGTGAGGTGCTCTCGGTGGAATAAATGAAAATTGGATAAATTCGTTAGTGTTAAAATCAATTATTGAGTTTTGATGTTTCGGTTCAAATAGAAATCGCTTAAGCTCCTTTAGTTTAGCGTTTGCACCAACAAAATTCGCAGCATTGTCACAATAGATGTTAGAGGGTAAATCTCTTCGTCCAATCATGCGCTTTAAAGCGGCGAGAAATGCATCAGTCGAAAGATCAGAGACCACTTCTATGTGTACTGCTTTGACTGCCAAACAAATAAATACAGCAATATTCGTTTTATATGGAACTCTTCCTCGAATGCGAACATACGTGTTTATTGGACACAAAAATCTACAACACGGCGCGCGAATGGTCTAGAAGGATTAAGGCGTTCAACTGGAAGATTTCCCATTACTTGCTGAAGAAGCTTCGGCCTATAACGTACACAATGACTGCATGAGTTTACAATTTTACGACATACGTGACGTGCGTTTATAATCCAAAATTGTTGGCGTATTAACGCGATTAAAGCTTTAGGTCCAGAATGAAAATTGGTGTGATGAATATGTCGTACATATGTTTCAACAAAATGGTCCTTGTTCGGGAGTATTATTGGGTGTTTTTGACCTTCTTCTAAATCTGCTAATGTGAGGCGTCCCCCAACATTGAGTAAGTCAAAATTATTGACCGCGTGAAGAAATGGTTTTAAAAATTTTAATGAACCTTGAAGACTTCCTTTAGTTTTTAATTGTGTGATCTCATTCTTGAAATAGTGTTGTTGTATAATCCAAACAATCGCATATAATGCATGATTCAACTCATGTGGGTGTAACGAACGGTTATCGGCAAGCGTGGACCGATTTGCAGCTACATTGTAATAAAGCCGAAAAATCCATCCAAAAATACGTAGCAATTTTATATATGAATAGTGTGTTTTTTATTCAATCTAATAAATAATTAGTTATTTGTGTTGTGAAAAAGGTAAAGTGGGTTTTTCATTTTCAATAATACTTTTATCTAGTTCGAAAGAGCGATGAACCGGCCATTAATCCGGATCCATCGTTAAATATGATGGACCATTGAACCATATAGAATCTTTAAGCCTTTGTACTGTTGAGCCTCTTGAAACGTTATCCGCAGGATTCAATTTTGATGGTACGTATTTCCAAATCGCAGTTTTATTAATTTCTTGTATTTCTGACACTCTGTTCCCAACAAACACTGATAACGTAGATGAATTTTGTTTCAACCAATGAAGGACCAAATTTGAATCTTGCGAATTGAGGCAAACGTTTAATTATATCATATAACTTGGCAAGAAGGAATGCACCACATAACTCTAATTGAGGCAATGTTTTCCTTTTTGTTGGTGCTACTTTAGATTTCGCTGTCAGCAAATGAACGATGTGTCTATGAGAACTTGTTTGTATCAATACATATTTACAACAATAATAAGCGCCTAAAGAAGCATCAGAAAATCCATGTATTTGTATGATTTTAGCATTTGCAACTAGACAATAGCGCGGTATTTTCAATGATTTTAACTGTTCAATATCTTTTATAAATGATTGTCATTTCGAATAAAGTTCTTGTGGAAGCGACTCATCCCAGTGCAATTTCAAAATTTATAATTCTTGAAGTATTATTTTAGTATTAATGATGATAGGTGCTAATAAACGCAAAAAATCAAAAAGTGCAGATGACAACGACAAAATAGTTCGTTTGTTAACTTTATCGCAAATTTAGATTTTGGTGAAAATGTAAAAATGAATTCATCAGTAATTTGATTCCAAGTAATACCTAGAGCGCTTGTATATGACTCATCAAGATTTAAGTTTTTTGTTGAGGTATCACTGACGAATGATTTGTGATTAGAATTCCACTCTAAATGATATATTGAAAATTGCGATCATGCGAATTTACCAAAACTTGTCGGTATATTTTGATAATGTCTGCAAATCGATATAAACGAAAACGAATAAGAATCAAAAACAGCTCCCCCTGAATTGTAGGACCAACCATCAAAATGTCATTGAGGGATTTCAATGATGATGTTTTGCATGATGCATCAAAAACAACACGCATTTTAGTAGACGTGCTGGAAGGTGCGGAATGTAATAATGAGGATTATTAACTGTGGTAATTTAACTAGACATGAGTCCCAAATTTTCATAATCTTTCATAAATTTTACATAATTCGTTTTAAGTTTAGGATTTCGGGTTAGTCTATTTTCTAATAACATAAGTCTTCTAATCGCTATATCTTTAGATAAACCCAATTGATTAGGTGGTTCTTTGAAAGGCAATTTAACTACAATTCATTTAACACAATACATTTTCATTAAAAAATGTGGCACAATTTTATTGTTGTGTCCACCATGGAATTGTGTTGTTTATGTTCTCTATTTGCTATATCGTTCTAATTTATTATCAATGTCTTGGTCGACTGAATATAAACAAGTTGATGACGTGACTGTAGATAAGGTATGTGGCTTATAAGAACCTGCTAACACCCATCCAAACAATGTTTTTTGCAATTTTGGCAAACCATCACCGAGTTGAATTCTACCTACAGAAAGGTAGTCAAAAAATGTATCAGTGTCTATGAGCAAGTCGATCTTGTTCGATTTAAAAAATTCTTCATCTGCTCGTTGAGTATTTGATGGCAACTGCCATCATGAAATATCCAATGTAGTGTCGGGCTGATAAGACAAATGCGAAACTACATAAAATGGTAGTGCTACTTCGAAATGCGAAAATCGAGATTTTACATAGGTATTACATCTATGTTTAATTCTTATAAAGGTGTTACCAATGCTTGAAACTCCCATATTATAACGTGATCGCGGTAAACAAAGTCGTTGGACAAAATCTTTAGTAATAAAATTCAATTGCGAACAATAGTCAAGCAAGGCACGCCCTAGTTGATATTTTCCATTGATATCTTGGACCAAGACTATGGCGGTGGCTAACAAAACCTGATCCGCCTGTAAATTGCCCACATGTGCATGGGCCGATAACGGTTGCTGTTGTAATGTTTCTTGAATAGGTTTTGATGACGATGGCCTTGACAACGATTTTGTGCGATGAAGCATTGTGTGATGAGATGAAGCACACACTCGACATTTCTATGTTGATGGACAATTAGTCAGCAAGTGACCTTTCGATAAACAATTCAATCATAGGCCTAAGCGTTTGGCACTACCAAAACGTTGGGAAACGTTCACTTACTTAAAACGAGAACAACGACCAATGTTGTGACCAGATTTGAGACAAATATCACATGAGTGTTTTGTACAAATAAATGAGTTTGTGTTTTTAGATTTCGATGACCTTGTGTCAGTTTGCTGTTTCGAAACTCCGGGGCTATTACGCTGATGTAACTGAGCAGCATGTTGCACTTTTGTATTAGTTGCGTCAACAGTTTCTAAATATTGACATCGCTGATCTAATACTTTATGAGCTTCGATCCACGAAGGTAATTTCGAATAATCTAATGACTCTTTTCATTTAATAATTCATAATAGTTTCCAAAAATATTAAAGTGCTGTTATTATAACGAGCATTCAACCTATCCAAAGCCTTTGAGTAGTTATCATTCGTAATCTGAAATTTCTAATGCCTGACGCTGAAGGCAATTCAAAATATGATTAATTTTTTAGATATTTGACAAACTGTGCTGACCATCTATGATTTGTTTGAATGATGTTAAAAAACTTATATATTCCGTGTATTTGTCACTGAATGTTGGAAATTTTAATTGGGGAAGTTTGTTGTTGGCGCTTGGCATTATGACTGAGCTTTCTGTCGTTGACATGTTACAAATATCTTCACCAAGATTGTATTTGAGTTTTTATGTATATATAAAGGTCTTCTATTTCGTCTCTGCCGCTGTCCTCCGGATCGAATTTTTCTATTTGTGTTTGATAAGTCAAAATCTATTTGAAATATGATTCTAATATTCCCAATCGACATTTCCATTCCGTAGAGGACAGTGGCTTACTTTCACCACGACCATTACATTCGATTATGGTTTTAATTCGAGTTATGCTCCTTTTTGTGTTGCTGCGCAACTGTTTATATTCTTCAATTTGCATGTTTGTTTGATATAAAACAAATAATATAAAAGACACGTGAAATAAAATGTACCTTTATTAAAGCAAACCAACGCAATTTTCGAAATGAATTTTCCAAATGAATCACCGTGCCCCACGTTGGAGCTTTTTCCCAATCGTTGAAAAAAAAATAAGTTTTCCTTATTCTATTTAAAATATTTTAGATTTTATTAGATACAAATGGCGACGTCAATCGAAAGTTGAATACAATACAATACAATACAAATAAAAACGAAACAAGCACGTGAATTTAGCAACGAAAAGAACAGCGCTTAATTTATATATAACAGTATTTTTCCCATGATTAGTATTGTTCTTTAGTGTAAATGTTAGTATCATTCCAAAGAAATGAATTTTGCTACTTTTGCAGTTATGATTGTGTGAACGGACAGTTTCCCATGATCAGTATTGTCAATATAAATGGTATTAACTCCTCCCCCTTTACTTTTCAAATGTCCTTGTTTGAACGTCTTAGAATTTCTTGGGAATTAAAAAAGCTCAATGGTTCTTGTACTGTTATATTAAGATTATTCGAAGGACAAAACTTTTTTGCAAATATTTAAACAGGCATCAAATTATTATGACAGTAATAGACATTATCACCATAGTGGATGTAGCCACTATATTTTGTTTCTTTATTAGTTAATTTTTTCGTATTGTTGATATGTAACTCTTTTACCATTTCCAAGGATAAAATTACTTTTTCCTTCCTTATTGGAAGACTTTTGAAGAATCGAAGGCAACGGGTAACATATGAATGGTTTTAAAAACTTTTTCATCAATTTCAATTGAAACATTATGATGTTTAATTAGATATGTTCCGTCAAAATCAATGCAATCAATGCCTATACAGATGTTTTCCTTCCAAATAGTATATCAGAAGACATTTTTTCAATATTGGATACGTGTTGTGTTTAGTGTTCTTACAAAAATGTTCTTTGCTATCCAATAATGATGGAATACAAGTTGTATTGCTTATATCTATAATGTTGTTTTCATATTATAAGGTTATTATATTTGTCACATTTGTTTATTATACCAAATATTTTATTCTTGTTTTTCAATAAATTTTTATATTTAAATTTAAAAATATTATTTTTATTTTTTATTGGTAATAATAGAAGTTTTGTATAAGCTTCTGTATTAATTGTTGCTATTGATATAATATATAAATAATTTCACTATTATTAAAAGCAATTTTAGTTTCGGAAAATTCTAACATTTCATCTATATTAAAATAAGGTACATTTTTCTTTTCTAACATTTTTTGAACTACATTCATTTCTTCTTGATTTAATAAAAATGAAATAGCAACATTTGCTTTTGACCATTAAACTGCATGTTCAATGATACTTAATTCTTTATTTAAAATTTCTAATTAAAATTTTAGGGCCATTGCCAGTTAATTTTTTACAGTTTGATTGTTTAAAAATATTTTCAATATATCGTTAGTGATTTTGCTTAATTCGTTTATTTTTTTTCTGTGTTAGTTTATTTATTATAAATTGGTTATTATTATTTTGCACGACGTTGTTAATTTTATTTACTAAAATTTCAGGGTCATGAAGCAGGAGTTCCTGCTATCCACTTCCAAGCGGATCCCAGAAAGTCTAATGATCTTTTTTTTTTACTTTTACTTAGCCTATGAATAATATTTTCAGCTTCTTTCAAATGATTTAATAATATGGGTATATAGGGATGGGATTCTGGGATATTTTGGACAATGTCTTGCTCAGTTGCCATTATAACGTTTTTGAATTTTCCCAAGTCTATTTCATGTATTATTTTTAAGGAACCTTCTTGGATTCTGGCTTCTCTTTCTTTAATGGCAATAAATTTAGCATTAGAATAGTTTAGAATTTGAAATTTTGGTGCACAAATGATAGCCAATATCCTGAAATAATAATACTTTATTTCCTTAAGTCCTTGCTAATTGCTTTTTTACTTTTTTAAACTTATTTTTTTTATTAATTTCCTTAATATTTATCATTATTTTATTTTCATATTAAGGTGATGTGTTCGTGGAGTATTTTGGTTTCTTAAGTTTTCCTCATATATTTTTTATTCCCTATTTATTAATATAAACTGCTTATCTAAAAAAATATATTTTGATAGTGTACTTTCTAGATTTATTTTGATTGATAGTATTTACTTTCATTATAATATAAATTGCCTATCTGAAAAGATACTTGCTGGTGATATATTTTTCATTCAAATGATGTTCATATAAATATCTATCTAAAAAGATATTTTTAAAAATTTATTATTATTATTATTTTTTTCATTATTATTCCTTTTTATTTTGTTTTACAATTTAAATAAAATTCGTTGATCTAATAAGATCTTTTCTCATGAATTTTATAATTTTCAAACAATTTTTTATTAATTTCATCAATCTGAAAAAAAATTTCGCCATGAAATTATTATATTTGATTAATTATTAAGCCTTGCTCTTAAAATTATTATTTTATTCTTTTTGTATTAATTTTTTTTGTGTAATTTTTGTATATAATATTTTTTGTACTGTTTTTCTTATTATTTTGTTTTAAAACATAAAGTAAATGAAATTAATTAGTGTGGATAGGAAATGGAAATTAGGATATGAATTAGGATATTTGGAACATTGTTATTTTCTTATGAGTTCTGATTCTGTAATTACTGTACTATTTTTATTTTCTCCATTAACAAGTTAGAATAAGTTTCCTTTGTTGAAAATACAATATTATCAAACAAGTTTATGAAGAACAAGTGTACCAGCGAATATATATAAATAAACAACTTCAACACTTCCACTTTTATTTATAAGGTAATTCGTTTGTTATCGTATTACGTTAAGCATCGCTTTAATTTTTGAAAATTGCTCCTTTTTTGTTGGCTTTGTAAATATGTCTGCAAGTTCTGCAAGAGTATGTAAAACAATAGAGACAAAAATTATCACTTTTATTGAAAACAATTCCATGTCCAATCGTTCCACAGAGATATCTAAAAAAAAAAATAATGCTGTGACATGTTCTTCTTGATTTTCTAAGAACCGACTAACATATGAAACAGCAAAAGCAATGTCAGGACGGGTTCCAATGGCTAAATTCATTAAAGAGCCAACAGCTTCACGATATGGAAATTTGGATTGTGATATTTCGTTTGTACTTTCAAAAACATTTTCTATAGGCGTACTCAATGCTTTTGTATTAGCCATGTTGAACTTGTCTAAAATTTTTTAGGTATAAACAGTTTGACGGATAACTGTTCGATCAGTTTCAATGGCTTTTTCCATGCCCAAATAAAAGAAAGAATCTATTACCTTGATTTCAAATTAATTTTTGAGAAAATCTATAAAAATAGATGATGTCTCAGTTCACTCTGCCGCAATAATGCCTTCATCTACATAAATTGCCAATATGAGACTTTTATTATTTATGCCGCCAATAAAAACACACGAGTTTGCTACACTATCTGTGAAATTGAACCGTTTGATCATTTCCGTAAATCGCTTATTCCAACATCGAGAAGCTTTCTTTAGGCCATAAAGGCTTTTCTTCAATTTACAAACCTTACAGCTGCCATCTTCATAACCGATTGGTTGAACCATGAAAATGTCTTCTTGTACATAGCCATATAAGAATGCTGTTTTCACATCAAATTGCAAGATGTTATATTATAAGGAAGTACATACAGCTAAAATCATTCATATAGAATTAAATTTTGCCACTGGACTAAAAGTTTCTTCGTAATCGACTCCATATTTTTGTGTAAAACCACGTATGACTAAACGTGCTTTATAGCGCTCAATAGCCCCATCCTTGTCACGTTTAATTTTGTATATCTACTTGTTAGTTATAGCACTTTTGTTTTCCGGAAGATCTACCAAATTCCATGTGTCTTTTTTTATGGGAGACCTAAATTCTTCATCCATGGCTTGCTTCCAGTGCGCATTAACATCACTTGAAATAGTTTCCTCATAACTTTTAGGTTCTTCTGTATCTGCAAAGAAAGCACTGTAAAAATTTAAACCAAAATCTTTTTCCTGGAGCGAAAGTTATATTTATGTTTTGGAGTTGGCGACTCTTGGTCCATGTTGCCTCGAGGACTTTCGGCATCTTCAAATTCATCACCTTCATCGCCTTCATCAACAGCATCACATTCATCAACTGCATGCTTCTGATCATCCTCTTTAATGTTATCTTCTGACGAGTGTGCTACTTCATTATGCTCCTTAAGATCATTCTCGAACTAAGATATTCCTTGAAATTTCAATGCGTCTTTTTAAAGGTATCCAAATGCGATAATCTGTACAATTCTCTTCATAACCAACAAAAACACCCTTTTTAGACTTCGGATCTAACTTGCGCCGTTTCTTGGCTTCACCCCAATATTTAAGGCTCAAGTTTTTAGCATACATCGTTGACCTAGCTGCTTCTATAATCGTCCGCATGTCTCTTTCAGCACGTCCGTTATGTTCCGGTGTATAAGGAGTAGATCTCTGATGAGTAATTCTTCGCTTCTGCAATATAGCGAACACCTCCTTATTGCAGTATTCAAGGCCATTGTCTGATCTTAACGCCTTCACCCTTTTCTTCGTGTCTACTTCCACTTGAAAAAAAAAATCCTCGCCTGCTAATAAGATACCGTCTCCGAAAAAATCACCCAGAGCTCTTCGCAAGAGAAATGCTAAAATACTTAACACTAAAAAGCAATCGTCCGCAAAGCCATCCACGCCAATCACGGGCAGCGACAACACTGCGCAAAAGACTGGTAAACAATCTAGTGACAATGTTCCTGTCAACTTAATTGATGAATCTATCATAAATGCTGTAAAGCCTTCCACATCGTCAACTACTATCGTTCCTTCTGTCACAATCAAACCGAAGGATCTTGTCATTGTTCCCCCTAAAAAATCAATATTCGTTTCACGGTTTGCTCCGGACACGACGGTCGAGGACATTAATTTTTATATCAAATCGAAATTCAATGCTGACATCGATATCAATTCCTATAAATTTAACTTTTCATATAATCGTTCGAAATCATCATTCAAGATAGTTGTACCTGATGATCATTTTGACACAATAGTCAACAGTAACTTTTGGCCTGCCAAAACATTTGTACGGGAATATACATATAAAGAAAAGCGTAAACTATCTGATGTTGTACGTTTGCCTTCTGCTAACCAACAAAATTCAAAAAACTAAGTTGGGTGTCTCTGTCTATATCATATCAAAACGTTCGGGGATTAAATTCCAAACTATCGACATTATTCTTAAATAGCTACTCATTTAATGATGACATTATAATCTTTACTGAAACTTGGCTATCATCGTCTGTATTGAATTCAGAAATTTTTTGTCCGAATTACAATGTTTTCAGATGTGACCGGATGAATAGGCGTGGTGGAGGTGTTCTGATTGCTGTGTCTTCATCACTCTGTTCCAGTTTGGTTGACACAAGTTTAACCAATGATATCGAATTTATATGTGTTGCTGTTAAATTATTCAATATCACTCTATATATTTCTTGCTCCTACATTCCACCTAATGTATCCGTTCTTCATTATTCTAATCATGTATGCGCCATAAAAAGTATCACCTCTTTATTAAAACGTGATGATGTCGTCTTTATCTTCGCCGATTTCAATTTACCTTCAATCTCATGGATTAGAGCTGAAGATGATATATATATGCTTCCTCTAACTAATGTTACATGGACTAATGAATTACTAAATGAATTATTTGAATTAAATTTGTTTCAACTAAATAACATTAAGAACGTTTTGAACAGAACACTTGATTTGGTTTTTTCTAACGTTACTTCTAATTATTCTGTTAAGCAGTGTCCCCCAATTGTGTACCCAGAGGATAAATTTCATCCAACAGTATCATTGTCATTGGATTTACATACCTGCTCTAAAAAAAAAACTCAACGAAATGTTGTCGCTATAATTTCAAATTAACAAATTATACTAAACTAAATAAGTTACTTTCTAACGTAAATTGGTCATTTATACCTGATGGATCATCAGCAGTTTCGAATACAGATATTGAATCGATGGTTATTATGTTCTATGATAAATTGTTCGATCTTTTTTCTCAAACCGTGCCTTATACCGCTATCTCAAATATGTGTGGACCACCCTGGTCAAACAAAAGACTTAAATATTTAAAAAATAATAAAAACAGACTCTACAAACGCTATGTAAAGTCCAATTCGTCTGCTGACTATATGAATTTTATGAAGGCCCGCACAAGGTATAACTCTTTTAACAAACTTAGTTATACGAACTATATGCAAAAAGTGAAAAATGATATAATAATTAATCCTAAATCCTTTTATGATTTTGTTAATTTAAAAAAGAAATCTAGCTCTTACCCTCCATCAATGAAGTATAATAATAATGAGTCCAGTAACGATAATACAATCTCAAATATGTTTGCCGACTTTTTTCAGTCTGTGTATGTGTCAAAAAATGTGCATAACATTAATTATTATAACTCAGTGTATTCTAATAATATCTATTTTAATCTCCTTAACCGTGACAATGTTCTTAAATGTATGCTAGCATTAGACGATAAACACAATCCTGGCCCTGATGGTGTGCCGAATTGTATATTAAAAAATTGTGCATCACGTTTATATCAACCATTAACTAAACTATTCAATGCCTCCATCAAACAATCCTACTTCCCCAACTTGTGGAAAAAATCCTTTATTATTCCATTATTTAAAGCCGGCTATAAATCCGATATCTCTAATTATCGTGGCATTTTGAAATTAAGTGCAATTCCAAAGCTTTTTGAAAAACTGCTGTCTGATACTCTATCATCTCAATTATCACCTATAGTTTCTGATTATCAGCATGGGTTCCTCAAAAAAAAGATCTACCACAACCAACCTGTTGGAACTTGCTACATTCGTTAATGACGCATTCATTAACGGTGAACAAACCGATGTAATCTACACAGACTTTAGCAAGGTGTTCGATACTGTGAACCACGTAATTCTGTTTAATAAACTAAAACATATCGGCTTTTACGAAGGCAATCTTAAATGGATTTACTCGTATCTTACTGGACGTACCCAACGTGTCTTATTCAATAATGTACTCTCCAAAGAAATTGAAGTTCACTCTGGTGTGCCGCAGGGTAGCCATCTTGGTCCCCTTCTATTTTTACTGTTTATAAACGATCTGCCTAGTGTTATTCTACATTGTCGTGTACTAATGTATGCTGACGATGTTAAACTTATCTATAGTTACAAGTCTGTGCGGAGTCAAGTTTTTATGCAGGATGACATTAACCGGTTCGTTGAGTGGTGTTCTGACAACATAATGTCCTTAAATGTCAAAAAGTGCATATGACCTTCTGTCGTAGGGAGGTGGTAAATACAAACTACATAATTAATAATGTCCCAATTGAAAGGGTATCATCCATTAATGATCTCGGCGTGCTCATGGACAGTAAACTAACTTTTAATGCGCATATTAATATTACATGTAATAAGGCCAACAGAACTTTAGGCTTTATTAAGAGATGGTTGAAGGAGTTTCAGGACCCCTATACAACCAAACTTCTTTTTACCTCTTTAGTAAGGCCTATTTTAGAATACTGCTCTGTAATTTGGGATCCGCAATATGAAGTGTATACCAACCAAATTGAATCTATACAAAAACAGTTTTTACTTTTTTGTCTTCGTGGTCTGCCACGGAGTCCTAACCTTAGGCTGCCCTCATATACAAGTCGTCTTGCTTTGATAAAACTTCCTACCCTCAAAAGCAGAAGGACAATGTTGAACGTGTGTTTTATGCACAATTTGCTTAATAACTGTATTGATTCGGCGTCTTTATTGTCTAGCATTAATATCAATGTACCTCGACGCCCTTCTAGATATTTTCGGTTTCTTTGCATAAATTATTACAAAAATAACTATAGCAATAATAACCCGTTACGACGGTTATGCAAGACCTATAATGACAACTATCATTTAATCGATCTGTGTGAAAATGCTGATATAATTAAAATTAAATTAATAAAATATTTAAAGTCTGTCTAACTTGTACTTTCATCAGCTGAACCATGATTGTGTAGCTGATTAATCATTTCGGTTGCGGTGTCGGTGTCGCGATCTGCAATCTATCGCAGACCTATCCAATCCCGTTTATAGGGTTGGATAGTCGTTCGTTCGATCTGGAATGGCGATGATGATACTGACAAAAAAAAAAAAAAAAAAAAAAAAAATTATAAATTACACAATTTACTTAACCGATCTGAGCCATACATACATATATCTTGCGGGTCTTTTACATATTGAAAAAACTGCTGTTGCAACAAATGTATTGATGCCTGTGACTTCTGCTCATATATGCTTTCTAAAGTTGACCACATAGACGTTGAACTTTCACAGTTTATAATGTGAAGCATAGCTTTTTCACCTATGGATACCACCAAAACCTTTTGCGCTTTAGCATCCAACGTTTTCCACGCTTCTAATTCTTGACCAGCAATGGTCATATACATAAATATGGCAATAGGAACTTATTTTTTAGAGAATTATAAAAGCTTCAGTCTTAACCGAACTTCTCTATCACACAAGCAAGAGACTTCGCCACCTTGTCTCGCGATTCACCCCAGTGAATGACCGTCTTGCCACGATCCGCCTCAAGGCGAAATATTTCTACATTAGTCTAATTTGTGCATATGCCCCGACAGAGGATAAAGATGATGGGACCAAGGAAAGCTTTTATCAGCATCTAGAACAAACATATTACAGCTGCCCTTCCCATGAAATTAAAATTGTTCTAGGTGATTTTAATGCAAAGATTGGGAAGGAGAGCATCTTTGGCCCCACCATCGGTAAATTCAGTCTCCACGATACCACTTCTGATAATGGAGTGAGGCTGATTGTCTTTGCGGGAGCGAGGAACATGGCTGTCACCTGATCGCACCTGATCATGTTGTGATAGATGAACGATACGCTTCTAGTGTTATGGATGTGCGGACGATCGGGAGCGCCAACATTGATTCGGATCATGACCTTGTTGCAGCCAAGGTCCGAACCCGCTTAAGTACCGCCAATACCACGCGTCAAAGTGCGGAAGAAGCTTGCAGTCGAAAAGCTGCGATCACAACAGACAGCTGTTGCCTACTCCACTCGACTTTCTCAGCTACTTGCTGAGAGTCGTCCTTCGGAAGCTGACGTTTCAGCGCAGTGGACACTCCTATCGCACTTGATGCGCACTGCCGCTTTGGAACTGCTCGGATATCAGAGGCCGCCTCGGTGGAACCCTTGGTATGACGCCGCTTTGTGCACAGAAAAATGCAGAAATGCTGCACAGATGTACAAGAAGCTCTAAGATTATGGGGAGAACACTTCTCTAATCTGCTTGTCGGAAACGAAGAAGCAGATGGAGACCTGGACTCCGAACCACCAATCACTGATGATGATGTTATATGTCCACCTCGTGACCAAAGCGAGATAAGAACAGCTATCTCTCAGCTAAAAAATAACAAAGGGGCAGGTCCTTATGGTCTTCCCGCTGAGTTGTTTAAGGCTTGTAGTGATGAGTTGTTGCAAAGCATGCACCAGCTCATCAGCAATATTTGGTTGGAGGAGAGCATGCCCAGTGATTGGAACCTCAGAGCACTGTGTCCGATCCATAAGAAAGGAGACCCAACTGTATGCGCCAACTACCGTGGTATAAGTCTACTGTCGCATACAAAGTATTATATGGCGTAATGACTGAGTCCGTTTACTAACCAACTGATAGGTAACTATTAGTGTAGATTCAGATCTGTCGATCAGATATTCACTTTACGTCAGATCCTGGAAAAAACCCAAGAAAAACAAATCGACACACACCACCTTTTTGTCGACTATAAAGCCGCATTCGACTTCCCGATTCGTACGAAATTCTTTGCCGCCATGTCTGAGTTTGGTATCCCCGCTAAGCTAATAAAACTTAGCAAAATGACTTTGAGTGACACCAGGTCCTCAGTCGAAATAGGAATGGACTTCTCCGAACCTTTCGATACCAAACGAGGTCTCAGACAGGGCGACAGTCTTTCGTGTATCTTTTTCAATATCATCATGGAAAAGGTGCTGCGGAGTGCTGAGGTTAACATAAGTGGCACTATCTTTAACAAAAGCGTCATGATTCTTGCGTTTGCCGACGATATTGATATCATTGCTCGGAAAGCGCGGGATGTTACCTCAGTTTTTGTAAGAATTGAAAAAGAATCGGCGAAGATGGGTCTTGCGGTGAACGAGGACAAAACGAGGTATATGATCTCAATGTCCAGGGATTCGCGACGCCCCGTATCCCTCGCATGTTGTGACCAATATAACTTCGAGGTAGTCAAGGAATTTGTCTACCTAGGTACATGAAGTTTGTGTTTTACGTCTATACCCGTGGTAGAGACGCTTGTAGGGAATTAAGCGTCCCTGCGCCCTCCCCCAGAAGGAGGTCCCAACTTTAGAACTTACATAATAGGCTATGTAGAGTTCAACCCTTGGTGACAGGGTTTTTTGCCATGCACTACCAGCGATTTTACAGCCCCCATAAAGCTCCCACAAGGGGGCTTACCCAAGAGTACGTACTGGAAAGAACCTTAGTTCTTGGGGCTTCAGTACCCCGCGGTACCAAACTTAGTCTTTGGTAGGACTGTCGATCACTTGATCTCCCAACTTCGGACAGCCTATTGCCCATGGGTTGGTATCCCATTGGTGTTATGTTTGCTAAAAGGTAGTTATTGATCCCTAGGAATTTATCCAGGGGGTCTTATATAAATTGCTTTTTGCATATTTGTTTTGGCCCCGTGATCCTTGGACGAAGCATCTATGCCGGTACTTCCTTTCAGGGAGGGGCCCATCTACCTAGGTACAGCCGTAAATATCTCCAATAACGTCAGCATGGAGAGAAAAGGAGAAAGGTCTTTGGTCCTGTTCGCGTTGGCGATGAGTTCCGAACCAGAACGAATCTTGAGCTGTATGAGCTTTACGCCGACATTAACATAGTTCGTTGCATCAAAATTCAACGTTTGCGATGGGTCGGTCATCTCAGCCGAATGGACGAAAGAGCTTCAGCTAGGATGGTTTTCGAAAGGGAACCAGATGAACGTCGCGCAAGAGGCAAGCCGAAACTCCGGTGGAGGGACCAAGTGTTTGACGCCCTGCAAACTTTTGGTGTACAAAACTGGAGAAGGCGCGCCAACGATCGAAACGCGTGGCGTTCTCTTCTGCAATAGACCAAAGACCTACCGTCTTTTTCCGAAAATAAGACACTATCTTATTATTTTTTAAGTCCCAAATACGCGCTAGGGCTTAATTTTATCTTCTTCTGGAACATCGTCATAAAATAAATTATGAATTATATTTTGATTTTTTAACAAATTTATTTTCTGTTGAACCATTGGTTCAAATCCCTCATGTCTTTTTATCTATGATTTATTTTCGGAAGATGTCTTATTTTAAAAAAAGTTTCAAAAATTGCAATAGGGCTTATTTGAGGAGAATGACGGTACATAGATTGTAATCGGCCAGCCGTGATGATGACGGACAGACGGACATGGTTAAATCGATTCAGATTTTGATTCTGAATCGATCGGAATAATTGAAAACGGGTGGCATTTGCCGTTTAGGAGTTACAAACATCCGGACAAACTTATATAGTGTATATGAATTGTGAATAAACGGTTGAAGAGAACCAATGTGTTTCATTCTTAATAATTCTTGGTTCTAACATTGGTTATGGGCCCAGCTCTCTAGCGTAAATAGTAATTCGTATATTTTTCGTTTTATTGAAAATAAAATAATTAAAATATAATGGCTAACTTGGTGATGCAAATTGAAAAATTATGTAAAAAAAAAAAAAATTAATATTTATTATTTTATTTAACAAACACAAAAAGGTTTTCACAGGATGAGATGTTTTTGACTAATAACGAAAAAATTTTGTCAATCCAGTAACTTAAAAAACAAATGTATTCTAAATAATACAATAAACAGAAACTAAAGTATTTAATACAAATACAAATACAAATACAAAATAACAACACCCCCTCTCAATTAGACAATTTTAGTAAATTTCTAATTGATATAAATGTAGGTTTATCAAGGGCTTTTGTAAAAATATCTGCAATTTTTTTTTAGTATCTATTTTAACTATTTTTTTTTGGAAATATGATCTCTTATAAAATGATGTTTAATATCGATATGCTTGGCTCTTTTGCACTCATTATTTTTTGCCATAGCTATACAACCAGCATTGTCTTCAAATAACAAAAAAGGTTTTTCTTGTACGCCTCCCATATCAACTAAGATCCCATTTAGCCAAATTCCTTCAGAAACAGCATGACTTAGTGCTTCATACTCTGCTTCACAAGAAGATGTAGCTACATTTGATTGTTTTCTGCTACTTCATAATACAGGACATCCAAACATAAAATATGAAACCACTTGTGGATTTACGATCTTCAATATTAGATGCCCAATCAGCATCTACATAGCCAACTAAGACGTTCTCTTAGGTTTTTGTAGGCTTTTCGAATTTATTCATTTGTTCCTTTAATATATTTAAAACTCTTTTTAATGTTATCCAATGAGAATTATCATAGTTTTCTTGGAAGCGTCCCATATATTCAACCGCATAACATATGTGTGGTCGAACACAGAGCATCAAATATATTAAACTCCCAAGCAATTCACGATATGGATGTGAAGACGATTTTTCTTTGCTAACCCTCAACTGAAAGAAGTCCTTTTTCCAAAGGAGTATCACAAGCATTGCATTCCTCCATTCCAAACTTTTTCAATATTTTTTCTATATTAGCAGTCTGACTAAGTGAGAGAACTCCTTTTTCATACGTTATTTTCATTCCAAGGTAATGTGATAAAGGTCCACAGTCAGACATTTCAAAGTTTAAAAATAATTGTGATTTAACTTCCTCAATCACTTTAATATTTTTTCCCACTAAGAGAACATCATCAACATAAATTATTAATAACAAAATATTCTTTCCAACACCTTTTACATATAAACAATTATCATGGGCTGATCTTCGAAATCCCAAGCTTATTAAAGATGAGTTAAATTTATCATTCCAACAACGACGACTTTGTTTTAATCCATATAATGATTTTATAAGCTTTAGAGCCATATTTGGTTTCGTGTGATTGCCTTCCGGTACTTCCATAAATATTTCTTCTTTAAGTTCACCATAAAGAAAAGCTGTTTTTACATCCATTTGATCAAAAATTAAGCCTTTTGCAACTCCAACCACAAGAGCAGTCCTAATTGTACTTAGCTTTGCTACAGGAGAATAAGTATCTTCATAATCATTTCCATATCTTTGTAAGAAGCCTTTTGCTACAAGTCTTGCTTTATATCGAACAGGATTACCATTTGCGTTGTTTTTTATTACAAATACCCACTTCAACTTTAGTATCTTCTTATTTTCCGGTTTTGGAACCACTTCCCATACCTTGTTTTTTATCGTGGAGTCCATTTCACTTGTAACAGCTTTTAACCAATCATCACGGTTTCTTAAACTATAAATTTCTTCAAACTTTGTTGGTAATTCAGTACCAAATGCTTCAAATAATGAAACATATAAATCTGAAAATTTAGGATTTGGTTTTTTCTGTCGATCACTCTTTTGTATTGTAGTTTGAATTTGTTTAGACAAAATTTTCTACGTCTCCCTCTTGCTTGTTTCGGTATATAATAGGTACATCGTGTTTTAAATTTGTTTCTTTTTTAAACGGAAAATCATATTCATTGAATATATAGTCACGAGCAAGAATTATTTTACGATTTTCACGATGCCACAATCTGTAACCATTAGGGCAATATCCAACCATGACATACTGCAGACTTTTAGGATCTAATTTTTTACGTTTCTGATTAGGTACCAATGCATATACAGAGCAACCAAAAATTCTTAAATTTGATACATTTGGTTTTGAACCGTACCATAATTCAGCAGGTGTGCAACTAACAGACTTCGATTGGACTCCAATTAAAATATATGCTCCTACACGAATTGCCTCACACCATAAAAATTTAGGAACCCCTCCTTCAAATAATAATGCACGAGCTTTTTCAACAACAGTTCTATTGAAACGTTTAGCAACTCCATTTTACTGAGGACTATATGCCATTGCTTCGGTAATTTGAATTCCCTTATTTTTGCAATAAGCCAAATTTTCAGACGACTTATATTCTCGCCCTTGGTTAACCGTTAATTTTGAAATTCTTTGACAAAATTTTCTAGTTGCTATTGCTTCAAATTCTTTCAAATAATCAAATGTTTCAAATTTGTTTTTCATTAAATAGACATGGGCAAAATGAGTATAATCGTCAATAAAACGAATAAAGTATTTGGATCCATCATACGCCACCGGACTTAACATCAGAATGAAGGTGCTCAATTGGTTTATTAGCTCGTGATCTAGTATTATTAAAATATTCTGCTGTGTTTACTCTCAACACACACTTAACAAAAAGAATTTGGTATAACATTCGCGATGCCAGACACCATATCGTGTTTAATTAATTCATTATGGTTCATTGTGTGACCTAATCGTTTATGCCAAAGCTCACCTGTTTGTTCTTTAGTTAAGTTTGCTGAATGTTTCAGTACTTCAAGTTTAACTTCAAAGAAATTATCAACTCTTTTAGCTGCTTCAATGATTTGACCATTCTTTTGAATAATTGCTTGTGATTTTTGAAATTCTACTTTAATACCAGTTTCAACTATTTTACTCACAGAAAGTAAATTTTCCCGAAAACTGGGGCTGTACAGAACATTTTTAAGTGTATATTCACTTCATAACTTGTTACGCATTAAATTTGTCCAATTTTGGTTACAATAATGTTTTCACCATTTTTCGCTATGCAGATATGTTTTGGTTCAGCTAAATTTTTTATATTATAAAATAAGGGAGAATCATTTACAAAATGATCAGTTGCTCCTGAATCTAGAGCAAACAACACTTTATTATTGTTACATTTCGCTGAACATATTGAGTTTGAATCTGCCATAAAGCTTATACTTGCAGCAT
Source organism: Crataerina pallida (assembly GCA_949710015.1). NCBI lineage: Eukaryota > Metazoa > Arthropoda > Insecta > Diptera > Hippoboscidae > Crataerina > Crataerina pallida. The sequence goes on from OX453290.1 coordinate 15,146,186, forward strand.
TAGCTCTTTTTACCTCTTTGACTCGACATTCAGCGTTTTTATGTCCATATGTACCACATTTATGGCATTTGCCATTAAAACGATTTAATTTCTTTCTTGAATTGAAAGCAGCATTTTTCTCAAAAGAATTTTCGCTGTTTCGCTGTTTCTTTTTGGCCTCTTCAGCTAGCAATCGTACTTTTACCAGCGATAAAGTTAAATTTTCTACCGGTAAATTTTCCAGAGCAGTAACTACCGCATCGTATGACTCTGGAAGTGTTAAGAAAAGTTGAGAAATTATGTCTGCTTCTTTTGGTTTGGCTCCAGCCAAACTGCCTAATTAATCCGTCAAACTTGAGTAAATGTGCAGTTAAATCTTCTTCTTCGCGTAAGCGTAATACTGCCAACTCTTTCCTAATTAGTGTTTGAATTTGCGCTGACTTTCGGTCAAATGATACCGACAACATCTCCCACATTTCTTTTGCTGACCGAGCATCTCTTATGTATTCAATCTAATCATCATGAATATAAGATGTGATGATGTCTTGAGCTTTTACATCTATCTTCTTAAATTCTGACAACTGTGTTTCCTCTTGTGGTGCTGACATATCAACAGCTTTTAAACACCCACACGCATTGAGATGCTTTTCTACACGAAATTTCCATATTTGAAAATTTGACCCAGCAAACTGCATAATTCCCGTTTCCGTATCCATTTTGTTATCGCCCATAACTTCTTATTTGATAATGAATAAATAGCGAGAATTATAAATTAATATTTATTATTTTATTTAACAAACACAAAAAGGTTTTCACAGGATGAGATGTTTTTGACTAGTAACGAAAAAATGTTGTCAAGGCAGTAACTTAAAAAACAAATGTATTCTAAATAATACAATAAATAGAAACTAAGTATTAGTATTAGTATTAGTGGCCACTTTTCATTTATTTTACTGGATTGTTAAGTAGGTAAGTGCCAGTAGTAAGTTTAACATTTTTTTAATTAGTTAGTAAGTTTAAACATCCGGACAAACTTATATATTGTATATGATTTGTGAATAAACGGTTGAAGAGAACCAATGTATTTCATTCTTAATAATTCTTGGTTCTAACATTGGTTCTCTCTCCAGCGTAAATAGTAATTCGTATATTTTTCGTTTTATTGAAAATAAAATAATTAAAATATAATGGCTAACCCGGTGATGCAAATTGAAAAATTATGTAGGGAGAATTATGCATCTTGGTCTGTCCAGATGCGGTGCCTGTTGATTACGCTAGACTATTGTCATATTATTGAAGATTTTAAAGAAGATGGAGATGCTGTATGGAAGTTATTAGACAGTAAGGCTTTGGCTACAATAACGTTAGGCGTCAAAACACCAGAATTACTACATATCAAGGATTGTAAGTCAGCCAAGCGTGCCTGGGATACATGGTATTTATCAAGCCAAATGCCCTACCCGGAAAGTAAATCTAATCAAAAGATTAGTGCGATTCCAGTTTGTTCAATCAGAAAAATATGCTGGTCAACTAAACAATTTTTGTTCTATAGCAGCAGATTTAAAGGAAGTCGATGTAAACGTACCGGAAGATTTACTTAGGATTTTTTTATCGTGTAGCTTACCTAATAAATTAGAAAATTTTGTGATTGCGATGGAATGTCGGGACGTCCTTCCAAGTTTGGAGCAACTGAAAATAAAAATTTTGGAAAAGTAGTTTAACAAGTATGACTCTTCTAGAGCAAGTCTTCGTGATGAAAAATGATTCAAAAAGGCTTCAAAGTTCTAAATCAATAAATGAAAATCCAGTAAGTAAACGTAATATTAAATGTTATGCTTGTGAGAAGAGAGGGCACGTCCGCGCACAGTGCAAGAATTCACACATTCAAAATAAAAGTCCATCCTCTGCGTTGGGTTCTAACGCAGATAATTTTGATAATCGTGAATGGCTGTTGGACAGTAATGCATCGTCACACATGTGTTGTGACAAGAATTTGTTTATATATATTAAAGAACAACAACAGGTTATGCTTGCCTCGGGCGATTGGGGCCCTGAAACGGAGTACCGGCATAGGTGCCTCGTCCAAGGATTACGGGGCAAGAATAAAACAATGCTAATAGCAATAATTATATTAGATCGCTGGATAATCCCAAACATATTAGCACATAATTATGGGCCACCAACCCATGATGAATAGTGCGCCTCGAATTGGAGAACCATATGGAGGTCCCACCAAAAACAATAGCGTTTGATTCCGCAGGTAGCTGGAAGCCCAAGAATCACGACGTTGTTCTTGCCAGTTCATGGGATGGCCCGCTTGTGGGAGTATCGCGGGGGTTATAATTAGTAGTTGGAGAGTGGAACACCCTTGACAAAGAAGATAAGTCGGCCTATTGATTGTATTTTAGTAGTTGGAACCTAAAGGGCCGCCGGGGACCCTTAAAAAACCCCATATATGTCAAATTAAATCTTATCGATAGGAGTTGACTGTAAACTTTACAATGATGCCTCGAGTGATATTGTAATAACGAAAGGTATTGGAAATATAATTGTCAAATCAGGACAAGCAACCATTACACTACACAACGTTTCTTGTATCCCTGAATTAAAATCAAATTTTTTATTCTGTACTATTTGTTGACAATAAGGCATTTGTAAAGCACAGAAGTTAAGTTATTTTTGTAGCCTATCTATATATGTAGCCTAGGTATATTGTGAGGAGGAAATTTTATGGGAAACAATTGCCATCACACGTCCCACTATACGTCCCATTAATATTTTTACGATCTATATTTGATATTTGCATATATTTACTGCGCAATACACAACAATGAATTTGAATATTTTCTTTCTCGCAATGAAGATATATATATATATTGTACTACTATATTAAGTATTTCTTTTCTTTTTCCTAACAATGAAGATTATGTAGTTTTCTAGTTTAATTTAATATTTGAAGTAAATAGGAACATGAAACTACCCTGTACTAATTATAAGTCATATGTAATTATCCCAGCCGTAATATAAGTAACCCTGGATTAGTTATAGAAATCATATATAACAAAGATCAGCTGTAACTGGTGCAAACTCTCGCCAAAGCTCTCATTAGCATGCAAAAGCTCAGTGGCCTATAAAAAGGCGATCAACGCATAGTAAATCAGCTAGTTTTAGGCTAGCTAGGTAGGTACGTCCTATAGGGACTTAGGTGCGAGAGTTGATTCCTCTGCTGAATCCTCTTGACATAATTTTTGGCTGTTTTTCTTTTTCTAGATTAGGCAAGCGTAGATTATATTGGATAACATATACATGAGAGTTGATTCGTCCTCTCTATCTTAGTTAATATTTTGTTAAAAAGCATGGGGGAGAGTTGATTCGTCTTCTCCAATGTAGTTTTTCTACAAAGGCAATATAAGCATATGTAACAAATCATTGCACCCATTAGCCAAGTCATAGGAAACAAAGCTAAGAACCACAGATAAATACTCTTTGCACGAATTACAACTAAGCTTTGCATAGACATAGAAATTAAATCACCGCACCCGTTAGCCAAGACATAGGTAAACAAATCTAGGAAATACCCATAAAAAAAAAGTTCTTTGCACCCATTGCAATCACCTAAGACATAGATAATAAGTTAAGGCATAGGTAATAGACTAAGCCATAGATATTTTTTGCACCTAACATTGTACACAAGCATAAGCTAGCGTCGAAACTCTTTGCTATGTACAAATACTTAAAAGAAATATTGGTAAAATAAAATTGTCATCTTTATTTAATAAACATTTCTTTGAATTGAACTTTGGCTGGCCCTGGGTTTACCCCAGCATCCTTCAGACTTCTTTACAATATTCAAAGTTCATTTAAACTCGAATAATGAGTGCGCTATGTTAAGCAATGAAGATTCACAAACAGTCTTATGGCACAAAGCGTTTGTGCATTTAAATTTTCATGATATAAAAAAAATGATGAAAAATTCTATGGTTCGTGGTTTACAAATAGATTCCAAAGAATGTAATTGCATAACGTGTGCTACTTGTAAAATAACAAATAAATCATTTATGTCATATAACAAAGTATTTACATCAAATCCATTGGAAGTGAATCACATTGACTTATTGGTCCAATGCGAATTCAATCACCACATGATTCAAAGTATTTCATTACGTTTATAGATGATTATACAAGATATACAACCGCGTATTTTTTTAAAAACAAATCTGAATCATTAGATGCATTTGTAAATTTTGTTTCTATGATGAAAAAACAAACCGGTTTCGAAAAAATTAGGAGCGATAACGGTTGCGAATATATCAACAGTAATTTTGAAAAAATTTTAAAACCAAAGGGAATATTATTACATCAAACGACAAACTCTTACACACCTCAGCAGAACGGCATTGTTGAGAGGGCTAATAGGACTTTAATAGAAATGGCCCGTTGTATGATAGAAGAGTCGAAAGTTTCTAAATGGTTGTGGACACTGCTGTATATATCAGAAATAGGTCGCCTATGAAAAGTTATTTAGAAAGAAACAGTCAGTAGGTCAAAAAATCATTTCGATGCAATGCAGTTGTACTAGATATGAAACTAATTAAATTTTCTTCGTCAAATTTTTTCGAAAAATATTAAGAAGTGCAATTTTTTGCTATATAAAGACTTTCATTATAATAGGACCTTATATGGGGAAGGATTCTAAAAATGGTCCAATCCGGTCCATTTTCAATAGAGTTTCCTTTTGGGCTAATACGTGTCCTTGTACTTAATTTCTGTAGCTTGCGCACAAATTTACATGGATAGATAGATATACATAGATTTATAAAAATATAAAAAAAATTCTGAATCTATCGGTGCAATTTAAGGTGGGCCTGGCATTTGAAGGGTTAAAAACATCCGCAAAAACTTATATATCTTTTGCTACAAGTGATGCAGGGTAAAAAATTTTTTATGATTGTACATGAAAGACTACCATTTTCACTTGTTTTCACACATTTCACCAATATTCTTGAATACTTATACAATAGCTTACCTAAGACCAATTTTTACACCGTGCACTCTGTGACAAAGGCTTTATTAAGTTTGTACGGATGTTTGTAAATCCTAAATGGCTAAAAATAGACCCACCTTTTATTATATTTATTTATATATACATGATCGGTATAATAAAATCTATTTAGTACAAGGCAAAAATAATTCTTAATATATTTGAACTTTTTAACTGTACCAAATTTGGACACGATTGAACCATTTATACATCTTTATGTAATGTAAAACAAAGTAACTTGTATAAATTAAACAAAATTATTTTTGTTTTTTAAAAAAATTAAGTTGCTGAAAAGCAACGTCTGCTTTATTGAAATTCCGTATAAAAACTGAACTTGCTACATTCTAAGACTAATCCTATTTATACCAACGAATCACAGATTATGCTGACGGGTCAGCTCATGCATATGCTTGTAATGTGATTCGTTGTGTGAACGCTTACATTATATTAAAATAAAAATTGGGACAACTTAACATAATATAAACAGTATTATAGTTTATGTAAGTGGTTTCTTGCATTGATCTTTCTAATGTTGTTTGGTGGTGTCAGATTTTACTGAGCACTTGAAGAATAATGTTCTGTAACATAAGCATTTCTCATGAAATGCTTTTGTAATAAAAAGGGTAATTTATGAGAATTAGAATTAGAGGGCGATACGATATTTGTGGCATTAACTCCTCCCTCGTTAAACTTCAAACGTCCCCGTTTGAACGTCTTAAAATTTCTTCAGCGCTGGAGATGCTTAATGGTTCTTGAATTACTATATTAGAGTTATTCGGATGGCAGAATTTTTTTGATAGGTATTTGGACATAAACCAAGCCACTACCACGATAATCAATACGGCTGCTATAGTGGCTGTAGTAACTATATTTTGTTTTTTTATTAAATCAATTCTTTTTGTATTATTAGTGTTTAATTCATTTATCATCCCCAGAGATAAAACTTCGTTAATTCCATCTTTATTGGAAGGTTTATGAAGAATTGAGGGCAACGGATAACTGTTTGACATATGAGCGGACTTAAAAAATTTCTCATCTATTTTAATTGAAATATTATGATGCCTTATTAAATATGTTCCATTAAGATCAATGCAATCATTATTGACATAAATTTTTCCTTTATAATTGTTTACAAATATTACATCATCATATATATATATATCAGATATATGTTGTGTATTGGTGTTTTCACAAAAATGTGTTTTACTACTTAATAAAGGCGGTATACACGTTGTACTTACTTATGTCTATTATATTTTTTTCATTACATATAGTGAAATTATTATATTTTTTGCATTCTTTTAAAATTCCATATGTTTTATCCTTATTTTTTAATACATTTTCATACTCAATTTTTAAAATACTAATTTTGCTTTTGTATAATTTTCTGTATCAATTGTTGGTATTGATAAAATGTAAATTATTTCGTCATTATTAAAAGCGATTTTTGTTTCAGCAAACTCTAGCATTTCGTCTATATTTAGATATGGTATATTTTCTTTTTCTAACATTTTTTCAATTATGTTTATTTCTACTTGGTTTAATAAAAATGAATTAGCAATGTTCGCTTTTGACCATTGAACCGCATGTTCAATGTTGCTTAATTCTCTATTCAGAACTTCTAGTTTGAATTTCAGTGTCATTGCTAGTTCATTCCTTACAGTTTGATTATTTAAAAATATTTTTAACATATTATTAGTTATTTTGCTTAGTTCATTTATTTTTTCTCAGTAAATTTATTAATTATAAATTAATTATTGTTGCTTTCTAAGACATTATTGACTTTATTTGTTAAAATTTCGTAATCATATTTGTCTGGAGTTCCTGCTATCCATTTCCAAGCAGAACCCAGAAAATCTAATGATCTTTTTTGTTTACTTCTATTTATTCTATGCATAATGTTTTTAGCTTCATTTAAATGGTTTACTAAAATGGGTATATAGGGATTGGTTTTGGGAATATTTTCTATAATATCCTTTTCGATTGTTATTACAATATCTGTAGTGTATCATATTTCTTCTATTTATTTATTTATGATTTTTTATAATCCTTAAACTAATTGTTAGGTGGAAACTCCAATTTAAATAGAATGAATTGGGTTTTTCTTTTTGTTTTTTTTTTTATCTATCTCTATTCGCATATACACACTTTACCTTTTTTGAACTTTCTTTTTACTTACATCTTGAAATTACTTTATTTGTTGAAATAATAAAACTAAATTATAAAACGAAGATTTAACAAGTTTCTTTCATGGTTATGGGATCAGATCACGCGGTTTGTTAAATTGAGTAAGTTTTTTTTACATTCGTTCCGTATATTAATATGGCTGGTGCAGTGGCTGGTATTGAAAAGTTGGACGGCGACAATTATGCCACATGGGCAGTACAAATGCAAAGTGTGCTGATCACTTTGGACCTATGGAGTGCTGTTGAAGTTAAGTGCGCAGCGGATGCGACAACAGAGGAAAAAACGCAGTGGACCAATTTAGACAAAAAGGCTAAGGCGACAATTATCCTCTCGGTCAAGCCCAGTGAAATTGTTCACATTAAGAACTGTGCAATAGCCAAATCGGTTTGGGAGGTATTGTTAAACCTATATAATAGGGATGCACCTGCACGGAAGATGCACTTATTAAAAAAACTGGTTCCTTTTAAATTGAGAAAATCGGAAAGGTTTGCAGTGCAGTTAAACGAGTTTTGCACAACCTTGGATGAATTAAATCAAATAGATTTGAAAATTCCGGAAGAGCTCATAACGATGTTACTATTATGTAGCTTACCGGAGGAGCTAAAAAGTTTTGCTATAGCAATAGAGAGTAGGGATCAACTCCCAACTCTAGAGAACCTGAAAGCAAAAATTTTAGAAGAAGAGCTACGACAAGGAGAAAGAGATGTAAGTGTACAACCTGAAGGTGTTTTTGCGGTAAAATCGAAATGGCAAACTAAGGCGGAAGGGCCAAATAAAAGGTTTTATAGATATCAAAAAGGTCAAAAGAAAGTGAAATGTTATAAATGTGGGAAAGTTGGCCACATAAAAGCAAATTGTAAAGAATCTTGCAATTCTATGTCAGAAGCTGCTTTGAGCATGTTAAATACCAATGGTAGAAGAGATGGTATATGGCTGCTAGATAGTGGAGCATCATCTCACATGTGTAACAACTCAGAATTATTTGTCAGTCTCCAAAATAAAAGCAAAAGTATACTGCTTGCATCTGGTGAAATTATAATGGCCGAAGGTATTGGTACAGTTAAAATAAAATCCGAATTTTGTGACTTAATACTGAATGATGTATGGTATGTACCCAAGTTACATACAAATTTTATATCCGTGTCAAAAACGATAAAAAATGGACATCGTGTTGAATTCTTTAATAACAAGGCTGTCGTCAAGCGAGAAAATAGTCAAACCATTTTTACTGCTAAAATGTGTCATGAAGTTTTTTGTGTTAACCTAAAATATGAAGAGCAGATAAATAATGTATCAGAAAAATCAATAAAAGAGTTCAAAATTTGGCATGAAAGATTTGGCCATTTAAACATTCATGATTTATGTTCATTATCAACGAAACATATGGTTCGGGGTTTACAACTTAATACACCAACAAATTTTGAATGTATCACATGCGCTGAGTGTAAGATTAATCGAAAACATTTTGGAAGTTTTGGTCAAGTATATACAGATGGTGTTTTACAATTAGTTCATACAGACATTTGCGGTCCAATGCGTGTTACGTCACAAGGGGGCGCTGTATATTTAATAACATTTATTGATGATTACTCTCGAATGATTGATGTTTACTTTTTAAAACATAAATCCGATGCTTTGACTATGTTTAAAACTTATTTAGCTAAAGTAGAAAAACAAACTGGTTGTAAACTAAAATCAATAAGAAGTGATAATGGTCTGGAATATAAAAATACTGAATTTTCGAAATTTTTGGCTGAAAAAGGCATAATACATGAAACAACAGTACCATATACGCCGCAACAAAATGGAATTGCGGAGAGAGCCAACCGCACTCTTATTGAAATGGCGCGATGTATGCTGGTTAGTTCCAAATTACCTCAATTTTTATGGGCAGAAGCCGTCAATACAGCAACTTACATAAGGAACCGATCACCCACAAAAGTGCTGAATGGGAAAACACTATACGAGATTTGGTACGGCCGAAAACCCTCAGTACGTCACTTTAGAACATTTGGGTGTGAAGCTGTAGTTTTAGAGAAGGGCCGAAGCCAAAGCAAATTCAAGCCAAGAGGTAGGAAACTCATATTCGTGGGGTATGAAAATTATCCAAAAGGGTATAGGTTGTACGACAACTCTACTAAACGACGTATTAAGGCTATTGATGTGATCTTCTTTGAGAGCCCCATATGCCAGAAGATTGAGAGTAAAGAGGAGAGACAATTCTACATATTCAAAAATGATGGTGATATGCAGAAAACGTTCGATAAAGTTGAAAAAAATGATGCAGCCGTTGATGATGGAGATAATAATGATGATAATGAAATAAGTGATAACAATGAAACGTCAGAAGAAGAACCGGAAGTATGTCCGTCCGGAAAACGAAAAACGGGTAGGCCTAAGATTATACGTACCGGCAACAAAGGAAGACCTAAGAAGGTGTGGATCATGGAAGGCAGAGCTGAAATGCTTAATAATTTGGTAGAAAATCCGGTGACTATTAAAGAAGCTCTAGAATCTGAAAATGGTGAAAAATGGAAAATGGCTATGCAGGCGGAGTACAGTAGTTTAATCAAAAATCAAACTTGGGATCTGGTGAAGAAACCTGTTGACAAAAACGTTATAGGGTGTAAGTGGGTTTTTACGATCAAACGTAAAGCAGACGGATCCATTGAAAAATATAAAGCCCGATTAGTCGCCCTTGGCTGCAAGCAGCAGTATGAAATTGGTTATAGAGGAACATTTGCGCCAGTTGTAAGGCACACCACAATTCGTATTCTGTTAGCTTTAGCAGCAAGATATAATTTATTAGTTCGGCATATAGATATTGCAGCTGCCTACTTAAATGGAACACTGAATGAGGAAGTTTATATGGTACAACCGCCAATGTTCGAGGATAGCCAATATCCAGATAAAGTTTGTAAATTAAAACGTTCACTCTACGGACTCAAACAAGCTGGTCGTGAGTGGAACCGAAAGATCACTGATATATTACTAACGATGAAGTTTCAACAATGTAAAGCTGACAATTGCGTTTTTATTAAGCAAAATGGTAATAATATAAGCATTATCGCCGTTTATGTGGATGATATTATGTGGCATGCTCAACCACCAATGAAATGATGAGGATAGTGTCTGCACTAAATTAATATGTCGTTGCCGTAGATCGTGGTGCTATTTCCTTTTATCTCGGTATGGAAGTTGAGCGTGATATTTTTAGTAGTATTCATCAAATGAAATATACTGAACGATTGTTAAAAGAATGGAATATGTTTAATTGCAAACCGGCGAATACTCCAATTGCTTGTGGAACTATTTTGAAAAAATGTGAGGAGAAAGCATGTACACAAAATGTTGATGTGAGAGAATACCAATCGCTAGTCGGTGGGCTGATGTATCTAGCCGTTATCAGTAGACCCGATATCGCATTTACTGTCTCTAAGTTGGCACAATTCAATTCTCATCCTCACCAGGAGCACTTTATTGCAGCTAAATACGTACTTCGATACTTGAAAAATACGATGAAAGGTACTATAATATATAAATCTAATTGTGAAAGTTTTTTATGTTATACAGACTCTGATTGGGCATGCGATTCGAATGATTGGAAATCTCAGAGTGGTTATGTTCTATTCTTGGGCGACGGTCCCGTAGCGTGGGAGTCGAAGAAACAACATATTGTCTCCTTGAGTTCTATGGAAGCAGAATACGTTGCTTTAGGACAGGGGGCAAAAGGGGTTGCATTTGTTGAAACGAAATGTTGCATTGCTAAACGAAATGGGTTTTCACAAATATCTTAATAATGCTACAACTATGTATTGTGACAACCAAAGTGCCCAATTTTTGGTTAAAAATCCGAGCGTGCAAAAACGAAGTAAGCACATTGATATACGTTTCCATCATATAAGAGAGAAGTATATTAAGGGTGAAATAGACGTCAAATACGTACCAACATCTGAGAATGCTGCGGACATTTTAACAAAGGCACAGGCGAAACAAACTCATGCAAAAGGTTGTGAACTGTTGAATCTGAAGTGGGATTTAAATTGAATTTGAGGCGGAGCTGTTAGGTGGCAACTCCAATTTAAATAGAATGAATTGGGTTTTTCTTTTTGTTTTTTTTTAACTATCTGTATTCGCATATACACACTTTACCTTTTTTGAACTTTCTTTTTACTTACATCTTGAAATTACTTTATTTGTTGAAATAATAAAACTAAATTATAAAACGAACGATTTAACAAGTTTCTTTCACTAATAATATATTTGTTTATTAATTTCTTTTTACTTGTTCATTTAGTGCAATTTATTTCCTAAGGTATGATGGATAAGGAATGGGAATGGGATAGGATATTATTTCCTGATGAGTCCTTTGTAAATTATTGTTCCTGATTCTGTAGTCACTGTACTGTTTTTATTTTCTTTAACTATTTCTGGTTTATATCTGGGTGATAATTTGTTGCCTATTCTTTTGTTTGTTTTTACGTAAATAGTTTCACCTACTTTATAATTTCTACATTGTTCTCTATTTTTATTGTGATATTTAAGATCAGCGTTCTGTTTTTCCTGAAATCTACCCTTATTTTCTTCTCTTTCTAAATTAATTTCATAAGGGTTTGGTGCTACTCTACGGCCAAAAAATAATTCAACTGGTTTACGGTTTGTTGTGGAATGCACACTATAGTTATATCTGATTACCGTTTTGTCTAAAAGGTCTTCAAATGAGGTATGTAACTTTTCCGCCTTAACACAACGCATAATTTCTGACAGGGTAGAGTGAAATCTTTCTATCTATCCATTTACTGTACTCGTATAAGGTGGTGCTTTAAATATTTCGATTTCCAATTGATCTTCTAATAGGTGTAATATTGATGCGGAATTTAAAAGATTTTTCATTATCAATTACAATTTTTTTAGGCATGCCAAAAGCCATTAAAACGTCCATGAGTGGTTTCTTTATATCCTGTGTAGCTCTAGATTTTAATATTTTTACTTGTACGTACTTTGAAAATTTGTCAATTGCTATCAATAGAACATGATTATCTGTATAGTATAAATCAATATGAACTATGTGTCCTGGATATTGTGGAATTGGTGTTTCCTGAATTTTTGGTTTCACCGGATGCCTTTCATATTTTTGCTCCTTACAAATTTTACATTGTTTCACAATTTTATTAACTTTTTCCTGCATTTTTGGGAAATAGACTCTTTCCAATAATTGTTTTTTGTTTTCTTTACTATTTCTATGTGCTCGTCTATGTTCTGTTATAATTTCGTTCTCTTGTACTGTTTCGTCAGTAATGTCCCTAACTATGTTTCTGGTAAAGCGGACTTTGTAGCTTGCAAAATGCGATCCATAAAACTCTTGTATCATTCCTAAAATACTTTCTTCAGTGTTCAAGCCATTGGTTATAGATGGATTTAAATATCTTTTTAGTAGATCAGTTAACTTTTGTTGATCATAAGAAGGTTCTACTATTGTATGTCTATGATATGTGGGAAATATTATTTCAAATTAATATGAGGATACGTCTCCTATTTTGAGGAAAATCTGATTTTTAAACACATTAATTGGTTTGTCAGCTATTTGTATTAACAATGGCAAAGTGCTTTCATCACTATGTACGGTTGAGGTAAGTGTATTTATGTGATTTCCCGATGGTACTCTAGACAATGTATCAGCCACAACATTTGACTTTCCGGGTTTGTAAATTAATTCATAATTGTATTCTTCTAAGATGGCTTTCCATCTTTTTAATTTCATGTTACAATTTTTATTACTGAGTGCATATGTAAGTGGTTGATGATCAGTGAATATTTTTACTTTTGCTGTTCCATATAGATAATTTCTAAGCTTGTTTAATGACCAAATTATTGCTAACATTTCTTTTTCATTTGTAGCAAAATGCTCTTCATTTTTTCTTAAAGTTCTAGAAATGAAGGTTGTTGGTCTATCGTCTTGTGCTAGAACTGCACCTATTGCATGGTTTGATGCATCTGTGGTAAGTTGAAATTCTTTATTGTAATCTGGATAGGCTAAGATTACATCTTCTGTAGCTAACGTATTTTTTAGTTTATTAAAGGATTCTACTGCATGTTCATTTAGTGTTATTTCTATTTTAGACGACGCGTTCTTTGATATTTTGCCTTTATCTCCTCTCAAAATGGTAGTTAAAGGTTTGCCTTGAATAGTTTGGTTTTGAATAGTCTTTTATAAATCTTCTATAATAACACGTTAATCCAAGGAATGAGCACAATTCTTTTAGGGTTTTTGGTATTGGAAAATTGGCTATTGTCTCTACTTTCTTGCGGTTGGATTTTATACCATTTCCAGATATTATGAATCCGAGATATTCAACTTCGGACTTGAAAAATTCGCATTTATCTATTTGTAATTTCATATTTGCTTCTTCCAAAGTAGAAAATATTTTTTTCAAATCATTATAATGATTTGTTTCTTCTTTGCTAAATACAATTATGTCGTCAATGTAAACGAAACATCTTATGCCAATATGATCTCTTAGCATATCGTCCAATGCTCTTTGATATATAGAGGGTGCATTTTTAAGACCAAAGGGTAAACGTGTGAATTCATATTTTCCATTATCAACTGAAAATGCTGTCTTTTCTATGTCAGACTCTTTGAGTGGGATTTGATGAAATCCACTTTTCAAATCAAGGACAGAGAAGAATTTATTTTTGCCTAATTGAGACAAGACTTCATCTATGTCAGGAATAGGATAACGGTCAGGTATCGTTACTGAATTTAATTTTCTGTAGTCAATAACGAGTCTGTGCTTCTTTTCTCCAGAGTTATCTAATTTTTTTGGCACAATCCACACTGGTGAATTGTATGGTGATCTTGAAGGTCGTATTATACTGTCTCTTAAAAGTGTTTCAATTTGCTTTTCTATTTCGTTTTTCAAGGACATCGGGTATGGGTAAGATCTAGAATGTATTGGAGAATCCGTATTTGTACGTATGTCACCCACTACTTTTGTGGTATATGACAATCTTTCGTCTGGTTCTGCGAATAAATTTCTAAATGAGTTTATTAAATCAGACATAAATTGCTTTTGTTTGGGAGACAAATAGTTAAATTGTGTTTTAATTGTATTGACGTCTTCGGACCGTAATTGTTTAATCGTAACCTTCATTTTATCTTTTACCGTCATACAACCTTCTCTAAGATAAATAACAGCAGATAACTCCCTTAAACTGTCCCTTACCTAATATGGCATCGAAAGATTTTAGTGTTGGCAGAACAAAAAACTTCAATTCAACATCCTTTAAGCCAAAAAGATTAAGCAATGTATGGTGGGTAATTTTTACTTCGCCGCCAATAGAATTAGCGCAGAATGGTATTTCATTAGGAATTGATTCTTTTGCTAAACGTGGTTGAATATAATTTTTATTTGAGCCTGTATCTACTAGTATTCTAATTATCTCCCCATTACTTAGTTTTGATTCCAAATATGGCAATGAGGAGTCTCTTACCCTAAAAAATGAACGTCAATAAACTCGTCCATCCTTTCTTGGTTATTTCCATAAGTTTCTATGTATTCGGACAGTGGCTGTTCATGTTCATTGTCACTTATTTCCATCCGCCGTTGATAATCCTCTTCGGTGATAGGTTGTATGTGAAAGTTCCTTTGTCTTTTGTCTGGTTGAACCACCAAGGAAGTTGGCGGTGGTGTACGTCCGTTAAATCTATCGCTGTTTGCTGGTCTATTCATGTAATTTATTCTTTGGGCTCGTATAGATTGGTCAATATCCATTGGCTCTGGTTATGGTTGTGGTTTGGGTTGAAAGGGTCTTGGTGGTGGCATATTTGGCGTATTATCAAATTGCAGGGTTCGTTTTGATTCTACTATATTCTTGAGCATGGTTTGTCCTATATACCTGATTCTCTAATTTGTTACATAATTGTAATGCTTGGGGTAGATCGACTGGTTCCTTCATTCCCAGCAATCTTGGAAGATCCCCTCGCAAACCTCGGACAAAAGTGTCTAAAGCTTTGTCCCTGTATGTTTTAGTCAAAGCTATTAAAGCTTCTTTGGGTATGTTCATATTAGATAACCTATTTAATATTAATGATAGGTGTGAATACACCTTTTTATAAAAATCGTGGATTGTTAATCCACCTTGTACCAAACTCATCATTTGGTACTCTAAGGTACTTATATCTCTTTTATCTGCAAAATGATTTGTTAGTACCTCTACTAAGGCATTCCAGTTAAGTGGTGTATTATAGGATTCGAGAATTATGTCGGCGTTCCCTACTATTTTGTTTCTAATAATGCTAAGTATCCCAAAATACTTTGATGAACAAATGATTGATTCACATACTTTCAAAACTCTATCTACACTTTTCTTCCATGAGGAAAACTCTTCGTTAGTTCCTGAGAATTCCCTGATGCTCTTTATTATGTCTGGTATTCTTTCTAAGTCATTTATTTCTCCTGAGGTAATTTGTTGGTCAAGATAATTTTGATTTTGTTGGTTATTTAATAAATTTAATTGTGTCAGCTGTTGTCGTAATGTTGTTTCTACTATTTGTGTAATAAATGTCGTTAACTCCGATCTAGAAGTATTCGGATTCGAATTTTGGTTGTCTTGAGTATTTAAAACGGTCGGTCTGAGGAGAGGTGTGGGATTTGGATTTGCCATTATGATTTTATAAATTTAGCAACCAATGCGCCAATTAAACAAAATTATTTTTGTTTTTTAAAAAAATTAAGTTGCTGAAAAGCAACGTCTGCTTTATTGAAATTCCGTATAAAAACTGAACTTGTTACATTCTAAGACTAATCCTATTTATACCAACGAATCACAGATTATGCTGACGGGTCAGCTCATTCATATGCTTGTAATGTGATTCGTTGTGTGAACGCTTACATTATATTAAAATAAAAATTGGGACAACTTAACATAATATAAACAGTATTATAGTTTACGAGTATGTAAGTGGTTTCTTGCATTGATCTTTCTAATGTTGTTTGGTGGTGTCAGATTTTACTGAGCACTTGAAGAATAATGTTCGGTAACATAAGCATTTCTCATGAAATGCTTTTGTAATAAAAAGGGTAATTTATGAGAATTAGAATTAGAGGGCGATACGATATTTGTGGCATTAACTTATATAAGATGATTGTGCTTACTAAACTAATTATAGTACAATACTATTTGTGGAATTAAATCGTGTAGGGTATTAAATAGTCAGACGTAACCAACAATGATATTTTCACTTCAGGTGTTTTCCCAAATTGTTATTGTTATAGTCGTTGATGTATTATTTGCATAATTTATATATATGTCCGTTTAATTTGTACGTGGTGTGTACGCCACGCGCTTTATTATGTAAATATCTAAAAACTTATATGAGAAGAAAAATATTAAAGTGTAGTATATGGTTTATGTGATGTGTTTTTGATTCTTATGAATAAGAAAGCTTTATTTTATTACCACCGTTAGTACTATTAATAACGTAACCTTTCCCATATTAAATAATAAAACACATACCCACTGCTTCTACTGATAAGTGTTTCTTTTATTGTCTCTGATAAAAGCAATTGCCTTCGTTATGTTCTTTGACATTTTATATCACATTTTACACACACGGCAATATTTTTTTAATGAACCCTTGCTGCCAGAAACAATATATATTATAAAACTCATCTGTAATCGGATTTCAATGAGTCTTCCTAAAAGAGAAGCTTCTCGATGGCTTGTTAAAATAAAATATTTATTAGTTCTACTGCAGGTTTTGTAAGTTGCGGACGTACGTTCATATTAACGTACGTACACTTTTATTATTCGTATTATTATTATTATTGTTTTTATACTAAAATATAACATATGTCAATAGGAAGTGCAACAAGTGTCGAAAAGTATATCTTAAAATATATAAAACAAGTCAGAAAACTAAATTTGGCTTAGGCCAAATCTTAAATCCTCCCAGTCGCCGAAATTTAATTTTTTACAATCTAATACATCACACCCTCCAGTCAAAGCTGAAATCTTTCAGCAAAACATAAGACTCACACATTTACATATAAATTAATAATTGATTGAGAATTAACTAACGTCTCAACGACGGCCGAGTGGTTTACTTCTATTTAACTATGTTTTGTGAAGCTGCAAAATGCTTACATTGCAGCTTGACGAGAATAATTGGCACACTCATTTTACATATTCACATTGCATATTTATATTACAGTACTGCCAATCGCAAAGATGCTAAATTTAACTATGTTAAATGCTTGCTTGACGTAAATAATTTCCAAACTTGCAATTTCCGCACTTGCAATCGCAAAGATGCTTATTATGGTGCGTCCCGCTATTATCATTCGACAACTATGGTTCTTAACTTATACAAATATACACAAAAACTGTTCAAATCTTAAATACTTTCTACATATATGTACACGCGAAGGGCGTCCCATGTTTATGATTACGCCTTTTAAAAGAGTACGTATTACATATCAACTTGCATGTCGAGTTTTACGCTGAATATAGCTTTTTGTAAATTATGGGCATGTCTTTTATTCGACCAAGCCCATGTTTGGAACATCGATGGATGGGTTAATTATAGATGTGCGTACCAAATTTCAAGTTCATAGTTTGGGTTGATAATTGTAAATATGTATACCAAAATTCAACTACATAGGTAAATTTTTGTGTGAGGTAAATAAATTTTTTCCATTTAAAATAGCAATCTGCGTGCACAAACTAAAAGTGTCTGCTCAAAATTTCAAAAGTTACGACCGTGAGAATGCCAACAACAGGGTGATGTGTGGATACACGAATATGATGCTGATCAAGAATATATATGTAGTAATTTAACATATATTTGAATTTGAAGTTATATATACTACTTTAGTACAAATTATAATTAAACAATCCAATTAATTTATTCATAAATTTAATAATTAATTATTTTGTTAACTTTTCCACGTGCTTTACTCCGTTCTTACGAGACACAGTACCGAACAAGAATAGCGAAAACGTGGAAAAGGGTTACCCATATATAGCAATTGACTCATTAAAAAAGAAGCGTTGCCACATATATATATATATATATATATAGTTTGTAGGGCCTCTAAATCTTTCTTCTGGGGATTGCAAATGAAATGAATACCCACCGTCTCACAGGGTATAAATATATAAATAGTGTTCCACTGAATAGACCTTTTTAAAATTTTTATTATTTCCTGTTCTACCAAAGGGTGTGACAAGCTCGTACGTAATTTTTGCATTTCTAAGAAAAATGCGTCAATGAATTCCGTTGCTCTTTGGTGACGCTCCACCATTAATTGCATTATCTCAAAATTCGATCGGCTGGATCTATATTGCGTGAACAAAGCGGCTTTTAGATCATCCCATTCTTGTATGGTGTGCGTTCGCAAATATAACCAGTAACAGTCTCTTGCTGTACCCGTCACCAACATGTAAAAATCTCTTAAAACTTCAGACCATGGTATATTATAATGGCTACGCAAACTTTCTAGCCTGGAAATAAAATCTTCTGCGGGCACGTTACTGTGGCCGTCATTGAATTTCAGTCCCCATTTTGCCACTCTAATTTTCGCCTGATCTTGTGTCGATGTATGTGACAATGATCTTGAGTGGGGTGTAACGACGGGAGTAACAGGTTCAGGCTGTGTTGTAGTGTACTACCTTCACTTACGGTTAGTGTCTTGCTTTGTACAGCACTACAGATCGGTTATTGCTTGTCTAATTTCACTTATTTCTGCTTCTACGCGCAATAACCTCTCTGGTGTATTTGATTAGACTCTGTACAAATTTGTATTTGTATTTGTTTTAAATGATTAGTTACAAAAATAATTTCAACTAATACATGAAAGTAAGGCAAAATATAAAATTAAACTAAAAAAAAAAAAAAAATACAATAAAATAAAATACGACAGCCGCACAGCTACAGCAACAGCAACAACAACAGCAGCAGCTTCGGGAACAACTTGGAAATAAACTAAATTAAAATTAGTAAAACCAATACAACCATTGTTAAGACATATGAATAATATTAATGCAAATCAAAAGTTAAGATATAGTAGATAAAATATAGATAAATCTTAGTTATAGGTATACGATATATATTTATATATTATATAAAAAAAAAAGATTAGATGTGCATGCATAATTACATACGTGCAAACAGATCCAATATAAGACATTTTGTTAGTACATTTACAATAGAAACATGTACCAACAAAACCATCAGTCTGGCAATCGAAAGCTCGAACGTAATAGTATATTTCTAATTGTACTAATGTCATCAGTAGCTGGGTCAAAAAGATGATAGTTGTCATTAAACATTTGGCAAAGAACCCGGAAGGGGTTATGTAATTGGTAATTTGTTCGACAATGAGAGAATTTAATTAGATTATAGTGCCTAGTAAACCTATTGGGAATGTTAAAAGAGATCCTCTCAAGCAAAATGGGTGAATAAACAATACCTTTTATTATTTTTGTAACAAATATAACACCTAAAATTTCGCGCCTTTTTTCCAACGTTGGCAAATCAATGAGAAGAAGCCTATTCTCGTAGGGAGGAAGAATCCAACTTGGATCCCAGCCTAAGTTTCTTAAAGCAAAAAATCCTTATAGGGACTTCGCCTTATTCACAGCAGACTCGATGTGTAGA
This sequence comes from Crataerina pallida, assembly GCA_949710015.1. NCBI lineage: Eukaryota > Metazoa > Arthropoda > Insecta > Diptera > Hippoboscidae > Crataerina > Crataerina pallida. Next base: position 15,166,057 of record OX453290.1, read on the forward strand.
TTAAATTTCAATCTAGAATCAAGCATAACACCAAAATCAAGAAAATTAGAAACATTTTCGAGCATATGATTTTCAATATAATAAGATGAAGGTACAGATACATGGTCCTCAACACACCATGTGAAAGATAACTTTTTACACTTTTTTAAATTCAGTTCCATACCATTTACCTTACACCATATATATAACCCATTTAAGTCTAGCTGAAGCAAATTAGAATAAACTAAGGAATCGAAAGAATAATATATTTTTACATCATCAGCAAACATTAATATTTTTGAATACTTAATACATGTAGGGAGGTCATTAACAAATAAAATAAAAAGAAGGGGCCCTAAATGACTACCCTGTGGGACACCAGATGTCACAGTAATTTTACGAGAAAAGCACGAATTGAATAAGACTTTTTGAGTACGACCTGTAAGATAATGATAAAACCACGAACACATATTTTCAGGGAACCCGATACGACGCAGTTTAAAAATTAAAAGTTTTGAATCAACACGATCGAAAGCCTTAGAAAAATCAGTATAGATTACATCAGTTTGCTTATGTTCAGAGAATGCATGAAATATGTCACCAGTTAATTCTAGTAACTTCGTAGCCGTAGACCTGCCTCTAAAAAACCCATGTTGATTTGACGAAAGTATAGTTTTTATCATAGGAGTAATTCGATTAGTTAATAAGGACTCGAAAAGCTTAGATAAAACACTTAATTTGACAATACCTCTATAATTTTCAATATTGATTCTAGAGCCACTTTTATAAAGTGGAATAATAAAGCTGTGTTTCCAGATTGCTGGAAAAAAGCCATATGATAAACATTTGTTAAAAATTCGAGTCAGTGGAGGAGTTAGGATATCAGCACAAGATCGAAGAATACAGGATGGTAACCCATCGGCACCGGGTAACGTGGAAAATTTTATTTTGGACAGACTGTGATAAACTTCATCATCAGTGAATTGAATGGATGGAAATATATCGAAATTGTTTATGGGATAAGAATAATTGTCAATATTAATACTGGTATGAGAATAAGACTGTTTGAAAAAGTCAGCAAATAAGTTTACAATATCGGAGGGATTCGAGGACTCTGAATTACCATACCGCATTTAAGAAGGACAGCATTTTACTTTACGCTTAGAGCCAATAAACTTGTAAAATACCCTAGGTTCAATTAATAATTTTACTTTCATACTCTGAATATATTGATTATAGTATTTATTTTTAAAGGAGTTAAATTCACGTTTAATGTTGGAATAATTAATGTAGTCCACGGTAGAACCACTAAGCTTAAACTTTTTAAATAGTCTGCTTTTTTTGTTACGGATAATCCTCAGATGTTTATTATACCACATAGGCCCGTTTGATGAAGAAGATTCCGATTTCGTTGGTACAGAAGAAGAAATTTCAGAAAACATGGCGTTATATAAAAGTGATAAAGACCCATCGATGTTATTTTAATTCAAATTCCAGTCGACAACAGATAATAGACTTCTCAGTTTAGTATAATTGGTTTTGCCAAAGGAGAATGTAGTGTTGCTTCTACTGTTTGAACAATTAGATACCCGCAAATTATCCAATGTAAGAAGCAAGGTAGGATGATAAATGTCCTCAGGACAGACAAATGACTCCACGCGAGCAATTTTGAAATTAGTGTCATTAAATAGAACCCAATCTAGAAGTCTTCCATTAGTATTAAAAACAGAGTTCATTTGATACAGGCATAATTCATAAATTTCATCCAATATACTATTATATATGACAGGGTACGAGATAGGTATGTAATAGCCAAGTTCCTCATTAAGATTCCAGCAAATGTGAGGAAGATTAAAGTCACCAAGCACCAACATTTTATCATTATCTTTTAAACACAAGGACATTTCTTTAATAAGGTGGATGTGCTTCAAGTAAGTTGACACATTATAAACAAGTTAAAATTAAAAAATTTTAGTTGTACGCCAACTCAACATCAACATTATTTAAGAAGTCAACCAAAGTAGCAGGTAATGAATTATGGACAGCAATTAAGACTCCTCCTCCAACTTTCTGGATTCTGTCATTCCTAAAAACTTGATAGTCAGCACAAAAAACCTCAGAATTATTGATTTCAAGCTTAAGCTAAGTTTCTGTAAAAACAACAACGTTATATTCGGACGCAACGGAATTAACAAGAACCTGATTTAATTTAGAATTCAAATCGCGGACATTTTGGTAAAGCAAAGAAAATGAATTATTTAGTTTTTTGAAGGTGAGGGCTGAATATCAAGATTAACTGGAGTCTTGCGCCGAGGGATAAATTCTTTAACAAGAGCACCCTGGGGCCAAAATTGACTATTTAAGAGTTTGTCAAATAATGACTGAGGCGTTATGATCTTAAAAAAGCAAATATCGCGTTGTTGGGAAGACTTGAATTTGAATATGCTTATTTTTGACAAATCTAAATCAGAGCATTTGCGCTCAATATATCTTTTTACTTTATCCACAGATGTATCAGATGCCAATCTAGAAATAAAAATTGCTTTGCGAGCAGGGATAACTACAAGTTCATTATCATCATTCACAGAAACAACCGGATCGATTGAAGGGACATTTACAGAGCGATCGCTATTTTTAGGAGGAACCTGAAGCATTTGATCATTAGGGGAAGTTGCTTGTTCAGTTGTAGCCTTCTCTTTTTGGACAATTGGAACACAATCAATAATGCTAGAAGGGCCAGGACCATCAGCATTAAGAGAATAATCAATATTTATAGACGGAATCTGTAGAGGTTGATTAGAAGGAGAAGTTACGTGACCACTCTCAACAATATTTGGTACAGTAGACACCACAGGTACAATTGGGGAAACATCATTGGATGGGGGTTGGACAGTTAGGGATGGTATATTGTCAGACGCACCCAAATCAACATAATTCAAAACATTAGAAGCTTCAATCTCAGACATACACGGAGAATTAGGTGATAAAGGATGTGACACATCTGTAGAATTAAAAGACAGGCAATTGGGAGAAATTTGTAGTGAGAGAGCCGAACCAATATTAGACGGATGGACTTTAGGAACAATATCCGAACCTTCTAAAAATTTACAATTATTGAACATATATTCCAATTTAGTGAATTTGTCCGAGAGCGCTTTCAGCTCTCTACCCAAATCTATAAAGCCTCGCTGGGTTTGTTTAAATAGTTTGAACAAATTCAAATCCATCTTACGACATTCAGCACATGACCAACGTAATCCTTTAGAACGATTCAGTATATGATCCAACTGACGTCCACTAAACCCAGCACACTTAGGATGAGCAGATCGATCACAAAGCCAACAAAGAAGGAAACGATCGTGAACAGTTTCCTTACAATTCAAGTAAATGCAATTTATGTTATTCATTTCGAGAAAAAAATAAGTAAAAGGCTAAATATGATTATGCAAGGAGAAGCTAAAAACACTGTTAATTAAAATTTCAAGTTATGTTAAATAATCAAAGTGAACTGAACAAATACTGCCAAAAAGTATGCAAAAAAAGTGTGTAAATTCTGTAGAACAAAACCGAAAAGAAATGAATAAAAAAGTATATATTACAACTATAACAACATTAGAAAGATGAAATAGTGCAAATGAAGGACAGCAAAATTTGCTTTTTGCTTTAAATTTGCTAAAATAAGAAAAGAATAAAAGACAATGCCCCTGCAAACAACACACTTATTTAATATTATTATTATTAATAGGCACTAAAAGACAATCGACAAAATTAATCGACAAGATGATTAGCCCGAAGCAAAAGTTATAATTGCAACAAAAACAACCCTATCAATAGGCCGTTTACACAAAATATAACAATTTAGGCAATCACAAATTACAAAAAGGTTCTCAGTGTTTGCAAAAAGATCACTACAAATTAAAACGATACCGTTAAGAAAAATATAAGATTTTTTAAAGAATTAATACACCGTATTATTGAGTTAATTTAATAATCAATGTAAGCGCACAGCAAAAAGTATAACCGAACACGATCGCGTTGCCAGACTGATTGATGAATCAATTAGTTTTTTCCTAAAATGTTATTGTCAGATATTTTAGTTGTTAATCAAAAATGAAAAAATAAAATCTCTCCTTTTCCTTTTTCGTTCAATGAATTAAGTAGCTTCTATTCAATAAAATAAAACAAACCACAATAGGTTATGGGCCACACCTGTTTTAATAAAGAAACCCGCATAAAAATATTTTAAGGAAAACAAAATGAGTGCATTAGGAATAAACATCGAACCATTGTACAAAGACAATTTCGATACGTGGAAAATCCAGATACAAGCTTTATTAATTAAAAGAGAGAAATGGAAATATATAAATGGAAGCTGCAAAAAGCCGGACTCATCGCCGGACCAGATTGCAGCATGGGAATTGGAAGATTCGAAAGCAAAATCAGACATAATATTAACAATGTCTCTATCAGAACTAAAATAGATAAAGCATTGCTATACTTCATGTGATTTATGGAATAAACTTCATGAAATGTATCAATCAAATGGACCGGCACGTCAAACAATGTTATTAAAATCGTTAATACTCTTAAAATTGAAACCTGGAGAAGACATGAGGGATCATATAAAGCATTTTTTTGATATTGTTGATAAGCTCAACGAGATGCAACTAGAAATCATAAATGAGCTTTTAACTATCATATTACTTTACAGCATTCCTGAAGAATATGAATCGTTCAGGATTGCCATAGAAACTCAAGATAAACTTCCGAGCCCAGAAATGCTCAAGATAAAGTTAATAGACGAATATGAATCACGCAAAAGAAATGTCAAAGAAAGCAATATTCCAGATGCACTATATACATTCAAGAATAAAATGAAGAACAAGTCTAAATTCAACGAATCAAAGAAGAATCATGAAAAATTCAAATTTCAATGCTACAAGTGTGGAAAAATAGGACACAAAGCTGCCGAATGTAAGTCCAATAACAATGAAAAACAGTCAAAATATAGAGAAAGTGTAGGCAAAGCAGAAATAGCCATGCAATTGAATAATCAAAAAGGTGAGTGGTGCCTTGATTCGGGAGCAACTTCTCACATGTGTTCACAAAAAGAAAAATTTCGGGAATTTAAATCCAGTGATGTAAGTACGTTGAATTTAGCAAATAATTTCACAACAAATATCGAAGGGACCGGTACAGTAACCATCAAACCAAATCGAAACCTTAGACTCACTTTACTAAACACTTTGTACGTTCCAGATTTGAGATCAAATCTTATTTCAGTACCAAAGTTGACACAACATGGTAAAATAGTGATATTCAGAGAATATGACGCTATAATAAAAGATGTTAGGACAGGAGAGGAACTTATGAGAGTCTATAAAAAAGGGTGACCTCTACTACACAAAAGAACTATTGGAAAAAGGAAATTTAGCAACAGAAAACTCAATAAAAGAATGGCATGAAAGATTCGGACATCTCAATGAAAAAGATCCTAAAATTATGATCAAGAAAGAAAAGGTACATGGTATTAAAAGTAACATAAAAGGATACTTACCTAGTTGCGATGTATGTATGCAAGGCAAGCAAAGTCAAAATCCTTTTCCGAAATAAAAAACTGTAACAAACAAACTATTAGAAATAATACATAGTGATGTTTGTGGTCTGATGTGAGAAAACTCCTTAGGAGGTAAAAGATACTTTGTAACATTTATAGACGATTTCAGCAGATGGTGCGAAGTATATTTCATTAAAAACAAAAACGAAGTATTCGACAAATTTATAGAATACAAAAACATGGTGGAAAAACAATCACGACAGAAGATCAGATAATGGAACGGAATATAAGAATAACAAATTTAAAGAATTTTTAATAAAAGAAGGTATTAAGCACCAGTTCACAGTAGAATATACACCTCAACAACATGGTGTGGCCGAGAGGAAAAATCGAACCCTCGTAGAAATGGCTCGATGTATGCTACTTCAAGCAAGTCTAAAACCAAGTTTTTGGGCAGAAGCAGTACTTACAGCTAATCACATAAGAAACAGATGTATATCAAGAAGTAACGGAGAAACACCTTTCAAGATTTGGACAGGTAGAAATCCATGCGTTAGCTATTTCAGAAAATTTGGACAGATAGCTTATGCACTATTCAAGAAGATAGCAAGAGGTAAATTCAATACGAAATCACGAAGGTGCATATTTCTAGGCTACTGCAGTGAATCAAAGGCATACCGTTTGTGGGATCCTATTCAAAAAAAATTGATAAAAAGTAGAGATGTTCAGTTCATTGAAGCATATGATACAGAACATGAAAACGTCACTACTAATGATACAAATACAGCCTCAAACGTGCAAATATATTATGAAATATTTAATAAAGAAAAGTAAAACCTGGTTAATTGTAGAAAGACCAAAAAGCAAAAAGATAATTAAATGTAAATAGGTATTGAAGACAAAGTATAATGCAGATGAAACTATTGAAAGACGTAAAGCAAGACTGGTAGCAAAGGGATTTACCCAGGTAGAAGGGGTGGATTATTCCGAAACCTATGCACCACTAGTACGAATGTCATCCATACGCCTTCTAATGGCATTAGCTGTACAATTTGATCTTATTGTACACCAATTAGATTTTATTAGCGCATACTTGAACGGTGACATCGAAGAAGAAATACGAGGTGTGTTCAAAAAGTAACGAGAATTTTTAAATTTCGCGGGTTTGGAGAGAGAGTTTTTTTTATTATGTTGGTACACATGCCCCTGAAGTACGATAAAATTTTCAGCAATATTCATTGATTACTTTTTAAGTGGCAGCCGCTAACGTGAGACGTGTTTTTCGAGCTCGGCGATTTTCGTTAGTGAAAAAAAATGGATCAAAGAACCTGCATTAAATTTTGCGTAAAAAATGAAATAAAGTGTAGTGAAGTTTGTAAAATGTTAACAAAGGCATATGGTGAGTCTGCTATGAGTAAAGCAAGGATTTACGAGTGGTATAAGCGTTTCCAAGATGGCCGCGAAAACGTTGAAGATGACGAACGACCCGGACGCCCAAGCACATCAACAACTGATGAAAACGTGAAAAAAGTGAAAGAAATGGTTATGAACGATCGCCGAATCACAATCAGAGAAGTCGCTGATGATGTTGGCATATCAGTTGGCTCATGCCATCAAATTTTTTCGGATGTTTTGGGTATGAAACGTGTGGCAGCAAAATTCGTTCCAAAATTGTTGAATTTCGAACAAAAACAGCGGCGAATGGAAGTTGCTCAGGAGTCGGTAAATGAAGTTAATAACGATGCAGAACTACTAAAACGTGTTATAACAGGTGACGAAACATGGGTTTACGGATATGATGTCGAAACTAAGGCTCAATCGTCCCAGTGGAGGCATTCTGGATCGCCAAGACCAAAAAAGGCTCGACAAGTGCGGTCAAATGTGAAGGTTATGCTCACTGTGTTCTTCGATTTTAATGGCATAGTGCATCATGAATTCTTGCCTCAAGGTCAAACAATCAATAAGGAGTACTACCTACAAGTTCAACGCCGTTTGCGTGAAGCAATCCGAAAGAAACGCCCGGATTTGTGGCAAAACAATTCATGGCTTTTGCACCACGATAATGCACCTGCTCACACTTCATTGCTTGTTCGTGAATTTTTGGCCAAAAACAAAACTCCATATTCGCCAGATATGGCTCCGTGTGACTTTTTTCTATTTCCAAAAATAAAGAGAACATTAAAAGGCCGTCGTTTTACAAGCATAGATGACATTAAAAGCGAATCGCTGAAAGAGCTAAAAGCTATTACAAAGATCGAGTTTCAAAAGTGTTTCGAGGATTGGAAAAAGCGTTGGCACAAGTGTATTATATCCGAGGGGGATTACTTTGAAGGGGACAAAATAGATATTGATGAATAAATAAATATTTTTTTCATAAAACAAAAATTCTCGTTATTTTTTGAACACACCTCGTATATATGGAAGTACCAGAAAAACTTGATGAAATATTAGAAGAAAATGAATCAAATAAATATAAAGGAAACAAAGTATGCAAAATAGAAAAAGCATCATATTGGTTGAAACAATCTGGAAGACAGTGGTACAAGAAGTTACATGATCAACTCAAGACGATGAATTTGAATCTCTAGAATCAGACAACTGTATATATATTGAGAGAAATACAAACGAAATTTTATTAGTTGCTATCTATGTAGACGATCTCATTATAACATCTAACAATGAGAATAAATTGAATATGTTTAAACAAAAGTTAGCCAAAACTTTCCAAAGAAAGATTTAGGATTATTATTATTATTATTATTTTCATGATCTCCCTGTTGGTCTAAACAGGGAGATCAATAAAGAAAAATAAAGATCATTAATAAAACCATAAATAAAAATATATCTATACATATACACATTATAAAAAAAAGAAAAAATGAACATATATAGATATATAGACATACATAATTTTTAACTTATATAACAAAAATTTGGAAAATATAATTATTTCAACAAATTACGTTATCATTAATAATAATTTCTTTTCTTATATAAAATTAAATTATTAAATTATATACCCCAAAAATATAATTTTTTTATTCCTAAAACTAATAAAATCCCTATTTCAATAAATTTTCATAAATTTTATTAATAAAATAACCTTTAATATAATATACTAATAAAAACCTAAACTATACTCCTCCCTAATTTATAATTTTTAATTAATAAAATTTAATGATTTAATTATCTATTTATAATAAATTTTACATAACAATATTTACAACTTAATTTAAATATAATTAACGATAAATATTAAACTATATACTCCATAATATATAATTTTCAATTTCTAATTTAGAAAATAATTATTTTAATAAATTAATAAAAATGATATTTTAATTTTTACCTTATATGAGCATATATAAATTTTTAATATTAAATTATATATTCCTTAACATATAATTTCACCCTTAATCCATAAAATTTAATAATATTAACTTCAAACATAAATTAATAAAATTTTGAATTATACACTTCCTAAAATATTATTTTTACTCTCTACCCACTAATAAAATCTAATATATATATATATATAGACATAATTTATATTTTAATAAACCCATATATATATATATATATTAACTTTTAATATAAAATATTAATATAAAACTAGACCCTGTTGGTCTTCAGGGGTCTTTTTTTTGTAATTGGCGGCAGCTAGCTGCAAGTCAAGAACGCTGTTTAATTAATCTAGTATTACACTTATCGGGTACTTTGCTATTGATTTATAAATCGTCGGACCATATTCGTTTTATTTCTGTTGCCAGTTCTTCATATTTTGTTAGTTTTTCAATATGTTTCTTGTGTACGTTGTTGTCGCAGGTTACACTGAAGTCTATGATGTATATTGTTCTGCTTATTTTGTTGATTATTGTTATATCTGGTCTGTTGTATGGAGTCGGTTAATATAGTTCTGTCCCAGTATATTTTGTATGTATCGTTTTCAACCACTGGTTCTGGGACATACTTATAGTACGGCACATTATATTGTTTTATGTTGTATGTGTTTATTATTGCTTGGTGTAGTATTTTTGCAGCTTGATCATGTCTTTCGGTATATTGGGTTCCTGCAAGTAGTGGACATCCGGATACTATGTGATCAACAGTTTCGGCCATCGTACGACATTTACGGCACCTGTTGTCAGTTGTATTTGTATCTTTGATGATGTTTCTTCTATAGCTTCTTGTATTTATTACGTAATCTTGAAAAGCAATTAAAAACCCCTCTGTTTCAGGTTGCAGATATCCTTTCTTTAGCCATGTGTATGTTTTTTGTCTGTCAACATGGTGCTCTTTTACGGTTTTTGGATGTTTACCATGGAGCTCTTTTTGTGTCCATATTAGAAGCTTATCGGGGATTGTTTGCAGACTGTCTTCAATGTTGGCACTGATATTAAGTGGTGTGATTTATCTGCTGTGGCTATTGCTTTCTGGAGTGGTTCTTGATGAGTAAGGAAATAGTTTCTGAGGCTATTTTTCTGTTTACTATGAAGGTTGTAAATATCTATTAGACCCCTGCCTCCTTCTCCTCTTGGTAGCGTGATACGTTCTTTGCACGAATTGGGGTGGTTTTTGCGATATATGGAAATCATTTTAGGTGTTTTTATTTTGATGTTTTTTAGATCTGTTTGTGTCCAGTTTATTATTCCGAAAGAGTACGTAAGTAGGGGTATGGCGTAGGTGTTAATTGCTTTGAACATGTTTTGGGAGTTTAGATACGATTTTAAGATATTTCTAAGTCTTTTCCTATATTGATTTAGTAGCTCTATTTTGATCTTCGTGTGATCAAATTTTATGCTTTGGTGGAATCCTAGGTATTTGTATGTTTCGTTTTCTTCCATGCCATCAAGTGCATCTTCTCCGATTGTCATTTATTCTGTACATACCCAGAGGCCTCTTTCTACATGTTGTGTTTTGCATTTGCTAGTTCCGAAATCCATTTTTATATCTGTACTAAACTGTGACGTGATTTTCATTAATCTGTTTAGCTCTTCTTTGGTGGGCGCATTTATTTATGTAGTGCGTGTTTGTTATGCTTTATTTTGAATCCGTACGATGTTTTGTTTAGCATGTTTGATAATGGATTTAGCGCCATGCAAAACCATAGGGCACTTAATGAATCGCCTTGGAATATGCATCTTCTGATGTTTATTGGATCTGTTTGTATGGGTCCTTTGTTCGTGTTTAGATGAATTTTCGTTGTCCATCGAGCCATGTTTGAACGTATATATTTGATTATTTTCGGGTGGACTTTGTATATTTTCATCGTTTCTATTAGCCACGAGTGTGGTACACTGTCAAACGCTTTTTTATAATCGATGTAGCATGTATGAAGATTTCGTGTGTCTTTGTATGCTTGTTGCATAACCACCTCGGCATTTATCAATTGTTCTTTACAACCGTAGCTTCCTTTCTTGCAGCCTTTCTGTTGATTGGTTAGAATGTTGTATGTGGTTAGATGGTCATGTATCTTTTGCATATTATTGATGTTATGATTTTGTATAATGTTTGTAGCCATGCTATGGGGCGATAGTTGGCTGGGTTGTTTGTTTGCATATTTTTTGGCTTGATGTATGTGATTCCTTCCGTCAAGAACCTAGGGTTTTTTTCAGGGCGCTCTATGAATTGGTTTATTATGTCCGTTAGTTTTTGTTTTATACCAGAAGTTTGCTATTTTGTCTGTTCCTGGTGCTTTCCAGTTGTGGGTGTTTTTGACAGGTTCCTTTACTTCATTAATTGTAACTTTATACTCTTCTTGCGTAGGTATATTGTAGTATTTTGTTCTTTCTTCCTTGATCCATACTCCATTTGTGTTGTGGTTTACTGATATGGACCATATGTTTTTCCAGTATTCTGTTATGTCTGATCTTGTCGGTGGCTCGGTGGGTATGTTTGATGTTGATAGTTGTCTGTAGAATGTTTTTTCCGATTTGTAAAAGGTGTTATTTTCCTTCCTACGTCTGTCACTCTCAGTGTATTTGCTTAGTCTTGATGCATATAGGGCTAGCTTCTGTTTATGAGTGTCAATAATTTCAGGTGTTGTGTGGTTGTTATTTCGTAGGAGTTTGCTGACATGTTTTAATATTTTTGTGGATCTGTTTCCATTGGCGTATTGTGTTAATCTGCCAAGATTTTTTCTTAAGTCTTCAATTTTTTTTTCTAATCGTTTTTGCCACCGGGGTTTCGTTTTGGTTTTTGATTCATTTTGTCTATACTCCCTTGAGCTATACGTCTTTTGTCCATTTAGTTGTAATATGGTGACGGTAGACGCATATATTATTAGGTGTAGGTCTTCAAGCATTGTTATGGTGTTACATACTTGTGGTAGAACCTGCATGTTGATTTTTTCTATGAGCCTATCTCTTTTTTGTGATGCTGCGAACTTTGGGAGTATGTCTATGTCTGTAATTGAGATATTTTTCCAGCGTACTATGTGTTCTTGGAGTGTTGTTTGTAATTGTACGATTTCATCATCATCGGTGATATTACTTGTGGTTGTGAGATGGGTGTCGTCAGGTACTTCAGCATTATCAGTTGCATTTGGTTCGCCTTCTCCGTCGATGGCATTTGGTTCGGTCCAAGAATAATCTAAGTAGTTCTTTCCTGTATCCAGTTGGTATTGTGGCCTTGAGGAAACAACGCATAACGTTGGTGTTCATTTCTTCGGTCCATTGTATACGCTGCCTCAGTTTGCCAGCCTTAGTGGTTACAGCATGTCGCTGTAAAACATCATCATTATTATTATTATTATTATTATTATTATTATTATTATTATTATTATTATTATTATTATTATTATTATTATTATTATTATTAAGAAGAAGAAGAAGAAGAACTAGAAGAAGTTAACCGTTCTTTTTTGACATCTTAATTAATCTCACTTATTTGTAACTTTTCTGTATTGTGTTCTTGAAAAACTGATTTCTCAATATACACTATGTACAATTCATTCATGATATGAGTGCATATGTGAAAATATCTTTACTCTAAAAGCAAAATAAATAAATAAAAAGATATACTATCACAAACCTTACAGTAAAATTAGCTATGCAATATAAGTGACTTACTGTTTAAAATGCAACGTCGCTTATCTCTAACTGTACGAGAGTTTAAATTTTTTCGAAGTTTCTCACAGAAATTCGAAAATTGGCCAAACCGTAAAGCAGAAGCATTGTGGCGCAAAATGCGCGAACGTAAAATAGCAGGTAAGCGTAATACTTTGTAACTATCATTTTATATATGGAACTTAATTAATTTCATAAAAAGCTTAAAGAATTTTATATACATAATATATATTTATTATAACCATTCCTTATCAGACTTCAGGTTCAAAAGCAATAATTTTTAACTTTATGCACACTCTGCCCATTCAGTAGCTGAGTGGACTGAGGGTTTATCTAAACTCTACCTCTAAAAGGGTTTTTTTTAAGCTGGAATTTTTGAACTCATGTATCGTGTTGGATTGGTAATCTACTGACAGTTAAGAATATTACCATGAAAGTCGGGGTTGCTTCGACACGAGAATGAGCATTATTTAAGCTTATAAAAAGTCATACTATAAATATATGTTTACTAAATTTGTCATTCCATAGGCAACATTTATGGGATGTATCAAAAATAACCTACAATACACACATATATTTTATTGATAAGCCGCAAAATCTGAGGCGACTTAACTATGTCCATGAGTCCGTTCGTCTTGTCACCGTGTCTCTTCATCGTTCGACATTCCATAATTAGGGTATTGAGCTGAAATTTGCGAAAGATCGTCTTAAATGCTGTTGATCTGCTGGATTGTGCTTGTCTTTATAAATATCTAAAACTTCATTCAATGTATTTAATATTTAGAAACCATCTTTTGAAAATCATGATGTTCTGTTAAAGCTTAACATATATTGTCAACTCTAATTGTAATATTCATTAATTTCTATAAGAAGTCCCTATTATTGTATACGAAAATTGATGAAATAGACATAATGTTAACTTCATATATTTATTTATATATTTATATCTTTATATTTATACTTTGCATTTTTATATATTTACAGAAATTGAAGCGGTCGAAGCTTGTAAATGGTTACGAGCTGCTGGTTTTCCGCAGTATGCCCAAATGTATGAAGGTACTTAATTGATTCACATTAAATAAATATTGTATATATCAGTTTATTTATATAATTAAATAGTGATTCAAATGAATCTCCGAATATTAATATGATTTAAGGAAAATTAAAAAATCTCCATTAACAGTTTTAAAAACAAGTAAGAGAACTAAATACGGCTTAGGCCAAATCTTAAATACCCTCCACAACGGTGGGCGTGGCATATTTGTATATATATTATGACTTCTAATAGTGTATGTATTACGTATCGGCATTCAAATCTATTTTTACGTTAAATATGGTTTTTTGGAACTTTGTTAGCGTGTCTGTTGCCCATTTTTGGTACATCGATGGATGGGCTAACTTTTAGTAAGTGTACTAAATTTCAAGTTCACAGGTCAACTTTTGTGGTAGATATATAGATTTTTGTCGATTGTGACCGTGTCTGTTATTTGACAATGTTAATTGGCACATGAATGGATGGGATGACTATGTATATGCATACCAAATTTCAAGTTCCTAGGTCAACTTTTGTGGCAGATTTAGATTTTTATTGATTGTGGGCATGTCTGTTAACCAAATATACCCATTTTGGCCTTATACATGAAGCTTATATTAATAAATGTACGTACCAAATGTCAAGTTTATAGCTCAATTTTTGTGGCACATAAATTCATTTTTGTCGATTGTTGGCGTGACTCTTCATCGATTTTGGCCATTTTAAATAGCGATCTACGTGAAAAAACTGAAAGTGCCTGTACAAAATTTCTCAAAATTTGAGAATGCCAACAATAGACAGCCACACGGACACATGAACATTAGACCGGTCCTTATATTTAAGAAGAAAATTATTTTTTCAAATTTATATCATGGAAAGCGCTAAAAACATTTCATTTTTACATTTCACAATTTTTAGCCGTGTCTCACGCCACTCCTTGTTTCTTATTAGAAATAAGACTAAAAATAGTTTTTTTTATGTAAAATTATTTGAAAAATGAACCTTAAACTAAAATATTTTAATTAATTACATATTAATATTAACTTAATTTAAAAATGAAGTCTTTATATATATATACAATGTATATATTATACATGTGGGATTTAAGTGAAACAGAGATGTGGTACACAATATTATGTTGTGATCTCTCATCTCTAAGATGTGGAAGGTAGCGGTTCTTCTTTTTTAAATATAACAATTAGGACGATTTGAACGGTAAAGTGGACGTAGAAAAAGTAAAAACGTGGAATTCAGTAGATCTATTAATTTTCAAGTTATTATATTAATTCCGTAATTAAATCAATCATTTGAACTTCTACTTAAAAATTGAATTGATTGTAATTGATATTAATTTCGTAATTAAATTAACATGTAACATGTATTTAAAATTAATTTGAATAAAAATATTCATTATCTCAAAAGCAGCATACATATCTCACTTTAATGCGCAAACATATGATAGTTTTAATACAAAGCGATGGCAAACTAAAGACTTCGATCGGATGACGATATTTTGTTAATAGGATCAATTGATAATCAAATTATTGGTGCTAAATTACCATCAAGAAAACAAGTGCTACAAGTATTATATTATAATTTACGAATAGTTGGGTTAAATTTAAGAGAAAGTACTAGATTAGTTGTTGCTGAGGTTAGCACATTTTGGCAGAAAGCACGAATTCCAACACACCACTGCATTGACAAAGTGAAAAAATTATACAATGAATCTATCATAAAGAATCACGGTTGGAAAACTGAAACTCAAAACAAGAAGGAAACTGAATTTCAAGAGAAATTGAATGATTTATTCGATATCGCACGCGCAGACGCATTGGAGTTAATAAAAATACAAGAATACAGAGAGTGAAAAAGGAAGACCAGGTTGTATGATAGGAACAGATAAAATGCTTATCCGAAAAGTATTTGAAATTAGAGTTGCTATGACAGCCGCACCAGAAGTACTAATTTTTAATCGCTTTAACAATCATTGGAATAATATTGATAAGAAAAATTACAAAAGTTGCTTAGAAGATGAGCATATTGTTAAAGAATTGACTGCTCAAGAACGTGATGTAGTCTTAAATTACTGTCTTGATAATTTGAAGCAAACTCATCGTAGGCACGATTACAAAGAATTTTTACAATTAATTGTCATTTTTCTTGGAAGTACGATGCCGAATTTTAACACCTTTCGAATACCTAGTGCAACCTCTCATGCTAGATAATGTCAAAAGCAATTTATACACTTAAAATGTATTTTTTCCGTGATAAATTCAATTGAAGCTCCAAATCAAGACCTAAAATTTATCAAAAATATAATTGCTTATCCTGAACGAGATACATATATCTTGTGCTTTGCTACAAAAAGTTAGCAATCACTTATGGTATTTATCCGAAGAAGCATTCGGTCTTTCATTCTTCGATCCTAATGTAAGTGTTGATGTTAAAAGAAAAATGGTTGAAGCAATTCATGTTCATGCAAATAAAGAAAAATGCAAGAGAATCATAGCTAATCCAACACATATCTTTGAAATATATTCACAAAAAGATTTAAACGATTTTGTAAATTCAAACACACACGCGTTCTTTGATAGCTTAGACATTTCCAAAAAATTTTTGCAAGTCGATCCATCGAATTGGAATGAAAGATTTGACTACGTTCAAGGTTCTCAAATTTGTCAAAACTTATCTGTAGCGAACGATGCTGCTGAAAGAGGTGCCAAATTCATTACAGATTATAACAATAAATTAACACACAATGAAGATAAGAAACAATTCCTTTTTCAAGTGATAAAAGAATATAACATGAATTATCCCACTTTTAAAAAGCCTTCACTATTAAATTAAATTAGTGTTAATATGTACTTCATTAAAACATTTTAGTTTAAGGTTCATTTTTCAAATAATTTTGAATAAAAAATAAAAAAACTATTTTTAGCCTTATTTCTAATAATAATGTGTTTTTTGGACACCAAATGAAATGTTTTTAGTGCTTTCCGTGATATAAGTTCAAAAAAATTAAAATAATGATCGGTCTACATACATATCTAAATCAACTCAGTTTTTGACGCTTGTCAAGAATATATATCCTTTGTAGGGTCTCTGATGTTTCCTTCTCGGTGCTGCAAACGAAAGAATAAACTTAGTATACCCTCATCACTGAGGTGGAGGGTATATAATAATATGAAGAGAAATTATCAAAACGAAAGTTATGCTTATTGTGGCTTACAATTTAGATGAAATATTGTTTAAAATAGAATATTTTATTGTAATAGATGAATAGACAATTGAACTTCCACTTTAATGGTGACTCTGTCACCCGTTAATTTAAAATTGGGATGCGTTTTGACACATCAAGCTTCTTTGATTTATTACACCACGTATTCATAACGTATTGAACCACGTTTATTAACAAACATCTGTTTTTGTAGCGGCACGTTATTACGGCTTCATTTTAAAACAAACTTTATGTAATTACCCCTAAAGTCACATATGCGTGTGTTTTGCAATAATATAATATATATAACATAATAATAAATATATTAATCTATTGTACTGATGTATATGATGAATATAATGTAAAAGTTGATTTAAAGGAAAGAAGTAACAACTAAATTTGGCTGAAACTAAATCTTAAGAACCTTTCATCATCTTCCTGATTATACCGGCTAATTGTTCATATAATTCATGTTTACATAGAAGTACATAATTTTGCGCCAAGCAACTTTTTTGTAAATTATAGATATGTCTTTTGTGGCAAAGCGTTTATTAAATTTGCGCGGATGTTTATAACTCCTAAACGGCAAATGCCATACCCACCTTCAATTATACTCATTGACAGAATTAAAATCTGTATCGATTTAACTATGTCCCTCTGTCCGTCAGTCTGCCCATATAAATTTATGCATAAGCAGCAGGTCGCATTTTTTTAAAATATTTTGATGAAATTTGATACAAAGCCATGTATTGGCTCAAAGACCCTATTGGAAATGGACTGGATTGGACAATTTTAGGTCCTATAATAAAGGAAATCTTGAAATGGCAAAAAAGGCAATTTCTGATATATTTTAACAAAATTTGATTAATTAGTTAATTAGTTTCATATTTGGGTGTACCAAATTTGGAACCGATCAGACCAATTTTAGAACCCCTTTCCATATAATTATATATCAAAATTTGACCTAACCTCGCGTTTGCTAACGCAAGTAAATTAATTATTGCATAATTTGTGAAGCTAAATGGTGAAGGGTTCTAAAAGATTGGGCTTGACTGACTATAACACTTTCACTTGTTTTATTATATCGGTGCCAAAAATGACCGTGGTCGGATAATAGACACGCCCACAATTTAGAAAATACTACTACTCAGCATAAATTTCGGCTTACGAGCTTATACGTAACACACACACACTATTATAGGGCGTAATCCCAACACGCGCACCGCTTGTATGAAGTGTAAAAGGTAGTTAGGATTTGGCCTAAGCCAAACTTAGTTTTCTTACTTGTTAAAGCGTCAAATAATATTAAGAATTGCAATTTGAATTATACAGTAAAAATTGTAACTTTTTCAAAATGATTGTCTGACGCAAAGTCACTGCGTTCGTAAATCCTAATATCACACTTAGCGCTTGAACTCTTTTTTTATTCTTTATTGTTTGATAATGTAATATTTTATAAAAAGAATTCAAGTATAGATACAGTGTAACTAAATAGATATTGATTGAAATAGTCCAATTGAACTAAGTGGGAACTATATAAAGGAGAATCATTTAAGAGATTCTATTTAAGAATTGTATTGAAAGCTTAACCACAAAACAGCAAAGATTATATGTAAAAATTAAAGCTTAAAGTTTCTATATTGAAAGGTCAGCCACTCGCCTATAAAAGAAGCGCGCACAACGTGAAAATTAACAATATTACAGCCGCCAGTGCAGTTAGTGTTATCCCAGCAGATAAGACAAGTACATCGTGCAGCAGTGAACGCAATAACAAGTTTATTATTAATAACAACCTGGGTTAAATAAAAACGCTGCTGCCCAATCGCGCTACGACCGTTCTTACTAGAACTCAACATTGCTGTTCAACCTCTGATATGATTGTTCTAGCACATACGACAAGTATTTGCTTGTGCGACTCGCAATATTGATGCCCAACCTTTAAACATGAGCGAGTGGTTCTGGTAATTAAAAAAATGTTAAATAACGCAGTACAAGGCATAGTTTTCTATAATTGATAAAGAATCTAAAAGAGTAACAACATCTAATAAAAATATTTTCTTCATATATGCATATAAGGATTAATTCGAAACTTTTATAAAAATATTTGTACAACAGCAAAAGCTCTTTAATAAATTTTTTGCACGTTGTTTAAATTTCTTCATTTTATTTTAGAATTTTAACAAAAGGGACTAACTTTAATTTTATAAAAATCCAATAGAGTAAGTAGGGCACTATTACTTAATTATGATATTTTATTAGTTCATTAGTTCTATTAGTCATTTTTTTATGGTAATTTATTATAGTAATTTCACCCTCGTGTGGAAAAAGGTGTATAGTATATTTGCAGATGTTTGTAACTCCTAAACGGCACCCAACTACAACACACCCAACTACAATTACACCGACCAGAGTGGTATTGGGTATATGATATGTTTTTATATACAATATATTTACTTGTTATACCCTGCACCACTTTGTGGAAAAGGGTATATTAAGTTTGTGCGACTGTTTGTTACTTCTGAACGACAAATGCCACACCCTTCAATTATACCGATCGATTCAGAATCAAAATCTTAATCGATTTAACCAAGTTCGTCTGTCCGTCTGTCCATGTAAATTTGTGCGTAAACTACGGGTCGAATTTTTTGAGATACTTCGATGAAATTGAGTACGAGGGCCCAAAAGGAAACCCTATTGAAAATGAATCGGATTGGACCATTTTTAGAAGCTCTCCTTATATGAGGTCCTATTATTTTTTGAGATATTTCGATGAAATTTGGTGCAAGAACATGTATTGGCTCAAGGGCAAACCACCTTAAAAATGGACCGGATCGAACAATTTTTAGAACCAATCGCCATAATAAATTCTTTTTTATTTCTGACATGTATCATTTTGAAATTTTTTAAAATACAAGTAGATATAAAAAAACAGGGCATAATACATTTTTTTTTTCAAAGAAAAAAATTAGAAGTAGTACAATAAAAAAATAAAACTTTTCATTTATCAAAAAAAAAAAATTAAATTGAATAATATATCAAGTGGTGTAGGATCTTTGATGATCGGGCTTGACCGACTATAATATTTTCACGTGTTTTTATATACACTATGTAGAATATATTTACACTAAATTGTCCTATTCTAGACTCCAACTTCACAGTGACCTTACCTAATTGATACAATCTTTCCACAATTCATCCTATAATTGAAATTGTAGGGCAGGCAATTTTGTAAGTTTTCGCATTGACTTATAGAGATTTTTGTATTTTGCCGTACCTTGTTTGAGTCGCATTCCACGTAACCTTTTTTAGCAGATGTATGTATAGTGGATAATAGTTTTCATCTATTCAAATTGTGTAACCAATACTGAAAATGTTTTAAATGTGTATGTGTGTATCTGAATTTTTTCTTATACAATAAAATAAAAAAACATATACAAAATAAATAAAGTGCTCGGTTGCTAGCTTTTAAAGCAATACTTATGTACTATGTACTTCACTGCTAAAATCTCTGATGTAGTACCAGTAGGAAGACAATAAGAGAAGGCGTTTCTGTATAACTAGAAATTGTATGATATATATACCTATATACATATGGACACTATTTGTTAATAAATGTTTTAATGTAAATAAAGTCTGAACTACCTACACTTCGTTTTTAAGGTAGTACTGCAGTAACTTAAAATATGTAACTAGGTATAAGTTAAAGTAATTATTTAAAAAATTAATTTTAAATTTAAAGATTTGGAGAATAAATAAAAGATAAATTGAAAATAGAATGTAATTCATCCTTGATAAAGCATTTAACGTGCTTCCGTTGTAGTGTTTTAAAAATGAGTGCCCAAATATGTAATAAAAGTATAAAATATTTTTTATCCTTGACAAATAATGATTTTTAAGATATAACGATGTTCTCTTGATTTGCATGTAACTTCTAAATTCTTAATACAAATGTTTGTACATACGTATGTATTTGCATTCGTGAACGTTCACATTTGCGCTTTGTATGTTTATACTTTATGTCTGTCTGAATAGTCGAATGCCGGAATAAAATTAAGATACTTTAATAATTAATCATCACATTATAAAACAAAACATACCCATCTTAATATTAACGACGCGCATTATGTATTTTTATTTTTTTCATCACCTCAGTGATGATGGTTTCTTCTTCCGTTTGCACCACCCAGAAAGAGACGTTAGTGACCCTACCCTATATATTTTTGATCAGCGTCAAAAACGTTTAGACATGTACGTTGAGTTCGTTTGTCTGCTTATTTTTGGCATTCTCGCGGGCGTAAATTTTGAGATATTGGGGTGAAATTTTGTAAATGTAATAAAAATGGGCATGGATAAGGATAAGAGACTCGCCCACAATTTTCAAAAAACTATATTCAACGTAAAAGTAGACTTGCAACAGCATGCCCATAATACATACACTATATATATATATATATTTACCACGCTCACCGTTGTGGAGGTAGAGGTTATTTAAAATGTGGCCTAAGCCAAATTTAGTTTTCTTACCTGTTATAATACTATAACTTTAACTATAGACTTAGAAATGAATAACAATGTTATGTTTTTATTATAGATTATGAATTTCCGATTGATTTAAGTAATGTAGCCAAAGATCACACTAGTCTTGAGCATGATCAATTACAATCTCTCTACAGACGTTTACACGTATTAAATCGTTGTGCAAAAATGCGCATCGATCAGTCTCATAAGACACAATCTTCTCAGGTAAATTGGGATATACTGATTTATTCAAAATTTTAAATACACTAATAATCACTTTATTGGATTAATGCAGAAAGGAGATTCGGATGATGAGAATTTTGCTCTCAGCGAAAATTGGACGTTCGAACCGCATAAACAGCGATGGTCGCGAATAGGCGAAATAGGTCTTGATATATGCAATGGTACGAAATTAGCCGCTGAAAAAATACGAAGCTCTTCTAAGGTGATCAGTCCTAAGCGCTTTGAGGACGATGAACCCCATACGACCAAAAGCAATTTATTTTTAACTATGCCTAGTATTAATACAGAGGACTCGGCAGACATGGATTTACACGCTAGTTTATTGAAACGAACAAGCAGTGAGCGTTTACGCGATGGCGCTAAGGCTTTCCTTCGCAGGGTAGAATCAATAAAATCGAGTCGACGTAAACGACAGGGATTTGCCATGAACGAACCAAAAACATCGGATTTTTCACAGCTTACGCCTCTGAATGTGCTTAAAAAATCATATATAATTTACTCTACACCACCTTCACCTTTGGGACTGAGTCCGGAACATTCCTATAGTAAACCATCTTTTTTTGGAAATGATTTAAAAGCATCATCACAAAATAAGAACTTTCTGAGTGCCAATCAGTTCAGTCCAAAAAATATACCAAAGTATATAAGGCAGAACCCGTCACAAATTTTGACAAAGACTATGCCCCATTTGAAAGAAAATAAATCGGATGACTCTTCTTCGTACTACAGTGATAGTCAGGAGTCATCAAGTACGAAAAACAAGTGCACTTTGCGTAAGACATCTTCAAGAACACTTCGTTTTCTTCAAAGGTCAGGCAAGGTGGATGATATAACTACGCTTTCGGATTCGGAGTGTCATCAGGGAAGAAAGCTGCTAATAAAAGATGCAAATTCGCAAACTAGAAATTTAAAAATAAAAACAATGTCTAGAGGAGGTTCATTAAACTTTGGTAGAAATAGTAAGAAGAAAGATGGTGCAAGTTCATTCAACTTTAGATCACGATCAATAAATAAAAAGGAAGGCAAACCAGAAGATTTAGAAAACATAAAAAGGTAATCAAATGTACACTAACATTTTATTGCACTTTTTTATAACATCCACCTTAGGGAAGAGGGTATATCCATTTTGATCATCCGTTTACAACACATCGAAGGAAGCCTCGGAGACCCCACAAACCATATATATTCTTAATCAGCATCAAAAGAGAAATCGTTTGAGACATGTCCGTCCGTGTGTCCGTCTGTTGTTAGCACTCTCATCGTAATTTTTAAGATATCAAATTTAAACTTGGCACACTTATTCTTAGTTTAATTTCGCTGTTCCGTATTGAAATTGGACAAAATCGGTTAAGAGACGCTCCCACAATAAGTAAAAGTCTCAACATACCTGGAAAAAATTGTATCTTCAAAAAATTATATACCGTACAATACTATGCATATCAAGTTGAAATTTGGTATATATATAAGTGGAACCGTTATCCAACACTGTGCCAAAAGTGGACGTGATTGAATAACGCAAACACCTATAAATAAAAAAAAACCACTATTTGCCTAATACCTGACATAGTCATATACATATATATGGCAATAGAAACTTATTTTTTAGAGGATTATAAAAGGTGGAAAGTATTTAAGCTTCGGTCTTAAGCGAACTTCTCTATCTTGTTGTTTCTTGCTTCTATTTCAGAGCACCTGTGGTGCGATGGCACAGTTTCCAAATGACCGAACGGCAGAATACAATATTTCACAAATGCTTTTTACCAAAAAATGAACCGCCACCCAATAAACATGGTATACCTTTTGTAGCCATGTCTGCTGGCCAATTACAAATGTTACGTAAACTGGCTCTAGTTATCCTGACTGGTTATATGGAACGCTATTGCCCGAGCCACCGTTCAGGATGGAACTGGGAATTGCCAAAATTTATAAAAAAAAGGAAAATTCCCGTTTACAAAGACAAAAAGGTGTTTGGAGTCCCTCTACTGCTAATACTGCAGCGAACTGGGCAAACTTTACCAATTGCAGTGAGAGCAGCCTTTCGTTGGTTACAATTGAATGCATTAGATCAAGTGGGCTTATTTCGAAAAAGTGGTGTTAAATCACGTATAATTAAACTCAGAGAACTCGTAGAGTTCTCAGAGACCACGGCGGAATGCATGGATGTGTTCGATTCTCAACAAGCCTATGATGTTGCGGATATGTTGAAGCAATATTTTAGGGATTTGCCAGAATCATTGCTAACCACTAAAATGTCAGAAACAT
Source organism: Crataerina pallida (assembly GCA_949710015.1). Taxonomy (NCBI): domain Eukaryota; kingdom Metazoa; phylum Arthropoda; class Insecta; order Diptera; family Hippoboscidae; genus Crataerina; species Crataerina pallida. The sequence continues at coordinate 15,189,933 of OX453290.1, forward strand.
TTGCGACGATATTTCAACGTAAGTTATTTTCTAGCACTTTAGCAAGCTAAAATTAAACAACATTTGAATTATAATTAGTCCAATACATATGTGCTAATATCAGATACTTTATAAAATTTTATGTGGCTAAAATGTTGACTTTATCACAGATTTACCACCTGAAGTTCGACTAGATGCCGTTCAATGTGCCATCCTCTTATTGCCTGATGAAAATCGTGAAATGCTCTATGCTCTCTTAGAGTTTCTTACTTTGGTGGCGGCAAACGCCAAATATAATCAAATGACTGCTAATAATTTGGCAGTATGTTTGGCACCATCATTGTTTCACATAAATAATTCGGTTGTAACATCTCCACGACACAAAGGAAAAGGCTCTAGTTTTCCAAGTGCTAAAGACTTGTTCGAGGCTAAGGCTTCACATGAGTGTTTAGCTTTTATAATTGAAAATTATAAACATATATTTACGTCGTCTGAAGAAAAACTGAGCAAATGTAAATTTGGTTATATGGAAGAATCGAAACCATTACCTCTAGAAGCATTGGGTGAAGGTATGCAATACCATAATTGGCGCGGGTACCTGTTCGAAAGTACAAATGCCACCATTAAGGAGGGCCGAGAAAAGTAAGTGGATTAAAACACAAATGGTGAAATTGACACAATATGAGAAATACTTCAGGTCCCGTGGATGGATTGCCCTTAACTCCATAACATACTCTTGTGTGGAAATCGCTTACAAAAAAGTTGGTGACGGTCATCCTCTACGTTTATGGCGTTGCATTACCGAAATTGAAGGTTCACCTAGAGACATTTTAGAGTACATAATCCACCACCAATCCCTATGGGATCCGGAATTATTACAAAGTGTGATTATTAAAAAGTTAGACGAATGCACTGAAATATATCAATATGCCTTGGATGGGCAACACATTACTGATTACTGTGTGCTTAGGTAACTTATTCCGAAATATGTATTGTTTTAATAATAATAACTACCAGAAGGACCTTCAGGGAGGAATTTGAGGCAATTCTACGATGTCCGTGTGTTCATGTATCCCACAGTTTGTGCCAAAAAGGATGGGAAAATGAACGAATTAGATAATTTTTTATAAGATCTTCTAAGTAAGATTTGCAATTTTTATTATTTTTTGAGAAAATTTGGTGAAGAATAGTTAATTAGTTTAATAATTAGCTATCCTAAATTTTGACGTGATCGTATCATTTCTAAGATAGATAGTTTAGGAAGTGATTTATATGAAAATACATGCGTTTAAAACTAAACTAAGAACAACCAACACAATTTGTAAAACTAAAAACTTTGGGGTATTAAATGGTCAAAGCGCGCAAACATTTTCACTTCTTCAAAATATGTTTTATTTATTTAAAAAAAAATATAAAATAAAATGCAGGTCTTGGCGGTCCGACTTGCCACGAGGAGCATGCGTTATTGTGGAGACTTCTATAGATCACCCAAGAGCCAAACCAATGTATAATGCTATTCGAGGCGTTGTGCTGGCATCGCGTTATCTCATAGAATCTTGCGGTAGTGGGCGTTCACGCCTGATGCATCTTTCTAGGGTTGATGTCAAGTAAGTGCCCCTTTTTTGTTCTTATAACTATTTCTGTGCCATTCTGTTTTTTATACCTTCCACAATAAATATTTATTAAATTATACATAAATTTGCAATATCTAATTCAAATTCACTAAAAGTGCATATAAATCTGAGACGATCTATCCATATTCTTGAGTCCGTCCGTTTAATGCACTTTCACAATTTTTTTTTTTAAATTTTCCTGATATTTAACAGGGGATCCAGATTACACAAAACAATTAGAAAGACTAAAGCAAGGCTATATCCTAAACTCCTCCCACATATATTCGTGAACGTGGCTCTTGAACAATTTTGTCCAATGTAAATAGCGACCTACGTGTAGAAACTAGAGGTATTTGTACAAAATTTTAGCTCAATATCTCTAAATTTACGATAGTGAGAATGCCAACAACGGGCATACGAACATACATGTCTAGATCGATACAGTTTTTAATGCTGATAAGGAATATATATACTTACTATACTTTGTATTGTGTCAGATGCCTCCTCCTGGGTGTTGTAAATGGAATGACAAACTTAAATTACCCCCTAACTTATGTTGAGGGTATAAAACGGTATTGGGAGTTCGGTTAGAGGGTTTAATTAAATGCTTTATTTTAATAACAGGCTAGTTTAGTCCACATGAGAATTTTTTGACCAAATTATCGACGAAGCACCTTAACATACCAAAGCCACATGCATTATTTACGCCAACATTTCATATATAAATTTAAAGGGTATTACATTTTTATTTTACATTTACATTTGAGCCAATGTAATTTTTTTACTTGGTTATTATTTAATTATTTTAAATATTACTAGGAAAAAACAAGTTGTTGTTAAAAACCCATATATACTTTTAATTAATTATTTATACCATTGAATATTACAGAGGAAAAACTCCTGAATGGTACAATAAAAGCTATGGTCATATATCAGCACATCACTTAACCAGAATACGATTAGCATTTAAAAAGTTGTCTCAAGGTTTCGAAAGTAAACGCTAATTTGATTCTTAAACGTGACAGAACGGAAATATTACAAATATTATTAACATTCATTCGGATAAGCAGCAAGCGTCAAATTAAAGGTATTTCCATTGATTGAAGTACCATTTATTAAAAACTTCGCGACAACAGGAATTCAACATATAGTAATAGATTAGGATGAACTTAGCTTTCTTATATACATATAATACTCAAAGTCAACGTATCACAAGAATTTATATACATTCATATACTGCTTTATATATTGCTAATTTATTTTATTAATTTATGTGACATAGATAATTTTAATTATTTAAGTTTTCCGTTTCGAGTATTTAACGAAACTACATAACTGGCTTGAATTATTGTATTAAAGAGTTATGCACCTCAACGCGATAATAATTTTATTATTACAAATATAGAACAATCAAAAATTGTAAACAAGTAAGAATGCTATTTTTGGCTTAGCCCAAATCTTGTGTACCCACCAGCCTTTAATATTAAAATAAATGCTTGCATATCGTGACTTTTAACGCAATGTTTAAAAGTCTCTTTGATATCAGTTCCCTTATTTATGGAATAGACACAGTATAACCTTCTGCGAGTTTTCCTTAAAAGCCTTTAAAAAATGCTGTCTCCAATTTTTATTACAAACATGCCCTTATAAAAACGTCTTCACTAATGGCAAGTTTTATAAATATGTTATATACATCTGGAGGCCTCCCTTTTTCTAGGCATTACAAACATTTAACTAAGTGAGTGGGTATAAAAAGAACTAGTCAATTTTATTAAAGCGTCATTTTAAGAACCAAAAGTTATTTGAATGAAACGCACAGAATTCTGTGAAGAAATGGAATTGTATAAATATTTAGCATTAAGCACTCTAACTATGGACATCATTATTACACTTTTTTTTGTAAATAAAACACATACAATATGTTTACATATACAAGTACCTACACTAGTATATTCCGGACTTCAGATATAAGCAAAAATCTCAACTGTTAAAATCGATCCCATTAACATATTAACACAAAAACTACTATAATCTTCATCATTCTAAGTGTTTACTTTAATACTAATAGTAATAGAAGCAAAAATAAGTAATGTATAATAATAAAAAAAGTTTTGAATGCATTGTCGACGCGACACCTATTTGACTAGTGTAGTACATTTGACTAATATAGACAATTATTGTAAATTCTAAATGTATAAAATGGGTGACAAATAAATATCCCATAACGTATTCATGAACATCGTGCATTTATGTCGTGTAAATTTATACGAGCAAAGTTCTCGTACAACAAAAAAATAAAGATCGTAAGGTTTTACTTTTATCTTACTTTTACGATATTGGCGTGCAATTTTTCTTGAGCAGAGACCAGAGACAGAGACCTTTAAAAACAGAGACGGTCTCTTAAATTTTAGGGGGCAGAATCTCAAGATGTATTTTAAGGCCCACATCGTAATGCACGAATAGTCGTTTTATACGATATGATTTAAAGCAAGGAGTTTTGTGTCCGTGTGAACATACTAATGCATAACCAATTCACTAATAATTTTTTCTCATGCACACAACAAGTGAATGTTCGTCATTAAAGCGCGCTCGACTTAGACACATTTGGACGGATTTGGATTTACGCATGTGTTACTGTTGTTATTTTTTCTGTTCTTATAAGCAAAGCAAAGGGAATACCATAGAATACACATACACATTAAAGGTAATACCATAGATTGCAAAAATTTATACCTATGTAATTTTATATATGATGATGTGTATGTAATTTGCTATCCTATGATATGAATGAATGGATAGATAAATAATTATTAATGAAAATTAGGCGTTCTTCTTCGTTTGACTTTTTCACTTTTCCACTCTTCGACCATATGCCTTCGACCTTTTTTTTCATTGAATTGGTTTTTATTAACTTTTTTTTATTGTATTATTGAGTGGAAAAGTATTAAAAAATCATTTAAAAAATACATAAAACCAATAACGATAACTTTGCTCTAATTTTGAACTCTACGACGAAGATATTTGGCTTGTTTCACCGCACTTTCTCACAATCCTCCAAAGTTCGGAAATCTACGAGGAATATAACTGCACGATATACCTGGTGGACAACAAGGTTCAATCACCTGTTTTTTGTGGTTTTCTGAACAAAATTAATTCAATAATTCACGTAGTTCAATTAAGGTTTTGACAAATGCATGAGAACCTGGCAAAACGATTGGATGTTTCGTTGTAAACGGTAAATTTGAATGTGAAAGTCTACCGCCAACTCTGATTAAACCTTCTTGAATAAAGGGAGACAGTTGTCGTAGTTTTGAAGCATGATGTACTTGTTTGTTTAATTCCAACGAAAGTGATGATGTTTGCACAATTTTATAAATGATTAAAAGTGCATTGTTGAGCTCAAATACATTGATTCGGCCAGTGTGTTTATGACGTTGACGAGTATTATTAATGAATCGATTTATTTATGCGAACATATATAAAAGTTTGTTGTAACTGTTTATGAATTAATATTCCAATAACATGTCTGTTTCACGGTTTAAACTGCAACTTCAGCAAATTGCATTAAACATTTTACAGCCAAATAAGGCGCACAACTTGTTCCATATGTTACTGTTCTAAGATAATACGTAAGTAATTCGTCATTGAGACATTTTCTCCACAATATAAATTGCCACATGGCATCACGTTCACCTACTAAGACTTGTCTACATTATGTATCTGTTTAGTAAATTGTTTACACAGAAATGGAGTGTGATATGGCGAGATTTTACAAAATATGCATTTGGAGTGTTGTGTAGACGCTACGTGTGATACTGATTGTTTTGATGATGGTAATTGTTGAAATGATTGTTTTGTTGACTGATTGTCATTGATAATACGCAATGTTTTACAACGTTTTTCTAGGAATTATGCTAATTCGTTCCAAGATATGAGCGTGGAATTTTGGGCAACGCCGCTTTCTCCAATTATAGATTAATTTTCTTCCCATTTAGTTAATGTAGCTGTATCTAACTTGGAGCAGACCAAATGTAATATAATTCCATCTGCTATTTCTACATCCGATGCGAAAGATTTCAGCGCTCTTATGTTCGAATTTACAGTATCAATCAATTCTCCCAAAGTTGTTGTAGGTTTGTTGATTTGTGATATCAAATAAATGTTTAATGTGTGACTTATATATGAAGCTTTTGTTATCATATCTCGTTTTTACACATCTAATTCTTGACTATAATTTGCTTCAGTGATTTCGAATGATTGTATAACTTTAGCTGCACTGTCAGTAAGACATAAGCGAAGGTATTGAAATTTTTGTACTGGTGATAATTGATCGTTTTTATGAACTAAAACTGTTAACATATTTATAAATTCTAGCCAGTCCTTAAAATGTCCGCTGAATTTTGTAAGTTGTAAGTTTGGTAATTTTACTCGTTGTGTAGTATTGTTCATTACCCAGGTACTGCTACTGCTAGGTTCTGCTGCTTCTGATCGTAAAGTTGCAATGCGTTCCAATAACGCAGATTTTACGTTGAAATAAAAATGTTAAAAGTCCGTCCTGTGGTTGCTTTCGAAGCGATTCAAGCTGTACTTGAATCCTATCGAAACTTTCGTATTTTCTCTCCAATAGCGATAATTTCACCTCCAACTGGTGAACCGTAAGAGAGGATAGAGAGGTTTGAATATTTTCGTGTTCAAGCATTTGTTCACGTTGTAGCAATTTCGTGCGTAGTTCTCCCATATTCTGCGGTGGTGTTCATACGACGTGGAAGTGATTCCTGTGACATTAACTTATTGATAGTTAGCCAACAAAGATCTGTAGATACCAATGAGACACGGAGATGGCAATGCGCAATCAGCCAACAATATGGCAGTTCGACACACGTAACTTTGTGAAGTTAGATATGTTTTAAGGTAGGCGCGGGTTATACCGGTATTAGACCGATTCGGCTCGACTAGAACCAAAGAATGGACGTTCACTTTCGTTTGTTTACGTTTTAGATTTTCTTTTATTTTATTTCATTTTATAATAGATACAATTCATTTTTATGACAAAATCAGCTTCAGCTTTTTTCTTGTTTTCTTGCGCTCTCTTTTTGCCTTATCTACTATTTCTTTGCCTGTCTACTACTTCTTTTCTTGTCTACTACTAAGATAAACAACTTTATACACAGGGTGTCCCAACAGTAGTTGGGCTTGACCGATTATAACATGTTTACTTCTTTTGAAAGGTTTTAGACAACATTTTGTTACTTGATCACGTTTTGCAATGCACATATGCTAAATGTATTTGGAAGTCTACGGCATAACATTTTGTTTCTTCATCCTGAAGCTTCTCATTTCTTATAGTGATTTTGATTCACAATTAGTTATTTGTTATTATTGCGCGGATGTTAGGATCTCCTAAACGGCAAATTCCATACCCACCTTCAAGTATACCGATCGATTCAGAATCAAATTCTGAATCGATTTAACCATATCCGTCTGTCCTCCTGTCTGTCCATCTAAATTTGTGCGAAAGCTACAAGTCGCATTTTTTGAGCTATTTTGATGAGATTTAATACAAGGACATGTATTGCCTAAAGGGGAACTCTATTGACGATGATACGGATCGATTCAGAATCAAAATCTGAATCGATTTAACCGTGTCCGTCTGTCCATCTTAATTTGTGGTCGCATTATTTGAGATATTGTGATGAAATTTGGTACAAGGACATGTATTGATCAAAAGGGGAACTCTATTGAAAATGGGCCGGATTGGACCATTTTTAGAACCCCTTCCCATATGAGATCCTATTATTTTTTAAAATATTTTGATGAAATTTGGTACATAGATATGTTTATTACAATTTGTTATATTAAGTGATAAAGTGAATAAATAATTTTCAGAACAAATAAATATTTGTAAACAAGTAAGAAAACTAAATTTGGCTTAGCCTAAATCTTTAATAACCTCCACCTACACAACGTTGAACTTGGCAAATATAGATATAAGTCGCCCTCTAATAGTGTACGTATTACGTATCAGCATGCAAGTCTCCTTTTAGTTTAAATAAGTTTTTTGTAAATCGTGGGCGTGTGTATTATCTGACCATAGTTATTTTTAGTACATCGATGGATGGGCTAACCTTTAATAAATTTCAATTTCACAGGTCAACTTTTGTCGCAGATATAAAGATTTTTATTGATTGTGGACGTGTGATCATGCCCATTTTTGGCATATCAGTGGATGGGATAACTATGTATGCGCGTACTAAATTTCAGGTTTATAGCTCAATGTTTGTGGCTTTTATTAAGATTTATATTGATTATGAGCGTTTTTGTCATCCACATACGCCCATTTTTGGCACATCAATGAAACTAACATTTATAGATGTTGTAATAAAAATTGTTTTCGTTTGTGTGTTATGTAGGTTATCAAATTTGCGTGCTTGTTTCAATCTGTTGTGTGTAATATTTGTAAATTGTTTCGTTTGTGTACCAGGTTGTCAAACTTGTGTGCTGTTTCAATCCATTATGTGTAATGTTGTCTGCTATAAGTTCTATCGTTTTTTTTTTCCTTCTGACAGAACTGAAAACAAGTAAAGCAGAAAAAATAATTTTTTTTATTTTATATTGGATAATTGCGAAACTGCTGTACTGGCACAGTAGCGATGGATTTGGTCAGCGTCACAATTACAGAACCACGCACTGCCGAATTTTGAGCAATTGTGTGGTGTTTGGTTGATGCGACACCATAAATACCTTATTATATTTTTCTTCAAATTAAAACATTTGCATTGTGTACGGAATATTGGAGTGTTGATGTAAAATCTTATGTTTGATTGCTGCTTTATCGTTGGTATAATGGGTGACGCAATGCAACGAATTTAAACATATATAATAATGGCCATTATAAGAAGCCATGATTGTGTTATGTATATACTGTGTTATATACATAATTTAAACTACCAACCACTTCTTACACATTACATTTACAATTAGTATAACAATAGAATTACCATTGTGAATATTTTTTTTTTTTTTTGTGTATTGTAAGGTGCGGGTAAAGCGTACTTATTACCCAACGATCAAACAAAATATTTTTTTAGTGTACGCCGCAATTTTAAATTATTTTCTTTATGTGTCGCCATTTTTTTCCTTTTCAATTTAATTAATGCAACTCCCTTACAATTACTTTCCTTTTTTTCCCTTTTGGAAAGTTTCATATATATGTAGAAGGGACAAAGACGGGACAAGACGTATACAGTAAATTATTTAGTATAGTACACAAACACTGTAGTAATAAGTATGTTACATATTAATATTACCACATTGCAAAAGGATGTCCTGTATCACAAATAATATGCTTCAAATGCAAAAAGGAAGAACATAAAACAGCAGACTATAAATTGCAGGCCAATACAAAAATGGAACGTAGTTCTTCTGTATATTCTATAAATGCGTGATGTTTATGAGCCTAAGTCCAACAAATTTAATCGGTTTTTCAAAGAAATTAACATTAATGGAGTTAAATTTTCAGCTATCGTTGATTCGGAAAGTGACGATTCGATAATAAGACAAGATGTGTTCAATAAAACAGATGGTGTAAAAGCATTTAAAGAATCATTCATCATTTTTGCAAATAATTTCAAGTTATACACAATTTGCCACTTTGTAGAAAGCGTCAAGATACACGGATAGATAAATATTAACGTTAAGTTTCATATTGCTGAAAATTTTGTTTATTGGTAACGATATTTTTAAGGAAGTCAATGTCACCGTTACGTCAGAAGGAGCAACATTTTCTAAAGCGGATATAAAAACGGACGAATGAGGACAACCTAATAAAGAAGAAATAAACAACAATTATGGATCTATGAGTATCAATAATTTGTCGAAAGAGTTTAAAAATATATGCTGTGTAGTTAAAATATATGACGATTGTGGTAAAAAAGATGATTTGAACTTAGCTCATAAAGAGACAGCTATAATTATTAAAGATATAATTAAAAAATACGAGACTCTGGAAAAACAATTAAAGGAGGAACAAAATCAAAAAAATGAAGAATGCCTATTACTGGCCAAATATTTGTATGAGATTGTTAAACTAAAGCTGGATAATATTCTGGTTGATTTTGAGGCTACAAAACATAAACACGCCACATCCATAAAAAAATTTCAACGGAAAATATTTAAATATAAGAAAATGTTGGAGCAAGATGATTTCCAAAAAAAGACATAAAGTTATTGCAGAAGGAAAATTATATTTTGGAAAAGGAAAAGATTGCGTACCGTAAAGAAAAGGAATCAATAGTTATAAAACTTGCCAAGAAAGAAAAGCTGCTATTTGATACCAAAAAAGAAAAAGAGAATGTCGAAAAACAGTTATGAAGAAAAATCACGCATTACTTCTATTTTAGATGAAAAGTGTAACGAAGTACGTAAATATCAACGGGAATGTGAAAAATTAAACTTTTTTTTTATAAAATCTTAATTTTAATAAATTTTGTAAAAACATTTAAAGTTTTCTATAAATTTACTAAACGCTCCACATATATAACAATTAAAATTTTATTAATCAATTTCATTAATTAACATTTATATATTTATGTCATTGAATAAAAATGAACATGTGTTTTTAAATATGAATTAAATAAAGGGATGTTGGATGCAAAGATGTGTAGGTGAAGTGGCAATAATAGGGATAACCTAATACGAGTGCGTTGGTTATCATTGGTTGGGAAGGGTATAGCACTCCGGAACGATCACCTGTTCCAAATATTGCTCGATCATTTTCTATTTGTTACGTGGTTATATAGGGGCCTTATTACCTTTTTGAGCTATTCGGGTGAAATGGCGAATCGTATTGAGCCCGTAACAATGTACATACGAAATTTCAAATTTATAGCTTAATTTTTGTGGTAGATAAAGAGATTTTTGTCGATTGTATGCGTTTCTCTAATCCGAATACGCCTATTTATAACATATCGATAAAGCTAATATTTATACATGTAGGAACCAAAATTTAAGTTTATAGCTTCATTTTTCTGGCAGATAAATACATTTTTGTTGATTGTGGGCGTGGCTATTGACTGATATTGCTCATTTTAAATAGCGATTTGTGTACAAAAACTAAGAGTGCCTGTATAAAATTTCAGTTCAATATCTCAAAATTTACACCCGTGTTAATGCCACAACCTACAGGCACACGGACGCATGTCTAAATCAACTCAGTTTTCGACGCTGATCAAGAATATTTATACTTTATAGGGTCTCTGATGCCCCCTTCTGGGTGATACAAACGGAAGAACTAACTTAGTATACCCTTGTAAATTATAATTTTATATTATTGGTATAGTTTATTAGTTTATCTTGAATACTCATATTTTCTTAAAGAAGCAAATTCCACTAGCAAGGAATGCCGTGAGTGGGTAAGTATCCTTTTAATTGTTCATGTTTATAAATACTTACATATGCTTCATTAGAGTAAAAACCAGTTGCATTCACTGCTATGTCCCGGTAAGTATTTATTTATATATTTTATACTGATCAACCAATATATGTCTTGTTTAAGATTTCTTTATTGATTAATACTTAATAATTAATTTACAATTTCCTTTGCTTATATACTAATACTATTATATGATATATATGACCTACTTACTTACTTACTTACTATTTACAAATAGTAAAATAATGCTTCACCTTCAAATCGTAAAAATAAGGCTGAACTTAAAAATAATGCCTACTACGCTTAATGTTTAAATGAGTACAAATATAATTATGTCATATCGTATGCTACATTAAAATTGTACACCCTCATCACTGAGGTGAAGGGTATAATAAATATACATCAAAATAAATATATAAGGGGAACGAGGTCCAGCAACATAATTAGAGTACGTCACTTTAGAATTTTACAAATTTTTTTTCTGTTTCCTGTCCCAACATGATTAATTCAGAATTCTGAACAACTTGGATCTATCCGCTACGCAAGAAAGAGCTTGCGGAATATGTCGAGAAATTAAAACAACTCCTTACGATTTAGGCGCACTACGAAGGAACGAAAACATGCCCTAATAAAGCTCCTTCTAGTAAAGTATCCTCCTCCGATTCAGAGGATGAGGATACAAAGATTACGATTAAGGAATTGGTGCCAGCGGTAAATATACATAAGAAGGTAAAAATTACTTGAGTTGTTAATAAACGCTCGAAATCACAAAAACGGAAAATAATGAAAATCGTGACAAAATCGAAACGTACGGCCTGGAACTTGCCAGCGGTGATGCCTCAGTTCTTACGCGATGAAGCGTTGATCTGGAATAGGAATAAAAATGCTCATCGGGTTAACTGGGGAAATTTTAAAGTGGATTTTCTTAAATTCTTTATACCTCCGAGGTACCTAGAGATGATTGAAGATGAGGTTATGGCATGTAAACAATGCCCAAGGGAATTATTTAAGGACTTTGTCCTGGATATCCAGGCCAAAATGTGGCACACATTGATGGGCGAAGAAGATAAGTTTAACCGAATTTACCGCAAGGCTCTGCCTGACTACCTCTACCTCTACTACCTAATGTCATCAGCTCGTGAAAGCTATAGGTTGGCGAATAATCAAACAAAGGCTATGATGAATCCTCAAATATTGCCCGAAATTGCAGGAATCCCCTGCATCTGTTTTTTTGGGATTGCGGACGAATGAACGTCCGCACTTACGATTGCTATTGCCGTCAACGTCATTGGGGAAACGCCAATGGGGCCAGAGCTCAACAAGAGGTGGCCGAGTCCCCGTAACAAACCTCTACGTCCCAAAGGCGACCTTAAAGTGCATGGAAGTTCGGTTAACCGCCATCGGTTAACTCGTTAATGACGTCGAAGTCACGGCTATTGTCGACACCGGAGCGACAAGTTGTTTTCTAAGCGAGGCTTACGCACATCAACTTGGCTATGCTGATATACAAAAGAGCTCATTAATAGAAATAACACTTTCCGTTCACGCCGCAATATAAAGCAAGCGCTTATATGTACGGTACAATTTGGCAACATGAGACATAGACTCAAACTCAGGATCATGCCACGTCCTTGTGAGGGTGTGATTCTGGGTTTTAGCTTTCTGACAGCTTTTAAAGCTCAGCTCACCAATACAGGCACATCTATTCAATTCAACCAGCCTTCCACAACCGTTGAAAATGGACTTATTGCCCTGGAACTAAACCGTTCACCTAGCCTAGCTAGAAGAATAACACCATGTCATACTGTCTGGGCGCAAAGGTCGGACAGAAACGAAGAAACAGTACCTAAAACCGAGAATCGGACGGCAAAGTCGAGCAAGTGTTCAATCCAACGCAATTCTTACCAACCCAAAGCTCAGGTGAAAATTCTAAGCTCAAAAGCCCTTAATATATCGAGTAGTTCGCCGATCGCAAATCCCGATGTTACCTCCAGTCGTATTACCAATATCTTAAACGCAAAATGAAACAATGTCTTAGCACTACGCCATCTTGTCTGGACGCAAAGGTGGGGCAGCAACGAAGCGAGAGAGTATTTAACAAATACGCACGGACGTATAAGTCGAGTGGAAGCGAAAAGAATTTACCATATCCAACTCGAATTAACCAGTCCACCATAAAAGGCGAGGATTCGCCGATCGACAGTCAAGCTGTAGAGACGTACCACGGATAACTAAAAAACTTTATTTTGTGAATAATAAAAACTAACGGTGCACAAATATTTTGCCAAGTAGCTATTTTGTTCGTATAAATAGTGGTACACAATTGGCGCAGGGACCCTTAATTCCCTTAAAACCGTCTATTTGGGTCTTCATGACGGTAACTGCGGTAAACCGGGGCACATAGGCAAACAGTGTGGAAACAAGGCGGATTGTGCAATATGCACAAGTAAAGGTCTAGGCTATAACCAACCTATAGGCGGTAGGCGTTGCCCAACATATCTGGCAGCAAATTCGAAATAAGCAAAATGAAGATACTGCAACTGAATTTAAATCATTACGAAGCTGCACAAGACCTACTTAAACAAACTGTCTTGGAGCAAGGAGTTGACGTGGCCATAATATCAGAGCCTTACCGAACCACAAACACCAGGGGATTCTGGATCTCGGACTCCACAAGCAAAGCGGCAATATGGATTTGTGGCAACTTAACAATTCAAGGTGTCCCAATTAAGAACAAGCCGTACTATGTAATTGTATAGGTAATGGACATTTTTATCTTCAGCTGTTACCTACCACCTAGCCTATTTAGCGCAATTTGAAGATAATCGACATGATAGCCAAGGCTGGCAGAACACATAGACCAGCCTTGATCGTGGGCGATTTTAATGCCTGGGCCATGGAATGGGGCAGTAGATGGACTAATAAGAGAGGCGAAGCCATGTTAGAAGTCTTTTCATCCTTAGGCGCCACGCTACTAAATGATGGCATCAAAAACACATTTGAGAAGAATGGTGCAGGCTCGAAAATTGACTTAACATTTATGTCTGATTGTTTGGTGCGTTATTGTGATTGGCACGTTAGGGATATACATATTCAGAGTGACCATCATGCGATCATCACAAAGATATGTCACCATATTCAGCTGGCAAGCACGCCTAGTTAGCACTCTGGAAAGGGATGGAAACTTCAAACTCTGAATCCGAATGTGTTTAAAGTTATGATCGCGGATGATATACCATCAGGAGTTAAAGAACAAGCCAAAAAGTTGGCGCAGCATATTACGGCAGCGTGGGACGTTTCTATGGTCAGACGATCGAACCTCCCTAATCGTAAACCGGTATATTGGTGGAATAATGAGATCGAAAATGCGAGGCAGCAGTGCTTAGCTGCCAGACGCAGATCAGAGCGTCATATTCATTCCCCAGAATATGAAACACACAGAGATAGATATATGGGAGCGCGTAAGCGGCTTAAGAATGCAATAGCGACCAGCAAGAGCAAATGCTTCAAAGAGCTTTGCAACCCAGCAGACTCCGATATATGGGGCGGGGCCTACAAAACTGTAATGGCCAAAGTTAAAAAGCAAAAGGAGTACACAGAACCCGTATTCATGAAAAAGGTGGTTGAAACGCTTTTCCCAAAGCATGATGTAACTAATGCATATACAAATGCATCACCCGAGTTAGCACCAGAAATGCCGCCAAGTGGTCCCGATAATGCTGCTCTACCTAGAGTACCCCTCAGCACTGATACATGGCGCATATCACCGAATGAGTTGCGAAGTGCAGTTCGAAGATTCGACAATAATAAAGCCCCTGGCCCTGATAGCATACCCAATGAGGTCGTTAAAATCGCTGCAGAGCATATCCCTAACTTGCTTCTGCACGTATTCAACAACTGCTTACGCTACGGTTTATTTCCAAGTATATGGAAAAGGCAAAGATTGGTTTTGCTTCCAAAGCCGAATAAACCTGAAGGAGAACCTGGGTCTTATCGTCCCCTGTGTTTGGTAATCTGCTCGAGAAAATTATATTCGACAGACTGGTATACGGCCTCTCTAATAAGGATTATGGCTTCCGTAAAGGATGCAATAATGCACGTTAAAAATATTGCTGAAAAGGCTATCGAAGGAACACGGTGGAAAAATAGAACCAAAAAGTACTGTGCAATAGTAACGCTCGATATTAAAAATGCGTTTAACTCCGCTAGTTGGCCCCATATTAGTGAGACGCTGGGGAAAAAACATGTATCTCTAAATCTAGCGCACATGATAAGAAATTACCTGTCACAGCGGGTCCTGCATTGGGAGCTTTAGTCAAACAAGAAGGTTACTATTGGCCAAGGCGATATTCTCGGTAGTTCTCTACGCCGCACCGATATGGAGCAACCGAATTCAGAAGTACCCAAGCTATACGAAAAGTTTGAATAACCTATGGCGTACTGCAGCTCTAAGAGTATGCTGTGGATTCCGCACTATATCTCTAGACGCGGCACTTATATTAGCGGGTATAGCACCTCATGACATAATGGCGCTCCAGCTCACTAGGTTGCACGACAGTAGGAAAGAATTGGGCAGAACGCTCACTCTCGCCGAGAAAAACGCCATTCTCCAGGTCAGCGTTAATGAATGGCAGATAAATAGTAAAATGGAATGCCTCCCCACGAGGATGATGGACATATGAGCTCCTGCCCAGCATAGGATCATGGCTGAACAGGCAGCAAGGTTGCATGGATTATTACACGACACAAATTTTCAGTGGTCGCGGATGCTTTCGGGCCTCTTTGTATCACTTCAAGCACGATACTGAACCCTGGTGTTCAACGTGCAAAAACGAGGAAGAAACGGCTGCACATGTACTTCTGAAATGCCCTAGATTCAGTGTCGAACGGAAATTGATAGAGGAAGTAACGGATGAAGAAATGATTACATACCTTTTATGCTGGTGCATAAGTAATTCTGCTGAAGTATGGAAATGTGTCAAGAATGCTTGTGCCTCTGCAATGATCCGCCTTAGAATGGAGGAGCGTATTCGCCAACGACATAGGACTGAGACCATATCACTGACGATTTGAGTTTAGGTTCAGACGGCTCTCTCGTCGTAATACTTAACAGTGGTCCCGGGAGATTCACCGTCGGAGGTTTTAGTGGGTGAAGGCACCGACAACGATGCAGTTGCCTCCCTAGCCAAGCTGAAATCTATAGATAGAAATTGTCTAATAGCCCCAGTTGACAAAAATGCTAAGCTCAGTGAAAATAATTGTCCGTGGATTCGAAAGCTTCTCACGAAGATATAAAACAAACAAGACCAATATCCTGACTACTTCATCATAGGGGGTCGACTTTATCGACATATCACCCTGTCGTCTCACGAAGACGATGAAATTTCGTGTGCCGACTTCGTTGAACCCCTACCACGCTCACGTTATGGTCACACGACACAAAGTGCTTGAAAGAAGGTACACGGGAGGAGGTAAAGTCTCCTACTTCATGCGACGACTCCACGACCGACTTTCTGAAGATTATTATGAAGCACGCCAGCACTCTTCCTTATACCACGCGTCATACAGAATTCTTTGTGAGAGAGGACATTAGCTCACTCATTTACGTATTACAAGCTACCTAAGAGGCTTAACTTGTCGAAGAACACGTGGTCATTCTTTCGCCCAACAGCTCACCAGGGTAGTCTCCAGTGCTAAAGTGTAATGCCTCGCCATTATCTGTTCGCCAGTAAAAGATTGCAGAATTACTAAAGGAGCTATTGGCAACAGAAGCGGAAGTCCATGATATCGGCTGGCGTGTTGCCTGGAGGAGGTGTATGTTGTAATGCCGTTTTTAACTCGGAGAAAGAATTTAAAATGTACAATGATTTATAGTAAAAAAGCTAGATTAATATACAATAATAAATAATAGTATGACAATTAAATAATATAAATTTTTTGAATAATTTTTTAACTTAAATTTAATGATAATTAGTTTTAATAAATTTATTTAGTTATTAAGTTAAATATTTGGAAAACAATAAAACCTTTTTAGATGAAAAATTTTGAAATTTGTTTTTTTTTGTGTTGTTTTAGTGAAAATTTTTTTTGAAGTCTTTTTGATTTGATCTATTTTATGACATATAATTTTTTATGTATGCAATTTTACATATATAAATTTCGAATGTATACATCTAAATTCTTCTTATGAAACTGGACATTCCTCCGTTGATTTACCCGTTCTTGATTTATAACTGCTGTTGTTGTTATTATTGCTGCAAATGTCGCTCTTATTGTTGTTTTCGTCGTTATTGTTATTGTTGTTCCTGCTATTATTATTATTGTTATTATTATTATTACTGCTGATGCGTTGTTGCTGCCGCTAGTTATTGAAACTAGAAATTGATTTTTTTTTTTGTATTTCCATGTAGTTTTCCAAAGTGCTTGAAAGAAGGTACACGGGAGGAGGTAAAGTCTTCTACTTCATGCGACGACTCCACGACCGACTTTCTGAAGATTATTATGAAGCACGCCAGCACTCTTCCTTATACCACGCGTCATACAGAATTCTTTGTGAGAGAGGACATTAGCTCACTCATTTACGTATTACAAGCTACCTAAGAGGCTTAACTTGTCGAAGAACACGTGGTCATTCTTTCGCCCAACAGCTCACCAGGGTAGTCTCCAGTGCTAAAGTGTAATGCCTCGCCATTATCTGTTCGCCAGTAAAAGATTGCAGAATTACTAAAGGAGCTATTGGCAACAGAAGCGGAAGTCCATGATATCGGTTGGCGTGTTGCCTGGAATATTCCAACGTAGGAGAGCTTCTCAATACCACGGGGCGGTAAACTGACACTTGGTTCGGAACCATCCCACCCAGGTCTACTAGGAAAGACGCGGGCAGACCTCGAGCCCAACATTAGCATCACTGGCAACATCAATATGAGCAGGAACAAGGCAAGCCAGGTAAAAATCCACAACAGCCCCTACATCGTCACCGGTCGCCAGGTAAAGAGGCTTTTCAAAAAGCTGCCAACAGGTCAAACCTCAAGACCTCAAGAAGGGTTATGTACTTTGTCTTTAACGCATGTTCCTGCTTAATCACACGGCATCTCAAGCAGAAGCTCAGATGCGGAGGAAAAAATAAGCGCTTCCCAACGCCGCGTTAGGTACCAATCTGGGAGCCACATTAAAAGAGTATGAACTCCCCTCCTTGGTGAGGTGGTTGCTGCTATCCATATCTCCTCGTAAGGGGGAATCCACAGGAATCTTCGTAAAGTCAAATATTCTGTTCACCTTACGTATACCCCGTTGCAGGCTCCTATATTCTTAATATTAGGTACAAGTACATAGTACATACATCCAATCTTCAGAAAGGAATCCACAAATTCATGCACTTTAGGCAACACCAGTCTTCCAGTCTATATAAAAACTCATTAAATGACCCATGTCCAGTCCTAAAGAATCTTTCGGTATGAACTTATACGTTACTCTGCCATTAATACTGTTATCCCATCTAGATTGCCATCTAGAGAGCGCAGAATTAAGTAGCAGAGTTTTCATTTCCTTCGGACTTATACGTGCTGGCTTCTGGCCAGTCATCGTCATTCAATTCAAATTTCTTTTAAATTTAAAGGATGTTGCTCGGCGTTTAGCCTCAATATCCAATGGTATAGCTTATAGAGTATTAGTGGATACTGTACAGCAGACGGGAATATATGATAAAAGCATTATTCTCTGACATATAAGCAATTATTCCTTGCATCTGTCAGTCGAGACGGACAGATACCAAGTACTTGAACCATGTGTTATGCAAGCTACAAATAGTCCGTTATATCATATATTCGCCGAGTAGCTGTTCTACTTAGACCCCAGTCTTTTCGAAGTACTCTGCGAATCTTACCCACTAATTCAGTGATTTTATACCTCATTGCTATAAAATGAGTGAGCAAACACATTCTCTCGGACATTCTTATTTCTAAATAATGAACCTTTGAGACATATCTCAGGGGTCGATCATTTAGTCGAAATATTATGATGACGATTTTATGATAATCTGTCTTTGAGCAGCATTATCACAGCCTTGTCGACTGATACGCCGACGCCAACACTCTCATTGCTTTTGCGTTCAATTTCAGAACGGGATTCGACTTTGACCATCAATAACAGATCATCTGCATTTGACAGACCGTTCTAAATCTTTCAACAAGGTATCTATCACTATGTTCCAAATATATGAACCACTAATAGATCCCTGTGGGCAACCTCGAACAACATCTACTGTTATGGACGAAAGTGCTCTAGCTAGGATGGTGTTCGAAAGGGATCTGAAAGGACGTCGGGCATGAGGCAGGCCGAAACTCTAGTGGAGGGACCAAGTGTTTGATGGCCTGCAAACACTTGGTGTACAAAACTAGAGAAGGCGCGCCAACGATCGGAATGCGTGGCGTTCTCTTTTGTAACAGGCCAAAGACCTACATAGCTTGTAATCGGCCAGCCATGATGATGATAATGTTAGGCCTACCCTTGAATATTTTGTTGTTGTATGGATAATAACTTCAACGAAATTTTTTACTTTTTGCGCTTCGTGGTCTGGAATCCTAATATACCTATAGGTTACCACCTATCAATGGTGATTGTTTTAAGTTATAGTTTTATATTTTTAATAAATTTTTATTAAAATTTTATTTTCAATATGAGAAAAATTATATATTATTTTTTACAATCGTTGACATAAATGTGTGTGATGTGTGATGTTCAAACCTACCCTTGGGTATAGGAATTGGAAAAACAGGTGATTTAGGATGACGGTTGATTTTAGATTTTTGGCATTGTAAACATTGACTGGACCAGGTATTGAGTTCTTTACTCATACCAGGCCAAAAATATCTTGTGCTAATGAGTCTTCTTGTAGCTTTTGTACCAGGGTGTGATATATTATGTAATTTTTCAAATATAATTTTCCTCAGACTGGGAGGTACATATTGTCTTGGACGTGCCCCTGACATTTCGCAGACAATTTCAAAATTACGTACGGGAATTTTGTAAAGTTTTAAATTGCTGTTCAATTTGAGAAGAAAATTTTTTAATTCGGCGTCATTTTCTTGTTCCTTATACAGAACTTTAATATTTAAATCAGTACAATGTAGTGCGTCAATTTCAAAAGCTCTAGAAAAGGTGTCTGCCACAATGTGTGCGTCTCCTCGTATGATCCTCAAATGATTTGACGGATTCATCATTCCAAATTAAAGCTTTGTCTTTAGTCTTAAAAGCCTTATTAATTATAGCATGTATCGGACATGTCAGCTGCTCTGCCAATATTGGAATGTATCGATGATAATAATTGATCATTTCAACAAATTTTTGAGCTTGTTTGACGGACTTAGGGCGTTCAAAGTCTTTTACAACAGATACTTTGTTTTCAGAAGGTCTAATGCCGTCTTTTGAAATATTGTGTCCTAAAAAGTCAATAGATGTAGTACCGAAAGCACATTTAGATGGTTTAATATTTAAACCATATAAAATGAAGATACTGCAACTGAAATTAAATCATTACGCACAGTAGTAAAATGGAATGCCTCCCCACGAGGACGATGGACATATGAGCTCCTGCCCAGCATAGGATCATGGCTGAACAGGCAGCAAGGTTGCATGGATTATTACACGACACAAATTTTCAGTGGTCGCGGATGCTTTCGGGCCTCTTTGTATCACTTCAAGCACGATACTGAACCCTGGTGTTCAACGTGCAAAAACGAGGAAGAAACGGCTGCACATGTACTTCTGAAATGCACTAGATTCAGTGTCGAACGGAAATTGATAGAGGAAGTAACGGATGAAGAAATGATTACATACCTTTTATGCTGGTGCATAAGTAATTCTGCTGAAGTATGGAAATGTGTCAAGAATGCTTGTGCCTCTGCAATGATCCGCCTTAGAATGGAGGAGCGTATTCGCCAACGACATAGGACTGAGACCATATCACTGACGATTTGAGTTTAGGTTCAGACGGCTCTCTCGTCGTAATACTTAACAGTGGTCCCGGGAGATTCACCGTCGGAGGTTTTAGTGGGTGAAGGCACCGACAACGATGCAGTTGCCTCCCTAGCCAAGCTGAAATCTATAGATAGAAATTGTCTAATAGCCCCAGTTGACAAAAATGCTAAGCTCAGTGAAAATAATTGTCCGTGGATTCGAAAGCTTCTCACGAAGATATAAAACAAACAAGACCAATATCCTGACTACTTCATCATAGAGGGTCGACTTTATCGACATATCACCCTGTCGTCTCACGAAGACGATGAAATTTCGTGTGCCGACTTCGTTGAACCCCTACCACGCTCACGTTATGGTCACACGACACAAAGTGCTTGAAAGAAGGTACACGGGAGGAGGTAAAGTCTCCTACTTCATGCGACGACTCCACGACCGACTTTCTGAAGATTATTATGAAGCACGCCAGCACTCTTCCTTATACCACGCGTCATACAGAATTCTTTGTGAGAGAGGACATTAGCTCACTCATTTACGTATTACAAGCTACCTAAGAGGCTTAACTTGTCGAAGAACACATGGTCATTCTTTCGCCCAACAGCTCACCAGGGTAGTCTCCAGTGCTAAAGTGTAATGCCTCGCCATTATCTGTTCGCCAGTAAAAGATTGCAGAATTACTAAAGGAGCTATTGGCAACAGAAGCGGAAGTCCATGATATCGGCTGGCGTGTTGCCTGGAGGAGGTGTATGTTGTAATGCCGTTTTTAACTCGGAGAAAGAATTTAAAATGTACAATGATTTATAGTAAAAAAGCTAGATTAATATACAATAATAAATAATAGTATGACAATTAAATAATATAAATTTTTTGAATAATTTTTTAACTTAAATTTAAATGATAATTAGTTTTAATAAATTTATTTAGTTATTAAGTTAAATATTTGGAAAACAATAAAACCTTTTTAGATGAAAAATTTTGAAATTTGTTTTTTTTTGTGTTGTTTTAGTGAAAATTTTTTTTGAAGTCTTTTTGATTTGATCTATTTTATGACATAATTTTTTATGTATGCAATTTTACATATATAAATTTCGAATGTATACATCTAAATTCTTCTTATGAAACTGGACATTCCTCCGTTGATTTACCCGTTCTTGATTTATAACTGCTGTTGTTGTTATTATTGCTGCAAATGTCGCTCTTATTGTTGTTTTCGTCGTTATTGTTATTGTTGTTCCTGCTATTATTATTATTGTTATTATTATTATTACTGCTGATGCGTTGTTGCTGCCGCTAGTTATTGAAACTAGAAATTGATTTTTTTTTTTGTATTTCCATGTAGTTTTCCAAAGTGCTTGAAAGAAGGTACACGGGAGGAGGTAAAGTCTCCTACTTCATGCGACGACTCCACGACCGACTTTCTGAAGATTATTATGAAGCACGCCAGCACTCTTCCTTATACCACGCGTCATACAGAATTCTTTGTGAGAGAGGACATTAGCTCACTCATTTACGTATTACAAGCTACCTAAGAGGCTTAACTTGTCGAAGAACACGTGGTCATTCTTTCGCCCAACAGCTCACCAGGGTAGTCTCCAGTGCTAAAGTGTAATGCCTCGCCATTATCTGTTCGCCAGTAAAAGATTGCAGAATTACTAAAGGAGCTATTGGCAACAGAAGCGGAAGTCCATGATATCGGCTGGCGTGTTGCCTGGAATATTCCAACGTAGGAGAGCTTCTCAATACCACGGGGTGGTAAACTGACACTTGGTTCGGAACCATCCCACCCAGGTCTACTAGGAAAGACGCGGGCAGACCTCGAGCCCAACATTAGCATCACTGGCAACATCAATATGAGCAGGAACAAGGCAAGCCAGGTAAAAATCCACAACAGCCCCTACATCGTCACCGGTCGCCAGGTAAAGAGGCTTTTCAAAAAGCTGCCAACAGGTCAAACCTCAAGACCTCAAGAAGGGTTATGTACTTTGTCTTTAACGCATGTTCCTGCTTAATCACACGGCATCTCAAGCAGAAGCTCAGATGCGGAGGAAAAAATGAGCGCTTCCCAACGCCGCGTTAGGTACCAATCTGGGAGCCACATTAAAAGAGTATGAACTCCCCTCCTTGGTGAGGTGGTTGCTGCTATCCATATCTCCTCGTAAGGGGGAATCCACAGGAATCTTCGTAAAGTCAAATATTCTGTTCACCTTACGTATACCCCGTTGCAGGCTCCTATATTCTTAATATTAGGTACAAGTACATAGTACATACATCCAATCTTCAGAAAGGAATCCACAAATTCATGCACTTTAGGCAACACCAGTCTTCCAGTCTATATAAAAACTCATTAAATGACCCATGTCCAGTCCTAAAGAATCTTTCGGTATGAACTTATACGTTACTCTGCCATTAATACTGTTATCCCATCTAGATTGCCATCTAGAGAGCGCAGAATTAAGTAGCAGAGTTTTCATTTCCTTCGGACTTATACGTACTGGCTTCTGGCCAGTCATCGTCATTCAATTCAAATTTCTTTTAAATTTAAAGGATGTTGCTCGGCGTTTAGCCTCAATATCCAATGGTATAGCTTATAGAGTATTCGTGGATACTGTACAGCAGACGGGAATATATGATAAAAGCATTATTCTCTGACATATAAGCAATTATTCCTTGCATCTGTCAGTCGAGACGGACAGATACCAAGTACTTGAACCATGTGTTATGCAAGCTACAAATAGTCCGTTATATCATATATTCGCCGAGCAGCTGTTCTACTTAGACCCCAGTCTTTTCGAAGTACTCTGCGAATCTTACCCACTAATTCAGTGATTTTATACCTCATTGCTATAAAATGAGTGAGCAAACACATTCTCTCGGACATTCTTATTTCTAAATAATGAACCTTTGAGACATATCTCAGGGGTCGATCATTTAGTCGAAATATTATGATGACGATTTTATGATAATCTGTCTTTGAGCAGCATTATCACAGCCTTGTCGACTGATACGCCGACGCCAACACTCTCATTGCTTTTGCGTTCAATTTCAGAACGGGATTCGACTTTGACCATCAATAACAGATCATCTGCATTTGACAGACCGTTCTAAATCTTTCAACAAGGTATCTATCACTATGTTCCAAATATATGAACCACTAATAGATCCCTGTGGGCAACCTCGAAAAACATCTACTGTTATGGACGAAAGTGCTCTAGCTAGGATGGTGTTCGAAAGGGATCTGAAAGGACGTCGCGCATGAGGCAGGCCGAAACTCTAGTGGAGGGACCAAGTGTTTGATGGCCTGCAAACACTTGGTGTACAAAACTAGAGAAGGCGCGCCAACGATCGGAATGCGTGGCGTTCTCTTTTGTAACAGGCCAAAGACCTACATAGCTTGTAATCGGCCAGCCATGATGATGATAATGTTAGGCCTACCCTTGAATATTTTGTTGTTGTATGGATAATAACTTCAACGAAATTTTTTACTTTTTGCGCTTCGTGGTCTGGAATCCTAATATACCTATAGGTTACCACCTATCAATGGTGATTGTTTTAAGTTATAGTTTTATATTTTTAATAAATTTTTATTAAAATTTTATTTTCAATATGAGAAAAATTATATATTATTTTTTACAATCGTTGACATAAATGTGTGTGATGTGTGATGTTCAAACCTACCCTTGGGTATAGGAATTGGAAAAACAGGTGATTTAGGATGACGGTTGATTTTAGATTTTTGGCATTGTAAACATTGACTGGACCAGGTATTGAGTTCTTTACTCATACCAGGCCAAAAATATCTTGTGCTAATGAGTCTTCTTGTAGCTTTTGTACCAGGGTGTGATATATTATGTAATTTTTCAAATATAATTTTCCTCAGACTGGGAGGTACATATTGTCTTGGACGTGCCCCTGACATTTCGCAGACAATTTCAAAATTACGTACGGGAATTTTGTAAAGTTTTAAATTGCTGTTCAATTTGAGAAGAAAATTTTTTAATTCGGCGTCATTTTCTTGTTCCTTATACAGAACTTTAATATTTAAATCAGTACAATGTAGTGCGTCAATTTCAAAAGCTCTAGAAAAGGTGTCTGCCACAATGTGTGCGTCTCCTCGTATGATCCTCAAATGATTTGACGGATTCATCATTCCAAATTAAAGCTTTGTCTTTAGTCTTAAAAGCCTTATTAATTATAGCATGTATCGGACATGTCAGCTGCTCTGCCAATATTGGAATGTATCGATGATAATAATTGATCATTTCAACAAATTTTTGAGCTTGTTTGACGGACTTAGGGCGTTCAAAGTCTTTTACAACAGATACTTTGTTTTCAGAAGGTCTAATGCCGTCTTTTGAAATATTGTGTCCTAAAAAGTCAATAGATGTAGTACCGAAAGCACATTTAGATGGTTTAATATTTAAACCATATTCCTCAAGTCGGTCAAAAACGATTTTTAAATGTTTTAAATGGTCAGATTCCGATTCACTTGCAATTAAAACATCGTCAATGTATACAAAAGTAAAATCTAAACCACTAAATGCTTCATTTACCTTTAAAAGGTTTGCGCCGAATTCCTTAACCCAAATTGCATTCTAACAAATTCGAACATGCCAAATGGGGTTGTAATGGCTGTTTTGTATATGTCGGCTTCAGCCATAGGGATATGGTGGTAAACTTTTACTAAATCTAATTTGGAAAATATAGATTTGTTCCGTAGATTTATACTAAAATCATGAATGCGAGGCAACGGATAGCGATCAGGAATAGTGACACAATTTAAATGTCTAAATTCACCATAAGGTGCCATTCATTAGGGTCCTTTTTGGCTACTAAATGAAGAGGTAAAGCCACAGAATAATTGGATGGCCTCAACCTGATTTGACTAAAAAATCGAATTTTATTTTGGCGACCGATAGGATCTAGTCGTCTTGGTTTTGAGAACGGAAGGACTCCTTCAGTTGTTAGTCTGTGTACAGTATTGTGTTTGACCGGTTTAGTGTAATCTGGTTTAGAGGTCAAACTTGGATATTTCTTTAATAGTTCGAAACATTTATTGTCTTTGAGAAATAATTTGAGTAACCCTATTTTACAATAAGTCACAATGGCATCAACGATCCTTTAACCAATTTATCATTGGTTAAAGGATCGCTTGCGTTTTACGTCGATTAGTACTCCATATTTGCTGAGGAAGTCAGCACCAATAATCGGCAATTAGAAAAATAAAAGGAAATTCATGGCGAAGATTCAAATTAACATTTAATAGTTTCTTGCCGTACGTTGGTATAGATGAACCGTTAGCAGCAATTAATGTTATGTCGGACGAACGTTTTTTGTGCGAAAATTTGGAAGCAGGTAAAACGGATATATCTGCACCACTGTCAATCACATATTTTAGACCGTTGTCCTTATCAAATAGGCGACGTGATGAATATTCAAAACTTTCATTGTTAATCGCCGCAAAAATGGGCTTATTTAGTTTGTTGACGAATTTTTGCAATTACAGGGCTGAATACATTTTTGGGCTTTGTTTTTGTATCTCTAGTGATACCAACAAAGACCATTACTTTGTGAATTAGATCTGCTACGTGAGCGTGATCTAAATTGAGAAAAAGGTCTAGATTTGCGCTGATCTATCTGTGACTTCAGACTCGTTACCTCAAGCGTTAATTTGTTGATATTCCCACAGAGTAACGTTTGAGTCTTAAGTAGTGACTGAATTGCCAAATTATTTGTATCATTGGAGTAAGAACTGATAGCATGCACTTCTGACGGATTACTCACTTCCAAAATATTATCAGCTAATTTTACTAACTCATTTATATTTGTAATGTTTGAGTTAGTAAGTAATATGAGTGTTAGGTTGTGTACGTTCTTGTGTCATGTTTTCTAACATGAGATCTATCATGTTGTTAATGGTGAATATCCTATTTGTTGAAGTATGTGGAGGTGTATGTTGTAATGCCGTTTTTAACTCGGAGAAAGAATTTAAAATGTACAATGATTTATAGTAAAAAAGCTAGATTAATATACAATAATAAATAATAGTATGACAATTAAATAATATAAACTTTTTGAATAATTTTTTAACTTAAATTTAAATTATAATTAGTTTTAATAAATTTATTTAGTTATTAAGTTAAATATTTGGAAAACAATAAAACCTTTTTAGATGAAAAATTTTGAAATTTGTTTTTTTTTTGTGTTGTTTTAGTGAAAATTTTTTTTGAAGTCTTTTTGATTTGATCTATTTTATGACATATAATTTTTTATGTATGCAATTTTACATATATAAATTTCGAATGTATACATCTAAATTCTTCTTATGAAACTGGACATTCCTCCGTTGATTTACCCGTTCTTGATTTATAACTGCTGTTGTTGTTATTATTGCTGCAAATGTCGCTCTTATTGTTGTTTTCGTCGTTATTGTTATTGTTGTTCCTGCTATTATTATTATTGTTATTATTATTATTACTGCTGATGCGTTGTTGCTGCCGCTAGTTATTGAAACTAGAAATTGATTTTTTTTTTTGTATTTCCATGTAGTTTCCTTTTATTCGCTGACAGGAAAGCTTTGGAAATTAAACAATTCTGGAAACGTTGCCGTTTTTTACAGGATCGCAGGATCGCCAATTATAGGTGGTGATTCTTTTAAGTTATAGTTTTATATATTTATTATTATTATTATGTATGAGAAAAATTATAAATTATTTTTACAATCGTTGACATAAAATTCTAATTCTTTTTTTATATTCATTAAGAGAGTTAAAGTACTCCTTACGATACAGGCGCACCACGAGGGAATAAAACTGTCCTCCAATACGGCTCTTTCTAGTAAACTATCCACCTCCGATTCAGGGAAAGAGAATACCATAACGATCAAGGTAGTAATGCCACCAGCGAGTATTGCTAGAAAAGTACCAAGTGTCCGAATGGTTGGTAATAAACGCTCGGAGGCACAAAAATGAGAGACAATGAAGACGGTGAGAAAATGGGAAATCGTTTTTAGCGGTGGGCCAAACCATTTGACTTCATAGAATGTGTCGAGGAAATGTCCGAAACATACGTCCTGGAACTCTCAATGTTGCCAGCGGCTATGCCTCAATTTCTGCGTTATAAAGCGCTGACCTAGTATAGGAACAACAATGCACACTGGTACAACTGGGACCATTTTAAGGGAGATTTTCTATAATTCTTCCTACCTCCAAGGTATTTGGAGAGGGTAAAAGATGAGGTTAGGGCACGAAGACAACGGCCGCGGGAACTATTTAGGGACTACGTCTTTGACATACAGGCAAAAATGCGGTATTACATAATAAACAAGGAGGAGAAATTAAATCGCATATATCGCAACGCGCTCCTTGACTACCTTCGCCACAACGATTTTAAGAATCTGGCGGGACTACTAGAACTGGCGGGGGATTATGAATGTATCCCAGACGTTAAACCTGGAATGCCATCCCTTCGTGAAAACCATAGGCTGGCGAATGACTGCCACCGCTGTACGGGTAATAGCCCGAAATTGTAAAAATCCCCGACAACTGTTTTGTTGGGATTGCGGACGAATGGGCGTCAACACATGCGATTGTTGTCGCCGTCGACAACAACAAGGAAACGCCAACGGGGTCCGAGCTCAACGAGGCGTGGCCAGGTCCCCACAACAAACCCCTACGTTCCAAAGGAGATCTTAAATGTCCAGGAGAACCGACTAAATGCTACAATTCGTATAAAAGGGGACGAAGTTTCGGCTATTGTCGATACTGGGGCATCAAGTTGCTTCCTCAGTGAGTAGTATGCTCGACAATGTGGATATGAGGACATACAAGAGCGCGGAGTATTAGAAATAATACTTGCCAATGGTACCCGCCGCAGAATAACGCAAGTGCTTATATGTACGGTACAATTTGGCAACATGAGACATAGACTAAAATTCAGGATCATGCCACGTCCTTGTGAGGACGTCATCCTGTTCTTTAGCTTCCTATCAGCTTTTCAAGCTAAGTTCACCTGTGCAGGCGCATATATTCAATTCAACCAGCCTTCCATAATCGTTAAAAATGGACTGGAGCCAAAACGTGCAACTGGTGTGGCCAGAAGATTAACGCTGTGCCATTCTGTCTGGACGCAAAGGTCGAACAGCAGCGAAGTGAGTGTACCCAATACAGAGGCTCGGACGGTAAAGTTGAGCAAGCCCTTAACTCAGTGCAATTCCGATCAACTCGAAACTCAGGTGAAAAAGCCGAGCTCAGAAAATCCTAATGTAACGCAAGGTTCGCCGGTGGTGAATCCCGACGAGACCCATACAAGTCGTGTAACCAATGTCTTAAGCGAATATTTGAACAATGCTTTAACACAACAACATATTGTCCGTCGTTAATATCAGACAGTAGCGGAGCGAGTGTACCTAGCGCTGAGCAATGTTATTCTCATCAACCACAGTTTACCATAAAAGGCGAAAGAGCAGTAGTTTGGACCGATAGTGGTGCACCTGTCTCCCAAGTCGCGCCGGAATCTATCGAGGGGAAAGAGCTAATCACCGAATTTCTTGAAGTGGAACTAGCTAAATTCCAAGATGTGAGAGGTCTCACACACATGGACGAACATCATATTAAAGTAACTGATAATCGGCCTATCAAGATTAGATATCAGACCCATAACCCGGCCATGCAAAAAGTGATTGACAAAATAAAAATGGCACTTGGAGATTCTGCGTGGATTACCGTCAGTTGAACAACCGATCAGAACCGGACGAACTTGACCCATTTGCTTTCGCATACCTCGATGACATTATTGTCATAGGCAAGACACTACAGAAACACATGAAAAATTTAAGCCAGGTATTCAGACGGCTCAGAGTGGAGAATTTAAAAATAAATGCGGCTAAATACGAGTTTTTCAAGAAGTAAGTGCGGTATTTGGGTCACCTCCTGACTAAAGATAGAATAAAGACGGACCCCGACAAAATCAGTACAATTATGGGCATTCGACCTTCTCAAAACCTCAAGTAGCTGCGTCACTTCCTGGGCACCACGTCGTGGCACCGCCGAATTGTGCCGTATTTTTCACAAATATCTGGCCCATTAACCTCGCTTCTGAAAAAGGGTCGCCATTGGAAATGGACGGAGGCCCAACAAATGGCTTTTGATACTCTAAAGCGCAAATTAACAGAGGCTCAAATTCTGACATGCCCGGATTTTACCCACACATTTAAACTCCAAACGGATGCAAGTGAATTTGGCTTGGTTGCAGTAATCACCCAAGATATAGATGGAAATGAGTGGATGATTGCTTATGCATGCCGCCACTTAAATCAGGCCTAAAAGAATTACAGTACCACAGAGAAGGAGTGCTTAGCGATAGTGTGGAGTATAAGGAAAATGCGCCCTTACTTGGAAAAATACACGTTTGTGGTCATCACGGACTAGCAAGGTGGGCACTGGAGCTCCAGTAGTATAACTTAAAGCTACCGCTAAAGGAGTTTTAAAGGTTTTCAGGGAGAAAATCGTGGCTAGATATGGGGTCCCCAAAATATTTATCACGGACAACGGCACACAATTCAAAAGTAAAAAAAAGAGTGGTTGCCTTCTCGCCCAGCAACCACAGTTCGCAAGGGTCGTCTCCGGTACTGCAGTGTAATGCTTCCCTAATATCAGATGTCCAACAAGCGATAGAGAAGCTTTTGGCGAACAAAGATGATATCGGCCGGCGTACTTGCCGGAGAATCCCAATACAGGACGCCATCTCACCACCAAGGGGCAAACCGATGGAACCACCTACTAATAATCGGTTCCGAACTAAGCCAGTCGGGTCCACTTGGGAGAACGTAGACCCCACATTTTCAGTATCGTATGAGCCAGCATGAACGACAACGGGGGAAATTAACCGAAAATCAACGACAGGCTTCATATCGTCACACTGTCAATGTCGCGATCAGGGCCATTATAGCCAGCCTTATCAAAATCCACACTCGGTGTACACCGAGCCCGGTAACCAGCGTCAGCGTCCGAAAAAATCACCTGCACAACGCTCATCCGAACAACGAGGCCACAGAACGGAACGCCCTGTGACAACACCCCATGGTTGGCACGTAGCTGGAATACCGCCAGTAGTACTGCGGCAGTTAGTACCACTCATGGAGAAGCTTATCGAGCAGGTGCCGAAGAAGAAAAGGTACAAACGGCGTTATGACCTCAAGGAGGGTACGTTTACGGTGGCCATAGCCCATGACGGCAAGGTGACGATCTACCACGGCTGAAGTTCGCCACTGTATACAAATGATGTTGTTTAGATGCTGCACCACATGATTTTTTTTTTTTAATGTTTTCATTGCTTTAAATTTCAAATAACATTTCAATTGCGTTATTAAAAAAAAATTCAAATAGCGACTCTCTATTATCCGAAGGGGGGAGGACGTATGACGAGGAAAGTCGTCCCTCTTTTTCTCCGTTAACTAAGTTAAAATAAGTAATAATTGTTAATTTATATACAAGGTATAAGATAAAAAACTTAGTGGTAAAATAATATTATAGATCTAGATCTCGCTGCCACGTTATCGTGTACCGACCGAAGACTATCGGGACAGATTCCAATATTTCCAATGAGAAATATCGAGTTTAGAAATGTTGGCAAATTTCTCGATCTCTTTTCTGGCTAGCTGTCGTGGTGACAAGACGCAAAGGAAATCGTCCAGCTGACTCGCGATGTGTAAGTACTGAAACATATGAAGAAATATTAGTGTACTGGACGAAAGTCTGTACACTTTGTGATGAGGAAATTTTAGGAGGGATAAAATTTCCATCACACATATTTTTGCTGCAACTCTCTTTTTGAAGTTTAAAAACAAATATAATGTAATGTAACAAATATCTCTTTGAATTAATGTAAGTTCCCTCTCCTTTCTTGAATTTATATTTACGATTTTATGTATAATTAATCTCCTCTTGAATTTATAATATTTTACTCTGAATTTTTCTATATTCTATTATGTATATTTAATTCTTTTCCCTTAACATTTGTAATTGAATTCGTAGAATAAATATATTTTTGTGAATTTTTTTCCTCTCTGTACTGAAACACAGTCATTTGCATAGGCGAGAGTCGATAGCATCCTCTCGAACATAGGTATTATAACACAAATAAAAATAAGGCAGGTATCACCTTAAAAGTAAGAGTTGATATTAATCCTCTATCTTTTAACATTTTTCTCTTTTCAAACCACAGTCATTCGCATAGGGGAGAGTAGATAAACATCCTCTCAAATAGTTGCGCATAAGGTATAAATAACAGAGAAATTGTGTTGAAAGTGAGAGTTGACGATAATCCTCCACCTTTAACATTTTTTCCCCTGAAACACAGAAATTTTAACGGGGAGAGTAGATAAACATCCTCTCAATTAGTTGCGCAAAGACATAATAACATCAGTATAGTGCTATAGTGCTAAAATGAGAGTCGATAAACATCCTCCACCTTTAATCATTTTGAGCGTAGTTATTAACAAAGGTGAGAATAGATGATTTTTCTCTCGAACAGTATCTGCATACAGACACAAAATACGTCGCAACCGTCTTCTAAGCTCTTAAATTAACTAGACCTATGTATACCCATTACAACTGAGACATTCACCAAAGAAAAAAAGGGTTAAGAGAAAAGAATATAAAACTAAATCAAGGTGTCAATAACACCCATTACCAAAGTAAGTTATTAGCATTGTAATTAAGAGAAGGTACAAATAAAGAAATTGATCATTTAGTTTACTTTCTAAAATATTAGTCTTTGGATTGAACTCTGGCTGGTTCTGGGTTTATCCCGGCACCTTTTAGACTTTTACAAAGTGGCGCCCGAGCAGGGACGCACATAATGTGCATCTGAATACATAACTATACATAGGAAGATAATGTGTTAGTAATTATCATGTCATTGCATTAGCATTCCACTAAGAGAAGCATTTTACTGAGAAAAGCAAAACTAAACATTTCACTTGTAAAAAAAAAAAAAATAATAATAATAAGCGCGTTAGAGATCAATAACCTGACTCAAAAAAAGAAATAATCAATAAACAACAAAAAAAAAGAGAACAGCAACCCAAATAGTGCATTCAACATTTAAAAAAAAAACAACAACAACAAATACATAAATATCCGGATACTTTCCAAACATGCCTCAAATACGAACCAGCTGGATCCGCGCTTTGCGTACGGAAGAATTAATGACCGTTATGATGGATTTGGGCCTAGACGCAACCGGCACCGTCGATGAACTTAGACGTGCTCTAGCACAATATATATCTTTGGACCACAAGGAGGAAGAAATAAACAGAATCCTATTTCACCAGGAACAATGCGAAGCCAAGGCGCAGAATATACCACTTCCAAACGAAACAACTAACAGGAGTCTGTCTCCACAACCAGCGGACAAGGTAAAATTAAACAGGGAGGATCTTGCAAATCTAATCGAAGAAATTCACAAAAAACTGAAAGCGACAGGAATTGAAGAACGTGAACGTAACAAAGAGTCAAGCAAAGTACCCACCGGGGAAAAAAAACAATTATGAGCGTCATCCATAAATGGGACATCCACTATGAAGGAGGAACGGACACCTTCCAGTTCATTGAAAACATTGAGGAGATCACATATGACGTGCCTCTTAATGCACTACCTAAAACAATGCCAAATTTCTGAAAGGAAAAGCCTTAACTTGGTACCAGAACAACAACAGGCATTGGACCACCTGGAGTTCATTTAAAGAGGATTTTCTTAAATTTTTCCTCCCGTCAAGGTTTTATGAAAATCTAAATGATAAAATACGCTCTCGCACACAACGGCCTAATGAGACCTTCCAAGAATATTCCCTCGCATTACAAGAACAAAAGCGATACACAGCCATGACAAAGGATGAAAAACTGACAACGATATACAACAACACCCTGCCGGATTATCGTTGGTAGGCGCGATTTCACTTCCCTACCCGAGCTGTTAGAACCAGCCAACGATAGAAAGCATTTCATATGCACCAAGGGCAAGATCGATGGGTAATCGAGTCAATCGACTCTCTGGTCTTCCAAGCAACAAAATCGCAAACCCTAACACAGCTTGCCGGAAGTGCGGCAATCAGGGACACACATTCGCATCATGCCAAAACGCGAGCAAGCTATTCTGTTGGATATGTGGTGCAATTGGAATTAGAACTCGTGATTGGCGTAAGCAACACCCAACAACATCTCAGTATCTCGCACAATAACAACAACAAAGCCCACTGCGGACAAAACCCACAGGAGCGTGGATGCGGACTACAATTTCGGGATAAACCACTATCACTATCCTGCAACGATAACAAAATCACAGCAGCCATATTAATCAATGGAACACGCATAAATGCCATGATAGATACAACGACCACAAGCTGTATAATCAGTCGATCCTTCATTAACAGAATGAACTTGACCGGTCGGTGCGAAAACACCAATTTAAGTGTTCTTATGGCCGATGGTTCTTCAAAAAGGATTTCAGAAATCTTGCATTGCGTCGTCGAGTTTGGAGACCAGCAGAGGGAGCTACCATTCTTGGTCATGCCAAACGCGATTGAAGAAGTTATCTTGGGCATGAAATTTTTGGCTTTATTCAACGCCACACTAACATGCGCTGGGGCCACTCTACAATGCAGAGAGCAGCCAAAGGACCTCAGTAACGCCACATACGAAAATACTGTTAACATGATCCGCCGGAATAACCTTAAGGTAAAAGAAAACATAACTAACTGTCCCATTATGCAGCATGTCCAATCAACATGTACATTAATACTAGAAGCGGGCCAGCCAGACGACTCCTCAAGAAAAAGCAGCACAGTCGAACAACGAACAAATGAGCCACACCAATCAAGTAATTCCGAGCAAACCAAAATCGCCAAATTCTTGGAAAACAAATTGGCCAAATTCAGCAAAACAACAGGTTTAATGAATCTTATAGCGCATAAAATCTACATGACAGACGAACGACCAATAAAGATACGCTACCAACAACGCAACCCTGCTATGCAGTCAATTATTCACAACGAAGTCAACAAATTACTAGAAAAAAATTTAATCGAGCCATCTCACAGCACGTACTCATTCCCAGCGGTACCAATAAGAAAAAAAAAATGGAACATGGAGACTTTGCATTGATTATCGTCAGTTAAACAAACGTGCCGAACAAGATGAACATCTACGTACATTAGGTGGTCGATATACATCCCTTGCCTGCCGTTTTTGATTTTATACCCCAGCTCTTCGCTCATTCTATTTAGTTGGGAGCTAAGGTCATTCAACCTCATACTGATGAGGGCATCACCTTGAAAAATGCCATTTTTTATGGTACATATTCATTTGCTTCCTCTCGAAAATCGAAAATTCTTCGCACAACCTTCTTGTGCTTTAGATATCAGTTTATATTGCTCGCAGTGTTAATGTATAGCGTCAGTGATCACCTTTCTCAGCAGTTTATAGAGGACAGATAAGCAGGTAATTGGCCTGAAGTTATAGTCAGATGAAAAAATTTATAACTTAGTTCATTTTGTTGTTTCCTCATCATGATTTCTTTGTACCTCTGTAAGCTTTTCGAGTAGAGTTCAAGTTTTTGGCGCTTGCCATCTCTCATAATGGTAACTTCGCAGTCATTTAGGGGTTTTGGGTTGAGCATCTCAGAAACTTTTTTAACATTTTTCTTTAATCTTTCTTATTTATGTACGCGGTGACTCTGACTCCGTGTAAACTAGCGTAAACTAGTAAATTTAGCCGATCGATATCACAGTTTTCAGAAAAATAGTTTGGTAATATATTAGTGTTTAGATCTGCGACAATTTTTGTTGTGGAATATACTTTATATATTGTCACAACAAAATTTAGTTTTTTAGATTTTATATTCAATTGTTTTTTATTAGCCTATAACGGGTTTTTCAAATATATTATAGTTTTTCCTTTTTCAAAAATTGTGGTTATTTCAATTAATAATTATATGAGGTTATGGATGAAAAGGATCACGAAATACCACAATTAAACGAAAAAGGATTTGATGAATGGCAGTTCCGGGTAAAAATCCATTTGGATTCACTCAATTTGGTGGACGTTCTTACCGGCGATCCACCAGTCGAAATGGAACTAAAAAACGAGTTTTTTAAAAGAGATAGAAAGGCTAAAGACAAGAATAGTCTCCTTTTTACACTCCAACTGTTTGGGAATTGTACGAGAAAAGGAAACTGCTAAAGAAATGTGGCACAGTTTAGAAAATGCATTTCAACGGAAGTCCGCCGTAAATCAATTACTTGTAAGGAAGAAGTTGATGAAGTTTAAAATGGCTGAAGGTGAAAGTATTGTTCACCATATATTAACATTTGAAAATTTAATTAGAGAACTTAAATTAGCTGGTGCTAAATTGGAAGAGAGCGATGTTCTCACACAACTATTTCTTACGTTAATTTGATCCTCTGGTAACAGCTCTAAAGAACATAGATGATGGGAAATTAACCCTTAATAATGTAAAAGAATGCCTAATAAGCGAAGAAGCAAAAATTGGAAATCGTCATGAAGATAATGAAAAGCAAAATGGCCTTTTCAAGTAAGAAAAATTTTATAAAGAAGAAATATCAGAAGTTTGGTCACAAAGCAAATGAATGTATACAAAGTGAAGCACAAACAGTTAATAGTAAGGTGGTATCTTTCATGGCATTCAAAAACTCAGTAAAGCATACAGCTAGTAAAAAATATATATCATTCAAATTAGATTCTGGGGCAAGTGATCATATTGCTAAAGACTTGTGGTACTTTAACGATATAAAACAACTTGACAGTCCCATTGAAATTAATGTAGCAAAAAATGCTGTTGCACAATAAATTGGTGAAATAAAAGGAACAAGTAATAAAGGAATTGATGTAACCATGAATAATGTACTGTATGCACCAGATCTAAGACATAATCTGTTATCAGTTAGCAAATTGACTAAATCTGGTCTTGAAGTAAAATTTTTCAAAAAATATGCCATGATAATAAAAGATGGACAGATAGTAGCAACTGTTCAATTGCAAGGAAATCTATATGAAATGAAATTAATAGCGCCTACTAAAACTTTACTTAATAGTAGTAAAAATTGTGGCATAAACGTCTTGGTCATACTGGAATAACAACCATAGAAAAACTCATTAAGCTCGATATAATTAAAGAAAATGTTAACGTTAAAAATTTTAAATTTTCTGATGTCTGTGCTGAAGCCAAACAAACGAGAGACCCTTTTTGTGGAACACGTTCCAGGGTGACAGCAATCCTTCAACACATACATTCTGACGTTTGCGGTCCCATCACTCCTATATCTTGGAATGGTTGTAAATATTTTGTTACGTTCATTGACGACTTCAGTAATTTTGCTATGTTATACTGTTATACAAAAATAAATCTGATGTATTTAAAAAATTTCAAGAAGTCACTGCAATGTTTCCTGATAAAAGAATATCACAATTGACCACAGATCAGGGCGGAGAATATCTTTCTAAAGAACAAATTACGTGGTACAAAAGTAAAGGTATACGTATAGAACCAACAATTCCTTATACACCACAATAAAATGACGTGTTCGAAAGGTTTAATAGAACCGTTACTGAAAAAGTTAGGGCAATGTTATTGGAATCCGGTGCTCCAAAATATCTATGGTCGGAAGCAGCTCTGGCTGCAATATACATATTAAATAGAAGTTTAACAAGTGCAAATAAAAACGAGATTACTCCAGCAGAATTACGGTTAAAAGAAAAACCAAAAATTGAAGAACTTAGAGTGTTCGGATGCAAGGCATTTGCTTGGATACCAAAACAAAAAAGAAAGAAACTAGATAGTAAAAGTGTAAAAACCATAATGGTCGGATACGCTCCAAATGGATATCGTTTATGGGACATTAAAGAACGAAAAATTATATTAGCAAGAGATGTAAAGTTTGATGAATGTACTTTTCCTTACAAAACTAACCTAACTCCCAAATCGGATGTAATTAATGTTATTAAAAAAGGACACGAGCAAGAGGCAGAAGAAGAGGTTGTGCAAACGAGTGATTGTGTAGAAGATGCTGTGTCCCCAATGTATGACCGTGGAGAAAATATTATGTCACCACATATATTACCAGAAATCACTACTTCAGAAGATAGTGTTTGTACCGAAATATCTAGCAAAGAACAAGAAAATGAAAATCAAACACAAATTAGGAGGAGTAATAGAATAACTAAACTTCCTGAAAAATTTTCAGATTTTATAACAGGCTTTGAAACAGAATTGGTACACCCACAAACCTATTCTGAAATATTTAATCGTCAAGATGAAAATATGTGGAAGAATGCAGAAGCTGATGAATTAAATTCGATGCAAAAAAATCATGTATGGGATTTTGTAAAGATTCCACCCAAAGTGAAACTATTAAAATCAAAATGGATCTTTAAAGTTAAGGAAGACGCCAATGGTATTCCGACAAAATACAAGGCAAGATTTGTAGTAAAAGGTTTTTTACAAAACTACGAAATCGACTATTGGGAAACATATGCACCAGTGGCAAAACTAACTACAATTAAAATTATATTGGCAGTAGGCCAAGTAGAAGTTAAAACAGCGTTTTTAAATGGAAACCTTAAAGAGGATATTTATATGGCTTTATCGGAAGGTATCACAGCAGAACCAGGAAGGTGTTGCAAGTTGATAAAATCTTTATATGGATTAAAGCAAGCACCTAAATGCTAGAATGAAAAATTTAATTTTTTCCTTACATCGTCTGGATTTATCCGATCTAAACATGATTATTGCCTCTATAAAAAAATTGACAAAGGTAAAGGAAATATATTGATTCTCATAATATATGTAGATGATGTTTTAATAGTCGGAAATAAGATACATCTTATAGAAGACCTGAAATTCGAATTATCTAAACAGTTTGAAATGTCAGATTGTGGGCAGTTGGAACACTTCTTGGGTATTAAATTAACAACAGATAAAGACTGTGTATCGTTATCACAGGAACTTAATATAAATAAAATTCTTGATAAATTTGGGCTAACTGATTGTAATCCTGTTAAATCACCTATGAAAAAGGTTTACATTTAGAACCAAATACATCATAAACAAACCGTATAGAGAGACCAGACATTTGCTACCAAGTTAGCTATCTAGGTCGCTTTCAACATAATCCTTCAGAAACTCATAGACAGCACCTGAAACGAGTAGAACGTTATGTAAGAGGAACCAAAGATTTAAAATTAAAGTTTTTAAAGGAAGAATATG
Source organism: Crataerina pallida (assembly GCA_949710015.1). Taxonomy (NCBI): domain Eukaryota; kingdom Metazoa; phylum Arthropoda; class Insecta; order Diptera; family Hippoboscidae; genus Crataerina; species Crataerina pallida. The sequence continues at coordinate 15,229,206 of OX453290.1, forward strand.
CCGAACCCATTGAAGGTTTTGCTGACGCTGATTGGGCATCAGATACGTCAGACAGGAAATCAGTCAGTGGTTACGTATTTAAAATATATGGATGTACGGTTTCGTGGAGCAGTAAAAAACAACAAACAGTAGCCTGAAATAGAGTATGTAGCACTGAGTTTAGCTGCCACAGAAGCTATTTGGATGCGATGTATAATGGAAGACCTTCAAGAAATTAAAAACTATTGTGTCAACATATATGAGGATAACAGAGGATGTATAGGCATTGCTACAAATCTAGAGAGTAAACGAGTTAAACATATAGATATCAAACATCATTTTGTTTGTGACTACATTTCCAAAGGATATATTAAAGTACACTCAATCAACACAGAAAATCAGTTAGCTGACCTCTTTACTAAAGCTACGGATGCAGGTCGTTTAAACAAACTACGAGAAAGTTTAGGGATAATTGAGTGAGAGGGGGTGTTGTGGAATATACTTTATATATTGTCACAACAAAATGATCTATATGTTTTAGATTTTATATTCAATTGTTTTTTATTAGACTGTAACGGGTTTTTCAAATAAATTGTAGTTTTCCCTTTTGAAAAATTGTGGTTATTTCAATTAATGATTATAAGAATTTTGTCAACCCGATAAAGTGGGTAAAGTTTGGGAATCGTAGGTCTCATCTCGAACTCTACATTTTCAAATTCCAATATAGCTGTTTCGAATGTTACCTGCAGTTTGCTGATGTATAATTGTTGCGATGGTTCGATTGTTGGAATGCTTCGTTAGTTAACGGGGACCTCGATGGGGTTGATTGTTGCTCATTGTGTTGATGTATTGTAATGCTGGCCGTTTCTTCACGCCAACTTCGTTCTCCCGATTAAGTGAATTAGGTGTTGCATTCAGTTTCAGTAAGTCTCCTATTCATGATGACTCTTCTTCTGTCTGGTATATTTTGTTCTGTGAGACCTCTGTATTAGGGGTATTTGTCTATAAATATTTGACGCATTTGGGTCCTGTAAGCAATTCCTATTGTTTAGCATTTAGTAGCAACGTAATAAGAGTACATAATAGCTTTATTCAACCCAGTTATTGGTTATTTTCAGTCATCACATATTAAATAGACCATGTAACTCCTAAATGGGGCCGACGATTATTATTATTATTGTTTTTGCTCAGTATCATATACTGGTGTTTATCCGCCTACCTCGGGTACTTCGTACCAAGAGGTTGGGTGTTTATCTATTTTTGTAATTATTACTATTCCTCTAACTGTAGTCTTTTCAGTCTAACAGGGTTTTTGCAACTAAGCTACAAGCCGAAATCACGATTGGTGTTATCATAACTTCTTTCATTTTATATATTTCTTTCATTTCATGCACAAGGAGAGATATTTCGATACTTTGTTAGCGTATGATGTTTCAATATTTTGCGCGAGTGGAACTATCTCATCTATAATGTAAATTATTTTGTTTTCCAATTAATTATTATTTTATCGGGCTTGTTCGCGCTGACCCGTCGGTCCGTTCTTATTTCTCTGTCCCAGTATATAGTAGTAATCTCATTATCTAATATTTGAACAGGATGATACTTGTAATATGGTAAATTTTGGAGCAGTACGCCATGTTTTAACGTCAGAGTTGGATCTGCATCGCTGCTGAGATTAAGCGGAGTGATGCCTTTATCTGCTCTTACTATCGCCTTGTTTACAGGACACTCTCTTTGTGTCAAGAAATAAGCTCTGAAGTTCTTTACTTATTCAAAGTAAGCACTAAATAAGCTACTTATTTCACGGATCCCGAATTGACGTGCACTCGTTCTGTTGAGCTACGTGGGCGATACGAGTTAAATTTGCTCATAGTAGTTCTTATTGCTTCTTGCTCAGTGGTGTTCCATTTAACTAACAAACGATTAATTATCTACTGGGGCAGCCCACGTATTAATGGCGTTGCATTTATTTTTAGAATTTAACTGTGTTTTTAGTATTGCCTATACTCTTTTTTTGAAAGTCGCATATATTTTATCATTAATTTCTGCTGTGAGTAAGCCTTTTAACTGTAGAAACCCTAAGTATTTGTAAGTGTCTTCAGTTCCCAACGTCTGTACAACTTCATTAGTACTTAATGAAAGTGCATCATTACATTACTGTGGCATCTCTGTGTTGCATAATTAAGTAGTATTAAGCAATTACATTATTAAAATGAAGTATTAATAAAGATTGAAAAAGACAACCGCATGCATACATCGTAGTGGCGACGATCAGAAAAAAAAATTTATAAAATTTCAAATTTTTTTTTTTTTAATAAAAACAAAATTAAATAAAATGAACGCCAATGGTGGAAATTCCACAACAGCAAATGATAGTATATTTGCTTCGTCTACCGATAATTAAAATAGCTGGAAAGAAGTTCTCGATAAACATTTTGTGGAGATCGGTGTTCCCAAAGATAAAATTAAAACTTCAATCCGATTAAAGACTGTTAGTTTGTTACACGAACTTTGTGATCTAGTTTTGCCAGCTAGCAAAAGGTATGAAGAACTATGTAATTATATGGAACAGCATTATTTGCCACGTCATTATTTTTTGGGAGCGCCAAATATTTTTTGATGCTAAAAAGTTAACAAATGAATCTGTAAGCCGCTGGTATGCTAGAGTATAAAATTAGTGATGAAGTGTAAGTTTGGCCAACAATTGGACAGCTTTGTTCTTAAAAAATTCGTTACTGGTATGGAAGGCACAATATTTGAGCAACTGTGTGAGGAAGATGAAAGCTTAACCATGCAAAATGCATTTAAAAAAGCTTTAACAATAGAAGCAAAAATGCAGTCTCATCATGAAAGTGAGGTTAGTTTCGTACAAAAAAAAGGTAACTACAGAAAACATGCGAAAGACAGTGACGTGGTTAAAGGCGGCATAAGCCCGAATGACAGAAAGAGATGTAAGCATTGCGGTTGGAAAAATAACGTAAGCAGGCCATCTAGCTGCTGTATGCAGAAACAAACGTGTTAATTTGGTTGATAAAAAAGGAAGGAATGAAATAGTGATAAGTATCATGATAACTTTTCTATTTACAGGGTTTCAAAAGTGCATGCGACTGATCCTTTTTCACTTTTAGTTGAATTGAATAATATCCCATTCAATTTTATTCTGGATAGCGGGGTAGCCTGTTCACTGATACCTATACAAAAATTTCAACGACATTTTAATTGAAAAATTTTAAATGCGTGTCACGATAAAATTATTACTTTTAGCGGTGAGTGTATTGATGTGGTTGGTGAATTTACACCTAAAGTTATAATTTGTGATAAACCATATAGTCTTCGTTTTATTTTAACCAAGACTTATTCGCCTCAAATTTTGGGATGATGATTTTATGACTCTATTTGGTTTTGGTTTGTCTCGAGTGAATATGTTACGGAATATGGATAGTGTTATAACCAATTTAAAAGGTCGCTTCGAAAAAGTGTTTAAATCAGAGTTAGGGTTATATACCGTAAATACTGTTAAATTAACACTAGGTAAAAAAGCTCGTCCGATATTTTGTAAGCCCAGAGCTGTAATATTAGCATGGCGACCAAAAATTGAGTCTCAATTAAATCAATTAGTGGAATCTGGTGTGTTAGTTCAATTAGACAATTCCAATTGAGGAACACCTTTGGTACCGGTTATCAAACCAAATGGTGAACTCCGTATTTGTGGCGATTATAAATCTACCATTAATAAATATTTGGAAGATGTTAAGTACCCCCTACCACTTATTCATGATTTGTTTTCGTCCATGAAAGGAGAATATTCTACTAAGTTGGACTTATCTAGTGCTGATAATCAGTTAGTTTTAGATGAGCCTTCCCAATTATTATGTGCTTGGAGTACCCGTTTGGGAGTTTATAAAATGACACGTTTCCCTTTTGGTATAAAGCCTGCTACTGCTATTTTTCAAAAAACGTTAGAGAATGTTTTACGTGGTATTCCTAATGTAGTTTGTTATTTGGATGATATAATAATCACGGGTGATTGTTTTGACACCACCTGAAATCTCTAGAAATGGTATTGTCATAGTTGGAATAGGTAGGCCAAGGGTTCCACGACTAGAGAGTCATTCTAGTGTGAGAGTGCAAAGTGTGCAGTGCTGTGTTCTAAGCCGGTTCGATTAATTCTTTTAAAATGAATTGAGTTCTTTTTTATAAGTAAGGTTATTTTTATAATGAAACAATTATAATAGATACATATGAATTAAGTCCTGAAGACATATTATATGACAAATGTATAGTTAAACTACAAAAAAAATCAAGAGTTTAAAAGTATAAAAAAAATATCAAAGGTAAAACAAACCACATGCAATTGGAAATGATAATCTAACCAGAACATTAAAAAGTACCGCAAAAGTATAAGAAAATTAACTTATAAGAAAAAAGTTTGCTGTGTGACTTTTATTGAACCTTGGTGCCGACGATATACCCCGGCACGTCCAGCAAATTTACACTATAATGTTCATTTAATCAAAAACGTAAAACCATGTGATAGGTTATAGCGGCTGTTGTTGCAGTGGGTGGGTGCTGTTGTTGTTGTTGTTGTTGTTGCGGAAGCTGGTTTCGGTTATTTTTAAGTTTACTTTACTGATTATTATATAGTTTTAAGCATTATATTTATTTGTTGTTTTACTTGTTCTTGTTTACGATGGCTGATTTCAATGTAGCCAGCTATAATAAATAGAAATACAAATACAAAGTAACTGGATCTTTAATGACGACATGGGTTATCTCACACCAATTAGGATTCCTCAACATCTTTCATCTTCTTCGATGAAATTTATGATTTAGGGTTGTTTCAATTTAATGATATCCCAAATTATAATAATAAACTTTTCGACCTAGTTTTTCTGAATGGTACGATCATTTTGATCAATCGTACGTTTCCTTTTGTTTTACCATCCAACGCTGTTGCTTACCTTAAATAATCTTCTTTGAAGTAATGTACTGTCTAGAGCTGTTTATAATAAAAACTTTAACTTTAATAAGACTAATTATAATAAAATCAAAGGTATTTTATCAACGTCTATCTATAACTTTATTGTCGATGTAAACAAAAAAACCTCTGGGTTATCCCAGTTTATAACCGAGACAGCTTCAGGGATTTTCCCAGGGTTCATTTCCAAGAAAATTTATATTTGTAGAGATCGGGTTATTTTGAAAGGCAAATTTTTATCTCTATTTTACTTTCCGCAGTTTTTGTTTTTCGTGCAAGGATTCTAGCAAGACTCAAAAATATTTTATTTTCTAGCATAAATAAAACACGTGGCTCATATGCAAAGCCTACTTCTTTGAGCGATACAAAGTTAATAAAAATAGGCCTACTTAAAATAGATTTTTTTAGAATGTTACATAATTAATCATTATTAATAGATATTTTCATATGACACGGATTTGCATCCTTACAACAATATAGATAAATCGTTGTCTGTTATGTATGATATACATCTGGCTGCGATTTCTGAGTCTGTTACTTTAAAAATTGACTCTAATACTACGAAATGTCTAGTCTGGTTTAACAAAAACAAAAAAGTATAGAATATAAAAAGGGCAGATTATTTAAAAAGTACAAACGCAGCGGTTTATCCTCTTATTATGTATTATATTCGAATGCAAGGCATGATTTTAACGTCTTAAATAAATCGTGTTATTCTAATTATATATGGTCTATAGGATACAAATTTATTAACAATCCTAAAAGGTTCTTTTCGTTGTCAACTCTAAACGCACAGTTGGTGTCTTTGCGGTAGTAATGCGACATAATAACCTAGAATTTTCAAATATTCAGAAGATATCTAACATGTGTGCTGATTTTTTTTAAAAGTCCTATTAACCTGAAAGCGTTCCGAGTGATAGTTATTTATACGATATAAAATTATATGACCTGTTTCCTCCCATTCAGTTGTCTGAAACGGAAGTCCTTGATACATTAAAGACGGTTAATTTGTGTTATTTCCCCGGCTTTGACGGTATTCCTTCTTGTATACTGCGGCATTGTGCGGATTTATTATATGTTCTTGTAACTAACCTTTTCATGCCTCAGAAAAGGCTATTTCCAAATATGTTGGAAAAGTAGCTTCATTATTCCACTTTATAAGAATGGACCCAAAATTTGTATCAATAATCGTGGTATTGTTAAACTTAGTGCCTTGCCAAAGCTATTCGAACTAATAATTAATAGAAGACTTACTCCGATAATTAAATTTCTTATTTCAGGGCTTCGTTAATAGTAAATCGTCTTGTACAAAACTTTCTTTGGAATTAACATGTTATATATTTCAGGGTTTTTCAGAACACAAACAAACTGATGTAGATTATACGGACTTCTCTAAAGTCTTCGATAAAGTTGATCATCATCTGTTCATTCTCAAACTTAAATTGTTTGGCTTTAGCAACAGTATGTTAGCTTGGTTTTGCAATTACCTTACCGGTCATTCGCAAAATGTCTTGTTTATCACGCAAAATTTCTGTGTCTCCTGGAGTCCCTCAGGGTAGTCATCTCGGTCCTCTACTTTTTTTACTTTTTCTAAATGGTCTTTCAAATTGTATTAAATTTTCTCGTGTTCTTATGTTCGCTGACTATGTAAAAATGTTTAAGTCCCTCAATTCTTTTGAATATTCTTCTTCCTTACACTTATGTAGTGTGCCCGATTGGGGCAAAGTTAATGGCATGTTTTTAAATGTAAGCAAATGTCATATCTGCCTATATTCTATTCATTACAATCATGTGCTAAAGACTCTATCCAATTTCAATGATTTAGGTGTTATTTTAGATTCGAAGCTTCATTATAACCTACATATTGTGTATTTTGTTAACAAGCCGAAATCTGTTTTTGGCTTTATAATAATATTGGTCAAAGGAATTTAATGATCTTTATGTTACCAAAAGGTCATATACTTCGCTTGTTAAACCTATACTTGAATATTCAATTGTTGTATGGGTACCAACTTGTAGAATTTATGTTGATATCATTGAATCAGTTCAACGAAATTTTTTACTTTTTGCGCTTCGTGGTCTGGGTTGGAATCCTGATATACGTTTACCACTTTATATTGACAGGTTAATGCTAATTAACTTACCTAAATTGGAGAAAAGGCGTGATATGTTGGTAGTAACTTTTTTGCTAAAGTTATTAGAGGTGATATTTGCTCTCCATCTTTATTGGAATTAATTTCTTTTAATATCCCCTCTCGTTTTTCAAGGTACTATGTACCCTTGAAATTATCTCACTGCCGCACAAGTTATCTACTTTATAGTAAGCTTCGGGTATTGTGTAAAATATTTAACGAATATTACGATGTTTTTTATTGGTCTGATAAAAATTTCCAATATAAGATCGCCGTGATTTGGCCCATGGGAGGGTATTGTGCTTGGTTCTTTTTGTTGTCAAGCTGGCGATAAATATTTTTCTTGTTTTTGCTAAAAAGTTCATTCTGCTGCTTTCTCACCATGCTTTCTTTGTATCTCCATAGCCTTTTCGAGTAGAGGGCAAGTTTCTGACTCTTGTCGTCTCTCGCAATCGTAATTTCGTACTCATTTAGGGCTTTTGGTTTGAGTATTTCTATAACTTTATTAACAATTTTCTTGGATCTTTCACTCTTTATATAAGCGGTGAGCCTGCCTGGTTGGGTTCGCAATTTTTGCACCTTATCTACGAGACGTTTCTCCCAGGGGGCTGCGATTTACGGTCATTGTTTATGGTTAGCCTTATTTTTACTTCCATTGTTCTCGCTACCGTAATTGCGCCAGCGTATGTTAGTAAATTTAAGCGGTCGATGTCACAATTTTCAGAAAGATAGTTTGGTATTATCTTAGTATTTAGATCTGCAGCAATTTTTTCAACATACTGACGTGGGTGAAGTTTGGGAATCGTGGGTCTCATCTCGAGCTCTACCTTTTCAAATTCCAATATAGCGGTTTCGAAAGTCACCTGCAGCTTGTTGATATATGGATCTGTCGGAAGGTTGTACGAGACATTGTTAGTTAGTGAAGTTATGGATGGGGCAGATTGTTGTTGATCATGCCGATGGATTGTGTTGCTAACGGTTTCTTCATGGGTGCGTTGTTCTGTCGGCGCATTAGGTGTTGTCTGGAGATCGTTGAACATGCTGAAGACTGTATTTTTGATGGAAACGTATTCAGTTTCGGTGAGCAGTCTTCTACTTATAATGGCTCTTCTTCTGTCTGCTATGTTTTGCTCCGAGAGACCAGTATATTGTGCATATTTGTCTATAAATTCTTATTGTTTCGCATTTAGTAGCAACGTAATAAGAGTACATAATAGCTTTATTCATTTCAGTTGTCCATTTGATTCGTTGCCTAGGGGGTATTGCTGTTGAGGTTGAATGGGTATTCCCACTCAAAGCGCTAACAGCAGTGGAGTTAGCAGTGTTTCTGTAATCTGTTGGTCGAGCTGTTGTGTCCCGCGCCGGACCCGACCGTAACGGCGCTCGAAAGAGGCTTCATTTTCATTACTCATCACATTTTTAAAATGGGCCATGGGTTACTTGGTGAGGTTCGACTATCCTGTAGGGTTGGTGTTACAGCTGCCCAATATGGGCCAAACGCCGCTAGGAAGCCGCCCATTGTGGGTTCCGTCGCGCCTAAAGCCACCCCTGCAGGGCACCTCGAAATGGTATAGCCGCTCGCTACGACTCGGACGCTAACCAGGAAGCTGTCCATTATGGATCAAACGCGCCTGGATTTATCGCTGAGTTTTGGTCCGCGGGTGGTATTTTATTTCCCACCTACCCCACTTTCTGTAGAGCGTTCTCCTATCCGCCACCTGGAGACGCACCCGGTAGGGGACTCAACAATCCCCCTCGGGTTATTATTATTATTATTATTATTATTATTATTATTATTATTATTATTATTATTATTATTATTATTATTATTATTATTACTATTTCTTCTATATGGGTATTTGCAAAATTACAGATGTCATGCATCGAAGCAATTTTACTCTAAATCCGTCCGTACGATTTTATTTCATTCATTCATATTGAACTCTTTCTCCCAGAAAACGTTTTGTGGTTTTCGTTGTTCCGAGGATCACTGCCCGCTGCATATTGCTATAAAGGTGTTTTTCTACACCCATTTTCTCAAGTATTCCAAACAATGACTTTGGTACAATTTCCGTTGCTGAAATAATTACTGGCAGTATTCTAACCTTCTCTACATCCTTGCATCTTTATTGCGTCCGCCAGCTGTATATATTTTTCTATTTTTTCTTTATGTTTGTCTAAAATATTATTGTCGTTTGGTATTGCCACATCTATTAGGAGTACTAGCCGCTGTTCCTTCTTCCATAGCGTGATATCCGGTCTGTTATTTGGCACATTTTGATCCGTTAGTATGGTGCGGTCCCAGTATATTATTATTTCGATTAATCACAGTGTTTCACCGGACTTCGTCTACCCCGGGTACTAAGAACCAAGGGGTAAGATCAGCATCTATTGTTTTTTATTATTATTATTATTATTATTACATTTTTTTTTAATCTCACTTTAGTCAACCACTAAATATTATATAATTTTAACTCTTTTTTTGCACAAATTATTCAAAATTACAGCGCAAAGAAAAGTAAATTAAAATTTTACTATACTATATATAAATACTTTACTACATATAAATATAGTTTCACCCATAAATCTGCGAATTATCCGTGTAGTTGATATTATTACGGCTTTCTGCATATCCCACCATAAAGTCTTGGTCAAGTTCTCTGAGACTGCTATGGATGCTTCTGGTGATTAGTCCATGCTTGATATAATTATGGGAAGGATGCGTACTGATAAGACGCTCCACTGGTTCTTAATAGCGCTAGCTAATGTGGTGTATTTTGTGATCTTTTCGTGATTTTTATTTTGCATATTATTATTGTTAGGTATCGCTACATTAATGAGGAATACTTTCCATGTCCGTTAACCCAAAACCATAATATCAGGTCTATTAGCTTCCAAAGTATGATTTGCATATATCGTTCTGTCCCAGTATAGCCTGCATATGTCATTTTCTAACACAATGTTCGGCTGGTATTTATAATAAGGTTCTTGATGTTCAACCAATTTATATTTCAGTGCTATTTCTTAATGAAATCTTTTACCCACCGAGTCGTGTCGTGTTTTATATGTTATATATTATATTATGTTGGTGCATAGTTAGTGCACCCCGATGTAATATGTTGGATGTTTTCATTGCATCCAAACCGGCACTTATCGGTCACGACTGTGGGGTCCTTAACAATAAACTTTAAGTAGTTGCGAGTTGTGATGACTTAATCTTGGATCGCTATCATAAACCCCTCAGTTTCAGGGTACAATTGTCCTGAAGCCAACGAGTAGTTCGAGGTAGCCTTATTTATATAATCTTGATCACATTTATTTGGATGTCGTCCGTGAAGCGGTTTATCCTTCCAGCTATTCATTTTTTCTTCGTCTGATGTAAAGGCCATGTTATTGGCTGTGCTATTCAGATCCAGCACGCGCGTGCAGTCTGCAACACATTGCTCGATGTATTTGAACTGATTCTGCCTGGTGCTGAAAGAATTCTCTAAGCGATGCCGTTTACTTCTTTCTCAAGTTGTTGATATCAGTAAACTCTCTACCTCCCAATTGCCTGGGTAATGTCATTAGCCCTACTGCTGATTTTGGATGGTGTTATTATTATTATTATTACTATTATTATTATTTTTTTTTTTTTATTTATTTTATCATTACCAGTATACTGTACTGGTACTGGAGCCAATTTGCCCCGGGTATTTCATACCAAGGGGCTAGATGTTACTCTATTGTTTAATTATGTGCCGCATTGAATAATAAAAGATCTATTTTTATCGCTCATTATGGTTGCTAGAGAAATCGTCTGACAATATTCGCTGTTTATTATTTATTATTATTATTATTATTATTATTATTATTATTATTATTATTATTATTATTATTATTATTATTATTATTATTATTATTTTCATGATCTCCCTGTTGGTCTTCAGGGGTCTTTTTTTGTAATTGACGGCAGCTAGCTGCAAGTCAAGAACGCTGTTTAATTAATCTAGTATTGCACTTATTCGGGTACTTTGCTATTGATTTATAAATCGTCGGACTATGTTGCAGGTTTTTAATATGACAGCTTTCTGCATGGGATGGTATAGTTTTTCTTCTATGTTAATCATTTTGAGACCTGCTGCGAAGTCCTTATGGACAATGCCTGTAGCAGATATTATTAATGGTATAATTACGACTCTTCTTGTTTCCATATTCGTTTTATTTCTGTTGCCAGTTCTTCATATTTTGTTAGTTTTTCAATATGTTTCTTGTGTACGTTGTTGTCGCAGGGTACACTGAAGTCTATGATGTACGTTGTTCTGCTTATTTTGTTGATTATTGTTATATCTGGTCTGTTGTATGGAGTCGGTTAATATAGTTCTGTCCCAGTATATTTTGTATGTATCGTTTTCAACCACTGGTTCTGGGACATACTTATAGTACGGCACATTATATTGTTTTATGTTGTATGTGTTTATTATTGCTTGGTGTAGTATTTTTGCAGCTTGATCATGTCTTTCGGTATATTGGGTTCCTGCAAGTAGTGGACATCCGGATACTATGTGATCGACAGTTTCGGCCATCGTACGACATTTACGGCACCTGTTGTCAGTTGTATTTGTATCTTTGATGATGTTTCTTCTATAGCTTCTTGTATTTATTACGTAATCTTGAATAGCAATTAAAAACCCCTCTGTTTCAGGTTGCAGATATCCTTTCTTTAGCCATGTGTATGTTTTTTGTCTGTCAACATGGTGCTCTTTTACGGTTTTTGGATGTTTACCATGGAGCTCTTTTTGTGTCCATATTAGAAGCTTATCGGGGATTGTTTGAAGACTGTCTTCAATGTTGGCACTGATATTAAGTGGTGTGATTTATCTGCTGTGGCTATTGCTTTCTGGAGTGGTTCTTGATGAGTAAGGAAATAGTTTCTGAGGCTATTTTTCTGTTTACTATGAAGGTTGTAAATATCTATTAGACCCCTGCCTCCTTCTCCTCTTGGTAACGTGATACGTTCTTTGCACGAATTGGAGTGGTTTTTGCGATATATGGAAATCATTTTAGGTGTTTTTATTTTGATGTTGTTTAGATCTGTTTGTGTCCAGTTTATTATTCCGAAAGAGTACGTAAATAGGGGTATGGCGTAGGTGTTAATTGCTTTGAACATGTTTTGGGAGTTTAGATACGATTTTAAGATATTTCTAAGTCTTTTCCTATATTGATTTAGTAGCTCTATTTTGATCTTCGTGTGATCAAATTTTATGCTTTGGTGGAATCCTAGGTATTTGTATGTTTCGTTTTCTTCCATGCCATCAAGTGCATCTTCTCCGATTGTCATTTATTCTGTACATACCCAGAGGCCTCTTTCTACATGTTGTGTTTTGCATTTGCTAGTTCCGAAATCCATTTTTATATCTGTACTAAACTGTGACGTTATTTTCATTAATCTGTTTAGCTCTTCTTTGGTGGGCGCATAGAGTTTTATATCGTCCATGTACATTAGGTGGTTTATTTTATGTAGTGCGTGTTTGTTATGCTTTATTTTGAATCCGTACGATGTTTTGTTTAGCATGTTTGATAATGGATTTAGCGCCATGCAAAACCATAGGGCACTTAATGAATCGCCTTGGAATATGCATCTTCTGATGTTTATTGGATCTGTTTGTATGGGTCCTTTGTTCGTATTTAGATGAATTTTCGTTGTCCATCGAGCCATGTTTGAACGTATATATTTGATTATTTTCGGGTGGACTTTGTATATTTTCATAGTTTCTATTAGCCACGAGTGTGGTACACTGTCAAACGCTTTTTTATAATCGATGTAGCATGTATGAAGATTTCGTGTGTCTTTGTATGCTTGTTGCATAACCACCTCGGCAATTATCAATTGTTCTTTACAACCGTAGATTCCTTTCTTGCAGCCTTTCTGTTCATTGGTTAGGATGTTGTATGTGGTTAGATGGTCATGTATCTTTTTGCATATTATTGATGTTATGATTTTGTATAATGTTTGTAGGCATGCTATGGGGCGGTAGTTGATTGGGTTGTTTGTTTGCATACTTTTTGGCTTGATGTATGTGATTCCTTCCGTCAAGAACCTAGGGGTTTTTTCAGGGCGCTCTATGAATGGGTTTATTATGTCCGTTAGTTTTTGGTGCGTGGCAGAGAAAGTTTTATACCAGAAGTTTTCTATTTTGTCTGTTCCTGGTGCTTTCCAGTTGTGGGTGTTTTTGACAGCTTCCTTTACTTCATTAATTGTAACTTTATACTCTTCTTGCGTAGGTATATTGTAGTATTTTGTTCTTTCTTCCTCGATCCATACTCCATTTGTGTTGTGGTTACTGACCATATGTTTTTCCAGTATTCTGTTATTTCTGATCTTGTCGGTGGCTCGGTAGGTATGTTTGATGTTGATAGTTGTCTGTAGAATGTTTTTTCCGATTTGTAAAAGGTGTTATTTTCCTTCCTACGTCTGTCACTCTCAGTGTATTTGCTTAGTCTTGCTGCATATACGGCTAGCTTCTGGTTATGAGTGTCAATAATTTCAGGTGTTGTGTGGTTGTTATTTCGTAGGAGTTTGCTGACATGTTTTAATATTTTTGTGGATCTGTTTCCATTGGCGTATTGTGTTAATCTGATTTTTTCTTAAGTCTTCAATTTTTTTTCTAATCGTTTTTGCCACCGGGATTTCGTTTTGGTTTTTGATTCATTTTGTCTATACTCGCTTGAGCTATACGTCTTTTGCCCATTTAGTTGTAAGATGGTGACGGCAGACGCATATATTATTAGGTGTAGGTCTTCAAGCGTTGTTATGGTGTTACATACTTGTGGTAGAACTTGCATGTTGATATTTTCTATGAGCCTATCTATTCTTTGTGATGCTGCGAGCTTTGGGAGTATGTCTCTGTCTGTAATTGAGATATTTTTCCAGCGTACTATGTTTTCTTGGAGTGTTGTTTGTAATTGTGCGACTTCCTCATCATCGGTGCTATTACTGGTGGTTGTGAGATGGGTGTCGTCAGGTAATTCAGCATTATCAGTTGCATTTGGTTCGCTTTCTCCGTCGATGGCATTTGGTTCGGTCATAGAGCTGTGATGGTATGCTTGTGTTACGCCGCTATCGTTTTGTTGTTGTTGAGTTTCCCCTACACATAGTTCGTTCGCCACTTGTGATTTTAGATTTTCTATTTCAACATGCGATAGTTTCTCTTTAGATATAATGTGTCGTTTTTGATCTGCTAGTCTTTGCGATGTTATATTTCCGCTTAGTTCAGGATATATTTCCAAGAATAATCTAAGTAGTTCTTCCCTGTATCCAGTTGGTATTGTGCCTAATTTTGTAGCCTTGAGAAAACAACGCATAACGTTGGTGTTCATTTCTTCGGTCCATTGTATACGCTGCCTCGGTTTGCCAGCCTTAGTCGTTACAGCATGTCGCTGTAAAACATCATCGGCTGGCCTTTGCGATGTTCCTGCACGCTCGCTACGAGTCAGACGCTAACCAGGAAGCTGTCCATTATGGATCAAACGCGCCTGGATTTATCGCTGAGTTTTGGTCCGCGTGTGGTATATGTAGAGCTTCCACCTATCTTATTTTTATTTTATTTATTATTATTATTATTCTTATTATTATTATTATCATTATTATTATTATTATTATTATTATTATTATTATTATTATTATTATTATTTCTATTATTATTGAAAGTGTTATAATTAAGCCTAATATAATTATTAGGTCTGTAGTTGTTATTGTAGCCAGGATTTCGACTTCTGCTAATATTATAAGTGTTATTATTAAAGTTTTTGCTATATGTATTATTGTTTCTATTGGGAAAAGTATTGTTTCGATTATTTGTTGGATATATATTACTGTTACTATATATGGGGTTATAATTTTGTTTATTATTATTATTGTAGCGTGTATTTTAATAAGAATATCTAGTCTTATTTAGCTTTAATAACCTTTTATAACCCTCTAAAAAATAAGTTCCTTTTGCCGTATTAATGTATATGACTATTTCATGTACTTACGCAAATAGTATTTTTTTTTTAATTATAGGCGTTTGCGTTATTCAATCACGCCCATTTTTAGCATAGTATTAAATAACTGTATAACTTATATATATACCAAATTTTAACGTGGTAGGCATAGTATTGTGCGATATATAATTTTTTTAAAATACAATTTTTTCGAGGTATGTTGAGATTTTCGTTTATTGTGGGCGTGTCTCTTAACCGATTTTGCCCAATTTCAATAGGGAACAGTATAATTAAACCAAGAATAAGTGTGCCAAGTTTCAATTTGATATCTCAAAAATTACGACCGTGAGAGTGCCAACAACAGACGGACATACGGCCGGACATGTCTCAAACAATTGCTCTTTTCATGTTGATATATATGGTTTGTGGGGTCTCCGAGGCTTCCTTCGATGTGTTGTAAACGGTTGATCAAAACGAATATACCCTCTTCCCTAAGCTAGAGGGTATAAAAACACTATTTGCTGTTTAAACATTCCCTGAATAATAATTAAGGTGGAAGGTATTTAAGCTTCGGTGTTAACCGAACTTTTCTAACGTGTTATAAATTACTTTAACATTACATAAAAATTTCTAGAATTCGATTTTCTTTCGAATATATTCCTTTTTTTGCTATCTTTTAAATATGATTATTATTTCACGAAAGGACCATCTCTCAAAAATCGTTCAATTCTCACAAAAAAATAAAATCGTTCCCTTGTTTTTATTTTCTACAAATGATTTCTATAAAGATTTAAAATTTAACTTTTTTCCATAAAATTCTTTTTTACAAATAATTGCACTTCAATTTTCTTTCAACAACAAAAAAACAAATTTTTTAAAAACCTTCTTCCAATTCTCATAGAAATTAAAAAAAAAAATTTCAACTTTCTTCCTTTTATCCTTCCTTATATTTATATACGTAAATTTCACATATATAATGATACAACAAACACTCTACTCACTGATATATTTTTTTCCTGATGATTCACAATAAGTAGCAGGTTATTGTTGCAATGTTGTTAATGTTCTTGATGTTCAAATGTTGTCGATGTTGTTGATGTTCTTGTTGTTTTTGTTGTTGCAATGTTCTTCATGTTGTTGATATTGTTGATATTGTTGAAGTTGTTCTTGATGTTCTTGATGTATGATTTTCTATTTTTTTTCACTATTTAGCTATTTTCATTCGCAGGTTATTATTTTTTCTTTAATCTCGATATTAATTTGTTTTTTAAGGAAATCACGGCAGATCCTTCCCCGATTGCGTCAGATTTAATTCGCAGGTTGCCTGTTGTAATAAAAAAACAACAATAAGCATTTCAAATAGTTTAGGAATGACATTAAGTTTGGAGATATAATTACTTATCGAATTTCTAGAACCGGTTTTGAAAAATGAAATAACTGAATAAATAAATGCTAACTTATAAGGAAAAGCATCAGTAACAATAATGTTATCGCTTTAGCAATTTGCAAAAAAATTACATATTTCTAAGGGGTTAGATGATTCAATGTTATTAAAATACATAGATGATGGAAATTATTTAACCTTTCTTTTGGAATTAACAAAATCATAAAACTTTCTCGGATCACCTAATATCCTGTTGTTCATTTTCTTTACATAATCCTCATAAAATTTCTTGTTAACAGTATTAAATTTGCCCATTTCTTTGGAATAAATAATATAATCCGCATAGAGACCAGATCTTTTATATCGCTTGAAAAACTTCTTCCTTCTATTTCTGAAAAATTTCAATTCATCAGAAAACCAGGCAGGACAACTTTGTGAACCATAACATAATACACTTAGGGAAATCGCATTTTATAAATGTATTTAAATTTATCGTATAGACCAGTGTCGGGCAACCTTTTTCAAGCTGCGGCACTCTAAGCTTAAAACTTTTTTTTCGCGGCGCATCTGTGGCACTCCCTATAAATTTATTCTTACGTAATACAAAAATAGATACTATTAAAAAAAATTAAACAGCAACACATTTTATTGTTTTTAAATATTAAATTTTTATTATTAATGCGAATATTGCGATTGTTTTTGAGAACATATAAAGTCAATACGGGGATCCAGTTTTGAAAGACAGACCCGCATTTCCTCATCGATCATTTGAAGTCTTTCACGTTTCTTAGACTTCATTTCCGTAAGCGTTGACAAACCTTTCTCACAGAGGTAGGAGCCTCCAAATGGCAACAGTGATTCGACGGCCTTGTTACTAAATTTAGGAAATTTGGTGTTTAAACATAACCAAAACTCGGATAGCTCCTTTTCAGCGAAGAGTCTTTTTAAAACTAAATCGTTTCTTAAATCAATTAAATTTTTTTTCATTTCTTCTTCCAGATGTTTAATTTCACAGTGCATGAATAGGTTGACTACCCATTCCATTTTCAAAGCGTCCAAGTTATTAAAATATTTCTCAAAAGATGCGGATAATAATATCAAAGTTTCGTAGATTTATTCTTTGATAAGAGATTTTAAAGGATTCTCTTCAACTGTCGGAAAAGATGCAAAGTTTTCATTGGCAATATTAAATTCCCATAAAGTAAGTTTTTCATTAAACGCTTTTAACTTGCTGGAGATAGTTATAATGTTCTCTTGAACACCTTGTAAATTTAAATTTAGGCTGTTTAACTTGTCAAAAATGCAACTCGTAACCACTAAATATCATTTATCAGAAAGGGAAAATGAATCTCTTCGCTATCAATAAACGCGACAACTTCATTATACCCTCCACCTCAGTGATGAGGGTATACTAATTTTGTTCTTCCGTTTGCAACACCCAGAAGGAGGCGTCAGAGACCCTACAAAGTATATATATTCTTGATCAGCGTCAAAAACTGAGTCGATTTAGACATGTATGTCCGTGTGTCCGTGTGTCCGTCTGTTGTTGGCACTCTCACGAGCGTAAATTTTGAGATATTGAGCTGAAATTTTATACAGTGACTTTTAGTTTATGCACACAGATCGCTATTTAAAAAGGCCAAATTCGGTAAGGAACCACGCCTACAATCAACAGAAATCTATCTATCTGCCACAAAAATTAAGCTATAAACTTGAAATTTAGTATGTATATCTATAAATAATAGCTTCATCGATGTGCTGAAAATGGGCGTGGTCCATAACATACACGCCCACAATCAATATAAATCTTTATATTTGCCACAAAAGTTGATCTACGAAGTTGAAATTTGGTATGCAAATACATAGTTATCCCATCCATTGATGTGCCTAAAATGGGCGAGGTCGTTTAACAGACGCGCCCACAATAAACATAAACCTTTATATCTACCACAAAAATTAACCTATGACCCTGAAATTTGGTACACGTATTTATAGATATCCCATCCATCAATGTGCTTAAAATGGGCGTGGTCGGTTACTAACTCCACCCACAATAAACAAAAATCTATTTATCTGCCACAAAAATTAAGCTATAAACTTGAAATTTAGTATGTACATCTATAAATATTAGCTTCATAGGTGTGAAAAAATGAGCGTGTTATAATTTTTAAAATTTATAAAACATCAATTTCATCATCATCAATTCAAAAAATTTAAAAAGATCCATAAATATTTAGGCGTTACATGTAAGAGCAATTGTACATAACCAAATAAAATACATACATATGTATAAACAATAAAAATTTTATAGACAAGGTATCGTGTTTACCGCTTTATATATCTCAGTTTTAAAATTTAGAATATCAAATAAAATTTTTAATGAAAAATACTTAAAATAAAGTAACATGATGCACGATACAGGTACATATACTTATAGTTTGCAAGTACAGGCTACAGCCTTGTTAGAAATCAGGTACATAAATGACTATTAGGTAAAGTAGCCCATGCGAAAGCAGGTAAAATAGTACAATATATAAGTCTTCAACACGAAATATAGACCTCAGAAGTACAACAATAATTGAACTGTTGAGTTCACATTGAAATGCAAAAAAATATTATATTTACAAACATTATTTCAATATGCCCTTATTACGTATTACATCATCTCGACAAAGACGTCTGAGAAATATACAATCTGCGAGGAGGTTTCGCGAGCAAAGTTTGGAGAGAGACAGAATTGAAAATTCTCAGCGTATATTAGAAAGAAGAAGTGATCCTGAATATTGCGAAGAGGAAAGGCGAAGAGACCAAAGCGCACATATTGTTAGAAGAAGAAGTTCAAGGTATCGCATTATGGAATAACAAAGGAATACTGTACAACACATAAACCGTCGCGGCAATGAAAGTTATCGAGTGCTTGAACGTCGGAGAAATGCCTTAACACAAAGGATTAGGAGGGAAGATAATGGAAGACACAATAGAGAACAACAAGTTAATACTGCCCAGCATTGGCGCCACCGAGAAAACGAAGTCTTTAGAAGGAGTGAAAGGCTGAGAAATGCATTAACACAAAGAAATAGGAGGGAGGATGATGGAACCCGCGCTAGAGAACAACAAATTAATACTGCCCAGCATAGGCGCCACCGCGAAAATGAAGTCTTTAGAAGGAGTGAAAGGCTGAGAAATGCATTAACACAAAGAAATAGGAGGGAGGATGATGGAACTCGCGCTAGAGAACAACAAATTAATACTGCCCAGCATAGGCGCCATCGCGAACATGAAGTGTTTAGGACAATTGAAAGGCTGAGAAATGCCTTAACACAAAGGATACGGAGAGAAGATGAGAGTCGACGCGCTAGAGAACAACAAGTCAATACTGAACAGCATAGGCGCCATCGCGAAAACCAAGTTTATAGGAGAAGTGAAAGACTGAGAAACGCCTTAACACAAACAATACGGAGAGAAGATGAGGGAAGACGCGCTAGAGAATAACTAGTTAATACTGAACAGCATAGGCGCCATCGCGAAAATGAAGTTTATAGGAGAAGTGAAAGGGTGAGGAATGAATTAACACTAAGGATTAGGAGAGATGACGATAGAAGGCGTGCTTTAGAGCAACATATTAATACAGAACAGCACAGACAGAGGAAATGAAATATATAGAAGGAGTGAACGCCAGAGAAGATGGTGGAATGCATGCTAGAGAGGTTAGCTCTAATAGAACACTTCGGTCTAGAACACACCGTGCTAATGAGGTAAATAGGCTCAGAACTAACAATCGACAAAATTTGTTGAATAGACAAAGAATGCAGACCATGACACCTGACACTAGAATTGAATATTTATTAAGTGAAACCCAAAGACACACATCTCGAGTTTCCCCTACACATAGTTCGTTCGCCACTTGTGATTTTAGATTTTCTATTTCAACATGCGATAGTTTCTCTTTAGATATAATGTGTCGTTTTTGATCTGCTAGTCTTTGCGATGTTATATTTCCGCTTAGTTCAGGATATATTTCCAAGAATAATCTAAGTAGTTCTTCCCTGTATCCAGTTGGTATTGTGCCTAATTTTGTAGCCTTGAGAAAACAACGCATAACGTTGGTGTTCATTTCTTCGGTCCATTGTATACGCTGCCTCGGTTTGCCAGCCTTAGTCGTTACAGCATGTCGCTGTAAAACATCATCAGCTGGGCCTGCGATGTTCCTGCACGCTCGCTACGAGTCAGACGCTAACCAGGAAGCTGTCCATTATGGATCAAACGCGCCTGGATTTATCGCTGAGTTTTGGTCCGCGGGTGGTATATGTAGAGCTTCCACCTATCTTATTTTTATTTTATTTATTATTATTATTATTATTATTATTATTATTATTATCATTATTATCATTATTATTATTATTATTATTATTATTATTATCATTATTATTATTATTATTATTATATTTCCGCTTAGTTCAGCATATATTTCCAAGAATAATCTAAGTAGTTCTTCCCTGTATCCAGTTGGTATTGTGCCTAATTTTGTAGCCTTGAGAAAACAACGCATAACGTTGGTGTTCATTTCTTCGGTCCATTGTATACGCTGCCTCGGTTTGCCAGCCTTAGTCGTTACAGCATGTCGCTGTAAAACATCATCGGCTGGCCTTTGCGATGTTCCTGCACGCTCGCTACGAGTCAGACGCTAACCAGGAAGTTGTCCATTATGGATCAAACGCGCCTGGATTTATCGCTGAGTTTTGGTCCGCGTGTGGTATATGTAGAGCTTCCACCTATCTTATTTTTATTTTATTTATTATTATTATTATCATTATTATTATTATTATTATTATTATTATTATTATTATTATTATTATTATTATTATTATTATTATTATTATTATTATTATTTCTATTATTATTGAAAGTGTTATAATTAAGCCTAATATAATTATTAGGTCTGTAGTTGTTATTGTAGCCAGGATTTCGACTTCTGCTAATATTATAAGTGTTATTATTAAAGTTTTTGCTATATGTATTATTGTTTCTATTGGGAAAAGTATTGTTTCGATTATTTGTTGGATATATATTACTGTTACTATATATGGGGTTATAATTTTGTTTATTATTATTATTGTAGCGTGTATTTTAATAAGAATATCTAGTCTTATTTAGCTTTAATAACCTTTTATAACCCTCTAAAAAATAAGTTCCTTTTGCCGTATTAATGTATATGACTATTTCATGTACTTACGCAAATAGTATTTTTTTTTTTAATTATAGGCGTTTGCGTTATTCAATCACGCCCATTTTTAGCATAGTATTAAATAACTGTATAACTTATATATATACCAAATTTTAACTTGGTAGGCATAGTATTGTGCGATATATAATTTTTTTTAAATACAATTTTTTCGAGCTATGTTGAGATTTTCGTTTATTGTGGGCGTGTCTCTTAACTGATTTTGCCCAATTTCAATAGGGAACAGTATAATTAAACCAAGAATAAGTGCGCCAAGTTTCAATTTGATATCTCAAAAATTACGACCGTGAGAGTGCCAACAACAGACGGACATACGGCCGGACATGTCTCAAACAATTGCTCTTTTCATGCTGATATATATGGTTTGTGGGGTCTCCGAGGCTTCCTTCGATGTGTTGTAAACGGATGATCAAAACGAATATACCCTCTTCCCTAAGCTGGAGGGTATAAAAACACTATTTGCTGTTTAAACATTCCCTGAATAATAATTAAGGTGGAAGGTATTTAAGCTTCGGTGTTAACCGAACTTTTCTAACGTGTTATAAATTACTTTAACATTACATAAAAATTTCTAGAATTCGATTTTCTTTCGAATATATTCCTTTTTTTGCTATCTTTTAAATATGATTATTATATCACGCAAGGACCATCTCTCAAAAATCGTTCAATTCTCACAAAAAAATAAAATCGTTCCCTTGTTTTTATTTTCTACAAATGATTTCTATAAAGATTTAAAATTTAACTTTTTTCCATAAAATTCTTTTTTACAAATAATTACACTTCAATTTTCTTTCAACAACAAAAAAACAAATTTTTTAAAAACCTTCTTCCAATTCTCATAGAAATTAAAAAAAAAAATTTCAACTTTCTTCCTTTTATCCTTCCTTATATTTATATACGTAAATTTCACATATATAATGATACAACAAACACTCTACTCACTGATATATTTTTTTCCTGATGATTCACAATAAGTAGCAGGTTATTGTTGCAATGTTGTTAATGTTCTTGATGTTCAAATGTTGTCGATGTTGTTGATGTTCTTGTTGTTTTTGTTGTTGCAATGTTCTTCATGTTGTTGATATTGTTGATATTGTTGAAGTTGTTCTTGATGTTCTTGATGTATGATTTTCTATTTTTTTTCACTATTTAGCTATTTTCATTCGCAGGTTATTATTTTTTCTTTAATCTCGATATTAATTTGTTTTTTAAGGAAATCACGGCAGATCCTTCCCCGATTGCGTCAGATTTAATTCGCAGGTTGCCTGTTGTAATAAAAAAACAACAATAAGCATTTCAAATAGTTTAGGAATGACATTAAGTTTGGAGATATAATTACTTATCGAATTTCTAGAACCGGTTTTGAAAAATGAAATAACTGAATAAATAAATGCTAACTTATAAGGAAAAGCATCAGTAACAATAATGTTATCGCTTTAGCAATTTGCAAAAAAATTACATATTTCTAAGGGGTTAGATGATTCAATGTTATTAAAATACATAGATGATGGAAATTATTTAACCTTTCTTTTGGAATTAACAAAATCATAAAACTTTCTCGGATCACCTAATATCCTGTTGTTCATTTTCTTTACATAATCCTCATAAAATTTCTTGTTAACAGTATTAAATTTGCCCATTTCTTTGGAATAAATAATATAATCCGCATAGAGACCAGATCTTTTATATCGCTTGAAAAACTTCTTCCTTCTATTTCTGAAAAATTTCAATTCATCAGAAAACCAGGCAGGACAACTTTGTGAACCATAACATAATACACTTAGGGAAATCGCATTTTATAAATGTATTTAAATTTATCGTATAGACCAGTGTCGGGCAACCTTTTTCAAGCTGCGGCACTCTAAGCTTAAAACTTTTTTTTCGCGGCGCATCTGTGGGACTCCCTATAAATTTATTCTTACGTAATACAAAAATAGATACTATTAAAAAAAATTAAACAGCAACACATTTTATTGTTTTTAAATATTAAATTTTTATTATTAATGCGAATATTGCGATTGTTTTTGAGAACATATAAAGTCAATACGGGGATCCAGTTTTGAAAGACAGACCCGCATTTCCTCATCGATCATTTGAAGTCTTTCACGTTTCTTAGACTTCATTTCCGTAAGCGTTGACAAACCTTTCTCACAGAGGTAGGAGCCTCCAAATGGCAACAGTGATTCGACGGCCTTGTTACTAAATTTAGGAAATTTGGTGTTTAAACATAACCAAAACTCGGATAGCTCCTTTTCAGCGAAGAGTCTTTTTAAAACTAAATCGTTTCTTAAATCAATTAAATTTTTTTTCATTTCTTCTTCCAGATGTTTAATTTCACAGTGCATGAATAGGTTGACTACCCATTCCATTTTCAAAGCGTCCAAGTTATTAAAATATTTCTCAAAAGATGCGGATAATAATATCAAAGTTTCGTAGATTTATTCTTTGATAAGAGATTTTAAAGGATTCTCTTCAACTGTCGGAAAAGATGCAAAGTTTTCATTGGCAATATTAAATTCCCATAAAGTAAGTTTTTCATTAAACGCTTTTAACTTGCTGGAGATAGTTATAATGTTCTCTTGAACACCTTGTAAATTTAAATTTAGGCTGTTTAACTTGTCAAAAATGCAACTCGTAACCACTAAATATCATTTATCAGAAAGGGAAAATGAATCTCTTCGCTATCAATAAACGCGACAACTTCATTATACCCTCCACCTCAGTGATGAGGGTATACTAATTTTGTTCTTCCGTTTGCAACACCCAGAAGGAGGCGTCAGAGACCCTACAAAGTATATATATTCTTGATCAGCGTCAAAAACTGAGTCGATTTAGACATGTATGTCCGTGTGTCCGTGTGTCCGTCTGTTGTTGGCACTCTCACGAGCGTAAATTTTGAGATATTGAGCTGAAATTTTATACAGTGACTTTTAGTTTATGCACACAGATCGCTATTTAAAAAGGCCAAATTCGGTAAGGAACCACGCCTACAATCAACAGAAATCTATCTATCTGCCACAAAAATTAAGCTATAAACTTGAAATTTAGTATGTATATCTATAAATAATAGCTTCATCGATGTGCTGAAAATGGGCGTGGTCCATAACATACACGCCCACAATCAATATAAATCTTTATATTTGCCACAAAAGTTGATCTACGAAGTTGAAATTTGGTATGCAAATACATAGTTATCCCATCCATTGATGTGCCTAAAATGGGCGAGGTCGTTTAACAGACGCGCCCACAATAAACATAAACCTTTATATCTACCACAAAAATTAACCTATGACCCTGAAATTTGGTACACGTATTTATAGATATCCCATCCATCAATGTGCTTAAAATGGGCGTGGTCGGTTACTAACTCCACCCACAATAAACAAAAATCTATTTATCTGCCACAAAAATTAAGCTATAAACTTGAAATTTAGTATGTACATCTATAAATATTAGCTTCATAGGTGTGAAAAAATGAGCGTGTTATAATTTTTAAAATTTATAAAACATCAATTTCATCATCATCAATTCAAAAAATTTAAAAAGATCCATAAATATTTAGGCGTTACATGTAAGAGCAATTGTACATAACCAAATAAAATACATACATATGTATAAACAATAAAAATTTTATAGACAAGGTATCGTGTTTACCGCTTTATATATCTCAGTTTTAAAATTTAGAATATCAAATAAAATTTTTAATGAAAAATACTTAAAATAAAGTAACATGATGCACGATACAGGTACATATACTTATAGTTTGCAAGTACAGGCTACAGCCTTGTTAGAAATCAGGTACATAAATGACTATTAGGTAAAGTAGCCCATGCGAAAGCAGGTAAAATAGTACAATATATAAGTCTTCAACACGAAATATAGACCTCAGAAGTACAACAATAATTGAACTGTTGAG
The DNA here is from genome assembly GCA_949710015.1 of Crataerina pallida. Taxonomy (NCBI): domain Eukaryota; kingdom Metazoa; phylum Arthropoda; class Insecta; order Diptera; family Hippoboscidae; genus Crataerina; species Crataerina pallida. Next base: position 15,254,802 of record OX453290.1, read on the forward strand.
TTCACATTGAAATGCAAAAAAATATTATATTTACAAACATTATTTCAATATGCCCTTATTACGTATTACATCATCTCGACAAAGACGTCTGAGAAATATACAATCTGCGAGGAGGTTTCGCGAGCAAAGTTTGGAGAGAGACAGAATTGAAAATTCTCAGCGTATATTAGAAAGAAGAAGTGATCCTGAATATTGCGAAGAGGAAAGGCGAAGAGACCAAAGCGCACATATTGTTAGAAGAAGAAGTTCAAGGTATCGCATTATGGAATAACAAAGGAATACTGTACAACACATAAACCGTCGCGGCAATGAAAGTTATCGAGTGCTTGAACGTCGGAGAAATGCCTTAACACAAAGGATTAGGAGGGAAGATAATGGAAGACACAATAGAGAACAACAAGTTAATACTGCCCAGCATTGGCGCCACCGAGAAAACGAAGTCTTTAGAAGGAGTGAAAGGCTGAGAAATGCATTAACACAAAGAAATAGGAGGGAGGATGATGGAACCCGCGCTAGAGAACAACAAATTAATACTGCCCAGCATAGGCGCCACCGCGAAAATGAAGTCTTTAGAAGGAGTGAAAGGCTGAGAAATGCATTAACACAAAGAAATAGGAGGGAGGATGATGGAACTCGCGCTAGAGAACAACAAATTAATACTGCCCAGCATAGGCGCCATCGCGAACATGAAGTGTTTAGGACAATTGAAAGGCTGAGAAATGCCTTAACACAAAGGATACGGAGAGAAGATGAGAGTCGACGCGCTAGAGAACAACAAGTCAATACTGAACAGCATAGGCGCCATCGCGAAAACCAAGTTTATAGGAGAAGTGAAAGACTGAGAAACGCCTTAACACAAACAATACGGAGAGAAGATGAGGGAAGACGCGCTAGAGAATAACTAGTTAATACTGAACAGCATAGGCGCCATCGCGAAAATGAAGTTTATAGGAGAAGTGAAAGGGTGAGGAATGAATTAACACTAAGGATTAGGAGAGATGACGATAGAAGGCGTGCTTTAGAGCAACATATTAATACAGAACAGCACAGACAGAGGAAATGAAATATATAGAAGGAGTGAACGCCAGAGAAGATGGTGGAATGCATGCTAGAGAGGTTAGCTCTAATAGAACACTTCGGTCTAGAACACACCGTGCTAATGAGGTAAATAGGCTCAGAACTAACAATCGACAAAATTTGTTGAATAGACAAAGAATGCAGACCATGACACCTGACACTAGAATTGAATATTTATTAAGTGAAACCCAAAGACACACATCTCGAGTTTCCCCTACACATAGTTCGTTCGCCACTTGTGATTTTAGATTTTCTATTTCAACATGCGATAGTTTCTCTTTAGATATAATGTGTCGTTTTTGATCTGCTAGTCTTTGCGATGTTATATTTCCGCTTAGTTCAGGATATATTTCCAAGAATAATCTAAGTAGTTCTTCCCTGTATCCAGTTGGTATTGTGCCTAATTTTGTAGCCTTGAGAAAACAACGCATAACGTTGGTGTTCATTTCTTCGGTCCATTGTATACGCTGCCTCGGTTTGCCAGCCTTAGTCGTTACAGCATGTCGCTGTAAAACATCATCAGCTGGGCCTGCGATGTTCCTGCACGCTCGCTACGAGTCAGACGCTAACCAGGAAGCTGTCCATTATGGATCAAACGCGCCTGGATTTATCGCTGAGTTTTGGTCCGCGGGTGGTATATGTAGAGCTTCCACCTATCTTATTTTTATTTTATTTATTATTATTATTATTATTATTATTATTATTATTATCATTATTATCATTATTATTATTATTATTATTATTATTATTATCATTATTATTATTATTATTATTATATTTCCGCTTAGTTCAGCATATATTTCCAAGAATAATCTAAGTAGTTCTTCCCTGTATCCAGTTGGTATTGTGCCTAATTTTGTAGCCTTGAGAAAACAACGCATAACGTTGGTGTTCATTTCTTCGGTCCATTGTATACGCTGCCTCGGTTTGCCAGCCTTAGTCGTTACAGCATGTCGCTGTAAAACATCATCGGCTGGCCTTTGCGATGTTCCTGCACGCTCGCTACGAGTCAGACGCTAACCAGGAAGTTGTCCATTATGGATCAAACGCGCCTGGATTTATCGCTGAGTTTTGGTCCGCGTGTGGTATATGTAGAGCTTCCACCTATCTTATTTTTATTTTATTTATTATTATTATTATCATTATTATTATTATTATTATTATTATTATTATTATTATTATTATTATTATTATTATTATTATTATTATTATTATTATTATTATTTCTATTATTATTGAAAGTGTTATAATTAAGCCTAATATAATTATTAGGTCTGTAGTTGTTATTGTAGCCAGGATTTCGACTTCTGCTAATATTATAAGTGTTATTATTAAAGTTTTTGCTATATGTATTATTGTTTCTATTGGGAAAAGTATTGTTTCGATTATTTGTTGGATATATATTACTGTTACTATATATGGGGTTATAATTTTGTTTATTATTATTATTGTAGCGTGTATTTTAATAAGAATATCTAGTCTTATTTAGCTTTAATAACCTTTTATAACCCTCTAAAAAATAAGTTCCTTTTGCCGTATTAATGTATATGACTATTTCATGTACTTACGCAAATAGTATTTTTTTTTTTAATTATAGGCGTTTGCGTTATTCAATCACGCCCATTTTTAGCATAGTATTAAATAACTGTATAACTTATATATATACCAAATTTTAACTTGGTAGGCATAGTATTGTGCGATATATAATTTTTTTTAAATACAATTTTTTCGAGCTATGTTGAGATTTTCGTTTATTGTGGGCGTGTCTCTTAACTGATTTTGCCCAATTTCAATAGGGAACAGTATAATTAAACCAAGAATAAGTGTGCCAAGTTTCAATTTGATATCTCAAAAATTACGACCGTGAGAGTGCCAACAACAGACGGACATACGGCCGGACATGTCTCAAACAATTGCTCTTTTCATGCTGATATATATGGTTTGTGGGGTCTCCGAGGCTTCCTTCGATGTGTTGTAAACGGATGATCAAAACGAATATACCCTCTTCCCTAAGCTGGAGGGTATAAAAACACTATTTGCTGTTTAAACATTCCCTGAATAATAATTAAGGTGGAAGGTATTTAAGCTTCGGTGTTAACCGAACTTTTCTAACGTGTTATAAATTACTTTAACATTACATAAAAATTTCTAGAATTCGATTTTCTTTCGAATATATTCCTTTTTTTGCTATCTTTTAAATATGATTATTATATCACGCAAGGACCATCTCTCAAAAATCGTTCAATTCTCACAAAAAAATAAAATCGTTCCCTTGTTTTTATTTTCTACAAATGATTTCTATAAAGATTTAAAATTTAACTTTTTTCCATAAAATTCTTTTTTACAAATAATTACACTTCAATTTTCTTTCAACAACAAAAAAACAAATTTTTTAAAAACCTTCTTCCAATTCTCATAGAAATTAAAAAAAAAAATTTCAACTTTCTTCCTTTTATCCTTCCTTATATTTATATACGTAAATTTCACATATATAATGATACAACAAACACTCTACTCACTGATATATTTTTTTCCTGATGATTCACAATAAGTAGCAGGTTATTGTTGCAATGTTGTTAATGTTCTTGATGTTCAAATGTTGTCGATGTTGTTGATGTTCTTGTTGTTTTTGTTGTTGCAATGTTCTTCATGTTGTTGATATTGTTGAAGTTGTTCTTGATGTTCTTGATGTATGATTTTCTATTTTTTTTCACTATTTAGCTATTTTCATTCGCAGGTTATTATTTTTTCTTTAATCTCGATATTAATTTGTTTTTTAAGGAAATCACGGCAGATCCTTCCCCGATTGCGTCAGATTTAATTCGCAGGTTGCCTGTTGTAATAAAAAAACAACAATAAGCGTTTCAAATAGTTTAAGAATGACATTAAGTTTGGAGATATAATTACTTATCGAATTTCTAGAACCGGTTTTGAAAAATGAAATAACTGAATAAATAAATGCTAACTTATAAGGAAAAGCATCAGTAACAATAATGTTATCGCTTTAGCAATTTGCAAAAAAATTACATATTTCTAAGGGGTTAGATGATTCAATGTTATTAAAATACATAGATGATGGAAATTATTTAACCTTTCTTTTGGAATTAACAAAATCATAAAACTTTCTCGGATCACCTAATATCCTGTTATTCATTTTCTTTACATAATCCTCATAACATTTCTTGTTAACAGTATTAAATTTGCCCATTTCTTTGGAATAAATAATATAATCCGCATAGAGACCAGATCTTTTATATCGCTTGAAAAACTTCTTCCTTCTATTTCTGAAAAATTTCAATTCATCAGAAAACCAGGCAGGACAACTTTGTGAACCATAACATAATACACTTCGAGAAATCGCATTTTATAAATGTATTTAAATTTATCGTATAGACCACTGTCGGGCAACCTTTTTCAAGCTGCGGCACACTAAGCTTAAAACTTTTTTTTCGCGGCGCACCTGTGGGACTCCCTATAAATTTATTCTTACGTAATACAAAAATAAATACTATTAAAAAAAATTAAACAAGCAACACATTTTATTGTTTTTAAATATTAAATTTTTATTATTAATGCGAATATTGCGATTGTTTTTGAGAACATATAAAGTCAATACGGGGATCCAGTTTTGAAAGACAGACCCGCATTTCCTCATCGATCATTTGAAGTCTTTCACGTTTCTTAGACTTCATTTCCGTAAGCGTTGACAAACCTTTCTCACAGAGGTAGGAGCCTCCAAATGGCAACAGTGATTCGACGGCCTTGTTACTAAATTTAGAAAATTTGGTGTTTAAACATAACCAAAACTCGGATAGCTCCTTTTCAGCGAAGAGTCTTTTTAAAACAAAATCGTTTCTTAAATCAATTAAATTTTTTTGCATTTCTTCTTCCAGATGTTTAATTTCACAGTGCATGAATAGGTTGACTACCCATTCCATTTTCAAAGCGTCAAAGTTATTAAAATATTTCTCAAAAGATGCGGATAATAATATCAAAGTTTCGTAGATTTATTCTTTGATAAGAGATTTTAAAGGATTCTCTTCAACTGTCGGAAAAGATGCAAAGTTTTCATTGGCAATATTTAATTCCCATAAAGTAAGTTTTTCATTAAACGCTTTTAACTTGCTGGAGATAGTTATAATGTTCTCTTGAACACCTTGTAAATTTAAATTTAGGCTGTTTAACTTGTCAAAAATGCAACTCGTAACCACTAAATATCATTTATCAGAAAGGGAAAATGAATCTCTTCGCTATCAATAAACGCGACAACTTCATTATACCCTCCACCTCAGTGATGAGGGTATACTAATTTTGTTCTTCCGTTTGCAACACCCAGAAGGAGGCGTCAGAGACCCTACAAAGTATATATATTTTTGATCAGCGTCAAAAACTGAGTCGATTTAGACATGTATGTCCGTGTGTCCGTGTGTCCGTCTGTTGTTGGCATTCTCACGAGCGTAAATTTTGAGATATTGAGCTGAAATTTTATACAGTGACTTTTAGTTTATGCACACAGATCGCTATTTAAAAAGGCCAAATTCGGTAAAGAACCACGCCTACAATCAACAGAAATCTATCTATCTGCCACAAAAATTAAGCTATAAACTTGAAATTTAGTATGTATATCTATAAATAATAGCTTCATCGATGTGCTGAAAATGGGCGTGGTCCATAACATACACGCCCACAATCAATATAAATCTTTATATTTGCCACAAAAGTTGATCTACGAAGTTGAAATTTGGTATGCAAATACATAGTTATCCCATCCATTGATGTGCCTAAAATGGGCGTGGTCGTTTAACAGACGCGCCCACAATAAACATAAACCTTTATATCTACCACAAAAATTAACCTATGACCCTGAAATTTGGTACACGTATTTATAGATATCCCATCCATCAATGTGCTTAAAATGGGCGTGGTCGGTTACTAACTCCACCCACAATAAACAAAAATCTATTTATCTGCCACAAAAATTAAGCTATAAACTTGAAATTTAGTATGTACATCTATAAATATTAGCTTCATAGGTGTGAAAAAATGAGCGTGTTATAATTTTTAAAATTTATAAAACATCAATTTCATCATCATCAATTCAAAAAATTTAAAAAGATCCATAAATATTTAGGCGTTACATGTAAGAGCAATTGTACATAACCAAATAAAATACATACATATGTATAAACAATAAAAATTTTATAGACAAGGTATCGTGTTTACCGCTTTATATATCTCAGTTTTAAAATTTAGAATATCAAATAAAATTTTTAATGAAAAATACTTAAAATAAAGTAACATGATGCACGATACAGGTACATATACTTATAGTTTGCAAGTACAGGCTACAGCCTTGTTAGAAATCAGGTACATAAATGACTATTAGGTAAAGTAGCCCATGCGAAAGCAGGTAAAATAGTACAATATATAAGTCTTCAACACGAAATATAGACCTCAGAAGTACAACAATAATTGAACTGTTGAGTTCACATTGAAATGCAAAAAAATATTATATTTACAAACATTATTTCAATATGCCCTTATTACGTATTACATCATCTCGACAAAGACGTCTGAGAAATATACAATCTGCGAGGAGGTTTCGCGAGCAAAGTTTGGAGAGAGACAGAATTGAAAATTCTCAGCGTATATTAGAAAGAAGAAGTGATCCTGAATATTGCGAAGAGGAAAGGCGAAGAGACCAAAGCGCACATATTGTTAGAAGAAGAAGTTCAAGGTATCGCATTATGGAATAACAAAGGAATACTGTACAACATATAAACCGTCGCGGCAATGAAAGTTATCGAGTGCTTGAACGTCGGAGAAATGCCTTAACACAAAGGATTAGGAGGGAAGATAATGGAAGACGCAATAGAGAACAACAAGTTAATACTGCCCAGCATTGGCGCCACCGAGAAAACGAAGTCTTTAGAAGGAGTGAAAGGCTGAGAAATGCATTAACACAAAGAAATAGGAGGGAGGATGATGGAACCCGCGCTAGAGAACAACAAATTAATACTGCCCAGCATAGGCGCCACCGCGAAAATGAAGTCTTTAGAAGGAGTGAAAGGCTGAGAAATGCATTAACACAAAGAAATAGGAGGGAGGATGATGGAACTCGCGCTAGAGAACAACAAATTAATACTGCCCAGCATAGGCGCCATCGCGAACATGAAGTGTTTAGGACAATTGAAAGGCTGAGAAATGCCTTAACACAAAGGATACGGAGAGAAGATGAGAGTCGACGCGCTAGAGAACAACAAGTCAATACTGAACAGCATAGGCGCCATCGCGAAAACCAAGTTTATAGGAGAAGTGAAAGACTGAGAAACGCCTTAACACAAACAATACGGAGAGAAGATGAGGGAAGACGCGCTAGAGAATAACTAGTTAATACTGAACAGCATAGGCGCCATCGCGAAAATGAAGTTTATAGGAGAAGTGAAAGGGTGAAGAATGAATTAACACTAAGGATTAGGAGAGATTACGATAGAAGGCGTGCTTTAGGCCAACATATTAATACAGAACAGCACAGATAGAGGAAATGAAATATATAGAAGGAGTGAACGCCAGAGAAGATGGTGGAATCCATGCTAGAGAGGTTAGCTCTAATAGAACACTTCGGTCTAGAACACACCGTGCTAATGAGGTAAATAGGCTCAGAACTAAGAATCGACAAAATTTGTTGAATAGACAAAGAATGCAGACCATGACACCTGACACTAGAATTGAATATTTATTAAGTGAAACCCAAAGACACACATCTCGACTATTGAGTGAATATGACAATAGTGTAAAGAATGGTCCGACTTGTGTTTGTGTTTGTTGTGGTGGACTGTGGTTTACGTCACAAGTAAAGTTTTTATCTAAAGAAATAGTTACAAGCCAACATGTCCATTTAAGTTGTGTATTCTTCCTGACTGTTATTTTTCCATCCGAAGATGACCGTTATACGTTTTGCAAAACATATCATTCTGCAGTTCCATCTGGTAATATACCGACATTATGTTCATCTAATGGTCTTCACTTTCCCACTATACCAAACGAACTAAAGGACTTGACAACTCTTGAAGAGAGATTCGTTGCTCCCAGAATACCGTTTATGAGAATAGTGTCCTTAGGTTATAACAGACAGTGAGCGATACGAGGTGCAGTCGTGAACGTACCGATTTCACTTGATAGAACAATAACCGTCCTTCCGAGATCTGAAGATCAGACAGAAGTAATACAAGTTTATTTGAAGCGTAGGTTGCAATATGACCGCAGTTTTATGACAGAGACTATACGACCGGCAAAGATTTTTAGAGCCGCAGAGTATTTAATTAACACAGAACATTTCTATTTCTAATGAATGGCTGAACAGAAGACAGTCGAATAAGATAATGCCGTGTATTGCCAACGAAGAAGACAGAAATATAGTTCAAACTTGTTTAAACAATAACACAACCAATGATGACGTAGATGAATTAAATCCACAGGAGACCCTTTTAGACAATTTACAAATAGAAAATGTACCATTATGTAGGATTTCTATAGCGCCTGCAGAGGGCAACAGACCATTAGACTTACTTATGGATGAAGACGCCGAGGAGTTGTCCTTTCTCACAATTTATTGTGGAATTAAACGAAGTTCAGTTACAACTTTAGGGAAAGTAATAAGATCAGAAGTTAGAAGATATGACAGACGATGCGCCAGAGTAGACAAAGTTTTATATTCGTACAAAAAATTAGAACTATCGCGCATAAAGGATAGTATATCGATCTGCTTAAGGAAAAGAATACGTCAAAATTCTGTTACTGCGCGAAATATGTTAGACGATCATTTTGTTCAAAACTTAGTGCAGCATGACGACGGGTCCTCAAAGGGCTTAGGTCTTCAACCGCTCATTGGGAATCTGAAAAAAAGAAAGTTCTGGCAATGATTCGGCAATTTGGATTGCCAACTTTTTTTTATCACATTGTCCGCAGCCGAATCACAGTGGTCTGAATTAATTGTTATTTTGGTGAAAGTTTTAGAAAAACGGGATATATCAGAAAACGATGTTCATAATTTAACAACGCAAGAAAAATATAATTTAATAAGGTCCGATCCGATTACATGTTCACGCTACTTCGATCAACGTGTCCGTCATTTATACAAACTTTTTAAGTGTGATGGTGGTGTATTTGACTCTCATAAAGTTATAAAGTATTATTGGAGAATAGAATTTCAGCAAAGGGGCTCTCCTAATGTACATGGAGTATATTGGTTAAAAGACGCACCACATATAACATTGACAGATGAACGTACATTCCCTGCGGTAACAGAATTTATTGACAAATATATCAGTACAAACTCGTCTGAGTCCGGAATAGAAAATTTCATAAATTATCAAATGCATAGGCATAGTAATACATGCCAAAGAGAAATATCGGGACAAAGGATTTGTAGATTCAAAATGCCTCATCCGACAATGCCAAGAACAGAAATACTATTTCCGCTGTCCGAAGTATCCGAAAATATTCAAAGACATCGTATTAATTATGAAAAAGTATTTAATTTTTTAAATTCTAGGGAATCTGAGTCAGATATTTATAGTATTGATCAATTTGAACAATTTTTGTCTGACGAACGCATTAATATGAGCTACGAGGACTACATTTTTGCCCTAAGGTTTTCTATTAAAAAGCCACAGATATTTTTAAAACGCCGACCGAAGGACATATTTATAAACGCCTTCAATCCAACTATTTTGAAGTTACATCGCGCTAACATGGACATACAGTACATTTTGGACGCTTACGGTTGTGTATCATATATAATGAACTATATAAATAAGTCAAATAGGGGAGTTTCGCGACTATTGCAAAAGACAATGAGGGAAATTCGTACAGAGAATTATACTGTCCGTCAACGTGTATATATAGGTATGTATATTTTAGGTATGCATATGTTCGAATGTAGTAACACAGATGTTTTCATAAATACATTCCATCCAGATAGGAGAGTCCGAATGGTAAAATCTAGGCAAGAATTAGAAAGACTACCAACAGAATCGACTGATATTTTTAAAAGTAATTTATTAGACTATTACCAACATCGTCCTCACAGTCTTGAAGACATCTGTCTAGCCAATTTTGCTGCCAATTATGTGTTTTCAAAAACACGCAGATCTTCGATACGCCAAAGACCAGAAGATAAAGATATAGATGACAAAGAAGACGTAAAAGAGTATAGTGGAGTTGGTCTCCAACTTTTAAATAACTTTGGATATATTTATAAACGAAGGAATTCAGCTATTCTTCGATTTGCAAAATCAAATAAGGATACATCCAGAGCAGACTATTTCAGACAAATGGTTATGTTATATTTTCCGTGGCGTAATGAAGTAACAGACATTTTAGAAAACGACAACGAACAAACATGTTCTTCACATAGAGACTTGATAATGACAAACCAACAACAATTCGAAAAATTTTCGGTAAACGAATTGGAAAACGCTTTAGGGGAAATTCAGAACGGTAACGATGGCAAAATGAAATGAAAATGGACCAACCCGACAAGACAACATTGCTGCATCGCAGTTATTAGATGAAGAATCGAGAGCTCTGGCTATGCCAGAGATTAATAGAGACATAAATATACTTAATATAGACGAAGAAGAAAATGACGATCAGAGTGAAGGTGTCCGTTTAATAAAACTCCCTCCATTAGTAAATGTAGAGGATTTGTTAATATCCGTAAGGTCTCTGAATAAAAAGCAACGGATATATTTCCAACATGTACTGTACAAGATAAATAGAAAAGAAGTGCTGTATGAATTTGTGGGAGGTGGCGCGGGTGTAGGTAAAAGTCGCTTGATACAAACAATATATCAGGCAATAACACAACGCTTTAATTCTCTTCCTGGTTCCAATCCAGATCTCCCAAAGGTTTTGCTAAGTGTACCAACGGGTAAAGCAGCATTTGGAATTGGAGGATATACTCTTCACTCCCTTTTCTCTTTGCCTGTAAATCAGTCGTCCAGAGAAATGAAATTCGTCCCTTAAGTAACGATACAGTTACTGATAACTTATTGCTAAACTGATTGAAGTAAAACTTATTATTATAGATGAAGTGTCGATGGTTGGTTCTAAAATGTTAGTTTTCCTGGACTCAAGACTAAAACAAATATTTAAAAGGCTTTTGGTGGTATTCCAATTATTGTCTTCGGTGATTTAAAACAACTTCCACCTGTAGGTGACCGTTGGATTTTCAATCCAAATCCAAATAATCCCTATGGAGATATAATAGGACGTGGGCTTTGGGATATGTTCGACTTTTATGAATTAGACGAAATAATGCGGCAAAGAGACGACAGGACTTTTGCAATTGCATTAAATAACATGACAGTTGGACAAATGAATCCTGAAGACATAGATTTAATTATATCAAGGACAGTGAATTTACATACAGAAGTCCCTTTGTTCCAGCAGAGGGTATTACGATTCATAAGAGTCAGGGAGCTACTTACAACAAAGTTGTAGTCCATCTTGCAGATAGAATAAATAGAGCTGCAATGTATGTAGCTTGCATTCGAGCTACTAGTGCGTCAGGATTGTTCATAATTGGACGTTTCACCCCTCCAAAACAATTTTCTGACACTGACGTTGTCAAAGTCGAACTTGACCGGCTCCGAATGTATGCGCAAACACAAAAATATATTACCAAAATATACAAAGCCTTAACGCTCACCACCTAAGTCTTGGTGGTTCAGTGGTTCAGTGATAGATATATAAGAGATATAGACGCTTTATGTCTTGTAGAGACATGGACTTTTCTGTTGGACGACTGTTCTGTTGAAGGATTTTGTACTTTAGCAAGAATTAATGGATCCGATAGCCTTCCTTGACAAAAGCGTGGAATAATAGTTTACATAAAGTCCGACCTGAGTACTCAAGCGAAAGTTTTGTTCAAGCGAGATTATAGTTCTGGGTCCGCTACTTTACAAATAATAGCTTTCCGTTTTAAAACAATGTGCGTTATCACTTTATATAGAAATTCCACATTTTCCGAAACAACATTTACATGTAACATGGAGGCAGTAGGTACTGTATATACTATGGGTGAAACATTCGAAAAACTTCTTGTTATTGGTGATTTTAATATATGTAGGGCGACAAATAGCAGTTTAATGGAAAGGAACTTAATTAATGAGGACTTTTGCTCTATGTTAGAAAAGACGGAAACGACTACAGTTATTTTATAGATTTACCCATTATTGTTCATATGTTGTATTGTATATATTTTAGTTTAGTAAAAAAGGATTCATATAAAATTAACTAATCAAAATTTTAAATAAAGTGCATATATAATTTTTTTCTAAACATAATAATTATATTTGTGTGTCTTTTTTAAAACTGAAATAGATGAATATGGAAAATATGAAATTTCATTTGTGAAATTAATAGAAAGCCTTATTAGTTCTTGATTTCTTCGGTGCTTATAATAAGGTGGAGGGTATTTAAAATTCGGCCAAAACCGAATTTAGTTTTTCTACTTGTTATTATTTTGATTTTATGTACGTTTGTTATGTCTGATTTGTTCAGTACCTACATTATTAAAGTCCATGGGTTCTGGATGATTTTAGGCGACTGTACTACGTGGAGCAAAAACGTCATTGTTCTGGAAAGGATCGGGTTCACGCTGGAGATTATTGAAGTTTCGGTTATAATTATTATTGTAACAAGGATTTTTATTTCTGTTATTATTATTTCTATTATTATTGAAAGTGTTATAATTAAGCCTAATATAATTATTAGGTCTGTAGTTGTTATTGTAGCCAGGATTTCGACTTCTGTTAATATTATAAGTGTTATTATTAAAGTTGTTGCTATATGTATTATTGTTTCTATTGGGAAAAGTATTGTTTCGATTATTTGTTGGATATATATTACTGTTACTATATATGGGGTTATAATTTTGTTTATTATTATTATTGTAGCGTGTATTTTAATAAGAATATCTAGTCTTATTTAGCTTTAATACCCTCCACCTTTTATAACCCTCTAAAAAATAAGTTCCTTTTGCCGTATTAATGTATATGACTATTTCATGTACTTACGCAAATAGTATTTTTTTTTTAATTATAGGCGTTTGCGTTATTCAATCACGCCCATTTTTAGCATAGTATTAAATAACTGTATAACTTATATATATACCAAATTTTAACTTGGTAGGCATAGTATTGTGCGATATATAATTTTTTAAAATACAATTTTTTCGAGGTATGTTGAGATTTTCGTTTATTGTGGGCGTGTCTCTTAACCGATTTTGCCCAATTTCAATAGGAAACAGTACAATTAAACCAAGAATAAGTGTGCCAAGTTTCAATTTGATATCTCAAAAATTACGACCGTGAGAGTGCCAACAACAGACGGACATAAGGCCGGACATGTCTCAAACAATTGCTCTTTTCATGTTGATATATATGGTTTGTGGGGTCTCCGAGGCTTCCTTCGATGTGTTGTAAACGGTTGATCAAAACGAATATACCCTCTTCCCTAAGCTGGAGGGTATAAAAACACTATTTGCTGTTTAAACATTCCCTGAATAATAATTAAGGTGGAAGGTATTTAAGCTTCGGTGTTAACCGAACTTTTCTAACGTGTTATAAATTACTTTAACATTACATAAAAATTTCTAGAATTCGATTTTCTTTCGAATATATTCCTTTTTTTCCTATCTTTTAAATATGATTATTATATCACGCAAGGACCATCTCTCAAAAATCGTTCAATTCTCACAAAAAAATAAAATCGTTCCCTTGTTTTTATTTTCTACAAATGATTTCTATAAAGATTTAAAGTTTAACTTTTTTCCATAAAATTCTTTTTTACAAATAATTACACTTCAATTTTCTTTCAACAACAAAAAAACAAATTTCTTAAAAACCTTCTTCCAATTCTCATAGAAATTTAAAAAAAAAATTTCAACTTTCTTCCTTTTATCCTTCCTTATATTTATATACGTAAATTTCACATATATAATGATACAACAAACTACTACTCACTGATATATTTTTTTCCTGATGATTCACAATAAGTAGCAGGTTATTGTTGCAATGTTGTTAATGTTCTTGATGTTCAAATGTTGTCGATGTTGTTGATGTTCTTGTTGTTTTTGTTGTTGCAATGTTCTTCATGTTGTTGATATTGTTGATATTGTTGAAGTTGTTCTTGATGTTCTTGATGTATGATTTTCTATTTTTTTTCACTATTTAGCTATTTTCATTCGCAGGTTATTATTTTTTCTTTAATCTCGATATTAATTTGTTTTTTAAGGAAATCACGGCAGATCCTTCCCCGATTGCGTCAGATTTAATTCGCAGGTTGCCTGTTGTAATAAAAAAACAACAATAAGCATTTCAAATAGTTTAGGAATGACATTAAGTTTGGAGATATAATTACTTATCGAATTTCTAGAACCGGTTTTGAAAAATGAAATAACTGAGTAAATAAATGTTAACTTTTATATATGGCTCAGATCGGTTAAGTAAATTGTGTAATTAATAATTTTTTTTTTTTTTTTTTTGTCAGTATCATCATCGCCATTCCGGTTCGAACGAACGACTATCCAATCCTATAAACGGGATTGAATAGATCTGCGATAGTTTGCAGATCGCGACACCGACACCGCAACCGAAATGATTAATCAGCTACACAATCATGGTTCAGCTGATGAAAGTACAAGTTAGACAGAGTTTAAATATAATATTAATTTAATTTTAATTATATCAACATTTTCACACAGATCGATTAAATGATAGTTGTCATTATAGGTCTTGCATAACCGTCGTAACGGGTTATTATTGCTATAGTTATTTTTGTAATAATTTATGCAAAGAAACCGAAAATATCTAGAAGGGCGTCGAGGTACATTGATATTAATGCTAGACAATAAAGACGCCGAATCAATACAGTTATTAAGCAAATTGTGCATAAAACACACGTTCAACATTGTCCTTCTGCTTTTGAGGGTAGGAAGTTTTATCAAAGCAAGACGACTTGTATATGAGGGCAGCCTAAGGTTAGGACTCCGGGGCAGGCCACGAAGACAAAAAAGTAAAAACTGTTTTTGTATAGATTCAATTTGGTTGGTATACACTTCATATTGCGGATCCCAAATTACAGAGCAGTATTCTAAAATAGGCCTTACTAAAGAGGTAAAAAGAAGTTTGGTTGTATAGGGGTCCTGAAACTCCTTCGACCATCTCTTAATAAAGCCTAAAGTTCTGTTGGCCTTATTACATGTAATATTAATATGCGCATTAAAAGTTAGTTTACTGTCCAGTAGCACGCCGAGATCATTAATGGATGATACCCTTTCAATTGGGACATTATTAATTATGTAGTTTGTATTTACCACCTCCCTACGACAGAAGGTCATATGCTTACACTTTTTGACATTCAAGGACATTAAGTTGTTGGAACACCACTCAACGAACCGGTTAATGTCATCCTGCATAAAAACTTGACTCCGCACAGACTTGTAACTATAGATAAGTTTAACATCGTCAGCATACATTAGTACACGACAATGTAGAATAACACTAGGCAGATCGTTTATAAACAGTAAAAATAGAAGGGGACCAAGATGGCTACCCTGCGGCACACCAGAGTGAACTTCAATTTCTTTGGAGAGTACATTATTGAATAAGACACGTTGGGTACGTCCAGTAAGATACGAGTAAATCCATTTAAGATTGCCTTCGTAAAAGCCAATATGTTTTAGTTTATTAAACAGAATTAAGTGGTTCACAGTATCGAACGCCTTGCTAAAGTCTGTGTAAATTACATCGGTTTGTTCACCGTTAATGAATGCGTCATTAACGAATGTAGCAAGTTCCAACAGGTTGGTTGTGGTAGATCTTTTTTTCAGGAACCCATGCTGATAATCAGAAACTATAGGTGATAATTGAGATGATGGAGTATCAGACAGCAGTTTTTCAAAAAGCTTTGGAATTGCACTTAATTTCGCAATGCCACGATAGTTAGAGATATCGGATTTATAGCCGGCTTTGAATAATGGAATAATAAAGGATTTTTTCCACAAGTTGGGGAAGTAGGATTGTTTGATGGAGGCATTGAATAGTTTAGTTAATGGATTATATAAACGTGATGCACAATTTTTTAATATACAATTCGGCACACCATCAGGGCCAGGATTGTGTTTATCGTCTAATACTAGCATACATTTAAGAACATTGTCACGGTTAAGGAGATTAAAATATATATTATTAGAATACACTGAGTTATAATAATTAATGTTTTGCACATTGTTTGACACATACACAGACTGAAAAAAGTCGGCAAACATATTTGAGATTGTATTATCGTTACTGGACTCATTATTATTATACTTCATTGACGGAGGGTAAGAGCTAGATTTCTTTTTTAAATTAACAAAATCATAAAAGGATTTAGGATTAATTATTATATCATTTTTCACTTTTTGCATATAGTTCGTATAACTAAGTTTGTTAAAAGAGTTATACTTTGTGCGGGCCTTCATAAAATTCATATAGTCAGCAGAGGAATTGGACTTTACATAGCGTTTGTAGAGTCTGTTTTTATTATTTTTTAAATATTTAAGTCTTTTGTTTGACCAGGGTGGTCCACACATATTTGAGATAGCGGTATAAGGCACGGTTTGAGAAAAAAGATCGAACAATTTATCATAGAACATAACAACCATCGATTCAATATCTGTATTCGAAACTGCTGATGATCCATCAGGTATAAATGACCAATTTACGTTAGAAAGTAACTTATTTAGTTTAGTATAATTTGTTAATTTGAAATTATAGCGACAACATTTCGTTGAGTTTTTTTTTTAGAGCAGGTATGTAAATCCAATGACAATGATACTGTTGGATGAAATTTATCCTCTGGGTACACAATTGGGGGACACTGCTTAACAGAATAATTAGAAGTAACGTTAGAAAAAACCAAATCAAGTGTTCTGTTCAAAACGTTCTTAATATTATTTAGTTGAAACAAATTTAATTCAAATAATTCATTTAGTAATTTATTAGTCCATGTAACATTAGTTAGAGGAAGCATATATATATCATCTTCAGCTCTAATCCATGAGATTGAAGGTAAATTGAAATCGCCGAAGATAAAGACGACATCATCACGTTTTAATAAAGAGGTGATACTTTTTATGGCGCATACATGATTAGAATAATGAAGAACGCAGAAGCAAGAAACATATAGAGTGATATTGAATAATTTAACAGCAACACATATAAATTCGATATCATTGGTTAAACTTGTGTCAACCAAACTGGAACAGAGTGATGAAGACACAGCAATCAGAACACCTCCACCACGCCTATTCATCCGGTCACATCTGAAAACATTGTAATTCGGACAAAAAATTTCTGAATTCAATACAGACGATGATAGCCAAGTTTCAGTAAAGATTATAATGTCATCATTAAATGAGTAGCTATTTAAGAATAATGTCGACAGTTTGGAATTTAATCCCCGAACGTTTTGATATGATATAGACAGAGACACCCAACTTAGTTTTTTGAATTTTGTTGGTTAGCAGAAGGCAAACGTACAACATCAGATAGTTTACGCTTTTCTTTATATGTATATTCCCGTACAAATGTTTTGGCAGGCCAAAAGTTACTGTTGACTATTGTGTCAAAATGATCATCAGGTACAACTGTCTTGAATGATGATTTCGAACGATTATATGAAAAGTTAAATTTATAGGAATTGATATCGATGTCAACATTGAATTTCGATTTGATATAAAAATTAATGTCCTCGACCGTCGTGTCCGGAGCAAACCGTGAAACGAATATTGATTTTTTAGGGGGAACAATGACAAGATCCTTCGGTTTGATTGTGACAGAAGGAACGATAGTAGTTGACGATGTGGAAGGCTTTACAGCATTTATGATAGATTCATCGATTAAGTTGACAGGAACATTGTCACTAGATTGTTTACCAGTCTTTTGCGCAGTGTTGTCGCTGCCCGTGATTGGCGTGGATGGCTTTGCGGACGATTGCTTTTTAGTGTTAAGTATTTTAGCATTTCTCTTGCGAAGAGCTCTGGGTGATTTTTTCGGAGACGGTATCTTATTAGCAGGCGAGGATTTTTTCGGTGACGGCGACTTATCGGATGGAAATGAACTATTATTATACATGACTGATTCAAAACGAATTAGGCGTTCTGCAAGATTATTAAAATCGGCCTTAAATAAGCTAAATTCACTTCTTAACGATGACACGGTATTATAAAACTCTAAATTATAGCCAACACAGCCATCACAGCACCATCGGAGGTTCCGAATATCGTTAACAAAGTCAGCGGCGCGTGCGGGAATATCTACACAAGAAGCATGAAATACTTCATTGAATATCCAGCAAATAATAGACCGAACATCATAATCATCGGTAACCTTACAATTGACAAAAGCACAAACCATGATGAGTAACTAACTAAACCACCAAATAAATGTAAATATAGTATATATATAAGTAGACAAAAAATAATACAGTTCAAGTACCGTTTATTTCTTTGTT
Organism: Crataerina pallida; assembly: GCA_949710015.1. Taxonomy (NCBI): domain Eukaryota; kingdom Metazoa; phylum Arthropoda; class Insecta; order Diptera; family Hippoboscidae; genus Crataerina; species Crataerina pallida. Next base: position 15,273,444 of record OX453290.1, read on the forward strand.
ACAAAGTTAAGAGTAAATATTTAAAAGAGAAGAGATGTGAGTTTATATTTTGAACAGAAAAAAGAGAGATACACAATAAGTAAACGGAAAGTAACTGATTTATTAAACAACAAACACACAGACCACACAATGGTGTTGTTGTATAAAAAGTAAATCAAATTATAAAAAGAAAAAATTGTCTATTTTTGCCAAAGCACTTAAAATTGTTAAATTATTTTTTGAAAATAAACAAAGAATACTTAGCTTCGATAACACTCGATTATTTTTCAGAACACAAAAATCAAGTTAGATAATTATTAAGAATCACTTTTAAAAGTTTACAACTTTACACAACTTAACAACTCGATAGCTCAGCGAATAAACTTATAAGGAAAAGCATCAGTAACAATAATATTATCGCTTTAGCAATTTGCAAAAAAAAATTTGCAAAAAAAATACATATTTCTAAGGGGTTAGATGATTCAATGTTATTAAAATACATAGATGATGGAAATTATTTAACCTTTCTTTTGGAATTAACAAAATCATAAAACTTTCTCGGATCACCTAATATCCTGTTATTCATTTTCTTTACATAATCCTCATAACATTTCTTGTTAACAGTATTAAATTTGCCCATTTCTTTGGAATAAATAATATAATCCGCATAGAGACCAGATCTTTTATATCGCTTGAAAAACTTCTTCCTTCTATTTCTGAAAAATTTCAATTCATCAGAAAACCAGGCAGGACAACTTTGTGAACCATAACATAATACACTTCGAGAAATCGCATTTTATAAATGTATTTAAATTTATCGTATAGACCACTGTCGGGCAACCTTTTTCAAGCTGCGGCACACTAAGCTTAAAACTTTTTTTTCGCGGCGCACCTGTGGGACTCCCTATAAATTTATTCTTACGTAATACAAAAATAAATACTATTAAAAAAAATTAAACAAGCAACACATTTTATTGTTTTTAAATATTAAATTTTTATTATTAATGCGAATATTGCGATTGTTTTTGAGAACATATAAAGTCAATACGGGGATCCAGTTTTGAAAGACAGACCCGCATTTCCTCATCGATCATTTGAAGTCTTTCACGTTTCTTAGACTTCATTTCCGTAAGCGTTGACAAAGCTTTCTCACAGAAGTAGGAGCCTCCAAATGGCAACAGTGATTCGACGGCCTTGTTACTAAATTTAGGAAATTTGGTGTTTAAACATAACCAAAACTCGGATAGCTCCTTTTCAGCGAAGAGTCTTTTTAAAACTAAATCGTTTCTTAAATCAATTAAATTTTTTTGCATTTCTTCTTCCAGATGTTTAATTTCACAGTGCATGAATGGGTTGACTACCCATTCCATTTTTAAAGCGTCCAAGTTATTAAAATATTTCTCAAAAGATGCGGATAATAATATCAAAGTTTCGTAGATTTATTCTTTGATAAGAGATTTTAAAGGATTCTCTTCAACTGTCGGAAAAGATGCAAAGTTTTCATGGGCAATATTTAATTCCCATAAATTAAGTTTTTCATTAAACGCTTTTAACTTGCTGGAGATAGTTATAATGTTCTCTTGAACACCTTGTAAATTTAAATTTAGGCTGTTTAACTTGTCAAAAATGCAACTCGTAACCACTAAATATCATTCATCAGGAAGGGAAAATGAATCTCTTCGCTATCAATAAATGCGACAACTTCATTATACCCTCCACCTCAGTGATGAGGGTATACTAATTTTGTTCTTCCGTTTGCAACACCCAGAAGGAGGCGTCAGAAACCCTACAAAGTATATATATTCTTGATCAGCGTCAAAAACTGAGTCGATTTAGACACGTATGTCCGTGTGTCCGTGTATCCGTCTGTTGTTGGCACTCTCACGAGCGTAAATTTTGAGATATTGAGCTGAAATTTTGTACAGTGACTTTTAGTTTATGCACACAGATCGCTATTTAAAATGGGCAAATTCGGTAAAGAACCACGCCTACAATCAACAAAAATCTATCTATCTGCCACAAAAATTAAGCTATAAACTTGAAATTTAGTATGTACATCTATAAATATTAGTTTCATCGATGTGCTGAAAATGGGCGTGGTCCGATAACATACACGCCCACAATCAATATAAATCTTTATATTTGCCACAAAAGTTGATCTACGAAGTTGAAATTTGGTGTGCCAATACATAGTTATGCCATCCATTGATGTGCCTAAAATGGGCGTGGTCGGTTAACATAAGCGCCCACAATAAACATAAACCTTTATATCTACCACAAAAATTAACCTATGACCCTGAAATTTGGTACACCTATTTATAGAAATCCCATCCATCAATGTGCCGAAAATGGGCGTAGTCCGATAATATACACGCCCACAATCAATATAAATCTTTATATTTGCCACAAAAGTTAATCTACGAAGTTGAAATTTGGTGTGCCAATACATAGTTATGCCATCCATTGACGTGCCTAAAATGGGCGTGGTCGGTTAACATACGCGCCCACAATAAACATAAACCTTTATATCTACCACAAAAATTAACCTATGACCCTGAAATTTGGTACACCTATTTATAGAAATCCCATCCATCAATGTGCCAAAAATGGGCGTAGTCCGATAATATACACGCCCACAATCAATATAAATCTTTATATTTGCCACAAAAGTTGACCTACGAAGTTGAAATTTGGTATGCAAATACATAGTTATCCCATCCATTGATGTGCCTAAAATGGGCGTGGTTGTTTAACAGACGCGCCCACAATAAACATAAACCTTTATATCTACCACAAAAATTAACCTATGACCCTGAAATTTGGTACACCTATTTATAGAAATCCCATCCATCGATGTGCTGAAAAGGGCGTGGTCCGATAACATACACGCCCACAATCAATATAAATCTTTATATTTGCCACAAAAGTTGATCTACGAAGTTGAAATTTGGTGTGCAAATACATAGTTGTGCATCCATTGATGTGCCTAAAATGGGCGTGGTCGTTTAACACACGCGCCCACAATAAACATAAACCTTTATATCCTCCTCAAAAATTAATATAGTTGCAAGTACAGGCTACAGCCTTGTTAGAAATCAGGTACATAAATGACTATTAGGTAAAGTAGCCCATGCGAAAGCAGGTAAAATAGTACAATATATAAGTCTTCAACACGAAATATAGACCTCAGAAGTACAAAAATAATTGAACTGTTGAGTTCACATTGAAATGCAAGAAAATATTATATTTACAAACATTATTTCAATATGCCCTTATTATAATGATGTAATAACATCATCTCGACAAAGACGTCTGAGAAATATACAATCTGCGAGGAGGTTTTGCGAGCAAAGTTTGGAGAGAGACAGAATTGAAAATTCTCAGCGTATATTAGCAAGAAGAAGTGATCCTGAATATTGCGAAGAGGAAAGGCGAAGAGACCAAAGCGCACATATTGTTAGAAGAAGAAGTTCAAGGTATCGCATTATGGAATAACAAAGGAATACTGTAAGACGCAATAGAGAACAACAAGTTAATACTGCCCAGCATAGGCGCCACCGGGAAACGAAGTCTTTAGAAGGAGTGAAAGGCTGAGAAATGCATTAACACAAAGAAATAGGAGGGAGGATGATGGAACCCGCGCTAGAGAACAACAAATTAATACTGCCCAGCATAGGCGCCATCGCGAACATGAAGTGTTTAGGACAATTGAAAGGCTGAGAAATGCCTTAACACAAAGGATACGGAGAGAAGATGAGAGTCGACGCGCTAGAGAACAACAAGTCAATACTGAACAGCATAGGCGCCATCGCGAAAACCAAGTTTATAGGAGAAGTGAAAGACTGAGAAACGCCTTAACACAAACAATACGGAGAGAAGATGAGGGAAGACGCGCTAGAGAATAACTAGTTAATTCTGAACAGCATAGGCGCCATCGCGAAAATGAAGTTTATAGGAGAAGTGAAAGGGTGAGGAATGTATTAACACAAAGGATTAGGAGAGATGACGATAGAAGGCGTGCTTTAGAGCAACATATTAATACTGAACAGCACAGACAACGTCGAGGAAATGAAATATATAGAAGGAGTGAACGCCAGAGAAGATGGTGGAATCCATGCTAGAGAGGTTAGCTCTAATAGAACACTTCGGTCTAGAACACACCGTGCTAATGAGGTAAATAGGCTCAGAACTAACAATCGACAAAATTTGTTGAATAGACGAAGAATGCAGACCATGACACCTGACACTAGTATTGAATATTTATTAAGTGAAACCCAAAGACACACATCTCGACTATTGAGTGAATATGACAATAGTGTAAAGAATGGTCCGACTTGTGTTTGTGTTTGTTGTGGTGGACTGTGGTTTACGTCACAAGTAAAGTTTTTATCTAAAGAAATAGTTAAAAGCTAACATGTCCACATAAGTTGTGCATTCTTCCTGACTGTTATTATTCCATCCGAAGATGACCGTTATACGTTTTGCAAAACATGTCATTCTGCAGTTCGATCTGGTAATATACCGACATTATGTTCATCCAATGGTTTTCACTTTCCCACTATACCAAACGAACTAAAGGACTTGACAACTCTTGAAGAGAGATTCGTTGCTCCCAGAATACCATTTATGAGAATAGTGTCCTTAGGTTATAACAGACAGTGCGCGATACGAGGTGCAGTCGTGAACGTACCGATTTCACTTGATAGAACAATAACCGTCCTTCCGAGTCCTGAAGATCAGACAGAAGTAATACAAGTTTATTTATTTATTTATTTATTTATTTATTTATTTACGATTTGCTTTCACCTATACAACAAGGCTTATGCCTTATTATTATAGTATAGGTGTGTATAATATACAATTCAACAGTTGTGAATGTATGTATAACTTACTATATATTATTATAAACATTTATATATGAATACAATTCAAATTAATGGACTCATGAAACAAATGCATGTTGTTGTATATATAAGTTTGTATGTAAGCATATATTTAAGGTGTATATGTATGTACTGATAAAATACAAGTATATAACTGTGATGAGCTAGTGTTTCTGTCATGATATTAATAGTTATAGTTTGTAATTAGTTGTAAAACAGGGTTAGTTGTTTTTTGAATAGCTTCCGATTACATGTTGTCTGTATATGACCAGGTAAGGCATTCCATAATTTAATGCAATTTATAAAATATTGCCTTTGGGACCAGGAGGAGTAGTGTCTTATTTGGATGATTTTTTTCCCTCTATTACTGCTTGCAAAACTCAACACATCATACAGATACGTAGGTTTTTTTGTGTAGATTATCGCGTGAAGAAATATTAAGGCCTTCTGTTGCAAAAAATGATCTATGCTTAGACCAAGGAAATGTTGAACATGGCCTGATATACGTTCCCATCTCTTTAATCCATAAACGTATCGAACAATATTATTTATGGCCACTTTTAGCCGATGCATAGCCACTGAACCGCAAAAACAGAAAGTCTCACATCCGTATAATAAAGTTGGCAGCAGATATGTTTTCGCTAACAACGCTCTAATACGTATGGGAACTACACGCTGCGTTAGCCATAGACCTCTCATTTTTGCATACAATTTAGCTGTGGCATAAGAAACGTGCTTTTCCCAATTTAGCGAATCATCAATCAATATACCTAAAGTTGTGGACACCTTAACCTGTTGAATAGCTTCATTATTTAGTACAATATTCAGGTTTTGATTGGGAGATAAGCTTCTTTTATTAATGTGCAGAAATTTACACTTGCTGCAATTTAGTGCCAACGTGTTGTTTGATGCCCATGTACTTACAGCTGCCAAATCTTCATTTATTTTAATAATACATTCAGGAATATTTTCATACTTTCCAGCAAAGTACAACTGGACATCGTCAGCATACATATGAACTTTGCAGTGTGTTATACAGCTTGGCAGATCATTTATATAGAGTGAAAACAGAAGAGGCCCCAGTACCGATCCTTGAGGTACTCCCCTGAACGTGTTTAGACTTTCGGATGTATTTTCTTCATGCACTACAACTTGCGATCTTCCAGTTAAATACGAATGTATTAGTTTTACTGCAGTATTAGAAAATTTAAAGTCACGCCGAAGCTTAGGTTGCAATGGTTTGAAGCGTAGGTTGCAATATGACCGCAGTTTTATGACAGAGACTATACGACCGGCAAAGATTTTTAGAGCCGCAGAGTATTTAATTAACACAGACTTATATAAGACGCACAACATTTCTATTTCTAATGAATGGCTGAACAGAAGACAGTCGAATGAGATAATGCCGTTTATTGCCAACGAAGAAGACAGAAATATAGTTCAAACTTGTTTAAACAATAACACAACCAATGATGACGTAGATGAATTAAATCCACAGGAGACCCTTTTAGACAATTTACAAATAGAAAATGTACCATTATGTAGGATTTCTATAGCGCCTGCAGAGGGCAACAGACCATTAGACTTACTTATGGATGAAGACGCCGAGGAGTTGTCCTTTCCCACAATTTATTGTGGAATTAAACGAAGTTCAGTTACAACTTTAGGGAAAGTTAAAAGATCAGAAGTTAGAAGATATGACAGACGATGCGCCAGAGTAGACAAAGTTTTATATTCGTACAAAAAATTAGAAATATCGCGCATAAAGGATAGTATATCGATCTGCTTAAGGAAAAGGATACGTCAAAATTCTGTTACTGCGCGAAATATGTTAGACGATCATTTTGTTCAAAACTTAGTGCAGCATGACGACGGGTCCTCAAAGGACTTAAGTCTTCAACCGCTCATTAGGAATCTGAAAAAAAGAAAGTTCTGGCAATGATTCGGCAATTTGGATTGCCAACTTTTTTTATCACATTGTCCGCAGCCGAATCACAGTGGTCTGAATTAATTGTTATTTTGGCGAAAGTTTTAGAAAAACGGGATATATCAGAAAACGATGTTCATAATTTAACAACGCAAGAAAAATATAATTTAATAAGGTCCGATCCGATTACATGTTCACGCTACTTCGATCAACGTGTCCGTCATTTATACAAACTTTTTAAGTGTGATGGTGGTGTATTTGACTCTCATAAAGTTATAAAGTATTATTGGAGAATAGAATTTCAGCAAAGGGGCTCTCCTCATGTACATGGAGTATATTGGTTAAAAGACGCACCACATATAACATTGACAGATGAACGTACATTCCCTGCGGTAACAGAATTTATTGACAAATATATCAGTACAAACTCGTCTGAGTCCGGAATAGAAAATTTCATAAATTATCAAATGCATAGGCATAGTAATACATGCCAAAGAGAAATATCGGGACAAAGGATTTGTAGATTCAAAATGCCTCATCCGACAATGCCAAGAACAGAAATACTATTTCCGCTGTCCGAAGTATCCGAAAATATTCAAAGACATCGTATTAATTATGAAAAAGTATTTAATTTTTTAAATACTAGGGAATCTGAGTCAGATATTTATAGTATTGATCAATTTGAACAATTTTTGTCTGACGAACGCATTAATATGAGCTACGAGGACTACATTTTTGCCCTAAGGTTTTCTATTAAAAAACCACAGATATTTTTAAAACGCCGACCGAAGGACATATTTATAAACGCCTTCAATCCAACTATTTTGAAGTTACATCGCGCTAACATGGACATACAGTACATTTTGGACGCTTACGGTTGTGTATCATATATAATGAACTATATAAATAAGTCAAATAGGGGAGTTTCGCGACTATTGCAAGAGACAATGAGGGAAATTCGTACAGAGAATTATACTGTCCGTCAACGTTTACAGCACATTGGCAATAAATTTATAAACGCGTCCGAAGTGTCCGCTCAAGAAGCATCCTACAATATTTTAGGTATGCATATGTCCGAATGTAGTAACACAGATATTTTCATAAATACATTCCATCCAGATAGGAGAGTCCGAATGGTAAAATCTAGGCAAGAATTAGAAAGACTACCAACAGAATCGACTGATATTTTTAAAAGTAATTTATTAGACTATTACCAACATCGTCCTCACAGTCTTGAAGACATCTGTCTAGCCAATTTTGCTGCCAATTATGTGTTTTCAAAAACACGCAGATCTTCGATACGCCAAAGACCAGAAGATAAAGATATAGATGACAAAGAAGACGTAAAAAAGTATAGCGGAGTTGGTCTCCAACTTTTAAATAACTTTGGATATATTTATAAACGAAGGAATTCAGCTATTCTTCGATTTGCAAAATTAAATATGGATACATCCAGAGCAGACTATTTCAGACAAATGGTTATGTTATATTTTTCGTGGCGTAATGAAGTAACAGACATTTTAGAAAACGACAACGAACAAACATGTTCTTCACATAGAGACTTGATAATGACAAACCAACAACAATTCGAAAAATTTTCGGTAAACGAATTGGAAAACGCTTTAGAGGAAATTCAGAACGATAACGATGGCAATTTTGAAAATGGACCAACCCGACAAGACAACATTGCTGCATCGCAGTTATTAGATGAAGAATTCAGAGCTCTGGCTATGCCAGAGATTAATAGAGACATAAATATACTTAATATAGACGAAGAAGAAAATGACGATCAGAGTGAAGGTGTCCGTTTAATAAAACTCCCTCCATTAGTAAATGTAGAGGATTTGTTAATATCCGTAAGGTCTCTGAATAAAAAGCAACGAATATATTTCCAACATGTACTGTACAAGATAAATAGAAAAGAAGTGCTGTATGAATTTGTGGGAGGTGGCGCGGGTGTAGGTAAAAGTCGCTTGATACAAACAATATATCAGGCAATAACACAACGCTTTAATTCTCTTCCTGGATCCAATCCAGATCTCCCAAAGGTTTTGCTAAGTGTACCAACGGGTAAAGCAGCATTTGGAATTGGAGGATATACTCTTCACTCCCTTTTCTCTTTGCCTGTAAATCAGTCGTCCAGAGAAATGAAATTCGTCCCTTAAGTAACGATACAGTTACTGATAACTTATTGCTAAACTGATTGAAGTAAAACTTATTATTATAGATGAAGTTTCGATGGTTGGTTCTAAAATGTTAGTTTTCCTGGACTCAAGACTAAAACAAATATTTAAAAGGCTTTTCGTGGTATTCCAATTATTGTCTTCGGTGATTTAAAACAACTTCCACCTGTAGGTGACCGTTGGATTTTCAATCCAAATCCAAATAATCCCTATGGAGATATAATAGGACGTGGGCTTTGGGATATGTTCGACTTTTATGAATTAGACGAAATAATGCGGCAAAGAGACGACAGGACTTTTGCAATTGCATTAAATAACATGGCAGTTGGACAAATGAATCCTGAAGACATAGATTTAATTATATCAAGGACAGTGAATTTACATACAGAAGTCCCTTTGGATGCTATTCATTTATTTTGGTCTAAGAAGGAAGCTGACACATATAATATACAGCGTTTAGCACAGATATCGACGGAAGCGCATATTTCTAGAAGTTATGACATTATTAAGGCTGACTCTCTAAGTGAACAACAAAAACAAACAATTTTATATACAATTAAGAATTTTAAAACGTCGGAGACTCAAGGACTTCCCATAGAACTTACGTTAAAGACATCGGCTAAATATATGCTGACAGTAAATATTGACACTGCCGATGGACTCGTTAACGGTGCAACAGTACTTTTAATGGCAGTAGACATAAGTCAGGAAGCCGTATCGACACTTTGGAATCTATTTTCTAATAGGGACGTTGGCTCTCAGGCAAGAAGAAAAAAGCCTCATAATTCTGAACCTCTATGGACTCCTATTGAAAAACATAACAGATTATTTCAATACAGACGTAACGTACAAATTAATATTGAGAGGAGACAATTTCCGGTAGTTCCAGCAGAGGGTATTACGATTCATAAGAGTCAGGGAGCTACTTACAACAAAGTTGTAGTCCATCTTGCAGATAGAATAAATAGAGCTGCAATGTATGTAGCTTGCATTCGAGCTACTAGTGCATCAGGATTGTTCATAATTGGACGTTTCACCCCTCCAAAACAATTTTCTGACACTGACGTTGTCAAAGTCGGGCTCCGAATGTATGCGCAAACACAAAAATATATTACTAAAATATACAAAGCCTTAACGCTCACCACCTAAGTCTTGGTGGTTCAGTGGTTCAGTGATAGATATATAAGAGATATAAACGCTTTATGTCTTGTAGAGACATGGACTTTTCTGTTGGACGACTGTTCTGTTGAAGGATTTTGTACTTTAGCAAGAATTAATGGATCCGATAGCCTTCCTTGACAAAAGCGTGGAATAATAGTTTACATAAAGTCCGACCTGAGTAGTCAAGCGAAAGTTTTGTTCAAGCGAGATTATAGTTCTGGGTCCGCTACTTTACAAATAATAGCTTTCCGTTTTAAAACAATGTGCGTTATCACTTTATATAGAAATTCCACATTTTCCGAAACAACATTTAGTAATTTACTCATGGAGGCAGTAGGTACTGTATATACTATGGGTGAAACATTCGAAAAACTTCTTGTTATTGGTGATTTTAATATATGTAGGGCGACAAATAGCAGTTTAATGGAAAGGAACTTAATTAATGAGGACTTTTGCTCTATGTTAGAAAAGACGGAAACGACTACAGTTATTTTATAGATTTACCCATTATTGTTCATATGTTGTATTGTATATATTTTAGTTTAGTAAAAAAGGATTCATATAAAATTAACTAATCAAAATTTTAAATAAAGTGCATATATAATTTTTTTCTAAACATAATAATTATATTTGTGTGTCTTTTTTAAAACTGAAATAGATGAATATGGAAAATATGAAATTTCATTTGTGAAATTAATAGAAAGCCTTATTAGTTCTTGATTTCTTCGGTGCTTATAATAAGGTGGAGGGTATTTAAAATTCGGCCAAAGCCGAATTTAGTTTTTCTACTTGTTATTATTTTGATTTTATGTACGTTTGTTATGTCTGATTTGTTCAGTACCTACATTATTAAAGTCCATGGGTTCTGGATGATTTTGGGCGGCTGTACTACGTGGAGCAAAAACGTCATTGTTCTGGAAAGGATCGGGTTCACGCTGGAGATTATTGAAGTTTCGGTTATAGTTATTATTATAACAAGGATTTTTATTTCTGTTATTATTATTTCTATTATTATTGAAAGTGTTATAATTAAGCCTAATATAATTATTAGGTCTGTAGTTGTTATTGTAGCCAGGATTTCGACTTCTGTTAATATTATAAGTGTTATTATTAAAGTTGTTGCTATATGTATTATTGTTTCTATTGGGAAAAGTATTGTTTCGATTATTTGTTGGATATATATTACTGTTACTATATATGGGGTTATAATTTTGTTTATTATTATTATTGTAGCGTGTATTTTAATAAGAATATCTATCTATATATCTTATTTAGCTTTAATACCCTCCACCTTTTATAACCCTCTAAAAAATAAGTTCCTTTTGCCGTATTAATGTATATGACTATTTCATGTACTTACGCAAATAGTGTTTTTTTTTTTTAATTATAGGCGTTTGCGTTATTCAATCACGCCCATTTTTAGCATAGTATTAAATAACTGTATAACTTATATATATACCAAATTTTAACTTGGTAGGCATAGTATTGTGCGATATATAATTTTTTTAAAATACAATTTTTTCGAGGTATGTTGAGATTTTCGTTTATTGTGGGCGTGTCTCTTAACCGATTTTGCCCAATTTCAATAGGGAATAGTACAATTAAATCAAGAATAAGTGTGCCAAGTTTCAATTTGATATCTCAAAAATTACGACCGTGAGAGTGCCAACAACAGACGGACATAAGGCCGGACATGTCTCAAACAATTGCTCTTTTCATGCTGATATATATGGTTTGTGGGGTCTCCGAGGCTTCCTTCGATGTGTTGTAAACGGATGATCAAAACGAATATACCCTCTTCTTTAAGCTGGAGGGTATAAAAACACTATTTGCTGTTTAAACATTCCCTGAATAATAATTAAGGTGGAAGGTATTTAAGCTTCGGTGTTAACCGAACTTTTCTAACGTGTTATAAATTACTTTAACATTACATAAAAATTTCTAGAATTCGATTTTCTTTCGAATATATTCCTTTTTTTGCTATCTTTTAAATATGATTATTATTTCACGCAAGGATCATCTCTCAAAAATCGTTCAATTCTCACAAAAATTTAAAATCGTTCCCTTGTTTTTATTTTCTACAAATGATTTCTATAAAGATTTAAAGTTTAACTTTTTTCCATAAAATTCTTTTTTACAAATAATTACACTTCAATTTTCTTTCAACAACAAAAAAACAAATTTCTTAAAAACCTTCTTCCAATTCTCATAGAAATTAAAAAAAAAAATTTCAACTTTCTTCCTTTTATCTTTCCTTATATTTATATACGTAAATTTCACATATATAATGATACAACAAACACTCTACTCACTGATATATTTTTTCCTGATGATTCACAATAAGTAGCAGGTTATTGTTGCAATGTTGTTAATGTTCTTGATGTTCAAATGTTGTCGATGTTGTTGATGTTCTTGTTGTTTTGTTTGATATTGTTGAAGTTGTTCTTGATGTTCTTGATGTAGACTATACGACCGGCAAAGATATTTAGAGCCGCAGAGTATTTAATTAACACAGACTTATATAGGACGCACAACATTTCTATTTCTAATGAATGGCTGAACAGAAGACAGTCGAATGAGATAATGCCGTGTATTGCCAACGAAGAAGACAGAAATATAGTTCAAACTTGTTTAAACAATAACACAACCAATGATGACGTAGATGAATAAAATCCACAGGAGACCCTTTTAGACAATTTACAAATAGAAAATATACCATTATGTAGGATTTCTATAGCGCCTGCAGAGGGCAACAGACCATTAGACTTACTTATGGATGAAGACGCCGAGGAGTTGTCCTTTCCCACAATTTATTGTGGAATTAAACGAAGTTCAGTTACAACTTTAGGGAAAGTTAAAAGATCAGAAGTTAGAAGATATGACAGACGATGCACCAGAGTAGACAAAGTTTTATATTCGTACAAAAAATTAGAACTATCGCGCATAAAGGATAGTATATCGATCTGCTTAAGGAAAAGAATACGTCAAAATTCTGTTACTGCGCGAAATATGTTAGACGATCATTTTGTTCAAAACTTAGTGCAGCATGACGACGGGTATCACATCCGCAAAGGACTTAGGTCTTCAACCGCTCATTAGGAATCTGAAAAAAAGAAAGTTCTGGCAATGATTCGGCAATTTGGATTGCCAACTTTTTTTATCACATTGTCCGCAGCCGAATCACAGTGGTCTGAATTAATTGTTATTTTGGTGAAAGTTTTAGAAAAACGGGATATATCAGAAAACGATGTTCATAATTTAACAACGCAAGAAAAATATAATTTAATAAGGTCCGATCCGATTACATGTTCACGCTACTTCGATCAACGTGTCCGTCATTTATACAAACTTTTTAAGTGTGATGGTGGTGTATTTGACTCTCATAAAGTTATAAAGTATTATTGGAGAATAGAATTTCAGCAAAGAGGCTCTCCTCATGTACATGGAGTATATTGGTTAAAAGACGCACCACATATAACATTGACAGATGAACGTACATTCCCTGCGGTAACAGAATTTATTGACAAATATATCAGTACAAACTCGTCTGAGTCCGGAATAGAAAATTTCATAAATTATCAAATGCATAGGCATAGTAATACATGCCAAAGAGAAATATCGGGACAAAGGATTTGTAGATTCAAAATGCCTCATCCGACAATGCCAAGAACAGAAATACTATTTCCGCTGTCCGAAGTATCCGAAAATATTCAAAGACATCGTATTAATTATGAAAAAGTATTTAATTTTTTAAATTCTAGGGAATCTGAGTCAGATATTTATAGCATTGAACAATTTGAACAATTTTTGTCTGACGAACGCATTAATATGAGCTACGAGGACTACATTTTTGCCCTAAGGTTTTCTATTAAAAAACCACAGATATTTTTAAAACGGCAACCGAAGGACATATTTATAAACGCCTTCAATCCAACTATTTTGAAGTTACATCGCGCTAACATGGACATACAGAACATTTTGGACGCTTGCGGTTGTGTATCATATATAATGAACTATATAAATAAGTCAAATAGGGGAGTTTCGCGACTATTGCAAGAGACAATGAGGGAAATTCGTACAGAGAATTATACTGTCCGTCAACGTTTACAGCACATTGGCAATAAATTTATAAACGCGTCCGAAGTGTCCGCTCAAGAAGCATCCTACAATATTTTAGGTATGCATATGTCCGAATGTAGTAACACAGATGTTTTCATAAATACATTCCATCCAGATAGGAGAGTCCGAATGGTAAAATCTAGGCAAGAATTAGAAAGACTACCAACAGAATCGACTGATATTTTTAAAAGTAATTTATTAGACTATTACCAACATCGTCCTCACAGTCTTGAAGACATCTGTCTAGCCAATTTTGCTGCCAATTATGTGTTTTCAAAAACACGCAGATCTTCGATACGCCAAAGACCAGAAGATAAAGATATAGATGACAAAGAAGACGTAAAAGAGTATAGTGGAGTTGGTCTCCAACTTTTAAATAACTTTGGATATATTTATAAACGAAGGAATTCAGCTATTCTTCGATTTGCAAAATCAAATATGGATACATCCAGAGCAGACTATTTCAGACAAATGGTTATGTTATATTTTCCGTGGCGTAATGAAGTAACAGACATTTTAGAAAACGACAACGAACAAACATGTTCTTCACATAGAGACTTGATAATGACAAACCAACAACAATTCGAAAAATTTTCGGTAAACGAATTGGAAAACGCTTTAGAGGAAATTCAGAACGATAACGATGGCAATTTTGAAAATGGACCAACCCGACAAGACAACATTGCTGCATCGCAGTTATTAGATGAAGAATTCAGAGCTCTGGCTATGCCAGAGATTAATAGAGACATAAATATACTTAATATAGACGAAGAAGAAAATGATGATCAGAGTGAAGGTGTCCGTTTAATAAAACTCCCTCCATTAGTAAATGTAGAGGATTTGTTAATATCCGTAAGGTCTCTGAATAAAAAGCAACGGATATATTTCCAACATGTACTGTACAAGATAAATAGAAAAGAAGTGCTGTATGAATTTGTGGGAGGTGGCGCGGGTGTAGGTAAAAGTCGCTTGATACAAACAATATATCAGGCAATAACACAACGCTTTAATTCTCTTCCTGGATCCAATCCAGATCTCCCAAAGGTTTTGCTAAGTGTACCAACGGGTAAAGCAGCATTTGGAATTGGAGGATATACTCTTCACTCCCTTTTCTCTTTGCCTGTAAATCAGTCGTCCAGAGAAATGAAATTCGTCCCTTAAGTAACGATACAGTTACTGATAACTTATTGCTAAACTGATTGAAGTTGGTTGGTTCTAAAATGTTAGTTTTCCTGGACTCAAGACTAAAACAAATATTTAAAAGGCTTTTGGTGGTATTCCAATTATTGTCTTCGGTGATTTAAAACAAATTCCACCTGTAGGTGACCGTTGGATTTTCAATCCAAATCCAAATAATCCCTATGGAGATATAATAGGACGTGGGCTTTGGGATATGTTCGACTTTTATGAATTAGACGAAGTAATGCGGCAAAGAGACGACAGGACTTTTGCAATTGCATTAAATAACATGGCAGTTGGACAAATGAATCCTGAAGACATAGATTTAATTATATCAAGGACAGTGAATTTACATACAGAAGTCCCTTTGGATGCTATTCATTTATTTTGGTCTAAGAAGGAAGCTGACACATATAATATACAGCGTTTAGCACAGATATCGACGGAAGCGCATATTTCTAGAAGTTATGACATTATTAAGGCTGACTCTCTAAGTGAACAACAAAAACAAACAATTTTAAATACAATTAAGAATTTTAAAACGTCGGAGACTCAAGGACTTCCCATAGAACTTACGTTAAAGACATCGGCTAAATATATGCTGACAGTAAATATTGACACTGCCGATGGACTCGTTAACGGTGCAACAGGACTTTTAATGGCAGTAGACATAAGTCAGGAAGCCGTATCGACACTTTGGATTCTATTTTCTAATAGGGACGTTGGCTCTCAGGCAAGAAGAAAAAAGCCTCATAATTCTGAACCTCTATGGAATCCTATTGAAAAACATAACAGATTATTTCAATACAGACGTAACGTACAAATTAATATTGAGAGGAGACAATTTCCGGTAGTTCCAGCAGAGGGTATTACGATTCATAAGAGTCAGGGACCTACTTACAACAAAGTTGTAGTCCATCTTGCAGATAGAATAAATAGAGCTGCAATGTATGTAGCTTGCAGTGGAGCTACTAGTGCATCAGGATTGTTCATAATTGGACGTTTCACCCCTCCAAAACAATTTTCTGACACTGACGTTGTCAAAGTCGAACTTGACCGGCTCCGAATGTATGCGCAAACACAAAAATATATTACCAAAATATACAAAGCCTTAACGCTCACCACCTAAGTCTTGGTGGTTCAGTGGTTCAGTGATAGATATATAAGAGATATAGACGCTTTATGTCTTGTAGAGACATGGACTTTTCTGTTGGACGACTGTTCTGTTGAAGGATTTTGTACTTTAGCAAGAATTAATGGATCCGATAGCCTTCCTTGACAAAAGCGTGGAATAATAGTTTACATAAAGTCCGACCTGAGTAGTCAAGCGAAAGTTTTGTTCAAGCGAGATTATAGTTCTGGGTCCGCTACTTTACAAATAATAGCTTTCCGTTTTAAAACAATGTGCGTTATCACTTTATATAGAAATTCCACATTTTCCGAAACAACATTTAGTAATTTACTCATGGAGGCAGTAGGTACTGTATATACTATGGGTGAAACATTCGAAAAACTTCTTGTTATTGGTGATTTTAATATATGTAGGGCGACAAATAGCAGTTTAATGGAAAGGACCTTAATTAATGAGGACTTTTGCTCTATGTTAGAAAAGACGGAAACGACTACAGTTATTTTATAGATTTACCCATTATTGTTCATATGTTGTATTGTATATATTTTAGTTTAGTAAAAAAGGATTCATATAAAATTAACTAATCAAAATTTTAAATAAAGTGCATATATAATTTTTTTCTAAACATAATAATTATATTTGTGTGTCTTTTTTAAAACTGAATTAGATGAATATGGAAAATATGAAATTTCATTTGTGAAATTAATAGAAAGCCTTATTAGTTCTTGATTTCTTCGGTGCTTATAATAAGGTGGAGGGTATTTAAAATTCGGCCAAAGCCGGATTCTGGAAAGGATCGGGTTCACGCTGGAGATTATTGAAGTTTCGGTTATAGTTATTATTGTAACAAGGATTTTTATTTCTGTTATTATTATTTCTATTATTATTGAAAGTGTTATAATTAAGCCTAATATAATTATTAGGTCTGTAGTTGTTATTGTAGCCAGGATTTCGACTTCTGTTAATATTATAAGTGTTATTATTAAAGTTGTTGCTATATGTATTATTGTTTCTATTGGGAAAAGTATTGTTTCGATTATTTGTTGGATATATATTACTGTTACTATATATGGGGTTATAATTTTGTTTATTATTATTATTGTAGCGTGTATTTTAATAAGAATATCTAGTCTTATTTAGCTTTAATACCCTCCACCTTTTATAACCCTCTAAAAAATAAGTTCCTTTTGCCGTATTAATGTATATGACTATTTCATGTACTTACGCAAATAGTGTTTTTTTTTTTTAATTATAGGCGTTTGCGTTATTCAATCACGCCCATTTTTAGCATAGTATTAAATAACTGTATAACTTATATATATACCAAATTTTAACTTGGTAGGCATAGTATTGTGCGATATATAATTTTTTTAAAATACAATTTTTTCGAGGTATGTTGAGATTTTCGTTTATTGTGGGCGCGTCTCTTAACCGATTTTGCCCAATTTCAATAGGAAATAGTACAATTAAACCAAGAATAAGTGTGCCAAGTTTCAATTTGATATCTCAAAAATTACGACCGTGAGAGTGCCAACAACAGACGGACATAAGGCCGGACATGTCTCAAACAATTGCTCTTTTCATGTTGATATATATGGTTTGTGGGGTCTCCGAGGCTTCCTTCGATGTGTTGTAAACGGATGATCAAAACGAATATACCCTCTTCCCTAAGCTGGAGGGTATAAAAACACTATTTGCTGTTTAAACATTCCCTGAATAATAATTAAGGTGGAAGGTATTTAAGCTTCGGTGTTAACCGAACTTTTCTAACGTGTTATAAATTACTTTAACATTACATAAAAATTTCTAGAATTCGATTTTCTTTCGAATATATTCCTTTTTTTGCTATCTTTTAAATATGATTATTATTTCACGAAAGGATCATCTCTCAAAAATCGTTCAATTCTCACAAAAATTTAAAATCGTTCCCTTGTTTTTATTTTCTACAAATGATTTCTATAAAGATTTAAAGTTTAACTTTTTTCCATAAAATTCTTTTTTACAAATAATTACACTTCAATTTTCTTTCAACAACAAAAAAACAAATTTCTTAAAAACCTTCTTCCAATTCTCATAGAAATTAAAAAAAAAATTTCAACTTTCTTCCTTTTATCCTTCCTTATATTTATATACGTAAATTTCACATATATAATGATACAACAAACACTCTACTCACTGATATATTTTTTCCTGATGATTCACAATAAGTAGCAGGTTATTGTTGCAATGTTGTTAATGTTCTTGATGTTCAAATGTTGTCGATGTTGTTGATGTTCTTGTTGTTTTGTTTGATATTGTTGAAGTTGTTCTTGATGTTCTTGATGTAGACTATACGACCGGCAAAGATATTTAGAGCCGCAGAGTATTTAATTAACACAGACTTATATAGGACGCACAACATTTCTATTTCTAATGAATGGCTGAACAGAAGACAGTCGAATGAGATAATGCCGTGTATTGCCAACGAAGAAGACAGAAATATAGTTCAAACTTGTTTAAACAATAACACAACCAATGATGACGTAGATGAATAAAATCCACAGGAGACCCTTTTAGACAATTTACAAATAGAAAATATACCATTATGTAGGATTTCTATAGCGCCTGCAGAGGGCAACAGACCATTAGACTTACTTATGGATGAAGACGCCGAGGAGTTGTCCTTTCCCACAATTTATTGTGGAATTAAACGAAGTTCAGTTACAACTTTAGGGAAAGTTAAAAGATCAGAAGTTAGAAAATATGACAGACGATGCACCAGAGTAGACAAAGTTTTATATTCGTACAAAAAATTAGAACTATCGCGCATAAAGGATAGTATATCGATCTGCTTAAGGAAAAGAATACGTCAAAATTCTGTTACTGCGCGAAATATGTTAGACGATCATTTTGTTCAAAACTTAGTGCAGCATGACGACGGGTATCACATCCGCAAAGGACTTAGGTCTTCAACCGCTCATTAGGAATCTGAAAAAAAGAAAGTTCTGGCAATGATTCGGCAATTTGGATTGCCAACTTTTTTTATCACATTGTCCGCAGCCGAATCACAGTGGTCTGAATTAATTGTTATTTTGGTGAAAGTTTTAGAAAAACGGGATATATCAGAAAACGATGTTCATAATTTAACAACGCAAGAAAAATATAATTTAATAAGGTCCGATCCGATTACATGTTCACGCTACTTCGATCAACGTGTCCGTCATTTATACAAACTTTTTAAGTGTGATGGTGGTGTATTTGACTCTCATAAAGTTATAAAGTATTATTGGAGAATAGAATTTCAGCAAAGAGGCTCTCCTCATGTACATGGAGTATATTGGTTAAAAGACGCACCACATATAACATTGACAGATGAACGTACATTCCCTGCGGTAACAGAATTTATTGACAAATATATCAGTACAAACTCGTCTGAGTCCGGAATAGAAAATTTCATAAATTATCAAATGCATAGGCATAGTAATACATGCCAAAGAGAAATATCGGGACAAAGAATTTGTAGATTCAAAATGCCTCATCCGACAATGCCAAGAACAGAAATACTATTTCCGCTGTCCGAAGTATCCGAAAATATTCAAAGACATCGTATTAATTATGAAAAAGTATTGACCAATTTGAACAATTTTTGTCTGACGAACGCATTAATATGAGCTACGAGGACTACATTTTTACCCTAAGGTTTTCTATTAAAAAACCACAGATATTTTTAAAACGCCGACCGAAGGACATATTTATAAATGCCTTCAATCCAACTATTTTGAAGTTACATCGCGCTACATGGACATACAGTACATTTTGGACGCTTACGGTTGTGTATCATATATAATGAACTATATAAATAAGTCAAATAGGGGAGTTTCGCGACTATTGCAAGAGACAATGAGGGAAATTCGTACAGAGAATTATACTGTCCGTCAACGTTTACAGCACATTGGCAATAAATTTATAAACGCGTCCGAAGTGTCCGCTCAAGAAGCATCCTACAATATTTTAGGTATGCATATGTCCGAATGTAGTAACACAGATGTTTTCATAAATACATTCCATCCAGATAGGAGAGTCCGAATGGTAAAATCTAGGCAAGAATTAGAAAGACTACCAACAGAATCGACTGATATTTTTAAAAGTAATTTATTAGACTATTACCAACATCGTCCTCACAGTCTTGAAGACATCTGTCTAGCCAATTTTGCTGCCAATTATGTGTTTTCAAAAACACGCAGATCTTCGATACGCCAAAGACCAGAAGATAAAGATATAGATGACAAAGAAGACGTAAAAGAGTATAGTGGAGTTGGTCTCCAACTTTTAAATAACTTTGGATATATTTATAAACGAAGGAATTCAGCTATTCTTCGATTTGCAAAATCAAATATGGATACATCCAGAGCAGACTATTTCAGACAAATGGTTATGTTATATTTTCCGTGGCGTAATGAAGTAACAGACATTTTAGAAAACGACAACGAACAAACATGTTCTTCACATAGAGACTTGATAATGACAAACCAACAACAATTCGAAAAATTTTCGGTAAACGAATTGGAAAACGCTTTAGAGGAAATTCAGAACGATAACGATGGCAATTTTGAAAATGGACCAACCCGCCAAGACAACATTGCTGCATCGCAGTTATTAGATGAAGAATTCAGAGCTCTGGCTATGCCAGAGATTAATAGAGACATAAATATACTTAATATAGACGAAGAAGAAAATGATGATCAGAGTGAAGGTGTCCGTTTAATAAAACTCCCTCCATTAGTAAATGTAGAGGATTTGTTAATATCCGTAAGGTCTCTGAATAAAAAGCAACGGATATATTTCCAACATGTACTGTACAAGATAAATAGAAAAGAAGTGCTGTATGAATTTGTGGGAGGTGGAGCAGGTGTAGGTAAAAGTCGCTTGATACAAACAATATATCAGGCAATAACACAACGCTTTAATTCTCTTCCTGGATCCAATCCAGATCTCCCAAAGGTTTTGCTAAGTGTACCAACGGGTAAAGCAGCATTTGGAATTGGAGGATATACTCTTCACTCCCTTTTCTCTTTGCCTGTAAATCAGTCGTCCAGAGAAATGAAATTCGTCCCTTAAGTAACGATACAGTTACTGATAACTTATTGCTAAACTGATTGAAGTAAAACTTATTATTATAGATGAAGTGTCGATGGTTGGTTCTAAAATGTTAGTTTTCCTGGACTCAAGACTAAAACAAATATTTAAAAGGCTTTTGGTGGTATTTCAATTATTGTCTTCGGTGATTTAAAACAAATTCCACCTGTAGGTGACCGTTGGATTTTCAATCCAAATCCAAATAATCCCTATGGAGATATAATAGGACGTGGGCTTTGGGATATGTTCGACTTTTATGAATTAGACGAAATAATGCGGCAAAGAGACGACAGGACTTTTGCAATTGCATTAAATAACATGGCAGTTGGACAAATGAATCCTGAAGACATAGATTTAATTATATCAAGGACAGTGAATTTACATACAGAAGTCCCTTTGGATGCTATTCATTTATTTTGGTCTAAGAAGGAAGCTGACACATATAATATACAGCGTTTAGCACAGATATCGACGGAAGCGCATATTTCTAGAAGTTATGACATTATTAAGGCTGGCTCTCTAAGTGAACAACAAAAACAAACAATTTTAAATACAATTAAGAATTTTAAAACGTCGGAGACTCAAGGACTTCCCATAGAACTTACGTTAAAGACATCGGCTAAATATATGCTGACAGTAAATATTGACACTGCCGATGGACTCGTTAACGGTGCAACAGGACTTTTAATGGCAGTAGACATAAGTCATGAAGCCGTATCGACACTTTGGATTCTATTTTCTAATAGGGACGTTGGCTCTCAGGCAAGAAGAAAAAAGCCTCATAATTCTGAACCTCTATGGACTCCTATTGAAAAACATAACAGATTATTTCAATACAGACGTAACGTACAAATTAATATTGAGAGGAGACAATTTGCGGTAGTTCCAGCAGAGGGTATTACGATTCATAAGAGTCAGGGAGCTACTTACAACAAAGTTGTAGTCCATCTTGCAGATAGAATAAATAGAGCTGCAATGTATGTAGCTTGCAGTGGAGCTACTAGTGCATCAGGATTGTTCATAATTGGACGTTTCACCCCTCCAAAACAATTTTCTGACACTGACGTTGTCAAAGTCGAACTTGACTGGCTCCGAATGTATGCGCAAACACAAAAATATATTACCAAAATATACAAAGCCTTAACGCTCACCACCTAAGTCTTGGTGGTTCAGTGGTTCAGTGATAGATATATAAGAGATATAGACGCTTTATGTCTTGTAGAGACATGGACTTTTCTGTTGGACGACTGTTCTGTTGAAGGATTTTGTACTTTAGCAAGAATTAATGGATCCGATAGCCTTCCTTGACAAAAGCGTGGAATAATAGTTTACATAAAGTTCGACCTGAGTAGTCAAGCGAAAATTTGTTCAAGCGAGATTATAGTTCTGGGTCCGCTACTTTACAAATAATAGCTTTCCGTTTTAAAACAATGTGCGTTATCACTTTATATAGAAATTCCACATTTTCCGAAACAACATTTAGTAATTTACTCATGGAGGCAGTAGGTACTGTATATACTATGGGTGAAACATTCGAAAAACTTCTTGTTATTGGTGATTTTAATATATGTAGGGCGACAAATAGCAGTTTAATGGAAAGGACCTTAATTAATGAGGACTTTTGCTCTATGTTAGAAAAGACGGAAACGACTACAGTTATTTTATAGATTTACCCATTATTGTTCATATGTTGTATTGTATATATTTTAGTTTAGTAAAAAAGGATTCATATAAAATTAACTAATCAAAATTTTAAATAAAGTGCATATATAATTTTTTTCTAAACATAATAATTATAT
The DNA here is from genome assembly GCA_949710015.1 of Crataerina pallida. NCBI lineage: Eukaryota > Metazoa > Arthropoda > Insecta > Diptera > Hippoboscidae > Crataerina > Crataerina pallida. The sequence goes on from OX453290.1 coordinate 15,296,921, forward strand.
TTGTGTGTCTTTTTTAAAACTGAAATAGATGAATATGGAAAATATGAAATTTCATTTGTGAAATTAATAGAAAGCCTTATTAGTTCTTGATTTCTTCGGTGCTTATAATAAGGTGGAGGGTATTTAAAATTCGGCCAAAGCCGAATTTAGTTTTTCTACTTGTTATTATTTTGATTTTATGTACGTTTGTTATGTCTGATTTGTTCAGTACCTACATTATTAAAGTCCATGGGTTCTGGATGATTTTAGGCGACTGTACTACGTGGAGCAAAAACGTCATTGTTCTGGAAAGGATCGGGTTCACGCTGGAGATTATTGAAGTTTCGGTTATAGTTATTATTGTAACAAGGATTTTTATTTCTGTTATTATTATTTCTATTATTATTGAAAGTGTTATAATTAAGCCTAATATAATTATTAGGTCTGTAGTTGTTATTGTAGCCAGGATTTCGACTTCTGTTAATATTATAAGTGTTATTATTAAAGTTGTTGCTATATGTATTATTGTTTCTATTGGGAAAAGTATTGTTTCGATTATTTGTTGGATATATATTACTGTTACTATATATGGGGTTATAATTTTGTTTATTATTATTATTGTAGCGTGTATTTTAATAAGAATATCTAGTCTTATTTAGCTTTAATACCCTCCACCTTTTATAACCCTCTAAAAAATAAGTTCCTTTTGCCGTATTAATGTATATGACTATTTCATGTACTTACGCAAATAGTGTTTTTTTTTTTTAATTATAGGCGTTTGCGTTATTCAATCACGCCCATTTTTAGCATAGTATTAAATAACTGTATAACTTATATATATACCAAATTTTAACTTGGTAGGCATAGTATTGTGCGATATATAATTTTTTTAAAATACAATTTTTTCGAGGTATGTTGAGATTTTCGTTTATTGTGGGCGCGTCTCTTAACCGATTCTGCCCAATTTCAATAGGAAACAGTACAATTAAACCAAGAATAAGTGTGCCAAGTTTCAATTTGATATCTCAAAAATTACGACCGTGAGAGTGCCAACAACAGACGGACATAAGGCCGGACATGTCTCAAACAATTGCTCTTTTCATGTTGATATATATGGTTTGTGGGGTCTCCGAGGCTTCCTTCGATGTGTTGTAAACGGATGATCAAAACGAATATACCCTCTTCCCTAAGCTGGAGGGTATAAAAACACTATTTGCTGTTTAAACATTCCCTGAATAATAATTAAGGTGGAAGGTATTTAAGCTTCGGTGTTAACCGAACTTTTCTAACGTGTTATAAATTACTTTAACATTACATAAAAATTTCTAGAATTCGATTTTCTTTCGAATATATTCCTTTTTTTGCTATCTTTTAAATATGATTATTATTTCACGCAAGGATCATCTCTCAAAATCGTTCAATTCTCACAAAAATTTAAAATCGTTCCCTTGTTTTTATTTTCTACAAATGATTTCTATAAAGATTTAAAGTTTAACTTTTTTCCATAAAATTCTTTTTTACAAATAATTACACTTCAATTTTCTTTCAACAACAAAAAAACAAATTTCTTAAAAACCTTCTTCCAATTCTCATAGAAATTAAAAAAAAAATTTCAACTTTCTTCCTTTTATCCTTCCTTATATTTATATACGTAAATTTCACATATATAATGATACAACAAACACTCTACTCACTGATATATTTTTTTCCTGATGATTCACAATAAGTAGCAGGTTATTGTTGCAATGTTGTTAATGTTCTTGATGTTCAAATGTTGTCGATGTTGTTGATGTTCTTGTTGTTTTGTTTGATATTGTTGAAGTTGTTCTTGATGTTCTTGATGTAGACTATACGACCGGCAAAGATATTTAGAGCCGCAGAGTATTTAATTAACACAGACTTATATAGGACGCACAACATTTCTATTTCTAATGAATGGCTGAACAGAAGACAGTCGAATAAGATAATGCCGTGTATTGCCAACGAAGAAGACAGAAATATAGTTCAAACTTGTTTAAACAATAACACAACCAATGATGACGTAGATGAATTAAATCCACAGGAGACCCTTTTAGACAATTTACAAATAGAAAATGTACCATTATGTAGGATTTCTATAGCGCCTGCAGAGGGCAACAGACCATTAGACTTACTTATGGATGAAGACGCCGAGGAGTTGTCCTTACCCACAATTTATTGTGGAATTAAACGAAGTTCAGTTACAACTTTAGGGAAAGTTAAAAGATCAGAAGTTAGAAGATATGACAGACGATGCACCAGAGTAGACAAAGTTTTATATTCGTACAAAAAATTAGAACTATCGCGCATAAAGGATAGTATATCGATCTGCTTAAGGAAAAGAATACGTCAAAATTCTGTTACTGCGCGAAATATGTTAGACGATCATTTTGTTCAAAACTTAGTGCAGCATGACGACGGGTATCACATTCGCAAAGGACTTAGGTCTTCAACCGCTCATTAGGAATCTGAAAAAAAGAAAGTTCTGGCAATGATTCGGCAATTTGGATTGCCAACTTTTTTTATCACATTGTCCGCAGCCGAATCACAGTGGTCTGAATTAATTGTTATTTTGGTGAAAGTTTTAGAAAAACGGGATATATCAGAAAACGATGTTCATAATTTAACAACGCAAGAAAAATATAATTTAATAAGGTCCGATCCGATTACATGTTCACGCTACTTCGATCAACGTGTCCGTCATTTATACAAACTTTTTAAGTGTGATGGTGGTGTATTCGACTCTCATAAAGTTATAAAGTATTATTGGAGAATAGAATTTCAGCAAAGAGGCTCTCCTCATGTACATGGAGTATATTGGTTAAAAGACGCACCACATATAACATTGACAGATGAACGTACATTCCCTGCGGTAACAGAATTTATTGACAAATATATCAGTACAAACTCGTCTGAGTCCGGAATAGAAAATTTCATAAATTATCAAATGCATAGGCATAGTAATACATGCCAAAGAGAAATATCGGGACAAAGGATTTGTAGATTCAAAATGCCTCATCCGACAATGCCAAGAACAGAAATACTATTTCCGCTGTCCGAAGTATCCGAAAATATTCAAAGACATCGTATTAATTATGAAAAAGTATTTAATTTTTTAAATACTAGGGAATCTGAGTCAGATATTTATAGTATTGACCAATTTGAACAATTTTTGTCTGACGAACGCATTAATATGAGCTACGAGGACTACATTTTTGCCCTAAGGTTTTCTATTAAAAAACCACAGATATTTTTAAAACGCCGACCGAAGAACATATTTATAAATGCCTTCAATCCAACTATTTTGAAGTTACATCGCGCTACATGGACATACAGTACATTTTGGACGCTTACGGTTGTGTATCATATATAATGAACTATATAAATAAGTCAAATAGGGGAGTTTCGCGACTATTGCAAGAGACAATGAGGGAAATTCGTACAGAGAATTATACTGTCCGTCAACGTTTACAGCACATTGGCAATAAATTTATAAACGCGTCCGAAGTGTCCGCTCAAGAAGCATCCTACAATATTTTAGGTATGCATATGTCCGAATGTAGTAACACAGATGTTTTCATAAATACATTCCATCCAGATAGGAGAGTCCGAATGGTAAAATCTAGGCAAGAATTAGAAAGACTACCAACAGAATCGACTGATATTTTTAAAAGTAATTTATTAGACTATTACCAACATCGTCCTCACAGTCTTGAAGACATCTGTCTAGCCAATTTTGCTGCCAATTATGTGTTTTCAAAAACACGCAGATCTTCGATACGCCAAAGACCAGAAGATAAAGATATAGATGACAAAGAAGACGTAAAAGAGTATAGTGGAGTTGGTCTCCAACTTTTAAATAACTTTGGATATATTTATAAACGAAGGAATTCAGCTATTCTTCGATTTGCAAAATCAAATATGGATACATCCAGAGCAGACTATTTCAGACAAATGGTTATGTTATATTTTCCGTGGCGTAATGAAGTAACAGACATTTTAGAAAACGACAACGAACAAACATGTTCTTCACATAGAGACTTGATAATGACAAACCAACAACAATTCGAAAAATTTTCGGTAAACGAATTGGAAAACGCTTTAGAGGAAATTCAGAACGATAACGATGGCAATTTTGAAAATGGACCAACCCGACAAGACAACATTGCTGCATCGCAGTTATTAGATGAAGAATTCAGAGCTCTGGCTATGCCAGAGATTAATAGAGACATAAATATACTTAATATAGACGAAGAAGAAAATGACGATCAGAGTGAAGGTGTCCGTTTAATAAAACTCCCTCCATTAGTAAATGTAGAGGATTTGTTAATATCCGTAAGGTCTCTGAATAAAAAGCAACGGATATATTTCCAACATGTACTGTACAAGATAAATAGAAAAGAAGTGCTGTATGAATTTGTGGGAGGTGGAGCGGGTGTAGGTAAAAGTCGCTTGATACAAACAATATATCAGGCAATAACACAACGCTTTAATTCTCTTCCTGGATCCAATCCAGATCTCCCAAAGGTTTTGCTAAGTGTACCAACGGGTAAAGCAGCATTTGGAATTGGAGGATATACTCTTCACTCCCTTTTCTCTTTGCCTGTAAATCAGTCGTCCAGAGAAATGAAATTCGTCCCTTAAGTAACGATACAGTTACTGATAACTTATTGCTAAACTGATTGAAGTAAAACTTATTATTATAGATGAAGTGTCGATGGTTGGTTCTAAAATGTTAGTTTTCCTGGACTCAAGACTAAAACAAATATTTAAAAGGCTTTTGGTGGTATTCCAATTATTGTCTTCGGTGATTTAAAACAAATTCCACCTGTAGGTGACCGTTGGATTTTCAATCCAAATCCAAATAATCCCTATGGAGATATAATAGGACGTGGGCTTTGGGATATGTTCGACTTTTATGAATTAGACGAAATAATGCGGCAAAGAGACGACAGGACTTTTGCAATTGCATTAAATAACATGGCAGTTGGACAAATGAATCCTGAAGACATAGATTTAATTATATCAAGGACAGTGAATTTACATACAGAAATCCCTTTGGATGCTATTCATTTATTTTGGTCTAAGAAGGAAGCTGACATAGCGTTTAGCACAGATATCGACGGAAGCGCATATTTCTAGAAGTTATGACATTATTAAGGCTGACTCTCTAAGTGAACAACAAAAACAAATAATTTTAAATACAATTAAGAAGTTTAAAACGTCGGAGACTCAAGGACTTCCCATAGAACTTACGTTAAAGACATCGGCTAAATATATGCTGACAGTAAATATTGACACTGCCGATGGACTCGTTAACGGTGCAACAGGACTTTTAATGGCAGTAGACATAAGTCAGGAAGCCGTATCGACACTTTGGATTCTATTTTCTAATAGGGACGTTGGCTCTCAGGCAAGAAGAAAAAAGCCTCATAATTCTGAACCTCTATGGACTCCTATTGAAAAACATAACAGATTATTTCAATACAGACGTAACGTACAAATTAATATTGAGAGGAGACAATTTCCGGTAGTTCCAGCAGAGGGTATTACGATTCATAAGAGTCAGGGAGCTACTTACAACAAAGTTGTAGTCCATCTTGCAGATAGAATAAATAGAGCTGCAATGTATGTAGCTTGCATTCGAGCTACTAGTGCATCAGGATTGTTCATAATTGGAAATATATTACCAAAATATACAAAGCCTTAACGCTCACCACCTAAGTCTTGGTGGTTCAGTGGTTCAGTGATAGATATATAAGAGATATAGACGCTTTATGTCTTGTAGAGACATGGACTTTTCTGTTGGACGACTGTTCTGTTGAAGGATTTTGTACTTTAGCAAGAATTAATGGATCCGATAGCCTTCCTTGACAAAAGCGTGGAATAATAGTTTACATAAAGTTCGACCTGAGTAGTCAAGCGAAAATTTGTTCAAGCGAGATTATAGTTCTGGGTCCGCTACTTTACAAATAATAGCTTTCCGTTTTAAAACAATGTGCGTTATCACTTTATATAGAAATTCCACATTTTCCGAAACAACATTTAGTAATTTACTCATGGAGGCAGTAGGTACTGTATATACTATGGGTGAAACATTCGAAAAACTTCTTGTTATTGGTGATTTTAATATATGTAGGGCGACAAATAGCAGTTTAATGGAAAGGACCTTAATTAATGAGGACTTTTGCTCTATGTTAGAAAAGACGGAAACGACTACAGTTATTTTATAGATTTACCCATTATTGTTCATATGTTGTATTGTATATATTTTAGTTTAGTAAAAAAGGATTCATATAAAATTAACTAATCAAAATTTTAAATAAAGTGCATATATAATTTTTTTCTAAACATAATAATTATATTTGTGTGTCTTTTTTAAAACTGAAATAGATGAATATGGAAAATATGAAATTTCATTTGTGAAATTAATAGAAAGCCTTATTAGTTCTTGATTTCTTCGGTGCTTATAATAAGGTGGAGGGTATTTAAAATTCGGCCAAAGCCGAATTTAGTTTTTCTACTTGTTATTATTTTGATTTTATGTACGTTTGTTATGTCTGATTTGTTCAGTACCTACATTATTAAAGTCCATGGGTTCTGGATGATTTTAGGCGACTGTACTACGTGGAGCAAAAACGTCATTGTTCTGGAAAGGATCGGGTTCACGCTGGAGATTATTGAAGTTTCGGTTATAGTTATTATTGTAACAAGGATTTTTATTTCTGTTATTATTATTTCTATTATTATTGAAAGTGTTATAATTAAGCCTAATATAATTATTAGGTCTGTAGTTGTTATTGTAGCCAGGATTTCGACTTCTGTTAATATTATAAGTGTTATTATTAAAGTTGTTGCTATATGTATTATTGTTTCTATTGGGAAAAGTATTGTTTCGATTATTTGTTGGATATATATTACTGTTACTATATATGGGGTTATAATTTTGTTTATTATTATTATTGTAGCGTGTATTTTAATAAGAATATCTAGTCTTATTTAGCTTTAATACCCTCCACCTTTTATAACCCTCTAAAAAATAAGTTCCTTTTGCCGTATTAATGTATATGACTATTTCATGTACTTACGCAAATAGTGTTTTTTTTTTTTAATTATAGGCGTTTGCGTTATTCAATCACGCCCATTTTTAGCATAGTATTAAATAACTGTATAACTTATATATATACCAAATTTTAACTTGGTAGGCATAGTATTGTGCGATATATAATTTTTTTAAAATACAATTTTTTCGAGGTATGTTGAGATTTTCGTTTATTGTGGGCGCGTCTCTTAACCGATTTTGCCCAATTTCAATAGGAAACAGTACAATTAAACCAAGAATAAGTGTGCCAAGTTTCAATTTGATATCTCAAAAATTACGACCGTGAGAGTGCCAACAACAGACGGACATAAGGCCGGACATGTCTCAAACAATTGCTCTTTTCATGTTGATATATATGGTTTGTGGGGTCTCCGAGGCTTCCTTCGATGTGTTGTAAACGGATGATCAAAACGAATATACCCTCTTCCCTAAGCTGGAGGGTATAAAAACACTATTTGCTGTTTAAACATTCCCTGAATAATAATTAAGGTGGAAGGTATTTAAGCTTCGGTGTTAACCGAACTTTTCTAAGGTGTTATAAATTACTTTAACATTACATAAAAATTTCTAGAATTCGATTTTCTTTCGAATATATTCCTTTTTTTGCTATCTTTTAAATATGATTATTATTTCACGCAAGGATCATCTCTCAAAAATCGTTCAATTCTCACAAAAATTTAAAATCGTTCCCTTGTTTTTATTTTCTACAAATGATTTCTATAAAGATTTAAAGTTTAACTTTTTTCCATAAAATTCTTTTTTACAAATAATTACACTTCAATTTTCTTTCAACAACAAAAAAACAAATTTCTTAAAAACCTTCTTCCAATTCTCATAGAAATTTAAAAAAAAATTTCAACTTTCTTCCTTTTATCCTTCCTTATATTTATATACGTAAATTTCACATATATAATGTTACAACAAACACTCTACTCACTGATATATTTTTTTCCTGATGATTCACAATAAGTAGCAGGTTATTGTTGCAATGTTGTTAATGTTCTTGATGTTCAAATGTCGATGTTGTTGATGTTCTTGTTGTTTTTGTTGTTACAATGTTCTTGATGTTGTTGATATTGTTGATATTGTTGAAGTTGTTCTTGATGTTCTTGATGTAGACTATACGACCGGCAAAGATATTTAGAGCCGCAGAGTATTTAATTAACACAGACTTATATAGGACGCACAACATTTCTATTTCTAATGAATGGCTGAACAGAAGACAGTCGAATGAGATAATGCCGTGTATTGCCAACGAAGAAGACAGAAATATAGTTCAAACTTGTTTAAACAATAACACAACCAATGATGACGTAGATGAATTAAATCCACAGGAGACCCTTTTAGACAATTTACAAATAGAAAATATACCATTATGTAGGATTTCTATAGCGCCTGCAGAGGGCAACAGACCATTAGACTTACTTATGGATGAAGACGCCGAGGAGTTGTCCTTTCCCACAATTTATTGTGGAATTAAACGAAGTTCAGTTACAACTTTAGGGAAAGTTAAAAGATCAGAAGTTAGAAGATATGACAGACGATGCGCCAGAGTAGACAAAGTTTTATATTCGTACAAAAAATTAGAACTATCGCGCATAAAGGATAGTATATCGATCTGCTTAAGGAAAAGAATACGTCAAAATTCTGTTACTGCGCGAAATATGTTAGACGATCATTTTGTTCAAAACTTAGTGCAGCATGACGACGGGTATCACATCCGCAAAGGACTTAGGTCTTCAACCGCTCATTAGGAATCTGAAAAAAAGAAAGTTCTGGCAATGATTCGGCAATTTGGATTGCCAACTTTTTTTATCACATTGTCCGCAGCCGAATCACAGTGGTCTGAATTAATTGTTATTTTGGTGAAAGTTTTAGAAAAACGGGATATATCAGAAAACGATGTTCATAATTTAACAACGCAAGAAAAATATAATTTAATAAGGTCCGATCCGATTACATGTTCACGCTACTTCGATCAACGTGTCCGTCATTTATACAAACTTTTTAAGTGTGATGGTGGTGTATTTGACTCTCATAAAGTTATAAAGTATTATTGGAGAATAGAATTTCAGCAAAGGGGCTCTCCTCATGTACATGGAGTATATTGGTTAAAAGACGCACCACATATAATATTGACAGATGAACGTACATTCCCTGCGGTAACAGAATTTATTGACAAATATATCAGTACAAACTCGTCTGAGTCCGGAATAGAAAATTTCATAAATTATCAAATGCATAGGCATAGTAATACATGCCAAAGAGAAATATCGGGACAAAGGATTTGTAGATTCAAAATGCCTCATCCGACAATGCCAAGAACAGAAATACTATTTCCGCTGTCCGAAGTATCCGAAAATATTCAAAGACATCGTATTAATTATGAAAAAGTATTTAATTTTTTAAATACTAGGGAATCTGAGTCAGATATTTATAGTATTGACCAATTTGAACAATTTTTGTCTGACGAACGCATTAATATGAGCTACGAGGACTACATTTTTGCCCTAAGGTTTTCTATTAAAAAACCACAGATATTTTTAAAACGCCGACCGAAGGACATATTTATAAATGCCTTCAATCCAACTATTTTGAAGTTACATCGCGCTACATGGACATACAGTACATTTTGGACGCTTACGGTTGTGTATCATATATAATGAACTATATAAATAAGTCAAATAGGGGAGTTTCGCGACTATTGCAAGAGACAATGAGGGAAATTCGTACAGAGAATTATACTGTCCGTCAACGTTTACAGCACATTGGCAATAAATTTATAAACGCGTCCGAAGTGTCCGCTCAAGAAGCATCCTACAATATTTTAGGTATGCATATGTCCGAATGTAGTAACACAGATGTTTTCATAAATACATTCCATCCAGATAGGAGAGTCCGAATGGTAAAATCTAGGCAAGAATTAGAAAGACTACCAACAGAATCGACTGATATTTTTAAAAGTAATTTATTAGACTATTACCAACATCGTCCTCACAGTCTTGAAGACATCTGTCTAGCCAATTTTGCTGCCAATTATGTGTTTTCAAAAACACGCAGATCTTCGATACGCCAAAGACCAGAAGATAAAGATATAGATGACAAAGAAGACGTAAAAGAGTATAGTGGAGTTGGTCTCCAACTTTTAAATAACTTTGGATATATTTATAAACGAAGGAATTCAGCTATTCTTCGATTTGCAAAATCAAATATGGATACATCCAGAGCAGACTATTTCAGACAAATGGTTATGTTATATTTTCCGTGGCGTAATGAAGTAACAGACATTTTAGAAAACGACAACGAACAAACATGTTCTTCACATAGAGACTTGATAATGACAAACCAACAACAATTCGAAAAATTTTCGGTAAACGAATTGGAAAACGCTTTAGAGGAAATTCAGAACGATAACGATGGCAATTTTGAAAATGGACCAACCCGACAAGACAACATTGCTGCATCGCAGTTATTAGATGAAGAATTCAGAGCTCTGGCTATGCCAGAGATTAATAGAGACATAAATATACTTAATATAGACGAAGAAGAAAATGACGATCAGAGTGAAGGTGTCCGTTTAATAAAACTCCCTCCATTAGTAAATGTAGAGGATTTGTTAATATCCGTAAGGTCTCTGAATAAAAAGCAACGGATATATTTCCAACATGTACTGTACAAGATAAATAGAAAAGAAGTGCTGTATGAATTTGTGGGAGGTGGCGCGGGTGTAGGTAAAAGTCGCTTGATACAAACAATATATCAGGCAATAACACAACGCTTTAATTCTCTTCCTGGATCCAATCCAGATCTCCCAAAGGTTTTGCTAAGTGTACCAACGGGTAAAGCAGCATTTGGAATTGGAGGATATACTCTTCACTCCCTTTTCTCTTTGCCTGTAAATCAGTCGTCCAGAGAAATGAAATTCGTCCCTTAAGTAACGATACAGTTACTGATAACTTATTGCTAAACTGATTGAAGTAAAACTTATTATTATAGATGAAGTGTCGATGGTTGGTTCTAAAATGTTAGTTTTCCTGGACTCAAGACTAAAACAAATATTTAAAAGGCTTTTGGTGGTATTCCAATTATTGTCTTCGGTGATTTAAAACAAATTCCACCTGTAGGTGACCGTTGGATTTTCAATCCAAATCCAAATAATCCCTATGGAGATATAATAGGACGTGGGCTTTGGGATATGTTCGACTTTTATGAATTAGACGAAATAATGCGGCAAAGAGACGACAGGACTTTTGCAATTGCATTAAATAACATGGCAGTTGGACAAATGAATCCTGAAGACATAGATTTAATTATATCAAGGACAGTGAATTTACATACAGAAATCCCTTTGGATGCTATTCATTTATTTTGGTCTAAGAAGGAAGCTGACATAGCGTTTAGCACAGATATCGACGGAAGCGCATATTTCTAGAAGTTATGACATTATTAAGGCTGACTCTCTAAGTGAACAACAAAAACAAATAATTTTAAATACAATTAAGAAGTTTAAAACGTCGGAGACTCAAGGACTTCCCATAGAACTTACGTTAAAGACATCGGCTAAATATATGCTGACAGTAAATATTGACACTGCCGATGGACTCGTTAACGGTGCAACAGGACTTTTAATGGCAGTAGACATAAGTCAGGAAGCCGTATCGACACTTTGGATTCTATTTTCTAATAGGGACGTTGGCTCTCAGGCAAGAAGAAAAAAGCCTCATAATTCTGAACCTCTATGGACTCCTATTGAAAAACATAACAGATTATTTCAATACAGACGTAACGTACAAATTAATATTGAGAGGAGACAATTTCCGGTAGTTCCAGCAGAGGGTATTACGATTCATAAGAGTCAGGGAGCTACTTACAACAAAGTTGTAGTCCATCTTGCAGATAGAATAAATAGAGCTGCAATGTATGTAGCTTGCATTCGAGCTACTAGTGCATCAGGATTGTTCATAATTGGAAATATATTACCAAAATATACAAAGCCTTAACGCTCACCACCTAAGTCTTGGTGGTTCAGTGGTTCAGTGATAGATATATAAGAGATATAGACGCTTTATGTCTTGTAGAGACATGGACTTTTCTGTTGGACGACTGTTCTGTTGAAGGATTTTGTACTTTAGCAAGAATTAATGGATCCGATAGCCTTCCTTGACAAAAGCGTGGAATAATAGTTTACATAAAGTTCGACCTGAGTAGTCAAGCGAAAATTTGTTCAAGCGAGATTATAGTTCTGGGTCCGCTACTTTACAAATAATAGCTTTCCGTTTTAAAACAATGTGCGTTATCACTTTATATAGAAATTCCACATTTTCCGAAACAACATTTAGTAATTTACTCATGGAGGCAGTAGGTACTGTATATACTATGGGTGAAACATTCGAAAAACTTCTTGTTATTGGTGATTTTAATATATGTAGGGCGACAAATAGCAGTTTAATGGAAAGGACCTTAATTAATGAGGACTTTTGCTCTATGTTAGAAAAGACGGAAACGACTACAGTTATTTTATAGATTTACCCATTATTGTTCATATGTTGTATTGTATATATTTTAGTTTAGTAAAAAAGGATTCATATAAAATTAACTAATCAAAATTTTAAATAAAGTGCATATATAATTTTTTTCTAAACATAATAATTATATTTGTGTGTCTTTTTTAAAACTGAAATAGATGAATATGGAAAATATGAAATTTCATTTGTGAAATTAATAGAAAGCCTTATTAGTTCTTGATTTCTTCGGTGCTTATAATAAGGTGGAGGGTATTTAAAATTCGGCCAAAGCCGAATTTAGTTTTTCTACTTGTTATTATTTTGATTTTATGTACGTTTGTTATGTCTGATTTGTTCAGTACCTACATTATTAAAGTCCATGGGTTCTGGATGATTTTAGGCGACTGTACTACGTGGAGCAAAAACGTCATTGTTCTGGAAAGGATCGGGTTCACGCTGGAGATTATTGAAGTTTCGGTTATAGTTATTATTGTAACAAGGATTTTTATTTCTGTTATTATTATTTCTATTATTATTGAAAGTGTTATAATTAAGCCTAATATAATTATTAGGTCTGTAGTTGTTATTGTAGCCAGGATTTCGACTTCTGTTAATATTATAAGTGTTATTATTAAAGTTGTTGCTATATGTATTATTGTTTCTATTGGGAAAAGTATTGTTTCGATTATTTGTTGGATATATATTACTGTTACTATATATGGGGTTATAATTTTGTTTATTATTATTATTGTAGCGTGTATTTTAATAAGAATATCTAGTCTTATTTAGCTTTAATACCCTCCACCTTTTATAACCCTCTAAAAAATAAGTTCCTTTTGCCGTATTAATGTATATGACTATTTCATGTACTTACGCAAATAGTGTTTTTTTTTTTTAATTATAGGCGTTTGCGTTATTCAATCACGCCCATTTTTAGCATAGTATTAAATAACTGTATAACTTATATATATACCAAATTTTAACTTGGTAGGCATAGTATTGTGCGATATATAATTTTTTTAAAATACAATTTTTTCGAGGTATGTTGAGATTTTCGTTTATTGTGGGCGCGTCTCTTAACCGATTTTGCCCAATTTCAATAGGAAACAGTACAATTAAACCAAGAATAAGTGTGCCAAGTTTCAATTTGATATCTCAAAAATTACGACCGTGAGAGTGCCAACAACAGACGGACATAAGGCCGGACATGTCTCAAACAATTGCTCTTTTCATGTTGATATATATGGTTTGTGGGGTCTCCGAGGCTTCCTTCGATGTGTTGTAAACGGATGATCAAAACGAATATACCCTCTTCCCTAAGCTGGAGGGTATAAAAACACTATTTGCTGTTTAAACATTCCCTGAATAATAATTAAGGTGGAAGGTATTTAAGCTTCGGTGTTAACCGAACTTTTCTAAGGTGTTATAAATTACTTTAACATTACATAAAAATTTCTAGAATTCGATTTTCTTTCGAATATATTCCTTTTTTTGCTATCTTTTAAATATGATTATTATTTCACGCAAGGATCATCTCTCAAAAATCGTTCAATTCTCACAAAAATTTAAAATCGTTCCCTTGTTTTTATTTTCTACAAATGATTTCTATAAAGATTTAAAGTTTAACTTTTTTCCATAAAATTCTTTTTTACAAATAATTACACTTCAATTTTCTTTCAACAACAAAAAAACAAATTTCTTAAAAACCTTCTTCCAATTCTCATAGAAATTTAAAAAAAAATTTCAACTTTCTTCCTTTTATCCTTCCTTATATTTATATACGTAAATTTCACATATATAATGTTACAACAAACACTCTACTCACTGATATATTTTTTTCCTGATGATTCACAATAAGTAGCAGGTTATTGTTGCAATGTTGTTAATGTTCTTGATGTTCAAATGTCGATGTTGTTGATGTTCTTGTTGTTTTTGTTGTTACAATGTTCTTGATGTTGTTGATATTGTTGATATTGTTGAAGTTGTTCTTGATGTTCTTGATGTAGACTATACGACCGGCAAAGATATTTAGAGCCGCAGAGTATTTAATTAACACAGACTTATATAGGACGCACAACATTTCTATTTCTAATGAATGGCTGAACAGAAGACAGTCGAATGAGATAATGCCGTGTATTGCCAACGAAGAAGACAGAAATATAGTTCAAACTTGTTTAAACAATAACACAACCAATGATGACGTAGATGAATTAAATCCACAGGAGACCCTTTTAGACAATTTACAAATAGAAAATATACCATTATGTAGGATTTCTATAGCGCCTGCAGAGGGCAACAGACCATTAGACTTACTTATGGATGAAGACGCCGAGGAGTTGTCCTTTCCCACAATTTATTGTGGAATTAAACGAAGTTCAGTTACAACTTTAGGGAAAGTTAAAAGATCAGAAGTTAGAAGATATGACAGACGATGCGCCAGAGTAGACAAAGTTTTATATTCGTACAAAAAATTAGAACTATCGCGCATAAAGGATAGTATATCGATCTGCTTAAGGAAAAGAATACGTCAAAATTCTGTTACTGCGCGAAATATGTTAGACGATCATTTTGTTCAAAACTTAGTGCAGCATGACGACGGGTATCACATCCGCAAAGGACTTAGGTCTTCAACCGCTCATTAGGAATCTGAAAAAAAGAAAGTTCTGGCAATGATTCGGCAATTTGGATTGCCAACTTTTTTTATCACATTGTCCGCAGCCGAATCACAGTGGTCTGAATTAATTGTTATTTTGGTGAAAGTTTTAGAAAAACGGGATATATCAGAAAACGATGTTCATAATTTAACAACGCAAGAAAAATATAATTTAATAAGGTCCGATCCGATTACATGTTCACGCTACTTCGATCAACGTGTCCGTCATTTATACAAACTTTTTAAGTGTGATGGTGGTGTATTTGACTCTCATAAAGTTATAAAGTATTATTGGAGAATAGAATTTCAGCAAAGGGGCTCTCCTCATGTACATGGAGTATATTGGTTAAAAGACGCACCACATATAATATTGACAGATGAACGTACATTCCCTGCGGTAACAGAATTTATTGACAAATATATCAGTACAAACTCGTCTGAGTCCGGAATAGAAAATTTCATAAATTATCAAATGCATAGGCATAGTAATACATGCCAAAGAGAAATATCGGGACAAAGGATTTGTAGATTCAAAATGCCTCATCCGACAATGCCAAGAACAGAAATACTATTTCCGCTGTCCGAAGTATCCGAAAATATTCAAAGACATCGTATTAATTATGAAAAAGTATTTAATTTTTTAAATACTAGGGAATCTGAGTCAGATATTTATAGTATTGACCAATTTGAACAATTTTTGTCTGACGAACGCATTAATATGAGCTACGAGGACTACATTTTTGCCCTAAGGTTTTCTATTAAAAAACCACAGATATTTTTAAAACGCCGACCGAAGGACATATTTATAAATGCCTTCAATCCAACTATTTTGAAGTTACATCGCGCTA
The DNA here is from genome assembly GCA_949710015.1 of Crataerina pallida. Taxonomy (NCBI): domain Eukaryota; kingdom Metazoa; phylum Arthropoda; class Insecta; order Diptera; family Hippoboscidae; genus Crataerina; species Crataerina pallida. The sequence continues at coordinate 15,313,025 of OX453290.1, forward strand.
CATGGACATACAGTACATTTTGGACGCTTACGGTTGTGTATCATATATAATGAACTATATAAATAAGTCAAATAGGGGAGTTTCGCGACTATTGCAAGAGACAATGAGGGAAATTCGTACAGAGAATTATACTGTCCGTCAACGTTTACAGCACATTGGCAATAAATTTATAAACGCGTCCGAAGTGTCCGCTCAAGAAGCATCCTACAATATTTTAGGTATGCATATGTCCGAATGTAGTAACACAGATGTTTTCATAAATACATTCCATCCAGATAGGAGAGTCCGAATGGTAAAATCTAGGCAAGAATTAGAAAGACTACCAACAGAATCGACTGATATTTTTAAAAGTAATTTATTAGACTATTACCAACATCGTCCTCACAGTCTTGAAGACATCTGTCTAGCCAATTTTGCTGCCAATTATGTGTTTTCAAAAACACGCAGATCTTCGATACGCCAAAGACCAGAAGATAAAGATATAGATGACAAAGAAGACGTAAAAGAGTATAGTGGAGTTGGTCTCCAACTTTTAAATAACTTTGGATATATTTATAAACGAAGGAATTCAGCTATTCTTCGATTTGCAAAATCAAATATGGATACATCCAGAGCAGACTATTTCAGACAAATGGTTATGTTATATTTTCCGTGGCGTAATGAAGTAACAGACATTTTAGAAAACGACAACGAACAAACATGTTCTTCACATAGAGACTTGATAATGACAAACCAACAACAATTCGAAAAATTTTCGGTAAACGAATTGGAAAACGCTTTAGAGGAAATTCAGAACGATAACGATGGCAATTTTGAAAATGGACCAACCCGACAAGACAACATTGCTGCATCGCAGTTATTAGATGAAGAATTCAGAGCTCTGGCTATGCCAGAGATTAATAGAGACATAAATATACTTAATATAGACGAAGAAGAAAATGACGATCAGAGTGAAGGTGTCCGTTTAATAAAACTCCCTCCATTAGTAAATGTAGAGGGTTTGTTAATATCCGTAAGGTCTCTGAATAAAAAGCAACGAATATATTTCCAACATGTACTGTACAAGATAAATAGAAAAGAAGTGCTGTATGAATTTGTGGGAGGTGGCGCGGGTGTAGGTAAAAGTCGCTTGATACAAACAATATATCAGGCAATAACACAACGCTTTAATTCTCTTCCTGGATCCAATCCAGATCTCCCAAAGGTTTTGCTAAGTGTACCAACGGGTAAAGCAGCATTTGGAATTGGAGGATATACTCTTCACTCCCTTTTCTCTTTGCCTGTAAATCAGTCGCCAGAGAAATGAAATTCGTCCCTTAAGTAACGATACAGTTACTGATAACTTATTGCTAAACTGATTGAAGTAAAACTTATTATTATAGATGAAGTGTCGATGGTTGGTTCTAAAATGTTAGTTTTCCTGGACTCAAGACTAAAACAAATATTTAAAAGGCTTTTGGTGGTATTCCAATTATTGTCTTCGGTGATTTAAAACAAATTCCACCTGTAGGTGACCGTTGGATTTTCAATCCAAATCCAAATAATCCCTATGGAGATATAATAGGACGTGGGCTTTGGGATATGTTCGACTTTTATGAATTAGACGAAATAATGCGGCAAAGAGACGACAGGACTTTTGCAATTGCATTAAATAACATGGCAGTTGGACAAATGAATCCTGAAGACATAGATTTAATTATATCAAGGACAGTGAATTTACATACAGAAGTCCCTTTGGATGCTATTCATTTATTTTGGTCTAAGAAGGAAGCTGACATAGCGTTTAGCACAGATATCGACGGAAGCGCATATTTCTAGAAGTTATGACATTATTAAGGCTGACTCTCTAAGTGAACAACAAAAACAAATAATTTTAAATACAATTAAGAAGTTTAAAACGTCGGAGACTCAAGGACTTCCCATAGAACTTACGTTAAAGACATCGGCTAAATATATGCTGACAGTAAATATTGACACTGCCGATGGACTCGTTAACGGTGCAACAGGACTTTTAATGGCAGTAGACATAAGTCAGGAAGCCGTATCGACACTTTGGAATCTATTTTCTAATAGGGACGTTGGCTCTCAGGCAAGAAGAAAAAAGCCTCATAATTCTGAACCTCTATGGACTCCTATTGAAAAACATAACAGATTATTTCAATACAGACGTAACGTACAAATTAATATTGAGAGGAGACAATTTCCGGTAGTTCCAGCAGAGGGTATTACGATTCATAAGAGTCAGGGAGCTACTTACAACAAAGTTGTAGTCCATCTTGCAGATAGAATAAATAGAGCTGCAATGTATGTAGCTTGCATTCGAGCTACTAGTGCATCAGGATTGTTCATAATTGGAAATATATTACCAAAATATACAAAGCCTTAACGCTCACCACCTAAGTCTTGGTGGTTCAGTGGTTCAGTGATAGATATATAAGAGATATAGACGCTTTATGTCTTGTAGAGACATGGACTTTTCTGTTGGACGACTGTTCTGTTGAAGGATTTTGTACTTTAGCAAGAATTAATGGATCCGATAGCCTTCCTTGACAAAAGCGTGGAATAATAGTTTACATAAAGTTCGACCTGAGTAGTCAAGCGAAAATTTGTTCAAGCGAGATTATAGTTCTGGGTCCGCTACTTTACAAATAATAGCTTTCCGTTTTAAAACAATGTGCGTTATCACTTTATATAGAAATTCCACATTTTCCGAAACAACATTTAGTAATTTACTCATGGAGGCAGTAGGTACTGTATATACTATGGGTGAAACATTCGAAAAACTTCTTGTTATTGGTGATTTTAATATATGTAGGGCGACAAATAGCAGTTTAATGGAAAGGACCTTAATTAATGAGGACTTTTGCTCTATGTTAGAAAAGACGGAAACGACTACAGTTATTTTATAGATTTACCCATTATTGTTCATATGTTGTATTGTATATTTTTTAGTTTAGTAAAAAAGGATTCATATAAAATTAACTAATCAAAATTTTAAATAAAGTGCATATATAATTTTTTTCTAAACATAATAATTATATTTGTGTGTCTTTTTTAAAACTGAAATAGATGAATATGGAAAATATGAAATTTCATTTGTGAAATTAATAGAAAGCCTTATTAGTTCTTGATTTCTTCGGTGCTTATAATAAGGTGGAGGGTATTTAAAATTCGGCCAAAGCCGAATTTAGTTTTTCTACTTGTTATTATTTTGATTTTATGTACGTTTGTTATGTCTGATTTGTTCAGTACCTACATTATTAAAGTCCATGGGTTCTGGATGATTTTGGGCGGCTGTACTACGTGGAGCAAAAACGTCATTGTTCTGGAAAGGATCGGGTTCACGCTGGAGATTATTGAAGTTTCGGTTATAGTTATTATTATAACAAGGATTTTTATTTCTGTTATTATTATTTCTATTATTATTGAAAGTGTTATAATTAAGCCTAATATAATTATTAGGTCTGTAGTTGTTATTGTAGCCAGGATTTCGATTTCTGTTAATATTATATGTGTTATTATTAAAGTTGTTGCTATATGTATTATTGTTTCTATTGGGAAAAGTATTGTTTCGATTATTTGTTGGATATATATTACTGTTACTATATATGGGGTTATAATTTTGTTTATTATTATTATTGTAGCGTGTATTTTAATAAGAATATCTATCTATATATCTTATTTAGCTTTAATACCCTCCACCTTTTATAACCCTCTAAAAAATAAGTTCCTTTTGTCGTATTAATGTATATGACTATTTCATGTACTTACGCAAATAGTGTTTTTTTTTTAATTATAGGCGTTTGCGTTATTCAATCACACCCATTTTTAGCATAGTATTAAATAACTGTATAACTTATATATATACCAAATTTTAACTTGGTAGGCATAGTATTGTGCGATATATAATTTTTTTAAAATACAATTTTTTCAAGGTATGTTGAGATTTTCGTTTATTGTGGGCGTGTCTCTTAACCGATTTTGCCCAATTTCAATAGGGAACAGTATAATTAAATCAAGAATAAGTGTGCCAAGTTTCAATTTGATATCTCAAAAATTACGACCGTGAGAGTGCCAACAACAGACGGACATAAGGCCGGACATATCTCAAACAATTGCTCTTTTCATGCTGATATATATGGTTTGTGGGGTCTCCGAGGCTTCCTTCGATGTGTTGTAAACGGTTGATCAAAACGAATATACCCTCTTCCCTAAGCTGGAGGGTATAAAAACACTATTTGCTGTTTAAACATTCCCTGAATAATAATTAAGGTGGAAGTTATTTAAGCTTCGGTGTTAACCGAACTTTTCTAACGTGTTATAAATTACTTTAACATTACATAAAAATTTCTAGAATTCCATTTTCTTTCGAATATATTCCTTTTTTTGCTATCTTTTAAATATGATTATTATTTCACGCAAGGATCATCTCTCAAAAATCGTTCAATTCTCACAAAAATTTAAAATCGTTCCCTTGTTTTTGTTTTCTACAAATGATTTCTATAAAGATTTAAAGTTTAACTTTTTTCCATAAAATTCTTTTTTACAAATAATTACACTTCAATTTTCTTTCAACAACAAAAAAACAAATTTCTTAAAAACCTTCTTCCAATTCTCATAGAAATTTAAAAAAAAAATTTCAACTTTCTTCCTTTTATCCTTCCTTATATTTATATACGTAAATTTCACATATATAATGATACAACAAACACTCTACTCACTGATATATTTTTTTCCTGATGATTCACAATAAGTAGCAGGTTATTGTTGCAATGTTGTTAATGTTCTTGATGTTCAAATGTTGTCGATGTTGTTGATGTTCTTGTTGTTTTTGTTGTTGCAATGTTCTTCATGTTGTTGATATTGTTGATATTGTTGAAGTTGTTCTTGATGTTCTTGATGTATGATTTTCTATTTTTTTTTTCACTATTAAGCTATTTACATTCGCAGGTTATTATTTTTTCTTTAATCTCGATATTAATTTGTTTTTTAAGGAAATCACGGCAGATCCTTCCCCGATTGCGTCAGATTTAATTCGCAGGTTGCCTGTTGTAATAAAAAAACAACAATAAGCGTTTCAAATAGTTTAGGAATGACATTAAGTTTGGAGATATAATTACTTATCGAATTTCTAGAACCGGTTTTGAAAAATGAAATAACTGAATAAATAAATGCTAACTTATAAGGAAAAGCATCAGTAACAATAATGTTATCGCTTTAGCAATTTGCAAAAAAAAATTTGCAAAAAAATTACATATTTCTAAGGGGTTAGATGATTCAATGTTATTAAAATACATAGATGATGGAAATTATTTAACCTTTCTTTTGGAATTAACAAAATCATAAAACTTTCTCGGATCACCTAATATCCTGTTATTCATTTTCTTTACATAATCCCCATAACATTTCTTGTTAACAGTATTAAATTTGCCCATTTCTTTGGAATAAATAATATAATCCGCATAGAGACCAGATCTTTTATATCGCTTGAAAAACTTCTTCCTTCTATTTCTGAAAAATTTCAATTCATCAGAAAACCAGGCAGGTCCAGTTTTGAAAGACAGACCCGCATTTCCTCATCGATCATTTGAAGTCTTTCACGTTTCTTAGACTTCATTTCCGTAAGCGTTGATAAACCTTTCTCATAGAGGTAGGAGCTTCCAAATGGCAACAGCGATTCGACGGCCTTGTTACTAAGTTTAGGAAATTTGGTGTTTAAACATAACCAAAACTCGGATAGCTCCTTTTCAGCGAAGAGTCTTTTTAAAATTAAATCGTTTCTTAAATCAATTAAATTTTCTTGCATTTCTTCTTTCAGATGTTTAATTTCACAGTGCATGAATGGGTTCTATTTTCAAAACCAAGTTAGGAAAATATTTCTCAAAAGATGTGGATAATAATATCAAAGTTTCGTAGATTTCTTCTTTGATAAGAGATTTTAAAGGATTCTCTTCAACTGTAGGAAAAGATGCAAAGTTTTCATTGGCAATATTTAATTCCCATAAATTAAGTTTTTCATTAAACGCTTTTAACTTGCTGGAGATAGTTATAATGTTCTCTTGAACACCTTGTAAATTTAAATCTTGTCAAAAATGCAACTCGTAACCACTAAATATCATTCATCAGGAAGGGAAAATGAATCTCTTCGCTATCAATAAATGCGACAACTTCATTATACCCTCCACCTCAGTGATGAGGTGAGTATACTAATTTTGTTCTTCCGTTTGCAACACCCAGAAGGAGGCGTCAGAGACCCTACAAAGTATATATATTCTTGATCAGCGTCAAAAACTGAGTCGATTTAGACATGTATGTTCGTGTGTCCGTGTGTCCGTCTGTTGTTGGCACTCTCACGAGCGTAAATTTTGAGATATTGAGCTGAAATTTTGTACAGTGACTTTTAGTTTATGCACGCAGATCGCTATTTAAAAAGGCCAAATTCGGTAAAGAACCACGCCTACAATCAACAAAAATCTATTTATCTGCCACAAAAATTAAGCTATAAACTTGAAATTTAGTATGTACATCTATAAATATTAGCTTCATAGATGTGAAAAAATGAGCGTGTTATAATTTTTAAAATTTATAAAACATCAATTTCATCATCATCAATTCAAAAAATTTAAAAAGATCCATAAATATTTAGGCGTTACATGTAAGAGCAATTGTACATAACCAAATAAAAATACATACATATGTATAAACAATAAAAATTTTATAGACAAGGTATCGTGTTTACCGCTTTATATATCTCAGTTTTAAAATTTAGAATATCAAATAAAATTTTTAATGAAAAATACTTAAAATAAAGTAACATGATGCACGATCAGGTACATATACTTATAGTTTGCAAGTACAGGCTACAGCCTTGTTAGAAATCAGGTACATAAATGACTATTAGGTAAAGTAGCCCATGCGAAAGCAGGTAAAATAGTACAATATATAAGTCTTCAACACGAAATATAGACCTCAGAAGTACAACAATAATTGAACTGTTGAGTTCACATTGAAGTGCAAAAAAATATTATATTTACAAACATTATTTCAATATGCCCTTATTACGTATTACATCATCTCGACAAAGACGTCTGAGAAATATACAATCTGCGAGGAGGTTTCGCGAGCAAAGTTTGGAGAGAGACAGAATTGAAAATTCTCAGCGTATATTAGAAAGAAGAAGTGATCCTGAATATTGCGAAGAGGAAAGGCGAAGAGACCAAAGCGCACATATTGTTAGAAGAAGAAGTTCAAGGTATCGCATTATGGAATAACAAAGGAATACTGTAAAACACATAAACCGTCGCGGCAATGAAAGTTATCGAGTGCTTGAACGTCGGAGAAATGCCTTAACACAAAGGATTAGGAGGAAAGATAATGGAAGACGCAATAGAGAACAACAAGTTAATACTGCCCAGCATAGGCGCCACCGAGAAAACGAAGTCTTTAGAAGGAGTGAAAGGCTGAGAAATGCATTAACACAAAGAAATAGGAGGGAGGATGATGGAACCCGCGCTAGAGAACAACAAATTAATACTGCCCAGCATAGGCGCCACCGCGAAAACGAAGTCTTTAGAAGGAGTGAAAGGCTGAGAAATGCATTAACACAAAGAAATAGGAGGGAGGATGATGGAACCCGCGCTAGAGAACAACAAATTAATACTGCCCAGCATAGGCGCCATCGCGAACATGAAGTGTTTAGGACAATTGAAAGGCTGAGAAATGCCTTAACACAAAGGATACGGAGAGAAGATGAGAGTCGACGCGCTAGAGAACAACAAGTCAATACTGAACAGCATAGGCGCCATCGCGAAAACCAAGTTTATAGGAGAAGTGAAAGACTGAGAAACGCCTTAACACAAACAATACGGAGAGAAGATGAGGGAAGACGCGCTAGAGAATAACTAGTTAATACTGAACAGCATAGGCGCCATCGCGAAAATGAAGTTTATAGGAGAAGTGAAAGGGTGAGGAATGAATTAACACTAAGGATTAGGAGAGATTACGATAGAAGGCGTGCTTTAGGCCAACATATTAATACAGAACAGCACAGATAGAGGAAATGAAATATATAGAAGGAGTGAACGCCAGAGAAGATGGTGGAATCCATGCTAGAGAGGTTAGCTCTAATAGAACACTTCGGTCTAGAACACACCGTACTAATGAGGTAAATAGGCTCAGAACTAACAATCGACAAAATTTGTTGAATAGACAAAGAATGCAGACCATGACACCTGACACTAGAATTGAATATTTATTAAGTGAAACCCAAAGACACACATCTCGACTATTGAGTGAATATGACAATAGTGTAAAGAATGGTCCGACTTGTGTTTGTGTTTGTTGTGGTGGACTGTGGTTTACGTCACAAGTAAAGTTTTTATCTAAAGAAATAGTTACAAGCCAACATGTCCATTTAAGTTGTGTATTCTTCCTGACTGTTATTTTTCCATCCGAAGATGACCGTTATACGTTTTGCAAAACATGTCATTCTGCAGTTCGATCTGGTAATATACCGACATTATGTTCATCCAATGGTCTTCACTTTCCCACTATACCAAACGAACTAAAGGACTTGACAACTCTTGAAGAGAGATTCGTTGCTCCCAGAATACCGTTTATGAGAATAGTGTCCTTAGGTTATAACAGACAGTGCGCGATACGAGGTGCAGTCGTGAACGTACCGATTTCACTTGATAGAACAATAACCGTCCTTCCGAGATCTGAAGATCAGACAGAAGTAATACAAGTTTATTTGAAGCGTAGGTTGCAATATGACCGCAGTTTTATGACAGACACTATACGACCGGCAAAGATTTTTAGAGCCGCAGAGTATTTAATTAACACAGAACATTTCTATTTCTAATGAATGGCTGAACAGAAGACAGTCGAATGAGATAATGCCGTGTATTGCCAACGAAGAAGACAGAAATATAGTTCAAACTTGTTTAAACAATAACACAACCAATGATGACGTAGATGAATTAAATCCACAGGAGACCCTTTTAGACAATTTACAAATAGAAAATGTACCATTAGGTAGGATTTCTATAGCGCCTGCAGAGGGCAACAGACCATTAGACTTACTTATGGATGAAGACGCCGAGGAGTTGTCCTTACCCACAATTTATTGTGGAATTAAACGAAGTTCAGTTACAACTTTAGGGAAAGTTATAAGATCAGAAGTTAGAAGATATGACAGACGATGCGGCAGAGTAGACAAAGTTTTATATACGTACAAAAAATTAGAACTATCGCGCATAAAGGATAGTATATCGATCTGCTTAAGGAAAAGAATATGTCAAAATTCTGTTACTGCGCGAAATATGTTAGACGATCATTTTGTTCAAAACTTAGTGCAGCATGACGACGGGTATCACATTCTCAAAGGACTTAGGTCTTCACCCGCTCATTGGGAATCTGAAAAAAAAAAGTTCTGGCAATGATTCGGCAATTTGGATTGCCAACTTTTTTTATCACATTGTCCGCAGCCGAATCACAGTGGTCTGAATTAATTGTTATTTTGGTGAAAGTTTTAGAAAAACGTGATATATCAGAAAACGATGTTCATAATTTAACAACGCAAGAAAAATATAATTTAATAAGGTCCGATCTGATTACATGTTCACGCTACTTCGATCAACGTGTCCGTCATTTATACAAACTTTTTAAGTGTAATGGTGGTGTATTTGACTCTCATAAAGTTATAAAGTATTATTGGAGAATAGAATTTCAGCAAAGAGGCTCTCCTCATGTACATGGAGTATATTGGTTAAAAGACGCACCACATATAACATTGATAGATGAACGTACATTCCCTGCGGTAACAGAATTTATTGACAAATATATCAGTACAAACTCATCTGAGTCCGGAATAGAAAATTTCATAAATTATCAAATGCATAGGCATAGTAATACATGCCAAAGAGAAATATCGGGACAAAGGATTTGTAGATTCAAAATGCCTCATCCGACAATGCCAAGAACAGAAATACTATTTCCGCTGTCCGAAGTATCCGAAAATATTCAAAGACATCGTATTAATTATGAAAAAGTATTTAATTTTTTAAATACTAGGGAATCTGAGTCAGATATTTATAGTATTGACCAATTTGAACAATTTTTGTCTGACGAACGCATTAATATGAGCTACGAGGACTACATTTTTGCCCTAAGGTTTTCTATTAAAAAACCACAGATATTTTTAAAACGCCGACCGAAAGACATATTTAGAAACGCCTTCAATCCAACTATTTTGAAGTTACATCGCGCTAACATGGACATACAGTACATTTTGGACGCTTACGGTTGTGTATCATATATAATGAACTATATAAATAAGTCAAATAGGGGAGTTTCGCGACTATTGCAAGAGACAATGAGGGAAATTCGTACAGAGAATTATACTGTCCGTCAACGTTTACAGCACATTGGCAATAAATTTATAACGCGTCCGAAGTGTCCGCTCAAGAAGCATCCTACAATATTTTAGGTATGCATATGTCCGAATGTAGTAACACAGATGTTTTCATAAATACATTCCATCCAGATAGGAGAGTCCGAATGGTAAAATCTAGGCAAGAATTAGAAAGACTACCAACAGAATCGACTGATATTTTTAAAAGTAATTTATTAGACTATTACCAACATCGTCCTCACAGTCTTGAAGACATCTGTCTAGCCAATTTTGCTGCCAATTATGTGTTTTCAAAAACACGCAGATCTTCGATACGCCAAAGACCAGAAGATAAAGATATAGATGACAAAGAAGACGTAAAAGAGTATAGTGGAGTTGGTCTCCAACTTTTAAATAACTTTGGATATATTTATAAACGAAGGAATTCAGCTATTCTTCGATTTGCAAAATTAAATATGGATACATCCAGAGCAGACTATTTCAGACAAATGGTTATGTTATATTTTCCGTGGCGTAATGAAGTAACAGACATTTTAGAAAACGACAACGAAAAAACATGTTCTTCACATAGAGACTTGATAATGACAAACCAACAACAATTCGAAAAATTTTCGGTAAACGAATTGGAAAACGCTTTAGAGGAAATTCAGAACGATAACGATGGCAATTTTGAAAATGGACCAACCCGACAAGTCAACATTGCTGCATCGCAGTTATTAGATGAAGAATTCAGAGCTCTGGCTATGCCAGAGATTAATAGAGACATAAATATACTTAATATAGACGAAGAAGAAAATGATGATCAGAGTGAAGGTGTCCGTTTAATAAAACTCCCTCCATTAGTAAATGTAGAGGATTTGTTAATATCCGTAAGGTCTCTGAATAAAAAGCAACGGATATATTTCCAACATGTACTGTACAAGATAAATAGAAAAGAAGTGCTGTATGAATTTGTGGGAGGTGGCGCGGGTGTAGGTAAAAGTCGCTTGATACAAACAATATATCAGGCAATAACACAACGCTTTAATTCTCTTCCTGGATCCAATCCAGATCTCCCAAAGGTTTTGCTAAGTGTACCAACGGGTAAAGCAGCATTTGGAATTGGAGGATATACTCTTCACTCCCTTTTCTCTTTGCCTGTAAATCAGTCGTCCAGAGAAATGAAATTCGTCCCTTAAGTAACGATACAGTTACTGATAACTTATTGCTAAACTGATTGAAGTAAAACTTATTATTATAGATGAAGTGTCGATGGTTGGTTCTAAAATGTTAGTTTTCCTGGACTCAAGACTAAAACAAATATTTAAAAGGCTTTTGGTGGTATTCCAATTATTGTCTTCGGTGATTTAAAACAACTTCCACCTGTAGGTGACCGTTGGATTTTCAATCCAAATCCAAATAATCCCTATGGAGATATAATAGGACGTGGGCTTTGGGATATGTTCGACTTTTATGAATTAGACGAAATAATGCGGCAAAGAGACGACAGGACTTTTGCAATTGCATTAAATAACATGGCAGTTGGACAAATGAATCCTGAAGACATAGATTTAATTATATCAAGGACAGTGAATTTACATACAGAAGTCTCTTTGGATGCTATTCATTTATTTTGGTCTAAGAAGGAAGCTGACACATATAATATACAGCGTTTAGCACAGATATCGACGGAAGCGCATATTTCTAGAAGTTATGACATTATTAAGGCTGACTCTCTAAGTGAACAACAAAAACAAACAATTTTAAATACAATTAAGAATTTTAAAACGTCGGAGACTCAAGGACTTCCCATAGAACTTACGTTAAAGACATCGGCTAAATATATGCTGACAGTAAATATTGACACTGCCGATGGACTCGTTAACGGTGCAACAGGACTTTTAATGGCAGTAGACATAAGTCAGGAAGCCGTATCGACACTTTGGATTCTATTTTCTAATTGGCTCTCAGGCAAGAAGAAAAAAGCCTCATAATTCTGAACCTCTATGGACTCCTATTGAAAAACATAACAGATTATTTCAATACAGACGTAACGTACAAATTAATATTGAGAGGAGACAATTTCCGGTAGTTCCAGCAGAGGGTATTACGATTCATAAGAGTCAGGGAGCTACTTACAACAAAGTTGTAGTCCATCTTGCAGATAGAATAAATAGAGCTGCAATGTATATAGCTTGTATTCGAGCTACTAGTGCATCAGGATTGTTCATAATTGGACGTTTCATCCCTCCAAAACCATTTTCTGACACTGACGTTGTCAAAGTCGAACTTGACCGGCTCCGAATGTATGCGCAAACACAAAAATATATTGCCAAAATATACAAAGCCTTAACGCTCACCACCTAAGTCTTGGTGGTTCAGTGGTTCAGTGATAGAAATATAAGAGATAGAGACGCTTTATGTCTTGTAGAGACATGGACTTTTCTGTTGGACGACTGTTCTGTTGAAGGATTTTGTACTTTAGCAAGAATTAATGGATCCGATAGCCTTCCCTTACAAAAGCGTGGAATAATAGTTTACATAAAGTCCGACCTGAGTAGTCAAGCGAAAGTTTTGTTCAAGCGAGATTATAGTTCTGGGTCCGCTACTTTACAAATAATAGCTTTCTGTTTTAAAACAATGTGCGTTATCACTTTATATAGAAATTCCACATTTTCCGAAACAACATTTACATGTAACATGGAGGCAGTAGGTACTGTATATACTATGGGTGAAACATTCGAAAAACTTCTTGTTATTGGTGATTTTAATATATGTAGGGCGACAAATAGCAGTTTAATGGAAAGGAACTTAATTAATGAGGACTTTTGCTCTATGTTAGAAAAGACGGAAACGACTACAGTTATTTTATAGATTTACCCATTATTGTTCATATGTTGTATTGTATATATTTTAGTTTAGTAAAAAAGGATTCATATAAAATTAACTAATCAAAATTTTAAATAAAGTGCATATATAATTTTTTTCTAAACATAATAATTATATTTGTGTGTTTTTTTAAAACTGAAATAGATGAATATGGAAAATATGAAATTTCATTTGTGAAATTAATAGAAAGCCTTATTAGTTCTTGATTTCTTCGGTGCTTATAATAAGGTGGAGGGTATTTAAAATTCGGCCAAAGCCGAATTTAGTTTTTCTACTTGTTATTATTTTGATTTTATGTACGTTTGTTATGTCTGATTTGTTCAGTACCTACATTATTAAAGTCCATGGGTTCTGGATGATTTTAGGCGACTGTACTACGTGGAGCAAAAACGTCATTGTTCTGGAAAGGATCGGGTTCACGCTGGAGATTATTGAAGTTTCGGTTATAATTATTATTGTAACAAGGATTTTTATTTCTGTTATTATTATTTCTATTATTATTGAAAGTGTTATAATTAAGCCTAATATAATTATTAGGTCTGTAGTTGTTATTGTAGCCAGGATTTCGACTTCTGTTAATATTATAAGTGTTATTATTAAAGTTGTTGCTATATGTATTATTGTTTCTATTGGGAAAAGTATTGTTTCGATTATTTGTTGGATATATATTACTGTTACTATATATGGGGTTATAATTTTGTTTATTATTATTATTGTAGCGTGTATTTTAATAAGAATATCTAATCTTATTTAGCTTTAATACCCTCCACCTTTTATAACCCTCTAAAAAATAAGTTCCTTTTGCCGTATTAATGTATATGACTATTTCATGTACTTACGCAAATAGTGTTTTTTTTTTAATTATATGCGTTTGCGTTATTCAATAATGCCCGTTTTTAGCATAGTATTAAATAACTGTATAACTTATATATATACCAAATTTTAACTTGGTAGGCATAGTATTGTGCGATATATAATTTTTTTAAATACAATTTTTTCCAGGTATGTTGAGATTTTCGTTTATTGTGGACGTGTCTCTTAACCGATTTTGCCCAATTTCAATAGGGAACAGTATAATTAAGTCAAGAATAAGTGTGCCAAGTTTCAATTTGATATCTCAAAAATTACGACCGTGAGAGTGCCAACAACAGGCGGACATACGGACGGACATGTCTCAAACAATTGCTCTTTTCATGCTGATATATATGGTTTGTGGGGTCTCCGAGGCTTCCTTCGATGTGTTGTAAACGGATGATCAAAACGAATATACCCTCTTCCCTAAGCTGGAGGGTATAAAAACACTATTTGCTGTTTAAACATTCCCTGAATAATAATTAAGGTGGAAGGTATTTAAGCTTCGGTGTTAACCGAACTTTTCTAACGTGTTATAAATTACTTTAACATTACATAAAAATTTCTAGAATTCGATTTTCTTTCGAATATATTCCTTTTTTTGCTATCTTTTAAATATGATTATTATTTCACGTAAGGATCATCTCTCAAAAATCGTTCAATTCTCACAAAAAAATAAAATCGTTCCCTTGTTTTTATTTTCTACAAATGATTTCTATAAAGATTTAAAGTTTAACTTTTTTCCATAAAATTCTTTTTTACAAATAATTACACTTCAATTTTCTTTCAAGAACAAAAAAACAAATTTCTTAAAAACCTTCTTCCAATTTTCATAGAAATTAAAAAAAAAATTTCAACTTTCTTCCTTTTATCCTTCCTTATATTTATATATACGTAAATTTCACATATATAATGATACAACAAACACTCTACTCACTGATATATTTTTTTCCTGATGATTCACAATAAGTAGCAGGTTATTGTTGCAATGTTGTTAATGTTCTTGATGTTCAAATGTTGTCGATGTTGTTGATGTTCTTGTTGTTTTTGTTGTTACAATGTTATTGATATTGTTGATATTGTTGAAGTTGTTCTTGATGTTCTTGATGTAGACTATACGACCGGCAAAGATATTTAGAGCCGCAGAGTATTTAATTAACACAGACTTATATAGGACGCACAACATTTCTATTTCTAATGAATGGCTGAACAGAAGACAGTCGAATGAGATAATGCCGTGTATTGCCAACGAAGAAGACAGAAATATAGTTCAAACTTGTTTAAACAATAACACAACCAATGATGACGTAGATGAATTAAATCTACAGGAGACCCTTTTAGACAATTTACAAATAGAAAATATACCATTATGTAGGATTTCTATAGCGCCTGCAGAGGGCAACAGACCATTAGACTTACTTATGGATGAAGACGCCGAGGAGTTGTCCTTTCCCACAATTTATTGTGGAATTAAACGAAGTTCAGTTACAACTTTAGGGAAAGTTATAAGATCAGAAGTTAGAAGATATGACAGACGATGCGCCAGAGTAGACAAAGTTTTATATTCGTACAAAAAATTAGAAATATCGCGCATAAAGGATAGTATATCGATCTGCTTAAGGAAAAGGATACGTCAAAATTCTGTTACTACGCGAAATATGTTAGACGATCATTTTGTTCAAAACTTAGTGCAGCATGACGACGGGTATCACATCCTCAAAGGACTTAGGTCTTCAACCGCTCATTGGGAATCTGAAAAAAAGAAAGTTCTGGCAATGATTCGGCAATTTGGATTGCCAACTTTTTTTATCACATTGTCCGCAGCCGAATCACAGTGGTCTGAATTAATTGTTATTTTGGTGAAAGTTTTAGAAAAACGTGATATATCAGAAAACGATGTTCATAATTTAACAACGCAAGAAAAATATAATTAAATAAGGTCCGATCTGATTACATGTTCACGCTACTTCGATCAACGTGTCCGTCATTTATACAAACTTTTTAAGTGTGATGGTGGTGTATTTGACTCTCATAAATTTATAAAGTATTATTGGAGAATTGAATTTCAGCAAAGAGGCTCTCCTCATGTACATGGAGTATATTGGTTAAAAGACGTACCACATATAACATTGACAGATGAACGTACATTCCCTGCGGTAACAGAATTTATTGACAAATATATCAGTACAAACTCGTCTGAGTCCGGAATAGAAAATTTCATAAATTATCAAATGCATAGGCATAGTAATACATGCCAAAGAGAAATATCGGGACAAAGGATTTGTAGATTCAAAATGCCTCCTCCGACAATGCCAAGAACAGAAATACTATTTCCGCTGTCCGAAGTATCCGAAAATATTCAAAGACATCGTATTAATTATGAAAAAGTATTTAATTTTTTAAATACTAGGGAATCTGAGTCAGATATTTATAGTATTGACCAATTTGAACAATTTTTGTCTGACGAACGCATTAATATGAGCTACGAGGACAACATTTTTGCCCTAAAGTTTTCTATTAAAAAACCACAGATATTTTTAAAACGCCGACCGAAAGACATATTTATAAACGCCTTCAATCCAACTGTTTTGAAGTTACATCGCGCTAACATGGACATACAGTACATTTTGGACGCTTACGGTTGTGTATCATATATAATGAACTATATAAATAAGTCAAATAGGGGAGTTTCGCGACTATTGCAAGAGACAATGAGGGAAATTCGTACAGAGAATTATACTGTCCGTCAACGTTTACAGCACATTGGCAATAAATTTATAAACGCGTCCGAAGTGTCCGCTCAAGAAGCATCCTACAATATTTTAGGTATGCATATGTCCGAATGTAGTAACACAGATGTTTTCATAAATACATTCCATCCAGATAGGAGAGTCCGAATGGTAAAATCTAGGCAAGAATTAGAAAGACTACCAACAGAATCGACTGATATTTTTAAAAGTAATTTATTAGACTATTACCAACATCGTCCTCACAGTCTTGAAGACATCTGTCTAGCCAATTTTGCTGCCAATTATGTGTTTTCAAAAACACGCAGATCTTCGATACGCCAAAGACCAGAAGATAAAGATATAGATGACAAAGAAGACGTAAAAGAGTATAGTGGAGTTGGTCTCCAACTTTTAAATAACTTTGGATATATTTATAAACGAAGGAATTCAGCTATTCTTCGATTTGCAAAATCAAATATGGATACATCCAGAGCAGACTATTTCAGACAAATGGTTATGTTATATTTTCCGTGGCGTAATGAAGTAACAGACATTTTAGAAAACGACAACGAACAAACATGTTCTTCACATAGAGACTTGATAATGACAAACCAACAACAATTCGAAAAATTTTCGGTAAACGAATTGGAAAACGCTTTAGAGGAAATTCAGAACGATAACGATGGCAATTTTGAAAATGGACCAACCCGACAAGACAACATTGCTGCATCGCAGTTATTAGATGAAGAATAGAGACATAAATATACTTAATATAGACGAAGAAGAAAATGATGATCAGAGTGAAGGTGTCCGTTTAATAAAACTCCCTCCATTAGTAAATGTAGAGGATTTGTTAATATCCGTAAGGTCTCTGAATAAAAAGCAACGGATATATTTCCAACATGTACTGTACAAGATAAATAGAAAAGAAGTGCTGTATGAATTTGTGGGAGGTGGCGCGGGTGTAGGTAAAAGTCGCTTGATACAAACAATATATCAGGCAATAACACAACGCTTTAATTCTCTTCCTGAATCCAATCCAGATCTCCCAAAGGTTTTGCTAAGTGTACCAACGGGTAAAGCAGCATTTGGAATTGGAGGATATACTCTTCACTCCCTTTTCTCTTTGCCTGTAAATCAGTCGTCCAGAGAAATGAAATTCGTCCCTTAAGTAACGATACAGTTACTGATAACTTATTGCTAAACTGATTGAAGTAAAACTTATTATTATAGATGAAGTTTCGATGGTTGGTTCTAAAATGTTAGTTTTCCTGGACTCAAGACTAAAACAAATATTTAAAAGGCTTTTCGTGGTATTCCAATTATTGTCTTCGGTGATTTAAAACAACTTCCACCTGTAGGTGACCGTTGGATTTTCAATCCAAATCCAAATAATCCCTATGGAGATATAATAGGACGTGGGCTTTGGGATATGTTCGACTTTTATGAATTAGACGAAATAATGCGGCAAAGAGACGACAGGACTTTTGCAATTGCATTAAATAACATGGCAGTTGGACAAATGAATCCTGAAGACATAGATTTAATTATATCAAGGACAGTGAATTTACATACAGAAGTCCCTTTGGATGCTATTCATTTATTTTGGTCTAAGAAGGAAGCTGACACATATAATATACAGCGTTTAGCACAGATATCGACAGAAGCGCATATTTCTAGAAGTTATGACATTATTAAGGCTGACTCTCTAAGTGAACAACAAAAACAAACAATTTTAAATACAATTAAGAATTTTAAAACGTCGGAGACTCAAGGACTTCCCATAGAACTTACGTTAAAGACATCGGCTAAATATATGCTGACAGTAAATATTGACACTGCCGATGGACTCGTTAACGGTGCAACAGGACTTTTAATGGCAGTAGACATAAGTCAGGAAGCCGTATCGACACTTTGGAATCTATTTTCTAATAGGGACGTTGGCTCTCAGGCAAGAAGAAAAAAGCCTCATAATTCTGAACCTCTATGGACTCCTATTGAAAAACATAACAGATTATTTCAATACAGACGTAACGTACAAATTAATATTGAGAGGAGACAATTTCCGGTAGTTCCAGCAGAGGGTATTACGATTCATAAGAGTCAGGGAGCTACTTACAACAAAGTTGTAGTCCATCTTGCAGATAGAATAAATAGAGCTGCAATGTATGTAGCTTGCATTCGAGCTACTAGTGCATCAGGATTGTTCATAATTGGACGTTTCACCCCTCCAAAACAATTTTCTGACACTGACGTTGTCAAAGTCGGGCTCCGAATGTATGCGCAAACACAAAAATATATTACTAAAATATACAAAGCCTTAACGCTCACCACCTAAGTCTTGGTGGTTCAGTGGTTCAGTGATAGATATATAAGAGATATAAACGCTTTATGTCTTGTAGAGACATGGACTTTTCTGTTGGACGACTGTTCTGTTGAAGGATTTTGTACTTTAGCAAGAATTAATGGATCCGATAGCCTTCCTTGACAAAAGCGTGGAATAATAGTTTACATAAAGTCCGACCTGAGTAGTCAAGCGAAAGTTTTGTTCAAGCGAGATTATAGTTCTGGGTCCGCTACTTTACAAATAATAGCTTTCCGTTTTAAAACAATGTGCGTTATCACTTTATATAGAAATTCCACATTTTCCGAAACAACATTTAGTAATTTACTCATGGAGGCAGTAGGTACTGTATATACTATGGGTGAAACATTCGAAAAACTTCTTGTTATTGGTGATTTTAATATATGTAGGGCGACAAATAGCAGTTTAATGGAAAGGAACTTAATTAATGAGGACTTTTGCTCTATGTTAGAAAAGACGGAAACGACTACAGTTATTTTATAGATTTACCCATTATTGTTCATATGTTGTATTGTATATATTTTAGTTTAGTAAAAAAGGATTCATATAAAATTAACTAATCAAAATTTTAAATAAAGTGCATATATAATTTTTTTCTAAACATAATAATTATATTTGTGTGTTTTTTTAAAACTGAAATAGATGAATATGGAAAATATGAAATTTCATTTGTGAAATTAATAGAAAGCCTTATTAGTTCTTGATTTCTTCGGTGCTTATAATAAGGTGGAGGGTATTTAAAATTCGGCCAAAGCCGAATTTAGTTTTTCTACTTGTTATTATTTTGATTTTATGTACGTTTGTTATGTCTGATTTGTTCAGTACCTACATTATTAAAGTCCATGGGTTCTGGATGATTTTAGGCGACTGTACTACGTGGAGCAAAAACGTCATTGTTCTGGAAAGGATCGGGTTCACGCTGGAGATTATTGAAGTTTCGGTTATAGTTATTATTGTAACAAGGATTTTTATTTCTGTTATTATTATTTCTATTATTATTGAAAGTGTTATAATTAAGCCTAATATAATTATTAGGTCTGTAGTTGTTATTGTAGCCAGGATTTCGACTTCTGTTAATATTATAAGTGTTATTATTAAAGTTCTTGCTATATGTATTATTGTTTCTATTGGGAAAAGTATTGTTTCGATTATTTGTTGGATATATATTACTGTTACTATATATGGGGTTATAATTTTGTTTATTATTATTATTGTAGCGTGTATTTTAATAAGAATATCTAGTCTTATTTAGCTTTAATACCCTCCACCTTTTATAACCCTCTAAAAAATAAGTTCCTTTTGCCGTATTAATGTATATGACTATTTCATGTACTTACGCAAATAGTATTTTTTTTTAATTATAGGCGTTTGCGTTATTCAATCACGCCCATTTTTAGCATAGTATTAAATAACTGTATAACTTATATATATACCAAATTTTAACTTGGTAGGCATAGTATTGTGCGATATATAATTTTTTTAAAATACAATTTTTTCGAGGTATGTTGAGCTTTTCGTTTATTGTGGGCGTGTCTCTTAACCGATTTTGCCCAATTTCAATAGGGAACAGTATAATTAAATCAAGAATAAGTGTGCCAAGTTTCTATTTGATATCTCAAAAATTACGACCGTGAGAGTACCACAACAGACGGACATACGGCCGGACATGTCTCAAACAATTGCTCTTTTCATGCTGATATATATGGTTTGTGGGGTCTCCGGGGCTTCCTTCAATGTGTTGTAAACGGATGATCAAAACGAATATACCCTCTTCCCTAAGCTGGAGGGTATAAAAACACTATTTGCTGTTTAAACATTCCCTGAATAATAATTAAGGTGGAAGGTATTTAAGCTTCGGTGTTAACCGAACTTTTCTAACGTGTTATAAATTACTTTAACATTACATAAAAATTTCTAGAATTCGATTTTCTTTCGAATATATTCCTTTTTTTGCTATCTTTTAAATATGATTATTAGCAGGTTATTGTTGCAATGTTGTTAATGTTCTTGATGTTCAAATGTTGTCGATGTTGTTGATGTTCTTGTTGTTTTTGTTGTTGCATTGTTCTTGATGTTGTTGATATTGTTGATATTGTTGAAGTTGTTCTTGATGTTCTTGATGTATGATTTTCTATTTTTTTTCACTATTTAGCTATTTTCATTCGCAGGTTATTATTTTTTCTTTAATCTCGATATTAATTTGTTTTTTTAAGGAAATCACAGCAGATCCTTCCCCGATTGCGTCAGATTTAATTCGCAGGTTGCCTGTTGTAATAAAAAAACAACAATAAGCGTTTCAAATAGTTTAGGAATGACATTAAGTTTGGAGATATAATTACTTATCGAATTTCTAGAACCGGTTTTGAAAAATGAAATAACTGAATAAATAAATGCTAACTTATAAGGAAAAGCGTCAGTAACAATAATGTTATCGCTTTAGCAATTTGCAAAAAAAAATTTGCAAAAAAATTACATATTTCTAAGGGGTTAGATGATTCAATGTTATTAAAATACATAGATGATGGAAATTATTTAACCTTTCTTTTGGAATTAACAAAATCATAAAACTTTCTCGGATCACCTAATATCCTGTTATTCATTTTCTTTACATAATCCTCATAACATTTCTTGTTAACAGTATTAAATTTGCCCATTTCTTTGGAATAAATAATATAATCCGCATAGAGACCAGATCTTTTATATCGCTTGAAAAACTTCTTCCTTCTATTTCTGAAAAATTTCAATTCATCAGAAAACCAGGCAGGTCCAGTTTTGAAAGACAGACCCGCATTTCCTCATCGATCATTTGAAGTCTTTCACGTTTCTTAGACTTCATTTCCGTAAGCGTTGACAAACCTTTCTCATAGAGGTAGGAGCTTCCAAATGGCAACAGTGATTCGACGGCCTTGTTACTAAGTTTAGGAAATTTGGTGTTTAAACATAACCAAAACTCGGATAGCTCCTTTTCAGCGAAGAGTCTTTTTAAAATTAAATCGTTTCTTAAATCAATTAAATTTTCTTGCATTTCTTCTTTCAGATGTTTAATTTCACAGTGCATGAATGGGTTCTATTTTCAAAACGTCCAAGTTAGGAAAATATTTCTCAAAAGATGTGGATAATAATATCAAAGTTTCGTAGATTTCTTCTTTGATAAGAGATTTTAAAGGATTCTCTTCAACTGTAGGAAAAGATGCAAAGTTTTCATTGGCAATATTTAATTCCCATAAATTAAGTTTTTCATTAAACGCTTTTAACTTGCTGGAGATAGTTATAATGTTCTCTTGAACACCTTGTAAATTTAAATTTAGGCTGTTTAACTTGTCAAAAATGCAACTCGTAACCACTAAGTATCATTCATCAGGAAGGGAAAATGAATCTCTTCGCTATCAATAAATGCGACAACTTCATTATACCCTCCACCTCAGTGATGAGGGTATACTAATTTTGTTCTTCCGTTTGCAACACCCAGAAGGAGGCGTCAGAGACCCTACAAAGTATATATATTCTTGATCAGCGTAAAAACTGAGTCGATTTAGACATGTATGTCCGTGTGTCCGTATGTCCGTCTGTTGTTGGCACTCTCACGAGCGTAAATTTTGAGATATTGAGCTGAAATTTTGTACAGTGACTTTTAGTTTATGCACGCAGATCGCTATTTAAAAAGGCCAAATTCGGTAAAGAACCACGCCTACAATCAACAAAAATCTATCTATCTGCCACAAAAATTAAGCTATAAACTTGAAATTTAGTATGTACATCTATAAATATTAGTTTCATCGATGTGCTGAAAATAGGCGTGGTCCGATAACATACACGCCCACAATCAATATAAATCTTTATATTTGCCACAAAAGTTAATCTACGAAGTTGAAATTTGGTGTGCCAATACATAGTTATGCCATCCATTGACGTGCCTAAAATGGGCGTGGTCGGTTAACATACGCGCCCACAATAAACATAAACCTTTATATCTACCACAAAAATTAACCTATGACCCTGAAATTTGGTACACCTATTTATAGAAATCCCATCCATCGATGTGCTGAAAATGGGCGTGGTCCGATAACATACACGCCCACAATCAATATAAATCTTTATATTTGCCACAAAAGTTGATCTACGAAGTTGAAATTTGGTGTGCAAATACATAGTTATGCATCCATTGATGTGCCTAAAATGGGCGTGGTCGTTTAACAGACGCGCCCACAATAAACATAAACCTTTATATCTACCACAAAAATTAACCTATGACCCTGAAATTTGGTACACCTATTTATAGAAATCCCATCCATCAATCTGCCGAAAATGGGCGTAGTCCGATAATATACACGCCCACAATCAATATAAATCTTTATATTTGCCACAAAAGTAGATCTACGAAGTTGAAATTTGGTATGCAAATACATAGTTATCCCATCCATTGATGTGCCTAAAATGGGCGTGGTCGTTTAACAGACGCGCCCTCAATAAACATAAACCTTTATATCTATCACAAAAATTAACCTATGACCCTGAAATTTGGTACACCTATTTATAGAAATCCCATCCATCAATGTGCTTAAAATGGGCGTGGTCGGTTACTAACTCCACCTACAATAAACAAAAATCTATTTATCTGCCACAAAAATTAAGCTATAAACTTGAAATTTAGTATGTACATCTATAAATATTAGCTTCATAGATGTGAAAAAATGAGCATGTTATAATTTTTAAAATTTATAAAACATCAATTTCATCATCATCAATTCAAAAAATTTAAAAAGATCCATAAATATTTAGGCGTTACATGTAAGAGCAATTGTACATAACCAAATAAAAATACATACATATGTATAAACAATAAAAATTTTATAGACAAGGTATCGTGTTTACCGCTTTATATATCTCAGTTTTAAAATTTAGAATATCAAATAAAATTTTTAATGAAAAATACTTAAAATAAAGTAACATGATGCACGATCAGGTACATATACTTATAGTTTGCAAGTACAGGCTACAGCCTTGTTAGAAATCAGGTACATAAATGACTATTAGGTAAAGTAGCCCATGCGAAAGCAGGTAAAATAGTACAATATATAAGTCTTCAACACGAAATATAGACCTCAGAAGTACAACAATAATTGAACTGTTGAGTTCACATTGAAGTGCAAAAAAATATTATATTTACAAACATTATTTCAATATGCCCTTATTACGTATTACATCATCTCGACAAAGACGTCTGAGAAATATACAATCTGTGAGGAGGTTTCGCGAGCAAAGTTTGGATAGAGACAGAATTGAAAATTCTCAGCGTATATTAGCAAGAAGAAGTGATCCTGAATATCGCGAAGAGGAAAGGCGAAGAGACCAAAGCGCACATATTGTTAGAAGAAGAAGTTCAAGGTATCGCATTATGGAACAACAAAGGAATACTGTACAACACATAGACCGTCGCGGCAATGAAACTTATCGAGTGCTTGAACGTCGGAGAAATGCCTTAACACAAAGAATTAGGAGGGAAGATAATGGAAGACGCAATAGAGAACAACAAGTTAATACTGCCCAGCATAGGCGCCACCGAGAAAACGAAGTCTTTAGAAGGAGTGAAAGGCTGAGAAATGCATTAACACAAAGAAATAGGAGGGAGGATGATGGAACCCGCGCTAGAGAACAACAAATTAATACTGCCCAGCATAGGCGCCACCGCGAAAACGAAGTCTTTAGAAGGAGTGAAAGGCTGAGAAATGCATTAACACAAAGAAATAGGAGGGAGGATGATGGAACCCGCGCTAGAGAACAACAAATTAATACTGCCCAGCATAGGCGCCATCGCGAACATGAAGTGTTTAGGACAATTGAAAGGCTGAGAAATGCCTTAACACAAAGGATACGGAGAGAAGATGAGAGTCGACGCGCTAGAGAACAACAAGTCAATACTGAACAGCATAGGCGCCATCGCGAAAACCAAGTTTATAGGAGAAGTGAAAGACTGAGAATCGCCTTAACACAAACAATACGGAGAAAAGATGAGGAAAGACGCGCTAGAGAACAACTAGTTAATACTGAACAGCATAGGCGCCATCGCGAAAATGAAGTTTATAGGAGAAGTGAAAGGGTGAGGAATGAATTAACACTAAGGATTAGGAGAGATGACGATAGAAGGCGTGCTTTAGAGCAACATATTAATACAGAACAGCACAGACAGAGGAAATGAAATATATAGAAGGAGTGAACGCCAGAGAAGATGGTGGAATGCATGCTAGAGAGGTTAGCTCTAATAGAACACTTCGGTCTAGAACACACCGTGCTAATGAGGTAAATAGGCTCAGAACTAACAATCGACAAAATTTGTTGAATAGACTAAGAATGCAGACCATGACACCTGACACTAGAATTGAATATTTATTAAGTGAAACCCAAAGACACACATCTCGACTATTGAGTGAATATGACAATAGTGTAAAGAATGGTCCGACTTGTGTTTGTGTTTGTTGTGGTGGACTGTGGTTTACGTCACAAGTAAAGTTTTTATCTAAAGAAATAGTTACAAGCCAACATGTCCATTTAAGTTGTGTATTCTTCCTGACTGTTATTTTTCCATCCGAAGATGACCGTTATACGTTTTGCAAAACATGTCACTCTGCAGTTCGATCTGGTAATATACCGACATTATATTCATCCAATGGTCTTCACTTTCCCACTATACCAAACGAACTAAAGGACTTGACAACTCTTGAAGAGAGATTCGTTGCTCCCAGAATACCGTTTATGAGAATAGTGTCCTTAGGTTATAACAGACAGTGAGCGATACGAGGTGCAGTCGTGAACGTACCGATTTCACTTGATAGAACAATAACCGTCCTTCCGAGATCTGAAGATCAGACAGAAGTAATACAAGTTTATTTGAAGCGTAGGTTGCAATATGACCGCAGTTTTATGACAGAGACTATACGACCGGCAAAGATTTTTAGAGCCGCAGAGTATTTAATTAACACAGAACATTTCTATTTCTAATGAATGGCTGAACAGAAGACAGTCGAATGAGATAATGCCATGTATTGCCAACGAAGAAGACAGAAATATAGTTCAAACTTGTTTAAACCATAACACAACCAATGATGACGTAGATGAATTAAATCCACAGGAGACCCTTTTAGACAATTTACAAATAGAAAATGTACCAGTAGGTAGGATTTCTATAGCGCCTGCAGAGGGCAACAGACCATTAGACTTACTTATGGATGAAGACGCCGAGGAGTTGTCCTTACCCACAATTTATTGTGGAATTAAACGAAGTTCAGTTACAACTTTAGGGAAAGTTATAAGATCAGAAGTTAGAAGATATGACAGACGATGCGCCAGAGTAGACAAAGTTTTATATTCGTACAAAAAATTAGAACTATCGCGCATAAAGGATAGTATATCGATCTACTTAAGGAAAAGAATACGTCAAAATTCTATTACTGCGCGAAATATGTTAGACGATCATTTTGTCCAAAACTTAGTGCAGCATGACGACGGGTATCATAATCTCAAAGGACTTAGGTCTTCACCCGCTCATTGGGAATCTGAAAAAAAGAAAGTTCTGGCAATGATTCGGCAATTTGGATTGCCAACTTTTTTTATCACATTGTCCGCAGCCGAATCACAGTGGTCTGAATTAATTGTTATTTTGGTGAAAGTTTTAGAAAAACGGGATATATCAGAAAACGATGTTCATAATTTAACAACGCAAGAAAAATATAATTTTATAAGGTCCGATACGATTACATGTTCACGCTACTTCGATCAACGTGTCCGTCATTTATACAAACTTTTTAAGTGTGATGGTGGTGTATTTGACTCTCATAAAGTTATAAAGTATTATTGGAGAATAGAATTTCAGCAAAGAGGCTCCCCTCATGTACATGGAGTATATTGGTTAAAAGACGCACCACATATAACATTGACAGATGAACGTACATTCCCTGCGGTAACAGAATTTATTGACAAATATATCAGTACAAACTCGTCTGAGTCCGGAATAGAAAATTTCATAAATTATCAAATGCATAGGCATAGTAATACATGCCAAAGAGAAATATCGGGACAAAGGATTTGTAGATTCAAAATGCCTCATCCGACAATGCCAAGAACAGAAATACTATTTCCGCTGTCCGAAGTATCCGAAAATATTCAAAGACATCGTATTAATTATGAAAAAGTATTTAATTTTTTAAATTCTAGGGAATCTGAGTCAGATATTTATAGCATTGACCAATTTGAACAATTTTTGTCTGACGAACGCATTAATATGAGCTACGAGGACTACATTTTTGCCCTAAGGTTTTCTATTAAAAAACCACAGATATTTTTAAAACGGCAACCGAAGGACATATTTATAAACGCCTTCAATCCAACTATTTTGAAGTTACATCGCGCTAACATGGACATACAGAACATTTTGGACGCTTGCGGTTGTGTATCATATATAATGAACTATATAAATAAGTCAAATAGGGAAGTTTCGCGACTATTGCAGGAGACAATGAGGGAAATTCGTATAGAGAATTATACTGTCCGTCAACGTTTACAGCACATTGGCAATAAATTTATAACGCGTCCGAAGTGTCCGCTCAAGAAGCATCCTACAATATTTTAGGTATGCATATGTCCGAATGTAGTAACACAGATGTTTTCATAAATACATTCCATCCAGATAGGAGAGTCCGAATGGTAAAATCTAGGCAAGAATTAGAAAGACTACCAACAGAATCGACTGATATTTTTAAAAGTAATTTATTAGACTATTACCAACATCGTCCTCACAGTCTTGAAGACATCTGTCTAGCCAATTTTGCTGCCAATTATGTGTTTTCAAAAACACGCAGATCTTCGATACGCCAAAGACCAGAAGATAAAGATATAGATGACAAAGAAGACGTAAAAGAGTATAGTGGAGTTGGTCTCCAACTTTTAAATAACTTTGGATATATTTATAAACGAAGGAATTCAGCTATTCTTCGATTTGCAAAATTAAATATGGATACATCCAGAGCAGACTATTTCAGACAAATGGTTATGTTATATTTTCCGTGGCGTAATGAAGTAACAGACATTTTAGAAAACGACAACGAACAAACATGTTCTTCACATAGAGACTTGATAATGACAAACCAACAACAATTCGAAAAATTTTCGGTAAACGAATTGGAAAACGCTTTAGAGGAAATTCAGAACGATAACGATGGCAATTTTGAAAATGGACCAACCCGACAAGACAACATTGCTGCATCGCAGTTATTAGATGAAGAATTCAGAGCTCTGGCTATGCCAGAGATTAATAGAGACATAAATATACTTAATATAGACGAAGAAGAAAATGACGATCAGAGTGAAGGTGTCCGTTTAATAAAACTCCCTCCATTAGTAAATGTAGAGGATTTGTTAATATCCGTAAGGTCTCTGAATAAAAAGCAACGAATATATTTCCAACATGTACTGTACAAGATAAATAGAAAAGAAGTGCTGTATGAATTTGTGGGAGGTGGCGCGGGTGTAGGTAAAAGTCGCTTGATACAAACAATATATCAGGCAATAACACAACGCTTTAATTCTCTTCCTGGATCCAATCCAGATCTCCCAAAGGTTTTGCTAAGTGTACCAACGGGTAAAGCAGCATTTGGAATTGGAGGATATACTCTTCACTCCCTTTTCTCTTTGCCTGTAAATCAGTCGTCCAGAGAAATGAAATTCGTCCCTTAAGTAACGATACAGTTACTGATAACTTATTGCTAAACTGATTGAAGTAAAACTTATTATTATAGATGAAGTTTCGATGGTTGGTTCTAAAATGTTAGTTTTCCTGGACTCAAGACTAAAACAAATATTTAAAAGGCTTTTCGTGGTATTCCAATTATTGTCTTCGGTGATTTAAAACAACTTCAACCTGTAGGTGACCGTTGGATTTTCAATCCAAATCCAAATAATCCCTATGGAGATATAATAGGACGTGGGCTTTGGGATATGTTCGACTTTTATGAATTAGACGAAATAATGCGGCAAAGAGACGACAGGACTTTTGCAATTGCATTAAATAACATGGCAGTTGGACAAATGAATCCTGAAGACATAGATTTAATTATATCAAGGACAGTGAATTTACATACAGAAGTCCCTTTGGATGCTATTCATTTATTTTGGTCTAAGAAGGAAGCTGACACATATAATATACAGCGTTTAGCACAGATATCGACGGAAGCGCATATTTCTAGAAGTTATGACATTATTAAGGCTGACTCTCTAAGTGAACAACAAAAACAAACAATTTTAAATACAATTAAGAATTTTAAAACGTCGGAGACTCAAGGACTTCCCATAGAACTTACGTTAAAGACATCGGCTAAATATATGCTGACAGTAAATATTGACACTGCCGATGGACTCGTTAACGGTGCAACAGGACTTTTAATGGCAGTAGACATAAGTCAGGAAGCCGTATCGACACTTTGGAATCTATTTTCTAATAGGGACGTTGGCTCTCAGGCAAGAAGAAAAAAGCCTCATAATTCTGAACCTCTATGGACTCCTATTGAAAAACATAACAGATTATTTCAATACAGACGTAACGTACAAATTAATATTGAGAGGAGACAATTTCCGGTAGTTCCAGCAGAGGGTATTACGATTCATAAGAGTCAGGGAGCTACTTACAACAAAGTTGTAGTCCATCTTGCAGATAGAATAAATAGAGCTGCAATGTATGTAGCTTGCATTCGAGCTACTAGTGCATCAGGATTGTTCATAATTGGACGTTTCACCCCTCCAAAACAATTTTCTGACACTGACGTTGTCAAAGTCGGGCTCCGAATGTATGCGCAAACACAAAAATATATTACTAAAATATACAAAGCCTTAACGCTCACCACCTAAGTCTTGGTGGTTCAGTGGTTCAGTGATAGATATATAAGAGATATAAACGCTTTATGTCTTGTAGAGACATGGACTTTTCTGTTGGACGACTGTTCTGTTGAAGGATTTTGTACTTTAGCAAGAATTAATGGATCCGATAGCCTTCCTTGACAAAAGCGTGGAATAATAGTTTACATAAAGTCCGACCTGAGTAGTCAAGCGAAAGTTTTGTTCAAGCGAGATTATAGTTCTGGGTCCGCTACTTTACAAATAATAGCTTTCCGTTTTAAAACAATGTGCGTTATCACTTTATATAGAAATTCCACATTTTCCGAAACAACATTTAGTAATTTACTCATGGAGGCAGTAGGTACTGTATATACTATGGGTGAAACATTCGAAAAACTTCTTGTTATTGGTGATTTTAATATATGTAGGGCGACAAATAGCAGTTTAATGGAAAGGAACTTAATTAATGAGGACTTTTGCTCTATGTTAGAAAAGACGGAAACGACTACAGTTATTTTATAGATTTACCCATTATTTTTCATATGTTGTATTGTATACATTTTAGTTTAGTAAAAAAGGATTCATATAAAATTAACTAATCAAAATTTTAAATAAAGTGCATATATAATTTTTTTCTAAACATAATAATTATATTTGTGTGTTTTTTTAAAACTGAAATAGATGAATATGGAAAATATGAAATTTCATTTGTGAAATTAATAGAAAGCCTTATTAGTTCTTGATTTCTTCGGTGCTTATAATAAGGTGGAGGGTATTTAAAATTCGGCCAAAGCCGAATTTAGTTTTTCTACTTGTTATTATTTTGATTTTATGTACGTTTGTTATGTCTGATTTGTTCAGTACCTACATTATTAAAGTCCATGGGTTCTGGATGATTTTAGGCGACTGTACTACGTGGAGCAAAAACGTCATTGTTCTGGAAAGGATTATTGAAGATTATTGAAGTTTCGGTTATAGTTATTATTGTAACAAGGATTTTTATTTCTGTTATTATTATTTCTATTATTATTGAAAGTGTTATAATTAAGCCTAATATAATTATTAGGTCTGTAGTTGTTATTGTAGCCAGGATTTCGACTTCTGTTAATATTATAAGTGTTATTATTAAAGTTCTTGCTATATGTATTATTGTTTCTATTGGGAAAAGTATTGTTTCGATTATTTGTTGGATATATATTACTGTTACTATATATGGGGTTATAATTTTGTTTATTATTATTATTGTAGCGTGTATTTTAATAAGAATATCTAGTCTTATTTAGCTTTAATACCCTCCACCTTTTATAACCCTCTAAAAAATAAGTTCCTTTTGCCGTATTAATGTATATGACTATTTCATGTACTTACGCAAATAGTATTTTTTTTTAATTATAGGCGTTTGCGTTATTCAATCACGCCCATTTTTAGCATAGTATTAAATAACTGTATAACTTATATATATACCAAATTTTAACTTGGTAGGCATAGTATTGTGCGATATATAATTTTTTTAAAATACAATTTTTTCGAGGTATGTTGAGCTTTTCGTTTATTGTGGGCGTGTCTCTTAACCGATTTTGCCCAATTTCAATAGGGAACAGTATAATTAAATCAAGAATAAGTGTGCCAAGTTTCTATTTGATATCTCAAAAATTACGACCGTGAGAGTACCACAACAGACGGACATACGACCGGACATGTCTCAAACAATTGCTCTTTTCATGCTGATATATATGGTTTGTGGGGTCTCCGAGGCTTCCTTCAATGTGTTGTAAACGGATGATCAAAACGAATATACCCTCTTCCCTAAGCTGGAGGGTATAAAAACACTATTTGCTGTTTAAACATTCCCTGAATAATAATTAAGGTGGAAGGTATTTAAGCTTCGGTGTTAACCGAACTTTTCTAACGTGTTATAAATTACTTTAACATTACATAAAAATTTCTAGAATTCGATTTTCTTTCGAATATATTCCTTTTTTTGCTATCTTTTAAATATGATTATTATTTCACGCAAGGATCATCTCTCAAAAATCGTTCAATTCTCACAAAAATTTAAAATCGTTCCCTTGTTTTTATTTTCTACAAATGATTTCTATAAAGATTTAAAGTTTAACTTTTTTCCATAAAATTCTTTTTTACAAATAATTACACTTCAATTTTCTTTCAACAACAAAAAAACAAATTTCTTAAAAACCTACTTCCAATTCTCATAGAAATTAAAAAAAAAATTTCAACTTTCTTCCTTTTATCCTTCCTTATATTTATATACGTAAATTTCACATATATAATGATACAACAAACACTCTACTCACTGATATATTTTTTTCCTGATGATTCACAATAAGTAGCAGGTTATTGTTGCAATGTTGTTAATGTTCTTGATGTTCAAATGTTGTCGATGTTGTTGATGTTCTTGTTGTTTTTGTTGTTGCATTGTTCTTGATGTTGTTGATATTGTTGATATTGTTGAAGTTGTTCTTGATGTTCTTGATGTTCTTGATGTATGATTTTCTATTTTTTTTCACTATTTAGCTATTTTCATTCGCAGGTTATTATTTTTTCTTTAATCTCGATATTAATTTGTTTTTTTAAGGAAATCACAGCAGATCCTTCCCCGATTGCGTCAGATTTAATTCGCAGGTTGCCTGTTGTAATAAAAAAACAACAATAAGCGTTTCAAATAGTTTAGGAATGACATTAAGTTTGGAGATATAATTACTTATCGAATTTCTAGAACCGGTTTTGAAAAATGAAATAACTGAATAAATAAATGCTAACTTATAAGGAAAAGCGTCAGTAACAATAATGTTATCGCTTTAGCAATTTGCAAAAAAAAATTTGCAAAAAAATTACATATTTCTAAGGGGTTAGATGATTCAATGTTATTAAAATACATAGATGATGGAAATTATTTAACCTTTCTTTTGGAATTAACAAAATCATAAAACTTTCTCGGATCACCTAATATCCTGTTATTCATTTTCTTTACATAATCCTCATAACATTTCTTGTTAACAGTATTAAATTTGCCCATTTCTTTGGAATAAATAATATAATCCGCATAGAGACCAGATCTTTTATATCGCTTGAAAAACTTCTTCCTTCTATTTCTGAAAAATTTCAATTCATCAGAAAACCAGGCAGGTCCAGTTTTGAAAGACAGACCCGCATTTCCTCATCGATCATTTGAAGTCTTTCACGTTTCTTAGACTTCATTTCCGTAAGCGTTGACAAACCTTTCTCATAGAGGTAGGAGCTTCCAAATGGCAACAGTGATTCGACGGCCTTGTTACTAAGTTTAGGAAATTTGGTGTTTAAACATAACCAAAACTCGGATAGCTCCTTTTCAGCGAAGAGTCTTTTTAAAATTAAATCGTTTCTTAAATCAATTAAATTTTCTTGCATTTCTTCTTTCAGATGTTTAATTTCACAGTGCATGAATGGGTTCTATTTTCAAAACGTCCAAGTTAGGAAAATATTTCTCAAAAGATGTGGATAATAATATCAAAGTTTCGTAGATTTCTTCTTTGATAAGAGATTTTAAAGGATTCTCTTCAACTGTAGGAAAAGATGCAAAGTTTTCATTGGCAATATTTAATTCCCATAAATTAAGTTTTTCATTAAACGCTTTTAACTTGCTGGAGATAGTTATAATGTTCTCTTGAACACCTTGTAAATTTAAATTTAGGCTGTTTAACTTGTCAAAAATGCAACTCGTAACCACTAAGTATCATTCATCAGGAAGGGAAAATGAATCTCTTCGCTATCAATAAATGCGACAACTTCATTATACCCTCCACCTCAGTGATGAGGGTATACTAATTTTGTTCTTCCGTTTGCAACACCCAGAAGGAGGCGTCAGAGACCCTACAAAGTATATATATTCTTGATCAGCGTAAAAACTGAGTCGATTTAGACATGTATGTCCGTGTGTCCGTATGTCCGTCTGTTGTTGGCACTCTCACGAGCGTAAATTTTGAGATATTGAGCTGAAATTTTGTACAGTGACTTTTAGTTTATGCACGCAGATCGCTATTTAAAAAGGCCAAATTCGGTAAAGAACCACGCCTACAATCAACAAAAATCTATCTATCTGCCACAAAAATTAAGCTATAAACTTGAAATTTAGTATGTACATCTATAAATATTAGTTTCATCGATGTGCTGAAAATAGGCGTGGTCCGATAACATACACGCCCACAATCAATATAAATCTTTATATTTGCCACAAAAGTTAATCTACGAAGTTGAAATTTGGTGTGCCAATACATAGTTATGCCATCCATTGACGTGCCTAAAATGGGCGTGGTCGGTTAACATACGCGCCCACAATAAACATAAACCTTTATATCTACCACAAAAATTAACCTATGACCCTGAAATTTGGTACACCTATTTATAGAAATCCCATCCATCAATGTGCCGAAAATGGGCGTAGTCCGATAATATACACGCCCACAATCAATATAAATCTTTATATTTGCCACAAAAGTTGACCTACGAAGTTGAAATTTGGTATGCAAATACATAGTTATCCCATCCATTGATGTGCCTAAAATGGGCGTGGTTGTTTAACAGACGCGCCCACAATAAACATAAACCTTTATATCTACCACAAAAATTAACCTATGACCCTGAAATTCGGTACACCTATTTATAGAAATCCCATCCATCGATGTGCTGAAAATGGGCGTGGTCCGATAACATACACGCCCACAATCAATATAAATCTTTATATTTGCCACAAAAGTTGATCTACGAAGTTGAAATTTGGTGTGCAAATATATAGTTGTGCATCCATTGATGTGCCTAAAATGGGCGTGGTCGTTTAACAGACGCGCCCACAATAAACATAAACCTTTATATCTACCACAAAAATTAACCTATGACCCTGAAATTTGGTACACCTATTTATAGAAATCCCATCCATCAATCTGCCGAAAATGGGCGTAGTCCGATAATATACACGCCCACAATCAATATAAATCTTTATATTTGCCACAAAAGTTGATCTACGAAGTTGAAATTTGGTATGCAAATACATAGTTATCCCATCCATTGATGTGCCTAAAATGGGCGTGGTCGTTTAACAGACGCGCCCACAATAAACATAAACCTTTATATCTACCACAAAAATTAACCTATGACCCTGAAATTTGGTACACCTATTTATAGAAATCCCATCCATCAATGTGCTTAAAATGGGCGTGGTCGGTTACTAACTCCACCCACAATAAACAAAAATCTATTTATCTGCCACAAAAATTAAGCTATAAACTTGAAATTTAGTATGTACATCTATAAATATTAGCTTCATAGATGTGAAAAAATGAGCGTGTTATAATTTTTAAAATTTATAAAACATCAATTTCATCATCATCAATTCAAAAAATTTAAAAAGATCCATAAATATTTAGGCGTTACATGTAAGAGCAATTGTACATAACCAAATAAAAATACATACATATGTATAAACAATAAAAATTTTATAGACAAGGTATCGTGTTTACCGCTTTATATATCTCAGTTTTAAAATTTAGAATATCAAATAAAATTTTTAATGAAAAATACTTAAAATAAAGTAACATGATGCACGATCAGGTACATATACTTATAGTTTGCAAGTACAGGCTACAGCCTTGTTAGAAATCAGGTACATAAATGACTATTAGTCATTTATGGGTTCTGGATGATTTTAGGCGACTGTACTACGTGGAGCAAAAACGTCATTGTTCTGGAAAGGATCGGGTTCACGCTGGAGATTATTGAAGTTTCGGTTATAGTTATTATTGTAACAAGGATTTTTATTTCTGTTATTATTATTTCTATTATTATTGAAAGTGTTATAATTAAGCCTAATATAATTATTAGGTCTGTAGTTGTTATTGTAGCCAGGATTTCGACTTCTGTTAATATTATAAGTGTTATTATTAAAGTTGTTGCTATATGTATTATTGTTTCTATTGGGAAAAGTATTGTTTCGATTATTTGTTGGATATATATTACTGTTACTATATATGGGGTTATAATTTTGTTTATTATTATTATTGTAGCGTGTATTTTAATAAGAATATCTAGTCTTATTTAGCTTTAATACCCTCCACCTTTTATAACCCTCTAAAAAATAAGTTCCTTTTGCCGTATTAATGTATATGACTATTTCATGTACTTACGCAAATAGTGTTTTTTTTTTTTAATTATAGGCGTTTGCGTTATTCAATCACGCCCATTTTTAGCATAGTATTAAATAACTGTATAACTTATATATATACCAAATTTTAACTTGGTAGGCATAGTATTGTGCGATATATAATTTTTTTAAAATACAATTTTTTCGAGGTATGTTGAGCTTTTCGTTTATTGTGGGCGTGTCTCTTAACCGATTTTGCCCAATTTCAATAGGGAACAGTATAATTAAATCAAGAATAAGTGTGCCAAGTTTCTATTTGATATCTCAAAAATTACGACCGTGAGAGTACCACAACAGACGGACATACGGCCGGACATGTCTCAAACAATTGCTCTTTTCATGCTGATATATATGGTTTGTGGGGTCTCCGAGGCTTCCTTCAATGTGTTGTAAACGGATGATCAAAACGAATATACCCTCTTCCCTAAGCTGGAGGGTATAAAAACACTATTTGCTGTTTAAACATTCCCTGAATAATAATTAAGGTGGAAGGTATTTAAGCTTCGGTGTTAACCGAACTTTTCTAACGTGTTATAAATTACTTTAACATTACATAAAAATTTCTAGAATTCGATTTTCTTTCGAATATATTCCTTTTTTTGCTATCTTTTAAATATGATTATTATTTCACGCAAGGATCATCTCTCAAAAATCGTTCAATTCTCACAAAAATTTAAAATCGTTCCCTTGTTTTTATTTTCTACAAATGATTTCTATAAAGATTTAAAGTTTAACTTTTTTCCATAAAATTCTTTTTTACAAATAATTACACTTCAATTTTCTTTCAACAACAAAAAAACAAATTTCTTAAAAACCTACTTCCAATTCTCATAGAAATTAAAAAAAAAATTTCAACTTTCTTCCTTTTATCCTTCCTTATATTTATATACGTAAATTTCACATATATAATGATACAACAAACACTCTACTCACTGATATATTTTTTTCCTGATGATTCACAATAAGTAGCAGGTTATTGTTGCAATGTTGTTAATGTTCTTGATGTTCAAATGTTGTCGATGTTGTTGATGTTCTTGTTGTTTTTGTTGTTGCATTGTTCTTGATGTTGTTGATATTGTTGATATTGTTGAAGTTGTTCTTGATGTTCTTGATGTTCTTGATGTATGATTTTCTATTTTTTTTCACTATTTAGCTATTTTCATTCGCAGGTTATTATTTTTTCTTTAATCTCGATATTAATTTGTTTTTTTAAGGAAATCACAGCAGATCCTTCCCCGATTGCGTCAGATTTAATTCGCAGGTTGCCTGTTGTAATAAAAAAACAACAATAAGCGTTTCAAATAGTTTAGGAATGACATTAAGTTTGGAGATATAATTACTTATCAAATTTCTAGAACCGGTTTTGAAAAATGAAATAACTGAATAAATAAATGCTAACTTATAAAGAAAAGCATCAGTAACAATAATGTTATCGCTTTAGCAATTTGCAAAAAAAAATTTGCAAAAAAATTACATATTTCTAAGGGGTTAGATGATTCAATGTTATTAAAATACATAGATGATGGAAATTATTTAACCTTTCTTTTGGAATTAACAAAATCATAAAACTTTCTCGGATCACCTAATATCCTGTTATTCATTTTCTTTACATAATCCTCATAACATTTCTTGTTAACAGTATTAAATTTGCCCATTTCTTTGGAATAAATAATATAATCCGCATAGAGACCAGATCTTTTATATCGCTTGAAAAACTTCTTCCTTCTATTTCTGAAAAATTTCAATTCATCAGAAAACCAGGCAGGTCCAGTTTTGAAAGGCAGACCCGCATTTCCTCATCGATCATTTGAAGTCTTTCACGTTTCTTAGACTTCATTTCCGTAAGCGTTGACAAACCTTTCTCATAGAGGTAGGAGCTTCCAAATGGCAACAGTGATTCGACGGCCTTGTTACTAAGTTTGGTGTTTAAACATAACAAAAACTCGGATAGCTCCTTTTCAGCGAAGAGTCTTTTTAAAATTAAATCGTTTCTTAAATCAATTAAATTTTCTTGCATTTCTTCTTTCAGATGTTTAATTTCACAGTGCATGAATGGGTTCTATTTTCAAAACGTCCAAGTTAGGAAAATATTTCTCAAAAGATGTGGATAATAATATCAAAGTTTCGTAGATTTCTTCTTTGATAAGAGATTTTAAAGGATTCTCTTCAACTGTAGGAAAAGATGCAAAGTTTTCATTGGCAATATTTAATTCCCATAAATTAAGTTTTTCATTAAACGCTTTTAACTTGCTGGAGATAGTTATAATGTTCTCTTGAACACCTTGTAAATTTAAATTTAGGCTGTTTAACTTGTCAAAAATGCAACTCGTAACCACTAAATATCATTCATCAGGAAGGGAAAATGAATCTCTTCGCTATCAATAAATGCGACAACTTCATTATACCCCCCACCTCAGTGATGAGGGTATACTAATTTTGTTCTTCCGTTTGCAACACCCAGAAGGAGGCGTCAGAGACCCTACAAAGTATATATATTCTTGATCAGCGTAAAAACTGAGTCGATTTAGACATGTATGTCCGTCTGTTGTTGGCACTCTCACGAGCGTAAATTTTGAGATATTGAGCTGAAATTTTGTACAGTGACTTTTAGTTTATGCACGCAGATCGCTATTTAAAAAGGCCAAATTCGGTAAAGAACCACGCCTACAATCAACAAAAATCTATCTATCTGCCACAAAAATTAAGCTATAAACTTGAAATTTAGTATGTACATCTATAAATATTAGTTTCATCGATGTGCTGAAAATGGGCGTGGTCCGATAACATACACGCCCACAATCAATATAAATCTTTATATTTGCCACAAAAGTTAATCTACGAAGTTGAAATTTGGTGTGCCAATACATAGTTATGCCATCCATTGACGTGCCTAAAATGGGCGTGGTCGGTTAACATACGCGCCCACAATAAACATAAACCTTTATATCTACCACAAAAATTAACCTATGACCCTGAAATTTGGTACACCTATTTATAGAAATCCCATCCATCAATGTGCTTAAAATGGGCGTGGTCGGTTACTAACTCCACCCACAATAAACAAAAATCTATTTATCTGCCACAAAAATTAAGCTATAAACTTGAAATTTAGTATGTACATCTATAAATATTAGCTTCATAGATGTGAAAAAATGAGCGTGTTATAATTTTTAAAATTTATAAAACATCAATTTCATCATCATCAATTCAAAAAATTTAAAAAGATCCATAAATATTTAGGCGTTACATGTAAGAGCAATTGTACATAACCAAATAAAAATACATACATATGTATAAACAATAAAAATTTTATAGACAAGGTATCGTGTTTACCGCTTTATATATCTCAGTTTTAAAATTTAGAATATCAAATAAAATTTTTAATGAAAAATACTTAAAATAAAGTAACATGATGCACGATCAGGTACATATACTTATAGTTTGCAAGTACAGGCTACAGCCTTGTTAGAAATCAGGTACATAAATGACTATTAGGTAAAGTAGCCCATGCGAAAGCAGGTAAAATAGTACAATATATAAGTCTTCAACACGAAATATAGACCTCAGAAGTACAACAATAATTGAACTGTTGAGTTCACATTGAAGTGCAAAAAAATATTATATTTACAAACATTATTTCAATATGCCCTTATTACGTATTACATCATCTCGACAAAGACGTCTGAGAAATATACAATCTGTGAGGAGGTTTCGCGAGCAAAGTTTGGATAGAGACAGAATTGAAAATTCTCAGCGTATATTAGCAAGAAGAAGTGATCCTGAATATCGCGAAGAGGAAAGGCGAAGAGACCAAAGCGCACATATTGTTAGAAGAAGAAGTTCAAGGTATCGCATTATGGAACAACAAAGGAATACTGTACAACACATAGACCGTCGCGGCAATGAAACTTATCGAGTGCTTGAACGTCGGAGAAATGCCTTAACACAAAGAATTAGGAGGGAAGATAATGGAAGACGCAATAGAGAACAACAAGTTAATACTGCCCAGCATAGGCGCCACCGAGAAAACGAAGTCTTTAGAAGGAGTGAAAGGCTGAGAAATGCATTAACACAAAGAAATAGGAGGGAGGATGATGGAACCCGCGCTAGAGAACAACAAATTAATACTGCCCAGCATAGGCGCCACCGCGAAAACGAAGTCTTTAGAAGGAGTGAAAGGCTGAGAAATGCATTAACACAAAGAAATAGGAGGGAGGATGATGGAACCCGCGCTAGAGAACAACAAATTAATACTGCCCAGCATAGGCGCCATCGCGAACATGAAGTGTTTAGGACAATTGAAAGGCTGAGAAATGCCTTAACACAAAGGATACGGAGAGAAGATGAGAGTCGACGCGCTAGAGAACAACAAGTCAATACTGAACAGCATAGGCGCCATCGCGAAAACCAAGTTTATAGGAGAAGTGAAAGACTGAGAATCGCCTTAACACAAACAATACGGAGAAAAGATGAGGAAAGACGCGCTAGAGAACAACTAGTTAATACTGAACAGCATAGGCGCCATCGCGAAAATGAAGTTTATAGGAGAAGTGAAAGGGTGAGGAATGAATTAACACTAAGGATTAGGAGAGATGACGATAGAAGGCGTGCTTTAGAGCAACATATTAATACAGAACAGCACAGACAGAGGAAATGAAATATATAGAAGGAGTGAACGCCAGAGAAGATGGTGGAATGCATGCTAGAGAGGTTAGCTCTAATAGAACACTTCGGTCTAGAACACACCGTGCTAATGAGGTAAATAGGCTCAGAACTAACAATCGACAAAATTTGTTGAATAGACTAAGAATGCAGACCATGACACCTGACACTAGAATTGAATATTTATTAAGTGAAACCCAAAGACACACATCTCGACTATTGAGTGAATATGACAATAGTGTAAAGAATGGTCCGACTTGTGTTTGTGTTTGTTGTGGTGGACTGTGGTTTACGTCACAAGTAAAGTTTTTATCTAAAGAAATAGTTACAAGCCAACATGTCCATTTAAGTTGTGTATTCTTCCTGACTGTTATTTTTCCATCCGAAGATGACCGTTATACGTTTTGCAAAACATGTCATTCTGCAGTTCGATCTGGTAATATACCGACATTATGTTCATCCAATGGTCTTCACTTTCCCACTATACCAAACGAACTAAAGGACTTGACAACTCTTGAAGAGAGATTCGTTGCTCCCAGAATACCGTTTATGAGAATAGTGTCCTTAGGTTATAACAGACAGTGAGCGATACGAGGTGCAGTCGTGAACGTACCGATTTCACTTGATAGAACAATAACCGTCCTTCCGAGATCTGAAGATCAGACAGAAGTAATACAAGTTTATTTGAAGCGTAGGTTGCAATATGACCGCAGTTTTATGACAGAGACTATACGACCGGCAAAGATTTTTAGAGCCGCAGAGTATTTAATTAACACAGAACATTTCTATTTCTAATGAATGGCTGAACAGAAGACAGTCGAATGAGATAATGCCGTGTATTGCCAACGAAGAAGACAGAAATATAGTTCAAACTTGTTTAAACCATAACACAACCAATGATGACGTAGATGAATTAAATCCACAGGAGACCCTTTTAGACAATTTACAAATAGAAAATGTACCATTAGGTAGGATTTCTATAGCGCCTGCAGAGGGCAACAGACCATTAGACTTACTTATGGATGAAGACGCCGAGGAGTTGTCCTTACCCACAATTTATTGTGGAATTAAACGAAGTTCAGTTACAACTTTAGGGAAAGTTATAAGATCAGAAGTTAGAAGATATGACAGACGATGCGCCAGAGTAGACAAAGTTTTATATTCGTACAAAAAATTAGAACTATCGCGCATAAAGGATAGTATATCGATCTGCTTAAGGAAAAGAATACGTCAAAATTCTATTACTGCGCGAAATATGTTAGACGATCATTTTGTCCAAAACTTAGTGCAGCATGACGACGGGTATCATAATCTCAAAGGACTTAGGTCTTCACCCGCTCATTGGGAATCTGAAAAAAAGAAAGTTCTGGCAATGATTCGGCAATTTGGATTGCCAACTTTTTTTATCACATTGTCCGCAGCAGAATCACAGTGGTCTGAATTAATTGTTATTTTGGTGAAAGTTTTAGAAAAACGGGATATATCAGAAAACGATGTTCATAATTTAACAACGCAAGAAAAATATAATTTTATAAGGTCCGATACGATTACATGTTCACGCTACTTCGATCAACGTGTCCGTCATTTATACAAACTTTTTAAGTGTGATGGTGGTGTATTTGACTCTCATAAAGTTATAAAGTATTATTGGAGAATAGAATTTCAGCAAAGAGGCTCCCCTCATGTACATGGAGTATATTGGTTAAAAGACGCACCACATATAACATTGACAGATGAACGTACATTCCCTGCGGTAACAGAATTTATTGACAAATATATCAGTACAAACTCGTCTGAGTCCGGAATAGAAAATTTCATAAATTATCAAATGCATAGGCATAGTAATACATGCCAAAGAGAAATATCGGGACAAAGGATTTGTAGATTCAAAATGCCTCATCCGACAATGCCAAGAACAGAAATACTATTTCCGCTGTCCGAAGTATCCGAAAATATTCAAAGACATCGTATTAATTATGAAAAAGTATTTAATTTTTTAAATTCTAGGGAATCTGAGTCAGATATTTATAGCATTGAACAATTTGAACAATTTTTGTCTGACGAACGCATTAATATGAGCTACGAGGACTACATTTTTGCCCTAAGGTTTTCTATTAAAAAACCACAGATATTTTTAAAACGGCAACCGAAGGACATATTTATAAACGCCTTCAATCCAACTATTTTGAAGTTACATCGCGCTAACATGGACATACAGAACATTTTGGACGCTTGCGGTTGTGTATCATATATAATGAACTATATAAATAAGTCAAATAGGGAAGTTTCGCGACTATTGCAGGAGACAATGAGGGAAATTCGTATAGAGAATTATACTGTCCGTCAACGTTTACAGCACATTGGCAATAAATTTATAACGCGTCCGAAGTGTCCGCTCAAGAAGCATCCTACAATATTTTAGGTATGCATATGTCCGAATGTAGTAACACAGATGTTTTCATAAATACATTCCATCCAGATAGGAGAGTCCGAATGGTAAAATCTAGGCAAGAATTAGAAAGACTACCAACAGAATCGACTGATATTTTTAAAAGTAATTTATTAGACTATTACCAACATCGTCCTCACAGTCTTGAAGACATCTGTCTAGCCAATTTTGCTGCCAATTATGTGTTTTCAAAAACACGCAGATCTTCGATACGCCAAAGACCAGAAGATAAAGATATAGATGACAAAGAAGACGTAAAAGAGTATAGTGGAGTTGGTCTCCAACTTTTAAATAACTTTGGATATATTTATAAACGAAGGAATTCAGCTATTCTTCGATTTGCAAAATTAAATATGGATACATCCAGAGCAGACTATTTCAGACAAATGGTTATGTTATATTTTCCGTGGCGTAATGAAGTAACAGACATTTTAGAAAACGACAACGAACAAACATGTTCTTCACATAGAGACTTGATAATGACAAACCAACAACAATTCGAAAAATTTTCGGTAAACGAATTGGAAAACGCTTTAGAGGAAATTCAGAACGATAACGATGGCAATTTTGAAAATGGACCAACCCGACAAGACAACATTGCTGCATCGCAGTTATTAGATGAAGAATTCAGAGCTCTGGCTATGCCAGAGATTAATAGAGACATAAATATACTTAATATAGACGAAGAAGAAAATGACGATCAGAGTGAAGGTGTCCGTTTAATAAAACTCCCTCCATTAGTAAATGTAGAGGATTTGTTAATATCCGTAAGGTCTCTGAATAAAAAGCAACGGATATATTTCCAACATGTACTGTACAAGATAAATAGAAAAGAAGTGCTGTATGAATTTGTGGGAGGTGGCGCGGGTGTAGGTAAAAGTCGCTTGATACAAACAATATATCAGGCAATAACACAACGCTTTAATTCTCTTCCTGGATCCAATCCATCTCCCAAAGGTTTT
This sequence comes from Crataerina pallida, assembly GCA_949710015.1. Taxonomy (NCBI): domain Eukaryota; kingdom Metazoa; phylum Arthropoda; class Insecta; order Diptera; family Hippoboscidae; genus Crataerina; species Crataerina pallida. The sequence goes on from OX453290.1 coordinate 15,357,400, forward strand.
GCTAAGTGTACCAACGGGTAAAGCAGCATTTGGAATTGGAGGATATACTCTTCACTCCCTTTTCTCTTTGCCTGTAAATCAGTCGTCCAGAGAAATGAAATTCGTCCCTTAAGTAACGATACAGTTACTGATAACTTATTGCTAAACTGATTGAAGTTGGTTGGTTCTAAAATGTTAGTTTTCCTGGACTCAAGACTAAAACAAATATTTAAAAGGCTTTTGGTGGTATTCCAATTATTGTCTTCGGTGATTTAAAACAAATTCCACCTGTAGGTGACCGTTGGATTTTCAATCCAAATCCAAATAATCCCTATGGAGATATAATAGGACGTGGGCTTTGGGATATGTTCGACTTTTATGAATTAGACGAAGTAATGCGGCAAAGAGACGACAGGACTTTTGCAATTGCATTAAATAACATGGCAGTTGGACAAATGAATCCTGAAGACATAGATTTAATTATATCAAGGACAGTGAATTTACATACAGAAGTCCCTTTGGATGCTATTCATTTATTTTGGTCTAAGAAGGAAGCTGACACATATAATATACAGCGTTTAGCACAGATATCGACGGAAGCGCATATTTCTAGAAGTTATGACATTATTAAGGCTGGCTCTCTAAGTGAACAACAAAAACAAACAATTTTAAATACAATTAAGAATTTTAAAACGTCGGAGACTCAAGGACTTCCCATAGAACTTACGTTAAAGACATCGGCTAAATATATGCTGACAGTAAATATTGACACTGCCGATGGACTCGTTAACGGTGCAACAGGACTTTTAATGGCAGTAGACATAAGTCATGAAGCCGTATCGACACTTTGGATTCTATTTTCTAATAGGGACGTTGGCTCTCAGGCAAGAAGAAAAAAGCCTCATAATTCTGAACCTCTATGGACTCCTATTGAAAAACATAACAGATTATTTAAATACAGACGTAACGTACAAATTAATATTGAGAGGAGACAATTTCCGGTAGTTCCAGCAGAGGGTATTACGATTCATAAGAGTCAGGGAGCTACTTACAACAAAGTTGTAGTCCATCTTGCAGATAGAATAAATAGAGCTGCAATGTATGTAGCTTGCAGTGGAGCTACTAGTGCATCAGGATTGTTCATAATTGGACGTTTCACCCCTCCAAAACAATTTTCTGACACTGACGTTGTCAAAGTCGAACTTGACTGGCTCCGAATGTATGCGCAAACACAAAAATATATTACCAAAATATACAAAGCCTTAACGCTTACCACCTAAGTCTTGGTGGTTCAGTGGTTCAGTGATAGAAATATAAGAGATATAGACGCTTTATGTCTTGTAGAGACATGGACTTTTCTGTTGGACGACTGTTCTGTTGAAGGATTTTGTACTTTAGCAAGAATTAATGGATCCGATAGCCTTCCTTGACAAAAGCGTGGAATAATAGTTTACATAAAGTCCGACCTGAGTAGTCAAGCGAAAGTTTTGTTCAAGCGAGATTATAGTTCTGGGTCCGCTACTTTACAAATAATAGCTTTCCGTTTTAAAACAATGTGCGTTATCACTTTATATAGAAATTCCACATTTTCCGAAACAACATTTACATGTAACATGGAGGCAGTAGGTACTGTATATACTATGGGTGAAACATTCGAAAAACTTCTTGTTATTGGTGATTTTAATATATGTAGGGCGACAAATAGCAGTTTAATGGAAAGGAACTTAATTAATGAGGGCTTTTGCTCTATGTTAGAAAAGACGGAAACGACTACAGTTGGATGTACGCAAATAGACTGGGCATTTGGCAAAGTTTTAAGTGGGGCGGTGGAAGCAAAAACGTACAATACGGTGCACAGTTACCACGACGGCATTATTTTAGGAATAATTTAATTTATATTAGGATAAGAATTTTATAGATTTACCCATTATTGTTCATATGTTGTATTGTATATTTTTTAGTTTAGTAAAAAAGGATTCATAAAAAATTAACTAATCAAAATTTTAAATAAAGTGCATATATAATTTTTTTCTAAACATAATAATTATATTTGTGTGTTTTTTTTAAAACTGAAATAGATGAATATGGAAAATATGAAATTTCATTTGTGAAATTAATAGAAAGCCTTATTAGTTCTTGACTTCTTCGGTGCTTATAATAAGGTGGAGGGTATTTAAAATTCGGCCAAAGCCGAATTTAGTTTTTCTACTTGTTATCATTATTATTATTATCATTATTATTATTATTATTATTATTATTATTATTATTATTATCATTATTATTATTATTATTATTATTATTATTATTATTATTATTCGTTTTAAAGAGAACGCGAAAAACAGAGAACACAGAACACAACAGGAGTTATTTGTTTTCTTCTTCATATGTATATATACACATTCATATACAAATATGTGCACATAAATTGTCATTATTAAGTGAAAGAGATTGAGTAAAGGAAAACTCTTATATTCTGCGTTCAACACTATAAAGTCAAGAATTGCCCTCTCCATTTTTCTTGCACTGTCAATATTTCTCTGAGCAAAAGCGATAAATATAGAAAATGTTATAATGTATTTAAATAAATATGAAAAGTTTGTGCTTTTGTGTATTTATTCATGCATAAATAAATATGTACCGCGTATACCTAGGTGAATAAGTCCGTTTATTTGTACATTGTATTTAAAAATATATATTGTTTTTATATGGGACCAATATGAGGCCCCCTTCAACGTTATCGAATATGTTTGTGTATCGTAAATAATGAAATTTTCAATTTAATTGCTCTCATATAAGGAACCTTCCATAACGTTTTTATAAACTTGACTAGGAGACAATTTTTACATGGGTGCTTTACATAATGAATACGCCGTTTAATTTTTAAAATATTACGCATTTATGTTACTTTATTTTACATATATAATATGTACTGCTTGTACTTAATTTTATCAACACAAAAAAACAACGACATGTAAAATGCGTGTATGTGTGTGTGTGTGTGTGTGCTTAATAAAATAATTAATTTTAAACCTTCTCTTTTTTGTACCCACACCCGCACCCTTCTGTGTCTTCATGTATATACCCTTGAAATCTAAATTCTATGTTGAAAATTATTCATCTTCTTCTTTCCATTCTATGAAAACTTCAACTCGTTGTGTTTGCTTTATTACAATACTTCAATTCTGGCAATAAATTTTTAGGTTTAGCAACATTTCATTGTGGGGCCAGCAACATAAACAGTGTGTGCTTGTATGAGCACCGTAATAAGTGTGGCAATTAACTTCATGATTACAACAATAATTATGTAGCCCACAATTCGTGGATATTCCTGTATATGAAGTTCAGTCAGTCATTTACAGTGTCACTTAATAAAAGCATCGTCAATGTGTGCGCAAATTATAATATATATAGTATTCTTATCGCGAATTAAATTGTCAAAGCGACTTATTTGAGGAATTTGTAAATTTGTTAATCAGGAGCAAACTATACATTACCTTCATCGGGTTTGGAACATGTTAAATAATTTATGTATATGTAGCGCAAAAAATGTTAATAAAATCATAATATTTTCCTTTCTGAAAATCTATGTAAATGTAATTTTATACGTATGTAAAATACATATACTTATATATTCGTGTGCTTAGCGTGTGTTTTACAATTTTTAGGATTTCCGCACAAGGATTGTTGATGTGTTTCAATATTCTTACTACTGAAGCTTTCTATTTGTGTGGGTTTGAATATATATAATTAATGAGAAATTGAACTTTTAATAAAAATATTAAATATTTGTTTGTATTAAATTTTCATAAATGGTTTTTGTAACATGTAACAATGTGAAACTAACAAAATACTTCTTATATTGTTGGGAGCAAGTTTTAGAATTTTATATGTTTTGAGTTTACACATAATTACGCTGTCTTTTAACGACTATTGAATGTTGAGCCAAATCAGTCGATTCCATGCCATAAAAAATTATGAGAAAGTCAGCCCCATAACGTTATTTTTGAGACATCAATATTAGAAAGGAAAATGCATATGGACATCGTCAAGTCGACTGTATTTCAAAGTTTATCTTGCATATGTATGACAAACTTACTACAGTGATATAATGCGCTTAGTTGGTTCCCTGTAATAGGATAATTGCGTTTCAGGAGACTCATAATTAAGTGAAAAGAGGAAGTTTGTTCTAAGAAAATAGCGCTATGTGAAACATAAAGATGAGACAAGTAATATATCGTATACCACGTTATATACGGATATCATTTTTACTTAGAATGGAGCCGTGCAATAGAAAACAATATGCTAGCATCCAACCTGCTGTGCATGATTTTTGATGAATCAGGCCAAATGTTTTGCATCGCCATTGATCAACCTTGAGTTGATCAATATTGGTCTTATGTTCATTTTCAAAAGTAATTTAGAAAACAATACATATTACTGAATTGGTCCGAAATGAAACTAAAAGCAAAAGCGTTTTCAAAGTCTCTCGTTGTGGTTTAAACGATTTGTAAATAATATTATATAATAGAAATTACAATGAATGTAAATGTTTTACACGTTTTAACTTGGTTTATTGATTATAATTTATGCATAGTTCATACATAAGATTATGTATAAACTAATAAGAAAAAAATTAATTTAATTTAGTCAAACCTTAAATAACTAATAGTGAAAATGAAATTTTTGTCAATTTTGGGCGTCGCACTTAATCGATTTCACCCACTTTAATACTATATTAACTATTAACTATGAATGTCCATACCAAATTTAAATTCAATATCTGAAAATTTACCATAACCGTCACACGGATACACATACAGACTTTGTTTATATCGAATCAAATTTTCATTCTGATGTCTAGCTCTACTCAGATTTTTATTTTGTGATCAAGAATATATTTTCTTTATATAGTCTCTGGACATATCCTTTTGTGTGTTACAAACGGAGTAGCACTGCAGCAAATTTCTTATATTTTCTCTTTATACTTTAAAGTCCGAGCATAGAGCAATAAATGTAAGAAGCGTAGACATGAAACTCTGCAACATTTATATGGCTGAAAAAAAATTAGGAAACTCTACATATATTTATTTATGTATATGAGCTTGTATACATATATGTAAGTAGCTATATATATGAACAACTCAATGCAAAACAAGGAAAATTATTGTAGGAAATATAAGTACCATAAATTTTAATATTTTTTAACGTTTTACCTTTTAAATAATAATATTTTATTCTACATTTGCTATAGTTACAATATATACAAAAATTAAAATATGCATATATTAAATATAAAAGTGTAATGTAAGTGGATCAATAATAACACAAAATATTGTCAAATCCTTAACTTAAATTTATTTTTAAATTGATTCATTTAATTCACATTTAAAATGAATGTGAAATGTGAATTATTGATAAAAACCATTTGCGCACGAAATTCCAATGGATTTGGCTCAACTGGTAAGGATCTGCTGATGAGAACTCGATGTGGGTGAGTCGAAACCGGTCCAGGTTCAACCTTTCCAGTCGCCAAGTATTAATTTTTTACAATATTCAACATTTCATTACAGCTTTCAAATATAGTCAGAGGAAAAAAATTCGAGAAATATACATAGTTAACCTATCAAGTAATGTGTAAATATGGGCGTGGTTGAATAACACACACGCCCACAATCGACAAACAAAACCTATATATCTGCCTTATAAGTTGACCTGTGACTTCGAAATTTAGTGCACTTATTAAAGCCCATCCATCGATGTATAAAAAATGGGCATGGTCGGATAACAGACTCGCCCACAATTTTCAAAAAACTATATTCAACGTAAAAGTAGACTTGCATGCTGATACGTAATACGTACACTATTAGAAAGCGCAATTTATATATATATACCAAACCCACCGTTGTGGAGTGGAGGGTATTTAAGATTTGGCCTAAGCTAAATATAGTTTCTTACTTGTTTGTACTTATGTGCTTCTAATTTTTTTCTTTGAAATATGAAAAATGCTATTATACCCTGCTTTTTTTATACCTATTTGTATTTTCAAAGATTTCAAAATGATACATATGTCAGAACTTTGTTTTTTTTTTTTTGTTTTTTATGATATCAAAAAAAAACTTTTACATGGGGTTAAGTCTTAAAAATAGTCCGATCCAGTCCATTTTCGAAAGGGTTTTCCCTTGGGCCAATACATGTTCTTATACCAAATTTCATCAAAATATATCAAAAAATGTGGCCTATAACTTGCGCACAAATTTAGATGGACATGGTTAATCGATTCAGATTTTGATTCTGAATCGATCAGTATAATTGAAAGTGGGTGTGGCTTTTGCCGTTTGGGAGTTCCAAACAGCCCCATAAACTTAATATACTCTCTTCCACAGGGTGGTGCAAGGTATAATAAAATTAAATGGTGTAAAACATTTGACTACTCTCTCCTGTAAAATTCATATTTAAACAATTTAACAACAGTAAATATTCACATTCATTCTACTCACTCTACTTTACTTATTTTACATATTTGCAAAAATAATTTTAACCACTATTTTTAATGAACCTATTATTAGTATTATAAATGTTAATTTATTTAGAAGTTTATTTAGATTCGATCTGAAATTTAAAGAGATTATTCCCCCTTTATATCGGTAAAAAATTGTGTGAAAATAGGCGTAATCGGTTCAGATATTTGCACGTAGTAATTGATTGTGTCGGTCAAAAGGTATATTAATTTCTATAGTTATACAATATATATGCTCAAATAATAGCGTAAATAACAGAAGCAGTTTTAGTAGTTGTCCCTTTTTTTGTGGTTTTAGGTTCGTTGCCTACTCTTCTTACATTTGTTGATCTAAGACAAGACATAACGAATTTACCCATATGCTTATATAAACATATACGTACACAAAAATTACGAATATATATAGTATGCATAGAATTATTCAACAGCAAGAATAGCACAACATAGCAGAGTACAACAGGAAAAATTTTAAATTTCAATTACCATTTAATTCATGACAAGCAATAATCACATTATTATAATACCAACAATAACAATGTGAAGTGCAGCGCACAACGGTTTGTGCGTACACTTCATACATAATGCTTTTAATTGCAATATTATTTAAATAATTTTTAACTCTGTATAAGAGAGTATAAGTATACCGCTGTAAAGAACGAATAGCTAAATGGATAACTTTGCATTTGCGTACATGTTCCCTTGTTATTCACTCAAAGATGTGTATATGTATATGGACATATGTATATTTTATTTTATTAATGAAAAGAATGATGGATGAACAAAAGAAACAAAAACAAAACGAGCGTTAGCAGCAGCAATAATGACAACAGAAACCTTCAAGTGTAAAATAGCAATAGCAACATAATTGTAATTATAATAATATTTCATTTTATTAAAGGGGACGCGCGTGGAGACACAGACAAAAATAGCAAACAAGAACAAAAAGAACGCAAGTTTAAAATGGTGCAGAACACGGCTCACATAAACATTAATTTTAAGATGACGATGACGTTAGCAATAAAAACAACGACAATAATAACAACGAAAATACTTCTAACGTCGACGATGACAACGACTCCTATTTTAACTACCACTACTAATGTGGAATGTACACATTTTTATTTTTATGGAGCTACGATGTAGTATATTACACATATTTCGTCATGCTAGGCTGATAGTCTTGTTCTAAACTGAACGGAATTGAACTAAAATATATTATGAGCTGTTTGGTTGTAGTGTACTGACTGGCAAAATATATCTATACACATAATTGCCGCATTCACTCATCGTTTAATAACTGTACGGCGCAGTTCAGCTAATTTCACAAATACAATTCCCACACGATTAACAGCAGCTCATAAAACAATTTTCTTTGTTTAGTGTGAGCCAAACATTTTATTTGCACGTTTATTGTTAGTTCGTTCGCATAAAACGCTTTGTCGTCAATTCTCAAATCCGTTATAATAGGTAACACAGGCATACACATATACGAGTATATATTTAAGTAAATGTAACTCTTGATTTGTAGGACACTCTCATTTCTGTTCGCATGTATTGTAATAGTGCAAAAATATTTTGTTTATAGATACAAGTGAGCAATCTTTAAACTAACTGTATAAATAATATAATTTCAATAAAATTGCTGTGAGCAGAGTGAAAACAAATGTGTTCGGTTTATGTGGAAATTTACTGCTTTTAAAGTGTCAATTAATTAACAAGGCAGTTAGCTAATTAAACGGATAGCTACATCGTCTATTTGTTGCTACTATGATCTTTGAAAAGTTATCACACTGTCAACGGCAATAGTTTAGTTTAATAGTTTCAACTATACATAGAAATACATCCATATAGAGAAATGAATAAACTTTCAAGTATTGAAAAAAAGAGAAAGGTGTGACAAAAATATACAATTATGAAATAGAATTCTTTGTTTACAAATCCAAACATATGTAGATTGAAATTTATTATTGGACCAAAAGTGATTAGTTGCCGACGGCAATTCAAATAATTGCTTTATTTTTCGAAAATGTTGGTCACGATTTTATAATCGTACTTATATGTATGCGTATATCAAAAATGAAAAAATGAATAAAATAAAACCAAGAGTTGAACACAACGAAATCTTAAAAATGAATAATTTATTTTAAAAAAATTTAAAACAAGTGAAAATATTATAATCGGTCAAGCCCGACCATGAAATACCTTACACAATTTGATATATGTATCAATTTCATTTTTTTCTGATGAGTGAAAAAATTATTTTCTATACCTACTTGAATTTTCAAAAATTTCAAAATTATACATATGTCGGAAATTATTTTTATTTTTTATATGTTTATGAAATCAAAAAAAATAATTTTTATATGGGGAGAGGTTCTGAAAATAATCAGATCCTATCAATTTTCAATAGGGTTCCTTTTTGGGCCAAAACATATCGAGTACCAAATTTAAATAAAAAATAGGACCTTAAATAAAAAAAGGGGAGGGGTTCTAAAAATGGTCCAATCCGGATCATTTTCAATAGAGTTCCCCTTTGGGCAATACATGCCCTTCTATTAAATTTCATCAAAATAGCTCAAAAAATGCGACCTGTAGCTTTCGCACAAATTTAGATGGACAGACAGGAGGACAGACGGACATGGTTAAATCGATTCAGAATTTGATTCTGAATCGATCGGTATACTTGAAGGTTGGTGTGGCATTTGCCGTTTAGAAGTTATAAACATCCGCACAAACTTAATATACCCTTTTCCAGGTTTATGCCTTGAAAACCACCGAATATTAAATTTTCACATTTTCTGATTCAATAATCACTTCAAGCGTCTAGTGTAACAGAAATAAATTTTCACAATAATACACAGAACTTACTAAAAATTATATTTTAATAAATTAAGACTTAAAAGTATTTCAATTCTAAATGTGATGTGTTTTATTAAATGTTTTTGACGGTATTTCTGATTATTCTTTCAATAAACAATGGGTTCATTAGTTCTATGTATATTATAATGAGCAAAATAGTAACGGGTATATATATTATATATTTCGTTTTATCTTATATTGATTTGTTTCAATGCTGTCAACTTCACGATCCGAAAACGCTTTGGATTATTTCTAAAGAACTTATTGAGTACATAGTACAAAAATTTAAAATTCTGACTGTTTTCAAGAAAATCAAAGAAGAATCCAGAATGTATCCATACCTAACCGCAGTCTAAAATCTGCCCACTTATTTTGAATACAACCATCGAGTTTTAATTCTTCAGATGTTTCAAACGGTTGCTATTGAATATGTAAGATTTAGATTATGTAGAATATTATATGAGTTCACATATTAGAGTTTTGTGTCTTTCTTAATATATAAAACCGGTTATATGAACTTATATTTCATTCATTTTTCAATAAAATTTTTAAAAGCAGTTTGTTACTCAACAAATTGTTAGTTATAAAAGATAAAACGATGTAAGTATATTAAAAATAAATCCCTAAGGAAGCAAAACATTGTGTGCATGTGATTTTCGAATAATAAAATGCAAATAGGATCATTATATTATATGAAAGGCCTTCATATTTAACACTAAATTTACAAGACCCGTCAATTTTGCGGAATTAAAACTTTGTAATGAAATATCTCGAAAACCGCTTAATCGATTTCAACCGTTTTGCGTCGTAAATTAATCATTTTTTCCAAAGAATTTATACACTTTTTTTTTCCTAAGCCTTCTACTTTTTGGAAATTCATATGTGGTATACCTATCTCTACGGGACTCGTCAAATTGACGAGTACGCTTACCTCGAAAATAATCCTTATATTTTTCCTTCATTCGCCACATTATTTATCCAGTAGGAAATACAAGAGTGAAAGCAATGTCTTTCTGTTCTCCGTTTTCAATTCGTTATCTCAATTGCGCCTCGATAATGTAAACTGAAGCGGGTCGTATGACCTGAGTGTTTATTTAGGTTTACTACGCAAATGTTATTTCCTATCGACGAACTCAAAAGCAAGAGAAGATCTTCAGATGCTGCATCCACAATGTACCAACGTTTCAGAAAGTGTCCAAAAGTTTCGGTTCTTGTAGAGAGTCTGCTATTATTGTAGGTATTTACAATAGGGAAATGGAATTAGGGCACAGTATGTTGTTATGTCGACCGATCCACTTTATTTTAGCAATTATGCGTAATCCAGAAGATATAATAAGATATTGGATAAAATCCTCAAGATCAATGAGGATTGCTACGAGGATACCCCCGAAGAAAATGAATGTGAATTAGGCGAAAGCGAACCCGAAAGTGAAACTATACAATGTGTTGAAAGTGGATAGACAGAATTATCTTCAAATACTGAAGAGGAGAATTTATTTACAGACCTTCGGAGCAAGAAAATGCACATTTTTTTTAGCTTTGACTCTGAGGATGAGAAGACGGCTTTACCATTACATCCCAAAATGTAGCGGATGATATCGAAATTAAAAGATGGTTGAAACAATCGATCACCCCTATATAACTTAATTTCTATAGTAGTTCACCTTGCTACAATTGTTACATTGACCTAAGTGAACTTGTTCTTGTACACTTTCTCCTTTTTACTTACGTGGTCTCTTATTCTTCCATTTTACATAATTCACTTGAAACTTAAAAGTAGAGTGTGGCTCTTAATACCTCTTTCGTTGGTACCCTCCACCCAGGTGATGAGGGTATATTATGTGTGTTCTTCCGTTTGCAACTCCCAAAAGGAGGCGCTAGAGATCTTACAAAGTATCCTTGATCAGCATCAAAAATTGAGTACACTTAGATATGTATGTGCGTCCGTGTGTCGTAAATTTGAGATATTGAGCTGAAATTTTGTACAGGCACTTTTAGTTTTTGCACGCAGATCGCTATTTAAAATGGAGAAAATCGGCCAAGATCCACGCCCACAATCAACAAAAATTGATAAAGTTGAAATATGGTACGTATATATATAAATATTTCGTTCATCTATGTGCCTTGGTTGGATAACAGACACGCCACAATCAAGAAAAGTCTATTTATTTTGCCATAAAAGTTCACCTAGGAAGTTAAAAATAACGGGCATGCCCACAATTTATATATATACCAAAAACCATATTCACCATAAAACTAGGCTTGCAAGTTGATACATGCAATATATATGTATATATATTTGCCACGCCAATATATATATATTTATTTGATAAAAATTTTAAAATTTTTCCATGTAATTTAATTTTTAATACTTTTGTATTTTTTGAAATTTTTTAATGGCAATAACTTTATTTGATTTGCTTTAAGTACTTTTAGATAGACATATTCAACTTTTATTAAATTAAAAAAATAAATAAATAATTAACAAGTAAGGAAACCAAATTTGGCTTAAGCCAAATTTTAAATACCCTTCACCTCACAACGGTGGGCATGGCAAATATATATACATTACGCCCTCTAGTGTATGTCTTACGTATCAAAATAACGATGAGCCTAATATTTGTAGATCTACGCACCAAATTTCAAGTTTATAGCTCAATTTTTGTGGCAGGTAAATAGATTTTTGTCTATTATGGGAGTGGATCTTGACCTATTTTGCCCATTTTAAATAGGCATCTGCGTACAAAAAGTAAAAGTACTTGTACAAAATTTCAGATCAATATTTCAAAATTAACGCCCCTTAGAATGCCAACAATAGACAGACACACGGCCATACATGACTAAATCGACTCAGTTTTTGACGCTGATCAAGAATATATACTTTGTAGGGTCTCTGACACCTATTTCTAGTTGTTGCAAAGGGAAAAACAAACTTAGTATACCCTCATTCCTGAGGTGGAGGGTATAAAAATATTTGCAATATTAAGCAATGTATTCTTACTAAACAACTCCGAGCTCCTAGTTACAACATAATTAGTATAATGGCTATGTCGGATGTTATACTTAGTTATACATCACATATGACTTTTTGTATTATTGACAATTGAGATTATTTTGCACATGACCAAGGGTTTAAATGAATGTTTCTTGAAATATTTGAATTTGTACTTGGATGTATGTACTGACATATATATATTTCTAACATCATCATTATTACAGATAAGAGCTTCCCTTTAATTCAGTAAATTTATATACACATAGCATATAAAGATGTAACGAGATAGAAAAGTTCGGTTAGGACCAAAGCTTAAATACCCTCCATCTTCCTCTAAAACAATTGTGTTTTTTTTTAAATTATAGGCGTTTGCGTAATTCAATCACGTTTAAAAAACGGTACCGCTTATATATATACCAAATTTCAACTTGATAGGCATAGTATTGTGCGATATATAATTTTTTAAAGATACAATTTTTTCGAGCTATGTCGAGATTTTCGTTTATTGTGGGCGTGTCTCTTAACCGATTTTGCCCAATTTTAATACGGAACAGCAAAATTAAACTAAGAATAAGTATGCGGTTTCAGTATGCCAACAACAGACGAACATACGGACACACGAACGGACAGGTCTCAGACGATTTCTTTTTTTATGCTGATTAAGAATATATATGTTTTGTGGGGTCTCCGAGACTTCCTTCGATGTGTTGCAAACGGATGATCAATATGAATATACCCTCTTCGCTATGGTGGAGGGTATAACAATTATTCAAACAGTTGCTGCAGGAGCAATGAGAGAATGAGCTTATGGCTTGTTATTGTAATGGGGGTGTAGCTGTGAATAAACGCACTAATATATTTTTAAAAGAGATTGTTCTCCATTAATTAAGTGTGTTCGTGTTTATTATAGTCAGCAAGCTTATTATACCCTGAACCGCCCTGTGGAAAAGGGTATAATAAGTTTATGCGGATGTTTGTAACTCCTAAAAGGCAAATGCCACACCCACCTTCAATTATACCGATCGATTCAGAATCAAAATCTGAATCGATTTAACCATGTCCGTCTGTCCATATAAATTTGTGCGCAAACTACAGGAGGCATTTTTTTAAATATTTTGATGAAATTTGGTACAAGGGCTTCTAAATATGATGCGATCCTATCCATTTTTGAAAGGGTTTATTTTAGTACCAAATTTCATCGAAATAACTCAAAAAATTAAAGGACCTCATATGGGGAGGACGCGTTGGCGAATCCACGGTACAAAGCACATATGAACATAAAATCCAACAAACATAAATATCTTCATCTTTACTTTAAAGCTAACAAGCTATGTTAATTTTATAACTAATAATAGCAAGTGTTTGTACACCAGGTAGAAATCTAACATTATTCCTCTATTGTAAATTTTCAATATTTTATCTTAGGAACATCCTTCGTAAGTATATCTGCAACCATTTCATTTTTTGATATTTTCGCAACGTTTAGTGCACTTAAGTTGTCGCCATAAATAGTAATAGCATCGTCTAATTATTCAAAATCAATATCTGACAGAATACTTTTCAAATAAATAGCCTCTTTACCTTCTGTCGATAAAACTATATACCCAGCTTCGGTGCTATTTAGCTAAATTGAATTGTGTTTATGTGAAAACCAAAACTCCTTCTGCTAAAAACAAAACATTACCCGTATATGATCTTCAGCATCACTATCCCAATCAGCATCAGCATTATGTTTGAAGCGAAGCTGAAAATCTTGCGTTTTATATTGTTGTAGAAACCTAAAATTTGCAACTGTGAACGTATACAGTTTTAGTAAAACTCTGTAAGTGGTGCGTACTGGCTAGTTCTTCTCTACCAGCTTGGTTACATACACAATAATTTTGCAAATTTTTGTTTTATGAAATAAAAAGAATTTTTGTATATATTTGACATAAGTGTTAATTATAATAAAATTACGTGCAAACACATCCACTGGTCTATAACAAATATAAATATCGTAAAATGTATTTTACTTCTCTCATATGCTCACTATAAGGATTTGTTTAATTTTATATCTAGTCGAGTTGTAAGCGTTTCATAAGCGATCCTATTTAGATTTGGTACGACTTTCCATCAACTTTAGTGCATTCATTATTATCGCACTTGTTGTGGAACGTACTCTATATATTGTCACAACAAAATGATCTATATGTTTTAGATTTTATATTCAATTGTTTTTATTAGACTGTAACTGGTTTTTCAAATCAATTGTAGTTTTCCTTTTTCAAAAATTGTGGTTATGTCAATTAATAATTATAAGAGGTTATGGGCGAAAAGGATCACGGAATACCACAATTCAACGGAAAGGGATTTGATGAATGGCAGTTCCGAGTAAAAATCCATTTGGATTCACTCAATTTGGTGGACGTTCTGACCGGCGATCCACCAGTCGAAATGGAACTAAAAAACGAGTTTTTTAAAAGAGATAGAAAGGCTAAAGACAAGAATAGTCTCCTTTTTACACTCCAACTGTTTGGGAATTGTACGAGAAAAGGAAACTGCTAAAGAAATGTGGCACAGTTTAGAAAATGCATTTCAACGGAAGTTCGCCGTAAATCAATTACTTGTAAGGAAGAAGTTGATGAAGTTTAAAATGGCTGAAGGTGAAAGTATTGTTCACCATATATTAACATTTGAAAATTTAATTAGAGAACTTAAATTAGCTGGTGCTAAATTGGAAGAGAGCGATGTTCTCACACAACTATTTCTTACGTTAATTTGATCCTCTGGTAACAGCTCTAAAGAACATAGATGATGGGAAATTAACCCTTAATAATGTAAAAGAATGCCTAATAAGCGAAGAAGCAAAAATTGGAAATCGTCATGAAGATAATGAAAAGAAAAATGGCCTTTTCAAGTAAGAAAAATTTTATAAAGAAGAAATATCAGAAGTTTGGTCACAAAGCAAATGAATGTATACAAAGTGAAGCACAAACAGTTAATAGTAAGGTGGTATCTTTCATGGCATTCAAAAACTCAGTAAAGCATACAGCTAGTAAAAAATATATATCATTCAAATTAGATTCTGGGGCAAGTGATCATATTGCTAAAGACTTGTGGTACTTTAACGATATAAAACAACTTGACAGTCCCATTGAAATTAATGTAACAAAAAATGCTGTTGCACAATAAATTGGTGAAATAAAAGGAACAAGTAATAAAGGAATTGATGTAACCATGAATAATGTACTGTATGCACCAGATCTAAGACATAATCTGTTATCAGTTAGCAAATTGACTAGATCTGCTCTTGAAGTAAAATTTTTCAACAAATATACCATGATAATAAAAGATGGATTGAGTAGCAACTGCTCAATTGCAAGGAAATCTATATGAAATGAAATTAATAGCGTCTACTAAAACTTTACTTAATAGTAGTAAAAATGATGATGTATGAAAATGCTATGTTATACTGCATCAAAAATAAATCTGATGTATTTAAAAAATTTCAAGAATATGAAGCTGAAGTCACTGCAATGTTTCCTGATAAAAGAATATCACAATTGACCACAGATCAGGGCGGAGAATATCTTTCTAAAGAACAAATTACATGGTACAAAAGTAAAGGTATACGTATAGAACAAACAATTGCTTATACACCACAACAAAATGGCATGTCCGAAAGGTTTAATAGAACCGTTACTGAAAAACTTAGGGCAATTTTATTGGAATCCCGTGCTCCAAAATATCTATGGTCGGAAGCAGCTCTGGCTGCAATATACATATTAAATAGAAGTTTAACAAGTGCAAAAAAACGAGATTACTCCAGCAGAATTATGGTTAAAAGAAAAACCAAAAATTAAAAAACTTAGAGTGTTCGGATGCAAGGCATTTGCTTGGATACCAAAACAAAAAAGAAAGAAACTAGATAGTAAAAGTGTAAAAACCATAATGGTCGGATACGCTCCAAATGGATATCGTTTATGAGACATTAAAGAACGAAAAATTATATTAGCAAAAGATGTAAAGTTTGATGAATGTACTTTTCCTTACGAAACTAACCTAACTCCTAAATCGGATGTAATTAATGTTATTAAAAAAGGACACGAGTAAGAAGGGGAAGAAGAGGATGTGCAAACAAGTGATTGTATAGAAGATGCTGTGTCCCCAATGTATGACTGTGGAGAAAATATTATGTCACCACATATATTACCAGAAATCACTACTTCAGAAGATAGTGTTTGTACCGAAATATCTAGCAAAGAACAAGAAAATGAAAATCAAACACAAATTAGGAGGAGTAATAGAATAACTAAACTTCCTGAAAAATTTTCAGATTTTATAACAGGCTTTGAAGCAGAATTGGTACACCCACAAACTTATTCTGAAATATTTAATCGTCAAGATGAAAACATGTGGAAGAATGCAATAGCTGATTCTCATAATATATGTAGATGATGTTTTAATAGTCGGAAATAAGATACATCTTACAGAAGACCTGAAATTCCAATTATCTAAACAGTTTGAAATGTCAGATTGTGGGCAGTTGGAACACTTCTTGGGTATTAAATTAACAACAGATAAAGACTGTGTATCGTTATTACAGGAACTTAATATAAATAAAAATCTGGATAAACTTGGTCTAACTGATTGTAATCCTGTTAAATCACCTATGGAAAAAGGTTTACATTTAGAACCAAATACATCTACATACATAAACAAACCGTATAGAAAGCTTTTAGGAAGTCTTATGTATGTAATGCTCTGTACAAGACCAGACATTTGCTACCAAGTTAGCTATCTAGGTCGCTTTCAACATAATCCTTCAGAAACTCTTTGGCAGCACCTGAAACGAGTAGTACGTTACGTAAGAGGAACCAAAGATTTAAAATTAAAGTTTTTAAAGGAAGAATATGCCGAACCGATTGAAGGTTTTGCTGACGCTGATTGGGCATGAGATACGTCAGACAGGAAAGTCAGTCAGTGGTTACGTATTTAAAATATATGGATGTACGGTTTCGTGGAGCAGTAAAAAACAACAAACAGTAGCCACTTCTTCATCTGAAGCAGAGTATGTAGCACTGAGTTTAGCTGCCAAAGAAGCCAGGTATAATGGAAGAAAAATTAAAAACTATTGTGTCAACATATATGAGGATAACAGAGGATGTATAGGCATTGCTACAAATCTAGAGAGTAAACGAGTTAAACATATAGATATCAAACATCATTTTGTTCGTACTACATTTCCAAAGGATATATTAAAGTATACTCAATCAGCACAGAAAATCAGTTAGCTGACCTCTTTACTAAAGCTACGGATGCAGGTCGTTTACTACGAGAAAGTTTAGGGGTAATTGAGTGAGGGTGTTGTGGAATATACTTTATATATTGTCACAACAAAATAATCTATATGTTTTAGATTTTATATTCAATTGTTTTTTTATTAGACTGTAACGGGTTTTTCAAATAAATTGTAGTTTTTCCTTTTTCAAAAATTGTGGTTAATTCAATTAATAATTATAAGAGCACTTGATCTGAAAACCTGGGTCTAAGGGTGTGTTAACAGGACTATAGTCTTCCAAATCATATTTTTTAACAAATTTAATATATACGATAATTAATAACAATCAATTGTTATTTTTTAGAGTTCATATTAGTACATACTCCAATATCCAAAAAATAATCTAATATTCCTTTATCTACCTTTATATCATCAACATATATTATAATTAAACTGTACTTGCTCCTAAGATATAAGCAGGGTTTTCCGTTACTTTGAAAAAAACTCATAAAAACGATGTGTAACAATTAATATAAAAAACAAATATTTTTATTTTATTTAAACTAGAAATACAAACGTTTGATTCAAGACGAAAAAGTTTTTAAAATGGAAAAGAATCGTTTATAAATACCTATTGCTAATACAGTACGAATTGTTGTTAATTTTGCAACTGGAGAATAAATTTCTTCAAAGTCTACTCCGAGGTCTTGAATATAACCTTTGGCAACTAAACGAGCCTTACATTGTATTGGTTTATTACTATCAGAATCCTTTTTGACCCACTTAGATTTTAAAATTTTTGCTTCATTTGGTTGTGGTACAACTTTCAAAACACCATATTTTTTCATTGAAAATTAAATTCATTCTTTTAATTTAATTCATCATTTACAGCATTTAGTCATTGTATCCGATCAGAACACTTTTCAATGCCCGCAAACTTAACAGGAATGTCTATATTAGAAGCTTCAAACATGGATAAAACATTTTTGGTTCGATTACGTATTCTCTCACTTCGTCTTTGTTGAACATCCACTTCATTTGTTGCAGTTTTTTCAGTATTGATATTTATTTCAACTGGAATCTGCATGGTCAGAAACATCACATAACACGTCATTTACCCCCTCTTAATCGTTTCTGTATACAATCAAGTCATTATTAGCAGTTATTACAGTATCTTTATATGGAAATAAATGTTCATTGAATCTCTCATCTCGTGTAATAATTACATTTCGTTTTTCTTTATTCCAAAGACGATAACCATTAGGACAATATCCTATCATTACATATTGTTTGCTTTTTGCATCTAATTTTGTTAGAAGAAACACTTTTGGAAAAAAACTTTTCAATAACAGTCTTAACTTGCTATTTCAACCCATATAGATTCTTTCAGTAATACATTTTTATAATATTTGTTTTTTAAATTAAATAAAATGTCTTCTCTTTGAATTAAATTTATTAACATTTCGTCAAAAACGTTTTTACTTCGAACAGCCATTTTATTTTTTTTTAATTTTCATAACATATTTTACGTTACGAAATATCACATAAAACAAAATTACAAAATTAACAAAACGGAATTGAAAATAAATTATACTAAAATGAGCTACCCTACCCATTCTCAATATGAGAGAAAATTGAAAAAATTAGAATGCTAGAATGAATTAGAATTTGAAGCTAGCAGCAGCTGCATTTGAAAAACCCAACCGCAAACACATTTTCCATAAGGTTTACACATAAAAGAGAGTAAAAGAGAGTAATTTCTTTGCGGCTGCAGCGCTATTGTGTTCAAACACTAAAGCGTTCAGCAACACCATTCTGTTGTGGTAAATAAGCCATTGCTTCAAAAATCTGAATGCCTTTACTTTCGCAGGAACGAATCATCCCATTTGACTTATACTCACGGCCTTGGTCAACAGTGAGTATGCTAATTTTCATATAAAATTTAGAAATAACCAATGCTTTGTCTTTTTCAAATACTTCTGACTTTTTCTTCAGCATAAATATAATTGCAAAATAAGTTAAGTCATCTATTAAACATAGAAAACATTTACTTCCACCCCAAGCTAATGGATATATTGGTCCATACAAATCAGAGTGGATATGTTCTAAGGGACGGACTAATTTTTTTCGAGTACCACTAAATGATTGTCGAGTATGCTTACTTTGGCCACACTCTTCACAAAAGTTATATTGGTTCGTATTTTATTGAACAGTTTTCGGTAAACCTTCAGCCATATTGCTTTGAATCAATTGTTTCAGATCTTGATAATTTATATGTCCCATTCTTTTATGCCATAATCATCTGACTTATTCATGTAAGAACTTTGAAAAAGTTTTCACATCATTTTAATTTCAAATTAATTTCCACATCGCCAAGCATTAGCAATTACAACATTATTTTGGTTAATAATAGCAACACCTTTTTAAAAATTTACATTTAAACCAGCTTGGACAATTTTACTTACTGAAAGCAAATTTTCTCCAAATTGGGCACCATATAAAATATTTTTCAATTCTATACCTACTACTGTATCACTAATTACTTCAATTTCACCTTCATATTCTACTGTAATTTCTTCATCTTTGTTGGCTATGCGTATGTATTTAGCATTAGGCAATTTCTTCAATGATTTAAAAAAACGTTTATTATTAACAAAGTGATCTGTAGCTCCAGAATCTAGTGTGAAAACAAAGTATTTCCTTCTGCGCTTGATACATTTTTCTTCTCAGAGTCAGCCACAAAAATTACCTTCTTTGAATTAAAATTTTCTGCTACTCTGGCTTCTTTCATTCTACAATCTTTCTTTATATGACCATACTTTCCACATTTGTTACATTTTCCATTAAATTTGAATTTTTTTTTTTCACTTGAAAGGCTGTGACATTTCGGCTATTCTCTTCGTTATTACGATTCTTCTTTTTAGATTCTTCTGCTAGTAATCGCGGTTTTACAATTGAAAGGCTAAGTTCTTCAATTTTTAATTTTTTTAATGCTGTAACTATGGGATTCCAAAAGTGTCAAAAATAACTGCGACACCAAATCTGCTTCTTCTGGTTTTGCACCAGTTGATTTTAATTGTCTTACCAAGGAATCAAATTTTACAAAATGTTGAGAAAGGCTGTCACCTTTTTTCAGTTTAAGATTTGCCATCTCTTTTCGTACAAGAATTTGATTTTGAGGAGATTTCCTTGCAAATGTATTATTTAAACTATTCCACATTTCTAATGCAGAATTTTTGTCACGAATGTATTCTAAACAGTCATCATGTAGCAAACTGGTTAATATATCTTGAGCCTTCAAATCAATTTTATTCCACTGCTCTAAAGCAGCTGCAGTACCAGTTAATGGAGGAGTTGACTTTACAGCTTCCAAACATCCTGATGCTGCCAAATGTTTTTCCACCCGGAAACGCCAGTTTTCAAAATTTACTCTACAAAATTAAACTATTCCAGCCATCTCGCGAGAGCCAGTTTTTCTTAATATGACAAAAGATTTATTATTAAAATATTTATTCAAGAATGACATAAAAATCTATGAATCAATTTCAAATTCCAACGGGCATATATGGATGTCACAGAGGGCTTTTCTTGTTCTTTCCTCCGCATTGCTCTTTCAGTTGAGCTTGGGAGCCCACGACGATGCGCAAATATTTGACCTTTCCCTTGAGGTTCAGCGTCCTTCCCTTTCGTGCGAACAGAACAACCGCAGCGGTATAATTTTGCCAAGGCTGTGTCCATAAATTCACTGATTGTAGATAGAAATTTACCTTGTACCAGAATAATTACGTCGTGAGCATCTCACAGCCACGAGTATTTAGTTCCATGAGAATGTCATATGTAACCAGATTTCACAGCAGTGGCGAGAGGATTCCACCCTGTGGGGTGCTCCTGGTTACTACCTTTCTCAAACTGTAATAGGGGTAGCCCTATGGATTTTCTTTCGGGTGCTTTCGCGTTTATATCTCGATGTCCATGAAGATTTCTAAAACAAAGTCTTTATTATTCAAGGAATATTCGATAGTGCTGACAACCTCGTGTAGAGCCGTATTAACTGATCTACCTTTCATGTAGACGTGTGAAGTTTCCTGCCTTTAGATTAGTCTCGATATACACGCTTTGTAGCCTCTCAAGCACCTTTTTAATAAAAATTATGAGGGTCTGATTCCTGTTATTTTTTGCTGTGCTTTGGTTAATTTTTCCCGTCTTGAATATGATGATGAATACCACTCGCACCTCTTTCCATACTCTCAGAATATAGTTCAAGGCAAGGCATCAAAGGAATATGTGTGAATATAGCCAGGGCACAATTATGTCCAATGAATGCTGTAGCATAGCCGGAAAAACGCTATCCGGTCCAGCAAATTTATATGGTTTAAATGACTTGACCGCCCATGCAATCCTTGCGTTCGGGACCATCGTGTTTATGATTTCCACTGCGCAGTTGACACATTTGGGAGGTGCCACACGGCGCACTTTGAGTTTTTGAGAGGACTTTCCGAAACCTTGCTTCGTCGTTCTCTTAATCTCCCCACAGAAAGCTGCCTCTAATTCCCTTTTCATTCTCCTGGTTTATTTTATAAATTCCCTGAGGCGGACATTGTAAAGTCCAAGTCCTCTTTCTTGCTTTGTTAAAGAGCTTTCTCAAGTCGTTCCTGAAGGCCCTTAGCTTCGGTGACCATCATGCTTGCAGACCGATTTGCTCTCAAAGCATGACCAAAGAAAGGCCTTCTTCAGTAAGTCGGAAACGAAGGTGAGTGTTTTCTTCTCTCTCTTAGAGGAACCGACTAACCTGAGTTATATCAAGTTAGACTGGACTAGAAGCTAAACCTGATATAAGGACGTTTCGTCCAATCAGTTTTCCGAAGATTTCTAAAATAAACATTGCGCGGTATGTTAAGATGAACCTAAAACAATATTCTGAAATGATCCGAAAACGAACATTTCTTGGGCACATCCCTTCTTTGAGTCCGAGTTTAATACAAGAGTTATATCAATAACCTGTTCCCTAACCTTATTCATGAAAATATTTTATCCGGTGTAATCAAAGGTGAACACACCCATTTTATTTATTTATTATATATATTATGTCTGTGCTCCCCCTTATTTGGCGGTGTGCATTGGTAGAAAGGCCGACGTAAGTAGAACATCAGGATGTCCCACTCTTTCGACCATTACTGCCGTGACATCAGGAGAACTCTGTTGAGAGAGAAAGAATAGAGAAAGTTTTTTTTAAATGTTCCGTACTTA
The DNA here is from genome assembly GCA_949710015.1 of Crataerina pallida. Lineage (NCBI taxonomy): Eukaryota > Metazoa > Arthropoda > Insecta > Diptera > Hippoboscidae > Crataerina > Crataerina pallida. Next base: position 15,380,257 of record OX453290.1, read on the forward strand.
CCTTCAATTGCAAGGTTCTCTGCACCACCTTAATTCGTCTGTGGACCTTCGCAAACCTCCCTGTTTCCTTCTCCTCCTTTTGCTGTGGGTCGGCACCACAGAGGCCGCCTGCCCCCTATCCAAGGGTTTCATTAATAATATATATAAATGTTGAGGAGGAATGATTTATCTATCTATTGTATTATATTTAGTGTGGTGGTGTATGAGTTCCATGCGCATCCCTTTACCCATACGCTGGCAAAATCTTTCAACATCGCTCTGAAGTGGTCGAAAAATCTAAATTGTATTAAATCTTCAACTCAGCTTTGCCATGTACGCTATAGAAAAAAAAACATATTAAATTCTTTCTAGCATTTGTGGATTTATAGTTATATTCGCATGGAACTCATACACCACCACATATAATATAATAAGAGTATTTGTAGGTACGTTCACAAATAAGTCGTCTTTACCCCCAACACGTAATAATAATAAGAGGCTCTACTCGAGCTAAATCGTGTCTGATGTTAGAATGAGGCGTGTAAATAATGAATATATGTAATAAAATAAATCAATTTGTGAAATTTTTACGAATATTTATTTGGGAATTACATAAATGCAAGCATATGTACGAAATAAACCTCCACTCAAATGTGTAGAACTTGAAAGTCTTTAAATGTGTAAAATTATCAAAATATTAAGCACACGTGCTTCTTCTCAGTAAAAGAAGTACCAACAATTTCGCAAAGGGATCTGTGATTGAACAATTAGCACGAAAACGCTATATGCATATGTTTTATGCATGCACTTATACAGCTCTAGTATTAAGCAATTGAATTGAAGAATGTTGTATGGTGTGATAGTAGAGTAATCGGTTTATGGCTGGTATATAGCTGTTTCGATCCGAGTCTTTATTTTTTTTTGTTTCGTTAACTTAATTTTTTCTTATTATTGACTAAAGAATTGTTAAAAATTATATAAAATTCTTTAAAAAATACATAAAACCAGTAAACACATTATTATGGTATTTGTATGGGTCTGCAATTTGGCTTGAGATTCTGCCGGCAAAACTTAAGAGAGCGACACTCCATCTCTGTTATTGACATCTCTGGTATCAGCTTGAAAGTCAGGTTTTACGTTATATACGTTTTTTGTAAATTATAAGCATATCTGTTTTTCAACAACGCCTACCAAAGTACCAAAAATTAACTTTATAGGTAAATTGAAGCAAATAAATAGATATTTAAAAATTGTGTGTGTGCTATCCGACCAACCCAATTTTTGGAACATAAAATTTTCCAATTTTTCTGGCACATAAATAAATTTTTATAGATATAGAGCACGGATCTTAACCTAATTTTGCCACTTCAAATAGCAATCTGATTTCAATTTAATATCTTAAAAATTACAACCCTGAGAATATCAACAACAGACAGGCTGACGGACATACAAGTCTAGATGGACTCAGTTTTTGATGCTAATCAAGAATATATATACTTTCTCTGATCCCTCCTTCTGCGTGTTGCAAATAAAATGATAAACTTAGTTTACTATCATCATATGTGGAGGGTATAAAAAAGTAAAACGGAGCTATATTAGGCATATGCCAAAAAAACATTTTCCAAATATTGTAGTTCGGAAATAACATCTAAATATTTCTTTGAACGTACGTAAAACTTTATACTGTAACTCGCACGTTAACAGAACACACCCATTTTCACAAGTGTGCTCCGGACATAAAGCAGCAAGGGTCTTTGTAAATTTTATATCAATCCCCCGAAATAATATCAATAATTATTTCCACATTGTATTTATAATTCAATATAATTGAGTTTTTACTCAATATAAAATAACCGTATAAATTACCTTTATCTTTCTCTTTAATTTTACCTGTTATTACGTCTTCTAATTAGTATTATACCGCTCTCTTACATACTCATCAACAAAGAAACTTAACCCGGCGCACAGTCTACATCTACATATATAAGCTTCATTGATGTGCCAAAAATGAGCGTGGTCAGATAACAGACACGCCCAATATAAAAAAAAGTCTTTATATCTGCCACAACAGTTAACCTATGAACTTGAAATTTAGTGCACTTATTAAAGGTTAGCCCATCCATCGATGTACCAAAAATGGGTATGATCAGATAACACAAACGCCCGCGGACTGTGGGCGAACTTTTTCGCTGTATTTTTATTTTTTTATTTTATTTATTTTTAATTGGTAACACCCATACAACAAGGCTTTAGCCTTTTAGTTAGAGTATGGATGTGTCTATGCGTACAATACGAAACTTCAAAGCGACTTGTTTTTATGTAAATGAATCAACATGTGTGCATATATATATATAAACAAAAATAATCATAAAATAACATTAATACACAAAAAAAAAAATGTTAAAAAATGTACAGAAACAAATAAGAAAAATGTATAAAAATAAAAATAAAAATAAAAGCGTATAAGTATGTGAATAAATGTCTATATGTATAAGTATGTGTATATATCACAGTCTAATTGCTATATGTTGTTAGTTGGTGTATGTTGCTACTTGGCCCGCTCACATCAGTTTCAGCCCGATATATTTGCCCTATGTGAGACTCAGGTGGCCGCGGATTCCGATCCTCAGGATTTTCACTTGCCTAGGTACTAAATTTTTCCTAATTTTATCCCCCACAGAAACCTTGTGGTATATATTCGTAATATTTCACGCAATTTACCACGTCTTGGGTAAAATTTATGATAAGGGCACATACGTTGCATTTCAAGTTCGTTTATCGAAGCCCAAACGCGTAGATAGTGGTTTCTATTAATGACTTAGACACCCTCTCTAATACCACTACAACTATTCTCCAGGATTACCCGAACAATAAAATTGTTGTTGCTGGTGATTTCAATGTTCACAAAATGTCCTGGCTACCCCATTCGACCCATAAATCCCGGGAGGGACGCGACGCTGAGATTAAGGCCTTAGAAAATTGTTTATCGCAATTAGTCTATGAACCGACGCACATTTTAAACATTAATGGGTTGCACACTAATTCTCTAGATCTTTTTCTTACTTCGCACCCCGATAAGTCCGAAGTTAAGACTTTTTCACCTCTGGGTAATTCCGACCACTGCATCATTTCCGTATCCTTTTCGTACTCTAACCTTCATCACGTTCCGATATCAGCCCCGAAACATGTAATTTTCCAATACGATACGACAAATTGGGCTAAGTTCAATGAATTTTTCCGGCTTTACACCTGGAAACTATGTTTCTTAGAAGACAATGTAAATGCTGTTGTGGAATAATTTTGCACAAAATGCGGCCCTCATTCCTTACAAAAAAAATTCAGGGACACCCAAGGAAAACAACTGGTTTAACTAGACATGCATTGATTCGGTCAGATCCAGAGAGGAAGCGTTTAGAATATGGCATTTGAATGCAAACGACCAAACTAATCTGCTTCGCAAACAAGCTATCTATTATAATAATATAATCCTCTAAAAAATAAGTTCCTATTGTCATATTAATGTATATGACTATTTCATGTACTTAGGCAAATAGTGTTTTTTTTTTTTTAATTATAGGCGTTTGCGTTATTCAATCACGCCCACTTTTGACACAGTGTTGGATAACGGTGCCACTTATATTTGTACCAAATTTCAACTTGATAAGCATAGTATTGTGCGATATATAATTTTTTAAAGATACAATTTTTACGAGGTATGTTGAGATTTTCGTTTATTGTCTCTTAACCGATTTTGCCCAATTTCAATACGGAACAGCAAAAATAAATTAAGAATAAGTATGCAAAGTTTCAATTTGATATCTCAAAAATTACAACCGTGAGAGTACCAACAACAGACGGACACACGAACGGACATGTCTCAAACGATTTCTCTTTACATGTTGATTAGGAATATATTTGGGTTGTGGGGTCTTCGAGGCTTCCTTCGATGTGTTGTAAACGTTGCGTTTTGCTACAAAAAATTATCAATATTTGAGCTGAGAAACTGGTGGACATGCACTGAAATATGATCCAAAACCGTATATGTATTTTACAATATTGGTAATAGCCACTTTCAATCGCCGCATAGCCGTTGACCCGCAAAAAGAAAAGGTTTCAGACCCATATAATAACGTTGATAAAAGGTACGTTTTTACCAGCAAGGTTCTAATATGTATGGGAATAACAGCTAGAGTATAGTTCAGATGTAGTATAGGAGACATGTTTCCACCAACTTAATGTACCATCTATTAATATGCCCAGACTTTTTGCAATATACAACCTGTTGAATAACCTCGTCATTTAGCAGTACTTCCATATTTTATATCATAGAGGAGCTTCTTTTGTTTATTTTTATTATTATTTTATTATTATTTTCTTACAACAAGGCTTTTACCTTATTATTATAGTACAGGTGTGTATAATATACAAATCAATTCAATTCGATCAATATAATACTAATTCAATATAATAATACAATATAATACTGATACTAATGTGTGTTGTTATGTATATAATTTTTTATGTATATATATATTTTGTGTTTTGAAGTGTGTGTGTGTGTATTTAAGTGTATGTAACGTTGTTGATAAACAAGTATGTAACTGTGATGAGCCAGTGTTACTGCGATAATATTAGTTGTTTTAGTTTGTAATTAGTTGTAAAGCAAGGTTAGTTGTTGTTTGTATTGCTTTAGATTATTTGTTGTCTGATATGGCCAGGTAAGACATTCCATAACTTGATGCAATTAATAAAATATTGTCTTTGAGGCCAGGACGAGTAGTGTCGTATTAGAATAAGTTTCTTCCCTCTGTTACTGATTGCAAAATTCAGTACATAGTTCAAATACGCAGGTTTTTGAGTTTATATTATCTTATGAAGAAATACTATCGCCTTCTGCTGCAGAAAATGATCGATACTCAAACCAAGGAAACGTTGAACATGGACGCACGTTCCCACCGCTTTAATCCAAAAACATACCGTACAATATTATTTATGGCCACTTTTAATCGATGCATAGCCACTAAACCGCAAAAACAAAATGTCTCACATCCGTATAATAAAGTTGGCAGAAGATATGTTTTCGCTAGTAACGCTCTAATATGTAAAGGAATTACACGTTGCGTTAGCTATAGACCTATAATTTTTGCATAGAATTTCCAACAATTGCCATATACTACTATTTAACGCAAGAGAGTTATTTGATGCCCAAGTGTTTATAGGCACCATATTTTCATTAATTTTTATCGCTCGCCACTGATTTTCTAGTACCGTTCACCGGTAATATTTTTGTACCGCTTGCCAGCGATACCCCTGCACCATTCACCGCAGCCACTTTGTACTGTTTACCGCACGATTGTACCGCTCACTGCAGCGTACCTTATAAAGCTCACTACAACGTTTTTAATTTCCTATAGTATATTACCATTCTATATTTTTTATGCGCGATGTATCTTCCTTTTTAAGTATATTGAGTATGGGTGAATTGTACGGAGATCTAGATGGTTTCATTATTCCATCTTCTAATAATATAATAAATTCTAAGATAAATTGGTAATTCGAACATTGTATGGATTTCCTCTCTATCTTTAAATGGTATAGGTTAAATTTTCGTTTGATTTGGGAAAGAGAGATAAATCTCACGTTCAACAAATATTTATATTTTCTGTTCTGTTCGTTAGTCCAAGGCTCAGTTCTAATACCGTAGGAAACTGTGACCTACATTGCTTAATTGTGAATTTTTTATTATTAACATGTTAACATGAATAGTTATTTATTGTGTAAATGATAGCTTCCATATCTTTTAAGGTATCAATTCTTGACATAAATAAAATTTGGATTCGTTACTTAGCGGTAAGTTATTTTCACCATATCTCTTATTAAAAAACATCATGTTATATTGAAAGTCACTTCTTTAAATAAAGTTATATGGAAAGTAGTACAACAATAGTTTAATCGGATTTATATTTGACATAATCTCCATGTATAGAGATCTATAAGTGTTCGTAAGTATTAATATTACGAAAATTCGATAATCTTAAATTTTTGGAAAAAAATTTGGTGACGAATAGTTAATTGGTTATGCCAAATTTAGACCCGATCGGCCTATTTTTAGAATCCCTTTTCCTAATGCACATGAAAATGTACTGAGTAATGATAAAAGAAATAATAATAATAACCGAGAAGACTGGCACTTCGCAAATATTTTATCTACCCTGGTAACACAGCAAATACCATGTTAAGGGAAAATAGGCTTACTACATATGTAGTTATTGAGAATTAATTATAATCAACCATGCTTGATTAAGAAAAGAAAGAAAAATGGACATGAAATTGCAATAGAAAAATTTCAAAAGTAAGATAAATGGACATAAAAATTCCGTAACATATACGTTGCTATAAAAAATTAAAGGGTTCTTGTATATGCGCAGTAAGGAATAATGTTAAGATTTCTTTTAAGTGGAATTATTATACCTTTTATTCAATTGATTATATGATTGCAATAAAGATAATATTAAGTTTAAGTTAAGATAATGTTTATAATTCCTATGCGGCTAAAATTACTTCCTGAATCCTAACCAAGCGAGCCATACCCCCAAAAGTACATATATTCTTCATTAGAATCAACCAATGTAATCCATGTAAATTTGTCCATATTTCTGTTGAAACTGTCTCGGATCGCAAAAATTAAGATATCGCTCTAGAGTTTTGTACATACAAAATTGGAGGTTTTCTACAGTTTCCTATTGTAAGTAAGAATAATCAGTACACTAAATACAAATATATATATTTCAATTCCAATCAAGCAAATATCGATTTTGAAAAATTTTTAAATTAATTTTTTAAGCATTTAACTGTATATAAAAATGAACATTGTTATTGTTTTAATAGATTAATTTCACAATGCATGTTTAATACGTGTATGGTTGCTTTTATGTTTATTTATTTAACAATTAAGGCATGCCTGCTGAACTACTGAGCCGAAAGAAATTTGGCAGAGCTCTTCATATAAGTTTCTTTATATTTAAAATTTTCTTTACATTGACCAAGTATTTTCTAAGGTACCTAAATTCAACTTGAAATTTAATTTCGTATTACTTCTGAATCATAAGACCTGTAGACCTAAAACTTGGTCCAAATGATTATTTAAACTATTATAACAAAAAGTCCACATTTACAATATGTACAATTTTTAGGGTTTTTCTTTATTACAGGAAAATCATAAAATTCCAAATCATTACCCATTAAAAATACGAATAAATTAATAGTTTATTATCTCTCCAAGCAAGGAAAAAATGCATCAAATTGTAGTTAGGCACTACAATTAACTTTTGGGTGTGGTAATATTTGTATGTTTTTTTGCAAGCAGAGAATTCTTATGCAATCTTTTGCAACCTACTTTGAAAAAGCTATAATTATACTTATTATACATATAAGTTCATGTTCATGTAAATGCGCAAACTTGTGAGAAAGCCAAATCCGTGGCTTAGGTCATATGGAAAAAAATCAAGCTATTTATTAAAAATAATTAATTATGTTTAACAATGTAATATTCTAAAACCTATTCTAAGTAGGCCTAGTTTTATTAGCATTGTATCGTTCAGTAGTAGGCTTAGCATGGCTATTGTTTTCTTTATGCTAGAAAATAAATTGAATGAGTCTTGCTAGAGTTCTCGTACTAACAGCAACAACTAGGGAAAGTAAAGAATAATTTGCCGATGTCTGTAAACATAAACGGATCATTTTTAATTAATTTAGATAAAAAATAGTTAATTGGCGTAATATTTGGCAGTGCAAAATTTAGATCTGATCGGACTATTTTAGAACTCCTTTCCATAAAATTATATTTCACAAAGTAACTTATATAGCAATGCCTCGCGTACACAGATGCATCTAAACTAATTGTAGCATAATTTAGGGAGCTAAGTGGTGTGGTAAATGGTCACCGACTACTCACTTGTTTTTCACTCATATAATTCGCAATAAAAACATCATGGATAGACGCGCCCATTTGAGGTATTCGTATACATTTTCATAATGGCATTTTATACGTGAAAAATTTATCTGCACATTAAGATCAAATATCTGAAAATCACATTCGTTAATGGTTGTACAAAACTATTAGAAACATATCTGCACAAGTTTATGAACAATATCAAAGCGACGCAAATAAAACGTAATTAAATTTTTTAACCACTGCAAGAGTGCAACTACACCATTTTTACATGTTTGATCCGGGCATCAAGGATGAATAAATCTAAATAAATCTCTAAAGCATATTAACGCCTATAGAAAGGCTAAAAGGTAGGCATAGTTAATTTGAAATCTACAAATGCGTATATAAAAAGTCTTTGTTAATATATATATTTATATATAATTCAAAATATAATATTTATTTTTGTATATCTTATGATTTTTCTCTAATAAAGGACACACACTAAAAACTATACGATTTGTAAAATTTTATAAAGGTCCATAGATCGATTTAACCAATTTTCAATGCCAAGATATAAAGAAATTATTGTATATGATGAGTAAACGATATAAGTGATTTATTATTAAAAATTCACAAATCCTGAAATCACAAGCAGTTTTACTACTTTACATCATATACCATACCAAAGCAGTAGTCTTCTTATAGAAATTATTAAATTGTGTAAATTGATCGTAATAAAACTTCATTACCGTTACTTAGCCAGTGTAAATGAAAAGCAAGTAATAGTATGAACGGTTTATCAAAAGGGTACGATAAAAATTTTTTATGAAAAACTAACAAAATCGTTAATGATGTTTATTCATAATAACGACAACCTAACGTGAGGCTTACAACGATGGTGTTACAGGACTAACAAGGAAATTCTTACAATGATTTTTTATGAATGCTACTACTACATATGTATTTACATAGTTTTGTAAGTAAAAATGCGTATATATTTACAAATTAATAAGCGGAACATTTAGCTACAAGCAAAAATATACTGCTCATTAACCATCATTTGTATAGAAAAAGAGAAGCAATAAAAATAAGCTTTTCGCGAATACGCAACATTTTTCTTTCGTTAATTTGATTGTTTTTGACAAAGGCACATACTATATGCAATACATCCCCTTAAGCAACTGTAGCCAGTAGTTGTAAACTTAATGACTAATCAGTCGGTCACGCGGTGGTAGTGGCAAAAAGACAGACCCTTAGGCTTACAAGAAGATATACACGAATTAATGGAATAAATAAATACTTTGAATCAAGTAGCTAACCAGCAAGCATGTAAATTTTTTATTCCTTTAAAAAGTAAAAGAGTTGTGTTAGTAAACGAGAAAATAAATAAAATGCTATTGAAATAAATGTTACAAAATAGATGAATGACCCTACGTAAAAAATAAAATATTAAAATTGCATTAAATAATACAGATTAATATTAAGGCAGTAGTCTCTATCTAGTGTTTACTCTTCTGTTTAAAAAAATTATAAATTTTTTATGTATAAGGTCTACACATAACTAAATTAAATGTTTAGAAAAGAACTCCTTAAATTAAATATTGTAATTACATAATTTTGAACAAACCAGTTCGCTGTAAACACTTCATAGTTGTTATTTATCATTCAACAATTTTAATTGCACCTTTGATTAATACTTACGTCCATTTTGCTTAAAAAAACTTAAAAAAAAACATTAAACAACTATTGTTGCTGAATTGCGCAAAATAACTGTATTTTGATACCAATAAGAAAACAATATACAAATATAATACAATACAATAATGACACATTTCAGGTTGAATAGTAGGAAGAATAATATCCTGCTATAAATAAATAAAATGCTATTTAATTTTTTAAACGAGGGCAACATTATAACAAATGATTTTAACGACGATAAGTGTGACAACCAAGTTGAGTATGGTGCGGGGAAGCAGGAAATATGGTAAAACCTTTAGAAAGATTCAAACAATTAATTAGTGCTTGACTGATAAGTTGGACTGTTTGTTCATATGTATGCATATGCATATATATTGTATATTTGTATATATGTATGTACGCTCATGCATATTTGATAACATGGTGTAACGCAGACTAAACTTCATTATTGTAATATTTATATGTTGGTTCATTTCAAAGTAAATTCTTAATGTTAGAATTGTTGTGTTACTATTATACCATTATTACAGTTATGGTACGCAATATATTTTAAATGATTCATTAAAGTGGATAGAGAAATTTTTGTAATGTACTTCTTAGAAATAGCTGTATACACTTAAATAGAAATATATATACCTATATATATATATGTATATACAATATATACCAATCAATATACAATGTTAGTTGAAATACCTGTGCTTCGCTGCGGATTTACTACGTGCTTATCGTTATTGTGACGTTTGAGGACTTGGTAATACTTTGGAAATTAATTACACTCTATATATTAAAAGAACTTGTTAAAATCTACACATCCACCTTCACAATTAATTATATTAATACCAAAATAAGCATGGACATAAATTTTAAGGGTATTTTAAATGGATGATTCACATATATTTTTCATAAATTTTAAGTATATATCTGCTTTCTAATCGACCAAAATCTATTTCGTATCAGATGATGGTTACAGAAGATGGTATCATTTCAATAGAATAATTACACAATGCTCATATTTGTTTTTGTCCAGTTTTTGCATCCTTTTTAAAAATTTGGTATTAATCCTGCTTTACTAACCCGAATGTTATGAGATTTAGTATATCTGTTCAAATTAGTACCGCTTATAATTAAAATTGTCTTTGGATTGACCATGCCTCTTCTGATAAATTCTACTTGAAAGTTACTTTCTGAACCATAAGATCTATAATCCTCAAATATGGTACAAATCATTCCTTTATATCTATGTACTTTGATATTACTTGGTAAAACGGGTTAAATCAGTTACAATTTTACAAAATTTATAGTTTTTATGGTCTTTCTTTTATTATAGACAAAGCATAAGATATACAAAAATAATTTTTTTCGAGTATATTAACGAATCTTTGGTTATTTATATATTTGGAAAAGTCAAGTGTCAAGTATAAAGGATTTATTATGGATGTTAATATGCTTTAGGGGTTTATTTAGATTATTTGAATGTATAGATCTAATATATATACAATGATGTTTTCTTTGTTTTATTTGCACGAGTGGAGTGGCAATAAAATTAAGAGTTCACAGTAACAATAGTTGGAAGGTGTTTTATAGGTCTGAGCTGATCATATTTTTTTTATTTGCACGAGTGAAACGAATGCCTACATATATAATCTTAACACATAGCTCTTATGGGTACCACAATCTCATGGATTCGTGAGTCACGTAAAAGTATCATCGACATAGTCCAAATAACAGTAGTACCGTTATGTTTTACCATATTTCGTCAAAACAACAACTGTATATAAAGTATTATATATTTCTTCCATACTTTTTATTTACAATAAATATATTAATACAAACAAATAAAACATTTATTTAAATTTTTTGGCGTGTCTGTTTTTCGATAACGCCCATTTTTGGCGCATCGATGTGTGGGATAATTATAAAGTGAGTACCAATATCAACTTTTGTGGCTGTGCAATAAAAATAGTTAAAGTGTTGTTATAGGAAATAGTTTAATGGCAATGCTGCCAAATACTTAAGTATAAGACATGTCGAACTTCCTTTCTCGCTTGGTTAAGATAGAACTCATTGAATTATATTTGCTACTTGAAATAAATTACAATATAATAAATATTTAATACTTTTTTTCAATTGTGGGCGTGGATTTTGATAGATTTTGGCATTTTAAATAGCGATATACGTGTAGAAACTAAAAATGCCTATATGTACATAATTTCAGCTCATTATCTCATTACAACCGTAAGAATGCAAACATCAGATGTACACCTTTACTTATTTATTTATTTATTATATTTTGTGCTAAAATATAAATACAGCAACTTAAGAATTATTCATATATTAGTATACAAAATTACCTAGTTAAAACATGATTACCACAATTTACAAAATTTTAACAGAAATAGAAATCCAAAAGAAAACTTAAAGACTAAATAAAACAAAGCAAGTAAAATATAATCAAACTAATCCGAAATCAAATAGATGTAGTAACAATAAAAATAAAAATAAACGTTTTAAAATAAACAAGTAAGAAAACTAAATTTGGCTTAGGCCAAATCTTAATCTAAATACCCTCCACCTTCACAACGTTGTGCGTGGCAAATATATATATATTGCGCCCTCTAGTGTATGTCTTACGTATCAGCATGCAAGTACTTTTACGTTGAATATAGTTTTTTGTAAATTGTGTGAACCATGGAACACAAGCAAATGCACAATAGTACATGTAAAAATTAAATAGATACGAGAAAATGCTACCTTATTTTTGAGCAAAACGATCACCTTGCAAAAGAATGAATCTATGAAAGTAAATGCATAATCTGTGATGTCAAAGGCCTAGATTCAAGACGTAGCACTTCCAGTAGGTCATGCCCAGCCTTTATAGCGGTACTAAAACGCTTTAATTCCAATAAGAATATTGTAATTAAACCTAAATCACTGCGAAGCAGTACAACAATTCCTCAAAAAAACAATTACTGAGCAAAATGCTAACGTAACACTTCTGTCTGAGCCGTACAAAATTATTATTATTACTAAGAGCCGTGGATCGACGATAGGAGCCATATGGGCACTATGTCCTATTCAAGAATACATTAAAACTACAAATATGTATTATACGGCAGCTAAAATAAATGATATATACCTCTTTATCTGTTACTTCCCTCCCAGTTTAGACTAGTTAAAGTTTAAAGCTGGAATCGATGCATTATGCAGTGACGCATCAATATAAAATCCTTTGATTATTGCAGGAGAAGTAGATATACAAATAGAAGAGGTGAAATTATAGTGAGGTCTTTCCACAGTTTGAATGTTATATTACTAAACGATGGTCAGTGAAAATCCAGGACCAGTAGAATAAGTCAAAAAGTTAGTCGCATATATGACCGCAGCCTGTGATGCTTCCATGGTAAGGAGAACCAACTGGCCAGACCGGACACCCGTATATTGGTGGAACTCAGAGATCGTCAATCTCAGGCAATAATGTTTGAGTCCAAGAAAAAAATTCCAAAGATATAGACATACTTCGCAATATGTCAACTACATATGAAGGTATGTTGAGGCATGTAAATCATTAAAAAAGGCAATAAAGGTTAGTAAGAACAAATGCTTTAAAGAATTATGTGATATTGCTGACTTTAATGTACGGAGTGTAGCATATAAAGAGATTATGGCAAAGATCAAATGTTGTAAGCGAAGATTTGTGCAAAAAGTAGTTGAAACACTCTTTCCTAGACATGCGCCCGTCTATGCACAACCGCCACTAATCGTACAAGGATGTAATGGCTTGAAGTACGATGAAATTAAAGAAGCTATCAACAAATTTGCTAATAATAAAGCATCTGGTCCGGACGGAATACCTATGAAGGCAGTTAAAATAGAAACTTTACATAATACGCCACTATTTTTGCAGGTATCCAATAAAAGTATGAAAAGCGGCATTTTTTCTAAAATGTGGAAAAGGCAAATATTTGTTCTATTTCTGTGAAAGCGTGTTAGCTTTTCTTCTTTCTTATTTCATGTTAATTCATATATATATATAGTACATTTTACATATTATATATACCGTGTTGTGTTGAAGGTGCAAAAACAGAGTGGCACCTTCTCATCCTCCTTTTAAATTAGGTGTATTGCAATCTTTGTGGCGCAGTCCTCGACCGTTGAGATCTTCTCAACTGTGGTGATTTAATAACCGAAATTGAATTATATGTACTCGGCTGACACTTCTTTGGCGATACTATATCGGTTTCTGATATATATTGTGGCGGTATAGAGTCGTTGGCTACGTTAGCTCTGTTAGCATACGTGGCTTGCCTTTCCCTTTCAGAGCCTATTTCTGTACTGGTGTGATTCCGTGAGGTGGTTGATAAAACATCTTTTCGTATTGACAGTAAACTGCGTATGTCATGCCCAAACAGACGTTGTGCTGGCGATCCTAGGCTCCCCCTTGGCCTATTCATATAGTTAAATAGACCCAAGTATACGTCAGAGCCATCCTGACTACATTTTTTGAGCATATTTTGGCAATTTGTACTGCTCTTTCAGCTAACGCATTTCCTCTATGATGATAGGGTGAGCTAGTTACGTGATAAAACTTCCATAACGATGTAAAGTTTTTAAATTCAGAACTTGAAAATTGTGAACCGTTATCACTTTCAAGTGTTGATAGTAGTCTAAAAGTTGAAAATATTTCTTTCAAAAATGTTATTACACTTTTCGCAGTTGTGGTATTTAATTTAGTAAATTTTAAATATCCGGTAAAACTGTCCATAAAAACAATGCATTCGTTATTATGAAAGTTAAATATATCAGTTACTGCAAAACAATGCTTGGGAACTTATTTTTGACCAATGGTAATTTTGTTATTGTTTGTATGAAACATTTGGCACGTTTTTATGTAATTGTGAATATTTTGGCTCATTCGTGGCCAAAATACATATTTTCTTGCAATATTAACGCATTTAGCGTAGTTGAAATGTCCAGTACGTATATGTTTTAATATTTTTGGAAGAATGTGAAACGGTATGAAAACTTTTGTTGATTTGTAAATTATGCCATCTTCGTCGACTGACAGTTCTTCTCTATAATTGGCGAATTCTCTGATATTGTTTGGCATTAATTGTTTATTTTGGGGCCAACCATTTTCAATATACTTTATTAACTGTTGGCAAATAGAATCACTTTGAGTGTGGTATTTCAGATTTTCAAGTTCCTTATCCGTAATGGATAATATTGTTTAAATTTGAAAGTCAGTTTCTTTAATTGTGTCACCGTTCGGAACGCAGCGAAATTTTTCGCAACCCAATCTTATCGCTAATGATTCCTTTTCAAGCTGAGAATAACGTTGTTGTTTTTTTGTCAACGATTTTAATGCGTAAGTTACGGGTTGATCTTGTTGTTGTATGTTGTATGTTGTATAAAACAGCTCCAAATGCGTGTGAGCTTTCATCTACTTGTAGTTTGACGTTGTCAGTGACGTCATACAATTTGAGAACTTAGAAAGTTCCTTTGCCAGTTTGTTAAATGCTTGCTGTATTTTTAGTTAGCTACTCTCTTAGAGGTACTGAAACACTAGAAAATTTTTTAATAAATTTATGTAAATAAGTAACTTTACCCAATAACTGCTGTAATTGTTTTTTATTAGCTGGAGGGCTTAATCTCCTTAGAGCTTCTGCCTTATCTGAATCAAGGACAATTCATTTCCACTAATCATATTGCCCAGAAATTTTAGAGATGTTTTTTCGAATAAGAACTTGTCCTTCTTGAGCTTTAATCCATTTTCTTTGATAATTTGAAATACCTTATTAGTTATTATTCGCAGTTCATTTCTAGTTTGGGTATGGATTAAAATATCGTCCATGGCGATTTTTACGTTGGGTATATTTTCAAACAGTTTTGACATTATATTTTGGAAAACTTCCGGGGCTGAACTTATGCCGAATGTGTGAAATTCTGTTTTTTTTTTTATATATTCTTATATAAATAAAACCTCATTGACCTATAAAAAAAAATTTTAATCAACAAAGTAATTAATAAATAATAAGCATAAAATTTAATATACCAGGAAAAGTGGAAACAAAATTAATAGTTTTTATATAACTGTGATATTAACTGTTAATTTTGTTATACACTCGAGAGTGCATTGAATTTTACAACTTTACTTTGTTATCATCGCCACTTCGCTAGCACGGTTCAATTCCCAGTGCAGTGATAAGATCGGTTAGTACACACGTAACGCATAGCCATGGAGAGCGATGCGGATCCCTTCAAAAAGTCAGCCAAGGTTCTTAGATCTACCTCAATTAGAAAAAAAACTATACCTGTGGCCAAAGTCATCAATGTACTACTCACATCGAAAGAGCTACCAGCAACCCTGAACTGAGTTCTTTCTCGTCTAACAAATAAAACGATGCAACTACGAATAAGGTAATACTCGAGCTCCTGAAAAATAAAATTTCTCAAAAACTTCCAGCAGTACCATCTCGAAAGCAAACAACAACAAACAATGCCCTATTCAAACAGGCATATCAACAGGTACATCAACATCAAGAGGAAAATTTCCTCACCGACCGAAAATGCTGCTTAAATTAGTAAACCGACTCTAAATCCTACTTTTAATGTATCGGTAACAAAAAGCAGATTTGCACCACCAACTGATAATAACGATGAAAGGGAAGACTATGTTGCTGTACTAGAAAAAATATCGGCCCTCTCCTGTATATCTTTGGGAAGTTTTAACAAACACCCTTATTAACGCGCTTGCCCAGTTGATTGGTAAAAATCAATTCTATGTAGCAGGCATTCGGAGAGGAGCGATAGCTGAAGTTAAAATTCAGTTCTATACAGAAGAAAACTGCAAAATTGGTATACTTTGAAAACTCTAAAAAGAATTACTGCACACATCAGTTAAAGAGCGAAAAAGGTCTGATCATTATCATAAGGAGAATTGAAAATTCCGTGCCAACTGACGACATAAAGGAGCCCTTAGAAACTAAAGGCTATGTGGTTAAGTCGGTATTCAATATACACAATCGAGAAAAGATCCCACAACCACTGTTCAGAGTAAAACTCGTGTGACAAAAAAAATAGTGTAGAACAGCACTTGATTTACAATTTACGATACATCCCTCACCGCAATATCACAGTAGAAGCACCACATAAACGAACAAACCCACCACAGTGTTACAACTGCCAGGAATATGATCATATGAGGACCTACTTTTGACTACCATCAGTGTGCGTCATATGTGGTGGATTACACAAATCTGCAGATTGTCATGTAAGCAATGTTCCGCCATGTCATGTAAGCAATGTTCCGGTAACTGTGGAGGTAATCACTCGGCCAACTACCGCGAATGCCCTACCTTCCCAAAAATGAAGCAAAGAGTAATGAAACCGGCACCATGTTCCAACAGTTAATCCTGTCACACAACACTCGGCACAAAGTAATGCTACTACTATCACTTCTTCTACTAACGCAATTCCAAACTCTTTATACGCGGACATTCTCCATACAAGTCACAATATCCTCAGACAGACATTTATGACAACAATGCAGTCGATAATGCAGGAGATGCTCAGAAATCAGTCAACTCTACTCCACGTGATGATGAACAAGCCATGAACATTAGTATTATATTGACTCATACCAGCGGCACAACCTTTTCTGAAATTACTTTTATTCAATTATCTTTTCGTTTATTAATGCTTAATTACTATTGCATATTTTTAGTACACATAATATCTCTTTTACTGTTAACTGCCACGTTACTCTTTTCTCAGTTTGTTTTAATATAGGTATGACAACTAGAGACGCAACACACACCATGATAAGAGTCAAACATAACATTGGAAAACAACATAAGGGAATCTATGTCTGTCATATATATGCCCAAAGTTTGCGTAACAAGACTGATGAACTTCGACACATCTTTGAGAATTCAGCTATACATGTAATATGTGTATCAGAAATCTGGTTCATGCCAGCTGAGCTGAACTTCTTCTTTACCATAAATGGATGTAGCCTTTTAACAGACTTCAGACTTCAATAAAATTATAAAAATGATGTACAGCAATTGTGTTGACATGGGAGCAATATCTCTAAAAGGATATGGTGACGTAGACTGGGGATCTAATCCTATAGATCGAAAATCTTATACGGGATTTATATTTTTCTACGGAAATTGTCGTGGGAATCTCGTAAGCAAACAAGTGTCGCTCTCAGTAGTACTAAAGTGGAATATATAGCTGCATCAAATGCAACGAAAAAAGCAATATATTTAAAACGACTTCTTTAAGATATTAAATTATGGGAAGAAAATGTTATTGAACTGTGCATTGAAAATCAAGGTGCACAAAAATTAGCAGAAAATCCTACAAACCATAAGCGGTCAAAACAGTGGAAGCGTGCTGGGCCCATAACCTCATAAGAATTATGTGCAATACTTAATATGAAACAAATATTTTATATTTTATATTTAATTCAAAACGTTTTATTCACATCGAAAAAATTCTTAGAATTGAAAAAATTATTGACAAATAATTGTATATGTTTCCTAGATTTTATAACATACACGTTGAAAAGTAGAATAAAGTATATTCCAACAAAAATAAATATTTTTAAATTTAATACGAATCAAAAAAGAGATATATCATCATTCAAAATATTAGCCCCTTTACCATTTTTGGTTGCTTAATAAAAAAAGGAATTTTGGCCTAATTGTGTGTTGGTAAAAGAATGGTCTGAATAGCAAATTACATAATACATTACTGAATTCTTCAGGCTGTGATTACCACATTATAGTTTTTTCTGAAACTTGGTTAATACCAGGGGTTAAGGATGCTGAAATTTTTTCTGCCGATTTTAAAGTTTATAACTGTTAAAAAATTTCAGCTGGTACTTCCTTCTGATTTTGTTGACGTTGAATTTTTTTGTGTAAAAGTATCGTTGGGTAATTGCTATTTATTTATTACCTATTCATGCATTCCTCCGGCGTCTGACCTTATAATTTACATGAAGCATGTTCATTTAATCAAAAACGTATTTTCATTTGTTAAAGCATGTGATAAGTTACTGGTTTTAGGGAATTTTAATTTCTTTGACATTAACTGGATATTTAATGACGACATGGGTTATCTCACACCAATTAGGATTCCTCAACATCTTAACATCAGTTCTTCGATGAAATTTATGATTTGGGATTGTTTCAATTTAATGATATCCCAAATTATAATAATAAACTTTTCGACCTAGTTTTTCTGAATGGTACGATCATTTTGATCAATCGTACGTTTCCTTTTGTTTTACTAGAGGATATGCATCGCTGTTGCTTACCTTAAATAATCTTCTTTGAAGTAATGTACTATCTAGAGCTGTTTATAATAAAAACTTTAACTTTAATAAGACTAATTATAATAAAATCAAAGGTATTTTATCAACGTCTATCTATAACTTTATTGTCGATGTAAACAAAAAAATCTTCTCTGGGTTATCCCAGTTTATAACCGAGACAGCTTCAGGGATTTTCCCAGGGTTCATTTCAAAGAAAATTTATATTTGTAGAGATCGGGTTATTTTGAAAGGCAAATTTTTATCTCTATTTTATTTTTCGCAGTTTTTGTTTTTCGTGCGAGGATTCTAGCAAGACTCAAAAATATTTTATTTTCTATCATAAAGAAAACACGTGGCTCATATGCAAAGCCTACTACTTTGAACGATACAAAATTAATAAAAATAGGCCTACTTAGAATAGATTTTTTTAGAATGTTACATAATTAATTATTATTAATAGATATTTTCATATAAGACGGATTTGTATCCTTACAACAATATAGATAAATCGTTGTCTGTTATGTATGATATACATCTGTCTGTTATTTCTGAGTCTGTTACTTTAAAAATTGACTATAATACTATGAAATGTCCAGTCTGGTTTAACAAAAACTTAAAAAAGTATGGAATATAAAAAGGGCAGATTATTTAAAAAGTACAAATGCAGCGGTTTATCCTCTGATTATGTATTATATTCAAAGGCAAGGCATGATTTTAACGTCTTAAATAAGTCGTGTTATTCCAATTATATATGGTCTATAGGATACAAATTTATTAACAATCCTAAAAGGTTCTTTTCGTTTGTCAACTCTAAACGCAAAGTTGGTGTCTTTACGGTAGTAATGCAACATAATAACCTAGAATTTTCAAATATTCAGAAGATATCTAACATGTGTGCTGATTTTGTTTAAAAATCCTACTAACCTGAAAGCGTTCCGGGTGATAGCTATTTATACGATATAAAATTATATGACCTGTTTCCTCCCATTCAGTTGTCTGAAACGGAAATCCTTGATACATTAAAGACGGTTAATTTGTGTTATTTCCCCGGCTTTGACGGTATTCCTTCTTGTATACTGCGGCATTGTGCGGATTTATTATATGTTCTTTTAACTAACCTTTTCATGCCTCAGAAAAGGCTATTTACAAATATGTTGGAAAAGTAGCTTTATTATTCCACTTTATAATGGACCCAAAATTTGTGTCAATAATCGTGGTATTGTTAAACTTAGTGCCTTGCCAAAGCTTATCGAACTAATAATTAATTGAAGACTTACTCCGATGATTAAATTTCTTTTTTTAGGGCTTCGTTAAGAGTAAATCGTCTTCTACAAATCTTTTTTTGGAATTAACATGTTATATATTTCAGGGTTTTTCTGAACACAAACAAACTGATGTAGATTCTCTTCGATAAAGTTGATCATCATCTGTTAATTCTCAAACTTAAATTATTTGGCTTTAGCAACAGTATGTTAGCTTGGTTTTGTAATTACCTTACCGGTCATTCGCAAAAAGTCTTGTTTATCACGCAAAATTTCTGTGTCTGCTGGAGTCCCTCAGGGCAGTCATCTCGGTCGTCTACTCTTTTTACTTTTTCTAAATGGTCTTCTAAATTATATTAAATTTTCTCGTGTTCTTATGTTCACTGACTATGTAAAAATCTTTATGTCCCTCAATTCTTTTGAATATTCTTCTTACTTGCAGTCTACTTTATAGTCCGTTTCAGGTATTGTGTAAAATGTTTAACGAATATTGCGTTGTTTTTGATTGGTCCGTTACAATTTCTAAAATAAGATGTAATGCTTTCCAACTGACACTCTATACTTTACACCTTATACAAAATTGTTGTAAACATATCATAAACATAACATATTGTTGTATCATATAACATATCTTACATATACATTGTTGTAAACATATCCTATAACATAACCTATAAGATTATTATTTTAATTTTACTCTTTACTATTAAATATCTCTAAGTTTACATTAGTTTTAGTCTTAGTCTCTATTGCTGTTTCGGGGGTTGTTGTTGTTGTTTAATCTTCCTTAAATTAAGTTTAGTTTAATTGGCTGTTATCAAAATTGTAGCTAACTTAAAAAATGAAAATAAATAAATATATAAGTAACTAAACAATAAGGACTATTAATGATGTAACTATCGGCTATCCTGATGTGATAATAAGCGGAGCTTTCAATAGTAATCTTCTCCTAGAAAATAGATGTATGGAAGAGATGTATACCATTGGTCTTCTCTCCATTAAAACATTAAATCCGACTGCTGCTGCTACACTGCTCACACAGCTACTCTTTTAGACCTGTTTCTAGTCAACAATGTTAATAAGATCCTATTTTATGACCAGCTAAACGTTATAAATTTCTCCAACCATGACCAAATTTTCACTACTTATAATTTTTAGCACATAAACCACACGTATAGAGATTTCAAAAGTATTGACATTAACGAACTTGAATGTACAACGAACCAAGTTAACTGGAATGAGGATAGTGAAAGCAAAAATCACTGGTTCAACAATAATGTCCGGTTACTGTTTGATGCTTATGTTCCACAAAAAACCGTCAGAGTGGATTCGCACAAACGTCCCTGGTTCAACCAAAACATCTGTTGATTGATGGAAGCAAGGGACAAGCCTTATAGTGTGTGGAAGCATACGCGTGCACCAACACACTGTGAATACTTTAAGCATCTACGTAGAAAGGTATCCTACGCTATAAGGCGCGCAAAAATTGCTTATTATGGATCAAGGTTCGGTTCTACCCTAAGTAATAGGCAGAAGTGGACCACGATTAGGGAAATTGGCATCAACAGTAACACTCTGTCATCTCTAGTTAACCTTGACATTAATGAACTTAATAAAAAATTTGTCAACATTCTAATGAACAGTCCAGATGTCTCTCAATATTTGGAAATGGAAACTGATTTTAGATATAACTCACTAAAATTTAATGGTGTGAGTGAAGTTGAAGTGCTGGAGTGCAAACTTGATATCAAGTCATATGCCACTGGACTGGACGATATTGATCGTAGATATATTAAATGAATACTTCCGATAGTATTAAAAAGCATTACATTTATTTTTAAAATGTAAAGTAAAATCATCAAAAAACAAATATTCAATTATGTCCGTTTCGTAAAGTTTCGAAAAAATAGATCGTGCACTACCAACCTAATTGATGTGGCAGAAAGCATAAGGGGCTAATTGGACAACAACAATATGCCATTCCTTGTGTTACTAGACCACACAAAAGCTTTTGATTCCATCGATCATGCGCTACTAACAGTCAAACTCAGGAAATTCTTTAAATTTGATACCTCATTCTCCAGGCTTGTTAAATCATACCTCACAAATAGGTATCAACGAGCGTTTGCCAATAATGTCTTTTCTGATGTACTTCCAATTAAAAGGGGGGGCGTTCCGCAAGGGTCCGTTCTCGGTCCACTGCTTTTCTCATTATATATTAATGATTTACCCAGTTGCCTTAGGTGTTGCCAAGTGCATATATACGCGGATGATGTATAGATCTGGGTTAGTGGACCGCCAAATAACATCATCAATACGGTAACTAAAATTAATGATGATCTTGCTAATATAGCGAAATAGACCTGTTCCAACAGTCTGGCCTTAAATCATGTAATAACCAACTGTATAGCTTTTTACAAGAAGGCAGACTCAAGGAATATTAATATCTGTTTACTGGGGACTGACTATCTCCACAGTCGACATGGTAAAAAACCTTGGAGTGACATTTAATAGAACACTTACTTGCGATAATCACATAAATAATAACGTAGGACAAGTGTACGAAATGCTAAGAACACTATGGCATTTACAGTGGTTCACATCCTTATATATTATAAAACTTTTGTCCAAAGCTTTCCTACTTCCAAAACTCCTACGCGGCTGTTTGCCAATTGTGACTCCATTTCCAAACAAAAACTACAAAAGGCTAATAGTTACATAACTAGGTACGTTTTTGAGTTGAGGAGGTATGACTGCGTTGCAAGCTACACTAAAACTCTGTTATCGGTAACTCTGGAGGATCTGCTTAAATGTAGAACACTTTGTCTACTGCAAAAAATTTTAACTAAGCAGGAACCAAGCTACCTGTTTAGCAGACTTGAATTCTCAACGCTAACCGCAACCAGAATATTAAACCATGCGACACATCCCTAATATCCGAACGTCACTATTTCATATTTGCAATTCCATTGTGATATTTCATTCCCGTCCGTCTACAGACGTTAGAGAATACAACTCGTTTTAAGAGAGATATTATGTCACACTTCGCTCAAAGTTATGCGAATGATATATTTAGTTTGTAATGTTTAGGTAAGACAAAAAGGTAAACACGTGTCATTCATAAAAACCAAATCAAGAATCTTACATTTTAAATTCATAATATTGTTAATCTGAAAAAAAAAACTCAAATAATATATCAAAAAAATCAGTTAAGATAGTAGAGAATGATAATGGAGACAGGCCACTCAAAACATCATTAGCAATCCAAATGATATCGGGTAAATTAAAATTACCAAGCACTAAAATGTTATCACTAAGCTTAAGCAATGTAGATACATATTTTATTAAAAAAATATGTTCCATATTAATGCAATGGTCGGACGCAGAGGTTGGTCATAAGAAGAAGTTGCGTGCCCAATCTTAACAATATGTGGCACAGAAGATACCGAAGGTACAATTGGAGAAACATCATTAGATGAATTTTGGATAGTCACAGATGGAATAGTTCCAGACGCTCCCACATCCATATTGTTTAAAACATTTGTAGCTTCAATCTCAGACATACATGGTGAATTAGATGACACAGGAGGAGACAAATTAGTAGAATCAAGAGACAAGCAATTAGAAGAAATTAGGAGAGAGAGAGAGACACGAGCCATTAGGCGGACGAACTTTGGCAACAAAATCAGAACCCTCTAAGAGTTTGCAACTATTGAACATATCTTATAATTTAATACATACATGTCTAGATCGACTCATTTTTATACCCTCCAAATTGAAACTTGGCACACTTATTCTTAGTTTAATTTCGCTATTCCGTATTGAAATTGGGCAAAATCGGTTAAGAGACAATAAACGAAAATCTCAACATACCTCGAAAAAATTGTATCTTTAAAAAATTATATATCGCACAATACTATGCCTATCAAGTTGAAATTTGGTATATATATAAGTTATACAGTTATTTAATACTATGCTAAAAATGGGCGTGATTGAATAGCGCAAACGCCTATAATTAAAAAAAAAACACTAATTGCGTAAGTACATAAAATAGTCATATACATTAATATGGCAATAGGAACTTATTTTTTAGAGGGTTATAAAAGGTGGAGGGTATTTAAGCTTCGGTCTTAACCGAACTACTCTATATTGTTTAATGATCAAGAATATAGAGGGCGTCTACAGTATTTGCGGACACTCACATATATGAATATAATTTCTGGATAACAATTTTGTTTGTTTTTTTCTCGTAAGAAATGAAGAGTCATGCAATTATGGTCGCTACATGCACTACATGTGCATATATTTTGTAAAATCCCTGAAGGGTATATTAACTTTGTGTGGATGTATGTAACGGCAAATGCCACACCCACCTTCAATTATACCGATTGATTCAGAATCACAATCTGAGTCGATTTAATCTGTCTCTCCGTCTGTCATTTTCTGACATACACATGTATCATTTTGAAATATTTGAAAATACAAGAAGGTATAGAAAAATAAAAATTTTAATTTTTCAAAGAAAAAAATTTAATGTAGTACAAAAATAAAACTTTTCATTTATGAAAGAAAAAAATCGAATTGAATTATATATCAAGTAATGTAGGGTATTTGAAGGTCGAGCTTGATCGACTATAATATTTTGACTTGTTTTCGAATAGAAAAGAAACTTAATATATCCCCATGGAAGGTAAATATATAAAATAAATAAAATAAATAAATAGAAAAACTAAATTCGGCATGAGCCGAATCTTAAATCCCCTCCATCTTATTATAAGCACCGATTAAATCAAGAACTAATAAGGCTTTCTGCTTTCGTTTCGCAAATGAAATTTTATATTTTTCATATTCATCTATTTCAGTTTTAGAAGAAATATAATTATGTTTGGAAAAAAATTATATAAGCACTGTAGTCGTTTCCGTTTTTTCTAACATAGGGCAAAAGTCCTCGTTAATTAACTTCCTTTCCGTTAAACTGCTATTTGTCGCCCTACATATATTAAAATCACCAATAACGAACTTTTTGGAATGTTTCTCCCATAGTATATACAGTATCTATTGCCTCCATGAGTAAATTACTAAATGTTGTTTCTGAAAATGTGAAATTTCTACATAAAGAGATAACGCACATTGCTTTAAAACGGAAAGCTATTATTTGTAAAGTAGCGGACCCAGAACTATAATCTCGCTTGAACATAACTTTCGCTTGACTACTCATGTTTTTGTTTTTTCGAGGAAAGCTATCGGATCCATTAATTCTTGCTAAGTACAAAATCCTTTAACAAAACAATAGTCTAAAAGAAAAGTCCATGTTTCTTCAAGACATAAAATGTCTGTTAAATATCCATCACTGAATAAGTCTTGGTGATGAGCGTTAAAGCTTTGTATATTTTGGTAACATATTTTTGTATTTGCGGATACATTAGGTAACAGAAATAAAAATATTTCTGCTCGGAGCCGGTCAAGTTCGATTTGACAACGTCAGTGTCAGAAAATTGTTTTGGAGGGGTGAAACGTCCAATTGTGAACAATGCTGATGCACAAGTAGCTCGACTGCAAGCTACATACATTACAGCTCTATTTATTTTATCTCCTAGATGGAATACAACTGTTGTAAGTAGCTCCCTGTCTTGTCGGGTTGGTCCATTTTCAAAATTGCCATCGTTCCGAATTTCTTCTAAAGCGTTTTCCAATTCGTTTACTGAAAATTTTTCGAATTGTTGTTGGTTTGTCATTATCAAGTATCTATGTGAAGACCATGTTTGTTCGTTGTCGTTTTCTAAAATGTCTGTTATTTCATTACGCCACGGAAAATATAACATAACCATTTGTCTGAAATAGTTTGATCTGGATATATCTATATTTGATTTTGCAAATCGAAGAATAACTGAATTCCTTCGTTTATAAGTATATCCAGAGTTATTTAAAAGTTGGAGACCAACTCCACTATACTCTGTTACGTCTTCGTTGTCGTCTATATATTCATCTTATCATCTTTGGCGTATCAAAGATCGGCGTGTTTTTGAAAACAAATAATTGACAGCAAAATCAGCTAGACATACGTCATCAAGACTGTGAGGACGATGTTGGTAATTAGACTATTACCAATTAAATTACTCTTAAAAATATCAGTTGATTCTGTTGGTAGTCTTTTTAATTTTTGCCTAGATTTTACCATGCGGACTCTCCTATCTGGATGGAATGTATTTATGAAAACATTTGTGTTACTACATTCGGACATATGCATACCTAAAATATTGTAGGATGCTTCTTAAATGGACATCTCGGACGAGTTTATAAATTTATTGCCATTGTGCTGTAAACGTTGACGGACATTATAATTCTCCATACGAATTTTCCTCATTGTCTCCAGCAATAGTCGCGAAACTCCCCCATTTAACTTGTTTATATAGGTCACTATATATGAAACACAAACGTAAGCATGTATATTACACGCCATGCCTATTTTCGGCACATCGATGAAGCTAATATTTTTAGTTGTACATAATAAATATCAAGTTTATGGATAAATTTTTGTGGCAGATAAATAGATTTTTCTCATTTGTGGGCGTGTCTGTTAGCCGACCATGCCCATTTTTGACACATCAATAAAGGGTATAACTATAAATATGTGCACTAAATTCTAACTTTAATACTCAATATTTGTGGCAGATATATATATTTTTGTTAACTGTAGGCGGATTTAGTAATCTACCACGCCCATTTTAGGCACGTTGATGGATGGAATAACTATGTATTTCCATACCAAATTTAAAGTTCGTAGATCAACTTTTGTGTCATATATAAAAATTTATATGGATTGTGAGCGTGTAGCGAAAAGGGGTTCAATTATAACAAACCCTATAATGAGATATTATTAACATCTTAATTTAAACAATTAATTATAAATTATTACCCTTTTTTAAATATTTATATATATATATATATTTATATACATATATAGTTGTTTTTAATTATTATATAAATAATTAATATTTATGTTTCCTGTATATACCAAATTTCAAGTTTATAGCTCAATTTTAGTAGCACTTTTGTCGATCGTGGGCATGGCTCTCGATCGATTTTGCAGATTTTAAATAGCGATCTCCGTGCAAAAACTAAAAGTGGCTGTACAAAATTTCAGATCAATTTCTCAAAATTTACGCTCGTAAGAATGCCAACAACAGACAGACACACGGACACACGGACATACATGTGTAATCCATTTAGTTTTTGACGCTTGACGCTGATTTTTATTGTTTATCTAGACTATTCAACTATAGAGCTAATGCCCGATAATAACCAATACACAAAAATCATGGTTTCTGATCCCTTTCAAAGTCACGATCACCCAAGCACCTAAGAGTAAGAAAAAAACAAGATAGAGAAACTCGGTTATGACCGAAGCTTACATACCCACCACCTTTTATAATACTCAAAAAAATAAGTTCCTAAATCTATGTATATGACTTACGCAAATAGTGTTTTTTTTTAATTATAGGCGTTTGCGTTATTCAATCACGAATGTTTTTGGCGTAGATAACGGTACGACTTTTATATATACTAAATTTCAATTTGATAGGCATAGTATTGTACGATATATAATTTTTTAAATGCATAATTTTTTCGAGGTATGTTGAGATTTTTGTTTACTGTGGGCGTGCCTCTGTGCCCAATTTCAATAAAAAACAGCGAAATTGAACTAAGAATACGTATGCAAAGTTTCAATTTGATATCTCAAAAATTACGACCGTGAGAATGCCAGCAACAGGCGGACACACGGTCGGACATGCCTCACACGATTTCTTTTTCATACTGATATATTTTTTTATGTGGTGTGGGGTCTCCGAGGCTTCCTTCGATGTGTTGTAAATGGATGATCAAAATGAATATACCCTAAGGTGAAGGGTATAACTAGCGATCCTGTCGCCGTTGCCATGTATAACCTAAAAGAGAACAAGTGAAAAATCTAAATTTGGTTTAGGCTAAATCTTAAACGCCCTCCACATCTACAAACAAACGATGGGCGCAGAAGGTATATAATTACACCCTCTTATAGTGTATGTATTACGTATCATCTTGTAAGTCGAGTTTTACGCTAAGTATGTTTTTTTGTAAATCTATTTATCTGCTACAAAAATTGAATATGCATACTTTGTAGAGTCTTTGACAGCTTTTTTTGGATGTTGCAAACGGAATTATAAACTTATTATGTGGAGGCCTTAAGTACATAAACAATGAAAACTTCGTGAAATTAGTGCATGCATTTCATATTAACTATGAAGTTTTTTTGTAAATAGTGAGCAATTCTATTATCCGACTGCGCCCATTTTCAAGGCAACGTCTCAAAATTTTTGATCGCGAGAGAGCCAACAGCAGACTTTTTGATGCTGATCAAGAATGTGTATATTTGGTACTGTCTCCGAGATTTTGCAAACGGAATAGCATACGCATTATACTCTTATCACTAAGGCTGAGGATCAGCCCTTATTATTAACTAATTGAAAAACCTTAAATATAAATTTGTTTTTATTTGTTAATTAAATAACTTTCGGTATTGTGTAATATTTTATTCATTGTTAGGTCTTTTAGAAATACATATACATAAGACCGAGAAACCAACGGCACCACCTTGTGGAAAAGGGTATAATAAGTTTGTGCGGATGTTTGTAAGTCCTAAACGGCAAATAGCACACCCACATTCAATTATAACGATCGATTCAGAATCAAAATTTGAATCGATTTAACCATTTGGTACAAGAACATGTATTGGCCCAATATCGAGCTCTATTGAAAATACACTAGATTATTTTTAGAACCCCTTCCTATATAAGATCCTACTATAATGGAAGTCTTTATATGGTAAAAAAATGCAAATCTTAATATATATGGACAAAATTTGGTGGCTATGCCAAATTTGAATCCCATCGAATCATTTTTAGAACCCCGTCACATAAAAATTATTCTATTCACAAAGTTACTTGTATACAGACGCAACTAAACTAATTGTAGTATAATTTAAGAAGCTGCAGATGCAACAAACAAGTTGTAGCATAATTCAAAGAGCTAACATTTTTACTTGTTTTTGATAAATACTTTTCTTTCATCTTTACAGAATTAAAGCTGATGACTTTATAATTCAACAAAAATCAGAGGTAAAAAATTAATATATATGATGCCCGAAATAGAACGGGACTTAACAGCAGAAATGGTTAGTGGAGTACATAGCTCCATATTTGAGACACATTCGCAGCGTCAGTACAATTATGAAAATGTTTCGGCAAATCACCAAAGCGAACAATTTCTACAGCAGCAGCAGAAGCACCAACAACATTATCATGTAGGCAATTACAAACAACAACGACACGAAATAGAACATTACAAAAGGGCAACCAGTTCATACGAAGGTCATAGCACATTAACAATATCGCCATTAACATCACCAGCACAAATAGTAAATAATGACAATATAATGAAAAATAACTACAGTCGTCAATATGATGGTGACAAAAAAAAGTTAAATCTAAATAACCATGATGCAAAAATAGTATCAACTACACCAAGGGAAGATAATGCACTTAGTTCAAATGCGACAGAATCAAATACGTACTATTGTCATAATAAAGAGAAATTAACGAATAATACATTGAAATTAAGGAATATATTACAAAATGTAAAACACTCTGATGCAATACCTGCAACTAAAACTACAAAACTATTAATAGAACAGGATAAAACAATAAACGATAGAGATCAATTAATAGAAATAAAAACATCTACGGCATTTTTTAAAAAAACTTCATGGCATCCTCATTTATATGCCCACCCACCCATTCGTCCCACGCCACACACTATAGCGGATATTATGGGTTGGCGTG
Source organism: Crataerina pallida (assembly GCA_949710015.1). NCBI lineage: Eukaryota > Metazoa > Arthropoda > Insecta > Diptera > Hippoboscidae > Crataerina > Crataerina pallida. The sequence continues at coordinate 15,410,332 of OX453290.1, forward strand.
ATTCGATAAAGCAAGCCTCCTATCAGCACGATTCAACTAATTCTTCAAGACATACACCTGCACCTGACCATTCGCCTAAAAGTATTCTGCGTAATTTTCAACAAGAGTACTCCCAACAAATTAATCAATACAAGAACTTGAAGCAAGTCACTCTCAGCGACACAAGCGAAAAGGATGTAATGGGACTATCGCCTGGTACCAACATTATTGTAACTGTAAATGAACAACCTTTAAACTTGTGTGTAATCAAAAGATCACGAGATTCTTTAACATCTCCACCTGCAGTAGAATATAATGAAGTTTTGGATATAAATACACTTGATAAAGAAAGATCGCTATCGTTAAACAAGCATTTGAAAAGAGGTGAGTTGAATTTCTGTAGAAATGTGAGGGAAAACCTATTGGCATATTTCGTATACAAATATATTTCAATATAACACAACGTTCATGCCGCGTATCAATTCATATGCAGAGTTGCTACGTACATTTATTTTAAAGTTTATAAGAATATGTATATAAATATCATAAAAATACTTAAAATTCGTCGGCCATATAGGTTCCTTATGAAGCACTTCTAATTTTCGCATCGAATCTATAATGGATCGGCAAAATTGTTTGTAACAGAAGCAAAGCCATTTTCTTATTGGTTCGAAGATTAATTTTAGTCGAAAACCTGTTATAAAATACGATTTGGCAACTCTGTCGTTATAGAAGCGGGAGTTTGCTATGCTCTTTAATTAAATAAAAAATTTGCTTTATAAAGTGTTAAATTTTAATACTTAATAGCTGATAATTCGTGATCATCATTTTCTGGTTTTGTTGATTTCAACGTACACAGGTGTGAGTTCCCTATTAATCTTCTTGTTTGCGTGGAGAACAAAGAAATTATTAAATATTTTTAGCAAAATTTAATGTTTTTATTTTACTTATTATTCTTGAATCTCACTATTCTTCTTCTGCGCTGTTAAGTTGGTCTAGCACAGTTTCTTACTGTATTCAACGTTAGCACACTTTTAGGCCTACTTGTTCGTTTGCATCAACATTTGTAAAGAATCTGAAGGGTGCTGCGGTAGACCCAGAGCCAGCCAGAGTTCAATAAAAGAAATTTTTATATTTTTAACAAATAAAAGGTAGTAATTTTACTTAATTCTTTCTTTGTGTTATAATATATGTGTACATAACAAAGAGTTTCGACGTTTCGCTTATGTTTGTATTAGCAATAGGTTCTGTGAATATTTTATATAGCCTAGCTGTCTCTGGTTTAGTCTAGTGTAAATGTAAGCTGAGAAAGAGAGGATAACATCAACTCTCGTGCCTAGTTCCTATGCAATTCACCTGATGAATAATTTCCTAGCTATCAAAATATGTTAACTAAATTTAGAGAGGATAACATCAACTCCCCTATCTAGTTCCTTGTTACCAAAATGGTTACCAGATTAGAGAGGATAACATCAACTCTCCTATCTAGTTCCTAAATAATTTGCCTATCACCTAAAGAATAATTTCCTAGCTACAAAATATGTTAACCAGATTAGAGAGGATTTAATCAACTCTCCTATCTAGTCCCAAAGACAACCTACCTAGCACCAAGCTAGTCTAAAACTATCTAATTTATTATACGTTGATCGCCTTTTAAAAAGCTAGTGCCTGTGCTTTTGCGTTGCTTGTAAGAGCTTTGTTGTAAGCTTCGCACCATTACAGCTGATCTTGCTACATATGTTTTATAATAAATCCAGGGTTATATCTACAGCTGATCTTACAATTAATTACAGGATAACTTGGAACATATTATAAAATTTAAACATATATAAAAAAAGAAACAAAAAAACGTAAATATAACAAAATTCAACTTCATTGCTAAGATACGAACGTGTAGGTAAAAAAAAAGAGAATGAAACAAAAAATTTGAACCTCCTCAAAGAGAAAACAAAATGTTAGTAATAATCGTGTGACGGAAATTTTACTTTAAATTTTCCTCATCACACTACTTCCTCTCTTCGGCAGAGCCCTCACTTCGGATTAATACCTCCCCGATCCTCCTTATTATTGCCTTGTACATCTTCTCTTGGATGGTATAAAACCTTTGAGTTCGTGCACGCACTGGCAATCGCGCATGCTGCCTGACAAGGCACGCCTCTAACTCGCTACAAATATCAGAATGGCACAGTGGCTTCGTAGATGAATATTACCCCTACACGGGCGTTTGGCGGTCGGGGATTAGGAGACGTCCTTGATTGAGATATTGATATTCGGCACGGCCAGAACGAACTCGGCATTGGGGGAGGCTGTTGGGTATTTAGTTGTGGTGTGCATAAAGTTACCTGTTGTCATTTTCTGGAGCATCCCGGATGTGTCCACGCTTTGGTTGTTGTTACTGGTTGTTGGTAGTTAGGCAGCTTGTTCGGACGGTTCTGGCAATGGCTTTACCCGGAATTGAAGCCCACACCCTCGTTCTTGCGGAGTTTGTCTGCGTTGTTGTTGGGTGGCCTGAGATGTCGTTGGTTGCAGTCTGCAGCAGACACGAGTTCTGACTCCTATTGTACCACATACGCAACAGAATACACATACGAAATACCAAACAGTTCTGACATGATGCAAACGTACGAGTATGTCCTTGGTTGCCATTTTCGGCAGGTGGTATTAGCGTTTGCAATTAATGAAATTTTTAATAAATACGCAACGAAATTCCAAATTAATTTCTTTAAGTTCGATCATTGGTCAAGTTAAATATCTAGTATAAAATATTATAGTCAAGTCCGACCATCAAACACCAAACTGCACCATGTATGCCCGTGTGTCTGTTTGTTTTTGGCATTCTCACTGGCGTAAATTTTGAGATATTGAGCTGAAATTTTGTACAGACACTTTTATTTTTTGCACGCAGATCGTTATTTAAAATGGAAAAAAACGGTCAACAGCATCTCCCACAATCAACAAAAATCTATTTATCTGCCACAAAAATTGGGCTATAAACTTCAAATTAGGTACATACATCTATAAATATGAGCTTAATCGATGTGCCAAAAATGGGCGTATTCGGATTACAGGCACGCGCACAATTAATAAAAATATTTTTATCTACCACAAAATGTAACCAAAGAACTTAAAATTTGCATAACTGGACGCAAAGTTTCAGGTTCTGTTGCCCTGATCTCATCTTCAATGTTGTGCTTTAGCTACTCTATATTGCTTGTTAACATAGACTCGTTCTTTGAGATAACCCCATAGAAAATAATCAGGCGCAGTTAAATCGGGTGAACGTGCTGGCCAATTAAATTCTGAATTTCTTGAGATAATTCGGTCATAACAAATTTCATTTAAAAGAGTAATTGTGGCACGGGCCGTGTGTACTGTTGCTCCATCGTGCTGGAACCACTTGTTGGCTGCCACATGGCGTACAAAATTATTAATCATAGTACGATACCTATCCCCATTCATCCTCACTGCATTACCAACTTCATTCTCGAAGAAGTACTCTTTGTGAAATCAACAAATTGTTAAATGATAACAATTAGTCATTTTTTGAGTAATGACTGTAATAATGGGCATAAAATATTTATTATTTCATATTAAACGTTGCACAGCGTTTTTATGATATATAAATTTGATTTTAATATTTGTGGCAGCACTTCGCTTTCTTGTTCGGTACTGTGTCTCGTAAGGAGTAAAACACGTGGAAAAGTTATATTAACAACACAATTATTAAATTTATGTATAAATTAATTAATTTTAATGTTGACGTTGGTCAATTAATTCTGTACGAAGTCATTACCTCATTTTCGTTTCTTCATTCCGTTGCAATTACATATTGGTATGTATATCAGCATCTTTTGACCTATTTCTTTCATTCTGTTTCCCTATTTTGCTGCGATTGGATATTATATTTATGCATTAATGCATCAACATACGTAATTATTTTTGTTTATAAATATGAAGCCTATTTATCAACTACTTATTTGCACACGTCAATATTTCTTACTTTGGATTTGTAATATATTTTAATACATTATTATGAAGAAATATGCGTATGTATGCATGTGATGTGTCGGAGTGGAAGAGTTATTGTACTTTATATTAATATTTTTACTTTGTCAATTTAATTGTTGATAGGATTTATTTAATCATTTGTATTTTACTTTTATTATAATTATTATTGTTAAGTATATCATTTTGTTATTATTATTATTACTTATTATTTTGTTTATCCTGTTTTATCATTGACTTCGTTATGCTGTAAGCCATTTCATTTCAATGTAATACATACTTATTTTTATTTTATTTATTTATTTAATTCATTGAGAACACATGTGCAATAAGGCTATTTCCTTTTAATTATAGTAGAGGTGTATGCAATTTTACAAGACAACACAACGCTTTAATATATTATTTATTTTTACTACGTTTACAATCAGTCAGTAAGGTTTGTTTTGATTCTATTTAATTAAATTTTCAATCTTTGTCCAACTTGTTGGGAGGACAAGGGTGTGTCGGTGAGACACTTAATGTTTGATTTTATGTACGATTTTCTGCATTATTCGGACAGATAAGTTTAGGATTGAGACAGATTAGAAAAGGGTTTAGGTTTTTATAAGAATCTTTTTTTATTATCCTAATTTTATTAATTTTTATTGTCTTTCTACTGTCTATTCTAGTCGGTCTTCGACGACAAAGTATTATTTTTATATTCTAATTTTCTTAATCGTCACCGATCTTGATAGAGGATTTATATATCTATTTGTTTTTATTACTTTATTCATTGGTTACAATCAATTTATTTATTATTTATTTATTTGTTTATTTATATCTTCGGTTAGTATTTATATAATACTTTAACAAGTAGTGTTTGTTACGTAGGAATTTATTTTTTTAATAATCATATCTTTTATTTGATTAGATATGTTTCTTTTTGCAACTCTAAAAGAGTAGGCTCTTCTTTTTATAATATTCGTTGATTTCCAATTTCTTTGCGACACTACAAGGGTAGATGCTTTTAATATTTATTAATTTCTAATTTCTTTGCGACGCTACCAGGATAGGTGCTTTTAATATGCATTCTTATGTCTATAATTTTTTTATTTAATTTTTGGATTTTTATTTGATGAATTATTTAAGGTATAGTGTTTTAACGCAATTCATGTTACGATAACATAAATATTTATTAGTTTTTACTTTATTATTTTTTCTTTACAATCGACTGATTAATTATCTATTCGTACGCGACTTTATTAGGGTGGGTGTATTTATTCATTTCTTTTTAATTATACGTTTTATTATTTACCAATAATTAATTACGCTTTTATAATTTTTATGTCGTATTCTGAAGTTGATTCGAACTATTATATACACTTCATATATTGTCATTATTTATTCTCTCAGTAAATTTCTTTTTTCTTTTAATGTGTCCTCTATAATATTTATGTCCTTTAGGGGTTATTACGTGGTCGTCGTCTAATTTGCGTACGTTTACTTTCCTAAACTTGGCATAATTTTTTCCTCCTCTAATTTCTTGTATGTATGTGGGACCTTCTACGATTTCGTCACGTTTTTCGTTAAGTCGACTTATTATTCTTTCCTTAGTATTTTCTATTTTTTCTTTAATAGTAGGGTACTCATTTGGAACTAAAATCCCTGTTATAAAATCGATTGGTTTTACTCCATTTGTAGAATGTACAGAATTATTATAGTATATAATGATTTTATAAATCTATTCTTCGACTGTTTCCAAGTCATTTTCCGGGTCGTGTTTTAACAATCTAATATGTTCATTTATTGTTTTGTGTAACCCAACATCGGCATTTGACGTATGATTATTATTAGAAGTATAATGTATTTCTAAATTTTGTTCTCTTAAAAATTCTACTAATGGTAGTGCTTTGAATCCTAATTCATTGCCCACGATTAACTTATTTACATGTTCGTATGATCCAAAGAATCGGGTTAGAGCCAATTTGAACTTTGTCCAGAATCTATATTGAATTTTATATGCATGTGCGTATTTAGAGAATTTATTAACGAATGTCAAAAACAATGTTTTATTTAAACTAAGGAACACATCTATATGTATTATCTATCTTAGTTTGTTTGGCGTTTCTGTCATCTTAAATTTTAATTTTAAAGCCTTTCTGTCGTACTTTCTTTATTACAAATATCATAATTGTTTATATACTGTGTAATACGTCGTTTTAGTTGTGGGTGATATATTTTTTTTAATTCAATTTCATTCAATTGAGTCAGATTTTCATTTATTCCCCTTTTATTGTTTTTCTTATGTTCCTGTTGCTAATTCGTTCTTATCTGTGATATCTCAATATTCTAAAATTTTTATTGGGGTCATTACTAAAATCGTAAAGCAATTTCCCTGAATCTTTAAAAAATTGTTTCGTCTGTTATATGTATTGCGTTTAATTTATTTGGATCAAAATTATTCTTAATAAGAGTTATTATAGTGTTTTCGTCGAATTCTTTCGCACATATAGTTTTGCTTTTAGATGTAAATACTTCTGAATTTCTGATTCGCAATGATCGCGAACCCGTTTTAATGAACGCTATCTGATTTTTATAGTAAGAGGGCAATCTGTTTCGGTAATTATATCGACGCTCTCTTCTAAATTTATTTATATTCTAAATAAAGCATCTGCATTTCCATTCTGTACGCCTTTTTATACACAATTTTGTAATCATATTCTTGCAATGGCAATCGCCAACGAACCAATTTTGAATTGGGTTCTTTTACTGAGAATAGCCATGTAAGTTGCCTATGATCTGTTTCTATTATGTATTTTTCTACCATGTATTTACTAAAAATATGGTTTAAGTGTTTAGTTGCCCAAATTATGGCTAATAATTCTTTTTCAATTGTACTATAATTCTTTTCGTGCTGATTAAGCGTTCTGCTTGCATAGCATATTTGATGTCCTCCTTGTTACAATACAGCACCTAAAGCTATATTAGTGGCATCTGTTTGAAGTGTTTCTCAAAATCGGGATAAATCAGAACAGGATAATTGACAATTATACGTTTCAGAATTTCAAAACTGTTTTCGTATTGTTCATCTTTAATATTTACTCCTTTAGTATCCTTCTTTAGATACTTTATCATAGGCGACACCTGAGAAATCTTTTATATCCCTTCTTGTGTCACAATGTGTCCTAAAAATTTCGCGTCGCGTTTCATAAATTTGCATTTATCTATCTGTATTTTTAAATTTACTTGTCGTAGTCTTTGAAATACTTTCTTCAACGAGACTAAATGTTCTTGGACTGAGGTGGAGAAAATAATTGTATCAAGGTAAACTAAACATATTTTGTTAATGTAATCGTGCAGTACGTTTTTCATTAGTCGTTGATGCTGTTTTTAGTCCAAAAGGCATACGTACGAACTCATAATGTCCATTCTCTACACTGAATGCTGTTTTATGTATGTAATTTTCATTTATTTCAATCTGATGGAATCTCTTGGCTAAATCTATAGGTTTGAAATACATACTTCTTCCCAATTTTTCCAATATTTCTTCAAAATTAGGAATTGGATATTTATCATCTACTGTAATTTCATTTAATTTTCTATTATCAACCACAAGTCTCCATTTAAGTTTACCGCTTGCGTCAAATTTTTAGGAACTATCCAAACGGGTACCGAAAACGGAGAGTGGCTGTGCCTAATTATTCCATTATTCAACATTTCATTTATCTGTTTACGTACCTCGTCTTTATGTATATAAGGATATCTATATGTTTTTACAAAAATTGGATCATTAATTGTAATTTCATGCTTTATTGCATTAGTGGATGTTAAGTCGTAGTTTTCTGTATAGAAAACATCTCTATACGAACCAGCCAGCTTCATTAAGTTATATTTTTCTTCTTTGTTCCAATGGTTTGATCGGAATTCTTTAATAACATAGTCTCTCAAGGGTTTGTCCGTATCATATGTATATGTGAAAATTTTTCTTAGTTACCCTTACTGTTTCCAATGTAGGAAGTTTAACCATGTTTAGGCGTTCGGTATTTGCGCTTATTATTGCTTTAACTTCATGGTTCCCTGCCTTATATACTCCTTCTTTTATTTCTACTTTATTATTTCTTGATATCTTTCTCTTTATATAAACTAATCCTTCCTTATGTTGCGTGTATAAATTTAATTTGTATATTCCTGACCTATCAAAAGAATATTTTTTATCTTCATGTTTAAATTGCAGGGGTACTTTTTTATATCCTATATGTAATATATTTTTCCTCAAATCTATCATTGCTCCTAATTGTAGGAGGGTATTATTCCCTATTATCCCTTCATATTTGTCATGAAATTGGCAAACTAAAAATTGTAGTCTTTGTTTATCGTTCCCTAATTCTTTAAACAGAGGTATAGAAACTGTTTCATTTACGTCTACTGTATGCTGTAATGTTTTAATTATTGTCGGTTCTGTAGGGGTTCTCCATTTTGGATTACTTTTGAGATTTATTATTGAGTGGGTATCGATTAGGAACTTTAGTGGGGCTGTTTTTGATTTTACGATTATATAGGGAAGGCCTCCATCGAGGCATGCTCCCGAAAATATTCTGCTATTTGAGAGTTAGTTTGTTTATTCTTATTTCTGTCATTATACCCTCCACCTCAGTGATGAGGGTATACTAATTTTGTTCTTCCGTTTGCAACACCCAGAAGAAGGCGTCAGAGACTCTACAAAGTATATATATTCTTGATCAGCGTCAAAAACTGAGTCGATTTAGACATGTATGTCCGTGTGTCCGTCTGTTGTTGGCACTCTCACAAGCGTAAATTTTGAGATATTGAGCTGAAATTTTGTACAGTCACTTTTAGTTTATGCACGCAGATCGCTATTTAAAATGGGCAAATTCGGTAAAGAGCCACGCCTACAATCAACAAAAATCTATCTATCTGCCACAAAAATTAAGCTATAAACTTGAAATTTAGTATGTATATCTATAAATAATAGCTTCATCGATGTGCTGAAAATGGTCGTGGTCCGATAATATACACGCCCACAATCAATATAAATCTTTATATTTACAACAAAAGTTAATCTACGAACTTGAAATTTGGTGTGCAAATACATAGTTATCCCATACATTGATGTGCCTAAAATGGGCGTGGTCGTTTAGCAGACGCGCCCACAATAAACATAAACCTTTATATCTACCACAAAAATTAACCTATGACCCTGAAATTTGGTACACCTATTTATAGAAATCCCATCCATCAATCTGCCGAAAATGGGCGTAGTCCGATAATATACACGCCCACAATCAATATAAATCTTTATATTTGCCACAAAAGTTGATCTACGAAGTTGAAATTTGGTATGCAAATACATAGTTATCCCATCCATTGATGTGCCTAAAATGGGCGTGGTGGTTTAACAGACGCGCCCACAATAAACATAAACCTTTATATCTACCACAAAAATTAACCTATGACCCTGAAATTTGGTACACGTATTTATAGATATCCCATCCATCAATGTGCTTAAAATGGGCGTGGTCGGTTACTAAGTCCACCCACAATAAACAAAAATCTATTTATCTGCCACAAAAATTAAGCTATAAACTTGAAATTTAGTATGTACATCTATAAATATTAGCTTCATAGGTGTGAAAAAATGAGCGTGTTATAATTTTTAAAATTTATAAAACATCAATTTCATCCTCATCAATTCAAAAAATTTAAAAAGATCCATAAATATTTAGGCGTTACATGTAAGAGCAATTGTACATAACCAAATAAAAATACATACATATGTATAAACAATAAAAATTTTATAGACAAGGTATCGTGTTTACCGCTTTATATATCTCAGTTTTAAAATTTAGAATATCAAATAAAATTTTTAATGAAAAGTACTTAAAATAAAGTAACATGATGCATGATCAGGTACATATACTTATAGTTTGCAAGAACAGGCTACAGCCTTGTTAGAAATCAGGTACATAAATGACTATTAGGTAAAGTAGCCCATGCGAAAGCAGGTAAAATAGTACAATATATAAGTCTTCAACACGAAATATAGACCTCAGAAGTACAACAATAATTGAACTGTTGAGTTCACATTGAAGTGCAAAAAAATATTATATTTACAAACATTATTTCAATATGCCCTTATTACGTATTACATCATCTCGACAAAGACGTCTGAGAAATATACAATCTGCGAGGAGGTTTCGCGAGCAAAGTTTGGAGAGAGACAGAATTGAAAATTCTCAGCGTATATTAGCAAGAAGAAGTGATCCTGAATATTGCGAAGAGGAAAGGCGAAGAGACCAAAGCGCACATATTGTTAGAAGAAGAAGTTCAAGGTATCGCATTATGGAATAACAAAGGAATACTGTAAAACACATAAACCGTCGCGGCAATGAAAGTTATCGAGTGCTTGAACGTCGGAGAAATGCCTTAACACAAAGGATTAGGAGGGAAGATAATGGAAGAAGCAATAGAGCAATATCTAGTTCCTTGTTACCAAAATGGTTACCAGATTAGAGAGGATAACATCAACTCTCCTATCTAGTTCCTAAATAATTTGCCTATCACCTAAAGAATAATTTCCTAGCTACAAAATATGTTAACCAGATTAGAGAGGATTTAATCAACTCTCCTATGTAGTCCCAAAGACAACCTACCTAGCACCAAGCTAATCTAAAACTATCTAATTTATTATACGTTGATCGCCTTTTAAAAGCCTAGTGCCTGTGCTTTTGCGTTGCTTGTAAGAGCTTTGTTGTAAGCTTCGCACCATTACAGCTGATCTTGCTACATATGTTTTATAATAAATCCAGGGTTATATCTACAGCTGATCTTACAATTAATTACAGGATAACTTGGAACATATTATAAAATTTAAACATATATAAAAAAGAAACAAAAAAAGTAAATATAACAAAATTCAACTTCATTGCTAAGATACGAACGTGTAGGTAAAAAAAAGAGAATGAAACAAAAAATTTGAACCTCCTCAAAGAGAAAACAAAATGTTAGTAATAATCGTGTGACGGAAATTTTACTTTAAATTTTCCTCATCACACTACTTCCTCTCTTCGGCAGAGCCCTCACTTCGGATTAATACCTCCCCGATCCTCCTTATTATTGCCTTGTACATCTTCTCTTGGATGGTATAAAACCTTTGAGTTCGTGCACGCACTGGCAATCGCGCATGCTGCCTGACAAGGCACGCCTCTAACTCGCTACAAATATCAGAATGGCACAGTGGCTTCGTAGATGAATATTACCCCTACACGGGCGTTTGGCGGTCGGGGATTAGGAGACGTCCTTGATTGAGATATTGATATTCGGCACGGCCAGAACGAACTCGGCATTGGGGGAGGCTGTTGGGTATTTAGTTGTGGTGTGCATAAAGTTACCTGTTGTCATTTTCTGGAGCATCCCGGATGTGTCCACGCTTTGGTTGTTGTTACTGGTTGTTGGTAGTTAGGCAGCTTGTTCGGACGGTTCTGGCAATGGCTTTACCCGGAATTGAAGCCCACACCCTCGTTCTTGCGGAGTTTGTCTGCGTTGTTGTTGGGTGGCCTGAGATGTCGTTGGTTGCAGTCTGCAGCAGACACGAGTTCTGACTCCTATTGTACCACATACGCAACAGAATACACATACGAAATACCAAACAGTTCTGACATGATGCAAACGTACGAGTATGTCCTTGGTTGCCATTTTCGGCAGGTGGTATTAGCGTTTGCAATTAATGAAATTTTTAATAAATACGCAACGAAATTCCAAATTAATTTCTTTAAGTTCGATCATTGGTCAAGTTAAATATCTAGTATAAAATATTATAGTCAAGTCCGACCATCAAACACCAAACTGCACCATGTATGCCCGTGTGTCTGTTTGTTTTTGGCATTCTCACTGGCGTAAATTTTGAGATATTGAGCTGAAATTTTGTACAGACACTTTTATTTTTTGCACGCAGATCGTTATTTAAAATGGAAAAAAACGGTCAACAGCATCTCCCACAATCAACAAAAATCTATTTATCTGCCACAAAAATTGGGCTATAAACTTCAAATTAGGTACATACATCTATAAATATGAGCTTAATCGATGTGCCAAAAATGGGCGTATTCGGATTACAGGCACGCGCACAATTAATAAAAATATTTTTATCTACCACAAAATGTAACCAAAGAACTTAAAATTTGCATAACTGGACGCAAAGTTTCAGGTTCTGTTGCCCTGATCTCATCTTCAATGTTGTGCTTTAGCTACTCTATATTGCTTGTTAACATAGACTCGTTCTTTGAGATAACCCCATAGAAAATAATCAGGCGCAGTTAAATCGGGTGAACGTGCTGGCCAATTAAATTCTGAATTTCTTGAGATAATTCGGTCATAACAAATTTCATTTAAAAGAGTAATTGTGGCACGGGCCGTGTGTACTGTTGCTCCATCGTGCTGGAACCACTTGTTGGCTGCCACATGGCGTACAAAATTATTAATCATAGTACGATACCTATCCCCATTCATCCTCACTGCATTACCAACTTCATTCTCGAAGAAGTACTCTTTGTGAAATCAACAAATTGTTAAATGATAACAATTAGTCATTGTTTGAGTAATGACTGTAATAATGGGCATAAAATATTTATTATTTCATATTAAACGTTGCACAGCGTTTTCATGATATATAAATTTGATTTTAATATTTGTGGCAGCACTTCGCTTTCTTGTTCGGTACTGTGTCAAGACAACACAACGCTTTAATATATTATTTATTTTTACTACGTTTACAATCAGTCAGTAAGGTTTGGTTTGATTCTATTTAATTAAATTTTCAATCTTTGTCCAACTTGTTGGTAGGACAAGGGTGTGTCGGTGAGACACTTAATGTTTGATTTTATGTACGATTTTCTGCATTATTCGGACAGATAAGTTTAGGATTGAGACAGATTAGAAAAGGGTTTAGGTTTTTATAAGAATCTTTTTTTATTATCCTAATTTTATTAATTTTTATTGTCTTTCTACTGTCTATTCTAGTCGGTCTTCGACGACAAAGTATTATTTTTATATTCTAATTTTCTTAATCGTCACCGATCTTGATAGAGGATTTATATATCTATTTGTTTTTATTACTTTGTTCATTGGTTACAATCAATTTATTTATTATTTATTTATTTGTTTATTTATATCTTCGGTTAGTATTTATATAATACTTTAACAAATATTTATTAGTTTTTACTTTATTATTTTTTCTTTACAATCGACTGATTAATTATCTATCCGTACGCGACTTTATTAGGGTGGGTGTATTTATTCATTTCTTTTTAATTATACGTTTTATTATTTACCAATAATTAATTACGCTTTTATAATTTTTATGTCGTATTCTGAAGTTGATTCGAACTATTATATACACTTCATATATTGTCATTATTTATTCTCTCAGTAAATTTCTTTTTTCTTTTAATGTGTCCTCTATAATATTTATGTCCTTTAGGGGTTATTACGTGGTCGTCGTCTAATTTGCGTACGTTTACTTTCCTAAACTTGGCATAATTTTTTCCTCCTCTAATTTCTTGTATGTATGTGGGACCTTCTACGATTTCGTCACGTTTTTCGTTAAGTCGACTTATTATTCTTTCCTTAGTATTTTCTATTTTTTCTTTAATAGTAGGGTACTCATTTGGAACTAAAATCCCTGTTATAAAATCGATTGGTTTTACTCCATTTGTAGAATGTACAGAATTATTATAGTATATAATGATTTTATAAATCTATTCTTCGACTGTTTCCAAGTCATTTTCCGGGTCGTGTTTTAACAATCTAATATGTTCATTTATTGTTTTGTGTAACCCAACATCGGCATTTGACGTATGATTATTATTAGAAGTATAATGTATTTCTAAATTTTGTTCTCTTAAAAATTCTACTAATGGTAGTGCTTTGAATCCTAATTCATTGCCCACGATTAACTTATTTACATGTTCGTATGATCCAAAGAATTGGGTTAGAGCCAATTTGAACTTTGTCCAGAATCTATATTGAATTTTATATGCATGTGCGTATTTAGAGAATTTATTAACGAATGTCAAAAACAATGTTTTATTTAAACTAAGGAACACATCTATATGTATTATCTATCTTAGTTTGTTTGGCGTTTCTGTCATCTTAAATTTTAATTTTAAAGCCTTTCTGTCGTACTTTCTTTATTACAAATATCATAATTGTTTATATACTGTGTAATACGTCGTTTTAGTTGTGGGTGATATATTTTTTTTAATTCAATTTCATTCAATTGAGTCAGATTTTCATTTATTCCCCTTTTATTGTTTTTCTTATGTTCCTGTTGCTAATTCGTTCTTATCTGTGATATCTCAATATTCTAAAATTTTTATTGGGGTCATTACTAAAATACTGTAAAGCAATTTCCCTGAATCTTTAAAAAATTGTTTCGTCTGTTATATGTATTGCGTTTAATTTATTTGGATCAAAATTATTCTTAATAAGAGTTATTATAGTGTTTTCGTCGAATTCTTTCGCACATATAGTTTTGCTTTTAGATGTAAATACTTCTGAATTTCTGATTCGCAATGATCGCGAACCCGTTTTAATGAACGCTATCTGATTTTTATAGTAAGAGGGCAATCTGTTTCGGTAATTATATCGACGCTCTCTTCTAAATTTATTTATATTCTAAATAAAGCATCTGCATTTCCATTCTGTACGCCTTTTTATACACAATTTTGTAATCATATTCTTGCAATGGCAATCGCCAACGAACCAATTTTGAATTGGGTTCTTTTACTGAGAATAGCCATGTAAGTTGCCTATGATCTGTTTCTATTATGTATTTTTCTACCATGTATTTACTAAAAATATGGTTTAAGTGTTTAGTTGCCCAAATTATGGCTAATAATTCTTTTTCAATTGTACTATAATTCTTTTCGTGCTGATTAAGCGTTCTGCTTGCATAGCATATTTGATGTCCTCCTTGTTACAATACAGCACCTAAAGCTATATTAGTGGCATCTGTTTGAAGTGTTTCTCAAAATCGGGATAAATCAGAACAGGATAATTGACAATTATACGTTTCAGAATTTCAAAACTGTTTTCGTATTGTTCATCTTTAATATTTACTCCTTTAGTATCCTTCTTTAGATACTTTATCATAGGCGACACCTGAGAAATCTTTTATATCCCTTCTTGTGTCACAATGTGTCCTAAAAATTTCGCGTCGCGTTTCATAAATTTGCATTTATCTATCTGTATTTTTAAATTTACTTGTCGTAGTCTTTGAAATACTTTCTTCAACGAGACTAAATGTTCTTGGACTGAGGTGGAGAAAATAATTGTATCAAGGTAAACTAAACATATTTTGTTAATGTAATCGTGCAGTACGTTTTTCATTAGTCGTTGATGCTGTTTTTAGTCCAAAAGGCATACGTACGAACTCATAATGTCCATTCTCTACACTGAATGCTGTTTTATGTATGTAATTTTCATTTATTTCAATCTGATGGAATCTCTTGGCTAAATCTATAGGTTTGAAATACATACTTCTTCCCAATTTTTCCAATATTTCTTCAAAATTAGGAATTGGATATTTATCATCTACTGTAATTTCATTTAATTTTCTATTATCAACCACAAGTCTCCATTTAAGTTTACCGCTTGCGTCAAATTTTTAGGAACTATCCAAACGGGTACCGAAAACGGAGAGTGGCTGTGCCTAATTATTCCATTATTCAACATTTCATTTATCTGTTTACGTACCTCGTCTTTATGTATATAAGGATATCTATATGTTTTTACAAAAATTGGATCATTAATTGTAATTTCATGCTTTATTGCATTAGTGGATGTTAAGTCGTAGTTTTCTGTATAGAAAACATCTCTATACGAACCAGCCAGCTTCATTAAGTTATATTTTTCTTCTTTGTTCCAATGGTTTGATCGGAATTCTTTAATAACATAGTCTCTCAAGGGTTTGTCCGTATCATATGTATATGTGAAAATTTTTCTTAGTTACCCTTACTGTTTCCAATGTAGGAAGTTTAACCATGTTTAGGCGTTCGGTATTTGCGCTTATTATTGCTTTAACTTCATGGTTCCCTGCCTTATATACTCCTTCTTTTATTTCTACTTTATTATTTCTTGATATCTTTCTCTTTATATAAACTAATCCTTCCTTATGTTGCGTGTATAAATTTAATTTGTATATTCCTGACCTATCAAAAGAATATTTTTTATCTTCATGTTTAAATTGCAGGGGTACTTTTTTATATCCTATATGTAATATATTTTTCCTCAAATCTATCATTGCTCCTAATTGTAGGAGGGTATTATTCCCTATTATCCCTTCATATTTGTCATGAAATTGGCAAACTAAAAATTGTAGTCTTTGTTTATCGTTCCCTAATTCTTTAAACAGAGGTATAGAAACTGTTTCATTTACGTCTACTGTATGCTGTAATGTTTTAATTATTGTCGGTTCTGTAGGGGTTCTCCATTTTGGATTACTTTTGAGATTTATTATTGAGTGGGTATCGATTAGGAACTTTAGTGGGGCTGTTTTTGATTTTACGATTATATAGGGAAGGCCTCCATCGAGGCATGCTCCCGAAAATATTCTGCTATTTGAGAGTTAGTTTGTTTATTCTTATTTCTGTCATTATACCCTCCACCTCAGTGATGAGGGTATACTAATTTTGTTCTTCCGTTTGCAACACCCAGAAGAAGGCGTCAGAGACTCTACAAAGTATATATATTCTTGATCAGCGTCAAAAACTGAGTCGATTTAGACATGTATGTCCGTGTGTCCGTCTGTTGTTGGCACTCTCACAAGCGTAAATTTTGAGATATTGAGCTGAAATTTTGTACAGTCACTTTTAGTTTATGCACGCAGATCGCTATTTAAAATGGGCAAATTCGGTAAAGAGCCACGCCTACAATCAACAAAAATCTATCTATCTGCCACAAAAATTAAGCTATAAACTTGAAATTTAGTATGTATATCTATAAATAATAGCTTCATCGATGTGCTGAAAATGGTCGTGGTCCGATAATATACACGCCCACAATCAATATAAATCTTTATATTTACAACAAAAGTTAATCTACGAACTTGAAATTTGGTGTGCAAATACATAGTTATCCCATCCATTGATGTGCCTAAAATGGGCGTGGTCGTTTAACAGACGCGCCCACAATAAACATAAACCTTTATATCTACCACAAAAATTAACCTATGACCCTGAAATTTGGTACACGTATTTATAGATATCCCATCCATCAATGTGCTTAAAATGGGCGTGGTCGGTTACTAAGTCCACCCACAATAAACAAAAATCTATTTATCTGCCACAAAAATTAAGCTATAAACTTGAAATTTAGTATGTACATCTATAAATATTAGCTTCATAGGTGTGAAAAAATGAGCGTGTTATAATTTTTAAAATTTATAAAACATCAATTTCATCATCATCAATTCAAAAAATTTAAAAAGATCCATAAATATTTAGGCGTTACATGTAAGAGCAATTGTACATAACCAAATAAAAATACATACATATGTATAAACAATAAAAATTTTATAGACAAGGTATCGTGTTTACCGCTTTATATATCTCAGTTTTAAAATTTAGAATATCAAATAAAATTTTTAATGAAAAGTACTTAAAATAAAGTAACATGATGCATGATCAGGTACATATACTTATAGTTTGCAAGAACAGGCTACAGCCTTGTTAGAAATCAGGTACATAAATGACTATTAGGTAAAGTAGCCCATGCGAAAGCAGGTAAAATAGTACAATATATAAGTCTTCAACACGAAATATAGACCTCAGAAGTACAACAATAATTGAACTGTTGAGTTCACATTGAAGTGCAAAAAAATATTATATTTACAAACATTATTTCAATATGCCCTTATTACGTATTACATCATCTCGACAAAGACGTCTGAGAAATATACAATCTGCGAGGAGGTTTCGCGAGCAAAGTTTGGAGAGAGACAGAATTGAAAATTCTCAGCGTATATTAGCAAGAAGAAGTGATCCTGAATATTGCGAAGAGGAAAGGCGAAGAGACCAAAGCGCACATATTGTTAGAAGAAGAAGTTCAAGGTATCGCATTATGGAATAACAAAGGAATACTGTAAAACACATAAACCGTCGCGGCAATGAAAGTTATCGAGTGCTTGAACGTCGGAGAAATGCCTTAACACAAAGGATTAGGAGGGAAGATAATGGAAGAAGCAATAGAGCAATATCTAGTTCCTTGTTACCAAAATGGTTACCAGATTAGAGAGGATAACATCAACTCTCCTATCTAGTTCCTAAATAATTTGCCTATCACCTAAAGAATAATTTCCTAGCTACAAAATATGTTAACCAGATTAGAGAGGATTTAATCAACTCTCCTATATAGTCCCAAAGACAACCTACCTAGCACCAAGCTAGTCTAAAACTATCTAATTTATTATACGTTGATCGCCTTTTAAAAGGCTAGTGCCTGTGCTTTTGCGTTGCTTGTAAGAGCTTTGTTGTAAGCTTCGCACCATTACAGCTGATCTTGCTACATATGTTTTATAATAAATCCAGGGTTATATCTACAGCTGATCTTACAATTAATTACAGGATAACTTGGAACATATTATAAAATTTAAACATATATAAAAAAAGAAACAAAAAAACGTAAATATAACAAAATTCAACTTCATTGCTAAGATACGAACGTGTAGGTAAAAAAAAGAGAATGAAACAAAAAATTTGAACCTCCTCAAAGAGAAAACAAAATGTTAGTAATAATCGTGTGATGGAAATTTTACTTTAAATTTTCCTCATCACACTACTTCCTCTCTTCGGCAGAGCCCTCACTTCGGATTAATACCTCCCCGATCCTCCTTATTATTGCCTTGTACATCTTCTCTTGGATGGTATAAAACCTTTGAGTTCGTGCACGCACTGGCAATCGCGCATGCTGCCTGACAAGGCACGCCTCTAACTCGCTACAAATATCAGAAGGGCACAGTGGCTTCGTAGATGAATATTACCCCTACACGGGCGTTTCGCGGTCGGGGATTAGGAGACATCCTTGATTGAGATATTGATATTCGGCACGGCCAGAACGAACTCGGCATTGGGGGAGGCTGTTGGGTATTTAGTTGTGGTGTGCATAAAGTTACCTGTTGTCATTTTCTGGAGCATCCCGGATGTGTCCACGCTTTGGTTGTTGTTACTGGTTGTTGGTAGTTAGGCAGCTTGTTCGGACGGTTCTGGCAATGGCTTTTCCCGGAATTGAAGCCCACACCCTCGTTCTTGCGGAGTTTGTCTGCGTTGTTGTTGGGTGGCCTGAGATGTCGTTGGTTGCAGTCTGCAGCAGACACGAGTTCTGACTCCTATTGTACCACATACGCAACAGAATACACATACGAAATACCAAACAGTTCTGACATGATGCAAACGTACGAGTATGTCCTTGGTTGCCATTTTCGGCAGGTGGTATTAGCGTTTGCAATTAATGAAATTTTTAATAAATACGCAACGAAATTCCAAATTAATTTCTTTAAGTTCGATCATTGGTCAAGTTAAATATCTAGTATAAAATATTATAGTCAAGTCCGACCATCAAACACCAAACTGCACCATGTATGCCCGTGAGTCTGTTTGTTTTTGGCATTCTCACTGGCGTAAATTTTGAGATATTGAGCTGAAATTTTGTACAGACACTTTTATTTTTTGCACGCAGATCGTTATTTAAAATGGAAAAAAACGGTCAACGGCATCTCCCACAATCAACAAAAATCTATTTATCTGCCACAAAAATTGAGCTATAAACTTCAAATTTGGTACATACATCTATAAATATGAGCTTAATCGATGTGCCAAAAATGGGCGTATTCGGATTACAGGCACGCGCACAATTAATAAAAATATTTTTATCTACCACAAAATGTAACCAAAGAACTTAAAATTTGCATAACTGGACGCAAAGTTTCAGGTTCTGTTGCCCTGATCTCATCTTCAATGTTGTGCTTTAGCTACTCTATATTGCTTGTTAACATAGACTCGTTCTTTGAGATAACCCCATAGAAAATAATCAGGCGCAGTTAAATCGGGTGAACGTGCTGGCCAATTAAATTCTGAATTTCTTGAGATAATTCGGTCATAACAAATTTCATTTAAAAGAGTAATTGTGGCACGGGCCGTGTGTACTGTTGCTCCATCGTGCTGGAACCACTTGTTGGCTGCCACATGGCGTACAAAATTATTAATCATAGTACGATACCTATCCCCATTCATCCTCACTGCATTACCAACTTCATTCTCGAAGAAGTACTCTTTGTGAAATCAACAAATTGTTAAATGATAACAATTAGTCATTGTTTGAGTAATGACTGTAATAATGGGCATAAAATATTTATTATTTCATATTAAACGTTGCACAGCGTTTTCATGATATATAAATTTGATTTTAATATTTGTGGCAGCACTTCGCTTTCTTGTTCGGTACTGTGTCAAGACAACACAACGCTTTAATATATTATTTATTTTTACTACGTTTACAATCAGTCAGTAAGGTTTGGTTTGATTCTATTTAATTAAATTTTCAATCTTTGTCCAACTTGTTGGTAGGACAAGGGTGTGTCGGTGAGACACTTAATGTTTGATTTTATGTACGATTTTCTGCATTATTCGGACAGATAAGTTTAGGATTGAGACAGATTAGAAAAGGGTTTAGGTTTTTATAAGAATCTTTTTTTATTATCCTAATTTTATTAATTTTTATTGTCTTTCTACTGTCTATTCTAGTCGGTCTTCGACGACAAAGTATTATTTTTATATTCTAATTTTCTTAATCGTCACCGATCTTGATAGAGGATTTATATATCTATTTGTTTTTATTACTTTGTTCATTGGTTACAATCAATTTATTTATTATTTATTTATTTGTTTATTTATATCTTCGGTTAGTATTTATATAATACTTTAACAAATATTTATTAGTTTTTACTTTATTATTTTTTCTTTACAATCGACTGATTAATTATCTATCCGTACGCGACTTTATTAGGGTGGGTGTATTTATTCATTTCTTTTTAATTATACGTTTTATTATTTACCAATAATTAATTACGCTTTTATAATTTTTATGTCGTATTCTGAAGTTGATTCGAACTATTATATACACTTCATATATTGTCATTATTTATTCTCTCAGTAAATTTCTTTTTTCTTTTAATGTGTCCTCTATAATATTTATGTCCTTTAGGGGTTATTACGTGGTCGTCGTCTAATTTGCGTACGTTTACTTTCCTAAACTTGGCATAATTTTTTCCTCCTCTAATTTCTTGTATGTATGTGGGACCTTCTACGATTTCGTCACGTTTTTCGTTAAGTCGACTTATTATTCTTTCCTTAGTATTTTCTATTTTTTCTTTAATAGTAGGGTACTCATTTGGAACTAAAATCCCTGTTATAAAATCGATTGGTTTTACTCCATTTGTAGAATGTACAGAATTATTATAGTATATAATGATTTTATAAATCTATTCTTCGACTGTTTCCAAGTCATTTTCCGGGTCGTGTTTTAACAATCTAATATGTTCATTTATTGTTTTGTGTAACCCAACATCGGCATTTGACGTATGATTATTATTAGAAGTATAATGTATTTCTAAATTTTGTTCTCTTAAAAATTCTACTAATGGTAGTGCTTTGAATCCTAATTCATTGCCCACGATTAACTTATTTACATGTTCGTATGATCCAAAGAATTGGGTTAGAGCCAATTTGAACTTTGTCCAGAATCTATATTGAATTTTATATGCATGTGCGTATTTAGAGAATTTATTAACGAATGTCAAAAACAATGTTTTATTTAAACTAAGGAACACATCTATATGTATTATCTATCTTAGTTTGTTTGGCGTTTCTGTCATCTTAAATTTTAATTTTAAAGCCTTTCTGTCGTACTTTCTTTATTACAAATATCATAATTGTTTATATACTGTGTAATACGTCGTTTTAGTTGTGGGTGATATATTTTTTTAAATTCAATTTCATTCAATTGAGTCAGATTTTCATTTATTCCCCTTTTATTGTTTTTCTTATGTTCCTGTTGCTAATTCGTTCTTATCTGTGATATCTCAATATTCTAAAATTTTTATTGGGGTCATTACTAAAATGCTGTAAAGCAATTTCCCTGAATCTTTAAAAAATTGTTTCGTCTGTTATATGTATTGCGTTTAATTTATTTGGATCAAAATTATTCTTAATAAGAGTTATTATAGTGTTTTCGTCGAATTCTTTCGCACATATAGTTTTGCTTTTAGATGTAAATACTTCTGAATTTCTGATTCGCAATGATCGCGAACCCGTTTTAATGAACGCTATCTGATTTTTATAGTAAGAGGGCAATCTGTTTCGGTAATTATATCGACGCTCTCTTCTAAATTTATTTATATTCTAAATAAAGCATCTGCATTTCCATTCTGTACGCCTTTTTATACACAATTTTGTAATCATATTCTTGCAATGGCAATCGCCAACGAACCAATTTTGAATTGGGTTCTTTTACTGAGAATAGCCATGTAAGTTGCCTATGATCTGTTTCTATTATGTATTTTTCTACCATGTATTTACTAAAAATATGGTTTAAGTGTTTAGTTGCCCAAATTATGGCTAATAATTCTTTTTCAATTGTACTATAATTCTTTTCGTGCTGATTAAGCGTTCTGCTTGCATAGCATATTTGATGTCCTCCTTGTTACAATACAGCACCTAAAGCTATATTAGTGGCATCTGTTTGAAGTGTTTCTCAAAATCGGGATAAATCAGAACAGGATAATTGACAATTATACGTTTCAGAATTTCAAAACTGTTTTCGTATTGTTCATCTTTAATATTTACTCCTTTAGTATCCTTCTTTAGATACTTTATCATAGGCGACACCTGAGAAATCTTTTATATCCCTTCTTGTGTCACAATGTGTCCTAGAAATTTCGCGTCGCGTTTCATAAATTTGCATTTATCTATCTGTATTTTTAAATTTACTTGTCGTAGTCTTTGAAATACTTTCTTCAACGAGACTAAATGTTCTTGGACTGAGGTGGAGAAAATAATTGTATCAAGGTAAACTAAACATATTTTGTTAATGTAATCGTGCAGTACGTTTTTCATTAGTCGTTGATGCTGTTTTTAGTCCAAAAGGCATACGTACGAACTCATAATGTCCACTCTCTACACTGAATGCTGTTTTATGTATGTAATTTTCATTTATTTCAATCTGATGGAATCTCTTGGCTAAATCTATAGGTTTGAAATACATACTTCTTCCCAATTTTTCCAATATTTCTTCAAAATTAGGAATTGGATATTTATCATCTACTGTAATTTCATTTAATTTTCTATTATCAACCACAAGTCTCCATTTAAGTTTACCGCTTGCGTCAAATTTTTAGGAACTATCCAAACGGGTACCGAAAACGGAGAGTGGCTGTGCCTAATTATTCCATTATTCAACATTTCATTTATCTGTTTACGTACCTCGTCTTTATGTATATAAGGATATCTATATGTTTTTACAAAAATTGGATCATTAATTGTAATTTCATGCTTTATTGCATTAGTGGATGTTAAGTCGTAGTTTTCTGTATAGAAAACATCTCTATACGAACCAGCCAGCTTCATTAAGTTATATTTTTCTTCTTTGTTCCAATGGTTTGATCGGAATTCTTTAATAAAATAGTCTCTCAAGGGTTTGTCCGTATCATATGTATATGTGAAAATTTTTCTTAGTTACCCTTACTGTTTCCAATGTAGGAAGTTTAACCATGTTTAGGCGTTCGGTATTTGCGCTTATTATTGCTTTAACTTCATGGTTCCCTGCCTTATATACTCCTTCTTTTATTTCTACTTTATTATTTCTTGATATCTTTCTCTTTATATAAACTAATCCTTCCTTATGTTGCGTGTATAAATTTAATTTGTATATTCCTGACCTATCAAAAGAATATTTTTTATCTTCATGTTTAAATTGCAGGGGTACTTTTTTATATCCTATATGTAATATATTTTTCCTCAAATCTATCATTGCTCCTAATTGTAGGAGGGTATTATTCCCTATTATCCCTTCATATTTGTCATGAAATTGGCAAACTAAAAATTGTAGTCTTTGTTTATCGTTCCCTAATTCTTTAAACAGAGGTATAGAAACTGTTTCATTTACGTCTACTGTATGCTGTAATGTTTTAATTATTGTCGGTTCTGTAGGGGTTCTCCATTTTGGATTACTTTTGAGATTTATTATTGAGTGGGTATCGATTAGGAACTTTAGTGGGGCTGTTTTTGATTTTACGATTATATAGGGAAGGCCTCCATCGAGGCATGCTCCCGAAAATATTCTGCTATTTGAGAGTTAGTTTGTTTATTCTTATTTCTGTCATTATACCCTCCACCTCAGTGATGAGGGTATACTAATTTTGTTCTTCCGTTTGCAACACCCAGAAGAAGGCGTCAGAGACTCTACAAAGTATATATATTCTTGATCAGCGTCAAAAACTGAGTCGATTTAGACATGTATGTCCGTGTGTCCGTCTGTTGTTGGCACTCTCACAAGCGTAAATTTTGAGATATTGAGCTGAAATTTTGTACAGTCACTTTTAGTTTATGCACGCAGATCGCTATTTAAAATGGGCAAATTCGGTAAAGAGCCACGCCTATAATCAACAAAAATCTATCTATCTGCCACAAAAATTAAGCTATAAACTTGAAATTTAGTATGTACATCTATAAATAATAGATTCATCGATGTGCTGAAAATGGGCGTGGTCCGATAACATACACGCCCACAATCAATATAAATCTTTATATTTGCCACAAAAGTTGATCTACGAAGTTGAAATTTGGTGTGCAAATACATAGTTATCCCATCCATTGATGTGCCTAAAATGGGCGTGGTCGTTTAACAGACGCGCCCACAATAAACATAAACCTTTATATCTACCACAAAAATTAACCTATGACCCTTAAATTTGGTACACGTATTTATAGATATCCCATCCATCAATGTGCTTAAAATGGGCGTGGTCGGTTACTAAGTCCACCCACAATAAACAAAAATCTATTTATCTGCCACAAAAATTAAGCTATAAACTTGAAATTTAGTATGTATATCTATAAATATTAGCTTCATAGATGTGAAAAAATGAGCGTGTTATAATTTTTAAAATTTATAAAACATCAATTTCATCATCATCAATTCAAAAAATTTAAAAAGGTCCATAAATATTTAGGCGTTACATGTAAGAGCAATTGTACATAACCAAAAAAAATACATACATATGTATAAACAATAAAAATTTTATAGACAAGGTATCGTGTTTACCGCTTTATATATCTCAGTTTTAAAATTTAGAATATCAAATAAAATTTTTAATGAAAAGTACTTAAAATAAAGTAACATGATGCATGATCAGGTACATATACTTATAGTTTGCAAGAACAGGCTACAGCCTTGTTAGAAATCAGGTACATAAATGACTATTAGGTAAAGTAGCCCATGCGAAAGCAGGTAAAATAGTACAATATATAAGTCTTCAACACGAAATATAGACCTCAGAAGTACAACAATAATTGAACTGTTGAGTTCACATTGAAGTGCAAAAAAATATTATATTTACAAACATTATTTCAATATGCCCTTATTACGTATTACATCATCTCGACAAAGACGTCTGAGAAATATACAATCTGTGAGGAGGTTTCGCGAGCAAAGTTTGGAGAGAGACAGAATTGAAAATTCTCAGCGTATATTAGCAAGAAGAAGTGATCCTGAATATTGCGAAGAGGAAAGGCGAAGAGACCAAAGCGCACATATTGTTAGAAGAAGAAGTTCAAGGTATCGCATTATGGAATAACAAAGGAATACTGTGCAACACATAAACCGTCGCAGCAATGAAAGTTATCGAGTGCTTGAACGTCGGAGAAATGCCTTAACACAAAGGATTAGGAGGGAAGATAATGGAAGAAGCAATAGAGAACAACAAGTTAATACTGCCCAGCATAGGCGCCACCGAGAAAACGAAGTCTTTAGAAGGAGTGAAAGGCTGAGAAATGCATTAACACAAAGAAATAGGAGGGAGGATGATGGAACCCGCGCTAGAGAACAACAAATTAATACTGCCCAGCATAGGCGCCACCGCGAAAACGAAGTCATTAGAAGGAGTGAAAGGCTGAGAAATGCATTAACACAAAGAAATAAGAGGGAGGATGATGGAACCCACGCTAGAGAACAACAAATTAATACTGCCCAGCATAGGCGCCATCGCGAACATGAAGTGTTTAGGACAATTTAAAGGCTGAGAAATGCCTTAACACAAAGGATACGGAGAGAAGTTAAGAGTCGACGCGCTAGAG
This sequence comes from Crataerina pallida, assembly GCA_949710015.1. Lineage (NCBI taxonomy): Eukaryota > Metazoa > Arthropoda > Insecta > Diptera > Hippoboscidae > Crataerina > Crataerina pallida. The sequence goes on from OX453290.1 coordinate 15,436,716, forward strand.
AACAACAAGTCAATACTGAACAGCATAGGCGCCATCGCGAAAACCAAGTTTATAGGAGAAGTGAAAGACTGAGAAACGCCTTAACACAAACAATACGGAGAGAAGATGAGGGAAGACGCGCTAGAGAACAACTAGTTAATACTGAACAGCATAGGCGCCATCGCGAAAATGAAGTTTATAGGAGAAGTGAAAGGGTGAGGAATGTATTAACACAAAGGATTAGGAGAGATGACGATAGAAGGCGTGCTTTAGAGGAACATATAAATACTGAACAGCACAGACAACGTCGAGGAAATGAAATATATAGAAGGAGTGAACGCCAGAGATTTGCCATAGCACAAAGAATTAGAAGAGAAGATGGTGGAATGCATGCTAGAGAGGTTAGCTCTAATAGAACACTTCGGTCTAGAACACACCGTGCTAATGAGGTAAATAGGCTCAGAACTAACAACCGACAGAATTTGTTGAATAGACAAAGAATGCAGACCATGACACCTGACACTAGAATTGAATATTTATTAAGTGAAACCCAAAGACACACATCTCGACTATTGAGTGAATATGACAATAGTGTAAAGAATGGTCCGACTTGTGTTTGTGTTTGTTGTGGTGGACTGTGGTTTACGTCACAAGTAAAGTTTTTATCTAAAGAAATAGTTACAAGCCAACATGTCCACTTAAGTTGTGTATTCTTCCTGACTGATATTTTTCCATCCGAAGATGACCGTTATACGTTTTGCAAAACATGTCATTCTGCAGTTCGATCTGGTAATATACCGACATTATGTTTATCCAATGGTCTTCACTTTCCCACTATACCAAACGAACTAAAGGACTTGACAACTCTTGAAGAGAGATTCGTTGCTCCCAGAATACCGTTTATGAGAATAGTGTCCTTAGGTTATAACAGACAGTGCGCGATACGAGGTGCAGTCGTGAACGTACCGATTTCACTTGATAGAACAATAACCGTCCTTCCAAGATCTGAAGATCAGACAGAAGTAATACAAGTTTATTTGAAGCGTAGGTTGCAATATGACCGCAGTTTTATGACAGAGACTATACGACCGGCAAAGATATTTAGAGCCGCAGAGTATTTAATTAACACAGACTTATATAGGACGCACAACATTTCTATTTCTAATGAATGGCTGAACAGAAGACAGTCGAATGAGATAATGCCGTTTATTGCCAACGAAGAAGACAGAAATATAGTTCAAACTTGTTTAAACAATAACACAACCAATGATGACGTAGATGAATTAAATCCACAGGAGATCCTTTTAGACAATTTACAAATAGAAAATGTACCATTAGGTAGGATTTCTATAGCGCCTGCAGAGGGCAACAGACCATTAGACTTACTTATGGATGAAGACGCCGAGGAGTTGTCCTTTCCCACAATTTATTGTGGAATTAAACGAAGTTCAGTTACAACTTTAGGGAAAGTTATAAGATCAGAAGTTAGAAGATATGACAGACGATGCGCCAGTATAGACAAAGTTTTATATTCGTACAAAAAATTAGAACTATCGCGCATAAAGGATAGTATATCGATCTGCTTAAGGAAAAGAATACGTCAAAATTCTGTTACTGCGCGAAATATGTTAGACGATCATTTTGTTCAAAACTTAGTGCAGCATGACGACGGGTATCATAATCTCAAAGGACTTAGGTCTTCACCCGCTCATTGGGAATCTGAAAAAAAGAAAGTTCTGGCAATGATTCGGCAATTTGGATTGCCAACTTTTTTTATCACATTGTCCGCAGCCGAATCACAGTGGTCTGAATTAATTGTTATTTTGGTGAAAGTTTTAGAAAAACGGGATATATCAGAAAACGATGTTCATAATTTAACAACGCAAGAAAAATATAATTTTATAAGGTCCGATACGATTACATGTTCACGCTACTTCGATCAACGTGTCCGTCATTTATACAAACTTTTTAAGTGTGATGGTGGTGTATTTGACTCTCATAAAGTTATAAAGTATTATTGGAGAATAGAATTTCAGCAAAGAGGCTCCCCTCATATACATGGAGTATATTGGTTAAAAGACGCACCACATATAACATTGACAGATGAACGTACATTCCCTGCGGTAACAGAATTTATTGACAAATATATCAGTACAAACTCGTCTGAGTCCGGAATAGAAAATTTCATAAATTATCAAATGCATAGGCATAGTAATACATGCCAAAGAGAAATATCGGGACAAAGGATTTGTAGATTCAAAATGCCTCATCCGACAATGCCAAGAACAGAAATACTATTTCCGCTGTCCGAAGTATCCGAAAATATTCAAAGACATCGTATTAATTATGAAAAAGTATTTAATTTTTTAAATACTAGGGAATCTGAGTCAGATATTTATAGCATTGACCAATTTGAACAATTTTTGTCTGACGAACGCATTAATATGAGCTACGAGGACTACATTTTTGCCCTAAGGTTTTCTATTAAAAAACCACAGATATTTTTAAAACGGCAACCGAAGGACATATTTATAAACGCCTTCAATCCAACTATTTTGAAGTTACATCGCGCTAACATGGACATACAGAACATTTTGGACGCTTACGGTTGTGTATCATATACAATGAACTATATAAATAAGTCAAATAGGGAAGTTTCGCGACTATTGCAGGAGACAATGAGGGAAATTCGTATAGAGAATTATACTGTCCGTCAACGTTTACAGCACATTGGCAATAAATTTATAACGCGTCCGAAGTGTCCGCTCAAGAAGCATCCTACAATATTTTAGGTATGCATATGTCCGAATGTAGTAACACAGATGTTTTCATAAATACATTCCATCCAGATAGGAGAGTCCGAATGGTAAAATCTAGGCAAGAATTAGAAAGACTACCAACAGAATCGACTGATATTTTTAAAAGTAATTTATTAGACTATTACCAACATCGTCCTCACAGTCTTGAAGACATCTGTCTAGCCAATTTTGCTGCCAATTATGTGTTTTCAAAAACACGCAGATCTTCGATACGCCAAAGACCAGAAGATGAAGATATAGATGACAACGAAGACGTAAAAGAGTATAGTGGAGTTGGTCTCCAACTTTTAAATAACTTTGGATATATTTATAAACGAAGGAATTCAGCTATTCTTCGATTTGCAAAATTAAATATGGATACATCCAGAGCAGACTATTTCAGACAAATGGTTATGTTATATTTTCCGTGGCGTAATGAAGTAACAGACATTTTAGAAAACGACAACGAACAAACATGTTCTTCACACAGAGACTTGATAATGACAAACCAACAACAATTTGAAAAATTTTCGGTAAACGAATTGGAAAACGCTTTAGAGGAAATTCAGAACGATAACGATGGCAATTCTGAAAATGGACCAACCCGACAAGACAACATTGCTGCATCGCAGTTATTAGATGAAGAATCCAGAGCTCTGGCTATGCCAGATATTAAGAGAGTCATAAATATACTTAATATAGACGAAGAAGAAAATGACGATCAGAGTGAAGGTGTCCGTTTAATAAAACTCCCTCCATTAGTAAATGTAGAGGATTTGTAATGTAATGTACAAGATAAATAGAAAAGAAGTGCTGTATGAATTTATGGGAGGTGGCGCGGGTGTAGGTAAAAGTCGCTTGATACAAACAATATATCAGGCAATAACACAACGCTTTAATTCTCTTCCTGGATCCAATCCAGATCTCCCAAAGGTTTTGTTAAGTGCACCAACGGGTAAAGCAGCATTTGGAATTGGAGGATATACTCTTCACTCCCTTTTCTCTTTGCCTGTAAATCAGTTGTCCAGAGAAATTCGTCCCTTAAGTAACGATACAGTTAATTCACTTATTGCTAAACTGAACTGATTGAAGTAAAACTTATTATTATAGATGAAGTGTCGATGGTTGGTTCTAAAGTGTTAGGTTTCATGGACTCAAGACTAAAACAAATATTTAAAACTATAGAGGCTTTTGGTGGTATTCCAATTATTGTCTTCGGTGATTTAAAACAACTTCCACCTGTAGGTGACCGTTGGATTTTCAATCCAAATAATCCCTATGGAGATATAATAGGACGTGGGCTTTGGGATATGTTTGACTTTTATGAATTAGACGAAATAATGCGGCAAAGAGACGACAGGACTTTTGCAATTGCATTAAATAACATGGCAGTTGGACAAATGAATCCTGAAAACATAGATTTAATTATATCAAGGACAGTGAATTTACATACAGAAGTCCCTTTGGATGCTATCCATTTACTTTGGTCTAATAAGGAAGCTGACACATTTTAAATACAATTAAGAATTTTAAAACGTCGGAGACTCAAGAACTTCCCACAGAACTTACGTTAAAGACATCGGCTAAATATATGCTGACAGTAAATATTGACACTGCCGATGGACTCGTTAACGGTGCAACAGGACTTTTAATGGCAGTAGACATAAGTCAGGAAGCCGTATCGACACTTTGGATTCTATTTTCTAATAGGGACGTTGGCTCTCAGGCAAGAAGAAAAAAGCCTCATAATTCTGAACCTCTATGGACTCCTATTGAAAAACATAACAGATTATTTCAATACAGACGTAACGTACAAATTAATATTGAGAGGAGACAATTTCCGGTAGTTCCAGCAGAGGGTATTACGATTCATAAGAGTCAGGGAGCTACTTACAACAAAGTTGTAGTCCATCTTGCAGATAGAATAAATAGAGCTGCAATGTATGTAGCTTGCAGTGGAGCTACTAGTGCATCAGAATTTTTCATAATTGGACGTTTCACCCCTCCAAAAGAATTTTCTGACACTGACGTTGTCAAAGTCGAACTTGACCGGCTCCGAATGTATGCGCAAACACAAAAATATATTACCAAAATATACAAAGCCTTAACGCTCACCACCAAGACTTATTCAGTGATAGATATATAAGAGATATAGACGTTTTATGTCTTGTAGAGACATGGACTTTTCTGTTGGACGACTGTTCTGTTGAAGGATTTTGTACTTTAGCAAGAATTAATGGATCCGATAGCCTTCCTTGACAAAAGCGTGGAATAATAGTTTACATAAAGTCCGACCTGAGTAGTCAAGCGAAAGTTTTGTTCAAGCGAGATTATAGTTCTGGGTCCGCTACTTTACAAATAATAGCTTTCCGTTTTAAAACAATGTGCGTTATCACTTTATATAGAAATTCCACATTTTCCGAAACAACATTTAGTAATTTACTCATGGAGGCAGTAGGTACTGTATATACTATGGGTGAAACATTCGAAAAACTTCTTGTTATTGGTGATTTTAATATATGTAGGGCGACAAATAGCAGTTTAATGGAAAGGAACTTAATTAATGAGGACTTTTGCTCTATGTTAGAAAAGACGGAAACGACTACAATTGGATGTACGCAAATAGACTAGGCATTTGGCAAAGTTTTAAGTGGGGCGGTGGAAGCAAAAACGTACAATACGGTGCACAGTTACCACGACGGCATTATTTTAGGAATAAGTTAATTTATATTAGGATAAGAATTTTATAGATTTACCCATTATTGTTCATATGTTGTATTGTATATATTTTAGTTTAGTAAAAAAGGATTCATAAAAAATTAACTAATCAAAATTTTAAATAAAGTGCATATATAATTTTTTTCTAAACATAATAATTATATTTGTGTGTTTTTTTAAAACTGAAATAGATGAATATGGAAAATATGAAATTTCATTTGTGAAATTAATAGAAAGCCTTATTAGTTCTTGATTTCTTCGGTGCTTATAATAAGGTGGAGGGTATTTAAAATTCGGCCAAAGCCGAATTTAGTTTGTACGTTTGTTATGTCTGATTTGTTCAGTACCTACATTATTAAAGTCCATGGGTTCTGGATGATTTTGGGCGGCTGTACTACGTGGAGCAAAAACGTCATTGTTCTGGAAAGGATCGGGTTCACGCTGGAGATTATTGAAGTTTCGGTTATAGTTATTATTGTAACAAGGATTTTTATTTCTGTTATTATTATTTCTATTATTATTGAAAGTGTTATAATTAAGCCTAATATAATTATTAGGTCTGTAGTTGTTATTGTAGCCAGGATTTCGACTTCTGTTAATATTATAAGTGTTATTATTAAAGTTGTTGCTATATGTATTATTGTTTCTATTGGGAAAAGTATTGTTTCGATTATTTGTTGGATATATATTACTGCTACTATATATGGGGTTATAATTTTGTTTATTATTATTATTGTAGCGTGTATTTTAATAAGAATATCTAGTCTTATTTAGCTTTAATACCCTCCACCTTTTATAACCCTCTAAAAAATAAGTTCCTTTTGCCGTATTAATGTATATGACTATTTCATGTACTTACGCAAATAGTGTTTTTTTTTTAATTATAGGCGTTTGCGTTATTCAATCACGCCCATTTTTAGCATAGTATTAAATAACTGTATAACTTATATATATACCAAATTTTAACTTGGTAGGCATGCGATATATAATTTTTTTAAAATACAATTTTTTCGAGGTATGTTGAGATTTTCGTTTATTGTGGGCGTGTCTTTTAACCGATTTTGCCCAATTTTAATAGGGGACAGTATAATTAAACCAAGAATAAGTGTGCCAAGTTTCAATTTGATATCTCAAAAATTACGACCGTGAGAGTGCCAACAACAGACGGATATACGGCCGGACATGTCTCAAACAATTGCTCTTTTCATGCTGATATATATGGTTTGTGGGGTCTCCGAGGCTTCCTTCGATGTGTTGTAAACGGATGATCAAAACGAATATACCCTCTTCCCTAAGCTGGAGGGTATAAAAACACTATTTGCTGTTTAAACATTTCCTGAATAATAATTAAGGTGGAAGGTATTTAAGCTTCGGTGTTAACCGAACTTTTCTAACGTGTTATAAATTACTTTAACATTACATAAAAATTTCTAGAATTCGATTTTCTTTCGAATATATTCCTTTTTTTGCTATCTTTTAAATATGATTATTATTTCACGAAAGGATCATCTCTCAAAAATCGTTCAATTCTCACAAAAATTTAAAATCGTTCCCTTGTTTTTATTTTCTACAAATGATTTCTATAAAGATTTAAAGTTTAACTTTTTTGCATAAAATTCTTTTTTACAAATAATTACACTTCAATTTTCTTTCAACAACAAAAAAACAAATTTCTTAAAAAACTTCTTCCAATTCTCATAGAAATTAAAAAAAAAATTTCAACTTTCTTCCTTTTATCCTTCCTTATATTTATATACGTAAATTTCACATATATAATGATACAACAAACACTCTACTCACTGATATATTTTTTTCCTGATGATTCACAATAAGTAGCAGGTTATTGTTGCAATGTTGTTAATGTTCTTGATGTTCAAATGTTGTCGATGTTGTTGATGTTCTTGTTGTTTTTGTTGTTGCAATGTTCTTGATGTTGTTGATATTGTTGAAGTTGTTCTTGATGTTCTTGATGTATGATTTTCTATTTTTTTTCACTATTTAGCTACTTTCATTCGCAGGTTATTATTTTTTCTTTAATCGCGATATTAATTTGTTTTTTAAGGAAATCACGGTAGATCCTTCCCCGATTGCGTCAGATTTAATTCGCAGGTTGCCTGTTGTAATAAAAAAACAACAATAAGCGTTTCAAATAGTTTAGGAATGACATTAAGTTTGGAGATATAATTACTTATCGAATTTCTAGAACCGGTTTTGAAAAATGAAATAACTGAATAAATAAATGCTAACTTATAAGGAAAAGCATCAGTAACAATAATGTTATCGCTTTAGCAATTTGCAAAAAAAAATTTGCAAAAACATTACATATTTCTAAGGGGTTAGATGATTCAATGTTATTAAAATACATAGATGATGGAAATTATTTAACCTTTCTTTTGGAATTAACAAAATCATAAAACTTTCTCGGATCACCTAATAACCTGTTATTCATTTTCTTTACATAATCCTCATAACATTTCTTGTTAACAGTATTAAATTTGCCCATTTCTTTGGAATAAATAATATAATCCGCATAGAGACCAGATCTTTTATATCGCTTGAAAAACTTCTTCCTTCTATTTCTGAAAAATTTCAATTCATCAGAAAACCAGGCAGGACAACTTTGTGAACCATAACATAATACACTTAGGGAAATCGCATTTTATAAATGTATTTAAATTTATCGTATAGACCAGTGTCGGGCAACCTTTTTCAAGCTGCGGCACACTAAACTTAAAACTTTTTTTTCGCGGCGCATCTATGGGACTCCCTATAAATTTATTCGTAGGTAATTGCAATACAAAAATAGATACTATTAAAAAAAATTAAACAAGCAACACATTTTATTGTTTTTAAATATTAAATTTTTATTATTAATGCGAATATTGCGATTGTTTTTGAGAACATATAAAGTCAATACGGGGATCCAGTTTTGAAAGACAGACCCGCATTTCCTCATCGATCATTTGAAGTCTTTCACGTTTCTTAGACTTCATTTCCGTAAGCGTTGACAAAGCTTTCTCACAGAAGTAGGAGCCTCCAAATGGCAACAGTGATTCGACGGCCTTGTTACTAAGTTTAGGAAATTTGGTATTTAAACATAACCAAAACTCGGATAGCTCCTTTTCAGCGAAGAGTCTTTTTAAAACTAAATCGTTTCTTAAATCAATTAAATTTTCTTGCATTTCTTCTTTCAGATGTTTAATTTCACAGTGCATGAATGGGTTGACTACCCATTCTATTTTCAAAACGTCCAAGTTAGGAAAATATTTCTCAAAAGATGCGGATAATAATATCAAAGTTTCATAGATTTCTTCTTTGATAAGAGATTTTAAAGGATTATCTTCAACTGTCGGAAAAGATGCAAAGTTTTCATTGGCAATATTTAATTCCCATAAATTAAATTTTTCATTAAACGCATTGAACACCTTGTAAATTTAAATTTAGGCTGTTTAACTTGTCAAAAATGTCACTCAAAAATGCAACTCGTAACCACCAAATATCATTCATCAGGAAGGGAAAATGAATCTCTTCGCTATCAATGAGTGCGACAACTTCATTTTTCATTAAAATAAACCGATTTAAAACTTTTCCTTTCGACAGCCATCTGACTTCAGTGTGATACAATAAATTTCTAAAATCGGAATACATTGCTTCACAAAATGCTGAAAAAATTCTCGATCGAAGAGTGTTTGATATAACGTAATTTACTATTTTTACAACTTCATCTAGAGTTGTGGCAAGGATGGGAGGAACCGCCTTTGACAGTAAAATTTCTCTATGAATCATGCAGTGAACAAATTTGATATTTGGATTTTTTGTTATGACATGGGCTATAAATCCTTTTTTTAAACCTTTCATAGCTGGAGCTCCATCCGTGTAGATGCTAATACAATTTTCCCATCTCAAGTTATACTTCGTAACATTTTCATCTATTAATGTCCGCACCAGTCGTTCTTTGTTTTTAATTGTTTAATTCTTTACAAAAAAAGTAATTATTCACAATCTTTTCTGTACTGACGAGCTTTATTACTAATATCTTTCATCAAGCTGTACAGCCCATTTTTTTGAAGGGTCATTAAAACATTGTATCATTTGCAACTCAATATCACCTGACATATCTTCAATTCTTCTCGCAATAGTTTTTGCGAAAGTGGAATTTTCATAAACTTCTCCACAGCATCCTTCGTTAACATACATCCAGCCACAATTTTTAAGGCAGGCAAGATAATTGCCTCTGCTTCCGCGTGAGCTTTTTCTTTCTAGCGATGAGTTGAGCTCTCAAGTAACTAGCAGCTTGAGCTTCATCTGACGTGGTCAATTGTTGTGATTGCTTTTGAAGACTTAATCGTGCATTTTCAAAATAGCTTATCGAGTTGTTCATCTGCTCCCGATGGTTTGTCTCAATATGTCGAAGTAGTTTACTTGGCAACATTGCTTCGTTGCTGAGACTTTTTCGGCAAATTAAACAAAACAGTAGTGATGGTATAAATCCATATTTAAGATAATCTTCGTCGTATTTCCGTTTTTTTACTGTTGATTTTAAGATTTTCTTATCTTCACTGTTTTTGTTGGGATTGGATTTATCACTGTCACCTTTTCTAATTATAAATCTCTTCATCATATGGGTTTTTAAAAATTTAAATATAAAATATAAGAGCGTTTCTATGTACAAGCGAAGGCTGGAAATATCCGACCGGATACATGCATACATCCGGGATCTCGTTTTGGAAAAGACTCTTGAGAGTATCTCCATGGACTTTAGCAGAAACGGAGATGTTGAAAAAAGAGCTTAATTCAGTAACTATGGAGTCCAAATCTGCCGCTGGAAGTACATAAATATAAAAAAAACTATCGGCATTATTAAATTTATTTCCTAAGAGAGTTTCTTAATAATGTCAAATTAAAATTATATTGTGTAAAAAGTGTGTGAGAATCTCGCTAAGAATTAATTATAAGCACAGGATTCTTCCGCCACAACATATTATTTTTTAATTTTTTTTTTTTTAACCAACCAGTGTCAAGTGACTGTCGAGTAAGTTTGTTATAATTTCCTCGCATATCAAAAATGCAAGACAATGATTATTTGGCATGGTCGACCGTACAATGTACACTACACATATATGTATACTTATAAGTTAAGTTATATTATAGGTGGGTCTCTAGGCAATACTATAACATTTCATATCAAACCATTAAACTTACACCAATTAACTAATTCCAACAGATCCGTCTGTAACAACGCGCTACCACCATATGAGTGAAAAATTTTAACATCATCGGCAAACAACAAAGGACCCAAATGGCTAAATTGCAGATGAAGCATTAATAATACAACACACGTAAACCTGATAAAGAACACGTTGAGTTCGCCCAGAGATATAAGACCTAACCCAATTTACCAAATTAAGCGGTAAAACAACACGATTTAATTTTTATAATAGAAGGAAATGAGAAACCCTGTCAAAAGCTTTAGAAAATTCTGTATATACCTAACACATTTGTTTCAGTTTTCTCAGAAAATGAACGAAATACACTACATACTAATTCAAGAAAGTTAGTTATTGTAGATTTAGTCTTAGTAAAACCATGCTCAGCGGGCATTGAAATTAAACAGATGAACGGTTGAAGCCTAATAACTAATAAGCGTTTCAAATAGTTTGGGAATGACATTAAGTTTGGAGATACCCTTATCTAATTTGTACAACCGGTTTTGAAAAATAAAATAACTGAATAAATAAATGCTAACTTATAAGGATAAGCATCAGTAACAATAATGTTATCGCTTTAGCAATTTGCAAACAAAATTTGCAAAAAAATAACATATTTCTAAGGGGTTAGATGATTCAATGTTATTAAAATACATAGATGATGGAAATTATTTAACCTTTCTTTTGGAATTAACAAAATCATAAAACTTTCTCGGATCACCTAATAACCTGTTATTCATTTTCTTTACATAATCCTCATAACATTTCTTGTTAACAGTATTAAACTTGCCCATTTCTTTGGAATAAATAATATAATCCGCATAGAGACCAGATCTTTTATATCGCTTGAAAAACTTCTTCCTTCTATTTCTGAAAGATTTCAATTCATCAGAAAACTAGGCAGAACAACTTTGTGAACCATGACATAATACACTTAGGGAAATCGCTTTTTATAAATGTATTTAAATTTATCGTATAGACCAGTGTCGGCCAACCTTTTTCAAGCTGCGGCACACTAAGCTTAAAACTTTTTTTTCGCAGCGCACCTGTGGGACTCTCTATAAATTTATTCGTAGGTAATTGCAATACAAAAATAGATACTATTAAAAAAAATTAAACAAGCAACACATTTTATTGTTTTTAAATATTAAATTTTTATTATTAATGCGAATATTGCGATTGTTTTTGAGAACATATAAAGTCAATACGGGGATCCAGTTTTGAAAGACAGACCCGCATTTCCTCATCGATCATTTGAAGTCTTTCACGTTTCTTAGACTTCATTTCCGTAAGCGTTGACAAACCTTTCTCACAGAGGTAGGAGCTTCCAAATGGCAACAGTGATTCGACGGCCTTGTTACTAAGTTTAGGAAATTTGATGTTTAAACATAGCCAAAACTCGGACAGCTCCTTTTCAGCGAAGAGTCTTTTTAAAACTAAATCGTTTCTTAAATCAATTAAATTTTCTTGCATTTCTTTTTTCAGATGTTTAATTTCACAGTGCATGAATGGGTTGACTACCCATTTCATTTTCAAAACGTCCAAGTTAGGAAAATATTTCTCAAAGGATGCGGATAATAATATCAAAGTTTCGTAGATTTCTTCTTTGATAAGAGATTTTAAAGGATTCTCTTCAACTGTTGGAAAAGATGCAAAGTTTTCATTGGCATTCCCATAAATTAAGTTTTTCATTAAACGCTTTTACCTTCCTGGAGATAGTTATAATGTTCTCTTGAACACCTTGTAAATTTAAATTTAGGCTGTTTAACTTGTCACTCAAAAATGCAACTCGTAACTACCAAATATCATTCATCAGGAAGGGAAAATGGATCCCTTCGCTATCAATAAATGCGACAACTTCATTTTTCATTAAAATAAACCGATTTAAAACTTTTCCTTTCGACAGCCATCTGACTTCAGTGTGATACAATAAATTTCTAAAATCGGAATATATTGCTTCACAAAATGCTGAAAAAATTCTCGATCGAAGAGTATTTGATTTAACGTAATTTACTACTTTTACGACTTCATCTAGAGTTGTGGCAAGGATGGGAGGAACCGCCTTTGACAGTAAAATTTCTCTATGAATCATGCAGTGAACAAATTGGTATTTGGATTTTTTGTTATGACATGGGCTATAAATCCTTTTTTTAAACCATAGCTGGAGCTCCATCCGTGTAGATGCTAATACAATTTTCCCATCTCAAGTTATACTTCGTAACATTTTCAACTATTAATTTAAAAATATCCGCACCAGTCGTTCTTTGTTTTAATTCTTTACAAAAAAGTAATTATTCACAATTTTTCCTGTATTGACGAGCTTTATTACTAATATCTGTGCTTTCATCAAGCTGTATAGCCCATTTTTTTGAAAAGTCATTAAAACATTGTATCATTTGCAACTCAATATCACCTGACATATCTTCAATTCTTCTCGAAAAAGTTTTTGATGATAGTGGAATTTTCATAAACTTCTCCACAGCATCCTTCGTTAACATACATCCAGCCACAATTTTTAAGGCAGGCAAGATAATTGCCTCTGCTTCCGCGTGAGCTTTTTTCTTTCTAGCGATGAGTTGAGCTATCAAGTAACTAGTAGCTTGAGCTTTATCTGACGTGGTTATAAATTTCTGGAATTGTTGTGCTTATTGGGTTGTTCATCTGCTCCCGATGGTTTGTCTCAATATGTCGAAGTAGTTTACTTGGCAACATTGCTTCGTTGCTGATACTTTTTCGGCAAATTAAACAAAAGAGTAGCGATGGTATAAATCCATATTTAAGATAATCTTCGTCGTATTTCCGTTTTTTTACTGTTGATTTTAAGATTTTCTTATCTTCACTGTTTTTGTTGGGATTGGATTTATCACTGTCACCTTTTCTAATTATAAATCTCTTCATCATATGGGTTTAAAAAAATTTAAATATAAAATATAAGAGCGTTTCTATGTACAAGCGAAGGCTGGAAATATCCGACCGGATACATGCATACATCCGGGACCTCGTTTTGAAAAAGACTCTTGAGAGTATCTCCATGGACTTTAGCAGAAACGGAGATGTTGAAAACTTTCTACGCGACGAAAAAAAGGCTTGTAAAGAGCTTAATTCAGTGACTATGGAGTCCGAATCTGCCGCTGGAAGTACATAAATATAAAAAAAACTATCGGCATTATTAAATTTATTTCCTAAGAGAGTTTCTTAATAATGTCAAATTAAAATTATATTGTATAAAAAGTGTGTGAGAATCTCGCTAAGAATTAATTATAAGCACAGGATTCTTCCGCCACAACATATTATTTTTCACTGTTTTTTTTTTAACCAACAGATTTTACTGTGTACACAAATTACGGTCTGTTTTACAACAATGCAAAAATACGACTAATATTGCTACAGCATTACTTTGACGAACCCCTTAAATTGTATCATTTGTATTTTTCATCTTTTCTAGCCATGCAAGAAACATGCCGCGAACCCATCCACATTCGCTTTTTACTTTAAAAAAATTCTACACGATAATGTTTTTCTCGGGGTGAATTCACGTGCCCATACTCACCGTGAATGGCGATGCCATGTTTTTCGCGCCTATAATACAAACTAAGCATTATCTCTTCACATATAAAATATCTTTTAGACATTATCTTTTAATTCGACCAAAAGTTCGATAACTCTAACGATTTTAAATATTTTACAAAAATGTTCGCGGCGCCCCCAGAATTCCACGCGGCGCACCGGTTGCTCGACACTGGTATAGACAGAAAATAATCAATGTTCTTATAACTTAAGTCCCAAACCACATCATACAAACAATCGGATAACACATTGTAATCGGTTTTATGAATAAGGTAACGTTTATTGGTTGATAAATTATTATTTATATGCATTAGTGAGTTTTTTCGGTGTTACAATATATCTATGTTTTATGTGTTTTGTTGAAATAAATATTTCATATGGACATTATATTTGAAGTAGTGATTTTAATCGCAGATGTGGAAAATTAATACTTGGCGACTGGAAGGGTTGAACCTGGACCTGGACCTGGAATTTGCAAGAGTGGATTTGGCTCAACTAGTAAAGTGCCTACTGGTGAGAACTCGATGAGGGCAAGTTCGAAACCGGTCCAAGTTCAATATTTATTTCAAAAAAACACATAAAATTATTATTATTTTTCTCTTCATAAGGCACATTTAGTAAAATAGAAATAGGAGTATGATAGGTGTCTTCAGGCGTTACAAGCAGAAGAGATGCCCGTACAGTTAGATTAGTAGTAAGAGAAAAGACCAAGTCTAATAGCCGATTATTCAAATTTAATACACGATTTAATTGTATTAAGCTAAGATCAAAGATTAACTCAAATATTTCATCATAATGTGTGGGATAACTAATGGGTGAAAAATACCCACAATCCTCTTTAAAGGTCCATGTAACGTCAGGTAAGTTGAAATCTCCTAATACAAGGATTAAATCATTCAGTCTTAATCGAGAACACACATCACAGATGACAGTAAAGTTCTTTATATACATATCAATATTTGATGACGGTGGAACGTACGAACAAGTAATATAAACAAAAATATTTTCAACGTGTAATTGAACACAAACAAATTCAATATCAAGAGGATTTGAAAAATCAAGTACACGAGAAGAGAAGGAATTAGAAATAGCAATGAGTATGGTGCTAAAGATTTCAGAATCATGAGTACCTGGCTTAAGGTGAAAGCAACAATGGGGTAGTGATAATTAAATGTATTGAGTAAAGTTGTAGGAGTTGGAGTAAAGTTGGCAATTTTGTATTTAACCCACGCACGTTTGGTACACGATATACAGGACACCGCTCAGATTTTTAGAACACTATTAACCGATTAGAGCTAAGTGATACCATAGTTCTTTTACGTGGAACAAAATGCTTAATGAAAATTCACTTTGGCCAAAAAAGCTTTATTCGAAACCGAATTATAAAGATTTGCCAGTAATTGCACTGAATTTAAGAATACTAACTGTATCCACATTTAGAATTTTTGATTTGACGTAATTCATAATCATGTCGATCACTGTATCAGCAGCAAGACGAGAAAAATTGGTTCGCGAGGTACAACAGTTAAAATAATTTTTGCAGTAACAGATTTTTCAGACTCACACACTGTTGCAATCAGATATAATAGATGGAGTAATTGGCATACAAACCGATTCCTTTTAAGGGAACATTGTGTACATTACCCTCATTCAATTCCTAGTACTATATATGTCCTTAGAATTAACATTGGAGTCTACAGCAACATTAATTTGCAGAATATCCTTAATAGTCTTAGTCATGACATTAGAAATAGAGGGTAAATAACTTTAGTTGAAATAGCAAGAGAAACAGGAATAGAATCAGAATTTAATGATGACATAAATGCCATGCGTCATAGATATTTTGACTTGTTTTTATTTTTGTTTGTTTGTGAAATCACAAAAAAAAAATTATATGGGAAGGGGTTCTAAGGATCATAATCAGATTTAGGAAAACTGTTTCCTCTGTATATCTTAGGAAAACACTTACTAACATCCTCATAAACACACTAGCCGAGATGGTCGCAAAAAATCAATTTCATATAGTTGGCATACACAGAGGCAATATAGCAGAAGTCAAGGTCCAATTCTACACTGAAAATAACTACAAAAAACATACGATACTTCGAACGAACCAAAAAAAAACTCTATAATCACCAATTGAAAATTAAGAAAGGCCTTGTAAATTGTAAATAGGGGTATTGATAGCACTGTACTAACCACCGATATAAGAGATGCTCTTGAAGCAGAAGGATACGAAGTAAAGTCAGCCTTCAATATACGCAACAGAGTTAAAATCCCACTACCACTATTCCGTGTTGAAATAGCACACAATAAAGACAAGATGGAAAAAGAAGAAATGCACCCAATCGAAAATATCCTCTACATAAACGAAAAGATCTACCACACAGTAATTGCCAAGAGTAGGGACATACTAGGTTAGGACTTCCCACAGTATGGGTCATAAACAGCAGGTTACATAACTCAACAGATTGCTCCTCAAAGAACGTTCCTGACGCAAAAGTTATGGAAATTGTAGAGAAAAAAACTCGGCAAATTACAGGGGTTGTCCAATATTCCAGTAACTCAAACCAACATCAGCCAAGCAGTCGATGCCAAGAGATGCCCCAGTCGTTTAAACGTTGACACAAGCTACCCTTTAACCACCCACCATCAATAGAAATCCTTCTCTGCCTTCTTCGTCGTATGCAGACAATTTACGATCCAATAACACTCAGCAGCATGTCACATTACAAGAGCAACGGCACATCCCTCAGACATCAAACGCCTCATTTATAACTAATCTCGGGAACTCTATTATGGCACTCATGGAACACTTACAAATGTTCATGTCCGCGATGCAAACAATGATGCAGAAGATGATAAAAAACCAAGGAATGCTTATCCAAGCCATGTTATATAAGCAGTGAAGGGCAGTAGGAACAATATCGAAGTGCGTGACATATTACGAGAAACAAAGCAAAATATTTTATTATTATTCTATTTATGTGTACAAATTTTTTTTCTATATACTTCCTACACATAATTACACATTACACTTTATTATTCATGCATAATCTCCCTTTTTTCAATTTTCTCACTTTCTTATCCCAACAAGTCCTAATAACATGATGCGTGTGAGGGGGGATTCTAGAGATATGACATACATCACGTTAAAAGTCTTGGTTAATCAATATCCCCGTAATCATGTCTGTCAATAATAACACACATCAGTAATAACACTAACGAACTTAGAGTAATTTGTGAAAATTCATCAATACATGTTATATATGTATCTAAAACATGATTTTTACCTGATGAACTCGACTCTCTTTTCAAGCTGAACAGGTATCGCATTTTCCGTGCCGACAGACATCAGCATGCCGAATTAATAAGGACCATAAATATTATGACCATCGGATATCCTAATGTGATCATTAGTGGAGATTTCAATAATAATCTTCTCTTAGAAAACTCGTTTATGGATAAGATGCATGCCATTAGCCTTGTTTCTGTCAGTACTTTAAACCCAACCCATTACACTATGCACTCTACCCTGTTGACCCGGTTTTTGTCAATAACGTTAAAAATGTTTCACTTTATGATCAGATGAATGCTCCAAATTTCTCAAACCATGACCTCATTTTTCTAACCTACAACTTTCAAATGCAAAATGCACTAATGAAACACACTTACAGGGATTAGAAAAGTGTGGATCTTAACGAATTAAAATATGCGGTAACACGAATTGATCGGAATGGGATTGGGTTCTTGTCTGAGAGCGAGAGCAAAATTAACCTCTTCAACCACCGTGTCAGCTCGCTGCATAATAGCCATATCCCCGTAAAGATTAAAAACTCTGGCTCGCTCGAACGTCTTTAATTCAATCAATGCATCCACAAATTGATTGAACAAAGGAATATAGCATATAAAAAATTGAAACCATCTCGCACGCTACAAAATTATGAATACTACGGCGAGGCGTTTCCTACGCTATAAGGCGTGTAAAAACCAATTATTATGAATGCCAGTGTAGTGTTATCTTCACATGTGTTCCTCGTTTATTATCATTTAATACTTAGGTTGTAACATCTCTAATTATAAGATTTGCTTTTTGAATAAAGACATAATGGCGACGAGCTTTTTTTTTTTTGCGTAATTGAAAAATAAAAATTATTTTTTTGTAAAAGTAAAAATAAATTAAAAAGTTACATTTTAAAGTAAAAAGTATTAAAAGTAAAAATTAAAAGTTTGTTTTGTTTGGCAAAAAACATAAATATAATAAAATGAGTACACAATTGGTTGGGAATGTTCCAGCGTTTGATGTGTCTAATAATGACTGGAACATTTTTAAAACAAAGCTGTCACAATTTTTTGTGGCAAATGAGATTACTAGTGTGGAAAGCAAAAAGCCATTTTTATTACAACGTTGTCAGAAGATGCGTTTAAATTGTTACAAAATTTACTTTGGCCAAAGTTAATCGAAGATCCTAGTACAACGTATGTGATGTGTGTTGAAATTTTGGAACGACATTTTAAGCCAGTCACACCTAGATTTTTTGAAAGGTACAAATTTTATAATGCTGAAAAACAACCATCTGAATCAGCAAGTGACTGGGCTGTGCGAGTTAGAACGTTGGCGGTAAAATGCGATTTTGGTGCGCATCTGCGAAAATGCGGTAAGAGACAAATTTGTTATGGGTTTGGAAAAGGGTCCAGCCCGTGACAAAATATTTTTAGAACCGGTTTCTACATCGCTAGAACGAATCATTGAAATTGTTAACAACGCTGAATGTATACGTAAAGCACATGCAGTCTGTGTAAGTGAGGTTAAAACCGAAGACTCGGCATATTTTGTTAAACACACAAAGAATGTACAGCGTTACCCGCCCAAACAACAAGAAAAGCAGCAACAACAATATAAAAAGAACATACATGAAAAAAATAAATTGCGTTTGCAACAACAATTATGCAAGGTATGCGGGTACGAGAATCATAAAACAGAATCCTGTAAGTTTACAAATTACAAATGCAACAATTGCAACAAAAGAGGTCATCTTAAGGTTATATGTAAAAATCAAAATATAAATTTTGTAGAAAAATTGGACATTAGTTTGTTTTCAGTTTCTTCATTAAGTAATGGTCCAATTAAAATTAAAATTATTTTAAATTACAAAGAGTTTTCTATGCAATTGGATACAGGATTTGAAAATAATCTATTGTCTGAAACATTTTATAATCAATATTTGTTTAATTATAAACTAAAGCCTTTTAAAGTGTTATTGAAATCTTACGATGGTAGTAGCATTTTGTCAATGGGTGTGTGTGATGTTAATGTAACTTATGGTTCTGTAAGCAAATTAATGGAATTTGTTGTAATTAGAAAGGGGGGACCACCTCTGTTGGGTAGAAAATTTTTGAAAGCGTTTAAAATTAAAATTGGAAATCTAAATTATACGGCTAGACCCTCTGATATAGATGAAGTGAATTTAGTACAAAAATTTTCAAACTTACTTGATGGTAGCTTAGGATTGTTTAACAAAGGACAAGTTAGTTTGAGTGTAAAAGAAAATGTGGTTCCCAAGTTTTGTCGCCCGAGACCCTTGCCGTTAGCAATTAAAGATAAAGTTGAAAAAGAAATCGATAAATTAGTGGAATTAAAGGTGTTAGAGCCCGTTAGTTTCAGTGAGTGGGGTACCCCCATAGTACCGATTATTAAAAAAGATGGTAGTGTTCGCATTTGTGGTGATTTTAAAATTACGGTAAATCCATTTCTTAATGTAGAAAGGTACCCATTACCTCGTGTTGAGGAATTATTTTCTAGACTATATGGTGGTCAAGAATTTATAAAACTTGACCTTAGTATGGCTTATCAACAATTGGAGTTAGATGAAGCTTCTAGGAAATTTACCACGATTTCAATGTCTAAAGGTCTTTTTAAATATACAAGATTAGTTTATGGTATTGGGTCTGCACCATCAATTTTTCAAAGAATTATGGATGCAGTTTTAACTGGACTTGAAGGAGAAGTAGTTTATCTAGATGATATTCTAATTAGTGCCCCGAATAGAGAGGTCCATGTAGCTAAGTTAAATCGTGTTCTGTTAATATTGCAGAGAGCAGGTTTCAAACTTCGTCGTGAAAAATGTGAATTTTTTAGTAAACAGATTCAGTATTTAGGTCATATCATTGATGGTGAGGGGTTACACGTTAACCCTGAGAAGATTAAAAATATTGTTAACATACCATATCCTACGAACGTTCGGGAGTTACAGGAATTTTTAGGAGTCGTAAATTTTTATCGTAGGTTTTTACCAGATATTTCTACATTATTGAGTCCATTGTATCAGTTTCTTAAGGCAGATAAGCAATTTACGTGGTCTAAAGAATGTAAAAACGCTATGGATAGTTGTAAAAAATTACTTGTTAGTGAACACTGTCTAGCTCATTTTGACTACAATAGCATTACAAAAGTAACTGTTGATGCTAGTCCCGTGGGTGTAGGAGCCGTGTTATCACAAGTCAATCGGTATGGTATAGAAAAACCAATAGAATTCGCGTCACGTACTCTGTCTCAAACTTAACAAAAGTATTCACAATTAGATCGCGAAGCAGTTGCTATTCTTTTTGGTGTAAAAAAGTTTCACCAGTATATATATGGCCGTAGATTTATACTAGTAACCGATAACAAGCCACTCCAGCATATATTTGGACCCAAGAAAGGAATTCCGTTAATGGCATCCAATAGATTACAACGTATTGCTCTGACTTTGTCAGGATACCAATTCGATGTATTACATGTAAAATCTAAAAGTAACGTTTCAGATTATTTTTCACATTTTGCTCAAAATAATGAGTATGTTGAACATGATGATTTAAATGACGTTTATGTCACTTTTATGCAACATAGTTTTGGCGAAGAAGGGTTTCGAAATTTTGATACTATTAAAGCTTATTCAGCAAATGACAAACTGTTGAAGCAGGTTGTTTATTATGTTAGGAATGGATGGCCTAATAAATGTACTGATATAGAAGTTGAACCATTTTTCCGTAAAAAAGAGGAGTTTTCCGAATAATTAGGTTGTTTGTTTTGGGGGTATCGCATAGTTATACCAAAACTGTTACAAGCAGATGTTATAGCTTTTTGCATGCTACACATATGGGCATTGTCAAAATGAAATCAATGGCCGGTGAATGTTGTTGGTGGCCTACTCAAGGTAAAGATCTTGAACATGGCCAAGATCCGATGAAGTGTGGTCACGTGTACATATAGATTTTTTTGGCCCGATTTGTATTCGTTGGTTTCTCATACTAATAGATAGTACAAGTAAATGGATAGAGTGTTTGGATATTTGATCTAATACCACCTGTCAAGCAACTTTAGCTCGGTTACGAGAAATTTTTGCTCGATTTGAGCTTCCACAATATATAGTGTCCGATAATGGTTCAGTTTTCACGTCTAAAGATTTTAAACGTTTTGTTGAAAATAATGGCATTATTCATATTACGACCCCTGTTGCCAATCCATCTACGAATGGACAGGCTGAAAATGCAGTCAAAACAGTTAAAAATGCGCTTAAAAGAAATTTATATAAAGTTTCAAAAAAAGATTTCAATAATATTTTATGTCGTTTCTTATTAGACTATCGAAACACTCCCCATGTTAGTACTGGTGTTTCGCCAGCCTATGTTATGTTTAATAAAAGACATTTACGAAATAGATTAGATATACTTAATCCATATAAACATGTTCAAATGAAAACAACACAAACAATTAAAAAAAAAAAATGTAAAAAAACAACAACATGAACAAAGGAAATATTTTAAAGGATCTAGTTATGTTAATGTAAATGTTTAATGTAAATGATGAAGTTATTTTAAAGATTATTCAGTTCCAGGTAGAATTTCTTGGATCAAAGCTAGAATTGTACAAAAGCTAGGAAAGCAAACATATAATGTAAAAACTATAAAAGAACAAATTTAAAAAAGACATGCAAATCAAATTATTTCATGCTCTGTATGTAAAGAAAAAGAATAAGTATCGTTAGTGATCAAATAGATAAACAAAATAACGTAAATATTAATGAAAATCAAAAGGAATCTAACAAAACAACAGCAAACATAGATAAAATACTAGAAGAACCCACAACATCTAAAGATATGTCTAATATTGATAAAAATATGAATGTAACACAATGTAAAAATAATGTAAAAGATAAATATGAAATTAAAAATCAAATATTGGATCCACCTCATGATAAATATATGTCACGAATAAGGAAACCAAAACCTTAAATTGTACAGGATTTTTCCTGTAGTTTTTACGGTGTAAATATTTAAAAAAATTAGTAAATTGTTTGGATCCTAATTTCGAGGGGGCATATGTAGTGTTATCTTCACACGTGTTTCTCGTTTATTATCGTTAAATACTTATGTTGTAACATCTCTAATTATAAGAATTGCTTTTTGAATAAAGACATTAAAAATGATTCTATTTTATGTCCTAAAAACTATTACGTTTATCTTTAATGACATCATAATGCGTTCAATCTTTCCGAATTGCTGGAAACACTCTAAAGTAATTCCGATTCCGAAATCAAATGGCGAATACAGGCCAATTGCCATCCTACCGTTTTTGGCGAAAGTTTTCGAAAAAATCAATGCTTTGATGTCCGACTTCCAATCTGGTTTCCGAAAAAATAGATCCTGCACCATTACGGCTAAAAACATCTGTAACAAATTGGACAACCATGAAATATCACTACTAATATTACGTGACTACTCTAAAGCTTTCGATACTGTAGATCCCGCTTTACTAACTTTCAAATTACGAAATCTCTTCAATTTTCATCCGCACTCTGCAAGACTTCTCTAAATGTATTTAACACACCGTCACCAAAGCGTGTTTGCGAATAATGTTCTTTTCGACGTACTTCCGATTTATCGTGGTGTTCCGCAAGGATCAGTTCTTGGCCCTCTTCTTTTTTCCCTTTTTATAAATGATCTGCCAATATCATTATGGTGGTGCCACAGTCTTATGTACTCGTATGCCGATGACGTTCAGATATGCATAAGTGGTTCGCCAAACAATATAAATAAGTGTTGCTAACTGCGTCATCACAAATGGTCTGTCTTTCAACCTAATTAAAACCAATTGCATTGCTTTTCAAAAGCGGGCTAATCTAGATGACGTTAGAATCAACTTAATGGGGACGAACGTCGAAATAGTTGACCTCGTTAAAAATCTAGGAGTTATATTTCATCGAACGCTTACCTGGAACATCCACATAAACACTGATGTAGGAAAAGTTTATCGTATGTTAAGATCTCTTTGGCACTTACAGTGGTTTACACTATTAAACATTAGAATACTTTGGGCCAAATCCTGTTTACTTCCCATACTCCTTCGTGGTTGCGAATTATTTGCCAATTGCGATTTCCAATTCAGATAAAAACTTAACAAAGCAACAAATCGCATAGCTAAATACGCGCTTCGGCTGGAGCGATACGATAGGGTCTCCGGGCATACGACACACTTCCCTGACGTCAGAACATCAATTCCGTATCTATGCCATCCGCTTATGGAACTCCCATATAGTATACAGACTTTGACGAACACCAATCGTTTTAAGAGGGAATAATTATGTGAATGACACATAATATGATTCTGAATACGTTATTATCGATAGGTGTTTACTCCTGCCTCATTATAATCCTTGAGCTGAAGAGGTAGGAGGCACACACACTTTTATAAAACATTGTTGTTTTTTAACTTATAATTAATTAATAAAAGATGAAAATAATTCTACTTAATGGATGATGACATTGTTTCTGAATACATCCCTAATTTTTAATTTGGTTTTAAAAAACAACACTCTACAGTACATGCTTTGTGTAAATTTCATGATGATATCAAAAATGTAGCATAGCAGTTTCTCTAGATATTGAATAAGCTCTTGACAGTTTGTGGCACAAAAGAATTCTATTTAAAACCTCAAATTCGTTTTAACCCTTTCCTAATTAAGCTGTTAAAAAAATTTTTTACAAATAGAAAAATTGACAATAACTATTCTACATTTATTGACAATCACCGTGGTGTTCCGCAAGGTTCAACTTTGGCTCCACATTTATTTAATATTTCAGTTATTTTACGATTTTCCATCAATTCAATAGTATTCTTTATGCAGATGAATGTTTAATTTATGCTCTTCATAAGAGTCCTCAGGCTACCTTAAGCTTAGTTTCAGCGCATTTAGCTTTTGCAAAAACTTTTTATATAAAGTGGGGATTGAAAATAAACCCTACAAAATCAAGGCAATTTTGCCTTATAAACGCTTAATGAAAGCACTTTGTAGTACCGGAAACCAAAAATTTAAAACTATATTTTTAGAAAGAGTTGAAACTCTTTTTAAGCACGTCTACTATTGCCTCGTATTTCCTTGAACAAAACACCGATGTACCGTATCAGGGCGAGGCACTTTACCTTACGTCAGAGGAAGTTCCTCGTTTAACGTCTAAACCTACCGTGAACGGTTTAATTCCATGTTTTAGGATTTTTTTGAGCGTCCCGAACGCTCTGGAAGATGACTTCCCCAACCCCAGAAGGTACCAATTTTAGCATTACATAATAGGCTATGTAGATTCCCCTTTGGTCGAGGGTTCTTATGCACACCCAAGCATATTACCACAGCCCCGCGAAGCTCCCACAAGGGGGCCTACCCAAGTGAGTACTGACAAAAAACATCTGTTCTTGTGGCTCCAGTACCACGCGATACCAGATAGTCTCTGATTGAACTAACCAAAGGTTCGATCATGTTCTGCCTCCGAATACGCCGACTTTTGGATTATTGATGAAACTAATATTTATAGATGTACGCACTAAATTTCAAATTTATAGCTTAATTTTTTGGGTAGATAAATAGATTTTGCTTGAGTGTGGGCGTGGATCTTGACAGATTTTTCCCATTTTAAATAGCGATCTTGCAAAAACTAAAAGTTCCTGTACAAAATTTCATCTCAATATCTCAAAATTTACGACCGTGAGAATGCCAACAACAGACAGACAGACACACAGACATGCGGACATACATGTCTAAATCGACTCAGTTTTTTACGCTGATCAAAAATACAAAATACTCGTATATATATACTTTGTAGGATCTCTGACGCTTCCTTCTGGGTGTTGCAAACGAAAGAACAATCTTAGTATACCCTAAGATGCAGGGTACAACAAGTAAGAAAACTAAATTTTGCTTAAGCCAAATTTAAAATACCCTCCACATCCATAACGGTGGGCGTGGCAAATATATATATATTGTATGTATTACGTTACAGCAAACGGAAGAACAAACTTAATATACATATCCTCATCACTAATGCGGAGGGTATAATAATTTTTTTTTACAAATATTACAATAGTGTAAATGGGTATTGGGGTTTGAATGTTTATAAAAATGTGGTACTAATATTGACCAAGTAGTAAGCGAAATGGATTCATGTTTAAAACTAACTTATTTATTAATACGTCATTAATACGAAGTGTTAGACCAACTGAAATCGGATTGAGAATGATAAATTTGCTGCAATAATTTGTTATTGTGAGAAGATAACCGAATTTTCATAAATACACTTATTTGAATACCCCTTATGAACACCATCAAAGTTCTTTCAAATACATCTTCATGGAACGTTTTTCTCTAAAACTTCTCTTTCTTTTATTATGGAAGAAGAAACACTGAACTAAATCGGAAAGGCATATAATAGAGGAGAGAGTATAATACAATAGATTAATAATTTTGTTTTAATTGGCAGATACTTACTGATAAGAAGGGGTCCAAAGCATCCTTTAATATTAAATAAATATTAATTGCGGTAATTAACTTCATAAAGTGTTAAACGGGCGTGTTGATTAAACTTGACCAGCTTGATAAATGTAACACCCAGATACTTAATACTATTCTTAAAAAGAATTTCAACTCCCTCTAAAAATATAGTTTTAAATTTTTGCTTTCCGGTACTACAAAGTGCTTTCATTAAGCGTTCATAAGGCAAAATTGCTTCTGATTTTGTAGGGTTTATTTTCAATCCCCACTTTATATAAAAAGTTTTTGCAAAAGCTAAATGCGCTGAAACTAAGCTTAAGGTAGCCTGAGGACTCTCATGAAGAGCATAAATTAAACATTCATCTGCATAAAGAATACTATTGAATTGATGGAAAATCGTAAAATAACTGAAATATTAAATAAATGTGGAGCCAAAGTTGAACCTTGCGGTACACCACGGTGATTGTCAATAAATGTAGAATAGTTATTGTCAATCTTTCTATTTGTAAAAAATTTTTTTAACAGCTTAATTAGGAAAGGGTTAAAACGAATTTGAGGTTTTAAATAGAATTCTTTTGTGCCACAAACTGTCAAGAGCTTATTCAATATCTAGAGAAACTGCTACGCTACATTTTTGATATCATCATGAAATTTACACAAAGCATGTACTGTAGAGTGTTGTTTTTTAAAACCAAATTAAAAATTAGGGATGTATTCAGAAACAATGTCAGCATCCATTAAGTAGAATTATTTTCATCTTTTATTAATTAATTATAAGTTAAAAAACAACAATGTTTTATTAAAGTGTGTGCCCCCTACCTCTTCAGCTCAAGGCTTATAATGAGGCAGGAGTAAACACCTATCGATAATAACGTATTCAGTATCATATTATGTGTCATTCACATAATTATTCCCTCTTAAAACGATTGGTGTATGTCAAAGTCTGTAGACTATATGGGAGTTCCATAAGCGGATGGCATAGATACGGCATTGACGTTCTGACGTCAGGGAAGTTTGTCGTATGCCCGGAGACCCTATCG
The DNA here is from genome assembly GCA_949710015.1 of Crataerina pallida. Classification (NCBI taxonomy): domain Eukaryota; kingdom Metazoa; phylum Arthropoda; class Insecta; order Diptera; family Hippoboscidae; genus Crataerina; species Crataerina pallida. The sequence goes on from OX453290.1 coordinate 15,463,826, forward strand.
TATCGCTCCAGCCCAAACGCGTATCTAGCTATGCGATTTGTTGCTTTGTTAAGTTTTTATCTGAATTGGAAATCGCAATTGGCAAATAATTCGCAACCACGAAGGAGTATGGGAAGTAAACAGGATTTGGCCCAAAGTATTCTAATGTTTAATAGTGTAAACCATTGTAAATGCCAAAGAGATCTTAACATACGATAAACTTTTCCTACGTTAGTGTTTATGTGGATGTTCCAGGTAAACGTTCGATGAAATATAACTCCTAGATTTTTAACGAGGTCAACTATTTCGACGTTCGTCCCCATTAAGTTGATTCTAACGTCATCTAGATTAGCCCGCTTTTGAAAAGCAATGCAATTGGTTTTAATTAGGTTGAAAGACAGACCATTTGTGATGACGCAGTTAGCAACACTTATTTATATTGTTTGGCGAACCACTTATGCATATCTGAACGTCATCGGCATACGAGTACATAAGACTGTGGCACCACCATAATGATATTGGCAGATCATTTATAAAAAGGGAAAAAAGAAGAGGGCCAAGAACTGACCCTTGCGGAACACCACGATAAATCGGAAGTACGTCGAAAAGAACATTATTCGCAAACACGCTTTGGTGACGGTGTGTTTAGAGAAGTCTTGCAGAGTGCGGATGAAAATTGAAGAGATTTCGTAATTTTAAAGTTAGTAAAGCGGGATCTACCCTTTATAAATATTTTTTCATTTTATTAAACAAACAAAAATTTAAAAAATTTCTGACCTATACTTTTGAAATTTTTGGTATGTAAAAAAATTTTTTTTTTCAATATACCCTGCTTTTTCAAAGAAAAAAATTAAATTGAATAATATATCAAGTGGTGCAGGGTTTTTAATGGTCGGGCTTGACCGACCATAATATTTTCACTTGTTTTAACATTGAATATGTTTATATGTTATAATAGGTAATGGGCTTTTGCCTATTAACTGCGCGTATATAAATTTAAAAATATATGTATAATTGTATCTATTGAATATTAAAATGTTCGGAACTGTAATTCGTTTTGAACCGCTAAACGCGGATAATTATGATACATGGAAGTTTGCTGTTTTAATTAAAATGATTTATGTGGTTACGTACATGGAAAGATTCCTTGTCCAGGAGACGGAGACGCAACCAAATGGCACAAGATGGATGATAAAGTATGTGCAGATATTATGCTATCCATTACACCATCAGAATTGGGCTTAATTTCTGAATGCAGTACATCTTAATAAATATGGCTTAAATTACTAAGTACGTTTCAACACAAGGGTCCTGCAAGGAAGGCCACATTGTTAAAGAAAATTTCTTCAGCAAGGTTAAATAAAAACAATTACGTAAGAGATTTTTTAAATGAATATTTTAATACTTATGCTAAACTGAAAGAACTAAATGTTCCTGTTGGAGACGATCTACTCGCTATCTTATTGTTATATAGTTTACCAAATTCATTTGCAACTCTTAAAAGGGCCTTACAGTCACGTGACGAATTGCCAACATCAGAAGTACTCAGGGTTAAGATTTTAGAAGAATTAGAATCCACAAAATCGAAAGAAGACAACACTGATAATAATGTATTATGTACTAAAGCTAGTACATCTAAATATAAAGTACAAACAAAAAATGATCGACATAATAAAATAATAAACCGAAAAGGAATAATAATCAAAAAGGCGTATGCTACAAATGTGGTAAATTTGGACATATTGCCCGTAATGGCAAGTCAAAACAATGCAATCAAAACACTGCAATATTTTATTTGATCAAATGCACAAATGTTTATTTTCACAATTTGAAGAAGCATACTCTACCGTGAATAAAAACGATATATGGTGTTTAGATAGTGGATGCTCAGGGCATATGACTGCTAATATAAATTCGTTTAATAATTTTAAAGAAAGTTCTAAGGTGCTAAATTTAGCCAATAATGGTACTACTAAAATTAATGGACTTGGTGATGTTACAATATATGCAAAAGAAATAGGTCACTTTATTAATGTATATCACGTACCTGATCTTAGAACGAATTTGTTATCCGTTTCCAGAGTAGCTGATAAAGGGTCAACATATTATTCGAAAAAGATCAAGCTATTGTTTTTAAAAGCAACCAAAGTATTGGTTTTAAGAATGTTGATGCTTACTGTACTGGTGCCTGCGATACTTGTTGTGAAATTATTTGCTAAGTTCATCGTACTTACATCACTGGATTTAAGTTCCCGAAATTTTTCTTTTTGGGAAAACATGTGGAAGGTTGCTCCCGAATCAAGACACAACTCACCTTGTTGATTATTCAATTGCATGGCTATTTCTGCTTTACCTACACTTTCTCTATATTTTGATTGTTTTTCATTGTGCTTAGAACTACATTCGGCAGCTTTATATCTTACTTTTCCTCATTGTAGCATTGAAATTTGAATTTTTTATGGTTCTTCTTTGCTTTGTTAAATTTAAACTTGTTCTTCATTTTATTCTTGAATGTATATAGTGCATCTTGATTGCTGCTTTCGTTGACACTTCTCTTACGGGATTCATATTCATCTATTAACTTTATCTTGGGCATTTCTGGGTTCGGAAGCTTATCTTAAGTGTCTACGGCGATCGTGAACTATATATTCTTCCTTTTTACTCTACTCCGTCCGTCAATGAGTCCGGCTTTTTGCAGCTTCCATTTACATATTTTCATGTCTCACTTTTAATTAATAAAGCTTGTACCTGGATTTTCCATGTTTCGAAATTGTCTTTGTGTAGTGGTTCGATTTTTATTACTAATGCACTCATGTTGGCTTCCTGTGGCCCATAACCTTTTGTAGTTTGTTTTAATATTATTATTAAAACAACCTAATTCATTGAACGGAATAATTTTTGATTAACAATAAAATATTTGACAAGAACATTAAGAAAGCTAATTTATTCATTTGTGCAAAGTAAATATATACAGTGTTTATATATATGTATATTTCAAACATGTTCGCATAACAGCCATGTAATTTTTTTTATGTTATAAATAAACTGTGAACATAAACTAAGAAAATAAAGAAAACTTCCTTTCAAAAAAAACCGACCTTTGTGAATATAAATTTCTTGAAGGTAATGCTGGCAAAATCCCTGAGCTCAGCTATATACTGGGACAACGCAAAGTACATTTCAAATGGCAGCTGAGCACGGACTCGGGATTTGAAAGGCAACTAGCAACACCATCATATTTGGTATAAACACATTTGGCATTAACACACGACAAACATGGAATCGAAACAAATCAGCTTAAAATACACATTGTCCAAACAAACCAAAAGGAACTAATATGGTGTGTACGGGGTGGATATACTATGTCCGCAAGGAAAAATTGGAGAGAATATGTAAGGAGTTTTCAATCACTTCTCTGAGCACAGTTAAAGAAATAAAGAAGTAATTGGTCAGTTTTGCCAACCGCACGGATCTGAAACTACCTATTGAGGTTAGATAAGCAGAGTTAGATGCACTTTTCTCACCACGCGTACCGCAAACACTTCCAACACCTGAAACTGGTGATGTTTCACATTTACCAAACTCTTAGCGAGATGTACGACCAACCATGAGCTGCACAAAACGAAAATTGTAAGGATTGTAAAGAAGTCTGGTATAACTCAGCGAGTCCAAAGTCCTTTCCAAAGAACTTTATATTGTTAGGTGTTACTGGTCTCAATTTTATTGGATTTGCCCCAATAATTGGTGCGGTAACGGCTTGTCATGCGGGGTGCGGCGTTACTGCGGAACGATGGGTGATACGGCTACGGTGAGTGGTACAATAGGGGCGGGCAGTACGAAGGTGGTGTGCGGTACAAGTGCGACGTACGGTGCAGAGCGATGGGCGGTATAAGAGCAGTGCAAAAACGACGAGCGGTACAAGTGCGGCGTATGGTGCAAGAAGAGAGCGGTACAGAGCAGCATTGGGTGCGCAACGATGAGCGGTGCAAGAGCGGTGAGCGTTACAAAGCGGCTAATGTTACAAGAGCGGCGTGCGGTGCGGAACCTAGGCGTTGCAATACGGGTATTGCAGGATATCTAGACGCGGGGTACAGAGACAACAACAGAGCGCAATCTAGGCCATACAATAGTGACAGCAACGGACGGCCACGTGGCTCAAAGAAAGAAAGATTAATATATTTTTATTATTTCTCTCACCTTTACTTCACGACCGCTCGAACCGCACTGAGATTAGTCATATGGCCAGAAGAGGTGATAATTAGTTGATAGATGTAAGTATGAATACTAATTGTGAGTAACTAGTTGAAAATCATGTGAATGATGACAAGAATATTCCATTTAAAGATGAATTTGGTTAACATTTATGAAGTCTACCAGCTGATGAAAGGCTTCGAAATTCCAAGATTTAAACAGATCAACCAGGTTTGTTAAAGTGTAGTAGAAGAGGAAAATTATTTCTGGACAAGTCATACTTGGCACAGTTAAAAATTAGGTGATTGTTATCTTCCTTTACTTGGTAGGTGTTGCAGAGATTGTTAGATTTAAGGCCAATCATGTGGAAATAGCACTTGTTATATGTACGATCACACATTAGTCTGTTAATAAGTTTAATATCATTAGGCCGAAATTACTGATTTTTGAACCAGTGAAGAGATGAGGAGCCTCAAAAGTTTTGAAAAAGGAGTTTCCTTTGTAGACCGATTCATTTTTGTAAATGTTACTCCATTGATTTTTAAGATTGTGAAGGATCATGTTGGTAGCTTCTTTTATAAATAGTTTAGGATGAATGATACAGCCACATTGACTTGCATGTTTGGAAAAGTAGTCAGCTCTTTTATTAATTTCTATGCCTAATTTCAGCCGATCTTACATTACGTTGTGGTCCATACTGGGACTTCTCACTTACAGACCCTCTTTCTTCGAAATTATTTACTACAGGATAAATAGCGCGTTTTGTTGGCACGTTGTTTCTCCCAAAAATTTCACGTAACTTTCTCATTGTCACAGTAATCGATGATTGATTTTTTAACAATTAAAACACGTTGGTTTATCGAATATTTTTCTATAATAAATTTGCCACGTGTCTACTTCACGACTGCCAAATATGAACTGTCAAGACTAATGTTTACCAAAATGGCGGCAAAACAAAGCAGTATACCTTCCCGGTGGACACCCTGTATTGTAGTTCTTAAATGTACAGTTGATAATATTTATATGTATATTTCATTGTTGTAATATAATATTTGTACATTTATATTGAAACATCTTAAAACATCTTATTGTATATTTTTGTTTATAATTTATTGTAAAATTGTTGAATATAAGCATTTGTAATTTCTTACGTATACTATTTATATATTGTACATTTTGATAATTTCTATGGCGTCATTTTTTATGCTGAATAAATGAAATGTAATATAACAGTTTTATTTGTCATTTATTGTTTTTAACAAGTTATTCTTTTCACGCAGATGCTGGTCATGCACGTAAAACACATGTCAAAAAAAAAAAGTTAACGAACTCGTATCCAACTATAGCAATTACAACAAATATAAATTCCACTGATGTTCCAAGTAGTGATGGCTTAATGCACGGACACACAGTAGCCATTATCGTAAATAGTTCTACACCATCTAGCAATTTTTCGCATACAATAGAAACTACTGAGGATGATTCAGATTCTGGTTCTAATGATACTAGGCGTAAAAAGAAAGCAAGAACTACATTTACCGGTCGCCAAATCTTTGAACTGGAAAAACAATTCGAAATGAAAAAGTACCTCAGTTCCAGCGAACGAACTGAAATGGCAAAATTACTAAATGTCACTGAAACACAGGTCAGTCAAACACGTTTAACTATATAAATTAAAATATCTAATAAAATATGATTTTGCCTAAATAAAATATTCCGTAATACTTATCAATAATTTTGTTATAGTTGGTTATTGCGCACCGAATTATTTTATATCTTAAAAGTAGTCCAATCCGGTCCATTTTCAATAGTGTTCCTCTTTAAATGGACAGACAAGCGGACATGGCTATATCTACTCAGATTTTGATTCTGAATCGATCGGTGAAGGTGGGTGTGGCATTTACAATTTAAAAGTTACAAACATTCGCACAACCTTATTATATTTTTTGCCATAAGTGGGGCAGAGAATAACAAAATAGACCCCAAAAATATTTATATTATGTAACACTACCCACGTATATAATAATAGAAGAACTTGTTTTTTTAAAACTCTGACCTAATATATAATATGGGGAAAATTTTCGAAAAATCAGTTACTTCAATACTGATGCATAACAGGTTCGATGTTATCGTTTGAAGCCATCGTTGAAAACACCATTTTTAGTAGTTTATATATTTAATTATTAAACCCTCCACATTAGTGATGAGGGTATACTATGTTTATTCTTCCGCTTGCAACAACTAGAAGGAGGCGTCAGAGACGCTACAAAGTATATATATTCCTAATCAGAGTCGAAAACTGAGTCGATTTACACATGTATGTCCGTGGGTCTGTCTGTTGTTGGCAGTGTCACGGGCATAAATTTAAAGATGAGGTGAAATTTTGTACAGGCACTTTTTGCATGCAGAACGCTATTTAAAATAGGTAAAATTGGTCAATAGACACGCCCACAATTCACATAAAACCATATTCACCATAAAACTAGACTTGCAAGCTGATACGTAATGCACTACATCATTTTAAGGTTAAATTGAGAACTTCCAAATTATAATTGAGAACTTTCAAATTGAAATTGGGAAACTGAACTTTTAAATTGAGAAAACCAAATTGAAATTGAGAAAACAAAATTCAAATTGAGAAAACCAAATTGAAATTGAAAAAAACAAATTCAAATTGAGAAAACCAAATTGAAATTGGGAATTTAAGTTGGAGAATTTTTACTTTTATATCCATTCATTTTTTACTACATACGAATAAAATATATGGAATGAAATATTTAAGTTTGAAGCATAAAAAGTGGTTTATCTTAGTTACTAAAAACCCAATTTTCAATATTAATTCTCTTAACTTACAATTTAAATTTTAAAATTGCATTCTCTCAATTTCAATTTGTATTTTCCCAATTTCAAATGTTAAATTACCAATTTCAATTTTTATTTTCTCAATTTCAATTTGGAAGTTCTCAATTTCAATTTTGATTTTTTCAATATCAATTTTTATTTTCCCAATTTCAATTTGGGTTTTACTAATTTCAAATTTTATTGTCTCAATTACAATTTTGATTTCCCCAATTTCAATTGCGATCAATTTTAAAATTTAAATTTTTTAATTCCCAATTTCAATTTTATTTTTTTCAATTACATTTTGGTTTCGTTTTCTCAATTTCAATTTTGATTTTCTCAATTTCAATTTGGTTTTCTCAATTTCAAATTTCACTTTTCCAATTTCAATTTGGATAAAACTTATATTTTTCAATTTCAATTTGGTTTTCTCAGTTTGAACTTGGAAGTTCCCAATTTGAACTTGGTTTTCTCAATTTCAGTTTGGTTTTCTCAATTTGAGTTTGGAAGTTCCTAATTTCAATTTGGTTTTCTCAATTTGAATTTGGAAGTTCTCAATTTGAATTTTGTTTTCTCAATTTGAATTTGGAAGTTCCCAATTTGAACTTGGTTTTCTCAATTTGGACTTGGTTTTCTCAATTCGAGTTTGGTTTTGTCAATTTAAAAGTTCAGTTTCCCAATTTCAGTTTGCAAGTTCTCAATTATAATTTGGAAGTTCTCAATGTAACCTTAAAATGGTGTAGTAGAAGGCGCTATCATCATCATTATCATAACTAAGCGAATAAAACCTATGTAGGTCTTTGGCCTGTTGCAAAATAGAACGCCAAGCGCTTCGGTTTTGGGCGCGCCTTCTCGTCGTTCCGGTTCCCTATCAAACACCAGCCCAAATGGAGCACTTTCATCCATACAGCCGAGATGACCTAGCCATCGCAGGCGTTGAATTTTTGAACGATGTACCATGTCAATGTCGGCGTAATGTTCATACAGCTAAGATTCATTCTGACGCGAACAGTGCCAAAAACCTTTCAGAGAATTTTTCCCTCGAACGCGTCTAGAAGAGCCCTATCATTTTGTGTTATCGTCCATGCCTTAGTCCCATAAAGAAGCACGGGGATGATAAAGGTCTTATAGAGTGTAAGTTTTGTCGCACATGAGTGGGGTTTGCTATTGAACTGCTTACTTAGTCCCTCGTATCGCCTGCTAGCAGTCATAATTCTCCTTTTTATCTCCACGATAACGTTAATGGAGATATTTACGGCTATACCTAGGTAGACAAATTCCTTGACTACCTCGAAGTTATATCAGTCACAACATGGAAGGGACACCGGGCATCGCGAATCCCTGGACGTTGAGATCATATACCCCGTTTTGTCCTCGTTCACCGCTAGACCCGTTTTCACCGATTCTTTCTCAACTCTTTCTCTGAGGTAACATACCGCGCTTTCCGACCAAAAATAAAATATGCTTAGTCGGATAACAGACACGCCCACAATTTACAAAAAAAAAAACCATATTCATACACTATTAGAGGGCGCAATATATATATATATTTATCACGTCCACCGTTGTGGAGGTGGAGAGTATTTAAGGTTTGTCCTAAGCCAAATTTAGTTTTCTTACTTGTTAGTTATTTATTCACACCCATCATTTTTCTTTGTTAGGCATCTCATTTGACTGCGAATTTTAATACAATAATTGAAATCTTTTGCGTCCGTGTGTCTGCCTGTTCTCACGGGCGTAAATTTTGAGATATTGAGCTGAAATTTCGTGCAGGCACTTTTGGTTTTTTCACGCAGGTCGGTACTTAAAATGGGCAAAATCGGTTAAGATCCATGCCCACAATCGACAAAAATCTATTTATCTGCCACAATAATTGAGCTAGAAACTTGAAATTTGGTATATATTATATCTATATATATAAGCTTTATTAATGTGCCGAAAATGGTGTGATAGGATAACAGACATGCCCATCATTCAAGAAAAAACTTTATATCTGGCACAAAAATTATTAGATGAACTTGAAATTTTGTGCACTTACTTACTTACGTACTTACTTACTTACTTACTTAAGGTTAGCCAAAAATGGGTACGGCCGGACCCGCCTACAATTTATGAAAAACCATACTGAACGTAAAAGTAGCCAATTTTGTTTACTTTCAACATTAAATCGCTAATGTCAAATTTCAAATATTATATTTAAGAAAATTAAATGGTTCAAATATACATAAGGGAGTAGTTGTCGTGTGTAATTGTATAATAATAATGAGGGAGAAAGAGAAAAATCATTTGCGTTGGGAAAAATGAACATTATGAATAATTGAAAACGTTGTGAACATTTTTAACAATTGTTTCGTACAATATACATACAAATGCATCCACACGCACACACATGTTAGTAACGCATACATATTAAAGTATGTACTCGTATATGTACAATGCAACAGGAATTATAATGCATTATATTGGGTAGATTAAATAAAACATTTAAATAAAAAATATAAATTAAAAATGTATGAAGATTAAATTGAAAAGGCAGACACACAAGAGTTATGAATTATGCGTACATGTAATAATTGAGTAAAAAGTAATAAAGGCTTACGACAAAAAATACTGCAATTAATGTAATTTTAAAATTATGTATATAGAATCAAAATATAAGTTAAATAATAATTCAATGGAAATTGTTTTTTATTCCTGCACAAAACACTCGAGTTTTTACATGTTCATATATTTTTATTCGCCTATCTATACCTACTTTTACATAAAAAGGAATTTAAAAATTTATATTGTACTTATATATAATGCAATTTTATAGGTATTAAACTATAGAGCAACAAGAGAAGAGAAGAGATGACATACAACTCTGTAACATAAAAAATATGACGAAACTTTTTCAGCAAACAGAATGAAGCAAATTATGCAATATGGAAGGTTACCTATGTAACCAAATAAGCTATGTAGGTGACATACAGCCGCATGGATTAAGAAACATCGAGGATTTCCGTTTAACTGTAGTGAACTATAAAAAGATTTCAAATGTATAATAGAATACCAAACTATATAAAAAATTATAATAATATTAATATTTTTAAAATAATATGTATATATTATATTACAACGGTGATCGCGGCAGATATATATATTACACCCTCTAATAGTGTATGTATTACGTGTAAACTTGCAAGTTTAATGGTGAATATGTTTTTTTGTAAATTGTGGGTGTGTCTGTTATCCGACCATTTTTGGCACGTCGATGTTTGGGGTAATTATAAATATGTGTACCGAATTTCAAGTTCATAGACCAATATTTTTGACTGATTGTGGACTTGGCTCTTGACTGATTTACCCCATTTTAAATAGCTATCTGTGTACAAAATTTCATACCGCCTATATTTTTCTTTATATCATTATAATATATTAACACAACATAACACATATATATTTGTCCCTAAGTAACATTTATTTTAACTATTGTAAAGAAATCTAGTAGGCTGAGGTAGACTCAGCGTGTTACCAGGAGTCTTTTTGCAAAGAAATTTATTTACTGGGTCTCTAGACTCACCTTCAATAATCCGATTAAGGTGCCTACTACGATGGCAACGGCTGAGCGTCCTAGAGTCACAAAAGATGTTGTGACACGATTAAGATGATGCGGTAACGGCAGATAGTGCGAAGCAACAGCGTTAGAACTACGAGTGATACGATAACGGTGAGCGATACGGTACTGTGGTATAAACTAACAGCGGCGAGTGGTGCGAGAATAACGGCGGTGAGCTGTACGAGAGTGGCTGCTGTAAGCAGTATACGGGCAGCAGTGGTAAGTGGTGCAAGTCAAATGGTACGGTGTGAGAGTAGCTGCAGTGAGCATTACAGAGTGGCAGTGGTACAAGTTTGGCTATGGCGAGCGGTACAGAGCGGCTAGCTGTACGGTACAAGAGCGGCTGCTGTGAGGGACACAAGAGTAGCAGTGGTGTGCGGTACAAGAGCGGCAAGCGGTACGATGCAAGAGCAGCTGCAGTAAGCGGTACAAGAGATGAACGATACGGTGCGAGAGTGGCTCCGATGAGCGGTGCAAAAGCGGCAAGCCGTACGATGTAAGGGAGGCTGCGGTGAGCGCTATAGAACGAAAGCGGCGATGCGGTAAAAGAACAGCGGCGAGCGTTTCGTCCTAGAGCACATACAAGTTAATACTTGTAGATTGGTTAGGATGATGCGGCGGCTCACAAGAAAAATCTTGTGGGATGGCTGAGACGTTGCTTCGGCAACGGGCTTTGCGAGTTAGTCGAGTTCTCATCAGCAGATCTTTACCAGTTGAGCCAAATCCACCTTTGCAATTTCATGCGCAAATGGTTTATATCAATAATTCCCATTTCAACATTACAACCCTAAACCATTGTGTTACACTTTATATAAATGTAGATTAAGCTACGTTTTGTTCTATATAGTGAAAGGATGGTTTACCGTATCAAACGCAGTAGCCATAGCTTATGTTTGAATACTGTCAACCTAATATATTTTTTCTTTTTTAAATTAATTTTTCACAATTTTTAACATTTCATTACTTCATTTTTTCATTTTTTCTTTAGCTGCCTAACTTACCCAGTCAAGACCTTCGATCACATTAGATAATTTCTTACAATTTTGTTTCGCTTTTATACAGGAGGAGCTTTGACTATCCTATGCTGAATTTTTATAATTTACAGTTCATAGTTAAGACCTTCAAGCTCTTCTATTCAAGTTTGTATACTCCTCTTGTTACAATTATATTACTAAAGTTATTAAATTCGCGGTTCTTAACCTACAGTTGTATAAGAGGGAAAAAGAAACAATATGCAAATACAAATATATATGTATTTAAATAAAGAAACAAAATTCATGTGTTTGTTTTTGTAAAAAAAAATAAGAAAAAACTAAATTCAATTTAAGCACTAAATTCAATTTAACAAAGAAAAACGATAATGTCAAGGTAGGTTAAGGTTTGTTATAAAATTATTGTATAAGGCAATGAAAATTACAAATAAACCATTAAACATTCATTCATCAATGACTTGATCACTATTTTTTTATACCCTCCACATTAGGGTATACTAAGTTTTTTCTTCCGTTTGCAACACTCAGGAGGTGTCAGTGACTGTACAAACCTACATATATTCTAAATCAGCTTTAAAAACTGAGTCGATTTAGACTTGTATGTCCGTGTGTCTGTCTATTGTTGGCATTCTCACAGTTTTGAGATATTGAGTTAAAATTTTTTACAGCACTTTTAGTTTTTGAGCGCAAATCGCTATTAAAAATGGAAAAAATGGATCAAGAGCCACGCCCACAATCGACAAAAATTTATTTATCTGCCGCAAAAATTGAGCTATAAACTTGAAATCCTGTACGTACATCTCTAAATATAAGCTTCATCGATGTACTAAGAATGGGCTTGGTCGGCCCACAATAAATAAACACAAAAGTTGACCACAAAAGTTGACCTAGGAACTTGAAATTTTGTGCACATATATATAATTGTATCATCCATCGATGTACCAAAAATGGGCGTGGTTGTATAACATACACACCCACAATTTACAAAAAATCATATTCACCATAAAATTAGATTACCAAGCTGATACGTAAGACATACACTATTAGATGGCGCAATATATATATATATATGTCACGACCACCGTTGTTGGACGTGGAGAGTATTTAAGATTTGGCCTAAGCCAAAGTTTTTTAGTATTCTTACTTACTTACTTCTTCTACCCTGTGGAAAAGGGTATATTAAGTTTGTGCGGATAATTGTAATTCCTAAACGGCAAGTGTCACCCCCACCTTCACTTATACCGATCGGTTCAGAATCAAAATCACAAATTATATACCACATTACAGTATAATTATCACAAATTTTATATCACATTACAGTATCATTATCACAAATTAATATATAACGAAAAAATCTCATTTTTAAACTTATTAAAATTTGTTAGGGACTTGATGTTGCTAAGTAAAGCATTCCATAATTTTATAGCATTTATGAAAAACATTCTAGAGGAAACTAAATACTTATGCTTAGGCACAATTAAATTATTTGTTCGTATTGATTTCGTAAACGTAATTTTTCATACAAATAACGCGGTGTTCCAGAGTAAATCAATTTATGTAAAAATAAGAAGATTCTAACATGAAAAAATGAATTTAAGCATAATCCAAGAATCTTTATAGTGTATTAAGGGCAGTCTGAAGATTCTTATTAGAAACATAATCCAAATTACCATATACATTAGCACCATAAGATAATAGAGGTACAACTAGTGTTCTAATTCATTTTAATTTAGTGTCTATAGGCACAAAGGACGATGAAACCCATAATCTTCTCAATATACCATGAATACGCATTACAGTCTGATTAACATGATCTTTGGCATCCAATCTATTATTAATCTTAAAAGCAAGATTCAACGTCACATTAACATATTCTATAACATTATTGGCCATCAAAATGCTTGGTTGTGTATCAAAATCAAAAGGTGCAATAGTCATAGTTTTAGTTTTAACAGAATTTAATTTCAAATATTTACCATTAGCCTATACAGAAATACAATCTAGATCCTCATTTATTCGTTCAGCTAAATCTTCAACTAAACCAATCGGTCTAGAAAGATATATCTGTGCATCATCGGCATACAAATGAATGTTACAACTACTACAACATTTAACAATATCATTAATAAAAATATTAAAAAGAACAGGACCTAGTATGGAGCCCTGAGGAACTCCAGAACGTATTTTTCCAGTACCAGAGAACGAATCACCAACCTTAACACGTTGATATCTGTTAGAAAGATAAGATTTCATAAGCTTAATAGCATTGTATCAAATCCAAGATAATGTTTGTCAAGCAATAGATTATGACAAACTGTATCAAATGCCTTAGAAAAATCAATCATAACTAAAATAGTTAAGTCACCATTATCATAAGCTGGACCAGAGACTTCTAAATACAGAGACGGAATGTCGTGCTCTTAAATTTTGCTGCCAGAATCTCAAGGTACAAGATGGGTGCACTTACGTATTACGTTGTATATAATGCATGCAAGCAAATGTATACACAAATATCAAATGTTCGTATACACAAATATGTTTCTTACTACTTTTATATATTTTTTAAAGGATTTTTCAAAACTTTTCTACCCCATAATACAATAAAAAAAACTTGAAAAAACAACTTTACAAAACATCAAGAAAACATGTATAAATAGTCGAAAAGTGGAAAAGTCGAATGAAGAAAGATAGAAGAAAGCCTTATTTTCACATATTAATTACAACATTTATTTATTCATTCATTATTCATAATATATAAAATTACATATGTACAAATGTTTGGAATCAATGGTATTCCCTTTGCTTTGCTTATAAGAACAAAAAAAACAACAACAGTACACATGCGCGTAAAAAACCACTGTCCAAAAGTCCCTAAGTCGCATGCGCCATAATGACAAACATTCCTTTGCATTGTATGTGTAATCTATGGTATTCCCTTTGCTTTGCTTGTAAGAACAAAAAAAAAACAACAACAGTAACACATGCGTAAAAAACCAAAAATCAACTTGTCCGGTGACGCTTGACCACGTCTGCGAAGTGTTTCTTCCTTTGTCCATTGTAGATTTTATTTCGTAAAGACTCGATTGGGATTCCAGATTGGTACTGTGCTTTATGCTTTGCTTAGCTTTTCATGCCTTAGGCATTGTCTGTGAGTTTTGATTGAAACGTACTTTCGGTGTTGTCATTTGAGTGTCGTTTAGTTTTCCAGTGCCGTTTGGACCCGGTCGTGTCCCCAGGGTATTCGGGTTAGAGACTATGGTTTCATTATTTGGATGAATTCACTCGGCCACGTCTCCAGAGCGGTTTCATCGCTAGCTAGCTGGACCACATTTTGCTGTTCACACGGTCGTATCGCCAGTGTCGAGTTAGGCTGTGCCACGTTATCGGGTCTTGAGCTGGCATATTGTACAAGTCGAATGGCTTTACCTTGGACTGATCGGGGTTCCCAAATGATTAAGCCCACGGTGTTGTTGGGCCTCTGGAATTATACAGTGGCTCCAGCACATGTAAGTAAAAGTTGGATCGCTCTCAGAAAACTAAGACCTAATACTACATCCACTGTGGTACCAGGCATAATGCGAAATTCGACCCTGCGCTTTATATTGTAGAGCTGAACATTACAATCGAAGGTCTGTCTAATACATCTCCTAGAACCATCAGCGAGCGAAATATCAAATACAGAACCTTCTCGAATTGCATGACGATCTTGACGAGTAGCAAACGAGTGGCTTAAGAAACAACTACTGGCACCGGTGTCTATAACAGCAGTCATATGTATATTATTAATAAAAATTTTGGCTGTTAGTTTATGGTCATCGCAACTTAGATGGGCCCCGCCCTGAAACGGAGTACCGGCATAGGTGCTTCGTCGAAGGATCACGGGGCCAAAACAATATGCAAAAAGCAGTTTATATAAGATCCCCTGGATAATTCCAGGGATCAATAACTACCTTTTAGCAAACATAACACCAATGGGATACCAACCCATGGGCAATAGGCTGTCCGAAGTTGGGAGATCAAGTGATCGACAGTCCTACCAAAGACTAGTTTGGTACCGCGGGGTACTGGAGCCCCAAGAACTGAGGTTCTTGCCAGTACGTACTCTTGGGTAGGCCCCCTTATGGGAGATTCGCGGGGGCTGTAAAATCGCTGGTAGTGCATGGCAATAAACCCTATCACCAAGGGGTGAACTCTACATAGCCTATTATGTAAGTTCTAAAGTTGGGACCTCCTTCGGGGCGGGCGCAGGGATGCTTAATTCCCTACAAACATCTAATAGAGTCTCCACGACGGGTATAGACGTAAAACACAAAACTTAATCGTAACTTAGAATCGTCGGTGAGACAGAGGGGTTGGACGTTGGGACATGGCCGTCCCGAGTTGAGCACGCGTTTCCCTGTTGTGAACGACAACAACAATCAATAGTGCGTACTCCCATACACCCACAATCCCAGCGGAATAATTGTTTAGGATTCCGACAGTCCCGAGAGAAATGTCCTAATCCTTGTCCGTGAGATTTCTGAGTACTTGTCGCCAAGAAGTCGTTGTATTTTCCGTTGTTGTTCACTACAATTGTTATTAATTACAGAACTGATAGGGAATAGTCGCCATAACAGTGTTATTATCCTTGTCCGTGAGATTTCTGAGTATTTGTCACCAAGAAATCGTTATATTTTCCGTTGTTGTTCACTAAGACTCAAGATTTTTTTGTAGTACACAGCAGCGAGATTAAAGATAAAGCCAACCCTTTTGATCTTCACGTTTTCGTAGTTTGTAGCAAAAAGAGAGACCGAGAGTTTTCGTGGCTCAAGCAAGAAGGCATTTTCGCCACGTCGATATTGGAATCGGTGGTTATCGTATATCGTCGCGAACCTGATGATGTGGACGTTGAGTGGAGTGGCCAGATTAATTACCTTAACAACAAATATACTTATTCTATTAGTACAACTTTGTAGCATGCGACAACTTATATTATAATTAATATGTATAGTTTTAACTAAGTATTATTTACTTATGTTTACAGCAGAGCCTATGTATAGGTATAAATACATGAATATATTAATTTATTTCATAGTATAATACAAGTAGGATTTATGTGGGAGGAAAATGAGGGTAGCGATTTTCCTCCGCTTAATTTACCCAAAAACTCAATATTCTTGATATAAACAGCTTTGCCTCTATATGTTGTTGTTGGCATTTTTTTAAATTTTTTTATTTGATGCACATTTTTCTTTGTTAGGTGTCTCATATAATTACGCAATTGCGATCTTTTGTTTTTCATTATTGAAACACATATTGATATAGTGCATAGTTTTCTTTGCCATTTACTATATATATGTACTCATATTATAAAATATATGTTGTGATTTCACTTTTATTTATAAATTAATAAAATTAACAAAATAAAATTCAAAAAAAAAAGACCGAAAATATACTCATATCTTCTCTTTTTTCCCCTTTCCGTAGAGACATTCACTCTAGATTGAAAGACAACGAAGAACATCTGTTAAGAAAACAGAATACATCGTTGTCGTTCAATCACAAAAGGGGGGGTAACATTACCCCTCCCTTAGACTCGTAACTCCTGGCCGAGCTCCTGGAAAGGCGTAAGACGTTCACGTGGATTACCCTGTCAACAGCACGGGACTTCAACCTGACTTTATATATGAGATCCGTGATATATTCACGGATCACAGTAGGCCCTTTCCAATCGGGCTGAAACTTGTGATGTGACTGCAGATCGTAACAAAATGAGATTCAATAAAAAAAAAAAGACTGAAAACACATTACTAAATCGAGACGTTGCCAAAATTCTCTTCTCTTCTTCTTCCCTCTCTCGTAGAGACATTCATTCTCGATTGAAAAACAACGATGAACATCTGTTAAGTAAACAGAATACATCGTTGTCGTTTAAGCACAGGATGGTTTGAACCAATAGCCTTATTTTCACATATTAATTACAACATTTATTTATTCATTCATTATTCATAATATATAAAATTACATATGTAAAAATGTTTGGAATCAATGGTATTCCCTTTGCTTTGCTTATAAGAACAGAAAAAACAACAACAGTACACATGCGCGTAAAAAACCACTGTCCAAAAGTCCCTAAGTAGCATGCGCTATAATGACAAACATTCCTTTGCATTGTATGTGTAATCTATGGTATTCCCTTTGCTTTGCTTGTAAGAACAAAAAAAAAACAACAACAGTAACACATGCGTAAAAAACCAAAAATCAACTTGTCCGGTGACGCTTGACCACGTCTGCGAAGTGTTTCTTCCTTTGTCCATTGTAGATTTTATTTCGTAAAGACTCGATTGGGATTCCAGATTGGTACTGTGCTTTATGCTTTGCTTAGCTTTACATGCCTTAGGCATTGTCTGTGAGTTTTGATTGAAACGTACTTTTGGTGTTGTCATTTGAGTGTCGTTTAGTTTTCCAGTGCCGTTTGGACCCGGTCGTGTCCCCAGGATATTCGGGTTAGAGACTATGGTTTCATTATTTGGATGAATTCACTCGGCCATGTCTCCAGAGCGGTTTCATCGCTAGCTAGCTGGACCACATTTTGCTGTTCACACGGTCGTATCGCCAGTGTCGAGTTAGGCTGTGCCACGTTATCGGGTCTTGAGCTGGCATATTGTACAAGTCGAATGGCTTTACCTGGGACTGATCGGGGTTCCCAAATGATTAAGCCCACGGTGTTGTTGGGCCTCTGGAATTGTACAGTGGCTCCAGCGCATGTAAGTAAAACTTGGAACGCTCTCAGAAAACTAAGACCTAATACTACATCCACTGTGGTACCAGGCATAATGCGAAATTCGACCCTGCGCTTTATATTGTAGAGCTGAACATTACAATCGAAGATCTGTCTAATACATCTCCTAGAACCATCAGCGAGCGAAATATCAAATACAGAACCTTCTCGAATTGCATGACGATCTTGACGAGTAGCAAACGAGTGGCTTAAGAAACAACTACTGGCACCGGTGTCTATAACAGAAGTCATATGTATATTATTAATAAAAATTTTGGCTGTTAGTTTATGGTCATCGCAACTTAGATGGGCCCCGCCCTGAAACGGAGTACCGGCATAGGTGCTTCGTCGAAGGATCACGGGGCCAAAACAATATGCAAAAAGCAGTTTATATAAGATCCCCTGGATAATTCCAGGGATCCATAACTACCTTTTAGCAAACATAACACCAATGGGATACCAACCCATGGGCAATAGGCTGTCCGAAGTTGGGAGATCAAGTGATCGACAGTCCTACCAAAGACTAGTTTGGTACCGCGGGGTACTGGAGCCCCAAGAACTAAGGTTCTTGCCAGTACGTACTCTTGGGTAGGCCCCCTTATGGGAGCTTCGCGGGGGCTGTAAAATCGCTGGTAGTGCATGGCAATAAACCCTATCACCAAGGGGTGAACTCTACATAGCCTATTATGTAAGTTCTAAAGTTGGGACCTCCTTCGGGGCGGGCGCAGGGATGCTTAATTCCCTACAAACATCTAATAGAGTCTCCACGACGGGTATAGACGTAAAACACAAAACTTAATCGTAACTTAGAATCGTCGGTGAGACAGAGGGGTTGGACGTTGGGACATGGACGTCCCAAGTTGAGCACGGGCCCCCGTTGGCGTTTCCCTGTTGTGAACGACAACAACAATCAATAGTGCGTACTCCCATACACCCACAATCCCAGCGGAATAATTGTTTAGGATTCCGACAGTCCCGAGAGAAATGTCCTAATCCTTGTCCGTGAGATTTCTGAGTACTTGTCGCCAAGAAGTCATTGTATTTTCCGTTGTTGTTCACTACAATTGTTATTAATTACAGAACTGATAGGAAATAGTCGCCATAACAGTGTTATTATCCTTGTCCGTGAGATTTCTGAGTATTTGTCACCAAGAAATCGTTATATTTTCCGTTGTTGTTCACTAAGACTCAAGATTTTTTTGTAGTACACAGCAGCGAGATTAAAGATAAAGCCAACCCTTTTGATCTTCACGTTTTCGTAGTTTGTAGCAAAAAGAGAGACCGAGAGTTTTCGTGGCTCAAGCAAGAAGGCATTTTCGCCACGTCGATATTGGAATCGGTGGTTATCGTATATCGTCGCGAACCTGATGATGTGGACGTTGAGTGGAGTGGCCAGATTAATTAACTTAACAACAAATATACTTATTCTATTAGTACAACTTTGTAGCATGCGACAACTTATATTATAATTAATATGTATAGTTTTAACTAAGTATTATTTACTTATGTTTACAGCAGAGCCTATGTATAGGTATAAATACATGAATATATTAATTTATTTCATAGTATAATACAAGTAGGATTTATGTGGGAGGAAAATGAGGGTAGCGATTTTCCTCCGCTTAATTTACCCAAAAACTCAATATTCTTGATATAAACAGCTTTGCCTCTATATGTTGTTGTTGGCATTTTTTTAAATTTTTTTATTTGATGCACATTTTTCTTTGTTAGGTGTCTCATATAATTACGCAATTGCGATCTTTTGTTTTTCATTATTGAAACACATATTGATATAGTGCATAGTTTTCTTTGCCATTTACTATATATATGTACTCATATTATAAAATATATGTTGTGATTTCACTTTTATTTATAAATTAATAAAATTAACAAAATAAAATTCAAAAAAAAAAGACCGAAAATATACTCATATCTTCTCTTTTTTCCCCTTTCCGTAGAGACATTCACTCTAGATTGAAAGACAACGAAGAACATCTGTTAAGAAAACAGAATACATCGTTGTCGTTCAATCACAAAAGGGGGGGTAACATTACCCCTCCCTTAGACTCGTAACTCCTGGCCGAGCTCCTGGAAAGGCGTAAGACGTTCACGTGGATTACCCTGTCAACAGCACGGGACTTCAACCTGACTTTATATATGAGATCCGTGATATATTCACGGATCACAGTAGGCCCTTTCCAATCGGGCTGAAACTTGTGATGTGACTGCAGATCGTAACAAAATGAGATTCAATAAAAAAAAAAAGACTGAAAACACATTACTAAATCGAGACGTTGCCAAAATTCTCTTCTCTTCTTCTTCCCTCTCTCGTAGAGACATTCATTCTCGATTGAAAAACAACGATGAACATCTGTTAAGTAAACAGAATACATCGTTGTCGTTTAAGCACAGGATGGTTTGAACCAATAGCCTTATTTTCACATATTAATTACAACATTTATTTATTCATTCATTATTCATAATATATAAAATTACATATGTAAAAATGTTTGGAATCAATGGTATTCCCTTTGCTTTGCTTATAAGAACAGAAAAAACAACAACAGTACACATGCGCGTAAAAAACCACTGTCCAAAAGTCCCTAAGTAGCATGCGCTATAATGACAAACATTCCTTTGCATTGTATGTGTAATCTATGGTATTCCCTTTGCTTTGCTTGTAAGAACAAAAAAAAAACAACAACAGTAACACATGCGTAAAAAACCAAAAATCAACTTGTCCGGTGACGCTTGACCACGTCTGCGAAGTGTTTCTTCCTTTGTCCATTGTAGATTTTATTTCGTAAAGACTCGATTGGGATTCCAGATTGGTACTGTGCTTTATGCTTTGCTTAGCTTTACATGCCTTAGGCATTGTCTGTGAGTTTTGATTGAAACGTACTTTTGGTGTTGTCATTTGAGTGTCGTTTAGTTTTCCAGTGCCGTTTGGACCCGGTCGTGTCCCCAGGGTATTCGGGTTAGAGACTATGGTTTCATTATTTGGATGAATTCACTCGGCCATGTCTCCAGAGCGGTTTCATCGCTAGCTAGCTGGACCACATTTTGCTGTTCACACGGTCGTATCGCCAGTGTCGAGTTAGGCTGTGCCACGTTATCGGGTCTTGAGCTGGCATATTGTACAAGTCGAATGGCTTTACCTGGGACTGATCGGGGTTCCCAAATGATTAAGCCCACGGTGTTGTTGGGCCTCTGGAATTGTACAGTGGCTCCAGCGCATGTAAGTAAAACTTGGAACGCTCTCAGAAAACTAAGACCTAATACTACATCCACTGTGGTACCAGGCATAATGCGAAATTCGACCCTGCGCTTTATATTGTAGAGCTGAACATTACAATCGAAGATCTGTCTAATACATCTCCTAGAACCATCAGCGAGCGAAATATCAAATACAGAACCTTCTCGAATTGCATGACGATCTTGACGAGTAGCAAACGAGTGGCTTAAGAAACAACTACTGGCACCGGTGTCTATAACAGAAGTCATATGTATATTATTAATAAAAATTTTGGCTGTTAGTTTATGGTCATCGCAACTTAGATGGGCCCCGCCCTGAAACGGAGTACCGGCATAGGTGCTTCGTCGAAGGATCACGGGGCCAAAACAATATGCAAAAAGCAGTTTATATAAGATCCCCTGGATAATTCCAGGGATCCATAACTACCTTTTAGCAAACATAACACCAATGGGATACCAACCCATGGGCAATAGGCTGTCCGAAGTTGGGAGATCAAGTGATCGACAGTCCTACCAAAGACTAGTTTGGTACCGCGGGGTACTGGAGCCCCAAGAACAAAGGTTCTTGCCAGTACGTACTCTTGGGTAGGCCCCCTTATGGGAGCTTCGCGGGGGCTGTAAAATCGCTGGTAGTGCATGGCAATAAACCCTATCACCAAGGGGTGAACTCTACATAGCCTATTATGTAAGTTCTAAAGTTGGGACCTCCTTCGGGGCGGGCGCAGGGATGCTTAATTCCCTACAAACATCTAATAGAGTCTCCACGACGGGTATAGACGTAAAACACAAAACTTAATCGTAACTTAGAATCGTCGGTGAGACAGAGGGGTTGGACGTTGGGACATGGACGTCCCAAGTTGAGCACGGGCCCCCGTTGGCGTTTCCCTGTTGTGAACGACAACAACAATCAATAGTGCGTACTCCCATACACCCACAATCCCAGCGGAATAATTGTTTAGGATTCCGACAGTCCCGAGAGAAATGTCCTAATCCTTGTCCGTGAGATTTCTGAGTACTTGTCGCCAAGAAGTCATTGTATTTTCCGTTGTTGTTCACTACAATTGTTATTAATTACAGAACTGATAGGGAATAGTCGCCATAACAGTGTTATTATCCTTGTCCGTGAGATTTCTGAGTATTTGTCACCAAGAAATCGTTATATTTTCCGTTGTTGTTCACTAAGACTCAAGATTTTTTTGTAGTACACAGCAGCGAGATTAAAGATAAAGCCAACCCTTTTGATCTTCACGTTTTCGTAGTTTGTAGCAAAAAGAGAGACCGAGAGTTTTCGTGGCTCAAGCAAGAAGGCATTTTCGCCACGTCGATATTGGAATCGGTGGTTATCGTATATCTTGTGATTTCACTTTTATTTATAAATTAATAAAATTAACAAAAGAAAATTCAATAAAAAAAAGACCGAAAATATACTCATCTCTTCTCTTTTTTCCCCTTCCCGTAGAGACATTCACTCTAGATTGAAAGACAACGAAGAACATCTGTTAAGAAAACAGAATACATCGTTGTCGTTCAATCACAAAAGGGGGGGTAACATTACCCCTCCCTTAGACTCGTAACTCCTGGCCGAGCTCCTGGAAAGGCGTAAGACGTTCACGTGGACTACCCTGTCAACAGCACGGGACTTCAACCTGACTTTATATATGAGATCCGTGATATATTCACGGATCACAGTAGGCCCTTTCCAATCGGGCTGAAACTTGTGATGTGACTGCAGATCGTAACGAGTTTTCATCGATTCAGCACTGTAGGTTAAGTGGTTTCGTGGCACTTGATGAACTTCCGTCAAAGTGTTTTTTACCTTCAACACGTAATCAACGGGCCCCTGTAGGGTAGGATCCAGGAGCGGAGCCAACCAATAGGCGAAGTTCGCTACCAAATGCCATCGCAGCTAGGGAAAACCCTGTAGCTTCATGAACCGCGCAGCAATTTGCTAGCAAAACTAAAGGCAGCGACTCGTCCCAACTACTACGACTCCTCACAAATTTTGCCAATAGGTCCAGGAAAGTTGTTAAACATTTCCACCATACCATCGGACTGAGGATGCAGAGGCGTAGTTCGTGTTTTTTCAGCGCCGAGTAAACCTTTTTGAATATTGCGGATTCAAAATTGCGTCCCTGGTTGGAATGAATAATAAAAAAGGCGCCAAAACGACTTACGATGGAAGTAATCAGAACGTGCGCCACAGAGCCGACTGATCAAGAATAGTAAAACACTTGGGCCACTTAGTGAAATAATCCTTAGCTACTAAAATAAAACGGTTGCCCCGGTCAGTTCTGGGTAAAGGATTGCAACCCGTTCAAACGGAGCACCTATGAAGCTTGGTTTTAATCCTCCAACCGTACGGCGAGTTGGGCCCTTATGGGCAGCACATATCTCACAATGTTTGCACCATGGCATTACATCGGTATTGCGGCCTATCCAAAAATAGCGGGCACGCACCTTCTTTCGAGTTTTACGAGTTTTACCTAAATGGCCACCAGAAATAAGATTGTGTAGCTGTCCCCATATGGGTGGTTTAACTTTTGTCGGTATAACCAGTAAGTCGTGCTCGCCCTTGTCCAAGAAGCTGTAGCACCTCCTCTTATTGTCAAAAGATCGTATAAGTGGCTTTTTTCTTTTAATATGTGCTCTTTCGAACGCCTTCGGCTGCCCATTTACACACTACTTTCACGTCACGCCCAAATTTTAGTTCGGAACTTAAGCAGTAGTCACATTGATCGCATGGTCGCCTTGACAGCGCGTCGGCATTAGCATGCTTCAGGCCACGCCTATGTTGAATTTCATAATCATATTTTTGCAACCGTTCCATGCCAACTGTCCTTCCGGCTCTCGAAAGTTATACAACCACTTAAGTGATGCGTGGTCAGTACGTAATAAAAACGGTCTACCAAACAAATGGAAATGGAAATGTTTTACTGCCCTAACCACAGCCAGCAGCTCTTTTTGAATAACATAATAGTTTCGCTCTGTTTTAGAAAATATTTTGCTGTAGTACTCGATCACTTTTTGTACTCCATTTTTGTTTTGGCTTAGCACCGCACCGATGCCACAGAGGGACACATCGGTGTCCACAATGAACAAATCATTTGCATTTGGGAAAAACAGGATTGCCGCAGATGTTAGTTTTGCCTTGAGCGTAATAAAAAATTCTTCGGTCGTGGCATCCCACTTGAATTTTCGCGTCGATTCGGTAAGTACATTCACTACAGCACGCCCAAAGAAAATGCCATTGGGCAATGTTGAATCGAGTGTATCTTCAAATATAACGTCTACGCCTAGTTTTGAGAATTGATACCTCACGGGAATTAACGTAGGCGAGGTGGTAGTTCCACGTTGTCAACCTTTCAGTAAAATTGAAAATGAATAAAATTAACAAAATGAGATTCAATAAAAAAAAAAAAACTGAAAACACATTACTAAAACGAGACGTTGCCAAAATTCTCTTCTCTTCTTCTTCCCTCTCTCGTAGAGACATTCAGTCTCGATTGAAAAACAACGATGAACATCTGTTAAGTAAACAGAATACATCGTTGTCGTTTAAGCACAGGATGGTTTGAACCAATATATATCTTTCCTGCCCCACGTTGGGCGCTTTTCTTGTAGTTCAGTGCGCATTTGACTTCGAGCTTAACAGACGTGCGTTTATTTTAAGCTAACGGGATACGTCTCCTTTTTGCACGATTTTGTGCTTGTGTTTTATTTATAATCTACTTCATCTAAATCTGATGTGATCCTGGCAGTGAAGGCTGTTGGCGTCTTTGTCAGTGCGACTTACTCTGGCTATATGAGTCTTAGTCACTCGGCCATATCAACTTCATACGGAAAAAAAAAATATATATATCTTTATATTTTTTTGTTGGTATACATCTTCTTGCCCTTCTATTACATTTTTTTTTCTTTTTCTTTATCTTTATTTTTGTGGAAAATAGATTGTTGCTATTTTAACTGTGTCAGTTCAGCCCATTCCAAGTACACTGGATTTAAAAGAAAGCAAATCGACTGCATAAATTTTAGAACCAACGGTCTCGTTTGGTCATGCTCAACCTGCCGTAAGCTGGATTTCGATATTTATAAATTATTTAAACAAATGCAGGAAAGCTTCGTCGAGATGGAAAATGACTTGAGTAAAATGTTGGAAATGCTAAAGGATATGTTTAACAATTGTAAGTACCTAGACCGCCCTGATTCAATACCTAGGAGTAAAAATTTCTCGCATGTGTCTGTTCCTTCCGTGTTAAAGGTGAATACATCAATATTTTCAGACTTAGAGTAACCTACTTCGTCGCTAGTGTTGAGTCAAGTAACATTCCCATTGGTACATCCTCAAAGGATTCGGGTGTTATTCCTCCAGTTATTCCTTCAATTATTATTATTATTGAACCTGCTTTGAATTATCCTTCTTCTTCTACTCCCTTATCGATAAAAGTAGTGTTGAAGTTGGTCACGTTAACTCCTTACAAAACCTTTCATCGGCAAATAATGATGATTTAGTTGTCGTACGTGTTCGCAAGGCAATCTTTATATCTCGTTTAGCTAAAAATACTGCAATTAATAAAATAATGAATTATATTTATCGTAATATGTCTGATACTTAACAAAAATAATTATATTTAAATTTAATAAT
The DNA here is from genome assembly GCA_949710015.1 of Crataerina pallida. Classification (NCBI taxonomy): domain Eukaryota; kingdom Metazoa; phylum Arthropoda; class Insecta; order Diptera; family Hippoboscidae; genus Crataerina; species Crataerina pallida. The sequence goes on from OX453290.1 coordinate 15,490,084, forward strand.
TCTCAGTCTCGTGATATTGCATCTACCAAAATGTTCGCGGTTTGAACACCAAGCTGCACGATACCCTTATTATTTCCATTAACTGCGATTATTATTTTGTAGTATTTCCTGAAATTTGGCTTAAACCAGGGATTAACAAAATTAAAATTTTTAACACCGATTATGAATTATATAGGAACGATAGAATTCATAAATCTGGTGGAGGAGTCATAATTGCGGTTACCATCGTCTCTGATCCAATTCACTAATCTCGTGGTCGTGGAGTTTATTAGTGTTTTAATAAAGTTGAATGCCTTATATTTATTTATAGTGTGCTCGTATATTTCTCCAATGTTAGATATCTCTATCTACTTGAAACATCTCCGACTTATTAAAGAGCTTTTTACATGTCTTAATCCTTGCGATTAAGTTCCTGGGTGAATTTAATTTACCCTATGTATGTTATATAAAGCGGATTTCTTGACGAAATTTCCGATATGTACTTATTATAGATGGACTTTTAGATTTGATTTTCTCGAATGATACGAATCTAAATATTTCACGTATTAAAGCTTTTGTTCTCTCTGAGGGTAGCTACCACCCTACAGTGTTAGTTACGTGGAATAGTTTGCTTTCTAAGGACTTAAATTTAAAAACCACCAGCATAAACTTATTTGTGTACAGTAAAACTAACTTCATTACACTTAGAAATTTTTTGTGTGAAGTTGACTTGAACTTAAATTACAACAACATAGATAATTGTCTGTCATTTATATATACTATTCTTCTTTCTACTGTTTCTGCATCTGTTCATGTGAAATCTGGTTGCACTTCATCTGCCGTCATACGTAGCAGGGTTCAATAAGCACTTAAGAATTGTCCGTAATAAAAAAGTACACTATTCAAAAAATATAAACCTAGTGAATCTCTTATTGATTATTTTCGTTAATCCAGTTCTAAGCCTCAGTTTAGCTAAAGTTAAAGGTTTTCTTTCTGTTGTACGTAATTCAAAATCTACATGCGCACCCACTATAGCTAATTTTTTTGTTGACCACTTCGAGAAATCCTACTCTATATCCAATATTCAATGTGATGATTATCCATTTCAAATAAATATTTTGACAACTTTCCGTCTGTTAGTTTCACTGAAGATGAAATTTTTACTTCATTATCATGCTTTAAATTCTGTACTTAACCTGGCCCAGATGGTATACCTTCCTGTATCCTCCGTTCATTTGCAGATATACTGGCAACTCCGCTCACATAGATTCGATTGAAACTGTTCAACGCAACTTTCTTCTTTTGTCTTTACGGGGATTAGGGTGGAACTCATGAGCCTCCCTCCTTATGAAAATATATTATTATTGATTAACCTACCAACACGTAGCATTTGTTTACCCGAATTATTGGAGAGACTCTCCTTCAATGTATCAATCCAATTGTCGCATTGCCGCACAAACTATCAGCTTTGTAGCCCATGTCAGGTTCTCTTTAAAATGTAAATTCATAAAGAGAACACATTGACAAGGACTAAATTGTTCACCAAGCATGAAAAGACCACGCTTGGGAAGAGTTTATACTATAAAATATTTAAAATACTGAATGCTACCATCTTCGTTTGCCACGTTTTTAAAAACAGTTAAAGCTATTTTTTAAACTGCCTTCTGTAAATTGGGTTCTAAGGTTAGTTATGAAGATCTCTTAAAAAAAATTTAAGATCAAATGAAGATGTTCAACAATCCCAAAACAAAAAATAAAAAAATTGGTTGGTCACTATGTCATTGCGGATTTTATTAACGTGTTCAAAATACTTAATCTATAATTTTATCATTTTGTTTGGGCTTCTACTTTTCATTTAGTAAAAAAATTATATCGATTAGTTCTTTAGTTTTGTTTGACCATCAAATACCCTACACCACTTGATTCAATTTAATTTTTTTCTTTGATAAATGAAAAGTTTTATTTTTTGTAAAGAAGTAAAGAAGTTCTTGAAGGTATCTGAGCGTTGCTGGATACGAAAGCGTTTTTGGATACAAGCCGCGGGCGTTGCGGGATACGAAGAGGCAGGCGTTGCTGGGTACAAGAGCGATGACTGATTACAAGCGGCGAGCGAAATATATCAAAAGTAATAGGATCTCATATGAGGAGGGCTTTTAAAAATGGTCCAATTTAAAGTATATGTGCCGGGGTAATGCCGTCGGCACCAGGGTTCAACATAAATCTTCCACTTTAAAAATCACCTTGCTTTGTATATATGTATTTACTTTTGGAAATATAAATAGCTCACTAATAGTACATTTATTTAATTAATTTCACTTTAGCTTAAAATGTATTTAAATTCAAAATAATATAGGTTTTCTTCGAAGTGTTGACAATGTATGTACACCCATCCCTCATTTTACACGGTACTCGTTGTGCACGTTTTCGATCTTACACTGTTTTTAAAATCAAAATTTAAAAAGAAAATTATGTAGAAAATAACTTTGACTGCACGCGAATTTATTTATACTTAATTATAAACCGGGTAATACTTCAGACGTATACGTGCTTTATTTCAGACTTTTTATACGAATTCGAAAAATAAGACTCATCATTGAAAGTGATAGCAATTAAGTTTAATTAAATTAGGAAGTCTTATAAGTCTTATTTATTTTTCCAAAATTTTTTTATTTAAATGAAGTACAAATATTTTTTTTCTATGAAATAGATTACTTATGTTTTTTTCACTTTACAAATACATTTAGTCAAATGTTTTCTATGATTTAAATGATATTTTATATTTTATTAAGTGTACTAGTTATATTTTGTGATCCATAAATTTCTAAAAAGAAACTTATTTATAGTCGTTTTCGTTTTACACGATTTTCCCGTATAAAAATTATTTTTCCGAAATACACGGTTTTGTCAGGAACGTATCTCTCGTGTAAAACGAGGAATGGGTGTATTTAATTGAGTAACTTGATCATATTTTTATGTTTTGGTGGAAAAGTATTAAAAAATCTTTTAAAAAATTAATAAAACCAGTAAAAACAAGCCACATTTGATTACACAAGTCGGAGCCACAACTTTGCTTTTTTACGGCATCTTTATTTCTATACATTTATATGGGCCTCGAAAATAATAATAATATTCTGCCAGCAAAATTTAAGAGAGTGACACTCCGTCTCTGTTTTTAGAAGTCTCTGGCCAAGGTTTATAAACGGGAAAAATTCATAAGGCGCCTTTTTAGGGTTTTTTAAGTCATTTTCCTTTTTCAAAATTTACACATTTAATAAAATTTTTGTTTCAGGTGAAAATATGGTTCCAAAATCGTCGCACGAAATGGAAAAAACAAGATAATCTGGGTAATTCAGAAGTTGCAGATGTAAAATCGGTAAATACAAGTAAATCGTCCAGTACACCGGTATCATTTATTGAAATTCGGCCACCTACTGTGAAATCTCCAAAAGAAAATGTACGAAACAGTACATTACTTTCAGAAGAAACAGTCACAAGTAAGAAAGGTTTAAGCAACAGTTCCAACACCCATAATAACAATACAAATAAAGGTCCAAGAGAGTCACAAATGGCAAAAAAAGCATTATGTACTATACTGGAAAAGACCTCCAGAAATGGGGATGGTTCAGAAAGTGGTGCATCGGGAAGACGAAAAAATATGGCCAGTCTAAATAAAAGCACTGCATACTGCGAAATAACAAATGCAAGAGATGACGGAAAAATTAATCAAAATAAAAATCGCAACAGTCAACATCACACTGTAGCACAGAAATTAATGCATCGACATCATAACCATCATCATCACCGCTCACTACGGCTTAACCATCAACATAATACATCATACATACCATACCATCATAAAGCCATTCCATTAACAGTAGAGCCGGCAGCACCATTGGAACAGACTGAAAAATTAGAAATTAAACTGGAGGAATCGCCACAGCATCGTGAACTTCAACTGAGGTTGCTTCGGGCGGAACATGTTCAAAACCCTCTTTTTGTTGAAGTGGATATTGAAGCGAAATTAGCAGCAGCGAAAATTTCAAATGCTTTAGGTATAACCAAATGTAATGTGCCTATAGAGCAACAGTACCACAACAAAAAAATCAAACTTAATGAAAATATAGAAAAAGATCTTGGCTTGAACATTGAACAAAATATGCCATTAAAAAATGCTAAAAAAAAAACCAAAAATACTGCAACATTTATAAATAACGAAAATAACAATAATAACCATAATGATAGTGATGGTCACAGTGTCGATCAATTGCAGATCTCATCACAAAATATTAATTGTAACAACAAAGTTTCAACTACGGACATTGCAAATAAATATCATGGAAAATTTATCAAATTATTGTCAGATGAAAAAAACTCAGAGAATTACTTTGATACCGAAAGTAACATATCGAACTCTACTTTAGTCAATATTGACAACACTGCTGGTAGTCCAGTTGTAGTTAAATGCAATCCCGAGAGAGAACCTGATGTAGAAATATATGAAATTTAAAATTCAATCAAACATAAAAATTTCATTTTAAGAAGCATCTTCCACTCAAGCTTAATATGTGCCAAAAAAAAACCATTCGTTCAACACAATAACAATAAATGTGTTAAAAATCACAATAAACACGAAGGGCAGTGAAAAAAGAACCACAATTAATGAAATCTTTGCACCAAATTTAGAAAAAAGCACAAATAGAGAGCTTAAAGCTTACACGCTTGCATTCTTAATGAGCTTCAGCACAGAAGTGGAGAGGCTTAAAGAATTCATTTAATATATATATATCTGTGTATAATACTAGATTAATTGTGCATATATTTACATAAACACATGACTATGTTCATAATACATTTTTCTTGTAAATATATATATATTTGTGAAATATACTACATTTATTATATTATTATTTATTATTATACTACTATTATTATGTGAGTACAATAACAAGTAAGAAAACTAAATTTGGCTTAGGCCAAATCTTAAATACCCTCCACCTCCACAACAGTGGGCGTGGCAAAAATATATATGTTGCGCCCTCTAATAGTGTATGTCTTACGTATCAGCATAGAAGTCTACTTTTACCATTCCATATTCAAGGGAATATTGTTTTTTGTAAATTGTGGGCGTGTCTGTTATCCGACCATGCCCTTTTTTGGTACATCGATGGATGGGCTAAACTTAAATAAGTGCACCAAATTTTAAATTCACAGGTCAACTTTTGTAGCAGATATGCATATAGATTTTCGTTGTTTGTGGGCGTGTCTGTTATCGTACCAAGCCCATTTTTGGCATATCAGTGGATGGGATAACTTTGTATTCGCGTACCAAATTTCAAATTCTTAGGTCAACTTTTGTGGCAGGTATAACGATTTTTATTGAATGTGGGTGTGTATGTTATCCAACCATTCACATTTTTAGTACATCCATGAAGCTTGTATTTATAGATGTATATACCAAATTTCAAGCTTATAGCTTAACTTTTGTGGCAGATAGGTAGATTTTTGTCGATTGTGACCGATTTTGCCCACTTTAAATACCAATATTCGTGCAAAAACTAAAAGTGGCTGTACAAAATTTCAGCTCAATATATCAAAATTTACGACTGTGAGAATGCCAATAACAGACAGACACACGGACACACGACATACAAGTCTAAATCGACTCAGTTTTTGAAGAGGAAACCCTCATAACTAATGTGGAGGGTACGACAAACATTTTTTTTTTTTTGGTTAGGTGGAAAAGCAACACTAGCCTGAGTGTGGGACTTTAACCCACTAAAAACGACCTATGCTCCTGCTCCTTCCCTGTGGCACGACCCCTTAGGTATACCTTCACAGGGAGGATGGCCGTTTAGGCAATTCAAGCGAGCCTACGTTGCCACTCCTCGCGTCTTTGCTTCCTTAAAATACTAGTGGCAAATACGCACACAGCTGACCAATTATTTTTACTACGCAGCATATGTGCCACCAGGTTGTTGGGGGCAGGTCACTCTCCTAGCTCTGACTAAAGCTTGCAACGTTCCTCTCTGTATTTTAAGCAGGCAAAAAAGACATGTTTGGCGTCCTCTACGCAATTGCATTCACCACATAATGAGCTAGCTTCAATCTTGAATCTGTAGAAGTATTCTCTAAAGCACCCATGGCCACTAAGTAATTGTGTAGTGTAGAAGTCTACATCGCCGCGCTTCCTGTTGAGCCACTACTCTAGGTACGGTATAAGAACACGCGTCCATCTACTTTTGCTGGAACGGGACCATCGCGTCCGCCATTCAGCTATCATGTGCTGTCTCTCCATACTCTTTACGCCTTGGTAGGAAGAACCATTGGCCATATGGCCAATAGATCCCTTTGCCAAGAGATCTTTGGGGATCATGCCATCGTCGCTGCATCGTCGGATACAGTGCGAAAAGTACTAGCAACTTCAACAGACATATGCTAAGTGGGTGCTCCATATAACATGGTTGATTTTACAACCCCTACGATAACTTGCCTACGGCATTGCCTAGGACCTCGTGTGTTGGGCATAAGTCTCGAAAGCGCAGTGACGACATTTGCAGCTTTTTCACCAGCTAGTCTTAGATGTGCTTTATAGCTGAGCCTAGCGTCTATCATTACGCCTAAGTACCTAATGGCATTTTACGTTTATATGTTCACATCGCCCACCTTTATTGAAATACGTTCCAGCTTTTTACGGAAGGTAACAAGCACCGCTTCAGTCTTCTAATCAGCCAAAGTTAGGCCAACCGATATAAGCCACTCGCGAAATTGAGTTATTGTCCCATTCGCCATCCTAGTCAAATTCTTCAAATCCTTCAAATGTTTTGCAGCAACTACAATGGCTAGGTCGTTAGTATACCCAACAATTTTAACTGCCGAGAGAACGGGAAGTCGCAATATGTCGTCATACATAACATTCCATAAAATTGGTCCTAGCACAGAACCTTGCGGTACGCCACCAGAGATGAGTCCTTTTATGTTCCCTGAATCAGTGTAGTACTCGAGGTACCTACTGGAAAAATAATTGACCACAATATTGATTAAATATTCCAGGACCCTGCGCTGCGTTGGGAAAGCAACTATATTCTCCCAGTAGGCAGATTTGAATGCATTTTTTATGTCTAACGTTACCACGAAGAAATACTTTTTATTTCCGCCTTTCCAACGCTTACCCTCAATAGGTGCGGCTGCTATAGAGTTTATGACCCTGATGGCATCAAGAATGGAGCGGTGTTTGGCTAGTGCATATTCTATATGACAAGCTATTATCTTCTCATATATTTTTCCCAGTGTATGGAGATGGATCGTTTGCTGGTTTGTTAGGCTTAGGCAGCAAGATCAACAAGTGTCGTTTCCATCTATGTTGGAAAATTTGCTCTCTAAGGCAAATGCTAAATAATTTTACAAACATATCAGTCCGGGCAATAAGAATCATTTTTATTATTTCATTTGGAATGCCATCTGGCCCCGGTGATTTCTTAACATTAATTTGCGTTGCCATAGCCGCAACCTCTTCATGGGATACTAGCTTCACTAGCATCACCTGCTTGTTGTTGTTCATAATACGCAAAAGAGGCCTGGTGCGGGAACAGAGTGTTCACAATGTTATTAATTAAGTCGGAATTAGCAGATCTTGAAACGCAGCTTTCTTGCTAGCAATTATGGCTTTTTTCAGTGGCCTCCTCTTTTCCTTATACAGTGTCTGCCTTAAGACAAAATCAGTAGCTTTCCTAGCTCTTTGACATCTTCTTCTTACTCTGTTACACTCCGCCCTAAGGGCAGCTATCTCTTCAGTCCACCAATATACAGGGCGGTGATGTTTATTAAAAGATCGCCTTACCATTGCCCCGTCACTGGCTCTTTCAATCTGCTCTATTACTTGTGTCACCTTATTGTTAGCAGAAACCACGTTGTTTAAAGGTCCCAGAAGGTACAAAAACAACTCCTTATCAAGTGTACTTGGCTTCCATTAAGTTCCACTGAGGGGACGGGAATAAGTGCAAGGCTTTTTTGCTGACAATATGTCGCAAGTAATTACCTGATGATCACTGTGTGTATAAACATCACTAATATGCCACGTGCTATTAGTAAAAGTGACATCAATTATAGACCCACGACCGTTCCTTTGGAAGGTATGTTGCGTCCCTGTATTGATAATTCTAAGGTTAAGACTAGCTAACTCCTCTAAAAGAATTCTGCCTCTATGGTTAGTCCATAGGCACCCCCATTCGCATGCCCAAGAATTACAAGGTTTTTCCCTCGCACGTCCTCGAACTGTATTTCGAAATCATCAAGACTAGTACTACGAGGAAAGTAATACCTGTATCAGCTGTATATATAGATTCCATCATATTTATCGCACACAAAACCATCACCAGTTGAGATAAGTTGAGCTCTAGTTGACATTAATCTGCATTAGCTTCATTGGACATTTTAACTAGGTTGCTCTTTGGTTTACAGGGCATCCATGGGGTGATTAAAATATTTGCCTTGCTCTTTGCAGATAATACAACATGGTCTATTCGTACATTGTTTGGCTTGATGGTTAAGCTCACTACAGTTTAGATAACATTTACCTCTGTCTTGGCCAACTTTGCAATATCTAGCTATATGGCCAAATTCCATACATTTGAAGCACCGTGTAAGGATAAATTTCTCTCTTATTCTACATAAAACCCAGCCAATTTTTATTTTCCCCTTCTTCTAGTAAAGCTGTGGCCAGCGTCCTCGAAACCCTTTACCCAAAGTTTTTTCGATCAACTGCTTGAAGAGAGAATTATCTGCTTTTGAGTTTCGCCCACCTTTTGCAGCGCCGTATCACTTTTTACCTTCTTAAGTATATTTATATATAACAAACATAAAATTAAGTGTGTGAGTTTGTACTTTGTTTATAATATTTGGTATATTGTTTTATTATTCATATATGAAATTTATGAATTTATGTCGATCTACGTGTAACCAGAACGCCTATTAATTGTAGATTTCAATTACATAATCACATATTACTATCATCACGATTTGTAAAATTAATTTTTTCTTTATTATACATATAATATGTTTTCAACTATATTTTTTATATGATTTAGAAATTGCTTTTTATTAATTCAGGGATGGCACATCTATCAGACCCTCTGCGGTTATAAGGAATTCGGCAGAGTCACTAGGTGTTTCTGGTGAATACATAATCTCAAGTTTGCGGACGGACAATAGTTGAGTGCCTTGTGGTATTTGCTTTGGTAATTTTGTAATTCGAATCCTCGTTCGTCCCAAATGAGCCCAAGATAGGCCTAGACAAGGGAGTTCGGTATTTATTGCGTTCGATGCACTAGCCACCTAAATAAATGTAATAGAAATAGGAATAAGTGTTTAATGTAATCTAAGTAGGTTTACATTTTATTCAGTTATTGACTTTACTTGATTAACGCAAATCACGGCACAATTATATTTATTGATTAGATTTAATAATCCATTTGCCAACTTGCGCATGTCTCTGGCTCTTTCGATATAATTTGTGTATAGGCGAAACATTGCAGCTACGGAATCGATAATAATGAGACCAATATTTTCATTAGACATTAGTTTAGGCAAACGCTCAGTCACACATTTTATGAGTTGTTCCTATATAAAGCAAAATTAAAATATATATAGTACTGCACAGTAACTGCACTTACACTTTGATGAGCTCGTTCAATATGTACATTGGCAAGGTAATTTATATTTAGTGTAGGATATTTGTACGCCATATTTTTGGACATTTCAAATAAACGCTTAGACGAAAAGGCGTCTTCAGTGCATATGAATGCCACTCCACCAGATAAACCGCCTAAACGTGATGGAAGTTGAACCATTAAGGATAATTGTAACAGTAATTGAGTTTTTCCTACAGACGAGGCACCACATATTTCTGTTATTCCTCTAGTAATTATGCCACCTCGTGTACACCTATCAAGAGCCGTACAACCGAAACTGAGACGTGACCATTGATTGTAATAAGGCATATTTAAAAGGTCACAACCTACAAGAAGACAATTCGAAAGAAGTTTTTACAAATGCGCTTCAATTACTTGGAGTTATTTTCTTTGATAACAATTTAGCTGCTGCAGATTTAAGTTCATAAATATCCTTGGAAGAATATCCTTGCAGTAAAAAATCGACTGGATATGATAATACAGCTTCTTCAACAGTTAATATTCGCGCTGAAATACGTTATAAAGGCACATTATAAACATATTTATTTATAGTCTACTATAATGGTGTATTACCTTTTTGAACCATTTTCTGTAGTGTGGGTGATAACTCCTTCAAGAATCTTTCTCTTTTATTCATATTTCGCGTGCAATAAATTTTTGCATAAAAGTTTTTAGATGCAAACGCACACACACTAAACACAAAAAAGGTAAATTTGGCAGCACAAAGTGAACTATTTTTTCCTTGCCAGTTTATTTTAAATAGATTACCCGTTTAATGCAAAAAAAGTAAAAGCAACATTTTAAAAGCAGCAAATATAATTAATCACTACTAATATACGGCAATGAAGTAAAATTTGTATCATTCATTTCCACAATCGTATAAATTACTCAAATAAATATGTATGTCCCTCTTCTTCTTCTGAAGCAATCACAGTGCTGAAACAACAGAGAGCACGCCGTGCCAGAGACCTCTCAATACAGAGACGGAGTCTTGCTCTCTTAAATTTTACATGCAGAATTTCAAAATTTAATGGCTTGTCCATATCGTATTCTTGATTATCGTACATTATACATCCCATACCAGCCAAACATCGTAAGATTGTTAGAGTTAACACGTTTCACTCCGTTTACATTGGCGAGATTATTAATGTTAACACGTTACCTAAGTACGTACCTTTAGACTGATATGATTTTAACTCTGATATTTTATGTTATGACGTTTATTTCTTTTATAAATATAGAAAATATTTTAATACATTTTTGTATACAATTGATAAAAAAAATGTATATGGGATATACCAAAAAGTTAGGGATTTACCTGAGAAAAATGCAATTTTCAAATATATCGTCATAGACAAGTGCTAATAACTCTACTCCAAAAAAATTTGGGATATGGCATATACTTAAAAATGTTTAGAATTGTATCTAGTTTATAGAAAAAATAACTAAAAACTCGACAATTTTTATTTTATTTAACTTTTCATATAAATTTATTTATATTATTAGTAAACTAAGTAAGTAAGGGTACAAACCATCCTCTATTTGATAATGTTAATTTATCCTCATTTTTAATTACTTTTTAGAAAAAGGTTCTACATGTTCCATACTTTAAATTAAAAATTTTTTTTTTCACATTATTTAATATGTAAAATTTTAAAACAAAAATGATCAAAAATTTTCCATTCTTTTTTTATGTGTTTTTTTGTTTGTTTACTTTTTTCTGGAGAGAGTAATTCTAACTTTAAAAAGGTATTAAATACGAAAAAAGCGTGAAGTTAAAAAGTTAGAAGCGTGCCCTGGTTGCATCATCTATAGTATAAAGGGAGGCTTTGATTCTCTTTTCTCTCTCTCCTTCTTCTCTCTCTCAGAGTATAATAACCTTTTTAAACTTTATAAACCTTTTTAACTTCACATATGTAAAGAAATAAACGTCATAACATAAAATATCAGAGTTGTAATCATATCAGTGTAAATGTACGTAGTTAGGTAACGTGTTAACTCCAACAATCTCGCCAATGTAAACATAGTGTAATACCAACTTGTGTTACAAAATGTGACTTGTTTTTACTGATTTTATGTATTTTTTAGAGAAATTTTCATATTTTTCAACACAATAAAATTAATTAACTTGACAAAATATGAAAAAACGAAGACTTGGACCGAATCAGCAATATACCGATTATAAATCGATCACCATTATATCACAATATTCTTCTAGAGACCCTGTTATCATTCGCAAGATCTTTGATTGTCTTCTTTGCAACTGCACTACACTTGATGAACAAGCAGTTCCCCATAGTAAGTCCATATCGGTTTTATAATTGCATTATATAATAGCACTTTATTCTCCAACTTTAATCTGGATTTTGAGTTCAGCAGCCACCATAATTCATTAGTTTTTAACCTAATTTGAGTTATTTTTGTGTTTATGTGGTGAGTCCAAGTGACACCACGGTCCAAGTATATTCCCAAGTATTTAAAGTGAGTTTTCTGAGGTATAGTGATGTCGTGAATGGTCACTGGGATACAAGTTTCCTTTATAAGTGTGAAGGTAACGTGAACGCATTTTGTTGGATTCACGCTTATTTTCCATTCTTGTTCCAGGATGGCTATATGGTGTTTGATTTGTGTTGGAAACTTATTATCGCTGTATCATCTGCGAACGTAAACGTGTGTCAGGGTTTTTTTTTAACGAAGGGGAAAGCGTTGAAAGCCCAGTCAATGTGGGACCCTCACCCACTAAAACCCCTTCAACGTCCGACGGCAGACCCCCTGGAACTACCTGTTAGTATTACGTCAGGAGAACCGTCTGAGCCTTAGCTCAAATCGTACGTATTATGTCAGTCATTTTGTCTGAACCTTTGCCGCTCCAGAGTCCTAAGGCGCCTCATTATATTGGCCGCAACATCTTTCATGCACGTCCATACGCTGCTATCTGCCATCATGTATTTGCCAATTGCGTTACTACTAAGAGAATCTGCAATCGCTTCTCTTAACTTTGAGCGATCCGCCACGAATCTAACACATTGTAGTGCTATGTTCTGCTGTCTCTTCTTCAAGGGAACACACTGGACACGACGGTTAACTATCATGTCCAAAATGGTGTAAATATTCGCGAAAGCAGCCATGACCGCTAATAATCTGCGTTAAGTAGTAATCCGTATCTCCATTCGGTCTATTCATCCGTACTTCAACATCTGGGATAATTGCATGTGTCCACCGCCTTTGTAGCGACCGTTGCCATCTATTTTGCTATTCACGATAGTTCTCTCTTAATGTATCCTGCTTTTCTCCCTTAACAAGCTTTCTGTTACATCGCTTTTGGATAATGTATATTTTTGCGGATTGTCGGGCTAAAATGTCTGGTGGTACGATGCCCGATATAATCAGAGCAGCATCCAAAGATACGGTTTTAAATGCACAGCAGACTCTTAGAGCAGTTACACGATACACTTTATTAAAATGTTTACAATAACTGGGGTATTTTCCCAGCATATCACTCCATACCGGTGCAGCATACATTGTAATGGATATTATAACTTTGGCAAGTAATAGCCGTCTTGATTGCCGAGGTCCTCCAACATTTGCCATCATGCGTGCCAGTGCCGAGTACGTTTTGTCTGCTTTATTGCACACTGCTATTATATGCTGCAGAAAGTTTAACCTCGCATCGATATATACTCCCAGATATTTAATTTTATCTACTGTTTCAAGCTGGTGTCCATCAATATTAAGGGTCACTACTTCCTTTTTTTTTCTGCTTGTTATTACAAATGCTTCAGTTTTTTGTGGTGCTAACTCCAACTTCAGTTCTGTGAGGCATTCCTTGATTTTAGCAACAGTATTAATACACATATCTTGGATATCGGTTAATACTTTGCCCACAATGGTAACCACAACATCATCTGCATATCCTATTATAGAAATACCTGATGGTACTGGCAAGCTAAGAACTTCGTCATAAACTATATTCCATAGTAAAAGACCCAAAATGGAACCTTGAGGGACTCCCTCTGTAACTTTGTATATTCGGGCTCCTTCATCCGTGTTATATATTAGCGTACGGCATGATAAATAATCCTTAATAATGCGAATAAGATTGTTTTGGTTTTCCACCCTTTCGCATTACTTATCTTAAACGGGTTTTGCGGCTGTATAGTCGATATTGTGGTAATTAACGCAAAATGATCACTATTTGTGTATACATCGCTGACCTTCCATTGACATTTACGCACTAATGAATTACTGGCGAAGATGATATCAATTTTAAATCCATATCCATTTTTTTCAAAAGTATTTTTAATTTCATCATTTAACAGTACCACGTTTAAATTGCTGAACTCACTATGATTTCACCTCTTTTATTTGTGTATCTGCTTCCCCACTCTGTTAACCATGCACTAAAGTCTCCAGCAATAATCAAGGGGTTATATGTTGATGCGTCGCTGCATAATGTATCAATCCCAGCTTCGAACTGCAGCAAGTCTAAGCTAGAAGGAAAGTAGCAACTGAAGATATATATATATATCACTTACTTTAGCTGCTGTATAATACGTATTAGTTGTGTTAATATATTATTGTATCGGACATAATGCCCATATGGCTGCTTTTTTGCTTTTTGCTTTCTGCTATCATTAATCCAATGTCCCTGGTAGGCGTTATTCTTATACGGCTCGGACAGAAGCGGTACGTCAATATTTTGCTCAATAATGGTTTTTTTGAGTAATTCTTGTGCTGCCTCGCAATTATTAAGATTTAATTGCAATATTTTCATTTTGATTTAAATATAACGCTTCAGTACGGCTAAGAAGGCTGGACAAAACCTACTTGACGTGCTATGTCTTGAATCCATACCTTTATCATCACATATCATGCATTTACTTTCATTAATACATTCTATTGCTAAGTAGCCGCCTTGCCTACAATTAAGGCAACATTTGCTCCTGTCATTTTTGTTTTTACACTCTTTCGCTATATGTCCAAATTCTAGACATTTAAAGCACCTAGTTGGAATATCATGGGGGCGTACTCTGCACACTACCTATCCTATTTTAATTTTTCCGCTTTGTAATAGCACTACCCCAATTTTAGATGATACACTGAGCACAGCTAACTGCATACCAGCATAAGAGCTTTTTAATGCTTTAATTGCATCCTCTTCGATCTTCACATCCCCAAATTGATTATTGATGGCGCCAACAATATCTGCTTTTGTAGTTATTTCATCTATATTTTTGATGATAATTGTTACATTGTTTCCAAAAAGTTTAACTTTCGCCTGTTCACCGAGAATCTGCTCAATTATTTTCTTGTATTGTAGGGAATTACCGTCTTGTGATTTCTTTAGTTGAAATATTATCTCGTCATTTTTTGTTTTGCGTATTTTATTAACATTTTCGCCCAAAGTTTTCAAATCCGAACTTTCCTTTACTTTTTTTAATATGTTACTATATGAGAGACTACCGGTTTTTTCCAGAACGATAGCTTCTGCCTTTTGAACAACATTTTTCAAAGTTAAGTTTATATCGGTTTTACGCTTTGCCTTCACCGTGGTCCATTCATCGTTTTTAGGCTGCTTATTTACTAGTTCTTTACTATTTTCTGCATTTGGTGTAACATTTTCAACATCTATGACCTTATTAGTGTTATTTTGTAGTCTACGTTTGGCGTTAGATGTTATAATTGCCTCTATATCACATCTTTTACTTTCATTTTTTTGTTTCAGCCAAGGCGAGGTCTGCGAGTGCTTGTTACTCCTGATGACTTGCTTAGCGTTTTCATCACGTAGATCAATCGCTGCTAATTCATAGAGAGCTTTAATACCTTCTATGATATCCCTCATTGGCTGATTTATAGTTCTCCGTTTGCCATCTTCTATCATTTCCATCAACAATTTAATTTTTTCACCCAATTGGCAAAATGTAGTTTTAATATTTAAAATTTCATCACCTTTTTCATTGTTCTCATTATTATTTTTAACAACTTGCGCTGAATTACACCCGTTATCGACAGAACGAGGTGGTGTGCGTCCTAAACCCATTATTTATTATCCGAGACGCCAACCGCACAAATTTGCATTAAGTGAGGTGACTTCTCGTTATAAAATACTACGTTGGTAACGCTGTTTATTTCTTAATAATTTATATGCTCTTTTAAATGCAACAACAATACTTCTATTTGAGTAAACAAACAAAAACAAGTGCACAAACAAAAGAAATGCACGTATGAGTCACTAAACAATTTTATTATATATTTATATTACAATAAATTATAATAAATTTTATTGAATAATTTTTCAGTATATAGCAAAAAAAAACTATTCTTTCCTATTTGAGATATATTTAAACAAGACGCAAAGTCTATATTTAATTTGATAACACAAAGAATTATTTTTTTTTCTTGTAATACGGAGATCGATTTAAATATGCGTCCGCTCACGACGGAAAATAACTTCTCACTATGTGTGAGTGGGTGCATAGGCATATCTGCTGTATACAGAAGGTACAGGGTAGGTCCCAAGGTGATACCTTGGGGAACACCAGCCACAATTTTTCTATTATAAGACCTACAGTCTTTGATACCTGTGTATGAGGGTAATTTGCGGTTTATTTTTTGTATGAGTCCTTGGTGCTATACTCTATCGAATGCTTAAAAGATGTCAATAAATAACTCTTAACAATATTCTTTAGATTCAAAACACTTTCTTATAAGAGCTACAATACGATGCACCTTTTCAATCGTACCATCAGACTGCCTAAACCCAAATGGATAATATGGGATTATATGTTGGAAATCCATGTCTTGAGTTATGTAATATAAAAGTAACCTTTCAAACAGCTGGGATATAATTGGCAGTAAACTTATGGGTCTGTAGGAAGTTAGCAATGTGGCGTCTTTAAATGGTTTGGCAACTATGATTATGATAGATTTTTTCCAAGTAGAAAAGCTTCCAATGCGGAAGATAGCATTAAATATGTATAATAAAATTCATATAGCACATTGTGGAAATTCTCGAATAATTTTTGCTGTGATATTATCTATTCCTGGTGCCTTTAAATCATTTATAGCATTTATTAGTTGAGATATAGTTATGTGTACTGGATTTTGAAACTCATTATTGCGAACGGATTGTTGCACAGTAAAATTGAGATCAGAGTGACGCACTGGCATTACTTCCGTCGAATTCGCACTGTCACTACGGAGAGAGTGACTTCGCAATGGCGGGTTATTAACTATGATATTAAACGTAGTTGCCTCAATATTTGTTTTGTATAGAATATGTTCATTATATTGAGATTGGAGGTTCCTCATCGATTCTGTACTATTGTTAACATTATTGTTAATAATTTCGTTCCTGAACACATATTCAAGGTGGTTTAAGGTAGCTTGCAAAAGCTTTACATTTTTCAAGGTGGCTTCTTTCCCATTGTCCATTATTTTTTCTGATCGGGCAATCGGTTTTAGTGGGAGGATTTAAATTTTTTGTAGCTTTTTAGCTAAATTGTTTGGTCCATTGGTTTGAATGTTCAAACTTTGGAATTGAAATTCAAAATTATACTCTTTTATTTCGCGGAGTGCTTCTTTTAAGTCTCTTACACACTGTGCTAATTTTTGTTTTATATTCGGAGATCTATGATATTGCTATTGTCGGCTAAGGTTGCGCTTTTCTTGAATTAACTTCTCTATAGTGGTAGGGCATTTGTAATCTCGAAAATTGTTCTTTGTGCCAGTGGTTTTCTTTGTTGCCATTTCAGCGGTTGTTCCCATCGTTTGCGTAAAGAGTTTAATAACCGCATAACCTTGAGCGAAGTGCAACATAATATCTCTCTTAAAGCGAGTAGAATTCTGCGTAGTCTGTAGACGGACGGAGATGGAATTCCACCATCGGATTGCAAAAACAAAAAATTACTTTCAGATATTAGGGATATGTGCCGCATAGGTTTAATATTCTGGTTGTGGGTTGACGTTAAGAATTCGATTCTGTTAAACAGGTAGCTTGGGCCCTGCTTAGTGTCAATTTCTTGAAGTAGACATACCGCTCTTCATTTAGGCAGGTCCTCCAAAGTTACCGATAACAGAAATACCGTGTAGCTTGAAACGCGGTCATACCTTCCCAACCCAAAAACATACGTAATAATGGAGTTATTAGCCTTTTGCAATTTCTGTATAGAAATGGAATCGCAATTGGCAAACAGCTCGCATCCATGTAGGAGTTTATGATACAGGTAAGCTTTGGCCAAAAGTTTTCTAATGTTTAAGGGTGTGAACCACTGTAAAGTGATCTTCCGTATTCCGTACACTTGTCCCACATTTTAATTAATTTGATTATCCCAAGCGAGTATTCTATTAAATGTCACTCCGATGTTTTTTACAGAGTCGACTATCTCTACGTCCGTCGCCAATAAACGGATTCTAATGTTCCTAAGGTACGCCTTCTTGTAAAAAGCTATGCCCTTCGTTCTTACAGGGTTCAAGGCCAGAGCGTTGGAACAGGCTTAACTCGCGATATTAGCCAGATCATCATTGATTTTCGATGCGGTATTAACGATGTTGTTAGGCGGTCCACTATCCCAGATCTGTACATGTGCACTTTGCACCACCTAAGGCAAGTGGGTAAATCATTTATGTAATGAGATTAACAGTGGACCAAGAACGGACCCTTGCGGAACACTTCGCTTAATCGGAAGTAGATCGGAGAAACTATTATTGGCAAACACTCGTTGATACTTATTTGAGAGGTATGGAGGCTGTGGTATAAAATTTAAAGAATTTTCTTAGTTCAACTGTCATTAGCAAATGGTTGACGGAATCGTTATGCTTTCTGCTACATCAATCAGGGTGGTAATGCATGATCTTCTCGGAAACCGGACTGAGAATCAACTAATAATGAGTTGATACTAACATGATTAAATGATTTTTTCAATTGGTCTGTGGTCACCATTGCTTTTCGGAATGGGCAAAACTTTTGTTAGTTTCCAACAACTCGAAAAGGTCGATCGCATAATTACATCATTAAAAATCGATGTAGTACTTTTTAACATAAACGAAGAATAAGTCTAATAAATCTAGAATCGATATCGTCTACAATTTTGTCTAGTGCTTAGAGTAGAAGCAAACCTTGTTCCATAGAAGGCGATTTTGGCATGCCTTATAGCATATGTTGTCTTTCTGCGTAAGTGCTTAAAATGCTCATTTTGCGCAGGTGCACGCGTATGCTTCCATGCACTATAGGCCTCGTCCCTAGCTTGCATCAATTGGTAGATGTATTGGTTAAACCAGGAACGTTTGTGCGAAATCGTACTAGCGGTTTTGGGGGATTTAACAGAAACCGGACATTATTGATGAACCAGAGTATTTTGGATTCACTATCCGGTATAAACATAATCTCACTCCAGTTAACTTGGTTCGCTGCGCATACAAGTTCGTTAATATCAACACTTTTGAAATCCCTATATGTATGGCCTATGTGCGCGTTTTGGAGTTGAAAATTATACGTCATGAAGATTAGGTCATGATTGGAGAAATTAGGAGCGTTTAGCTGATCATAAAAAAGAACCTCACTAATATTGTTGACCAGAAACAGGTCTTGGAAGGTAGCTGTGTGAGCGGTGTAATGAGTCGGGTTTGATGTGTTAATGGAGAGAAGACCAATGGTATTCACGTGCTTGTTTCGTTTTTATTTGCATTGTATTGTATTGTATTCGTCTTTCGATCGCCATTTGTGTCTAATAAAATCTAAAATATTTTAAATAAAAAAAAGAGAAACTTATTTTTTTGAACGATTGGGAAAAAGCTCTTGACCGTACATTTTTTGGCGCCCAACGTGGGGCACGGTGATTCATTTGGAAATTCATTTCGAAAATTGCGTTGGTTTGCTTTAATAAGGGTACATTTTATTTCATTGTGTATAACACGTGTCTTTTATATTATTTGTTTTATATCAAACAAACATGCAAATTGAATAAATATAAACAATTGCGCAGCAACACAAAAAGGAGCATAACTCGAATTAAAACCATAATCGAATGTAATGGTCGTGGTGAAAGTAAGCCACTGTCCTCTACGGAATTGAAATGTCGATTGGGAATATTATAATCGTATTTCAAACAGGTTTTGACTTATCAAACACAAATAGAAAAATTCGATCCGGAGGACAGCGGCAGAGACGAAATTGAAGATCTTTATATATACATAAAAACTCAAATACAATCTCAACTTGGTGAAGATATTTGTAACATGTCAACGACAGAAAGCTCAGTCATAATGCCAATCGCCAGCAACAAATTTCCACAACTAAAATTGCCAACATTCAGTGGCAAATACACGGAATATATAAGTTTTTTAACATCATTCAAACAAATCATAGATCGTGAGCACAGTTTATCAAATATCTAAAAATTTAATCATCTTTTGAATTGCCTTCAGGGTCAGGCATTAGAAACGGTCAAAGCGTTTCAGATTACGAATGATAACTACTCCAAGGCTTTGGATAGGCTGAATGCTCGTTATAATAACACTTTAATATTTATGAAAACTATTACATCTATTTTCGAATTTCCTGCTACCGCAGAACCAAATGCTACAAAGTTGAGAAGTTTAATAGATAATATGTCGGCATTGTATAGTGCATTACAATCTATTGGTTCTTAAGAAGATATAGTTAACGCAATTTTAATACATATAGCTGTGATGAAAGTTGATGAGCAGTCTCGAAATAAATGGAAAGAGTCATTAGATTATTCGAAATTACCTTCGTGGATCGAAGCTCTTAAAGTATTAGATCAGAGATGTCAATATTTAGAATCTATTGACGCTACTAATACAAAAGTGCAACATGCTGCTCAGTTCTATCAGCGTAAAAGCCCCGTAGTTTCGAAACAGCAAACTGACACAAGGTCATCGAAATCTAAAAACACAAACTCATTCATTTGTACAAAACACTCATGTGATATTTGTCTCAAATCTGGTCACAACATTGGTCGTTGTTCTCGTTTTAAGGAAGTGAACGTTTCCCAACGTTTTGATAGTGCCAAACGCTTAGGCCTATGCTTGAATTGTTTATCGAAAGGTCACTTGCTGACTAATTTTCCATCAACATATAAATGTTGAGTGTGTGCTTCATCTCATCACACATTGCTTTATCACACAAAATCGTTGTCAAGGCCATCGTCGCCAAAACCTATTCAAGAAACATTACAACAGCAACCGTTATCGGCCCATGCACATGTGGGCAATTTACAGGCGGATCAGGTTTTTTTAACCACCGCCATAGTCTTGGTCCAAGATATCAATGGAAAATATCAACTAGGGCGTGCCTTGCTTGACTCTTGTTCGCAATTGAATTTTATTACTGAAGATTTTGTCCAACGACTTCGTTTACCGCGATCACGTTATAATATGGGAGTTTCAGGCATTGGTAACACCTTTACAAGAATTAAACATAGATGTAATACCTATGTAAAATCTCGATTTTCGCATTTCGAAGTAGCACTACCATTTTGTGTAGTTTCGCATTTGTCTTATCAGCCCGACCCTACATTGCATATTTCATCATGGCAGTTGCCATCAAATACTGAACTAGCAGATGAAGAATTTTTTAAATCGAACAAGATCGACTTGCTCATAGACACTGATACATTTTTTGACTGCCTTTCTGTAGGTAGAATTCAACTCGGCGATGGTTTGCCAAAATTGCAAAAAACATTGTTTGGATGGGTGTTAGCAGGTTCTTATAAGCCACACACCTTATCTACAGTCACGTCATCAACTTGTTTATATTCAGTCGACCAAGACATTGATAATAAATTAGAATCTAATAAGTATTATTATAATAGATATAGTAAATAGAGAACATAAACAACACAATACCAAAAGACAAAGGAACAACAAAATTGTGCCACATTTTTTAATGAAAATGTATCGCGCGAGATGTCAGGTAGAATTGTAGTTAAATTGCCTTTCAAAGAACCACCTAATTATAGGTTTATCTAAAGATATAGCGATTAGAAGACTTATGTTATTAGAAAATAGACTAACCCGAAATCCTGAACTTAAAACGAATTATGTAAAATTTATGAAAGATTATGAAAATTTGGGTCATATGAGTCTAGTTAAATTACCACAGTTAATAATCCTCATTATTACATTCCGCACCTTCCAGCACGTCTACTAAAATGCGTGTTATTTTTGATGCATCATGCAAAACATCATCATTGAAATCCCTCAATGACATTTTGATGGTTGGTCCTACAATTCAGGGAGAGCTGTTTTTGATTCTTATTCGTTTTCGTTTGTATCGATTTGCAGACATTATTAAAATGTACCGACAAGTTTTGGTACATTCGTATGATCGAAATTTTCAATATATCATTTGGAGAGCATCACCGCAAGAACGATTGCGTACATATCGCTTAAATACTGTTACGTATGGAACATCTTGCGCACCGTATCTTGCTATTCGAAGTTTGATTTATCTTGCGGATGAATACGAATTTTATTATCCAATTGGGGCTAAGGCAAACAAAACTTGTTTTTATGTGGATGATCTATTAAGTGGTGGCGACACATTGCAAGAAGTTAATAATTTGAAACATGAAGTGTGCGAAATCTTAAAAAGAGGTTGCTTTAAGCTCGACAAGTGGCAACCAAATCACAAATCATTCGTCAGTGATACCTCAACAAAAAATTTAAGTCTAGATGAGTCATATACAAGCGCTCTAGGTATTACTTGAATTCAAATTTCTGATGAATTCATTTTTACATTTTCACCAAAATCCAAATTTGGCGATAAAGTTAACAAACGAACTATTTTGTCGTTGTCATCTGCACTTTTTGATCCTTTGGGTTTATTAGCACCTATCATCATTAATGCTAAAATAATACTTCAAGAAATATGGATTTTGAAATTGCACTGGGATGAGTCGCTTCCACAAGAACTTTATTCGAAATGGCAATCATTTATATTGAACAGTTAAAATAATTGAAAATACCGCGCTATTGTCTAGTTGCAAATGCTAAAATTATACAAATACATGAATTTTCTGATGCTTCTTTAGGCGCTTATGGTTGTTGTATATATGTATTGGTACAAACAAGTTCTCATAGACACAACCTTCATTTGCTGACAGCGAAATCTAAAGTAGCACCAACAAAAAGGAAAACATTGCCTCAATTAGAGTTATGTGGTGCATTCCTTCTTGCCAAGTTATATGATATAATTAAACGTTTGCCTCAATTCGCAAGATTCAAATTTGGTCCTTCATTAGTTGAAACAACATTCATCTACGTTATCAGTGTTTGTTGGGAACAGAGTGTCAAAAATACAAGAAATTACTAAAATTGCGATTTGGAAATACGTACCATCAAAATTGAATCCTGTGGATATCGTTTCAAGAGGCTCAGAGTACAAGGGCTTAAAGATTCTATATGGTTCAATGGTCCATCATATTTAACGATGGATCCGGATAAATGGCCGGTTCATCGCTCTTTCGAACTAGATAAAAGTATTATTGAAAATGAAAAACGCAAATTAACTTTTTGCACAACAAAAATAACTAATATTTATTAGATTGTATGAAGAAACACAGTTCATATATAAAATTGCTACGTATTTTTGGATGGATTTTTCGGTTTTATTACAATGTACCTGCAAATCGGTCCACGGTTGCCGGTAACCGTTCGTTACACCCACATGAGTTGAATCATGCATTGTATGCGATTGTTTGGATTATACAACAACACTATTTCAAGAATGAGATCACACAATTAAAAGCTAAAGGTAGTCTTTAAGGTTCATTAAAATTTTTAAATTCTTTTCTTCACGCGGTCAATAATTTTGACTTACTTAATGTTGGGGGACGCCTCACATTAGCAGATTTAGAAGAAGGTCAAAAACACCCAATAATACTCCCGAACAAGGACCATTTTGTTGAAACATATGTACGACATATTCATCGCACCAACTTTCATGCTGGACCTAAAGCTTTAATCGCGTTAATACGACAACAATTTTCGATTATAAACACACGTCACGTATGTCGTAAAATTGTAAACTCATGCAGTCATTGTGTACGTTATAAGCCGAAGCTTCTTCAGCAAGTAATGGGAAATCTTCCAGTTGAACGCCTTAATCCTTCTAGACCATTCGCACGCTGTGCTGTAGATTTTTGTGGTCCAATAAACACGTATGTTTGCATTCGAGGAAGAGTTCCATACAAAACGTATATTGCTGTATTCATTTGCTTAGCAGTCAAAGCTGTACACATAGAAGTGGTCTCTGATCTTTCGACTGATGTATTTCTCGCCGCTTTAAAGCGCATGATTGGACGAAGAGGTTTACCCACTGACATTTATTGTGACAATACTACGAATTTTGTTGGTGCAAACGCTAAACTAAAGGAGCTTAAGCGATTTCTGTTTGAACCGAAACATCAAAACTCAATAATTGATTTTTACATTAACGAATTTATCCAATTTTCATTTATTCCACCCAGAGCACCTCACTTTGGAGGGTTGTGGGAAGCTGCCGTAAAATGTGCAAAGGGCCATCTGAACCGGACATTGAAAAATTCTAGATTAACGTTTGAAGAGCTCAATACTGTCATGGTTGAAATCGAAGCGATAATGAATTCAAGGCCCATTTCACCGTTATCTTCAGATCCAAATGACTTCGAAGCTTTAACACCGGGTCACTTTTCCATTGGTAGTTCACTTCGGGCTATTCCGGAACGTGATATATCAATTAAGGAAATCAATAATCTTGAATATTGGGCACGGATTACTGCAATTAAGCAACGGTTTTGGAAAAAATGGTCTGACGAATATATAAATGAATTACAAGTTCGAAACAAATGGACAATTACGAATCCTAACGTAACAGTAAATTCATTGGTGATAATTCATGAAAATGGCGTACCACCTTTACGCTGGCCAATGGGTACAATTATAAACATAATTCCTGGTCGAGATTCCTACGTCAGAGTCGTCGATGTTCAAACAGCTAAAGGAGTTAATCGTCGCCCCTTTCACAAACTTGCCATTGTTCCTTATTGATAGTTCTTTCAATGGGGCCGGGATGTTGGGTCACCCTGTTATATATAAATTAAAAAGAAAACGCTTCTGTTCTTTTCGTTGCTAAATTCACGTGCCTGTTTCGTTTTTATTTGCATTGTATTGTATTGTATTCATCTTTCGATTGACGTCGCCATTTGTATCTAATAAAATCTAAAATATTTCAAATAGAAAAAAGGGAAAAAGCTCCTGACCGTACACCCACAATGACGTCCTAAACCCTACACCCGGAGAAACACTTTCTCAGTCGCAAATTTTGAGATATCGAGCTAAAATTTGGTACACACATCTTCATCAATGTTAAAAGTAGCCTTTTGAAAATGGGCAGAATGGACGACCTGACTGGCCCACAACATCATATTACAATAAAACAATTGAAAATATTATAGTCGGTCAAGCCGTACCACTTAATATATTATTTAATTTAATTTTTTTCTTTGAAAAATGAAAATTTTTGTTTTGTTATATTTACTTGTTTCGAAAATGATTAAAATGTCGCAATAAATTTTTTATATTTTTATACCCACCACCTTAGGGAAGAGGATATATTCATTTTGATCATCCGTTTGCAACACATCGAAAGAAGCCTCGGAGACTTCACAAACCATATATATTCTTAATCAGCATGAAAGAGAAATTATGTCCGTCCGTGTGGCCGTGTGTCTGTCTGTTGTTGGCACTCTCACTGTCGTAATTTTTGAGATATCAAATTAAAGCTTTGCATACTTATTCTTAATTTAATTTCGCTGTTCCATATTGAAATTGGGAAAAATCGGGTAAGAGACACGCTCACAATTAAAAAAATCTCAACATACCTCTATCTTGTTCTTAAAAAAATTATATATCGTACAATACTATGCCTATCAAGTTGAAATTTGGTATATATATATGTGGTACCGTTGTCCAACACTATGCCAAAAATTCGCGTGATTTAATAATGTAAACGCCTATTGTAGTGTACTATACAATTTTGCATTATACAATTTTAATGTAGTAAGCATTATTTTTACGATTTGATGGTTAAGCATTATTTTATAATTTGTAAATAGTAAGTAAGTAGGTAAGTAGGTCATACGCAAAAGTAGAATTAGTATATAAGCAAAAGAAATTGTAAATAAATTATCAATGGATAAAAGAAAATCTAAAACTAGATACACCGTTGATTGATCCAATAAAAATAAAAAAACAATTACTCACTCGGACATAGCAGTGAATGCTACTGGCTTTTGCTCTAATGGAGCAAATGTAAGTATTTGTAGACATAAACTATATAAGGATATTCACCCACTCATAGCATTCTAGTGGATTTTGCTTCCTAAGCAAATGTGAATATTCAAAATAAACTAAATAAAACTTGTCCATAGTATAAAAATAATCCATAACATGGCGATCCCTGCCTCATAAATGTATAACATGGCGATCCTGCCAAAATAATCATAATATACCAAAATAACATTATAGGACGTTACTAAATATAAATAATGACTGACATAAAAACACACTCCTTCCAATAAGAAAATTATTGCAAAGACAACATAACATTACACTTCATATTGCAGTTCTCAACCGTATATACCATCCGGGGCACATTCCGATAAAGGCCACCCCGACTACGTCCCTACACCAATTCCTCGTCCGCAACCTTTGACTATAGAGCAATACAAAAGGAGGCAACAACATCGCCGCGAAGTAATAGAAAAACTTGTAAAGCACCCCACAAAAAAAAAGAGAGGAGGACAACACGTTAAATACTTACAAACACTCCGAGATTTATATAGGGTAATAGCAATTGCAGACCCAGAGAATAAAAAACGTCTTCTACAGCAGGTCAAAGAACTGAAATTCCAATATAAGGAGCCAAAAAAAGAAACTTAACAAAACATCAAAAGATTAGCATATATATATATATATATATTTTCAGAGATCTATATCAGTTCTGAACACAACACAAAACACAGTAGTTTTTTACTCTGTAAACATGGAATCTGCAAAAAGTAAGCAGAAAGAAGAAGTAAATTTATACTATAATAATAACAACAGTGACAGCAATAACATTAAAATTACCACGGTAGAAATAACAACAGAATAACTTGTAGTAATAATAATTTAAATATTTCAAGAATTATGTTAACAAAAAAATTATAAAAAGTATATCTAATGTATCTAATATTTAAAAAAAGAAAATGAATACATAAATATAGGTATATATACAAGCAAGAGAAGTTTTATAGTAAAAATATTGTTATTATATAAAAACATACATGTATTACACAAGAAAATTATATGGGTAACTCATGAAAGACAGCGAAACAATTTTAGAAAATTTAAATAATATTTTAGCAAATTTAAAAAAGACACCAAATAGACCCTACAAGAAAGAAACAATAGATGCAAAGCTAGACAAAATAAATAAATTAAAACAAAAGTTTACATTTCTGGGGCAACTTTTAGAAGGATCTTCAGACTGGCTCAATCTTAAAATTAGATTTGTTAAAACTTATAAGGATTTACAGTATGCGTTATCAGAATTATTGGAATCTACCTTATCAAATCAGACAGATATAATGGCTTTTTTTCGAATTAGCATTAAAAACATAAATAATAAATTATAAATTTATAACACTATAATTAAACAAGATAGAGAAGTTCGGTTAAGAACGAAGCTTAAATACCCTCCACCTTTTATAATCTTCTAAAAAATAAGTTCGTATTGCCATATTTATGTATATGACTACTTCATGTACTTACGCAAATGTGTTTTTTTTTAATTATAGGCGTTTGCGTTATTCAATCACGCCCATTTTTGGCACAGTGTTGGGTAACGGTATCACTTATATAAGTTATGAAATGGTTTTATTAGCGCTGGTTGTGGAATAGTTTAAACAGCGCTTGAAGTAAAGCTTAGGTGTCCGATATCAAATGACCGTGCAAACTGCTATTTCATGTGTTTCCCACGCAGGTTGCGGGTGTCTAAAATGCAAGCTCGACACTTTCACTGAGCTTTAGACGTTATTATAAATAGAGGCAAAAAGAATGGTACGATCATTCTTTAGAGTTAAATCTTTGAATAATATTAAATAAAAAATATTTTTTTTTAATTTTAATTGGCGCCCAACGTGGGGCGGCTGGCAATAATAATAATTTGTGACACTAAAAATCAATATTTAAAATTATTAATTGAAAAAAAACCCTGAACAATTTAAATTATAATAAAAAAAGGAATTATGAAATTAAAATAAAAATTAATTAAACACAAAAATTGAACACTTTAAATATTAAATTAAAGGTCATAATTTAAAAAATTTAATAAAACAAATTATATTAAACAAACAAAACAAATTAAACAACAATATTGTTAATAAGTGAAAGTAAAGAAAATTAAAATTAAATTAAAAGAAGGACAATGTTACTTATAATTAAAAATAAAGAAAATAAAATGGAACGAAACAAAATTAAATTAACTTAAATTTAAGAAAGACAACGTAAAGAAATTGAATTGAATCAAATTATCTTAAAATTAAAATAAAATTAAATTAAACTTAATTAAAGAAGGACAACCTAAAGAAAATTAAAATTGAAATAAGTTATATTAAAGTTAAAAAAAGGATAAGAAAAGGAAAAAGGCCTTGTCTTAAGTGAACTTGAAACTTGTCAACCGATATACGTAAGATAACGATATTTTCACCTAAACTGTTGTTGAATGCCGTGAAACGTGTACCAAAATCATTGAAATCTAAGGAAAATCAATATCTTGTTGGCTCATAGTCGTTTGGAGTTCAACAATATTTTGCAGCGTTAACTGAGAATAATTATGAAACTACAACAACTGCTGTTGCTGCCGAAAGGTGTCACCATGTGAGTAGAAATAATAAAAAAAAAAAAAAATAGGAAAATTTATTGAAAGAAGAAAAGTGAACATTTAAAAAATATTATAAACAAATTTTTTTAAAAAGAAAAGGTATCTAATTAAATTATCAAAATATAATGTTATTAAAATTTTTTGAAAAAAGAAAAAGTATTTATCTAAATTTAAAAAAAAAATGTTATGAAAATTTTTGAAAAAAAAAAAGAAAAAGTATCTATTTAAATAAGAAAATAATGTTATGAAAAATTCTTGAAAAAGGAAAAGTATCTATTTAAATTAAAAAAGAAATGTTATAATTTTTTTTCCTATTATTATTAAAGATGATTATAAAAAAAAGAGGGCTTTTAGAAAAAATTAGAAAATAAGTGATTAAAATATTTTCGAAAATTAATTACACAAAATTTAAGAACTAATTTTTAGGTTAATCATATCTAATCGCAAAATAATTTCAACGAAAATTAATTTTTAAATTGATTTAACTTCTTTGAAGATTTGAACAATAATTTTTTATTTTTTGAAAGAAGCATTGAAGCATAAAAAAATGTCAAATCCACAAAGTATTTTAAGAGCGCACGTATTGAACGGTGCTTCTGCTCCTTCTACTTCAGCATCTGCATCAGCTTCTGCTGCAGCACCCATAAATGCTCAGTTGAAGCCTATGGTGATAGATATTGTCACTAAAATTTTGAGTGAGCAGGGAAGACAGATCATTTGGGGTATAGTGAATCCCGTGATTGACTTTGGGGCAATGGCCGACCAAGATATAAGACCTGAACACAGAAATAGGTTAGAGGACTTAGACAAGATCCCAGACGTGGTAAGTTCCTGCTAGCTCTAGCATCCCGTGGTACCAGCAATAGGTTCTTGGGTCGAACCGCGTATTCCACTAATAAGAATACTACATTTCCTAATGAACAGGCATTTTTTGTGAATTCTAATAAATAAGCTAATCTGTTTAACATTAAAAATAAAGAGGCTAAATTCTTCTTATTACCAACGCTCAAATCTTTTGATGCTATCTTGGTTATGGACAGTCCGCACATGACTATAGAAAAAGGAAAAAGAATTAAAATCAAACATTGGCAAGTACAATCAGTAAACGCTAATAACATCCGAGCAGACCATTTAACTGACAAATACGTACAACGACTGACGAACCTGTTTATTCTAAAAGTTATGCTTACCCAATGTCCCTTAAAGACGAGGTAGACCAACAAATTAAAAAATTATTGGAAGATGGCATTATAAGACCATCAAAGTCGCCTTACAATTCACCCATTTGGGTCGTTCCAAAGAAAGAAGACGCATCAGGGATAAAGAAATTTAGGGTCATTATAGATTATAGAAAACTCAATTCGATCACTATTGCAGACAAGTAGCCAATTCCAGAAATAGGAGAGGTTTTGGCCAATTTAGGAAATAATAAGTATTTTACTGTGGCTGACCTTAAAAGTGTTTCCATCAAATACCATTACAAGAGGACGATATCGAGAAAACAGCGTTCTCTGTAAACAACGGCAAATACGAGTTTAGAGACTGCCCTTTGGGTTGAATAATGATCCGGCTATATTTCAAAGAGCCGTGGACGACATACTTCGAGACCATATAGGGAAAAGGTGTTATGTCTATGTTGACGACATAATAATTTTCGGGAAGGACGAAGAAACACACTTATAAAACATAAATGCAGTTTTTAATACACTGCAATTAGCAAACATGAAGGTCCAACTCGATAAAACTGAGTTTCTAAAAACAGAAATAGAATTTTTAGGCTTTATAGTGTCACAGGATGGCTTAAAAACCAATCCAAAGAAAATAGAAGCTATGGTGAACAATAACTTTGTTCACGGAACCTATCTTATCCGTTTCCATAATATGACCATTTATCTAAATAATGACAGATACGAAAATCTAGAATCTTAGCCTTTAGAAGCAATGCCGGCCGCTCTTCAACCTACACCCAAAGAGTTGTCTATTTCTAAAGTGCTTTCACTGAAGTTTGTGAACGAACTTCACATTAATAACACTAAGTACTTGAACTCTTTACAAAGAGAAACCCATATAATTGGAATGTCTGTGGAAGGATTCATTGCGATCGTGACTTTTGCTTTCATTTTGGTCAAGCTAAGATCAAGAAAATTAGTTGTTGAAAATCGTGGGGAACCATTCCCTACATTACCTAACCCAAATATTCAGCCACCCTCTTCCGGTCTCAATTTGAATAATATTCCATATTTTTAAATATGATCGAGGACGATCGCACTTGGAGGGGGAGGAGTTATGAAACAGTTTTATTAGCGCTGGTTGTAGGATAGTTTAAACAACGCTTGAAGTAAAGTTTAGGTGTCCGATATCAAATGACTGTGCAAACTGCTATTTCATGTGTTTCCCACGCAGGTTGCAGATGTCTAAAATGCAAGCTCGGTACTTTGGCTGAGCTTTAGACGTTGCTATAAATAGAGGCAAAAAGAATGGTACGATCATTCTTTAGTGTTAAGTCGTAGAATAAGTACAATAATAAATAAAAAATATTTTTTTAAAAATAAAACAAAAAAAAAAAAGAATTTATATATATACCAAATTTCAACTTCATAGGCATAGTATTGTGCGATACATAATTTTTTAAAGATACAATTTTTTCGAGGTATGTTGAGATTTTCGTTTATTGTTTGCATGTCACTTAACCGATTTTGCCCAATTTCAATACGGAACAGCGAAATTAAACTAAGAATAAGTGTGCCAAGTTTAAATTTGATATCTGAAAAATTACGACCGTGAGAGTGCCAACAACAGACGGACACACGGACGGACATGTCTCAAACGATTTCTCTTTTCATGCTGATTAAGAATATATATAGTTTGTGGGGTCTCCGAGGCTACCTTCGATGTGTTGTAAACGGATGATCAAAATGAATATACCCTCTTTCCTTAGGTGGAGGATATAAAAAACACTATTTGTTGTTTAAAAATGACCTGAAAAAAATAAAGGTGGAGGTTATTTAAGCTTCGGTCTTAACCGAACTTTTCTATCTTGTTTATTTTAGTTATAAAATCGAAATTTTTTTTTTTATACCCTCCACCTCAGTGATAAGGATACACTAAGTTTGTTCTTCCGCTTGCAACACCCAGAAGGCGTCAGAGACCGTACAAAGTATATATAAGAACGTCAGCGTCAAAAACTGAGTCGATTTAAATATGTATGTCTGTGTGTCTGTCTGTTTTTGGCATTCTCAGGTCAGGAGCCACGCCTACAATCGACAAAAATCTATTTATCTGGCACAAAAATC
Source organism: Crataerina pallida (assembly GCA_949710015.1). NCBI lineage: Eukaryota > Metazoa > Arthropoda > Insecta > Diptera > Hippoboscidae > Crataerina > Crataerina pallida. The sequence goes on from OX453290.1 coordinate 15,521,970, forward strand.
GAGCTTTAAACTTGAAATTTGGTAGGTACATCTATAAGTATTAGCTTCATCGATATACCAAAAATTTGAATTACAGATACGCCCACAATCGACAAAAATCTATATATCTGCTACAAAAGTTGACCTAAGAAAAAACCATATTCAACGTAAAAGTAGACTTGAATGTTGATACGTAATACGTACACTATTAGAGGATGCAATATATAAGTTAAGGCGTTTCGCTTTTGGCAATGCTTGCAGCTGTGATATTTCAACAAGCGTCGGGTTACACCGTAGATTATGTACGGGCGGCATTATGCCACGGTGGCCAAACACAATAATGCACTTAGATGCAAACATAATGTATAAATAAGAGTACAATTCGAATTAGAATTGAATTGAGTGTAAAAAGGTAATGCCACTTGGCCAAATAATAATAAATTAAAGTTGTGAAAAAATTAAAGTTAAGTTCTGATAAAATAAAATTGTGGTTAATTTTTTTAAGCACCTCCTTCGAATTCACTTTAACTGGCACTCTAGCAGGAACCAGCGCGGGGTATACAGGATAAAAAAGAATAATAATTATAAAAAAAAATTGTTAATGTGTGTAAATTTAAATATTGTAAATGAGAGGAAAAATTTTCTCTTAAAATCTTGCATTCTCTATGAGGCTGGTTTCTATCGGTGTGCTGGCAGTGAGTTTAAATAAAAAAAATTGTAATATAATGAAATTAAAATTTAGAGTGAAATTTTATTAAAATGAAATAATAATGAAATAAAAATTTTATTTTTGAAAATAATAATTGTAAAAAATGTGCATGATTTTATAAATCATTGTAAAAGCACAAATAAAAATTCAGGAATAAAATAAAAAGTCCAATCCTGCAATTCCAAGTTATTTGGACCCTCCAGTTTAAAAGTACCCCTCATCTAATGGAGATGATATTGCAAAAGCACAAATAAACAAAAAAAAATTTAATGTGTTCACCATCTGACTTAAAAATGCATTTTAGTTAAATTAAAAATGAATTTGAAATTTATATAATTATAGTATATAATTTTTTAATTAAATAAATAATAAATTGAAAATTAAAATTTAAATTAAGTGAAATAAAATTACCTAAAAGTTGAAAAATTGAAATATAAATAAATGTAACATTTGAAATTTAAATTCGTTTCTATAAAAGGTTTTAATTCAATATTGAATTGTAGAAAAAATGTTAGGTGGCAACTCCAATTTAAATAGAATGAATTGGGTTTTTCTTTTTGTTTTTTTTTTATCTATCTGTATTCGCATATACACACTTTACCTTTTTTGAACTTTCTTCTTACTTACATCTTGAAATTACTTTATTTGTTGAAATAATAAAACTAAATTATAAAACGAACGATTTAACAAGTTTCTTTCATGGTTATGGGACCAGATCACGCGGTTTGTTAAATTGAGTAAGTTTTTTTTTTTTTTACATTCGTTCCGTATATTAATATGGCTGGTGCAGTGGCTGGTATTGAAAAGTTGGACGGCGACAATTATGCCACATGGGCAGTACAAATGCAAAGTGTGCTGATCACTTTGGACCTATGGAGTGCTGTTGAAGTTGAGTGCGCAGCGGATGCGACAACAGAGGAAAAAACGCAGTGGACCAATTTAGACAAAAAGGCTAAGGCGACAATTATCCTCTCGGTCAAGCCCAGTGAAATTGTTCACATTAAGAACTGTGTAACAGCCAAATCGGTTTGGGAGGTATTGTCAAACCTATATAATAGGGATGCACCTTATTAAAAAAACTGGTTCGTTTTAAATTGAGAAAATGGTATATGGCTGCTAGATAGTGGAGCATCATCTCACATGTGTAACAACTCAGAATTATTTGTCAGTCTCCAAAATAAAAGCAAAAGTATACTGCTTGCATCTGGTGAAATTATAATAGCCGAAGATATTGGTACAGTTAAAATAAGATCCGAATTTTGTGACTTAATACTGAATGATGTATGGTATGTACCCAAGTTACATACAAATTTTATATCCGTGTCAAAAACGATAAAAAATGGACATCGTGTTGAATTCTTTAATAACAAGGCTGTCGTCAAGCGAGAAAATAGTCAAACCATTTTTACTGCTAAAATGTGTCATGAAGTTTTTTGTGTTAACCTAAAATATGAAGAGCAGATAAATAATGTATCAGAAAAATCAATGAAAGAGTTCAAAATTTGGCATGAAAGATTTGGCCATTTAAACATTCACGATTTATGTTCATTATCAACGAAACATATGGTTCGGGGTTTACAACTTAATACACCAACAAATTTTGAATGTATCACATGCGCTGAGTGTAAGATTAATCGAAAACACTTTGGAAGTTTTGGTCAAGTATATACAGATGGTGTTTTACAATTAGTTCATACAGACATTTGCGGTCCAATGCGTGTTACGTCACAAGGGGGCGCTGTATATTTAATAACATTTATTGATGATTACTCTCGCATGATTGATGTTTACTTTTTAAAACATAAATCCGATGCTTTGACTATGCTTAAAACTTATTTAGCTAAAGTAGAAAAACAAACTGGTTGTAAACTAAAATCAATAAGAAGTGATAATGGTCTGGAAAATAAAAATTCTGAATTTTCGAAATTTTTGGCTGAAAAAGGCATAATACATGAAACAACAGTACCATATACGCCGCAACAAAATGGAATTGCGGAGAGAGCCAACCGCACTCTTATTGAAATGGCGCGATGTATGCTGGTTAGTTCTAAATTATCTCAATTTTTATGGGCAGAAGCCGTCAATACAGCAACTTACATAAGGAACCGATCACCCACAAAAGTGCTGAATGGGAAAACACCATACGAGATTTGGTACGGCCGAAAACCCTCAGTACGTCACTTTAGAACATTTGGGTGTGAAGCTGTAGTTTTAGAGAAGGGCCGAAGCTAAAGCAAATTCGAGCCAAGAGGTAGGAAACTCATATTCGTTGGGTATGAAAATGATCCAAAAGGGTATAGGTTGTACGACAACTCTACTAAACGATGTATTAAGGCTATTGATGTGATCTTTTTTGAGAGCCCCATATGCCAGAAGGTTGAGAGTAAAGACGAGAGACAATTCTACATATTCAAAAATGATGGCGATATGCAGAAAACGTTCGATAAAGTTGAAAAAAATGATGCAGCCGTTGATGATGGAGATAATAATGATGATAATGAAATAAGTGATAACAATGAAATGTCAGAAGAAGAACCGGAAGTATGTCCGTCCGGAAAACGAAAAAGGGGTAGGCCTAAGATTATACGTACCGGCAACAGAGGAAGACCTAAAAAGGTGTGGATCACGAAAGGCGGAGCTGAAATGCTTAATAATTTGGTAGAAAATCCGGTGACTATTAAAGAAGCTCTAGAATCTGAAAATGGTGAAAAATGGAAAATGGCTATGCAGGCGGAGTACAGTAGTTTAATCAAAAATCAAACTTGGGATCTGGTGAAGAAACCTGTTGACAAAAACGTTATAGGGTGTAAGTGGGTTTTTACGATCAAACGTAAAGCAGACGGATCCATTGAAAAATATAAAGCCCGATTAGTCGCCCTTGGCTGCAAGCAGCAGTATGAAATTGATTATAGAGAAATATTTGCGCCAGTTGTAAGGCATACCACAATTCGTATTCTGTTAGCTTTAGCAGCAAGATATAACTTATTAGTTCGGCATATAGATATTGCAGCTGCCTATTTAAATGGAACACTGAATGAGGAAGTTTATATGGTACAACCGCCAATGTTCGAGGATAGCCAATATCCAGATAAAGTTTGTAAATTAAAACGTTCACTCTACGGACTCAAACAAGCTGGTCGTGAGTGGAACCGAAAGATCACTGATCAACAATGTAAAGCTGACAATTGCGTTTTTATTAAGCAAAATGGTAATAATATAAGCATTATCGCCGTTTATGTGGATGATATTATGTTGGCATGCTCAAACACCAATGAAATGATGAGGATAGTGTCTGCACTAAATCAATATGTCGTTGCCGTAGATCGTGGTGCTATTTCCTTTTATCTCGGTATGGAAGTTGAGCGTGATAAAGAGCGAGGCTCAATTAGTATTCATCAAATGAAATATACTGAACGATTGTTAAAAGAATGGAATATGTTTAATTGAAAGGTACTATAACATATAAATCTAATTGTGAAAGTTTTTTATGTTATACAGACTCTGATTGGGCGTGCGATTCGAATGATCGGAAATCTCAGATAAGATAGAATCTTATGTTCTATTCTTGGGCGACGGTCCCGTAGCGTGGGAGTCGAAGAAACAACATATTGTCTCCTTGAGTTCTATGGAAGCAGAATACGTTGCTTTAGGACAGGGGGCAAAAGAGGTTGCATTTGTAAGATCATTGCTAAACGAAATGGGTTTTCACAAATATCTTAATAATGCTACAACTATGTATTGTGACAACCAAAGTGCCCAATTTTTGGTTAAAAATTCGAGCGTGCAAAAACGTAAGCACATTGATATACGTTTCCATCATATAAGAGAGAAGTATATTAAGGGTGAAATAGACGTCAAATACGTACCAACATCTGCGGACATTTTAACAAAGGCACAGGCGAAACAAACTCATGCAAAAGGTTGTGAACTGTTGAATCTGAAGTGGGATTTAAATTGAATTTGAGGCGGAGCTGTTAGGTGGTAACTCCAATTTAAATAGAATGAATTGGGTTTTTCTTTTTGTTTTTTTTTAACTATCTGTATTCGCATATACACACTTTACCTTTTTTGAACTTTCTTTTTACTTACATCTTGAAATTACTTTATTTGTTGAAATAATAAAACTAAATTATAAAACGAACGATTAACAAGTTTCTTTCAAAAAAATTACCTAAAATATTAAGCAAAAAATTAAAATATTAAGCAAGAATTAAAGGAAATTGAATATTAAGAATTATAAAATCTTAGTCATTTCAATTTTAAGATATAATTTTTAAATATTAAAATTTATATAACGATGTTTATTACACTATTACATTTTATGACCTTGTGTCTGGTCCATATAAATTCGTATGAAATTTTTCACTATGAAGTTTCCTTGGTAACTGTCAAAAGATGGTGAGGCACGTATAATAACAGGCGATCTGAAACTTGTACGTGATCGATATCGAAAATTACGAGAAGTTACTAGAAACTGTTACAGCAGCCTCAGCTCGATACTCATTCGATATAAAACACAATTTTCTAATTAATCATCATCCCAGCTGCCTCAAATTAATCAATTTAAATATATGCGAAATGAAAAGCCTTGTCGATGTGGACCAGGATGATTGTGTTGTTGGCCTAATGCGGGGAAAGAAGATAAATTGCACGTTCCAAACGAACTTAAAAGCTGTGGTCGAACTGATCGGTGCGGAATTTGTATTTCTAACAAACTATGAAGGATCCGTAACATCAAAAAATTTAACAAGAGAGCTAAATGACACATATATAATACGAATATCAAATAAACGAATATCTATTGGTAAAACGCAGTTTTCGGCAGAAACTTCAACAAGTCTACAACCCTTGCCATTAAATATAGCAGAAGATATTTGGATTATATAGGTTCCAAAAATCTTGAAAATACAGTGAAATTAAAAAATGTAACCAACATTGTGACATATTCAGTCTCGTCTATTCTCCTATTGTCAAAATCGTTTGATTATCAAAATTCAACATACCCACAATAAGCTTACGCCTCCAAAATGGAGATAATTCCCAAGAATCACATATATATATTTGCCCACCATTGTGAAGGTGGAGGGTACTTAAGATTTGGCCTAAGCCAAATTTAGTTTTTCTCTCTTATATGTATACGAGTATACTATTAACTAATTTTCAACAAATTTTGGCAAATAAATATAAAGAATTGTGCATTTTTGTTATAGACCAATTTCTTTTATAATAAAACGTTATATCAGGAGGGATTTTAAAAATGGTTTGATCGGGTCTAAATTTGGCATAGCCAATTAACTATTCTCTCTTAAATTAGGATCCTTTAGGAGGAGGCGTTTTAAAAATGGTCCAATCCGATTCATTTTCAATAGGGCTCTCCTTTATGGCCAATACATGTCCTAGTACCAAATTTCTTCGAAACATCTCAAAAAATGCGACCTACGAACATCAAAAAAATACGATAAGATAGGAGTCGAACTAACATCTTACTTATTACTTATATAAGTTAATACTATATTTGTGGAATACATAATATTTGTCTTTTCTAACGTTTATAAAATGCAATATCAACAAAGTATTGTATAAGTTAACTGTATGTCCGTTCCCACGTTAACAAGATGCACTGTTGATAGAAGTTATGAAATCCAGGTATCATATTTCGGCTGGAAAGAACACATTAGTTTAAGTGGAAACAATTGTATTAGAATTAAGTTTAGTTCACTTTTGAATTAACTAGAATAAGGACGCTTTTCAGCGTAAATAAAAATGTTTTTTAAAAACAAAAAAATTAATTTATTTATATATACACGTAACTATAAAATTTACATTAAGAAATCAATTATACTTATTACAGGCGATAAGTTAGGTACTCAAAAACTGGCAAAATTTGTTGCTTCTCTTCCATATAAGACGAGGGGTATATATTGTCATTTCATTAGACATTGGAGATCCTGACGGAGACTGAATCGATCTAGACATATGTTGTGACTTTTTATTGAGCTGAAAATTTGTACAGACACCTAGTTCTTGCCAAAAAAATTTAACTATGAATTTAAAATTTCGTGTACATATTTATAATTTATCTTATCCTATCCATTAATGAGCCAAAAATAAGTAGTGTCCAACAACAGACTTCCACAAATTAAAAAACACTTAGCATAAAACGCGACTTGTGCGCTGATGACCAAAAGATGCACCAATAAAATTTAAAAATACATATTTATAAAATAATTTTACTTCCATATTTTCATTTTTATATAAGATTTTGTTGCTTGTTCTGGTCGCACCATTTCATATTCAAATTTCTTATATAATTAAATAAACACTTAAGCCTTCATGGTTTCATGCTAAAGCTTCTAAAGCATGAATTTCCTCTTCAGCGCGACGTTTCTTTTCTTCAGCTAAGTTTGCATCTCGTATTACCTTTTGTTGTACCTCAATTTCACGAACCTTTGCTTCCTTTGTGGATAGGCGGTTTTGATGAAATGCACCATAGCCCACGCCAACGGTTAATAACGACCATCTAGCAAATTTAATTAAAGGTAAGACGCGTACTGGTGCCTGCGACATCTAATCGTTTGTTATACAATGCAGTTGATATAATAATAGACACTCTGCAAGAGGGATATTACATATATGTTACACGCTATTTCAATAAACTTTCCCATATTCATCGCAATATTGAGGCTTTAAAGCTTTATTACAAAACTTATAAACGCTACCAGTTTAATGATGAAATTTTAATATATTTTACGCACGTGAACTTAACGAAGAGAGTATTTGCTAAAGTCAAGAAACAGAAAATTTATTTTCCATTTGTTTCAAAGGAGGAAGATGATGTAAGCAACAAATAAATATAAAGTACTTGTATATAATTCTATAAAGAAAGAAATCAAAACAAACAAGTGAAGGTAAAAAAGTGATGGTATAACATAAAAAAAAAAAGAAGAAAATAGAGCAGGGTGAGGTGGAGAGGAAGAAAGGAAGGAAGAGGGAGGGTCGGGGGATGATGGCGTATTTTTGAGGACTTAAATATGAAAATTAAAATTAATTGTGCTCTTTCAGCAGACTCCGGACCGACAAGAAGATAATCAGAGTTAGCTAACTAGCGGTTCCTGAAAAAGAGAAAAAGTTAAGCTACAATAAGACTTAATATACACGTACATAACCTAAAGAGACCGACTTTTCTTTTATATTACAAAAAAAAAAAAATTACACCTTTTCTTTTTTGGATATATACGAAAATGTAAAAATTGACTAGATAAAAATAAATATTATTAAAGAAAGTTAAAAGGGGCCTTACTAATTATATGTAAAAATTTTTTTAAGTGTAGTGATAATAAAGTTAAATGTTATATGAAATAGTGTGGTGTTGGCTGGAGTTCACCAGGTAGAGCGGCGCTGGAACGTGATACAGATACGGATATAGACCGAAAATAACAATTCAATTTCAATTTTCTTTCCTTATTTTATTTTAATATTTATTCATATCCATAGGTCTTTAATTTTAATTTAATATTTAATTTTCTTCTTTTTTTAGTATGAAAAAATCGCATCCTTAAATTCAATATTTATTTTCTATTTTTATTTTTTATTGCAAATTAATTCATCGATCTAATAAGATTATATTTAATGAATTATAGCATTTGTTGTTGATAACTTTATACTATTAATTTCGTTAATCTAATAAGATTTTACGATGAAATCACTTATATTATCTATTTAGGACTTTTTGATTACATTATTAAGATAGCATCAATCTAAAGAGATTTTAAGATTCGTCGAATTATTATTATGTTCACTTTATAAAATTATTTTATATTACAAAGAATTTTTTTATATCACAGTTTCGTTAAAAAAAGTGCTTTAAATGAAAGTAGGAGATATAGTTTGGAATCGAATATGCATTATAATACTGGGAGATTATTATTTTCTTATTAGTCCCTTATGAACTACTTTACCTGCTATTATTATTTTCTTCCAATATTTCTTTTTATACTCTCCACCTTAAGAAAGAGGGTATATTTATTTTGATCATCCGTTTACATCGAAGGAAGCCTCGGAGACCCCACAAACCATATATATTCTTAATCAGCATAATCTTAATATATATTCTTAACCAATCCGTGCGTCCCTCTGCTGTTGGCACTCTCACGGTCGTAATTTTTGAGATATCAAATTTAAACTTGGCACAATTATTCTTAGTTTAATTTCGCTGTTCCGTATTGAAATTGGGCAAAATCGGTTAAGTGAAAAGCCCACAATAAACGAAAATCACAACATACCTCAAAAAAATTGTATCATTTAAAAATTATATATCGCACAATACTATGTCTATCAAGTTGAAATTTGGTATATATATATTATGGTATATATATAAAGGGCGTGATTGAATAAGCAAACGCTTATAATTTAAAAAAAACACTATTTGGGTTAGTACATGAAAACTTATTTTTTAGAGAATTATAAAAGGTGGAGGGCATTTAAGCTTCGGTCTTAACCGAACTTCCCTATCTTGTTTTTAAACTCTTCTCTATTTTTATTGTGATATCAGGTCAGCGGTCTGTTTTTCCTGTAGCCTAATTTTATTATCCGCTCACAATTTATAAAAAATCATATTGAACGTAAAAGTAGACTTGCATGCGGATACGTAATATGTACACTATTAAGGGGCGCAATATACACACATTTGCCACGCCCATCGTTGTGGAGATGAAGGGTATTTAAGATTTGGCCTAAGCTAAATTTCTGACAAAGTTGGGTGAAATCTTTCTATTTGTCCATTTACTGTGCTGGTATAAGGTGAAGCTTTAAATATTTCAATGTGCAATTGATCTTCTAATGTATGTAATATGAGTGCGAAGTTGAGAGATTTCTCATTGTCAACTATTAATTAAAGCCATTAAAATGTGCATAAGTGGTTTTTTTATGTCCTGGGTAGCCTTAGATTTCAATATTTTCACTTATACTTATTTAGATAATTTGTCTATTGCTGTCAATAAAACGTGATTGTCCGTATAATACAAATCAATATGAACAATGTGACCTGGATACTGCGGAATCAGTGTCTCTTATATGATTGATTTAACAGGATGTCTTTCATATTTTTGTTCTTAAAAATTTTGCATTGCTTTACAACACCAAAAATCTCTTCTTTCAATAATGACCCTAGAACAGGGCCTTGTGGGACTCCTCCTGTAACTTGGTAGGTTCGTCTACCTTTTATGATGTTATACAATAGAACTCTCTGACTTAGGTAACTGGCAACTATTTAAACAAATAGAGAGGTACATTTATTCTTCGTAGGGTCTCTACTATCATATCCCCCCGCGCCGTGTTGAATTCATTCTTGATATCTAACGTGACTACCAGACAATATTTCTTTAGCTCGTGTTTCCTTCTACCTTATATGGCGTTGGCAGCCAATTTTACCACCGTGCCCATTGCATTGGTAGTAGATTTTTTCGTTCTAAAACCAAACTGATTGTCGGAGATGTCTCCTAACACTTCGATTTCCGCTGATAATATGTTTTTGATCAGCTTTTCGAGGAATTTGCCTACTGAGTCAATCATACAGATAGGGCGGTAGCCAACCGAATCATTTCCCGGGTTGGCCCTTTCAGGGTCAACAGTATTTGTTGGGTTAATAGCAGTTTCAGTGGAGTTACCGTTGAAATCGCGTAAACTTTTAACAATGTCTGGAATTTTGTCAAGTTCGTTTATTTTAGGTCCTTCAACATTTATGACCTGATCAACTATCTATTGGTACTGGTGCCTCCATCTGTGCCTCTCCATATGTCATATTTTTTTTATAGATATGTCGATGAAATTTGGTACGTAGTTATTGAATTACCTTATAAAAATGCAATTTTCACATATATCGTCACAGACAAGTGTTAATAACTCTACTCCAAAAAAAATTTGGGATATATCATATACTAGGAAACTTTAAGCATTGTACCTAGTCCTATAATAATTAGTCTAAATGCTCGACAATCTGCTCGTTAAAAAAAAGTTATTGATTTACTTTATAAAAATGCAATTTTCACATATATTGTCATAGACAAGTGCTAATACCTAAAAATGCTTAGAATTATATCTAGTTTATAAAACAAAAAACTCGACAATTTTCATTTTATTTAACTTTTCACATAAATTTATTTATATTATTAGTAAAAATAAGGGTACAAACCATCCTTTATTTGATACTGTTGATTTATCCTAATTTTTAATTACTTTGTAAAAAAAGGTTCTACATGTTCCATACTTTAAATTTTAAAAAATATTTTTTTACAACATTATTATTTAATATGTAAAATTTTAAAACAAAAATGGTCAAAAATTTTCATGTCTTTGTTTATGTATTTTTTTGTTTGTTTACTTTTCTCTGGAGAGAATAATTCTAACTTTAAAAAGGTATATGGATGCGTAAAGCGTGAAGTTAAAAAGTAGAAGCGTGGCCTGGTAGCACCATCTATAGTATAAAGGGAAGGTTTTTGGCTCGGATTTTCATTTTTTCTCTCTCTCCTTTTCTCTCTCAGAGAATAATAACTTTTTAAAACTTTTTAACTTCGCGCATCTATATAGAGTACAACTATTTAATTTATGTGCAAAAATTAACAACGCTAGAGAGAAAATAAGTTATTACACTTATAGAAAAATGTCGCTAAACATATACCTCGTGTACTTAGCTCATACAATAAAATAACTGTCATAATCTAAGTGTGGTACTTTCTAGAATAAAGTAAAATTAAGTAAAAATACAAATACTGCGCACAGCTCCTAATTAAAACAAAAAACCTAAAAAATTTCTGCAAATATAAAGTAGAAATTAGCTTGAATTCCATAAAATGTTACGTTGCTATAATAGAGGGTGTGGCAAGGAATATGATCCAGAGAAGAATAATGAAGGTGGGAAGAAAAAATCAATTGAAGCTAAAGCATAAAAAAAACAAGTAAAAAAACTAGTTTTAGCTTAGGAAGAGTCTTAAATACCCTCCATATCTACGTACAATCAGTGAACGTAATAGCTACATGGTAACACCTAATAGTGTATGTATTACGCATCAGCTTGAAAGTTTTATTCTGAATATGATTTTCTTTGTATGGGGTGTCTGTAATAAAACGACGCCCACTTTTGGTGATGGAAGGGCTAATTACCAAAAGTGTGCCAAATTTCAACTTCAACGTAAGACTTTTGTGGCAGATAGACCGATTTTTATTGATTGTGGGCGCTTCTCGACTGATTTTACCCAATTTACCCAAAGCAGAAACAAAGTGTTTGTACAAAATTTCAGCTCAAAATTTATAACAGACCGTGAGAGTGCCAACAACAGACAAACACATGGACATACTTACTAGATCGACTCAACTTTTGATGCTTATCAACAATATATATACTTTGTCTATAGAACATATGTGTATATACATTATGACTCCTTGTGGGTGTTGCCCATAAAATGATGAATGAGTATGTTATGAGTATATCCCAGGTTATGTAGAGGGTATAATGAATGACATTCTAATTTCTTCTTTCTTCCTATTAGACTCTTGTAGACACCATCCAGGAGCACCATATTTCCATGATGCTTACAAGGGTTGGTCATGCTGCAATAAAAAGTCTGTAGATTTTACTGAGTTCTTAAGTATAAAGGGATGCACAGTTTCTAAGCATTCCAATATTAAACCTGCAGAACCTGTTGAAAGTAACAAAACGGAAAAGGAAAAACATGTTAAAAAAGTAAGAGCTCCAATATGTGAGCCCAAAGTGAGGCCACCGTTAGATACACCAATGATTGTTATTCAACCGACGGTGGATATCACTCTTAAAGATATTATTGAAAATTTATCGAGCAAAAGTGCTTTCAGTGATAACCGTGTCGACTCAGCGTATGTATTTAATAATATGTGGAATTTGTTTTGTTAAATAGGAAATATTTTTCAGTAGTGTATCGACCTCCATAACAATTGGGACGATCTGTAAAAATTCTGGTTGCAATAATTCTTATTCTAACACGGCTGCTGACAACGACGAATGCCAATATCATTCCGGTGTACCAATATTCCACGAAGGCATGAAATACTGGTCATGTTGTCAACGAAAAACTTCGGACTTTGCCGTATTTATGGCTCAAAAGGGCTGCTCTTGCGGGAAGCATAAGTGGCTTAAGGATAATGATAAGAAAACAATTCAATGTCGTTATGATTGGCATCAAACTCCCACAGATATAGTTGTTACAATCTACGCCAAGAAATATCACTATGCGGAAAGCATAATTAAAGTGAATCCAATACGCTTGCATGTAATAGTACTATTTTCAGATCAAGATAAAGCTAAGTTTGATTTAGATTTGGAATTGAGAGGCGTAAGTTAAAATGATATATACCACACCACACTTCCATTGTTTCAAATTTAACTGTTACAGATTATCGAAGTAGAAAAAACCACTGCTCATATGTACGGTACTAAGATAGAAATTATTATGCCTAAAGCGGAACCCGCTACATGGCCTAAACTAGATTTACCGCAAAAAAAAACAATGCAAAGTGAATCCGCTAAGGACGATTTCTTTTCAACTTCTAAAAGTGCAAGGGAGACACCGGAAGACGATGACTTCAATTTAAATTATAAAAGTACACATTTATCAGAAGTAAATACATAATAAGTAAAAATAAATTTTGTTAAGACCAATTTAAATACAAACAATGGATGTATTTGCAAGTAAAATTTCACGCTTTATAAAGTTTTTGTAAATTGGGCGTGTAAGTGAGCGTGTCTGTTATTCGATCATTTTTAGCACATGGATAGATAGGATTATAATAAATATGTATTTGAACTTTATAGTTAAATTTTTGTGATTTTTCTGCCTTAACTGTATTTTTATCGATGGGCATGTATCTGAATCAATTTTGCTTCCATTAAGCTGCGTTCTGTGCACAGAAAGAAGAAGTGCGTGTAGAAAATCTCAAATTAATGACAGTGCCAACAAGAGATATACACGGACGGACATGTCTATATCGACTCAATTTTTATTGCTGATCAAGATATTTTGTGGGATCTCCGACACTTCCTTATGTGTTTCAAACGAAAAGTATAAAAAAGGATATAATTTAGTCTATACAAAACGTATGTTGATGTTACTATATTTATTGTATTTTATATGTGCCCGTTTAAATGGTTTTCACCAAATAAAAAAAAATATTCACATGAATTGAAAAAACACTTTAATAATCGTCATTACCAGGCGCCCAATCTTCATCATTGTCGTCGTCATCATCAAAATCGATATCACCGATGTTCTGGAATAAGCTCTCATCAATTTTTACATTATCAATGCTATCACCGGCCTCCAGTAGGTATTTAATATCTGATTCGTTGAGAGTGTTGTCGCGCATAAATAATTCCCGACCTTTGAGCCTCTTTCCTTCATTAGTCTTTTCACGTTTTGCTACTATACCCATACTTTCTTCAAATTCCAGTTTCCACTTCATGAAACTTTCTACCGTTACTCCTGTGCCTTCGAATTTTTTACGTTCGGCTTCCTCAGCTTCAAGTAATATACGTTGATGTTCTTCTTCTACAGTGTTTTTATGTTCGTCCCACCGTTCATTTAACCATTCTTGAGCAGAGCTAACAATGCTAAAAATCATCTCCACTCCCAAATGTTCTTCTATCGAGATTTGAATATGCTTTAATAATCGTTCTTCATAATCTCCGGCAAAGTTCACTGGATTATCAATTTCCACTAAGGGTGCTTCGTCTGGATAAGTGGCTGTATATGTAAATTGAACCTTGCAAGCTAAGCCATTGTCTCGTAAGTCTTTATCGAATTCTTCAGTAGCAATAGGTATTTTGAATTTATATACCGGTTTGAACTCCAACACTAAAATCAGGGATGTGAAGAATAAAGGCACGTAGATGTTTGCATGGCAATTAAATAAATGTACCTTCCATTTCACCACAGTATATGGAATTTAGAGCTTCAATCTCGTTTTGTTGATCCTCAGCATAATTTCTACTCATTTTAATTTTAGTTGATGAAATCGAAGAAAAATGTTTTTTTATTTAGTTTAAATTAAAGATGGCCAGCTAATTGCTATATTGCCAAGTTACTTCTCTTGACTATGGCAGTTGCAGGCTGTATTGCTAGGGCCGGTACGACTTTGTTACAATTATTTGTATTGATATTTAATATTATTTGAAGATTTTTATTTGATATAAACCTTGCACACGTTGCGGGACCAAAGTACAGCTGAGCATATAAGTCAAGAAGATGACAACGCTGGGTGCAGAAATATTGTTGCATTAAAAAATCGTGGTAAGGGGAAAATCTCACAGCGTTGTAAAAATAGATTGGAAGAGATGTCGCTCTCTTAAATTTTGCGAAAAGAATCTCACAGTTTATTTCGAGCTGATACTATCTTTGGCCAGAGAGGTCTCTGGTATCACACCCTGATGAGTAATACATTTACACCATTTTCAATTGAAATTGAATGAATTTGAGACATCTTGATTAATGTACTATAATAAACGTGCGATTGTCAAATACTTTTTGGATGGGAAATCGTATATGATTTTATTTCAGAGACTTAAAAAGTTCCTGTGCGGGCGCCACTTTGTGAAGAAGTTCTTGAAGGTACCTGGGGTACAACTCAGCGAGTTCAAGGTTCTTCCTAAAGAAATTTATTTGACGGGATGTTTTACGTCTCAAGTCCATGGATTTGCCTTTGCCAATTTGACGATTTTAGAGCGGTAACGGCTTGTGGTATAGGGCACGGTGTTACTGTAGAACGATGAGTGAGCGGTGTAAGTGTGGTGAATGGTACAGAGTGGTGAGCGGTACAAGATACAAGCGCAGTGTGCGATACAACGGTGCGAGCTTGTATGACGAGCGGTACAAGTGTGACGAGCTGTGTTAAGCGATGAACGATACAAGAGTGACTTACCGAGCGACGGTACGTGCTTGTATGATGAGTGGTACAGGAACGGTACGAGATACGAGAGCGGTGCCGTTGCAGAGCGGCGAGAGCGATGAATGTCGCAGGATACACGAGTAGCGGCATTCCAGAGCGATGAGCGTCACTGGATACAAACAGCAAGCGGTACAGGATACAGAGTAGTGAGCGTTGCTGGATACGAAAGCATTTTTGGATACAAACCGTGGGCGTTGCGGGATACGAAGCGGCAGGTGTTGCTGGATACAAGAGCGTTGACTGATTACAAGCGGCGAGCGTTGCTGTTGCAGAGCGGTAAACGTTACTGGATACGAGTGGCAAGCGTATGGAATTCGAGAACGGTGACATAGGCCGTACAGTATAAATACTGTGGGATATCAAGGCGCGGGGCAGAGAGACTGCAATGATGTAGCGACGATTGCGCGACCAGGCGCATACAATATAAATATTGCAGGATATCTAGGCGCGGGGACAGAGAGTCTGCAACGATGTAGCGACGATGGCGTGACCTAAGCGTATACAATAAAAATATTGCAGGATATCTAGGCGCGGGGACAGAGAAACAGCGATGCGATATAGAAACAGCGCAGCCTAGGCCATACAATGTAAAAATTGCAGGATATCTAGGAGCGATCTGACTAATGATGTGCTCGCGGCCAAGTTACTCAAAAAGAAGAAATATTAGTTTTTATTTCTCATAATTCATTTATTCGATTCACCTTATCTGCATGATTTCTTATAATTTTCTCTGCCTTTCATAGTGTGGCGGAGTTTACATTGATACTAATCTTACACATATTTTTATAATATTCTAGCAACAAAATAAACAAAGCGGGAATTTTAATTACGTTATCCAAAAAAAAAAACAAAGTAAGCAAAGTAGAAATTTATATAATAATAAGCAACAACATAAGCGATGAAATAGCGGGAATTCTAATTGCGTTTTTCGAAAACAATAAAACAAAAACAAAATAAGCATAGTAGGAATTCAAGTAATAACAAAGCAAGCAAGCAATTTCAATGTTTTAAGTAACTGTAATATAGAAATAGAAAAATAATAATATACTTAATCTGGATTTTTAGTTTTATTTTTTTTAAACAAACCAGTGTCAAGTGCAAAACGAACAGTGTGACTTTGTTACAATTTTATGAACACGTACGTTTTCGTGCAAGTTACCTATAAGCAGGTAAAGAATAATTTAAAAGTAAAAAGTAATTTAAAGTCAACATAATTGTAGGTCAAGATTAGTTAACGCAGGCTTTGTTATATTTTTGCATATAAGCTAAAATAATTAAAATTAAGCAAGGGGGAACCACTTTAACAATAGTAGGAATAAGATCAATATATAATTTAATAAACATTATATTATAAAAATTAAAATCCTGTTATAGATGATGATTGTTTCAAATTATAATAATAATCAACTTTTATATTTTTTATAATTTTTATTAAAATTTTTATTTTCAATAACAATAGAGAAATTATAAATTGTTCTATTTTTAATTGTTGACATAAAACTCAAATCTTTCTTTTTTTATATTTATTAAAAATTGAAAACATGTAGATACCCTACATCTCTCCCTCTTTGAGAGATTTTAAGCTTCAAAAATTAAATGTTACACGTTTATTGTTAGTTTTAGTGGTGGTGTCTACCAATAGAAATTGTTTTAATTATGCCATCAATCAGGATTTTGAAAAATTTGGGCTTTTTTTCGACGACTTGAAATGGACCGTCGAAAGGTTGTTGAAGATTCCTTTTATTTATGCAACGGACAAAGACGAACTTGCAATCTTTTAATTGCTTCGGAATAAATATCCCAGTATTAGGATTATTATGATGACTGATGGACGATCGGACATTTTTAAAATGTTCTTTGAGATTATCCAAAACCTCTGAGCAACTGGCAATGGATCCTTGAGTTAAGAACTCAGCAGATAGACGTAAATTCTGATCTTAACCATATCAGCGGGAGTGGCCGAAATATCTTGTTTATGAGTTGTTCTTAAACCAAGGAGCACAATCGGTAACTCATCAAAGCATTTGTTTGAATCATTTTTAGCCGTGAGAGAGACCTTAAGTTGTCTATGGAAACGTTAAATCATTCCGTTTGATTGTGGATGATATGGGGAAGTGACAATCCTATGACAACCAAAAAACCTGGACAACTCAGAAAGTAATTCTGACGTAAACTGTGTTCCCTGATCGCCAGTTACCTCTGATGAACCACCGAAGCGAGAGATATAATTATTGAAAAATGTTTGACTTATAGTTTTTGAATTAATATCCCTTAATGGATAAACAGGGCCATCTAGTAAATCTATCAATGATAGTTAAAAGGTAGCGGTGACCTTTGGAAGGAGGTAAAGGACCTACCAAATCTATATGGATGTGTTCAAACCTGCCCTTGGGTATAGGAATTGGAGAAACAGGTGATATAGTACGATGGTTGATTTTAGATTTTTGGCATTGAAAGTACAGGGCTGAATACATTTTTGGGCTTTGTTTTGGTATCTATGGTGATACCAACAAAGACCATTATTATTATTTGTTTTTTTAAGGAGGGGGAAAGCATTGAAAGCCTTGGGTCAGAGAGTTGTATGGCTTTACGTGAGCACCTGCCGTTAAGGCTTAATCTCACGGCACCATACAGTGCGTAATGCATTATAAGGATGCATTACCGCGGTCAAGAATGACATCACCAAGATGGTGTTTTGGTGACAAACCACAGCCACTATGATGCACCCACAAGGGGGCCTACCTCTAATTGCCGGGCCAAGAGTGAAGCCTTGGGTCAGTGAGGGGCCTTCACCCACTAAAACCTCCTCGAACGCCGGACGGTGCATCTCCCGGAACCACCGTTAAGTATTACGTCGGGAGAGCCGTCTGAGCTTCAGCTCAAATCGTCAGTGATATGGTCTCAGTCCTATGTCGTTGGCGAATACGCTCCTCCATTGTAAGGCGGGTCATTACAGAGGCACAGGCATTCTTAACGCATTGTCATACTTTAGCAAAATTACTCATGCACCAGCACAATCTGTTTGGACTCATTTCTTCACACGTTACTTCCTCCATCAATTGATTCTAGGGCATTTCAGAAGTACATGCGCAGCCATTTCTTCCTCGTTTTTGCACGTTGGACACCAGGGTTCAGTATCGTGCTTTAAGCGATACAAATAGGCCCGAAAGCATCCGTGACCACTGAAAATCTGTGTCGTGTAGTAGTCCATGCAACCTTGCTGCCAGTTCAGCCATGATCCTATGCTGGGCAGGAGCTTATATGTCCATCGTCCTCGTGGGGAGGCATTCCACTTTACCTGCCATTCAGTAACGCTGACCTCGAGTATGGAGTTTTTTTCGACGAGCATGAGCATTCTGCCCAACTGTTTTCTACATTCGTGCAACCTAGTGAGCTGGAGCGCCATTATGTCAGCAGGTGCTATGCCTGCCAATATAAGTGCCGCGTTTAGAGATATAGTGCGGAATCCACAGCATACTCTTAAAGCTGTAGCACGCCATAGTTTATTCAAACTTTTCGCATAGCTTGAGTATTTCTGAATTTGGTTGCTCCATATAGGTTCGGCGTAGAGAGCTACCGAGAATATCACCTTGGCCAATAGTAACTTTTTTGTTTGGCTAGGGCCGCCAGTGTTAGCCATTATACGTGCAAGTGCTGTATATACGCGGAATCCTTTTTCGCAAACTGTATTCAGGTGTGGTAGAAATGATAGCCTTGCATCGAGTGTGACTCCAAGGTATTTGATTGCCTCCATAGTTGTCATCTCATATCCACCAATGTTTAGTTTCAGACCTTCTCTGTTTTTCCGGCTAGTGACAAGAATCGCCTCGGTTTTTTGCGATGCAAGCTCCAATTTATGATCCTTAAGCCAGGTT
Source organism: Crataerina pallida (assembly GCA_949710015.1). NCBI lineage: Eukaryota > Metazoa > Arthropoda > Insecta > Diptera > Hippoboscidae > Crataerina > Crataerina pallida. Next base: position 15,541,503 of record OX453290.1, read on the forward strand.
GAGAGTAAACCTAGTTCCTTGGCAACGACAGTAATTGCTATATCGTCAGCATAGCCAATGATGCTCACTCCTGTTGGCAATGGTAGTCTTAGAACCTCGTCGTATAATATATTCCAAAGCAGAGGCCCAAGTATTGAGCCTTGGGGGACACCCGTTGTTATATTATAGTCACGTAACCTACGACAGTTTCATAAAGCAGGACCCGCTGTGACAGGTTATTTCTTATTATGTGCGCTAGATCCATTCCATTTTTCCAACGTGTTCCTTCGGTATCCTTCTCAGCAATATTTTTAACGTGCATTATTGCATCAATTGTGGATCGTCCTTTACGGAAGCCATATTGGTTATTAGAGAGGCCGCCCGTACTTTCAATTTGGTATACAAGTCTGTCATATATAATTTTCTCGAACAGCTTACCGAGTGTATCTATTATGTACAGGGGACGATAGGACCCAGGTTCTCCTTCAGCTTTATTCGGTTTTGGAAGCAAAACCAATCTTTGCCTTTTCCATATACTTGGAAATAAACCGTAGCGTAAGCAGTTGTTGTATACGTGCAGAAGCAAGTTAGGGTTATGCTCTGCCAGAGGCTTTATTATTGTCGAATCTTCGAACTGCACTTCTAGTTTGCGCATACTCTTATCCTGTTTAACTTTTTTAAGAATGTCACTATATGACATCTCCCCAGTTTTTCTTATTATTATAGCTTCAGACTTAATATATTTAGGTCTATTGCTGCGTTTATTGACCGACGTAGATCTGCCGGGCATAACTCCTGGTGCCTCTCCTTCGGTGACATTGGTCGATACCTCCTGGATTTCCTTGTTACCTTTCACTGCTGTACGTTTAGGGTTAGGAGTCTCTTCGCTATGGTCCGAGTCTCTTCTTTTTTTTGTCGCTTGCTTCAACCACGGGGACAAAGACCATTATTTCGTGAATAAGTGAGCGTGATCTAAATCGAGAGAAACATATAAATCTATCTGATCTATCTGTGACTTCAGACTCGTTACCTCAAGCGTTAATTTGTTGATATTCTCACAAAGTAACGTTTGAGTTTTAAGTAGTGACTGAATTGCCAAACTATTTGTATCATTGGAGTAAGAACTGATAGCGTGCACTTCTGACGGATTACTCACTTCCCAAATGTTATCAGCTAATTTTACAAACTCATTTATATTTATATATATAATGTTTGAGCCAGTAAGAGCAACGGTTAAACTCTAGGTAATTTTTTAAGCCATAGACGTTTAAGCACATCAGGACTAAAATTTGATCCAGAAAGGATTAAGAGATGTCGATAAAACTCGGATGGTTTGCGATCTCCCATATCTGGTTCGGACAAAACTTTATCTAATCGAGAATTCTCACTCAGAGAGTATCTTTCAATGAGAATTTTTTTTAAAGAAGAATATGTATCTGTTGTTGGAGGGTCTCGGATAAAATCAAGAACAATCTTAATTGTTTCTTGCGGTAGAGAAGTAAGTACATATTCGTACTTAGTTGTGTCTTGTGTAATGCCTTTATAATTAAATTGTCCTTCGGTTTGTATGAACCAAGCGTCAGGAAAATCAGTCCAAAAAGGGGGAGTTTAACAGACGTAGTACGAATTTCAGTACTAATTGTATTGTTTCCTGTGTTTGTGTGTATATTTGTATGGGAGTGTGTATCATTAATGTTATTATTGTTATTTATATTAATACCGTCTTTTTCCGAAAATAAGCCACTGTCTTATTATTTTTTAAGTCCCAAATACGCGCTAGGGCTTAATTTCGGGGGTAGATCAAAATAAATGTATTTTTATATTCTTTAATTTAATATAAATTTTACACAGCATACAGAATTTAAAATTTATTCACTTACAGTCATATCATCTTCTGGAACATAGTCATAAAATAAATTCTGAATTATATTTTGATTTTATTTCCTGTTGAATCATTGGCGCAAATCCCTCATGTCTTTATATCTAGGGCTTATTTTCGGAGGATGTCTTATTTTAAAAAAAGTTTCGAAAATTGCAATAGGGCTTACTTTCGGAGGAAAGACGGATTTTCGGAAAAAGACGGTATGAGTGTTAGGTTGGACGATTCGTTATTATACTGTTGACGAGTGCACACGTGCTATGTGCATAAATAATATACAAATATGGATTCCATAATAAACAGCTAAAGAAAACCAAGCAAAAAATTAAAATATAGATAAATAGTTTAAAAGTATGTGAAAAGAAATGAAAGTAAAAGAACATTTTATAAATCCATTGGTCATGATTTGACAAATTTGTTGTCCTATAAAAATTTTAATGTGTATAACTGTTATTAATAAGCAATTTATTGCATATTACATATAGAATAAAATTTAAGCGCTGAACATATAAGGGACACAATGGGTGCGGCACAGGACTTACACTTTATAAAAAAAAAAAAAATCGTATATTTGATATATGCGCTCAATTTGTATATTCAAATATGTACTTACACTGTATGCTCGCTTTCATTTTTGAATTTTATATTAAAAGAAGAAGAAAAAAAACTAACTGTATTATATACACATACCGTTGTTTTATATGTGCTCAATTTACATAATCAAATGTAATCCACATTGTATGCTTGTTATTATGCTCGAACTGTGCATCAAATTGTACCCAAAAGAAAAAACACATCTGTATATATACACATCGCTTTATTGTTACATATTCAAATGTATATACATCCTGTATGTTTGTCTTTATGTTCGTTTTATGCACCGAACTGTATTTAAAAGCTGGGAAAAGACCCATACTATACTCACTTTGCTACATTGCCGCATACACCTGCCGCTCTTCACACTCTCGCCGGCGCAACCGTCCATTTAAACATTTAAGCAAGTTGGAACACACATCCTGGGATACAACTAATTAAAAGAATCCAGACATCAAAGAAAGGAAGCGACTTTCGTAAACACCAAACTAACCTTGCACTTTGCTAAGGCTCTAAAAAAGGACTCCGCGTTCTACCTGAGCCTTTACCATCTTGATGCGACGAACTCATCTGTTGTTAGTTAAAAAGAAGAAGAAGAAGAAGAAGAAGAAGAAGAAGAGGTTGTGTACATTCTTGTGTCATGCTTTCTAACATAAGATCTATCATGTACTTATTGATGAATGTCCTATTTGTTGAAGTATGTGGAGGTGTATGTTTTAATGCCATTTTTATCTCGGAGAGAGAATTTACAATTTACAGTGATTTATATAAATATAATATGACAAATAATTTTAATTTTTTTTTGAAGAATTTTTAATTTAAATTTAAATTATGATTTTAAAGGTTTGGGAAACAAAGGAACGTTTCGTTTTGATGCAAAATTTTGAAGTTTATTTTTTAATGAAAAATTTTGAAATTTGTTTTTTTTTGTGTTATTTTTTTTTTATAGTCTTTGAATTTTCTTATGAAAAATATCCTTATATATATATATGTCAATATCCTTTTTATGACATATATTTTTATGTATGCAAACTTACATATGCACACACCGAATGCACACACCTATATTCTCCTTATCAAAGTAGACATTTCTCCGTTGATTTATCCGTTCTTGATTGATAACTGTTGTTGTTATTATTATTGCTGCAATTGCCGTTGTTATTGTTGTTTCCGTCGTTATTGTTGTTTTTGTTGATATAGTTGTTATTGTTCTTCCGCTATTAATAATAGAGAAATTATAAATTGTTCTATTTTTAATTGTTGACATAAAACTCTAATCTTTCTCTTTTTATATTTATTAAAAATCTTATTATCCTCGCTATCGTTTACTCTTCATTGGTAAGTCTTGCCCGTACATAGCAGTTCACTGCTAACGGTTTTTGCTTTCAGAAGCAAATGCAAGGCATAGCTCTACATCAGTGTCGGGCAACCGGTGCACGGCGTAGAATTCTGGGAGCGCCGCGAACATTTTTGTAAAATATTTAAAATCGTTAGAGTTATCGAACTTTTGGTCGAATTAAAAGATAATGTTTAAAAAATATTTTATATGTGAACAGATAATGCTTAGTTTGCATTATGGGCGCGAAAAACTTCGCAATATTCGCATTAATAGTAAAAATTTTATAAAAAAATGTAATGCTTGTTTTATTTTTGCTTGTTGTTGTGTTGTGTTGCTTGTTTTATTTTTTTTTAATAGTATCTATTTTTGTATTGCAATTACCTACGAATAAATTTATAGCGAGTCCCACAGGTGCGCCGCGAAAAAACAGTTTTAAGCTTAGTGCGCCGCAGCTTGAAAAAGGTTGGCCGACACTGCTCTACATTAACGGACTGTTACAAACCATGGCGATCTTGAAACATTACATTCCGATCCTCTAACATTACAAAATACATACTCTTATAAATTTAAAAAAAAATGTGTTTAATAATTTAAAGAATTTTTTACTTTATATGTGTATATATACTTTTGTAAATTTAAAGGAAAGAGATTAAATGGAATTAAATTGAATTGAGTTAAGAATCTATTAAGGGTATATGAAATACAGAGTGTCTTACCCCATAATTTAATGCTGTTGGTGGTGTACAGGTGAGTGAAGGATTAAATGTGCAGGTGTATGGGTGTTTGAGGAGGCAACGACGAACGAAATAGATGGACAGAAATTCACATTATATGGACTGACTGAAACAGCGTGAATGTGCCGGTATGGATGGAAGTGCTTTAAACTCAATATGCCTGTGTGTGGGATTGTGCGTGAGTGAGTGTGTGGTTGAGGGTCTGATATCGGTCCGCTGTTACAAAATAAAATATATACACTGATTGTATGAATGGAGGTAGTATGTTTGAAGTTCAGAGTTCACGGCATCATGTTTAGGTGTGTGCTTGTGGATAGGGTCACAATCCGTCTTGTGACGAGGAAAGTCGTCTCTCGTTTTCCCCGTCAACTAAGCTGAAATAAGTAGCAATTATTAATTCATATATAAGGTATAAGATAAAAAACTTAGTGTAAAATAATATTATAGATCTGGCTAGCACTCGGTGCCACGTCATCGTGTACCGACCGAAGACTATCGGGACACGATTACAATATTTCCAACGAGAAATATCGAGTTTAAAAATGTTGGCAGAATCCTCGATCGCAAAGGAAATCGTTCAGCTGACTCGCGACGTGTAAGTACTGAACATTTGAAGAAATATTAGTATACAGGACGAAAGTCTGTACCCTTGCCGTGTGTGATCTTGGATACAGGACGTAACACGTCTGTACAATTACAGTGTGTGATCTAGGGTACAGGACGTAACGTCTGTACAATTGCAGTGTGTGAACTAGGGTACAGGACGCAACGTCCGTACAATTGGAGTAAGGATATTTAGGGTGTATGGGACGTATGTCTGTACACTTACAGTGTGAGATTAAGGGTACAGGACTTAGCGTCTGTATAGTTGCGTGATAGATGCATTGAACAGGCGTATAGCCTGTAGCGAAGCAGCGAGTGTGGTCAGGATAATAGAGTAAAATAAAATAATATTATTGAAATAGACATACAAGTACATTATATAATTGAAATATAATTATACATTATTATTATTATTTCGATTAATCACGGTGTTTCACCGGGCTTCGTCTACCCCGGGTACTAAGTACCAAGGGGTAAGATCAGCATCTATTGTTTTTATAATTGTTTATTATTCGTTATGGGTGTGTAGAAAGAATCGTCTCACTATGTTTGTTGTTGCCAGTATAACCGCCTTTTGAATTAGTTCGGTGGAGTCAGCGATTCCCAGCTTATCTAGACTTGCAAGGAATGATTTTGGTTTTGCCCCGGCACACGATATGACAATGGGTATTATGTCCGCACGATCCATCCGATAGAGCTCTTTCATTTCGGCTGCTAGTTCTGTGTATTTATTTATTTTGTTGGTAAAAGTTGTAAGGGTGTTCTGTGTCAGCGGGACTGTTATGTCAATTATATAAATTTCTCTTTTGTGCCAATTCAATATAGTTATATCGGGTTTATTTGCTCCTATTGGGACGTCGGTTTGTATTTGTCTGTCCCAATATACCGTAACTTCATCGTTTTCAACTACAGGCTGAGGTTGGTACTTATAATATGGTGTGTTATTGCAGTCTATTTTATATTTTGCGCAAAGCTTTTGATGAATTATTTTGCACACCTGGTTGTGCCTACTAAGGTAATCTGTATTTGCTAGTGCAGTACAACCTGCAGTTATATGTTCTATAGTCTCACCAGGGTTGCAACATTTCCAGCATACATCCGCGACAGCTTCTTGTCGTAACACATATTTTCTGTAATTTTTTGTTGCAACAACCCTTTCCTGTATGGCGATCATAAAGCCCTCCGTTTCAAAGAACAAATATCCTTTAACCAGCCACATATTGGATATTTTTTCATCAATACTATCTTTCATTAACTCGTTGATATGCGTTCCGTGCAGTTGTTTCTCCTTCCATTGGCTTAGCAGTTGCTCATGTGTGATTGTGTTGATGTTGAATGTTTCATTGCTAAAGTCGAGGGGCGTGTAGTTTTTATCTGCGCTTACGATTATTTTGATGAGATCGCAGTCATTCTGACTTTTAAAATAGTCTCTGAGGTTTAATAACTGCGCATCGTGCATGTTGGTTATTTTTGTGATTCCCCGCCCTCCTAGGTGTCGTGGAAGGAATAGTCTCTCAACTGAGCTATTCGGGTGATGGGCATTATGTGAGGTCATGGCTGTTCTGATGGACCTTTCAGCATTTTCTAGGTCTGTTTTCGTCCATTTCACCATTCCGAATGAGTAGCTATAAGTTGGAATCGCCCAACTATTGATTGCTTTACATTTATTCTTAGAGTTGAGCTTAGTTTTTAGGATCGTATTTAACTTTTTCTTGAATGTGTTATGCAGTTTATTATTATTATTATTATTATTATTATTATTATTATTATTATTATAGTATATTTTCTTTTTATACGAGACTATACAGAAGAGTAATTAAGCAAAGGTGCCTTCCACCTCTCCAGCTCAGAGCTTATGTGAGGTAGGAGTATGCATCCATTACAATACTAACTAATTTATTACACTAGTTGTCGTTCGCGTAACCTTGTGCGCAGTGCAACATAATATCTCTCTTAAAGTGAGTTGTATTCAGTGTAGTCTGTAGTCGGACGGGGATGGAATTCCACCATCGGATTGTAAAAATTAAGAAATGACGTTCAGGCATAAGGGATAAATGACGCATGATAAATGACCTGGGTCCTGTTTAGTGACAATTTTCTGCAATAGACAAAGTGATCTATATTTAAGCAGATCCTCCAAGGTTACCGATAACAGAGATACTGTATAACTTGAGACGCGGTCATACCTCCTCAACCCAAAGACGTACCTGATAATTGAGTTATTGGCCTTTTGTAGTTTCTGTTTAGAAGTGGAATCACAATTGGCAAACAGCTATAATGAAAAAAGCAGTGGATCCAGAACGGACCCCTGCGGAACTCCCCGCTTAATCGGAAGTATATCAGAAAAGATATTTTTGACAACCACTCGTTGATACCTATTAGTGAGGTATGTTTCAACAAACTGAGAGGATGTGGAATCAAAGTTAAACAATTTCCTTAGTTTGACTGTTAGAAGCACGTAATCAACGGAATAAAAAGCTTTAGTGTGGTCTAGTAACACAAGGAATGACAAATTATTATTGTCCAGTTTGCACCTTATGCTTTCTGCCACATCAATTAGGGTGGTAGTGCACGATCTACTTTTCCGAAAACCAGACTGAGAGTCAACCATTAATGAGTTAATACGGACGTAATGGCATATATTTGATCATTTTTTTAAATACTTTGGAGAGAAACGGAAGGATCGCAATTGGCCTGTAATCAGGCCGCTTCCATTCGCTATAGGCCTCGTCCCTAGCTTGCATCAATCGTTGGATATATTGGTTATATAAAGGGACGTTTGTGCGAATCCGCGCTGGTAGTTTTTACTGGGATATAACCATCAAACAGTGACCGGACATTATTATTGAACCGATGAATTTTTGTTTCACTATACTGTATAAACATGATCTCACTCCAGTTGACTTGTTTCGCTGCACATTCGAGTTCGTTGATCTCAATACTTTTAAAATACCTATACGTGTGGTTTTTGTGCGCGTTTTGGAGTTGAAAATTATACGTCATGAAAATTAGGTCATGATTGGAGAATTTTGGAGCGTTTAGCTGATCATAAAAAAGGACCTTATTTAAGTTTTTGACAAGACAGGCCTAGGAGGGTAGCTGTGTGGGCGGTGTAATGAGTCGGGTTAGATGTGTTAATGGAGAGAAGACCAATAGTGTGCATCTCATCCATAAATCTGTTTTCTAAGAGGAGATTGCTGTTGAAATCTTCACTTATTATCACATCAGGATAGACAATTGTCCTTATTAATTCCGTAAAGTCGGTATTTCGGTGAGGTCGGTATACGCAACCCACCAAAAGTTTGTTATGTCCACTACTTATACTAACAAAGAGGTATTCAATGGGTCTCTCCGGGTTTGACTTACATACCAATGAGCAGTGTATGTGGCTTTTTATGTAGACGGCAACGCCGCCTGCATGAGTTAAGGGAGTTAACTTCAGCAGGCATAAACCACGTCTCAGACACGCATATTACGTGTATAGCAGAATTCTCAAAGATGTGTCGAAGTTCGTCAGTCGTGTTCCGTAAACTTTGGGCATTTAGGTGACAGACATGGATTCCCATATGTTGTTTAGCGAGGACTCTTATCATTGTGTGTGTGGCGTCTCTGGTTGTCACACCCATAGTAGGATAGACAAAGCAAAAAGCAATGTGGCAGTTGATTATAGGAAAGATATTATGATTAATAAGAATAAATACTTATGACTAGATACCAAAAAAACTTTACATATCAAAAGAAAAACATCAAAAAAAGTGCCGCTATGATGAGACCAAATGTTATTATTGTTCATGGCTTGTTCATTATCACCTGGAGCAGTGTTGGCTGGTTTCTAAGCATCTCCTGCATCATCGACTGCATTGTAGTCATAAACGTCTGCATATGTTGGACCAGCGTAGTAATTGTATTCTCCAAGTTCGAGGTGGCATTTTGATATGGTGTGGTTGAGGATCTCGATTACTTGAACGTAGGATGTCCGCTTAAGAGAAGTTCGAATTAACATTAGCATTGACAGAACTTGTATTTTTTGATGCCAAGTGTTGAGTGGCTGGAGCAGCTGCCTGGTCACTTTGTCTAGGCGTAGGTGCCGAGGATTTAATTGACTTTTGCTTCAGTTTTTGGAAGATGGGGCATCCACGATAATTGGCCGAGTGATTACCACCACAGTTTCCACATTTTTTTGAGTTGGAAACGTTACATTCTGCTGATTTGTGTAGACCACCACATATAACGCATACTGAAGGTAGACGGCAGTAGGACCTCTTATGATCATATTCCCTGTAGTTGTAACATTGTGGCGGGTTTGTCCGTTTATGCGCTGCTTTCACTGTGATATTATGATGAAGTAGATCGGGTGTTGTGAGCTTTTTTTATTATCATACACGAGCTTAACTCTGTGCAGTGATTGTGGGACCTTCTCGCGGTTGTGAATGTTGAAAACCGACTTTATATTATATCCTTCGGTTTTCAAGGCTTCCTTAATATCGTTAATTGGCACTGAGCTCTCAATTCCCCTAATTACTATGACCAGCCCTTTGTCACTCTTAAGTTGGTAAGTGTAATAGCACTTTTGGGAATTTTCAAGATATTGAGTGCCGATTTTGAAGTTTTTCTCGGTATAAAATTGAATTTTGACTTCAGTTATCGCACCTCTCCGAATGCGTGCTACATGAAATTAATTATTTCCCACTAACTGGGCGAGCGCATTAATGAGGTTGTTCGTTATTGCTTCACGAAGGTTAAATAGGAGGAGGCCGGTGTTGAATTTCTGCCACGATAACTTCTTCATCATTTTTATCCGCAAGTGGTGCAAATCTATTAGTCGTTACCAATTCATTAGATGTAGGGTGGCTTTCGTTCGGTTTGAATATTTTTGCAGCCTTTACTATCGGTGAAAAAATTTTCCTTTTGATGTTGATGTACCTATCGATGCCAGTTTGAATAAGGGCTTGTCTGCTTTTAAGATGGTACTGCTGCTGGTAGTTTTTGCTGTGCTTCCTTTTGCCTGAGCTCGGTCACTCATCGCCTTAGTTGTTATTGTTGCATCATTGAATTTGTTGGATGAAGGAGCACATAATTCAGGATTGCTAACCGCTCTCTCTATGTTGCTCCCATTATTGACATTGGTAACTAGTGTATTTTTCTTCTCTGGTGCTTTGAGAGAGACCTGAGAACCTTGGCTGACTTTTTAAAGGGGTCTGCATCACTCTCCATAGCAATCTGATTTAGAAAAACATTTCACGACACCGGGATTTGAACCTGCGTCACCAAAGTTTGTGACAATACTTGCCGAGAAAAAAAGTAAAAACTTTTCACGACACCGTGATTTCAACCTACGACAGCAAAGTTTGAAGGCTAGTACAATACTCACTGTGAAATGCACTCTTTAACTTTATAACAAAAATAACTGTTAGTCACACAGTTTAGTTAAATTGAAAATTTTTGTTGAATTCTGCACTTTTCAAGAGATTTTTTTCACTGTCTAATTTCAATTATAATAAATATTAAGTTAACCGTGCGCACAACGATCAACGACCAAAACCAACTTTGAAGACAACAACATTTGAAGACATATATAATAGAAATAAAGCTAAAGTGTAATAAGGTGACATTTTTTCAGTTAATAAAGCGTTCTCATTTTAAAATAAATGGGCGAGATACCCTAAGCCGACGGCTTTCCCCCGGCGTAAGAAAAATCTCGTTACATTGGCGCCCGAGTAGGGTCCCTCGTCCCAAGAGAAACGTTTTTTGTTTTGTTTAATGCAAAGAATAACATAAGTAAAAAAAAAAAATTGAAAAGTTTAAAATAAAAAAATATATTCATATATATATGGTTATCTTTTTTTTTCCTGGTTTATACTTACACACATTCACACGGAGTGCAGTACAATTATGCAGAAAAGTTTTACTTGTGCACCACACAATTTAGACAAAACGAAAAAGTGAAAATTTACAATTTGCGATTTTTTTTTCTTGAACACAACACTTACATTACAGTACATTTCAAGGAAGTCCTTTGATTTATATTAATATATTTTCCTATTACCTCACTTAATTGCCATATTAACCGGAATTCCGAACAACCTGGATATATCCGGGCACTATGGAAGAGTTACGACAACGTTTTAAGAAATTTTTACTCAGTACCCATACTGCCGAGGAGTTAAAGGTACTCCTTATGATACAAGCGCACCACGACGGAACAAAACCGTCCTCCAATAGGGCTCCTTCTAGTAAGGTATCCTCCTCCGGCTCAGAGGAAGAGGATACCAACACGATCAAGGTAGTGGTGCCACCAGCGAGTACTGCCAGAAAAGTTCCAAGTATCCGAGTGGATAGATAATAAACATTTGGAGGTATAAAAACAAGAGACAATGAAGACGGTGAGAAAATGGGCAAACGTTTTTGGTGGTGGGTCAAACCCATTTGACTTTATGGAATGCGTCGAGGAAATATCCGAAACGTCCGCCCTGGAACTTTCAATGTTGCGGCCATGCCTCAATTTCTGCGCGATAAAGCGCTGACCTGGTATAGGAACAACAACTCACACTGGGGCAACTGGGACCATTTCAAGGGAGATTTTCTAAAATTCTTCCCCTCTCCAAGGTATTTGGAGAGGGTGGAAGATGAGGTTAGGGCACGAAGACAACGGCCACGGGAACTATTTAAGGACTATGTCCTTGACATACAGGCAAAAATGTGGCACTTCATGTTGAGCGAGGAGGAGAAATTAAATCGCATATATCGCAACGCGCTCCCTGACTACCTTCGCTACATCAGGCGTAAAGATTTTAGGAATCTGGCGGGACTACTAGAACTGGCGGGATTATGAATGTATCCTAGACGTTATTCCCCGAATGCCACCCATTCGTGAAAATCATAGGCTGGCGAATGATCGCCCGAATGATAAGTGTAATCACCAGACAGTATGCTACCGCTGTGCGGGTGATGGCTATATCGCCCGAAATTGTAGAAATCCCCGACAACTGTTGTGTGGGGATTGCGGACGAATGGGCGTCCGCACATACGATTGTTGTCGCCATCAACAACAACAAGGAAACGCCCATGGTAGAGTTACCGCAACAAACCTCTACGGCCCAAAGGCGATCTTAAATTGCATGGAAGATCGGTTAATCGCCACAGTTCTTGTTAATGACGTCGACGTCATGACTATTGTCGACACCGGAGCGAGAAGTTCCTCCCTTAGCGAGGCTTACGCACGTGAACTTGGTTATGCTGACATATAAGAGAGCGCAGAAATAGAAATAACATTTGCGGATGGTTCATGTCGCAGCATAACGCAAGTGCTTACATGTACGGTACAATTTGGCAACATGAGACATAGACTGAAATTCAGGATAAGGCCACGTCCTTGCGAGGACGTCATTCTGGGTTTAAGCTTTCTAACAGCTTTTCAAGCTAAGCTCACCTGTGCAGGCGCATCCATTTAATTCAACCAGCCTTTTTCGGTTTTTTGTAAAATTTGGTCGTGTATATTGTTTCACCACGCCCTTTTTTGGTTGGATGGGATATCATATTTCCATTTCATAGATCATTTTTTGTAGCAGATAGATTTTTGTCAATTGCGGGCGTGCCTATTACTCGACTACGACCATTTTTGGAATGATGGAGGGTATAATTATAAATATTTGTACCAAGTTTCAAATTATTAGTTCAATTTTGGTGGTAGATACATATTATATTAGATATTTTTGTCGATTGTGGGCGTGGATCTTGACTGATTTTGTCCATTTTAAATGGACATCTGATGATCGATGCACATGACATGTATGTCTGATACATATCTAGATCGACTCAGTTTTTGATGCTGATCAAAAATTTATAACTATGTAGGGTCCGTTTGCAGATTCAACGGGATGTAGAGGGTATAAAAAGACTCTATTAGGCGTTTGTCAAATCTACCATTTATCATTAAGGTAAGGAAATTACATCTCAAATTTCTTGGAATATGTACGCCATTTTTAAAGTATTAAAATACGCGAGTCTTATACAAAATACATCTGAAATTACAAAACTACTAAGTAGTAACATTCACAGGCTTATGAACAATCTTATAACAGCGTAAGTAAACATAAGTGAACACAGTCACTTACATAATTCCGATCACACCCATTTTCAAAAGTTTGTTCTAGATATTAGGGATTTGATAATATTGTGGCAAAATTTTTTGGTTAAAACCACATTTCAATAAAGATAAATATTCATGCCGAACACACTGCTCCAAAAATCATTGACGTCATAACATAAGTTTTAATTGTCATATCGGCCTGGCCATTTCACCATAAGAATCGTTGTGCATTCTGATCATTCTTCTGTATACGGACCTGCAATAACATCTTCTCTATATCGCCAGCAACGGCTACAACACCCAATCGAAATTTAAATAGTATGGGCAGCAGCAATTTTGCACATTCTGGGCCTTTTAGTAACACCGAATTGAGAGATACACCATTCACGCATGCAGCAGCATCGTAAACAATACACAATTTATTAGGCTTGTTTGGGTTAGTAACACCAAAGTGAGGTAAGTATCAAGTACGTGAGCCCCTTATTTGATTGTCATCTGAAGGCACCAATTTGGCGTACCCTTTCTCTATGTACATGTTCATTTTTTTCTATAGTTTTTAGCATAATTTTCGTACCGAGACATTTTATTTTCAACCTTCAACAAACGTTGCGTAGCCAAATCGTAACTAAACGGCATGGTAACATCATCACTGCGCCACAAGATACCTGTTTCATACCGTGACCCTTGTTTAATAGTCGTTTCTTCAAGGAGCTGCTTGGCGCGGCGGTTTTCATAAGATTCAAGAATGACAGTAGTTTTACGAACACCAAAATTTTCCAAACTGAAATATTCTTCCATCATTTTGTCAATTGCATTTACACGGCTTGCCTCTCGAATGTGTAAAACCGTTGGAATTGATTTATGTTTCTCACTCATAGGCCTTAAGGCAATCCAGCCTAACTTCGTTTTGGCCGCTATTGGTTCGTGAACATTACCTTTCAATACCTTTGTATACACATTGAGGTGGCAATTGTCTAATCCGAGCAAAATGAGAGGTCTTACGTTTTCATAATTTTCAATTGGCAAATGTCCTATATGCGTATAGTCGCTTTTAGAAAACGACTGGCTTGGCAAATTAAGCTCTTTAATCACATATACATTTATCAAATTATAGGCCTCGGCATTTTGAAATACGCCTTTAATATCCACAGATACCCTTTGCACCTGCTCGTTTTTGGTTTCATTGCCATATCACTGTAGTGTCAGAGACGTGTTTTGGCCTTTTAAGCTCAATGCGGATGCTGCTTTACTATCAATTAGTGATATTGATGAACCTTCGTCCAACATTGCAAACGTGGACAGCTTTCCATTTGGTCCAGCTAAAACAATTGGCACGATTTTGAAAAGCTGTATCGATGAGTCATTTATGCTTCAATTTAACAGATGATCAGGCTTTTCTTTGTTGACATTTAAAGTTGCATTTTGGTGAAGTAATGCATTGCGCTTTTTGCGGCATCCTTCTTTGCTACAGTTTTGCTTTTTACGGCAATTATTAAGACCGTGCCCTTTCGATAGGCAACCAAAACATAGATGGTTCTCTTTTACATGTTTCCACCTATCATCAATTGTGAGAGACAGAAAATCTGTCCACTTTCGTATACTATGTTTGCCACCACAATACGAACACTTTACTTTTTCTTGCGTGGAGACGACCTCGTTGTTCACCAAGACTCTGTTGAGGTGGCACGGTTGAACGTGCTGGCTGATACGACATTGTGGCATATGACGGCTGAGGATACTCTCGTAGGGGCGGCATAGTTGAGCATGTTGGTTGAGGCTGCATCGTTGCATACGACAGTTGAGAGTTCCTCTCTGCATATGCGGGCTGAGGATGCGTGGGTGTACATGCTCGCTGTTGGTAGATTGGCAATTGGCACATTTTGGCTTCTTCAAATTAACTCGTGGCTTCGTTGTCATCTTTCTTTAGCTGTTTCTTTTCCATTGTACCGTAAGTCAGGTTTGACTGCTGATTCCCCTTAGTTGAATCCAGACACATTTGATTAGTAATTGAATCAATTCGTGTCTTTGTATCCTCCCTGACTGACAATGCTTTTTTGCAGCGTACTTACCACAGACAAAATGGCCGAAAGTTGTGATGAAATTGACAATACTTCTTGTGAATTCGGCGAAAGTACACGAGTAGCTATAACTGTCGTGTCTGACTCCTCCGCGCCAGAATCACCAGGTTCTACCTCAACAGTATTGACTGCCATACCTGATTTATCCTCACTGGAATCTTTAGATTGGGATCTAGTTACCGGCGGCATATCGACTTTAGAGTTTATTTCCACCAATGAAAACAAATGTTAAATAAAAAGCGATTGTTAAGATTGAAAAATTATATTGAATATTAGAAACGAATAAAATGACTAAATTAATAACAATATAATATGATTTTAAAAAATGGCTGTTCAATTTTACTATAGTTTCATTTGGTTTTTCTTTCGCTCTGGCCAAACGGCGTGTTTTTTTTCTTCTCCTTGTTCCTATTCTTACATGGTTGTATTTTATTTTACAAACTACCAAAGAAAAGGACAGATACTAGTCATTAATGTAATTGGCTGAATGCAATGAGGATGTTCTTGTACATTCAATTATTGAGAAAACAGTTGAAGTACTTTGCCCATTAATTTTGCCATTTTAAATAGTGATCTGCGTGCAAAAGCTAAAAGTGCCTGTACAAAATTTCAGCCCGTGAGAATGCCAACAGAAGACAGGCATAAGGCCTTTGAATTTTCCACGGGCTTGGGAATACGCCATGTCTTAGACATGCGTTAACAACTTTCGTGAAGATATCAGATCTTGTTTCCGCGGCCAGCTTGTAAAGAGATTACGCTATGCCGGGGTTAAGCCGTCGGCGTAGGGTATATTGCCCATTTATTTATAAATAAAGGCAACGTTTTATTATTTTAAAGGGACAACACAATCCATCATTTATTTTCAAATTCATAAATAATTTCTCTTTCTTTAATATATTATAATTAATATATTCATTGTTTTATTTATTATTCCCTTTCATGATTTCTCTTGGTTTATTTTTATAACCTATGTCTATAAGTGAGATAATTCAGTATAGATTTTCTATATTTATTTTATTTTTTATTTTATTTATTTTTACGATTTGCTTTCACCTATACAACAAGGCTTATGCCTTATTATTATAGTATAGGTGTGTATAATATACAATTCAACAGTTGTGCATGTAATGTGTAACTTACTATATATTAATATAAACATTTGTATATGAATACAATTCAAATTAATGGCAATTAATGCAATTTTGGGCATTAACGTAAAATATATAAAACAATATATATAGAACTCATGAAACTAATGCATGTTGTTGTATATATAAGTTTATATGCAAGCATATATTTAAAGTGTATATATATGTACTGATAAAATACAAGTATATAACTGTGATGAGCTAGTGTTTCTGTCATGATATTAATAGTTATAGTTCGTAATTAGTTATAAAGCAGGGTTAGTTGTTTTTTGAATAGCTTCTTTTTACATGTTGTCTGTATATGACCAGGTAAAGCATTCCATAATTTAATGCAATTTATAAAATATTGCCTTTGGGACCAGGAGGAGTAGTGTCTTATTTGGATAATTTTTTTCCCTCTATTACTGCTTGCAAAACTCAACACATCATACAGATATGTAGGTTTTTTTGTGTAGATTATCGCGTGAAGAAATATTAAGGCCTTCTGTTGCAAAAAATGATCTATGTTTAGACCAAGGAAATGTTGAACATGGCCTGAGATACGTTCCCATCTCTTTAATCCATAAACCTATCGAACAATATTATTTATGGCCACTTTTAGCTGATGTATAGCCACTGAACCGCAAAAACAGAAAGTCTCACATCCGTATAATAAAGTTGGCAGCAGATATGTTTTCGTTAACAACGCTCTAATATGTATGGGAACTACACGCTGCGTTAGCAATAGACCTCTCATTTTTGCATACAATTTAGCTGTGGCATAAGAAATGTGCTTTTCCCAATTTAGCGAATCATCAATCAATATACCTAAAGTTGTGGACACCTTAACCTGTTGAATAGCTTCGTTATTTAGTACAATATTCAGGTTTTGATTGGGAGATAAGCTTCTTTTATTAATTTGCAGAAATTTACACTTGCTGCAATTAAGTGCCAACGTGTTGTTTGATGCCCATGTACTTACAGCTGCCAAATCTTCATTTATTTTAATAATACATTCGGGAATATTTTCATACTTTCCAGCAAAGTACAACTGGACATCGTCAGCATACATATGAACTTTGCAGTGTGTTATACAGCTTGGCAGATCATTTATATAGAGTGAAAACAGAAGAGGCCCCAGTACCGATCCTTGAGGTACTCCCGTGAACGTGTTTAGACTTTCAGATGTATTTTCTTCATGCACTACAACTTGCGATCTTCCAGTTAAATACGAGTGTATTAGTTTTACTGCAGTATTAGAAAATTTAAAGTCACGCCGAAGCTTCATACAGAGTACATTATGGTTGACACTATCAAATGCCTTGGTGAGATCAAGAAGAACCAGGAAAGCTGTATTACCTTCATCCACCTTTACACGTATATCTTCTGTAATTTTAATCAATGCAGATGTACAACTATGTTTAGGGCGAAAGCCCGACTGATGTGTATCAATCAAATTATGTTGCATAAGATAACGATGGATTTGGTTATACGAGTATAACAATTTTTCAAATACTTTAGATAAGTATGGTAGAATGGCAATAGGCCGATAATCATCAACTTTCTTCGGCATAGGAATTATTTTTGCCTGTTTCCATTTTATTGGAAATGAACTCGTTGTAATAATAGTGTTTATAATATGCGTGATGTATGATAATATTTTAGGTAATAACATCTTAATAAATTTAGGATGTATATCATCAAGACCAAAAGCGTTAGATTTAACGCTAAGACAAGCTTCAAGTACATCTTCTTGGCTAACATTACTTGTACAAAAAAGAATTGTGCTATTATTTTGATATTATTCTTAAATGTTTAATTTTCCATTCATAAGTACATTCCATATTTTAAGTAACTTCATCCTGACTGTTACTCGCCGTCACTCAACACCCAACTTACGCTCTGTAATCTCAAAATCACGAGGTCCGATCACTGCAATGGTTAGCCAAAGATGAAGTTGAGAATTATATCCTCCTTTCTACACAGGGTATTTTTTTTATAGAACAAAAAACCGAAATCGCGCTCCTATCGTCGTCGGTCGGTACACGAGCGAGTAACAGCCAGATCTCCTACATTATTTTAGTACTAACTTATCCATTTAAGACCTTCTATATATGTTATAATATTACTTATATAGTTGGGAAAACGAGGGACGACTTTCCTTGTCACAACCTTAATAACTAAGGTAGGGATTGAATCAGAACCTTGTGCTTTGCTATTTCCAAAGGATTTAACTTCTTTATCATTAGTATCCTCTATTACTACTACTTCTTCGGGACCACGAATAGTGCTCTTACAAACATTTTGTTCCTGTAGGAATAGGTTCGTGACTATCGTTCTTAAAACTGTGAGGACGAAACTGTTTGCAAACTTTCGCCCTCCACTGTGATCTGTTATTTCTTTTGCCGTTGTTTTTCTTTTTTTCTTTTCTCTAACAAGAGAGTGAGTGAAGAGAGAGTCGAGCGCGGATGATGACTCGACTGCAGACTAAAAATGAGATGATCACTCTTGATCTAAACTTGAAGTGAAGCGGTTCAAAGTGTCTATGAAAAGTTACAAGGTCTATTGCTAAGTTATCAAATAACTATTAAATTAACAAAATTAAGAAAAACAAACAAATTCAAGTAAGTAAAAAAAAAAACACAAAACCTTGGAACGTCGTCATTTTCAACAGAAAAACAAAACAGACAAGGTGAGTTCCCAATTGGTTTTCTTTAAATAAAACACAATTTTGATACAGTCTGCCCCGGACTGCAGCAAGATATCCGATAGGAAAGTCCGAATGGACACTTTCTAGTTTTACCCTTAGTCCCAGACCTGTGTTTAACGAAAGTTGCTGCCTTATCCAGCCCTTAGTCACACAGGGTCGAAAATAAAAGCATCGTGGTCCCAACAAATAAATTGAACTGTTGGGCGAACCCTGAGTCGTTGGGCTTACCCCAGAATAGAGGGAAGTTCCGTCCGCGTCGCCCAAGAAGCGACCACGATCATGACCACGATCTCTTTATTATTACATCAATTGTACACACACATCAATATTATTAAAAATATGTAATATTATATAAACTACAAATTAAAAAACAAGTCATGGTCACGTTGTAATAACCTTGAACGGTTAAATAGCATACAAGAACAAATATACATTTTGCATGGTAACAAAAACAACAACCACTAAACCGTTATTCACACATTCTTTGATTACTAATTGCGCATTTCAAATTCCTAAAGGGAAAGGAAAGAAAGGGGAAAAAATATAATATATACATATATATACATGTACACACATTCTTCTGTGCACCAAAAAAAAAGAAAAAAAAACAACAACAACGTAAGCACGCCATTGAACCGCTATCCACACATTCCTTTGCTATTTACCTACGCATCTATTCCTATGTAACTTTGCATATGCGCAGTAACGAAATCTTCCTTCTCACTCACGTTAACTTTAAACAACATGTAATACAAGAAACAAAAACAAACAAACGTTGAGTACATATAAGAAGTACCAACGAGTAATAACATAAGAGAAACGCATTTTAACTAGCGTAAGAGACATTTAGCAACGTAAAAAAGAAAGGTTTTTTTTTTACAAAAAAAAGACAAGAAAAACAAACAAAATGCACACTCTGTAACTACAAAGATAAAAAATAAAAAAAAAAAAAATACAGCAAAACTACAAGAACACTCTAACATAAAAAAAAAGGGGTTGTCCAATTCAAGGAAACATGAATCGTAGAACTTCATGGATCTACTACATCCATAAGGAGGATTTAATCGAATATTTAATCGAATTCGGTCTAGACCCAACGGGAACGGTACAAGAGTTATGCAAAAGGTTCATTATATTTTATCTACAAGAGGATCATGATCCAGAGGAGCAAGAGCGCCTAATGGTAATCAGAATCATATACAAAAGGCCAAGTACAATTGTTTCACCAATACCGCCGCCGTCTATACCGGGTATACCTGTGCAAGACAAAATTTCACAGAAAAGCGAAGAAATACCTGTCGCTTTTCCAGTCCGAACTAGCCAAAGCCAAGCTACTGACTATACACTGCCGGAGTCACGCCAAGGTAACATCTACGCTTATAGCAGCCATTCTCGTGGACATGGAAATATAGGGTCCAGAGCACGTGACAATTTTACCGGGTCCCGAACAAATGGCGCACACCGACCGGCGCATACCAGTCGAATCCAGTCATTGAGACGTAAATGGGGTCTCAATTACACTGTACAAAAGGAACCGCTAAATTTTATCGAATGGTTGGAAACTTTAGCGAAAACATACGGTGTCAATGTAAATCAATTGCCGAATACTATGGTTGAAACGTTGCGTGATAAAGCTCTTACGTGGTATTGCAACAATAATCGACGATGAACAACTTGGACGGAGTTCCGTCAGGACTTCCTTAAGTTTCTCCTGCCCCATAAGTAATTCGAGCGTTTAGATGATGAGATCCGGAAGTGAACACAGCGATCACGTGAAAGTTTTAAAGACTATGTGCTGAGTCTACAAGCTTTATTGAAACCAACAAGTATGACCGAAAGGCAGAAATTGGATAGGATCTACATGAATGCGCAGCCCGAATATTTATATTACGTCAAACGCAGAGACTTCACTAACTTTGACGAATTTCTGGAACTAGCGGATGATTTTGAAGAAATTTCTAGACCAACGTAATTATCAGCGAGTAACAGCCGAACAAAGTCGCCCACCGCCTCAACGAGAATATTATCGCACCGCACGAGGGGTTGATGTAAGAAACAATGGCTTGAATTTACCGCACGATCGCGGTAGTGCAAGACCGTCACAATAACAACTTCGTCCACCTATAAGCACGATTAATATATCTGCAAACCCGATCAACGTTTCCACGGCGTGTCAGGATGGACATAGACGCTCGGAATGTCAAAACACCACTTATCTTTTCTGTTGGTGCTGCGGTCGTAGAGACGCTAAAATCATCGAATGTTGCGATAAGAATAGGAGATCGGGAAACGAGCTGCGAGTCCACCGGTCTGGAGGGGGAAGTGAACTCGATGCAACAGCGAGCCTCTCCACAGTAACAACAGCAACAAACCTACTTGATAGCAAAGAAACAAAACACATCGACGTAGCCAGAATTAAGGAACACGGAAACACAGCGGTAACGCAGAAAACCCAGAATCGTTAACCGATACTGAAAACCCAGAATTGTTAACCGTTCGACGACAATCGCCTAGGCGTACGTGTAATTATTGAAGATCGCACCGTCACTGCTACGGTAGACACGGGTGCAACTCAGTGCTTTGTGTCCGAAAGATTCGCTGATTCACTAAAGCACCGTTGCACAATTATTCCACGTAGAGCAAATATAATCCAAGCCGATCGGTCCCAGAAAAACGTAACACAATCACTGAACTGTTCAATCCGTTTCGAAATGAAAACTCGAATGATCAGATTCGACGTTATGCCAGGGACTACCGAGGACGTTATTCTAGGGTATAGTTTTCTACGAGAGTTTGGAGCGCTTTTACATTGTGCAGGACATTCCGCATGGTATGATCTCCCTGCCACGGAATCCAACATAAATTTTTATTTAAATAAAGAGTTAAAAAATATTGAATACTCAGTACATTGGTCGAAAGCAAACATTGCTAATTCATTTCTGTTGAACCAAGAAGAAATAAAAACAATTGGAAAGTAACTAGATAAAGAAAATCTACCTTACCTAAATTTCGATGAAATGTTAGAATTTGCCGAAATTAAATTGCCTTTAATAACGATGTAATGATCTATATATTATCAGTACCAACTATTAAAAACGAACCCTATACTAAACTTTTGATACTACCAATCAAAAATAAAAACAATGTCTATAAAATCGAATATAAGAAAATATTGAAAGTCAAAAAGAAAACATACGGAATAATAAGTGAATGCGGAGAATATAAGAGCTTTACGATATGTAAAGAAAATAATGTATTAGATATAAGTAACACAAGCGCTAACGCACAACACGTGCCTAATTGCTAATGCAGCAAAACCCACTTATTTGTTTACTTATTTTTATTGCCCTCCGCTCACTCAGCCATAATTGCAAACGCAGCAAAATACAATTCTTTAAAGCGCTGCTGTCCCTTCACGCAATCACAATCGCTAGCACAGCGAAACCCCTTTCTTTAAAGTGTTACTGGCGCCGTCGTGAGAAAAGCAAACTCAGCAAATCATAATTCAATCATAAAACATAGCTTGGCGGGTATTGCCGCCGATCATATTACACTTACCCATGCTTATAGAATAATATAAATAGCTGTAAGTTAACATTAAGAATTAGTCCACTTTTGTACTCACTTGAATAAAGACGCCTTTTGGCGTTAAATACATTTTTTTAACAAATTAAATTTAAATTTGTTTAATTGGCGCCCAACGTGGAGCCCGCGCAAAAAAAAAATTAATAGATTCCTTTTGGAATAATAAACCTCGTTATAAATTATAAAACACTTCTGTTAAAACGCACACGTTTGTGCTAAATGTGCGGGCTCGAATCACAAAAAAGGACAACACATTTTTGTTACGTCCAAACTTGCGATTTAAACACGTGTCCGACCAGATCCTTGGTCTTGGCGTCCGGCGCGAGTTTTGCGTTTAAAAACCAAACTTAACAATAATAATTAAGTCAAAATAATAATAATCAAGTCGAGACAAATAAAACAAGAAAAAAAAGAACTGTCAAAGAGAAACAAAATCGAAAACTCTTGACCATTCTTGTGTAAAAAAAAAGGAAAATATATATAAATCCAAAAACAACAAGCAGAAAATCAACATCAACAATTGGAAGCGAAAAACAATTGCAAGCGGAAAAACAATTGCAAGCAGAAAAATTTTAGTACAAGCGGAAGAATTCATCAAAATCAAAAAGGGCAACAACAGTAGCGATAGTAGCAGCCATCTAAACGTAATCGACATCATGTTTTTTCTGTTGCTGTAAGTAATACTGACATAGAATTAAGTAAAAAAAAATTTTTTCGTAAAAAAAAAGGGTAAAAAGAAAAAGAAAAAAACCCTTCTTACTGAAAAGAAAAAAGGAGAATAATTACGAGAATTGTAAGTTAAAGTTATTTTTCGAATCTATTAGACTGGGCAAGAGAAACACAACTACACAATAACAAATATACTAATCCTTTCCTACTTCTTACCCAGCCCTTAGCCTAAATAAAAAAAACAAAATGTCCAATCCTACCTGTGTTGGCCAACCTTCCACTGGAAAATCAAAACTCAAATCCTCCAAATTCTTTAGGCTCCAATACCAGAACAGACTTAGCAAATTATGTTAGACAAATAGTGGATGTAGCACTGAGGGAACAGTTGAATATACTTAATTTATTGAGTAATCAGGAAAATCAGAGTTTGAATGACCAGGAGATTTAACGGGAAAAGTAAACGATTTAGAAAGAATACCGGACATAATCAAGAGTATTAGGGAATTTTCGGGAACTAATAACAAATTTTCCTCATGGAAGAGAAGTGTAGAGAGAGTTCCAAGGATTTATGAACCAATTACTAGGTCATCAAAGTATTTCGAAATCCTTAGCGTGATAAGAAACAAAATAATAGGAAATGCAGACACAATCTTGGAATCATATAATACTCCGTTAAACTGGAAAGCCATGGCGTAGGTTTTAACAAACAAACAAAAGAAACATAGGTACCCTGGAGTATCAAATGATGAGTTTGATACAAGGAGGGTTAACAATAGATGATTTCTATAAAAAGGTATATTCACATCTTTCGCTTATACTAAATAGACTATCCAGTACGAATTTACTCCAAGGAGCTCTAATACCATTAACAAAAACATATAGGGATAAGGCTTTGTACACGTTTGTTCGAGGTTTACGAGGAGACCTCCGTAGACTGCTGGGAATGAAGGAACCAGTGTACCTTCCCCAGGCACTGCAATTGTGCAATAAATTAGAAAACCAAGTTTATAGAACGAATCACGCTCAGGAATACGGTTATTTATCTCAATTATGTTATTATCTCAATTAGGTAAAAATAAGTTCTTTTCCGTTCTTGACTTGAAGAATGGTTTCCAACAGATTCCGTTTAAGAAATCCGACATAGAAAAGACAGCATTTTCGGTGAACAACGGAAAATATAAATTTACACGTTAACCATTTGGTCTCAAGAACGCACCCTCCATATTTCAAAGAACGTTGGATGACATTCTGATAGAACATATTGGTAAAAGATGTTTCGTATATATCGACATAATAATATATTCATATTCAGTAAAAACGAAGCAACTCACTATGACGATCTTAAGAGAATATTTGATACACTAGAAAAAGCAAATATGAAATTACAAATAGATAAATGTTATTTCTTGAAATCAGAGGTCGAATACCTTGGATTTGTCATATCCGAGGGTGGAATTAATTTCAACCTTAAAAAAGTAGAAACAATAAAGAATTTTCCAATGCCAAGGACTTGGAAAGATTTTGGGTCTCACATGTTATTTTGGAAGATTCGTAAGGGACTATTCCAAATTAGCCAAACCTCTGACAATTCTTTTAAGAGCAGAAAAGGGTAGAATTTCGAAGAATACCTCTTCCAGGATGACAATATCACTTGAGGAACAGGCAATAGAATCCTTCAATAAATTAAAAAATACATTGGCGACAGAAGACGTTATGCTAATCTATCCAGATTACAGCAAAGAATTTCACCTCACAACAGATGCATCAAATCATGCAATAGGTGCAGTTTTGGCACAGGACGATGGACCAATAACTTTCATTTCTAGAACGTTGAGGAAAAGTGAAGAACATTTCGCATTGAAAAAGAAATGTTAGCGATAATTTGCGCTTTGAACAAGCTAAGAAATTACCTTTACGGCACCTCAAGAGTGAAAATATTCACAGATCACCAACCACATACTTGCGCGCTTAGTAACAAAAATAATAACATGAAATTAAAAAGATGGGAAGCCACCTTGGAGGAATATAATTACGAATTGGTGTACAAACCAGGTAAATTTAATTTTGTGGCCGATATAAACGCTCTCACCGCGACCCCACACAGTGCTGAGAGTACCTTGCCAGCGTTGATCCAAATAGCTGACGAAACTGTTAACGTGTTTAAAAATCAGATCTTTCTCAGAGTGGGAGACATTCCTTTATACCGGTTTGAGGTGATTTTTCCAACATATCATAGACATACAATAATAGAACAAGAGAAATTAATTGATTTGTTAAAAAGATATCTGATTCCGTGCGTAACTAATGGTTTAAACACCGAAGGAAATGTTTTAGGAATTATACATGAATTTTATGAAATGTACTTTGCTAACTATAAAGTGCGCTTTGCCAGAATATTGGTCAGAGACATTACTGACGAAACAGAGTAGAAAAATGTAATCATAACAGAACATAGCAGAACTCATAGAAACAGTAGGGAAAACAAGAAGTAGCTTTTGGAAAAAGTTTACTTTCCGAAGATACTTCAGGGAAACCATTTTTGTGAAAACAAACAAAAGAATAGGTAATAAATTGTCCCCAAGATATAAAAAGGAAATAGTAAAGAAAATAATAATAGCACTGTAATAACCGAATCAGATAGCGTAGTCCACAAGGGACTTATAAGAAAATAATAACATACACAATCCTATTCAATTCCGCCACTATCTTTGCCTTGTCTTACTTTTCATTTAACAAACTATATGAATCACATATTAAAAGGCAGATATTGTAAGAGAAAAAAATAATAACAACTAAATTAATTTTAAAATATTAAGAAAACCCTTTCAAAAAAGAAGGGAAAAAAAGAAGAAAATTATTATATTTCAGAATTAACGATTTCAAATTAAA
Organism: Crataerina pallida; assembly: GCA_949710015.1. Taxonomy (NCBI): domain Eukaryota; kingdom Metazoa; phylum Arthropoda; class Insecta; order Diptera; family Hippoboscidae; genus Crataerina; species Crataerina pallida. The sequence goes on from OX453290.1 coordinate 15,567,778, forward strand.
AATGTGAGAAAAAATATATGAAATGATCTTGGATTGCCAACAAATTATCTTTTCAGATAGGCAACATAGGAAAGTAAATAACAATAGGTTGTCAATAAATTATCTTTTCAGATAGACAACTTACACTATAATTAAAATAAATATTATCAATGAAAAAGAGATACAAAGAGATATCTTTTCACATAGGCAGATTGTAATAGCAACAAAAATTATGTTAAAATGATAGTAAATATTATATTTCAGAATATGGCTGCTAAGTGCGCAGCAGAAATCCAAATCTTAAATTACTCAAACGCTAAATTTATTACCATTAAGGAGGGAGAAGCCAGAATTCAAGAGGGCTCCTTTAACATAATACAAGAAATAGACTCATGAAAATTTAAAGAGGTTATAATGATAACCGAGCAAGAGTCGGAATATCAGAATATCCCAGAAACCCATCCTTATATACCTATATTGTTAAATCATTTGAAAGAATCTAGAGACATTATCCATAGACTTTCTAAAAATAAAGAGAAAAGATCATTGGATTTCTTGGGATCCGCTTGGAAGTGGATAGCGGGAACTCCGGATGAATATGATCACGAAATCCTATCAAATAAAATTAATAAGATATTAAAAAATAATAATGACCAATTTGTAATAAATAAATTAACAGAAAATAAAATTAACGAACTAAGTAGAATTTCTAATAATATGTTAAAAATATTTCTTAATAATCAAACTGTAAAGAATGAACTGGCAATGACTCTGAAATTCAAACTGGAAGTTTTAAATAAAGAGTTAAAAAATATTGAATACACAGTACATTGGTCGAAAGCAAACATTGCTAATTCATTTCTGTTGAACCAAGAAGAAATAAAAACAATTGGAAAGTAACTAGATAAACTAGATCTACCTTACTTAAATTTCGATGAAATGTTAGAATTTGCCGAAATTAAATTGCCTTTAATAACGATGTAATGATCTATATATTATCAGTACCAACTATTAAAAACGAACCCTATACTAAACTTTTGATACTACCAATCAAAAATAAAAACAATGTCTATAAAATCGAATATAAGAAAATAAAGTCAAAAAGAAAACATACGGAATAATAAGTGAATGCGGAGAATATAAGAGCTTTACGATATGTAAAGAAAATAATGTATTAGATATAAGTAACACAAGCGCTAACGCACAACACGTGCCTAATTGCTAATGCAGCAAAACCCACTTATTTGTTTACTTATTTTTATTGCCCTCCGCTCACTCAGCCATAATTGCAAACGCAGCAAAATACATTTCTTTAAAGCGCTGCTTTCCCTTCACGCAATCACAATCGCTAGCACAGCGAAACCCCTTTCTTTAAAGTGTTGCTTCAATCATAAAACATAGCTTGGCGGGTATTGCCGCCGATCATATTACACTTACGCATGCTTATAGAATAATATAAGTAGCTGTAAGTTAACATTAAGAATTAGTCCACTTTTGTACTCACTTGAATAAAGACGCCTTTTGGCGTTAAATACATTTTTTTAACAAATTAAATTTAAATTTGTTTAATTGGCGCCCAACGTGGAGCCCGCGCAAAAAAAAAATTAATAGATTCCTTTTGGAATAATAAACCTCGTTATAAATTATAAAACACTTCTGTTAAAACGCACACGTTTGTGCTAAATGTGCGGGCCCGAATCACAAAAAAGGACAACACATTTTTGTTACGTCCAAACTCGCGATTTAAACACGTGTCCGACCAGATCCTTGGTCTTGGCGTCCGGCGCGAGTTTTGCGTTTAAAAACCAAACTTAACAATAATAATTAAGTCAAAATAATAATAATCAAGTCGAGACAAATAAAACAAGAAAAAAAAGAACTGTCAAAGAGAAACAAAATCGAAAACTCTTGACCATTCTTGTGTAAAAAAAAAGGAAAATATATATAAATCCAAAAACAACAAGCAGAAAATCAACATCAACAATTGGAAGCGAAAAACAATTGCAAGCGGAAAAACAATTGCAAGCAGAAAAATTTTAGTACAAGCGGAAGAATTCATCAAAATCAAAAAGGGCAACAACAGTAGCGATAGTAGCAGCCATCTAAACGTAATCGACATCATGTTTTTTCTGTTGCTGTAAGTAATACTGACATAGAATTAAGTAAAAAAAATTTTTTCGTAAAAAAAAAGGGTAAAAAGAAAAAGAAAAAAAACCCTTCTTACTGAAAAGAAAAAAGGAGAATAATTACGAGAATTGTAAGTTAAAGTTATTTTTCGAATCTATTAGACTGGGCAAGAGAAACACAACTACACAATAACAAATATACGAATCCTTTCCTACTTCTGTCCAAAATGTCCAATCCTACCTGTGTTGGCCAACCTTCCACTGGAAAATCAAAACTCAAATCCTCCAAATTCTTTAGGCTCCAATACCAGAACAGACTTAGCAAATTATGTTAGACAAATAGTGGATGTAGCACTGAGGGAACAGTTGAATATACTTAATTTATTGAGTAATCAGGAAAATCAGAGTTTGAATGACCAGGAGATTTAACGGGAAAAGTAAACGATTTAGAAAGAATACCGGACATAATCAAGAGTATTAGGGAATTTTCGGGAACTAATAACAAATTTTCCTCATGGAAGAGAAGCGTAGAGAGAGTTCCAAGGATTTATGAACCAATTACTAGGTCATCAAAGTATTTCGAAATCCTTAGCGTGATAAGAAACAAAATAATAGGAAATGCAGACACAATCTTGGAATCATATAATACTCCGTTAAACTGGAAAGCCATGGCGTAGGTTTAAACAAACCATTTTGCAGACAAAAGAAACATAGGTACCCTGGAGTATCAAATGATGAGTTTGATACAAGGAGGGTTAACAATAGATGATTTCTATAAAAAGGTATATTCACATCTTTCGCTTATACTAAATAGACTATCCAGTACGAATTTACTCCAAGGAGCTCTAATACCATTAACAAAAACATATAGGGATAAGGCTTTGTACACGTTTGTTCGAGGTTTACGAGGAGACCTCCGTAGACTGCTGGGAATGAAGGAACCAGTGTACCATCCCCAGGCACTGCAATTGTTCAATAAATTAGAAAACCAAGTTTATAGAACAAATCACGCTCAGGAATACGGTTATTTATCTCAATTATGTTATTATCTCAATTAGGTAAAAATAAGTTCTTTTCCGTTCTTGACTTGAAGAGTGGTTTCCAACAGATTCCGTTCAAGAAATCCGACATAGAAAAGGCAGCATTTTCGGTGAACAACGTAAAAATATAAATTTACACGTTAACCATTTGGTCTCAAGAACGCACCCTCCATATTACAAAGAACGTTGGATGACATTCTGATAAAACATATTGGTAAAAGATGTTTCGTATATATCGACATAATAATATATTCATATTCAGTAAAAACGAAGCAACTCACTATGACGATCTTAAGAGAATATTTGATACACTAGAAAAAGCAAATATGAAATTACAAATAGATAAATGTTATTTCTTTAAATCAGAGGTCGAATACCTTGGATTTGTCATATCCGAGGGTGGAATTAATTTCAACCTTAAAAAAGTAGAAACAATAAAGAATTTTCCAATGCCAAGGACTTGGAAAGATTTACGGTCGTTTTTGGGTCTCACATGTTATTATGGAAGATTCGTAAGGGACACAAAAGGGTAGAATTTCGAAGAATACCTCTTCCAAGATGACAATATCACTTGAGGAACAGGCAATAGAATCCTTCAATAAATTAAAAAATACATTGGCGACAGAAGACGTTATGCTAATCTATCCAGATTACAGCAAAGAATTTCACCTCACAACAGATGCATCAAATCATGCAATAGGTGCAGTTTTGGCACAGGACGATGGACCAATAACTTTCATTTCTAGAACCTTGAGGAAAAGTGAAGAACATTTCGCATTGAAAAAGAAATGTTAGCGATAATTTGCGCTTTGAACAAGCTAAGAAATTACCTTTACGGCACCTCAAGAGTGAAAATATTCACAGATCACCAACCACATACTTGCGCGCTTAGTAACAAAAATAATAACATGAAATTAAAAAGATGGGAAGCCACCTTGGAGGAATATAATTACGAATTGGTGTACAAACCAGGTAAATTTAATTTTGTGGCCGATATAAACGCTCTCACCGCGACCCCACACAGTGCTGAGAGTACCTTGCCAGCGTTGATCCAAATAGCTGACGAAACTGTTAACGTGTTTAAAAATCAGATCTTTCTCAGAGTGGGAGACATTCCTTTATACCGGTTTGAGGTGATTTTTCCAACATATCATAGACATACAATAATAGAACAAGAGAAATTAATTGATTTGTTAAAAAGATATCTGAATCCGTCCGTTACTAATGGCTTAAACACCGAAGGAAATGTTTTAGGAATTATACATGAATTTTATGAAATGTACTTTGCTAACCATAAAGTGCGCTTTGCCAGAATATTGGTCAGAGACATTACTGACGAAACAGAGCAGAAAAATGTAATCATAACAGAACATAGCAGAACTCATAGAAACAGTAGGGAAAACAAGAAGCAGCTTTTGGAAAAAGTTTACTTTCCGAAGATACTTCAGGGAAACCATTTTTGTGAAAACAAACAAAAGAATAGGTAATAAATTGTCCCCAAGATATAAAAAGGAAATAGTAAAGAAAATAATAATAGCACTGTAATAACCGAATCAGATAGCGTAGTCCACAAGGGACTTATAAGAAAATAATAACATACACAATCCTATTCAATTCCGCCACCTCATGTACTATCTTTGCTTTGTCTTACCTTTCATTTAACAAACTATATGAATCACAAAATATATTAAAAGGCAGATATTGTAAGAGAAAAAAATAATAACAACTAAATTAATTTTAAAATATTAAGAAAACCCTTTCAAAAAAGAAGGGAAAAAAAGAAGAAAATTATTATATTTTAGAATAATGAAGAAAATTAACGATTTCAAATTAAAAATGTGAGAAAAAATATATGAAATGATCTTGGATTGCCAACAAATTATCTTTTCAGATAGGCAACATAGGAAAGTAAATAACAATAGGTTGTCAATAAATTATCTTTTCAGATAGACAACTTACACTATAATTAAAATAAATATTATCAATGAAAAAGAGATACAAAGAGATATCTTTTCAGATAGGCAGATTGTAATAGCAACAAAAATTATGTTAAAATGATAGTAAATATTATATTTCAGAATAATGGCTGCTAAGTGCGCAGCAGAAATTCAAATCTTAAATTACTCAAACACTAAATTTATTACCATTAAGGAGGGAGAAGCCAGAATTCAAGAGGGCTCCTTCAAAATAATACAAGAAATAGACTCATGAAAATTTAAAGAGGTTATAATGATAACCGAGCAAGAGTTGGAATATCAGAATATCCCAGAAACCCATCCTTATATACCTATATTGTTAAATCATTTGAAAGAATCTAGAGACATTATCCATAGACTTTCTAAAAATAATGAGAAAAGATCATTGGATTTCTTGGGATCCGCTTGGAAGTGGATAGCGGGAACTCCGGATAAATATGATCACGAAATCCTATCAAATAAAATTAATAAGATATTAAAAAATAATAATGACCAATTTGTAATAAATAAATTAACAGAAAATAAAATTAACGAACTAAGTAGAATTTCTAATAATATGTTAAAAATATTTCTTAATAATCAAACTGTAAAGAATGAACTGGCAATGACTCTGAAATCCAAACTGGAAGTTTTAAATAAAGAGTTAAAAAATATTGAATACACAGTACATTGGTCGAAAGCAAACATTGCTAATTCATTTCTGTTGAACCAAGAAGAAATAAAAACAATTGGAAAGTAACTAGATAAACTAGATCTACCTTACTTAAATTTCGATGAAATGTTAGAATTTGCCGAAATTAAATTGCCTTTAATAACGATGTAATGATCTATATATTATCAGTACCAACTATTAAAAACGAACCCTATACTAAACTTTTGATACTACCAATCAAAAATAAAAACAATGTCTATAAAATCGAATATAAGAAAATAAAGTCAAAAAGAAAACATACGGAATAATAAGTGAATGCGGAGAATATAAGAGCTTTACGATATGTAAAGAAAATAATGTATTAGATATAAGTAACACAAGCGCTAACGCACAACACGTGCCTAATTGCTAATGCAGCAAAACCCACTTATTTGTTTACTTATTTTTATTGCCCTCCGCTCACTCAGCCATAATTGCAAACGCAGCAAAATACATTTCTTTAAAGCGCTGCTTTCCCTTCACGCAATCACAATCGCTAGCACAGCGAAACCCCTTTCTTTAAATTGTTGCTTCAATCATAAAACATAGCTTGGCGGGTATTGCCGCCCATCATATTACACTTACGCATGCTTATAGAATAATATAAATAGCTGTAAGTTAACATTAAGAATTAGTCCACTTTTGTACTCACTTGAATAAAGACGCCTTTTGGCGTTAAATACATTTTTTTAACAAATTAAATTTAAATTTGTTTAATTGGCGCCCAACGTGGAGCCCGCGCAAAAAAAAAATTAATAGATTCCTTTTGGAATAATAAACCTCGTTATAAATTATAAAACACTTCTGTTAAAGCGCACACGTTTGTGCTAAATGTGCGGGCTCGAATCACAAAAAAGGACAACACATTTTTGTTACGTCCAAACTCGCGATTTAAACACGTGTCCGACCAGATCCTCGGTCTTGGCGTCCGGCGCGAGTTTTGCGTTTAAAAACCAAACTTAACAATAATAATTAAGTCAAAATAATAATAATCAAGTCGAGACAAATAAAACAAGAAAAAAAAGAACTGTCAAAGAGAAACAAAATCGAAAACTCTTGACCATTCTTGTGTAAAAAAAAAGGAAAATATATATAAATCCAAAAACAACAAGCAGAAAATCAACATCAACAATTGGAAGCGAAAAACAATTGCAAGCGGAAAAACAATTGCAAGCAGAAAAATTTTACTACAAGCGGAAGAATTCATCAAAATCAAAAAGGGCAACAACAGTAGCGATAGTAGCAGCCATCTAAACGTAATCGACATCATGTTTTTTCTGTTGCTGTAAGTAATACTGACATAGAATTAAGTAAAAAAAATTTTTTTCGTAAGAAAAAAGGGTAAAAAGAAAAAGAAAAAAACCCTTCTTACTGAAAAGAAAAAAGGAGAATAATTACGAGAATTGTAAGTTAAAGTTATTTTTCGAATCTATTAGACTGGGCAAGAGAAACACAACTACACAATAACAAATATACTAATCCTTTCCTACTTCTTACCCAGCCCTTATCCTAAATAAAAAAACAAAATGTCCAATCCTAGCAACCTGATAAGACCTCCTGTGTTGGCCAACCTTCCACCGGAAAATCAAAACTCAAATCCTCCAAATTCTTTAGGCTCCAATACCAGAACAGACTTAGCAAATTATGTTAGACAAATAGTGGATGTAGCACTGAGGGAACAGTTGAATGTACTCAATTTATTGAGTAATCAGGAAAATCAGAGTTTGAATGACCAGGAGATTTAACGGGAAAAGTAAACGATTTAGAAAGAATACCGGACATAATCAAGAGTATTAGGGAATTTTCGGGAACTAATAACAAATTTTCCTCATGGAAGAGAAGCGTAGAGAGAGTTCCAAGGATTTATGAACCAATTACAAGGTCATCAAAGTATTTCGAAATCCTTAGCGTGATAAGAAACAAAATAATAGGAAATGCAGACACAATCTTGGAATCATATAATACTCCGTTAAACTGGAAAGCCATGGCGTAGGTTTAAACAAACCATTTTGCAGACAAAAGAAACATAGGTACCCTGGAGTATCAAATGATGAGTTTGATACAAGGAGGGTTAACAATAGATGATTTCTATAAAAAGGTATATTCACATCTTTCGCTTATACTAAATAGACTATCCAGTACGAATTTACTCCAAGGAGCTCTAATACCATTAACAAAAACATATAGGGATAAGGCTTTGTACACGTTTGTTCGAGGTTTACGAGGAGACCTCCCTAGACTGCTGGGAATGAAGGAACCAGTGTACCTTCCCCAGGCACTGCAATTGTGCAATAAATTAGAAAACCAAGTTTATAGAACGAATCACGCTCAGGAATACGGTTATTTATCTCAATTATGTTATTATCTCAATTAGATAAAAATAAGTTCTTTTCCGTTCTTGACTTGAAGAGTGGTTTCCAACAGATTCCGTTTAAGAAATCCGACATAGAAAAGACAGCATTTTCGGTGAACAACGGAAAATATAAATTTACACGTTAACCATTTGGTCTCAAGAACGCACCCTCCATATTTCAAAGAACGTTGGATGACATTCTGATAGAACATATTGGTAAAAGATGTTTCGTATATATCGACATAATAATATATTCGTATTCAGTAAAAACGAAGCAACTCACTATGACGATCTTAAGAGAATATTTGATACACTAGAAAAAGCAAATATGAAATTACAAATAGATAAATGTTATTTCTTTAAATCAGAGGTCGAATACCTTGGATTTGTCATATCCGAGGGTGGAATTAATTTCAACCTTAAAAAAGTAGAAACAATAAAGAATTTTCCAATGCCAAGGACTTGGAAAGATTTACGGTCGTTTTTGGGTCTCACATGTTATTATGGAAGATTCGTAAGGGACAGAAAAGGGTAGAATTTCGAAGAATACCTCTTCCAAGATGACAATATCACTTGAGGAACAGGCAATAGAATCCTTCAATAAATTAAAAAATACATTGGCGACAGAAGACGTTATGCTAATCTATCCAGATTACAGCAAAGAATTTCACCTCACAACAGATGCATCAAATCATGCAATAGGTGCAGTTTTGGCACAGGACGATGGACCAATAACTTTCATTTCTAGAACCTTGAGGAAAAGTGAAGAACATTTCGCATTGAAAAAGAAATGTTAGCGATAATTTGCGCTTTGAACAAGCTAAGAAATTACCTTTACGGCACCTCAAGAGTGAAAATATTCACAGATCACCAACCACTTACTTGCGCGCTTAGTAACAAAAATAATAACATGAAATTAAAAAGATGGGAAGCCACCTTGGAGGAATATAATTACGAATTGGTGTACAAACCAGGTAAATTTAATTTTGTGGCCGATATAAACGCTCTCACCGCGACCCCACACAGTGCTGAGAGTACCTTGCCAGCGTTGATCCAAATAGCTGACGAAACTGTTAACGTGTTTAAAAATCAGATCTTTCTCAGAGTGGGAGACATTCCTTTATACCGGTTTGAGGTGATTTTTCCAACATATCATAGACATACAATAATAGAACAAGAGAAATTAATTGATTTGTTAAAAAGATATCTGAATCCGTCCGTTACTAATGGCTTAAACACCGAAGGAAATGTTTTAGGAATTATACATGAATTTTATGAAATGTACTTTGCTAACCATAAAGTGCGCTTTGCCAGAATATTGGTCAGAGACATTACTGACGAAACAGAGCAGAAAAATGTAATCATAACAGAACATAGCAGAACTCATAGAAACAGTAGGGAAAACAAGAAGCAGCTTTTGGAAAAAGTTTACTTTCCGAAGATACTTCAGGGAAACCATTTTTGTGAAAACAAACAAAAGAATAGGTAATAAATTGTCCCCAAGATATAAAAAGGATATAGTAAAGAAAATAATAATAGCACTGTAATAACCGAATCAGATAGCGTAGTCCACAAGGGACTTATAAGAAAATAATAACATACACAATCCTATTCAATTCCGCCACCTCATGTACTATCTTTGCTTTGTCTTACCTTTCATTTAACAAACTATATGAATCACAAAATATATTAAAAGGCAGATATTGTAAGAGAAAAAAATAATAACAACTAAATTAATTTTAAAATATTAAGAAAACCCTTTCAAAAAAGAAGGGAAAAAAAGAAGAAAATTATTATATTTTAGAATAATGAAGAAAATTAACGATTTCAAATTAAAAATGTGAGAAAAAATATATGAAATGATCTTGGATTGCCAACAAATTATCTTTTCAGATAGGCAACATAGGAAAGTAAATAACAATAGGTTGTCAATAAATTATCTTTTCAGATAGACAACTTACACTATAATTAAAATAAATATTATCAATGAAAAAGAGATACAAAGAGATATCTTTTCAGATAGGCAGATTGTAATAGCAACAAAAATTATGTTAAAATGATAGTAAATATTATATTTCAGAATAATGGCTGCTAAGTGCGCAGCAGAAATCCAAATCTTAAATTACTCAAACACTAAATTTATTACCATTAAGGAGGGAGAAGCCAGAATTCAAGAGGGCTCCTTCAAAATAATACAAGAAATAGACTCATGAAAATTTAAAGAGGTTATAATGATAACCGAGCAAGAGTTGGAATAACAGAATATCCCAGAAACCCATCCTTATATACCTATATTGTTAAATCATTTGAAAGAATCTAGAGACATTATCCATAGACTTTCTAAAAATAATGAGAAAAGATCATTGGATTTCTTGGGATCCGCTTGGAAGTGGATAGCGGGAACTCCGGATAAATATGATCACGAAATCCTATCAAATAAAATTAATAAGATATTAAAAAATAATAATGACCAATTTGTAATAAATAAATTAACAGAAAATAAAATTAACGAACTAAGTAGAATTTCTAATAATATGTTAAAAATATTTCTTAATAATCAAACTGTAAAGAATGAACTGGCAATGACTCTGAAATTCAAACTGGAAGTTTTAAATAAAGAGTTAAAAAATATTGAATACACAGTACATTGGTCGAAAGCAAACATTGCTAATTCATTTCTGTTGAACCAAGAAGAAATAAAAACAATTGGAAAGTAACTAGATAAACTAGATCTACCTTACTTAAATTTCGATGAAATGTTAGAATTTGCCGAAATTAAATTGCCTTTAATAACGATGTAATGATCTATATATTATCAGTACCAACTATTAAAAACGAACCCTATACTAAACTTTTGATACTACCAATCAAAAATAAAAACAATGTCTATAAAATCGAATATAAGAAAATAAAGTCAAAAAGAAAACATACGGAATAATAAGTGAATGCGGAGAATATAAGAGCTTTACGATATGTAAAGAAAATAATGTATTAGATATAAGTAACACAAGCGCTAACGCACAACACGTGCCTAATTGCTAATGCAGCAAAACCCACTTATTTGTTTACTTATTTTTATTGCCCTCCGCTCACTCAGCCATAATTGCAAACGCAGCAAAATACATTTCTTTAAAGCGCTGCTTTCCCTTCACGCAATCACAATCGCTAGCACAGCGAAACCCCTTTCTTTAAATTGTTGCTTCAATCATAAAACATAGCTTGGCGGGTATTGCCGCCGATCATATTACACTTACGCATGCTTATAGAATAATATAAATAGCTGTAAGTTAACATTAAGAATTAGTCCACTTTTGTACTCACTTGAATAAAGACGCCGTTAAATGGCGTTAAATACATTTTTTTAACAAATTAAATTTAAATTTGTTTAATTGGCGCCCAACGTGGAGCCCGCGCAAAAAAAAAATTAATAGATTCCTTTTGGAATAATAAACCTCGTTATAAATTATAAAACACTTCTGTTAAAGCGCACACGTTTGTGCTAAATGTGCGGGCTCGAATCACAAAAAAGGACAACACATTTTTGTTACGTCCAAACTCGCGATTTAAACACGTGTCCGACCAGATCCTCGGTCTTGGCGTCCGGCGCGAGTTTTGCGTTTAAAAACCAAACTTAACAATAATAATTAAGTCAAAATAATAATAATCAAGTCGAGACAAATAAAACAAGAAAAAAAAGAACTGTCAAAGAGAAACAAAATCGAAAACTCTTGACCATTCTTGTGTAAAAAAAAAGGAAAATATATATAAATCCAAAAACAACAAGCAGAAAATCAACATCAACAATTGGAAGCGAAAAACAATTGCAAGCGGAAAAACAATTGCAAGCAGAAAAATTTTACTACAAGCGGAAGAATTCATCAAAATCAAAAAGGGCAACAACAGTAGCGATAGTAGCAGCCATCTAAACGTAATCGACATCATGTTTTTTCTGTTGCTGTAAGTAATACTGACATAGAATTAAGTAAAAAAAATTTTTTTCGTAAGAAAAAAGGGTAAAAAGAAAAAGAAAAAAACCCTTCTTACTGAAAAGAAAAAAGGAGAATAATTACGAGAATTGTAAGTTAAAGTTATTTTTCGAATCTATTAGACTGGGCAAGAGAAACACAACTACACAATAACAAATATACTAATCCTTTCCTACTTCTTACCCAGCCCTTATCCTAAATAAAAAAACAAAATGTCCAATCCTAGCAACCTGATAAGACCTCCTGTGTTGGCCAACCTTCCACCGGAAAATCAAAACTCAAATCCTCCAAATTCTTTAGGCTCCAATACCAGAACAGACTTAGCAAATTATGTTAGACAAATAGTGGATGTAGCACTGAGGGAACAGTTGAATGTACTCAATTTATTGAGTAATCAGGAAAATCAGAGTTTGAATGACCAGGAGATTTAACGGGAAAAGTAAACGATTTAGAAAGAATACCGGACATAATCAAGAGTATTAGGGAATTTTCGGGAACTAATAACAAATTTTCCTCATGGAAGAGAAGCGTAGAGAGAGTTCCAAGGATTTATGAACCAATTACTATTTCGAAATCCTTAGCGTGATAAGAAACAAAATAATAGGAAATGCAGACACAATCTTGGAATCATATAATACTCCTTTAAACTGGAAAGCCATGGCGTAGGTTTTAACAAACCATTTTGCAGACAAAAGAGACATAGGTACCCTGGAGTATCAAATGATGAGTTTGATACAAGGAGGGTTAACAATAGATGATTTCTATAAAAAGGTATATTCACATCTTTCGCTTATACTAAATAGACTATCCAGTACGAATTTACTCCAAGAAGCTCTAATACCATTAACAAAAACATATAGGGATAAGGCTTTGTACACGTTTGTTCGAGGTTTACGAGGAGACCTCCCTAGACTGCTGGGAATGAAGGAACCAGTGTACCTTCCCCAGGCACTGCAATTGTGCAATAAATTAGAAAACCAAGTTTATAGAACGAATCACGCTCAGGAATACGGTTATTTATCTCAATTATGTTATTATCTCAATTAGGTAAAAATAAGTTCTTTTCCGTTCTTGACTTGAAGAGTGGTTTCCAACAGATTCCGTTTAAGAAATCCGACATAGAAAAGACAGCATTTTCGGTGAACAACGGAAAATATAAATTTACACGTTAACCATTTGGTCTCAAGAACGCACCCTCCATATTTCAAAGAACGTTGGATGACATTCTGATAGAACATATTGGTAAAAGATGTTTCGTATATATCGACATAATAATATATTCGTATTCAGTAAAAACGAAGCAACTCACTATGACGATCTTAAGAGAATATTTGATACACTAGAAAAAGCAAATATGAAATTACAAATAGATAAATGTTATTTCTTTAAATCAGAGGTCGAATACCTTGGATTTGTCATATCCGAGGGTGGAATTAATTTCAACCTTAAAAAAGTAGAAACAATAAAGAATTTTCCAATGCCAAGGACTTGGAAAGATTTACGGTCGTTATTGGGTCTCACATGTTATTATGGAAGATTCGTAAGGGACAGAAAAGGGTAGAATTTCGAAGAATACCTCTTCCAAGATGACAATATCACTTGAGGAACAGGCAATAGAATCCTTCAATAAATTAAAAAATACATTGGCGACAGAAGATGTTATGCTAATCTATCCAGATTACAGCAAAGAATTTCACCTCACAACAGATGCATCAAATCATGCAATAGGTGCAGTTTTGGCACAGGACGATGGACCAATAACTTTCATTTCTAGAACCTTGAGGAAAAGTGAAGAACATTTCGCATTGAAAAAGAAATGTTAGCGATAATTTGCGCTTTGAACAAGCTAAGAAATTACCTTTACGGCACCTCAAGAGTGAAAATATTCACAGATCACCAACCACTTACTTGCGCGCTTAGTAACAAAAATAATAACATGAAATTAAAAAGATGGGAAGCCACCTTGGAGGAATATAATTACGAATTGGTGTACAAACCAGGTAAATTTAACTTTGTGGCCGATATAAACGCTCTCACCGCGACCCCACACAGTGCTGAGAGTACCTTGCCAGCGTTGATCCAAATAGCTGACGAAACTGTTAACGTGTTTAAAAATCAGATCTTTCTCAGAGTGGGAGACATTCCTTTATACCGGTTTGAGGTGATTTTTCCAACATATCATAGACATACAATAATAGAACAAGAGAAATTAATTGATTTGTTAAAAAGATATCTGAATCCGTCCGTTACTAATGGCTTAAACACCGAAGGAAATGTTTTAGGAATTATACATGAATTTTATGAAATGTACTTTGCTAACCATAAAGTGCGCTTTGCCAGAATATTGGTCAGAGACATTACTGACGAAACAGAGCAGAAAAATGTAATCATAACAGAACATAGCAGAACTCATAGAAACAGTAGGGAAAACAAGAAGCAGCTTTTGGAAAAAGTTTACTTTCCGAAGATACTTCAGGGAAACCATTTTTGTGAAAACAAACAAAAGAATAGGTAATAAATTGTCCCCAAGATATAAAAAGGAAATAGTAAAGAAAATAATAATAGCACTGTAATAACCGAATCAGATAGCGTAGTCCACAAGGGACTTATAAGAAAATAATAACATACACAATCCTATTCAATTCCGCCACCTCATGTACTATCTTTGCTTTGTCTTACCTTTCATTTAACAAACTATATGAATCACAAAATATATTAAAAGGCAGATATTGTAAGAGAAAAAAATAATAACAACTAAATTAAGAAAAAAACCCTTCTTACTGAAAAGAAAAAAGGAGAATAATTACGAGAATTGTAAATTAATTTTAAAATATTAAGAAAACCCTTTCAAAAAAGAAGGGAAAAAAAGAAGAAAATTATTATATTTTAGAATAATGAAGAAAATTAACGATTTCAAATTAAAAATGTGAGAAAAAATATATGAAATGATCTTGGATTGCCAACAAATTATCTTTTCAGATAGGCAACATAGGAAAGTAAATAACAATAGGTTGTCAATAAATTATCTTTTCAGATAGACAACTTACACTATAATTAGAATAAATATTATCAATGAAAAAGAGATACAAAGAGATATCTTTTCAGATAGGCAGATTGTAATAGCAACAAAAATTATGTTAAAATGATAGTAAATATTATATTTCAGAATAATGGCTGCTAAGTGCGCAGCAGAAATCCAAATCTTAAATTACTCAAACACTAAATTTATTACCATTAAGGAGGGAGAAGCCAGAATTCAAGAGGGCTCCTTCAAAATAATACAAGAAATAGACTCATGAAAATTTAAAGAGGTTATAATGATAACCGAGCAAGAGTTGGAATATCAGAATATCCCAGAAACCCATCCTTATATACCTATATTGTTAAATCATTTGAAAGAATCTAGAGACATTATCCATAGACTTTCTAAAAATAATGAGAAAAGATCATTGGATTTCTTGGGATCCGCTTGGAAGTGGATAGCGGGAACTCCGGATAAATATGATCACGAAATCCTATCAAATAAAATTAATAAGATATTAAAAAATAATAATGACCAATTTGTAATAAATAAATTAACAGAAAATAAAATTAACGAACTAAGTAGAATTTCTAATAATATGTTAAAAATATTTCTTAATAATCAAACTGTAAAGAATGAACTGGCAATGACTCTGAAATTCAAACTGGAAGTTTTAAATAAAGAGTTAAAAAATATTGAATACACAGTACATTGGTCGAAAGCAAACATTGCTAATTCATTTCTGTTGAACCAAGAAGAAATAAAAACAATTGGAAAGTAACTAGATAAACTAGATCTACCTTACTTAAATTTCGATGAAATGTTAGAATTTGCCGAAATTAAATTGCCTTTAATAACGATGTAATGATCTATATATTATCAGTACCAACTATTAAAAACGAACCCTATACTAAACTTTTGATACTACCAATCAAAAATAAAAACAATGTCTATAAAATCGAATATAAGAAAATAAAGTCAAAAAGAAAACATACGGAATAATAAGTGAATGCGGAGAATATAAGAGCTTTACGATATGTAAAGAAAATAATGTATTAGATATAAGTAACACAAGCGCTAACGCACAACACGTGCCTAATTGCTAATGCAGCAAAACCCACTTATTTGTTTACTTATTTTTATTGCCCTCCGCTCACTCAGCTATAATTGCAAACGCAGCAAAATACATTTCTTTAAAGCGCTGCTTTCCCTTCACGCAATCACAATCGCTAGCACAGCGAAACCCCTTTCTTTAAATTGTTGCTTCAATCATAAAACATAGCTTGGCGGGTATTGCCGCCGATCATATTACACTTACGCATGCTTATAGAATAATATAAATAGCTGTAAGTTAACATTAAGAATTAGTCCACTTTTGTACTCACTTGAATAAAGACGCCTTTTGGCGTTAAATACATTTTTTTAACAAATTAAATTTAAATTTGTTTAATTGGCGCCCAACGTGGAGCCCGCGCAAAAAAAAAATTAATAGATTCCTTTTGGAATAATAAACCTCGTTATAAATTATAAAACACTTCTGTTAAAGCGCACACGTTTGTGCTAAATGTGCGGGCTCGAATCACAAAAAAGGACAACACATTTTTGTTACGTCCAAACTCGCGATTTAAACACGTGTCCGACCAGATCCTCGGTCTTGGCGTCCGGCGCGAGTTTTGCGTTTAAAAACCAAACTTAACAATAATAATTAAGTCAAAATAATAATAATCAAGTCGAGACAAATAAAACAAGAAAAAAAAGAACTGTCAAAGAGAAACAAAATCGAAAACTCTTGACCATTCTTGTGTAAAAAAAAAGGAAAATATATATAAATCCAAAAACAACAAGCAGAAAATCAACATCAACAATTGGAAGCGAAAAACAATTGCAAGCGGAAAAACAATTGCAAGCAGAAAAATTTTACTACAAGCGGAAGAATTCATCAAAATCAAAAAGGGCAACAACAGTAGCGATAGTAGCAGCCATCTAAACGTAATCGACATCATGTTTTTTCTGTTGCTGTAAGTAATACTGACATAGAATTAAGTAAAAAAAATTTTTTTCGTAAGAAAAAAGGGTAAAAAGAAAAAGAAAAAAACCCTTCTTACTGAAAAGAAAAAAGGAGAATAATTACGAGAATTGTAAGTTAAAGTTATTTTTCGAATCTATTAGACTGGGCAAGAGAAACACAACTACACAATAACAAATATACTAATCCTTTCCTACTTCTTACCCAGCCCTTATCCTAAATAAAAAAACAAAATGTCCAATCCTAGCAACCTGATAAGACCTCCTGTGTTGGCCAACCTTCCACCGGAAAATCAAAACTCAAATCCTCCAAATCCTTTAGGCTCCAATACCAGAACAGACTTAGCAAATTATGTTAGACAAATAGTGGATGTAGCACTGAGGGAACAGTTGAATGTACTCAATTTATTGAGTAATCAGGAAAATCAGAGTTTGAATGACCAGGAGATTTAACGGGAAAAGTAAACGATTTAGAAAGAATGCCGGACATAATCAAGAGTATTAGGGAATTTTCGGGAACTAATAACAAATTTTCCTCATGGAAGAGAAGCGTAGAGAGAGTTCCAAGGATTTATGAACCAATTACTATTTCGAAATCCTTAGCGTGATAAGAAACAAAATAATAGGAAATGCAGACACAATCTTGGAATCATATAATACTCCTTTAAACTGGAAAGCCATGGCGTAGGTTTAACAAACCATTTTGCAGACAAAAGAGACATAGGTACCCTGGAGTATCAAATGATGAGTTTGATACAAGGAGGGTTAACAATAGATGATTTCTATAAAAAGGTATATTCACATCTTTCGCTTATACTAAATAGACTATCCAGTACGCATTTACTCCAAGAAGCTCTAATACCATTAACAAAAACATATAGGGATAAGGCTTTGTACACGTTTGTTCGAGGTTTACGAGGAGACCTCCCTAGACTGCTGGGAATGAAGGAACCAGTGTACCTTCCCCAGGCACTGCAATTGTGCAATAAATTAGAAAACCAAGTTTATAGAACGAATCACGCTCAGGAATACGGTTATTTATCTCAATTATGTTATTATCTCAATTAGGTAAAAATAAGTTCTTTTCCGTTCTTGACTTGAAGAGTGGTTTCCAACAGATTCCGTTTAAGAAATCCGACATAGAAAAGACAGCATTTTCGGTGAACAACGGAAAATATAAATTTACACGTTAACCATTTGGTCTCAAGAACGCACCCTCCATATTTCAAAGAACGTTGGATGACATTCTGATAGAACATATTGGTAAAAGATGTTTCGTATATATCGACATAATAATATATTCATATTCAGTAAAAACGAAGCAACTCACTATGGCGATCTTAAGAGAATATTTGATACACTAGAAAAAGCAAATATGAAATTACAAATAGATAAATGTTATTTCTTTAAATCAGAGGTCGAATACCTTGGATTTGTCATATCCGAGGGTGGAATTAATTTCAACCTTAAAAAAGTAGAAACAATAAAGAATTTTCCAATGCCAAGGACTTGGAAAGATTTACGGTCGTTTTTGGGTCTCACATGTTATTATGGAAGATTCGTAAGGGACAGAAAAGGGTAAAATTTCGAAGAATACCTCTTCCAAGATGACAATATCACTTGAGGAACAAGCAATAGAATCCTTCAATAAATTAAAAAATACATTGGCGACAGAAGACGTTATGCTAATCTATCCAGATTACAGCAAAGAATTTCACCTCACAACAGATGCATCAAATCATGCAATAGGTGGAGTTTTGGCACAGGACGATGGACCAATAACTTTCATTTCTAGAACCTTGAGGAAAAGTGAAGAATATTTCGCATTGAAAAAGAAATGTTAGCGATAATTTGCGCTTTGAACAAGCTAAGAAATTACCTTTACGGCACCTCAAGAGTGAAAATATTCACAGATCACCAACCACTTACTTGCGCACTTAGTAACAAAAATAATAACATGAAATTAAAAAGATGGGAAGCCACCTTGGAGGAATATAATTACGAATTGGTGTACAAACCAGGTAAATTTAACTTTGTGGCCGATATAAACGCTCTCACCGCGACCCCACACAGTGCTGAGAGTACCTTGACAGCGTTGATCCAAATAGCTGACGAAACTGTTAACGTGTTTAAAAATCAGATCTTTCTCAGAGTGGGAGACATTCCTTTATACCGGTTTGAGGTGATTTTTCCAACATATCATAGACATACAATAATAGAACCTTCGTATAGTCAAGAGAAATTAATTGATTTGTTAAAAAGATATCTGAATCCGTCCGTAACTAATGGCTTAAACACCGAAGGAAATGTTTTAGGAATTATACATGAATTTTATGAAATGTACTTTGCTAACCATAAAGTGCGCTTTGCCAGAATATTGGTCAGAGACAGTACTGACGAAACAGAGCAAAAAAATGTAATCATAACAGAACATAGCAGAACTCATAGAAACAGTAGGGAAAACAAGAAACAGCTTTTGGAAAAAGTTTACTTTCCGAAGATACTTCAGGGAAACCATTTTTGTGAAAACAAACAAAAGAATAGGTAATAAATTGTCCCCAAGATATAAAAAGGAAATAGTAAAGAAAATAATAATAGCACTGTAATAACCGAAACAGATAGCGTAGTCCACAAGGACTTATAAGAAAATAATAACATACACAATCCTATTTAATTCCGCCACCTCATGTACTATCTTTGCTTTGTCTTACCTTTCATTTAACAAACTATATGAAACACAAAATATATTAAAAGGCAGATATTGTAAGAGGAAAAAATAATAACAACTAAATTAATTTTAAAATATTAAGAAAACCCTTTCAAAAAAGAAGAGAAAAAGAAGAAAATTATTATATTTCAGAATAATGAAGAAAATTAACGATTTCAAATTAAAAATGTGAGAAAAAATATATGAAATGATCTTGGATTGCCAACAAATTATCTTTCCAGATAGGCAACATAGGAAAGTAAATAACAATAGGTTGTCAATAAATTATCTTTTCAGATAGACAACTTACACTATAATTATCAATGAAAAAGAGATACAAAGAGATATCTTTTCAGATAGACATATTGTAATAGCAACAAAAATTATGTTAAAATGATAGTAAATATTATATTTCAGAATAATGGCTGCTAAGTGCGCAGCAGAAATCCAAATCTTAAATTACTCAAACGGTAAATTTATTACTATTAAGGAGGGAGAAGCCAGAATTCAAGAGGGCTCCTTCAAAATAATACACGAAAATTTAAAGAGGTTATAATGATAACCGAGCAAGACTCGGAATATCAGAATATCCCAGAAACCCATCCTTATATACCTATATTGTTAAATCATTTGAAAGAATCTAGAGGCATTATCCATAGACTTTCTAAAAATAAAGAGAAAAGATCATTGGATTTCTTGGGATCCGCTTGGAAGTGGATAGCGGGAACTCCGGATAAATATGATCACGAAATCCTATCAAATAAAATTAATAAGATATTAAAAAATAATAATGACCAATTTGTAATAAATAAATTAACAGAAAATAAAACTAACGAACTAAGTAGAATTTCTAATAATATGTTAAAAATATTTCTTAATAATCAAACTGTAAAGAATGAACTGGCAATGACTCTGAAATTCAATTCGTTTTATAAACTTGGTTTTCTAATTTATTGCACAATTGCAGTGCCTAGGGAAGGTACACTGGTTCCTTCATTCCCAGCAGTCTAGGGAGGTCTCCTCGTAAACCTCGAACAAACGTGTACAAAGCCTTATCCCTATATGTTTTTGTTAATGGTATTAGAGCTTCTTGGAGTAAATGCGTACTGGATAGTCTATTTAGTATAAGCGAAAGATGTGAATATACCTTTTTATAGAAATCATCTATTGTTAACCCTCCTTGTATCAAACTCATCATTTGATACTCCAGGGTACCTATGTCTCTTTTGTCTGCAAAATGGTTTGTTAAAACCTACGCCATGGCTTTCCAGTGTAAAGGAGTATTATATGATTCCAAGATTGTGTCTGCATTTCCTATTATTTTGTTTCTTATCACGCTAAGGATTTCGAAATACTTTGATGACCTAGTAATTGGTTCATAAATCCTTGGAACTCTCTCTACGCTTCTCTTCCATGAGGAAAATTTGTTATTAGTTCCCGAAAATTCCCTAATACTCTTGATTATGTCCGGTATTCTTTCTAAATCGTTTACTTTTCCCGTTAAATCTCCTGGTCATTCAAACTCTGATTTTCCTGATTACTCAATAAATTGAGTACATTCAACTGTTCCCTCAGTGCTACATCCACTATTTGTCTAACATAATTTGCTAAGTCTGTTCTGGTATTGGAGCCTAAAGAATTTGGAGGATTTGAGTTTTCATTTTCCGGTGGAAGGTTGGCCAACACAGGAGGTCTTATCAGGTTGCTAGGATTGGACATTTTGTTTTTTTATTTAGGATAAGGGCTGGGTAAGAAGTAGGAAAGGATTAGTATATTTGTTATTGTGTAGTTGTGTTTCTCTTGCCCAGTCTAATAGATTCGAAAAATAACTTTAACTTACAATTCTCGTAATTATTCTCCTTTTTTCTTTTCAGTAAGAAGGGTTTTTTTCTTTTTCTTTTTACCCTTTTTTTTACGAAAAAAATTTTTTTACTTAATTCTATGTCAGTATTACTTACAGCAACAGAAAAAACATGATGTCGATGACGTTTAAATGGCTGCTACTATCGCTACTGTTGTTGCCCTTTATATATATTTTCCTTTTTTTTTACACAAGAATGGTCAAGAGTTTTCGATTTTGTTTCTCTTTGACAGTTCTTTTTTTTCTTGTTTTATTTGTCTCGACTTGATTATTATTATTTTGACTTAATTATTATTGTTAAGTTTGGTTTTTAAACGCAAAACTCGCGCCGGACGCCAAGACCGAGGATCTGGTCGGACACGTGTTTAAATCGCGAGTTTGGACGTAACAAAAATGTGTTGTCCTTTTTTGTGATTCGAGCCCGCACATTTAGCACAAACGTGTGCGTTTTAACAGAAGTGTTTTATAATTTATAACGAGGTTTATTATTCCAAAAGGAATCTATTAATTTTTTTTTTGCGCGGGCTCCACGTTGGGCGCCAATTAAACAAATTTAAATTTAATTTGTTAAAAAAATGTATTTAACGCCAAAAGGCGTCTTTATTCAAGTGAGTACAAAAGTGGACTAATTCTCAATGTTAACTTACAGCTATTTATATTATTCTATTTTTTATTTTTTATTAATTTTTTTTTTGCGCGGGCTCCACGTTGGGCGCCAATTAAACAAATTTAAATTTAATTTTATAAAAAAATGTATTTAATGTCCAAAGGCGTCTTTATTCAAGTGAATACAAAAGTGGACTAATTCTTAATGTTAACTTACAGCTATTTATATTATTCTATAAGCATGCGTAAATATAATATGATCGACGGCAATACCCGCCAAGCTATGTTTTATGATTGAATTATGATTTGCTGAGTTTGCTTTTCTCGCGACGGCGCCAGCAACACTTTAAAGAAATGGGTTTCGCTGTGCTAGCGATTGTGATTGCGTGAACGGACAGCAACGCTTTAAAAAAATGCGTTTTTCTGCGTTTGCAATTATGGCTGAGTGAGCGGAGGGCAATAAAAATAAGTAAACAAATATGTGGGTTTTGCTGCATTAGCAATTATGACTATGTGAACGGACCGTTTCAACATTGTTCTGAAGTATCAACTTAGATGGTGTTAACTTATATATATGATTGCTTGATGCTTGTTTAACTCTGTCATAAGCAACTCTACACACTAATAATTAAGTTCAGCTGTAACTGGTGAAAACTTGCAAAAAAATCTTGCAAACAACAAGCAAAAGTTCCACCGCTGGCCTATAAAAAGCAGATCACCGCATAGTAAAGTAGCTAGTCTTAGGGCTGACAAGTAGGTAGTCAGATCAAGAGTAGGGAAATAACTGTGCAAGCATAGGCACGAGAGTGAAATTCCTCTCTAACACAGCTAAGGATCAATATATTAGGCAAGCACAGTCACGAGAGTGTACTTCATCCAAAATGACGCGCATAAGAATGGAATTATGCGATTATGACTTTACAATAATATACAAAAAAGGTTCGAAAAATTCAAACGCTGATGCTCTATCACGAATCCGAATAGATACTGACATGCTTAGAGAAATGATACCTAAGAAGATAAATGTTATAACAAGAGGGCAAAAATTGAAAAATATTGAGTTAGCTAACGATATGGTAAATCAGAATAGTTCAACCCCACAGAAGTCTGATCAACTTCATATATGGGATTGCACATCTATTTCTGACATTAACAATTTAAGAAAAATATGATTTGAAAGTATTAAAAACATTACAAAGAAAAATAATGTTAAAATACAAACAGAAAGTAAAGATATAATAATAAGATGCAGTGATAATCCTCCGAATTTAGATTCGATCATGGAGAAGCTGACATCACAATTAGAAAAATTAAAGATATTTAATGTAGCATTGAACAAGAATGATATGATATTCAAGTTCATAACTGAAAATGCTTTTAAAGAAAAATTTAATAAGTTGCAACAAAAGAAAAATAAAAAAGGCCAATTATTAAATATTATATTATACAAAGATCCTCATAGAATAACAGATAAAGTGATACAATATAAATTAATTGACGAATTTCATAACAGTCCATTAGGAGGACATTTAGGTATCAGAAAAACTCTTTTAAAATTAAAACAAAAATATGTCTGGAAAAACATGAACAAAATGGTAAAAAAATTTGTCAACAACTGCACAAATTGTCAAGAAAATAAACAGACACAAAGAACCACAAACTATTACCGTAACACCAAACAGCAGTTTTGAAGTAGTTGAAATAGATACAGTAGGACCCCTAAGGATTTCAAATGGGTTCAGGTATATTCTAACGATGCAATGCGCACTAACAAAATATATAATCGCGTTCCCAATACCTAGTAAAGACGCAAAAACAATTTCTCAAACAATTGTCGAACAACTTATTCTAAAATATGGTCATTTTAAGGTATTAAAATCAGACAGAGGAACAGAATTTACAAATGAATTGAAAAACGTATGTGAACTACTCAAAGTTCAACAAATATTTTCAACCCCTTATCATCATCAAACTTTAGGCTCTGTTGAAAGAAATCATCGTGTGATGAATGAATACATGTTGTCATTTGCAGAAAATGACAATTGGGATAAATGGATACCATATTACTGTTTTCCATATAACACCACCCCGCATATAATAACGGGATACACACCTTATGAACTAGTATTTGGAAGAATAGCCTATCTGCCAAATGATAATATTGATATGAATGACACAAATAAATATTTAGAAAATTATTACAATGAACTGAAAGCCAGATTAAAGTTTTCTTTGCAAAATGCAAAAGAATTTTCAGAAAAAGAAAAGCATAGAAGAACATTAAAAAATAATGCCAAAGAAAGCAAACCTTTGAATTTGGAAATATTATTAAGAAATATGACAAGACGGAAGAATGAAAAACCCTATGTCGGTCCATACAAAATAATTGCTAGAAATGGTGTGAATTCCACCATCAAAATAAACAACACTTCAAAAACATTTCACAATAACATCCTCAAACCTTATAAGACATGAAATATATATAAGTTCAAGAAATAAAATTTCTTAGAATAACTAATTAAATACTTTAATTAAATTAATACTAAATATTATTATAGTATAGATATTACTTTTAATTTATTTTGTAAACAAATTTTACTTATTATACTTATTTTACAAAAAAAATTTTTTCTTTATACAAAAAAATTTTTTTTCTTTATACAAAAAATTTTTTTTTTTCTCTATAGGATAAGGGTGTAGTGTGCATACAAAAAGTGCACATTCTTTAGTTAAGATTCGATTTCATACTCTTTATTTATTTATTATTGACCTTAACTTAAATAAAAACTGTAACTTACTTTACTATACAAACTTGACACAAATTCTTCAATTTCACATATACCGTTCAATTTCACATATACCGACCTTAACTTAAATAAAAACTGTAACATACAACACAAACTTACACACAACTATTAAAGCTAAACTTTAATTGAAACACACTCAAGTAATCAAAATCATTAATACTCCTATTTCAGTAGTGTATCATATATCATAATAACCTAGTTTAATTGTAAGAAATTTTGTACATAAGATTTGTGTTTTCAAAAATAAAGGCAGACAATAATTCTTATCATAGAAGTGATTTTTGT
This sequence comes from Crataerina pallida, assembly GCA_949710015.1. NCBI lineage: Eukaryota > Metazoa > Arthropoda > Insecta > Diptera > Hippoboscidae > Crataerina > Crataerina pallida. The sequence goes on from OX453290.1 coordinate 15,593,242, forward strand.
CTTCATAAAATAATTATCAATATACCCTGCGTAAATACGCGGGATACTGAAGTTGCGCGTTGCGCGACATATGATAATCTTTTTATTAAAACAAAAAAAAGAAGAAATCCATAACAGTACATTCCTTTCGAACACAGCTAGGAATATTATATTAGGCAAACATAGGCACATTCCTCTCTAACACAAGCTAGGATCATTATATTAAGCAAGCACAGGAACAAGAGTGTACATTCCTTTCGAACACAGCTAATAATCATTATATTAGGCAAGCACAGGCACGAGAGTGTACATTCCTCTCGAAAACAGCTAGGATTATTATATTAAGCAAGTTCAGGCACGAGAGTGTACATTCCTCTCGAACACAGCTAGGAATATTATATTAGGCAAGTGCAGGCCCGAGAGTGTAGATTCCTCTCTAACACAACTAGGATTATTATTACAAGGCAAGTGCAGGTACGAAAGTGTACATTCCTTTCTAACACAACTAGTTATTATTATAAGGCAAGAGCAGGCACGAGAGTGTACATTCCTCTCAAACACAGCTAGGATCATTATATTAGGTAAGCGCAAGCATAAGAGTCGACCTAACCGCTCAATCGTAAACAAGGTTTTAATACAGGCTGAGCTCTTGCACACTAGCCTTAGCTAGTACACACACAAGAGAATCGTCTGCACCATTTACAATTGAGCTTAGTAAAGACACAACTCACACATCATTACGACTAGCCAAGACCCAAATAATACAAGACAAACATAGATAATCCATTATATTACACAAGGCCTAAGCAAAGCACCAAACCTTTCTTTGTTATGTACAGCATATCATAAGTTAATCATTAAGCATATTATAGTAAAAGAAAATTTAATTTATCAACTTCTATTTTGAAAAAAAATAAATTTCTTTGAATTGAACTCTGGCTGGCCCTAGGTCTACCCCAGCCCCTTTCAGATACTTTACAATAATTATTTATAAAAGTTCTTTTTTAATTTTGTATGGAGAATTTAGTAGTTGTACCTAAAAGACGGGCATCCGTCAAGTTCAGGCGTAAGCGGACCAATGAGGCGAAAGGTGCAATATTGGTTGTAAAAACTCGCTCCATGTCAGTGACTTGCAACCTTGTTCCACGTGACATGCAAGCTTGTGATGTTAATAGCACAACCACCATAAGTAGAGAGAAAAAGAGAAGCGCAAAAATAATAAACAAACAAAAGGTGTTATAGCAACGCTTGATATGGCGACGCTCCCACATTGAACGTGCGATTGGCAACACGCTTCAATCACTTCGTCAAGTAGTCCGGGTGCGTTGATACGGTCGGCAACTTCATCCCACACCTCGATGGAGGCAGGAACTTTCCGTTCCCTTACGAGTTTTGGACTCGTTCAGCTGGTCGATGGATGCGGATCCTCGCCCTCACCTTCCATACTGTACGGCTTCAACCCTGTCGGCCCAGTTCGGCGTGCTTTGACGATCGTCGGGAGTTCATTTGGGGCTTTACGTCCTCGGCTCACTGACATCCTCGATCGTTACGCTACAATTGCGTTCTGTCGGCAGCTCATTATCCGATGTAGTGACAATTAGTTCATATGGGCGCCTCAAAATGTCGTACTCGTCCGATATGACCAACATCAGTTTCACAGTCCTTTGATAAATGGTGGCGTTTGGTGTCTTATCGATCCGCATCTGGTAACCAGTAATGCGGATGTATAGCTTGTTGTCGGCTCGTGCACCGCCTGCAGATGCTTCCCCATTCGTGTTTCCGGTGGGGTTTTCACCTTCGCTAGCTTCTTCCATACGAGGATCTCGTGATTGCGTTTCGCAGAATCATTATCACTTATTTCAATTGTAAGTTGTGGTGATTCTGTAGATCTATGGTTTCCATAGAATGGATTCCGACTGTGCGGATCGTTGGGAAATAGAAAGAAAGAAGAAAATCCGGCTCGTCCACGTCATTAAAGACATTAGTTAATTAAATTAGGTAATCAAATAAAGTTGAAGGAAAACTAAAGCCACATTCATTAGTTTAGCAATTGAAACGTTTTAAATCACTGACATGAGTGGTTTTAAATCTCTTGTTACAACGATCTTTGATGACATAAATAACTTTGGACTTAGCTTCGATGACCTCAAAAGGTCCTATATATTTCGCCGCTAATTTAGCGGCATATTGGTCAGTAGCCTCTGACAACGTATGATTTCGCATGAGGACTAATTCTCCAATTCTAGGCTCCCAAGCCCGTCGGCGTAAGTTGTAGTATTTACGTTGATCTTGCGATGCTTTTTCTAAGTAGGTGAAAAACCAGTTGTGTCGGATTGTGCCGTGTGATCGCTAATGAAATTTCTGGAAGTAAGTCATCCCAGCGATTATGCTGATTTCGGCAAGTCTAAGAAATGATCGTTTTAATTGTTCGGTTGACACGCTCCGTTGAATTTTCTTGAGGTGCGTATAATGCTGTGAACTGATGAAGAACGCCTAATTCATCAAGGAACTTTCAAAAGTTCCGACTGGCGAACTGCGTTCTGTTGTCGCTTAGAAGCACTTTCGGCACTCCAAAACGAGCAAATATTCGTTTTCGGAAGGCCTAGAGTAACCCATCGCTAGTAGCATTTCTCATGGGTATAAGTTCGACCCATTTTGAGTTGGTCAAAGAATACGAGTAGCATAACGTTTCCATGCTTTGAGCGAGTTCTTTTGGAATATGAGTGAGCATTTCTCCGACAGGACGTAGTTGATCTGTTTTATACTGCTAGCATGATTCGCACTTGCGGACGTAGCGACTAACATCGCGAAACATTCCAGGACAGAAGTATCTTTGACAAAGTCAACGAATGGTCTTCCGTATGCCTAAATGTCCAGCAGTTGGAGCGTCATGATTTTCTTTGAGCACACGTTCTCTCAGCGGTGAAGCGACACAAAGTTTCCACGCTTGTGAATCCTCATCCTAGTGATCGTGGAAAATGTCGGTATAATTGATATTTCGCTAGGTTCGCTAAAACTTCTTCCTTCTTTCGCTTTAGCCAGGCACATTCCGTGTTTCGTCTTCCATCACAAAAAGCCCTCTGACACGTCTCACCTAGCTGTTTAGAGAGTGTATCTGCGGCGTCGTTGAATTTTCCTTTGCGATACTGAACGTTGAATTTATATTACTTGGACTCTAGTGATCTTGATTGTGCTGTGGCTGATGTATCGGTGTCATCTTGGAGTTGTTCTGTTTCGTGGATTGATGTATTTTTAGTTTGAACGATTACTATTTTGTGGGATTCCGTGGCAGGGAGATCATACCATGCGGAATGTCCTGCACAATGTAAAAGCGCTCCAAACTCTCGTAGAAAACTATACCCTAGAATAACGTCCTCGGTAGTCCCTGGCATAACGTCGAATCTGATCATTCGAGTTTTCATTTCGAAACGGATTGAACAGTTCAGTGATTGTGTTACGTTTTTCTGGGACCGATCGGCTTGGATTATATTTGCTCTACGTGGAATAATTGTGCAACGGTGCTTCAGTGAATCAGCGAATCTTTCGGACACAAAGCACTGAGTTGCACCCGTGTCTACCGTAGCAGTGACGGTGCGATCTTCAATAATTACACGTACGCCTAGGCGATTGTCGTCGAACGGTTAACAATTCTGGGTTTTCAGTATCGGTTAACGATTCTGGGTTTTCTGCGTTACTGCTGTGTTTCCGTGTTCCTTAATTCTGGCTGCGTCGATGTGTTTTGTTTCTTTGCTATCAAGTAGGTTTGTTGCTGTTGTTACTGTGGAGAGGCTCGCTGTTGCATCGAGTTCACTTCCCCCTCCAGACTGGTGGACTCGCAGCTCGTTTCCCGATCTCCTGTTCTTATCGCAACATTCGATGATTTTAGCGTCTCTACGACCGCAGCACCAACAGAAAAGATAAGTGGTGTTTTGACATTCCGAGCGTCTATGTCCATCCTGACACGCCGTGGAAACGTTGATCGGGTTTGCAGATATATTAATCGTGCTTATAGGTGGACGAAGTTGTTATTGTGACGGTCTTGCACTACCGCGATCGTGCGGTAAATTCAAGCCATTGTTTCTTACATCAACCCCTCGTGCGGTGCGATAATATTCTCGTTGAGGCGGTGGGCGACTTTGTTCGGCTGTTACTCGCTGATAATTACGTTGGTCTAGAAATTTCTTCAAAATCATCCGCTAGTTCCAGAAATTCGTCAAAGTTAGTGAAGTCTCTGCGTTTGACGTAATATAAATATTCGGGCTGCGCATTCATGTAGATCCTATCCAATTTCTGCCTTTCGGTCATACTTGTTGGTTTCAATAAAGCTTGTAGACTCAGCACATAGTCTTTAAAACTTTCACGTGATCGCTGTGCTCACTTCCGGATCTCGTCATCTAAACGCTCGAATTACTTATGGGGCAGGAGAAACTTAAGGAAGTCCTGACGGAACTCCGTCCAAGTTGTTCATCGTCGATTATTGTTGCAATACCACGTAAGAGCTTTATCACGCAACGTTTCAACCATAGTATTCGGCAATTGATTTACGTTGACACCGTATGCTTTCGCTAAAGTTTCCAACCGTTCGATAAAATTTAGCGGTTCCTTTTGTACAGTGTAATTGAGACCCCATTTACGTCTCAATGACTGGCTTCGACTGGTATGCGCCGGTCGGTGTGCGCCATTTGTTCGGGACCCGGTAAAATTGTCACGTGCTCTGGACCTATATTTCCATGTCCACGAGAATGGCTGCTATAAGCGTAGATGTTACCTTGGCGTGACTCCGGCAGTGTATAGTCAGTAGCTTGGCTTTGGCTAGTTCGGACTGGAAAAGCGACAGGTATTTCTTCGCTTTTCTGTGAAATTTTGTCTTGCACAGGTATACCCGGTATAGACGGCGGCGGTATTGGTGAAACAATTGTACTTGGCCTTTTGTATATGATTCTGATTACCATTAGGCGCTCTTGCTCCTCTGGATCATGATCCTCTTGTAGATAAAATATAATGAACCTTTTGCATAACTCTTGTACCGTTCCCGTTGGGTCTAGACCGAATTCGATTAAATATTCGATTAAATCCTCCTTATGGATGTAGTAGATCCATGAAGTTCTACGATTCATGTTTCCTTGAATTGGACAACCCTTTTTTTTTTATGTTAGTGTTCTTGTAGTTTTGCTGTATTTTTTTTATTTTTATTTTTTATCTTTGTAGTTACAGAGTGTGCATTTTGTTTGTTTTTCTAGTCTTTTTTTTGTTAAAAAAAATCTTTCTTTTTTACGTTGCTAAATGTCTCTTACGCTAGTTAAAATGCGTTTCTCTTATGTTATTACTCGTTGGTACTTCTTATATGTACTCAACTTTTGTTTGTTTTTGTTTCTTGTATTACATGTTGTTTAAAGTTAACGTGAGTGAGAAGGAAGATTTCGTTACTGCGCATATGCAAAGTTACATAGGAATAGATGCGTAGGTAAATAGCAAAGGAATGTGTGGATAGCGGTTCAATGGCGTGCTTACGTTGTTGTTGTTTTTTTTTCTTTTTTTTTGGTGCACAGAAGAATGTGTGTACATGTATATATATGTATATATTATATTTTTTCCCCTTTCTTTCCTTTCCATTTAGGAATTTGAAATGCGCAATTAGTAATCAAAGAATGTGTGAATAACGGTTTAGTGGTTGTTGTTTTTGTTACCATGCAAAATGTATATTTGTTCTTGTATGCTATTTAACCGTTCAAGGTTATTACAACGTGACCATGACTTGTTTTTTAATTTGTAGTTTATATAATATTACATATTTTTAATAATATTGATGTGTGTGTACAATTGATGTAATAATAACGAGATCGTGGTCATGATCGTGGTCGCTTCTTGGGCGACGCGGACGGAACTTCCCTCTATTCTGGGGTAAGCCCAACGACTCAGGGTTCGCCCAACAGTTCAATTTATTTGTTGGGACCACGATGCTTTTATTTTCGACCCTGTGTGACTAAGGGCTGGATAAGGCAGCAACTTTCGTTAAACACAGGTCTGGGACTAAGGGTAAAACTAGAAAGTGTCCATTCGGACGTTCCTATCGGATATCTTGCTGCAGTCCGGGGCAGACAGTATCAAAATTGTATTTTATTTAAAGAAAACCAATTGGGAACTCACCTTGTCTGTTTTGTTTTTCTGTTGAAAATGACGACGTTCCAAGGTTTTGTGTTTTTTTTTTTACTTACTTGATTTTGTTTGTTTTTCTTAATTTTGTTAATTTAATACTTAAACTTATTCAATAGTTATTTGATAACTTAGCAATAGACCTTGTAACTTTTCATAGACACTTTGAACCGCTTCACTTCACGTTTAGATCAAGAGTGATCATCTCATTTTTAGTCTGCAGTCGAGTCATCATCCGCGGTCGACTCTCTCTTCACTCACTCTCTTGTTAGAGAGAAGAAAAAAAGAAAAACAACGGCAAAAGAAATAACAGATCACAGTGGAGGGCGAAAGTGTGCAAACAGTTTCAGGGTAATGTCAACTTCAACTACAATCTTCATCCACTGCCTATGTTTGATGGAAAACCTGAAGAGTGGCCAATCTTCTATGCATTCTATATGGATATGACTGCGGAGTTTTCATACAGCAACAGGCAAAATCTAATACATTTGAACACATCCCTTCAAGGAAAAGCCAGGTCTGCAGTGACGTCTTTACTCATTTACCCAAATGATGTGCCAAAGGCATTAGATGAATTGAGATTTAAATTCGGCCGCCCGGGAATTTTGGTAAAATCTCAATTAGAACAAATTAATAGTCTGCCCTCAATATCAGAAGATAATCTTAACGAAATACTGGTTTTATCGAATAAAGTTAAAAATATGGTGGCTTTATTCAAATCGGCTGGTTGCGATCACCACTTGTTAATTTCAACTATATTGGATCAGCTGTTTCATAAATTTGCCTACTCAAAACAATACGAATGGGCAAAATACAGTGCAAACATTCAACCATATCCACCTGTAGAAGTATTTTCGTCTTGGTTATCTGAGGTAGCGAAAGTGGTGAGCGTAATGACCATTAGTCCAAGTACTGGTGCTGCTCAAAAGGGAAATACGAGGAACAACGAGGTCGTCTCCACGCAAGAAAAAGTAAAGTGTTCGTATTGTGGTGGCAAACATAGTATACGAAAGTGCACAGATTTTCTGTCTCTCACAATTGATGATAGGTGGAAACATGTAAAAGAGAACCATCTATGTTTTGGTTGCCTATCGAAAGGGCACGGTCTTAATAATTGCCGTAAAAAGCAAAACTGTAGCAAAGAAGGATGCCGCAAAAAGCGCAATGCATTACTTCACCAAAATGCAACTTTAAATGTCAACAAAGAAAAGCCTGATCATCTGTTAAATTGAAGCATAAATGACTCATCGATACAGCTTTTCAAAATCGTGCCAATTGTTTTAGCTGGACCAAATGGAAAGCTGTCCACGTTTGCAATGTTGGACGAAGGTTCATCAATATCACTAATTGATAGTAAAGCAGCATCCGCATTGAGCTTAAAAGGCCAAAACACGTCTCTGACACTACAGTGATATGGCAATGAAACCAAAAACGAGCAGGTGCAAAGGGTATCTGTGGATATTAAAGGCGTATTTCAAAATGCCGAGGCCTATAATTTGATAAATGTATATGTGATTAAAGAGCTTAATTTGCCAAGCCAGTCGTTTTCTAAAAGCGACTATACGCATATAGGACATTTGCCAATTGAAAATTATGAAAACGTAAGACCTCTCATTTTGCTCGGATTAGACAATTGCTACCTCAGTGTGTATACAAAGGTATTGAAAGGTAATGTTCACGAACCAATAGCGGCCAAAACGAAGTTAGGCTGGATTGCCTTAAGGCCTATGAGTGAGAAACATAAATCAATTGCAACGGTTTTACACATTCGAAAGGCAAGCCGTGTAAATGCAATTGACAAAATGATGGAAGAATATTTCAGTTTGGAAAATTTTGGTGTTCGTAAAACTACTGTCATTCTTGAATCTTATGAAAACCGCAGCTCCTTGAAGAAACGACTATTAAACAAGGGTCACGGTATGAAACAGGTATCTTGTGGCGCAGTGATGATGTTACCATGCCGTTTAGTTACGATTTGGCTAAGCAACGTTTGTTGAAGGTTGAAAATAAAATGTCTCGGTACGAAAATTATGCTAAAAACTATAGAAAAAAATGAACATGTACATAGAGAAAGGGTACGCCAAATTGGTGCCTTCAGGTGACAATCAAATAAGAGGCTCACGTACTTGATACTTCCCTTACTTTGGTGTTACTAACCCAAACAAGCCTAATAAATTACGTTTTATAAATAATTGTTTACGATGCTGCTGCATGCGTGAATGGTGTATCTCTCAATTCGGTGTTACTAAAAGGCCCAGAATGTGCAAAATTGCTGCTGCCCATACTATTTAAATTTCGATTGGGTGTTATAGCCGTTGCTGGCGATATCGAAAAGATGTTATTGCAGGTCCGTATACAGAAGAATGATCAGAATGCACAACGATTCTTATGGTGAAATGGCCAGGCCGATATGCCAATTAAAACTTATGTTATGACGTCAACGATTTTTGGAGCAGTGTGTTCGCTCTCTTGCGCAGAGTTTGTTAAAAATAAAAATGCCATGTTATATGCAGAGTCTATGCCAAATGTATGCGTATGTATTATTACACCTGAACTTACAATTAAAGAAGCTCTCTCTTAAATTTATTCTACTATCAGAAATGAGTGGGGGGACTCATACTCTGCTATCTCTGCATACTTTTATTCAATTATTTCCAAATATTTAATGGGTTACCCACCAAACACCGGCTCAATGGTAAAAATTTCACCCCTCATGATATTAAACTTTTAAATCGCTTAATGTCTAGTCATACATACAACAAATGCTTTTTTCATTTAATTGGACTGGAGGTCAAGGATAATCATATCTTCAACTGCCTTAAAAATTTTCCCGACCTTTTAAATTTCAATAACTTCATTGATGTCTTCAAATCATGGAAATTCAACATTTTTCATAACATATAAACAATATTGTCTTATAGTGTCATCTTCACTCTCGTATTCGATTATGGTCATATGCTTAATTTCGGCCCAAATAATTCTTTCACTCTGTTAAAAGTAACACAAAATATTAAATATCAAATATCAAATAAAAACAATGTTTATTAATAGTTCATAACATAGTTAATGGTTACTAGTTACTGTACCATCAGTTCGCAAATTTTGACATTTTTATGAATATTTATCTTTATTGAAATACGGTTTTAACAAAAAAATTTTGCCACAATATTATCAAATCGCTTTGAACAAGCTAAGAAATTACCTTTACGGCACCTCAAGAGTGAAAATATTCACAGATCAGAGTGTGCATTTTGTTTGTTTTTCTAGTCTTTTTTTTGTTAAAAAAAATCTTTCTTTTTTACGTTGCTAAATGTCTCTTACGCTAGTTAAAATGCGTTTCTCTTATGTTATTACTCGTTGGTACTTCTTATATGTACTCAACTTTTGTTTGTTTTTGTTTCTTGTATTACATGTTGTTTAAAGTTAACGTGAGTGAGAAGGAAGATTTCGTTACTGCGCATATGCAAAGTTACATAGGAATAGATGCGTAGGTAAATAGCAAAGGAATGTGTGGATAGCGGTTCAATGGCGTGCTTACGTTGTTGTTGTTTTTTTTTCTTTTTTTTTGGTGCACAGAAGAATGTGTGTACATGTATATATATGTATATATTATATTTTTTCCCCTTTCTTTCCTTTCCATTTAGGAATTTGAAATGCGCAATTAGTAATCAAAGAATGTGTGAATAACGGTTTAGTGGTTGTTGTTTTTGTTACCATGCAAAATGTATATTTGTTCTTGTATGCTATTTAACCGTTCAAGGTTATTACAACGTGACCATGACTTGTTTTTTAATTTGTAGTTTATATAATATTACATATTTTTAATAATATTGATGTGTGTGTACAATTGATGTAATAATAACGAGATCGTGGTCATGATCGTGGTCGCTTCTTGGGCGACGCGGACGGAACTTCCCTCTATTCTGGGGTAAGCCCAACGACTCAGGGTTCGCCCAACAGTTCAATTTATTTGTTGGGACCACGATGCTTTTATTTTCGACCCTGTGTGACTAAGGGCTGGATAAGGCAGCAACTTTCGTTAAACACAGGTCTGGGACTAAGGGTAAAACTAGAAAGTGTCCATTCGGACGTTCCTATCGGATATCTTGCTGCAGTCCGGGGCAGACAGTATCAAAATTGTATTTTATTTAAAGAAAACCAATTGGGAACTCACCTTGTCTGTTTTGTTTTTCTGTTGAAAATGACGACGTTCCAAGGTTTTGTGTTTTTTTTTTTACTTACTTGATTTTGTTTGTTTTTCTTAATTTTGTTAATTTAATACTTAAACTTATTCAATAGTTATTTGATAACTTAGCAATAGACCTTGTAACTTTTCATAGACACTTTGAACCGCTTCACTTCACGTTTAGATCAAGAGTGATCATCTCATTTTTAGTCTGCAGTCGAGTCATCATCCGCGGTCGACTCTCTCTTCACTCACTCTCTTGTTAGAGAGAAGAAAAAAAGAAAAACAACGGCAAAAGAAATAACAGATCACAGTGGAGGGCGAAAGTGTGCAAACAGTTTCAGGGTAATGTCAACTTCAACTACAATCTTCATCCACTGCCTATGTTTGATGGAAAACCTGAAGAGTGGCCAATCTTCTATGCATTCTATATGGATATGACTGCGGAGTTTTCATACAGCAACAGGCAAAATCTAATACATTTGAACACATCCCTTCAAGGAAAAGCCAGGTCTGCAGTGACGTCTTTACTCATTTACCCAAATGATGTGCCAAAGGCATTAGATGAATTGAGATTTAAATTCGGCCGCCCGGGAATTTTGGTAAAATCTCAATTAGAACAAATTAATAGTCTGCCCTCAATATCAGAAGATAATCTTAACGAAATACTGGTTTTATCGAATAAAGTTAAAAATATGGTGGCTTTATTCAAATCGGCTGGTTGCGATCACCACTTGTTAATTTCAACTATATTGGATCAGCTGTTTCATAAATTTGCCTACTCAAAACAATACGAATGGGCAAAATACAGTGCAAACATTCAACCATATCCACCTGTAGAAGTATTTTCGTCTTGGTTATCTGAGGTAGCGAAAGTGGTGAGCGTAATGACCATTAGTCCAAGTACTGGTGCTGCTCAAAAGGGAAATACGAGGAACAACGAGGTCGTCTCCACGCAAGAAAAAGTAAAGTGTTCGTATTGTGGTGGCAAACATAGTATACGAAAGTGCACAGATTTTCTGTCTCTCACAATTGATGATAGGTGGAAACATGTAAAAGAGAACCATCTATGTTTTGGTTACCTATCGAAAGGGCACGGTCTTAATAATTGCCGTAAAAAGCAAAACTGTAGCAAAGAAGGATGCCGCAAAAAGCGCAATGCATTACTTCACCAAAATGCAACTTTAAATGTCAACAAAGAAAAGCCTGATCATCTGTTAAATTGAAGCATAAATGACTCATCGATACAGCTTTTCAAAATCGTGCCAATTGTTTTAGCTGGACCAAATGGAAAGCTGTCCACGTTTGCAATGTTGGACGAAGGTTCATCAATATCACTAATTGATAGTAAAGCAGCATCCGCATTGAGCTTAAAAGGCCAAAACACGTCTCTGACACTACAGTGATATGGCAATGAAACCAAAAACGAGCAGGTGCAAAGGGTATCTGTGGATATTAAAGGCGTATTTCAAAATGCCGAGGCCTATAATTTGATAAATGTATATGTGATTAAAGAGCTTAATTTGCCAAGCCAGTCGTTTTCTAAAAGCGACTATACGCATATAGGACATTTGCCAATTGAAAATTATGAAAACGTAAGACCTCTCATTTTGCTCGGATTAGACAATTGCTACCTCAGTGTGTATACAAAGGTATTGAAAGGTAATGTTCACGAACCAATAGCGGCCAAAACGAAGTTAGGCTGGATTGCCTTAAGGCCTATGAGTGAGAAACATAAATCAATTGCAACGGTTTTACACATTCGAAAGGCAAGCCGTGTAAATGCAATTGACAAAATGATGGAAGAATATTTCAGTTTGGAAAATTTTGGTGTTCGTAAAACTACTGTCATTCTTGAATCTTATGAAAACCGCCGCGCCAAGCAGCTCCTTGAAGAAACGACTATTAAACAAGGGTCACGGTATGAAACAGGTATCTTGTGGCGCAGTGATGATGTTACCATGCCGTTTAGTTACGATTTGGCTAAGCAACGTTTGTTGAAGGTTGAAAATAAAATGTCTCGGTACGAAAATTATGCTAAAAACTATAGAAAAAAATGAACATGTACATAGAGAAAGGGTACGCCAAATTGGTGCCTTCAGGTGACAATCAAATAAGAGGCTCACGTACTTGATACTTCCCTTACTTTGGTGTTACTAACCCAAACAAGCCTAATAAATTACGTTTTATAAATAATTGTTTACGATGCTGCTGCATGCGTGAATGGTGTATCTCTCAATTCGGTGTTACTAAAAGGCCCAGAATGTGCAAAATTGCTGCTGCCCATACTATTTAAATTTCGATTGGGTGTTATAGCCGTTGCTGGCGATATCGAAAAGATGTTATTGCAGGTCCGTATACAGAAGAATGATCAGAATGCACAACGATTCTTATGGTGAAATGGCCAGGCCGATATGCCAATTAAAACTTATGTTATGACGTCAACGATTTTTGGAGCAGTGTGTTCGCTCTCTTGCGCAGAGTTTGTTAAAAATAAAAATGCCATGTTATATGCAGAGTCTATGCCAAATGTATGCGTATGTATTATTACACCTGAACTTACAATTAAAGAAGCTCTCTCTTAAATTTATTCTACTATCAGAAATGAGTGGGGGGACTCATACTCTGCTATCTCTGCATACTTTTATTCAATTATTTCCAAATATTTAATGGGTTACCCACCAAACACCGGCTCAATGGTAAAAATTTCACCCCTCATGATATTAAACTTTTAAATCGCTTAATGTCTAGTCATACATACAACAAATGCTTTTTTCATTTAATTGGACTGGAGGTCAAGGATAATCATATCTTCAACTGCCTTAAAAATTTTCCCGACCTTTTAAATTTCAATAACTTCATTGATGTCTTCAAATCATGGAAATTCAACATTTTTCATAACATATAAACAATATTGTCTTATAGTGTCATCTTCACTCTCGTATTCGATTATGGTCATATGCTTAATTTCGGCCCAAATAATTCTTTCACTCTGTTAAAAGTAACACAAAATATTAAATATCAAATATCAAATAAAAACAATGTTTATTAATAGTTCATAACATAGTTAATGGTTACTAGTTACTGTACCATCAGTTCGCAAATTTTGACATTTTTATGAATATTTATCTTTATTGAAATACGGTTTTAACAAAAAAATTTTGCCACAATATTATCAAATCGCTTTGAACAAGCTAAGAAATTACCTTTACGGCACCTCAAGAGTGAAAATATTCACAGATCAGAGTGTGCATTTTGTTTGTTTTTCTAGTCTTTTTTTTGTTAAAAAAAATCTTTCTTTTTTACGTTGCTAAATGTCTCTTACGCTAGTTAAAATGCGTTTCTCTTATGTTATTACTCGTTGGTACTTCTTATATGTACTCAACTTTTGTTTGTTTTTGTTTCTTGTATTACATGTTGTTTAAAGTTAACGTGAGTGAGAAGGAAGATTTCGTTACTGCGCATATGCAAAGTTACATAGGAATAGATGCGTAGGTAAATAGCAAAGGAATGTGTGGATAGCGGTTCAATGGCGTGCTTACGTTGTTGTTGTTTTTTTTTCTTTTTTTTTGGTGCACAGAAGAATGTGTGTACATGTATATATATGTATATATTATATTTTTTCCCCTTTCTTTCCTTTCCATTTAGGAATTTGAAATGCGCAATTAGTAATCAAAGAATGTGTGAATAACGGTTTAGTGGTTGTTGTTTTTGTTACCATGCAAAATGTATATTTGTTCTTGTATGCTATTTAACCGTTCAAGGTTATTACAACGTGACCATGACTTGTTTTTTAATTTGTAGTTTATATAATATTACATATTTTTAATAATATTGATGTGTGTGTACAATTGATGTAATAATAACGAGATCGTGGTCATGATCGTGGTCGCTTCTTGGGCGACGCGGACGGAACTTCCCTCTATTCTGGGGTAAGCCCAACGACTCAGGGTTCGCCCAACAGTTCAATTTATTTGTTGGGACCACGATGCTTTTATTTTCGACCCTGTGTGACTAAGGGCTGGATAAGGCAGCAACTTTCGTTAAACACAGGTCTGGGACTAAGGGTAAAACTAGAAAGTGTCCATTCGGACGTTCCTATCGGATATCTTGCTGCAGTCCGGGGCAGACAGTATCAAAATTGTATTTTATTTAAAGAAAACCAATTGGGAACTCACCTTGTCTGTTTTGTTTTTCTGTTGAAAATGACGACGTTCCAAGGTTTTGTGTTTTTTTTTTTACTTACTTGATTTTGTTTGTTTTTCTTAATTTTGTTAATTTAATACTTAAACTTATTCAATAGTTATTTGATAACTTAGCAATAGACCTTGTAACTTTTCATAGACACTTTGAACCGCTTCACTTCACGTTTAGATCAAGAGTGATCATCTCATTTTTAGTCTGCAGTCGAGTCATCATCCGCGGTCGACTCTCTCTTCACTCACTCTCTTGTTAGAGAGAAGAAAAAAAGAAAAACAACGGCAAAAGAAATAACAGATCACAGTGGAGGGCGAAAGTGTGCAAACAGTTTCAGGGTAATGTCAACTTCAACTACAATCTTCATCCACTGCCTATGTTTGATGGAAAACCTGAAGAGTGGCCAATCTTCTATGCATTCTATATGGATATGACTGCGGAGTTTTCATACAGCAACAGGCAAAATCTAATACATTTGAACACATCCCTTCAAGGAAAAGCCAGGTCTGCAGTGACGTCTTTACTCATTTACCCAAATGATGTGCCAAAGGCATTAGATGAATTGAGATTTAAATTCGGCCGCCCGGGAATTTTGGTAAAATCTCAATTAGAACAAATTAATAGTCTGCCCTCAATATCAGAAGATAATCTTAACGAAATACTGGTTTTATCGAATAAAGTTAAAAATATGGTGGCTTTATTCAAATCGGCTGGTTGCGATCACCACTTGTTAATTTCAACTATATTGGATCAGCTGTTTCATAAATTTGCCTACTCAAAACAATACGAATGGGCAAAATACAGTGCAAACATTCAACCATATCCACCTGTAGAAGTATTTTCGTCTTGGTTATCTGAGGTAGCGAAAGTGGTGAGCGTAATGACCATTAGTCCAAGTACTGGTGCTGCTCAAAAGGGAAATACGAGGAACAACGAGGTCGTCTCCACGCAAGAAAAAGTAAAGTGTTCGTATTGTGG
The DNA here is from genome assembly GCA_949710015.1 of Crataerina pallida. Classification (NCBI taxonomy): domain Eukaryota; kingdom Metazoa; phylum Arthropoda; class Insecta; order Diptera; family Hippoboscidae; genus Crataerina; species Crataerina pallida. Next base: position 15,608,735 of record OX453290.1, read on the forward strand.
TGGCAAACATAGTATACGAAAGTGCACAGATTTTCTGTCTCTCACAATTGATGATAGGTGGAAACATGTAAAAGAGAACCATCTATGTTTTGGTTACCTATCGAAAGGGCACGGTCTTAATAATTGCCGTAAAAAGCAAAACTGTAGCAAAGAAGGATGCCGCAAAAAGCGCAATGCATTACTTCACCAAAATGCAACTTTAAATGTCAACAAAGAAAAGCCTGATCATCTGTTAAATTGAAGCATAAATGACTCATCGATACAGCTTTTCAAAATCGTGCCAATTGTTTTAGCTGGACCAAATGGAAAGCTGTCCACGTTTGCAATGTTGGACGAAGGTTCATCAATATCACTAATTGATAGTAAAGCAGCATCCGCATTGAGCTTAAAAGGCCAAAACACGTCTCTGACACTACAGTGATATGGCAATGAAACCAAAAACGAGCAGGTGCAAAGGGTATCTGTGGATATTAAAGGCGTATTTCAAAATGCCGAGGCCTATAATTTGATAAATGTATATGTGATTAAAGAGCTTAATTTGCCAAGCCAGTCGTTTTCTAAAAGCGACTATACGCATATAGGACATTTGCCAATTGAAAATTATGAAAACGTAAGACCTCTCATTTTGCTCGGATTAGACAATTGCTACCTCAGTGTGTATACAAAGGTATTGAAAGGTAATGTTCACGAACCAATAGCGGCCAAAACGAAGTTAGGCTGGATTGCCTTAAGGCCTATGAGTGAGAAACATAAATCAATTGCAACGGTTTTACACATTCGAAAGGCAAGCCGTGTAAATGCAATTGACAAAATGATGGAAGAATATTTCAGTTTGGAAAATTTTGGTGTTCGTAAAACTACTGTCATTCTTGAATCTTATGAAAACCGCCGCGCCAAGCAGCTCCTTGAAGAAACGACTATTAAACAAGGGTCACGGTATGAAACAGGTATCTTGTGGCGCAGTGATGATGTTACCATGCCGTTTAGTTACGATTTGGCTAAGCAACGTTTGTTGAAGGTTGAAAATAAAATGTCTCGGTACGAAAATTATGCTAAAAACTATAGAAAAAAATGAACATGTACATAGAGAAAGGGTACGCCAAATTGGTGCCTTCAGGTGACAATCAAATAAGAGGCTCACGTACTTGATACTTCCCTTACTTTGGTGTTACTAACCCAAACAAGCCTAATAAATTACGTTTTATAAATAATTGTTTACGATGCTGCTGCATGCGTGAATGGTGTATCTCTCAATTCGGTGTTACTAAAAGGCCCAGAATGTGCAAAATTGCTGCTGCCCATACTATTTAAATTTCGATTGGGTGTTATAGCCGTTGCTGGCGATATCGAAAAGATGTTATTGCAGGTCCGTATACAGAAGAATGATCAGAATGCACAACGATTCTTATGGTGAAATGGCCAGGCCGATATGCCAATTAAAACTTATGTTATGACGTCAACGATTTTTGGAGCAGTGTGTTCGCTCTCTTGCGCAGAGTTTGTTAAAAATAAAAATGCCATGTTATATGCAGAGTCTATGCCAAATGTATGCGTATGTATTATTACACCTGAACTTACAATTAAAGAAGCTCTCTCTTAAATTTATTCTACTATCAGAAATGAGTGGGGGGACTCATACTCTGCTATCTCTGCATACTTTTATTCAATTATTTCCAAATATTTAATGGGTTACCCACCAAACACCGGCTCAATGGTAAAAATTTCACCCCTCATGATATTAAACTTTTAAATCGCTTAATGTCTAGTCATACATACAACAAATGCTTTTTTCATTTAATTGGACTGGAGGTCAAGGATAATCATATCTTCAACTGCCTTAAAAATTTTCTCGACCTTTTAAATTTCAATAACTTCATTGATGTCTTCAAATCATGGAAATTCAACATTTTTCATAACATATAAACAATATTGTCTTATAGTGTCATCTTCACTCTCGTATTCGATTATGGTCATATGCTTAATTTCGGCCCAAATAATTCTTTCACTCTGTTAAAAGTAACACAAAATATTAAATATCAAATATCAAATAAAAACAATGTTTATTAATAGTTCATAACATAGTTAATGGTTACTAGTTACTGTACCATCAGTTCGCAAATTTTGACATTTTTATGAATATTTATCTTTATTGAAATACGGTTTTAACAAAAAAATTTTGCCACAATATTATCAAATCGCTTTGAACAAGCTAAGAAATTACCTTTACGGCACCTCAAGAGTGAAAATATTCACAGATCACCAACCACTTACTTGCGCACTTAGTAACAAAAACAATAACATGAAATTAAAAAGATGGAAAGCCACCTTGGAGGAATATAATTACGAATTGGTGTACAAACCAGGTAAATTTAACTTTGTGGCCGATATAAACGCTCTCACCGCGACCCCACACAGTGCTGAGAGTACCTTGCCAGCGTTGATCAAATAGCTGACGAAACTGTTAACATGTTTAAAAATCAGAGTGGGAGACATTCCTTTATACCGGTTTGAGGTGATTTTTCCAACATATCATAGACATACAATAATAGAACCTTCGTATAGTCAAGAGAAATTAATTGATTTGTTAAAAAGATATCTGATTCCGTGCGTAACTAATGGTTTAAACACCGAAGGAAATGTTTTAGGAATTATACAGGAATTTTATGAAACGTGCTTTGCTAACCATAGAGTGCGCTTTGCCAAAATATTGGTCAGAGACATTACTGACGAAACAGAACAGGAAAATATAATCATAACAGAACATAGGAGAGCTCATAGAAACAGTAGGGAAAACAAGGAACAGCTTTTGGAAAAAGTTTACTTTCCGAAGATACTTCAGGGAAACCATTTTTGTGAAAACAAACAAAAGAATAGGTAATAAATTGTCCCCATGATATAAAAAAGAAATGGTAAAGAAAAATAATAATAGCACTGTAATAACCGAATCAGGTAGGGTAGTCCACAAGGGACTTATAAGAAAATAATAACATACACAATCCTATTCAATCCCGCCACCTCATGTACTATCTCTGCCGTGTCTTACCTTTCATTTAACAAACTATATGAATCACAAAATATATTAAAAGGCAGATATTGTAAGAGAAAAAAATAATAACAACTAAATTAATTTTAAAATATTAAGAAAACCCTTTCAAAAAAGAAGAGAAAAAAGAAGAAAATTATTATATTTCAGAATAATGAAGAAAATTAACGATTTCAAATTAAAAATGTGAGAAAAAATATATGAAATGATCTTGGATTGCCAACAAATTATCTTTCCAGATAGGCAACATAGGAAAGTAAATAACAATAGGTTGTCAATAAATTATCTTTTCAGATAGACAACTTACACTGTAATTATCAATGAAAAAGAGATACAAAGAGATATCTTTTCAGATAGACATATTGTAATAGCAACAAAAATTATGTTAAAATGATAGTAAATATTATATTTCAGAATAATGGCTGCTAAGTGCGCAGCAGAAATCCAAATCTTAAATTACTCAAACGGTAAATTTATTACTATTAAGGAGGGAGAAGCCAGAATTCAAGAGGGCTCCTTCAAAATAATACACGAAAATTTAAAGAGGTTATAATGATAACCGAGCAAGACTCGGAATATCAGAATATCCCAGAAACCCATCCTTATATACCTATATTGTTAAATCATTTGAAAGAATCTAGAGGCATTATCCATAGACTTTCTAAAAATAAAGAGAAAAGATCATTGGATTTCTTGGGATCCGCTTGGAAGTGGATAGCGGGAACTCCGGATAAATATGATCACGAAATCCTATCAAATAAAATTAATAAGATATTAAAAAATAATAATGACCAATTTGTAATAAATAAATTAACAGAAAATAAAATTAACGAACTAAGTAGAATTTCTAATAATATGTTAAAAATATTTCTTAATAATCAAACTGTAAAGAATGAACTGGCAATGACTCTGAAATTCAAACTGGAAGTTTTAAATAAAGAGTTAAAAAATATTGAATACTCAGTACATTGGTCGAAAGCAAATATTGCTAATTTCTGTTGAACCAAGAAGAAATAAAAACAATTGGAAAGTAACTAGATAAACTAGATCTACCTTACTTAAATTTCAATGAAATGTTCGAATTTGCCGAAATTAAATTGCCTTTAATAACGATGTAATGATCTATATATTATCAGTACCAACTATTAAAAACGAACCCTATACTAAACTTTTGATACTACCAATCAAAAATAAAAACAATGTCTATAAAATCGAATATAAGAAAATATTGAAAGTCAAAAAGAAAACATACGGATAAGAGAATGCGGAGAATATAAGAGCTTTACGATATGTAAAGAAAATAATGTATTAGATATAAGTAACACAATCGCTAACGCTCTCAAAACCCACTTATTTGTTTACTTATGTTTATTGCCCTCCGCTCACTCAGCCATAATCGCTAGCACAGCGAAACCCCTTTTTTTAAAGTGTTGCTGGCGCCGTCACGAGTAAAGCAAACTCAGCAAATCATAATTCAATCATAAAACATAGCTTGGCGGGTATTGCCGCCGATCATATTACACTTACGCATGCTTATAGAATAATATAAATAGCTGTAAGTTAACATTAAGAATTAGTCCACTTTTGTACTCACTTGAATAAAGACGCCTTTTGGCGTAAAATAAACTTTTTTAACAAATTAAATATAAATTTGTTTAATTTATACAATAATTCAAAAGGGAAAGTAAAAAAAATTATAAAATGAACCTAAGCATATGTGTCCAGCAGTAATAATTCAAATATAACAAAAATTCGACTAAGCATAAAAATTCAATTTTTTATAAGGAAAGAGGAAAAAAATGCAATCATGATTGTGTGATGGAAATTTTATTTCAAAAAGAAATTTCCTCATCACATTATACAAGTTTATTGTAACGCGTATGTGCGTGCCCCTTAACATAAATGTGTATGCACCTTTATGTTCAAAAGGGTTAATTTTTTTTTTGTACTGATTGTTTATAAAGAACAAGAATAAGACAAAGAGCAATAAAACGGATGCTGTATGTATATGTTTATGTGAATTTTATTCAAATTCGCTGAACGCAATAAAGTATATTGGGAATCAGGTGGGGACTTATCTGTATGTGATGAACTGCTGTTCCAGGCCGGGCAATATTTATTTTTGAAAAAGTAAGGCACTTACGTAAGGAGTAAAAATTGATATGTAAGATGGTAAAAAAAAAAATTCGTATTCGAATTTAAAAAAAGTTTGCGTGATCAGTGAATTGTTTTCGAACTCGTCCTCATCGCGTTCTCATCAGTAGGTGTTTATCAGTTACACCAAATCCACCTGTGCAATTTCATGCGCAAATGGTTTATATCAATAATTCACATTTCAGTATTATAACCCTACACTATTATATTTGACTTTATATAATTGTAGATTAAGCTACGTTTTATTCGAAACCGGTCCATGTCATTTCCTTCAGTCACAAAATATAATTTTTTAAAATTTTCTAATATATTACAACTATCAATATAGTCAAATGAAAAATTCATTTCATATTAATAATTTTTTTATATGGAAAAGTCAAGTTAACCACGTCCATTTAAAGTGTTGGTTTTTTTTAAGGGTTTGTTTAGAATATTTAGCATAGTTGGCTTTATATAAATATAAAATTTACAACCCTTTCTGTCAAAAAAACTTGTGAAAATGGGCGATCAGTTGACGTATGTACACCCAGTATTACGTTTTACTTGCGTTCAAAAAAATTTAAGATATGATGATGGTATCCTAGATTTGGCACGCTCCTAATATAGCCCCGTTTTACTTGTTTTATTTGTCTTTACCAATGTGCTGCATTTAAGGCTTCTGATTGGGTGTTTTAATCGAAAGGAAATAATATATATGCACCCTACAAATGTGTAGGTACTCGTGAGTATGTTCACGTATACACGTATACTTATTTTTGTGTAATAAAAGACTTTATATTTTTTTAAATTGTTTTTTAATATTTTTCGTAATAAATAGAGATAAGAAATAAAAAAGTTTTATTAATAAAAAATTACATAATACAAAATTAAACAAAATAGAGAAGTTCGTTTAAGGCCGAAGCTTAAATACCCTCCACCTATTATAATCCTCTAAAAAATAAGTTCCTATTGCCACATTTATGTATATGACTATTTCATGTACTTATGCAAAGAGTGTTTTTTTTAAATTATAGGCGTTTGCATTATTCAATCACGCCCATTTTTGGCACAGTGTTGGATAACGGTATCACTTATATATATACCAATTTTCAACTTAATAGGCATAGTATTATGTGATATATAATTTTTTAGAGATAAAATTTTTTCGAGGTACGTTAAGATTTTTATTTTTTATAAGAGTGTCTCTTAACCGATTTTGCCCAATTTCAATACGGAACAACGAAATATAGCCAAAAATAATTATGCAAAGTTTCAATTTGATATCTCAAAAATTACGACAGTGAAAGTGCCAACAACAGACGCACGCACGAACGAACATGTCTCAAACGATTTCTCTTTTCATGCTGATTAAGAATATATATGGTTTTGGGATCTCCGAGGCTTCCTTCGATGTGTTGTAAACGGATGGTCAAAATGAATATTCCCTAATGGAGGGTATAAAAAGACAAAAGTAAGAAAACTAAATTTGGCTTAAGCCAAATCTTAAGAACCCTCCACATCCATAACTGTGGGCGTGGCAAATATTTATGTATTGTTCCCTCTAATTTTGTGTCTTACCTATCAGCTTGTAAGTCTAGTTTTATGGTGAATATGGTTTTTTGTAAATGGTGGGCGTGTCTATTATCCGACCACGTCCATTACAATGAAGGAAATATTTATAGATGTACGTACAAAATTTCAAGTTCTTGGGCCATTTTTGCGGTAGATAAATTTTTGGTCAATGTGGGCGTGGCTCTTGACCAATTTTTCTTATTTAATTAGCGATCTGCATGCAAAAACGTGCCTATATAAAATTTCAATATCTCAAAATTTACGCCCGAGAGAATGCAAACAACGGACATACATATCTAAATCGACTCAATTTTTGTTACTGATCAAGAATATATGTACTTTGTGGGGTCTCTGACGTCTCCTTCTGGGTATTGCAAGCGGAAGAACAAACTTAGTATACCCTCATCACTAAGGTGAAGGGTACAAAAATGCGGTTAAATAAAATATATACACACGTACAATAACATACATCAATTACAGCTTATATATTTACATACCTACATACCCGTACCTTTACATAATACAATAGAAAAGTTGTGAAAATCAGCAATAAATATGTTGACTGCTATGATTATTGTGCGGTGTTGTTTAAGGTTATTTTCTTTTTATACGATTAATATTTACTTCTAGCGCAACATAAAGACTTTATTATCCTCTATATATACATATACTATCAGGAGTCGGCGCTACCTAAATTTTGGCTTTTAGTAAACATGCATTCTTCGCTGCCCTTCCAGAGTTTTGGCTCTAAGTCGTATTATATACAAGTGGTATAATTAAAAAATCCCCGGCAGATAAGAAAAAGTGAAAGGTGTTAAAAAAAAAGAAACGGGCAACCCGTTCTTATTGAAAATAACATTAAAAAACCTTAAAACAATTGAGTTGTGTACTATAAATAAAGGAATTATACATATAACAAAAAATTGAAAATAATTAGAAATAATGAATGGTAGATAATTAAAATTATATATTAATAAACTGATGTATGTAAAGTGCATAATGATGTATAAAAAAAGAAAAAAATATTTTATTACTTTTCCAGTTTTCGAACCAAAAATGTATCAGTTCAGATAAATCAAAAGTTGACAAAAATTAATTGCTACAGTATGTAGTCCATGCACCCAACTAAGCGTATATATGTGTGTTATAAATACTACATATATTTACATATGTAATTATGTAAATGGATTTAAAAAAAAAAAAACATTATAATACGATCAATTATGTTGTTGTTGAATTGAACTAAATCTGATTTGTTTGTGTCTATTGATACGTAGTATAGTTCTATATTCAGCCAAGATGGGCATCTATAAAATGTTAACAATATCATTAGTTAGATCAGTAATAAAAATAACAACACTTATCACATTATATGTGTGTATAGGGCTGAATACTTTTTAGAGTCACGTGTGTAAAGACAATGCCCTCGCAAAAATGCTTTATATAAAAAATTTTTGCATATTAAAATGATTTACTTTGTTGGGGTGGTACAAATCCGTAGCCAGAAGCACCTACGATCACACCACTGCTCTCATCAACAGCATCTGGAGGCGGTGGAGGAAACAACACAGGTCCTAAATAAAAAATAAATTTATTAATTTATGCGCATAAATATGTGACTTTCTTAGATTATGGATCTATTTATTTTTACGTAGATTTACATTGGTTTTCTAACAGAAGTATGTATAAGTACATTGCTAAGCATTCCGCTCAATGGACCACATCGGTCAAGCAACACGCCCACAGTTCAACAAACACTTAAAAATGAGCAACTCTTTAAGAAATGTTTTCGTATTACTAAAGTAAAGTTTATAGGTCAATTTTTGTGGCAGATATATTTTTTGTCAATTGTAGGCGGGTCTGTTAACACGCCCATTTTCCCAATATAAAGGAGGAATACTTATTTTACATTTCAGATCTATGTCGGATCACCTATCCTAAATATTTTTAATATGTTCATTACAGGTGGACGTGGAATATTGTACACATTTATAAAAAGTCTTCATTAATATTTTGGCAAATTTTATTCTCGATTCTCTTATGATGTGTCATGTCTCAGAACATTTGGCTTATTAGTTCAGGATAAATGGGAAATTTTATAATAGGTTACAAATTTGGATCAAAACAAGCCTGCACGTAACGTGATAATTATTCATATTCTTTATACCCTTTAGAATTTACAAATGAAGTGCTAATATTGCTTTTCTTTTATATTGGAATTTATTATACTGTTTTTTGAAATAATACTTTGTAGAGTTTCTGATGCCTCCTTCTGGGTTGTTGCAAATGTGGAGGGTATAAAAATATTTAAGTACTATATTAATACGATTTACCTCTGTTTTGTCTGGGATCCCTCACCGCACTATATGACTTCCCAAAATCTAAGGAATTCGAAGTAATTTGTCCAAAAAAGTGTTGTCCGGCTACTAAAACCAGTAAAGCGATAATGCCATATATAACCCTTAACTGTAACAAAATAAGTTTTCATTAAATTAGCGGCAGTAAATATGTTTTAAATTTAAAAACTACTTATTGTTTACGCTATTCATGATATGATTGCTTCAAGGTTAAGTAAAAACAAGAAAACTAAATTTGGCTTAGACCAAATATTGTCCACATCCCCAATTGTGGACGTGGCAAATTTATATATATTACGCCCTCTAATTATATATGTATTACGTATCAGTTTGTAAATGGAGTTTTACTCTCAGTATGGTTTTTTAAAATTGTGGGCGTATCTGTTATTCAACCACCCCAATTTTTTGCACATCAATAGAAGAGATTACCATAAATAGATGCAACAAATTTCAAGTTCATGTGTCAATGTTTATGTGTCATGTTCTAGATGCAGATAAATAGATTTTTGTTGATTGTGGGCCACAATTCGACCACGGCCATTTTTGGCACATCAGTCAATGGGATAACTCTGTATCCAAATTTTAAGTTTCTGCATCAACTTTTGTGGCAGATATATATTGATTGTGGGCGTGTCTGTAATCCGAATTTTCCCAATTTAGGCTTATAAATGAAGCAATAATTTATAGATGTACCAAATTTCAAGTTTATACCTTAATTTTTGTAACAGATAAATAGATTTTTGTCGATTGTGGGCGTAACTTTTAACCGATGTTGCCCATTTTCAAAAGCGATCTGCGTGCATAAACTAAAAGTGCCATTTACATTTACACGGACATACATGTCTAAATCGACCCATTATTTGACGCTGATCAAGAATATATATTTTTTGTCTCTAACGCCTCCTTCTGGGTGTTGCAAACGGAAGAACAAACTTAGTATACCCTCATCACTGGGGTGGAGGGTGTAATAAAACAATTTATAATACTTTCATAATTACGGGCACGTATGTTAATTTATATATTCTCATATATATATCATTAACTATGTTTGTACATATTTCTAATATAATAATAGAATGTTCTTTTTATACCCTTGATAATCAAAAGCCTTTATGATAGATACACTTTTTTTTATTTAGGGCATGGCACTTGACGATTTTGTCCAAAGTAAATGGGAATCTTCGTGCTATAAACATCCGTACAAAATCTCAGTTTAATACCACAACTTTTGCTTCCATTAGAGTTCCAAGAACACACAGACACAACGGTGAATATATACCCGGAACATGGATAGATCGATTCAGATTTTAATTCTGATCAAGAATATACATACTTTGTGTGGTTAGAAATCACACAAACATCTAGAAGGTGGCGTCAAAGCCCCTACAAAGGAAAAAATTCTTGATAATCAATTATATTTGATATATATATGATATTATATTTATCTACAACCAAAATTGAGCTATTATATTAAAATTTGGTATATTAATTTATAATTATATCCTTAATCATACCAAAAATGGCCATGGATAACAGATACGCCTGTGGGATACTTTATACTTTACAAAGTTAAGGTTGTTGTTTGGATTGAAAATCAAACAAATGCAGTAAAATTTCACAACAACCAACTGTGGCAACCTCGCACACACATGAAAAACGTGGAAACTTCAGATAAATATTTTCGACAATAAAATGTCCACTTCCTTCACTTTACTTTTCTCTGCCTTCTTTCGTGACTCAGGAGAATCATCAGTAACCTTTGGCTTACACATTTTAGTATATATTTTATATATAAAATAAATTAAAGAATTAAATATAAATAAACCTTACCTACAAAAAATAAAAAATATTTTAAACATCACAACGCCCATAATTGACAAAAATTTATATATTTGCCACAAATACATTTATCTACCACCAAATTGATCTATGAACTTTAAATTTGGTACTTATATCTATAATTATTCTATCTGCCGATGTGTGTGAAAATAGGTGTGGTTGGATACGCCCACCATGTACGAAAAACCTTAGAAAGTTTAGAACTCGAGTTTCAAGTTGATGGGAATACATACACTATTAGAGGGCGTAGTAGTGTACCTGCCACGCCCCCTGGTTAAATACATTTAAACATCTACAGATGCTGAGATATAAAAGATTTGACCGAAGCCAAATTTAGTTTGCTTACTTGTTTTTATATCCTCCACCTTAGTGATGAGGGCATACTAAGTTTGTTTTTCCTTCTGCAATACCCAGAAGGAGGCGTCAAAGTATATATTTTCTTTGTCAGCGTCAAAAACGGAGTCAATTTAGACATGTATGTCCTTGTGTGTGTCTGTCTGTTGTTGGCATTTTTACGGTCGTGAATATTGAGATATTGAGCTGATATTTTGTACAGGCACTTCTAATTTTTGCACGCTGATCACTATTTAAGATGGGCAAAATCGATCAAGAGCCACGCTCATAATCAACAAAAATGTATATATCTGCCACAAAAATTGTCATCCCATCAACCTATATGCCAAAAAAGGGCGTGATCGTATAACAAAGACGCTCACAACTTACAAAAAACTATATTTTACGGAACACTCCACTTTCAAGCTTACTTACGTAATATGTGCTATTAGAGGGAATGATATCTTTAACCCCAACTATTGTAGATGTGGAAAGTAAGATTTGGTCTAAGCCAAATGTAGTTTTCTTACTTGTTATATATATAGAAAACGTTTACCACAGTCAATCAAATAGTAGTGGTCATTATTATCATAGTTGGTATTGTAGCAATTAATGAACCGCATACGTGGGTGGTGAAGTAGATTTTTATTATATAATCAATTTATTAATCCCTTTAGTAGCTGAGTGGGCTAAGGCTTTGTCTTAGTAATCTCTAAACACGGGTTCAAATCCAGCTGAGGTAAAAAGTGAGTGTTCTTCAGCTGGAATGAACTTATGCGTCACGTTGGATTGGTAACTCACCGACAGTTAAGGATATTACCATATGAAAGTCGTGGTTGGTTCCAAAGGCGATTGAGCATTTAAGCTTGTAAAACGCCATACATTATTATTATTATATATAATGTATAACTCTGTGAATCGTATAATGTAGGCTATAATGAAAAATATTACATCATAACGAATCAACTTTGCTTGCTACTAAAGTACATTTATAGAAGTAAAACATATTTGAATTATAGTAAGAAATTGGTATATGAAATTATTATACACACAATAAAACACAGCAAGTAAATGTATATGTAATTTCCATATATACGACGAGCAAGCTGGATTTTTGACAATGTGACATATTTTAATATTAGGGTTAAATATTTGCCTTGATTTTTATGCATTAAGAGAATACACAACTCTATTGAAAACACACATAACCATACATAATAAATAAGTGTACTACACACATACATAGGAATAAAACAATATCCGAAGAGTATTACAAACTTTAAGTTTAACAAATGGCCTCAGCTATTCTTTCATAATGAAGCAATTGCCAACTAGCGCACTGACACACATTTTCTCGTTGCATAAACATATTCAATGAAACAGTTACTCTTATATATGCTTTGTCCTACAGTCTCCTGGAGATTTAGTTTTATTTCTTTTAAAATTACGTGTAACCGTTACTTGAATCTCAATATTATTAAAAGGAGGTACCTGTAAATTATTATTTTATACCCTTCATATAAGATAAGTTTGTCATTGCAACCCCCAGACGCCTAAGAGACTCTACAAAGTATATGTGTTCTTGAGCAGCATTAAAAATTGTGTCGATCTAGACATATGTGTCCGAGTGTTCATCCGTTTTTAGTATTCTCACGGTCGTAAATTCTGAAATATTGAGCTGAAATTTTGTACAGGTACTTTTGATTTCTGCACGCGAATGCTATTTAAAATGGTCAAAATCGGTCAAAGGCCACGCCCACAATCGACCAAAATCTGTATATCTGCAGCAAAAATTTACCTATGAATTTAAATAATTTGGTATGCAATTAATTTAAAAATAAGTAAAACAAATAAGAAAACTGAATTTAGCTTAGACTAAATCTTAAATACCCTAGTATACCCTTATCACTAAAGCGAAGGGTATAAAAAGTCCTACCCTCTGGTAGTGTGTATATTACGTATCATCTGTCTGTCTGTCACTCTGTCATTCGATCACACCCATTTTTAACACATCGATGAATGGGGTAATTATAAATATGTGAACCAAATTCCAACTTCAGAGTTAAATTTTTGTGGCAGATGAATCGATTTTTATATTTTTTGTTGTTGCCAATTTTTAAATAAGGATCTGCGTGACTATAATTGCGTGTACAATATTTGAGCTTTCTTTGTACAATGCATATGCAATTCTTGAGCTTAATATCTCAAATTTTATGATTAACAAATTTTAGTGCCTACAACAGTCAGATACACGACTCAGTTACATGTTGATAAAGAATATATATTTTACCAAATTTTTGTTCATTAATGTAATTATTTTTAAAGATTTTCATAAAAACTGAAAAATTTTTGCATCAAGGAACTCCAACTGGGTGAAATTCTTGGGATCAAATTAAGTTTCAGTCTCTGATAAAAACCAACAAACAACTCGTTTTACAAGTCTAACAAGACAAAAAAAGAGACAAGAAGTTTTCAAGTTCATGTTGAAGGCTACGTAGTGGTGTATAAATACATACACATATACGCATACAGTTCCATTCGCATTGGACATACTTATTTAACGGGTTTTTATGTAAACAACATGCGCGCGCTGCGTATATTTCAAATTTATGATAATTTCCATGATAAGGTTTGTTGCCTTAGCAGTTTCATAAACGAACATTCACTGATTCTATTAGTACCTTTAATGGAATAAGTGATATAATACTTAAGCTATTCACTTTAATTTGATGTTAATATAGGTACCGCCTTACATGTGTATGCACCCACTAGAGGGAATCTAAGATTTGGTCTAAAACACACAAGTCGATTTTTATTCTTTCTACCTACGACCAACAAATTACAAATGGCAAATGTCACACCTACCTTCAAGTATACTCATAGATTTAGAATCAAAAACTAAAACGATTTCACCATGTATGCCCTCTAGTTCCATAAATTATGTTACAATTAGTTTAGTGTATCTAATATATAAAATCGTAAAATATCGTTATATTGAAAGGGTTCTAAGAATTGTCCAATGGGGTCCAAATTTGATGTAGCTAGTGTGTTAGTGTTTTTACTTATTTAAAGAAAATTTAAATGAAAAAGTTTTATTCTGATCAAAAGTAATACTGATGAGGGTATATTAAATTTGCTTTTGCGTTTGCAACAAGGAGTGTCGAAAATCTTATATGGAATATATGTATACATACGTATATAACCAGAGCATTTACAAAAACATTTGTATGTATATAACCAGAGCATTTACAAAACCATTTACAAAAATCTGTCACAGTGCTTCGCGTATACGGATACAACTTAACTAATCAGGTCTTACGGTTCAAGACTATTACAAAATGAAGCCTCCAGTATAATTTAAGAACATTAAAGAGGCGAGGTTATTTCAAAGTATAAAATGACTGAAGTAAAGAGCTCTGTTAAAAATCAGAACATTCGACTCAGGTGTAATATGAAATTTTTAATTTTTACACACATATTTGTACAAAAGCCACACGTAAACGTAAACATGTGCATTGATCATATTATATAATGAATTGTGAATTTGTTCAAGTCCACCTTTTTCATTTAAATAACCATCCACTTAGGGGATGACTCCTGTATGTGCATGCAAGGTGGAGGTTAGGAAAAATTAGAAGGAGGATAATAGGAGGGGGAGTCTTTGTGGACATTAGATTTAAAATGGTGGCGTGCCGAGAAACATTTCTGGTGGTAAATTATTCCAGAGGCGAACACCCCGAACGAACGAACGAATGACTCATTAAATCGCGACCTCATGAAAATCTCAGAGTGGGTTCGGGTAAATAGGATTAGTTTCAATGCTATCAAAACTCAGTGCTGTCTTCTGTAGCACAAGGTTGGTGATGGACGCCCTCTCTTTTTTGACGGCGTAAATGTAGAAGAATCAGCTGCTCTTGATGTTCTGGGAATAAGAATACAGTGTGACGTCCGCTGGACAAAACGCTTGTTCGAAATGTCGAAAGAAACAGCCAAGAGCTTTGGCTTTCTAAAGCGGTGCAAGAAATACTTCACCCAGCTGATATCAGAAGCATCTACGTCGCCTATATTCGGACATAAAGATTCTTTTTTATTGTGGGCGGGTCTGTTATCTGTTCATTTCCTTTTCTGGCTCATCGATGGATAAGTTAATTATTAATATGCATACTAAATTTCATTTTTATAGCTCAATTTTTGTAGCAGATATATAGATTTTTGTTGGTTGTGGGCGTGGCTCTTGATCAATTGTGTCCATTTTAAATAGATAAAAAAGTATAAAAAATTTCAGTTCAATATCTCAAAATTTACGACCGCGAGAATGCCAACAACAGACAGTCACCCGGACATACAAACATACATATGTAATTAGACTCAGTTTGTAGGGTCTTGTAGGGTCTTTGTCGCCTCCTTCTGGATGTTGCAAACGGAAGAACAAATTTAGTATACCCTTATCACTGAGGTGGAGGAACATTCAAGAGAATGTTATCATTTGGGAGCTGTATAAAATTTTTGTTGTGCAACTAGATGGAAAACGCCGATAACTATATACAATAGAAAAACTTGTTCTTTTAACCACGCCTACATGAAATTTGACATGAACTTTTCATATTAAACGTATCATAAACCACGCATAGCCAGGAACAAAACAGCTAGTATGATATCGATGGTAATTAAGAGGAGAAATGTCTGCATGAAAATGTATATATATTGTAATATTTACTTACCAGTTTCATGTTGAAATGTATTTATGTTAAAATTGTTCTAATATATGTATTTTCTTTAGCAGACTGCAAATTGGTCACCTCGTAGCAATTGACACTTTTTTACATGCAACAAACAGTATATTTTAATAGTGTATTTTTTAGAAAAGTATCTGTTTGTATATATTTCTTTGCTGTTTTCTCTTCTCTTGTTAGCAAAATTTATTATTTATAATTTTTTAACAGTTCTTTAATGAAATTCAATTGATTATATGTTAATGATATTAAATACTCTTTTTATGCTATTATAGTCTTTGTGTATACGCACTTTGATGGAGATGGTTGACTTAATGTTTTCTGTGCTTACTATATTATTTGAATGTACTTTTTATATTACTTATATTATAGCGTCCTAAAGAAGTAATGCGTGTACGCGTATTTAATTAAATACACGTACAAATTTGTAGGCAAATATTTTTTCGTTATACTTGTTTGACTCCGCCAATATTTACGTGCATTTACACCTTATGACGCTTTGTTCGATCTGAATTCAATTCAAAGCAGTGTGTTGAGCATGAAGTTAAAACGCTTAATGAATTTCAGGGTTTATATTGTAGTGGTTTTTATATATGAAGAGCACTTTAGCGATAGAGCTGAAACAAGTCAAGCACACTTTAAAAGCAATTTTAAGAAAAAACAAGTAAGAAAACTAAATTTGGCTTAGTCCAAATCTTAAATACCCTCCACATCCCATACCCATTTTTGGCACATAGATGGATGGGCTAACTTTAAATTAGTGCACCAAATTTCAAGTTCATAGGTCAATTTTTGTGGCACATAAAAAGGCTTATGTGAATTGTGGGCGTGTATATTGTCCGGCCATGCCCATTTTTGGCATCGATAGATGAATAGGTAGACAGATAGAGGGAATAACTTTAAACCTGCGTGCAAAAATTAAAAGTGCCTATATAAAATTTCTGCTAAATATATCAAAATTTACGATTGTAAGAATGCCAACAACAAACGGACATACAGACGTACCTGTCTAAATCGACTTAATTTTTGCTGCTGATCATGAATACACATACTTCTTAGGATCTCTGACGCCTCCTTCTGGGTGTTGCAAATGGAAAAACAAACTTAGTATACCTTCATCACTAAGGTGGAGGGTATAATAAACATACAAGCAGATTGTTGCCAACTAAGTGTTGTTATTACACGTACACCAACATTTATGTGTGTTGGTGGCTTGGAGAGCTTAGTATTCACTTCATTATACCCTGCACCACCTGGGGAAAAGGGTATATTAAGTTTGTGCGGATGTTTGTAATTCCTAAACGGCAAATGCCACACCCACCTTCAGTTATACCGATCGATTCAGAATCAAAATCTAAATCGATTTAACCATGTCCGTCTGTCCATGTAAATTTGTGCGCGAGCTGCAGGTCGCTTTTTTTGGAATATTTTGATGAAATTTGGTACAAGGACATGTATTAGCCCAAAGAGGAACGCTATTGAAAATGGACCGGATTGGACTATTTTTAAAACCCCCTCCTATAAAAGGCCCTATTATTTTTTGAGATATTTCGATGAAATTTGGTACAAGGATAAGAAACTCTGTTAAAAATGGATAGGATTGGACCATTTTTAGAACTCCTCTCTATATACATTTTTTTTTATTTTAAAAACAAACAAAAAATAAAAAAAATTCTGACAAATATATCATTTTGAAATTTTTAAAAAATACAAGTAGGTATAGAAAAATTAAATTTTTCATTTTTCAAAGAAAAAAATTACATTTAATATATCAAGTGGTGTAGCGTATTTAATGATCGGGCTTGACCGACTATAATCTTCTCACTTATTTTAATTTGAGTCAATTATGCTCGGTTCACATAGGGAGAATTTAAAAACGCATTCACCACCAGAGAGTCATACTCTAGCACTACAGTTCCTATTATAAAAGAAGAGAAATATTAACATGTTCTTGCTGCCAACAACTTTTATGTTTTCTAGATGACTCACATACAAACTGCTTCTAATTCTGGTTTGGGTTCGTTATACCTTTCACCCAGCGAAAGTGCAAAGTAAATACGTATATAAATAAGTATGCGTTTAATGTATAATTAATTATCTTTAAAATTATATAAACAATGCCCGATTTTTATTGATAAATCATTTGTTAATTAGCATTAGAAAGGAAATAAAAAACATATTAACAAGCACCATGTTTTATTACGGAAGTATGAAACTTTTTAGGCATTGTAAAGGGCGCCCAACTTTTTGCCCGCGTGTCGAATTTATAATAACTTGTGCCTACATTATACAATGATATGGTAACACTAAAGTTAATAAATAAGAATACTAAATTTGGCTTAAGCCAAACCTTAAATACCCTCCATATATGTATACAAACGGTAGGCGTGACAGGTATATAATTACGCCTTCTAATATTGAATGCATTCCTTATGAGTTGGTAAGTAGAGTTGGGGGTAACTATAAATATGGATAGATGGGGTAACTATAAGTATGCATACCAAAATTTTGTGGCAGATATATTGTATTTTTTGTCGATTGTGGGCGTATCTGTTAACACGCCCATTTTTTTAATATAAAGGAGCAATACTTATTTTACATTTCAGATCTATGTCGGATCACCTATCCTAAATATTTTTAATATGTTCATTACAGGTGGACGTGGAATATTGTACACATTTATAAAAAGTCTTCATTAATATTTTGGCAAATTTTATTCTCGATTCTCTTATGATGTGTCATGTCTCAGAACATTTGGCTTATTAGTTCAGGATAAATGGGAAATTTTATAATAGGTTACAAATTTGGATCAAAACAAGCCTGCACGTAACGTGATAATTATTCATATTCTTTATACCCTTTAGAATTTACAAATGAAGTGCTAATATTGCTTTTCTTTTATATTGGAATTTATTATACTGTTTTTTGAAATAATACTTTGTAGAGTTTCTGATGCCTCCTTCTGGGTTGTTGCAAATGTGGAGGGTATAAAAATATTTAAGTATTATATTAATACGATTTACCTCTGTTTTGTCTGGGATCCCTCACCGCACTATATGACTTCCCAAAATCTAAGGAATTCGAAATAATTTGTCCAAAAAAGTGTTATCCGGCTTCTAAAACCAGTAAAACGACAGTGGCATATATAACCCTTAACTGTAACAAAATATAGATGGTATGGAAGTGAGTTTGCCAGGCAACGTCTCTGATAGGTATAAACTAGACGAAGACCATAGCAATCCTGAACTCTGCTCACTTCAACTTGACGCACAATGTCCACGTGGTACGACTGGTTAGCTGCCTTTACATCTGTCTTTGCTCCGATCTAATGTGCGCAGCGAACAAACCGTCGCGATAGACTGGTAATTTGCCTACTGTAAAAATTATTACAATGAAAAGTTATAAAGAGAAAACGATAATAAAACGAACATACCCTCTTGTTGACGACCCCCGAAACGCTTAAAGGAACACGACTTAAAGATATGCACCTGAAATGTAAGAACACTTTATAGACCGGGTACCTCTATCCAGCTAGCCGATGTCTTTGGTATATATAAAGCTGACATCATAGGTAGCCAGGAAAGGCGGTGGTTTGCACAGGGGTGCGCTAAAAGAGCCAACTGGGCAATCTACTACAGCTGTCATCCGTCGGGACCAAGGACAGCTTTTATCAGCACTTAGAGCAAACATATGATAGCTGCCCTTCCCATGACATTAAAATGGTTCTACGTAATTTTAATGCAAAGATTAGGAAGGATAGCTTCTTTCGCCGCACCATCGGTGAAATTCATGAAGCTGATTGTCTTTGCCGAGACGAGGAACATGGTAGTCAACAGTACAAGATTCCAGCATCCCGACATTTGTAAAGCCACTTGTGCATCACCTAATCGAACAGTCAAAAATTAAATAGATGTTGTTATGATAGATATATACCCGGGGCACTATCATCGATTCAGATTCACTATCTTGTTGCAAGATCCGCACCCGTTTAAGTACCGCCAACACCACCCGTCAAAGTGCGGTATGGAAGCTTGCAGTCGAAAAATTGCAATCACAACAGATAGCTGTAGCTTAATCCACTCGCTTCTCTTAGCTACTTTCTGAGAGTCATCCTTCTGAACTCGACGTTTCCGCGCAGTGGACGTGTGTTTTTTTTTTTTTAACGAAGGGGAAAGCGTTGAAAACCCAGTCAGTGTGGAACTCTCACCCACTAAAACCCCTTTAACATGCGATGGTAAACCTCCTGGAACTACCGTTAAGTATTACGTCAGGAAAACCGTCTGAGCCTTAGCTCAATTCGTAAGTACTATGTCAGTCATTCTGTCCGAACCTTTGGCACTCCAAAGTCCTGAGACGCCTCATTATATTGGCTGCAACATCTTTCATGCATGTCCATACGCTACTATCTGTCGTCATGTATTTTCCAATTGCGTTTACACTAAGAGGTTCTGCACTGTAGTAAGACGTGTTCTGTTGTCTCCTCTTCAAGTGAACACACTGGACACCACTGCTTACTATCGTGCCCAAAACGGTGCAAATATTCGCGAAAGCAGCCATGACCGCTAATAATCTGTGTTAGGTAGTAATCCGTATCTCCATGCAGTCTATTCATCCATACTTCAACATCTGGGATAATTGCATGTGTCTGCCCTTGTAGGGACCCTTGCCATCTATTTTGCCATTTCCTATAGCTTTCTCTTAATATATCCTGCTTTTCTCTCCTAACAAGCTTTTTGTTACATTGTTTTTGGGTAGTGTATATCTTCGCGGATTGTCGGGCTAAAATGTCTAGTGGTACGATAGTATCAGAGCACATCCAAAGATACGGCCTTAAATGCACAGCAGACTCTTAGAGCAGTTACACGATACACTTTATTAAAATGTTTACAATAACTGGGGTATTTTCCCAGCATATCACTCCATACCGGTGCAGCATACATTGTAATGGATAGTAATAGCCGTCTTGATTGCCGAGGTCCTCCAACATTTGCCATCATGCGTGCCAGTGCCGAGTACGTTTTGTCTGCTTTATTGCACACTGCTATTATATGCTGCAGAAAGTTTAACCTCGCATCGATATATACTCCCAGATATTTAATTTTATTTACTATTTCAAGCTGGTGTCCATCAATATTAAGGGTCACTACTTCCTTTTTTTTTTTCTGCTTGTTATTACAAATGCTTAAGTTTTTTGTGGTGCTAACTCCAACTTCAGTTCTATGAGGCATTCCTTGATTTTAGCAACAGTATTAATACACATACCTTGGATATCGTTTAATACTTTGCCCACAATGGTAACCACAATATCATCTGCATATCCTATTATAGAAACACCCGATGGTACTGGCAAGCTAAGAACTTCGTCATAAACTATATTCCATAGTAAGGGACCCAAAATGGAACCTTGAGGGACTCCCGCTGTAACTTTGTATATTCGGGGTCCTTCATCCGTGTTATATATTAGCGTACGGCATGATAAATAATTCTTAATAATGCGAATAAGATATGCAGGAACTTCTTTTTTGATCATAGCATAATGTGGGGCCAACTAGCCGAATTAAACGCATTTTTGATGTCCAAGGTAATTAACGCACAGTATTCTTTATCCCCATATTTCCAGCGCTTGCCTTCAATAGCCTTTTCAGCAATAGATTTTACATGCATTATCGCATCTACTATGGATCGATCCTTTCGAAAGCCATATTGATTATCTGAGAGGGCATTCGTCTGTATGATATGATGCTCAATTCTGCTGTACAGAATTTTTTCTAGTGCTTTGCCTAAAGTATCTAACATATAAAGCGTTCGATAGGCACTAGGATCACCGGGCTTGTCCGGTTTAGGCAAGAGAACAAGTTTTTGCCTTTTCCATATCTTAGGAAAAGATCCAGTTTTAATGCAATTGTTGTATACTTGCCAGAACTGCCAGAACATTAGTGTATTATGCAAGACTACTATTTTAACTGCTTTCATGGGTATTCCATCAGGACCTGGTGCTTTATTATTAGCAAACATATTGATTGCTTCCTTGATTTCACAAAACTCTAACTCTTTATATCCTTCCATTGCTAATGAGGATTGTGTATCCACGTGCGTATGTTGAGGGAAAAGTGTTTCAACTACTTTCTGCATAAATGTTGCACCAGTTGGAATGTTTCGTTGGCGACGCTTTATTTTTGCCATGACTACTTTATATGCACCACCCCATATATTAGAGTCGGCAATATCACACAATTCTTTGAAACATTTGCTCTTACTCGACTTTATTGCTTTTTTTTAGTGATTTACGTGCTTCTGCGTATCTTCTTCTGTGAGCTTCGTGTTGCATCGTATGTCTATATCTTTGTCACTTTCTTCTTGCTGCCAAACATTGTTGCCTGAGGTTGGCTATTTCTAAATTCCACCAGTGTACCGGTTTTCGGTTTGGGCATCTCGTTCTTCTTGGATGCATCACAAGCTGCAGTCATATACGCGACAAGATTTCTAGCATTCTCCTCTGCATTCGCTGTTGGTTCTAGGCTTTCGCTGGCCATAAGTTTAAGCATATCGTGGTCCATTGTTTTGGTCTTCCACCCATTCACATTACATGTATTAAACGCGTTTTGTGACTTCATAGTCGAAATTGTGGCAATTAACGCAAAATGATCATTATTTGTGTATACATCGCTGACCTCCCATTGACATTTCCGCACTAATGAATTACTGACGGAAGTGATGTCAATTTTAGATCTACATCTATTTTTTCAAAGGTATTTTTAATTCCATCATTTAACAGTACCACGTTTAAATTGCTGAAAGCCCTCACTATGATTTCACCTCTTTTATTTGTGTATCTGCTTCCTCACTCTGTTGACCATGCACTAAAGTCTCCAGCAATAATCAAAGGGTTATATGTTGATGCGTCACTGCATAAAGTATCTATCCCGCCTTCGAACTGCAGCAAGTCTAAGCTAGGAGAAAAGTAGCAACTGAAGATATATATATATCACTTACTTTAGCTGCTGTATAATGCGTATTAGTTGTGTTAATACATTATTGTATCGGACATAATGCCCATATGGCTGCTTTTTTGCTGCTATCATTAATCCAATGATCCTGGTAGGCGTTATTCTTATACGGCTCGGATAGAAGCGCTACGTCAATATTTTGCTCAATAACGGTTTTTTTGAGCAATTCTTGTGCTGCCTCGTAATGATTAAGATTTATTTGCAGTATTTTCATTTTTATTTAAGTATTACGCTTCAGTGTGGCTAAGAAGGCTGGACAAGACCTACTTGACGTGCTATGTATTGAATCCGTACCTTTATCATCACATATCATGCATTTACTTTCATTAGTGTATTCTTTTGCTAAATGGCTGCCTTGCCCACAATTAAGGCAATATTTGCTCCTGTCACTTTTATTTTTACACGCTTTCGCTATATGTCCAAATTCTAGACACTTAAAGCACCTGGTAGGGGTATCATGGGAGCGTACTCTGCACACTACCCATCCTCTTTTGATTTTTCCGCTTTATAATAGCACTACCCCAATTTTAGATGGTACACTAAGCACAGCTAACTGCGTACCGGCATAAGAGCTTTTTAATGCTTTAATTACATCCTCCTCGATCTTTGCATCTTCAAATTGATTATTGATGGCACCAACGATATCTACTTTTGTAGTTATTTCATCTATATCTCTGATGACAATTGTTACATTGCATCCCAAAAGTTTAACTTTTGCCTGCTCACCGAGAACCTGCTCAATAATTTTTTTGTATTGTAGGGAATTACCGTCTTGTGATTTCTTTAGTTGAAATATTATCTCGTCATTTTTTGTTTTGCGTATTTTATTAACATTTTCGCCCAGTTTTCAAATCCGAACTTTCCTTTACTTTTTTTAATATGTTACTATATGAGAGACTACCGGTTTTTTCCAGAACGATAGCTTCTGCCTTTTGAACAACATTTTTCAAAGTTAAGTTTATATCGGTTTTACGCTTTGCCTTCATCGTGGTCCATTCATCGTTTTTAGGCTGCTTATTTACTAGTTCTTTACTATTTCCTGTATTTAGCGTGACATTTTCAACGTTTATGACCTTATTAGTGTTATTTTGTGGTGTACGTTTGGCGTTAGGTGTTATAATTGCCTCTATATCACATTTTCTTTTACTTTCATTTTTTTGTTTCAGCCAAGGCGAGGTCTGCGAGTGCTTGTTACTCCTGATGACTTGCTTAGCGTTTTCATCATGTAGATCAATCGCTGCTAATTCATAGAGAGCTTTAATACTTTCTATGGTGTCCCTCATTAACTGATTTATAGTTCTCCGCTTACCAAGATGGTAGCATTTCCATCAACAATTTAATTTTTTCACCCAATTGATCGGAGAAATCCGTTCCTATTTTGACTTGGTGTCACTCAAACTCATTTTGCTAAGTTTTATCAGCTTAGCGGGGACACCAAACTCAGACAAATTGGCAAAAAGTAGTTTTAATATTTAAAATTTTATCACCTTTTTCATTGTTCTCATTATTATTTGTAACAACTTGCGCTGAATTACGCCCGTTATCGACCGAACGAGGAGGTGTGCGTCCTAAGCCCATTATTTATTATCCGAGACGCCAACCGCACAAAATATTTATTAAGTGAGGCGACTTCTCGTTATAAAATACTATGTTGGTAACGCTGTTTATTTCTCAGTAATTTATATACTCTTTTAAATACAACAACAATACTTTTACTTGAGCAAACAAGCAAAAACAAGTGCATAAACAAAGAAATGCACATATGAGTCACCAAACAGTTATATTATATACTTATATTACAACAAATTATAATAAACCGTATTGAATAGTTTTTTTTCAATATATAGCAAAAAACTATTTTATCCTATTTGAGATGTCTCCAAACAGAACGCAACATCCATATCCAACTTGATAACGCAAAGAATTATTTATTTTTCTTGTAATACGGAGATCAATTTAAAAACGCGTCCGCTCACGACGAAAAATATATAATAGCAGTGGACGTGTGTATTGCACCCGATATGCACTTCCGCTCTGGAAGTGCTTGGATACCAGGGACCAGCTTGACGGAATGCGGATGAGTGCCTAATCTGCTCGTTGGAAACGATGAAGCGGATGGACACCTCAGCGCCGAAACAGCTGCTTTTTCATTTCCTGTGGATTCAGATCTGATAGACCCAGTGTTGATCACATATTCACGTTGCATCAAATTCTGGAAAAGACCCAAGAAAAACAAATTGACACATACCACCTTTTTGTCGATTATAGAGCCGCATTCGATTCTCCCATATGCACGAAATTGTTTGCCGCCATGTCTGAGTTTGGTGTTCCCGCTAAGCTGATAAAACTTAGCAAAATGAGTTTGAGTAACACCAAGTCCTCAGTCAAAATAGGAACGGATTTCTCCGAACATTTGTTACCAAATGAAGTCTTAGATAGGGCGACAACCTTTCATGTACCTTTTTCAATATAATCTTGAAAATAGTGTTGCGGAATGCTAAGGTTAACATTAGTGGCACAATCTTCAACAAAGGTGCCTTAATTCTCGCATATACCGATGATATTGATGTCATTGGTCGGAAAGCTCGCGATGTTACCTCAGCATTTGTAAGAATTATAAAAGAATCGGCGAAAGTGGGTCTAGCGGTGTACGAGGAAAAAACGAAGTACACTTATCCCTCGTTTTACACGCCATTCGTTTTGCACATTTTCGATATTACACGGTTTTTAAAATCAAAATTTTAAAAAATATGTAGAAAATAACTAATTTTGACTGCACGCGAATTCATTTCTACTTAATTATATAACTGGTAACACTTCAGACACTTTTTCCTAAAACGTCTCAGCAAACTATGACTAAAATCAATACAATTAGGAAGATAAGTCTTATTTATAATTATTATATTTCCAAATTTTTTTTATATAAATGAAGTAAAATATCTTTTTTTCTATGAAATAGATTTCTTAAGTTTTTTTTTTCATTCTACAAGTGAATTTAACTATATTTATATTTTCTGATTTAAATGATATTTTTATATTTTATTAAGCGTTTTAGTTATACTTTGTATTCAATAAATGTCTAAAAAAAGGCTTAGATAAAAAGGACTATTATGATTGCTAAGAGGTTGAAACGGTTTCTACTCCGGTTAATACAGTCCAAGCCGAGGTAGCAGGTCGGTTTTCCCCAGGGGCTCCTTTTCAAGAAATTTGTTTAAATAAAGGACTCGGGTGTGGTGTTAAATAAAATTAATTCACTCTATATTTATAGCTTGACACTTTCACACTTATACAATATATTAGATGTTGCTTCTTGCTATGTACAAACTAAGTATAACAAAAAAAAAAAGGCTAAGAAATAGGTAACACGGTGACCTGCAAACAACAATGACTGTAGCATATCCACGTTATTCTAACTTCTTTTATTGCCACGTACCTGTGTTATCGCTAGTAGGTTCCACGCTATATTTCTATGGATGGTTGTTTCAAATTATAATAATAATCAACTTTTATATTTTTAATAATTTTTATTAAAATTTTTATTTTCAATAATAATAGAGAAATTATAACTTGTTCTATTTTTAACTGTTGACATAAAACTCTAATCTTTCTTTTTTTATATTTATTAAAAATTGAAAACATGTAGATACCCTACATCACTCCCCCTCAGAGAGATTTTAAGCTTCATAAATTAAATGTTACACGTTTCTTGTTAGTTTTAGTGGTGGTGTTTGTATTGGTGATAGGTGTTTCAATAATGGCTGGTTTAAGTCTACCAATAGAAATTGTTTTAATTATGCCATCAATCAGGACTTTGAAAAATTTGGGCTCTTTTTTGACGACTTGAAATGGACCGTCGAAAGGTTGTTGAAGATTCCTTTTATTTATGCAACGGACAAAGACGAACTTGCAATCTTTCAATTGCTTCGGAATAAATATCCCAGTATTAGGATTATTATGATGACTGATGGACGATCGGACATTTTTAAAATGTTCTTTGAGATTATCCAAAACCTCTGAGTAACTGGCAATAGATCCTTGAGTTAAGAACTCAGCAGATAGACGTAAATTCTGACCGTAAACCATATCAGCGGGAGTGGCCGAAATATCTTGTTTATGAGTTGTTCTTAAACCAAGGAGCACAATCGGTAACTCATCAAACCATTTGTTGGGATCATTTTCAGCCGTGAGAGAGACCTTAAGTTGTCTATGGAAACGTTAAATCATTCCGTTTGATTGTGGATGATATGGGGAATTGACAATCCTATGACAACCAAAAAATCTGGACAACTCAGAAAATAATTGTGACGTAAACTGTGTTCCCTGATCGCCAGTTACCTCTGATGGAACACCGAAGCGAGAGATATAATTATTGAAAAATGTTTGACTTATCGTTTTTGAATTAATATCCCTTAATGGATAAACTTCGGGCCATCTAGTAAATCTATCAATGATAGTTAAAAGGTAACGGTGACCTTTGGAAGGAGGTAAAGGACCTACCAAATCTATATGGATGTGTTCAAACCTGCCCTTGGGTATAGGAATTGGAGAAACAGGTGATTTAGTATGACGTTTGATTTTAGATTTTTGGCATTGTAAACATTGACTGGACCAGGTATTGAGTTCTTTACTCATACCAGGCCAAAAATATCTTGCTCTAATGAGTCTTCTCGTAGCTTTTGTACCAGGATGTGATATATTATGTATTATATTATGTAATTTTTCAAATATAATTTTCCTCAGACTGGGAGGTACATATGGACATGCCACTGACATTTCGCAGACAATTTCAAAATTAAGTACGGGAATTTTCCAAAGTTTTAAATTGTTGTTCGACTTGAGAGGGAATTCTTTAATTCGGCGTAATTTTCTTGTTCCTTATATAGAACTTTCATATTTAAATCAGTGTAATGTAGTGCGTCAATTTCAAAAGCTCTAGAAAAGGTGTCTACCACAATGTTTGCGCTCCTCGTATGTACCGTATGTCATTCGAGAGATATATTCTAGATACTGAGTCTGTCTTGGGCTTTTCTCTGTTTTGGAATTTAATGCCATTGTTAATGGTTTATGATTCGTAAAGACTGTGAACTGTTTTCCTTCAAGTATGTATTTAAAATGTTTGATGCATAAATAAATAACTAAAAGTTCTCGATCAAACGTACTATATTTAATTTCAGGCGGAGAAAGCTTTTTTGAAAAGAAGGCTAATGGTTCCGTTGAACCATTCGAGCATTGTTGGAGAACACCACCAATTGCAATATTTGAAGCGTCTAAAGTTAAAGACAATTTAGCTTTACTATTGAAATGATTCAACAGAACCTTTGAGGCAAAATTTTCTATAATACGCTAAAATGATTTGAAGGATTCATCATCCCAAATTAAAGCTTTGTCTTTATGCCAATTGTATCTGCCAATTTTGGAATGTATCGATGATAATAATTGATCATACCAACAAATTTTTAAACTTGTTTGACGGACTTAGGACTTTAAAATTCTTTTATGGCGGATTCTTTGTCTTCATTTATTTAATCAAAACTTAGCTAAATATACAGCCAATTCATTATAAAAATAACAAAATGAAATTTTTATTTATAAATGCTTAAAACTAAAATCAGCAACGCAGTCTCCAAACCGCAACAACAACAACAACCGCCGCTGCAACAGTTTAGGATCTTATTTATTTAACTTAGCATACTTAAGAACTAGAATGTTAACCAATATTGATACTAATCAAATTAATAATAAAATGAAATGTAAAAAAAAATAAATAAAAAAAAAAATATTTAAAGTTTCTTACAAACTACAAATAAAGGACAAGACAGTTGCAAAATAAGCATAAAATAAACGCAAGATTAAAAATAATTTATATATATATGGAATAAAAATAAAAAAAAGATAAACGAGAAGCGAAAGAGTAGTCCGGCATCTTATTAATTTAATATTAAACTTTTAATACTCTCAATGGATCTGAGCGATCCATCGTATAAATAATAATAATCATTAAAATAACTGGATATAACCCTCAATGTATGAAACATCTCGTAATTGGTGCGACACTGTGACAGTTTAATTAAAACAAAATGCCTACTAAATCCTAAGGGCACATTTATATAAACTTCATTCAACAAAGCAGGACAATTAACTTCAACATTCAACAGTTTAATGAAAAAAGAGACTCCTAACCAGATACGTCTATTTGATAGCGAAGTAATGTTAATAAGTTTTAAGCGACTTTCATAGGGAGGTAAAGGACTTTGGGGGTCCCAACCTAAACCACGTAAAGCAAATCGTAAGAAAGACTTCTGAACTGATTCAATACTATCCGTATAAGTGTTATAGTTAGGTGACCAAACTACAACGGCATATTCAAGAACCGAACGTACTAATGCAACACAGAGAGATTTGCTCGCGTACGGATCCAAGAATTCTTTGGACCAACGCTTTACAAAACCTAAAAGAGACTTAGACTTGTTAACCACAGAGCGAATTTCATACCATTCAACTTACACCACTTAACTAATTAAGAGGATGATATGAGTGAAAAATTTTGACATCATCGGCAAACATTAAAATATTAGAATGCCTAATGCATGAAGGAAGATTATTAATAAATATGATAAACAACAAGGGACCCAAATGGCTGCCTTGTGGTACACCGGATGAAACATTAATAATAGAAGACGTAACCTTGATAAAGAACACGTTGAGTTCGACCAGAGATATAAGACCTAACTCAATCTACCAAGCTCAACCATTAAGCGGAAGACCTATAAGATTCAACTTATATAACAGAAGGGAATGGGAAACTTTATCAAAAGCTTTAGAAAAATCAGTGTATAACACATCTGTTTCAGATTTCTCAGAAAATGAACGAAATATACAACATACTAATTCAAGAAGGTTAGTTGTTGTAGATTTACCCTTAGTGAAACCATGCTGAGCGGGCGTTAAGATTGAAAAGATGTAAGGTTGAAGTTTGTTCACTAATAAGCGTTCAAATAGTTTAGGGATAACGCTAAGTTTGGAGATACCCCTATAATTGCTAATCAAGTTTCGCGAACTGGTTTTAAAAAGTGGACTAATGTATGACTCCTTCCAAATTTTAGGAAAGTACCCATTATTGAGGCAATTATTAAAAATGGCTGTTAATGGTGCACTTAAAATATCGGCACAATAGATGATAATACATGACGGTATACCGTTGGGTCCAGGGTAATAAGATCTTTTTATGGTCCTTAGAGTGTTTAGTACTTCTGTTTCCGAAAAACGTACTTGGGGAAAGATATCAAACGATTCAAGATAATAAGGATAAGCATCCGTAGCGATAATTTTATCACTATAACAATTAGCAAAAAAAACTGCAAAGAAATTACATATTTCAAAGGGGTTAGAAGATTCAATATTAT
The DNA here is from genome assembly GCA_949710015.1 of Crataerina pallida. Taxonomy (NCBI): domain Eukaryota; kingdom Metazoa; phylum Arthropoda; class Insecta; order Diptera; family Hippoboscidae; genus Crataerina; species Crataerina pallida. The sequence continues at coordinate 15,639,155 of OX453290.1, forward strand.
TGTAATACATAAATGATGGATATTCTTTAACCCTTCTTTTGGAGTTAACAAAATCAAAAAACTTCCTCGGATCACCTAATATTCTGTTTTCATTTTCAAAACATAATCATCATAACATTTCTTGTTAACAGTATTAAATTTACGCATTTCTTTGGAATAAATGATATAATCCGCAGAGAGACCAGTTCTCTTATAACGCTTATTCCTTCTATATCTAATAGATTTCAATTCATCCGAAAACCAGGCAGGGCAACATTGTGTACCATGACTTAATCCTACTGGTGCACTTAGGGAAATAGCAGGTTAAAGTTTATCATATATAACAGACAGACAATTATCAATGTTCTTATAACTAAAGGTATAATGCCATCTTTTTAAATATTGTGCCCTAAAAAGTCAATAGATGTAGTTCCGAAAGCACATTTAGGTGGTTTAATATTTAAACCATATTCCTCAAGTCGATCAAAAACGATTTTTAAATGTTTTAAATGATCGGACTCTGATTCACTTGCAATTAAAACATCGTCAATGTATACAAAAGTAAAATCTAAATATTAAATACTTCGTTCACAAACATTTGAAAGGTTTGTGCCGAATTCCTTAACCCTAATGACATTCTAACAAATTCGAACATACCAAATGGCTGTTTTGTATGTCGGCTTCAGCCATAGGGATATGATGTAAGCTTTTATTAAATCTAATTTGGAAAATATAGAGTTGTTCCGTAGATTTATACTAAAATCATGAATGTGAAGGGATAGCGATCTGAAATAGTGACACAATTTAAACGTCTAAAATCACCACAAGGACGCCATTCATTAGGGTCCTTTTTGGCTACTAAATGAAGAAGAATTGGATGGAAAAAATCGAATTCTGTCTTGGCGACTTTATATTTGATAGGATCTAGTCGTCTTGGTTTTGAGAACGGAAGGACTCCTTCAGTTGCTTGTCTGTGTACAGTATAGTGTTTGACCGTTTTGGTGTAATCTGGTTCAGAGGTCAAACTTGGATGCTTCTTTAATAGTTCGAAATATTTATTTTCTATGAGGAATAATTTGAGTAACTTTATTTTACAATAAGCCTTAATGGCATCAACGGATAAATTGTTTAAAGGATCTACTAATCGTTTTACGTCAATTAGTAGTCCATATTTGCTGAGGAAGTCAGCACCAATAATCGGCAATTAGAAAAATAAAAGGAAATTCATGGCGAAGATTCAAATTAACATTTAATAGTTTCTTGCCGTACGTTGGTATAGATGAACCGTTAGCAGCAGTTAATGTTATGTCGGACGAACGTTTTTGGTGCGGAAAATTGGAAGCAGGTACAACGGATATATCTGCACCACTGTCAATCACAAATTTTAGATCGTTATCTTTATCAAATATGAATAGGCGACGTGATAAATATTCAAAACGTCCATTGTTAGTCGCCGCAACAATGGGTTTATTTAGTTTGTTGACGAATTTTTGAAACTACAGGGCTGAATACATTTTTGGGCTTTGTTTTGGTATCTATGGTGATACTAACAAAGACCATTATTTCGTGAATGAGATCTGCTACGTGAGCGTGATCTAAATCGGGAGAAAGATCTAGATTTGCGCTGATCTATCTGTACCTTCAGATTCGTTACTTAAGCGTTAATGTGTTGATATTCTCACAAAGTAACGTTTGAGTCTTAAGTAGTGACTGAATTGCCAAACTATTTGTATCATTGGAGTAAGAACTGATAGCGTGCACTTCTGACGGATTACTCACTTCCCAAATGTTATCAGCTAATTTTACAAACTCATTTATATTTATATATATAATGTTTGAGCCAGTAAGAGCAACGGTTAAACTCTTAGGTAATTTTTTAAGCCATAGACGTTTAAGCTCATCAGGACTAAATTTGATCCAGAAAGGATTAAGAGATGTCGATAAAACTCGGATGGTTTGCGATCTCCCATATCTGGTATCCAAACGAGAATTCTCACTCAGAGAGTGTCTTTCGATGAGAATTTTTTTTAAAGAAGTATATTTGTCTATTGCTGGAGGGTCTCGGATAAAATCAAGAACAGTCCTAATTGTTTCTTGTGGTAGGGAAGTAAGCACATATTCGTACTTAGTTGTGTCCTGTGTAATGCCTTTATAATTAAATTGTCCTTCGGCTTGTATGAACCAAGAGTCAGAAAAATCAGTCCAAAAAGGGGAAAGTTTAACAGATGTAGCACAAATTTCAGTATTATTGTTTCCTGCGTTTTTGTGTATATTTGTATGTGAGTGTGTATCATTAATGTTATTATTGTTATTTATATTAATATGAGTGTTAGGTTGTGTAAACTCTTGTGTCATGTTTTCTAAAATGAGATCTATCATGTTGTTATTGATGAATGTCCTAATTGTTGAAGTATGTGGAGATGTATGTTGTAATGTCATTTTTATTTCGGAGAGAGAATTTACAATTTACAGTGATTTATATAAATATAATATGACAATTAAATAAGTTTAATTTTTTTTTTAATAATTTTTAATTTAAATTTAAATTATAATTATAAAGGTTTGGGAAACAAAGAAACGTTTCGTTTTGATTATTTATTTTTTGGATGAAAAATTTTGAAGTTTCATTTTTTAATGAAAAATTTTGAAATTTGTTTTTTTTTTTGTTATTTTTTTATTGAAGTCTTTTTAAATTTTCTTATGAAAAATATCCTCATATATATAAATGTCAATATCCTTTTTTTGACATATATTTTTATGTATGCAAACTTACATATATATATTCCGAATGTACACACCTATATTCTCCTTATCAATGTAGACATTTCTCCGTTGACTTATCCGTTCTTGATTTATAACTGTTGTTGTTATTATTATTGCTACAATTGCCGTTTTTATTGTTGTTTCCGTACTTATTGTTGTTTTTGTTGTTATAGTTGTTATTGTTCTTCCGTTATTATTATTATTGCTACTGCTGATGCGTTGTAGCTGCCGCTAGTTATTGACACTAGAACATTTTTTTTTTTTGAGTATAAATTTACTGATATTGAAAATTTTAGGATCGCGGGATCGCCAATTATAGATGATGGTTGCTTCAAATTATAATAATAATCAAATTTTTATATTTTTAATAATTTTTATTAAAATTTTTATTTTCAATAATAATAGAAAAATTATAAATTGTTTTATATTTTTATTTTCAATAATAATAGAGAAATTATAAATTGTTTTATAGTTATTAAAAATTGAAAACATGTAGATACCCTACAATTTCCTTTCGCGGTTTCTTCGTCTTCTTCTTCTGGTATGTCTTCCCTACACCCTGTATGTATAGTTTTTAGTGTTAAACTCCGTAGCGAAGAGAGCAAAGAAGTCCTGTCCACTGTACGTGGCCAACGGACCCCCTTTCTCCTCCTATCCATAACTATTCATAACGAAACACCTACCGGCCGAATATCGCAGCAAGCTGGTCGTTTATCCGTCATGCGCAATGTCATTGTCCAAACAAGGATCACAATTAGCTGGTAGCGCGGCTACTTGTTATCCTTGCTTCTGTAAACCGGTCAATAAGGATATCCGCCAGCTACTTATGGACGAGGCTGGTTGATCCTCCATTGACCAGTGTATACAGTTTATATATCCGTTGTTTACCTTGTCACAGTTCAACAGAGAGTGTGCCTCCCTTAACTTTTCGCTTGCTTATACAGCTATTTCTTCGTTGAATTATACACGAGAGCGTTTGCGTTGTTGTTTGCATTTCACCGCGAGCTTAATTTATACACTTAACATACTCTCTTAATTATCAATACTACTTATACTTAAAATCACTAAACAATTCCTACTGCGTAATAACCGACACCGTTTGGAATGTCGGTCCCGCTACCCACGCGTGTATTATAACAAAAACAAAGGTTTATATAATTACTAATAACTAAAATTTTAAATTCATTGTAGCAATACAGTACAGTTCATTTTATGCTATTTATGCCATAGATGACCAATTATTCGCTTCGTGAGGGCCTCACAAGGTGCTACTATGGATTAAGTCATGCAACAAAACTTATTTAGGTTCAGATAACAGACACGCCTATAATCAACAAAAACTTGTAAGTACCACAAAAATTGACCCATGAACTTTGAAATTTGGTACACATATTTATTCATATTTATTTCATATTTAGTCATATTCATAAAAATCATTGCTAAACATAACAGCTAATGGAAGTATAATAAAAGTGATAAGAATATCTTATAATTAACGCAGGAGCAGCAGCAGCAGCAACAACAACAACAACAACATCCACAGCAACTCTGGATCTGGTTCATTAGTTCTGAATCTAGTTCACTAGTTTTTAAAGACTATACTATTTAGGGATAGTATGTTAATAAACAGTATTATGAAGTGTAAAAATAAATTACATAATATTAGGCATACAATAGTAGAATTTACAAGCTATAACATACTAGAGTTAAAGAGATACTTAAGAATATAGATAAATACATTAGAAAAGCTTAAATTTATTACTAAACTAAGGAACTTAAATTAGAGAGATAGATTAATAGTTTGACAACTATCTATTTAATATAATTCTTTTAATGCAATCGATTGGATCAACCGCGAGATCGAACGAGTTTGAGTATTTATTAAATAGTCCACATAGGACCCGAAACGAACTAAACAGCTCATAGTTGGTGCGGCATTGGGGTAACCATAATGGCACAAAATGCCTTGAGACCCTGGTTGGTATATTCAGTGTGACCAGGCCCAGTAGAGGAGGGGAGGACACTTCACCTAGCAGAACTCTTGCTATGAAGGAAACCATCAACATTTGTCTTCTCCTCTCAAGTGTAGGGAGACCAATTATATTAAGGCCATTTTCATATGAGGGCAAGGGAAGTGAAGGATCCCAAGCTAGACCACGCAGTGCAAATCGTAAGAAGGTACGTTGAACCGATTCAATAAGTTCAACTTAAAATCTATAGCTGGGTATCCAGACGACGACTGCATATTCCAGTGTGGGTCTAACCAGGGACATAAAGTGACGTTTGGAAACATAGGGGTCATTAAACTCTTTGGACCAGCGTTTAATAAAACCCAACGAGGATCTAGCTTTGTTGACAGATGATACGATATGATTGTTAAACCTCAATTTCGGATCAAAGACGACACCCAAGTCATTATAACAAGACACATTTTCAAGGACATGATTATTAACAGAATAAGATGAGTACTGATAGTTTATCCACCCAAATGACATCTTTTTGCACTTATTAGCAGATATTATTAATGGTATAATATATATTTTATTATATTCAAGCGCATACCATTTAGGTTACACCATGATACCAAGTTTGTAAGGTCCGATTGTAATAAATTTGTATCGTCCAAAGAGTTTAAGGAGAGAAAGAGTTTAACGTCATCTGCAAACATTAAGATTTGAGAGTATTGGATACATGATAGAAGGTCATTTAGGAAAATAGTAAATAGTAAAGGCCCTAAGTGGCTTCCCGATGGAACAGAAATAAGGCGAAAATAGGTGCATTTCAACAAGACTTGTTGATTGCGGCCAGTCAAATAGCTACGAATCAAGCTATTTTTCCAAATATAAGAAAAGTATCATTTTCTAAACAGTTGTTGTAAATTTTGGTTATCGGACCACACAACAAATCCGCACAACAACGGAGAATAGCCGAAGGAACACCATCTGGACCTGGGCTGCTACATAATTTAAGACTGGATAGGGCTATGAAGACTTCATTTTCAGAGAAGGACACCGATGGATAGATGTCGAACGAACTAATTGGAAAGGGATAGTCAATATTACTAACATTAGAAGTAGAATATAATTTTTCAAAATGGTCGGCAAAAAGGTTAGATATCTCTATTATATTCGATGATTCCGAGTCTTCGTAATACATGATCGAAGGAAATCCCGTAACTTTACGTTTCGAGTTAACAAAACTGTAAAATGATTTAGGATCTAGAAGGAGCTTACGTCTCATGCTGTGAATATACTTAACGTAACAGTTATTTTTTAGAGCATTAAATTCTCGGTTACAGTTGGAATAAATAATATAGTCCCTAAGTAGACCACTGCGTTTGTAACGTTTTTATAGTCTACTCTTTTTATTTCTTATATTTCGTAAATGTCTGTTGAACCGTATCGGACAAACAGTATTAGATGCAGAAGTTTTTAGTGGAACGGATTGCGATATAGCTGTATAAAGACAATTGTAAATAATGTTCAAAGAGCCATCAATATCATGATAGTTCAGGTTCCAGTCGTTGTGAGACAAGAAGCTTCTAAGTTTAGCATAATCAGTTTTACTAAATAGACGCAACGAATGGACATCCTTATGTTTTGGCATATCACAGTGAAAACATTCTTGAACATGAAGCAATAATGAGGGATGGTGAGTGTCCTCCAGTAATGAGAAAGGATCTGATCGTTTAATACGTAAATTAGTATCAATATAAAAGACCAAATCTAAGAGCCTATTATAAGAATTATGAATATGGTTGAGGTGAAAAAGACCAAGATCATATATGGAATCAAATAGATCATTATATAATGGAGGGATGACTAATGGATAGTAAACACCAATTTCAACATTGGGGGACCATGTGACACTAGCTAGGTTAAAGTCACCAAGTACAAGTAGCTTATCGGTCGGTTTTAAACGGTTCAATACGTTTCTTATACATATGAAGTGTTCCATGTAGATAGAAATATCACTATCAGGCGGGACGTAAGAGCACGTGATAAACAAGGAGGACGTGTTGGTTTTAATTTGGACGCATACAATTTCAATGTTTAAAGGATCGATAGGATCAATTTAGATGGTAGTAAGCATTTTATTGACAGCGATAAGTATGCCACCACCAATCCTAAGCAATCTATCACATCTGAAAACTTGAATATCTGAACAGAAGATTTCGGTGTCGTTGACCCATGGCTTTAACCAGGTTTCAGTGAACACTACAAAAAAAAAAATATTTGATAATTTAGAATTAAGACTTAAGAATTAAGTTTTTTGAGTCCGACGGGTTGTCAAGATTAATCGGACGACGAAACTTATTACGAGGAATAAATTCCTTAACTAGGGTACCTTTAGGCCAAAATTCCTTATTAAGGAGGCGCTCAAATAAAGCGTCAGGCAAAAGGATTTTAAATGACGAGATTTCTCTGTCTTTTGATGTATTGAGTTTAAAAATACTTAGTTTGCTAGTGTCAATATCAGGTGATATACATTTGATATAGCACTCAACTGTACGAGTTGTAGTATTCGAGGCAAATCGAAATAGAAATACTACCTTACGTACAGGAATAACAATTAGTTCGTCAATTTGTGCTGAAGCGGAATTAGAAGATGAGGAGGGTTCATTATTATACTGAACAGACTGACCAGAGTTCGAAAAAAGGGAGGGATCAGAATTACTTAATGGACTCACTCGGGGGTGACTACAAATTGAGTCAATTTGTTGACCCCCGTCAGACAGATTACATACAGGTTCACTCGCCGGAGCAGGTTCAATCGGTGGTTGAACAGTGATCTCAGGAGTAGCACAGGGTGCTTGAACGGACGGTAGAGGGCATTGAGTAATTCCCTCATCGCCACTAACCGTATCAATGGGTTGGCAAGAGGCCGATAAGGTTGAGTTCAAGTTAGATAAAGCCGGAGAGGGAGGTATCAATGGGTTGGCAAGAGGCCGATAAGGTTGAGTTCAAGTTAGATAAAGCCGGAGAGGAAGGTATAGCGAGAGAAGAGCTTTGGCAAGCGAGAGAAGTACTAGGAATAGGAAGAATAGCATCAGCTTGGTCCAACAACTTGCAGTTGTTAAATAAATCCTGATACTTAGCAAACTTATCCGTCAACTTTTTAAGGTTCTTAAGAAGATCAGAAAAATCACTTTGGGTTTGCTTAAAGAGCTTATGAAAATCAACATCGATTTTCCTGCAGTTTCGGCAAGCCCAACGAAGACCTTTAGTTCTGTTTGTGATGTAATCAAAATCCCGACCACTAAAACCAGCACATTGGGGATGAAAGGCGCGGTCACATAGCCAACAAAGCAGAAAGCGATCGTTCTGAGGTTCCTTACAGCTATTATAACAACATTTATCCATCATCATACCTAACTGCTAAATGTTATGTTAAGTAACAGTAAGTGAGAAATAGATTAAATGCTATTATTTAGTGTACAACAATGGAAATATGTATAAGAACAGTAACACTCACTAAAACGGTGAGAGCAAGAAGCAGAGTCAGCAAGGAAAAATAAAAATGAATAGTAAAAAAAGAAAAATGAATAGTTAAAAAGGGGATTAAGAATAAGAAATGGAAGATAAAATGTACATAAAAGATACCAACCAAGTAGAGAGAATATACCCAATCGCACCAACTATTCGCAATTCGAGAAAAATTATTATCGAGGAATAATACTGTGATTTGAGAAAAAATTATATAGTGTTGCACTATGTATATTAAACTTTAATCAATTTAAATTTCAATTAATTTAGGAGCACTAATAACACCCGACAATATGATAACAGATGATGATAACTGTTTTTTTTTGTAGTTATCCAGATCACCGATGTGCTTAAAATGGGCGTGGTCAGATAACAGACATGCCCACAACCGACTAAAATTTATATATGTGCCAAGAAAGTTGACCTGTGAACTTGAAATTTCGTACACTTATTTAAGGTTAGTTTATCCATCGTTGTGCCGTTGTGGATGTGGAGATTATTTAAGCCAAATTTAGTTTTTTTACTTTTTATACCCTCCTTTATATAAAAAAATTGAAAATTTTATTTTTTATATCTTCTATTAACTTTTCTCCACCAAAAAAAATATAAAGAATTGAGCATTACCATTATAGGCCGATTTCTTTTGTAATAAAATGTTATATGAAGAGAGGTTCTAAGAATGGTTCGATCAAGTCCAAATTGGTAATCGGTGGTGTGGCATTTGCCGTTTAGGAGTTACAAACATCTGCAGAAATTTAATATACCTTTTGTCACAAGTGGTAATTTGGTTATATCTGTATACAATTCTATATGTTTCTTCGCGAAATAAAATTATATGGCGAAGAGTTCTGAAAATTATCCGATCCATTATACCAAATTTCATCGTACTATTTCAAAAAGAAAGATAATTCTATAAGCTTAAGATTCTCTATTAATTATTTTTCACTTTTACGCTAAAATAATAAAGAAATCCTTTTTATATCTTCCACATTATACGGGGTATACCATATTTAGTTTACTATTTAAAAAAAGAAAAAGTATTAGCCACAAATCTCCCAAAAGAATAGAGCTGAAAAGTTGAAATTAATATAGTCAGTATACATATAAACAAGTTGCTAGGTAAAATACAACACATACATCCATAGTCGTTAAAGGGTTTCACGCCTCCAGTATAAACATGGAGGGGATTCAAGATTTAGGTTAAGTCAAATTTACACCTTATTTAATACAAAGGTTTTTTACAATAGGAAATTATTCCCAATAAAAAATTTCGTTGAACAATACAATACAATGTGCATTCACGTCCAAGTTTATTAATAACAGTAACATCGCGAATATATTTAATGTTGCCGTGCAGTAAATGATTACATAGCCGTGAAAATTATTGTTTGTGTAATGTTTGCACCTACAACAGCATCTTCAATAGCATCAACAGCATTCGAAAACTTCCGTATGTCTATGATGCTAAAATTTTTGGAACCAATGACATTACAACATTGTGTACTTAATACTGCAAAATATTCAAAATGGCAGTCAACTTTTCTCAATCTGTAGATATCAAAAACGTGACGTGACGTTTGACGTGTAAATGATGTTCAAAATGAGACTATGCAAAAGTTGCGGCCGCCCGAAAATGTTAAAAATCCAATTTCTCCAACTCTGATTAACATAAATTTATGAAAAATAATACGAAATATATACCTAATATTTTGATGAAATACACTTATAAGATGATACGTTACCGTATCGATTTCTCGTATTGTGTAAATTAAGACGGACGGATAGATAAACACTTTATTCAAATGAAATATTGAAAACTCTGAGACCAAATGTATCTTCAAATTAGTGCATTTTATCAAATTATGAAACGTATTTTGCATATTAAATTTTTGACCGCCAATATAGGTTAATATAGGTTATACCTTCCACTTTAGAGATTGGGTTATAATAAGTTTAATACGCTCATAATGAGCCATCAGAGTTCCTTTAAAGTATTATATGTACTAAAATCGGTTAAATCGGTCAAGATCCATGCCCACAATCGAAAAAATCTATTTTTGAGCTATGATGTTGAAATTTGTTATACATGTTTATAATTACATGCCAAATTACTTATTTAAATATGTGTCGGATAACAGATGCGCCCTCAATTTACAAAAAAAAAAAACGGTACATGAGTCCGGCTTATGGCAGAATTGACACATAATAAATACATACATTATTAGAACGAATAATCAGGTACTTGATTAGCCCTTTCGTGGAGAAGGTGGTGGAGTGTATTTAAGGTTAGGCTTAAGCTAAATATAATTTTTTACTTGTTAAATTTTAAAAATATAGAATAGATAAGTCAGTGAAACCCGGGAAAGAGTCTGTTGGTTACAAGCACTATTACAAATTCTAATATAATACATATAAACTATAATATAATAATTTGTTAAATCAATTAAACCGGGTTTGTTATTAAATACAAATAAGTACCCGAAAATTTGAAATAAAACACAAACAACTTATCAATCATCTAAATTTATTATATCCCCTTCAAAATAGGCCCCTTTTGAGGCAATACACTTCTTCCAACGAACAATCCAATCATCGAAACACTTTTTAAAGCTATATTCCGGGATGGCCTTCAGTTCTCGTTGCGAATTAGTTTTGATGTCTTTAATGCTCTCAAAACGGCTTCCACGAAGTGGTAATTTGAGTTTTGGAAACAGGAAATGTTTTTTTCAACATTTCCAACGTTTTGGCACAAGAAATTTCGTTTGAAACACAAAATTTCACACAAACTCTTTGTTCGATTTTTTTATCCATAGTAAAAATCGCAACTCACACAAAAGGTTGACTTGTTCCTAATGACGCCGTAAACAAACTAAATGACACATAGCAATCAAAATTGACAGAATAGTGGCTGACAGTTGTGCCAAACTGGGAAAAAAATTTTTTTGAAATATTCTCAGCGGGAAAATTTAAAATGAGAATTTCCAGGTACTTATTTGACAGAATGTACCTTTTTGCGAGTATAATAAATATGTCTTAACTGGACAAGAGTACATGGCAATATATTTAATAAAAATTTCCTCGTTGAATAAAGGGTTTCCCAATGGCTATATGATATATATTAAATGTAAATCTATACATGATCCCAATTGTAAAAGACTTAAATTCAAATTACCTTTTTTAAAACCTGCCCTATATAAAGTCTTATTGTAATGGAATTCTTTACATGGAAAAAATTACAATGCTTATATTTTTTGCAAAATTTGGTGAAGAATAGTTCATTAGCTTCATATTTGGCTGGACCAAATTTGGACCTGATCGGACCATTTTTAAAACCCCTTTGCATAAATTTATGTATCACCAAGAAACTTATATGGAATTGTATACAGATAAAACCAAATTAATAGTAGCACAATTTAAGGAGCTAAGTGTGTGAGGTATTAAATGGTGGGGATTGACCAACATTTTTACTTGTGTTATATAAAAATTTACAGCGGCATATTTGAATATATAAAAATTTGCAACTGTGTATGTAACTTTTGCTTTGTATATTTCACGCAAATTTAAATTATTATAACGAAGTTTAATCAGAAGAAATATGTCAAGGGTTATCAAATTTGGAATAAACAACAAAAAATAATGATCATATCTTGGGTTTCGTTTATAATGTAAATTCAATTTTATTTTTATTTTGTTATATAATATAAAAAACGATAGTGATGTGCATTATTACACTATTAAACTAGCAGAACACAAAGTTCCGGTTCCGCAATATTTATGTGCACTCTTATATGAAAATATTGTATAAAGTTTACAATCAATTGATACTTAACATAGTGTTCTTGATTGTTGACCTTGACAAAACATTAGCTTCGCTAACTGAAAAGGTGTGCATTAACATGTGTTGCATGAGACTTGTTCTAAAACTTGTTTACTCAATTTATGTTCCGCGTAAAAATTATATGTAATTTAGTAGACAGTAAAAAGTATGACAATTTGAACAAACATTTTAACAAGTAAGAAAACTATATTTGGTTTAGGTCAAATCTTAAATACCCTCCATATATGTGTACAAGTGGTGAACGTGGCAGATATATGATGACGCCTTCTATATATGTGTATATATGTCGCTGCTATTCGCTCACGCCAATTTTTGGATGGGTTAATTATAAATATACCGAAGCTCATAGGTCAATTTTTGTAGCATATATATAGGTTTTTGTCAATTGCAGACTTGTGTTATCCGACCACGCCCATTTTCTGCTCATTGATACATGGGGTAATTATAAATATATGTATCAAATTTCCACTCAATTTTTATACCAGATATATAGGTTTGTGTCGATTCTGGGCGTGGCTCTTGAACAATTTTGCCCATATTAAAAAATTATCTGCGTGCAAAAACTAAAAGTCTCTGTACAAAATTTCAGCTCAATATTTCAAAATTAACGGTCGGAGAATGCTAACAACAGACAGAAATACAAACACTTCCTACGTGTTACAAACGAAATGACAAACTTAATGTACCCCCATATTAGGAGGAGGCTATAAAATAAAATGAAAATTTTACTCAGAATATATATTGATAGATTGGTATCTGAGATGCTTTAATTTTTTATGGATTACGAGTAACTGTTACTTGGATTTCAAAAATTTCCAAAACAAGGTACTTCTGATTTGAGCATTAGAGTGGCTCAAAAACGTGTTTTGTTTTCTTAAGTTGTAAGAATGTATTGAAATATCCCGCAAAAGCTTTCAATTGGACAAATACTTGAAAGAACATAAAATTTTCGAACGTCATTACCTTTACATAAGATGGAACGCATGCTATGTTTTTTATTTCTTATAGTCATTAAGACCATAAAACAGTTAATCTCTTGATTAATATGAAAATTAAAGTTATTTAAGCGATGCATTATTTTTTTAGTGTGTACGTCCAAATTTCTGATTTTAAAACTCTTGCGCGTGAAAATTTGCATATATAAGTATATTTCTATGTTTATTAAATTTAGAAACTTTGTTACGCACAAACAAGAATTTATTTCTTAATGTTATTCATTATACCCTCCGTATTTGTAACATCCACAAAAAAGTGTCAGAGAACCTCCAAAGTACATGTATTCTTAATAACCATTACAACTTAAGTAGATGTATATCCATGCGTCCATCTGTTAGCACTCCCAGTTCGTAAATTTTGAGAACAGTAATTTTATAGACACTTTTAGTTTTTGCACACATATCGCTATTAAGGTCAAGTACCATGCCAATAATCGAAAAAAATATACTTATCTACCACACTATTTGTACGTAGATGTGGAGAATATTTGAGATTTGACGTAAGCCAAATTCAGTTTTTTTGGTTTTATTTAAATTTATAAGTAATATTAGCAATATACATAAAATAATTATTATTGGTGCAACGAACACGTACATACATGTTTTTCTGTGAACATTTTCTTGTTAAAAATTTTATTTAAGAGAATAAAAGTCATAAGGAATCATCAGGGAAAGATAATCGTAGCATATAGTATGTCTGAAGTCGGCTGATGACGTATTTTCTTAGACAATACTTACTGCAAAGCTAGAGAATTTAGCTAAAAAATCCAATGTACCCTCATTGCAAGGAACATGAATTGAGGTCAGAGAATTTATACCTAAAGCGAGAGCTGAAAGTGGGCGCGGAAAAGCTGGAAAAGGTTAATTATAAATATCGTTTATAAAGTATGTATTGTAATCATTGGCCCGCAAAGTAGCAACCCAAAAGATGCAATTGGCAAGTTCGATGCTATTTGCGTAAAGACTCTTATAATAAATAGAATAGAATAGAATAGTCAGAATGTTGGTGAGTTAAAAATAATTTTCCATAACATTGCAAGTCTAGCTAATAAGTGTACATTTCACCTTTTTGTAATGAGGACTTAAGGAAAATGTTTCACAATATTATGATGCTTACTGGCAATTTTAGTGCTAGATATGTGTTATGCGAGATATTAAAGACTAAGATTTAATGGTCGTACCGAGGGGTACTTGTTAAGCCAACATATGTTTGTAGGACGCGTTTGCAGACGCTATGTTAAGGGTAAGATTGCATTACTTTGCGAATAAGAGATATTTAATGTCAATATACCAAATAAACTTTAGGAAAACTAAAGCACCATAATTACATGGTTACTCTACCATACATATTTGATAAGAAAAGAAAATTTACTGATTCTTTGTGAACTTTAAAAATGCATTCGACAGGGTGGGCCGCATATCATTGTGGTTAAAGTTAATTTGTTTGGGAGTCTCTACACGTTTCTTAAAGATGCTGAACACTTTATATAACGGGGCTGAGGTCCATAACTATTTCGAAAAATTTACAGTCTGTAATGTATCGGTCTCAAATTTTTCTCAAGGCCCTTTATTATCTGTCTTAGGACCGTTTTCAAGATAATTTTTTTTAGTTTTCACGAATACATATTTGTTAGGACATATTTATATCAAGTCTGTCTAAGAAAAACATATGTATTAAAACCTTCTTTATTTAGAGCGTAATTTCTCACTTCTTCAGTTCCGCTCACAGAGTGTGGTTGTGCACTTTTTCTTTTAAGCGTTTTGTTGAATTTAAAAAAAAAAAAAATCATTTTGAGGTTAAAAACCATAATTTTTCGTGTGTAGTTCTTTTTTTGTCGTGTCCACTGTCTTTTTTATTTAGCTTTTGGTGTTGCTTTCTTTTTTGTTTGGTTTAATTTGTGTTGTTTATTTTCTTTTTACGTTTTCAATTTTTGTTTTTAGTAAAAGTAAGTGCGATCATTAAAAGTGTCGTTTATCAAGTCCTTGAGGCTCGGGGACCCTCTCATGGCGTCCTCTAGCCCGACAGTGATGGATGTCGTTCATGAGGGCTCACTTAAGAGGAAGGCTCCAAAACCTACTACTTTGTATTAGGAATTTCATGATGGTTATTTTATTGTGCTTGTTACCCTCACTAAGTGTTCGAACACAATAGAGCTGCAGCCAAAAAAAATTACTCTTTAAGTGTTTGAACACAAAAGAGCTGCAGCCGCAAAGAAATTACTCTCTTTTACTCTCTTTTATGTGTAAACCTTATGGAAAGTGTGTTTGCGGCTGAGTTTTTCAAATGCAGCTGCTGCTAGCTTCAAATCTATTTTAATTCTCCAGTCGCATTCTCATTTTTTCAAATGCAGCTGCTGCTAGCTTCAAATCTATTTTAATTCTCCAGTCGCATTCTCATTTTTTAAATTTTTTCTTAAATTTATTAACATTTCGTCAAAAACGTTTTTACTTTGAACAGCCATTTTATTTTTTTTTTTTAATTTTCATAACATATTTTTTTTCTGTTTTTCGCACAAAATATTAAAGATTGTTATAATACCAGAATCAGCCAAATTGATCAGATTGGTAAGTCTCTTTTTCGTATTAAATTCAATTCGGCTTTAAATGCTAACAACTTTGTTAACCAAGACCTAAGTCACCTTTGCCTTAAATCCTGTATTCCTGATACTTTCATTTACACTTTTGGTGCCATTCGCAATGCCCCTGTTAACTATTCTGAAGCGTATATTATGAAAAATGTAATTTCTAGTATTCCTGTTGCGTTTGTTAAAAGATTTACAAGATTCAATAAAGAGAATGGCCAAGCCACACCTACTCTTTTAGTTAAGTTAACATGAACATTTTTTGTCCCTCTGTGAGACAATGTACTAAATGTGGAAGATTGGAACACTCGGTAAAAGGGTGCCGGAGTAAAGTTCAGAGGTGCTATAAATGTGAGTCGACCAGTGAATGCAACGGTCAATGTTTAATTTCTAAATGCGTGATTTGTGATGATTCTTCTCAGACATTTACGGACAAAACTAAATGTCCCAAATGGATTGAATAATCCAACATTCTTAAGGTGATGACCTTAAAACGTTTATCTTTACCACAACAAGATAGGGATAATTTTATAAATAATGACAAAATTATTAATAAAAATTTTTCTGGCCAAAAATACAACAGACTTCTAAAGCACAGTTACCCACATAAGAGTTCCGCTCCACCAGGGCCTTGCACGTATACAAATCCGTTTAAGGTGTTTGAATTTGAAAAAATTCTCAACGAATTTAAATTTTTTGTTGTGAAAAAAAGGTCTGTCATAATACAAAATTACTCTTGAAAATGAGCATAAGACCAATATTGATCAAATCAATGTTGATCAATGGTGGTGCAAAACATTTGGCCTCATTCCTCAAAAATCATGCACAGCAAGTTGGATGCTAGCATTTCGATGGGCGCTACCCCATCATCGTCAGCAACCAGTGTATGTTAAAACTTGAGTACCCGACCACATTTATGCTTATCCTAATATAATTCATATGAGAATTGTAACAAGAAAAACACAATGTTAAATACAAAAACAATAGCATGACTACAAGCATGATCTTCTTGTACCAGACGATGTTTTACATTGCTTATAGCATTCTTTTTGGAATGATCACATAAGCGTTTTGTAGTTAGAAAGGACTACTTAATAACAGCATTCCTGCGGGCTCGCACTGAAATATGTTTTGTTGTGAAAAAATGGTGTCATTCACTAAAGAAAACTTTACACAATAATATGGCAGCCCGTTTATAATCTTTGTTCCCTTTTTTATACAATCCGGTAACGCTCTTTTCTTATGTACTAATTGCTTCGTCATTGAATTATTGATCTGAAGGAAGAAGATTTTCACCTTTTTGCCTATTTTAACCTAAATAAAGTGAATAGGGTTCAAGTTAAACGGAGTTTTTTCTTCTCCTATCGTGAACAAATCTTTTTACACGTTAAATTGTTTTTCTTCGATTGAAGGATTAATTCTCTGCAGCCATTGTGGAATTCATATGTACGCCGGCTAGCGTAAATACACATCAGAGTAAAACAAGTAAAATTCATTTAGTTGTTAAAAAACAAAATTAATTTGGTTTGCTGAAATTTTCAATCGCTTGAAGCCTGTCGCATGGTTTAGATATTTGCCGCCTAACCTAAACCTAACAGAATTCTATTGAAAATCACGAATAGACGCCATTTTGCATTTCGTATAACATCAGCTATTTTTAATGCAACGCACGCCACTGCGTCGGAATAAAAGATTACAAGACAAGGTGCACGTGCAGATGCTACTATGTTAGCAAACGACGAAATTACGCAGTTAAAAAATAAAATAGCCCAGCTTGAGCTAGAATTAAAAAGTTCTGAGGAACAAAAGGTAAATGAATGGCGTGATGCAAACAGTGCGCCACCATTGAGCCCAATACCACAACAATATCCGGTATCTACTACATCAGCCCATATATATATACAACAACAAATATGCCGATATATCCGAATACGACACTTGGGTATTCTATTCCTACAGTATCTGCTCCATTTATACAGACACACGCAGCAAATCCGCATACAAATTATTTTGCGAATACTGTCAACCATCACACTATGATGCCGTCATTGCAGAAACTGCAAGATTTGCCTTTATTTTCAAGCCAACCAGAGGATTGGCCAGCATTTTATACGTCTTATGTTGAAACGACTGCCGCCAATTTGGAAAATAATCAGCTACTCATAATATGTTTAAAGGGAGATGCAACTGCATTTTAGTTATGGTCGCCCAGAGAAATTAATTAGGAACCCGTTAAAACAGGTCCGTGAGATACCTGTGATACCAGGAAACGCTTTGGGAAAATTAATACCATTTTCTACTGCTGTAAAAAAATTTACAGCATTTCTTGAAGGTGTAAATGGTACCCCGCACTTGTCAAATCCAACCTTACTTGAAGAACTGGTATTGAAGTTGCCAATGAGCCAACGGCTAGAATGGGCCAAGTGTGCGATATCTATAAAGCCATTCCCTACTATTAAAGAATTTAGAAATTGGTTATCAGAAGCCACCAGCCTTGTGTCATGAATACAAAACAATGACAACCATGTAAACAAATATTAGAATGTTTCGAACAGGTGGATCCTTGTGAAACAAAATAATTTGTGCTTCAGTTTCCTTAATAAAGGACATAGTTCATTTATTCATTTATTTATTAGAACTTAGCTAAATATAATAGCTAATTGAGATTTAAAATAAGTAATATAATATCTTAAAGCTACGCAGGAGCCACAACAACAACAACATCCGCAGCAACTCAGGACCAGGTTCATTCCTATAACTTTTATAGAAATTTAGGTATAATTAAGAAGAGTATTATTACATTAGATAATATAAAATAATATATTACACATAAATAGTAGAAGTTATAAGTGATGGGTTTCAATAACATACGAATGAGAATTACTTAAGAACATATAAAAGATTAACAATATTAATCATCATAAAAAACTTAAATTATTACTAAATTTAAAAACTTAAATTAAGAGAAGAAGAAGAATAGTTTGGCAACTATAGATTTGTTATAATTCTGAAATAGATCTGATCAACCTCGACATCGAACAAGTCAGAATATTCATTGAACAGTCTACATATGACCCGAAAAGAACTAAACAGCTCATAGTTGGTGCGGCATTGAGGCAGCCATAATGACACAAAATGCCTTGAGACTCTGACTAGTATATTGGGTGTGACTAGGCTCAGTAGAGGAGGGGAGGACACTTCACCTAACAGAATTTTCGCCATGAAGGATACCGCTAACATTTCTCTTCTACTCTCAATTGTAGGAAGACTAATAAGGTTGGGGCCATCCCAATCTAAACCACGTAATGCAAATCGTAAGAAGTTACATTGAACCGATTCAATAAGGTCAACGTAAAATTTATAGCTGGTTATCCAGACCACAACTGCATATTCCAGTGTGGGCCTAACCAGGGACGTAAACAGACGTTTGGAAACGTAGGGGTTATTAAGCTCTTTGGACCAGCTTTTAATGAAACCTAACAAGGATCTAGCTTTGTTGATAGATGATACGATAAGATCGTTAAACCTCAGTTTAGGATCAAATACAACACCTAAGTCATTATAACAAGACACATATTCAAGGACATGATTATTAACAGAATAAGATGAATACTGATTGTTTATCCATCCAAACGACATTTTTTTGCACTTATTTAAGTTCAAACGCAAACCATTTAAGTCACACCACGATACCAAGTTTGTAAGGTCCTATTGTAATAAATTTGTATCGTCCAAAGAGTTTAAGGAGAGAAAGAGTTTAAAGTCATCTGCAAACATTAAGATTTGAGAGTATTGGATACATGATAGAAGGTCATTTAGGAAAATAGTAAATAGTAAAGGCCCTAAGTGGCTTCCCGATGGAACAGAAATAAGGCGAAAATAGGTGCATTTAAACAAGACTTGTTGAATGCGGCCAGTCAAATAGCTACGAATCAAGCTATTTTTCCAAATATAAGAAAAGTATCATTTTCTAAACAGTTGTTGTAAATTTTGGTTATCGGACCACACAACAAATCCGCACAACAACGGAGAATAGCCGAAGGAACACCATCTGGACCTGGGCTGCTACATAATTTAAGACTGGATAGGGCTATGAAGACTTCATTTTCAGAGAAGGACACCGATGGATAGATGTCGAACGAACTAATTGGAAAGGGATAGTCAATATTACTAACATTAGAAGTAGAATATAATTTTTCAAAATGGTCGGCAAAAAGGTTAGATATCTCTATTATATTCGATGATTCCGAGTCTTCGTAATACATGATCGAAGGAAATCCCGTAACTTTACGTTTCGAGTTAACAAAACTGTAAAATGATTTAGGATCTAGAAGGAGCTTACGTCTCATGCTGTGAATATACTTAACGTAACAGTTATTTTTTAGAGCATTAAATTCTCGGTTACAGTTAGAATAAATAATATAGTCCCTAAGTAGACCACTGCGTTTGTAACGTTTTTATAGTCTACTCTTTTTATTTCTTATATTTCGTAAATGTCTGTTGAACCGTATCGGACAAACAGTATTAGATGCAGAAGTTTTTAGTGGAACGGATTGCGATATAGCTGTATAAAGACAATTGTAAATAATGTTCAAAGAGCCATCAATATCATGATAGTTCAGGTTCCAGTCGTTGTGAGACAAGAAGCTTCTAAGTTTAGCATAATCAGTTTTACTAAATAGACGCAACGAATGGACATCCTTATGTTTTGGCATATCACAGTGAAAACATTCTTGAACATGAAGCAATAATGAGGGATGGTGAGTGTCCTCCAGTAATGAGAAAGGATCTGATCGTTTAATACGTAAATTAGTATCAATATAAAAGACCAAATCTAAGAGCCTATTATAAGAATTATGAATATGGTTGAGGTGAAAAAGACCAAGATCATATATGGAATCAAATAGATCATTATATAATGGAGGGATGACTAATGGATAGTAAACACCAATTTCAACATTGGGGGACCATGTGACACTAGCTAGGTTAAAGTCACCAAGTACAAGTAGCTTATCGGTCGGTTTTAAACGGTTCAATACGTTTCTTATACATATGAAGTGTTCCATGTAAATAGAAATATCACTATCAGGTGGGATCTAAAAGCAGGTGATAAACAAGGAGGACGTGTTGGTTTTAATTTGGACGCATACAATTTCAATGTTTAAAGGATCGATAGGATCAATTAAGATGGTAGTAAGCATTTTATTGACAGCGATAAGTATGCCACCACCAATCCTGAGCAATCTAGCACACCTGAAAACTTGAAAATTCGAACAGAAAATTTCCGTATCATTGACCCATGGCTTAAGCCAGGTTTCAGTGAACACTATAACATGGTAATCACAATGTTTTGACTTTAAAAAAATATTAGGTAATTTAGTATTAAGACCGCGGACGTTCTGATACAATAGTGTAAGAGCTTTATTTAGTTTTTTGAATCTGAGGGATTGTCAAGATTAATCGGCGACGAAACTTATTACGGGGAATAAATTCCTTAACTAGGGTACCTTTAGGCCAAAATTCCTTATTAAAGAGACGCTCGAATAAAGCGTCAGGCAAAAAGGATTTTTAATGACGAGATTTCTCTTTCTTTTGTAGATTTGAGTTTAAACAAGATAGAGAAGTTCGGTTAAGACCGAAGCTTAAATACCCTCCACCTTTTATAATTTTCTAAAAACTAAGTTCCTGTTGCCATATTTATGTATATGACTATTTCATGTACTTACGCAAATAGTGTTTTTTTTTTTAATTATAAGCGTTTGCGTTATTTAATCACGCCCACAGTGTTGGATAACGGTACCACTTATATATATACCAATTTTCAACTTGATAAGCATAGTATTTTGCGATATATAATTTTTTGAAAATACAATTTTTTCGAGGTATGTTGAGATTTTCGTTTATTGTGGGCGTGTCTCTTAACCGATTTTTCCCATTTTGAATACAGAATAGTGAAATTAAACTAAGACTAAGTGTGCCGAATTTTAATTTGATATCTCAAAAATTACGACCGTGAGAGTGCCAACAACATACGGACACACGGACGGACATGTCTCGAACGATTTCTCTTTTCATGCTGATTAAGAATATATATGGTTTGTTGGGTCTCCGAGGCTTCCTTCGATGTGTTGTAAACGGATGATCAAAATGAATATGCCCTCTTCTCTAAGGTGGTGGGTATAAAAAGTAACACTCACTTAATGGTGAGAGCAAGAAGCAGAGTCAGCAAAGGAAAATGAATAGTCAGAAAGAGGATTAAGAATACGAAATGGAAGGTAAGATGTACATAAAAAATACCAACCAAGTAGAGAGAAAATCTCTAATCACACCAACTATGCGCAATTCAAGAAAATAATATACCGAGCAATAACTTCAATTTAAGAAAAAATTTTATAGTGTTGAACTTTGTATATTAAACTTTAATTATTTTAAAATTCAATAGAAATGAGGAGCACTAAAAACACTCGACCGAATGGTAATAGAGTTGCCAAACTATTCGACACTCACTATTCGACGGTCACGCACATACCGCCGCCGCAAGTAGTGTAATGTTGGAGGTTGTGCTAAAATACACCATAATTTATTGCATGAAAATGTAAAAACACATAGTGTAGTACAACCCGAAAAAATTAATCAATTGTTCTGTCATAAAAAATGAGAGAAAACTTCTGTTTAAAGTCCAACCCGTAACTCTATATAGCGCAAACAAACAAATTGATACATATGCCTTGCTCGACGAAGGCATCTGTCACAACGATCGATCATTCCTTATCAAGAGCTCTTAATTTGAAAGGTGAAAAAAGGCAACTAAGTGTGCAATGGTTCGGCAACCGTACAACAAAAGAAGCTGCAACACTGGTGAATTTCTTTATTAGCGGTGTTGGAATGACCAAAAAGTTCGCGCTAAGAAACGTTTATAGCGTAGCAACTTTGGATTTACCAACACAGACTCTGTGCGAAAATGATGTACAGGAAAATTTGAAATTCTTGAATGTACAGACTTATGAAAACGCTAAGCCAAAATTGTTAATTGGTTTAGACAACTGTAATCTCGGGTTGCCATCCGAAAATGAACGATTGAGACGCGGTGGACCATATGCAGCAAACACAGAGCTTGTTGTTGTTGGATTGTTTTTGGACCTTCAAATAAGTACAAACAGACAACAGCAACCTGCTTGGTAATTGGCCCGTCGACTGAAGAACAAATGAACCAAAAAATAACTGATTATTTTAGCACTGAATCGTTTGGTGTTCGACCATTGCCACCTGTAGTTGGTGAAGAGGATACGCGTGTCAAGAATATTTTAAAGGTAACTATGAAAAAAATTAATGGCCGTTTTCAGGCGGGACTGTTATGGAAAAGTGACTCTTTACAACTGCCAGACAGTTATTCTATGGCCAAATCCAGATTAGTGGGTATAGAAAAAAAGATGCAGTGTGACACTGAATTTGCAAACGCATATAAAACCATAATTGCAAGCTATATTGAAAAAGGCTATGCACGTAGGCTGACGCAACATGAAATCGCATTAGCAACACGTAAAACTTGGTACTTACCACACTTTGGTGTAGTAAACCCAAACAAATCCACAAAGATCCGCTTAGTTTTTGATGCCGGGGCAGAAATTGATTGCATATCGTTAAACTCGCAGTTGCTAAGGCCCGGAGGAATATAGTCCACTACGATCAATCTTATTCCATTTCCTAGAAGGTGCTGTAGCCGTATATGGTGACATAAAGGAAATGTTTCACCAAATTCTGATTCAACCAGAAGACAGGTGTTTTCAACGTTTCTAATGGCGCGATGGTGATAGCAAAGAGCCAGAACATTTTGAAATGGTTGCTATGACTTTTGGTGCATCATGCTCCCCTTGTACGACTCATTATGTGAAAGTAGTTAACGCAAAGAACCATAAGCAGAGTGATGATCGCGCTATAAAATTCATTATAGATTATCATTATGTTGATGATTATGTCGATAGCTTTGATGCGGAAGTTGAGGCCATAAACATTTCCAAACAAGTGTGTGATATACATAAAGACGCTGGTTTTGAGTTAAGAAATTTTTCGCCAAATTCCATGATAGTAATGCAGGCGCTCGAGGGTTCCAACTCAAACTTGGAAATAAAATCAAAAGAGAGTCTTGCTACTAAAAAAATTCTTGGAATGTATTGGCAACCATCATCAGATTGTTTCATGTTCCTCCTTAAATTTAATTTCGTTGATGAAGAGGTTATGAAAGGCCGACAATTACCAACCAAGCGCGAATTATTAAGCATCTTGATGTCGATATTTGATCCTTTGGGATTCCTCTACAACTACATAGTTGGTGCAAGCGTAAAAGAAATATGGAAGCGTACGTAAGTTGAATTGGGATGAAGTATTTCCGACTGATGTAATTAAGATATGACGCCAATTCCAACAACAGCTGATAAAAGTGGTTATGTGTAAAATTCCCCGCCATTACTTCAAAAATACAATACCGAAAACTATACAGCTCCGTGTATACGTTGATGCCAGTCAAGATGCCTTTGCAGCTGTAGCATACTGGAGGATGGAATCCGCTTCACGGAGTTCCAAGCAGCTATTTTGGGAACGCACATTATGAGGACGATACTGGCGGAGCACAATATAACAGTTAGCCGCAAAATACTATAGACACATTCAGTAACTGTCATAAATTGGGTCAACAGTCAGCACCGAAGGTATAAGCCGTTCGTTGCGCACAGGATTGCAGAAATTCTTGAGTATTCAAGCACAAGTGACTGGAACTGGGTTCCGACAAATGTAGCTGATGAAGCTACACGCTTAAACAAGAACGTAAAATTTTACTTCAACTCACGATGGTTCAAAGGCCCTGAATTCTTGTAACATGCTGACAAAACTTGGCCAGCGATGCCCGCTAACAGATGCGCACAAGTCGGTACAGAAAAACTAAAACCAAAACCAATTCTAGTCGTGGTAAGTAGCAGTGCAATGGACTTTAACCGTTTTTCTTCTTATTTAAAGCTTAAGAGATGCTGGTTTTATAAGGAAATCGAAAACTTACAACAAAATAGGTGTGTGAACGACAGTAAACTCTTCCCTTTAGTGCCATGCATAGATGACGAAAAAATTGTTCGAGCCTCCGGGCGTATAGACGCCGCTAGTTGGCTTCCATTTGATACTAAGAGGCCTATAATTATGTCCCATAACCATGTTGTAATAGTAGCACAAGTACATCAAAAAATGGTTCATCAAAATTTTGAAGCCACCATATGTGAAATTCGTAAACGATTTTGGGTCATTAAATTAAGACAAGTGCTACGCTCTGTAATTGCAAAATGTAACGTGTGTATAATTTCAAAGGCTAAACCAGAGGAGACGTTACACCTTAAATTCGACCTTTTACTTATACCGGACTATTTTGGGCCACTCGAAGTTTCAATTGATCGTCGACGAGAAAAGCGCTCTTTACGTGCCTAACCGTTCGTGCAATCTATTTAGAAATTGCATACGACTTATCCACAAATTCATGTATACTAGCTTTACGAAATTTCATAAACCGACGTGGTGTTCCTAAAAGGATAAGGTCCGATAACGCTACAAATTTCGTTGGAACTGACAAGAAAGCGAAACGTTTTTCAGAAGTTTTCGATTGCAATAAAATACAAGAGCAGCTGTCATCTAAGGGTGTCGGTTATTTAACTGTCCAAAATATCCGGCTGAAGGAACTTTAAATCATCTTGATAAGTGATGTACAAATAAGAAAACACTAAAGATAGGCGACCTGGTTTTCATATGCGATGCCAACATGCCTAGAATAAATTGGTGTCGAGGCCGTAGAGAACGTGTATTTCCTGGATCCGATGGTGTTGTGCGTCATGCTGAAGTTCGTACTAATCACGGTTTGTTAAAATGGGCTGCTTCAAAATTAGCAGTATTGGTGAAACTTAACTGTTTCACGGGTGGCGGTGTCATTAACTAAAGAAAACTTTACACAATAATATAGCAGCTCGTTTGTAATCTTTGTTCCCTTTTTTTATACAATCCGGTAACACTCTTTTCTTATGTACTAATTGCTTCATCATTGAATTGTTGATCAGAAGGAAGAAGATTTTCACCGTATAAAAACGTCTAAAGAGCGAACAAATGAGTTGTCTTTTTTTTACATTATATAAATTCAAATCCAAATATAATTTCGTATGCTTATTAAACATAAATAAAGTGAATAGGGTTCAAGTTAAACCGACTTTTTTCTTCTCCTATCGTGAACAAATGGTCTGTCATAATACAAAATTACTCTTAAAAATGAGAGTAAGACCAATATTGATCAACTCAAGGTTAATGAATGGTGATGCAAAACATTTGGCCTGATTCATTAAAAATCATGCACAGCAAGTTGGATGCTAGTATTTCGATGGGCGCTTATCTTAACTACTACAATTTTGATGTTTGTTTTTTATCAGAGATCTTTGCAATGCATGATTCTGATTCTATCTGTAAAATCTTAAACCAGACCTGATAATTATGGGGAAGCTGCTCTTGCAGTCCAAAGCTTCACACATTAGTTACATTTCTGACATTGACATTGTCATAATCAAAACGATTAATATGAACCCTTCTTTTCTTCTTCTTTCCTTATACTTTTCCTCCCAATTTACTCTTGGGAGTTCTTGAAACGAAATTAACGCGTCTTTTAAATTTTATTGAGCCTTTTTAGGATGTTTTAGTCTGTAGTGATTTTAACTGTCGTCACTCGGCCTGGGGTGATTATTTTAATTCACCCAGGGGAAACATTCTCAAGCGTGCTATTGATAGTTCTAATCTTTCGTGTTTAAATGATGGTTCACCCACTTTCAGTAGAAGTTTCCCATTATTATGGAAGTCCATGCTTGTTTACGACTTAATTGCACTTTTCTTTCTAAAAATAAGCTTCATCAGAGTCTTTGTTAATGGCCATCTTGACAATGTACAATCTTTCCATAATTTCTTTCGCTTCCAAATTAGTGAAGCCACTTTCCAAAGTACTTCATCTAATTTCATTCCCAAAGCATGGTGGAACGATTTCCAAAAGGCTACTGGTAAAAGAGCTTTTAAATATCCTTCTTATCAAAATTTAATAAAGGCTTCATCATCCAAAAACATTTGGAAAAGTGCTGTCAAAAGAGCTATGTGCAAAAAATTTCTAACTGGATGTTTTTAACAATTTGTTTGCTAATTGTAGTATACCACCATCATGGAGAATTGTCCGGGTAGTCCCTATTCCGAAAAAGGAGTGATTATACCAATTTTCGACCTATTTCTTTAATGTCCGTTTTGATTAAGTCAATAAATCTGATGGTTAAGAATTGAATAGTCTCTGTCATAAATCGTAATAACCTGCTTCCTGTGAGATTTTTTACATATAGGAAAGGCATGTCTACCACTAGATGTTTAAACGAATTTATTTTTAGTCAGTTTAATGAAAGCGCGTAGGTTCAAGGCTGTAGTAGCTACGATTGATATCAGCAGTGCTTATGATTCGAGCTTAAAACACTGTTTGGGTCTTTCTCCATCGACTCCTACACACATTCTAGCTAGCTAACGAATTGCCACCTGATCTCAGAGCTATTTTCTTAGCAGCCAAAGACCTTCTTAAAGTTGCTTTTAACAATAAGGACCTTTTTTTAATTGTCAAAAACAGTTCGCAGCTTAATAACAACTATTCTATTGCATATAGTAAATTTCAATAAATTTTTTATAATATACAATGCCCTACCACCTATATGGCTTGTACAAAATTTACGATTACTTCGAAGACCCCCTTCTTTAAGAAAACAAATACTCCTTGTAAATACAAACAACATTATTATTTTTTATTTAATGAATACTTAGATAAATCCTTTTCAGTTATGGCCACTGATGCTTCTATCATGAATGACATCACAGGCTGTGATGTCAAATCATCAGGATTCGTGCAACTTTCTTGTTGCTAATATTATCAATCTGATCAATTCTTCCTGTCTTACTGATGTTCATATCCTATAGGTTCCAAGTCACTCTGGTATAAGTTTTAATAAAGAAGTTGATTACATGGCCAGGGAAGCTATTACGCTTAGCCAAGTTTCACATGTCGGTTTTACGTTTAGTGACGCTCCCAGCGCTATAATGCCCTGAGAAGCTGGTGGAATGATTGTTTTGTCACACAGCAAGGTTCTTGTCCCTGAGATACCACCTTATCCATGGTATCGCAGTCTTTCGCTGGAGCCTCATAAAATTAAAATTTTGAACAGACTTATTAGCGATCACACATTTAATGCACGATATTTGAATCTTATCGGTGCAGTTAACACAAATTTGTGTGAAATGTGTAATTCGGTGAACGATGCAGAACATATGATTCTTGTCTGTAACAACTATGCTAATGTCCGCAGCATGTTTTCTTTCCTTTCTTACTTTACGCGTTTACAAAGCAGTTTAGCTTCTAATAACTATAACATAGAATCCGACCTAATCGCTTTTATCCAAAACACGAAGTTATTTGATAAATTATAATAACAATAATTCTTTTATACATGCACAACCTATCTCTTAGAGTTTACAACAGCATTTTTCAATGCTTTCCTTTCGTAACTTTGTTGATAACCTTGCTTACGCTATATTTATAATCAGCTTCATCTAAGTTTGATGTGATCCTGGCAGTGAAGCTGTTGGCATCCTTGTCATCCTTAATACGACAAAAAAAATTAAAGAAAAAGCGTAATTTCTAAAGCACAATGAGGAATGAAAGTTTATAAATGTATAATAAGTATATATTACACATCTAACTTTCCTTTTGCATGCATGTTGCTGTTATGTATAAGTCCAACTTATACGTGCACCGTGAATTTTGATAATCTGTAACTTTTCTTAAATTCCTCTTCCGACATATTGAAATGATTTATGCCTATTATTACAGTCATTACTCAAACAATGACTAATAGTTATCAGTTACCAAATTGTTGATTTCTTTTTCATTATTACAGTGCTTTCAAATATGACTAATGGTTATAGGTTTTATATCTGGTAAAACCGTGAAAATCATATGGTTTATTGTCAAAATAAATAAATAAATATATTTCAATTTTAAAAAATTGTATAAAAATTTTGTATTTTTTGTTTCAAATAAACGTAAAAATAGTATGGAAAGCAAAAAAGAAGAAAATACAAAAAGCAATTTTTATTTGTTTTATATTTTTTTATTTATTTTATGTTTTTATATTAATACGTATATCGAATTTAACATATATGTGAATTTGAATACTTTAGTACCAATTATTAAATTTGATTAAAATTATTTTGTTAATATAACTTTTCGACGTGTTTTACTCCGTTCTTACGAGAAACAGTACCTAACAAGAAAACGAAAACATGAAAAGGTTACCCATATATTTCAATTGACTCATTTAAAAAAAAAATGTTGCCACACTACCCCCCTTCTGATGAAAATCAGGAATAACGTTTTGGAATTAAGATGGGACGTACGTCATCTATACAAACTCAAAAAGTCCAAACGGTGTAATAATGGCTATTTTTGGAATATCATTCGGATTAACTGGAACTTGGTGAAAAGCGCGTTGTAGATCAATTTTTTTAAAAACTTTGCAATTATGCAGAATGGTACAAAAATCTTGCAAATACGGTATAGGGTACCGATCTGGTACTGTAATGACATTGAAGGTACGGTAATCTCCGCAGGGGCGCCTAGAACCATCGGCCTTCTTTACCATGATTAAGGGACTAGTCCAATTACTGCGAAAGGGTCTACAAATGCCTAATTTCATTAAATTTTCAAATTCCGCTTGGTGATAATCGCCTAGGGCGTGCAAAAACAGGTGCTCCATGTGTGTCAATGAAATGCATAACTGTTGAATTAGTGGCGGTACCTTGTTTGTGCATATTGGTAATATTTGGAAATTCTGCTAGGATATTTGAATATAGCAACGTTTCGAAGCTGGTGAGCCAATTAATGTTGTGTTGTCGATTAGACGTTTATTTTTTATGTCGACCAGCAAGTTATGATGTTTTAAAAAATGTGCACCAATTATGCTGGTGGTGACATCTGCTATTAAAAAGATCCACAGAAATTCTCTTTTTAGGCGGAGGTCCACTTTTAACAATACTTCACCGTACACAATTTTTTGTGAACCATTTGCAGCATATGTATAGCTTTAATCAAAAGTGAAGTCTACACTTTTGATGAATATGAATTTTATACCGACACGTCGGAGCCTGTGTCAATTAAAAAATGCCTAGAGGATGTGGAATCATTAATAATTAGGCGGAAAATTTAAATACCTGAATCATTACGAGTAGTTAAAGTTGGTTGCTGTATATTGTGTCATTGTGGTTTAAATGCACATGGTGGCTTCCATTTACGAGCATTATCTTTAAATATTTTGTGGTACCAGCAGTACGTTGGCAATTTTGTTTCTCGATTATTTTTCAATGTCCTACGTTGGGATAGGGACCGACTTCTTGAACGGGAACTGCGCACAGAAAGAGATTCTACCTTTTTAGTAAGTTGTTCTATCTCACGTTGTAGTTGTTGGATTATGTTATTGTCTGAATTAGCGTCAGCACTTCCATGTATTACATTTATATTGCACCGCCTTTAGATGCAATAACTGCTGCCTGCACATAAGGTGGTAAACACGAAACCCATGAATCAAGCAAGATGTTTTCTGATAATGTAGTACCCGCCATACGTTTCATCTCGTTAAATAATTGGCTTGGTTTTTTATCACCTAATGGCATATCTGATAACACTTTTTGAAGTCGACATTGTTGATTGTCAGCAAAGTATGAAATGAATTTGGTTTTAATGTATTCATATCTATTTTGCTGAGGTGTTTGGTCAATTATTGACCGTAACTCCATTAGTTTATTTGGAGGAACTTGTGTCATGGCGATGTTGTATTTTTTCATATTGTTTGCAATACTGGATGCAGCGAACCAAAACTCCAGGGATAAAAAATATGACTCGATGTTAGTATCGTTCATATTAGGTGGGTTGAGCCTCAAAGAAGTAGTTGCCTCAATTTTAATGTCGTCAGGATTAAACGAGATGTGATGTGGTTCGTCAGGCATTTTTACTTACTAGAAACGTGAAAAGTTGCGTGCAAAAAAATTTGGATGACGTCGGGAGTCACCAATTGCAGTAATTTCACACATATTTAAATTTGAAGTTATATATATAAGTTAAAGTAGTATACTTTAGTACAAATTATGATTAAACAATCTAATTAATTTATTCATAAATTTAATAATTAATTATTTTGATAATATAACTTTTCCACGTGTTTTACTCCGTTCTTACAAGAAACAGTACCGAACAAGAAACGAAAACGAACGATTACTTTTGAAGCGTCCGTGGCAAACTTCATCGCTGACGACGCCAAACTTAACGAAAAATACATAGTCTACATTCCGTTGGAACTCTGCAAGGTTCGCGGTGTTGTTCCACTACCTGCGGATTTCTCGGAGGAGGAAATTTTCCTTCACGGCAATGCAAAAAACTTACTGAAATTTGGACCCATTCCCAACTTTTGCTCGATAGTTGAGATTATGCGCTTTTCCAAATTTATCTCTAACAGTCAGAATGGTCGTACTGTCCTAGATAAAGTCCGATTGTGCTTCTCTGGCGATAGACTGCCTTCCCATATCTCACTTTATGGCGTTAACTACCCTGTCCTTCCATATATAGAATCTGTCATATAGTGCAGAAAATGCTGGCGGTTTGGTCATATCAACCGCGTCTGTACTAGACAACACGTGCTCTGCCCACAATGTGGCAATGCTCATGAATCTTCTCTAGAATGCTCATTAGCCGAATCCTGCATGAACTGCAAGGGCCATCACGCTTCTAATTCTAAAATCTGTTCTTCCTTTAAAAAATTATATAAGTTAAAGAAAGATAAGGCGAATCAGTTGAAACCTTCGCCTTTTTCCTTAGCACAAAGCACTTACGCCCACCCAACCATAAATTATTCCTTCAACATCGACGTCTCAACTGATGCGTCTCATGGCGGCGGCGTCGCTATCCTAATTTCCAATTCTCTTAAATTCACCCAACTGCCTCCTCCAACTAGCTGTAATCCTATTGAGGTACGCAACTGCAGAGTTGCTACCAGCATAGGCAATATCTTAATAGTAAGTTGCTACATTCCACTTAACTGCGGCTTTTCTGAATCTAATTTAAATAATTTGCTTGCCAACCGGTCAAGGGACCCTCTTTTGCTGTGTGGCGACTTCAACGCACATGGGGTAGTCAGATACCAATGCCAGGAGCAGAATGATTTTGGACTTCTGCGAGAACAATGATCTTGCTCTCTTAAATAACGGCGATCCAACTTACTTTGGCTCTACCCTATACCTTTCATTTTGTTCACCACGTCTCAACCCGTTTATCAATTGGCGCACCCGCCATAATTGTTTCGGTAGTAACCACTGCTCAATCGAAATTGATTTGCGCCCCCAACCCACGTACAGTGAAAGTTCCAAGCCCTATGTTCCAAAAAGTCTTAATCCAGCTGTTTTGAACAAAAAAGTGAGAGAGTTGTATGGTTTTACGTGAGCACCTGCCGTTAAGGCTTAATCTCACGGCACCATACAATGCGTAATGCATTATAAGGATGCATTACAGCGGTCAAAGATGACATCATCAAGATGTTGTTTTGATGACAAACCACAGCCACTATGATGCACCCACTAGGGGGCCTACCTCAAATTGTCGGGCCAGAATTAAATCACCCTGAGGGTTCCTGACACCCATAGTACGGAATGTTAAACCTCTCCGATGGAAAGTCGTAACTTAGATGTTATAAGCTACTACCAGTTGGTGCCTTATCACAACAAAAAAGTCAGAGAGTTGTATGGTTTTTTTTCTAGTTGGTACGACTATCAAGTAATTGCACTAAAAAAGAAAAACTGCTCACCCAATACTGCAGCTTCTTTCAGAAGCATTGCCCTTGTATCCACGCTGCGCAAGCTCTTTGAGAGAATACTGTGCTCACGCTTCGAATGGCATCTTGAACATCACTGCGCACTTAGCAAATTTCAGCCTGGCTTCCGTCGCTCCAAAACCGCGTCTGATAACGTTATCACGTTGTGGTCAGCGGTAAACCTGGCTTTTGCCAAAAATCACACACTCATTGCCTGCTTTTTAGACATTTCCAGTGCCTTTGATTCTGTTAATATTGGTATACTGTACTTCATTTTACTGGCCTTCCGTTTGCCTGTCAATTTTTGCAACATCATCTACAACCTCTTCCACTCAAAATATGTTATAATTTATAATGATATAGACATAGTTCACAGACGTTCTCATACAGGCGTCCCTCAAGGTAGCGTCTTAAGTCCCTTATGCTTCAGTATCTCCATCAACGATGTCTTCACTGATCTTCCTGAAAATGTACACATAGACGACTATGCCGACGACTTAGTTATTTTCAGTTCCCTCATTAATCCGGAACAGTGCAGGCATGTCTTTTTAGATATTATACATCGTAAATTAGTCACCCTTCAGTTGCACATATCCACTCTGAAAATTAAGTGCATGATATTTTCCAATAAGCGAAACTCAACCAGTTGCTCCTCACTAAACATTAACGACAGCAACTTACCATATGTAGACACCTTTAACTTCTTAGGCTTTACGTTTCATAGGAAGCTCTCGCTTACGCCACACATACAATCCGCAATAACTAAATGCTTTCAGTTTGTTAATATTCTGAGATCTATCTGCAGCACAAATTGGGTCCCTCGAGTGTTCTCAGACGCTGGTGTTGTGAGGCCTAGGCTAGAATACCTATGCCCACTTCTTCTCGACTGCTCCAAAAAAGACCTTCTAAAACTTCAAAGGGTGCAATGGAAGTGTCTGCATATTGCTCTCTCTGCCATGACTTCCACTCATACGCAGAGTTTGGGCAAATGGCTAACGTCATGGCTCTTCCCGATATATTTCTTTTAACAACAAATGTGACGATTACTAAAATCCTTGGTAACGAGAGTCACCCCGCCTTACCATTTATACAAGATTTTCTCTCCTACAATCACAACTCGACCTTCTTTAAGATTTTTTCTCAGAAACGTAACAATTTTAATGTGTATAAGTTTTCCAGGCATCCATTATTTTCTATACCCTACAAATCTCTTACCTTTCGCCCTACCAGTTAACAAATCTAATGTGACATCAGAAGAAGTACGGGTTCGCAGTAGACTTGTACGCACTAAATGGAAGAATTTCAGTCAGATTTTCACAGATGGTTCCAAGTCGGATGTGGTGGGCAGTGGAGTTTGGTTCCCTCACATCAATATAGAAGCTTCGTTTTTACGGCAGAAGCTCTCGCCATTCTGGAAGCTATCCGCCTAGCGTCCATCCAAGACTAGTATAAAATTCTAATCGTCACGGATAGTAAATCAGTTTTACTAGCTATAAGATCCTACCCCTCTAGTAAGTCACATCCTTTCGTTTTGGAAATAAGAGCGCTTTTACTTAACTTGAAACTCAAAGGCTTTGCCATTCACTTCCTCTGGGTCCCCAGCCACATGGGCATCGGTGGTAATAGCATTGCCGATGAAATCGCCTCCTCCAGATATAACGACTCTGTTTGCGCCCCCATAATCCACTCCGACATGAAATCTTTAGACATGCGCAACGCCGTCCATAAGTGGCAGCAGCGGTGGAGTAATTCCTGCCACGGTCATCACTTGTACTCTCTGGCTCCACGTGTGCACGTTAAGCCCTGGTTCCAAAGCCGTTCCTTGGGCCACAATATTGTCTGCTTCATTAACAGACTCATGTTTAATCATACTAGATGCAAAAAACATCTCCATAAAATCAATATAGTCAACAGCCCTCTTTGCGACTGTGGCTTTACTCATACTATCGACCATATTTTGTTTGCCTGCCAAAACATAAATTATACCACCAGACAAATCATGCTTCAAAAACTTGCTCGGTTTAATTTTCAAGGTCACAACACCTTCAATTTTCTCACCTCAGGTGACTTCAATATTTATAAAATAATATTCGCGTTCTTTAAAGCCTGTAAAATTGAGATTTAACCTTCTGCAGTCTAGCTTGAATCCTCGAACATCTTTCTCTAATTATCTATTGTTTGTATGTTATACGAGTATAGTATGTATTGTCAGTTACTTTTAAGTTTGTTTTGTTGTTCTCTCTTTTTCTTTGTTAACGTTTTCTGATTAATGTATTTCTAGGCCGTTTCTGTTTGTTTTTTGTCTTGACGAGATTTGTCATATCGTTTCATTTTAATTCTCGTATTATACTACCTTGTATAAATATATTACAATGTCATTGTACAAATTAACACAAGCATTATAACGTTTCTGAAAAAATAAGAAAAAAAAAAAATTTACACATGTATAAAAATATAGAAAAGAAATAGAAGGGGTAGATATATATATATATATTAATATAATGTACAAATAACATAATATTGGCGG
Organism: Crataerina pallida; assembly: GCA_949710015.1. NCBI lineage: Eukaryota > Metazoa > Arthropoda > Insecta > Diptera > Hippoboscidae > Crataerina > Crataerina pallida. Next base: position 15,674,268 of record OX453290.1, read on the forward strand.
AGACAAAGACGCGGATTTCAAGTGAGTGCATCATTTTACTTTACGTGATGCGTCTTTATCTCTTTTGACGCAGCGCATCTTCTGTAGTTGACGTGCCAAGAAGAAGAAAGAAGAAGAAGAAGAAATTGTATTTGTCAATTAGATCAGCTGTTGTGCCAACAATGTTAAACAATAGAAAAGCATTGGTTAACTAATTGATGATATTCGACACTGTAATAACGAAATGTATGATATAATAATCAACAGTTGTTTAAGTAATGACTGCAATAATGGGCATTAGACATGTATGTCCGTGTGTCCGTGTGTCTGTCTGTTGTTGGCATTCTCACGGTCGTAATTTTGAGATATTGATCTGAAATTTTGTATAGGCACTATTGGTTTTTACACGCAGATTGTTATTTAAAATTGGCAAAATCAGTCTAGCCACGCCCACAAACGACAAAAATGTATTTATCTGCCACAAAAGTTGAGCTGTGATCTTGAAATTTAGTGCACTTATTAAAGGTTAGCCCATACATCGATGTACTAAAAATGGGTATGGTCAAATAAATGTGTGACAAGGAAAGTCATCCCTCGTTTTCCCCGTCAACTATGTTAATATGTCATATTGTATCATATATAGAAGATTCTGTGTTGTTAAGTTTGTACTAAAAGAATATAGAAGGTCTGGCTACTATTCGCTGCCACGTCTTGTATCGTCCGAAGACTATATGAACGCGATTCCAAGATTTCTAATGGGAAATACCCTGAAATGATCTCAGATTTCTCAACCTCTTCTGTTACTAATCGACGTGGTGATCTGACGTGAGTTTTTAATTGTTAACTAGGGCGCGGATAAGTCGCAGTGTGATATAAAAGGATATATAGAAAATTAGTTCGGGGAATACATGGTCGAGGCGGCGAGTAATAGCCATGTGAAGTTTCTTAGTGTGTAACGTGCGTGCTAATGGAAAACAAAAGGAAGGATAATTAATATTAATTGAATTAATATATAAGAAATATTAAATTAAATTAAATTAATACACGTATATGTAATAAAATCAAATCAAATGGAATTATTAAATGAAATAGTAAATAAAACAATAAATTAATTAATTATAATACAACAAATCTCTAAATCTACGTTTACACTGACGAGGTTATCACGGTTGAGAGGGTTATCTTTTTACCACATTGATTTTTGGAGTTAACGACTTAAATTTCAATGTAATTCTGAACAAGTACCTAAAAATACAAATCTTTACGATAAAACTTCTCTGATATGTCAAATAATTTTTTTAAAGTCAAATATTTTTCGTGAAACTCTATAACTTTTTTTGCCTTCTCAATATTGCTAAAAGCAAAATTTTTATTATTATTTATATAACAAATTGTTGTATTTTCCATTTTTATAAAAGAAGTAAACCCCATAGCATAAAATATCAGAGTTGTAATCATTTCAGTGTAAACGGTAACGTGTTAACTCTAACAATCTCGCCAATGTAAACATAGTGTAAGAAAGAGATATAATATATGTATATTTTAATAAAATGACGATTTGTGTTTCCCTCTAAAATAATAAAACGTTTTCTTTATTAATAGATAAATGGGCGAGATAGCCTGCGTCGACGACTCAACCCCGGCATAATGAAAAATTTTTTTACAAAATTATAAAAGGTGGAGAGTATTTAAGCTTCGGTCTTAACCGAACTTCTCTATCTTGTTTTCTTTTCATTTGTATATTCAGACATTATGTATTTTGTAGAAACATGATCTTTACTGTTGGTTGATCGTGGAATATTATTACATAAAATCTAATTTATAAAATATTTGTGTTTAAACGATACTATTGTTCTAAATAGTCTACTTTAAAATTCATATTTTATTTTGGAATAATATCCGTTCTCACTTTGTATAGATATTACACATTTCCGGCTCTTCAATCATGGGGTTAATAGGTGCCGTAATTCGTGAAAACTTTCCAGAAAATTTTAATCATGTGAGAACTAGAGTCGGATGAATTCAGGTATACACCCATCCCTCGTTTTACACGGTACTCGTTTTGCACGTTTTCGATCTTACACGTTTTTTAAAATCAAAATATAAAAAAAATTATGTAGAATATAACTAGTTTTGACTGCACGCGAATTTATTTCTACTTAATTATATACCTGGTAACACTTCAGACTTTATTTCAGACTTTTTACAAAAAATTCTAAGCAAACTACGACTAAAATCAATCAATCCCCAGTGATGAATTTGATATACAATTTCGCAAAAGAAGACACGTTGAAAGTGATAGCAATTAAGTTTGATTAAAATTAGGAAGATAAGTCTTATTTATAGTTATTATTTTTCCAAAATTTTTTTATTTAAATGAAGTTCAATATTTTTTTTCTTCTATGAAATAGATTTCTTAAATCTTTATCTATCTTTTAATAAATTCTTAAAATGTCTAAAAAAAAAGCTTATTTGTAGTCGTTTTCGTTTTACACGGTTTTTCCATATAAAAATTATTTTTTCGGTTTTGTCAGGAACGTACCTCCCGTGTAAAACGAGGGATGGTTGTACTGCACGTTTACCAAAGTTGTAAGAGACAAGTGGAAGAAAAAACGTACAAGACAGTGCACAACTACCACATGATTACAAATAAGGACTTTTTTTTAAACATAATTATTATTTTTTCTTGTTTAGTATAAAGATTGTTATTTTCTCATCTAAATGTGAAAAAAAACTTTTATATAGCCTAAATTTATCTCCTAAAATCTCTGGAAATTTTTTTTAAATTCAGTCAAATTATGTGGGGGAAGTTCCATACGTACTTCTCGTATATTGATAAATACTGCTATAACAAATATTTTTTAGAAGTCTTTAAAAGACATTTGTGGTGTCTACTAAAAATATTACCAATGGAAAAGAAATTTAGAAGAAGTTAAAGAGACACCTCTTACCAACAATTTTTTTTTAATTTCACTTTTATATATAAGAAATTTTACTTAAGAAATTTTATAAGGTCAATAATAAATTAACAATATTTATTTTTTATTTTTTTAAGACTATAAGTTGCTCCATAGAAAGTAAAAAGGTAGGAGATTAACTTCGCCACTTCGACGGAGTATACCGCCATCAACGATTTGAGTAGGTGACTCGAAACTTTAATGTCACGTGTTCAGAAGTTTACTCCAATATTTTACATTGTTAAGTTACACATTTCTAAGCCTTTACTCAGACGAACTGAAGATTTTTTACAATTTATAAAATGAATTGATGTAAATTTACCTTTAAAGGAAATAATTTTTAAGTTTAACACTTAGTGGCACTAGAATTTTAATTTTTTTATTTCTATAAAAATTTCGTTGCTGTTGTTTCTTTTTAATTGACATGATGTTTTTCTTTTTTGGTATTTAAGGCGTTATTATAACACCATTGTTGCATGGAAAGTACTCCTGCTCGCATCTCTGCATTATTAATACGTTTACATTGGCGAGGTTTCCGCAGTTAAGACGGTTATCACCTTAACTATATTGATTTTTGGATGATTACCCATATAAAAATTAATTATCTCATTAAAGTGGTTTGCACATGACCACGTAGTTAACGACCTTAATTCCAATGCAACCTTGAAAAAGTACCTAAAAATACAACTCTTTACGACAAAACTTCCCTGATATGTTAAATAATAACTGTTTTTCGCAAAGGAAAATTGAAGAAAAAATGGTATTTTAGAAAAACTTGTAAACCTGCTTGAAAAACAAATCAATAAATAAAAATTAAATCATAATTTATTAAATTTTTTGTTCACGAATTCTTAATGAAAATGAAATACCACCACGTAAATGCTAATAAAATGCATTTATATAAACAATTGTACTTAAAATATCATCCATTTTTAAAAAGAAATAAACGCCATAACATAAAATATCAAAGCAGTGTAAACGTATGTAGTTAGGTAACTTGTTAAACAATCTCGCCAATGTAAACGTAGTGTTATCTCCTTATAACGCACACTTACATCTTCGCTAAAATCGTTTGTAAATGTAAAGGACAATGATTAAAGCACCGCTGCTGTAAAAAAATATTTCCTATATATTAAATTATTATTTTTATTCTTTCACGTGTTATTCTACAGCTCCCACAAAACTAAGTTTAAAGTTGTATATATGAAAAATGTGACGTCTTTATATTTTATACCACTAGGTGGCGCATAAACATTTCTGATGCCGGTACATATCTCCTATGGGATTCGAGTTTTGACTATAGGCGTGTACACACGTGAAAAACAATGGCTATAAAGAACTAAAGTTATATGACAGATACAAAGGATACAGATCTTACATGGAAGGACAAGGTGAGTACGTCACATATAGATTCGATAGATTCGAGGTAACAAATGAAAAACTTCGTTAAGTAAGGAAAAAATACCGCTCGATTAAAACTATATAAGATTTAAAAATTGTTAACGGGAATAAATTCATTGGAAAACCGAAATTTGCAGAATTATAAACAATATTATCACGATTAAAGGCCGTTTTCAATATACTTATTTAATGTCTCCGTTAACTAACCAGATTATAAATTAACAGAGACCTATAACCAGTGGATACATTTTTTCGTTTTCACGAATACCTATTTGTTAGTACACATTTATATCAACTCTGTCTAAGAAAAACATATGTTTTTTATAAACAAAAATAAAATCATTCAACTAGGTATTAGCGGAAAAAATCAACAATTATTAAAATTATTCAACGTTTAAACAACAAATAAAATAAAATTATTCAACTATTAGCGAAAAAAAATCAACAATTATTAAAATTATTTAACGTTTAAACAACAAATAAAATAAAATTATTCAACTATTAGCGAAAAAAAATCAACAATTATTAAAATTGTTCAACGTTTAAACAATTTTTTTTACTTTGTCAAAATCATATGTTCCTCTTGTTAAGTCTCTGTTATCTCTCGGTTAAATTTAATCAGAAGATATGTTGCGGTTAAATTTAATTGAAAGTCGTAAAAACGAAATTTCGTTAACAACAAGATAAAGTGACGATTAAATTTAACCGGAAGATATTGAAAACGGCCCTAAGAGATGCGCTGTTAAAATAAAAATATCGGCTCATTGGCGTTTATCTAAAAAGATTAATGTGTTCAAGAAAAACTTCGTTAAATAAGGAAAAAATGCTGCTCGATTGAATACAATTTTATTTATTTGTTGGCAACCAAAATTGAAAATTTTATGTATGTGAAAAATGTGCATTAGTTCGCTAGTGATGTTTTTTTTTGTAAAAACCGTTCCAAGGTCAACCAAGCGGTAAAGAGAGTTATAAATCTAATAATAAAATTAGCTAAGAATAAAGCGCTCATCAATTAAAATATATAAGGGAATGAAAAAAAGAGAAATAAAGAAAAACAAAAGATGACATAAAAACTATTGGCGTATATATTTGCTGCTTTCTGACACATTGACACAATTGCACAACGTAATCAAGGGTGCGCACGCTTTTATATGTTCTTGGAATATAATAAATTAACGGAAATAGAACACTAAGGAAAAGAGGCAATTATCTTAAAATTAAAACTAATCCTGCATTCTATTAAAGCTCTAAAAAAAGACCCTGTGTTCTACCTGAGCCTTTACCACTTTGACGCCGCGAATTTATCTGTTGTTGATTCGCTAAGCATTATTTTAAGAAGAATAAGAAGAAAACATATCCCTTATATAAGAAATATAACATAGTTAAGAGTTGCCGCTGGGTGTGCACTTTTTTATTTTGTTTATCTAAAAAAAGTTAAGTGAGTCGAAGGCATTTGTGAGGTATATTTTTTGTTGTACATTGTTTTCTTTTTCTGAAATATCAAAAATTTGTAATTAATGTTTAACTTCACTTACGTGATATTCGCTATAATTGTTGAGTTTTGCAGATAAAATTCTCAAAAGCGGACTTGAATTAAGTGGAATTCGTAAGTTAAATAAGTTACTAAAAAAAATAAATGTACTGCTGGACGCTGGTTCATGCTAACATATGTTTCTAAATTGGACATTTACATTTTATCATTTTACTCGATATATAAGATAAATCAGTACAAACCAAAAGTGAAAGCTAGAAAAAAAAAATACCCAATAACAATGAAATATAAATTATATGTATGCCAACAAGAAATATTTTGGTGCTATTGAACAAAAGCTTCATAACATGAGTACAAAACAAGCGAACTTCCCATACTTTGATCAAAGGCATGAAGTAACCCTGTATTCTTAAAAAAAAAAGAAAAGTACACGATCTAAAATAGACAAACAGCATGGAAAGAGTATCTATTAAATTTTATTTTGTGAATAAAGATTAAATCAATTTTTCACTAAGAAGAAAAATGTTATGTTATCTTGAATTCGTACAAAAATGCTTACTCCTGTAGTGATTAAATATATAAACTGAAAAATAACAAAAAATTTCTAAAAATAAAATTACGAGTTTTGATAAGTGATAACATATGCGTGTGAAATTAAATGATAGACTAGTATATAAAATATATACCGTGTAAAGACTTTAAACGTCATAATTGTTCAAGGAAAATATTAAAAAGTTGATTTATGCTGTGGGGTCGTTCATTACTAGGGAATAGTAAGTTTCCAGCACACAATACACACAATAGGCAATGCCGTCTTCATGACATGGTTTAATAGTTGCTCATTGTAATATATATAAAAAATTAAAAGTCTCAACACATGTTTGTACCCACCACTTTTGAACGGCGTATGCTAAGTTTCTTATTTCTTTTGAAACTGCCAGACTGCTTCAACTGCAAATTGTATATATTCTTGATTAACGTCAAAAACTGAATCGATTTAAGGACTTCCATGTGTCTGTTTATATGCATTGAAACGCCCGCGGTCGAAAAAATTACATATACTTAAATTTTCTATTTAAAATGGGTAAAATCGGTTAGGAATCATATTCACTGCTGAAAAATCTCATCAACACGATAATAAAACTTCTAAGTTATTGGAAGGTTTACGTTAGAATATGTAATCCATCTAACAATGCGCAATAAACCGTCAGTACAGTATTACATAGACTTGCCCATAATTTGCGAAAATTTGGTTCACAATTGAACCGTTAACGTAAAGCGTATGTTTTATATCATATAAAAAAGCTATGGCTGTTATATGAATCTATGTTAACATATACTCATATTATACTGTACAAATTTACAAGTGCATATACAAGTTATCACTAACTTATATATTTCCCCACAATGTTCATAGATTTTTCAAGTTAGATTCGCTTATAAAAATAGGTTTTATATATGTAAATACAAAAGTTACAGGAAATATCGTGTCTTAATAGTTAAAAAAGTTTCAAAACTATTGCTACTAATGCATACTCTTTAAATGAGTCTTAAAAACAAAACTTATATAATGAACAGCAATATGCGCCTACAAGATGGATATGGTGCACCACATGTACGGGTCAAAAATAATGCATGTAGCTTATTGCTCACTGCAGAAGAAAATGAGTCAGTTTTTAAAATGCTGGGGCGGAAATGCCAGGTAAATCAATACAAATAAAATAATTAATACTGGAATAATTCATTTTCCCAAAACTGCATTGTTTTACGTATTTTCATGTTTTCTAAAATTTTGATATTTATCATCAATAAGCTCGTTAATTATGTCCGTCTTTATGTGAATAAACATATTATTCAAAAAACAAGTGAAAATATTATAGTCGGTCAAGCCCGACCATCAAATACCCTACACTACTTAATAAATTATTCGATTTATTTTTTCTTTGCAAAATGAAGAACTTTATTTTTTTATACTTGTGTTTTCAAAAATTTCAAAACAACGTCAACCCTGCACCACCCTGTGGAAAAGGGTACATTCAGTTTGTGCGGATGTTTGTAACTCCCAAACAGCAAATGCCGCACCCATCTTCAATTATACCGATCGATTCAGAATCAAAATCTGAATCGATTTAAGTTTGTTCGTCTGTTTATGTAAATTTGTGCGCAAGCTACAGGTCGCTTTCTTTGGGATATTTTGATGAAATTTGGTACAAGTATATGTATTGGCCCAAAAATAAACCCTTTTGAAAATGAATAAAATCGGACTATTTTTAGAACCACTTCCCTAATTTAATTTATTTTTTATTTCAATAAACAACAAACAAAAAATGAAAAAATTTCTGACGTACCATTTTGAAATTTTTTGAAAGTACAAGTAGGTATAGAATTATAAAAATTTTAATTTTTTAAAGAAAAAATTTAAATTGAATAATATATCAAGTGGTGTAGGGTATTTGATAATCGGGCTTGACCGACTATAATATTTTCATTAATTTTTTTATTTTTTTTTTGTTTATAATAATAAAAAAAAAATTATTATATAGGGAGGGGTTCTAAAAATGGTCCAATCCTATCCATTTTTGAAAGGGTTTCTTGTTGTTTTCTGTTTTCTTTGTTTGTTTTGTTATTGATGTTGTTTTCTGTGTGTGGCTATTATTTTGGCAGTTGTTTTTTTATTTTTTTATTTAAATTTTTTTCTAATTATTCCTTTTTTTCGGTGCAGTGATTTTTTTTCGACTTTGCGTGTCAAGAAAACAAAGTACGCAAATTACAAATTTTCACTTTTTTCTGCCTGAGTTGGCTTCACAAGTAAACTTTACTTTATAATTAACGTCAATCCGTGTGTGTGTGAGTACAAAGCATATAAGAGGGAAATTTAAATATATATATATTTTTAACTTAAAAAGGTGGAAAATTAATGAAGAGAAAAAGTTTCTTTTCTTTTTCTCTTCATTTTATTATTATTTTTTTCTAATTCTTCTAATTCCACCTCTTTTTTATTATTTTTACAATCAATTGTTGCTTTTTTATAATTCTTATTTGTCTATTTAATTTTAAAATGTATTCAATAATATTAATTTTTTATATATATAGATATATATATGTTAATTACAATATTAAGAAAAATGTTTTCTTCGATATCTTTATTACAATTTTATGCGAACACAAGTTTGTGTGTATGTCAACACGAAAATTATATGCACGCTTAACCATATTACACATATTAAAATTTCCTCTCCTTTTTACTAATTTTCCGGCAAATTTTTTTTTTTCAATAATTTTCACTTTCCAAATTGAATCTTGCAAATAATTTTTATTTATATTCAGTTTGAATTCTTTTCCGTAATTATATAACAAAACCCAATTTTCACTCAGCTTCAAAATTTTTCTCCAAAACCTTTTATTTTTGTTTTTTGTTTTACGCGTTGCAAATGTTCTTTATTATTTTTTTTCCTATAATTTTATTTTCTGGTGCTTCCTTTTTTGTTTTTAATTAAAATTTATGTTAAATTTTTGGATTTTTGGTATTTTATTTACTAAATTTTATTATTTTTAATTTGTTTTAATTTCTATTCACGCAACACTTCTTGTTCAACACACGATCACTTTAAGAATGAATGCTTAGCAATTCGCTGCCTAAGTATCATAGTTTAATATGCGGGAAAAGTATCGCAACTTCCCAATTTTTGTTATAATATCATTGTATATCTATATTAATATTATAAAGAGAAAAGATTTGTATTTTTGTATGTAACGAGTAAACTCAAAAACTACTGGACCGATTTCAAAAATATTTTCGCTTTTAGAAAGCTACATTATCACTGAGTAATATAGGCTATATTTATTGCGGATCCCTGGACATTCCTACTATTGCTAACCCAAGGTGTAAAAAAATTAGTCATAAAATATCTTTCATCGTATACACTGCAGAAAGTATTGATGTTAAAACAAAGAAATGTTCTACAACATTATAGAACATATCAATATCTACAAAAAACTTCATGAGACCATATGTCCAACTATTGTACTTATGTCACTATAACCCCTTTTTATACTCACCATTGATAGTAATATTGCCATACAAACATTGCATACACATGTACACAGCCAATTAAGAAATTAAGTATTCACAATAAGTATTTCACAATATTTAAATAGTAAGAAAATCTGACAATGGCATGTGTGGATACCACTCCAGATGCATCACTAGGTTCTAGAGAGGATTTTTGGATCATTTTTTTAATCTTTATATAAATTCATGCGATTATAATTTTTATAAAGATAGAGAGAGCGGCAACGATGTGAGCTAGTTATGTATAAGAGTACCGTGCGAAATTTCAGCACCTTTATGCTTTTTATATATTCTCTGCACTTTTTCAACTCTTTTCACAAAGTAATTTGCGATACTTTCTACACTTTTTGTACTTAAGTTATTCTTTGGTTTTTTTTTTTATTCATAAAAGAAAAAAAACCTTTCTCTTGGGACGAGTGTCCCTGCTCGGGCGCCAATGTAACGAGATTTTCGCTATACCTAAGCTGTTGGAGGAGGGTATCTCGCCCATTTATTTATAAATAATGGAAACGTTTTACTTTTCAATTCAAGAATACAAACTGTCATTTATTTTCAAATACAGACATTATTTCTTTTCTTAGAGTTTTACATCTTATAATTAATCGCATAACCAAAACTAAACGACAACTTGAATGAAATGTCAATTTTCTTATCCGAACTCAATTAATTAAACGATACCGCGTTTATATCATATATATTACACATTTTTAATAACTTCGTCCTAGCTGTTAAACAAGAGATTGAGAATCGTATCCCCCTTTCTCAATAGGGTATTTTTTTTATAGAAAAACCGAAATCGCGTTCCTGTAGTCGCAGGTCGGTACACGATGACGTGGCAGCGAGTATTAGTTAGATCTGCTATATTATATTAGTACTAAGTTTCCTACCCTAGACCTTATATATAAATGATAACTATTTCTTATTTGAAATTAGTTGACGGCGAAAACGAGGGACGACTTTCCTCGTTTTTGTAACGACATTTTCACTATGCCGGGGTTGAGCCATCGGCGTAGCGTATCGCCCATGTATTTATTAAAGTGGACACTATTTTAAACTTTCACCTGATGACGCTTACAAAACTGCCATCTGTGATAGGCGCCCTCTATCCTTCGATGGCGTAAATGTGGAAGAATCAGCCGCTCTTGATGTTCTGGGCATACGAATTCGCTGGATGGAGCACTTGTTCGACATGTCTAAAGATGTAGCCAGAAGCTTGGGTTTCTTAAAACGGTGTAAAAAATACTTTACACCAGCTACTAGTTGGCAAATTCTATGAAGTATAAATCTTATTGAAAATTAATAGAATCGGTGTATAGGCCTGCTGCATTACGTGTCTGCAGCGCTTTTCGAAATGTATCAGATTAAGCAGATAATGTCATTGTAGGAACGACTCCTATAAATCTTCTTATCAAGGAAGAAGCTATAACAGCTCATGCCGATCGTAGTCATCGGCAAAACAGATTAGTATCCTTAAATGGCAAAGCAAAGGGCGATGGATCAACATGCTCATAGCTCGGCTGGACCCATGGATAAACAGGAAACATGGTGAGATAAATTTTTATTTCACACAGATGTTAGGTGGTCATGGTTGCTTTAAAGCATACATGAATCGAGTAGGACATGACGAGGATCCTTTATGTCCCAGCTGTGGCTTTGTTGAAAGTGCGAAACACTTGCTTTTTACATGTCCCCGCTTTGTCAACGAACATAGAGAAGCTGAACATGGTGTAGGCGCTACAATTACTATTACTAATGACATTGATATTTTGTTGAAGTCTCTAGCAAATTGGGAAAAAATAAGCAGTTATGCCTTCAACGTCCTCTTCAAGCTGAAAGCAACTGAAAGAGAGTGTATGACAATCAATAGGGAAAAATAACGGAATAACAGTGATCTTCTGGATATTTCTATACGTCGTGATTTTGTTTGTTTAGGATCAGATGCGTTTAGGATCGGTGTTTCTTTATATGTGACTATAGTACTTGTTTCTTTAGTGGTAGTTTTTGTGGTATGGAGTGTTGCCAAGCACTTTGCGAAAACCTCCGTCTTGTAGGATTGTTTGTTAGATCGACTAGTGTTAGGTCATTTCAACTACATTCCCCCTAGGAATTGACGCAAAGGTGGTTTTAGCGGGTTAATGTCCCGCATGTTTGGCTATTGATGCTTTCCGCCTACCGCAAAAAAAAATTAACTTTTAGTAACTAAATACAAGTCTTTTCTAAGTTGCAGGTTTCACGACAACACCAGAGAGGAAACTTGTTGTTTCCTGAACGCGAAATGGAATCTGACGCTGTATATTACAAAAGGGATCTTCCATCATTGTTCTTATCAGCAAGTCTTCTCATGAGACTTGTTCCGCAAAACTGGAATGAGGTTAAAGTGATATTTATACCAAATGGGAAGAAACAAAGACGAAGTCCTAATAGATTAATAAGCTTCAGCTCTTCTCTTCTTAAAACTATTGAGAAAACCTTAGAGAAAAACCTTTCATAAAAACCAATTTGTCTTTCAAAGAGGCAAATCTACTACGACGGCAATTCATGTGCAAAGAGGGGGCGTTGGAGACTAAACATACTCTTACTGCTTTCATTGATATTCAAGAGGCTTTTGACAATACGTCGCATATGGCAATCGAATCAGCCATAGGAAATAAAGAAATACCAACCATATATGTTATGGGCTGGCATGAACAGGCTCCCACGAAACGAATGCAAACAGCCAGGAAAGGGGTCTGAACATCAATAATATGCACCTATTGAACGATTACTCAAGAAGCTCGATATAAATTAAGTGAAATTTTTATTTACACCAATCGCCATCAATTTGGGCAACAGAGCATCATGTCAAACGCTTTAGAGACATCCTTACTTTCGCAAAGTGGCGAATAGCTTTGCGTTAGGTAGGCTAATAAATCGCCAGTGGACCGATTTTTACGAAATTCATATTGACGGTCGCTGATTAGATTGTTGGCCTTAAGATAACTGATCAAGTGTAAGTTTATAATAGTCTCCATTGTTTTGGCTATGGCGCTACTAATAGCGATTGGCCGATAATTTGCAGGGTCTGAAGGGGTACCTTTTTTTGTATATTGCAAATTTTCCAGCATGTTGGGTAAATGTTTGCATGGTAACACTTACTAAAGAGATTACGCAATAGTTTAGCAAGTGTTTTGGCGCACTTGCTAAGAAGTACGGGGTGTATGCCATCCGCTCGTGGAGTTTTGCGAACGTTGAGATTAGCAAGGACCTTTTTTACTGCCCGGGTACGAAAGAATAGAATAGGCATCATATATGCTACTCTTTTGATCCTAGGAAGTTGATTGCTGTGTGGTAGGAGGAAGTTGGAAGCGAACATTTTAGCCAATACATCAGCTTTATCAACCGGGTCATATATTATTTGATCGCCTATAAAGAGGGATGGAATTGATGCCGAAGTTTGATTTTTACATCTTTTTACATAGTACCTGGTTGCATCTGTTTCTAGCTTGTTTGCGAAGCGGATTAGTTTGGTTGTTTGGATTCAATTCATATTCTAAACGTTTCCTCTCTGGGCCTGATAGCATCAGTGCGTGTCTGGTTAAACCAACTGTTGTCCTTGGGTATAACTGAAATTTTCTTTTTATAACGAATGAAGAACCGCATTCCGTATAAAATTATGTTTTGTATCATTTCCGCAGCGGCATTTACATTATCATCTAAGAAACATAGTTTTCAGTTGTAAAGCCTGAAAAATTCATTGAACTTGGCCCAATTTGCCTTTTCGTATTGAAAAATGACACGTTTTGGGGCTGAAATCGGTGCGTCGGTTCATAGACTAATTGCGTTAAGCAATTTTCTAAGACCATAATCTCAGCGCCGCGTCCCTCCGGGGATGTGTGGGTCGAATGGCGTAGCCAGGACATATTATGAACATTGAAATCACCAGTAACAACGATTTCACTGTTCGAGTATTCCTGGAGAATAGTTGTGATAGTATTGGAGAGGGTGTCAAAGCCATTAATGGAAACCACTCTCTCCGCGTTTGGGCTTCGATAAACTTACCCGAAATGCAACGTATATGTCCGAATCATAAATTTTACTCAAGATGTGATAAATTGGGGATCCGTCGCGTAATATTGTTGCTGGCACTGGAACACTATACCATTGCATATATGTACTACAAGGCCTCTGTGGGGGATAAAATTAGGAAAAATGTGGTACTCAGGTAGGTGAAAATCCTGAGGGTTGGAATCCGCAGCCACCTGAGTCTCACATAAAGCAAATATATCGGGACGAAACTGACGTGAGTGGGCATATGCAGCGAAAGAGTTCGTCCACAGTCCGCGAATGTTGCAGAAATCTATTCTGAATTTTAGCACCAACAAACACAAAGACGCACGAATTTGTGTTTTGGGTAGTCTATGATACGACTGAGGAAGGGGGTAAGGGGAGCCCAATCGATAAGTTTATGCCTTAACCGACCAAGCACTCACATCAACCAAAGTTGCATCCGTCCTACCCAACACACCGTGTGTTGGAGGAGAAGGAAAAGACGAAGGTAATTATATTCTTAGGCCAAAAGCCCTAAGTGGTGGTTTCTGTTGATTTTAATTATTTAATTTTGAAAGTATTGATCTGTGTTGTGTTTGTATTATTTATAAATGAATTATTGTATAAATTTGGTTTGTCATTTGGTTATTTGCTTTAGGTTTTTGTGAGTATTTTATATGTTGTGTTGTGTGTTTTATATGTTTTTAGTTTATTTCACTATGTATCAATGGATTCGCGACGATTTTGTTTTTATTTGTGACACTGTGATGATTTGTATAAATTTGTTTTTTACTGTTAACTGTTAATTGGTTTTAGTTTTGGTGAGATTAGTTATATATTGACACTCATTTATTTGGACGATGGTTGTGTTTTTTATGTTTTGTATAACTGTTTGTGTGTTTCTGGTTCATTTCATTATTTTGTTTTGTTCGTGCATATTATTGATTTTAAATATTTTTAGAAATGGCCGCGTCTGATCGGACCGAAGAACAAACAACCACCATTGAACTACTATTTGAACTAGTTTTATAATATTATCATCTCTAGTTTTTGTACAGTATGAATTAATGCATAGCTAGAAAAGAATTGTAATTTTATTATATAATATGTAATATTATCTATATGAAAAATACATGATAGTAGTGTGTATTTAAATAAGTAAAATTATCCTAAATATTAAAAATATATTATATATTTATAAATAAGAAGGAAGAAAAATAAATTTGGCTTAGGCCAAATCTTAAATAACCACATCTACAACGGTGGGCGTGGCAAATATATATATATATACGTCCTCTAATAGTGTTTGTATTACGAATCAGCTTGCAAGTTTAGTTTTGCGTTGAGTATGGGTTTTTGTAAATAGTGGACGCCTCTGTTATTCGATCACGTCCATTTTTGGCACGATGATGAAAGTATTAAGTATAGATATGCATACCGAATTACAAGGTAAATGTTTCTGACAGATATATAGGTTTTGGTCGATTGTGTTTGTGTATGTTATGCTTACACGCCCATTTTCAAATTTCAATTTCGGAGCTAAATTTTTTTAGTAGATAAATAGATTTTTGTTGATTGTGAGCGTGGTTCTTGTTCGATTTTGCCCATTTTAATAGCAATCTCCGAGCAAAAGTAAAAGTGTCTGTACAAAATTTCAGCTCAAAATTTATGACCGTGACAATGCCAACAACAGACAGACACACGGAAACACGTATAGATCGACTCAGTTTTTGATGCTGATTGAGAAAATGTATACTTTGTAAGGTCTCCGATGCCTCCTGTTTGTTGCAAACGGAATGGCAATAGTATACCCCCAATTTTTATGTTTTTTAAAGGTTTATTAATGTAAATCTTACACTTGTATTTGCAGACTTTAAATACAGCTGTAGCCCAAATCTATAAAACAGAGGCATCAGCCCATTCACATTGGAAAAAAAAGCACACAGGAATTGTGTGTTTTATAAAGGATAGTGCCATACGATCCTATTTTTTGCGAGCATATTGTCTCATTAAGCATGAACTAATCTGGGAACATGAATTATATGATGGAATGAAAATAAACAAGGCTCGCCCTTTCTTATTAACCTTTGAGGGTCAGGTAAATTCACGCTGAGTAAATTCTCTAAAAATTTAACACAACATGTTTTCCAAAAGGACGGACATGTAGGTTTAAATTTTGTATCCGAGGAAGAATGTGATGCATTCTGTCAGGCTGTTCATAATACAATTGAGACAAGAAATCGGAAAAAACTAGGTGAGTGTAATTAAGAGAATCTTTGAAAGTTTAAATAATTTCAACATAAATTTAATTTAAAATGATACTTTCTATTTAGAAAAACGCAACAAACTGAAATCACAAGTAGCACCTTCTGCACCGTTAACTCCTTTACCAAAAGAGCCATTACAAAATGATACAGTTGTACAACTACGAAACCATGCAAAGATTGGCTCAGTTAACTTAATGCCAGCTCCTGCAGCAGTATCGTCAAAAAATTTTTTCTCCTTTTCAGCATCCAGTATTAAAGATAAAAAGCGAAAGGTAACCAAAGCGGATATTAGTCAACCAACTAATTTTATGCACATAAGCCATGTGGGTTGGGATGCTAACAAGGGTTTTGATTTGACGGGCAGTGAAAACGACGAGGTTCTGTCTCAATTTTTCGTAAAGGCCGGTGTTTCGGAAAATGAGTTAAAAGATCGGGATACGAGGGCGTTTATCTATGACTTTATACAAAGCAATAACGTGCTGAGCACTGTAAAATTAGAATGTATTGATAAGCCAACAAAAACCATAGATCCAACAGTGTTAGTAACGGCGACAACTTCATCGACCGCGCCGCCAGTACCTATAAGGCATCACGTAAGTTGAAATTTAATAAATTTCTATAATGTCGAGGAATTAATTAAATACAATTTAGGCGTTAAATAGTGGAATTCCGCAAATAACCAGCCAAAGGTTTCCATCCCCTCCACAGGCAAAAAAAACACAAAAATTAGTACCTACAATGGCTTTTACGCGACTTCCACCCGTCAGTAGTATGTTGACACCACCACCACCTATACCAAGTCAAAGAACCGCACTTGCAGCACCAGTAAGAACAAACAATTTATATACAAATACATAAAATTTTACATCTTCATTTTAGCCACCACCACCACCACCACCTCCAGCAATATCAGTTGTTCCGATCCCACCACTACCTCCGCCTATACCAGATTCCAGCAAAACTCCATCTAACTTACCAGCAATTGCCGACACCCGGAATGAATTGATGGAAAGTATTCGTAAAGGTGTACAACTAAAAGTAAGGACAGTTGAATTTTCCTACTGCTATTCCTTTCGTTATATATATTACTCTCTTTGTTATATCTTAACAGAAGGTAGACACTTCAGCATTTAGTACGGGGAGTGGAGACTCGCACAGCGATCTCATGTCTGAAATACGAATGGGCATTGAATTAAAGCCAACGCAAAGTCGGGAATTGGCAAGTCGTGATTCAGATGTGTATCCTGGTACAGATGCTTTAGCTAACGCTTTAAGACGTGCTTTACAAGAACGCGGTCGCGTTATACAATCCTCGGACGAAGAGTCCGCATCATCTGGCAATGATGAAGAATGGGACGATTAAATTGTTAATGCGATTTTTTATTATGTCCCAAAATATATATTTTTTTTGGACAACAACAAATAATGTTACGGTCAAAATTATTCTAAAATCTAATTTTTTTATCAATTAAAAATTATTCTATACATTCAACATTTTATATGCACATCTACTTTAAATTTTCACATCCATTACTCGATAATGGTATTATTATACTTCGTTTACGACATGAATTGTTCAACATAAACAATTATTCTAGTTGTACAAGAATTATATATTATTCAAAGAATTATTTATTTTCTGACATGGGCAAAGTTCTGTCATTTCATAACACATAAATGTTGAGTATTCTCAAATTCAGCTTAAGAAATATTTCATTACAATTAAATTCTGACATTTGTTCAAATATATATGAAAACTAGAGACTTCTAAATACAGAGACGGAATGACATGTTTTTTCTAACTTGGTAGAATGAAATAAATTAATAAATTCATAAAAAAAACATACCTACACATTCTAGTCCTCAACAAATCTTTTAATATTATTTAATTTATAGCATATTAAGAAGCTCTCGCTTGCTTTTATTCTATTAAGTTATATAGTAATATGCTACATATATCTACTATCATATGAATGTTATAGGTATATATCCGGCAAAACATTTGCCACGCCAAAAACCAAAGTATATATATTCTGAATCAACATCTAACACCATGTCCTAGCCATGTCCGCATGTGTGTTCTAAGATAATCACTCGCAATTGCAAAAAAAAAATTCCGATTGCAAAGTTGGCAGAAGTGTGCCCTCGTTCGTATTGAAATTGGGCCAAATCGGTCAAACGGTCAAAAAGAAAACTGAAAAGAGAGCAATTTTCAATGTAAATTTTTCGTTTATACATATAAAGAAAAGAAGATATGTTGACATATATACTGATCTTTGGTGCACCGATGGTGGGTACTCAAGATGTGGCCTCAGCCAAATATAGTTTTTACTTGTTTTAATATATTCACATATTTTTCTATATATTAACGCAAAGATGCTTGTGCCAAATAAAGAAATTAAATGAAATTAATACCTAACTTTTAAGCTACAATATACTGTATAACTTCATACACATTCAATGCAATAAATATTTAATCTAATTAGTGAAGGTTAATGAAGGGATAATATGTTTTATTTACTTTAATGCTTTAACAAATGTTATAAGTTGTAAAAGTTTACTAAATACTGTATCATCCAATGAGTGAATTATGCACCACTTGTGGTAAAGGGTATATTAGGTTTATACAGATGTTTCTAACTCCTAAACGGCAAATGCCACATCAACCTTCAATTATACCGACATATTCAGAATCAACATCTCAATCGATTTAATCATTTCCGCCTGTCCATCTATATGTCCAAAGAGGAGTTCTATTGAAAAAGGACCGGATCGGACCACTTTTAGAACCCCTCCTCAAAGATTTGATCTAAGCCAAATTTAGTTTTCTTACTTGTTTGTTTTTATAATTAATTAACTATGTGCACATGTTATTTATAATAATAATGTAATGATTGTATGATTGTAATTGATTGTAGTACTATATGTAAATATCAACATTATTTTAATTTAATATTATATGGTTTCAATTGATTATTATGAAATCCTTTATAACTATTATTTATTTATATAATTGAATTTACTCCGTTTTTTGCTACAACTTTATATGGACCTGAATAAGGCTTTTGATTTTTATACCATTACCGCTTTTGATTTTTATACCATTAAGGCTTTTGATTTTTATACATATACCGTTTGTAACACCCAGAAGAAAGCATCCGAGACCCTATAAAGTATATATATTCTGAATCAGCGTCAAAAACTGATTCGATTTGGACATGTATGTCCATGTCCATAAGTTCGTCTGTTGGCATTCTCACGATCGTAAATTTTGAGATATGGAGCTGAAATTTTATGCAGATACTTATAGTTTTTGCATGCAGATCGCTATTTAAAATGAGCAAAATCGGTTTAGAGCCACGCCCATAATCGACAAAAATCTATTTATCTGCCACAAAAATTTACCTATAAACTTGAAATTTGGTACGCACAACTATAAATATTAGCTTCATTGACGTACCAAAAATTAATAAAAGTATATCTGCCACAAAAGTTGACCTATGAACTTGAAATTTGGTACGTATATACATAACTATAGGATAACTATTCCATCCACTGATGTTCAAAAATAGGCTTGCTCCGATAACAGACACGCCCACAAACAACAAAGTTTTAGTTTTCTTACTTGTTCTTTCTAGCTTCATTCTTAAGTAACACCAAATCTCCTACTTGTAAGTCTAGGGGATTATTCTGTTTGGTGTTTCTCATTACTTCTTTTCTGTTTTGTTCTCTATCAATTAACATTTTAGCTTGTTCTATAGAATATTTTAATCTAGTTTTTAATCCATTCACATAGTTTTCTAAATCATATATTTTTGTATTTGTGTCAATGGAATCATTTGGCAAATAGGGCAACTTTCCAAAAACCGCAAGGTTCGTGGTTACGTGAGGTGTCGTGTTATAAGCAAAACAATAGTACCCATTTATCCAAATCATTATTGTCAGTGAAAGCTAAACATAAATTCATTTAGCACACTGATTTCTTTTTACAGTTTCTAGAGTTTGATAGTGATATGGGGTAGAAAAAATTTAGTTCGCAAACATTTCTTAAGAGTTCGTTTGTAAATTCAGTATCTCTATCGGATTTTAAGACTTTAAAATTATCATATTTAAGTATAAATTGTTCAACTATAGTCTGAGCTACCGTTTTTGCATGTTTACTAGGTAAAGGGTAAGCTATTATATATTTCGTCATTTCACATTGCATAGTTAATAAATATCTAAATCCGTTCGATATTCTTAAGGGTCCAATAATATCTATTTGTACTATTTCAAAACTATTAGCTGGTGTGTATGTTATTATTTGCTTTTCTTGCGTGTGTCCCACTTTGTTCTTTATAAAGCTTTTTATCATATTTTTCATGTTTTTCCATATGTATCTCTGTAAGTAGTGTTTTTCGTACACCTAAATGTCCTCGATTTACACTGTTATGGTACTCGTCTATTAATTTGTATTGAGTTAATATATTATCTATTAATCTATTAACCGGTAAATTATTTTGATGTTCTTCTTTTGATTTTTTCCCTCTTGTTATCACTTTTATATGCTTAGCTATTTCCTTTAGTGCGTCAGAGTCTAATTTAATTTTTGATAGTCCCTTTTTATAAATGATATCGAAATTGTAGTCAGACAAGTCCATTCTTATTCTTGTCATTGTTGATGATGGATTACTGTGGGTGAAAATAGAAACTAGTCTGTGGTCTGTTACCACTATAAATCTTCGTCCATATAGGTACGGTTTAAAATTTTTTATTGCTCAATGTATGGCTAGTAATTCTTTTTCTATAACTGATTTATTTACATCATGTTTAGATAGTATTGTGCTTGTGTATGAGATGGGTGGATCGTCACCGATTTCTCCTTATAAAAGTACTGCTCCTAATTCGTAATCCGATGCATCTGTCGTTAGTATGAATATTTTATCAAAGTCAGGCTATTGGAGTACTGGCTGTTGTTAGTTGTTGTTTCAATAGATTAAAAGATTTTTTACATTCTGGAGACCAAATCATAGGTTGATTTTTCTTTAGTAATGAATTTAGGCATTTTGGAATTTTTGCGAAATCCTTATAAATCTTCGATAGTAATTGCAGAAAGCTATAAATCTGCGTATTTCGTCTGGATTTTTAGGTGTGTCTTTTATAATTTTATATTTTTAGGGGTCTGTTTTAATTCCGTCTTTTGTTATTAATAGCCCAAATATACTACTACCAAGAATTAGCATTTGCTTGCGTTTAGTTTCAGATTGTATTTTCTTAAACGCGAGAATACTTTGAGGAGGCTTTCGTTGTGATGTTGTAGACTGCATCCAAATATGATTATGTCATCTACATATAAAAATGCTTTGGCATCCAATCCACTTAGAGCTATCGTACGTATTCTTTGAAAACTATTTGAAAATATTTTTAAGCCAAAAGGTAGGCGTTTAAATTGAAAGGGACTTTAATCAGTTGAAAATGCAGTTAGGGGCCTTGAGTCCTTGCCAAGTTTTATTTGATGAAAGGAGCTCGTCATGTCTAAAGTGGAGAAGTATTTGTCCTAATACGTCAAGTACGTTATCTAGTCTAATTACAAGTTTATTATTAAGTTTTCTAAATTCAACTACTAATCTCCATTTTTTTGTGTCGTCTCTATCTCTTTTTGGTCCTTCTTCTTTCTTTTTCTTGGCGCGTCAACTACAGAAGATGCGCTGCGTCAAAAGAGATAAAGACGCATCACGCATGCGAGGTACTCTTCATGCGCCTTAATAAAGTAAAATGATGCACTCACTTGAAATCCGCGTCTTTGTCTCCGCCAATATTATGTTATTTGTACATTATATTAATATATATATATATATCTACCCCTTCTATTTCTTTTCTATATTTTTATACACGTGTAAATTTTTTTTTTTTCTTATTTTTTCAGAAACGTTATAATGCTTGTGTTAATTTGTACAATGACATTGTAATATATTTATACAAGGTAGTATAATACGAGAATTAAAATGAAACGATATGACAAATCTCGTCAAGACAAAAAACAAACAGAAACGGCCTAGAAATACATTAATCAGAAAACGTTAACAAAGAAAAAGAGAGAACAACAAAACAAACTTAAAAGTAACTGACAATACATACTATACTCGTATAACATACAAACAATAGATAATTAGAGAAAGATGTTCGAGGATTCAAGCTAGACTGCAGAAGGTTAAATCTCAATTTTACAGGCTTTAAAGAACGCGAATATTATTTTATAAATATTGAAGTCACCTGAGGTGAGAAAATTGAAGGTGTTGTGACCTTGAAAATTAAACCGAGCAAGTTTTTGAAGCATGATTTGTCTGGTGGTATAATTTATGTTTTGGCAGGCAAACAAAATATGGTCGATAGTATGAGTAAAGCCACAGTCGCAAAGAGGGCTGTTGACTATATTGATTTTATGGAGATGTTTTTTGCATCTAGTATGATTAAACATGAGTCTGTTAATGAAGCAGACAATATTGTGGCCCAAGGAACGGCTTTGGAACCAGGGCTTAACGTGCACACGTGGAGCCAGAGAGTACAAGTGATGACCGTGGCAGGAATTACTCCACCGCTGCTGCCACTTATGGACGGCGTTGCGCATGTCTAAAGATTTCATGTCGGAGTGGATTATGGGGGCGCAAACAGAGTCGTTATATCTGGAGGAGGCGATTTCATCGGCAATGCTATTACCACCGATGCCCATGTGGCTGGGGACCCAGAGGAAGTGAATGGCAAAGCCTTTGAGTTTCAAGTTAAGTAAAAGCGCTCTTATTTCCAAAACGAAAGGATGTGACTTACTAGAGGGGTAGGATCTTATAGCTAGTAAAACTGATTTACTATCCGTGACGATTAGAATTTTATAGTAGTCTTGGATGGACGCTAGGCGGATAGCTTCCAGAATGGCGAGAGCTTCTGCCGTAAAAACGAAGCTTCTATATTGGTGTGAGGGAACCAAACTCCACTGCCCACCACATCCGACTTGGAACCATCTGTGAAAATCTGACTGAAATTCTTCCATTTAGTGCGTACAAGTCTACTGCGAACCCGTACTTCTTCTGATGTCACATTAGATTTGTTAACTGGTAGGGCGAAAGGTAAGAGATTTGTAGGGTATAGAAAATAATGGATGCCTGGAAAACTTATACACATTAAAATTGTTACGTTTCTGAGAAAAAATCTTAAAGAAGGTCGAGTTGTGATTGTAGGAGAGAAAATCTTGTATAAATGGTAAGACGGGGTGACTCTCGTTAACAAGGATTTTAGTAATCGTCACATTTGTTGTTAAAAGAAATATATCGGGAAGAGCCTTGACGTTAGCCATTTGCCCAAACTCTGTGTATGAGTGGAAGTCATGGCAGAGAGAGCAATATGCAGACACTTCCATTGCACCCTTTGAAGTTTTAGAAGGTCTTTTTTGGAGCAGTCGAGAAGAAGTGGGCATAGGTATTCTAGCCTAGGCCTCACAACACCAGCGTCTGAGAACACTCGAGGGACCCAATTTGTGCTGCAGATAGATCTCAGAATATTAACAAACTGAAAGCATTTAGTTATTGCGGATTGTATGTGTGGCGTAAGCGAGAGCTTCCTATGAAACGTAAAGCCTAAGAAGTTAAAGGTGTCTACATATGGTAAGTTGCTGTCGTTAATGTTTAGTGAGGAGCAACTGGTTGAGTTTCGCTTATTGGAAAATATCATGCACTTAATTTTCAGAGTGGATATGTGCAACTGAAGGGTGACTAATTTACGATGTATAATATCTAAAAAGACATGCCTGCACTGTTCCGGATTAATGAGGGAACTGAAAATAACTAAGTCGTCGGCATAGTCGTCTATGTGTACATTTTCAGGAAGATCAGTGAAGACATCGTTGATGGAGATACTGAAGCATAAGGGACTTAAGACGCTACCTTGAGGGACGCCTGTATGAGAACGTCTGTGAACTATGTCTATATCATTATAAATTATAACATATTTTGAGTGGAAGAGGTTGTAGATGATGTTGCAAAAATTGACAGGCAAACGGAAGGCCAGTAAAATGAAGTACAGTATACCAATATTAACAGAATCAAAGGCACTGGAAATGTCTAAAAAGCAGGCAATGAGTGTGTGATTTTTGGCAAAAGCCAGGTTTACCGCTGACCACAACGTGATAACGTTATCAGACGCGGTTTTGGAGCGACGGAAGCCAGGCTGAAATTTGCTAAGTGCGCAGTGATGTTCAAGATGCCATTCGAAGCGTGAGCACAGTATTCTCTCAAAGAGCTTGCGCAGCGTGGATACAAGGGCAATGCTTCTGAAAGAAGCTGCAGTATTGGGTGAGCAGTTTTTCTTTTTTAGTGCAATTACTTGATAGTCGTACCAACTAGAAAAAAAACCATACAACTCTCTGACTTTTTTGTTGTGATAAGGCACCAACTGGTAGTAGCTTATAACATCTAAGTTACGACTTTCCATCGGAGAGGTTTAACATTCCGTACTATGGGTGTCAGGAACCCTCAGGGTGATTTAATTCTGGCCCGACAATTTGAGGTAGGCCCCCTAGTGGGTGCATCATAGTGGCTGTGGTTTGTCATCAAAACAACATCTTGATGATGTCATCTTTGACCGCTGTAATGCATCCTTATAATGCATTACGCATTGTATGGTGCCGTGAGATTAAGCCTTAACGGCAGGTGCTCACGTAAAACCATACAACTCTCTCACTTTTTTGTTCAAAACAGCTGGATTAAGACTTTTTGGAACAAAGGGCTTGGAACTTTCACTGTACGTGGGTTGGGGGCGCAAATCAATTTCGATTGAGCAGTGGTTACTACCGAAACAATTATGGCGGGTGCGCCAATTGATAAACGGGTTGAGACGTGGTGAACAAAATGAAAGGTATAGGGTAGAGCCAAAGTAAGTTGGATCGCCGTTATTTAAGAGAGCAAGATCATTGTTCTCGCAGAAGTCCAAAATCATTCTGCCCCTGGCATTGGTATCTGACTACCCCATGTGCGTTGAAGTCGCCACACAGCAAAAGAGGGTCCCTTGACCGGTTGGCAAGCAAATTATTTAAATTAGATTCAGAAAAGCCGCAGTTAGGTGGAATGTAGCAACTTACTATTAAGATATTGCCTATGCTGGTAGCAACTCTGCAGTTGCGTACCTCAATAGGATTACAGCTAGTTGGAGGAGGCATTTGGGTGAATTTAAGAGAATTGGAAATTAGGATAGCGACGCCGCCGCCATGAGACGCATCAGTTGAGACGTCGATGTTGAAGGAATAATTTATGGTTGGGTGGGCGTAAGTGCTTTGTGCTAAGGAAAAAGGCGAAGGTTTCAACTGATTCGCCTTATCTTTCTTTAACTTATATAATTTTTTAAAGGAAGAACAGATTTTAGAATTAGAAGCGCGATCGCCCTTGCAGTTCACGCAGGATTTGGCTAATGAGCATTCTAGAGAAGATTCATTAGCATCGCCACATTGTGGGCAGAGCGCGTGTTGTCTAGTACAGACGCGGTTGATGTGACCAAACCGCCAGCATTTTCTGCACTATATGACAGGTTCTATATACGGAAGGACAGGGTAGTTAACGCCATAGAGTGAGATATGGAAAGACAGTCTATCGCCAAAGAAGCACAATCGGACTTTATCTAGGACAGTACGACCATTCTGACTGTTAGAGATAAATTTGGAAAAGCGCATAACCTCAACTATCGAGCAATAGTTGGGAATGGGTCCAAATTTCAGTAAGTTTTTTGCATTGCCGTGAAGGAAAATTTCCTCCTCCGAGAAATCCGCAGGTAGTGGAATAACACCGCGAACCTCGCAGAGTTCCGACGGAATGTAGACTGTGTATTTTTCGTTAAGTATGGCATCGGCAGCGATCTAGTTTGCCACGGACGCTTCAGAAGTAATAATTTTAATTTTCTTCTTCGAGATTAAGAATATGTCGATATTTGAATGTTTTTCATATAAGATTTTGCCCAGCTCTATTAGTTCGAGCAGCCTATTATTAAAGGTTTTACCAGATCAATATAAACCAATGATAATGAGTATCATACTTAATGAATGATGAAATGTTCGACGGTGAAATAAAGACAGCAAATAATGCAACAATGAAAGCGGACAAAAAAGGCGAAGTTGAACTCAGCTGCAGGACACCGGGAGGTTCCAGAAAAATACAAGTGTATGAAATTTTATATCCATTGCCAAAATTGGTAGCAAAAATAATACAATAGTGTTCAACAAATAAGGATGTCAAATAAGGAATTCTCAAGATGAAATGATTGCTATCGCGTCTATTATAAATGGCCTGTACAAATTGAATATTGGTACTAAACAAGCTTGTATTGGACAAAGTAATAATCATAATCTTTGGCATCGCTTGGACACTTAGGAAGAGAGAATATCAAATTACTTGAAAATGTGAAAGGTGTCAGTACAAAAGGAGAAAATACATTGTCTTGTCAAGTCTGTGATAAAGCTAAACAACACAGAAAAAACTTCCCCAAAGAAGGTTTCAGGTCTTCAAAACCGTTACATGTAATACATTCAGATGTATGTGGAGGTAAAATCAATAAAAAGAAGTCTTTATTTCGTTACTTTTATAGATGATTTTACCCGAAAAACGTGTGTTTATTTTATTAAACAAAATGAATTAAAAATAATTGTTTTCGTGAGTTCAAGGCAGAAGTGGAAAACCAAAAGGGGCCTTCATTCAAATTCTTCGCAATTGTTCGAAATATGGTATCATATATCAAACAACTGTACCGTACACGCCTGAACAAAACGGTTTTGCCGATAGGATGAACCGTAATTTATTGGAAAAGGCTCGAGGGATGCTGTTTGATGCAAACATGCCTAAGCTTTTGTTGGTCAGAAGCTCTAAATAGGGCTTGTTACTTAATTAATAGATCGCCCCATAAAAGACTAAATTAAACCTCTGAAGAAGCTGAAGCTATTTTCGTATTTTTGGTGACACTGCAATGTCGCATATTCCCAAAGAAAAGCGTCGCAAATTAGACTTTGAATCTGAAAAAATAATTTTTGTGGGGTACTCAGAGATTTCTAAAGGCTACCACTTGTACAGTTTTAAGCGAAAAATGTGTTTGTTAGCCGCGATGTTGCTTTTCATGAAAATGACTTTCCCTATAAAGGGAAAATGCAACCCAAAGAAGTAATTAATCCTACATACATAACTACAGTTCACACTAACCAACCTGTTGTTGAAATAGATAATGATTTCATGTCATATTCATCAATAGAAATGAATGAACCTGAAGGGGGAGAAATGAATGAGTTTGTCGATGAAATTAATGAAGATTTAGAAGACGAAACTTCTAAAGTGGGGGATACCGAAAATGAAGTTTTAGACAATGCATCCGAAAGCAAATCCGTTAGCAGAGAACTGCTGTGTACAGCCAAGACTTACCAATGAAGAGTGAACAACAATAAGGACAATAAGACAGGAGTTAATTTTAATAATATGACGTTTATTTAATTATTAGTCTTACTTCTATTGTTGCTAATGTTGAACTCTCTTACTTAATTCTAATTATTCTAGCTTATATATAAAATATAACAAAGCTTACGTTAGACAATAATCTAATCTAATCTTGACCTACAATTATGTTGACATTAAATTACTTTACTTACTTTACTTGACTAATAGATAACTTACAAAATTTTTTGTCTTAAAAAAATTTTTTGTATTTGTTATATCATGTCTAGCTTAGTAGTAAACAGTAGTAAGTTTTTTATACGGTTTTAATTCGTTATTATGTACTTCTTTTAAAGTATTGTCAATGTCTATTAAGGAGTTTACTCCATTTTTGGAGTAATTTCTGGCCGTTTCTCGTTGATGGCTGCATTCAATTTGTCCAGTTGTTGACAGTAAACATCCGAATTAATCATGTGGTTCCTTGGAAGCAGCTCAAAATATACCATTCCCTTCCAATCCCACCAAACTGACAGCATAATCTTCTTTTGGTGAATATCAGCTTTTGAAGTTGTTTGAGGTGGCTTATCACGATTCGAAAATGAGCGTTTTTGATTGACGTTATTGTAAACAATCCATTTTTCATCACCAGTGGTGATTCGTTTCAAAAATGGATCGGATTCACAGCGTTTATGGTGCAAATCACAAGCGTTAAAGCGGTTTGTTAAATGAATTTCTTTCAATTCATGTGGTACCCAAATATCAAGCTTTTTTACGAGTCCAAGACGCTTTATATGTCGATGACTGTTGCTTTTGATATTTTTAACCTTTATTCAATGTTACGCACAGTTATATGACGATTCGCCTCGATTAATGCTTTGATTTGATCATCATCAACTTCACTTTGCCGGCCTGAACGTTGCTCATCTTTGAGTGAAAAATCTCCAGAACGGAATTTGACAAACCAATATTGACACTGTTTTTCTTTAATTGCTTTTTCACCATACACATCACATAACTTTTTAGCAATCTGCGCTGCGTTTTTTCTTTATGAAAATAATAAAGTAAAATATGACGAAAATGCTCGTATTTGAACTCCATATCAAAATTAACGCCAAACAAATAATTTTAAACAAAATTAAGCGAAATTTTTTTTAAAGCAAGCTAAAAGTGACAGCTAACAAATGACAAAAATAAAGAATCAAAATGTTGCCAAAAGTTATTCAAAAAATTGTCAACGCCTTCTATATGAAAAATCCAATATAATAATTGCAAGGCGCGATAAATCGTCTGACGTCATCTGAATACTTCGTATTTTAATGGATCTGTTTTTATACCGTCTTTTGTTATTAAATGTCCTAAGCATACAACTTGAGATTGTAGGAAATGGCATTTGCTGGGGTTTAATTTTAAGTTGTACTTTCTTAAAAGGTTGTTATTATCATGCTGAAGGCTGCAGTCGCATACAATTATGTCGTCCACATATAAAAACGCATTTGCGTCTAGTCCTGCTAGTGCGATCGTTAACATTCGTTGGAAACTATTTGACGATATCTTTAAACCGAAAGGTAGTCTTTTGAATTGGAAATGTCCTTTGTTATTGGAAAATGCTGTCAGTGATCTAGATTCTTTGTCTAATTCAATCTGGTGAAATGAACTTGTCATGTCTAGTGTGGAAAAATACTTTGCTCTTCCTAGTACGTCTAATACATCGTCTAGTCTTGTTAATGGAAATTTGACGTTAACCAATTTGTTATTTAATTTTTTAAAATCTACCACTAATCTCCAAGTTTTGGTGTCTTTAGTTACCTTTTGGGCACAATGAGCAATTGTAAATTGTACGGACTTACTGAGGGTTCAATTACGTTTGATTCTAATAGATCTTGTACTTGTTTGTTAATTTCTTCTTTATGGGATTGTGGTAACCGGTAATTTTTTGTATGCACGGGATCGTTATCACTCGTTATTAATTTTTGTGTATAAAAGTTGTTCGCTGTTAAAAGTTCTACTTCTAGATGGAAAATGTCTTGATATTCTCTAAATATGTCTTTTAAGATTTTTGAAGTGGAGTTGCCTGCATGCTCAATATTTATTGCTTTTAGTAGTTTTTTGAAACGATTTTCTGAATATTGTATATTATTACTTGGATTCAGTATGTGGTAATCATCTAATGATTTTGTATTAATATTCATATTCTTTATTGTTACTGTTTTTTTTTTGTAGAATTGAGGATTTTAATATGAGAATTTTTAGACCATGGCACTATGGCGTTTGCCAAAAATACTCCTTGTTGAAGTTCACTGTTTAGTATTACTGAATCTTTTTGAAGTTTTAATTTAATGGGTCCGTCCTTGCTTCCGTCCTGGGAGGTATTATAATGTAATTGTTTGTTTCTATTGGTAGACTAATGGTTTTGTTTACTATGGTCATTTCTAGTGTCATTGTTTCGTAGTCTAATTTACATAAAAATATTTGTAGAAAATCTGTTCGTATTATTCCGTCAGTCTTAATTGGGAATGCTTTTTCCAATATGTGAAGTTCATGTTTAATTTCTGTTTGTTCGACGTAAAGTTTTAAAAATGTGTTTCCTAAAGTATTTATTTTTTCAGAAGATATCCCACTTAATTGGTGGTTATAGTAGCTTTCCTGACTGTGGATTACATTGATGTTATGGCGTAGGGGTAGCTATAATATTGGTTATTATTATTATTATTGCTGTTATTTTTGAAATTGTTTTCGTGTTGGTTATATTTTTTTATGTTATTATTATAGTGATTGGTTTTTATTTTATCATTTGTATGAAAACAATTACATGCTTATTGCTGATTTTTGATATAGTATCTCTTTTTTGGTTGGTGGTTGTATGTTCCATTTCGAATTCTAGTGTGGAAAATTTGCGAGTTTCCTTGAAAGGTTTGATCTTTTTCGATTTCTAGAGCAATGTTTGTGGCTGGGCTGCATATAGAGTTTGTTTATATTGTTCATTTATGCCGTTTTTAAATATGGTTAGTGCATAATTATCAATTATTTTTGTTATTGAATTTTTTGTTTCTGGAGAAGCGTTGCTACCTAGTTCGTTGATTTGCAGTTCGTTTAATTGATTGGTTAAATCTAAAAATTTATCTGCAAAATTTTGTACGCCAACAGATTGTCATGTATTATTTATTTTATAAGTTGATTTTATTTTATTTCTTAATTCTTTTATAATATTTGGAATTTGAATTGAACCAACTGCTATTCTAACATTCTGTGATAATTTTATGTGATAGGTTAGTTCCACTAGGTCTTTTTTCCTTCTTCATTCAGGTTCTTACCAAGGAGTTCGATTATTTTACAAAATTTTTCGACTTCCTTGTAGTTTCCAGTAAAAAGTGGGGCCGTTTTTACTGCTAGTTCTAAGTTAAAGGCCATTTTATCTTCGTGATTTAATAATTCTGTTAATATATGTATTCTGTATTTTTTTGTAAGTTTTCTCAAATTCAATTTCAAGATTGAGCCAGGTGAAAAAGGTGAAAAAGGTGAAGACGGCAATAGGCTCAATTCAAATACCTAGCTCATTAGAAGAACTCTATAATTCAATCAAAAATAATTTTAAAAACCTACCACAGACAATACCTACACTACACAACACCTTAAACAATTTACAACAACGAGGTAGCGTTGATAATTTTAGAGATAAGGTAGTTAGTCTGATTACCCAACTAAATGACCTACAGATTTAAGAATTAGGAAATACAGCATCTACAGCTGAACGGAAGGTTATCACCATGATGAACGACAATTATGCTCTCATGGTATTTAAAAAGGGAATTGACAAAAAATATAAATAGACTCTATTCGCTGCACAACCCCAATCGTTAACCCAAACAGGCAACATAGCTCTAGAATTGGAAAAAGACGATAGTTTGGCTTCGTTTGATGGTCAAACGAATGCCAAAAAGCATTCGAAACTTTAAAACAAAAATTAATGAATCCCCCTATACTACAATACCCTGACTTTGACAAACCATTTATATTGATAACAGATGCCTCAGATTACGCATTAGGAGCCTTATTATCACAGGGAGAAATTGGACACGATTAACCAATTTACCTTTTTTACATTACATTACCCTTTCAAAGCATGACATAAACAAACCCATAATAGAAAAAGAATTACTCGCTATTCATTGGGGTATTAAATTTTTCAGACCATATCTGCACGCTCGTAAATTCGTGGTTATTACAGACCATAGACCATTAGTGTCACTATTCATTCACAATAATCCATCATCCAAAATGACGCGCATTAGAATAGAATTAATCGATTATGATTTTACAGTAATATATAAAAAAGGAAGTAATAATACAAATGCTGACGCTTTATCTCGGATTAAAATAGATATTGATATGTTAAAAGATATGATACCTAAGAAGATAAATGTTATAACAAGAGGGCAAAAGTTAAAAATGATGAATAATGAAAAGATGGTATATAACGCTAAAAATAAGAATAATAACAAGAATATTGATATTAACCATACAGACTGTACTAAGCAACTGAAGTCTGGCCAATTTTATATTTGGGATTGTACTTTAATGTCTGATGTAAATAAATTAAAGAAATTAAAAATTGAATTTATCAAGAGCAAAAACAAAACAAAGAAGTTAATATAGATATAAATGAAAAAGATATACTATTACGACGCGGTGAAAATCCATCGAATCGATATCGAATCGAAATTCGATGGATAAACTGACATCAAGATTGATTAAAGAGAAAATATTTGCTGTAGCATTAAATAAAGGAGATGATATATTTAAAATTATAGAAGAAAAAAATTTTAAAGAAAAAGTAAATAAAAAATTACAAACGATTTGTAATAATGCCTAAATATTGAATATTATATTGTATAGAGATCCTCAAAAGATTAATGACAAATTGACTAAATTTAAATTAATAAATGAATATCACAATAGCCCACACGGCGGACATTTAGGAGTTAAAAAAACTCAATTAAAAAAAAAAAACAAAGGTATCTATGGAAGGATGTGAATAAAATGATAAAACACTTTGTGAATAGTTGTTCAGATTGTAAATCTAATAAACAAATAACACATGTCAAAGAACCACAAATTACAACAAGCACACCTACAACAAGCTTTGAAGTAGTAGAAATTGACACTGTACGACCATTAAGAATAACAAATGGATTTAGATATATATTAACCAAGCAGTGTCAATTAACAGAGTATATAATAGCATGTCCGATACAAAGCAAAGACGCTAAAACAATAGCGGCAACAATTGTTGAACAAGGTATACTGAAATACGGTCATTTTAAGAATTAAAGTCTGATAGAGGAACTGAATTCACAAACGAACTCCTGAAAAACATATGTGAACTTCTCAAAATTCAGCAAATATTCTCTACCCCTTATCATTATCAAACTTTAGGCTCTGTTGAAAGAAACCACCGGGTTATGAACGAATACATATTATCATTCGCAGAAAATAATAATTGGGATTTATGGGTACCTTATTTTCGTTTTGCATATAACACCACCCCACATGTAACTATTGAATATACACGCTACGAACTAGTATTTGGAAGAATAGCCTATCTGCCAAATGATAGCATTAATACAAATGAAATAAGTCAAGATTTAGATAATTATTATGATAAATTAAAAGACAGAATAAAATTTTCTATACAAAGAGCAAAGAAATTTTTAGAAAAATAAAAACATAAAAGAACATTAAAGAATAATGCTAAAGAAAGCAAACCTTTGTATTATGGAAATAGGAGACTATGTACTATTAAGAAATATAACAAAACGGAAAAATGAAAAACCCTATGTCGGTCCATACGAGATAATCGCAAGAAATGGTGTAAACTGCACTATTAAAATAAATAACACATTAAAAATATTTCACAATAACTTACTAAAACCATATGGTATAAGGAAACAACATAAATTTTAGAATAATAAATAATAGCACTTAATCTTAATATAATATAAAATAAACATTATACATATTTTTTTATTATTATATATATATAGTATAGACACAAAAAAAAATTATTTTTTTTCCCTATGGGATAGGGGTATAGTGTGTTCACAATTAAGTGAACACATTCACTCAATTATTATATTAACTCAGTTTAATATACATTCAACTTTTTTGCTTACTGTAGTGAGGCGTAAATGCAGGTCACATTATTGTTATTTTTATTTTTAAGGTTATATGCAAAAATAGAATTTATGTCAAGTAAGCAATAAGAACAACCTAGTTTAAGTTTATGTAATTTATTGTAAATTTATTGTAGTCATTTTAGTATATAAGAAATCAAATTTGATTCAATAAAGCACACTAAAAACTCATATCGAGCTGGTCTCATTGTCGTTGTCTACAGTACTAGATACCAAGCATTTCTGCTGGATCCAAACGTTGCGCGTTGCGCGACATACAGTACTATACACTACAAAATTACAGCCAAGTTACAGAAGTTTTTATCATCTTCTTCACCTGTCCTCACATCCATTTACCATTACAAGAGATTTGTATTCTATATATGGTAGGCCGGAAGGGAGGCCCCCTCCATAAAATTTTCATTGTCCACCACAGGAATGTCTTGTGACACATCCTCACTCTTCGCGTTCATATGAAACATTTTAGGAACCTGTTTTTTAGGTTGCGTCATATGCCCCCATGATAAAGATCGTTTATTCGCATTACAACATGGTCTGTTCATATAATTTACGCGACGCGTTTGTATTGATGGATCAATAGGCGGACGTTCTTGTCTAAGCCTTGGCACATTTTGCACATAAAATAGATTTGGGTAGAATGGTCGTTGCTAGAAATTTGGAGTCTGCCAAGCTTTTGTGTTAGGAATTGGTGGGCACGGAGGAACACGATCCCTCATTGAACACGGAGCAACAACTGTATTTTTTCGCTCCGTGTGAATTGTACGACCACGCATGGCCACGTTTTGAACCTCTAAACACCACGAATATGCTTCCGGTAACGATGGAGAGTCCACTGTAAGAATCACCGTTGACTCTCCTAATGAACACATATAATGCCCCATTTCGATAAGTTTCTATCAACACATTCATAGTTTCGGACAAATGAGTTTCGCTTTTCACTTTATTTATTATAAGCGACAGTTGGTGGTTCACGGACGTATAAAATTCATCTATTTTCTGCGAGCCTTGTCGCATTGAACCCAACTGGTGTTCAAGAGTGCGTACGTCTCTCTTGTCTGCATAATGCAAAGACAGACATGATTTTATCGAGGCCCAGTCCGAATCGAATATATTATACGAAACGAGAGCCGAATTGGCATCTAACTTTCTGCCTAATACTCTGCAATATAACCCTATAAATCGGCTTATTTCGGAATATCCCATAGTAGCCCAATGCATCCGGCAATCGGACAATGTCCCTTCATTAAAGGACAAAGGATCGTATGAATCTTTGTCGCCCCACCGCATGTGGTTAGGAAGCATATTAGACCTACGTTTATAAAAGCTCTTAGGATCCCTGTACAAATTTACACGGATTTTGCAAAGGTAATCATTATAGCATTTTTTACTTAATAAAAGGAATTTACTTTTAATTAAGGAATATTGTGAAAAATCTAATGCTGACCCAGTCCTTTTATACTTATTGAACAGCTTATTTCTCTTATTACGAACTCTTTTGAGCTCATCAGAAAACCAAATAGGACAAGCCTTGAATTGATTAACAAATAAGAAGGGAACAAACTGCGAAATTGCATCATTTACCACATTATAAAAATCAACAAATAGGTTGTCCAAATTTGAAGAAGTATTTATGGATAATTCATTATTTAAAAAGAGCCTTAATAATGCATAGTTCGTTTTTGCAAACAGATAATTCTTAGTATTGATGTTAAGTGGTGCAAGAACATAATCGAACTCTAAGGAAATACAAAGTGTAGGATGATAAGCATCCTCAGGGAGAACGAACGGAGAGGTACGAGTGATTGAAACATCGGAATTATTGGCGAAAATCAGATCAAGCATCTTATTCTGATGATTCTCTATGGTGTTAATCTGTATTAAACCCAGATCAAAAATACCATCAAAAAATGTATCAAAATTTGAAGTGCTGTAAGATGGAATCAAACGACCCACATCTTCATCCAGAGTCCAACATATCTGAGATAAGTTAAAATCGCCCATAACTATTAATAAATAATTTATTTTTAACATTTTAAGTACCAGACGAAGAAATAACAAATGCCTTAAATATATAAAAACATCCGATGAGGGAGGAATATATGAACAAGTAATGAAGAGATATTTATCACGAGTTTTAATACGGACACATACAAACTCTATATCTAAAGGTTCTTCAAAAATCACTAAATCGGACGGAAGAAGGTTATGAATGGCTAGGAGTACACCACCACCTTTTTTATTAAGTCTATCAGTCCTATAAACCGCAAAATCAGAACAAAAGATTTCGGCATTATGCACCTCTGGTTTTAACCAAGTCTCTGTGAAAGCAAACACATTAAACTCAGCGCCTGTACTATCAGTACATAACTTATGCAATTTTGAGTTAAGCCCTCTTACATTCTGATACAGAATATGTAATGAAGAGTATTCTGCGTTGCAGAATAATGAGCGTTTTCTGGATACAAATGGTAAGCGGTACAGCATACAGAGTGGTGAGCGCTGCAGGACACGAGAGAGAACGGAGAACGGTAGGCCGCGCGAGATGTCGATGGCGTTGCAGACATTGTAGCGTGATGAACAGTAGGCTGCGCGCGATGTCGATGGTGTAGCACACGTTGCAGCATGATGACGGGAAGAAATTGAACGCCCTCCGCGTCTCTTGCCAACGTCATAGGTAGTGCCTGCTGAATGTTTCGCAGCCTCGTAAGATTGTTCCGGTTTGTTCCGATTGAGTCGGTCCCCAAAATTTGGTCCAATAGCCTAATTATTTCGTTGGTTCGACCACGCAGAGGTGACATCGGGCAATCCGGAAACTGTGATGTTTCTTCCGGGGTTTGGTCCGAAGCATGAGCATGACCGGGAAGCTCCGCTGTCATTACTAGGCATTTAGTGGGAGACATTTAGTCCCCTGGAAAGCCCTATAAAGACGTGGACAGAGACATTTCTTCCTCTCGTAAGTCCTCGGACAGTGGGATAGGAGACATTGCGTCCTCCTGTAAGTCCTCGAACAGTGGAGTAGGAGACATTGCATCCTCCTGACCGCCCTCTAACTGTATGGACGGAGACATTACGTCCTCCGGTACCGGTGCCGCTTCCGTGATGCATTGCCTGGGCTTTATGATACGGCGCTGACTTCCTGGAGGTATTTTCACGGTGATTTTCCGGCTATACTCCAGCTTTAGATGGTTCCCAAGGACCACTTCGGAATATTTAGCTTCGTAAGCTACAAGGTTTGGAGGAACAGGGGATTCTTCGCTGCTGTGCGAACCCCAAATCGGTGCCGAAGGGTGAGAAAAATCATCTCCATCTTACGGGCTCCACGGTGGAGGTGGCGGCATATCATCGTCCGATGTAGATGGGAGATTCACGTCTTCCCAAGACACAGTGATGGGTGACTCACGATCTGACATATTGCTCTAGAAATAAAAAAGAAAAGAGGAATGACCTTTACTGGGTTTTTACGTCCGCCTCATCCGACGACACTAGTTCATTCTCTGTTGTGTTGATGTACAGTTTAAGGTCTCGGATATGGCACGTACGTCTTTGACTTAACCCTTTGATTTCTGCTATAACTTTTGAAGGCAAGCTAATGACTGTATACGGTCCATCGAATTTAGACAATGGCGCACTAACACGTTATCACCTACTTTAGGACACCAATGGCGTCTACATAAATTGTAGTGCCTAACCTGGTCTGCTGCTGCTTTGGTAAGATTCTTTTGTACTAATTTCCAACCGTCGTGTAGGCATTGCGCCCTACGCGTTACCTGGTTGATCGTGGTTTTCACTCATTACACGGGATCTTAGATGCTTGGGTACGCACAATTTAAACGAAACCTCGTCGTCTTCGTGAGATTGGGTCTTGAAGTGCCGGTAGAGTTGACCTTTTATCCAGGCATAATCAAGATATTTTTCTGGTTGTAATATTATCTCTTCGAGTTGCTTACGAATCCATGAGCATGGTATTTCTTCCTCTGATATAAGGTCACAAGCACAATAAATTTGTAAGCTTCTAAGTATGGGCGCATTTTTCTAATGCCCCATACAATTGCCAAACACTCCTTTTCAGTGGTACTATAATTTTTTTCAGCCTGGTTAAAGTGGCAGCTTGCGTATACAATCACCCGCTCCGTTCCATCGAACTCTTGGGTAAGCACCGCAACAAGGCAACCACTTTGACATTTTGTGGAGGTCTCATGTCTATAATCGAGCTTATTTTGTCTGGATCTATTTTGATGCCTTCGTTGGTCACGATGTGACCTAAGAATCATACTTCATTTTTAAAGAATTCACATTTGGCGCCGTTTATTTTAGGATTGGCCACTCGCAGTCATCGTAGAACTTCGCTAAGATTTGCCATATGTTTGTGCAGGGTTTTACCGATAACTACGATGTCGTCCAAATAGGCAAAGGTAAAATGTTCTAGATCAGGACATATCACCGTGTCTAGCACTCGCTGAAACGTGGCTGGCGTTGAGTGAAGCCCAAATGGCATCACTTTCCATTGGAACAACCATTGCCACGGGAATTTGTTAATATCCATTCTCAAGATCAAGGCTACTGATGTACTTGGCTTCCTTTAACCGATCAAGGATATGTGTAATGCGCGGCAAAGATTATGCGTCGGTCGGGTTCTGTTCTTTTGTTGAGCTGACGGTAATCCATACACAGCCTCCATCTGCCATCTTTCTTATGTACCAATGTTATTGGAAAGGTATATGGGCTATTGGAGGGCTCAATGCATCCTTTCTAGAGTAATTTATCTACCTCCTTTTCTGCATTGCCGGATTCCACGACTGGTACCGAATCTTAACGGGACGATCGTCGATAATCTTGATTTGGTGTTCGTCAATATGGTTAAGGCCGGTTACATTTTAAAATTTGGCCAGCTCTACTTCCAAGAATTCTTTTATTAAGAAATCTTCCTTTGTTGGGTTCGCGTCTGGGCTGTCTTTCGATATGTTAGGGTGGACTTTACCTTGTTGACCCTCGGCTTCTTTGTTTCTTTTCCGAATTTTTCACATTTGTCTTCTGAGCCTTGAGATTACTCCTAGAGGGTTCTTTGGGTGACCTTGATGAATTTCCAGGCTACTTCGATTAGGTATCAACGGGTTATCTCGATTCTCATTCCTCGTATTTGACTCTCCTGACATAGGTTGGGAATTCGACGTTACCATTATATTTTTATTCTTGAGTGTAGCGGCATAAGTGGGACTCTCGCTCGTGCTTAACGTCCGAGCAGATTTATTTTCCCTTACTTCGTTGAGTTCAATTACTAGTAGGGTTTTGTTGGTGGTGGGGTACAACTGGCTGGAATTATTTTCTTTTTGCAAGGCCAGGCGCTCGCCGTGGCTCCAACGCGACTAGGCCGCGTTCAGCTGTAGTGAATAGCTGCTCAAAATGAATTGTGATTCCTGCACAGGAAAGTGTTGCTTTTTCACAGGTTCCGAGCATAATTCGAAACTCGACGTCCCGACTGGTGTCACCGAATCGGTGCATTGCATGTAAGTGCTTGTGATATTCGGCGACGCGAACCGTCCGCCAAAGTTATATCTATAGCAGTACTTTCACGTATGGCGTTAGCACCAAGTTAATATGCGTAGGACTGGCTGAGAAAACAGCACGTCACTCTAGTATCGACCAGAGCTGTGACTTCATTGTTATTTATTTATACGGTAGCAGTGAGTCGATCCTCAGTACATTTAAGGAACGAGTTGTTGACATCGGGGTTTGTCGCCGGGACCTGACCACCCCTCATTGAGTTGGGGCCCCTCTGGCATTTCCCTGTTGTTATTGGCGGCAGTAATCGAAAATGCGGATGCCAATTATTCCGTAATTCCAACAAAGCAGTTTTTTGGCCTCCTACAATTCCTCGCGGTTTGCCCTGTTTCTGCACACCGGTAACAGGCTGTTCTGACATTCACTCGTAATGGTTGGGTAGCACTACTATTAGTTGAGCGCTGATTGACGTTTATAGTTCTCGACGGGTGGCTCTTGTTCACTACACGACTAGGGCCTACGATTAATCGTTCGGTCGGTTGACCCCTGACCAATGTTATTATTTACTAGATGATCGTGGTTCGCCACGATCTATGAGACTGTCGTGTTTGTGGCGTTCGTTGCGGAATGTTCGGGATACACTCATAATCTTTCGTCAATTCTAAGAGTTCGGCCAAATTTTTAAAGTCATTGCGGCGGATATATCGGAGGTATTCCGGCAATGCATTGCGGAAAATTCCAGTTAGCTTTTCGTCTTCACTCATCAACGTGTGTCTCATTTTAGTTTGAATGTCTAAAACGTAATTTTTGAACGGTTCATTTGGACGCTGTTTACGTGCACGAACTTCGTCTTCCACTCTCTCTAAGTATCTACGTGGCAGGAAAAATTTCAAGAAGTTCTCTTTGAAACTCCTCCACTTGTCCCAGTGGGCATTATTATTATGGAACCATGCCAGTGCATTGTCCCGTACAAACTGTGGCATTGCTGCTGGTAACGCGTGGACATCTAGGCCGTATGTTTTTGCCATCTCCTCCAGGCGTTCGATGAAGGTAAAAGGTTCAGAGCCTCCGGTATAAGAAACTCCCCGCTTCCCCTCAATTTTTCTTTTGTTGGAGATACAATTTTTTTCGGCATCGGTTGGTTTCTCGATATATACCCTTTTGTTACTTTTGCCCGGGGGTATCACAGTCTTGACTGTGTTGGCGTCACCGTCATCGTCGTCATCTTCCTGGTTATCCACCGCGACATCGGTTTCTTTATCATTTGATGTTCTTTCTGTGGAAATTTTAATTCCCTCAAGATGAGCTTGTATTGTCAGGAGTCGTTTCAGCTCTTCCGCTGTATGCAAACCCGCCAAAATTTTTTTGAACCGTTAGCGTAGTTCCTCTACGGTACCACTTGAGTCGATATCGAATTCCTTGAGATATGCGGACAGCTCCTCCTTTCGAAGGAAATACACCCCTGTGGTACGAAACTCCGTACTCGACATGGTTAAGAATTTTTTTTTTTCTAGGTCACTGTACCTTGATATTTTTTCTCATTTTATTTTATTTTTCTTCTCTTTGTCACTGAGCACCGTTTTTTTTTTTCAATACACCTTTGGGCATAAATGTATGTACATTGCTTTATTATATTTATTTTTTTTTATTTTTCGAGTCACTAAGCACTTCTAGTAAGTTGATACCATCCAATTCTTTGGGCATAAATGATGATAGGTATTTTTTTTTTTATAACAGATTGCAACACAGAATTTCAATAAATTTTTCACCCAGTTAATCTCACTATGTAACTTGTAACTTTTTAGTTAATATCCCATTTTTTTAATCTTCACATACACGACCATTTAAATTAAATATTACTTCACTACTCCCGCCAAAACACTAATCAAACAATTAAAGAATGCTTAGTTATGTTTAAGCATCTTCGTTTTGATATCTTAGAAAAAGACTGTAACTTCCAGATCTTGTTATGTATCAATTTTCGGTGTGTTAAATTTTTATTTCAGGTGATCAAACAGCAAAAGTATAA
The DNA here is from genome assembly GCA_949710015.1 of Crataerina pallida. Classification (NCBI taxonomy): domain Eukaryota; kingdom Metazoa; phylum Arthropoda; class Insecta; order Diptera; family Hippoboscidae; genus Crataerina; species Crataerina pallida. The sequence goes on from OX453290.1 coordinate 15,715,610, forward strand.
CGGAGTTTTTCTTGATCATGAGTTTATTAGTTACCGTTTTCCTTGATCACCCGATTTTGCGTGCATTTTGTAACAATTAGGTACGGTATATATGTTTTAATGTTACTTTTGACCTTGGGTCTTTTGAACAGGACGAGCGTCCCTGCTCGGGCGCCAATGTAACGAGATTACTCCACTGTGCCGGGGTTAAGTCGTCGGCGTAGGGTGTTCTCGCCCATTCATTTGTAATAAAGACGTTCGTTCTTCTACTTACATACAAACACGGCTTAGATTTATTTATAGATTTTGTTTAACAGAATGTATTAGCTTACGTAGAGACTAAAATTGATTAACGCTTTAGGTATAAGTTGGTAACTCCGCGCACACAACTACATTAGGCCTTACATCCTAGGTATTAAGGTATTAAGACTAGGATTTCTTTATTCACAAAACTACCCTAGGCCTTACACCCTGGGTACTATGACTGCGATTTCACAAGCAGCCAGGATTACTACTAACTTAAAAATGCATTAGTGAACGATGCACTACTACGCAATACTACATGATGTGATACTATGCGATACTATACTCTAGAACTCGATGTTCACTTGTTGAAGGTTGGCAATCGAAAGAGGATGATCCTTTGTCGATCACTCTCAACAAAGCCTCGGTTTGGTCAAGCATATTGGAACATTGGAAATTGGTTCGATTATTTTGGATTCCAATAATTTTTGTACTTGGTGATTAATTTCTGTATTATGTGACTGAGGTAGTCTGTAATTTTTAATATATACAGGAGTCTTTTCATTCATTATTAATTTTTGGGTTTAGAAATTGTTAGCAGTCAGGGTTTCTCCACCTAGGTGAAAAATGTCTTGATGTTCTTGGAATATGTTTATAAATTTTTTTGAAGCAGCGGTGAAATTTCTGCTCCGGTATCGACGAGATATTTAATATTTTGATTGTTTTCCAATTTTAGCACAATGAAGTGTGTGTTTTGATTGGATACTTTTAAAATTTTGTATTTCCTATTTACGCCAGCTGTGATTCGTTTCCCTCGTTGTGTATCATGTTGACATTCCGACGTCTGTTTTTATTATTATTTTGTCTTAAGTTTGGGTTGTTGGTAATATTATTATTTTGGTTTTGTTTGAAACTGTTTCTATAATTCTTGTTTCTATAGTTATTGCTTGGGTTAATTTTATAACCATGATTATAATTCCTATTTTGATTGAAATTATTTCTATAATTGTTATGATTGTTTGTATCACATTAATTATTATTTTTCCTTTACTTATATGTTCGATTTTGAATTTTGGTATGAAAAATTTGAGAGTTTGCTGGGAAGATTTGGTCCCTCTCAAGTTCTAAAGCAATATTTGCAACTTGGTTTGGTGTTTTCGATTGTGCTGCATATTTAGTTTGTGTATACTGTTCACTTAAGTCGTTTTTAAATATAGTCAGAGCATAAATATTATTTAATTTTGTTAAGACATTTTTAGTTTCTGCAGAAACATTGCTACCTAGTTGGTTGATTTGTAGTTCATTTATTTGACCTGTTAAATCTAGTAATTTATCTACGAAATTTTGAACGCAACCTAATTGTCGTGTGTTATTTAAGGTAGTTTGAAAATTAGTAATTGTGTTTGGATTTTTATAAGTCGATTTTAGTTTATTTATCAATTCTTCTATAGTACTTTGAATTTGTATCGAACTGTAAGGAAGAAAAATGCCACACATATTTCTCCCTACAACAATTAACTCTCTCATCACTACGTACAACTCTGCCGACTCAGGGCCGCCAACATATACATATATGAAAGAGTGAGAATTGAGTGGGGTTGTGCCGAGCGACGTGTAAAGGAGTCTTAGTCATGAGTTTGGCAGTGAGTAGTGTTAAGGAGTTCTTAGAATACAGTTGTGCGAGGAAAGCTGATACTGAACCAATTTATGTGATAGGCTATTTCTAATAGCTTTTTTTCCATCGTCATTTAAGTTTTTACCAAGGAGTTCGGTTATGTTACAGAAGTTATCGACTTCCTTGTATTTTCCTGTAAATAGTGGGACTGTTTTTATTGCTAATAATAAATTTATGTATATAAATTTTTTTAAATATTGGATACGATAAATATACTTTTATAATTTTTTTATTGACATAATTTTTTGTTTATTCTATAAAATAATATTTAATATATAGGCTGTTATGACTAAAATTACTATTACTACAATTGATTCTGTTGTTATTTCCACAGCGGTAATTTTGCTGTTATTGCTGTCACTGTTGTTATTAATATAATATACAATTACTTGTATATCCTAAATCATAGTAGGGGAAGGCGAGAGCTTCCAAAATCTCTTTGGTATTAATCCTTTCGGAAGACGCAAGTCTCCGAAGATCACGGTAATCAAAGTGGAACGTTTTTATCAAATTACATTTGACGGCGGAAGCCTCAGGGGAGTCTAATTGTCGTAGCTTATACATATACATATATATAAAAAAAAATCATCATAGGGGAAGGCGAGAGCCTCCAAGCAGTTGATAAAAAGCCAAAAGTTTTATTTTTGAATATAATATATAATATATATGAATACAATATATAATAAATCATACAATTACATAAATTTCATGGTGAACTTGTGTTTTTAAGAGTAACAAGTATATTTTTACATACATTGATTATTATATCAACATCCTTCCTTAATCAATATATCATATCAATTAACATTAACATACTTCTTAATTTTGAAAACTTGGGGAAACTCAAAGGTTTGGTTAAAATATCTGATTGCATGTTTTCAGACTGACAATACTTGATTTCGAGAATATTTCTATAAACAAGATCACGTAAGAAATGATACTTTGTGTCTACATCACTTCATTATTTATCAGGTTATGGGCTTTTTTTAGTTAAAAACAAGTAGAAAAACTAAATTCGGCTTTGGCCGAATTTTAAATACCCTCCACCTTATTATAAGCTCCGAAGAAATCAAGAACTAATAAGGCTTTCTATTAATTTCATAAATGAAATTTCATATTTTCCATATTCATCTATTTCAGTTTTAAAAGAAACACACAAATATAATTATTATGTTTAAAAAAAAATTATATATGCACTTTATTTAAAATTTTGATTAGTTAATTTTTTATGAATCCTTTTTTACTAAACTAAAAAATATACAATACAACATATGAACAATAATGGGTAAATCTATAAAATTCTTATCCTAATATAAATTAACTTATTCCTAAAATATTGCCGTCGTGGTAACTGTGCACCATATTGTACGTTTGTGCTTCCACCGCCCCATTTAAAACTTTGCCAAATGCCCAGTCTATTTGCGTACATCCAACTGTAGTCGTTTCCGTCTTTTCTAACATAGAGCAAAAGCCCTCATTAATTAAGTTCCTTTCCATTAAACTGCTATTTGTCGCCCTACATATACTAAAATCACTAATAACAAGAAGTTTTTCGAATGTTTCACCCATAGTATATACAGTACCTACTGCCTCCATGAGTAAATTACTAAATGTTGTTTCGGAAAATGTGGAATTTCTATATAAAGTGATAACGCACATTGTTTTAAAACGGAAAGCTATTATTTGTAAAGTAGCGGACCCAGAACTATAATCTCGCTTGAACAAAACATTCGCTTGACTACTCAGGTCGGACTTTATGTAAACTATTATTCCACGCTTTTGTCGAGGAAGGCTATCGGATCCATTAATTCTTGCTAAAGTACAAAATCCTTCAACAGAACAGTCGTCCAACAGAAAAGTCCATGTCTCTACAAGACAAACGTCTATATCTCTTATATATCTATATATAACGTCTATATCTCTTATATATCTATCACTGAATAAGTCTTGGTGGTGAGCGTTAAGGCTTTGAATATTTTGGTAATATATTTTTGTGTTTGCGCATACATTAGGTGACGGACATAAAAATCTTTCTGTTCGGAGCCGGTCAAGTTCGACTTTGACAACGTCAGTGTCAGAAAATTGTTTTGGAGGGGTGAAACGTCCAATTATGAACAATCCTGATGCACTAGTAGCTCGACTGCAAGCTACATACATTGCAGCTCTATTTATTCTATCTGCAAGATGGACTACAACTTTGTTGTAAGTAGCTCCCTGACTCTTATGAATCGTAATACCCTCTGCTAGAAGTACCGGAAATTGTCTCCTCTCAATATTAATTTGTACGTTACGTCTGTATTGAAATAATCTGTTATGTTTTTCAATAGGAGTCCATAGAGGTTCAGAATTATGAGGCTTTTTTCTTCTTGCCTGAGAGCCAACGTCCCTATTAGAAAATAGAATCCAAAGTGTCGATACGGCTTCCTGACTTATGTCTACTGCCATTAAAAGTCCTGTTGCACCGTTAACGAGTCCATCGGCAGTGTCAATATTTACTGTCAGCATATATTTAGCCGATGTCTTTAACGTAAGTTCTGTGGGAAGTCCTTGAGTCTCCGACGTTTTAAAATTCTTAATTGTATTTAAAATTGTCTGTTTTTGTTGTTCACTTAGAGAGTCAGCCTTAATAATGTCATAACTTCTAGAAATATGCGCTTCCGTCGATATCTGTGCTAAACGCTGTATATTATATGTGTCAGCTTCCTTCTTAGACCAAAATAAATGAATAGCATCCAAAGGGACTTCTGTATGTAAATTCACTGTCCTTGATATAATTAAATCTATGTCTTCATGTATGTATGAATCCCATTTGTCCAACTGCCATGTTATTTAATGCAATTGCAAAAGTTCTGTCATCTCTTTGCCGCATTATTTCGTCTAATTCATAAAAGTCGAACATATCCCAAAGCCCACGTCCTATTATATCTCCATAGGGATTATTTGGATTTGGATTGAAAATCCAACGGTCACCTACAGGTGGAAGTTGTTTTAAATCACCGAAGACAATAATTGGAATACCACCAAAAGCCTCTGTAGTTTTAAATATTTGTTTTAGTCTTGAATCCAGGAAACCCAACATTTTAGAACTTCATCTATAATAATAAGTTTTACTTCAATCAGTTTAGCAATAAGTGAATTAACTGTATCGCTACTTAAGGGACGAATTCTCCGGACGACTGATTTACAGGCAAAGGGAAAAGGGAGTGAAGAGTATATCCTCCAATTCCAAATGCTGCTTTACCCGTTGGTGCACTTAGCAAAACTTTTGGGAGATCTGGATTGGATCCAGGAAGAGAATTAAAGCGTTGTGTTATTGCCTGATATATTGTTTGTATCAAGCGACTTTTACCTACACCCGCGCCACCTCCCACAAATTCATTCAGCACTTCTTTTCTATTTATCTTGTACAGTACATGTTGGAAATATATCCGTTGCTTTTTATTCAGAGACCTTACGGATATTAACAAATCCTCTACATTTACTAATGGAGGGAGTTTTATTAAACGGACACCTTCACTCTGATCGTCATTTTCTTCTTCGTCTATATTAAGTATATTTATGTCTCTATTAATCTCTGGCATAGCCAGAGCTCTGCATTATTCATCTAATAACTGTGATGCAGCAATGTTGTCTTGTCGGGTTGGTTCATTTTCAGAATTGCCATCGTTATCGTTCTGAATTTCCTCTAAAGCGTTTTCCAATTCGTTTACCGAAAATTTTTCGAATTGTTGTTGGGTTTGTCATTATCAAGTCTCTATGTGAAGAACATGTTTGTTCGTTGTCGTTTTCTAAAATGTCTGTTACTTCATTACGCCACGGAAAATATAACATAACCATTTGTCTGAAATAGTCTGCTCTGGATGTATCCATATTTGATTTTGCAAATCGAAGAATAGCTGAATTCCTTCGTTTATAAATATATCTAAAGTTATTTAAAAGTTGGAGACCAACTCCACTATACTCTGTTACGTTTCCGTTGTCATCTATATCTTCATCTTCTCGTCTTTGGCGTATCGAAGATCTGCGTGTTTGTGAAAACACATAATTGGCAGCAAAATTAGCTAGACAGATGTCTTCAAGACTGTGAGGACGATGTTGGTAATAGTCTAATTAAAAGTAATTAAAAATATCAGTCGATTCTATTGGTAGTCTTTCTAATTCTTGCCTAGATTTTACCATTCGGACTCTCCTATCTGGATGGAATGTATTTATGAAAACATCTGTGTTACTACATTCGGACATATGCATACCTAAAATATTGTAGGATGCTTCTTGAGCGGACACTTCGGACGCGTTTATAAATTTATTGCCAATGTGCTGTAAACGTTGACGGACAGTATAATTCTCTGTACGAATTTCCCTTATTGTCTCCCGCAATAGTCGCGAAACTCCCCTATTTGACTTATTTATATAGTTCACTATATATGATACACAACCGTAAGCATCCAAAATGTACTGTATGTCCATGTAACTTCAAAATAGTTGGATTGAAGGCGTTTATAAATATGTCCTTCGGTCGCCGTTTTAAAAATATCTGTGGTTTTTTAATAGAAAACCTTAGGGCAAAAATGTAGTCCTCGTAGCTCATATTAATGCGTTCGTCAGACAAAAATTGTTCAAATTGGTAAATACTATAAATGTCAGATATTTATAGTATTGACCAATTTGATTCCCTAGTATTTAAAAAATTAAATACTTTTTCATAATTAACACGATGTCTTTGAATATTTTCGGATTCTTCGGACAGCGGAAATAGTATTTCTGTTCTTGGCATTGTCGGATGAGGCATTTTGAATCTACAAATCCTTTGTCCCGATATTTCTCTTTGGCATGTATTACTATGCCTATGTATTTGATAATTTATGAAATTTTCTATTCCGGACTCAGACGAGTTTGTACTGATATATTTGTCAATAAATTCTGTTACCGCAGGGAATGTATGTTCATCTGTTAATGTTATATGTGGTGCGTCTTTTAACCAATATACTCCATGTACATGAGGAGAGCCTCTTTGCTGAAATTTTTCTAAAACTTTCACCAAAATAACAATTAATTCAGACCACTGTGATTCGGCTGCGGACAATATGATAAAAAAAGTTGGCAATCCAAATTGCCGAATCATTGCCAGAACTTTCTTTTTTTCAGATTCCCAATGAGCGGGTGAAGACCTAAGTCCTTTGAGGACCCGTCGTCATGCTGCACTAAGTTTTGAACAAAATGATCGTCTAACATATTTCGCGCAGTAACAGAATTTTGACGTATTCTTTTACTTAAGCAGATCGATATACTATCCTTTATGTGCGATAGTTCTAATTTTTTGTACGAATATAAAACTTTGTCTACTCTGGCGCATCGTCTGTCATATTTTCTAACTTCTGATCTTATAACTTTCCCTAAAGTTGTAACTGAACTTCGTTTAATTCCACAATAAATTGCGGGAAAGGACAACTCCTCGGCGTCTTCATCCATAAGTAAGTCTAATGGTCTGTTGCCCTCTGCAGGCGCTATAGAAATCCTACCTAATGGTACATTTTCTATTTGTAAATTGTCTAAAAGGGTCTCCTGTGGATTTAATTCATCTACGTCATCATTGGTTGTGTTATTGTTTAAACAAGTTTGAACTATATTTCTGTCTGCTTCGTTGGCAATACACGGCATTATCTCATTCGACTGTCTTCTGTTCAGCCATTCATTAGAAATAGAAATGTTGTGCGTCTTATATAAGTCTGTGTTAATTAAATACTCTGCGGCTCTAAATATCTTTGCCGGTCGTATAGTCTCTGTCATAATATTGCAACCTATGCTTCAAATAAACTTGTATTACTTCTGTCTGATCTTCAGATCTCGGAAGGACGGTTATTGTTCTATCAAGTGAAATCGGTACGTTCACGACTGCACCTCGTATCGCGCACTGTCTGTTATAACCTAAGGACACTATTCTCATAAACGGTATTCTGGGAGGAATGAATCTCTCTTCAAGAGTTGTCAAGTCCTTTAGTTCGTTTGGTATAGTGGGAAAGTGAGACCATTGGATAAACATAATGTCGGTATATTACCAGATCGAACTGCAGAATGACATGTTTTGCAAAACGTATAACGGTCATCTTCGGATGGAAAAATATCAGTCAGAAACTTAAGTGGACATGTTGGCTTGTAACTATTTCTTTAGATAAAAACTTTACTTGTGACGTAAACCACAGTCCACCACAACAAACACAAACACAAGTCGGACCATTCTTTACACTATTGTCATATTCACTCAATAGTCGAGGTGTCTTTGGGTTTCACTTAATAAATATACAATTCTAGGGTCAGGTGTCATGGTCTGCATTCTTTGCCTATTCAACAAATTTTGTCGATTGTTAGTTCTGAGCCTATTTACCTCATTAGCACGGTGTGTTCTAGACCGAAGTGTTCTATTAGAGCTAACCTCTGTAGCATGCATTCCACCATCTTCTCTTTTAATTCTTTGTGCTGGCGTTCACTCCTTCTATATATTTCATTTCCTCGACGTTGTCTGTGCTGTTCAGTATTAATATGTTGCTCTAAAGCACGCCTTCTATCGTCATCTCTCCTAATCCTTTGTGTTAATACATTCCTCACCCTTTCACTTCTCCTATAAACTTCATTTTCGCGATGGCGCCTATGCTGTTCAGTATTAACTAGTTGTTCTCTAGCGCATCTTCCCTCATCTTGTCTCCGTATCGTTTGTGTTAAGGCGTTTCTCAGTCTTTCACTTCTCCTATAAACTTCGTTTTCGCGATGGCGCCTATGCTGTTCAGTATTGACTTGTTGTTCTCTAGCGCGTCGACTCTCATCTTCTCTCCGTATCCTTTGTGTTAAGGCATTTCTCAGCCTTTCAATTGTCCTAAACACTTCATGTTCGCGATGGCGCCTATGCTGGGCAGTATTAATTTGTTGTTCTCTAGCGCGGGTTCCATCATCCTCCCTCCTATTTCTTTGTGTTAATGCATTTCTCAGCCTTTCACTCCTTCTAAAGACTTCGTTTTCGCGGTGGCGCCTATGCTGGGCAGTATTAATTTGTTATTCTCTAGCGCGGGTTCCATCATCCTCCCTCCTATTTCTTTGTGTTAATGCATTTCTCAGCCTTTCACTCCTTCTAAAGACTTCGTTTTCTCGGTGGCGCCTATGCTGGCAGTATTAACTTGTTGTTCTCTATTGCGTCTTCCATTATGTTTCCTCCTAATCCTTTGTGTTAAGGCATTTCTCCGACGTTCAAGCACTCGATAACTTTCATTGCCGCGACGGTTTATGTGTTTTACAGTATTCCTTTGTTATTCCATAATGCGATACCTTGAACTTCTTCTTCTAACAATATGTGCGCTATTTCTCAGACGTCTTTGTCGAGATGATGTAATACGTAATAAGGGCATATTGAAATAATGTTTGTAAATATAATATTTTTTTGCATTTCAATGTGAACTCAACAGTTCAATTATTGTTGTACTTCTGAGGTCTATATTTCGTGTTGAAGACTTATATATTGTACTATTTTACCTGCTTTCGCATGGGCTACTTTACCTAATAGTCATTTATGTACCTGATTTCTAACAAGGCTGTAGCCTGTACTTGCAAACTATAAGTATATGTACCTGATCGTGCATCATGTTACTTTATTTTAAGTATTTTTCATTAAAAATTTTATTTGATATTCTAAATTTTAAAACTGAGATATATAAAGCGGTAAACACGATACCTCGTCTATAAAATTTTTATTGTTTATTATTGTTTATTATTATTGTTATGTTTGTTTTTAATCATGGGACGAATTGGGACTCCTTAAAAAATGGACTGCTCTTACAATACCCGATGAACAAGACAAATATCGAGCTGTTACGTGAATTATCCGATCGCAAGCAATTACATGGGCAAAGTATTGAAGAATATTTTCATGCCATGTACTCGTTGCGATCGCGATTAAGATCGCCAATCGCAGATTATGAAATGATAAAGTTGGTAAAGCATAATTTGGGGGAAAACCTTGCTCGTATGGTTTAAGCGATCAATGTTTTTAATATGGAGCAGCTAAAAGCTGAATGTAAGGAAATCGAAAAAAAGTTTCTGCTTAGGGAGTCTAAAACTGTTCCACCACCACTAACACATCCACCACGTCAGGGCCTACCACACGTAAATGTATTCCAAGAATATGAACACACGTTTAATGTTTCGAATCACTGCAAGATTTGGAAGTAGCTGCCGCAGCTGCGAGTACATCACATCTCCGGTGCTAGAATTGCCACGAATATGAGCACGTGTATATGGACTATGAATCGCCAGTGCGCAATATATTTTGCTACATGTGCGTATTGCAGAACACCATCACTTCAAAATGTAAACAGGGAAACAACCGAAGGAACGTGATGAGGGCGGTAGAATCACGCTATAGACTCTATATACTAAGGCGACCCTCGAGTGTTCGCCGAAATATATTTGGAAAATAAAAGAGTCAAAGGATTACTCCACACGGGAGCATCTGTGAGTGTACTGGGAAAAATTTTTTAAAAGGTTGTGCAGGAACTTAAATCAAAAGTACAATTTTTTAAAACGAATATTATTACTGCCGCTGGGGAGGCAAACAAAGTAGTGGGCAAAATTTCAATACTAACTCTTTTTCAAAACAAATTACATGATATTACATATTATCTGTGTCCATCATTGGAACAGGAATTGTATTTAGGTATCGATTTCTGGAAAAAGTTTGAATTGGCACCAAACATCGTAGGTGTTAGTGAATTGGACATAGAAAAGATAACCAATAGTTTGCAAAATGATAATCCAATTATATCAGAACAGCACGCGTTAACACCAGACCAACAAGATCGCCTAAATAAAATTAAAGACAAGTTTATCTCCTTTGGAAAGTGCGATAATACACTCGTCAGTGCACGCGTTCGAACAATTGTACTGACATCAGCACCCGTATTAGTTCATCCTAATTTTTTGAAACCTTTTTATATACAGTGTGACGCCTTGGACAAAGGAGTTGGAGCAGTACTGTTTCAAAAGGACGAGGAAGGAAATGACAGACCAATCGCTTTTTATTCGCAGATACTAAAAGAGCAAAACTATAGTTTGACCGAAAAATAATGCTTGGCAGCAGTGTGGGCGGTCGAAAGATTTCGTCCTTATGTGGAAATGATGTAGTTCACTGTGATTACAGATCACGCCAGTCTCAAATAGTTTATGAGCCTTAAAGATCTTTCTGGAAGATTGGCGCAGTGGTCATTGAAATTACAGGCCTATACTTTTAAAATCGAACATAACTCTGGTACAGAAAATGTTGTTGCTGACACTTTATCACGTGCATTAGATACGTTGAGAGTAGAGAGTTTTGATCTTTTAGGTTTTGATACCATAGAATTTGAGTCTCCAGAATATCTTGAATTAATAAAAGTAGTTGAACAAGAAAAGAACAGTTTGCCAGATGTGAAAGTACAAGGAGGCGTGATTTATATAAAGACTAATTTTGGGACGGATGACAGTGGTATGGAGTGGAAGATATGGATACCGAAAAATCTCGTTGATAGAGGAAGAACATGACGCAGAAACAGCAGCGAATGGTGGCATAGCCAAAACATTGCATGGACTTAAAAAATTTTACTACTGGCCGAAGATGGTTACATCTGTGGTTAATTATATCAAAAATTTTCGTACTTGTAAGGAGGTTAAGGCAGCAAACTTTGACAAGAGAGCTAGAATAGGAGTAGAAACAATTACTGATAGACCGTTACAGAAAATTTATATTGATTTTCTAGGGAAATACCCCAGGTCAAAAATGGGTAATTACCTATATTTTAATTGTTTTAGATCACTTTTCTAAGTTTGTGTGTATGAAACCTGTGAAAGAGGCATCTAGCAGGCAAGTAGTAAATTATATTACAAAATGCATCTTGGGTATTCTGGAGGTTATACATTCCCACAATGGAAAACAGTTCACGTTGAAGGGAAATGATTAAGTCATTCAGTATAAAGCATATGAAGGCAGCTGTATATTCACCACAAGCCAACGCATCTGAAAGGGTGAACCAATCGATACTAGGAATTAGGAATTAGAGCTTTTCTAAAAGATGACCATAAGGAATAGGACGTTCACCTCCCAGAAATTGAGTGGGCACTCCGAAGTTTGAAACTCGAAGCGATAGGTATGGGTCCATATATGGCTTTATTTGGACAGAATATGTTTTTATTAGGGAATGAGTATGAATTGGCACGCAAACTATTGTTCTTAGGAGAGCCGGAAATAGAATTTAGGTCACGGAAAGACGATTTGGAATTAATACGAGATAAGGAAAAAATAAAATTAAGAAAAATAAAGAAAGATAGAATGGTAAAATCGCGTGACTAAGTTTGGATGATGCAATAAAAAAGTTTATTGCGTAAAAAGGTTGAGGCTTTGAAGGTAGAAAAAGAAAAAGATCGGGATAAGGTTTTGTCGTTGAGTGCATGTGGACATGCGATGAGAAAATTCGGGTGAACATTATTAGTGCATTATGCATAAAGGTACATGATTTAAGTTAACTTAGAAAGAAAATTATTAAGAAGAAAAAAAAGGAGACTTTAAATTTTGTGGTATTTGCGGCTAATTTGTGCTCAAGTAAAGGAAAAATATAAACCAATACGTATCGTCATAATTTTTTTTGGTCGTGTGGAATTCAAAACGTGCTTTCATGCAACGAGATAATACAAGAAAAGAAGTAAACAACTGTGTTAAAAGATCGATAGATTGACAAAAAGCAAAAAAAAATTTTTCGAGAAAATAATATCTGGAGCGGACAAGATACATCAGTTTTATTTTAAACACTCGTGGAAAAGACACGTTGCTTCACCAAACACACTTCAATTTGTTGGAAATTTAACACAAAAGGCGGCGCAGAAAAATATAAAAAAAAATCGTGCAAAACTGTGATTTAATTGAACCAACGCATACAATCGCGTCCAACAATAGAACAGTTATGTTATTACAAGTTAGCGAGAGGACACGAATATTAGCCAAATCCTTGTTGGTGTTGTTTGAGACTTAATGAGAAGAGTGAGCAGCGTGCCTAGTCGAGACTAGGGTGGCACCTTATTTACAAGTGGTTTTTTTTTATTCTGTTTCTTTTTTATATGTATCTATGATGCATATGGGAAAATGTATGTATATATATATACATATCATTATGCTCGGCTTTGCCAAATTTGGTGAAACAAACTTGGATTAAAGCCACGCCGGAATCGCCGTCTATAATTCTCATTTATTTTCTACAGGTACCTCATCCGGAGTCTTAGAACAAGTAGGCCTGGAGAGAGAGAGGTTATTGTGTGTTCGTGAAAAAAAAATAAGGTACGATCTTTCCATATATTTTTATCTGTTATATGGCGGCTATAATGGCAGGGCAAACTTGGTTACGTAGATAGGTTAGAATATACATGAGGTGTGAAATATTAATTAAAGATGAACTTTATTTGCATTGTATAGAATTGGTTACATATATAGGTTAAAATATATATATGAGCATTGACATATTAATTAAAGATGAACTTTGTATGCATTGTATTGAAATAATGTTGTTTGTATAAAGGAGCGAGGGCAAACGGGGTGAGTGGTGTAATGCGGACGGTGAGGGAAATTTTTTTTCTATATATTAGGGTAGCCTCACTATAATCACATTAATCACTATAAATGGCTACAATGGTGGGGAGAGCTATATGGCGAAGTGGTTTCCCACCAACAACCACTGATCGACTTGACTTCTCCGTGTGGTCAATACGTTTATTCGTGGTGGTCTTTCTTTAGTATATTTTTTTTTGTTACCCATCCGCCCTATGCCAAACTGTGGGTTAAGAACTCCCTGGGATAGCTGGTTAGCCAGGAGTTGACAGTTTGGCATATGCACCTTTGTCATCTTTTTTATTGTAACAATATAATGAAAAAAGTCTCTCTAACATGTTGTGACTTGACTTACTAAGAATACAATACAATCAATGCTTCTTGATTTTTTAGGTAATATGTTGACCAATGGGCTGGCTATGCACAATGTAATAAAAAAAAAATTTCTTATCTATCTAACATGGAAACAAACCTTTTTATTCTATGTGTGACTTGACTTATTGAGAATACAATACAATCAATTCTTCTTGGGCATTTTCAAGTGCATTATTGTGAAAGTACTTAGGATTGAAACCATAAAATTATCGTGATACTAGATTATAAAAAAATATCTTGACGCAATATGTTAAGCGGCGCATGCAGCTCCTCTCCAGAACTTTTTTTTTAAGTAAATGATGAAACAAAATTTAGTTGTAAAACAACACTTCAAAAGTAAAATAAGAAATTACCGGTATAAAAGAGAAAAAACTATCGTGAATTATTTCAATTACTGAATGTTTATAGCGCTTCCTGAAATTTACATAAGGCGGTAAAAAGTGTTACAGTGTTATCCTAACATAAAGAAAGTGACTGGCTAAAGCTAACTATATATAATTAAAAAAAAAGGCCAGTGAATTAATATAAGACATTTCAAAAGTTAAAATAAAAGAGGAAAAACCTAACACAAAGAAATTGAGCTAAGTATATATATATAATTTAAAAATATTTTATAAACATATATGTATATATATACATATACATTTACATATATATCATAAGAAAAGATAAAAAAATTTAAAAAATGAATTCATTTGTATTTTGTGACATATGCGAAAGTAGCGTTGCTTTTGCTTCTTTCGAATCAAATTATATTAATTGTATGGATACAAAAACACAAAGCGCTTCTATAATCGATGAGGAAGACCCGACCACAAGTAGGGGAATTAAGACTTCGAAACAAACTGAAACAAATATCAATGCCCCAAATTCCCCCATACTCATTAAGGATGATGATGAGCGGATCACCAAAAAAAGATCTGGAGCCTACCTTCAACCAGGCAGCAGAAATAAAAAACAAAAAACATTGCACTGTTTGTAAAACGGACAAAGTTCATTTGAGAACAAATGACTATAAAACAAAAGGGGCTGTTTTTTTTAAGAAAAAATGTGGACATTACGTCAGGCTCCTCCAGGAGGCTTTCAGTGAGCTGGAAGAACATCCGAGTGAATTCCAAGAAAGAGATAGTGGATGGGCTATCTTAGATTTAAAATACATGGAATTAATAACATGCAAACTAGAATATATTCCAGTCGGCTCATATATAAAATTGCCTTTAGCCATAACAGAAAAAGCGGCAACAATTAATGTTAAAAATAACGATGTATTTGCTTTAAATGGTGTATATTGGCCGCAATCGCCCATAGAAGTGATTCTATGAGGGAAACATATAAACTTGCCAATCCAAACGATTATAAGGTAATCTTCTGTGATAAAGTTTCGTGGAGAGATATTGGATTTTACAGGAATGTCATTCATCTTAAAAGTCATTCTTAAGAGTAAATGAAATAAAAACAAAAAAACATGTGGCGGATAAGGGAATGCTGGGGAACTGCGCACACGAGTCGTGTCGCCAATCTCGGGTGTTTAGTATAAAAATATAGGCGAAAAGCGCTGTCAGCGAATCGACGCCGAGAATGACCTTGCGAGTGACCTCAGTGATCCCCCAAATCAGCTATCGGAGCTTACTTTGGATCTCCTGAGCAAAGAGGAGGCCCTTCTGGCATCACCTCCTCGCTTGGGGAGGAGGAGAGTGCTTCGGGATCGGTGGTGGTGGACGACGTTGTCGTGAGGGAACCGTCAGAGAAGATAGGCGAGAGGCGTGAAAATGTGTGTGTCACGGCTATGGAGAAGGCGTAAATCCTCCGCCAAGTTTCTCAAGAAACTTGGGGTTCGAGATCCCAGCGTGTTAAACTCGGGAGAGGCGCAATTGATGAGAAAATTGATGAGGAAATTGATGAGGAAATTGCTGACTCCTATAATGTGCGCGAGCTTGACGCAATAATTGGAGTGTCTGACTAGGGGAGACCTATCCCTCTGCCAAGGAAAGCAACGGAAATGGCAAGGATCTGCCTGCCGCCACGTCCGGATCAAGTCAAAGAGACGGATGGGGAGACAGATGGATCCCACATTTTATCTGAGCGGACTTCTCCATCGGCGACGGGAATGACGAAGGAAGGACCTTCGGTCCTCCCACCACCGCCCCGACCGAAGGTGGTAGATACAGTCTTGGAGAAAACGGCCTCTGCCGTGTCGGCAGATGGTTCTACAGATGGAGGAGAAGATCCCTCACGCCCTACTCCGCGAAATGGAGAACACCGGCAATTGAGTTGGTAGCTTCGATGGAGCGAAGTGGAATAGAGGCGTCAAGGTTGTGGGCTGTGAGGGCTGCGTCAAGGTAGGAGGCTCGCGCTTTTCTCTACAACTTCATCCAAAACATAGGCGAGCTCTGGCAGGGTGCAAGGCTGGAAGTTGTTCCGCTGAAGAAGATTTCTCTGAGGACGACGGTGAGGGTGTGGATTCCACCTCAAATTTTGGAGGACGAGTTTATACTCTCGCTGATCAAGCGACAGAATAAGAGTCTCCAGTGCAGCGACAGGACTAATATAAGAGGGCTTGCGAGGGACAAAGGAGTAGGCAAAGATTTTTGGATTAGTGTCAGTTCGAAGAGTCTACGGCTTTCTCGTTCCTGTCAAGGCCAAATTAGGTATGGGTTGAATCGTCTCAGAATGATTCTTCCCCCCGGAGAAGTCAAGGATGGCCGTCCACAAACGAATAAAAGTGGTGCAGTTAAACCAGCATCACTCTAAGGCGCCAACGGACGACCTTATTTTATTCATGGAACAGGAGAGGGTGGATGTGGCCCTGGTCCAAGAACCCTGGCTATACAAAGGCAAAGTTTCCGGGCTAAGGTCTCGTAACTACGTTCTCTACGTCTCACGGCAAGAAGGTAAGTGTAGAACATGTGTACTGGTGAAGAAAAACTTAAACGTATTTTTCTCTCTCAACACAGCTCTCCTGATGTCTCAGCGGTAATGGTTGAAAGGGCAGAACAATCGAACGTTCTGCTCACGTCAGCCTATCTGCTGTATGATTAAGGCGACCCTCCTCCATTGGCTCTCAGATCTCTGATCTCAGGGAACAGGGGCCTGGATCTGGTCCAAGCAGCATAGCAACCCTAGAGCTACTTATGAAGACACACTTCCCTAGATACGAGCCGTTGGAAGAGGAGCCGCTATACTATGTGACACCTCCCAAATTCGATAACCAGGTAGTGGAGATCATAAACACGATAGTCACGAGTGCGTGGGCGGTTAAGTCATTCAAACCATACAAATCTGGCATTTTCCCGTCCATGCTGCAACATTCGTTGGAAAAAAGCATGCCCTGGCTAAGACACATATTCCGTGGATGCCTGACACTGGGCTACATTCCGAGAGTATAGAAGAAGGGGTTTTTCCATATGATTATATTGATAACTTTGAAAAGTTACAGGTAGAGAGTCTACCCCCCAAAGAGCATTTTTATAATAATCTTAACGATACAGAATACAGTGAAGATGATTATGAATTTGCAATAACTGTTTGGAATACATTTCAAATGTAAAACGCTTAAAGATTACATGCAATTGTATTTAGAAAAAAATGTGTTAATACTAGCAGATGTTTTTGAAAACAAAGTTGACCTTAGTTTACTTTCTTTTCATATAAAAATATTGCTGAGCTTGTAGGTTTGCTATGAAATTTCAATAAAAACTAATACTTGCTAAAAGTCTGAAAGACTGAGGGAGACTTTAAATGAAAAAATGAGTTTTTATTTTTACATATACATTTACTCATGTATTTTTTTTTAAATATATAACTTTATACATAGATTTAAATAGCTTTTATATATAGATTTAAATACAATAATATCTATATAATTTCTTACACGTTATTTTTACCTTACAAACTATTTCCATTTTCTAGTTAATAAAGGAAGGGCTCCAATTCTTTTATTATTTCATTGAAATACTTCTCATCATTAAATAAAAAACGTCAAAGGTAAATTTTCTTCATTTGGAATTGGGGCAAGTAGAGGTTGACCACATTGGAACAAATCGAAATCACAGTCCAAGCTTGAGCAGTTTGAAAATATTATTGAAGGTAGTCTTGGTGCTATTCTGGTGATGTTTTGATCATCATCATCAATAATTTCTTTGCGTCAAAGAAATAGAATTAAAATATTATAATTACTTTTATCATTTTTAAAGTTATATTTAACACTCACCATGAAGGCTCTGGCGATATTATCTCCACACCTAATGAACCCTGGGTCTGTTCATTATTCATTACTCCTTCGTCATTAAAATTTAAAAAATTTATCTTTTTCTTTTTGTAAGCTTTTCGACCAAGGAAACATTTATTTATTTTAACGTTGGGGACAAAAACTAAAAAATAAATGTTTCCTTGGTCGAAAAGCTTACAAAAAGAAAAAGATAAACTATTACACGGCCGATAAATCATTTTTTATATATATACTACGGGAAGCCAGCCGATTACAACTCAACATGTCTTTAAACAACACCATGCAGATACAACAATACGAAGGTTTTTTCAAATACATCATACACAAGTACAACAACAACACAAGCAGAGCTATGAAACAATTTTGCAAAGAAAATAAAAGATACATCCAACAACAAGAAAGGCTAAAATTTCTACTAATATGCCGTAGCTATGGCATAGTTCCCAAACACATTACACACACAACAATCAATATACACAAACTTTTCAATAACTACAAATTAAACAAACAAGTCAAAAAAACAGAGAATTTCTTCCACAATAAAATAACAAACTTAGAAATAACACAGACCAACATATAAATTAAAAATTTGAAATCAAAAATACACTACCTACAAGAAGAAATTATTAACAAACTAGAGAAGGAAGACTATGACTCATTTACCAACACACAAACAAAAAGAAACAGCACACTAACAAACATCATAAAACAAAGGCACATTAAGAAAATTGAGGCACTCAAAGAATATTTTTTTTAAAAACACAGATTTGCCTACAACGAAAGCTGGTTCGTCAACAATACCAACATAGACATACTAAAGGAAGTTAAATGGATTCTATCGCTTGGGAAGAAATTCGCCATCCCTACCAATAAGAACAATTTCTCGCCCATCAATGATATATCGGACATAGAACAATGTATACAAGAATTAAAAGAAGACAAAAAAGAAGAAGCAAGAATTAAATTAGTTAATACAGTAATGAATTACAAAAGACATACAAACAACACCAATGCATAAAAATATATACTACAAGCCACAAAAAAAGCCTCACAATTTCTTAAGACACACAAAGAAATCATCATCACACAAGCAGATAAAGATAAAAAAACAGTAGCAATGCTAAAAGATGACTACACAAACAAAATGAAAGAACTACTCGATGACAAAAACACCTACAAAACGTTGACATAAGATCCTACCAATAAACTACAAAAGAAAAACAACAAGTTAATTCTTGACCTACATAAACATAAGTATATTGATGACTGGAACAAAGAAAACCTTACATGCAATGCAGCGAATGCACCTAGGATTTATGGGCTTCCAAAAATCCACAAACCCGGAACACCACTAAGACCTATTGTGTCATCAGTGCAAGTACCATGTTATTCATTGTCTAAATACATAGGCAAAATACTTAAACATATAGTATCTGATAAATACAACGTCAAGAACCATTTAGAGGTCATTAATAATATCAAGGACATCAAACCAGATAGAAATGAGAAAATAGTTTCCTTCGACGTAGTTTCACTATTTACTAACATACCGATATACAATGCTGTGAAAATCATAATGAAAAAATGGGAAGAAATCAAGAAGCACACAAACATTCTCAAATCGAAATTTCTAGAACTACTACAATTTTGTCTAAATGACAACAATTACTTTATGCACAATAACAAATTCTACAACCAAGTGTTCGGTATGCCGATGGACAACCCTTTGTCCCCTACAATAGGGGACATATTACTCGACGAAATTCTAGATGACACAATAAAAACATTAAGAACTAAAGACGTCCATATCAAATACATAAATAAATATGTAGATGATTTGTTAGCCATTATAAACATCAAAGACAAGGATGAAATTCTACACACACTAAATAGTTACGATAACAAAATTAAATTTACTATTGAGGAAGAAAATAATTCACAAATTTCATACTTAGACATCAGAATCATCAGGCAACAAGAAAATTTAATTTTTGACTGGTATAGTAAAGATACTTCTTCTGGAAGATTAATGAATTTCTACACCTCACAACCAAGACACCAAATAATTAATACAGCCAAAAATTTCATCCGAAAAATTTTAAATATATGTGACTAACAATTCTACAACAAAAATATTAAAATAATTAAAGACAACCTCACCAAGAACAGTTTTCCAGCATATTTAATTAATAATCTAATTAAGTAAATTAAAAAAAAAGAACTAACAAGGAAGATAATGGTCAGGAACACAATGGAAATACAAGAAAATTTTAAAGTATGAAATACATCAAAGGACTAACAGATAATCAAAATCTTAACAATTTAATTAATGACGATAAAATTAGTTTCGCCTTCTCTGCCAATCAAACGATAAATAAACTTTTTAACAATACAAAGGACCCAATTAAAAAAGAATACAAAAACAACGTTGTTTACCAAATTCAATGTTTAGGTAACCAAAACACTGAACGCGAGAAAATATACATTGGCAAAACAAAAAGATCGCCACAGACAAGACTAAAAGAGCACAACAACGACATAGACAAAAAAGAAAAACCACAGCTCTAGCTCAACATTCGATTGATAATAACCATACTGCAAATTTCAACAATATAAAAAAAATTTACACACGGAAAAAAGAGAGAGAAAAAGGCTAATGTTAGAAAGTTTACAAATCCAAAAAAGCAAAAAACATACTGTTAACTTCCAAGAAGATGTGGGCAAAACACACAAAATATATACATTAGCTGTTAATTAATAGAGTTGAACGATTGATTCTAACGGAGTCCAATGACCACCTTTCTATTCACGATTATTACATTCATATAATTTTAATTACGTTTTGCAAATTGTTAATCTAAACCATCGTCTTTCTATTCACGATAACCATCTAATTCTAATTACGTTCTGAAAATTGTGAATCTAAACCATCTTTTAATCAATTAAAACATCTACTAGAGGTTAGTAATAAGTTAATTATATAACATACCTTCATTGTTGTATTATTGCAATTAAAGACATAATAATAAAGACTACCCCCCTGATGATGTCCGAATACCTCGGACGAAACGTTGGGGACAAAAACTAAAAAATAAATGTTTCCTTGGTCGAAAAGCTTACAAAAAGAAAAAGATAAACAATTACACGGCCGATAAATCATTTTTTATATAAAAAAATTTATGATCTATGCGTCTGTACCGAAGGACGCCGAATTTTTTCTGCTTCAAATGATTCATCTTCGGTTGTATCCAATTTTCATTTTTTTAATGCGAAAATAGCTTTCAAAAATTTTTCTTTGCTATTCATCTTTTTATTTTTAATTATAAATAGTTTGCTTTAACCAGTCACTTTCTTTATGTTAGGATAACACTGTAACACTTTTTACCGCCTTATGTAAATTTCACTAAGCTCTATAAACATTCAGTATTTTAATACTCTAAAAAACTATAATTCACAATAGTTTTTCCCCTTTTTTTTATTTTTTTATTTTTTATTTATTTTTTATTTTTTTTTTTAATTTAATTGGTAACACCCATACAACAAGGCTTTAGCCTTTTAGTTAGAATATGGATGTGTGTATACGTACAATACGAAATTTCAAAGTGAGTTGTGTTTATGCAAATGAATCACATGTACATGTGTGCATATATATATATAAACAAAAATAATCATAAAATAACATTAATACACAAAAGAAAAAATTGTTAAAAAATGAACAGAAACAAATAAGAAAAATATATAAAAATAAAAATAAAAGCGTATAAGTATGTGAATAAATATCTACATGTATAAGTATATGTATATATCACAGTCTAATTGCTATATGTTGCTAGTTGGTGTGGGAATGTTCAGCCAATTTAATTTTAAATGTATTAGTGTTGCTTATAATTTGCAGTTGATTTCCATAATTTCATAGCATTTATAAGAAATTGTCGCTCCGACCAGGAAGACGTGTATGGCAGTTGTATAATTTTCTTTCCTCTGTTACTTGCAGCAAATTGCAATAGATTGTAAAGATAAGGTGGATATGATGTATGTATAATTTTATGTAGTAAAGTTAGCACTTTTTGACGTAAGAATTTTTCCACACTATTACCAAGGAACTTTTTAACGTATACAGAGATATGATCCCATCTCCTTAAACCATATATATATCTAACAATGTTGTTAATAGCAACTTTTAGACGACGTATGATAACCGCACTACAAAAACAAAACGTTTCGTATCCATGAAGTGTTGGCAATAGATATGTTTTAGCTAACAAAATTTTTACTTTAGTGGGAAGACCCGCTTTAATTGCCCAGAGACATCGTAATTTTGCGTATAATTTTGCTGTAGCGTACGATATATGCTTGTCCCAACTCAAATTTGAATCGATTATTAAGCCTAAGCTTTTTCAGCATCAACTTGTTTGATTACCTCATTGTTTAATAATATCTCCACGGTTTGTACCACTGAAGGATTTCGCTTGTTTGTGCGCACTAATTTGCATTTGCTGCTATTAGTAGATAAAGCATTACTAGAGGCCCATTCTTGAACGGCTACCATGTCTTCATTTATTTTCCTGATACCTTCCGTTATTTGTGCAGGATTAATGCTATGATATAATTGTACATCGTCCGCGTACAAATGAATTTGGCTGTGAGTTACGACGTCTGGTAAATTATTTATATACAGCGTAAAGAGAAGAGGCCCTAGCACCGATCCTTGTGGCACACCCCTATAAGGGATGGCTACGCGACATAGCACTTTCATGGACGACAACTTGTGACCTGCCACTTAAATATGAGTGAATCAACTTCACGGCTTCATCCGAGAATTGAAAATCTCTCCATAGTTTCATACATAACAGATTATGATCTACGCTGTCAAATGCTTTAGTAAGATCAAAGAGAGTTAAAAAAAGTAGTATGCCCAGTGTCTACCTTAGATCTTATATCTTCAACTACCTTGAGCATTGCCGTTGTGCAGCTATATTTAGTGCGAAAGCCAGACTGATGATCATTGATTAAATTATTTTGTAAAAGATGGTGATGAATTTGTCTATACAATATTTTTTCAAATACCTTAGAAAGGAAAGGCAATATAGTAATAGGACGGTAATCATCAGCTTTTTTAGGAACACTAATAATTTTTGCCTGTTTCCAGAGTTGTGGAAAAGTAGCCGACGTCAAAATAGAATTTACAATATGTGTTATATATGGCAAAATTATTGGCAGCAATATTTTAATAAATTTAGGATATACTTCATCAAGTCCGCAGGCATTATATTAGGCTTTTAAACCACTAATTTCTTATTTTACTTTTGAAATGCTGTTTTACAACTAAATCTTGTTTCATCAATTACTTAAAAAAAGTTCTGGAGAGGAGCTGCATGCGCCGCTTAACATATTGCGTCAAGATCTAGTATCACGATAATTTTATGATTTCAATCCTAAGTACTTTCACAATAATGCAGTTGAAAATGCCCAAGAAGAATTGATTGTATTGTATTTTCAGTAAATCAAGTCACAGCATATTAGAGAGAGTTGTGTATAGCCAGCCCTTTGCTCAAAATATTGCCTAAAAATGTTTTTATTTATTTTATTTTATTTGAAAATGACAAAGAAGTATTGATTGTTTTGTATTCTCAAAAGTCTAGTCATAGCTCAAAAAGTTTAGTTTCCATGTTAGATAGCTAAGACAATTTTCATAATATTATGAAATAGTGACTTTGCATATACTCAGCCCGATGCTCAATCTATTACCTAAAGATATTTTTTATTATGCACTTCTGTAAATATTTTACTGAACATTAGAATTTTAGTTTTTTATCCTATAGTCCCTGTAGGGTATCTACATGTTGAATTCTGTTATTTTGATTAATTTTGAATGTCAATTTTTAAATATAAATATAAAAATTAAAATATAATTTAAAAATAAAGTTTTAATAAAATATATAAAAAATATAAAATATAGAACAATAACTTCTATAGCTAGCAGTTATAATAATAATAATAGCGGGAACAACAATAACAACAAAACAACAATAACGACGAAAACAACAATAACAGCAAGAATCAAGAACGGGTAAATCAAAGGAAGAATGTTCATTGATGAGAAGAATATAGATGTATGCATTTGGAATATATATATGGAAGTGTGCATACATAAAAAAAATATATGTGTAAAGAATCTTAAGAGTGCTGGGTTAGACCAGCTAGGCCAGCCAGAGTTCAATTCAAAGACTTTGTTTATTATTTTTTTCTTTAGAAATTGATAGATTTTACTTTTATCATATCTTAGAGCTACAAGGCTTTGTTTATTTATTTCAAAATAAATTTAAAAAAAAAGAAAATTTGGCTTTGTTTTAACGATAGGTGCTTCTGAATATTTCTTATTTAGTATCTTTGCTTTTGTTAAATATGTCCTAATTTATTAAGCAAGAACTCAGTTCTAATTGATGCTTGTGGGTATTGTCTGTGTTCTTTTACTGTGCTGTTTGCGTCTTAGTTTACTCAAGAGTCTGGATATTAATTCGAACGAATGCCTTGCGTTTATAAGTTTGCTTAGGGAATGTTTAGGAGGATAATTCAACTCTTCGTTGTTAGCGTTATGTTAACTAGGGCAAGTGTTTGATTGAGAAAGAGAGGATAACATCAACTCTCGCCTAATGTATTGTTTAGCTAGTGTAAATGTTACCTAGTAAATGTTTAGCTTAGTGCAAATGTTAGCTGAGAAAGAGAGGATAACATCAACTCTCCCCTAGTATATGTTTAGCCTAGTGTAAATGCTAACTAGTAAATGCCCAGTGTAAGTGTTTGAACACAATAGAGCTGCAGCCGCACAGAAATTACTCTCTTTTACTCTCTTTTATGTGTAAACCTTATGGAAAATGTGTTTGCGGCTGGGTTTTTCAAATGCAGCTGCTGCTAGCTTCAAATCTATTTTAATTCTCCAGCCGCATTCTCATTTTTTCAATTTTCTCTCATATTGAGAACGAGTAGGGTAGCTCATTTTAGTATAATTTATTTTCAATTCCGTTTTGTTAATTTTGTAATTTTGTTTTATCTGATATTTCGTAACTGAAATATGTTATGAAAATTTAAAAAAAAAATGGCTGATCAAAGTAAAAACGTTTTTGACGAAATGTTAATAAATTTAATTCAAAAAGAAAACATTTTATTTAATTTAAAAAACAAAAATTATAAAAATGTATTAATGAGAGAATCTATATGGGTTGAAATAGCAAGTTAAGACTGTTATTGAAAAGTTTTTTTCTAAAAGTGTTTCTTCCTAGAACTCCACCATCACTTTGACTGCCCAAATCTCCAACACCAACATACGTGAACGTAAAATTTGCATCACAAATTCCTAATAATACCATGCTAAATCTTTTTTTATAATTGTAATAAAGTGAACCACCGTTCTTAGGATTTTTAATAGTAATATGCTTCCCATCTACTGCTCCTAAACAATGCGGCAAACCTGATTTATTATAAAAGGAATCAGAAATCCGAATCCACTCGTTTTCATTTGGGAGTGCTACATATATTTGATGAAGTTCATTCCAAATAACATCACACGTTATGGTTAAATGGTTAAAGATAAACGAATTTTAGGGCTAATTGGTTGCTTGTATGATTTTTTTTTAACTTGTTTTGAATCAATGCTCCTCATCACCTTTTTTCATTTTTACAAAACTTGTTTTATAAAACCCAATTTCATCTCGAGTTAAATTTAACGGGCGGACCCACCACCTTATCTTGGTTTGGAACATTTTCCAAGTTTTAAATGCGGGCAACATTATGTTAATTATTTTAAATATTTTTTCAATAAAATCCATTTATTTACATATATTTTATAGTAGAATGAAAATGAAGAAAAAATAAAGAAAAATTTGCGGCTGCAGCTGCTGCTCTATTATAAACGATCTCGCAGCAGTCAAAAAAAGAGAGTAATTTTTTGCGGCTGCAGCTCTATTGTGTTCAAACACTAAGTGTTAGCTGAGAAAGAGAGGATAACATCAACTCTCCCCTAGTAAATGTTTAGCCTATCCAAGTATGTTAACTAGATTTAGAGAGGATTACATCAGTTTCTAGCTAAAAATATGTTAACCAGATCAGAGAGGATGACATCAACACTTCCGATTTAGTTCCTAAATAATTTGCCTATTATCTGCAGAATAATTTCCTAGCTACAAAATGTACTAACTAGATTTAGAGAGGATAACATCAACTCTTCTCGTGTTGATCGCCTTTTTATAGACCAATGGTTGAGCTTTTTGCGTTGTTTGTAAAAGCTTTGTTATAAGCTTTGAACCATTACAGCTGATCTTGCTTCATATGTTTTACAATAAATCCAGGGTTATATCTACAGCTGATCTTACAATTAATTTACAGAGTAACTTAGAATATATTATAATAAAAACATTAAACAAATATATTCAAATAATAATAAGAGAAGTAAATATTATAAATTCAACTTCATTGTGTATAGATTATAAAAAAGAAATTCAATTAGATATATATATATCTAAAGTATTTGAAAAATTGTTATATAACCAAATCCATCGTTATCTTATGCAACGTAATTTGATTGATACACATCAGTCGGGCTTTCGCCCTAAACATTAATTAAAAAACATTAATTAAAATTACAGAAGATATACGTGTAAAGGTGGATTAAGGTAATACAGCTTTCCTGGTTCTTCTTGTAAACCATAATGTACTCTGTATGAAGCTTCGGCGTGACTTTAAATTTTCTAATACTGCAGTAAAACTAATACATTCGTATTTAACTGGAAGATCGCAAGTTGTAGTGCATGAAGAAAATACATCTGAAAGTCTAAACACGTTCAGGGGAGTACCTCAAGGATCGGTACTGGGGCCTCTTCTGTTTTCACTCTATATAAATGATCTGCCAAGCTGTATAACACACTGCAAAGTTCATATGTATGCTGACGATGTCCAGTTGTACTTTGCTGGAAAGTATGAAAATATTCCCGAATGTATTATTAAAATAAATGAAGATTTGGCAGCTGTAAGTACATGGGCATCGAACAACACGTTGGCACTTAATTGCAGCAAGTGTAAATTTCTGCAAATTAATAAAAGAAGCTTATCTCCCAATCGAAACCTGAATATTGTACTAAATAACGAAGCCATTCAACAGGTTAAGGTGTCCACAACTTTAGGTATATTGATTGATGATTCGCTAAATTGGGAAAAGCACATTTCTTATGCCACAGCTAAATTGTATGCAAAAATGAGAGGTCTATGGCTAACGCAGCGTGTAGTTCCCATACATATTAGAGCGTTGTTAGCGAAAACATATCTGCTGCCAACTTTATTATACGGATGTGAGACTTTCTGTTTTTGCGGTTCAGTGGCTATGCATCGGCTAAAAGTGGCCATAAATAATATTGTTCGATACGTTTATGGATTAAAGAGATGGGAACGTATCTCAGACCATGTTCAACATTTCCTTGGTCTAAGCATAGATCATTTTTTGCAACAGAAGGCCTTAATATTTCTTCACGCGATAATCTACACAAAAAAACCTACGTATCTGTATGATATGTTGAGTTTTGCAAGCAGTAATAGAGGGAAAAAAATCATCCAAATAAGACACTACTCCTCCTGGTCCCAAAGGCAATATTTTATAAATTGCATTAAATTATGGAATGCCTTACCTCGTCATATACAGACAACATGTAATCGGAAGCTATTCAAAAAACAACTAACCCTGTTTTACAACTAATTACAAACTATAACTATTAATATCATGACAGAAACACTAGCTCATCACAGTTATATACTTGTATTTTATCAGTACATACATATACACCTTAAATATATGCTTACATACAAACTTATATATACAACAACATGCATTAGTTTCATGAGTTCTATATATATTGTTTTATATATTTTACGTTAATGCCCAAAATTGCATTAATTGCCATTAATTTGAATTGTATTCATATACAAATGTTTATATTAATATATAGTAAGTTATATATTACATGCACAACTGTTGAATTGTATATTATACACACCTATACTATAATAATAAGGCATAAGCCTTGTTGTATAGGTGAAAGCAAATCGTAAAAATAAATAAATAAATAAATATATACAACGACAATTTAAATTCATGAAAAAATTCCTTTTTTTTCATGTAACATTAATCGTGTGATGGAAATTTTTACGTTTAAAATATATTCAAAAAGGAAATTTTTTATACATAAGAAAAATCAAAAAGAACTTCAAAAAAAATTTCATTAAAAAGAAACAAATAATAAAAACAAACTTCAAAAAAAAAAAGAAACAAGTCAAAATTATTAAAACTAGTTGTCATACTATTATTTATTATTATATATTAATCTAACTTTTATACTATAAATCATTGTAAATTGTAAATTCTCTCTCCGAGATAAAAATGCCATTACAACATGCACCTCCACATATTTCAACAAAAAGGACTTTACAATAATAACATGATAGATCTCATGTGAGAAAACATGACACAAGAACTTACACAACCTAACACTCATATTAATATAAATAACAATAATAACATTAATGATACACACTCAAATACAAATATACACACAAACACAGGAAACAATACAATTAATACTGCAATTTGTGCTACATATGTTAAACTTCCCCCTTTCTGGACTGATTTTCCTGACGCTTGATTCATACAAGGCGAAGGACAATTTAATTATAAAGGCATTACACAAGACACAACTAAGTACGAATATGTACTTACTTCTCTACTGCAAGAAATAATTAAGACTGTTCTTGGTTTTATCCGAGACCCTCCAGCAGCAGATAAATATTATTCTTCTAAGTTTTGTCCGAACCAGATATGGGAGATTTAACCAATTTATACCTTGATGCCACTATGGCTTATTGTAAAATAAAGTTACTATTTTTAATTATTCCTCATAGAAAATATTTCGAACTATTAAAGAAGTATCCAAGTTTGACCTCTGAACCAGATTACACCAAAACGGTCAAACACAATACTGTACATA
The DNA here is from genome assembly GCA_949710015.1 of Crataerina pallida. Lineage (NCBI taxonomy): Eukaryota > Metazoa > Arthropoda > Insecta > Diptera > Hippoboscidae > Crataerina > Crataerina pallida. The sequence goes on from OX453290.1 coordinate 15,744,748, forward strand.
GACTAGCAACTGAGGGAGTCCTTCCGTTCTCAAGACCAAGACGACTAGATCCTATCAAATATAAAGTCGCCAAGACAAAGTTCGATTTTTTAATCAAATCAGGTATTTGTAGGCCATCCAATTCTTCTTCATTTAGTAGCCAAAAAAGACCCCAATGAATGGCATCCTTGTGGTGATTTTAGACGCTTAAATTGTGTCAATATTCCTGATCGCTATTCGTTGCCTCACATTCATGATTTTAGTATAAATCTACGGAACAAATCTATATTTCCAAATTAGATTTAGAAAAAGCTTACCACCATATCCCTATGGCTGAATCCGACATATACAATACAGCCATTATAACTCCATTTGGCATGTTCGAATTTGTTAGAGTGCCATTTGGTTTAAAGAATTCGGCACAAACCTTTCAAAGGTTTGTGAATGAAGTATTTAGTGCTTTAGATTTTACTTTTGTATACATTGACGATGTTTTAATTGCAAGAGAATCGGAATCTGACCATTTAAAACATTTAAAAATCGTTTGTGATCGACTTGAGGAATATGGTTAAAATATTAAACCATCTAAATGTGCTTTCGGCACTACATCTATTGCCTTTCTAGGGCACTAGGGATACATTCCAAAATTGGCAGAGCCGACATGTCCGATACATGCTATATTAATAAGGCTTTTAAAACTTGTAAAGAAGTCTGAAAGGGGCCGGGGTAAACCCAGAGCCAGCCAGAGTTCAATCGAAAGACTAATGTTTTAGAAAGTAAACTAAATTATCAATTTCTTTATTTGTACCTTCTCTTAATTACAATGCTGATAATGAATTACTCTGGTAATGGGTGTTATTGACACCTTGATTTAATTTTATATTATTTTCTCTTTTTTTCTTTGGTGAATATCTCAGTTATAATGGGTACACATAGGTCTAGTCAATTTAAGAGTTTAGAAGACGGTAGTGACGTACTTTGTGTCTGTATGCAGATAATGTTCGAGAGGAAATCATCTATTCTCACCTATGTTAATAACTACGGTCAAAATTGTTAAAGGTGGAGGATGTTTATCGACTCTCACTTTAACGCGATACCTGTCTTATATTTGTTTTATAATCCCTTCCTCCCATCAAGGTTTTATGAAAATCTAAATGATAAAATATGCTCTTGTACACAACGGCCTAACGAGACCTTCCAAGTTTATTCCCTCGCTTTACAAGAACTAATGCGACACACAGACATGACAAAGGATGAAAAACTGACAAGGATGTACAACAACACTCTGCGGATTATCGCTTGTATATTCGTAGGCGCGATTTCACTTCCCTACCCGAGCTGTTAGAACTAGCCATCGATATGGAAAGCATTTCATATGCACCAAGGGTAAGATTGATGGGTAATCAATCAACCGACACTCTGGCCCCCAAGCAACAAAATCGCAAGCCCTAACACAGCTTGCCGGAAGTGCGGCAATCAGGGACACACATTCGCATCAATGCAAAACGCGAGCAAGCTATTCTGTTGGATATGTGGTGCAATTGGAATTAGAACTCGTGATTGCTGTAAGCAACACCCAACAACATCTCAGGCCGCACAACAACAACAACAGCGCGGACAAAACCCACAGGAGCGTAGATACGGACTACAATTTCGGGAGGATGCTATCGACTCTCGCCTATGCAAATGAATGTGTTTTGGAAAGAAAAATGGTAAAAGATAGAGGATTGTTATCAACTCTTACTTTCAACACGATACCTGTTTTATGTTTATTAGTTTTATAATACCTATGTTAGAGAGGATGCTATCGACTCTCGCCTATGCAAATGACTGTGTTTTGGTACAAAAAGAAAAAAAATGTTAAAAGGTAGAGGATTATTATCAACTCGCACCTTTAACACAATCGCTGTTTTATAATTACTTATTTTATAATACCTATGTTCGAGAGGATGGTATCAACTCTCGCCTAATTTGATCACCTACCTAATGAATTGCTTACCTAACACTGGCTATTTTGGTATGCGGTGATCGTCTTTTTATAGGCCAGTGGCTGAGCTTAACAAATAAATTCACAAAATATATATACTGCGAATTCAACTAAAAATTTAATGGAAAAGAATTAAATGTACATGATGATAATAATACGAAAAATTCAGAGTAAAATATTATAAATTCAAGAGGAGATTAATTATACAATCGTAAATATTAACTCTTACATTTATTTAGAGAGATATTTGTTACAGGTTTTTTGTTTTTTAATTCAAATGAGAGTTGCAGCAAAAATATGTGTGATGGAAATTTTATCCCTCCTAAAATTTCCTAATCACACTACCTCCTCCCTTTGGAGAGCCCTCAGTTCGGATCAAAACTTCGCCGCTCCTCTTTATTATAGCCCTGTACCTCTTCCCTTGGATGATGAGTAACCTTTGAGTTCGTGTACGTGCTGGAATTCGCGCAAGTTGTCTAAGAAGGCACGACTCTAATTCACTGCGGATCTCAGAGGGTACGAGGATCTCGTAACTGAGATCTACTCCTGCATGGACGTCAGGTTGTTGATGTGTAGTCTGCCTGTCATGTTTAGTGTGCGGGTCTGTAGAAATCGATAGTTTTGGATTAGGCTGTTGCCCCTTCGAGCATCCTGGAGGTGTCCATATTTTGGCTGTTGCCCCTTGATGCTGCTGACGTGGGCTAGACTTCCAAGTTGGTTTACGGCTATATACGCCGCCCGCGTTGTTTACGTGTACCCGTGGAGCTGGTGACGGGTTCTGTTTAAGTAGGCCGTGGTAGCTTGGGTGACTCGGAGCTCGTGGAACATGCACTCCATGGGCTTGGGAGGACCCCTTGGATTGGTAGTTCAGTCCTAAGTAGTAATGGAGTAAAGGTATCCTGAGTTGGAGCATGCGTGCGGAGCAACGGCGGAGTGGTGTCAATGACTAACCGGAAGGAGGGTTGATTCTCCTTGATGGTGACGTCGCCTGGCGGAGCTTGGATACCCATATCCCGTATTTTATCGTGAGATGCCTGATGCTTGGTTGCTGGGTCTATTATTTCATCGATTTGGTCAAGCAGATGCGACCTGACTGGACAGTCGGTGGGAGGTTTGTGCTGCTTCATCTTGAGTAGGTTTTGGCGCTGTTGATCGGTTTTCTTCGGACAGTCGCGGCAATGTTAAACGACTTGCAGGAAAAATGTGTGACGGCTTGAAAATCTTGGAGAAGGTGTATGGTCACCGCATTCGCACAGAGTCGCCAAAGACATAATCGGTTTTGTCCGACACGCCAAAGTCGTACATCAGCAGATGGCGTGGAGGCGTAGGTGTATCTTCTTGTTCGTGTCCCTCAGGCTGGTTATATCGAGGCGACGGTGGATGCCAGATACTACAATCGTTGGTGTTGCTACTGATGGTCAATATAGAAGAATCGTCCCATGACATGACCTGCCTCGTACTCTGCGTTCAGATCTCCTTGGCCATTGTAATCAACTGGGTCAGAGACCACTTCTTCTAATCTTTGGTAAGGTTTTGGGAGGGCTATTTAAGAAGATAGCGCGTCGTTGGTTGTCAATTTTTGCTATTAGCTCTTCCTTACAATGGCTGCTTGTACGCTGGAATTTATCGTCAACTGGGTTCATGTCGTTAGATTTAATATACGTTCTGCGGTTTAAATGGTTTTGCTGAGTTTTTTTTTTTCTAGATGGAAAAAAGAGAAAAAGAGTTTATTTAGTGTTATCTTGGTTGCCGAGGCCTTCTTCGGAATCTTCAGAGTTAGTATGAAAATACGGTTTGAGTTCCTTTACGTGAACCGTTCTACGCTGCCCGAAACCTTCTACTTCAGCGATTACGGCTGAGGGAAAACTTGTCATTGAGAATGGACCAACAAATTTTGGTGCCAACTTTGCTGCAAAGTATTCGTTTGCCTTTGATAATGGATGTTGACGATTCATTACTAGGTCGCCAATTTTTGGTTTCCATGATCGTTTTCTCAGATTGTAATGTCAACCTTGGTCTTTGGATGCTTTTGCCAGACTATTTTGTAGTAATTCCCATATTTCATTCATTATTTTTGTTTTATTCTTGACGCTGACTGGTTGCGTGTCCGTGCCAGTGGTTACTTCGTTGTAAAGAGTGCCTGGTAAACGTCGTTCACGCCCATATAGAATATATGCCGGTGACAGATTTGTAGAGTCGGAAATACTAGAATTAAGAGCCAGAGAAATTTCAGGTAAGTTATCGTCCCACCTTCGGTGGTCGTGCTTGGTAAGGTGAGCCAACATGGTTTTTAAAGTGCGGTTGACCCTCTCGGTGGGGTTCTCGTGTGGGGAGTAAGGTGTCGTAGTTTGGTGTTTGACCCCTATTTTTTCTAAGTACTGTTGCATTGCTTTACTCACGAACTGTGTACCGTTATCTGATACTAGAATCTTGGGTGCCCCAAAGCGTGCGATGATATTCGCTCTAATGGCCTTAATAACTCCATCGGTTGTTGCCTTCTTCATGGGGTGCAATTCGACCCATTTAGAAAACTTATCCACCATTACCAGTAGCATAGTATTACCGTGTGTTGACCTGGGCAAGCGTCCTATGAAGTCCATGCATAATGGTGCCCAAGGTACCTCTGGTATTTGTGTCAACATTTGCCCCGCGGGTCGTTGCTGACTTGGCATTCGTAGTGGTAGGGCAGGTTTCTTCTGGCTGTCGGGATAGTGTGTCCGCGACTACATTGCTTTTGCCCTTTCGATAAGTCACTTCGAAGTTATACTGTTGTAATTCAAGGGCCCACCTGGCTAGTCTCCCGGTGGGGCTGTTCATCGAATTAAGAAATTTTATTGACAGGTGGTCGGTGCTTACATTGAATTTATAGCCCTCTAAGTAGAGAAGCATTTTACGAATTCCCCATACAATAGCCAAGCATTTCCGTTCATTAGATATCTACTGGCGTAGGCGTTATTTAGATATATACTGGCGTAGGCGATGACCTTTTCTCCTTCCGTCGTTTGTTGGGTCAACACGGCACCGAGGCCAACGTTACTGGCATCTGTTTGCAAGAAAAATGTTTTATTGAAATCGGGATATGTGAGTACCGGAGCCTCCGTTAGCCTCTTTTTGAGCGTCTCGAATGCTTCCTGCTGGATATCTGTCCACTTCCAGTGCCTTCCCTTTTTAATAAGGCCGTCAGTTATTGCGAGAAGTCTGCAAAACGTGGGACGAAGCGTCTATACTATGACGTTATGCCTAAGAAGCTTCTCAACTCTCGGATGTTCCTTGGTGGTTTGAGATTTGCTATTGCTGATACTTTGACTGGGTCGGTTTTTATCCCACGATTTGTGACAATATGTCCTAAATACTTCAGTTCCTTTTTGAAAAACTCGCATTTCTCGGTGTTAATTTTTAGGTTTGCATTTCTGAATTGCTGGAATACTTCGCGTAGGTTCTCTATATGTTCTTCGAGTGTACGACCAATCACAATGATGTCATCCAAGTAGGCGAATGCCCTGGGTTCCAGGTCTGAGTTAATAATTTGGTCAAGCAGTCGTTGGAAAGTTGCAGCCCGATGGCATTACCTTCCATTGATACATTGGCCCTTTCCGGGAACATGTAGTGTGTGTTTTACGTCTATACCCGTCGTGGAGACTCTATTAGACGTTTGTAAGGAATTAAGCGTCCCTGCGCCCCCCCCGAAGGAGATCCCAACTTTAGAACTCACATCATAGGCTATATAAGTTCACCTCTTGGTGACAGGGTTTTTTGCCACGCACTACCAGCGATTTTACAGCCCCCGCGAAGCTCCCACAAGGGGGCCTACCCAAGAGTACGTACTGGCAAGAACCTTAGTTCTTGGGGCTCCAGTACACCGCGGTACCAAGCTTAGTCCTTGGTAGGACTGTCGATCACTTGATCTCCCAACTTTGGACAGCCTATTGCCCATGGGTTGGTATCCCATTGGTATTATGTTTGCTAAAAGGTAGTTATTGATCCCAAGGAATTTTTCCAAGGGATCTTATATAATATGCTTTTTGCATTTTTCTTTTGGCCCCGTCATCCTTGGACGAAGCACCTATGCCGGTACTCCGTTTCAAGGCGGGGCCCCTTTCCGGGAACAGTGAAGGCAGTATATTTTCGGCTGTCGTTGTCCATGGGAACTTGCCAGTAACCGTTTTCTAAATCGAGGGTGGTGATGTAGTTAGCCTCCTTTAGTAAGTCTAGGATTCGTCAGATCTTGGGTAAAGGGTAGGCATCTTGTTCAGCACGTTTGTTTAACTGACGATAATCAATGCAAAGTCTCCATGTTCCATTTTTTTTTTCTTACTGGTACCGCTGCGAATGAGTACGCGCTGTGAGATGGCTCGATTAAATTTTTTTTTAGTAATTTGTTGACTTCGTTGTGAATAATTGATTGCATAGCAGGGTTGCGTTGTTGGTAGCGTATCTTTATTGGTCTTTCGTCTGTCATGTAGATTTTATGCGCTATAAGATTGGTTAAACCTGTTGTTTTGCTGAATTTGGCCAATTCGTTTTCCAAGAATTTGGCAATTTTGGTTTGCTCGGGATTACTTGATTAGTTAGTAAGTTATGTTTTTCTTTACCTTAAAGTTATCTCGGCAGATCATGGTGACAGTACTTTCGTATGTGGCCTTACTTAGGTCCTGTGGCTGCTCTCTGCATTGTAGAGTGGCCCCAGCGCATGTTAGTGAGGCGTTGAATAAAGCCAAAAATTTCATGCCCAAGATGACTTCTTCAATCGCGTTTGGCATGACCAAGAATGGTAGCTCCCTCTGCTGGTCTCCAAAATCGAACCATCGGCCATCAGAACACTTAAATTGGTGTTTTCGCGCCGACCGGTCAGATTCATTCTGTAAATGAAGGATTGACTGATTATACAGCTTGTGGTCCCTGTATCTATCAAGGCATTTATGCGTGTTCCATTGATTAATATGGCTGCTGTGATTTTGTTATCGTTGCAGGATAGTGATGGTGGTTTATCCCGAAATTGTAGTCCGCAACCACGCTCCTGTGGGTTTTGTCCGCGCTGTTGTTGTTGTTGTGCGGCCTGAGATGTTGTTGGGTGTTGCTTACAGCAATCACGAGTTCTGATTCCAATTGCACCACATATCCAACAGAATAGCTTGCTCGCGTTTTGCATTGATGCGAATGTGTGTTCCTGATTGCCGCACTTCCGGCAAGCTGTGTTAGGGTTTGCGATTTTGTTGCTTGGGGGACCAGAGTGTCGGTTGATTGATTACCCATCAATCTTACCCTTGGTGCATATGAAATGCTTTCCATATCGATGGCTAGTTCTAACAGCTCGGGTAGGGAAGTGAAATCGCGCCTACCAGCGATAATCCGGCAGGGTGTTGTTGTATATCCTTGTTAGTTTTTCATCCTTTGTCATGTCTGTGTGTCGCATTAGTTCTTGTAATGCGAGGGAATAATCTTGGAAGGTCTCATTAGACCGTTGTGTGGGAGAGCGTATTTTATCATTTAGATTTTCATAAAACCTTGACGGGAGGAAAAATGTAAGAAAATCTTCTTTAAATGAACTCCAGGTGGTCCAATGCCTGTTGTTGTTCCAGTACCAAGTCAAGGCTTTTCCTTTCAGAAATTTGGGCATTGCTGTAGGTAGTGCATCATGAGGCACGTCCTCAATGTTTTCAATGAACTGGAAGGTGTCCGTTCTTCCTTCATAGTGGATATCTCATTTATGGATGATGCTAAATGTTGAATGCATTATTTGGCTTGTTGTTCTCTTTTTTTTTTGTTGTTTATTTTTTTTTTTTTTTTGAGTCAGGTTAGTGATCTCTAACGCGTTTATAATTTTTTTTTTAACAGTGAACTGTTCAGTTTTGCTCTTCTCAGTGAAATGCTTTTCTTAATGGAATGCTAATGCAATGACATTATACCATACACATTATCTTCGTATGTATAGTTATATATTTAGATGCACATTATGTGCGGTCCCTGCTCAGGCGCCACTTTGTAAAGAAGTCTGAAAGGTGCCGGGGTAAGCCCAGAGCCAGCCAGAGTTCAATCCAAAGATTAATGTTTTAGAAAGTAAACTAAACGATCAATTTCTTTATTTGTACCTTCTCTTAATTACAATGCTGATAATGAATTACTCTGGTAATGGGTGTTATTGACACCTTGATTTAGTTTTATATTCTTTTCTCTTTTTTCTTTAGTGAATATCTCAGTTGAAATGGGTATACAAAGGTCTAGTCAATTTAAGAGCTTAGAAGACGGTTGTGACGTACTTTGTGTTGTGATGAGGCAATTTCTCAAAGGAAAAAATTACCACGATCTAAACATTTGCGTTTTCACCCCACAATCTTATTCGTTTCATCCACTAATCTTCATGGGTAAGAGCGAGTTGATACGTCCTCCTCTACCTCAATACTAGGCAGAGCATAGGTCAAGTAACAAGGGTAAGAGCGAGTTGATACGTCCTCCTTTTCCTCAATACTAGGCAGAGCTATGGTAAAATAAAAGAGGTAAGAGTGAGTTGATACGTCCTCCTCTACCTCAATACTACGCAGAGCATAGGGAAAGGTGAAAGGGGGCAAGAGAGAGTTGACACGTCCTCCTCTACCTTAACACTAGGCAGAGCATAGGGCGGTAAGAGAGAGTTGATACGTCCTCCTCTACCTTAACACTAGGCAGAGCATAGGGAAAGGTGAAAGGGGCAAGAGAGAGTTGACACGTCCTCCTCTACCTTAACACTAGGCAGAACATAGGGCGGTAAGAGAGAGTTGATACGTCCTCCTCTACCTTAGCATTAAGCAGAGTAATAAAACAGTATAAAGGTACGAGAGAGTGATCCATCCTCCTCTACCTTAGCGTTAGGAAGTCTCACAAAAGTACGAGAGTGGCTTTTCCCTCTCTACACAAACTAAATATTTTCTCTTGTCCATTCTATACGCATTTAACATAGGAGAAAGTTGATGCATCCTTCCCAACAACAATTCACGCTAGTTTTAAGGCACACCGAAATATAGCCATACACTCTTCAGGTTAGCTAATACATAAGAAAAAGACAGAACCAAGGATAAATACTCTTGCATCAATTACAAGAAAGACTTAACTCGGAATTAAAACCATCGCGCACGCTAGCAAAGACATCTGAAAATAAGCTCTAGGAATATTCATGATAAGTTGTTCTCTAGCGTAGACAAATCCACCAAAACTCATCCACAAACCATCGTTATTATCTAAATATATAGAATCCATAAGCTAAGGTACAGATTTTAGGTTTAGTCGTCGCATACACTATTATCAATCAAGCTAAGACAACCGTCAAACTCTTGTATGTATGAAATATTGAATACAAAGAAAGGGAATTAGTGAATAAATTGTCATCTTTATTTACATTGAAATAAAATATTCTTTGAATCGAAATCTGATCGGCCCTGGGTCTATCCCAGCACCCTTCAGATTTTATAAAAAGTGGCGCCCGAGCAGGGACGCACATAATGTGCACCTGAGCACATACAAAGAAGTTTGACGTAAAAAAAAAAATTAACACAAATCCCAAAGTGTAGGAACGAGCAAAGAAAATCAAAACACAAAATCACTGAGCATAGAATCTTGAAAACCAGAAGCCACTAGCATAGAAACTTAAAAAGAGGAAAAAAAAAAAACTCTCACTGAGCGTAGAATCTCGAAAAAAATTCACTAGGTATAAAAATCTTGGAAAAAAAACTACCAGGCACAGAAACTTAGAAAATTTACAAGGCATAAAATCTTAAAAACAAAACTACTAAACACAGAAAAAAAAAAATATTCTAACAAGTCAAACAGAAAAAAGAAAAACACAGAGGAAAAAAAAAAACAGCAAAACATTTTTCAACTTGCAAAACAAAAAATAAAATCGATCAACAGAAAATGCCGCAGATACGAACTGGCTGGATTCGCACACTACGCAGAGAAGAATTGATGGCTGTAATGGCAGACTTTGGTCTGGATACATCCGGCACCGTCGACGAGTTACGACGCTCCTTAGCACAATATATAACAACGGACCACAAGAATGAAGAAATAAGTAAAATATTATACTACCAAGAACAATGCGAGGCGACGAAACAAAATTAATCACTACCAAATGAATTTACCAGCAGGGGTCAGTCACCATAACTAGCAGACAAGATACAAATGAGTAAGGAAGAACTGGCAAATCTTATAGAAGAAATCCAGAGAAAGTTAACGTTTGCCCAGCAGCCAAGTATGATTGAACGAGTACATAGAGAGGATCCTAACAAGGAAATCGCAGGCGACAAAAAAGCTGTCATGAGTGTTATCCATAAGTGGGACATCCTCTATGAAGGAGGGACAGATACTTTTCAGTTCATAGAAAATGTCGAGGAAATGGCTCTCACGTACGATGTATTGGACGCATTACCAACAGCAATACCCAAATTCCTGAAAAGTAAGGCTTTGGTGAGGTACCGAAACAATAACAAACACTGGAGCACTTGGAACTCGTTCAAAGAAAACTTCCTGAAATACTTCCTCCCGGCAAGATTCTTTGAGAACCTCAACGATGAAATTCGCTCCCGTACGCAACGCATGAACGAATCCTTCCAAGACTATTCCCTCGCATTACAGGAGCTGATGCGACACTCAGTCATGACAAACGAGGAGAAATTAACGAGAATTTACAACAACGCATTGCCAGACTACATTAGCCAACGACATGGAAAGTATCGGACAGACCCCTAAGGGAAGAACAGCAAATAGCCAAATAAACCGAAATCCTGGCCCGCCAGATAATAAAATCCTGAACCCAAATACCGCCTGCCGAAAATGTGGCAACCAAGGGCATACGTTTGCATCATGCCGGAACTCAAGCCGCCTATTCTGCTGGGTATGTGGTATAATCGGGATCACGACACGCGATTGCTGTAGACAACAACCAACGACATCCCTCGCTGCACAACAACAGCGCAGAGCGAGGGTGCGGGCTACAACACCAGGATAACCCACTATTGTGCCCAAACTATTGTGCAGCGACATGAAGTTTGTGTTTTACGTCTATACCCGTCGTAGAGACTCTATTAGACGTTTGTAGGGAATTAAGCGTCCCCCTGGCCTACCCAAGAGTACGTACTGGCAAGAACCTTAGTTCTTGGGGCTCCAGTACCCCGCGATACCAAACTTAGTCTTTGGTAGGACTGTCGATCACTTGATCTCCCAACTTCGGACAGCCTATTGCCCATGGGTTCGTATCCCATTGGTGTTATGTTTGCTAAAAGGTTATTGATCCCTGGAATTTATTATAAATTGCTTTTTGCATATTGTTTTGGCCCCGTGATCCTTGGACGAAGCACCTATGCTGGTACTCCGTTTCATGGCAGGGCCCAATCGTGCAGCGACAACAAGATTTCAGCCAGCATACTAATCAGTGGAACGCCAGTAAAAGCCATGATCGATACGGGGACATGGAGTTGCATCATCAGCCAGCCATTTATTACCAGGATGAGCATAACCGGTCGACGCGAAAACACCAATTTATGGCCGACGGCTCTGCAAAAAGGATTAGTGAAACCATGTATTGCCTTGTCCAATTTGGAAATCAGCAAAAGGAACTTCCATTCTTAGTCATGCCTAACTCAATTGAGGAGGTCATCCTGGGTATGAAATTCCTGTTCGTATTCAACGCCTCATTAACATGTGCTGGGACCACCGTACAATGCAAAGAGCGACCACCGGATGCCAACGATAACCCATACGAAAATATTATTAATATGATCCGCCAAACAAACCACAAAGTAACCAACGTAACTTATTGTCCCATAATACAGCAAGTTCAAACAACATGTACTTTAACACTTGAAGTGGACTGGACAAGCATTGAACCAGAGACTAATGCTTCCGAGGAACGACCAGTTAATGACTCGCCCCGAACGGAATTGGAAAATGGATATTGGCAAGTCCCCATGGACTGTAGCAGTCGAAAATACACCGCTTTTACCATCCCTGGCAAAGGCTTATATCAATTGAAAGTGATGCCATTTGGTCTTCACACGGCATCGGCAACCTTCCAATGACTGCTTGACCAAATCATCGGCCCCGACTTAGAACCTAGGGCGTTCGCCTATTTAAATGACATAATTGTAATTGGCCGTTCTCTTGAGGAACACATGGAGAATCTGCGGCGGCTAAAAAAAATGAGAGTTTTTTAAGAAAGAACTAAAGTATTTAGGGCATATTGTCAGTGATCGTGGGATCAAAACCGACCCAGACAATGTTGCGGCAATATCAAATCTCAAGCCACCAAGAAACATACGAGAATTAAGAAGTTTTCTGGGCATCACGTCTTGGTATAGGCGTTTCGTACCAAATTTTGCAGACATCTCACAACCATTGACGGCCTTGCTAAAAAGGGGGAGACACTGGAAGTGGACAGACGCCCAACAAACAACATTCGAGGTGCTGCAAAGAAAATTGACTGAGGCCCCGGTACTCACATGCCCCGACTTCAGTAAGACAACCGCCCATATCACCGCACTTTATTATTGGCCTGGAATGTTCAGAGACATACGTAAGTACGTCCTCCAGTGTGACGTTTGCCAAAGATATAAGGTGAGCCAGCAGCAACCAGCGGGACAAATGTTGACGCAGACACCGGGGGAACTATGCTCAATACTATGCACCGACTTCATAGGCCCTCTACCCAAATCAACACACGGTAACACTATGCTACTTGTGATGGTAGACAAATTTTCTAAATGCGTCGAATTACACCCCATGAAAAAAGCAACTGCCGATGGAGTCATTAAAGCCATGAGGACAAAGATCATTCACGATTTGGCGTACCCAAAGTTCTGTAATCAGATAATGGTACCCAATTTACCAGTAAAGCACTACGGCGATATTTAGAGAAGATAGGGGTTAAACATCAAACTACAGCACCTTACGCCCCACACGAGAACCCTACCGAGAAGGTTAATCGCACTTTAAAAACAATGATGGCTCAACTCACGGATAACGATTATCGTAGGTGGGACGACAACCTACCCGAGATAACACTAGCCTTGAATTCCAATATCTCCGATTCCACAAGTCTATCACCAGCGTACATTTTATATGGACGCGAACCACGCCTACCATGCACCCTATACAATGAAGTAACCACTGGCACAGGTACACAACCCATCAGCACCAAAGTCAAACCCAACGTCCTACACGAAGTATGGGAATTGGTGCGCAACAACTTGGCCAAAGCATCCAAAGACCAAAGCCGGCATTACAATTTGAGAAAACGCTTGTGCAAGCCAAAAGTTGGGGACCAAGTATTGGTTCTCCAACACCCTCTGTCTAAGGCAAATGAATACTTCGCGGCAAAACTGGCACCAAAATTTATTGGTCCTTTTACTGTAATAGGATTACCCTCAGCTGTGTTTGTAGAAATAGAAAGTTTTGGTCAGCACCGAACGGCCCATGTGAATGATCTCAAACCATATGTTAAAACTCATTCTGAAGACTCCGAGGGGTTGTCCCGACAACCACGCTAATAACATCTTATTTTTTTTCTCTCTTTTCATGCACAAGAAACTAGTTACTAAATATCAATTTAAAGCCATGAATCCTGAAGATGAAAAATTGCGGCGCACGAGCAGTCGCTGTAGAGATCAAATAAAAAGTAAAATTCAAAGTAAACGTCAGGCTATCTTCCTAAGTAGCCCACCAACAACTTCGCGGGGATACCGAAGCGGCCAAACCCGTGGGAGGGGAATTAAAAACAATCCGGTCAAAACCAGGCGCACGGGCAACAAAATCAGGTCACCATCTTGCGATCCGCAAACGAGGGCGAACCAAAATTGTGATAGCACCCCCCCGCAAACCAGGGGCCAAGATTATACATGGGTCACCCTTACCTCCAGAAAGATGTGCAACAGCACGAGTGTCTTCTCCAGTTCAAAAACGCAGCCAGGCAAACAGGGCAGACGGGAAAATTCCACAAGCGAGCGACGAACACTACTAGCAAGCAAACGCCCCAGATATCAGTAAAGACCTTAGTCTCTCGGAAGAATCTCTTGCCTGGGACGAGTTATTTGGCCCGGCCGACACTCCTATCCAGACAGCAATCAACCCTCAGGTTGAAGCAGAAAAAGTGACCGTTTGCCCAGACCATTACGGTAATCAAGGACGTGATGAAGACTACATAACTTTCTGATACCACGCACCGTCACCGGATATGTCCAGCAATTAAAATAACAGCGGGCGCCCCGCCGTGCCCAACATAGGCGAAACAAGAGATAATACCACCATTTATACCATCAGTAGTGACACAGATGAATATGATACACCACACACCTCACCAGCGCAACACAGTCGCACTGAAGGTCATGAGCGTGATGATACCCCTACCCCTCCGTACCAACGAGAAATATTTGACGTTCACCTTTCTAACAAATTTGATTACGTCTTTGGGAACTCAGTGAGGATGCAGCGGACGTTCACCGTCACTAAGATCTTCAAACTTTCATCAGTATACTCTCCAAGACGTATTACTTTACCTCAACCATCCAACCAAGTTTGGGCGACCGAATCTAAGTCTACACAAACTTGCCACAGGCTATCCGGATCAGAAGATTTGTCGCGTCTGCTTGACCAGATCGACGAATTAGTGATTTCGACCAGTGAACAACAACCAGTTCGAGTCGAAACTGTAGATGTGGGAGCCCAGGTCCTGCTTTGTGACATCGCCTATAAGGTCAACCAATGCAACATCCAGACAAACAATGTCATTACTCCGCCGTCGCTCTGTTTTTAGGTTATCTTCAGCCCACTCTTGCGAAACATCGAGTCACCAGCCCAAGGGGCTCTCCTAAGTCCGTGGAGTGCCAATTCAGTCAGCACCGACTCCCCAAAAACTCCGAGGGACACCCAGACCGAACCAGTCACCAATTCGACAAACATACGCGGGCAGCGCAGAAGGCCAACACCAGTATGCAGCAATCAGCAGCCTATATGGAATCTGAACCCACACAAACCTCTTCAAGCAGCCACAAAAGCTTGGACACCGCCAGGATGATCCAGGAGGCAGAAATCTAACCATTTAACGTTAAAGAGACATGGTAGAAACGATAAGCAGTCACCGGTGCTCAGTTACCAACAGCCGAAGAGGACGCTTAGCCCAATCCAGCACGCCCAGCAACAGCCACGAAATCATGGACGCCTCCTGGGTGCTCAAGAAGGCATCAGCCAGGTCCTAATCTGCCAAATACCAGGTATACACAGCAAGACCAAAGTGAGGTCGCACCAAGCAGCGATCATCGACAACCACTTCCAATGCTCAGCCCATTCCGGCCATGCCGAATTTCCATATCACCATCGAAGACGTCCCCTAATCAGCAACCACAAGACACCAAGGTAGGGGCAATATTCGTGTTCGAAACAGCCGTACCCTCTGAAATACGGGTGCAGCTCGAAGCATGCCTCCTGAGAGAATATGTGCGTTTGCCAGCTCGTTCACGAACACAGAGATTTTACACCATTCAGGGGCAGAGTTATAAAGCAATAATTAGGAGGAACGGGGAGATCCTGATACGAAGCGCCGCCGGAGGAAGGAAGTAGTGTGATGAGGCAATTCCTCAAAGGAAAAAATTACCATCACACGATCTAAACATTTGCGTTTTTACCCCACAATCTTATTCGTTTCATCCACTAAACTTCATGGAATACTTTTTCTCTTATAATAATTCTTAACACTTGAATTACTTACATACACACAATTTTTCATTTTTTTTTACAATCGTTGCTTCTTCCTTTTTTTAAAATTAGTACCCTTTACTAAAATCTACCATATGAACTAAATGAATATGTTTTATTTACTTATTAATTAAAAGAATTTGAATATGAATTTCTAGTTTGGTTTAACAAGTGAACTGTAAATAACGTTAAGCTACTCTGTAATAGTTATGTCATATATTATTAATTTAAGTTAATCCCGGATTAGTCATAGAAAATCATATGTAGCAAAATATCAGATGTAATTGATGCAAGCTCTTGTCAAAACTCTTATAAACACACAAAAACTCGGCCACAAGCCTATAAAAAGGCGATCATTACGAAACAAAGTAGCTAGTTTTTCATAGCTATTCTAACAGGTAGGCCAAGCAGGGAATTAGGCAACAAGCATTAGGCAAAGCATAGAATTGTGTTAGGCAAGTAAATACTAAGGGTAGGATTAGCATAGGATAATAAAAAGGGTAAGAGCGAGTTGATACGTCCTCCTCTACCTCAATACTAGGCAGAGCATAGGTCAAGTAACAAGGGTAAGAGCGAGTTGATACGTCCTCCTTTTCCTCAATACTAGGCAGAGCTATGGTAAAATAAAAGAGGTAAGAGTGATTTGATACGTCCTCCTCTACCTCAATACTACGCAGAGCATAGGGAAAGGTGAAAGGGGGCAAGAGAGAGTTGACACGTCCTCCTCTACCTCAACACTAGGCAGAGCATAGGGCGGTAAGAGAGAGTTGATACGTCCTCCTCTACCTTAACACTAGGCAGAGCATAGGGAAAGGTGAAAGGGGCAAGAGAGAGTTGACACGTCCTCCTCTACCTTAACACTAGGCAGAACATAGGGCGGTAAGAGAGAGTTGATACGTCCTCCTCTACCTTAGCATTAGGCAGAGTAATAAAACAATATAAAGGTACGAGAGAGTGATCCATCCTCCTCTACCTTAGCGTTAGGAAATCTCACAAAAGTACGAGAGTCGATTTTCCCTCTCTACACAAACTAAATATTTTCTCTTGTCCATTCTATACTCATTTAACATAGGGGAAAGTTGAAGCGTCCTTTCCCAACAACAATTCACGCTAGTTTTAAAGCACACCGAAATATAGCCATACCCCCTTCAGGTTAGCTAATAAATAAGAAAAAGACAGAACCAAGGATAAATACTCTTGCATCAATTACAAGAAAGACTTAACTCGGAATTAAAACCATCGCGCACGCTAGCAAAGACATCTGAAAATAAGCTCTAGGAATATTCATGATAAGTTGTTCTCTAGCGTAGACAAATCCACCAAAACTCATCCACAAACCATCGTTATTATCTAAATATATAGAATCCATAAGCTAAGGTACAGATTTTAGGTTTAGTCGTCGCATACACTATTATCAATCAAGCTAAGACAACCGTCAAACTCTTGTATGTATGAAATATTGAATACAAAGAAAGGGAATTAGTGAATAAATTGTCATCTTTATTTACTTTGAAATAAAATTAATAAATAAATTAATTAATAAATTCTTTGAATTGTACTCTGGTCGGCCCTGGGTCTACCCCAGCACCCTACAGTTTTTTTACAGTGTCTGTATGCAGATACTGTTTGAGAGGAAAATCATCTATTCTCACCTATGTTAATAACTACGGTCAAAATTGTTAAAGGTGGAGGATGTTTATCGACTCTCACTTTAACGCGATACCTGTCTTATATTTGTTTTATAATCCCTTCCTCCCATCAAGGTTTTATGAAAATCTAAATGATAAAATATGCTCTTGTACACAACGGCCTAACGAGACCTTCCAAGTTTATTCCCTCGCTTTACAAGAACTAATGCGACACACAGACATGACAAAGGATGAAAAACTGACAAGGATGTACAACAACACTCTGCGGATTATCGCTTGTATATTCGTAGGCGCGATTTCACTTCCCTACCCGAGCTGTTAGAACTAGCCATCGATATGGAAAGCATTTCATATGCACCAAGGGTAAGATTGATGGGTAATCAATCAACCGACACTCTGGCCCCCAAGCAACAAAATCGCAAACCCTAACACAGCTTGCCGGAAGTGCGGCAATCAGGGACACACATTCGCATCAATGCAAAACGCGAGCAAGCTATTCTGTTGGATATGTGGTGCAATTGGAATTAGAACTCGTGATTGCTGTAAGCAACACCCAACAACATCTCAGGCCGCACAACAACAACAACAGCGCGGACAAAACCCACAGGAGCGTAGATACGGACTACAATTTCGGGAGGATGCTATCGACTCTCGCCTATGCAAATGAATGTGTTTTGGAAAGAAAAATGGTAAAAGATAGAGGATTGTTATCAACTCTTACTTTCAACACGATACCTGTTTTATATTTATTAGTTTTATAATACCTATGTTAGAGAGGATGCTATCGACTCTCGCCTATGCAAATGACTGTGTTTTGGTACAAAAAGAAAAAAAATGTTAAAAGGTAGAGGATTATTATCAACTCGCACCTTTAACACAATCGCTGTTTTATAATTACTTATTTTATAATACCTATGTTCGAGAGGATGGTATCAACTCTCGCCTAATTTGATCACCTACCTAATGAATTGCTTACCTAACACTGGCTATTTTGGTATGCGGTGATCGTCTTTTTATAGGCCAGTGGCTGAGCTTAACAAATAAATTCACAAAATATATATACTGCGAATTCAACTAAAAATTTAATGGAAAAGAATTAAATGTACATGATGATAATAATACGAAAAATTCAGAGTAAAATATTATAAATTCAAGAGGAGATTAATTATACAATCGTAAATATTAACTCTTACATTTATTTAGAGAGATATTTGTTACAGGTTTTTTGTTTTTTTAATTCAAATGAGAGTTGCAGCAAAAATATGTGTGATGGAAATTTTATCCCTCCTAAAATTTCCTCATCACATACTAAAGACACAGCTTTAATTTGGGGTGATGAATCCGTCAAATCGTTTGAGCGTATTAAAGGCAATTTTGCCTCAAAGATTCTGTTGAGTCATTTCAATAGTGAAGCAAAATTGTCTTTAACCGTAGACGCTTCAAACATTGCAATTGGTGATGTTCTTCAACAATGCTCGAATGGTTCAACGGAACCAGTAGCCTTCTTTTCAAAAAAGCTTTCTCCGTCTGAAATTAAATATAGTACGTTCGATCGAGAACTTTTAGCTATTTATTTAGGCATCAGTCTTTACAGATCATAAACCATTAATAATGGCATTGAATTCCAAAACAGAGAGAAGTCCAAGACAGACTCGGCATCTAGAATATATTTCTCAATTTACTAATGACATACGGTATATACGAGGAAATGCAAACATTGTGGCAGACACCTTTTCTAGAGCCTTTGAAATTGACGCACTACATTACACTGATTTAAATATAAAAGTTCTATATAAGGAACAAGAAAATGACGCCGAATTAAAGAATTCCCTTCTCAAGTCGAACAACAATTTAAAACTTTACAAAATTCCCGTACTTAATTTTGAAATTGTCTGCGAAATGTCAGGGGCATGTCCATATGTACCTCCCAGTCTGAGGAAAATTATATTTGAAAAATTACATAATATAATACATAATATATCACATCCTGGTACAAAAGCTACGAGAAGACTCATTAGAGCAAGATATTTTTGGCCTGGTATGAGTAAAGAACTCAATACCTGGTCCAGTCAATGTTTACAATGCCAAAAATCTAAAATCAACCGTCATACTAAATCACCTGTTTCTCCAATTCCTATACCCAAGGGCAGGTTTGAACACATCCATATAGATTTGGTAGGTCCTTTACCTCCTTCCAAAGGTCACCGCTACCTTTTAACTATCATTGATAGATTTACTAGATGGCCCGAAGTTTATCCATTAAGGGATATTAATTCAAGAACGATAAGTCAAACATTTTTCAATAATTATATCCCTCGCTTCGGTGTTCCATTAGAGGTAACTAGCGATCAAGGTACACAGTTTACGTCACAATTATTTTCTGAATTGTCCAAATTTCTTGCTTGTCATAGGATTGTCACTTCCCCATATCATCCGCAAACATACGGAATGATTGAGCGTTTCCATAGACAACTTAAAGTCTCTCTCACGGCTAAAAATGATCCAAACAAATGGTTTGATGAGTTACCGATTGTTCTCCTTGGTTTAAGATCAACTCATAAAGAAGATATTTCGGCTACTCCCGCTGAAATGGTTTACGGACAGAATTTACGTCTTCCCGCTGAGCTCTTAATTCAAGGATCTAGTGCCAGTTGCTAAGAGGTTTTGGATAAACTCAAAGAAAATTTTAAAAATGTCCGATCGCCCATCAGTCATCATAATAATCCTAATATTGGGATATTTTTTCCGAAGCAATTGAAATATTGCAAGTTCGTCTTTGTCCGTTGCATAAATAAAAGGAATCTTCAACAACCTTTCGACGGTCCATTTCAAGTTGTCGAAGAAGAGCCCAAATTTTTCAAAGTCCTGATTGATGGCGTAATTAAAACAATTTCTATTGATAGACTTAAACCAGCCATTATTGAAATATCTATCACCAACACAAACACTACCACTAAAACTAACAAGAAACGTGTAACATTTAATTTATTAAGCTTAAAATCTCTCATAGGGGGAGTGATGTAGGGTATCTACATGTCGGATTATGTTATTTTGATTAATTTTGAATGTCAATTTTTAATAAATATAAAAATTAGAATTTAATGTCAAACTATTGTAAAAAATAATTTTGTCGTCTTAAGAATAAAATTTTAATAAAAATATATAAAATATAAAAAATATAAAATATAGAAAATAAAAATATAGAGCAATAACTTCTAAGTCCCCAAATTTTAACCTTAATTCCTCTACATCGCATACTACTAAAAATCCAAAAATCATTAGGCTGTCAGATAAACTCACAGAGATCAACGTGTTTTCTTTTTAGCTCATAGAAGCACATGTGCACATGTGTGAACGGTTTCCATTAATACATATGTTTGTATACACTTATGCTATCTCTTTCCCTTATGTATACTCTAAGCCTATTGTGTAAAAGTTTTTCATATCTTAAGTGGCTTTTTTTATTACTATCACATTTTTATTGCCTTCTCTTATCTTGAGTAAATTTAACTTGAGTGATTTAAAATACCCCCAGCTGGGACTTTTGTCTATAAAATCCGTTATTTTTAAAAATTGACTTTTTTTTCAAAAATTTTAATTTTTTTCCCATAAAATCCAGGAATTTACCTATATTCTAAGTTGTTCTATATCACATACTACTGACGAAATTCGCTCTAGGAGGCAATGGCCCAACGAGAGATTCAAGGACTATGCACTTAATATACAGACTAAAATGCGACACACGTGCATGTCAGAGGTCGAAAAACTCATAAGAATATTTCGTAATGCCCTCCCAGATTACCTGCTTTACATACACTTGCATCAATTTTAGTGATCTTAACCAGCTATTGGAATTAGCTGGAGACTTTGAAAGAATACCCAGTGAAATTCAACGAACGCTGCCGCGACGTGAAGCGCGCCGACTCATGAATCACCGTACCCAAGCCATTGTAGATCCACGTAATGCATATTTCCGCTGTGGTGAATTAGGTCATCTAGCTAGACGTTTTAGAAACTCAACCAAGATTTTCTACTGCCGATGTGTCTGAATGTGCGTACCCTAGAGGTAACACAGTAAATATAGTGGCGTTTAGCCCTGTCCAGCTTGGGGACGTCACGCGTACACTACGTTTCCTTGTCATGCCCAGCATGAAGGAGGAAATGGTACTTGACCTAACTTTCCACAGGCTTTTAACGCCAGGCTTCACTGCGCAGGATTCACCACTGCATGCCATTTCAGTAAAACGCCAAACAGTCAGTCCAAAGCAGTGTGGTTTCGTGCGAACAACGTCAGCAAACTCAAGTAGACCGAGTAGTCGACCAAGGCAATCATACTCAAGTCAGCGCAGCTCAACAGGTTAGTAATCCAGCGCCGCGACAGATTTAATATCCATTGGCAAACCGTGGCGAAGATTACTTGAAAGTTGTCGAAGGCCCGGGGAGGCCTACAATGAAAACGAGGCGGAAACGGTGCGACCAACCCTTAACGCGAGCTGAAATTTCGACCAGGTCAGCAGGGGTCCGATCAGACCGACTGTAAGGCGTAAACTTTGTACCCATAATATAACCCATATTTTTCTTTCTTTGCTTACTATCGTTTCAGACATATTTTACTATCATAGCCAATATCCAGTCAGACCTGAATGACAACTGGGAATGCATTTGTCAGTGATAGTCTGAGATGCGACGTGTCATGACACAGAGGCGATCGCCTTAGACGCAGTTTCCAGTCGAGGAGAACCTACCCAAACACGTTGTCGAGGCCCTACAGCCAGAAGAAGTAGGGAACGTGCGTTCGTGACTCGCGGCGAAAAGTTTTACCGGGCCCGAGTGTCAGACCGAATAACCAATTCTGAAAAGATGTCGCCTACTTCGGAGACGATATCAAATGTTAGTGATTAGAGTTAAGTTAAATTAAATGAATATAAGTGTGCACTATTTTGTAGACACACTACACCCTTATCCCATAAAGAAAAAAAAATATTTAAAAAAAAAAAGGATTCTTTTTATGTCTATACTAAATGTTTATTTTAAATTAAGATTAAGGGCCGTTTTCAATATACTTTTCTTATGTCTCCGTTAACTAACCAGATGATAAATTAACAGAGACCTGTAACCAGAGGATAAATTTTTTCCTTTTCACGAATACATATTTCTTATGGGAGTACAAAACACAACGTGCTGATTCGATTAAAATATAAAAAGATATAACTTTATTTGCTTTAGTTCAATTATTTTCATGTAAGATTAATAATAGCATGTTTATTCAAACATAGCACTTCTCAACACTTCCCCTGAATAAATATTCTATTATTTATAAACAAATTTCAAATAAAAAAAATAGTAACAAATTTTATGAATGAATGAAAACTTTAAATATTATTTTATACCAAGTTCATTTGTGAAAAATTTTTGCTTTTGTATAGTTAACGCTTTGGTGAATAGATATATCGGCTAACATTTTACTGCTTTCAATAAATTCAATTTTAATTTCGCCACTTTCTAATTTTTCACGAATAAATTTGATTCTTAAATCTGTACGTTTTATTCTATGCGAATAACTACAATTTTTAACAACTTGCATTGCGCTTTTATTGTCGCAATGGAGTACCATTGAATTATTCGAATATACATTTAATTCTTTTAAAAATCTTTGAAGCCACACTGTCTCTTGCATAGTACATACTACTGACATTTACTCAGCTTTAGTTGATGACAAAGCTACTGTGTGTTGTCTCTTTGTACCCCAAGAAATGGCGGATCGTTGATACATGAAAACACAGCCTGTTGTAGATCTCCTATCATCAACACTACTCGGCCAATCTGCATCACAAAAACCAACCATATCATTTTGAGATTTACTACTTATTAAACCTTTATCACTGGTGCCTTTAAGACATTACACGTTTTAGTGCAATCCAATGTGGCTTTCCTGGATTTGAACTAAATCGGTTTAATAAATTCACATCATAACTAATATTCAGCCTTGTAATTTGAGCTACAAACAATAAACAACCAACTGCTTGCATGTACGGGATATTTAACATTTCTTCCTTTTCTTCAAAATTCTTTGGACACATTTCAGATGAAAGTTTTTGATTAACATCTAGTGGAGTACTACATGAATTAGATTCATCCACTGAAAAACGTTTTAAAAGACTTTGAATGTAATGAGACTGGTCGATTTTTATAGTGTTATTACATCTCTGTATACGAGTTCCAAGTACAGAATGTGCTTCACCCATATCTTTCATTTGAAAATATTTTGATAAATTTGTTTTTAATTGTTCAACCATATTCATATCATTCGAAAAGACTAGCACATCATCCACATATATAGCAAAAAACATGATAGATGTTCCAGTACTAAAATAAACACATTTATCAACTTTACTACGTTGTAAACCACATGATACCAACACTTCGTTAAGCTTTTTGTTCAACGATGACTTGACTGTTTTAAGCTATATGGCTTTTTTAAGTAAACACACCTTTTTGGAACCACCTTTAAAACCTAACTAAATCATGTTTAACAGCCAAAGATAATAAAAGACGTATTGAAGTATATCTGACTACAGGTGGAAATGTTTCGGTATAGTCTATACTCTTTTCTTGATTATATATATCAGCGTCTAAATTAAAGGCTATTAGCCTTTAATTTAATAGTCTTTTTAATAGCCTTTTTACCAACTGGCAATTGCACCAAATTCCACGTATTATTAGATAACAAAGACGTAATTTCTTCTTGCATTGCTGCTTGCCAGGCGCTTTCAGAACTTGATAATGCTTCATTTACGGTTTCAGGATCGTTATTGATAAAACTATGGGCACAAAAAGTTACATTATGGACATTTTTAAGAGCAAGACGTTTGGATCGACG
The DNA here is from genome assembly GCA_949710015.1 of Crataerina pallida. NCBI lineage: Eukaryota > Metazoa > Arthropoda > Insecta > Diptera > Hippoboscidae > Crataerina > Crataerina pallida. The sequence continues at coordinate 15,768,956 of OX453290.1, forward strand.
TAACTGAAATTCATTTTGTTCATCAGAATCGTTTGAATTATCAAGATTTTTGCAATCTTCATAACTATCATCACTTATTGGATCAACATCATTTTTGAAAGGTAACAATTCATTAAATTCATCTGTTTCAATTGGAAATTCAGCAATACCTTCCCCTAAATTGTTATCATTTGTACTGGTTTCATCTGCAGAAATTCCAAATATAATTAGTTTTATTTGATTCAATTGTACATACCTTGTTTTCCAAGAATTCTACATCACGACTGATAATGATTTTTTTAGTGACAGGATTGTACAACCGATACGCTTTGGATTTTAAGCTATATCCCACAAAAACGCATTCAACAGATTTAACATCAACCTTAGAGCGCTTCTGTTTGGGTATGTGAGCAAAAGCTTTACAGCCAAAGACACGTAAATGATGTATGTTTGGTTTAATGCCAGACCAAATTTATTCTGGATATCGGATATCATTTTTAAATGGCATACGATTTAAAATATACGCCGCAGTTGCAGCAGCTTCACCCCAATATTGTTGTTTTAAACCAGCATCTGTTATCATACACCGTACTCATTCCATTATCGTTCTGTTCATTCTCTCGGCAACGCCATTTTGTTTCGGAGTATATGGAGTTGTTTTTTGGTGAGAAAAATCATCTACAAACGTAAATAAAAATCTTGCGCCACCAATGATTTAGGCAATGGTCCCATTACATCAGAATGAATGATTTGTAATAATTTTTCAGCTCTACCATCGCTCTTAGGAAACGTGTTGCGGGTCTGCTTACCTTTAATACAAATTTCATATTTACTATTTTCAACCTTCGTTTTTAATTCATAACTTGTTGCTAACTTTTGCAGGGTGTGATTACAAATATGGCCAAGTCAACGATGCCATATATTAGCTGAAAGCAATACAGTTTCATTTGTTAAACAATTCAATTTATATAGACCTCCATGTCGTTGAGCAGTTGCAATTAAATTTTTATTGTTGTTGTAAACGAAACATTTATTATTATTGAAAACAACTTCATTTCCATGATCCGTTATAGCTTTCACTGACAGTAAATTTGTACACAAGTTTGGAACATATTCCAAATTTTTAGGAGTAACAAAATTATCTTCATTTAACATAATTTGTAAATTACCAACGCCATTAACATTTAATTTGTTGTTGTTAGCAATGACTACATGTTTGTTTTATATCAAAAATGCCTGCACTTGAATTAGACATATGTGCCGACGCACCAAAGTCTACATACCATGCATTTTTATTAATTTCACATGAGCTGAATAGAGATGTTAGCAACACGTTGTTTGTATAATTTGCAAAATTTTGTTGATTTTTATTGCCATTTTTTTTTTATTCTTTTTGCAACATCTTCCATAAAATGGCCGACTTTTTTACAATAATGGCATTTAAATTTCTTTACATGCTTTTCTTTTTTATGAACAGCAAAAGCATTTTCTGTTTTAATTTTATCACATTTTTGGTCTTGCAAAAGCAAATTTTTCACCTCATCTATTGTTAATTTTGATTTTGAATTTTCGACAGCCAAAACAAGCGAACGAAACTCCTCCGGCAACCCGGCTAACATTAAAGATGCTACCAACTCGTCATCTACCTTTAAACCAGCTTGTTGCACTTTAATTGATGTCATTACAAATTTATTTATGTAGTCTTCTACTGAATCAAAATCATTAAGTTTGAACGCCACTAAGTTTTTTACTAGATCTACTTTTCTGGTTAATCCAGAATCCTCAAACGCAGCAACTTAATTATTCCACGCTTCTTGCGCTGTAGTAACTGTTGCAATATGACCAAAATTACTAGGTTCAATCATCAAAGTGATTCAGCTAAAGTTTTTTCATTAATGTCTTTATCTTTTTCCGAAGCATTTTCGTTTAAACCCGATTCAACAATTTTCCAATAATTTTTTATAACCTAATATGACTTTGCGCTTCTTTTCCAAACATCGAAATTTTGTTCGAAAATTGTTCGAAGCCATTTTACGTATTTTACCAAAAGAAATTTCTACAATTATTCTTTTCTAAAAACGTGTTAAAGCCCATAACCTCTTATGGGAGTACAAAACACAACCTGCTGATTCGATTAAAATACAAAAACGAATAACTTTATTTGCTTTAGTTCAATTATTTTCATGTAAGATTAATAATAGCATGTTTATTCAAACATAGCACTTCTCAACAATATTTGTTAGTACACATTTATATAAACTCTGTCTAAGAAAAACGTAAATTTTTTATAAACAAACGGTTGTCAAAAATAAAATTATTCAACCATGTATTAGCGGAAAAAATTAACAATTATTAAAATTATTCAACTATTAGTGGAAAAATCAACAATTATTAAAATTATTTTAAAAAAATTTTACGTTGTCAATATCATATGTTCCTCTTGTTAAGTCTCTGTCATTGTTCGGTAAAATTTAATCAAAAAAATGTTGCGGTTAACACTACGTTTACATTGTCAAGATTATTAGAGTTAACACATTACCTAACTTCGTACGTTTACACTGATATGATTACAACTCTGATATTTTATGTTATGACGTTTATTTCTATTTATAAGTATGGAAAATATTTTAATACAATTTTGTATACAATTGCTAGTATAAATGGAAAATATTTTAAGTACAATTTTGTATATAAATGCTAATAAAAGTTGCTTTTAGTAATATTGAGAAGCCAAAAAAAAATAAATTATAAAGTTGTATGAAAAATATTTGACTTTAAAAGAAATCAGCATTTTCAATTTATTTCATATATGACCATTTTCTTCATTTTCTTCAATTTTAAACGAAAACATTTATTTTATTTATTTGTGACAACAGTTATTATTTGACATATCAGAAAAGTTGTTGTGGAATATACTTTCTATATTGTCACAACAAAATGATCTATGTTTTAGATTTTATATTCAATTGTTTTTTATTAGACTGTAACTGGTTTTTCAAATAAATTGTAGTTTTTCCCTTTACAAAAATTATGGTTATTTCAATTAATAATTATAAGAGGTTATGGGCGAAAAGGATCACGGAATACCACAATTCAACGGAAAAGGATTTGATCAATGGCAGTTCCGGGTAAAAATCCATTTGGATTCACTCAATTTGGTGGACGTTCTTACCGGCAATCCTCCAGTCGAAATGGAACTAAGAAACGAATTTTTTAAAAGAGATAGAAAGGCTAAAGACAAAATAGTCTCCTTTTTACACTCCAACTGTTTGGGAATTGTACGAGAAAAGGAAACTGCTAAAGAAATGTGGCACAGTTTAGAAAATGCATTTCAACGGAAGTCCGTCGTAAATCAATTATTTGTAAGGAAGAAATTGATGAATTTGAAGATGGCTGAAGGTGAAAGTGTTGTTCACCATATATTAACTTTTGAAAATTTAATTAGAAAACCTAAATTAACTGGTGCTAAATTGGAAGAGAGCGATGTTCTCACACCACTATTTCTTACGTTACCAGAAAAATTTGATTCTCTCGTAACAGCTCTACAGAACATAGATGATGGGAAATTAACCCTTAATAATGTAAAAGAATGTCTAATAAGCGAAGAAGCAAAAATTGGAAATAGTCATGAAGATGATATTGAAAGCAAAATGGCTTTTTCAAGCAAGAAGAATTTTATTAAGAAGAAATTCATAGGTATATGCTTTAAATGTCAGAAGTTTGGTCACAAAGCAAATGAATGTAGATAAAGTGAAGTACGAACAGAAAAATTGACAAAGGTAAAGGAAATTTATTGATTCTCATAATATATGTAGATGATGTTTTAATAGTCGGAAATAAGATACATCTTATAGAAGACCTGAAATTCGAATTATCTAAACAGTTTGAAATATCAGATTGTGGGCAGTTAAACACTTCTTGGGTATTAAATTAACAACAGATAAAGACTGGGTATCGTTATCACAGGAACTTAATATAAATAAAATTCTGGATAAATTTGGTCTAACTGATTGTAATCCTGTTAAATCACCTATAGAAAAAGGTTTACATTTAGAACCAAATACATCTACATACATAAACAAACCGTATAGAGAGTTTTTAGGAAGTCTTATGTATGTAATGCTCTGTACAAGACCAGACATTTGCTACCAAGTTAGCTATCTAGGTCGCTTTCAACAGAATCCTTCAGAAACTCATTGGCAGCACCTGATACGAGTAGTAGTAGTTGATCAATGGTGATGCAAAACATCTGATTCACAAAAACCATGCACAGCAGGTTGGATGCTAGCATTTCGATGGGCGCTACCCCATCATCATCAGCAACCAGTGCATGCTAAAACTTGAGCATCCGATCAGATGTTTTGCATCACCATTGATCAACCTTGAGTTGATCAATATTGGTCTTTTCCTCATCTTACAAAAATATCAAATTACAAGAAAGTTTAGGGGTAATTGAGTGAGAGGGGGTGTTGTGGAATATACTCTATATATTGTCACAACAAAATGATCTATATGTTTTAGATTTTATATTCAATTGTTTTTTATTAGACTGTAACTGGTTTTTCAAATAAATTGTAGTTTTTCCTTTTTCAAAAATTGTGGTTATTTCAATTAATAATTATAATATAAGTTTTATCGTAGAGTTGTATTTTTAGGTACATTTCAGAGTTACATTGAAATTTAAGGTCGTTAACTACGTGGTTATCTGCTAACCACTTTAATGAGATTGTTAAATTTTATATGGGTAACCATCCAAAAATCAATGTGGTTAAGGAGATAACCCTCTAACTCGCGATAACCTCGTAAATGTAGTGTAAATTTAATCGTAAGTCGTAAAAACGAAATTTCGTTAACAGCAAGATAAGTGACGATTAAATTTAACCAAAAGATATTGAAAACGGCCCTTAGATTGTATATACATATTGTATATAGTTTTGTGATATATAATATGTAAGATTTTAATATTGAAATATCGGCTCCTATATTAACTAGTAATCTTAAAGTTTATATTGTGGGGGCGATGGGGATATCTGAAATTTTTTTTGCATATTTGTGTTCTGTCTGGAGTTATTATTGTTGTGCATATTTGTTTTGTCCGAAATTATTATTTTGTCTGAAATTATTGTACAAGGTGTCCCCCGGTAAGGTATACTACTTTGTTTTGCCGCCATTTTGGTAAATATTTATTATGGAAAGAGGGTCTCCTAGGTGATATGCCCAAGCATAGACTGTGGTCTACTACTGCAAGATCGGCTGAAAACATTACTGCTGCTCAAGATCGGCTGAAAACATTACTGCCGCTCAAGATAATCCATCAACCTCAATCCGACGCCGTGCTCAGGAGCTTGCAATGGAATTACTCAAAGTAGTATACCTTCCCGGCGGGCACCCTGAAAGTATTTACTGGTTATGTTCTGGTGTTGTGCAGCGAATAGAGTATGTTTATAGTCAATTCCCTTTTTAAATACCATGAGAGCATAATTGTCGTTCATCTTGGTGATAACATTCCGTTCAACTGTAGATACTGTACTTCCTAATTCTTGAATCTGTAAGTTATTTAGTTGGGTAATCAGACTAACTACTTTATCTCCAAAATTATCAACGCTACTTCGTTGTTGTAAATTGTTTAAGGTGTTGTGTATTGTAAATATTGTCTGTGGGTTTTTAAAATTATTTTTGATTGAACTATAGAGTTCTTCTAATGTACTAGGTATTTGAATTGAGCCTATTCCCGTAGGTATTTGAATTGAGCCGTCTTAACCTTTTAAGTGAATTTTATGTGGTAAACAAATTCTAATAGATCTGTTTTACCAGCTTCTGACAGATTTTTTGATAGTATTTCGACAAATTTGCAAAAGTTTTCAACTTCCTCAAATTTGCCAGAGAATCTAGGCAATGTCTTCATTGCAAGTTCCATATTAAAAGCCATCTTGAAATTTTCTAATTGTTCAAGATTTTCTTTTAAATTTATATATGTATACATTGAACTTTTATTTCTACTGGTATTTTGTCTTTATCTATCTTCTGGAATTGTTCCTTAATTACTTTAATATGTAAAAGTTTCCCTTTAATTGTTTCCTTTTTAGACGGACGACCAATGGTTTTCTTTAAGTTTGATTCAATTCTTATGAGGGTTTATAACAGTAATGTAGCTTGGTCTATATGATATATGTATACATAAAATTGGTAAAAACTGAAACTGTTTAACTTATTAAAGAAGTGTTGCATTATATGTGTGAAATTATATATATATATTAATGGTAAAATAAAGTATTTTTTATATACTGCGCACGAACATTAACAGCAATGGTCTGTAGGATCAAAAATTTTGTCAAGATCGTGGTCGGCAGGATCGCCATGTAATGAAAGTCTGACTATATGCATGTGGAGTTAATGTATAGTACTGTAACATTATATGTTGCGCAACGGGTAATGTTAGAATCCAGTTTTATCTTAGTTTACTAAGGTTATTTTGAGTGTGAGTGTTATATGTGGTAATGCAACAATTTCAATATTGCTTACTTTATGTAAATTTTAAAGGTATGTATGTATGTTATGTGTTACATTTAAATATTGCTTTTAATTGTAAATCTAAAAATAACTTATATTAATGAGAACATTAATAAACACAATCGATAGTGATATAATTTTACTTTTTGCCTAAGTAGGCAAAATAAATTAGGTAGTTAAGTTAAATTAAATGAATATAAGTGTGCACTATTTTGTAGGCACACTACAGCACAAACTTAATACACCCTTTCACACAAGGTGGGGCAGGCTATAAAAATGTTTTACAAACTGTTAAAACAGAAAAAAATTTTTTTTGTTGTTAAATTGTTATTAATGTAAAATTAATAAGTTCATGTTAATATAGGCAATTTGGTGAAGAATACTGAATTAGCTTCACAATTGGCTGTGTCCATTTGAACCCGATCGGACCATATGTAGAATCCCTTCCTATATATGTAATTATATTTCACGAAGTAACGTATATACAGACGAAACTAAACTAATTGTAGCATAATTTAAGGAGCGTAATGTAGCGTCCACTACAAAACTTTCCTTTGTCATTCATCAACCTTACATTAATGAATAACACAATGTAAGAAATTTATTAGTTCATTATCTCTATGTAAGCAGGTGCTTCCTTGCCAAAACATTAAAAATTTCTGTACATATGGTACAATTCTACTTTTGAAGAAAATGATGTTAGTGATTTTTCGTATTATGCTTTTAAATTCACTTTCAATGAGACACAATTTATTTATCTTTATCATTTTGTAAATACCTTATCCAACTTAGAGCCTAATTCGACCCTTACGATAAAATATAACGATAAATATATGCGTTCCTACGCAAACCATTACATATTTCAATATATGAGAAGGTGGAATTGTAAAAAAATAAAAAAAGGAATTGATGTTTTTCAATTTTATCTTCATAGATAAATGTTTAGAACATTACGTTAGATGTATTAGCTTCTACAAAAAGTTACTTACCTTAAATATATATTATGCTCGTGTTTCCACTTATATTATTAAATATTTAATTGTAGAATACCTTTACATTAAAAAGCACAAACATGAAGACACTTTTGCGTTATTAGAATATTAGATTCGTTTGATTAAATAATTTTTATTTCGAATTATGTAAGCAAATCAATTGAAATAAACAATCATATCTGTAATCTGTATGCATGTACCCAGATATATTGGTAATAAATTAAGAAATTAATACTAAGTGAAATCATTTGAATGAAAGGATTTTGCTCACCAAGATAATGTGACCAATATGTTTTTGCGATGAATGTAACCTACAATATTATCAATATTTTAAAAATTATTCATTGTGCTAAAGATGTTTATATTTTTTGTATCTATTTACCTTTTATGAGTTTTTAATATTTCTATATTTGTTATCGTTCGAAACAAATATCATTTATAAGGATGTAAATACTTTTCATCAATTCACCTTATATCGTCTGTTCGGGGTTCTAATGGTTGTTAGAGAACATGTTCACCGCCTTGTAACTCCCTTTCTATATTCGCATTGTTGTTATTTTCAGCAATTTCATCAAAATTTTCAAAATAAAACTGTAGGGGAACATTTCTTAAATTATCTGTTCTTTGCAAATTGTTAAATGCATTTAATGAATTCTCAGTTTGCTCTAATAAACTGACCGCTCTTTGTTGATTCTCATTAAGCAAACTATTACCGCTTGATGATATATCTTCTAGATAAGGGTGAGAAATAAGTGCCACGGGTGCAAGCCAAGGGTGCTGTTGCTGTACTAAGAGATCTTGATTTTGTTGGTTTTGTTGGACCTCTTCTGCATTAATATTATGCGTTGTATTTTCATCACTTTCAGTAATACTGTCATCAATGCCGTATTGGGCATCACAAAATGGTTGCGCTTGTAATTCTTGTGTTTTTTCTTGGTAAATTCTCTTATTGGTGGTTTTACAAGATGTTAAGAGCAATTTAGAATCCTGGTGGTTATCGAGTATAGATTTGGATTTTACAATTGAACTCCCCTTTGGGGACTTTTCACGAGCTTCTTCAGCACAATCCATGCCACACAGCGGTATATTAGGTGCTGTTTCATTTGGTTTACAATGAAGTGATGTTGACGGCGTCATCTCAGTTTGTAAAAGTTCCATTGATTCTTGATATTCGTTTTCTTCTTTGGAAGGTGCACAACTATAGTTCGACGTTGTCGAGGATAAGGAGCAGGATCCAATTACAGTATGATTTTCTGAATGAGCTACATCAGAGACAAGCTTTTTTTTTGTTGGAATATTACATTTAATTGTTTCTAATTCAACTTGAGAGCAAACTTTGGAAATCACGAATGGTACATCTTGACATTTTTTTCTCACAATAGAATAGTTTGCACTACATATAAGTTGAGCATCATCGTTTAAGTTGCGTTTGCCTTTACGAGTAAAATGTTGTGATTCTGGTGACAATTCGATCTCTCGATACACTCTTTCTTCTTCTGCTTCCTCCATTTCAGATACATCTTCTTGTTCTTCTTCCCTCTCACTTTCGGCATTCTCAAATTCATCCGTAATTGGTTTATCTTTACTATTATTATCACGTTCAACTATGCTTTCTTGGCATATCTGTGTCCATTGCACATCGTGTATGTCTAAATCCTGCTCCTCTTTTATTCGCACATTATGAAAATCATTTACTGATATGTATTGCTCTTCATCTAGCAGGGCAATTTGGTCGGTGATTTCTGGTTTTGCGGTTTCCACAGGGTTTGCAGAAAAGGGTACAGTTTCGTTGACGTATTTGCAACGGTAAACTTCGTCCGCATAACCCCTATTCATTGGTTCTGGCTTTATGGCCACTGAAACAATTTCTAAGTTTGACATTGAAACTCCTCCTTGAATAGATGAAATTTGTAGAGGTGGCATTGTAGAATCCAAGTCTTTGTTAGTTTTTCCAGCTTTTTGGTGTAACTTTTTGTAATGTAGTTTTTGGTTCTTTTGCATAATTGACTGCAATGTTACAGTCTTATTGGCACATACAATTGAAGTTATTAAGGATTCGTTTCCGCTTAAAATTGTGGGTGATTCTTTTATTGGCATCTCTACCCCTCTACTATCGTGAATTATATTCAGCAAATTATCTAATTCTTTACGATTAGGCTTAATGTCCTTATTAATAATTGATTCCTCTGGTTGAATGCTATTACTAAACTCCATACCCTCGGATACGGAAGTGATTTTTAACTGCATGATCGGTATTAAAGTCATAATAGTTGTAGCCGGTTCCATATTGGTTGTATGCGTATTATTTTGCCCCATAGCATTATCCTGTGATTCCATTTTAATTCGTACATTTATGTCTTCATTTGTTGATAAGAAAATGTCCATATTTTCTCCATTTACGTTATCTTGCTCAGCCTTTATTATGTTCACGTCCATTTTCTGTTTTACTTTGTGTTTTTTTTTTTTTTTACGTTTTTCGATACGTGATTCCACGTTTTGCTCTATTAACGAGGAATTTAGTTGGCCGTGCTCCTTTTTAATTTTCAGTTTGATTACAGGTATTTTGTTGGAACATTCATTATTATCATAATCCATATTATCTGTGGCAACGTCTAGTACTTCTTTCTTGATATCTTGTAACATATGGATTCCGCTGTTTTCTTCACTATCATTATTTCCAATTTCTTTACGACCTCCATAAGTAATCTCCGTGGATGGCTCCTCTGTGCCAAAATTAATCTCAGGTTCATGTTTAATACTGACTAAAGCATCCAAAGTGGATTTTAATAGGTCATTGACACGTTTGTAGTCCTTTTTAGAAAGCCGATTTTTTCCAAATTTTTTGGTGCTATATTTTGGTAAGGCGGTCTTAATGCAATGCCTAGCACCCATTAAAAGAGGTGACGTTAATCGTGTCAAACAAACTACAGGGCTCATGTTGAATGAAAGCCCCGACAATTTACACAGCTCCTCTGCAGCTGCTTCAACATCATTTTCATTTTTTATTCTAACTGACTCTTCCATTGATGTAATAGCAGGTAGTATGTGTTTAGAGTATGTTAAATACGCTTTTGAGCAATGAGCAGAATGTTTTAAGTATTCGTTATCCGTGCGTTGTAAACGATTACAACCAGCGCAACATTTCGTTTGCATAGAACAAGGATGAATATTGTAAAGAAAATTCGTTACAAATGATAATTGACACTTTGGGCATTCGCGGTCGAGAACTAATAAAGCAGAAGGCACTTCAAAGTTGTGGTCACGTATATGTCTAAAGATACAGAAATTATACAATACATATATATATATATAATCTTAAAAGACTGCAAACAATTGTTTAGGCTTTTAGTCTAATTACTCAAGTACCTGGTGAATGTATAAAAACTGAAAAATTTCTCACTACATAATCCACATTTATATGGCGTTTTGGATAGTTTATGCCATAATTGATGATTTTTAACATCGAAACTTTTACTTAACACTTCATCACATGATGTACAAACAAAGCGCTGCACTTTGGGAACATGACTAGTGCGCAAATGTGCTTCTAGTTTAGCCTTACTAGCGAAACCCTCACAACAAATATAACAAAATTGTTTTAACTTGGACGATGCACTAATATTACTGGTATCTCCAATTGAATTAGCGCCAAAACTAAATTCTTTTTTAATGCCGCTTTTTCTAATGATAATTAGAAGAGGAAAAATAATGGACCTACCTTAAGATTAAACACATTATCACATACTCTTCTTTTTTTATATCCATCACGCGGTAAGCCGAATTTGAAAAATTTTGTTTCTTAGCTTTTTTTATAGAACTTTCTCTTAATAAGTTTGAGGACAATCGCAACCTTTTATTATTTAAAGCTCGGGAAAAGGCAACCAGTGTTTCTTTTTTAATTCTAACATCCTCTGATTTTCTTTTGCGATAATTGCCTCTACTCTGTCTTTCCAAAAATGATGCTTTATTATTGATCCATAAATTCGGCTTAATGTCTTCTGTTACTTTATTATTCACTGCCTCTACAATTTTTAGACCCAATAATTTACGAGTTTGTATGTTGGTGGCAAGACACATTTCTCGAAACTCATAAAAGTCCACAATTTTTTCTATACATAAAGAACACATATTTTGCGGCATTTTGTCGTCTTTGGACACCTAAACATTAAATTTATAAATCCAAATAATTAAAATTTATTCGAATCTCATTCCACCCACCATTAAACCAATTAATTCATAAATTTTTTGTGACAGCTGCGTGTCAACGTCTATATTTATGGGATCTTTTTCATCCACGTCATCCTCGGGTAATATTTTAAGGGTGTCGGGTTTATCTATACCGCATAAGCGACAAATTTTATATAAACTTGCCTTAACTTTTTTGTCAATTTTTATGGCAAAACGCTCCATTTTATTGAATTATCTTGCTTATTACCAACTTTTATACTGAGTTTTTCTTATATATAAACTTTTTCAAGAATTTTTATTTTTTCCAAAATCTAAGAATAAAATTTCTTTTTAGCAAAAACAAAATTTCCAAGAAAAATCGTTTTAATATAAAAACTTATACAACAAATGAACAAAAAAGTACATTAAACGTTAGGTACCCTGTACTTTAATACGATGTATGAGTATGAGTTCTTTTCGGTTCGGAAAATAATGCTGTGGAGAACAAATTTTTATATATTGTAGACGTTGCTGTTATCTTTTTTTCGTATATTGTACATACAGTGCTGCTAATTTCGTTCGTTAGACACAGTGTCATTAGAAAGAATTTTCCGTCTCTTCTTATTATAAATGAAGTTATGTACGACAAATTCTCAATTCTTGTCTTGAACAAAACTTGGAGCAAAATAGTTGATTAGACTGTTTCCAATTGTATAAATTATTTTACCATATTAATCCATTATATGACAAAATTTCATAATTATTAAAATATTTTAATAAAAATTGATAGATGTGATTTTGAATGTAGTTTTAGAACCTCTGACTCGCATAAACTGATATTATTTGCTGAATGATATGTTTAATTGTAACAAGTAAGAAAACTAAATTTGGCTTGGGCTATATCTTAAATGTGTCTGTTATCCGACCACGCCCATTTTTGGCACATCAATGGATCAAGGGATAACTATGTATACCCGTATCAAATTTCAAGTTCCTATATGAACTTTTGTGGCAAATATAAAGATTTTTATTGATTGTGGGCGTGTCTGTTATCCGACCACGCTCATTTATGGCACATCGATGAAGCTTATATTTATGGATGTATACCCCAAATTTCAATTCATAGGTAAATTTTTGTGGCAGATAAATAGATTTTTGTCGATTGTGGGCAAGGCTCATGACCGCATTTGCCCATTTTAAATAGCGATCTGCATGCAAAAACTAAAAATGCCTTTACAAAATTTCAGCTCAATTTCTTAAAATTTACGACCGTGAGAATGCCATTAACAGACAGACACACGGACATGTCTAAATCGACTCAGTTTGTTATCTAACGGGTTAGTTCAGTGCTCTGAACTGTGTGTTCTGGGCTGTTCGCCCTAGCTCATATAATCTTCTCAGAAGGTTCTCAACCTGCAACCTAGTTCTGAACCTGCCGCCAGTGTGGCAACAAAAAAAATTATAAAGTGCGAATAGGTGTACTTACACTCAATCCTGCTAACAGAGAGGACGAGGAACATAATTTTGACACCTGCCTCCTGTAACTTACCCTTCCCTTCCATAGTAGCCTTTACAGGAGCGTAACGTTAGGCTACCCCCGCAAAAAAATCTTAGCCCTCCACCTAATCCATCTTAGGTATACCACCCGCTCCGATTTCACAAACTGACATTTGTACCTTTTTTTTTCTGATCCCGATTCTCACACTAAGTGCCGACTTCGAAGAACTCCCTACTACGGCATGTCTGGTCACTCTCTTTTCATCGGTATGACTCTCAGGTATTCAGTATTCTATGTTTGCGCACCACGTGGAGCCTTCCTCCTCATTTTTTTCTTTTCTTATATTTTTCTTACTAATTCTGCCACGTGGATAGTTGATGTCCTTGGGAATAATAATTGTTTGTTTCTGATTTGTATCTTCTTTATTGTCACGGTTCTTTCCTTTCACAAAATATCTACTGCTTTGTGTTATTTTTCTCACATCTCTCATCACTAAGCCGATGATGAACTTCCAATAATTGTTACACTTTTAACTTTTATAAATTTTTATACAATAATTTACAATTTCTCTCTTTATATTGAACGTCTTGGTACTTTCACCTTTTTTTTTTTATATTTTTCCGCAAAATTTCATCAGCTTTTTTTTTTCTTTTACAAGAACTTTTTTTTTTCAAATCACCACCATCTTCTTTTTCTTTTCTTTTTTTTTTTCAACCAAAAAATCTCTTCTTAAATGAGGCTTAGCGAACTAACAACAGACAAATTCGCAGCGTCAGAGTGGTAAAGGCTCAGGTAGAACGCAGGATCCTTTTTTTGGAAGCCTTAGCAGGGTGCAGGATTAGTTTTGGTGTTTAAGATAATGGTTTTTTTTTTCTTTACTGTCTGATTTCCCTTGATTTGTTGTATACCAAAATTTGCATAATCGCCTCTTTTCCTTACTGTCTGATTTCCATTAATTTGTTACATTAAAAAAAAAACATGTGAAAGCGTATGCTCCAGATCACTTGAATGAGTTTAAATGGATAGTTGTGCAAATATGTCAAAATGCAACAAGTATATACACCAATAATTTTTGGGTCATATGTGTTTTTCCGTGATTATTTCTTATTATTTCTCTTATATATTTCGATGTATGAGTTTTATTGTTGTTATGATTTGTAACTGTCTTTACCGCTTGGTTGACATAGTCTAAAGTCTTGATTGACCTTGTAACGGTTTTTACAAAAACGAAATGATCATTAGCGAACCAATGCACATTTTTCACAGGATACATAAAATTTACAGTTTTGGTGGCCAATGTAGAATTGTATTTAATCGAGCGGCACTACTTCTTTTTTTTTTTTTATTTAACGAAGTTTTTCTTATCTCCTTTTAGACGTTATTGCTTCAATCGATTATTTATTATTAGATTTCTCAAATTGTGTGTTCAATCTGTATATTCGATCCATTCACTCAACCTATATACTCCAATTTTTCATTATTATTATTTCAAATAATTATTTGTTTCACATACAACATATAACATTTACATCTTATTCATACTTAATCATACTTATACTCCGCCATATATGTACAATATTATTTATGCACATAGCGCGTGTGCACGCGTCAACAGTCAAAACACGAATCCCAACCGAAAATCGGAAGACATCTTTTTTTTCTTCCTTTTTTTCCAGCGTTGTCAATTTTTTTTTCCGCTTAACTGTCTGGCACACTCATAATTGGCATCCATCAGTGATGCCACCCATACGTCTGCAATAACTATGCCGGGTGTCCTGATTTATCCGCAGAGAGACGGGAGAAGCGGACGCCATCACTCTATTCTCCTCCAAAATGAACTAAGCGTCTCAGCGTAGGCAAACGCCCAAACCCTGAGATTAAGAGATCTCTACTCTCAAAAATGACTAGCTGGACAGTCAATTGTAACTTCACTGTTTAATTTCTTCCGCATGATAGACTCCTAAGTTCTCTCCTTGAAGCGTCTCCAACTCATACATATTATTACATATTTATTTTAGCGACTCGAAACTTTGGAGCAATTTTGGCGTTGAAATTTCTTTTAAAGTCACTCAAAACATGGTTTCTTCTATATACTTCCTGTCCGACTACATTAATATCCTTGCTGCGTTTGTTGCATTGAACCTTTCTCATAGCTTCTATGCAATTTTTCTTTAATTTGTCCTCGCAATAGTTCTAAATTATCTTTTTGTGACATTACCTCAATCTCAAGATCACCTAAAGACGTTAGTTTTCGCGCTAGACGATAGCCATTTCCACAGGTTAAAATACTTTGACCAAACAATGCCATACAAGGGCTACTACCTATAACTTCATGTCGTGAAGTGCGCAGAGCATATTCTATTTCAGGTAAATTTTGTCCCAGTCTTTATCTTTGTTTAGGCGATCTTGATAGTCCGGTGTCATGAGTGCAATTTATCTTAAAAAATTTTATCAATTTATCTTAAAATTTTTTCGCACTATCCCCCTTTATCTGCTGTAGTAATAATATCCGTTTTAAAATGCTGCACTTTCGATTTAAGTCAATTCCTCACAATTCTTTCTCAATACATTCACGGATGCTCAAGTATCAAGTAATGCTTTAACTTTTTTACTTTCTAAATACATTTCGCTGAATACTCGAATTGCGCTGGTGGTATCTTATCTTCTGATCTTGTTTGATATCTCAGTGGTACCACTTCCTGTTTCATTAAATAACATTTTCCGGCCCTCTAAGTAGTTTCCAAGCCGTTGTCTGTACGCCAAATTGTTCTTGCTTATATTGTATAAATTATCTCTTAAATTATCTTGAGTTCCAATTAGTCCCTTGATTCATTTTTAAGTATAGACAATACCATACTTTTGCTGTTCTTTGAGTAATCTGTGAAAGTCCCTCAAAACTTCACACCTAGGAATCTGATACAAATCTTGCATATATTCTACTCGGAATATTAAATCTTCTGCACTCAACGTGGTGGTGTTACCAATAACATATTCGTTTGATCCGTTTTTAGCGTTCTCATTTGGAGGGTAGCGTACACCTTCTGCAGGTACGCAATTTTTACAACAACTACCACTCAATCGTGGCAATTTCATCTGATCTCGGACTAGTTCTAAAAACATCAGGTCGTCTATCCTGTGCAGTAACATTTGATGTCTGTTGTACTTGTAACGTTTTCATTCCTTCATCTAGGTCTTTTATCGAAAATGTTATAACATTTATAAAATGCGTCATTTCTTCCCTAAATACATACTGTATGTCCGTCTTAGGCGCTTTTTTGTTCATGTCGCCCTCAATAGGCATATTACGTAAATTCTTCATTGGAAAATGGTGGCGTAGATCGCTTTGGCCTGGCTCCAGTCTCTTCGTGACAAGTGGATCTATTTAGTATAGTTGCTGATAGGTCTATCATATTAGAGGTGGCACAAGCTGTAGCTTGGTTAAGAGTCCTAGGTGGTGAATGTTGGACTCGGCCCGAACGTAAATGTCGACCTGCGACCCTACGTACCCCATTCATATTATTGTGTCATGCTTCATTTTAAAATATTATAATAATGTTATTGTAAAACAATATAAGGGTTTTATATATATATTTTGATTCGTAACAAAGAAAGCAAAAAAAATATATATAAAAATATTATTAATAGTATATGATAATTCAAAAATCAAAAAGAAAAAGAAAAACAAACTGCATTTAAATAATGTTTCAGTTTTCGTGGTGTAGCTTTAGGTATTAGATAAGTGTGAACGGACTTTCAGAAAGAAATCAAGTATAGCGGGTTCGTCCTTCCAGTCCAGTTGGTAGCTCATATAATCTTCTCAGGGAGTTCTCAACCCGCAACCCGGACACACTGGCAGCAACAACAAAAAAATTATAAAGTACGAATGGGTGTACTTACACTCAATCCCGCTAACACAGGGGACATGGAACATTACTTTGGCACCTACCTTCTGTGACTTATCCTTCCCTTCCATAGTAGCCTTTGCAGGAGCATAACGTTAGGCTACTCCTGAAGCAAAAATTTTCTCCCTCTATCTTCTCATTCTTCCACCTAACCCATCTTGGCTACACCACTCACACTAATTTCACCTCCCTTTTAATTAAACATCCTTTTTATATGATGTCTTTTAATGCAAAAAAAAAAGAGAATATATATATATATATACGAAAGGTACTATACAAATTTTTATGCAGTATACTATATAATTTTGAGTGCACTAAGCATAAGTACTCTTTTAAGATTCAGTATGTTGCCCCTGGCAGCAAAAATATTTATTCCCACATCTCGGGCATCCTGCGATTAATCATTATCGGATTCGACATCAATACCAACTGGCCATGATTTCATATACTCTACACAACTACTAGTATGTTTTGAACCATCGCATTCTCCGCATCATATGTGTCGTTTGATTTTGTCTTAATTACCTGATATGGACCTACATTTTTTGGTTTGAGTTTCAGGCTGCTCCTAGCTGGGTTCTTTTGATAGCGACAATGTCGTGAACTTTATATTTTCTAGGTGGCTTACGACGTAAGTCGTACCTTTTCTTATTTTCAGCTTGAACTTCAAGTATTTGGTGTTTGGCTGCTTTTCTTATATCGCTTCTTTGTTCGTTAAAAGTGGCTACTAATTCTCGTTCTACCAATTGTTTAAGTTGAATATCATCTTTTGTTCTCATTTTAGTACCAACAAGCATTTCAAACGGAATGGTGCCAATGCTTCTATGGTATGTTGAGTTAATTACCTGTTGTACTCTTCCTACAAATTTGTACCATTTAGAGGAATCATCAATGCTTAACTTGGATAAAATTGCGATAATTACACTGTCTTTCAATTTGTACGTTTGCGCGAGGTAGACCCGTTGTAATAAAAATATGGTTTATTATTTTAGTGTTTTTGTGAAAGCATTGCAATCAGTTACCAGTTTAAATCGCAAACTGATCAAATATATTCTAAACTTCTTTAAAGCTTCAATGACTGCTAACACATCTAGCTCATAACTTGAATACTTGAGTTCTTGTTCAGTAGTTATCTTGCTCATATAGTACACCGGATATAACATGTTATCACTTGGAAGTTTCTGCAACAATACTGCGCCATAGCCATCAATGGAAGCATCAGTATGTACCTCTGTTTCATAGTTCTGATTGAATATACTTAACACTGGATCTTTGCATAGAGCACTTTGTTTTTTGAGATCAGTAAGGGGTTTACCAATAATTGAGAAATTTGGAATGCACTTCCTGAAGTAACCCCCAAGTCCAAGGAATCTCTCCAATTGCTTAACATTTTGCGGTAACGGTTAATTAATGTGGCAAAGGAATTCAATTCGTTTTTTTAAGAAATTGCATTTTTTTATATCTATGTCTAAGCCATAGTCTTTACTAAGATTCAATACGAGTTTTAAATTGCGCAATCCTTCGTCTTCATCTTTTGCTGGGATGATGATGTCGTCTATATAAGGTAGAGATATTCCTTCGCGAGTAAGATCTCGAAATATTGCGTTTATGTGCCATCAGGTGAGTTCGATAGACCGAATGGCACTTTTGAAATTGATATTGCCCATTATGTGTGACAAATGATATGTATTTACTTCTTACGTATCTTCGTTTATTGAGACATGAAAAAATCCATTGCGTAAATCAATTGTGCTAAAAATAAGTGAATTCTGCAAACGGTCGAGTTGATCCTCGACAAGAGGTAAAGGATAACGATCTTTAACAATTACTTTGTTAATTCTTCTGTGAATACATAGTCTGGGAGTGGAATCTTTCTTCTTAGTTAAAAAAATCGGAGTGCAAAATTCTGATTCTGACGGTCCTATAATGCCTTCGGCCAACCACTGTTCCAGCTGATTGTCGATATTGCATCTTTCTTTTATTGGTAGTCGCTGAGGGTTACAAAATGTAGGTTTCTCATCGTTTAGAATTATACGCATTTCCACATTAGTTGTTTTGCATTTGTAAGGTTTATAATCATTATTTGAATCACTTTTTTCTTAGCATCATCACTAGCTGTCTCCTCAATATTAATGTTACTTGCCTCGTTAACAGCACAAACGTCCATTGACATGATTCTAAAAAGTTCTTCTGACACTTCATCTCAAGACAGATCAAAACAGGCGGATGGAACTACATGAAAAGTTAAATTGTATTTTTCACCTTTGATTTCGACTACAGTTTTAAAATTTCCCATTGATTTTATTTTACCATTACTTGATGTATTACCGAATCAAATTAAATAGAAATCAGATTTTAAAAGTGGAGGTTTATTTAAAATATTATAAACCCTTTCGGTTACGATATTGAATTTACTGCCCGTATCAAATAAGGCCACCCCAATATGATTTGAAAATTTAACATCTACCGTTATTCTATTTTTAACCGTCAGATGTCTTACGTTTGCTTTTTCGACTTTAATTGGGCACTCCTTAGAAATATGGCCAAAAAAGTTGCAGCTGAAGCATTTAATTCCTTTTTCTTTATTTTTGTAATTTCTGGATGTGTGTCCTTCATCTTAACAATAGCATAGTATACGTTTTTCATTTCGACTTGTTGTTTAATTATTGTTGTATGTTGTTTTTGTATCGACTTTGTGTCTAGAAGATTTTTCTTGCATTGTTTCATAAGACTTAAGTTGTTCTTTAAAATCTTTTAAATTAGCAGCACCATATAGTATGGTTTTATTTATTGTAACATCTCTTATTCCGTCAATAACATATTGTATTAAGGCGCTATCTTCAATATTGCCACGCGATGCCATTTCTTTCATTTTAAAATAATATTCATGAACACTTTTATACTTGTTTATTTCTCGTTCAGCTAACATTTTATGTAATTGAAAATTTTGGTACATATAATTGTGACATATTTCTTTGTTCTAGCGCAAATTCTTTGTTGTGATGATTTTCGTTACTACCACTTTCCTCTATGCCTTCACACTTGCGGTTTTTTGTTACATCACTTTTGGTTCCTATAAAATGGCTGCCGTCGTTAGCACTTCTCAGTTGATATTGCTGTTTATACGTCTCATTGTTAATGTCAACATCATCGTTTACATCTAAATCATCGCCAGTTAGGCTACGCATGCTTATTACAGTATGTTCATCGTCTTCATCGTATTTTTCTTCGCCGCTTTCATTAGCATCGTCTTCGTTATTTACCTCGTTAGAACATAGTAACCTTCCTTTGCACATGTTTCTGAATACATGCAAGAACAAATTATCTGCGTCGTAGTTCAAATTTAACAAGTTGCATATTGACACTAAATCACCAGTACTCAAATTTTCTTTGACATATTCAGAAAATTCTCTCAATCGTTTTCTGTTCTGCCGGTCACCTTTCAAACACCAAGTTGTGTAATGCTACAATTATAGCACGTTTAGCTGTTGCTAAATTGTTACAATATTACCCAGAACCTGCATTTTCCTTTCTACTTATCTTTTGATAAACTATTTGGGTTGAGTCCCCAAATTTATGATGCTTTTATTTTATTTATTTAATAAAAAGAATTAAATATAATTTAAAGAAGAAAATTTAGAAAATAAAAAAAGAGTACTTAATGGCGTCGTCTTCTTTTCTCTCTAGAGCAGATAGTTTTTTTTTTTTAGCGATGACAGCCATGGGGGTTGCCCCCAGCAGCAGAAATATTTATTCCCATATTAATTATATTAATCGACATATATAAAATAATTTTATAAACGAGAACATTAAATAGAAAATCGTAATTTAAATAATTAATTTTCCTGAGGCAATAAATTATTTATCTTCTCTCAAAATCTCTAAACTAAAAAAAAAAGGAATACAAATTAAAATTGTTTATTTTATTTTATTTTTTTTTTTAAATATATTTATTTATTTTATTAAACTTTATTAAACTATTTCACAACCAGCGCTAATTAAACAGTTTCATAACTCCTCCCCATCCAAGTGCGATCGTCCTCGATCGTATTTAGAAATATGGAATGTTTTTAAAATTGAGATTTGAAGAGGGTAACTGAATATTTGGATTAGGTAATGTAGGGAATAGTTCCCCATGGTTTTCAACAACTAATTTCCTCGATCTTAACTTGACCAGAATGAAGCCAAACTCAAAAGTCACAATCGCAATGAATCCTCCCACAGACATTCCGATTATATGGGTTTCTCTTCGTAAAGAGCTCAAATACTTAGTGTTGTTAATGTGGAGATCATTCAAAGACTCTAGTGAAAGTACTTTAGAAACAGACAACTTTTTGGATGTAGGTGGAAGAGCGGCCGCCATTGCTTCGAAAGGTAAAGACTCTTGATTTTCGTATCGGTCATTATTTAGGTAAATGGTCATATTATGAAAACGGACAAGGTAGGTTCCGTGAACAGAGTTATTGTCGGACGGAGTTCTGATAGTACCATTGAAGTTATTTAAAAGGACCATACCTGGGTGGATCAATTCCACACCCGCGTTGGTCTGATCGCTGTTGTAATTACATGATGAATTTAGTCCTTTTAGTATTCTTAAAACACAAGTATCATTTCTTAAATCTCTTAAATTATCTCTATTACAAATTTTCACATCATTTAGTTCAATACATTTATTTTTTAAACCAAATATTTTTTTTCATTTTTTATAACATAATCAAAATCTATTTTAATTGATTTTCCATTTTTGTTTACAGGTTTTAAAAGAAATCAATAATAGGTTTCAATTGTAGTTAGTGGTATTGTAATAACATACAAAATTATTTCATTTTTATTTAAAACGCTCAAACTACTATATCTTAATGCATCTTCTACGGAATTGAACGGTAAACGCTCAGATTCTAGCTTATCAATAGCTAATCCTATTTCTCTTTGATTAAGAAGTATTGAATTCAAAATGTTATGACCTGATCACTGCAACACATATTTGATATTTAGTAATTCTTCTTTAATTATGTGAATTCTTTCTCGCTGCAGTAGGACAAACCCATCGATCTCTTTATCCCCTCGCTTCATTATGTCTATTATTTCATTTGTTATCTTTGTTAAATTTGTAATCATATAGTAAATGCTTCGTTAATCACAACTTGTCTGTTATTGTTGTCGTTTAAATTTTGTAAGTTGTCCTGTATCATTTTTAGATCTTCATGGTCCGGTGAACCGGCCAAATTCTTCCAAGTAGTTCCTAAAATGTCTATTGATCTTCTATTTCTATTTTTATTAGGATTAATCTCTTTTAATATTCTAATGGTTTGATCTCTATCATACTTTATTACGGAATACAAAATATGATCTCTGGGTACCACTTTCTCAGTGTACGTTGTGATATTCTGCAGTGCTTCTTCGTATTTCAGTACAATTATCATATGGACAAATTTAAAGGTTCCTTCCTTGATTTTTGCCAAACCATCATTAATAGTAACCAAATGTGAGGCACTATAGTCCACGATCTGTATGTCGAGGCGACTTGGTGCAAAGAAAGCGAACGGAACAAACAATAACCTAAGGAATGTAAAATCATTAGTTTCTTATCAGACTTTTATGGACCAATCTGCCAGTTGCAGTGGTTACAGTACTATTTGGATTTTCTTTCACAATTTCTTTTTTATACTGAGCTGTTAATTTAGAACTCAAACGCTTATTAATACGGACATAAATTACTTCTCCAGGAGCATAAGTCTTCGTTGGCCTCCTATCTTTGTTATGATAGGCCAAATCCGCAACTTTCTCTTCAGTCTCTCAACATTTACCCTACGTTCATTTACCAATCCCCCAGGATCAGTTGAGACGGACAACCAAAAAAACATCTCGACTGGTTTTTTCTTAATAGTAGAATGAATACTATGATTGTATTCATTCACAGCTCTTATGAGCAAGTCGTGGAAAGAAGAGTGACTTTTTTCAATCACAAAACACCTCATCAATTCGGTTACCGTTGAGTGAAATCTCTCAACCTGGCCATTCGAATTACTTGAATAAGGTGGCACATTATAAACCTGAATTCCAAACTGATTTTCTAGCATAAACAAAATCGCTGAAGATTTTAGAGACTTCTCATTGTCCATGACAATAACCTTAGGAACACTATAATAATCTCGCAAAAAGGTTCCTTAATATGCTCTACAGGTCTTGATCTGACAAGTCTAATTTGAACGTACTTAGAAAACTTGTCAATTGCCGTCAGAACTAAATTACGCTCTGTAATACATAGGTCAATGTGAACAATCTGCCCAGGATACTCTGGAATAGATGTGTTGGATTTATTTCAGTTATATTGGGATATCTATCATTCTCCAAAGAAATCCTACATTGTCTTGTGACTCACCTGATTTCTGACTTAAGAGAAAATAAAATTTTTGCAAAATTTGTTCCATGTTCGCCTGTATTCTCCTATGAGCACGATTGTGTTCCCTCATGATTATTTCTACCTTTTCTGTTTCAGACGGAACATCTTTGACTATGGTTTGAGTAAATTGAGTTTCCCCCAAACACAACTGTATCTGATTCTTAACAACATGCAGCGGGCATTCAACTGTTGGAATTAGGTTGTGACCCGAGCTGCTGTCGCTATGGATTGTGGGTATTAGTGAATTAATTTGATTCCTAGACAGTGCATCCGCCACTACATTACCTTTCCCAGGTTTGTACACTAGTTGATAGTCGTATTCTTCTAGAATGATTTCCATCTCTTCATTTTGGTGTTAGTGTTCTTATTGCTCACGGCATAAGTTAAAAGTTGATCATCAGTAAAAATCTTAATTCTTGCCCTGCCGCAGAAATAACTTCTAAAGGAGCCCAAAGAATTGCCAGAAGTTCTTTTTCGTTTGTTGCAAAATTTTCCTCTGATTTTGAAAGAGTACGAGATATAAAAGAAATTGGCCTGCCTTTTTGCTCCAGTACAGCCCCAATTGCAAAGTTCGATGCGTCCGCTGTTAAGTGAAAGTCTTTAGAATAGTCGGGATATGTCAACAAAGTGTTTTGAGATGCTATAGTAGTTTTGAGTTCATTAAAGGCATCTAGTTCGTGTTTGCCTAGCTCAATGATCTTCAATGACGTCCTTTGGAGGACAAATGTCAATTCGTAAGGAGTTTTGCTAGTTTGGCATAATCCCGAACGAATCGCCTATAGTAACCTGTAAGTCCCAAAAAAGATCTTAATTCCTTTAACGTTCTTGGTACAGGAAAATTCACTAAAGCCTCTATTTTCTTTAGATTGGTCTTCAAGCCATCCTGCGAGACTATGAAGCCTAGAAATTCTATTTCTTTTTTCAGAAACTCGGTTTTATAGAGTTGGACCTTCATATTTGCTGACTGCAGTGTTTTAAAAACTACATTTACATTGTCCAAGTGTGTCTTTTCATCCCTTCCGAATATTATTATGTTGTCGACATAGACATAACATCTTCTCCTTATGTGTTTGCGAAGTATAACGTTCATGGCTCTTTGAAATATAGCCGGAGCATTTTTCAATCCAAACGGCAGTCTCGTAAATTCGTATTTGCCGTTGTTTACAGAGAACGCCGTTTTCTCGATACCATCTTCTCGTAATGGTATTTGATGAAAACTCCTCTTAAGGTTAATACAGTAAAATACCTATTGTTTCCTCAATTGGCCAAAACCTCTCCTATTTCCGGAATTGGCTACTTGTCTGCAATAGTGATCGAATTGAGTTTTCTATAATCTATAACGACCCTAAATTTCTTTATCCCTGATGCGTCTTCTTTCTTTGGAACGACCCAAATGGGTGAATTGTAAGGCGACTATAATGCCATCTTCCAATAATTTTTTAATTTGTTGGCCTACCTCGTCTTTAAGGGACATTGGGTAAGCATAACTTTTAGAATAAACAGGTTCGTCAGTCGTTGTACGTATTTCCCCTTTAATCACAGTTGTATGTCAGCTTTTCATAAAAAAGAGACGGATATGTTTGCACGATTTCATAAACCCTTTTGCTCGTCAGTCAAATGGTCTGCTCGGATGCTATTAGCGTTTACTGATGGTACTTGCCAATGTTTGATTTTAATTCTTTTTCCTTTTTCTATAGCCATGTAGTCAAACTGTCCATACCCAAGATAGCATCAAAAGATTTGAGCGATTGTAATAAGAAGAATTTAGCCTCTTTTATTTAGAATATTATTAAGAGGTATTTCTTGTGCAACATGTCCATGAGCCTTATTAGCATACAAAGTTCTATAATTTTGATTTCAGCCGGCTCTCGCATAGCCAACAATCTCAGCAAATCTCCTCTGAGACTCCTAATTAAAGTATCCAATGCTTTATCCCTATATGTTTGTATCAAAAGTGTAGACGATTCCCTTTTCAATTCCATGCTGCCTACTTTATTCAGTATTAAGGACAAATGTTTATAAACTTAAAAAAAAATAAAACTCTTGCATAGTTCCCGATCCCTGAATTAATGTAGACATATGATATTCTAATGTTGGAATATCACGCTTATCTCCATAATGGAATGTTAGACAGCGACAGATCGCTCGCCAGTCCAACGGGGTATTATAAGATTCCAAGGCGATATCGGCAATGCCCACTATCTTATTCCTGACCACGCTAAGTATACCGTAATACCTAGCCGTACCAACTTTGGTAAATGTTGGTTGGTAAATGTCTAAGACACGCTCCACACTCTTTTTCCAGGAGCTGAACTCCTCGGGATTTCCTGAGAATTCCCTAAGACACCTTACCACGTCTGGCTAAGTCCTCTAACTTATTTCTGTGCTCAGGTCTTATACCTTGATCGCCCATTGCACCAAAGTCAGTCACGGAATTCACTATACCCCAAATGATCTGTCTTCCCTGCTCATTAAAAATTCTAGTGACAATATCTATCACCATAGGTTCCAACTGAGCATTTATGGGTGCTGCAGTAGAAGCTGATGAAGACGCTGAAGCAGGAGGAGCAGAAGCTCGATTTAATAAGGGCGCTCTTAAAATATTTTATGGGTTTGACATTTTAAATCAATTCAATGCTACTTTTTTTCGAAAAATTAAAAATTGTTCAAATTTTCAAAATAGAGTCAACTAAAGGAAAAATATTAAATCAATTTAAAAGTTAATTTTCATTGAAATTATTTTGCAATTAGATAAGATTAATTTAAAAATTAATTCTAAAATTTTTTTGTAATTAATTTTTCAAAATATTTAATTCACTTATTTTCTAATTTTTTTAAAAATGTTTGTTCTTTATCTTTAATAACTTCCGTAAGAAAGGATATTATATTTAACTTTAATTCTCAAATGCCTTTTATTATGAATAATTTATTATTATAAAATCCTTGGTAATAATAGATAAAATTTCTTATAACATTTCTTTTTTTAATTTAAATAGATACGTTTTTAAAAAAAAAAATGTTCATAACGTATTTTTTTAAATTTAAACAGATCCTTTTTCTTTTTTTCAAGAAAATTTTATAACATTTCTTTTTTTAATTTTTAATAGATACTTTTTCTTTTTCTTTCATTTCATTTATTTATTTACTTATGATCCAACAACCAAGCTTAAAGCTTAAATTTAGTTGGGATTGAAAATT
Organism: Crataerina pallida; assembly: GCA_949710015.1. NCBI lineage: Eukaryota > Metazoa > Arthropoda > Insecta > Diptera > Hippoboscidae > Crataerina > Crataerina pallida. The sequence goes on from OX453290.1 coordinate 15,795,605, forward strand.
ACAATAACGTTGAAAACATCTAACGAAATAATACTAATAATATTAATATATACTAATGATATTAATATGATAAAAAAAAAAAAGGAGAGAGAGAGAAAAAAGAAAGAAAGCGAAAAAATTACATATAGTACTTAAATAAAACCTATTAGCATCAATCATGTGTTGAAGGGCGGTAAGTAAGGTGTTCCAGAGGCGCCCAGCATTTATAAAGAATTGTCTTTCAGACATTAGAGTGTCGTGTTGGAATGGTGTAATCTGTTTGTGTCTAAGAGACCTTGAAAAAACTAATTTATCAAAAACATATTTTGGCTCCTTTATTATTATAATTTTATGGAGCAGGATTAAAGTTCTAAAATTCAGTAAATTATCAAAAGAAAGGCCATAGAGACGGTTTTTGTGAGCAACTAAATTGTCACGTCTTTTTAAATTAAAAACGTACCTAATTATGGAGTTGTATATCTTATTCAGTCTGCACGAGGATACATAATCGCAGTTAGAGAAAATTTCGCAACCATATGTCAATATAGGCATCAAATATGTTTTAGCCATAAGCAATCGTATGTTTAATGGAATATAGAACTGAGTGGGTCGTAAGGCTCGTAGCGTACCATACACTTTACCCACACATGAATTTATATGGTTGGTCCACGTTAGCTTGGTATGAAAAATTAGTCTTTCTTTTTTCAAATAAAATCCTTAACATTTTTTATTTAAATATTAGATAATTTTCTTCTTTCAATAAATTTTCCTAATTTTTTTATTATTTCTACTCACATGGTGGCACTTTTCGTATAAAAACAGCTTTAATCGGCAACAACAGCAGTTATTGTAATTTTCTAATTATTGTCAGTTAACGCTACACGTATGCATTGGTTTATTTATAAGATTGTTGAACTGTAAACGATTATGGGCCGACAGGATATTGATTTTCTTTAGATTTCAATGATTTTGGTACACGTTTTATAGCATTCAGCAACAGTTTAGGTGAAAATATCGTTATCTTACGTATATCGGTTGACAAATTTCAAGTTCACTTAAGATTGCCTTTTTTTATCCTTTTTTAACTTTAATATAATTTGTTTCAATTTTAATTTTCTTTATGTTGTCCCTTAATTTAGTTTAATTTATTTTAGTTTCGTTCCATTTTATTTTCTTTATTTTTAATTATAAGTATCATTGTCCTTTTAATTTAATTTTAATTTTCTTTACTCTCAATTATTAGCAACATTGTTTATTTAATTTAGTTTAATTTTGTTTTGTTCATTTAATATAATTTTGTTTCTTTAATTTTTCTTTTATTTTTAATATTGATCTTTAATTTAATGTCATTTGTTGTTCAAATTTTTTGTTTAATTTTATATTTCCCTTTTTTAATATAATTTAAATTGTTCAGGTTTTTTGTTTAATTAATATTTTTAAATATTGCAGTTTTTATTAATTATTTTAACAACAGATTTTTTATTATATATATTTGAAAAATATTTATTCAAGAAATGACATAAAAAAACTATGAATCAATTTCATATTCTAACACCCCCTCTCATTCGGTGAATGCATAACTTTTCTCTGAATGCATTAAAAGTGTTAAAGTCTAAGGCCTTCGTAAACATATCAGTAATTTGATCTTTAGACGATATATGTTCTATGTATATATTCTTCTTCAATATATTGTCTTTAATAAAATGATGTTTTTTATCTATATGTTTCACTCTTTTGCATTCTGTAGCCATACCTATGCAACCAACGTTGTCTTCATATATAATTACTGTAAAATTGTTTAGTATGACCTTGAGATCTTATAATATACCACGTAGCCATAAGCCTTCCGAAGTTGCATTACTCAAGGCTATATATTCTGCTTCACTAGAGGATGTTGCAACTACTACTTGTTTTTTACTTGACCATGACACTGGACAGCCATAAAAATAAAAAATGAAACCACATGTTGACTTACGATCATTTGAATCCGACGCCCAATCTGCATCTACGTAGCCTATAAGTTCTTTTGTGCAATACGGTTTAAATGTTAATTTAAGAGATTTGGTACCCTTAACATATCTTAAAATCCTTTTTAAGCATTTCCAATGTTCTTCTCCTGGATGTTGTTGATGTCGCCCCATATAACCAACTGAGTAGCAAATATCAGGTCTTACACTCAACATTACATACATTAGACTACCCAATAACTCACGGTATGAATTATTTGTCTCAGTGTATCCTTCTAAGGGTAACTGCAACTCCTTTTCCATTGGTGTACGTGCATCATTACAATTAGTCATAGCAAACTTGTTTAATACTTTATCGATTAGAGTTTCCTGAGTCATTCTTAACTCACTTTTCTTATAATCATATTCAAATTTTATACCTAAGTAATCTTGCAATTTTCCGCAATCATATAATTCAAATTTCTTTGATAACTGAACTTTCAGAATTTCAATATCGGCTTCATTTGGCTGTGGTACAACTTTCCAAACACCATTTTTTTCATTGAATTTAATTCATCATTTACAGCATTTAGCCATTGTATCTGATCATAACACTTTTCAATGTCTGCAAATTTAACAGGAACGTCTATATTAGAAGCTTCAAATATGGATAAAACATTTTTAGTTCGATTACGTATTCTCTCACTTCGTCTTGGTTGGACATCAACTTCATTTATTGCAGTATTTTCAGTATTGATATTTATTTGAACTTGTTCCTCTGCATGTTCAGAAACATCACATAATACGTCATTTACCCCCTCTCGATAGTTTCTGTATACAATGAAGTCATCATTAACGGTTATTACAGTATCCTTACACTTCGTTTTTCTTTATTCCAAAGACGATAACCATTATATGTTGTTTGCTTTTTGCATCTAATTTTGTTCGATTTTGATTAGGAATCCATACATATGCTTCACAACCAAATATTCTTAGTTTTGCTAAATCTGGTTCTTGACCATACCATAATTCAGCTAGAGTTTTAGTTTCATTTAATGCTATACAGGGACTCCTATTTATTATATAAGTACTTGAATATATTGCTTCGTTCCATAGAAATTTTGGACAACTACCCTCAAACAGCATTGCTCTTGTTTTTTCAACAGAAATTTCGCTATTAAAATTATATACATTAAAAAACATTACACCAAAAATAACAAACAGTACTTGTCAACTAAGTGGAATATCTTCGAAAAAAATAGATACTCTTGGAAGCACCTTTTTGGATCTATATGTCGGACAGACAAAATTTAACCATACGTTTTACATAGTAAACAATTCTTTCCCAATAACGATTGACGGAATAATAGGAATAGATTTTCTACAACGATTTCTTTTTAAAATTACTATGAGACAATGACACTAGATATCATCATAAAAAAGGGAGCCATTACTCTTCCGATGGAAACAAACTATATAAACAATCATATTGTAATACCTCCAAGGACCGAAATAATACAACCTATTAAACATAAACTTCAAGAAGACTCTGTAATATTGAATGATAAACTTCAACAAGGAGTATTTATGGCAAACTCCATTGTACCTAAATCTGGTATTTCTCAGATTATAATTCCAACAATAAAAAAGTGACAATAAAAACCATAAAAATACTAATAACTGCTAGTAATTTCTATACCGAAAATTTAATAATGATTGACAAGACTCCTGTATATACTAAAAATTACAGACTACTTCAGTCACATAATACAGAAATTAATCACCAAGTACAAAAATTATTGGAATCCAATATAATCAAAGTCTATACAATTCCCTACTACTTATTGTCCCAAAAAAAGGAACAAAAGATACAAAAACATGGAGATTAATAGTTGATTTTAGAAAATTAAATAACAAATTAGTTAACGATAAATTTACATTGACAAGACTGGATGACGTATTAGACGTTTTAGCGAGAGCAAAATATTTTTCCACCCTAGACATGACAAGTTCCTTTCATCAAATTGAATTAGACAAAGAATCTAGACCATTAACAGTATTTTCCCCTAACAAAGGGCATTTCCAATTTAAAAGACTGCCCTTCCGTTTAAAAATATCATCTAATAGTTTTCAAAGAATGCTAATAATTGCACTATCTGGACTAGACGCAAACGCATTTTTATACGTAGATGACATAATTATATTTGGTTGCAGTTTGCAACATCATAATATTAATCTCTTAAAAGCTTTCTCACGCTTGAGAAAGTATGATTTAAAATTGAACGCCAATAAATGCTATTTTTTCCGACCTGAAGTTGTATATTTAGGACACTTAATAACAAAAGATGGTATAAAAACCGACCCATGAAAATATGAAATAATAAATGCAAACTTATGTGTTTGCCAACTTCTTATTCACTACTAAAGATGTGGGAATTACAAGTAAGTATAACGTAAGCGAGTGAAAATGTTGTAGTCGGCCCGGCCAACCAACCCATGGACTGTCCGAAGTTGGGAGATCAAGTGATCGACAGTCCTACCAAAGACTAAGTTTGGTACCGCGGGGTACTGGAGCCCCAAGAACTAAGGTTCTTGCCAGTACATACTCTTGGGTAGGCCACCTTGTGGGAGCTTCGCGGGGGCTGTAAAATCGCTGGTAGTGCATGGCAAAAAACCCTGTCACCAAGGGGTGAACTCTACATAGCCTATTATGTAAGTTCTAAAGTTGGGACCTCCATCGGGAGGGGCGCAGGGAGACTTAATTCCCTACAAACGTCTAATTGAGTCTCCACGACGGGTATAGACGTAAAATACAAAACTTAATATAGAAGGGGTTCCAAAAATAGACCCATCGAATCCAAATTTAGCACAGCCAATCATGAAGCTTGTTAACTATTCTTCATCAAAGTTTGTCAAAAAACATGGTTCTAAAAATGAATCAATTTAGTGCATTTTCAATTTCATTTCTGAGGAAAGACGTGTTCTTAAACCAAACTTAATCAAAATATCTCAACAAATATTTGCGCAAAATGATACATGGACTGATAGCGAAAAACGGGCATGTTTACTCAAAAATCATTATGAACACTATTTAAAAGCAAGTAAAAATATTGCTTGACCGAGTAAGCCCGACCATTTAAAATCCTACCCCACTTAGCCACTTGCACTATGCTACAATTGCTACAAAACTTAAGTCTTTTGCCACAAGTGGTACAGGGTATAAAAAGTATAAAAAATATGAATGTAGGATAGATCTTTTTAATTACGGAAAGTTATTATGATAGATAGAATTTGTTTTTTTCAACACCTGCAAAGTATTTCAATAGTGCGTTTTTCCAGTCACGTTCGTGGCCAATGTATCAACTTCGTTCTTTATGTTCTTTAACATTAATAGATCACGTGCCATACGCTGCTTAAAAAATGTCATTGTTGTGGTATTATCTGAAATCAAACCGCATAAAATTTGTTGCCCAAACAAGGTAAGAATTTCGGCTATTATTGTTAAAGTCTCCATATCAGGCAAATCCCTCAAACCAATCCTTGTATCTCTTAAATTTTTCGACAATTTGATAGAATCAAAATCTTCTATAGAACGACGCTTGGGATTTTCCGATTCACTGGAGATTTCCTCAGTTTCTTCAGAAGAAGAAACACTGCCTTCATCAGAATTATTAGGAGAATTGTCCTTCATAAATAGCGTATATATTATTACTTATATCAAAAATAAAATTTTGACATATACCATAGCCGATTCCAACTTTATCGTCCATAACAAAATTGTTAATAGAATTGTAATTTTACATAAATTATAAAACATATTATTTGTTAGACTTCTATATTTTTACTATTATGAATCACAATGACAACACTTGATTTATAAGTTTTTACATAAAATTTTTTAGTGATTTAATATTATAATAATACTAAATTAACTCAATTATAGAATTAGAATGTAGAAACTTTTGCATGTTTTTCGTATTTATATGAAATTAATTAATGGAACATATATTGAAAATATCGAAAATGAGGGCTACTTAAATATGTACTATATTAGAATAATGTTCGTTTTTGTGCAGTTTAACTTAATTTCTGACATACTGTTAACGAAACACTTTTATACCCTCCACTCATAATGGGGGGCATACTAAGTTTGTTCTTCCATTTTTAAGACCCAAAAGGAAGTGTCAGAGACCCTACAAAGTATATATATAAGAATATTTCGTATATATTAATAGATCAGTATCAGTTTTTGATGTCGGCAAATGGATAATCAAGGAAATGTCCATTTGTCTGTGGGTCCGTATGGTCGGTCATAAATGTTGAGTAAATGACATTACAGATCGCTATTTAAAATTTGCAAAATCGGTTAAGAGCCACACCACAAAAATTTATATAACTCCTATAAAAAATGATCTTGAAATTTAGAATAGATATCTATGGATGGGATAACTATATTAATCGATGTCTTAAAAATGTCGGATAACAGACGCGCCCACAATTTACAAAATACCACATTCACCATAAAACTTTTCAAGCTGATGCATACATACATTATTAGAGGGCGCAATATACATATATACAAATATATACCACGTCCACCGTTGTGGATGCGGAGGGTATATAAGATTTGGCTCAAGACAAATTTACTTTTCTTTCTTGTTTTGTGTATTTTTCATTTTTGGCGCTTTTCGACACCTCCATCATGCAAAAAAAAATTTAACTATAAATTTACTATAAGTGATACGAAAGTATCTTTTTCCAAAAAATATTTGTTTTTTAATATGCCAGATATCTTATACGCTAAAGAGACTGTTAAACAACACGGGAGAGTAACCAAATGAGTTTACGAATATCATCATATAATCAGCAACTTGGAGAGTAAGTATAGAAGTTATTGTTCTACATCATTTTAAGGTTAAATTGAGAACTTCCAAATTATAATTGAGAACTTGCAAGTTGAAATTGGGAAACTGAAGTTTTAAATTGAGAAAACCAAACTCAAATTGAGAAAACTAAATTGAAATTGAGAAAACTAAATTGAAATTGAGAAAACTAAGTTCAAATTGAGAAAACCAAGTTCAAATTGGGACTTCCAAATTCAAATTGAGGAAACCAAATTGAAATTGAGAAAACAAAATTCAAATTGAGAACTTCCAAATTGAAATTGAAAACTAACAAATTGAAATTGAAAAAAACAAATTCAAATTGAGAAAACCAAATTGAAATTGGGAACCACCAAATTGAAATTGAGAACTTCCAAATTCAAATTGAGAAACCAAATTGAAATTGAGAACTACCAAATTGAAATTGAAAAAAAGAAATTCAAATTGATAATACCAAATTGAAATTGGGAACTTCCAAATTGAAATTAGGAACTTCCAAACTCAAATTGAGAAAATCAAATTGAAATTGGGAAGTCCAAACTCAAATTGAGAAAACCAAATAGAAATTGAGAAAACCAAATAGAAATTGAGAAAACCAAGTTCAAATTGGGAACTTCCAAATTCAAATTGAGAAAACCAAATTGAAATTAAGAAATTAAAGTTTTATCCAAATTGAAATTGGGAAAGTAAAGTTTGAAATTGAAAAAACCAAATTTAAATTGAGAAAATCAAAATTGAAATTGAGAAAACGAAACCAAATTGTAATTGAAAAAAATAAAATTGAAATTGGGAATTAAAAAATTCAAATTTTAAAACTTATCACTGAAATTGGGAAATTCAAAATTGTAATTGAGACAATAAAATTTGAAATTGGTAAAATCCAAATTGAAATTGGGAATATAAAAATTGATATTGAGAAAATCAAAATTGAAATTGGGAACTTCCAAATTGAAGTTTAGAGAATAAAAATTGAAATTGGTAATTTAATATTTGAAATTGGGAAAATACAAATTGCAATTGAGAGAATACATTTTAAAATTTAAATTGTAATTTAAAATTAAAAGAGGTCCACTCTTTCTCTCATCATCTACTGCAATATCATCTTCAACATCATCTTCTGCAGAATGAAAATCGTTATCAAGTTCAGTTTCAAGTTCACTTTCTGATTCCTCTAATTTTTCTTTTTTATTAACTTGCATTGATGATGTATTAGGTTAAAGTGATATCTAAAACGTCTTTATTATTAAAATTTTCTAAAAATATACATCTCGATTTATAATAATGGTCCTTTTAAATATATCAAATAACCAATAAGCTTTTGATGTATCAGAATATCCTACCATCATTAATTCCTTGCCTTTAGGCTTAAATTTGTTGTGATGAGTTTTATCTAAACTTATCGCTTTTGAACCAAAAATCTTCAAATGAGAGACATCAGGTTTTTTATTATGCCACATTTCATATGGGGTAATATTTGATAAAGCTTTAGTTCCTAAGATATGTCGCATTATACAAAACCTCGGCCCACAAATGTTCTTCTGCACCAGCTTCAACAAGCATTGAACGTGCCATTTCAACAAGCGTTCTGTTAAAACGTTCTGCTGAAACGTTCTGCTATGCTATTTTGCTGTGGCGTGTAGGGAACAGTAAGTTATCTTATAATACCATGATCTTTTAAAAAATTGTTAAATTGTCTATTAACAAATTCTATACCATTGTCAGTTCTCAAAGATTTTATTTTTGTATTTTTTTGGTTTTCAACCATATTTTTAAATTCTTTAAAAATTTCGAATACCTCCCCTTTATGTTTGATGAAATACACGAAAACGTATCGAGACATATCATCAAGGAATGTAAGAGCATACCTGGTACCACCGAAAGATTCTACATTGAAAGGTCCGCATATGTCAGCATGAATTAATTGCAATAATTCATCAGCTCGTCTATCTGATTTTGAAAATGCCTTTGCTGTACATTTGCTTTTCAAACAGGTAACACATTCAATATCGTTGGAAAATGTGTTTTCAAACCATGAACTAAATTTTTATCTACTAAATCTCTTAAACTTTGTATACATATTAATGTGGCCGAATCGTTTATGCCACTTTATTACCTCTTGCATAGATTTATTAGTAAAAAATGAAGTAGAATTAGAAGTGTCAAGTAGAAAAAGTTTACCGACTTTATTGGCTTCAAAAACTACAGAGTTGTCTTCAGATATTACTTTTACACCATTAGAATTAAAATATACAGAGCATCCATTTTCAGTAATTTTGCCAACTGATATGAAATTGCACTGCAATTCAGGAACATACAAAACTTCCGTAAGAGTAACATCCATGTAGTTGTTCTTAATCGTTACTTGACCTTTGCCTTTGGCTTTGATTGCATTTTCACCCGCCAAAGTGATTAATTCATAATGAGATTCAAAAAATGAAAACACATTTGTATCGTTACATAAATGAGTGGACGCACCGCTGTCGATGCACCATACCTTTTTGTTGAAAACGTTATGTGATATGGCTGATAACATTGTAAACATCTTATGTGATTTTCTTTGATCTTTGGATCTGTAATTATGATTTGTTTGGTTGTTACAAGATCATGCGTAATGGCCTTTCTGACCGCAACAGTAACACTTTATATTCTGCATCTTTTTAGTTTTTTCGTTTGTATTCTTGTCGTACTTATGTGACAAAAAAATTTGCACTCCATTTACGTCTTGCATTGCATTTACACATTTTCGTCCTTCGTCTTCTTCCGCTAATTTTACTTTTAAAGCAGATAATTTTGGCAAATCGTCACGAGTTTCAAGTGCGATAACAAAACCTTGTGCAGTATATTTTGAAAAAAGTATTTTGTTTCCAACATTTATGCAACGGACAAAAACGAACTTGTAATTTCATATTTATTTACAGCTAATTCAAGCCGAACGTGTGTACAAATAAGTAAATACTTAAATTTAAAATGTATTGACAATTGCGCAAAAACTTAGAGTACAAATGAAAAGTTAAACAAGAGTACAAAGTAATACAAATTAAATTAAATTATAGCGATTATATTGTTATAATTATTAGTATTAAATAAAATTAAAATTAATATGTACTGAAATTACACAAGAACTTAAAGTATAGTACAAGAAAAACTTAAAGAGGATAGAAATGGAAAGGATACAAATAGAAATGTAAATTAAATTAAATTATAATGATTACATTGTTATAATTATTTGTATTACTTAAAATAAAAAGAAAAGAAAAAATAATAATAATAAAAAACAAAATTAAAAAAAAAAAAACAACAGCGAGAGGAAGAACAAAAAAACAAAACAAAATTTTTAGGTGTAGCATAGTTTGGCAATCTCATACAATTAGCAAAGTCTAACGTTGTTTAAACAATTGACGTTTAACATACTCGGGTGTATCCGATAGGGAAAATAAATGATAATGATCATTATAATTTTTACATAAAACTCTAAGTGGGAAAAAAAAGTTCATAGTTGTTCCTGCATTGGGTCAGGTGCAACGGAGCAAAATATCTGGACATCCTAGAAGGGACATAGAATTTAATTTGATTCAATAAAAATGGCCATTAATAAGTTTGTGCAGAAAGCAGACACTAATCTTTCAATTGCTTCGGAAAAAATATCCCAATATTAGGATTATTATGATGACTGATGGGCGATCGGACATTTTTAAAATTTTCTTTGAGTTTATCCAGCAACTGGCACTAGATCCTTGAATTAAGAGCTCAGCAGGTAGACGTAAATCCTGTCCGTTAACCATTTCAGCAGGAGTGGCCTAAATATCTTCTTTATGAGTTGATCTCAAACCAACCAACTCAGAAAATAATTTTGGCGTAAACTGTGTACCCTGATCACCAGTTACCTCTAATTGAACACCGAAGCGAGGGATATAATTATTGAAAAATATTTGACTTATAGTATTTGAATTAATATCTCTTAATGGATAAACTTCGGGCCATCTAGTAAATCTATCAATGATAGTTAAAAGGTAGCGGTGACCTTTGGAAGGAGCTAAAGGTCCAAATCTATATGGATGTGTTCAAACCTGCCCTTGGGTATAGGAATTGGAGAAACATGTGATTTAGTATGACGGTTGATTTTAGATTTTTGGCATTGTAAACATTGACTGGACCAGGTATTGAGTTCTTTACTCATAAAATATCTTGTGCTAATAAGTCTTCTTGTAGCTTTTGTACCAGGGTGTGATATATTATGTAATTTTTCAAATATAATTTTCCTCAGACTGGGAGGTACATATGGTCTTGGACATGTCCCTGACATTTCGCAGACAATTTCAAAATTAAGTACGGGAATTTTGTAAAGTTTTAAATTGCTGTTCGACTTGAGAAGAGAATTTTTTAATTCGGCGTCATTTTCTTGTTCCTTATATTATGATGGACTTAGGACTTCAAAGTCTTTTATGGCAGATACTTTGTCTTCAGAAGGTCAATTGCCATCTTCTGAAATATTGTGCCCTAAAAAGTCAATAGATGTAGTGCCGAAAGCACATTTAAATGGTTTAATATTTTAACCATATTCCTCAAGTCGATCAAAAACGATTTTTAAATGTTTTAAATAGTCAGATTCCCATTCTCTTGCAATTAAAACATCGTCAATATATACAAAAATAAAATCTAAACCACTAAATACTTCATTCACAAACCTTTGAAAGGTTTGTGCCGAATTCCTTAACCCAAATGGCATTCTAACAAATTCGAACATGCCGAATGGAGTTGTAATGGCTGTTTTGTATATGTCGTCTTCAGCCATAGGGATATGGTGGTAAGCTTTTACTAAATCTAATTTGGAAAATATAGATTTGTTCCGTAATTTATACTAAAATCATGAATGAGGCAACGGATAGCGATTAGGAATAGTGACACAATTTAAGCGTCTAAAATCACCACAAGGATGCCATTCATTAGCGTCTTTTTTGGCTACTAAATGAAGAAGAATTGGATGGCCTACAAATACCTGATTTGACTAAAAAATCGAATTTTGTCTTGGCGACTTTATATTTGATAGGATGTAGTCGTCTTGGCCTTGAGAACGGAAGGACTCCCTCAGTTGCTAGTCTCTGTACAGTATTGTGTTTAACCGTTTTGGTGTAATCTGGTTCAGGTGTCAAACTTGGATACTTCTTTAATAGTTCGAAATATTTATTTTTTATGAGGAATAATTTGAGTAACTTTATTTTACAATAAGCCATAATGGCATCAACGGATAAATTGGTTAAAGGATCTACTAATCGCTTGAATTTTACGTCGATTAGTAGTCCATATTTGCTGAAGAAGTCAGCACCAATAATCGGCAATTAGAAAAATAAAAGGAAATTCACAAATTTCAGTATTCAGGAGGTGTATGTTGTAATTTACAATGATTTATAGTTTAAAATTTAGATTAAAATGCAATAATAAATAATAATATAACAATTAAATAATTTTAAATTAATTGGTAATTTAATTTAAATTTAATTAATAATTAGTTTTAATAAATTTAATTAAGTTAAAGGTTTGGGAAACAATGAAACGTTTCGTTTTGATTTATTTATTTTTTTAGATGGAAAAATTTGAAGTTTGTTTTTTTTTTCTTATTTTGAAGTTTGTTTTTATTACATGTGTTTTTTTTTAATGAAAAGTTTTAAAATTTGTTTTTTTTTCTTGTTATTTTTTAATGAAAATTTCTTCTGAAGTCTTTTGATTTTTCTTATGAATGAAATATATCTTTTTTATATATCATCTATATTCTTCTTATTAATGTGGACTTTCCTCCGTTGAATTACCCATCATCGATTTATAACTGTTGTTGTTATTATTGCTGCAATTGTCGCTGTTATTGTTGTTTTTGTCGTTATTGTTGTTTTGTTGTTATGTTCCCGCTATTATTATTACTGCTGATGTCGTTGTCGCTGCCGCTAGTTATTGAAACTAGAAATTGATTTTTTTTTTTTGAGTATAGATTTAGGTATATTGAAAATTATAGAGTAGCAGGATCGCAGGTTCGCCAATTATAGAAATTATTGTTCTATATTAATTGTTTATATATTTTATATTTTTAATGTTTTTATTTTCAAGAAAATTATTTTTTACAATTTGACACTAAATTCTGATTTTTTATACTCATTCAAAATTGACTTTAAAAATTAATCAAATAACATAATCCAAACCGACAAAGAACATATAGATACCCTACGGTAAGCATTCGTAATAAAACTTTCCGAAATGCTATCTGTAGGAGGAGCATATCGCGAAAAATTGCATTAAAGGCCCCTTATGTATGTTCTACATAGACAAACCAAACGTTGATTTAAAACATATAGCGGGTATCGGGCGCTGCCTCTTATTTAAGAAACCATTAGGAACTATGAAATATTTAAAGAGTTACAGATCAACGACTGTGAAGCAGCACAAAACCTGCTGTAACAAACAGTGAGGGATCAAAATATAGATGACGTACATGGACCCAAGACCTAGCTGAAAGTACTGCAATATGGTCATGCGGCATTCTCATCTTTTAAGATATTGTGCACACCTCGTGTGGTTTTACTAGAATAAAAATAAAGAGGATATACATATTACTCAACTTGCTATACTCCGCTACGATGGACTCATATTGAATATCAGGATATGCTGAATAATCTGGTGACTGAAATTAGGCTCCATTATTATTGGAGCCGACTTCAATGCATGGACGACGAATTAAGGAGAAAATCCACACGTGCCAAGTAGTCGCAGTTTACTCGAAACGCTCGTTTCCGGGGTTATCGCGGTTGAGAGGGTTATCTCCTTAACCACATTGATTTTTGGATGGTTACTCATATATATATATATATATATGTTTAGCAGATAACCACGTAGTTCAATGTAACTTTGAAAAAGTTGTTGCGGGTGGCATCACTGAGCGCGAAAAGAGAATGGCAGAAGGAGAGGAGAATAAAGAAGAAAAGAAAAAAAGTGGAGGAGAAAAGAAAAAAAGATGGCGAGCCACACCGGTTTTTTCTTTCTTTTCCGTTTTCGACTTGGGATGAGGAAGCTGATGCTCTGTTAGCAAAAAAAAAATAGATATAATTAAAATAATAATTTTTGAAAAGTAAAAGTAAAAGAAAACGAAAGAGCATTGTTGAAAACGCTTGAATATAATTTTGATAATAAAGAGTATGGTAAGATGTTAGGTTTAAAGCAGAAAAAATATGAAAAAGGTAAAAAGAAAAAAAAAAAAAAGGGAGAAAGATCCCTAGTGATAATAAGAAAATCAAATATGAAAATGAAATACGAATTTTTTTTTTTTAAATATGGATATAAAATATGAATTTTGTTTGTAATTTTTCTTTTTTTTGGTCTTATCGTTCGATTTACATGAAGAATTATATTTGTATTTTCTATTTGTTACCAATGTTTATCTGTGTTACATAATGGATATTGTATGCACATGAATTTGATTTTTTGTGATATATATATATAGCTGAATTATATAATTAACTTTATATGTTTGTGTTTCCCTTTTGAATTAAATATATATATATATGTATATATGTTACAGAAAGAATGTGTGTTCACTCAAAATTAAACTCATCATGTAAATAAATTTAACAGCGGGTGTAAGGGTGAGAAGTTGAATGAAGGGAAGCTGTACCTTCTCATTTTGTGCATAATATCACTTGCAAGAATTGAAATATAAATTTTTTTTTTGTTATGACGGACTGGGGGCTAGGGTTGAGAATCCCTTCCTGAGCAGAGCTAGCCACAGGGTGGTCGCCCCGAGAGACGAATGTCAGTCCGGTTACGTAACAAAATGGCGCCCAAACAAAATTAAATGCGAATCATGAAAACATCCCATGAATCATCTAGTTCAGTTCAGAATATAAAGCAGAAGTATCATGAAATGTTAACACGAGTTAGGGAATATCCGCTACCGACCATAGTCGGATAGGTCCGTTGTATTCCCAACAAAGTAGTTACTTGAGTGAAAACCCAGGTCACTTTCTGTGAGAAATGTGTGAGTGTGCATTGTTATAGATGTGGGACAGGCAACCTGTAGATTCAGTAGAATCAAATCAGTTTTGTCTGGTCCTGGTTATAAGATATGGTTAATTTTGATATTATTGATTCGGAACGGACAGCCTATAGATTCTATGATAAAGACAGAAATCCAATCAGTTGTGTCCAATACTGAATTTGCGATGTGGCTAATTTTGATGTTATTAATTCGGAACGGACAGCCGAAAGATAGAAATCCTATCAGTTATGTCCGGTCCTGAGTTTGTGACGAGGTTAATTTTAAGAAATTGATCCGGGACAGACAGCCTGTAGATTATATTAAAAAAAAAAATGATCCAATCAGTTGTGTCTGGTCTTGGGTGTGTGATATGGATGAAACTCACTCGTTTTTTTTTATAAAATAGAATTGTTCTCGGACTATGCCCACGGATACACATCAGACATCATACCGGTACAAGCCACAAATATCGTATCGCCCTCTAATTCTAATTCTCATAAATTACCCTTTTTATTACAAAAGCATTTCATAAGAAATGCTTATGTTACAGAACATTATTTTTCAAGTGCTCAGTAAAATCTGACACCACCAAACAACATTAGAAAGATCAATGCAAGAAACCACTTACATAAACTATAATACTGTTTATATTATGTTAAGTTGTCCCAATTTTTATTTTAATATAATGTAAGCGTTCACACAACGAATCACATTACAAGCATATGCATGAGCTGACCCGTCAGCATAATCTGTGATTCGTTAGTATAAATAGGATTAGTCTTAGAATGTAACAAGTTCAGTTTTTATACGGAATTTCAATAAAGCAGACGTTGCTTTTCAGCAACTTAATTTTTTTAAAAAACAAAAATAATTTTGTTTAATTTATACACTCCCAAAATTCAATGAGTTTGAGAAAAAGTTCGTTATTTTTAGTAGTATGCCAAAATTAAAATTTATAAAACACATAAGTATGTTTATATAAATGTTAATTTGTGTAATATATATATGATAAAAATTTCTATAACGTAGATATCTGAAGTAGAATCCGAGAACGCAAAGCCCCAAGAACGCAAAGCCGCCATATATACGCGCGATCACATTTGCCATAAATATAGTTACATGAAAGCCGCAAACATGGCAAATAATGACAGTAGCATTACTGATTTATCAGCTACAATTAGTACGCGAAATACGCTACCTTCAACATCACGCGCCGCGGGTATGCATATGCCGACCGAACAGCCAACGAGTGAACATGCGCAATCCCGATCACAGTCGATTGCATCAGACCGGTTGTTGCGTGTAGAATCAGAGATGGGCGAAATTAGGCGAACAATATCCGATCTGGCAAGCGCTATACATACTATGGCACTAAGAGAAGTGAGTACGCCACCTACAGCTCAGCCTGAACCTGGTACGCCCGTCACTACGCCACAATCTAGATCATTTTCACAAACATCCGCACAAGATCAGACAAAGATTAGAGTGGCAAAATGGGGACAAGAATTTAATGGTAGCAACAACAACGTTACCGTAGAAGATTTTATTTTCAGGCTGGAAAGTCTGCGTAGCCATTATAATATACCATGGCCCGAAGTTTTGAGGGATTTTCACCTATTGGTAACGGGTACATCTAAAGATTGGTATTGGCTATATTTGCGTAACCACACCATACATGAATGGAATGAGCTAAAATCCGAATTGCTGACACAATATAGGTCCAGCCGATCGAATTTTGAAATTATGCGAGATATGGTGGAGCGCCGCCAAAAAGCAACAGAATCCATTGACGCATTTTTCTTGGAAATGCACAAATTACGCACAAGTTTGTCACATCCTCTGGTAGAGGAGGAGATGATTAAGATTTTAAAAAGGAACGTGAAAGAGTCGATAGGGAAAGTGGTGTATCCAATGGCGGTCTACTCAGTGGAACAGTTGCGCACTGAGTGTAATACAATTGAGAAGACGTTCCCATCAGTGCGTACAATGCCACCACCCCGCATAATTAGACAAGTAAACGAAGTGAATATGGGTGAACGATGACGCAAAGGAAATACAGAAAAATGAAACCTGTGATGTCGAAGCAGTTAGAATAGATAAGAATAAAAATGGTCCACATCACTCATTAACATGTTGGAATTGCAAACGAACCGGAC
The DNA here is from genome assembly GCA_949710015.1 of Crataerina pallida. NCBI lineage: Eukaryota > Metazoa > Arthropoda > Insecta > Diptera > Hippoboscidae > Crataerina > Crataerina pallida. The sequence goes on from OX453290.1 coordinate 15,812,586, forward strand.
ACACTTTTATGGAATGCACCTCCAGTAAGAGAGCACTGTTTTGTTACCGGTGCGGGCATCCAAACGTAATAACAACAAAATGTCCGAAGTGTATATCGGGAAACGCAAAGAGGAGCGTTGTTGGAGTTAGCTCCTAATATAATACCAGTTGAAGAAATAATTGAAGTGGAAAATCAGAAGATAGGGGTGACAAGTAACAACACAAAACTCAAGCCACATGTTCTTACCCCAGATCAACAAAGTGCACTCCAAAAAGTTATAGGCGAATTCCCCACGTTTGAAAAAGAAGGGCTAGGTCGAACAAAGTTAGAAAAACATTACATCCAGTTGATAGAAGGCACACAACCTGTGAAAGACAAACATTATCCTCTATCACCAGCTGTCCAACGAATCGTGTACACGGAAATTGATAATATGTTGTCACTAGGGGTAATAGAAGAAAGTAACAGCCCGTGGCGTAACCGCACAACTATTGTGAGGAAACCTGATAAGAATCGGTTTTGTTTAAATTCACGTAAGCTAAACAATGTTACAGTAAAAGACGCTTACCCACTACAAAATATTGATGGTTTACTCAGTAGAATCGATAAAACATATTACATTAGCAGCGTTGATTTAAGGCACGCATTTTGGCAGATAGAGTTGGACGATGAGTCAAAACCATATACAGCATTTACAATATCGGGTCGTCCGCTTTACCAATTCAAAGTTATGCCGTTTGGTTTATGCAACGCAGCGCAACGCTTATGCCGTTTAATGGACAAGGTGATTTCGCATAAGCTAAAAGCAAACGTATTTATTTACCTCGACGATCTGCTGGTGATATCTAATTCGTTTAGAAAGCATATAGAACTGTTATCCGAAGTAGCTAAATGTTTGAGGAGTGCTAATTTAACTATAGGCTTGAAGAAGTCGCAGTTTTGCTTTCAAGAACTAAGGTATCTAGGGTATATTATTGGGGGAGGAATGTTAAAAACGGACCCGGAAAAGGTGGAAGCCATTAAGAACATAAGGTTACCGCGAAATGCACGAGAAGTGCGAAGTTTCCTTGGGACCGCAGGATGGTATAGACGGTTTGTCAACGATTTTTCCATGATATCCGCTCCACTTACTGCTTGTCTAAAAAAAGGGAAGAAGTTTTGTTTATCTGACAACGCCATAGAGGCATTTAATACTTTAAAATCATCATTGACATCTGCCCCGGTACATGCTAATTTTAAGAAACCGTTCACGGTGCAGTGCGATGCAACTGGATATGGCATAGGTGCTGTATTGTCTCAACAAGATGAGGATAATCACGAATACCCAATTGCGTTCTTTTCCACGAAACTAAACGCTGCCCAGAAAAACTACTCGGTTACTGAAAAGGAATGTTTAGCTGCTGTCACTGCAATAAAGAAATTCCGATGCTATATTGAGATGATGCCGTTTACTGTAATCACTGACCATGCGAGTTTGAAATGGCTGATGTCACTGAAGGCTCTCAATGGTAGACTAGCTAGATGGTCACTGCAGCTCCAGGGTTATGATTTTACCGTACAACACAAGAAAGGTGCAGACAATATAGTCGCGGACACATTATCAAGAATGGTTTGAAGAAATCAACGTGACAGATCCTGCAGAACTTTTAGGATTCGATACCACAGAATTTCAATCTTCAGAATACTTGAATATAGTAAAAGAAGTTGAGCAAAATAAAGATCAATTACCCGACTTATGTACAAAAGATGGCCTGGTGTTTAAGCGCAATCCCAGTAAAGACGATGATGAATTCGTACAAAATGAATGTAAGCTGTGGATACCCGACAGTCTTACACATACCATAATCAAAAATACACACGACGTGGAAAATGCAGCCCACGGTGGTATGCGCAAAACAGTGGAACGTATAAAAAGAACCTATTACTGGCCAGGGATGATTAAACAAATCCAGCGCTATGTGTCAAATTGCCAGACATGCAAGGAATGTAAGTCAGCCAATAAGATACTATGTGCAGGAATTGGAAAGGAAGTTTCTACAGAAAGGCCGTTTCAAAAACTGTATATCGACTTCTTGGGCAAATATCCCCCATCCAAGAAAGGTAACACTTACGTTCTCATCGCAGTGCATCATTTTTCGAAGTTCATGTTCCTCAAAGCCATGAAAGAGGCAAATACGGCTAATGTAATAGAATTTTTAAAAAATCAGATCTTTTACACATTTGGCGAGCCGGAAATAATACACACTGACAATGGCAAGCAGTTTGAGGCACACGCATTCCAACAATTCCTATCATCATACAAGGTCACTCATATAAAAACCGCTGTACACTCACCTCAATCAAACGCGGCGGAAAGAATTAACCAATCAGTACTAGCCGCCGTCCGCGCTTATTTACAAAACGACCATCGAGATTGGGATATTTATCTACCTGAAATAGAAGGCGCTCTGAGAAATTCAATACATGAAGCCACAGGTGTAACACCTTATTTTGCGTTGTTCGGCTTGCATATGTACACCAGTGGTGCTGATTACCAGTTGGCAAAAAAATTATGTTCATTGTCGGACCATAAAATAGAAGAGCTGAAAAGATCGGATAAAGTTAATGTCATTCGCGAGCAAATTAAACCAAACCTGCACGCAGCCCATGAAAAGTGCTCGACGCTACAATGAACGCACACGAGTACGTACTTTCCATCCGGGACAAGAAATTTCTAGGAGGAATTTCGCTCTTAGTGACTTCAAGAATTGTGTTAACGCCAAATTCTGTAAGAAATTCATTAAGCGTAGGGTGGTACGCGCACACGGAAATAATATATATGAATTGGAAACGATGCAGGGTAAACCGATTGGCACGTACCATACCAAAGATATCAAAGTGTGAGGGCGAAAATTTCGAACATTATGGGACCGACTTTTGATTTCAATTGGCTATCGAATCATAACTTGAATTACAGCTATCACGGCCCGCCTAGCTCAGATGGTAGAGTATGAGACGTTTAATCTCAGGGTGTGGGAGTGCCCCGCGTTGGTGAAGGAGCATGTAAAACAAACCGCACACCGATTCTTTGACGAAGGCACTTCTTAAAGCCTCGGAGTTTTGTTGCTGGTGGCATCACTCAGCGCGAAAAGGAGAATGGCAGAAGGAGAGGAGAATAAAGAAGAAAAGAAAAAAAGAGGAGGAGAAAAGAAAAAAAGATGGCGAGTGACACCGGTTTTTTCTTTCTTTTCCGTTTTCGACTTGGGATGAGGAAGCTGGTGCTCTGTTAGCAAAAAAAAATAGATATAATTAAAATAATAATTTTTGAAGAGTCAAAGTAAAAGAAAACGAAAGAGCATTGTTGAAAACGCTTGAATATAATTTTGATAATAAAGTGTATGGTAAGATGTTAGGTTTAAAGCAGGGAAAATATTAAAAAGGTAAAAAGAAAAAAAAAAAAAAGGGAGAAAGATCCCTAGTGATAATAAGAAAATCAAATATGAAAATGAAATACGAATTTTTTTTTTTTAAATATGGATATGAAATATGAATTTTGTTTGTAATTTTTCTTTTTTTTGTCTTATCGTTCGATTTACATGAAGAATTATATTTGTATTTTCTATTTGTTACCAATGTATATCTGTGTTACATAATGGATATTGTATGCACATGAATTTGATTTTTTGTGATATATATATATAGCTGAATTATATAATTAACTTTATATGTTTGTGTTTCCCTTTTGAATTAAATATATATATATATGTATATATGTTACAGAAAGAATGTGTGTTCACTCAAAATTGAACTCATCATGTAAATAAATTTAACAGCGGGTGTAAGGGTGAGAAGTTGAATGAAGGGAAGCTGTACCTTCTCATTTTGTGCATAATACCACTTGCAAGAATTGAAATATAAATTTTTTTTTTGTTATGACGGACTGGGGGCTAGGGTTTAGAATCCCTCCCTGAGCAGAGCTAGCCACAGGGTGGTCGCCCCGAGAGACGAATGTCAGTCCGGTTACGTAACAAAGTATCTTAACATACAACTTTTTACGATAAATCTTCTCTGATATGTCAAATAATGACTGTTGTCACAAATAACTAAAATAAATGTTTTCGTTTAAAATTGAAAAAAATGAAGAAAATGGTCATATATGAAATAATTTAAAAATGCTGATTATTTTTTTTATGTAAAATTAAATATTTTTCGTACAACTTTATTTTTTTTTTTTGCTTCTCTCTGGTGAGCAGTGCACGTCCTTTGTTCATCCAGTGTTTCATGGTAGGTGAGCAAAGACTACACTCTTAGCGACCACCAAACAATACTCTGTACAATAGGCATCAAAAAAGCAAGGCCATTTTAGAAAGTCTTAAAGTTTGATAATGAAATACTTGGCGAAGTGATTATACACGCACAATAAATCACAGCACAGCTGAAGAATGCATTACATAACCTTTTTACATAACCTACTACCTTACATAACCTACTACCTTACATAACCTACTACCTTACATAACCTTTTACCAAATTTCATCGAAATTTTTAACCCTTTTGAAAATGGATAGTTTTAGACCATTTTTGGAACCCCTCCCCATGTAAAATTTTACAAAAAAATTTTGTAACATATTTATTATTCATTTTTCAAAGAAAAAATAAATTGAAAATATATCAAGTGGTGTAGGGTATTTGATGGTCGGGCTTGACCGACTATAATATGTTCACTTTGTTTTTTTTTTTTTACTAGTTATGGATTTATAATTAAGTACTTTAAATGAATTCAATTTATTCTGAAGACTTAACATTTATGTCACTAAATTTTTCAATGTATTAGCTAAATGAATTGTAATAAAAGTTTAATTAAATGAATACCTAAAAAAGCCTAACCAGGAAAAGGCTCTTCGTGTGATTCTAAATATTTTCTCTCTTTTATAATCATCTGAAAACGTTCAGACTAGACTTATTATGAGGTATTAAATCAGTATTGTCTTGCGCTGTGCACTGTTTCTTCTTCAAACAGACACCATCTAAATGATTTTTAATCGCATTTCTAAAGATAATATTTTCATCTATGTAGAGATATAACAAATTAATATAATATACCACAACCGTACATGGTTCATGATTCTTTGAAATATTACTCGAGAGTTCGTTAAACCAAATGGCAACCGCTAGACTTTGTATTTGCCAATTGTAATTGAAAATGCCGTTTTGGGAATATCAAGTGCTTTCATCTGTTTAAGAACCGTCGTTAAGTTGTTGCGGCGAAGAAATAAGAAACTAAAAAACAGGGCCTAAAAAAACAAGAAATTTGTAATTGAATAAATTGTGAGGTAAGTGGTGTTGGGTGGTGCAGTAGCAGTGAACAAAATTATTGCAAAAGTCACTTAAAAGTTTATAATATCACAATTTGTGCTTATTAGTTACATGGTCAAATGATCCTTCAATGTTGAAATTGGCGCTTGTTATCCATTATGTGATTCCATATATGATCCTGGTCTTTTTCAACTCAACCATATTCATAATCCTAACAGTAGGCTTTTAGACTTGATCTTTTATGGTGATACCAATTTACGTATTATCCGATGGGAACCTTTCTCATTACTCACCATCCCTCGTTATTGCTTCACATTCACGAATTTTTGCATTGTGATATGCCTGAACATAATAATCTATGTTCGCTGCATTTATTTAGTAAAACTTAGATGCTTGTTGTCTCAACGCTTTGAATCAGAACTATTATGATATGTCTCTTTGAAAACTATTTACAATTATCTTTATACCGCTATTTCGCTATCCGTTCCACTTAAAACTTCTGCATCTAACACTAATTATCCGATATGGTTCAACAAACATTTACGAATGATAAAAGGAGTAAAAGGAGTAGACTTTACAAACATTACAAATGGAATAATCTACTTAAGGACTATATTGTTTATTCCAATTGTAACCGCGGATTTAATGCTAATTATATTCACTGCATGCATTCTTGATCCTAAATCATTTTATATTTGGGATTACCCTCGATCATATATTACGATAACTCGGAATAATCAAATATATCAGAGATATCTGACCTTTTTGCTGACCATTTCGAAAAATCATATTCCTCATCTAACGTTAGTTATAATGACTAACCCTTTCCAATTAATTCGTTCGACACCTTTCCATCGGTGCCCTTCTCTAAAAATGAAGTTTTTACAACCCCATCTGGTCTTAAAATGTGTTACAGTCCTGGTCCTGATGGTGTTCCTTCTGTTATTTTCCGCTGTTGTGCTGATTTGTTGTGTGATCCGGTAACCAAAATTTTATTCAATTATTTCTCATTGTCAATATGCCTTTTGCCGAGGTAAATCAACATCAACTAACTTGTTAGAGTTTTTTAATTACGTTTTTAATGCTTTTTCTCGTCATAAACGAACCGATGCCATTTATACTGATTTCTCGAAAGCTTTTGATAAAATTCACCATGACCTTTTGCTTTTTAAACTGCAACGCATTGGATTTTCTGAAAATATGATTTCTTTGTTTTGTGTCTATATGGTCGTACTCAACACGATCCACTTATTCTCATCTAAATTCCGTTCCTTCCGGTGTTCCTCAGGGTAGCCATTTGGGACTTTTATTATTTATTCTTTTCTTTGGATGATATTAGTTTATTACAATCGTACCGCACGAACTTGGTATCTTAGTGTAATTTAAACAGTATGTATTTGAATCTTATAATAAGTGCCAAAAAATGTCGTTTGGATGGATAAATAATCTGTATTCATTTTATTCTATTAATAATCTTGTCCTTGAAAATGTGTCCAGTTTTAATGACTTGGGTGTCGTATTTGATCCTAAACTCAGATTTAATGATCATATTGTAGCTTCTGTCAATAGAGGCCGGTCCTTGTTAGGTTTTATCAAATGTTGGTCCAAAGAGTTTAATGATCCTTACGTTACCTATTTACGTCATTTGTTACGCCCACACTGGATATTCAGTTTTGGTCTGGATTTCAAATTATAGATATTACATTGACCTAATCGAGTCGAACTTTTTAATATTTGCATTACGTGGTCTTCTTTTGCCTTCGTATGAAAATAGACTCAAACTCATTAAGCTTCCTACACTAAAAAGAAGACATGAAATGTTGGGTATATCCTTTACGGCTAAAATTCTGCCTCCCCTGCTCTGCTAAGCTTAGACACGCTTAATATACCTAACAAAATCTCAAGGCATTTCGTGCCATTATGGCTGCCGCACCAATTATGCGCTTTTCAATTCTTTTCGGGTTTTATGTAAATTATTTAATGATTATTCTAATTCATTTGACACCACGGTAGATTCTATCTCTTTTATCAAAAAAATTGTTTTAAATCGATGGTTGCCAAGCTATTCATACATACTTCACTTCTCTTAATTTAAGTTTTTATATGTAGCATATAATTATTAATATTATTGAACTTGTATGTTCTTAATTAACTTTAATTCTGTTTTGTAATTTAAACTTATTATTTATTATTGTGGTATTATTATAATAATATTATTTAAATTATAATACTATTCTTAAGTATATAAGTTTTTATAAATTATACAGGAATGAACCTGGTCCTGAGTTGCTGCGGATGTTGTTGTTGTTGTTATTGCTCCTGCGACACTTTTGATTTAATACATCATTTTATATTATGTCTTCAATTAGCTGTTATATTTAGCTAAGATTTATATGAATAAACTAAACTTAACAAAAATGGTATAATAAAAATGTGGAGCGTTTAGTAAATTTAAAGAAAACTTTATATATTTTATTACAAAATTTATTAAAATTAAGATTTCACAAAAAAAAAGTTTTCTAACAGAAAGTTGATACTTTTGTTTCAAATTTACTTTAACGACTCATGTAAAAATTTTCACAAAATCATCACAATAAAATCAAAGGTATTAAATGTATATGTATAATGTTTTAAATGTAACATACTTATTATTACAGTGTTTGTGTACTATACTTTATAATTTACTGTCCACGTCTTGTCCCGTCTTTGTCCCTTCTACATAAATATATAGATGTATTTTTATTTTTTTATTGTTAACATAAGCATTCATTCATTCATGATGCATATAACACTCGAATTTATGTTATACTTAGCGTTAAGTTCGATGATTACCTTATAATATCTTAATGAACCTCTAACACGCAACTAGTCCTTATGTTGGTTATATGCTTTACACTTAATCAATACACTGAATATGCTAATAATTCTACACTCAACACATGATTATCTTATGTTAACATTTTACCCTAGCAGAGTATTTTTTATGCCATGTTTATTTTGAGGCATCACCTTCAAAAATAAAAAAAACAATTAAGGAAACTAAATTTGGCTTAGGCCAAATCTTAAATACCCTCCACCTCCACAACGGTGAGCGTAGCATATATATATATATTTTTTTAATAGTGTATGTTTTACGTATCAGCATACAAGTCTACTTTTACGTTGAAAATGGTTTTTTGTATATTGCGTGCGTGTCTATTATCCGACCAAGCCCATTTTTGCCACGTCATTCAATACGATAATTATGTATACGCGTACCAAATTTCAAATTCCTAGGTCAACTTTTGTGGCAGATATAAAGATTTGTATTTATTGTCTGTTATCCAAGTACGCCCATTTTTGGCATATCAATAGAGCTATTTATAGATGTATATCTCAAATTCCAAGGTGATAGTTTTGTGGCAGATTATCAGATTTTTGTCGATTGTCGATCTGCGTGCAAAAACTAAAAGTACCTTTACAAAACTTCAGCTCAATATTTTAAAATTTACGACCGTGAGAATGCCATCAATATACAGACACACAGACATACATGTCTAAATCGACTCAGTTTTTGAAGCTGATCGGGAATATATATATACTTTGTAGGGTCTCTGACGCCTCCTTCTGGGTGTTGCAAACGGAAGAACAAACTTAGTATACCCCCATCACTAAAGTGATGACGTTTTTATAAAAACCACTTGTGGTAAAGGGTATATTAAGTTTGTGCGGATGTTTGTAATTCCTAAATGCCACACCCACCTTCAATTATACCGATCGATTCAGAATTAAAATCTGAATCAACCATGTTCGTCTGAACAAAAACATGTATTTGGGGAACCCTTTTGAAAATGGACCGGAATGGACCATTTTTAGAACCCCTCATATATAAAAATTTTTTTTATATTATAAACAAACAAAAAATAAAAAAATGTATGTTACATTATTATCGTTTTGATGGGTATTTGATGGTGGGATTTCCCCGACTATAATATTTTAACTTGTTATATTTAGAAAATGAAAACTTGAATAATAATTTTTTAAACATTGTTAAAAAATATCTCTTATTTCTCGAAAATAATAAAGTATAAAATTATCTTCGATTTATCACAAAGAATAAAATATAAAATTAACTTTTATCGCCAAAAAGCGAGAAAAAATCAAAAAAGAACCACAACATATTATTCCAATTGTCCAAATCATTTGAGGTGTTTAGAGTGTTTAAACGAAAACCATGTGACATAGTATAATGTAATATGTTATACTATATAAATTAATTAAAGGATAGTATAATGTGAATATTTTTAACATTATACTTTTATATTGTACATCCGATATTTACAACTTAGTGCTAATTCCATTAAATTACTTTTAAAAATCCAACTAAAAATCCTATAACTTCAACAAAAAGAGCGTCACCATACATGGTGACGGGGCCCTCGAGGAAGCCTATCCGTCACTGTATATGGTGACGTGGCGACGAACGTGTTAATAATGTTTGTGTTAGTGACCGTGTTCTCAATTATAATTTTAGCGTGTTTTTGAAAAATTTAGACAATTTAAATTTCTCGACGACTTGATATGGGCTGTCGTAATAATCCTAACTGTGGATTTTTGTGATAACAGATGAACGATCGGACACTTTTAAAATGTTCTCAGAAAGTACGGTGATGGGGCCCTCGAGAAAGGCTATCCGTCACCGTATATGGTGACGCGGCGACGAACGTGTTAATAATGTTTGTGTTAGTTAGTGACCGTGTTCTCAATTATAATTTTAGCGTATGTTTTTGAAAAATTTAGACAATTTAAAGGAGCTCCGCAGGTAGACGTAAATTTTGTCCATATACCATTTCGTCGGGTGTGGCCGAAATATTTTCTTCTACAGATCTCAAACCAAGGAGCACTATTGGCAGTTCATCAAGCCATTTCGCTGAACAATTTTTAGCCATAAAGATAGCTTTAAGCTGCCTATGGAAACATTCAACGAAGCCATTCGATTGTGGATGATGAGGGAAAATGGTAATTTTATAACTACCATGTAACCGAGGCAATTCAGAAAAAAAATTTATGTAAATTGTGTTCCCTGATCGCTAGTTAACTCCAATGGTACACCGAAGCGAGGGATATAATTATTAAATTATTAAATAAAGTTAGGGCAACAGTGTTTGCATTAATGTCCTTCAAAGGATATACTTCAGGCCATCTTGAAAACCTATCTATAATAGTTGATAAGTAGCGGAGACCTTTGGATGGTGGTAAGGTACCAACCAAATCCATATGGATGTATTCGAATCTGCCCCTGGGTATAGGAACTGGAGATACGGGTGACTTAGTATGACAATTGACCTTTCACTTCTGACATTGTACACACTGACTGGACCAACTATTGAGTTCTCTACTCATACCTGGCCAAAAATATCTAGTGCAAATGAGTCGTCTTGTAGCTTTTGTGCCCAGATGAGATATGTTTTGAAGTTTCTCAAAGACTGTCTTTCTCAAATTCGGGAGTACATATGGTAGTGGACGCGCCCCGGACATTTCACAGGTAATTTCAAAATAAAAAATAGGAATTTTCTGTAATTCCAAATTGTTGTTTGGGTCACTTAATAATTTGTTTAATTCGTCGTCACTTTGTTCTATATGTAATAGTTTCATATTCGATTCTGTGCAAGTAACTGTGTCACTTTCGAAAGCGCATGTACTGTATGTCATTCGTAAACTGAGAGATGTACCCTAAATGCCGTGTCTGTCGAGGGCTCCTCTCATTTTTGGATTTTAGTGCCATTGTTAATGGTTTATAATCAGTAAAAACTGTGAATCGTCGTCCTTCCAATATATATTTAAAATACTTAAATGGACTGTAACCTGAATGTAACCTCGGACGGAGAAAGCTTTTTCGAAAAGAAGGCTAGCGGCTCTGTCGAACAGTCTGAGGACTGCTGCAGTACGCTGCCTACTGCTACGTTCAAGCGTCCACCGTTAATAATAATTTCGCCTCACTATTAAAATGATTTAATAGAACCTTTAAGGCTAACGTGTCCTTTATATACTCAAACTATTTGAGAAAGTCTTCATCCCAAATTAAAGCTTTACTTTTTGTTTTGATCGCTTTGTTTATCATAGCGTGTATAGGACATATTAGCTCTGCTAATTTCGGAATTTCGAACTATTTATTCTCGATTAAAAATAATTTTGGTAACGCTATGTTCCAAAAAAGCCGTAATGACATTAACGGACAACTTGATTAAAGGATCTACTAATCGCAACGACGGACATTGTTAAATGAATTTAGATTTTGATTCTGAATCGATCAATATAATTGAAGGTGGGTGTGGCACCTGCCGTTTAGGAGTTACAAATATCCACACAAACTTAGTATTACCACAAGTGGCGCAGGATATAATCATGCAATTTAAAAAAATTAATAATCCAATAAACTAAATAAACCCATTGTCACAGCGGCTGACAGTGGAAGCGTTGATTATACTTCACGTCGCCTCTTGATATGTGATAAAGCCAATGGACAAAAAATTTTAATTGACAGTGGTTCAGGAATATTCGTTTTACCTACATGTCAATTTCCATACCAAAAACACTCATCGGTTATAATTTTAGCGGCAGTCAGTGGCTCATCAATCCCAAAATATGGCAAGAAACTATTAAATGTTAATCTGAATCTTCGTCGTGAATTTCCTTTTGTATTTCTGATTGCTGACATTTCAAGGCTAATCATCAGTGCTGACTTCTTCAGCATATATGGTCCAAGAAAAAAAACAGTGAAAATATTATATTCGGTCAAGCCCGACCATCAAATACCCTATACCAGTTGATGTTTTCAATTTTTTTTCTTTGAAAAATGAAAAACTATTTTTTATATTTGTATTTTCAAAAATTTCAAGTGATAAATAAATCAAAAAAAAATGTTTTATTTTTTATTTGTTTATGAAATAAAAAAATATTTGTATATGGGGAGGGGTACCAAATTTCATAGAAATATCTCAAAATATAATTCATTTAACAACGAAAAAAATTAAATTGAATAATATAACAAATAATGTAGGTTATTTGATGGCGGGTTCGACCGAATATTTTGACTTTTATTAATTTTATTTTACACTTTTTGTTCTGTTCAGGCAAAATTTCTTAGGAAATTTTCTTAGCACAACTTTCCAGATGTACGTTGTTTTTATAAATATTTAAATTTGATTTTTATTATACTAGGAAACGAGATTAATTGTTTGTTTCTTCAATGGCAGGATGGCCAAAATTAAATTTATTTATTTTATATTTTTTTTTGTACACATATGACCAATTAACGATATTATACAAAACAACAGTTTATACGGACTTCTCTAAAGCTTTCGATAAAGTTGATCATCATATGTTAGTTAATGAATACTAAATTAAATCAGGTTCTTGTTAATTCCGTTGCGTCCGAATATAACATTGTTGTTTTTACAGAAACTTGGCTTAAGCCTGAAATCAATAATTCTGAGGTTTTTTGTGCTGACTATCAAGTTTTTAAGAATGATAGAATCCAGAAAGTTGGAGGAGGAGTCTTAATTGCTGTCCATAATTCATTACCTTCTGCTTTGGTTGACTTCTTAACTAATGTTGATGTTGAGTTTGTTGGTGTACAACTAAAATTTTTTAATTTTAACTTGTTTATATCATGTTCGTATATACGCCCCCCATTGTCAGATGTGTCAATTTACTTGAAGCACATTTACCTTATTAAAGAAATGTCCTTGTGTTTAAAAGATAATGATAAAATGTTGGTGCTTGGTGACTTTAATCTTCCTCACATTTGCTGGAATCTAAATGAGGAACTTGGCTATTACATACCTATCCCGTACCCTGTTATATATAATAGTACATTGGATGAAATTTATGAATTATGCCTGTATCAAATGAACTCTATTTTTAATACTAATGGAAGACTTCTAGATTGGGTTCTTTTTAATGATACTAATTTCAAAATTGCTCGGGTGGAGCCATTTGTCTGTCCTGAGGACATTTATCATCCTACCTTGCTTCTTACATTGGATAATTTGCTGGTAGCTAATTGTTCAAACAGTGGAAGCAACCCTATATTCTCCTTTGGCAAAACCAATTATACTAAACTGAGAAGTCTATTATCTGTTGTCGACTGGAATTTGAATTATAATAACATTGACGGGTCTTTATTACTTTTATATAACGCCATATTTTCTGCTATTTATTCTTCTGTACCAACGAAATCGATTTCTTCTTCATCAAACGGGCCTATGTGGTTTAATAAACATCTGAGGATTATTCGTAACAAAAAAAGCAGACTATTTAAAAAGTTTAAGCTTAGTGGTTCTACCGTGGACTACATTAGTTATTCCAACATTAAACGTGAATTTAACTCCCTTAAAAATAAATACTATAATCAATATATTCAGAGTATGAAAGTAAAATTATTAATTGAACCTAGGGTATTTTACAAGTTTATTGACTCTAAGCGTAAAGTAAAATGCTGTCCTTCTTTAATGCGGTATGGTAATTCAGAGTCCTCGAATCCCTCCGATATTATAAACTTATTTGCTGACTTTTTCAAACAGTCTTATTCTCATACCAGTATTAATATTGACAATTATTCTTATCCCATAAATAATTTCGATATATTTCCATCCATTCAATTCACTGAAGATGAAGTTTATCACAGTCTGTCAAAAATATAATTTTCCACGTTACCCGGTCCCGATGGGTTACCAACCTGTATTCTTCGATCTTGTGCTGATATCCTAACTCCTCCACTGACTCGAATTTTTAACAAATGTTTATCATATGGTTTTTTTCCAGCAATTTGGAAACACAGCTTTATTATTCCACTTTATAAAAGTGGCTCCAAAATCAATATTGAAAATTATAGAGGTATTACCAAATTAAGTGTTTTATCTAAGCTTTTCGAGTCCTTATTAACTAATCGAATTACTCCTATGATAAAAACTATACTTTCGTCAAATCAACATGGGTTTTTTAGAGGCAGGTCTACGGCTACGAAGTTCCTAGAATTAACTGGTGACATATTTCATGCATTCTCTGAACATAAGCAAACTGATGTAATCTATACTGATTTTTCTAAGGCTTTCGATCGTGTTGATTCAAAACTTTTAATTTTTAAACTGCGTCGTATCGGATTCCCTGAAAATATGTGTTCGTGGTTATATCATTGTCTTACAGGTCGTACTCAAAAAGTCTTATTCAATTCGTGCTTTTCTCGTAAAATTACTGTGATATCTGGTGTCCCACAGGGTAGTCATTTAGGGCCCCTTCTTTTTACTCTATTTGTTAATGACCTCCCTACATGTATTAAGTATTCAAAAACATTGATGTTTGCTGATGATGTAAAAATATATTATTCTTTCGATTCCTTAGTTTATTCTAATTTGCTTCAGCTAGATTTAAATGGGTTATATATATGGTGTAAGGTAAATGGTATGGAACTGAATTTAAAAAAGTGTAAGAAGTTATCTTTCACATGGTCCTCAACACTGCCTTCATCTTATTATATTGAAAATCATATGCTCGAAAAAGTTTCTAATTTTCTTGATTTAGGTGTTATGCTTGATTCTAGATTGAAATTTAATCTACACATCGAGTCTGCCGTGAATAAGGCGAAGTCCCTATTAGGATTTTTGAAGAGATAGTCAAAGGAATTCAAAGATCCTTATATAACTAAGCGTTTATACACTACTCTTGTTAGACCTACGTTAAAGTATTGCTCCGTAGTCTGGGCACCCAGCTACAGATGTTACATTGACCATATTGAATCTGTTCAGCGTAACTTTCTCCTTTTTGCTTTAAGAAACTTAGGATCCAAGTTGGATTCTTCCTCCCTACGGGAATAGGCTTCTCATTGATTTGCCAACATTGGGAAATAGGCGGGAAATTTTAGGTGTTATATTTGTTACAAAAATAATAAAAGGTATTGTTTGTTCACCTATTTTGCTTGAGAGAATCTCTTTTAACATCCCCAATAGGTTTACTAAGCACTTTAATCTAATTAAATTGTCTCATTGTCGCACAAATTACCAATTACATAACCCCTTCCGGGTTCTTTGCCAAATGTTTAATGACAACTATCATCTTTTTGACCCAGCTACTGATGACATTAGTAATATTAAAAATATACTATTATGTTAGCGTTTTCGATTGCCAGACTGATGGTTTTGTTGGTACATGTCTATATTGTAAATGTACTAACAAAATGTCTTATATTGGATCTGTTTGCACGGATATCATATATGTTTGTAATTAGTCGTGCATGCACATCCCATTTTTTTTTTTTTAATATATATAAATATTTTGTTATTATTATCATTTAACTATAACTAAGATTTATCTATATTTTATCTACTATATCTTAACTTTTGATTTACATTAATATTATTCATATGTCTTAACAACGGTTGTATTGGTTTTACTAATTTTAATTTAGTTTATTTCTAAGTTGTTCCCGAGGCTGCTGCTGTTGTTGTTGTTTTTGCTGTGCGGCTGCGGCTGTCTTTGTTTTATTGTATTTTATATATATATATATTTTTTTTTTACTTATTACTTTTTATATTTTTTTTTATTAGTTTAATATTATATTTTGCCTTACTTTCATCATGAAATTGTTTTGTTGAAATTGTTTTTGTAACTAATGGATTTAATAACAAATACAAATTCTCAAACAAATTGTTTGGCTTTAGCAATAGTATGTTAGCTTGGTTTCGAAATTACCTTACCTTTTTTTACCGAAATTTCTGTGTCTTCTGGAGTCGGTTGAAGTGCACAGTTGTTGTTTTTATATTTATATCAATAATTAAATGGAGTACGTCTGTTGTATTTTATTTTCATTAATATATATTTGAACAAAAATTAATTTTTATAAGACATTAAAAGAAAAACTGATTCACAATCCTTTTTGGAAAAATTAATAATGAAAAAATTTGAAAAACTTCTGACATTAAAATCAAAAATACAATAATTATTTTCAACATAAAAAAACATATGAAATAGTGTACAAAAATGTAGATACCCTACACCACTCTCCTTCCACGAGAATTAAATTTAAGTAAATTGAATGTTACATGCTTCTTTTGTTTAAGGGTATGAATGTGTACATCATTTTTGGGTGATGTTTCAATTACAGGAGGTTTTAAACGATCTATTGGAACAGTTTTTAAGGCATCATCTAACTGTATTTTGAAAAATGTTTGCTCCTTTTCGACGTCTTTGTAAGGGCCGACGCAAAGTTGTTGTAAATTTTTCTTATTAATGGTGCGAACAAAGACGAACTTGCAGTTCTTCAACTGCATCGGATCATGTATACCTAGTTCTGGATTTTTGTGGCGACTGATGGAAGATCGGACGTTTTTAAAATGTTCTCGGAAATTATCCAAAATTTCTGAGGTATTTAAGGTGGAACTAGGAACTAAAAGTTCTCCTGCTAATCTCAAATTTTGGCCGTAAACCATTTCTGCAGGCGTGGGCGAAATATCTTCTTTGTATACCTACAAAGAGAACTATCGGTAATTCACCTTTAGCCATAATAGAAGCTTTAAGCTGTCAGTGAAAACGCTCAACAATACCATTCGACTGAGGATGATATGGAGAAGTAACTATCTTATGACAACTTAGCAGAAGAGTCAATTCGGAAAATAACTTTGACGTAAATTGTGAGATATATAGTTATTAAAGAAGGTAAGTGCTACAGTACTAGCCTTAATGTATCTTAATGGAAATGCCAAGGCCACCGCATAAAACGATCAATTATGGTGAATATATAACGATATCCTTTCGAAGGTGGGAGAGGACCTACAACATCAATATAAATATGTTCGAATCGACCTTTCGGAATAGGAACAGGCTTCACAGGCGATTTAGTATGCCGGTGAACCTTTGATTTTTGACAATGGTTCAGGTATTAAGTTCTTTAGTCATACCTGGCCAAAAAGATCGCTTACAAATAAGACTTCTAGTAGCTTTAGTGCCGGGATGTGAAATATTATGAAGTCTATTAAATATGGTTTCCCTTAAATTTGGCGGAACATATGGTCTAGGAAAATCTCCAGAAGTTTCACAAACAATTTTGCAGTTAAGTACGAAAATTCTGATTAATTTGAGATTATTATTTGGTTTTGAAAATTCTTGTAATTTAGAATCGTTTTGTTGATTAACATGTAGCGTTTTCATATTTAAATCAGTATTTAACGCGTCAATTTCGAAAGCTCGCGAAAGGGTATCTGCCACTATGTTTGCTTCGCCACATATGTATCGCATATCATGGATAAACTAAGAGATATATTCTAAATGGCGAGTCTGCCTTGGACTCCTCTCAGTTTTGGAATTAAGAGCTAGAGTGAGCGGCTTATGATGAGTAAAGACAAAAAGTTCGCGATCTAATGTACTGTATTTCATCTCAGACGGAGCTAACTTCTTAGAGAAGAAAGCTAATGGTTCAACAATACCATTTACAGACTGTTGGAGTACACTACCAACTGCTACATTTAAAGTATCAACAGTTAAAAATAATTCTGCCTCATTTTTAAAATAATTTAATAATACCTTGTAGGAGAATATATTTTTAATGTAATCAAATGCGCTGGGAGATTATCATCCCAATTTAAGGTCTTGTCCTTGGATTTAGATTTAATTGCATTATTTATAATTGTATGTATCGGACAAGTATATTCAGCAAGTTTATTAATATAACGATGATAATAATTAATCATTCCAATAAATTTTTGTGCTTGTTTAACAGATTTCGAACGTTCGAAATTTTTAATGGTAGATATCTTCTCTTCTCATGCAATGATGTTGTACCGAAAGTACTTTTTTCGGTTTAATGTTTAGACTATATTCGTCTAGCCGAACAAAAACTATTTTTGAATGTTCTAAGTGTTGATTTTCTATTTCACTAGCTACTAAAACATCATCTATGTATACGAATACGAAATCCAGGCCACCAAAAACCTCATTGACGAAACGCTGGAAAGTTTGAGCCAACTTCCTAAGTCCGAAAGGCATTCTAATAAATTCAAACATCCCGAAAGGAGTTGTTATTGCACTTTTGAAAATATCTTCCTCAGTCATCGGAATTTGATGGTAAGCTTTGACTAAATCCAGTTTAGAAAATACTTGTTTATTGTGTAGATTAATATTGAAGTCATGTATATGTGGTAAAGGGTAACGATCAGGGATAGTAACATAATTTATTCGTCTAAAGTCATCGCAAGGACGCCATTCGTTAGGGTCCTTTTTCGGTACTAAGTGCAGTGCTGAAGCCACAGATGAATTAGATGGTCTGCAAATACCTGATTTTACAAGAAAGTCGAACTCTTCTTTGACAACTTTATATTTGATAGCATCTAATCTTCGTGATTTTGAGAATGGGAGGACACCTTTAGTTTCAAGTCTGTGAACTGTCTTATGTTTGACTGATTTATTATAATCTGAATCAATAGTCCAACTAGGGTACTTCTTGAGAAGTTCGTGATATTTATTTTCTATAATAAATAGTTTGGGTAATGAAACATTGCAGAAAACAGATATGGCTTTTACAGACAATTTCGTTAAAGAATCTACTAATTTACAATGTTTAATGTCAATTAATAATCCATATTTGCTTAAAAAATCGGCACCAATTATCGGTCTGGAAATATCGGCAATAAAAAGTACAAACGGAAAATCTCGGCGAAGATTCAAGTTAATATTTAACATTTCTAGCCGTAGTTCAAGTTAATATTTAACATTTCTAGGAATAGATGAACCATTAGCAGTTGTGAGAATAATATCAGACGATCTTTTTTGGTGAGAAAAATGTAGATGTACTGTATATTAAGAAATTTAATTTATTTTGTCGGTTAAATATAAATAGGCGACGTGAAGAATAATCTACGCTCCATTGTCAGTCGCCGCGACAATGGGTTTATTTAGTTTGTTGATTCGTTATGAAGTTTAGAAAAAGCGCAAGGTTGTTTGCATATTTTGGCTTTATTGCCATATTTGTAGTGGTATTTGCAAACCCAATTCGGATTGTTTCTCAAATTAGATCTATTGCGAGGTCGTGATCTAAAACGAAGAACAGAATTGTGTTGGTTGAACTGTGCTTTCAAACTGTTAATCTTAAGTGTTAATTTGCTCATATTTTCACAAAGTAAAGCTTGAGACAGTAGATTCTGAATTGCTAAACCATTAGTGTCTTGTGAGGTGTTATTTGTGATAGAGTGTACTTCGCAAGGGTTAGAAACCTCCCAAATATCATCTGCCAGTTTAATGAGCTCGTTGGTATTTTTCACGTTTGACCCGTAAAAGCGACACAGAGATTTAGGGAGTTTTTTTAACCAAATTTTTTTCAACATATCCTTACTACAGTTTGATCCAGCTAAAATAAGGAGATTCCGATAAAATTCTGAAGGTTTTCTGTCTCCGGTAACAGAATCTGACAGAATTTTATCTAATTTAGAATTTTCACTTAAAGAGTGTATTTCAATCAAACTTTGCTTAAGTGAAAGATATTTGTTATTACTAGGAGGATCTTGGATAATATCCAGAACTGACATAATAATTTCTTGTGGTAGGGAAATCAGAATATATTCGTATTTAGTAGTTTCCTGAGTGATTCCTTTTGCAGTGAATTGTGCTTCTGCATGAAGGAACCAAGCTTTAGGACATTGTGACCAGAAGGACGGAAGTTTAACTGAGTTAGCAAAAATTTCTCTAACAGGTGTAGATGATGTTGTTGTATGTTGTTGAATTGTGTATGGGTTAGTGTTTGTGTGTGCGTTGTGTCTTGTGTTTATGTCATCGTTAATTTCGTTATCTCCCAATATTAAGTCAATAACTTGGGAATTTGAATTATTAGATGTGCCTTGTGGAGAAGAAGGGTACAATTTTGCCATTACAACTATTAAAATGTTAAATTACTAATATATATCATGTCTTAAAAAAATTACAATAATTTGTTTTTACAATTACTGTCACACTTAAAAATATTGGTAAACTCACCATTCAATTCTAAATTGTAAATATGTATGTAGTGATTGCAGTTCTCGATTTAGCAATTGCTTTAATTTTTCGCTGGCATATTTAATGGTCGACGTTTTATTTATTTCAAGTGATTCTTCTTGATGCACACACAATAATTTCGTTGAATTTTAAATATTTGTCTGTCTCTCTTGCGATTTTTATGGCTAATGAAGACAAATGACTGATTTTTGTAGGTTGCATGTCGCTTCTAGGTTCTTCAACTCCTGGTTTCCAGGAATCTTCTGATTCAAGGTACTTTTAATAATTCGTTGTCCAGCTCCAATTGCAGCTAAGGATTGGGGCATCACTGCAATATGTGTAGGTGTGGACGTTGCATTTGGTTTAGATGATAATGATAGTGATGATTATGCTGCTGCTGTTACTGTTGCCAAATTACTACCCGAAGGTTTATCGCGATTCTCAGTTTTTCGCTGAGTCAACGCTCCTGGCAGGATCGCCGAATGAAGTGCACGGTTGTTGTTTTTATATTTATATCATTAATTAAAAGGAGTACGTCTGTTGTATTTTATTTTCATTAATATATATTTGAACAAAAATTAATTTTTATAAGACATTAAAAGAAAAACCGATTCACAATCCTTTTTGGAAAAATTAATAATGAAAAAATTTGAAAAACTTCTGACATTAAAATCAAAAATACAATAATTATTTTCATATGAAATAGTGTACAAAAATGTAGATGCCCTACATCGGTCCCAAATTTTTTTTTTTACTTTTTCTAAATGAATGTTCGCTGACGATGTAAAAATCTTTATCTTGAGGGACATTCTTTTCAATATTCTTCTTACTTCTTACTTGCAGTATGACTTATGTAGTCTGTCCGAATGTATCCAGTTTCAATGATTTAGGGGTTATTTTTTTTTCGAAGCTTCGTTTTAACCTACATATTGAGTATTCTGTTAACAAGGCGGAATCGGTTCTTGACTTTATAAAAAGATGGTCAAAGGAATTTAATGATCCTTATGTTACCAAGAGGTTATATACGTCGCTTGTTAGGCCTATCCTTGAATACTCAGTTGTTGTATGGGTACCAACTTATACAATTTATGTTGATAGCATTGAATCAGTTCAACGAAATTTTTTACTTTTTGCGCTTCATGGTCTGGGTTGGAATCCTGATGTGCATTTACCACCCTATAATGACAGGTTAATGATGATTAACTTACCTAGATTGAAAAAAAGGCGTGATATATTAGGAGTTACTTTTATTGCTAAAGTTATTAGAGGCGATGTTTGCTCTCCATCTTTATTGGAATGAATTTCTTTTAATATCCCCCCTCGTTTTTCAAGGCACTATGTACCATTGAAATTATCTCACTGCCGCACAAATTATCTACTTTATAGTCCGTTTCGGGTATTGTGCAAAGTGTTTAACGAATGTTACGTTGTTTTTGATTGATTTTGATTTATTTTTAATTGGTCCAATACAATTTCCAATATAAGATATAAGGTGCTTTCTAACTGATACTTTACACTTTACACCTTACACAAATTGTTGTAAGCATATACAATACATATATACTCGAATTACTGTAAACATATCATAAGCATAACATATTGTTGAAACATATAACATATCTTACTTATATATTGTTGTAAACATATCCTAGACTGTAATTTTGTATTCATTATCCTTATAACCTATTTTAGTTTTACTTTTTACTATTAAGTAGCTCTAAGTTTACATTAGTTTTAGCCTTAGTCTCTATTGTTTCGTCGATTGTTGTTGTTGTTGTTGTGCTGCTTCCTGTGCTGTTTCCAGATATTAATTTTCCTTAATTTTAGTTAAGGTGGCTGTTATCAAAATTGTAGCTAACTTGAAAATGAAAATAAGTAAAAATAAAATAAATAAATGTTTTTATATTTAGAAAATGAAAACTTGAATATTATTAAATACTAGAAAATCAGAAATACAAGAAAACTTGAATAATTATTGCGTCTATGTGTGCTGAAATAAATATTTCAGCTTGACCAGGTATATTAAGGTTGTAATGTATTAGAAAATTGTAAAAAATTAACATTTGGCGACTGGAGGGATTGAATCTGGACCATTATTTTACACTTTATATTAGGTCGTTGCGAACATATGATTACGACGAGTCAGCTTATTACAAATACTTACTACAAATGCCGCTGGAGGTCTGGGATTCAAAACCACGAAGTTTGAATCAAAGAAACACAAACGCAAAAAAGGCCTGCACTTAATTGAAGCAGTTATATTCAAAAGAATAAAATTCATCCTAGAAGATAGTGCAGACGAGCCTTCAGTTACGAGTGTTATGGAAGTTACGGGTGCCAGATATTTTAACTACCGTTATAATAGAAAACAAGAAAAGTAAGAAAATTAAATTTCCGCAACGGCGGGCGTGGAAAATATATATCTAATAGTGTATGTTTTACTTATTAGCTTACAAGTCTACTTTTATGGTAAGCGTTTTTTTTTAATTGTGGACGTTTCTGTTATTTGGCACATCGAGAGATGGGATAATTGAAGATACCAAATTTGAAGTTCATAGATCAATTTTTGTGACATATATACATTTTTGTTGATTGTGGACGTGTCTGTTATCTGACCACGCTCATTTTTGGCACATGGAAATATTTATATATACACAATAAATTTCAGCTCAATTTTTTTGTCAGATAAATAGATTTTTGTCGATTATGTGGGATTGACTGATTTTACCCATTTTAAATAGCGATCTACGTGAAAAAACTAAAAGTTCTTGCACAAAATTTCAGCTCAATGTCTCAAAATTTACGCCCGTGAGAATGGCAAAAACAAACGAACACACGGACATTAATGTCTAAATCGACTCAGTTTTTGATGCTGATCAAGAAAATATATACTTTGTTGGGTCTTTGATGCCTCCTTCTGAACATTAAGGTGGAGGGTATAAAAAATGTGAAAAGACAACGACAAATGGAGGAGTACACAAAACGTTAGCAGGCCTAAGAAGAAAATATTTCTGAAGAAATGTATGAAGAAGTGGTGGCGAAAAAGGAAATGTATGGTCTAGCTCAACTTATCAAACTTCGTTATACCAAAAAGTAAGAGTATATGTGCCAAATTTCATTTCGATATCTAAATGTAGATAATGGTTGCGAATATAAATACTTCTGGTAGTGTGACACACCCCCTTCTGGCACTTACAAGCATTGATGGTGGGTATAATTAACTCCACACTTTATTCATGATATCAGAGCTTACTAATCTCTCTAATATTACATTTGGTTTACTAACTTGTTATTTTTTATTTTATCCATCAGTACAAACGTGAGTACGTTTCTGTTTAAAGAAAAACATTAATAAGATTTAAGGCAATTTAGTTTTTAATTCATCAAAGAAGAAAAAACATTTGGCGTTTACGGTTTCTCTGCAACCCCCTACTAAAGCGTTATCTGAGGAGTTATTGAACCAGAAAACAATAAACAGGGTACAAGTTCTTTTGATTGCTGGCACTAGACAGGGAAGCCCCTTAGAGTGCGCATATGTGTTAGAAAAAATTGAAATTTTGGTATACGCTAGATTTTTATGCAATTTAAAAAAATAATAGGATCTCATATGGTGAGGGGTTCTGAAAATGGATCTGATCTTTTTCAATACAGTTCTCATCTCAAAAAATGCAAGTGGTGCAGGGTATAAACTAAAGTAAATGGTAAACGGTCAATAACAATTAAAAAATTGGTACAAATCATTTCTATATTCCAGACACCTTGGCGTTGAAAATAGGTTAAGTCGGTCCGTGGACTTTAGTACAATTTTACAAAACTTTGTTTTTAGTGGTTTTTCCTTTATTATAAAAGATAAAAATAAAATTTTGTCAAAATATTAACGAATTATTAATTATTTATATATTTGGAAATTTTAAGTAAACCACGCCCACCTATAATGGACTTATAATGAATGTTGTTATTAAAGGTTTATTTTAAATTTTTGTCGTAGGAAATCTATCTAATCTCCCTCTTTTATGTCCGGAAGAAACTTGTGAATTTTCACAAGTTAACTTACGCGCACACACAGTGATTATTTGCGGTACTATGAGATTGTTCTTAAACCTCTTCACACTCTATCTAAAAAGTAGTTTTGTACCTTTGGGTGTATTTTTGTATAATACAAAGAAATATGAAATAATATTTCTTTACTATTTAGTAAAGGTTAAGGATGATGCGTATCTCAGTTTTGGCATACGCCCTTTTTTGCTTATATTATCAATTATCTATCGTTCAAAGGATATTTTAAACACTCGCCATATATTAAATACCTACTACCTATGTACTTTTGCAAAACAGAACATCACTATCCAACTTTCCCAAAAATTAAGCAAAACACCACACCACCAAGTTTTATTTTTTAACATTAGAAAATTACTCAATACCGTTACACGTCGTCAACGTCAAGTTAATGATAAATATAGTCGCCAAAATTTGGATTCGTAGGTGAAAAATACGACTGCAGTTGTCATTAATGTCAAAAAGTGTTAAATTTTTATCGAAACTTTTTGTTTTTTTTTTTCGAATATACAAAAATTTATTTTAAAATTATTTCATACCATTAATACTTCGAACGGGGACGTAGAATTTAATTTTAACGTTTTTTTTATTTTTAATAACGTCCATAATGAGCGCCCTTATCGATTTTTGTATGAGCGTCAACGTGTTAAAAATAAATGAACATATTGAGAACATTTTATTAGATAGCTTGCTCCAGCTGTACTTATGAACTTTCATAGTTATGAAACTAAAATATAGATGTGCTTATATAATAAAAGTATATAAATATATATATGTAGGTAGTGTAAACAAGCTTTTTACAAAACTTTTTTTAAGGAGAAATGTAATGTTTTCTCTATAAATAGTTCAATACAGAGACTATAAAACTCTGCTCATTTCTATCATGTTTTACCAATACAAATCATTTTAACATTTTCCAACACCAACAGCTTTATTATATACACACACCAACGCCATATTTCGTTAAGTCGCCATTTTGGTTAAGAATAGAAATAAATAATACAGCATTACCAGATTGTCAATATCTTTAACAAATATTAAAATTTTTCAGCTACTTTCTAGCTAAATGCTTAAAAAACATTTTAAATTATACATATTTTAATTACTACCACTAAGTTTAGTAATTTTTAGTACATTTTTATGTTTAATAAAAAAATGAACATTTCAAACAGCCATTATAACTTGCTGGCGACTCCATATGAAAAAACCAACGCTGGTTTTCCGAAGCAAACAACAGACATGAAAAGTACAAAAATATAAATTGTAAAAATAAAAAAAGTCTGTTAATGTTTAAAAATTGTCTACAATTTTTGACAAATCTCTATAAGTTGTGCACAAAATAGAAATTTCCATAATTTATTGTGAAAGGTAAGTGAAGAAAGTGTACTAGCTGCATTCCGCATTGTAGAAAACATGTACGTTTGCCTCGAAATAATCGAGAATCTGAGTGAAGAACGAAAAATTTAACATTCCATAGATTATGTGGTGTGAATGAAAAGATTCCAAAAATGTCATCAGTTATAATTGTAGTGTTGTTGGATGATGGTACATCGCAAGTCCATTAGTAAATTGTAGTAAAAAATGTACAGTGCCGAGGTTTGTGTCTAGAAGGGGGTCTTAACGAATGTTTTGGTGCTTTTTAATTTTTTTCTATTTGTTACTCATTTGTGGCTGTGAAAAAATTGAAAGCTACATTTTTATTTATGTTAAAAGAGGAAGCTGGGTTAGAAGTACAATAATTATTTTGGATTATTGTAGAAAATCTTACAATATATTAAAAAATAATTTTCACTTAATTTATAAAATGCAGTGCAATTTAATGTGGAAACCTTGCTATTAATGAAAATGGGTGAAATTAAATCAGTTAAAGTGGACAATTGGGGCGTATTCTTCCTCCAAAAACTTCAAAATTTCTTCAACAAAACTGATTATTGTGACCTAACGTTGCAATTTCGCGACAATTCTCAGTTAAAAGTTCATCGTTTGGTGTTAAGTGCTTGTACTGATTATTTCAATGTGTTGGAGCAGACTTGTGAGGTGGTGGATGATGCCATCATTATGCCGAATGAGCTTCAAGCTGATGTCGTTGTGCCAATTGTTAATTTCATGTACACTGGAACTCTCGAGTTTGAATTAAGAATGTATAATCGCTTGCTGCGAACGGCTCGTGAAATGAATATGACGGTATTGCTTAAATTGTTAGAGGCACATAGACGCACTATGGAACTCCATCCGCAAAAGAATCAAGGAGTAAGTAATTTTTTAATTATCTTAATATTTACGAAAATGTTTTCTTAATCTCTAAGACTGCTAGTCCGAAATTGCGACGACGAGTAGTGCAAAACACAAATAACGCCCAATTTAAGAGCTATGCTAATATATCCAGCAGTCCTACAGGTCGACTGCCTACTGCGCCTTCAAACACAATTGCAGTACAGCGCCGCATTGTGCCTGTATCATCGAACAACAATCGCGTTAATCAAAATTCGTCGACAAGTGGTACTGGCAGTACATTGGTGCGACAAAGCGGTACTATGAGCAGTTCGACTGTATCATATACTAGGATCAAGCAGGAAAACGTAGATTATGATGTAAATGTTGTACCTACAGGCGAATATACGGATTTAAAAAAGTCACCACAATATCAGCAGCAATCTCCTACTGCCGTCACTTCACCTTTTGAACAGTTGCGAAAAAGTTACAATAACAATAAGCGCCCAACTGCGGCAACATTTATATCACCTCCAGCTAAGAAGCCGAACTTAGAAGATGTTAAAGAATTTGCTGAACAGCAACGTATGCGCAAACAAATTGCTGCTGAGTATGGAGAGGCCGATGGTGATTATGAAAGCGCTCTAATGGACGATGACATACACAATGACGATGATGATGATGATGTGACTGGAAATCAAACGGCAGGGCAAACCAGTTTGCCACCCTCCAACACACACACATCTTCAGCTTCGGTTCAAACCTTAACTACAAGTAACAAGGCATCAACAATTGATCCACCCGGCACAACAACAATAACTGTAAGACATGAGGGCCCTGATAAACCACCAACTATTGTGGTGAAGGATAGTTCCAATTCGAAAATGAATCATGCAAAAATCATATCAGAAGTTTTACGTCAATATCCACATTTGATTAAAAGCAATAAAAATATTAAATTGAAAATTATGCCGAACGCTGCGTCAACAAATAATAGCAACATTCAAAAAATCATTGTTAAGAAAGAAGCCGGAGGCGAAATTGAAAAATCAAATGTGCAGCAACAAATTACAAAAGTTCATCCTGTAACAGATCAAACTATTATTAAAGCGGAAGGTGCTTCTTCGAAAGGAAATAACGTTCAACTACAAAAGCACACTGTAAGCAACAATATGCAACAACAAGTGAAGTCAGTAAAGACGACTTCCTCTAACATCTCTGGAGATATGTCATCGACATCCAAAGCTACGCAACAACCACAAAAGAGGCGCATTGATAGTAAAACTATGCACGCCCTTATATCTTTAGGGGCTGAGAATATAGCAGGGCCGTGGCTATGTTTACGTTGTGGCCGCAACGGTCATCCGATTAGTATACCATCATATCGCGGTTTTCGACGTCATCTAATAAACACTCACAAGGAGACCATTGATCCGGCTCTGTGTGAGTATTGTGGCTGGCGTTCAAACAGTAAACGCGAGCTACACTATCACATGCAACTGGAACATAAAGTGAAAACCACCTTGTACATATTCCCAGAGTGTCAGTTGTGTAGTCAAATGTGCATCGACAGTGATGCTTTGAATCAGCACTTAATTGACAGCCATCCAGATGAGAACAAGCAGCAATGCATTTATTGCAATAAAATCTTTCCCGAAGAAATGCAATTATATACTCACATGAAAACGTTTCACAAGAAGCAAGCTCTTGAAGATGGCATAATCGATTATTCAGATGATGAAGCTGCAAATCAACAAGAACAACAGAACTTGTATCATGAATTAATGGGGGAATTCTCTTCTCCGACTGGAGATCGTGGTAATCACGTTGAAGAAGAAAAAATCAAAATACTTTCCGACATAAGTTTACCCAGTGCTAAAGTTATGATAAAGCAAGAGCAGGCGAATATAGCAGAAACGGTGGCAACTTCAAATGCTGTTGTCACAACATCCGCCGAGGCTTATATACAACATGATACTGAAACGAAGTTTGTAACCGCCGACGGGAATGAAGTAATTTTAACAGATGAACAACGCAAAGACATTTTATCACAATTACATCAAGAACATGAAGGTGGCGGTGTTGTGATGGTGTTAAACGAACAACAAAGTGAACAATTAAGTGCACTGGGTCACGATGAAACATCACAAGCCACTACAGAAACTACAAACAATGATGAGCCAATGGAACAGGAAGACAGACATGTTTACCATGAAATTAAATTACAAACAGAATTGACGACAACTAATATGGAAGAGGGCGATCAAGATGAAGAAGAAGAACAGGGCGGGGATGAAGCACAAATAATACGTGAGGAGGAAGATGCACATGCTGAAACCAACGAAGAGGTCCGCCATAACAAAACGGTTACACCCTTGGATGAGAGCAAAGAATCGCTGGATAATTTAGAATGGGCTGAAAATTTAATAAGTGAACATGAATTAGCTGATAATGTAGCAACAGCAGTCGACGATAATGAGTCGAAGGATATAAATAATAAAAATGATGTCAATAATGAAGGTGAAAAAGAACGGCCGATAATCGATGAAAAAGAAAGGAAATCAGAGGTAATTAGTATTCTATAAACATATAACTAAATTAAAAATTTCAATTTACTATAACAGAAAATGAGGTGTCCCGATGAGATAAGTAAAAAATTGAAAGAATTGACTGGTGACTGGTCTGACGATGACCTTGATGATGAAGAAGAAGAAAACGATGAAATGTCTGAAAATGATAAAGTGGAAAGGAGTTCGAATGAAAGGTCAGACTCTAAACAACACTGTCCCAAAACCATACCATCGGTTTTAAAGGACGTCAAATACGTTATTGGAAAAGTTACGGATGACAATGTCAAAGACAATTTAATTAAAACAATGAAAGATGAAGAATATCAGGTCAAAGAGGAAAAGCCGAAGGTAATTGTGAATAGTTGTGATGATGTCGGTGCTGAAGAAGAAGACGATATTGATTTGGCTTTAAAAACTTTGCACAAAGAAGAACAGACAAAATCCACTGAAAATTGTAAAGATCATAAAATTGCGGATGAAATAAATAATGAGCAAGTTAAAGGAACTTCAAAAATCACTTCTAATGAGCGTATACATGAAGGAAATGAAAAAGTTGATGATATCGATGTTGAAAGTGACGTTGTCGAAAAAGATAGAAAAACTGCTGAAAAGGTTAGAGCAAGATCACCAAAACAATTGGATGAAGCTGCCAAAAAAGATTTAATTGAAATGCTTATAAACAATACAGAAATATGTGCTGATACACCCATTATCACAACGATTAACACCACCACTGTCTCCAGTAATGGAGCTGCTTCTTGTAGAATTACCCTAAAAGAAGAGG
This sequence comes from Crataerina pallida, assembly GCA_949710015.1. Taxonomy (NCBI): domain Eukaryota; kingdom Metazoa; phylum Arthropoda; class Insecta; order Diptera; family Hippoboscidae; genus Crataerina; species Crataerina pallida. The sequence goes on from OX453290.1 coordinate 15,842,480, forward strand.
AAACTGAGCTTAATTTAAGTGGTATTACAGAAATCGAACCCAATCCTGGATATAAAGGAGAATTTGTGACTAAGGAGGAGCCGCCTTTTTTAAATGAACATAAGAAACACGTAAGAGACACAACCGAATATAATGCACCGGCAGTAACCGCATCTATTAAGGAAAGTAATCCTGGCACCGCCGCATCCACTGAGGATCGCGTAAAAAATTTAATGAGTGAATGGGGTGAAGATGAGGACGAAGAAGTTGGCGATAATACTGAAACGATTCTAACTAAAGATCTTTGAAGTTTAGATTTATTGAATATTTAAGGTTATTCTCCCTTTCTGTACACAAAGCCCCCTTTTTCGCCTCTCACTCAATCAAAGACTAATTAGAAAATGTATGAATGCTTATTATAGATATAAACACTCTTCATTGCTAATTAAAATAATTTCGAATGTATCTTTCTATATAAAAATTTACTTTGGCGAAATTTTATGCTTTAGAGCCCGCATGACGAAGAAAAATAGAGTCGTATATGTAATAAATGAACTTTTAAGCAGTTGCCGAATAATTATAAACTAAAAAAAAATTATTTCGAGTGCGACAGGTACTAACCAAACAATACTTTAGGGGGTTTTTTAGAAATAATTAAAATTGTTATAAAATTTTTGAAACATTCAAATTATTCATTTGTTTTCGTTTAAGATTTTCATTATTCACAATTGGATTATTTTGCGAAAGCTATCGAATTTAGGACTTCCTCCCCAGGAGTAACAGCATATTTGTTTGGTCTGTTGTCTATATTGCTTCTAAACGTCGTCTTACCTTTATTTAAAGTTAAACATTCATTTTCAATAACGATATAATCTGTACATCCAACCATTTAGCGTTTCATTACGTTCTCTATTTATAAATAAAAATACAAATCCATATTAAAATTTAATACCGCGAATCGAAGGAACTACACACACAACATAAAAATTTTATATTCATAACTTCTATACTCTTAATTAAGAATTAAATTGCCTTTTCTTTAACATACAATGCAGAATTTACATATTTTTTTGGGGTTTCAACATAAATTAATTATCATACTTCGGTGGTGTCAAATTAAATGTAAACTCTCGAATTATAAAAATTATTGGATTTTTTTATTAATGATGAAAAATTATTGAAAACAATTTAAATCTTTTTATATAATTACACAGATCTTTTTGGAATGATTATAGAAATAATAAAACATTAAAAGAAATTGAGAATTTTTACTTATATAAGAGAGAGGAGTATTCTTATTACTCTAGGTATGTGGAAAAGAAAATTCTAGCAGACAACACAGAGATCACATCTAAATTGTCTTTTTTAAAAATTAACTCTCATCTGAAAAATAAATTAAAAGAAGATTTAGGAGAACCACATTCATAACAAAATAAATTAATCACCATCTATATAATAATTTATAAAACACATGAGAAAAAAACCACTTGCTACGCTTATTAATTGCCAAAGCCCAGCTGTCCTATATACGGAGTTTTGATGCCATTTAGCTTTCTCACGTGGTATAACTTCACAAGTTGTAACATATAGAAGAGTGCCACCTGCTAAACTCTGAATTATGGGCAGAGCCGTTGTTGACCCGCTGCTATGTACATCTACTAAAAGCATACCAACACATATTCCGCATACAGCACCTAATGAAAATATTGCAATGCCCCATAATTGAGATCTTCCTGTTGCCTGAGGATTGGCATGTAACTCTAGACCTAAGCAAAAACTCATCACAAACTTATGGCAGGCTATCGCACCCAACAGGAAAAGTACCTGTATAGGACAAAAAGAAAAATATATATAGAAGATATAGAATAAAAGCTTAAAAAGCATTTATTTAAATTATAAGCTTATTTGTATAAATAAAACTTTTAAAACTACACTTTATGAAGAAAATCAGGTTTTCTTATGATACAAATGATTTAAATAACATTATCTAAAAATGCTATATTTTATTTGATAATTAGACACATATGTTACCTTGCTTGAGGAATTTTGCACACCAATGGCCAAGCCTTCAATAGCAGAATGTAAACTTAAAGCTACGAATAAACCCAAAGTGCCAGTTACTGTATTAGTATGTGTATATTCAGCGCGGTTGCCACGACACATGCGTGCATTTGCATTTTCCAATAATTCTTCATCACAACAATGACCACTTTGATAATCAGGAGTATTAACATCATGACAGTGACTATAATTAATGTTCAATTTAACTAATTTATTTTCATATATATGTATTGTAATTGTAATGGTATATGGCTGCCAGGGCTTCATATATATAATATATGTTGTGAAAATACTACTTACCATCTTCTTCTGAAATTTATTAAAGATTCGGTTTCTGTATGCACTAAAGCGTCACATTGTCCAGGATCTGTATATGTGTGCATTGTCGTTGATTCAGTTGATTTTTCAAAGAAATAATGTATAAATTCATCAATAAAATAGATGGTAAAGAAACCACCACACAATGAAACTTCAGCCCAATTGGATGACATTTGTATACGGACCTTAAATTTATACACAGGTTCATTATAAATTTGAATATATATGACAACGCTGTAATACCTCAGGTAAAATATGAACCAAAGCTGTAGCCAATAGAATGCCAGCACCGAAACACAACATTACCGATATGGTTAAAGGGAAACGTCGACGATTACGTTGTGATATTGTTGCAGGCAACATACCTGCTCCAAAACTTCCCAAACCCATTACAAGAATGGCAAGTAATTTTTCTACTTGTCCTGTGTCATTTTCAATAACAGTCTTAATATTAATATCTTTTAATTTGGGCCACATTAATTCAAAGTCATTTGTTATATTCATTTTTATTTACACACAATAAATAAATTTGGCCACAAGCACTTTTTAACAGTTCACTACATTAGTTTCTTATAAATCTTTTTAGTGGATAAAATTGGTAAAAATTAGCATAACAATGCTTATTATATTCGTTTGACTGTGCGACGCAAGTTGTTTTTTTTTTAGATTTGTAGTTTATCACTTGTATACGTTATGTATGTTAAATTATCATAATCATATAATGAACTACTTATTGTTTAATTACATTATTCTTTGAGAAATGTTATACTATATATATTCTAGGCGATGTACTTAGAATGTCACTTCGTTTACAATTTTAAGAGAAAGAAACTAGGTAGTATTCCTAAGAGTATATATATTTATGATCAGCTTTAAAATTTTAATTCAATTCAAGTATGAATGTTCGTCGCGCCCACAATTCAAATTTTGTCAAATACAGATATTTACTTATCATAGAAATTTGTATAATGAGTTCCTTTCTTGAGTCTAGCTTTACCAAAATATTAATACCCAATTGTGTCCACTTAAAGAAATCCGCTTTTCACGCATTACAACAAGTTGAAATCACATAGTCATAATCACCCAGAGTCAATAAAACTCAAAAAAAAAAAAAAAAAAAGTTTATAAAACAATCAGAGAGTGTATAAAACATAGGTGTACAAGTTTCGCCTAAGCTCTTAATTTTGCATAAGTTTATTCAACGTCTTTTTCTTATATATTATATATATTATTTCCATATTTTAAAACCTCACACCATAAATAATAACAGATAAATAGTAAAGGTGAATACAGAAAAAATTGTACCTTTCGAGACATATCAAATGTAAATAAATTTATGCTTTTACGTGAAAACCCTTTCTTTCTCTTCTAATAATTCGTTGTTTGGAAAGAAATTTCGTTATTTTGCTAAAAATGTTTTCTTATAGGGTAAAAATATTTTAAATAATTAATAACAAGTATATTAATATGTAGAATTTTGAAAAGAAACCAAGGAACCCAACTTGGTAAAGATCGAATATTGAGCGGTTTGCATTAATTAAAATCTTTATTTTTCCTTCATCAGATCCTACTTCCACGCTAATTAAAATAATATGTTAAGAGGTTTTTGAAATATGATGTATTATGGAATATGCGTCAATTTACATATAATCTTTCTGTTTCAGATATAATTGCACGATTGGTAAAAGCCTCATAATATATTCATTATTCACATTGATTTAAAAACAAACTAAAATGAAAAATACAGTGTTATACTCTATCAAAAAACTTAATTAAAAGTCAAACATACGTAGCTATAAAAATTTCTACATTCTAAAGCTAATGTTAAAAATAAAAGTCCAACAGTCCCAAAAAAAATGGTTACTCCTTTGGCGGACGTTATCATATGGTTTGTAAAATAGTTTTCTTTTTTATTTAAATCGCATTAATAATGGTTACATAGTGTGTATCTTATTTTATACAGTGGCTTCTTTGTAATATCCTTAATCGTAATACATTTCTTCTCCGATTTCCTAAGAGCCGCTCTGGGTGGCCTATATTCACAGGAAACATTGTCTCAACTTGTTGAAGCACAAGCTAAGGAGTACTCCTGGTTTTTAAAATTGTTAGTCAACTGTTTTGGTTACAGCTGCGTATTTGTACCTACTTACTTCATTTACAAATATGTACAACGCACAAATTATTTGGAAAAAAGTGGTACAAGAAAAGCATATATTTAAGAAAATATTATTTAACATTATTTTGCAGATAAAACTACTATATATGCTATTGTTTGTATGTGCATTACCGGCAGTACGAGTAAAGATGTGGAGCGTAATAATTCCTCAGAGGTTACATTGATAACATTGCCCTCAACAATGGCATGTGACAGTAACAAACCAAAACGTTCACAATATTACGAGATTTTCCTTTTGATTTGGTGTTTTGGTGGTCTTATGGTTTCTTACCTTACTTGGGGTGTGTTGCAAGAGAAAATTATGACTCAGGAGTACTATAATTTTTCCGGCGATACTGCATACTTTAAAGATTCTCAGTTTTTAGTATTTTGCAATCGTATATTGGCATTTATTGTAGCTTTGTGGGGCCTACAGTATCAACGAACCACCACTGGGAAACGGGCACCCTTATACAAATATTCGTTTGCTTCGTTTTCCAATATAATGAGTGCGTGGTTTCAATATGAAGCTTTGAAATTTGTTAATTTTCCTACCCAAGTCTTGGCAAAGTCATGTAAAATAATACCTGTTATGTTAATGGGTAAAATTCTATCAAACACAAAATATGAATTTTATGAATATATTACGGCAGTACTTATATCTGTGGGCATGATTTTTTTTATGACGGGTTCAGCGGATAGTACGAATGTTAATAGTGCTACCACTATGACTGGTGTGTTTCTTTTAGCTATGTACACGTTGTTTGATAGTTTTACAGCCAATTGGCAAAGTCGTTTATTTAAAAAATATGGCATGAGTTCTCTGCAGATGATGTGTGGTGTTAATTTGTTTTCCACAATCTTTACGGCAGCTTCACTTAGTGTACAAGGTGGTTTCATGGATTCGCTAAAATTTGCCACAGGGGTACGTATAAAAAAGACTTCAATATAGATCTATAAAATGTTTACACATTTTCAGCATCCTAAAATTATATTCGACATTATTGTATTGTCTATAAGTTCGGCAGTGGGTCAACTATTTATATTTTATACTATATCGATATTTGGTCCTGTAGTATTTACCATAATCATGACCTTAAGACAGGTACAAAAATGTTACTTCCCAATATTAATCTAATATTACAATTTAAATCTCTTAGGCTGCAGCCATTACTTTATCCTGTTTAATCTATCATCATAGCATATCCTTTTTAGGTGTATTAGGTGTTATAATTGTATTTTTCGCCATATTTTTGCGTGTATATTGTAATCAACGTTTAAAAGTTAAATATCAACGTTTGGAAGCCTCTAAACCCAAAATGACAATATAGTCGAAAATGAAAAGTCAGAAGCTTCCTAGGGATAATTAACTGCAACTACTATTGAGCTCAAATTATTGATTAAGCAACAAAATAATTTCGCCTCAGACCAAACTTTAAATACACTACTTTATAAGGTATATATATGCAATTCAATTTTCAACTTTGAATATTTGATTCATTATTACATTATGTCAGTCAGTTTTGCCTGCAAAAAAAATAATATAAATTGTATACACATACCGAAACATTTGCAGCATTTTTTTTTAATTTTTGAGGTCTTAGTTCAAATACATTTAAACAAATACTGTGGGGCTGGGACCAAATTTAATATAGTCAATTTTTAAAGCAATTCATCAAAAAGTCACAAGGTAATAAAAATTGCGAATTTTTGTCATATGTCTCAAATAAAGGCGTCACATGGGAATGTGCTCTAAAAATTGTACGATTTTCAATAGTACACACCTTTGTAACAAATTTCATAGAAATATTGTTGAAGTTGTTTATTTATATATATTTGCTGGTACACTTATTCTTCATATACTTGTTTGATAATATTGTATTTACAACAAAGGAAACTTATTCCAACTTGTTAATGGAATAAAATTTTTTTTTGATTCATTCAAAATTTTTCTATCAAAGCAAAAGGCTTGTCTGTTAATAGATTATGGGCCCAGCCCTTACCTGAAATAGCTAAATAGTCATGGAAGATTATAAAATTGCGAAGCTTGAAGTTGCAGATAATTGGACTTTGTGGAAGTTCCAGATAAAGGCGGTGCTACGAGGTAGTAACCTTTGGGACGTTGTTTCTGGAGTGAAGCAGAAGCCTGCAGAAGCTGGTCAAGAATTAGAAGCGTGGAAAACGTTGGATGCTAAAGCGTATAAGGTTTTGGTGGTATCCATGGATGAAGAAGCTATACTTCACATTATAAACTGTGAAAGTTCGGCGTCTATGTGGTCAACTTTAAAGAGTATATATGAGCAGAAGTCACAGGCATCAATACATTTGCTGCAACAGCAGTTTTTTCAATGTGTAAAAGACCTGCAAGATAGTATATCCATTCATGTATCAAAGTTACAGCGGATATCAAAACAGCTTGCAGATGTGGGTGAGGAAATATCTGAACATGTTGATTACCAAAATCTTAAGGACTTTGTCAAATGTGTATAAAAAATTTTTTGAGTCAAGGGAAGCAAAGAAAAGAGGAAAAGAGCGAGAGAACCTTGCAAAATCTTACCTCTTACCAAATATCAAGATAAATCTGTTTTCAACCAATTCGTGTTTTGATAAAGGGTACTCAATGACGGCCCAAGCTAATGAATGTGTTTAAACGGCATCGTGTTGTGAATCTTAAAAGGCACGAGTCGAAAACTCGAAGCTTTCAAACTACTGTTAAAGATACGCACTCTTTCGAATTATGCTAATGTTGCTGTTAATAAAAATGACATACAATTATGGCATGAGCGTATGTGTCATCAAGCAAAAGACCATGTTAAAGGTGTTTTACGAATTTTAATGTACAGTTTTCTGAGGGTAATGCCTCTTGTGAAGGTTGTATAATGGGTAAACAACACAAATTGCCCTTTGTTGAAAGTCAAAATAGGGCTAAAGAGCCTGGCGAACTAATACACACTAATCTATGTGGACCGATGCAAGAGACACCTTTTGGAGGTGCGCGCTACATGCTCTTATTTAAAGACGATTATTCAAATTATCTTTATGTGTATTGCATTATAAGTAAATCAAATATAGTTTCAAGATAAGTTTCTAGATCAAGTAGAAGTAGACACTGACAAGAGGGTGAAGACGTTAAGATCAGACAATGGCCTTGAATACTGCTATATTGTAAAAGCGAAGAATTACTCATCAGATATCTACTCCTTATACACCGGAACGTAACGGACGTGCTGAAAGAGACATGCGGACGATTATAGAAGCAGCTAGGTCAATGATGTATGCTAAAAACTTGAGCCTTAAATATTGGGGTGAGGCCATCATCAATGTTGTATATATGTTGTATATACGCTGAACAGAACTGATGAAAGTCCCATTAAGGAAAGTACTACTTATGAACTGTAGTTTAAGAAAAAGGCAGACATATTAAATTTACGTATTTTTGGATCAGAATGCTATGTTCATATACCAGATGAATCCGAAGTCTAAAAAGGGTATTTTTGTTTGTTACGAAGAGCATTGTAAAGGTTATTGCATTTGGATACCTTTAGAAAGACGCATTGAAATTTCAAGGAATGTGTTAGTTCGAGAATTATGTGAGTCTCCAGTTATTATAAATAATCTTAAGGAGCATGATGAAGTAGCACATTCCCCAGAAGATAACATTAAAAAGGATGATCAGAAGCATGCAGTTGATGAAGGTGATGCTGTTGATGAAGGCGGTGAAGGTGATGAATTGAAAGATGCTGAAAGTCCTCAAGACAACATGGACCAAGAGTCGCCAACTCCAAAACAAATATAACCTTCGCTCCAGGGAAAAGGATTTTGGTTTAAATTTTTACAGTGCTTTCTTTGCAGATACAGAAGAACCTAAGAGTTATGAGGAAGGTATTTCAAGTGATGTTAATTCGCAGTGGAAGCAAGCCAAAATTTTGCACAAGGATTTGCATTTGAATCCATATAACATTCAGTTGACACAAGAGCTTCTTTCACAAGACCATTTAGGCCGCCGTACATATGCCAATATCATAATGAGTGAGGAGGCACATTTTCATTTGAATGAATATGTGGAAAAACAGAATAGTCGGTTCTGGGGAATGGGAAACCCTCAAATTATTCATCAGTCACCTTTGCATCCATTAAAAGTGACAGTCTGGTGTGCAATTTGGTCAGGAGGAATCATTGGACCTTACTTCTTTGAAAATGAAAACGGCGTAACGATAACTGGGAATGGTGAGCGATATCGTGATATGATTGAAAACTTTTTAATGCCACAACTGCATGCTTTGGGGTTGATTAAGATGTGGTATCAACAAGATGGTGCCACATCACATACAGCCAGGATTACAGAATTACAATGGAATTATTGCGAATAGTATACCTTCCCGGCGGACACTCTATATCTTAAAAACCGTGGTCAAAAAAGGCATCGGACGGATGGAGGTTTAGATTTTGATTGATAAAATTGAAGATCGGTGTGGCATTTGGTTTAGGGGTTACTCCTGCCACATGAGGTCCTTTGGCTGTGTTCTTTGAATTTCAATATTGCTAACAGCATCACATTCAATATCTAAATCCCCCTGAATAGTTGAAATTAAGCTTGATAAGTTTTCCTCTATATGTGGACACTTATTTTAGGAATTTGAATTTAGCTATTGTAGCTTCTTGCGAATCCATTATTTTACCATATATTAGATTCCAGTCGTCTTCCTCGCAAGGCATTTTGTCAATTTCTATCGATACAGATAAATTATCTTTTTCGGCGGTAGCTCTGAAGAGAGAACTGTTGTTTGCTCCAGGGGTATTTTAGCGGAAGGCGATATTACAGATTTCTTCTTATTATTAAATTAAAATTAAATTTTTGCCAATATGTATGCAATTTCAGAAACTTATAGTATGTAAAATATTCAATTTTATATGTGAAAAACTTCTTATTTTTTATAAATTTTTAAAAATCAATAAAAATATTTATAATAACATGTACATATATTTGTGTTAATTTAATTTTCATTCGAATTACCAATTCATAGTACTGAAATTCCAAACAAACTAAGCATTCTGTTTTTGCACTAGCAGTGGTAAACTTTAAATAATTTTGAGAACAACGCGAGCTATGTGATGGTGGCTTAAAAGATTCACAAAGAAAATGAAATTTAACGGGATATGTTATATGACCAAGCATATAATTAAAATAACAAAAGCAATAAAAAATTTTTGAGCAGATAACATGAGTGATCCACAATTACACTTGAATTTGGCATCAGTCTCCAAGGAAGATTCGTATAAGATTCCTTTGGATAATGAAGACGATTCCCCTAATGCTAATAACAATTCAGAAAGCATTGAAGTTCTTGCAGCGCGTTCAAATACCCACAGTAGCGGTCCACTACAGGAAAGTATCATCAGCTCCATAAGCTCTAATAACACAGATATTTGCGTGTTAGAAAATCACTATGATTATGACGTTAGGGAGCAGTTTCTCGATGAGGAATTTATTCAAGATGAGGATGATGATAGATATTTATATGATGACTTAGACAGTGATGAAGAGTTTGTACGATCTATCGGTCTTCGTGAGAATTTGGGTCAGTTTACAGTTGTCCACAAATCGCAAACTCCAAAAATTTTTAGTAAAAGTAAGAAGTCCGGGAAAAAAGAAGTGTGTTATAACTCTGAATATTATGGTACACAACGAACAACATATTCGGGTACGGATTCCGATGTCGAAGTTTTGGTGGAGGAGGTAGAAATTGTTGAACCTAATTGGTCAGAACATAATAAATGGTCTGTTATGAAAAAAAAAAGTGAAATAAGTGTACTACCTGGAGGAATAAGGCAAGGATCATCAACTTCAAGACAGCACTTAAGAAGTGAAAGCCACCAACAAAAATGTTTAATTTCTGACATATATCAAAATCTAAATCGAACTGAACTCTTACAAATAGTAAAAGAGCAGGACCTCCACATACAAGCATTGGAAGCTAAAGTGAAAAGATTTCAAAAGGCTCAACAAAGAATGTGTGAACATGTCGATGCTTTACGCATGGAATTAAATGAAATAAGTGTTATCCCTAGGGTATATTCCAAATCTCAATGAAATGGTTAAAACAATCGAGAAATTATTAAAAAATTGAAAATGAAGTAGTGACTTATAGTAGATAAAGTTCTTAGTCAAACACAATACTAGAAAAGGAAACTTCCTATTAAATTTTAAGCATTTATTTTGATCTCTAAAATACATTCAAATAATAAAAATTACTAAAAACTTTTTAAACAATTACAGAACATCTAAATCTCTAACGTCGTTTAAAAATTTAGGTTGATAAAAATATTGAATATTAGAAGCGAAGAAATCTTATAAATAAATAAATATCTTATAAAATAAATAAATTTATAGTAAAAAGTGAATGAAAATGAAATTTGTCTTTAATGTAACCCACATAAAATAATTGGATAATTGATTTTTGAATTATGTTATTCCACCTTCTTGCAAAATTCGTATTTCCATAAAACAATGAAGATTTTCCCTGCAAATTCTATTTCTATAATGGTATAAAAAATATGTCGTTTTTTCTCCAGATTAACATGTGGTTCCAAAATTTGTAATTTTTTGTATAAATAAAACTATGGTAATTATGCGAAAATCAGTTTATCATTAAAACGCATATTTAATTTCATGTTAATACTGAGTGGTTATATTTGTTTTTGATGCAATTTATTTTTGGAACGTTGCTTGAATTCTTGTAAAGATTTCGATTAAATTGACTTTGACTATTTTTATATTTTGAATATTAGTTATACATGTTTATGTGGCTAATGTCCCTTTATAATTTTCTCACCCTCTTTACCGTCTTACAACGTTGCCATAAGCCAAAAAATTTCACGACTAAATATCGTTGCTATCTTGGTGCACGCCAATGAATATCTTATTTTATAAGAACAAAACCGTGGTGACCACTGAAAAAATCGATATATAAAAAAAAATTCCAATCACAGAGTTGCTTGAGAATAAATAAAAATCGCCATTTTTGTTTTATATATTTAAGTAATCGTGGAAATTTCATTATGGTTTTTTCATTAAGCTGAAAGGAAGATATTGATCTATTTAAAAGTCACTTGAAAATTAAAGATATAAGTGAATAGGATTGTAAAAAAATACACAAAAATTTATCAAAGGTATTAAATATAAACATAAAAAATTACAAAGGTAATTAAAGACAATATTGTAGGAAATATTTTATAATTCAAATATATTGATATTGCAAGGAAAATACAAAACATAAATTCATTGTACCCCTTTCTCATGTTTTCATTCATAAGCTATGTTACCTACATTTATACATATTTTGCCATTACTATACATGCTAAACTGATTATAAATAGCATAATTAAAATTTTTCGTTTTCAGTAATTAATATAGAGTGGAGTACATAGAATCATATAATACATATTCCAGGAGCACTGTTTTTGTTAAAGAGGATGGCTACAACAACTTTATCGTTGAACAAAATTCATGTAACAAATTCAACAAGTTTGTCGTTGAATGAACGTTTTACAAATATTACAACAAGATCAGGCCAAGTAACAGCTCAAAAACGCTCTAACAGTCGTGGCCGTTTTGATAATCGATCAAATTCGATTGAACGTGGATCAAATCAACGTTTATTACAACAGTTACAAAGGAAACATAAAGTGCAGGCCGCTCTAAAATTGAAACGTGTACGTGTCAAAGGAAAAAGTTTGATATATCTTAGTTAAGAAAAGGGGAAATACATCTTTTAATACCTTTGAACCATGTAATCTACAAATTAATAAGTAACCAATTTTATGTAAGGCGACCCTGTATTATTTTATACAATCAATCAAAACAACTCAAGCAGACGCTAGGATAAAAAAAAAATAAATAAAATTCTTAAAAAAATCCCGGCGACTTAAAGTGATGGCTTAAATGGTGGTTGATGAATCTGTCAAAGTTGTATGGAAAAATCAAACTTCTATTGGAAAAAAGACGATCTCAAACAAAGGGAATTAAGTGTTGGCAGTGCATTGGAAGTTTTTCTCAACAAAAAGCATCAGCTTTACAAAAGGAAAAAGTTATCTTGATAATAGAAAAGTTTTATGTGATCATTAACAACAAACGTGAAATTCTCCTCCCTAATAATTAATCATCAGAAACTTTGAAAGTTCTAAAACAGCCCTCGAAAGCTTTGACAAGGTCATTTTAAGACACTTCGTTTATTACAATTTAAGCTGATGACTTAAATTCATTATTTCAAGTCTTTTTTGTCTTAGGAAAGCTCAGAAATTCTCCAATGCAATAATTCTACTTCTAATAGAGATTTATAGAATTGGGTTTTGTTATGAACTCAGAACTAGATTGGTGGGACATATAAGTGGCAGCTAGAGTTTGCCAAAGAGAGACTAAGTTTGTGGATGAAAATTCTCTTTGTTAAATTAAATTAGAAAGTGACAGCTAGAGCTGAATTAAGATTATTAAATGAAATTTTATATTTCTTCACCCTAATATGTGTCCGCGTGATTGTACGTACGGTGTAATGTGTGTATGTGTGCCGTATAGAGAAGCTTGCGTACCGTTGGTGCTACGGGAGGTCAACCCATAAGGCGTGGCACTGTTAAAGCAATACGTGTTGGAGCTAACGGCAAACCAATAAGAACAAATAGCCTGGCCAACGTTGCAACGTAAGAATTCATTTCTATTCAATTGAATACTTAACACTACCAATATCAAACACTAAAAAATATTAAAAGAAGATCGAATATGTATTAGTATTGTTGGTGTGAGCCTATTTTGCTCAAATACCTGAATTGAGGATCAAGACTTGCTTATTAAAGACAAAGCTTTTCTCCCCTCCCCTATACATGGCACCACCTTCATTAATATCCACGACTACTTTCTTCACATCCCCCTATTTAGAATGAAAGCTGACCGTGAAATAACAAGTGGACGGGGATCATTGTGTCGCGCAAACTCTTCATCTAGTTTGGCTGAACGATTGGGTCCGCGGCGACCCACTGTAGGAGGTGCAGCTGAACGTGTGGCCAGACGTCATATGGAACGTCAAAGAGATCGCAGTAAGGGCAGATCACAGCAAAATCTGATCAATAATTATAATAATAATAATGTAATGATGATACGGGAACCTCGACGTTCACGTAGTCGTTCCCGTAATCGAAACTCTGGCAGAATATTAACAAATAGGGGTCGATCTCGAAGTGAAGGTCGTAGTAATAATAACAACAACGTTACCAATAATAGACGTAGTCGTTCGCGTACTCGGAATCGTACAACATCTCGTTATAAAGTTCTACCCATTAAAGCTCGTTTAGGTGTGCGACCAGGATCACAACGCAATATTAACAGGAATAATAATAATAATCAAAATTATCAGAACAGTCATGGAGATCGTCGCAACGGTCGCAATGCAAGTCTCACTAAACGTGGTGTGACCACAGGGCGTATACAAAAGGGAAAATTTTACAATAATACTCAAGAGAATATTGCCAGAGCTGTAAGAGGCCGGGGACAAGTTGAACGTCCCAGACAAAGGTGAAGTAAATTAATTACTTTCATATGTAGTGTAAGGTATATTAAATTAAAGATGAAGTTTGGTTTTAGTCGTATATGCGGTTTGTGGTTCTTTTAATTCCCACCATCATAATGTATGTACCCCCTATATATCAAACGTTTGAAATTGGACATTGCAAACGTTTTGAATATTCAAAATAATAGTCATATTGCACTTGTCCATAAGTCTGAAACCCAACAAAGTATATATATTCAGATCCGTATCGAAAACTGGCTCGATGTGGCCATGTCTGTGTGTACGCTTGTGTGTTCAATCTTGTCGCAAAAATTGTATGATCAGTCGAATAGCTTGTCGACAATGTGAAAAAAACTTACTCAAAAGATATAGCATTTGGAAAATTAAAAGTTTTCTAAGTACTTGTTAGAGGATTCTTTACATAAAGTGCGGTGAGTATACTGTGTTTGTCATTCCGTTTGTTCCTAGATGGAAACCTTCGAGACTACAAAATATATATATTTATCTGCATCAAAATATGAATTGGCCAAGGTGAAATACAAAGGTCTCAACCCATGCCCTCAATCGTTAAAAATATATCTTTCAGCCACAACAATTGTCCTCCAAAGTTGAAATTGTGGGCGTAGCAGGTACCTTTCCATTCCTTTAAGATTTATTGTTTTTCAAATGTAGTTACGTGTAATTTCATTTTAACAATTATTTCAGATCTGCCATTCTCAATACTTCCAACAGCAGTAATCGATTGCGGCCCCGTTCACGTTCATTAAGGCGTGCACAATCACAAAGAAACCAAGATCAGGTAGGTCGGCAAAAGCACCATGTATTAGGGTTAATTGAGAAACAACAACAACGTAATGGTCGTCGTCGTGGTCGCAGCCAGCAGCGCTATTCTAATAGTACCAAAAGAGCTTCAAACAACAATAACAAATCACAGAATGGGATACAACAAACACTAATGAGACAGCGTCTAAGTCGAAGCCGTAGCCGCAATCGCAATGCATTGGGTGGCCGCGGTAAGAACAGTCAAGGTAAAAACTAACCATACAATCTATGTAAAACTCTGTGGGTCTCGCATGTGGAACTAAAATTTTGTGCACAATTATCGCGAGTGCGCCTACAAAACAACGGTTTTTATTCCAATAATTCTTTCCCTCTAATATAATGGATATATTGAAAACATTTCTCTTCATTTTTCTTCGTTGATTAGGTAAACCAGAAAACAAACAACAGGAATCAATAAATAAAGATGATTTAGATAAAGAGCTCGATCAATATATGGCTACTACCAGGACTGAAAATGATATGAATTATTTATTAAAAAACTGAAAATTTATTCTCTGAAATGTTTATTGCCTTCTACTTTGCAAGTAGAAGCCGCAAAGTGTGTCTGTATGGATGAAACTATTAATTTTAGCATTTTCATAATATTCAGTTATTTTATATTACATGTCAAAAAATGAAATATTTATATTTGAATTATACTTAAGAGCCATTTATAAAACAAAACGTACATTTTCATTTGTATGTATTTAATGAATAAAATTTGAAATATTCATAAAAAAATTTTCGGTCTTCATCCCGTCTATATGGTTCTGGCTAGATCATGTTCGGCTATATATATACATTGCAAGCAATTAAATGCGAGAGATAACAATATCGGAGTAAGCTGGTGCAGCTTATGATTTATTATGAACCTTAACTAATCGCGAACGCGTTCAAAGCCAAAGACATTGTGAAATTTTTCTATTTAAGTTATACAATCTTTTTAAAATATTTCTTGAATGGTAAAATTTTCTTAATCGTATAACGGCAAAGTGTAAATACACCCATCTCTCGTTTTACACGTAGATATGTTCCGAACAAAACCGATTCGAAAAAATAATTTTTATATGGTGTAGGGTATCTACATGTTGGATTATGCTATTTTGATTAATTTTGATGTCAATTTTTAACAAATATATAAATTAGAATTTAATGTCAAACAATTGTAAAAAATAATTTTGTCGTCTTAAAAATAAAACTTTAATAAAATATATAAAAATATAAAATATAGAATAACTTTTTTATATGGAAAAACCGTGTAAATAAACTTTTTTTAGACATTTATTAAACACAAAATATAACTAATACACTCAGGGCCGTTTTTTACTGTCTTTGTTAACAAACCGAATAATAAATTAACAAAATGTAACCAGAAGATAAATTTTTTCGTTTTCACGAATACATATTTATTAGTACACATTTATATCACCTCTGTCTAAAAAAACATATGTTTTATGCCATAGAAAACTTCCACTGGCATTAAACCTTAATGTGAGAGGGACCATTTCTTCTTTATTTAGGGGAATGAAAGTTTATAAATTAAGCATATATTACACATTTAACCTTCCTTTTGCACGCACAACGTGTCTATCTATCAACTAATGTAAAAATTTATGATAACGTGCATATATTCTTAAAATATATAATTTATTTGTTTTTATAATTTTTATACCCTCCACCTTAGGGAAGAGGGTATATTCATTTTGATCATCCGTTTAGAACACATCGAAGGAAGTCTCGGAGACCCCCCAAACCATATATATTCTTAATCAGCATGAATAGAGAAATCGTTTGAGACATGTCCGTTCGTGTGTCCGTGTGTCCGTCTGTTTAATTTCGCTGTTTCGTATTGAAATTGGGCAAAATCGGTTAAGAGACACGTCCACAATAAATGAAAATCTCAACATAACTCGAAAAAATTGTATCTTTAAAAAATTATATATCACACAATACTATGCCATGTTGAAATTTGGTATATATATGTGGTACCGTTATCCAACACTGTGCCAAAAATGGGCGTGATTGAATAACGCAAACGCCTATAATTTAAAAAAAAAACACTGCGTAAGTACATGAAATAGTCATATACATAAATGTGGCAATAGGAACTTATTTTTTAGAGGATTATAAAAGGTGGAGGGTATTTAAGCTTCGGTCTTAACCGAACTTCTCTATCTTGTTTTTTATTAACGTTGTCAATATCATATGTTCCTCTTGTTAAGTCTCTGTTAACGTTTTTTGTGATGTACTTCCGAATAAGCGGGGGGTTCCGCAAGGATCTTTTCTCGGACCACTGCTTTTCTCATTATATAATACATCCATCCCTCGTTTTACACGGGAGATACGTTCCTGACAAAACCGTGTGTTTCGAAAAAATAATTTGTATATGTATAGATGATGGTTGTTTCAAATTATAATAATAATCAATTTTTATATTTTTAATAATTTTTATTAAAATTGTTATTTTCAATAATAGTAGAGAAATTATAAATTGTTATATTTTTTAATTGTTGACATAAAACTCTAATCTTTCTTTTTATATATATTAAAAATTGAAAACATGTAGATACCCCACATCACTCACCCTCTGAGAGATTTTAAGCTTAATAAATTAAATGTTACACGTTTCATGTTAGTTTTAGTGGTGGTGTTTGTGTTGGTGATAGGTGTTTCAATAATGGCTGCCATCAATCAGGACTTTGAAAAATTTGGGCTCTTTTTCGACGACTTGAAATGGACCGTCGAAGGGTTGTTGAAGATTCCTTTTATTTATGCAACGGACAAAGACGAACTTGCAATATTTCAATTGCTTCGGAATAAATATCCCAGTATTAGGATTATTATGATGACTGATGGACGATCGGGCATTTCTAAAACGTTCTTTGAGATTATCCAAACCTCTGAGCAACTGGCACTAGATCCTTGAGTTAAGAGCTCAAAAAATTCTGTCTGTAAATCATTTCAGCGGGAGTGGCCGAAATATCTTGTTTATGAGTTGATCTTAAACGAAGGAGCGCAATCGGTAACTTATCAAACCACTTATTTGGATCATTTTTAGCCGTGAGAGAGACCTTAAGTTGTCTATGGAAACGTTCAATCATCCGTTTGATATGACAAACAAGAAAACTGGACAAGTCAGAAAATAATTCTGACGTAAACTGTGTTACCTCTAATGGAACACCGAAGCGAGAGATATAATTATTAAAAAATGTTTGACTTATAGTTTTTGAATTAATATCCCTTAATAGATAAACTTCGGGCCATCTAGTAAATCTATCAATGGTAGTTAAAAAGTAGCGGTGACCTTTGGAAGGAGCTAAAGGACCTACCAAATTTATATGGATGTGTTCAAATCTGCCCTTGGGTATAGGAATTGGAGAAACAGTTGATTTAGTATGACGGTTGATTTTAGATTTTTGGCATTGTAAAAATTGACTGGACCAGGTCTTGAGTTCTTTACTCATACCAGGCCAAAAATATCTTGTGCTAATGAGTCTTCTTGTAGCTCTTGTACTTGGGTGTCATATATTATGTAATTTTTCAAATATAATTTTCCTCAGAATGGGAGGTACCTATAGTCTTGGACATGTCCCTGACATTTCGCAGACAATTTCAAAATTAAGTACGGGAATTTTGTAAAGTTTTAAATTGCTGTTCGACTTGAGAAGAGAATTTTTTAATTCGGCGTCATTTTCTTGTTCCTCATATAGAACTTTCATATTTAAATCAGTACAATGAAGTGCGTCACTTTCAAAAGCTCTAGAAAAAGTGTCTGCCACAATGTTTGGGTCTCCTCGTATATACTGTATGTCAATAGTAAATTGAGAGATATATTCTAGATGCCGCGTCTGTCTTAGGCTTCTCTCTGTTTTGGAATTTAATGCCATTGTTAATGGTTTATGATCCGTAAACACTATGAACTGTCTTCCTTCAAGTATGTATTTAAAAGGTTTGATTCATAAATAAATAGCTAAAAGTTCTCGATCAAACGTACTATATTTAATTTCAGATAGAGAAACCTTTTTTGAAAAGAAGGCTAATGGTTCCGTTGAACCATTCGAGCAATGTTGGAGAACACCACCAATTGCAATGTTTGAAGCGTCTACGGTTAAAGACAATTTTGCTTCACTATTGAAATGATTCAATAGAACCTTTGAAGCAAAATTTTCTTTAATACGCTCAAATGATTTAACGGATTCATCATCCCAAATTAAAGCTTTATCTTTAGTCTTAAAAGCCTTATTAATTATAGCATGTATTGGACATGTCAGCTCTGCCAATTTTGGAATGTATCGATGATAATCATTGATCATTCCAACAAATTTTTGAGCTTGTTTGACGGACTTAGGACGTTCAAAGTCTTTTATGGCAGATACTTTGTCTTCAGAAGGTCTAATGCCGTCTTTTGAAATACTGTGACCTAAAAAGTCAATATATGTAATGCCGAAAGCACATTTAGATGGTTTAATATTTAAACCATATTCCTCAAGTTGATCAAAAACGATTTTTAAATGTTTTACATGATCAGACTCCGATTCACTTGCAATTAAAACATCGTCAATTCATACAAAAGTAAAATCTAATTCATTAAATACTTCGTTCACAAAGCTTTGAAGGGTTTGTGCCGAATTCCTTAACGGAAATGGCATTCTAACAAATTCGAACATGCCAAATGGAGTTGTAATGGCTGTTTTGTATATGTCTATGTTAAACGTCTAAAATCACCATAAGGACGCCATTCATTAGGGTTCTTTTTGGCTACTAAATGAAGAGATGAAGCCACAGAAGAATTGGATGGCCTACAAATACCTGATTTGACAAAAAAATCGAATTCTGTCTTGGCGACTTTATATTTGATAGGATCTAGTCCTCTTGGTTTTGAGAACGGAAGGACTCCTTCAGTAGCTAATCTGGTTCAGAGGTCAAACTTGGATACTTCTTTAATAGTTCGAAATATTTATTTTCTATGAGGAATAATTTGGTTAACTCTATTTTACAATAAGCCATAATGGCATCAACGGATAAATTGGTTAAAGGATCTAATTGCTTGCGTTTTACGTCGATTAGTAGTCCATATTTGCTGAGGGAGTCAGCACCAATAATCGGCAATTAGAAAAATAAAAGGAAATTCATGGCGAAGATTCAAATTAACATTTAATAGTTTCTTGCCGTACGTTGGTATAGATGAGCCCTTAGCAGCAGTTAATGTTATGTCGGACGAACGTTTTTGATGCGGAAATTTGGAAGCAGGTAAAACGGATATTTCTGCACCACTGTCAATCACATATTTTAGACCGTTATCTTTATCAAATATGAATAGGCGACGTGATAAATATTCAAAACTTCCATTGTTAGTCGCCGCAACAATGGGTTTATTTAGTTTGTTGACGAATTTTTGAAAATACAGGGCTGAATACATTTTTGGGCTTTGTTTTGGTATCTGTGGTGATTATTTCGTGAATTAGATCTACTATGTGAGCGTGATCTAAATCGAGAGAAAGATCTAGATTTGCGCTGAGTTACCTCAAGCGATAATTTGTTGATATTCTCACAAAGTAACGTTTGAGTCTTAACTAGTGACTGAATTGCCAAACTATTTGTATCATTGGAGTAAGAACTGATAGCGTGCACTTCTGACGGATTACTCACTTCCCAAATGTTAACTCATTTATATTTGTAATGTTTAAGCCAGTAAGAGCAACGGTTAAACTCTTAGGTAATTTTTTAAGCCATAGACGTTTAAGCACATCAGGACTAAAACTTGATCCAGAAAAGATTAAGAGATGTCGATAAAACTCCGATGGTTTGCGATCTCCCATATCTGGTTCGGACAAAACTTTATCTAATCGAGAATTCTCACTCAGAGAGTGTCTTTCAATAAGAATTTTTTTTAAAGAAGAATATGTATCTGTTGCTGGAGGGTCTCGGATAAAATCAAGAACAGTGTTAATTGTTTCTTGCGGTAGAGAAGTAAGTACATATTCGTACTTAGTTGTGTCTTGGGTAATGCCTTTATAATTAAATTGTTCTTCGGCTTGTATGAACCAAGAGTCAGGAAAATCAGTCCAGACAGGGGGAAGTTTAACAGATATAGCACAAATTTCAGTATTAATTGTATTGTTTCCTGTGTTTGTGTGTATATTTGTATTTGAGTGTGTATCATTAATGTTATTATTGTTATTTATATTAATATGAGTGTTAGGTTGTGTAAACTCTTGTGTCATGTTTTCTAAAATGAGATCTATCATGTTGTTATTGATGAATGTCCTAATTGTTGAAGTATGTGGAGATGTATGTTGTAATGTCATTTTTATTTCGGAGAGAGAATTTACAATTTACAGTGATTTATATAAATATAATATGACAATTAAATAAGTTTAATTTTTTTTTTTTATAATTTTTAATTTAAATTTAAATTATAATTATAAAGGTTTGGGAAACAAAGAAACGTTTCGTTTTGATTATTTATTTTTTGGATGAAAAATTTTGAAGTTTCATTTTTTAATGAAAAATTTTGAAATTAGTTTTTTTTTTTGTTATTTTTTTATTGAAGTCTTTTCAAATTTTCTTATGAAAAATATCCTCATATATATAAATGTCAATATCCTTTTTTTGACATATATTTTTATGTATGCAAACTTACATATATATATTCCGAATGCACACACCTATATTCTCCTTATCAATGTAGACATTTCTCCGTTGACTTATCCGTTCTTGATTTATAACTGTTGTTGTTATTATTATTGCTACAATTGCCGTTTTTATTGTTGTTTCCGTCGTTATTGTTGTTTTTGTTGTTATAGTTGTTATTGTTCTTCCGTTATTATTATTATTGCTACTGCTGATGCGTTGTAGCTGCCGCTAGTTATTGAAACTAGAACTTTTTTTTTTTGAGTATAATTTACTGATATTGAAAATTGTAGAATCACATGATCGCAGGATCGTCAATTATAGATGATGGTTTTTTTCAAATTATAATAATAATCAATTTTTATATTTTTAATAATTTTTATTAAAATTTTTATTTTCAATAAGTTTAAATTTAAGTTTAAGTTTATTGAGACTTTTTTTTTTTTTTAAACATTAGAGAAGAAAAATAACAAATTGAAGCATGATGTAAGAGTACTTAAAACTATATTGCTATATTTTAATAGCAGAATGGTTAAACAGCTTCATGCTACTTATATAACGTTTTAAGAAATTGTGTTACATAATATGTAAACGTAAAAGGGTGATGGACTAGCTCCCGACCCTAGCATAATGAATTGCAAGACTAAATCTAAAGGTGTACTTAAATTAAAGTTTGGCTTAAAACTAAGTTTAATAATAAAGGGGAAAAAAGTCATAATAATAAAAAAAAAAAAAAAAATAATAATAATAATAATAATTAAAAGTTTACAAGAGTTTACATGTAACTGATTAACTAACCCCTATGGGTATTGGGGTATGCTTGTTTGTAAAAACATGGCATTAATGTTGATGAAGGAGTAAAAGAAATGGATTCATGTTTAACACCAACTGGTGATAAATATGAAGTATTAGACCAACTGAAATCGGATTGAGAATTAAAAATTCGATGTAATAATTCGTTATCGTGAGAAGATAACCGATTAACGAATTTTTCCAGCAAATTAAGGCAGTATAATGAAATTGGAATTATATTTGCATTTTCATATATGTATTTATTTGAGTATCTCTTATTGAGGTCTTTAAAATTCTTTCCTATGCAAAATATTTCTTTCTAAAACTTCCATTTCTTTTATAATGGACGGAGAAATACTAAACCAAATTGGAAAGGCATATAATAAGAGGGAACGTATGCTAATATTATATATTAACAATTTTGTTTTAATCGGTTGATATTTATTATTGAAAAGGCGTCCAAAGCAACCTTTAACTTATTAAACTTGACAAGTTTGTTAAATGTAACACCCAAATACTTAATACTATCTTTAAAAGGAATTTCAACTCCCTCTAAAAAAAGTTTTAAGTTTTTACTTTGCGGAACTACAAAGTATTTACATTTACCAGAAGCATTTCAAAGGCAAATTGCTTCTGATTTTGTAGGGTTTATTTTCAACCCCCACTCTTTGTAAAAAATCTGTGCAAAAGCCAAATGTGCTAAAACTAAGCTTAAGGCAGTCTGGGGACTCTCATGATGAGCGTAAATTAAACAGTCATCTGCATAAAGAATACTATTGGAATGATGAAATTGATGAGGAAAATCGTATACTGAAATATTAAATAGATGTGGAGCCAAAATTGAGTCTTGCGGTACACCACGGTTAATGTCACCAAATGATGAGCAGTTATTACCAATTTGAATAAAAAAATTTCCTATTTGTAAAAAAATTTTTGAACAACTTAATCAAGAAAGGATTGAAACCAATTTGAATCATTTTAAAAAGTATCCCGTTGTGCCAAACACTATCGAATGCTTTTTCAATATCAAGCGAAACTGCTACAGTACATTTTTGTTGCCTTAAGTTACAAATGATATCATTGTGAAATTTACATAAGGCATGTACTGTAGAGTGCTGTTTTTTAAACCCAAATTGAAAGTTAGGGATGTACTCAGAAGCAAAGTCAGCATCCATTATGTCGCGAATTATTTTTTCAAAAAGTTTTCCTAAATTAGATAATAGTGTAATCAGACGAACATTATTTAGGTCTGTGCCAAACGACTTTTTAGGAATTGGGCAAATCTTGGCAATTTTCCAAGAATCTGGAAAATAACAGTTATTAATACAGTTATTATATAAAACAACTAAGTACTGGAATACTTTTTCAGGAAATTTCTTAATTAAAAAATTAGAAATATTATCAGAACCAGAAGATTTTTTAAAATTTAGAGATTTAACTAAAGCAATAACTGAACTTAAAGTGGTCATTTTGGAATTTCGCTGTGTTTTCAAAGCATTAAAACTCTCATTAGACGTAAATATTGCATGAAAAGTCGAGGAAATAACAGAATCTATTGTGGAGGAGATATAAGTAATGTCTTTAATAGGAGCAGTGGGGCTGTAAACTGCTGAGAAATGGTCCCTTAATATATTCACTTTTTCAATTTTTTTACTAACAGGAATACTATTAATGATTATATTAGGTGAAGAAAACTTCTTTTTACCGCCAAGAATATGAAAAATGTCCTTGTAAGCATTCGGGCCAGGAACAATGCGTTCTAAACGTTTGCGAAATATTTGTTCTTGTTCAATTTGTATTTGCTCCTTAATAATAATTTTCAGCAAGTCAATTTGTTTGGACAAGAGCTTATAATCTGAATTGCTTCTATTAAGTGTTCTTCTGTAAATAGTTTTCAGCCGTTTTTGCCAATAATAATAATAATAGAGAAATCATAAATTGTTCTATTTTGTAATTGTTGACATAAAACTCTAATATTTCTTTTTATATTTATTAAAAATTGAAAACATGTAGATACCTTACAATATCACCCTACAATATCAAAGAACCGTGTAAAACAAAAACGAATATAAATAAGCTTTTTTAGACATTTGTGGAACACAAAATATAGCTAGTACACTTAATAAAATATAAAAATATCATTTAAATAATAGAAAACATAAAAATTGTCAAATTTATTTGTAAAATGAAATAAAAAAACCTAAGAAATATATTTCGTAGAAAAAAAAATAATGTACTTAATTTAAGTAAAAAAATTTTGGAAAATTAATAACTATAAATAAGACGATTAATAACTATAAATAATATCTTCCTAATTTTAATCAAACTTAATTGCTATCACTTTCAACGATGAGTCTTCTATTACGAAATTGTATAATATCAGATTCATCACTAGATAACATAATCTCATTAGATTCTGCTTCTACAGTTGCTGTATTGATTTTAGTCGTAGTTTGCTGTGACTTTTTCTTCAGTTTGTTAACATCATGTATACGTTTGAAGTGTTACCAGATTTGTAACTAAGTAGAAAAAAATTCGCATGCAGTAAAAATTAGTTATTTTCAAAATATTTTTTTTTAAATTTTGATTTTAAAAACGGTGTAAGATCGAAAACGTGTAAACGAGTAGCGTGTAAAACGAGGAATAGATGTACTACTAAATATCATAGGTACCAACATTCAGCTTTTTGCGCCCATGAGAGTATAACAAGTCCAAACTTGAATATTGTTACTAAGTAGGGTGTGAAAATTTACGCAAATACTTTTTAGAATGTGGGTAGCACTTTTTGGTACTACAAAATTTTAGGTATAAAAACTGCAAAGGTTGTGTAAAGTATACGATAAATAGCAAACCTCATTCAACTCAAACACCCATACCTTTTTATGTTAAGCACCTTCACTAAGGTAACTGATACAATATGACTTGCATTATATTGTATGTACGTGATGCACCTTTATCTCTTTTGACGCAGCGCATCTTCTGTGGCTGACGCGCCTGGAGAAGAAGAAGAAGAAGATATTGTATATATAATATTCATAAATACTAACTTATCACATTACATTCAGATAATTCATTTGATTCTTTTTATATTACTATTATAAAAATAAAATAAAAAACATATTACAATGTGTAGTGCAAATAAAATGTAGCTATAGTATGGTTTATGTAATTGGCATTAAATTGACGAAAAAGGAGTGGGCAAATGCCCGGTTAAGCATTCTAAACATGGATTCACAAGAAAAAGGACATCAATACCAAGAAATCGATTGAGGATATAAATGTGTTCAAAAAAAACTTTTTTTTACTTATCTGTTGGCAACCAAAAGTGCAAATTTTATGTATATTTTACGTCTTATGAAAATGTGCATGAGTTCGCTAATGGTCGTTTTGTTTTTGTAAAAACCGTTACAAGGTCAATCAAGCGGTAAAGACTTTAGACAGTTATAAACGTAACAACAGTAAAACTGGGTAAACAAAAAGCGCTCATCCATTGAAATATATAAGAGGAAGGAAAAAAAAAAGATGACAGAAGAACTTAATTTATATATTGTACAGTATAGCGCTATATATTGTCGCATACATTTGTTGTTTTCTGATACATTGTCACAATTATCCGTTCAAACATAATTAAAGAATTTGGAGCGTGCGCTTCTTCATTTTCTTAGAATGTAATAATTTAATGGAAATAAAACACCAAAGAAAGAATTTATCTTAACATTAAAACTAATCCTGCGCTCTACTAGGGCTCTAAAAGAGGATCCTGTGTTCTGTTTGAGCTTTTGCCACTTTGACGCTGTGAATTTATCTGTTGTTGGTTCGCTAAACATTATTGTTATTATTATTATTAAAGATATTGTATATACATATTTCTTAGCCTTATTATTAAAAGAATGAATTAGTTTATATGTTATCGTATTATATATATATATATACATATGTATGTAGTGCACATTGTCCGGTCGACCATTATATACATATATGTGGATTTATTAAAAAATGTTGTTTTTAAATTTTGATTTTATTATAAAATTCAATATTCTGTTAATATCTGTTTCAATGGACTGTATAAAAACTTCTACGTATACATATTTTTAGAGATGGTATTATATACGATTACATATACGTATATAAAAATGATTATGATTGTCAATTTAGCTTTTGTTACACGCAAACAATCATTATCTTGCATTTTTGATACGCAAGCAAATTATAGCAAACGTACTCGATGGTGACACTTATGTAAACAGCCAAGTAGCAATGTTCCCAAGGCCTTGATTTATTAATAAGAAAAGATGCTATTCCAAAGAATAGCATAAGGCCCAGCTGTGCAAGCATGTGTTTTTTTTTTTACGATAGGTGGAAAGCTTCGAAAGCCTGAGGTGCGAGACTTTAACCCGCTAAAACTACCTCTGCGTCAATTCTCGGGTATCTGTGGCACCATCGTTAGGTATTCCTTCACAGGGGGGAGAGGCCGTTGACTGGGCTACGTCTATTATGACAAAAACCTATCTAATCGAACAAACTAACGGTGCCGAAGAAATCTGGATTCGCTCGGTTCCTTTCCAGAATTCGGAGCCTTTTCATTATCACTGCCGCAAGGTCTTGTACTGCCTGCCATCTACTAGTGGAAATGAGCATGTGCCAAACTATATTTTCGGGAGTAGGGGTTTCTCCTATTAGTAGCGCCAACCTGTTTCTCTGTTGCTCAAAGCGGGGGCAATAGAAAAACACGTGTCCTTCGTCCTCTTCTCCACCACAAATGGTGCAGCGAGGGTTGTCGCCGTGCATAAAGCGGTGCAAATATGACCTAAAACACCCATGACCCGATAGGAATTACATGAGGTAGAAGTCGATTTCGCCATGCTTGCGCAATATTCAATCGCTTATATTAGATATTAGACGGTTCGTTCTCCTGCCCTTTTCGGAAGAGCTCCATCTTCGCTGCCATTCCTCCAGTGTTCTACTTCGAGCGAGTTGTTTGCCGACGCCTTGGGATATGAGATACTTTTCCTTGGCTAAGAGGTCAATAGGTATCAATCTGCTAATGACCAGAGTAACGTCCTCCGAAATTGTGCGAAAGGCGCTGCAAATTCTTATAGCGCACAGGCGATAAGTTGATTTGAGACCTCTAGCGTAAGATTTGACCTCCATGGCATAGTACCATATTTGCCTTCCGTAAAGCATTACCGACTTGACAACTTCTATAATGAGATGTCTGCGATTTTCTCTAGGACCTCGTGTGTTTGCCATCAGGCTTTTGTGTATACCTACTCGAGGTGGGCTTTGAATGTTTGCCTCGTATAGATCATAATATTTGCCTCTTTGGTGGTAATGTTGCAGTGGCCTACCTTGATGGTCGCGTTTTCTCTTTTTTTACGACTACTTATGAATACCGCCCCTGCTTTTTCTTCTGCCAGAGCGAGGCCCTTAGATATTAGCCATTCGCGAATAATGATGATGGTATTCTCCGCGATGTCCACAATGTCGCACAATTGTTTGGCAACGACCACTACAGCTATGTCGTCCGCGAAACCAATGATTTTGGCTTTATCGGATATTCGCAGGTGCAAAACGTCGTCGTATATGCGGTTCCAAAGAATCGGTCCTAAAACCGAAACTTGTGAAACGCCACCGCTGATGCTTCGAGCTTTTTCACCATCATCAGTCATGTGTGAGAGGGTTTAAAGTAGTCCGCTATTATATTTTTAAGGAAGTTGCAGACCCTGTGTTGGTCTAGGGACGCCATGATATGTTCCCATCTGGCTGAATTGAAGGCGTTTCGGACATCTAGTGTTAATATTAAATAATATTTTTTGGAACCACCCTTCCACCACGTGCCCTCTATTGCATCGCTCGCAATGGATACGACTTCACTTATCGCTTTTAATGTAAAACGCTTTTTGCGGAAGCAAAACTGCATATCTGATATTCCTCCAAGGTGTCGGATAAGCGGTTGCATATAATGCGCTCTAGAGTTTTACCAATTATGTCTATTAAGCAGATGGGTCTGTACGGAGTGGGTTCTCCCGGTGGTTTGTTAGGTTTTTGTATCAAGACGAGTTTGTGATGTTTCCATAGCTTAGGAAATGATCCTTCGAGCAGGCATTCGTTGAAGATTTTAACAAACGCCGCTGGGTGGTTTTCGATGGCGGCTGTGATGGCGCAATTTAGGATTCCAACTGGCCCTGGTGCTGTTTTATTTTTTTATCGTCCTAGCGGGCGCTAAGACTTCGCCTTTTGTGATTAATTTTACGCTTGAGAATGGAACTTCGTTGCGAGTATAGTGAAAAGGAGGATGGTCAGGGAAGAGTATATCCGCAATTGTGTTAACAAAGTTTGTGCAGGTGGGTTGCGTTGAACTTCGTCCTTTTTTAGCTCCCGCCTTTTGTTTTTGTATATTTGCTGACGTTCGATATATCTAGGAGTGTTTCTCGACCTCTGGTACAACCTAAGTTCTCGGTGGCATTCTGAGCGCAGCAGTGCTATGTCATTACCCCACCAGTACACTGCCTTATGTACCGTTTGTGTGATAGATCGCCTAATCATGGAAGCGCCACAGGCCTGCTTAATATGGTGAAGCAGAAAGCTCTGAATCTGGCATCGTAATATTAAATATTTCTTTGTCGAAAATATTGCCTTTCCATCGTTGGCCCCTTAAAGGTTGGACTATATTAGAAGGACGAGCTTTGAGTTTTATCTCGCAGATTATAGCGCGGTGGTCGCTATGTGTGTATATGTCGCTTAGGCACCATGAAGTTTTCGGGAAAAGATGGTTGCTAATGAACGCGATGTCAATAATAGAACCGTAGCCAGCTTTGGCGAAGGTGTATTCAGAGCCCGTGTTAAGGAGGACCAGGACCAAAGCCGCAAAACTCTTAAGTACTGCTTTGCCTTTGGGACTTGTTATAGGGCAGCCACACTCCACAGCCTACGCATTAAAATCTCCGGCAATAAATTTCGGAATCTTGTCGCATGCTTCGCTGCTAAGCTTCGGGATTATTCTATCAAAATCGGTTGTGCTTGTGCTGGGAGGAACGTAGCAACTATAAATGTGCAGACCGTTTAATACACAAGCAACGAAGCCATTTTTGACAGCAGTGGCCAGCAGGTGCATTTGTGGGTGGCCACAATACCAAATAGCGCCCTTACCTGAAGCATCCTTAAGCCCATTGACACCTTGCGGGACATTGTATGGTTTGCTTAATATTGCTATGTCGATATTCTGTACACGTACTGTTTGCGTTAGGAGTTCTTGCGCCGCTCTGCAATGATTTAGGTTTAGTTGAAGTATTCACCTTCTACCGCCTAATGGATGGTCATAAGGCTTCATAAGTTTTTTGCATATGGAACAAGACGGCTGATTTTTGCAATCTTTGGCAAAGTGGCCTTCTTCGCTACAGTTTAGGCAGCATTTGCTTCCATCGCTTTTGTTTTTGCATTGCCTCGATATGTGACCTAGCTCAAGATTCTCTATAGCATTTTACGATCTCTTTCTTTTCTCTAATGCGGCAGACTACCCAATTTTCACTTTATTTTTTCCAGAAGTGTTTTGGCATCATCGGATGGGACCAAGAACACGGCTGTTTGCGTGGATGGTAATGCTTTCCTGAGGGGCTTGATGTTTTCTTTCTTTAGGCTCAAACCTACTTGCGAGTTTATTGCTTCTATTAGTTCTTCTGCCACAGTGATTTCGTTGATGTCTTTAATTTCCAGCCTAGTCTCGTTAGAAAGCATTTTGATATTTGCCTGTTGGCCTAATGCCTGGCCCCGCCCTGAAACGGAGTACCGGTATAGGTGCTTCGTCCAAGGATCACGGGGCCAAAATAATATGCAAAAAGCAATTTATATAAAGTTCCCCTGGATAATTCCAGAGATCAATAACTACCTTTTAGGAAACATAACATAAATGGGATACCAACCCATGGGCTGTCCGAAGTTGGGAGATCAAGTGATCGACAGTCCTACCAAAGACTAAGTTTGGTACCGCGGGGTACTGGAGCCCCAAGAACTAAGGTTCTTGCCAGTACGTACTCTCTGGGTAGGCCCCCTTGTGGGAGCTTCACGGGAGCTGTAAAATCGCTGGTAGTGCATGGCAAAAAACCCTGTCACCAAGGGGTGAACTCTACATAGCCTATTATGTAAGTTCTAAAGTTGGAACCTCCTTCGGGGGGGTCCCTGCACGACGCTTAATTCCCTATAAACGTCTAATTGAGTTTCCACGACGGGTATAGACGTAAAGACATACCGTGGAAGGGTGTATTTTATTTATTATATATAAAGAAAACGCGAACAAATTAAATACAAATGCAAAGTGTTAAACTAAAAAATATAATATGTACGCACGCTCAGCATGCATAATGCATGTTAGCACCTTTAAGGTAATTTTTAAAATTCTTCTTCTACTTTGCCGAGGGAAATGAATATATTTAGTGAGGTGAATTAACGCACGAGATAGTAAGAAAAAAAATATGTATGTAAATATTAATTTGTCTTTATACGTTTTTAGAAGAAATATACGTGTACCTGTGTGTGTATATTTGTAGGTACAGAACAATATGAAAAGAAGAAAATTAAGTTAATTTTTTTTTTTGTGTATTTTATGCAATTGCAAAGCAATTTTGACAAAGTAGCCGTTTGTACTTATCCCAAAAGATAACCCGAGCATGCACCTATCCGTTCCGGTGAGGAAAAAGGGAGAGATTTTCATAATCCAATGAGGTGTCTCGTAGGTGTGTTTTAATAAAAAATTAGACACATTATAAAACACTATCTTTTCAGATAAATAACACAATAGAGCACATTAAAGGGTTGGTAGTACTTAGACGTGCAACTTTTGAACAAAATAACTAAATGAAATAGCAAAGAAATAAGATTTTTTAATTTCTCAATCAGCAGAAATAAGATTTTTTAATTTCTCAATCAGCACAAAGGAATTTTGACACTTGTCACCACAACAGTTTAACTAATGTGTGCAAGCGTTTTTTTTTTTTTTAACGAAGGTGAAAGCTTTGAAAGCCCAGTCAGTGTGGGACTTGCATCCACTAAAAACCCCTTCGAACGTCCTACGGCAGTTCCCCTGGGACTACCATTAAGTATTACGTCAGGAGAAACCGTCCGAGACTATGCTTAATCCCTTCGTATGATGTCAGTCATTATCTGTCTTACTCGTAGTCTTTTTGCCACCCTGAGCTTCTTCATAATAACGACACTGACGCTTTTGACGCCTTTCCATCGTTAATCATGTGCAGAATTATATCCCTATTCGGTTCCATAATTAAGTCTGCAATTTTTGAGCGTTCTGCATCGAACCCCATCGTTCTGCATTTTAACAGTATATGCTCAGCTGTTTCCTCGTCTTCATGACACTGAGGGCACCAAGGTTCAGTATCATGACCAAAACGGTGCAAGTAACTGCGGAAGCAACCGTGTCCGCTGAAAATTTGCGTCAAGTAATAATCCATACAGCTATGTTGTCTGCTCAACCAACATTCAACATTTGTCATTACTTTGTGCGTCCTTCGGCCTTGAGAGGATTCGTCCCATCTCCTTTGTCATTCTCTAGCTTTCTAGCATTATGTCCCGTTTTTCCTAATAAGAAGTTTTTTGGCACAGTATATTTTTGTGGCTTGTTGGGCTAGGACATCAGGTGGGAGCATGCCTGACAGGATCAGTGCTGCGTCCAGCGATAGGGTACGGAATCTACAGCAGACTCTCAGTGCAGTTCCGCGATACAGCTTATTCAGGTATTTATTATAGCTGGTATATTTCTGTATCATTCCAAACAGGTGCAGCATACATGGTGACAGAGGTAATCACTTTTGCTAGTAGTAATCTTCTTCGTTGACTGGGACCACCGATATTTGCCATCATGCGTGCCAGTGCTGCATATATTTTGCTAGCTTTGTCACACACTGATATTATGCGCTGTAAGAACTTCAATCGAGCATCGATTAATATACCTAGATATTTGATTTTATCAGTTGTTGTTAGGTGGTGTCCGTCAATATCTAACTCCACCACTCCTCTTTTTTCCTACTGGTGATTAGCACAGCTTCAGTTTTATGAGGCGTTAGCTGTAATTTATGCTCTAAGAGCCATTCTTTGATTTTGTTAACGGTGCTGGCGCATGTGGCCTATATCTCTGTGAGTGTTTTGGCAGTAATGGTGACTATAATATCATCAGCATATCCAATTATATTAACACCTACAGGCACTGCGAGTCTCAGAACCTCGTCATACAAAATATTCCAGAGCAGAGGGCTCGATATGGAGCCCTGAGGGACACCTGCTGTTATATTATATGTTTGTGTGCCGCCGTCGGTTTTCTACATAAGGCTACGTCATGATAAGTGGCTTCTTATGATGTATATTAGATATGCGGGGATACCTTTTTTGATCATGGCCTCAATTATATGGAGCCAGCTGGCCGAATTAAATGCGTTTTTAACGTCTAATGTTATTAGGGCACAATACTTTTTGTTTCCGTTTTTCTAGCGTTTGCCGTCTATGGCTTTTTCAGCGAAATTTTTAACATGTATTATTGCATGTACAGTGGAACGGCCCTTGCGAAAGCCATATTGGTTATTCGAAAGGACACTCGTCTGTATAAAATGTTGTTCAATTCTACTATACATGATATTTTCCAGCACTTTTCTAAGTGTGTCTAATATGCATAGAGGACGATAAGAACTAGGATCCCCTTCAGGTTTATTGGGCTTAAGCAGGAGAACGAGTTTCTGCCTCTTCCATATATGTGGAAAGATTCCACCTTTCATGCAATTATAATATACTTTTAAGAAGAGAGAGGTATTGTACCATATTGCTGCTTTTACTGCTTCAATTGGTATTCCATCTGGGCCGGGTGCTTTATTACTGCCAAATTTATTTACTGCTTTAATTTCGTCATGCATTAAGCTCTGATATTCTTGTTCAGCTGGCGGCATCTGACATTCGAACGGCATGTGTCTTGGGAAGAGCGTTTCGACCATACTTTGCATAAACCTCGCACTAGTTGGTGTGTTCCTTTTAGATCATTTAATTTTTGCCATAACTTTGTATGCTCCACCCCATATATTAGAGTCAGCCATATCACAAAGTTCCATAAAAACATTTGCCTTTGCTAACTTTTATTGCCTTTTTAAGAGATCTACGTGCTTCCGTGTATCTTTTTCTATGTATGTAATATTGGGGTGTACCTACATGTCTTTGTGATTTTCTTCTAGCTGCCAGACACTGCTCTCTGACGCTAGCGGTTTCTGCATTCCACTAGTATACGGATACACGTTCTGGGCAGTTAGTTCTCCTTAGCATGGAAGCATCACATGCTGCAGTCATGTATGTTGTAAGCTTTTTAGCTTGGTCTTCAACATTTGGTGGTAGTTCAGGTTCGCTCATCATGTATTTCAACATATCATGGTCTATTGTTTTAATTTTCCATCCCAGTTCGTAGGGCCTTCTAGGTGGTTTTCGTGGGTGCACCATTGCTATTGTTGTAAATACCGCGAAATGGTCACTATTGGTGTAGATGTCACTGACACGCCATTTACATTTTCGCACTAAGGAGGTACTGGCGAAAGTAATATCAATTATTGATCCGCGTCCATATTTTTCAAACGTATTTTTGGCGCCATCGTTGAGTAGTATTACATTTAGGTTATTAAATGCCCTTAGTGTAACTTCTCCTCTTCTATTCTTGAATCTGCTTCCCCACTCAGTTGCCCATGCGTTAAAATCTCCTGCAATTATCATTGGGTTGCATGTTGATGCATTCCTGCATAAGGCATCAATTCCAGGATCAAACTGCATTATGTCTAGACTGGGTGGGAAATAACAGCTGAAGAAATGTACACCACCGATTTTGGCTGCCGTATAATATAAATTTGCAGTTGTTATATACTCTTGTACTGGCCAGAAAGCCCATATTGCTGCTTTGCGGCTATCATCGGATATCCATTCTCTCTGGTCAACCATACTTGTGCATGGTTCACAAAGAAGGGCTAGATCGACATTTTGCTCGATAACTGTTTTATTTAGTAATTATTGTGCAGCCTCGCAGTGATTCAGGTTTAGTTGCAGGATCTTCAGTTTATGTGTTATTTTTTAATACTGCCACATAGGCCGGACATAACCTACTTGTAGTAGCGTGGCTAGCATCTACATCCTTGGCATCACAGATTATGCACCTACTTTCATTTTTGCATTCTCGTACTAAGTGACCGTTTTGTCCGCATTTGAGGCAGCATTTGCTCCTAACTATTTCGTTTTTGCACGCTTTCGCTATATGGCCGAATTCTAGGCATTTAAAGCATCTGGTAGGAGTATCATAAGTTCGTACTTTACACATTACCCAACCTATTTTAATTTTACCATCTTGGAGCAAGAATGTTCCGACTTTAGTGGGTACATTAAGTACTGCTACCTGTATACCTACCTCCACACGATTTTCTTAACGTTTTAATTGCAGACTCTACAATTTCCGCATCTCTTATCTGATTGTTGATGGCGTCTACTATGTCCAACTTAGTGGTAATTTCATCTATATCTCTAATTATTATTGTTTTGCTGCTTCCAAAAAGTTTCACTTTAGCCTGCTCGCCTTATATTTGTTCCATTTGCTTCTTATATTCCTGGCAGTTTCTATCTTGGGATTTTTTAAGTTGGAATATATTATAATTATTAAT
The DNA here is from genome assembly GCA_949710015.1 of Crataerina pallida. Classification (NCBI taxonomy): domain Eukaryota; kingdom Metazoa; phylum Arthropoda; class Insecta; order Diptera; family Hippoboscidae; genus Crataerina; species Crataerina pallida. Next base: position 15,877,477 of record OX453290.1, read on the forward strand.
TGAAATAACCACAATTTTTGAAAAAGGATTACAAACTACAATTTATTTGAAAAACCAGTTACAGTCTAATAAAAAACAATTGAATATAAAATCTAAAACATATAGATCACTTTGTTGTGACAATATATAAAGTATATTCCATAACAGAATAGTATCTCTCCGTTCTTTGTCTTGCGTATTGTATGCACGTTTTCACCCAGCTTTTTAAGATTGGTATTTGTTTTTTCTGCGAATCGCCTCTATCCGATGTGATAGCTGTAGCGTCTACGTCTTTATTGGTGGAATTTTCTTGCCTGCGTTTAGCATTCGACACCACGGCAGCTTCAACATCATGTTTCCACTTATTCTCACTCTTTTGCTTCAACCATGGTGAGGTTTGAAAGTGTTTGCTGCTCCTGATAACTTCTTCAGCCTTTTCATCATGTAGGTTGATAGCAGCCAATTTGTAGAGCGCTTTTATGTTCTCTATGGTGTATGCTTCCAAGCTTGCCATCTTCAAGCATATTAACTACGATTTTAATATTTTCTCCTAGCTGGCAGAAGGGTGTTTTAACGTTTGTATTTTCCTCTTCATCTTTTTCATCACTGGCATTTGTGTCAGCAACAACTATGCTTTGCCCGCTTCCGGTAGATCGGGGTGGCGTGCGACCTATACTCATTTTTATTATTAATTTGAGACGTCAACCGCGATGTTGATTTACGTGTAGCGCGAACTTCCCAAATATTTTATTGGCAGCACTTATTTGTATTTATCACAGGGAGAGAGTACAACAGTATTAAATGTATACAAATATAACTCTATGTACTCTGAGAATACGTAGAGAGCCTCTTGTTATTAAACAATTGTTGTTGTTTTTTGTTAAATGTAACAAAGAAACTAATATATAAAGCAGACAAATTTGATCTGAAAATTTATAGAAGGGTTTGTTTTCACCCAAAACATCTGCGCAACGCACAAGGATCACACCGAGAGTATGGAAATCGAGTGATCCCAAATTTTAAGAATTTATAACAAATGTTAAATTTTATATTTAATAAATTTTTTTCACCGCACAAAAACTCGCACCTTCGCTTCCATGCATGTGTTTCACACACATTTGAAAGAAATGCATGTTTGCACAATAACAGCGTTCCCACGTACGAAGAATAATTATTTGGAAAAGTTTATCAAAACTGCTTGTTCTGCAAGTGTGGCGTTTGAACAGGTGTCCATTCGACACTTCATAACAACAACGTCTTCACGTCCATAAAGCACACATCACACGCATACAAACATATGTATTTAAGAAACTATAAATATAAAAAAATTTTTAGAATAAGTCACTCTATTAACATCTGTTAAGTCGTCAACAGTCGCGCGTAATTATATAAATTAGAATAAAGATTAACAAAAAATAAAAAACAAAAAAAAAATATTTATATATATAAATTTTTTTTTTAAATAATGAAATGCGACGTGTTTTAAAGTGCGAGCGAAAATCGCAAAAACTAAAACAAACGCGTATGAAAAACGCTTATAAAAAAATTATAAAAAAAAATTATTAAATTTAAATAAAATAAAACATTGAACACTAATTATTGAATAAACGTATAAAGCTTTGTGTGTGAAGAAACATTGCTACACTTTTGTGATTTGTGTTAAATATTACTAAGATGACCTCACGACCCGGCTAAATGGTAAGAAGCAAAAAAAAAAAACAGCAACATCAACAACATCACTAACAACAACAATTACAATAAAAAATTATTGGACATAATGTTTGAGGGAGGCTACGATAAATTACATAGACTGACAGAAAACAGGATTTAACAAAATTCTGTCCTTCGCTATAAACTAAAACTACAGCCGCATAAATATTAACAATAATTAATAATGTACGTACTGAACAAATAAGACATAGGCGTACACAAAATCAAAATAATAGCGACAGAAATAAGAATAAACAATGTAACGCTCAAATAGCAGAACATTTTTGGGAACATGCGTCAATGGAGGACTTCCCTATATAACCGTGAAATCAAAAAACGGTCCCAATAAAATCGACACCGGAGCTACCCATTCAATAATAAATCCGGGACTTTGTAACCCAAATTGGAGAACCCCTACAGAACCGACAATGATAAAAACTTTACAGCTGTGACGAGGAAAATCGTCCCTCGTTTTCCCCGTCAACTAATTTCATATTAGAATTGTAGTATATATATATAAGGTCTAGCATAGGAAACGTAGTACTAAAGGCAATAGTGTAAATCTGACTACTACTCACTGCCACGTCATCGGGTACCGATCGAGTACTATCGGGACACGAATCCAATAATTTTCAACGAGAAATATCGAGCTTAGGGATATGAGTAGATTTCTCGATCTTTTTTGCTAGCGGACTGTCAAGGTGATGAGTCGTAAAACAAATCATTCAGCTACTGTGAGTATTGATCCACTTGAAAAAGTATAAAGGTACAGGACGAAAGTCTATACAGTGATATATATAAAGGTGTAATTATAAAGGTACAGGACGAAAGTCTGTACAGTGATATATATAAAGGTGTAGTAACAAAGGTACAGGACGAAAGTCTGTACAGTGATATATATAAAGGTGTAGTAACAAAGGTACAGGACGAAAGTCTGTACATTGAGATATATAAATTGTATGAACAAAGGTACAGGACAAAAGTCTGTACACCCCGTTTACATATATAAAGTGTGCGAGCTAGGGTACAGGACGTACCGTCTGTACATTTGCGCTAGAGATAAGTAGGACAGGGTGTACAACCTGTTAACAGCAGCGGGTGTGGCCAGAGTGGTAGGGGGAAGCATCAAAATATTGAGATTAGTACATAAATCGCATATGTGGGTGTCGATATTATTTTAGAGTTATAACAATAAAGATAAAAGAGATATCGGTTATAATAACTAGAACGTTTTCCTTTCTTTATTAAAGAAATAAATTTCGTCACATTTGGCGCCCGAGAAGGGGACACTCGTCCCAAGGGAAACGTTTAGTTTGCTTATTGTGTAACAAAAAAGAAGGTGTTATGAGATTAACAATAAGTTTTAGTAAGTGCAGAAAGTACCGCAAATCATTTTCTTAAAATGTTTTAAAATGTGCAAAGACGTAATTAATACAAAAGACATAACGGTACAGAAATTCCTCACGGTACCCAAGCAAATAAGTTGTTATATATAGAAAACAATAATATTGGAAAATTGCGGTACTTTTTTTATATACTTTAACAATATTGCTTAAGCATAACTTTGCTATGTATGAAATTGACATTCTTGGATCGAACGTTGTTACACAAAGTTTAGTGCGTGGATATTTTTTTGGTTGGTTTTTGCTTGTTGAAAAATAATAAAAATAAAAATTAATTAAGTGATACAAGAAAAAAAAAAGAGGGGTAAATGCGTGGAAATATAACACACAATTAAAGTGTTTTTTTTTTCTTTTAAAGAAAAAAATAAAATTAAATAAAGGAGGCTTTTGGGAGAAAGTCCGAAAGCCCACTTAATAACTAGTGATTGGTTTCGCCATCCTTCGATCGACGTAAAAATAAATTCTTAATAAAACAAAAAAATTAAAAAAAGCAGTAAAAACGGTTTTTTAGCAAAAAGTTGTACGGAAGTGTGTGTGTATTTTATTTTCACGTAAAGAATGAAATGCGTAATTAAACAAAACCCAGAAACAACTACCATTGGCTGTGCTTGTGCAATAATTAAAACGATACGCAATAAGTGATCAAATTGCAAATAGTGAATTTCAAGGAAAATTTCTGAATTTAAATAAAAAAGGATTAGTCCGGAAATAATAAAAAAAAAATATAAAATAAAATAAAATAACAATAAATATATAGATAATTGGAAAATCGGAAATATTAAAAAAAAAAAGAACACGGTGCGACATCGAATTGGTCGTTAATAAAAGGTGGATAAAAATTTTTGACCATTTTTGTTTTAAAATTTTACATATTAAATAATAATGTGAAAAAATATTTTTTTAAATTTAAAGTATGGAACATGTAGAACCTTTTTTTACAAAGTAATTAAAAATTAGGATAAATTACTACCAAATAGAGGATGCTTTGTACCCTTATTTTTACTAATAATATAAATAAATTTACATGAAAAGTTAAATACAATGAAAATTGTCGAGTTTTTTGTTATTTATTCTATAAACTAGACACAATTCTAAACATTTTTAGGTATATGCCATATCACATTGTTGTCTATGACAACATATGTGAAAATTGACAAGTGCTAATAACTGTACTCTGAAAAAAATTTGGGATATATCATATACTAGGAAACTTTAAGCATTACACCTAGTCCTATAATAATTAATCTAGATGCTCGACAATCTGCTCGTTAAAAAAAGTTATTGATTTACTTAATAAATATGCAATTTTCACATTTTTACTTTGCACAACGTTTGTAGTTTTTATACCTTCCGTCATAATGATAAGTTTTGTAGTACCAAAAAGTGCTACCCACATTCTAAAAAGTATCTGCGTAAATTTTCACACCCTACTTAGTAACACTATTCAAGTTTGGACTTGTTATACTCTCACGGGCGCAAAAAGCTGAATGTTGATAGTTTTTAAAATCAAAATTTTAAAAAAATATTTTGAAAATAACTAATTTTGACTGCACGCGAATTTTTTTCTACTTAGTCATAAATCTGGTAACACTTCAAACGTATACATGATGTTAACAAAATGAAGAAGTCTAAAAAAAATATGACTAAAATTAAAACACAAATGATTCTTTCAGACTTTTTTCCTAAAAAGTCACAGAAAACAACGACTAAAATCATTATAGCAACTGTAGAAGCAGAATCTAATGAGATTATGTTATCCAGTGATGAATCTAGTATTATATAATTTCGTAATAGAAAACTTATCGTTGAAAGTTATAGCAATTAAGTTTGATTAAAATTAGGAAGATATGTCGGTACTTACGTATTAACGATATCACAGCAGCATATTCGGCGGTTTTAAAGTGCTGCCAATCATGCAGCTGCATATTTGACGCTTTTAAGTGTTGCCAATCTAAATGAAGTATTTGGGATTTGCCAAAAACAGAAGAAAAATTTAAATCATAAAATAAAACACTTTATTATATTATAAACGAAGCGTTTCGGTGGAAAATAGGCCGATATAAAGCTTAACATAGCTTCAAAACAGTCCCTATTTTCTTTCGCTGATCCTGCCGCTATATAAAGTCCCCCCCTATGCCTCTTGTTCCTCCATTTAGCACTGCCCCTCATTCTCTCAACAGTTTGCGTGTGAATTCCTGTATCAGGATCAATAAAGTTGTATTTGTGGTTTACTCTAGCATGTAGGAATTCCTTTATCATCTGCAATATTTGCAATAATTTTTTCGAGAAGGGAACAGTGACAAGAAACGAATCTTTGGTTTCCCTACATATACCACCCACTGTTCGGGTAATATTCGACCAGAATTGTTTTTACGTTTAGTAAATAAGCTTTTATCGACTTCCACAATGCAATTTGGTCCACCTGCCTTCTTGTTTGGTTTATTCTTCATTTCCAACACACATAATTCACGCATGTATTTGTTCCATTCAATAACAGTTTTATCGGATAATTGAAGTTACTTTTCGCAAAATTTGGCCGACGTCATCTCCTCGCACCAGCAGTATATGAATCTCAAAGCTGAACAAAATGGAATTCTGCTTCCCTCAAACCAGTTGTCTTTTCTAAGTTCCACGCGCTGACCACACTGTCTTATATTACATTTCAAAAAGTTACGTTCACCAAAATAAAGTTTCATGTCATGGGAATTGGTACATTTCCGTGTTTTAGGTAAAATATTTTTCTTCCCACAATTGTCCGTTTATTTCACCACATCAATGTTTTGGCAATTTTGCCGACTAAGGGCCGCCAACATCAACAAGTGGCTGTGTGTGGTGAAACGATCGTTCGAGACGTGCGAGGAAACGGCCGAGCAATCTGGGGAGTGGGAAATCAAGAGAGAGTGAGGACTATAATGGATTCTAAGGTGATCTTTTGTCGAGTGTAGTTCGAGTCAAGAGAGTTGGTGCGTTCAAAAAAAATATATTCGGTGAAATAAAATCCATTTACCAAATAACTCATGTAAATAAAATAATATAAATAATTAAACGCATTAGAAAATATAAGAAGGCTTTTTGATATTTTCTCTTGTGCAACTAATACTAATTCTTGTGCGCTTGATATACATCTGGGAGTACAGTTTTCCCAACCATCAATGGATAAATTTCATTAAAAAAAAAATCCAAAAATTAAACATAAATAATTATACGTATTAAGAAAATATAAGAAAGATTTTTGACATTTTCTCTTGTGCAACTAATACTAATTCTTGTGCGCTTGATATATATCTGGGAGTACAGTTTTCCCAACCATCAGTGGATAAATTTCATTAAACGGAAAAACCAAAAATTAAACAAAGAAATAAGGAAAATTAACTTTTAACTAAATTTTACTGTTGAACCCTGGTGCCGACTATACACCCCGGCGCGTCCAGGAAATTTACCCTTATATTCCAAACTCGCATTTCTGTAGCGCTAAAAAATTGCATCAAAAATTTAATTTAAATTGGCACCTGCAAAAATAAAATTGCCTCATCTTCTGTTTTTGGCAAATCCCAAATACTCCATTTAGATTGGCTGCACTTAAAAGCGTCAAATATGCAGCTGCGTGATTGGCAGCACTTTAAAACCGCCGAATCTGCTGCTGTGGTATCGTTAATACGTAAGTACCATTTAATTTAAATTGGCACCTGTAAAAATAAAATTGCTTCTTCTTGTTTTTGGCAAATCCCAAAAACTCCATTTATATTGGCAGCACTTAAAAAGCGTCAAATCTGTGGTGTCATTAATACGTAAGTACCCAAAATTGTATTAAAATATTTTCCATATGTATAAAAGAAATAAACGTCATAACATAAAATATCAGAGTTGTAATCATATCAGTGTAAACTTAGGTAGTTAGGTAACGTGTTAACTCTAACGATTTCGCCAACGTAAACGTAGTGTAATCCAAATTTAGTTTTCTTACTTGTTTTATTTAATTTTTTGATTTTTATTTGATAGATTATTTATATTATTTTAACTCAATTTATGTTAATTTATTTCGTATATGACCATATTCTTCATTTTCTTCAATTTTAAACGAAAACATTTATTTTATTTATTTGTGACAACAGTTATTATTTGACATATTAGAGAAATTTTATCGTAAAGAATTGTATTTTTAAGTACTTTTTCAGAGTTACATTAAAATTTAAGATCGTGGTTACGTGATTATCTGCTAACCACTTTAATAAGATTGTTCAATTTTATATGGGTAACCATCCAAAAATCAACGTGGTTAAGGAGATAACCCCCTCAACCGCGATAACCTCATCAGTGTAAACGTAGTGTTACTATAACATATTTATTAATTTCATTTTATTATTTTTCCTTTACTAATTAATTATCCATTCGTAAGCGACTTTACTAGGGTAGGTGTATTTATTTTTTTTTTTTTTAATTATACATTTTATTAGTTACGCTTTTATAATTTTTACGTTGTATTCTAAGGTTGATTCAAATTATCATCTATACTTCCTATATTGTCATTACTTATTATCTCATTTGTATCAGTAAATTTTTTTTTCTTTTAATGTGTCCTTTACAATATGTGTCCTTTAGCGGTTATTACATGGTCGTCGTCTAATTTCCGCACGTTTACTTTTCTGAACTTGGCATAATTCTTTCCTCTTCTAACTTCTTTTATATATGTGAGACCTTCTACGACTTCATTATCGTCACGTTTTTCGTTAAGTCGATTTATTGTTCTTTCTTTAATCTTTTCTATTTTTTCCTTAATAGTAGGATACTAATTTAGAATTATATTTCCTGTTATAAAATATATTGGTCTTACTCCTGTGGTGGAGTGTACAGAATTGTTATAGTATATAATGATTTTATAAATCTTCTCTTCGACTGTTTCCAAGTCATTTTCTGGATTGTGTTTCAACAATCATCGACATCAGCATTTGACGTATGATTATTTTTGGAAGTATAATGTAGTTCTATATTTTGTTCTCTTAAAAATTCTATTAATGGTAATGCTTTGAATCCCAATTCATTGTCCACGATTAACTTATCTACATGTCCGTATGATCCTAAGTATCGGGTTAGAGCTAATTTGAACTCTGTCCAAGATCTATTTTGAATTTTATATGCCTGTGCGTATTAGAGAATTTATTGACAAATGTCAAAAACAGTGTTTTATTTAAACTATAGAACACATCTATATGTATTATCTCTCTTGGTTTGTTTGGTGTTTCTGTCATCCTAAATTTTAACTTTAAGGAGTTTCTGCCGTACTTTTCTTTATTACTGTATAGGGGGTGTGAGGGTATCCTTTTCAAATTGCTGGTTATGAATAGTTAGGGTGTGGAGAAATCGTTGTATGCCCTTTGTGTTGGGTTGTATTTAGAGATGATTTTCTTGGGTATAGATCTTTTATTTATTTATAACACATATATATTATATAAATATGGTTTTCTCTATTTAATGCACATAATTTTGATATAAAGAAAAAATGAGTTCACAAAGAAAATAGAAAAAAAATCGTTAAGCAATTTTTAGAGTTATATTGTATACAGTTCAAAAACGCAATGTTATAAGTTAAAAAGTTCAAATACGAAGTTACAATGTTGGTAGCTCAAGAAAGAATGAAAAACAGTTCTGAGTAGAAGGCAAGAAAAAAGCGCGGAGACTCTCCAACTCTCCCCAATAGAGATGGTAAAAAATTTGAGGAGAGTTAGAGAGCCAGCCCTCATACTCAAACCTGAACATCCCGCCTCCCTTGCTGGGACAGCAACAGACCAAGGGGTTGGGGAGCCAATTGGTGTAAAGTAGAAATTAATAGAAAATTGTAGTATATTTATAATAATAGGGTATTCGAGTTATGCAGAGCAGGCCGGCGGGACGAAACTGGTTGGGTAAAAAGAAATCAAATCAAATTTGAGTGTATTCAATTCAATTCATGTAAATTCAATCTATTCATTTTGTATAAGCAATAAAGAACTAATTTTGATAAATTATGACACAGTTGCGTCTCGCCGCCCTGCTCGTTCCAGGACGTTGACGTTGTTGTCGAGATGGGCGACGGAGTCGTTGATGGTGTTGTGGCTTTGGTAACTGACGGCGTAGACGTTGTTGTTGATTTTGTGGTGGTGCCGCGAGCCGCTGACGTTGATGATTGTACTGACGCCGTCCCGGGCACCTCGGCGTGAAGTTGGCATGCAACAGCGAATGGTGCTTGGCACCACACTCATTACATCGATTAACGCTTGGGCATTGGTTAACGCGATGTGACGAAGTAAAACAGTTTAAACAATATTGGTGCCTCACGACAGCCTCACGCCGCCCCCTGGCTACCATGCTCAAGAACCTTATGCACCGTCTTAAGACATGACGCCCATCGCAAACGCGGCATCGAGTATGTAACTCAAGGAGTTGAGGCGCTACTGGTGCAACTGGTTGCGCTTCGCGTTCAACTGCCTCCACCATACTGGCACTGTCCAAAGACATGACATCGTTCGACAAGCGTCTCGGCAAGTGACCAGCTATCTAAAAAATGAAGACATTTTAGTGAGAAGTTTAAAATGTAAATGGCCAGAAGGCAAGAGAGGGTGAAAAACTGATTCGCTTGTTCTTTGGTAGGGGTTATTTTCGCATCAACATTTGATATTCAACAAAACCGCTTTGTTGACATAAAATTGTAAGACGGGTTTTGACGTAGTCAATTTCACAATGAGTTAAATCGAACGAATTTGGATGTCGAAAATGTTGACGTCTCGAAGGGTGTGTTGCATTAAAAAATCTGAATAAATATGCAACCACCTTCAGGGCTCGAGCGAGGCTCGAGTATGTGCCAAGTATATCTTCCGTTATATGGGTATGATATCCTTGTGATTTTTTACACTCTTCAAAAGTGTGAAAAGCGGGAGAAGAGATTTTTATTTCATTTGCGGGTGCTGATTTATATAAAATTTTAAGAACCCTAATAGCGCCAAAATCTGAGTGGGACTATACGTATGTTAAATTGATTGAATTATTGAAGCAATATTTTAAGCCTACAGTAAATATCAGAGCCGAGCGCTTTAAATTTATATCACGAAATCTTGGAGATGGCGAAAGTTTGCAAGATTTTATTGTGGAATTAAAATCACTAGCGGAAAATTGTAGTTATTATGAATTTCTGGATCAGGCATTGTGCGATAAATTTATTTGGGCTCAGAGAAATCCAGACATTCAGCGTAAATTGTTAAACGAGCCATTAACTAAAACTTTTGCAGAAATGTGTGAAACAGCGCTAACGATGGAAACCACGCAGAAAAATTGTTCGAGAAATACAAGCCACTGTAGGAAGGCAAGGTGTGAACTACGATCAAAATTGGGTAGGTAATAATAAAACCAGATATAGATAGATAGAAGTAAAAACAGACAGCAACCCAACGATGCTTCAACATCACAAACAAGAAAAAATCATAGTCATGTTATATGTTATAAATGCAATCAAAAAGGCCATTTTGCATATGAGTGTAAGCAGCATAAGGCGAATATTTCACAAAAACATGTATATCCCAATGAGAAGAAGCAGAAGGCACACAAAAATGTTAACGTAATAGGTAACAATGTGGAGTTGTCTTATTTGAGGACCTTAAGTAAAATTAATATGGTGGGAAATAATTCTGAACCAGTAACAATTGTTGTTACTGTGAATTCTATACCATTAAAAATGGAAGTCGATTCAGGAGCATGTGTTTCGGTGGTATCAGAACAAACTTATAATAGATTATTTAAAACAGTTAAAATGGAAGAATGTAAAAAAAAGTTTCTGTAATTACGGGTAACAATGTTGTAATTGCTGGTGTGATTGATTTACACCGCTTATGGGCAGGAATTGGCTTAACGTTTTGCTTAAAGATTGGAAAAACACGTTTTTAATTAATTTTGTAAGTAATTCGGTTGATATTAAAAGTGAAATAATAGCTAAATCCCCTTCTGTGTTCGATGGGGATTGTAGTGGTGTTATTAAAGAATTTACCGCAGATATTGTTGTCGATTCTAATGCAACACCAATATTTCACAAACAGTATACTGTGCCATTTGGCGTACGTGTAAAAGTAGAGAAGGAATTGGAAAGATTAGTTGCTAGTGGTATTTTAAAGCCTGTTAGATATAGTGAATGGGCTACTCCGATTGTAGTAGTAGAAAAAAAAGATGGTACGGTTAGAATTTGTATGGATTGTAAAGCTACTATTAACAGGTATGTAAAGATGGATCATTATCCAATTCCTCGAGTGGATGAAATATTAGGTACTTTTGAAGGGTGTTCTTATTTTTGTACTTTGGACTTGGCTGGCGCTTTCCAGCAAGTAACCTTGTCTGAACATTCAAAAAAATATATGACTATTAACACAGATAAAGGTTTATTTCAATATACTCGATTACCTTTCGGAATTAAATGTGCACCAACTATATTTCAATCGTGTATCGATAGAATTTTGAAGGATTTACAATACGTTAAGGGTTACATTGATGATATTATTATTGGCGGTAGGTCATATGATGAATGTAAAAAGAATTTAATTATTTTTTTAAAAAAATTTTGCGATTTAAATGTTAAAGTAAATCTAGATAAATGTAATTTTTTTAAATCTTCAGTTGAGTATTTAGGGCATGAAATTAATGCACAAGGCATACGTCCGAAAACTGAACAAATGAAAGCAATTAGTAATGCACCTTCACCAACGAATGTTACAACTTTAAAAGCTTATTTGGGGTTGTTAAATTTTTATGGTAAATTTATACCAAATCTTTCAGCTAGATTAGCTGCTTTGTATGATCTTTTAAAGGAAGGTAAGGAGTTTGCTTGGAATGATAAATGTGAAAAAATATTTCAAGATAGTAAAACTTGGTTGTACGATAATAATTTATTAATTCATTATTCACCTGATAAACCTTTGGGTATTGTATGTGACGCTAGTTCATACAGTGTAGGCGGAGTTTTATTTCACATAGATAATGATGGCATGGAACGTCCGATAATGTTTGTCTCTAGTACGCTATCTAAAGCGGAAAGAAATTATTATTATCAAATTGAGCGTGAAGCTGTGGCTATTATTTTTAGTGTGAAACGATTTAACAAATACATTTATGGACGTAAGTTTTCGATCTATAGTGATCACCGTCCTCTTGAAACGATATTCGGTCACAAAAAGAACAACGTTATTGCTTCTGCTAGATTACAAAGGTGGGCAATTATTTTATCACAATATGATTACAATATTTGGTATCGTAGAGGTAGTTTCATGGGTAATGCGGATGCATTATCACGTTTACCTTCTGGTGAATGTACTGATGTAGAGAATTGCATGATAAATTTTTTTAATATTACAGGTGATTTACCATTAAATGCTAAGTCGATAGCTGCCGAAACCTCTAAAGATGAGATTTTAAATAAAGTAATTACGTATGTACAATCAGGATGGCCAAATGTATTCGACAATGATACTATACACAAGTTTTATAATAGGCGATTTGAATTATCAGTTTCTGATGAAGGTTTCTTACTAATAGGACATAGAATAGTAATACCAAGTTCTATTAAAGGTCAAATACTTGAATTGTTACATGAAGGTCGTATTGGAGTAGTGCGTATGAAAGAATTAGCTAGGGGAATGCTTTGGTGGTTAAATTTAGATAGAGATATTGAAGTGTTCGTTAAAACTTGTAAACCTTTCAGCAGGAGTGTACGAAACCAGGACCTGTGTCTTTAACACCTTGGCCGAAAACATCTTATCCATTTGAAAGAATCTACATTGATTTTTTGCATTTTAAAGGTAACACTATTTTCATTTTGGTAGATATGTATTTTAAATGGGTAGATGCTTTTGTGATGAGAAAAACAACAGCGTTAGATGTGATATCAATATTTCGAAAAGTTTTTTGTATATTTGGTTTACCAAAAGAAATAGTTAGTGACAATGGTCCGCCATTTTCATCGATTTTAATTCAGAAATTTTGTCAAGTACATGATATAATATTAACAAAATCACCACCATACAATCCACAATCGAATGGCAGCGCTGAAAGGGCCGTTCAAACTTTAAAATCAAGTTTAAAGAAATACCTTCTTGATACAAAAATGAAGAGTTTATCTATCCAAGATCAAGTGGAAAATTTTTTGTTTAAATATCGCAATGTACCGTGTACTGTAACTAAATGTACGCCTGCAAGTTTGATTTTTAGTTATACACCAAAAACTTTGTTAAATTTAATTTTACCCGATAACATCGTAAATAACCAACAGCAACATCAATCACAACATGCAAATCAAAATAAGATACGGAAAAACGTTAAACAAGTTAGAAAGAAAAATGAAGTAGTTAAAAAGCGAAATTTTAAATTTGTTAAGAGTCAAGATGTTTGGTACCGATCTGTTTATGATAATTTTGTTAGATGGATTCCAGCAGTCATACATTCACAAATTTCAAGTACTGTATATTTAATTAAATTGAATGGAACGTTACGAAAAGCGCATGGTCGTCAGTTAAAACCCAGAGTATCAAAAACTGTTTCATTCAACCCAAAAAAGTTATCATGAACTCTGATAATACTAAAGATATTGTTCTAGAGAAAAATAATATAAAAATAAGAGGGGAAGAGATAGACAAAGATTTTGATTTTGCGATTGAAAAAGAAGAACTAATTGAAGTCACTAGCGAAGGAAATAAAAATATTCCTATAGCTTTAAGTAAAGCAAGAAGAAATGTAAAAAAAAACAGGTAGGCTCAAATATCATTAAAATTCCAAAATTGAATTTTGTATTGTGTTACAAACTTAAGGAGGGAGGAGTGTTATGTATGTATAATTAAACTAAGCTAGTGTATAATCAAACAATATGTAAATAACTATAAGCATTAATAAAATAAGCACTTTTTGTCATACCATCAATCGTGAAACACGTCATTTCCATTACCCACTTTTTCATTAATGGAAGCTATGCGGTTAGCGACGAATACGGTCCAATGGAAAGGGGGCTTGTTAAGCCAAGCTAATACAATAGTGGAATCTGTCCACAAATATAAGGGGCACTCTGTTAAGTGCAACTCAGTACGAATTGAGTCAGTCAATTTTGCCAGGAGCTCGGCACCGCATAGTTTAAGTCGTGGTAATGATATAAATTTAATAGGCGTTACTTTAGTTTTAGCAACCAAGAGGTAGGTGTATACATTGCCATTTTGATCTTGAGTACGCAAATAAAGCGTTGCAGCATAAGCCTTCTCTGAGGCATCGCAAAAGCCATGCAGTTGGGCGTTATGATCGGGGTGGTAATCAACATAACGGGGGATCTTTATTAGATCAACATTTTTGTACTCATTTAGGAAATTATGCCATCGGGAAAGGGTGAGAGCTTCATCCCAATCCGTCTTGTCTTGCCATATTTGCTGCATCAATATCTTAGCAGTGATTGTGTTAGGGGCCAGCCATCCAAAATTTTGGCAATTTCTGATAGTACCTGTCTTTGTGGTGGCATTCATGATAGGGATATAGGGAGTTTGAACAAAGAAACAATCATCAGAAGCATTCCAACTAAGACCAAGGGTTTTTGTATTGCTAGCATCCTTAAGCCGCAAGAAGGATTCACTAAGTAAATGCTCCTTGGGGATATCTTGCAAAAGGGTTTGAACTATTTGAAGTCCATTTTCTAAGTGGCAAACCTGCTGATTTAAGAACTGAGTCCATTTGGGCACTTTGTAAATCGTGGGCACCAGCAAGAATGTCGTCTATGTACATATTTGTATGATATTGGCAGCATGTGGGTTTGGTATTTCATTCTCCTTAGCTAAAGCAAATAATGTTCGAATAGCCATGGCACCTCATTGGGATGGGAACGAAATATTATTCGTTGAAAAGGGGTATGCGAAGCATGCACTCTAATTTGCCTATACATTTTCTCGATGTCGGCATTAAACACAATAGAAAAAAGGCGCCACCTGAGTATGAGATTGTTAGGTCAGCCTGTAGTGTTGGTCCGGCGTATAGCATATCGTTTAGACTATACCCGTTGGTTGTACGTGATGATGCGTTAAAAAGCACTCGTAGTTTTGTGGTAGTGCTCTGTGGCTTTAGCACGGCATGATGCGGTAAATAATAATTGGAGTTTCCCTTAGAATTAGGGTCGAAATGAACCTCTTTCATATGACCCATCGATAAATATTCTTTTAGAGTATTATCATATATGTATTTCAGGTCGGGTTTGTAAAGCATACGAGACTCGTATCTTAGATATTGAGAAACAGCGTTGATGCGGGAGTTACCCAATGAAAGTTGATTTGGAAATTCAGTTTTGAAGAGTAAATATATGTACGACATAACGGCCTTCAGAATCTCTATGAGTAGTTTTTGCAAACAAATTCTCACAATATTCATCTTCGGGTGACTTAATGCGAGAATTAGGGATTTCCTCTAACTCCCAAAAACGAGCCAACTGATTATTGAAATCGATTGAGTTAAAGAATGTTGAGACCGATTTAGAGAAACTGCACGAATAAATTTTTCCAGTTAATATCCAACCAAACACGGTGTTTTGAGCCAAGAGAGATGAGGTTGGATTTTTCCTAATACCTTCAAGCATGATGTATGGGTAGACGTCGCCTACTAAAAGTAAGTCAATAGGCGTGTTTTTGCCAAAATCACAATCCGCTAAATTTAAATTGACCAAGGAAAGAGATTTAATAGAGGAAACTGGGACATATGGTAATTGTCCAGTGAGTTTTTTAACAATAAAAGCGTGGACCGAAATTGTTGTTAGCGGGTTATAACGAGAGCTAATTGTAATAGAACATGACCTTGAAGCTAATGCAGAGGTAGTTCCTCCTAATCCAGTCACCCGCGTTTGTGCGGACTGTGTGCGTAATGATAATCTATTTTTCAATCTAGTCGAAATAAAACTGGCTTCAGAGCCTGGGTCTATAAGAGCTGGAAGCTGTGTTACCATTGCCAGTGTCTAGGGTTGATATAGGGGATGAGGGTGGAATGTTTGTCCGGCCATAAAGGACAACTAGATATTGGATGAGTTGCGATTTTCGTCTGAAAAGTGTTGAAATTCTTGTTTGTTGATTCTTGGGTCGCCTTACTTTTGTTATTTGCAGATGGGGCATTACTAAAAATGAAATTTGCACTAGGTTTGGGGCCACGTATATCAGGTATGGATTCTAAAGTCTGATAACGGGCTGTGAGAAAAGTATCCATTTCTGCCCACGTTGGCAGCTCCGCCCCCCGTTTCTGATTCTGTTTCCAGAGATTCAAGGTCGCTTCCGGAAGACAGGTTGAACAAATATATACGAACAAAACATCCCAACTTTGAGTATCGACCTTCAACAGGGCCAAATTAGAAATACATTCATTGATACTACTCTGAAGGGCTTTGATACGGAGGCCTGTTTCAGAATCAACATGTTTTAGCGAAAGTAAAGTTTTAAATTGGGCATTGAGCAAAATCCTTTTATTCTCAAAACGATCGACTAGGTTCTTCCAAGCCAATTCAAACCCCTCGTTGGTTAACGGAACACTTTTTATCACCTCTCGTGCTTCACCACTGGTCTTTTGCAATAGATGGTAAAGCTTTTCAACAGGACTTAATCTGGAATTATTACCATACAACGCGGTAAATAAGTCACGAAAAGTAGGCCAAGATTTATAATCACCATGGTATATGGGTATGTCGCAGGGAGGAAATTGAATTTGTGGAACAAAACATTCTTTAAATTCTTCTGTATGATGTTCTTTTGATAATGGAACGTCATCTTACTTTTAAATCTAATATCATCTAACTTTTAAAAGTGGAGGTATAAAGAGCCTTTACATCCCCTACTTTAACATTTTCAGAAAAGGCCTCTTGGTTTTTCAAAACAGATTGATAATAAGCCTTAAACCCTTCAAATAGGGATTCGAGTTCGTGCTTATGTATTTCTAAAAGGTCTTTATCGTAATCTGAGTCAGAAACATCATTAAAAAGTTCAATTTGGTCAATGATCAATTGTGACTTTTGAACGAGTTTTTCGTTGATAGACATTTTGTTATGCTCGTGATATTTGATAATATTGTATTATAATATAACAAAAAAGAAAAAATATTTGTCAACCAGTTGGGTCGGAATCAAACAAAAAATAATTTATACCGAAGGGTGTGTAAAAGGCGATCAAAAATTAAAAAATAAAACAAATTTAATTTCAAAAAATGTAAAGAACGCTATTTAGTATTATAGCGGGAGTAAAAAGACGACCAAAATTAAAATTAAAACAAGATATATAGACATACAAGTGCCAAATTAGAGATTAATATTATTTTAATATGAAGAGAGTAATGATAAGTGCATATAACTATATCAACTGGTAGTTGTTTTATAAACAAGAGAATAAACAAAAATATTCTTATGCGGCGTGCATGTGATTGTTCGCAATCACGTTAATAAGAATTATTGAATATTAAGAGAAAATGCATTGAAAGAGATCTAATTTAGGAAACAACAAAAAAAAAAATGCTTAGAAGCTATGCGTACCGAAAATATGAAAGTCGAAAATATAAGAAGAAAGCACTGTTATTTTATTCAAGGGCAAGTAAATTATTATATTCAAGGGCATACAAATTATGAAAAAGAAAATAAAAAAAACACCGTTATAATTATATCCACAGTTATACGAATTTAGAGGCTGTACCACTTCGAAAGTTATAAAAATTATTTGAAACCCAAATGAATGACCATGCACTTTTAGAAAACATTTCTTTCTACTTACTTTTTTAATGTGTACTTATTCTTGTGATACGAAGGCTTGAAGGACCAAAAATGTATAGGGGGTGTGAAGGTATCCTTTTCAAATTGCTGGTTATGAATAGTTAGTGGAGAAATCGTTGTATGCCCTTTGTGTTGGGTTGTATTTAGAGATGATTTTCTTGGGTATAGATCTTTTATTTATTTATAACACATATATATTATATAAATATGGTTTTCTCTATTTAATGCACAAAATTTTGATATAAAGAAAAAATGAGTTCACAAAGAAAATAGAAAAAAAATCGTTAAGCAATTTTTAGAGTTATATTGTATACAGTTCAAAAGCGCAATGTTATAAGTTAAAAAGTTCAAATACGAAGTTACAATGTTGGTAGCTCAAGAAAGAATGAAAAACAGTTCTGAGTAGAAGGCAAGAAAAAAGCGCGGAGACTCTCCAACTCTCCCCAATAGAGATGGTAAAAAATTTGAGGAGAGTTAGAGCCCTCATACTCAAACCTGAACAATTACAAATGTCACAATTTTTTATATACATATTGTGTGATACGTGGCTTAAGTGTGGGTGATATATTTTTCTCCTTCAATTGAGCCAGATTTTCATTTATTCCCCTATGGTTATTTTTCTTATGTTCCTTAAGCTATATTACTGGTATCTGTTTGACGTGTAAACTGTTTTTCAAAATCGAGATAAACCAGAAAAGGATGATTAACAATTATATGTTTCAAAGTTTCAAAACTGTTTACATATTGTTCATCCTAAATATTTATTTCTTTGGTATCCTTCTTTAGATACTTTATCATAGGCTTTGCAATACCTGAAAAATCTTTTATAAACGTTCCATAATAACCTGCCAGTCCGATAAACTGTTTGATTTCAGTTGTATCTTTGGTAACGAAAATTTTATTATGGTTTCTACCTTTTTTGGATTAGATATTATTCCTTCTTGTGTCACAATGTGTCTTAGGAATTCTGCTTCGGTTTTCATAAATTCGCATTTATCTATTTGTATTTTTAAATTTGCTTCTCGTAGTCTTTGAAATATTTTCTTCAGGTCTATTATTGCTCCTAATTATATTTTCCATTATTATTATTCCATCATATTCGTCGTGAAATTTATATACCAAAAGTTACGTTTTTCATTATCATTACCTCATTCCCTAAACAAAGGTATAGAAACAGTTTTGTTTACTCTTATTGTATGCTGTGTGACGAGATTTCTCCGGTACGCTCGGGTTAAGCTGTCGGCGTAGGGTATCTCGTCCATTTATTTTTTTAATAAAGAAAGTTATTATAACCGATATCTCTTTTATCTTTATTGTTATAACTCTAAAATAATATCGGCACCCACATATGGGATTTGTGTACTAATCTCAATATTTTGATGCTTCCCCCTACCACTCTGGCCACACTCGCTGCTGTTAACAGGTTGTACACCCCGTCCTACTCGTCTCTAGCGCAAATGTACAGACGGTACGTCCTGTACCCTAGCTCGCACACTTTATATATGTAAACGGGGTGTACAGACTTTCGTCCTGTACCTTTGTTACTACACCTTTATATATATCACTGTACAGACTTTCGTCCTGTATCTTTGTAACTACACCTTTATATATATATTACTGTATAGACTTTCGTCCTGTACCTTTATACTTTTTACTTTTTATACTTTTTCAAGTGGATCAATACTCACAGTAGCTGAATGATTTGTTTTACGACTCATCACCTTGACAGTCCGCTAGCAAAAAAGATCGAGAAATCTACTCATATCCCTAAGCTCGATATTTCTCGTTAGAAATTATTGGAATCGTGTCCCGATAGTACTCGATCGGTACACGATGACGTGGCAGTGAGTGGTAGCCAGACTTACACTATTGTCTTTAGTACTATATTTCCTACGCTAGACCTTATATATATATACTATAATTTGTTCTAATATGAAATTAGTTGACGCGGAAAACGAGGGACGACTTTTCTCGTCCCCCTTCAAATAACAAACATTGGGTTTTTTTTTTTTTACACGTCAGTTTTAAACATGAACATAAGGTTTGTAACTAATTAGTATTCAGTAATTAAGATTTATATTACATTAAAAGAAAGAAAAATAAAAAGAATTATTATGGGTGACATCCGGCCTGCGGTGGTGATATGGAGTGGCGTCCCCCTAAATTTGGTATATTGTAACCTTGTCGTTGCGCGCTACGACCACCCTAAATGAGCCCTCTTTGAGATCATAACGCCGCTTGTGCCTTTTCGCCTTTGACAATTGCTCAAGGAGCTCCTCAATGCGCGGCACTAGCTGCCGTAGTACTACCGGCGGTATTCCCGCTACGTGCCAGACATGGGGTGTTGTCACCGGGCGTTCCGGATGTCGGTGAACGTAATGGTCGGGTGATCTTTTTAGCGGCGATTCCTTCGGCCGTTGACGCTGATCGCTGAAGGTGGTGGATACCGGCTGTGGGTCCTGTTGGGGCTGGTTTTGTTGGCCCTGCTTACGACGTTGACAGTGTGGCGACCGATGACGATATGAGGGCTGTCTCTTGTTTTCCGGCATTTTCCCCGGTTGTCATACATGCTGGCTCATTCTATACTGTAAGTGTGGGAAGCGTGCCTTTCCTGCGTCCTCCCTAGTGGACCCAACTGGAGTAGTTCGGAACCGGCTGTTAGCAGGCGGTTCCTCCGGCGTGCGCCTTGGTGGTGAGATGGAGTCTTGAGTTAGAATTCCCCGGCAGGTACGCCGGCCGATATCTTCCTTGTTCGCCAAAAGCTCCTCTATCTTCTCGATCGTTTGTTGAACATCCGATATCGGAGACGCATTGCACTTCAGTACCGGAGACGACCCCTGTGAACTGTGCTTGTTGGCCTAGAGGGCAAACTCTCTCACCAAGTACACTCTCTCTCTCCATACACTCATTACAAAGTGGCTTGTCGTCTCCGCATGAAACAGGAGACTTTACGTCCTCCTGAATCCTTCCATCCCCAGCCTTGATGACGTGTTGAGACCCCTGCGACGACCATGCGGGGGAACTGTTTTCCTCAAATGTAGCAGGAGACATTACGTCCTCTTCCACAATTCTGTCCTCAACCTCGATAATCTGTTGGGACGTAGGAACCCCGCGTGTTAGAGAGCTGCCGTCATCGTATATAGCAGGAGACATTACAGCCTCCTGTACACCCTCGCGTGCGGCCTCGATGAAGTGTTGGGGTTTCATGGGTCGGCAGTAGCTTCCAGGCGGCATTATTAGTGTCACCGTCATGGTGCGCTCCAATTTAATATGGTCCCCAAAGACCATCTCCTCCGAGTCCTCCACTTCATAGGCCACATACCCATACCGCTTAGTCGGTGTAGGTTGGGGTGTAGCCGACTTTGCGTTCGCCTTTATGGGCGATGGTGTTTGCAAAGCAACCCAGGTATCCCAGCATCCCCTTCATGCCCTCCGAATCCCCGGTCTGCTGTCTGAGAAAATCGTAAATGGAGAATAGCTCACGTCCTCTAGAACGGATGGAGGATGAGTCCCGTTCTGCTGAACACCTCTCTCTTGAGCCGTATATGACCGTCCCCTAGCCGTCTGTCCCCGAAACATTTCGCGCCTATTACGCACGCCTCTTGACGTGCTCTGTTCGCCATAGTCGAACATCGCCATCGCCTCCCACACCGAGCGTTGCCACTCTCGCACCCGCCCCTGGGTTTTCCCGTTTGGACTCCTTGGTTGTTTTGACATGGAACCTGTGAAGTAAAAGATGGAAGTATTTCTATGTATTAGTGTTATTACCGATTGCATTTAAAAGGATGAACTCCCTCTTGACGTGAAGTAAGGTTTCCCACACATGACACGTTCGTTTGTGGCCCAAGCCTTCGACCTCAGTAATGACCTTTGACGGTAGATTAATAACAGTGTATGGACCATCAAACTTCGGGGCAAGTTTCGCTGCATGACTGTCAATAGCCTTGGAAAGTGGATGCTGACGCACTAGGACGCTATCGCCAACCTTGGGTACCCAAGCGCGTCGTCGTAAATTATAATGCCTACCTTGCTCTTTCGAGGCTTTGCTGAGATTGTGATGCGCTACTTTCCATACATCCCTCAGGCTTTTCGCCCTGCGTGCTATACTACCTCCTCCAGTTCCTGTGCCCGTAGTAACCTTATCATATAGGGAGTTTGGGAGGCATGGTTCTCGTGCCTGGGTTAAGTAAGCCGGAGTGAAACCTGTGGACTCCGCCACACTCGAATTTATTGCCAGCATTACTTCTGGGATGTACTCGTCCCAGAGTTTATGTTCATTATTGGCGAACTGCGCGATGATGGTTTTAATTATTCTATTTACCCTCTCGGTGGGATTATCTTGTTGTGTGTACGGTGCCGTGAACCGTTGTTTGACACCAATAACATCCAGATATTTTGTTAAGATTTTACTTTTGAATTGTGAGCCATTGCCGGTTATAAATATTTTGGGAACTCCATATCTAGCCACGATTTTTTCCCTGAAAACTTTTAACAGCGGTAGCCTTACGCATGGGAGTCATGGAAAGTTGCCGGTGCTGAATGGAGTCCAAAAGGCATGATCTTCCATTAGAACAAACGTCGTCCGGCTGCGGTGAAAGCTGTATATTTTCTGCTTCCCTCTGCCACCGGTACTTGCCAGTACCCATTCTCGAGATCGATGGTACTGATAAATTTAGCTTCTTTCAGCTTTTCCAAAATATGTGTTATACGCGGGAATGATCGCTTGATCGCTTGTTTAACTGGCGGAAATCTACACAGAATCTCCAAGTGTCATTTTTCTTTCAAACCAGAGTCACTGGAAAGCTATATGGGCTATTAGAGGGTTCGATGGAGTAATTTATCGACCTCATTGTCAATCACTTTTTACATGGCCGGGTAACGGCTCTGATACCTAATCTTGACGGGCCGATTATCGGTTATCTTAATATGATGTTCATCAATGTGTGTCAGGCCCCACACATCTTGGAATTTAGCGAGTTTCCCTTCAAGAAATTCGGCAATTAGCTCTTTCCCCTCGTTCGTTCCTGACCCGACTTGGGAGACAGGTGCACCACTGTCGATCTCCACTGCTGAGCTTTTGCGCTGTGAGGTATACTGATTGACCTGTGGTTGATGAGAATAACATTTAATTGGATACTTGCTTGACTTTAACGTCCGAGCTTCAGTACTAGGTAGACTCGCTACACTGCTATCCGACATAAACGTCCGGACAGTATGTTGTTGTACTAGTATGGTTCTCGTCGGGTTTCAGCGATGAGGAATTTTGTGTTATGTTTGAATTTGACGAGCACGGCCTTTCCGCCGCAGTTTTGGCTGGGCCCGAATTGTATTGTGTTAGCGTTTTGCTCGACGTTAACGTCCGAGCCCCTGTGTTAGGTACACTCACTTCTTTCCTGACCGACCTTTGCGTCCAAACAGAATGGCACGGAATTAATCTTCTGGCCAAACCAGGCGCCCGCTTTGATTCCAAAGCAATAAGTCCATTTTCGGTGGTTGTGGCAGGCTGGTTAAAGTGGATGGATATGCCTGCACAGGTGAGTGTGGCTTGGAAAGCTGCCAGAAAGCTAAAACCTAGGATGACGTCCTCGCAAGACCCTGGCATGACCCTAAATTTAATGTTATGCATCACATTGCCAAATTGTACGGTGCTCATGAGCTCCTGCGTTAATCTGCAGTCGTAGCCATCAGCAAGTATTATTTTGATTACTCCGCTCTCTTGCATGTCCGAATTACCACATTGTCGTGCATACTCCTCACTGAGGAAGCAACTTGATGCCCCAGTATCGACAATAGCCGAAACCTCGATTCCATTTATACGAACGGTGGCAGTTAATCGGTTCTCCTGGACATTTAAGATCGCTTTTGGGACGTAGGGGTTTGTTGTGAGGACCCGGCCACCCCTTGTTGAGCTCGAGACCCATTGGCATTTCCCTGTATTTGTCGGCGTCGACAACAATCGTTTGTGCGGACTCTCCTTTGACCACAATCCCAACAGAATATTTGACGGGGGTTTTTACAAGTCCGAGCGAAATGACCATCTTCCGCACACCGGTGACATACTGTCTGGGAATTATACTTATTCTTTTGGCGGTCATTCGCCAGCCTATGGTTTTCGCGAGGAGGTGGCATTCACTGAGTTACTTCAAGTTACTTCAAGATTACTCGTAATCCCCCGCCATCTCTAATAATCCCGCCAAGTTTTTAAAATCCTTGCGGCGGATGTAGCGGAGGTAATCGGGTAGGGCGTTGCGGTATATCCTGTTTAATTTCTCCTCCTCGTTCATTAATGTATGCCGCATTTTGGCCTGAATATCCAGGACAAAGTCTTTAAATAGTTTTTTTTTTTTGTTTGTTTAGTTATTGTGTTTGCTTGACCGACTAATAGCTAGTATTCTTGGCAATGTTGCCTTTTTTTTTTCAAAAGGTTTATTAATCAATTGTTTATTTTTATTTTTATTTATATATTTTTTTTTAAGCCGGTCCAACTCACCCAGATTTGATTTTTGTTTTTTTTTTTTGGTACTGATTTTGTTTTTTTCTTCTATAGGTCTTAGTACATAAATGTTGTATATGTATATACACATACACATGCCAAGCCAATCACGAGTTTTCTGTATTTGTTGTAGGATAAGTTTTTTTTTTTCTTTTCTTTCTTTCTGTATCCTTTCCACTTATTTTGATATTTCTCTCACTGTTTGATTGTATATGTTTTTTTTTATCCACCTCCTGTTTCATGCGAAGACGACAAGACAGTTTGTAATAAGCGTATGGAGAATACTCCTCCCCAAACCACGCGGCATACTTGGTGAGAAAATTTGCCCTCTCGGCACAGTTCACAGGGGTCGTCTCCGGTACTGAAGTGAATGCGTCTCCGATATCGGATGTTCAACAAACGATCGAGGAGTTGATAGAGGAGCTTTTGGCGAAGAAGGAAGATATCGGCCGCCGTACCTGCCGGGGAATTCCAACTCAAGACTCCATCTCACCACCAAGGCGCACGCCGGAGGAACCGCCTGCTAACAGCCGGTTCCGAACTACTCCAGTTGGGTCCACTAGGGAGGACGCAGGAAAGGCACGCTCCCCACACTTACAGTATAGAATGAGCCAGCATGTATGACAACCGGGGAAAATGCCGGAAAACAAGAGACAGCCCTCATATCGTCATCGGTCGCCACACTGTCAACGTCGTAAGCAGGGCCAACAAAACCAGCCCCAACAGGACGCACAGCCGGTATCCACCACCTTCGGCGATCAGCGTCAACGGCCGAAGGAATCGCCGCTAAAAAGATCACCCGACCATTACGTTCACCGACATCCGGAACGCCCGGTGACAACACCCCATGTCTGGCACGTAGCGGGAATACCGCCGGTAGTACTACGGCAGCTAGTGCCGCGCATTGAGGAGCTCCTTGAGCAATTGTCAAAGGCGAAAAGGCACAAGCGGCGTTATGACCTCAAAGAGGGCTCATTTAGGGTGGTCGTAGCGCGCAACGACAAGGTTACAATATACCAAATTTAGGGGGACGCCACTCCATATCACCACCGCAGGCCGGATGTCACCCATAATAATTCTTTTTATTTTTCTTTCTTTTAATGTAATATAAATCTTAATTACTGAATACTAATTAGTTACAAACCTTATGTTCATGTTTAAAACTGACGTGTAAAAAAAAAAAAAACCCAATGTTTGTTATTTGAAGGGGGACGAGAAAAGTCGTCCCTCGTTTTCCGCGTCAACTAATTTCATATTAGAACAAATTATAGTATATATATATAAGGTCTAGCGTAGGAAATATAGTACTAAAGACAATAGTGTAAGTCTGGCTACCACTCACTGCCACGTCATCGTGTACCGATCGAGTACTATCGGGACACGATTCCAATAATTTCTAACGAGAAATATCGAGCTTAGGGATATGAGTAGATTTCT
Organism: Crataerina pallida; assembly: GCA_949710015.1. Lineage (NCBI taxonomy): Eukaryota > Metazoa > Arthropoda > Insecta > Diptera > Hippoboscidae > Crataerina > Crataerina pallida. The sequence continues at coordinate 15,903,266 of OX453290.1, forward strand.
CAATCTTTTTTGCTAGCGGACTGTCAAGGTGATGAGTCGTAAAACAAATCATTCAATACTCACAATTGATCCACTTGAAAAAGTATAAAAATAAAAAGTATAAAGGTACAGGACGAAAGTCTATACAGTAATATATATATAAAGGTGTAGTTACAAAGATACAGGACGAAAGTCTGTACAGTGATATATATAAAGGTGTAGTAACAAAGGTACAGGACGAAAGTCTGTACACCCCGTTTACATATATAAAGTGTGCGAGCTAGGGTACAGGACGTACCGTCTGTACATTTGCGCTAGAGACGAGTAGGACAGGGTGTACAACCTGTTAACAGCAGCGAGTGTGGCCAGAGTGGTAGGGGGAAGCATCAAAATATTGAGATTAGTACACAAATCCCATATGTGGGTGCCGATATTATTTTAGAGTTATAACAATAAAGATAAAAGAGATATCGGTTATAATAACTTTCTTTATTAAAAAAATAAATGGACGAGATACCCTACGCCGACAGCTTAACCCGAGCGTACCGGAGAAATCTCGTCACACAGCATACAATAAGAGTAAACAAAACTGTTTCTATACCTTTGTTTAGGGAATGAGGTAATGATAATGAAAAACGTAACTTTTGGTATATAAATTTCACGAATTAGGAGCAATAATAGACCTGAAGAAAATATTTCAAAGACTACGAGAAGCAAATTTAAAAATACAAATAGATAAATGCGAATTTATGAAACCCGAAGCAGAATTCCTAGGACACATTGTGACACAAGAAGGAATAATATCTAATCCAAAAAAGGTAGAAACCATAATAAAATTTTCGTTACCAAAGATACAACTGAAATCAAACAGTTTATCGGACTGGCAGGTTATTATGGAACGTTTATAAAAGATTTTTCAGGTATTGCAAAGCCTATGATAAAGTATCTAAAGAAGGATACCAAAGAAATAAATATTTAGGATGAACAATATGTAAACAGTTTTGAAACTCTGAAACGTATAATTGTTAATCATCCTTTTCTGGTTTATCTCGATTTTGAAAAACAGTTTACACTTCAAACAGATGCCAGTAATATAGCTTTAGGAACATAAGAAAAATAACCATAGGGGAATAAATGAAAATCTGGCTCAATTGAAGGAGAAAAATATATCACCCACACTTAAGCCACGTATCACACAATATGTATATAAAAAATTGTGACATTTGTAATAAAGAAAAGTAGAAACTCCTTAAAGTTAAAATTTAGGATGACAGAAACACCAAACAAACCAAGAGAGATAATACATGTAGATGTGTTCTATAGTTTAAATAAAACACTGTTTTTGACATTTGTCGATAAATTCTCTAATACGCACAGGCATATAAAATTCAAAATAGATCTTGGACAGAGTTCAAATTAGCTCTAACCCGATACTTAGGATCATACGGACATGTAGATAAGTTAATCGTGGACAATGAATTGGGATTCAAAGCATTACCATTAATAGAATTTTTAAGAGAACAAAATATAGAACTACATTATACTTCCAAGAATAATCATACGTCAAATGCTGATGTCAAACGATTATACAACACAATATTAGATTGTTAAAACACAATCCAGAAAATGACTTGGAAACAGTCGAAGAGAAGATTTATAAAATCATTATCAATCACTATAACAATTCTGTACACTCCACCACAGGAGTAAGACCAATAGATTTTATAACAGGAAATATAATTCTAAATTAGTATCCTACTATTAAGGAAAAAATAGAAAACATTAAAGAAAGAATAATAAATCGACTTAAAGAAAAACGTGACGATAACGAAGTCGCAGAAGATCTCACATATATAAAAGAAGTTAGAAGAGGAAAGAATTATGCCAAGTTCAGAAAAGTAAACGTGCGGAAATTAGACGACGACCATGTAATAACCGCTAAAGGACATAAATGTTGTAAAGGACACATTAAAAGAAAAAAAAAATTTACTGATACAAATGAGATAATAAGTAATGACAATATAGGAAGTATAGATGATAATTAAGTGTGCTGCCTAAATTATTTGAATGTCTTATTACCAAGAGACTAACGCCATCAATAAGGTCAGTTATTTCTCATTGTCAACACGGCTTTTGCCGTGGTAAATCAACATCAACTAACTTGTTGGAGTTTAGTAATTACATTTTTAATGCTTATTCTCATCACAAACAAACTGATGTCATTTATACAGACTTCACTAAAGCGTTTGATAGTGTTCATCATGATCTTTTGCTATTTAAACTGCAACGCATTGAATTTTCGGAAATCTTAATCTCCTTGATTCGTAGCTATTTGACTGGCCGTACTCAACAAGTCTTGTTTAAATCCACCTATTCTCGCCTTATTTCTGTTCCATCGGGGGTTCCTCAGGGTAGCCCCACTTAGGTCCTTTACTATTTACAACTTTCCTAAAGGACCTTCCACCATGTATCCAATACTCTCAAATCTTAATGTTTGCAGATGACGTTAAACTCTTTCTCTCCTTAAACTCTTTGGACGATACAAATTTATGCAATCGGACCTTACAAACTTGGTATCATGGTGTGACTTAAATGGTATGCACTTGAACTTAAATAAGTGCAAAAAGATGTCATTTGAGTGGATAAACTATCAGTACTCATCTTATTCTGTTAATAATCATGTCCTTGAAAATGTGTCTTGTTATAATGACTTGGGTGTCGTCTTTGATCCGAAATTGAAGTTAACAATCATATCGTATCATCTGTCAACAAAGCTAGATCCTTGTTGGGTTTCATTAAACCCTGGTCCAAAGAGTTTAATGACCCCTATGTATCCAAACGTTTGTTTACGTCCCTGGTTAGACCCGCACTGGAATATGCAGTCGTCGTCTGGATACCCAGCTATAGATTTTACGTTGACCTTATTGAATCGGTTCAACGTAACTTCTTACGATTTGCACTGCGTGGTCTAACTTGGGATCCTTCACTTCCCTTGCCCTCATATGAGGCCTCAATATAATTGGTCTCCCTACACTTGAGAGGAGAAGACAAATGTTGGTGGTTTCCTTCATAGCAAGAGTTCTGCTAGGTGAAGTGTCCTCCCCTCCTCTACTGGGCCTGGTCACACTGAATATACCAACCAGGGTCCCAAGGCATTTTGTGCCATTATGGCTACCTCAATGCCGCACCAACTATGAGCTGTTTAGTTCGTTTCGGGTCCTATGTGGACTATTTAATAAATACTCAAACTCGTTCGATCTCGCGGTTGATCCAATCGATTGCATTAAAAGAATTATATTAAATAGATAGTTGCCAAACCTCTCTAATTTAAGTTCCTTAGTTTAGTAATAAATTTAAGCTTTTGTAATGTTTAACATTGTTATTTATTTATCTATACCCTTAAGTATCTCTTTAACTCTAGTATGTTATAGCTTATAAATTCTACTATTGTATGCCTGGTATTATTCTTTAAAAACTAGTGAACTAGATTCAGAACTAATGAACCAGATCCAGAGTTGCTGCGGATGTTGTTGTTGATGTTGCTGCTGCTGCTGCTCCTGCGTTAATTATAAGATATTCTTATCACTTTTATTATACTTCCATTAGCTGTTATGTTTAGCAATGATTTTTGTGAATATGAATAAATAAATAAATAAAATAAATAATTTGAATCAATCTTAGAATACAACGTAAAAATTATAAAAGCGTAACTAATAAAATGTATAATTAAAAAAAAAAAAAAAAAAAAATTCACCTACCCTAGTAAAGTCGCTTACGAATGGATAATTAATTAGTAAAGGAAAAATAATAAAATGAAATTAATATAAGTTATAACAATAAAGAGTTATAACAATAAAGATAAAAGAGATATCGGTTATAATAACTAGAACGTTTTCCTTTCTTTATTAAAAAAATAAATGGACGAGATACCCTACGCCGACAGCTTAACCCGAGCGTACCGGAGAAATCTCGTCACACAGCATACAATAAGAGTAAACAAAACTGTTTCTATACCTTTGTTTAGGGAATGAGGTAATGATAATGAAAAACGTAACTTTTGGTATGTAAATTTCACGACGAATATGATGGAATAATAATAATGGAAAATACAATTAGGAGCAATGTTAGACCTGAAGAAAATATTTCAAAGACTACGAGAAGTAAATTTAAAAATACAAATAGATAAATGCGAATTTATGAAACCCGAAGCAGAATTCCTAGGACACATTGTGACACAAGAAGGAATAATATTATAATCCAAAAAAGGTAGAAACCATAATAAAATTTTCGTTACCAAAGATACAACTGAAATCAAACGGTTTATCGGACTGGCAGGTTATTATGGAACGTTTATAAAAGATTTCTCAGATATTGCAAAGCCTATGATAAAGTATCTAAAGAAGGACACCAAAGAAATAAATTTTTAGGATGAACAATATGTAAACAGTTTTGAAACTCTGAAACGTATAATTGTTAATCATCCTTTTCTGGTTTATCTCGATTTTGAAAAACAGTTTACACTTCAAACAGATGCCAGTAATATAGCTTTAGGAACATAAGAAAAATAACCATAGGGGAATAAATGAAAATCTGGCTCAATTGAAGGAGAAAAATATATCACCCACACTTAAGCCACGTATCACACAATATGTATATAAAAAATTGTGACATTTGTAATAAAGAAAAGTAGAAACTCCTTAAAGTTAAAATTTAGGATGACAGAAACACCAAACAAACCAAGAGAGATAATACATGTAGATGTGTTTTATAGTTTAAATAAAACACTGTTTTTGACATTTGTCGATAAATTCTCTAATACGCACAGGCATATAAAATTCAAAATAGATCTTGGACAGAGTTCAAATTAGCTCTAACCCGATACTTAGGATCATACGGACATGTAGATAAGTTAATCGTGGACAATGAATTGGGATTCAAAGCATTACCATTAATAGAATTTTTAAGAGAACAAAATATAGAACTACATTATACTTCCAAGAATAATCATACGTCAAATGCTGATGTCAAACGATTATACAACACAATATTAGATTGTTAAAACACAATCCAGAAAATGACTTGGAAACAGTCGAAGAGAAGATTTATAAAATCATTATCAATCACTATAACAATTCTGTACACTCCACCACAGGAGTAAGACCAATAGATTTTATAACAGGAAATATAATTCTAAATTAGTATCCTACTATTAAGGAAAAAATAGAAAACATTAAAGAAAGAATAATAAATCGACTTAAAGAAAAACGTGACGATAACGAAGTCGCAGAAGATCTCACATATATAAAAGAAGTTAGAAGAGGAAAGAATTATGCCAAGTTCAGAAAAGTAAACGTGCGGAAATTAGACGACGACCATGTAATAACCGCTAAAGGACATAAATGTTGTAAAGGACACATTAAAAGAAAAAAAAAATTTACTGATACAAATGAGATAATAAGTAATGACAATATAGGAAGTATAGATGATAATTAAGTGTGCTGCCTAAATTATTTGAATGTCTTATTACCAAGAGACTAACGCCATCAATAAGGTCAGTTATTTCTCATTGTCAACACGGCTTTTGCCGTGGTAAATCAACATCAACTAACTTGTTGGAGTTTAGTAATTACATTTTTAATGCTTATTCTCATCACAAACAAACTGATGTCATTTATACAGACTTCACTAAAGCGTTTGATAGTGTTCATCATGATCTTTTGCTATTTAAACTGCAACGCATTGAATTTTCGGAAATCTTAATCTCCTTGATTCGTAGCTATTTGACTGGCCGTACTCAACAAGTCTTGTTTAAATCCACCTATTCTCGCCTTATTTCTCTTCCATCGGGGGTTCCTCAGGGTAGCCCCACTTAGGTCCTTTACTATTTACAACTTTCCTAAAGGACCTTCCACCATGTATCCAATACTCTCAAATCTTAATGTTTGCAGATGACGTTAAACTCTTTCTCTCCTTAAACTCTTTGGACGATACAAATTTATGCAATCGGACCTTACAAACTTGGTATCATGGTGTGACTTAAATGGTATGCACTTGAACTTAAATAAGTGCAAAAAGATGTCATTTGAGTGGATAAACTATCAGTACTCATCTTATTCTGTTAATAATCATGTCCTTGAAAATGTGTCTTGTTATAATGACTTGGGTGTCGTCTTTGATCCGAAATTGAAGTTAACAATCATATCGTATCATCTGTCAACAAAGCTAGATCCTTGTTGGGTTTCATTAAACCCTGGTCCAAAGAGTTTAATGACTCCTATGTATCCAAACGTTTGTTTACGTCCCTGGTTAGACCCGCACTGGAATATGCAGTCGTCGTCTGGATACCCAGCTATAGATTTTACGTTGACCTTATTGAATCGGTTCAACGTAACTTCTTACGATTTGCACTGCGTGGTCTAACTTGGGATCCTTCACTTCCCTTGCCCTCATATGAGGCCTCAATATAATTGGTCTCCCTACACTTGAGAGGAGAAGACAAATGTTGGTGGTTTCCTTCATAGCAAGAGTTCTGCTAGGTGAAGTGTCCTCCCCTCCTCTACTGGGCCTGGTCACACTGAATATACCAACCAGGGTCCCAAGGCATTTTGTGCCATTATGGCTACCTCAATGCCGCACCAACTATGAGCTGTTTAGTTCGTTTCGGGTCCTATGTGGACTATTTAATAAATACTCAAACTCGTTCGATCTCGCGGTTGATCCAATCGATTGCATTAAAAGAATTATATTAAATAGATAGTTGCCAAACCTCTCTAATTTAAGTTCCTTAGTTTAGTAATAAATTTAAGCTTTTGTAATGTTTAACATTGTTATTTATTTATCTATACCCTTAAGTATCTCTTTAACTCTAGTATGTTATAGCTTATAAATTCTACTATTGTATGCCTGGTATTATTCTTTAAAAACTAGTGAACTAGATTCAGAACTAATGAACCAGATCCAGAGTTGCTGCGGATGTTGTTGTTGATGTTGCTGCTGCTGCTGCTCCTGCGTTAATTATAAGATATTCTTATCACTTTTATTATACTTCCATTAGTTGTTATGTTTAGCAATGATTTTTGTGAATATGAATAAATAAATAAATAAAATAAATAATTTGAATCAATCTTAGAATACAACGTAAAAATTATAAAAGCGTAACTAATAAAATGTATAATTAAAAAAAAAAAAAAAAATAAATTCACCTACCCTAGTAAAGTCGCTTACGAATGGATAATTAATTAGTAAAGGAAAAATAATAAAATGAAATTAATATAAGTTATAACAATAAAGAGTTATAACAATAAAGATAAAAGAGATATCGGTTATAATAACTAGAACGTTTTCCTTTCTTTATTAAAAAAATAAATGGACGAGATACCCTACGACGACAGCTTAACCCGAGCGTACCGGAGAAATCTCGTCACACAGCATACAATAAGAGTAAACAAAACTGTTTCTATACCTTTGTTTAGGGAATGAGGTAATGATAATGAAAAACGTAACTTTTGGTATGTAAATTTCACGACGAATATGATGGAATAATAATAATGGAAAATACAATTAGGAGCAATGTTAGACCTGAAGAAAATATTTCAAAGACTACGAGAAGTAAATTTAAAAATACAAATAGATAAATGCGAATTTATGAAACCCGAAGCAGAATTCCTAGGACACATTGTGACACAAGAAGGAATAATATTATAATCCAAAAAAGGTAGAAACCATAATAAAATTTTCGTTACCAAAGATACAACTGAAATCAAACGGTTTATCGGACTGGCAGGTTATTATGGAACGTTTATAAAAGATTTCTCAGATATTGCAAAGCCTATGATAAAGTATCTAAAGAAGGACACCAAAGAAATAAATTTTTAGGATGAACAATATGTAAACAGTTTTGAAACTCTGAAACGTATAATTGTTAATCATCCTTTTCTGGTTTATCTCGATTTTGAAAAACAGTTTACACTTCAAACAGATGCCAGTAATATAGCTTTAGGAACATAAGAAAAATAACCATAGGGGAATAAATGAAAATCTGGCTCAATTGAAGGAGAAAAATATATCACCCACACTTAAGCCACGTATCACACAATATGTATATAAAAAATTGTGACATTTGTAATAAAGAAAAGTAGAAACTCCTTAAAGTTAAAATTTAGGATGACAGAAACACCAAACAAACCAAGAGAGATAATACATGTAGATGTGTTTTATAGTTTAAATAAAACACTGTTTTTGACATTTGTCGATAAATTCTCTAATACGCACAGGCATATAAAATTCAAAATAGATCTTGGACAGAGTTCAAATTAGCTCTAACCCGATACTTAGGATCATACGGACATGTAGATAAGTTAATCGTGGACAATGAATTGGGATTCAAAGCATTACCATTAATAGAATTTTTAAGAGAACAAAATATAGAACTACATTATACTTCCAAGAATAATCATACGTCAAATGCTGATGTCAAACGATTATACAACACAATATTAGATTGTTAAAACACAATCCAGAAAATGACTTGGAAACAGTCGAAGAGAAGATTTATAAAATCATTATCAATCACTATAACAATTCTGTACACTCCACCACAGGAGTAAGACCAATAGATTTTATAACAGGAAATATAATTCTAAATTAGTATCCTACTATTAAGGAAAAAATAGAAAACATTAAAGAAAGAATAATAAATCGACTTAAAGAAAAACGTGACGATAACGAAGTCGCAGAAGATCTCACATATATAAAAGAAGTTAGAAGAGGAAAGAATTATGCCAAGTTCAGAAAAGTAAACGTGCGGAAATTAGACGACGACCATGTAATAACCGCTAAAGGACATAAATGTTGTAAAGGACACATTAAAAGAAAAAAAAAATTTACTGATACAAATGAGATAATAAGTAATGACAATATAGGAAGTATAGATGATAATTAAGTGTGCTGCCTAAATTATTTGAATGTCTTATTACCAAGAGACTAACGCCATCAATAAGGTCAGTTATTTCTCATTGTCAACACGGCTTTTGCCGTGGTAAATCAACATCAACTAACTTGTTGGAGTTTAGTAATTACATTTTTAATGCTTATTCTCATCACAAACAAACTGATGTCATTTATACAGACTTCACTAAAGCGTTTGACAGTGTTTATCATGATCTTTTGCTATTTAAACTGCAACGCATTGAATTTTCGGAAATCTTAATCTCCTTGATTCGTAGCTATTTGACTGGCCGTACTCAACAAGTCTTGTTTAAATCCACCTATTCTCGCCTTATTTCTGTTTCATCGGGGGTTCCTCAGGGTAGCCCCACTTAGGTCCTTTACTATTTACAACTTTCCTAAAGGACCTTCCATCATGTATCCAATACTCTCAAATCTTAATGTTTGCAGATGACGTTAAACTCTTTCTCTCCTTAAACTCTTTGGACGATACAAATTTATGCAATCGGACCTTATAAACTTGGTATCATGGTGTGACTTAAATGGTATGCACTTGAACTTAAATAAGTGCAAAAAGATGTCATTTGAGTGGATAAACTATCAGTACTCATCTTATTCTGTTAATAATCATGTCCTTGAAAATGTGTCTTGTTATAATAACTTGGGTGTCGTCTTTGATCCGAAATTGAAGTTAACAATCATATCGTATCATCTGTCAACAAAGCTAGATCCTTGTTGGGTTTCATTAAACGCTGGTCCAAAGAGTTTAATGACCCCTATGTATCCAAACGTCTGTTTACGTCCCTGGTTAGACCCACACTGGAATATGCAGTCGTCGTCTGGATACCCAGCTATAGATTTTACGTTGACCTTATTGAATCGGTTCAACGTAACTTCTTACGATTTGCACTGCGTGGTCTAACTTGGGATCCTTCACTTCCCTTGCCCTCATATGAGGCCTCAATATAATTGGTCTCCCTACACTTGAGAGGAGAAGACAAATGTTGGTGGTTTCCTTCATAGCAAGAGTTCTGCTAGGTGAAGTGTCCTCCCCTCCTCTACTGGGCCTGGTCACACTGAATATACCAACCAGGGTCTCCAGGCATTTTGTGCCATTATGGCTACCTCAATGCCGCACCAACTATGAGCTGTTTAGTTCGTTTCGGGTCCTATGTGGACTATTTAATAAATACTCAAACTCGTTCGATCTCGCGGTTGATCCAATCGATTGCATTAAAAGAATTATATTAAATAGATAGTTGCCAAACCTCTCTAATTTAAGTTCCTTAGTTTAGTAATAAATTTAAGCTTTTGTAATGTTTAACATTGTTATTTATTTATCTATACCCTTAAGTATCTCTTTAACTCTAGTATGTTATAGCTTATAAATTCTACTATTGTAGCCTGGTATTATTCTTTAAAAACTAGTGAACTAGATTCAGAACTAATGAACCAGATCCAGAGTTGCTGCGGATGTTGTTGTTGATGTTGCTGCTGCTGCTGCTCCTGCGTTAATTATAAGATATTCTTATCACTTTTATTATACTTCCATTAGCTGTTATGTTTAGCAATGATTTTTGTGAATATGAATAAATAAATAAATAAAATAAATAATTTGAATCAATCTTAGAATACAACGTAAAAATTATAAAAGCGTAACTAATAAAATGTATAATTAAAAAAAAAAATAAATAAATTCACCTACCCTAGTAAAGTCACTTACGAATGGATAATTAATTAGCAAAGGAAAAATAATAAAATTAAATTAATAAATATGTTATAGTAACACTACGTTTACACTGATGAGGTTATCGCGGTTGAGAGGGTTATCTCCTTAACCACGTTGATTTTTGGATACTTACCCATATAAAATTTATAATGAATATAAATTTACCTGTACGTGCCGGGGTATAGCCGTCGCCACCAAGGTTCAATTAAATCACGATTTTCTTTAATTTTCATGGGAAATGTTTATTTTATTATTTTACTACTACTTATTATTTAAAACAGTGAAAATTTGATGGAGTACCCTTGTTATACACCAAATAATATATAATTTTCATGATAATTTCTTTAATTTTATATGTTTTTCTATGTAGTTTTTTAAGATCTTTGATTTTTTTTTGTGTTTGTTGTTGTTGATGTTGTCACTGCAGCCAGCTCAAATGTTACCGACAAGAACACTCCGCACAGAATGAATCTCGCTCTCCATTTTTCATCCCGAGTACCCTCGGTCGCTCTCTCCCTCTATCGCTGATTCGCCTTCTCGAAACTTCGTTTCACCACACTCGGCCACTTGCTAGTGTTGGCGGCCCTGGATCGCTAATAGCGTACACCAGTGTGGTGAAGTTGACGAACAGCTGTGGGAAGGAAAATGCTGCGACATTTTTCTTCTTTACACCACGTCCCCCCTATGGACGACGCGGCTATCCCCGGCTCCTGTTGGTACCTGTGCGATGGTGACAACACCGGACCTGGCAAACGAGACGCGAAGACGCCCTTGTGGTAACGTGAACAGCATATTATGCACCTTGTGCAAGGGTAGTCGCTGCTGCTTGCGTTCGATGGCGGGCGCCAGCTGACGGATGACTTCCCCGGGCACCCCTCCGGCGTACCACCCTTGCGGCGTCTTTGCAGACTTCGGATCGCATCGGCAATTCGCCCGTCCGCATACTTGTCTGATATTATTGCTGTTCGTCGACTGTACGGGAAGCGATTGTTCTCCGCCACGGCTTGGAGCTGGACGCATCCCCAAGTTACCCCCCGGGTTCGGCATGCGTGCTGCTGTAGATGGGGCAACGTTCCTTGGGGAAGCTTGGTACACGGGCCGAGGGCGTTTGAGGGAAGGGCCCGCCATATTCCGTTGCGGCCCTGCTGTGAATGGTCTGGTCCCCTCCTGGAATCGTGTTTCATTGCTGGTCCCTGGTTTATCGGTGCCCCGCCGGGTGTACAACGGTTGCGGTGAAGACTCCCCTTTCGACCTAGGCTGACGTACGGGCCGTTGACAATCATAAGGAAAACTGCGTGGCGACCCGGTTACCGAAGATGTAACGGCCCCATGAGATCGGGCTACGTGGCTGGGCCCCGGTCTGTCTACACTACGCCTGGTGTTAGTTGACATTGGCGAAACGACCTTCCTTGGCGAGGACTTGGAAATCGGCCGTTGTCGCTTATGGAGAGAACGGGCCATTTTACGTTCCGGCAACACTTCGGCTGGTTTGGCGACCCCATGGACACGGGCCGCCTCACTGGTCGTCGGAAACTCATTCCTCTCATGGTACCATGCTCGTTTGCCCTCCGACTCCTCCGGACCAGATTCTGATCCTGAGTCGACAGAGTAAAGAGGAGCCGCTCTGACTGTCCTTTCGCCCAACGGACGTGACTGCCTTGGCTCCTTAGGAATGGCCCCTTTATCTGACATCATGCTCGTTGCTGCCATACGTACCGCCTCGGACCTCTCCGGCTGGCCATCGGGCTGACGGGACTCAGCGGCCGGCCTTGCTGCGGCAGAGACCCTTAGGTTCGCCAGGATTCCCTCTAGAACATCAGGTGACACTACTGGCTCTATATGGAGGATGTCACCCGGACGACGATGGCTTGATGGTGGGGTGTCACCGATCGCTAACGGGTGGATCTGCCTTTGCTTCCTCGGGTTCTCCCAGTACAGTGTCATCTCCACCGTCTTGGTCCACTTCCGGTGGTTGCCGAAAGGCACTCCCCTGGTCTCCGTAACCTTGAGCTCTCCGAACCCATAATGTCGCGGATGCTCAACGGATGGGGAGCTAACGGTGCTGGAGGTCGGCTCGGACAGTAGGCGGCGTTCAAGCTCCTGTTCAAGCTCTACCGAGTCCTCGCCCACAGAGAACGACTGGTTACATAAGTCCGGCTCGAATGTTTTACTAGATGCACCGGGCATGTGTGGGAGCTGGCCATAACCCAGGTCACCTATGTCGAATGTGGCATCGCATTCCACCGACCTAGCCTCGGAACTCCCGGTGTTCGGCACGTCACTGACAGATTCCCCGATTGACGAGAAGTAGGAAGTCGTCGACATGAATGAACCATTGGCACTGCTGATCGGTTCCGCCTCCGAGCTGGAGAGAACTTCCACTGGTTCAGAAATCGGGCTTGCGACACTGGCCTGGTAACACCGCTCGCCTCGAGTCGCAAATGCACGTCCCCTCGACCTTCGGGCTTTTGGGGCATTTCCGCGCATTCGGGAGGGGCCCATCTGGTTGTAATCAGCTTGCGAAACGCCCCGTTGTGGACCCCCTTTCCTTGTGTTACCTCGTACCTCCGAGCGCCATTGACGCATGCGTTCAAAGTTGTCACTCATCTTCCTTAAATGCGTACTCACGATGAAATTCTGAAAAAAAAATAGTAAGCGAAGGGATAATATTGATTAAGGTACCTTATGAATTTTCCGACTCAATATAGGGCTTCAAGTCCTGCACATGACATGTTCGACATTGACCAGCACGTTGCACTGTGACCAGAACTTTGGAGACGTGACTAGTGACCTCGTAAGGCCCTTCGTATTTCGGAGCTAACTTAGCTGCATAGCCGTCAACTACCTTGGACAGGACATGCTGTTTAACCCACACTTTGTCCCCGATCTTAGGTTTCCAGGGACGTCGCCTCAGATTGTAATGCCTACTTTGGTTTTGCACCGCCTTGACTAGGTTTACTTGAACTAATTTCCATGCCTCGCGAAGGCGCTGCTCTAGAGCTCCGGGAGATTTATTTTGGGATCCCGTTCCCGTCGTCACGCCATCGAAATATGTGCCAGGGAGTCTGGGTTCACGACCTTGCGTTAGGAACGCTGGAGTGTATCCGGTAGAATCTGCGACACTAGTGTTCACCGCCAGCATTATCTCGGGCAGATATTCATCCCACTTCCGATGGTCCTCGTTCGCCAACTGCGCCATCATCGTCTTGATGTTACGGTTAACTCGTTCCGTAGGGTTTTCTTGCGGGGTGTAGGGCGCTGTGAGTCGTTGTTTAATGCCGTTTGCGTCTAAGTAATGCCGAAACGCCTTGCTGGTGAATTGCGTACCGTTATCAGAAATGAAGACTTTAGGTACACCATACCTGGCCACGATCTTTTCCCACAAGGTGCGGATTACGCCCTCTGTGGTAGCTTTTCGAAGTGGAGTCAGTTCGACCCACTTCAAGAACTTGTCCACCACCACCAGGAGCACCGTGTAACCGTGCCGAGAACGCGGTAGAGGCCCTACGAAATCTGCGCAGATCACCGACCAGGGTTCATCCGGGATAAACGATAACATCTCCCCAGCCGGTTTTTGCTGGCTAGCCTTATACTTCTGGCACGACTCGCACTGCAAAACATGCCGCTTGATATCTCGGTATATCCCCGGCCAATAGTAGCGTTTGCTTATACGCAACACTGTTTTACGGATGCCCTGCTGCCGGCTGGTTGTGGTTCTCGAGCAAGATTTGCTTACGTCTATCAGTGGGCACACACAACTTCCAGGGAGCCTCGTCTTCGTCGTGAGCGTGAGTATTCACATGACGGTAGAGTTGGCCGTCCACCCAACTGTAGTCCGCATATTTTTGTGGATTCGTCGCCATGTCCGCCACCCGTTTGCGGATCCATGGGCAAGTAAAATTGGAGATATCCTCGACCTCCATTGTGGCACGTTGACAGGATTCGACGGGCTGTCGTGACAGGGCATCTGCCACTACATTTTGACCACCGCGTCGATACTGCACGGTAAATTGATACTGTTGCAGCTCCAGTGCCCATCGGGCTCACCGCCCGGATGGATTGTCTATCGAATTTAGCCACTTCAAAGAAAGGTGGTCCGTAACGACTATGAAGCGGTACCCTTCTAGGTACGGACGCATCTTCCGCACTCCCCAAATGACTGCAAGGCATTCCTTCTCCGTCGCACTATAGTTCTTTTCGGTCTTGTTCAAATGCCTACTTGCATATGCGATTACATGTTCACTCCCGTCGATCACTTGCGTCAAGACCACGCCTAAACCAATATCACTCGCATCAGTTTGCAGTGTGAAAGTCTTAGAAAAATCCGGACATGCTAACACCGGCGCCTCTGTTAATCTTGTTTTGAGTGCCTCGAACGCCTGCTGCTGATCCCCGCCCCATTTCCAATGTTTGCCTTTCTTCAATAAAGATGTCAACGGCTGGGAAATTACGGCAAAGTCCGGCACAAATCGCCGATACCACGACGTTGTACCTAAATAACGCCTTAACTCGCGGATATTTCCTGGAGGTTTCATTTGGGCTATTGCCGCAACCTTCTCCGGATCAGGCTTGATACCCTGGTCTGTCACAATATGGCCGAGATATTTCACCTCACGTTTGAAAAACTCGCACTTGCTAGCATTAATTTTTAGATTCGCCGCGCGTAATCGTCTGAAGACTTCTCGCAAGTTCGCCATATGTTGCTGCAGAATTTTGCCGGTGACGATAATGTCGTCTAGGTACGCAAAAGCGTACGGCTCTAACTCGGGGCCGATCACTAGGTCTAGGATTCTTTGGAAGGTGGCAGGAGCGGAATGTAGGCCAAAAGGCATCACCTTCCACTGGTATAACCCGCGCCCTGACACCGTGAAAGCGGTGAACTTCTTGCTTTCGTCCGCCATTGGGACCTGCCAGTAGCCATTTTCTAGATCGAGACTACTGATATATCTCGCCTCTCGTAAACGGTCAAGAATATGTCCGATGCGTGGTAGTGGATACGCATCCGGTTCTGAGTGTTTATTCAATTGGCGAAAATCCATGCATACACGCCATGCCCCATTTTTCTTTTTGACTAGAGTAATCGGAAAGCTATAGGGACTGCACGAGGGCTCAATGCATCCCTTCTCCAATAATTGGTTCACTTCGGCGTTGATGATTGCTTGCATGGAGGGGTTTCGTGTCTAGTAACGGATCTTTATCGGGCGATCGTGTAGCATTTGTATGTGGTGTTCGCCAATGTGGGTTTTTCCCGACACCTGTTGGAACTTAGCTAGTTCTTTGTCGAGGAATTCCGATATTGACCTTGGCTCGTTCACGTCGCGTGAGGCTTTCGGTAACGTCCCTGTTGTTCCTCGATAGACGGTACCCGCTGTTGATTGATTCTCCCGAGATTCCGGATGATTGTGCCGTTTCCACCTCGATTTCTCCGTAAGCTCTTCCATGCCTCCGGCAACATTATTATAATCTTCGCCACGGTTTGCCTCTGGTTGTGCCATCTGTCTTAGTGCTGGATTACCAACCCGTGGAGCTGTGTCGACTTTGCTATGATTGACTTGATTTTGCTGAGAATTCCCGTACGAGACCTCACTGCGCCGACCGGTTTCTTGACTAACTTGTATAGCTCGATATGGCCCTGAATGAGTCTGCCTTACTTGAACTACCTGTGTTAGACTCTTCCTAGGAATGACTGGCCTCGATGGAGCCCCATTCGGTAAAACAGGCTTGGAAAGTGGCGCTTCGGCTCGTGCTGGCTTGACACGCTTGGTCCACGATGGTACTGACTCACGATGAGTCGTTTCTTGTGCTCGATCTGTAGACTTGTGTGATTCTACAGGTTGCCTGGACCTCTGTGTTAGTTTCCTCGTGCTGGATTTCAATGTTTGTTCTGGCGGATTACATGACGATGTTTGAACTAGTGTGCTACGCGTCGGTGTCTGTGCTGGCGGGTTACATATCGTTGCTTGAACTTGTATGCTACGTGTCGAGATTCGTACTGGTGACTCAACCTCTGGGTTATCTCGAGCCACGAGACCACGTAAAGTCGGTGTCTCCCACGATTGACAGGCGGCAGTAAATCCTGCGCAGCTTATTGTGGCATTGAAAGCCTGAAGGAATGTTAGACCTCCTCCTTCATGTCAGGCATTACCAGGAACGGTAATGTGTGCGTGACATCGCCCAACTGGACCGGGCTGCACGCCGCTAACGTCACGGCGCGCGTGGAGCTGTCCGCTAGGGACACTTCGTACGCTTTCCCATGTTGTGGTACTATTTAGGCTGCTCGAAAACGCCTCGCTGATAAAGCAACTTGTCGCACCAGTATCTATGATGGCGGTGACCGCCTGGCTACCGACGGTCAACGTGGCTACAAGCTTGCCACGCTGGCAGGTTATTGCTTAAGATGACGGTTGTGGGTATTGTTGGGGCCTTGATGCGCAACAATCTATTGTGCGTACGTCTGGGCGACCACATTTCCAACAGAAGAGCTTGATCTGATTTCGGCACCCGCGCGCTAAATGACCCGATTCACCGCAACGGTGGCACGCATTCTGTGGATCTACGATGGCAGGAGCTGGGTGGTTTAAAGTACGATGCGCCTCGCGTCGTGGCGGCGGTCGTGGTGGCTCGCGGGGTATGCTCTCAAAGTCGCCAGCCAATTCCAGTAATTGGCTCAGGTTAGGAAAATCGGAACGTCGAATATAAAGCAGGTACTCTGGATGGGCGTTACGAAAAATTCTTAGTAACTTTTCATCCTCCGACATAACTGTATGCCGCATTTTGTTTTGCAGCTCCAGAGCGTAATCCTTAAATCGCTCGTTGGGACGCTGCCGCCTTGAGCGTATCTCGTCCTCAATGTTTTCCATTTGTCGAGGTGGCAGGAAAAATTTCAATAGATCTCGTTTGAAACCTAGCCACGCCTCCCAGTGGGCGTTGTTGTTTCTGCACCACGTGAGGGCTTGATCGCGCAGGAACTGTGGCATAGCACATGGCAGATTAACTAAATCAATATCATACGTGTCTGCCACCTCTTCCAGGCGCTCCAGAAATGAAAATGGGTCCCCCGTGCCGTTATATGTGACACCCCATTTCCTTATGACGTCCATGACGGCTCGCTTGTCCATTTTAGCTTTCTGTGGCGGCATCGCGTGCCGTTCAGGTACCTTGAGCGTATACCCCACAGCCCCCTCTTCGGCTTCCTCCAACCCTGGAGAGGATTCACGACTAGCGACCGTACAGACCGGCCTGTTGTGAACTGACCCTGTATCTGTAAAAGCCTTTCAATGACCGTCTTATCGCCCGTATTTAATATTAATGCCCTGAAATGCTGGCGCAGTTCCTCTACTGTTCCTCCCGAGTCCATTCCGAGCTCGTCCAGGATCCCAACCAGAGTTTCCTTGTTGGCCAAGCATACCCAGGATGTTCGTAGTTCAGCGCTGGCCATGATGTACTCCGAAATACCCACTTAAGACTTTTTTTTTCCACTTACGATTTGCGATTTTGCTTCGAAATTGCTTATTTCTTACCCGCCAAACAAAATAATAAATGAACCCACGAGAAAAATATTTTACCGTGTAAAGAGTTAATGCAACGATGTGTGCACGCACGCGCCAATACAGCGATGCTTGCCTTGTTATGTCTCTGTCGTCCAATAGAAAAAAAACTATGTATGCACACACTCGCCAATACAGCGATGCTTGCTTTGATATAGTTCGGTAAATAAAGAGAATTAGAATAATAAGAAACACGAGCACACGCACGCCTGTAAGGCGATGCTTGCTTTGTTATGATTCTGTTAAATATAAGAGAACAAATACAATGTGAAAACCCAGCGCGCGCACACGCTCACACGTTTATGTGGCGATGCTCCCTTTATTTCCCTTATGTACTTATTGCGCTTAGTTACAAAATTCCTAATGCTTCACTTCGAAGATCAGTGACCGTTTTTTTTCGCTAACGGGACTTTATTCGTCCCGTTGTTAAATTGCGTTTTGTCTTTCGACACTTCGAAGCTCACTATGTATCGTACTTTTTGGTAAGTTTTTGGTACAGTCTTTGAACTACGTACCAAGCAATGAATAAATATATGAATAAATAAATTAAAACGTAGAAATACCAACTTACTGTGATCAATTTAGTCACCTCCGAGGATGTCAGAATTTGAAATCACTTTAACACTGTTTATTAGGTGTAATTATTCTTTTTAATATATTTTTTTTTCCAGAATGTCAATTTGTCCTATTATTTCTTTTGTTTTATTTTTTACAGGGTCCCTGCTTGGGCGCCAAAATTTATAATGAATATAAATTTACCTGTACGTGCCGGGGTATAGCCGTCGGCACCAGGGTTCAATTAAATCACGATTTTCTTTAATTTTCAGGGGAAATGTTTATTTTATTATTTTACTATTACTTATTATTTAAAACAGTGAAAATTTGGGGGGGTACCCTTGTTATACACCAAATAATATATAATTTTCATGATAATTTTTTTAATTTTATATTTTTTTCTATGTAGTTTTTTAATATCTTTGATTTTTTTGTGTTTGTTGTTGTTGATGTTGTCACTGCAGCCAGCTCAAATGTTACCGACAAGAACACTCCGCACGGAATGAATCTCGCTCTCCATTTTTCATCGCTCGGTCGCTCTCTCCCTCTATTGCTGATTCGCCTTCTCGAAACTTCGTTTCACCACACTCGGCCACTTGCTAGTGTTGGCGGCCCTGGATCGCTAATAGCGTACACCAGTGTGGTGAAGTTGACGAACAGCTGTGGGAAGGAAAATGCTGCGACATTTTTCTTCTTTACAAATTGAACAATCTTATTAAAGTGGTTAGCAGATAACCACGTAACCACGACCTTAAATTTTAATGTAACTCTGAAAAAGTACTTAAATATACAATTCTTTACGATAACATTTCTCTAATATGTCAAATAATAACTGTTGTCACAAATAAATAAAATAAATGTTTTCATTTAAAATTGAAGAATATGAAGAATATGGTCATATACGAAATAAATTAACATAAATTGAGTTAAAATAATATAAATAATCTATCAAATAAAAATCAAAAAATTAAATAAAACAAGTAAGAAAACTAAATTTGGATTACACTACGTTTACGTTGGCGAAATCGTTAGAGTTAACACGTTACCTAACTACCTACGTTTACACTGATATGATTACAACTCTGATATTTTATGTTATGACGTTTATTTCTTTTATACATATGGAAAATATTTTAATACAATTTTGGGTACTTACGTATTAATGACACCACAGATTTGACGCTTTTTAAGTGCTGCCAATATAAATGGAGTTTTTGGGATTTGCCAAAAACAAGAAGAAGCAATTTTATTTTTACAGGTGCCAATTTAAATTAAATGGTACTTACGTATTAACGATACCACAGCAGCAGATTCGGCGGTTTTAAAGTGCTGCCAATCACGCAGCTGCATATTTGACGCTTTTAAGTGCAGCCAATCTAAATGGAGTATTTGGGATTTGCCAAAAACAGAAGATGAGGCAATTTTATTTTTGCAGGTGCCAATTTAAATTAAATTTTTGATGCAATTTTTTAGCGCTACAGAAATGCGAGTTTGGAATATAAGGGTAAATTTCCTGGACGCGCCGGGGTGTATAGTCGGCACCAGGGTTCAACAGTAAAATTTAGTTAAAAGTTAATTTTTCTTATTTCTTTGTTTAATTTTTGGTTTTTCCGTTTAATGAAATTTATCCACTGATGGTTGGGAAAACTGTACTCCCAGATATATATCAAGCGCACAAGAATTAGTATTAGTTGCACAAGAGAAAATGTCAAAAAGCTTTCTTATATTTTCTTAATACGTATAATTATTTATGTTTAATTTTTGGTTTTTCTGTTTAATGAAATTTATCCATTGATGGTTGGGAAAACTGTACTCCCAGATGTATATCAAGCGCACAAGAATTAGTATTAGTTGCACAAGAGAAAATATCAAAAAGCCTTCTTATATTTTCTAATGCGTTTAATTATTTATATTATTTTATTTACATGAGTTATTTGGTAAATGGATTTTATTTCACCGAATATATTTTTTTTGAACGCACCAACTCTCTTGACTCGAACTACACTCGACAAAAGATCACCTTAGAATCCATTATAGTCCTCACTCTCTCTTGATTTCCCACTCCCCAGATTGCTCGGCCGTTTCCTCGCACGTCTCGAACGATCGTTTCACCACACACAGCCACTTGTTGATGTTGGCGGCCCTTAGTCGGCAAAATTGCCAAAACATTGATGTGGTGAAATAAACGGACAATTGTGGGAAGAAAAATATTTTACCTAAAACACGGAAATGTACCAATTCCCATGACATGAAACTTTATTTTGGTGAACGTAACTTTTGGAAATGTAATATAAGACAGTGTGGTCAGCGCGTGGAACTTAGAAAAGACAACTGGTTTGAGGGAAGCAGAATTCCATTTTGTTCAGCTTTGAGATTCATATACTGCTGTTGCGAGGAGATGACGTCGGCCAAATTTTGCGAAAAGTAACTTCAATTATCCGATAAAACTGTTATTGAATGGAACAAATACATGCGTGAATTATGTGTGTTGGAAATGAAGAATAAACCAAACAAGAAGGCAGGTGGACCAAATTGCATTGTGGAAGTCGATAAAAGCTTATTTACTAAACGTAAAAACAATTCTGGTCGAATATTACCCGAACAGTGGGTGGTATATGTAGGGAAACCAAAGATTCGTTTCTTGTCACTGTTCCCTTCTCGAAAAAATTATTGCAAATATTGCAGATGATAAAGGAATTCCTACATGCTAGAGTAAACGACAAATACAACTTTATTGATCCTGATACAGGAATTCACACGCAAACTGTTGAGAGAATGTGGGGCAGTGCTAAATGGAGGAACAAGAGGCATAGGGGGACAGCGAGACATCATTTGGAATCCTACTTATCAGACTTTATATGGCGGCAGGATCAGGCGAAAGAAAATAGGGACTGTTTTGAAGCTATGTTAAGCTTTATATCGGCCTATTTTCCACCGAAACGCTTCGTTTATAATATAATAAAGTGTTTTATTTTATGATTTAAATTTTTCATCTGTTTTTGGCAAATCCCAAATACTTCATTTAGATTGGCAACACTTAAAAGCGTCAAATATGCAGCTGCATGATTGGCAGCACTTTAAAACCGCCGAATATGCTGCTGTGATATCGTTAATACGTAAGTACCGACATATCTTCCTAATTTTAATCAAACTTAATTGCTATAACTTTCAACGATAAGTTTTCTATTACGAAATTATATAATACTAGATTCATCACTGGATAACATAATCTCATTAGATTCTGCTTCTACAGTTGCTATAATGATTTTAGTCGTTGTTTTCTGTGACTTTTTAGGAAAAAAGTCTGAAAGAATCATTTGTGTTTTAATTTTAGTCATATTTTTTTTAGACTTCTTCATTTTGTTAACATCATGTATACGTTTGAAGTGTTACCAGGTTTATGACTAAGTAGAAAAAAATTCGCGTGCAGTCAAAATTAGTTATTTTCAAAATATTTTTTTAAAATTTTGATTTTAAAAAGTATCAACATTCAGTTTTTTTCGCCCATGAGAGTATAACAAGTCCAAACTTGAATAGTGTTACTAAGTAGGGTGTGGAAATTTACGCAGATACTTTTTAGAATGTGGGTAGCACTTTATGGTACTACAAAACTTATCATTATGACGGAAGGTATAAAAACTACAAACGTTGTGCAAAGTATAAGATAAATGTGAAAATTGCATATTTATTAAGTAAATCAATAACTTTTTTAACGAGCAGATTGTCGAGCATCTAGACTAATTATTATAGGACTAGGTGTAATGCTTAAAGTTTCCTAGTATATGATATATCATATACTATATTTTTTCGGAGTACAGTTATTAGCACTTGTCAATTTTCACATATGTTGTCATAGACAAGTGCTAATAACTCTACTCCAAAAATAATTTGGGATATGGCATATACCTAAAAATGTTTAGAATTGTGTCTAGTTTATAGAATAAATAACAAAAAACTCGACAATTTTCATTGTATTTAACTTTTCATATAAATTTATTTATATTATTGGTAAAAATAAGGGTACAATTTTTTTTTTTTTTAATTACTTTGTAAAAAAAGGTTCTATATGTTCCATACTTTAAATATAAAAAAATATTTTTTCACATTATATAGTATATAATTATTAGAATAATTCTAACTTTAAAAAGGTATTAAGTACGTAAATCGTGAAGTTAAAAAGTTTAAAGCGTGGCCTGGTAGCATCATCTAAAGTATAGAGGGAGTGCTTTTGGCTCGGATTCTCGTTTTTTCTCTCTCTCATTCTTCTCTCTCATCTATATGTAGTTAACATATTAATTGTCTAAATCAGCTGGTTTCTACTCAATTTTGGTAATTTTGACGAAGTGTCACATGCGGGTTAATACGTGCGAAAGCACGTAAAGTAAAAAAGCTTTCATATAAAAACCATAGTTAAAGAGGAGCAAGTTTTAGTTGCAAAAAATTTAAGAAGGTATTTGTATTGTGCGGGCTGCGTTATATGTCGTATATATTCTTCATTTTTTTTTTTTAAATACCTTTCCATTATATTTGGTAAATAATATATATAAATATAAATATTTTATTTTTTCTCAAATCATGAATTGAAATAAATAAAAAAACTAAATAAGATCTACACAAATAGATGTAAAAACGTTCAGGGAAATTCATCCTAGTGGATACGGGTGCGGTTTTCGCAATTTTTTTAAGTAAATGAACATTTGATTCATTGAAAACGCATTCTATTGGTTAATCTGTTATTTATTTATGTTTTTCAAGTAAAGAAATCATGATGACATCATTGCCAGTAAATATATGTTAATATTTATATCACGTTCTGAAAACGCATTAAAACGCTCCATCCAGCTTATATGTTAACATTATTAATGAAAAAATTGGAGAGTGCTGCAGGTTCAGATGTGCTTTGCATTTCTGAAGGAAAATCATAGTTTTTGTTTTTAGTGAAACTTTTTTATTAAATGCCCTGTTAGCAATTTCAATTTATCATAAAAACAAATGAATTTTCAATTTGGATTTCTCTACTTTGTCGCTGTAATACATCAATTAGAGTATTTACACACTGAGTCTTATTTAAAAAAAGCACTTCTATTAAGAAAACTTATGACATAAAAGAACGCAAAAAAAAAAGCCAGATGTCTCTAAGCTTACCAAATTTATATTATGCAAAGCAACAAGTTAATTGCATGCACTTACGTATATAAAAATTTGTTCAAAGTGCGTGGAATATCCATTTTTACTTTAGATTTTACTTAAAGTAATCAATGGTTTAAGTTTAGTGAACTTCCCCAATGTGGTTTAATCAATATGTAATGTATTATTGTTTTTTATTTCATTTAATATAACATAGAAATAAAATGAGCTCCGCTGAGTACTATCCCTTCAAGGTAATTATAGTAACAATAATTATAGATGACGTGTTCATACTATTTAAATTAGAATGTTTTTAGAATGATTCATTGGTGCGTGAGTTTGTACGAGTGCTATTTTTCGACTGAAATAAATATATATAACATTGCGCAAGGGTATGAAGATAACAGACAATAGAGCTCTGCTAAAACATAGGTCGTGGTCCCTAAATAGGTAATAAAAAAATACGAAAGACCAACAGGGACTTTTTAAAAAGACGGTTATTCATCATTTTTAACCACTTCTAAGTAACAGTAATGTCTCAAATTCTTTGAATGAATACACTATTTTGAGCGTGAAAATACATATTCCACGCCCAAAATTTGCGTGTCTTATACAAAAATGCATCTGAAGGTACAAAAATACTTCACTCATTCGCAGGTTAATGAAAAATCTCATAGCAGCACAGGTTTTTTTGGGTTTCTGATTAATGTGCTTTTTAAGGAAGATCGGTTGTTATTTTACATTTTTCTTCCCATGTACTATATTCTTTAGCGGGTTTTTTTGGAAATTACTAAAGTAATGGATAAGTAGGAGGCACGGAAAATACAATATAAATATAGTACGATAGGAACAAGTGCGATACGACAGACTTAATTAATAAACAATGAATCATTTTGATTGAATGAGTTGTTTTGTTAAATATTTTATGATATGAATAATGATATGAAATATCCCCCAGTGTACGCCCACCGTTTACCCAGCTGATCCCTTTGATCCTGTTGAGGATGCAGCTATTTTACGTAAGGCTATGAAAGGTTTTGGCACCGATGAAAAGGCCATTATTGAGATTTTGGCTCGACGTGGTATTGTGCAGCGTTTAGAAATCGCTGAAGCATTTAAAACTTCGTATGGTAAGGATTTAATTAGTGAATTGAAATCAGAATTGGGTGGACGATTTGAGGATGTCATTATCGCCTTGATGACACCATTACCTCAATTTTATGCCCAAGAATTGCATGATGCTGTGGCTGGTATGGGTACTGATGAGGAGGCTATAATTGAAATTTTGTGTACTTTATCAAATTTCGGTATTAAAACTATTTGCCAATTTTATGAGCAAAGTTTTGGTAAATCCCTGGAATCAGATTTGAAGGGTGACACTTCAGGTCATTTTAAACGTTTGTGTGTGTCCTTGGTGCAGGGTAACCGCGATGAAAATCAGGTAAATATTTATATTAAGTGTAAGTTAAAGTTCGGTTGATCTTAACAAAATCACAGGGTGTAGACGAAGCGGCTGCTGTGGCTGATGCTCAAGTGTTGCATGAGGCAGGTGAAGGTCAATGGGGTACCGACGAATCAGTATTTAATTCTATTTTGGTAACGCGCTCTTATCAACAATTGCGTCAAATTTTTTTGGAATATGAAAATATTGCCGGCCATGATATTGAAAAGGCTATTAAGAAAGAATTTAGCGGTCCAGTGGAAAGAGGTTTTTTGGCCATTGGTTAGTTATAGATGTTAAAGGAGAAGAAATTTAATAATTTTTATATACGCGTTTTGTTTTGATTTACACATAGTAAAGTGTTGCAAATCAAAAGTGGATTATTTTGCTGAACGTTTATATGATTCCATGCATGGTTTGGGTACAAAAGATAAAACTTTAATACGTATTATTGTTAGCCGTTCAGAAATTGATTTGGGTGACATTAAGGAAGCTTTCCAAAATAAATATGGCAAGAGCTTAGAATCTTGGATTAAGGTAAGTAGTGTAAAAATTCTTTCGCATTAGTTTGAGATTGATTTGAATTGGTTGGCGTTAAGTTTTCGTTAATTTTTTGCATGTGGTTTTAATTATATATAAAATTGTTGGACTTGATTGGTTTATTGTAATATATTTAATATTGTAATATATTTAATAATAGTAATAAATGAATATTTTGGTGGGAATTATTGACGAATGCAGCTT
Source organism: Crataerina pallida (assembly GCA_949710015.1). Lineage (NCBI taxonomy): Eukaryota > Metazoa > Arthropoda > Insecta > Diptera > Hippoboscidae > Crataerina > Crataerina pallida. The sequence continues at coordinate 15,929,334 of OX453290.1, forward strand.
TAAAGCTCTCTACCAATTTTAAACATATTTCGATATTTATATATTTTAAAAATTCCGCTTTTTAACTATTTCATAATTTCACCCGGTAATGAAAATCAATCGTCTTTATCCATTATATATATGGGGGTATATATCACTTTCTCAAAACGTTTGCAATGCCCAAGACTCTAAATTTGGCTTAGGGCAAATCTTGAACCTTCCACATCTACACACAAATGGTAAGCGTGGCAGATGTATATATATATATATATATATACATAATATATAATAATGTATGTATTTCATGTCAGCTTACAAGTCTAGTTTTATGATGAATATGGTTTTTTGCAAATTGTGGGCGTGTTTGTTATCCAAATAACGACAGTGAAAATGATATGTCAAAATTAATGATGGTAAATTAGACATATAGGCACACGGATGTACATGTCTAGGTAAACTGTTTTTGATCTGATCAAGAGTACTTACTTTGCAAGGACTCTGGCGTCTACTTCTGGGTGTTGCAAACGGAATAAGAAATTTAGTACGCGCTTCATCTTATGTAGAGTGTATAAAAAGTAAAAAAGGGTTATATTAGGAGTATGCCAAATCTAGGGTACCCATCATCATTAACCATCGACAGTAGTTCTTAAAAACACCAATTCGCAGGCTTATGAGCAATCACATAACAGCGCATATAAAACGTAATCATTGTGTATTATTCGAATGTTGCGGACATAGAGGGGCAGGGGTCACTGATCCTTAAAGGGTCACCTACGCCAAATATTCCAAATAAACCCATAACACTAACATCCATAATAAGTTCAATATTGCTGGACGTAGCTAATTTCACTTGTCCAAATATATAAAAGTTATTATTCTGGAAAAATTTTATTTTTGTGCCCCTTATGGTTTGTCTGTAATAAAGGAAAACCCCTAAAAACTTGTAAGAAGGTTCTTGTACCGATTTCACCTATACCAAGGTACCTAGATATAAAGGGATGGTTTGTACAAAACTTCGGATCTTATGTAACACGAAAGTAACTTTTAAGTAGAATTTAAGCACCTCACAAGAGGCGCGGTCAATTACAAGATATATTTAAATATAAAGGGTACTAATAATATAAACAGATGTGGAATATTTCAAAATATTTGACTTAGTAGTTAAGGATTAATACGAAAATTTAAAAAATATGCAAATTTGGACAAAAGCAAACATGCATGTGTGTTATGTAATATTTATCACGCCATGTGGAATTATTCTATTACCATCTTCTTTGTAATATATCAGCCGAACGACTGGTCCAATTTCTATTATTCATCTACCGTTAGAATGTAAAATAAAGTACTAATTTAACTTTTCTTTGAAATCGTAATTTACTATACTGTAATTTGAACTATTTAAAGTTGTGGGCCATTCCGTGGAACGAGTTTAGAATTTTGCCCAATTGTAATGGGAAATCGTAGAAAATCTCGTAGGTTGCATGTACCAAAATTCAACACGGTGTCAATTGTTGCGTTGTAATCACAACAGACAGCCAAAGCTTACTCCACTCGACTCTCTCAGCTACTTATTAAGAGTCCTCCTTCTGAATCCGATGTTTCCGAAGAGTGGACACATGTGTCGCACTCGATACGCACAGTCGTTTTGGAAATGTTCGGATACCGGGGACCGCCTCTAAGGAATCCTCGTTATGACAATGAGTACCGCTGTACCACTGTAGAGAAAAACGCCGCATATAAATATACGTTGCCACGCGCTGTTTGGAAAAGGTATAAAAAGAAAAGAAGAGACGAAAAACGATTTTTCAAAAGCAAAAATAGAAAACATGAAAGGCGCGAAATGGAGGTGAAAAAAATTGTACGGAGGAATGAACGCGGAAATTTTATGAAAAAGTTAAGAGTCAAACCGAGAGTTTCAAATCAACATCTTCCCCTGTTAAACACAAGAACGGAATTCTGGTCACATATGTTTAAGAAGCTTTAAGGTTATGGGGAGAAGACTTCTTAATCTCATGGAGACCTGGACTCCAAGGCACCAATCACTGATGATGACGTTATGGGTCCCCCTCCTGACCAAAATGAGATAAAACAGGTAACTCTCAGCTAAAAAGGTGCAGGTGCTTGATGACCTCTATGCTGAGTTCTTTAAGGCTGGTGGTGATGAGTTATTGCAACAGTTGCATTAATTCATCAGTAGTATTTGGTCAGAGAAGGGCATGCCCAGTGATTGGAACCTCAGCGCACTCTGTCCGACCCATTAAAAAAGAGACCCAAACGTATGCGCCAACTACCAGAGTATGAGTTTACTTTCTGTCTCATAAAATACTATCTGCCGTAATATGTAAACGTTTGAGTTTGTTTACACCCAATTAATAGGCAACTATCAGTGTGGTCGATCCACTGTTGATATTCACGTTACGTCAGATCCTGGGAAAGACCCAATAAAAACAAATTGACACCCACCACATTTTTAGCCGCATTCAATTCTCCCATACGCATGAAATTTTTTGCCGCCTTATCTGAGTTTGGTATAGCCGTTAAGCTGATAAGACTTAGCAAAATGACTTTGAGTGACATCTCAGATAAGGCAACAACCTTTCGGGTACCTGTTCTAATCATTATAGAAAAGGCGTAGCGGAATGCTAAGATTATTCTTGATTATGCCGATGATATAGATATCATTGAAAAGCGTGGGATGTTATCTCAGCATTTTCTAAAATTGAGAAAGAATCGGCGAAAATTGGTTTAGCGGTGAATGAGGACAAAACGAAGTATATGGTCTCAACGTCCAGAGATTCGCGGCGCCCTGAATCCCTTGCATGTTGCGACCTATTCAACAGCAAAACTCTCTCTCGTGCTTCAAAACTTTTACTCTATAAGACCCTTATCGTCCGCGTGCTACTTTATGGCGCTGAAGCATGGATAATGACACAAAATGATGAGCCTCTTCTAGGTGTGTTCGAGAGAAAAATTCTCCGAAAGGTGTTTGGCCCTGTACGCGCAGTTTTTGACATTCCAAAATTGATCATATTATTGAAACAATTTGACTTTAAAATGCAATAATAAGCTCCAGAAACTATCTAAACACTTAAAATCAATAATTTTTTAATTCATTGTTTCATAATCTTATTTTAATATATATATGATCCATATATATTAATGAGTCATATTGTGTGATGTGTATTGACTCTGTCACCAACGCCTTACAAAATATGGGATATTTTTATCTGTGCAATTAATCGGGAACCTTTCATTTGTAAATCAATCATTTTGTATTTTATTGCATTAAATAAAAATCAATATTGAATTTTGCAGGGCGATACATCCGGTGATTACAAACGTGCTTTATTGGCGATTGTGGGATTCTAAAGCATACAAATAAACGTGAATCTCAGCTGTATAATAAGATCCTTCATACATAAAAATAACTTGCATAAAAATTAAAAACCTTTAGCACATACTTGTAATGTTCACTAATTCTGGTTATATAATTAGAATCAAGCCCAACAACACTTTTTATACTGATAATACTTTCTTATTAAATGTAAACGTTTATTAATTTAATGGTAAGCATTCGAACACATTTATTATAATTTTTATAATAAATGTTTGTAATATACTTTTAAGACGAAGCTGAATATTATACACAAATAAATGGTAAAAAATTAAAGAACATTTTTGTAATTAATTTCAAAATTTAAAATATAAATACATGCTTCGTGTCTACTATTTTTTATATTGTAAAATATATATTAATAATTCTGAGATATTGAGCTGAAATTTTGTACAGACACTTGTAGTTTCTGAACGCAGATCGTTATTTAAAATTGGCAAAATCGGTTAGGAGCTACTAAAATTTCTATCTGCCACAAAAATTAGCTATACATTGCCGCGTCCACTGTTTATAAGTAGATGTAGAGGGTACCCACATTTATAAATCAAAAAAGAGTCTAATGTAGGAATTATCATTTCAAAATGAAAAAGAAAAACGAAAGCAAAATATTACTCTCAATTATTTCCTAGTCTAATGTTTTGCAAAATGTAGTTGGGAATTTTTAAAGAAGTCGGAACTGTCGGTACTTTCCCGCAACAGGCAAATTAAAAAAAAAAAAATACATTTGCGGGCAACCGCTTAGAAACAGACATAGAAGAAAAAATAAAATATAAAAATAAAAATTATTTCATATAATATTTTTATTTTTATTTGTATAATTTTATAATTTATTTTCTCTTAAATGATATGTCTTAATTTTTATCATTTATATATTCATGCTAAACATTTGTAAGAAACACAAATAGGCACTTTAACATATGCGTTAACATAAAACACTAATTATTGGTCTTGGGAGAAAGATTTAAGGCAAATTTCTAGTAACATTGCTATACCATTTTGAATATTTCAAGAGTTTTCATTTTAACATAATATTTATAAATTACACAGTACACGTTTTTATATCTTTTGCTTTGTTTCTTCCATTCTTCGGTGAATAATTTCTACAAAACAGGAAGATTTGCAGACTGAGATCAGGTATCTGCTAGTAACAATGGTGGCTTATTGAAAAGTAAAGCATTTTTATTTATTTGTATTCTATATTGATTAAAATAAATTATGTGAACAATACCTTAATATTATAGATTAATTCTGCACACGCATTGCTATACAATATTTTACGTGTCAATAAATAAGATATATTATAATATGTAAAATGCCTTTTCGTTTATGTAGCTTAAATATTTTGATAATAGTATGACCTTGAACTTGACCAGAGCCAAATTCTGATGAATTTAAACATGTTGGTTTGTCTGACTGTACCAATTATTATTTCGTTCGATTTGAATCGAAACATTTAAATTTGTCAGAATCGTTCAAAAGACAAGCATACAGTTGAACAATTTTTTAAGAGTTTTTTTATATTATTCATAAACACTATACGTGTATAAAGAATTTTAAAATTACCACATATGTGATATGTTATTTTCTACTATATGTTTAGCTACGTCGTCATGTACAGGTAATGTTCTATTTATAATATTGTATTATAACTAGATATGTATTTTTTATTAAAGTAGGAGAGAATGAAAACTTCATTTAAGAAAAGATTTCTTAAACGCAATTCGTAAGCACGTCTGTCATTTTGAAGTTTAATGTTAAGATGATGGGTATTCAAGGTTTGGCCGAAGCCGGACATACTTTTTTACTTGTTTTAATATCATTCATTTTTTTGTGCTTTTTTCATTACAGGAAGATTTGTCAGGGGATTATGGTCATATCCTGGTTGCTCTAGCTGCTTATTAATTCTTTTGTATCCAAGATGTTATAATTAATTTTAAAAATCTAATGATTTATATTTTACTAGCTTACCCGTTGCAGCGTTGTTTGCAACTGAATTATTGTTTCATTTAAGAATGCAATATTTCAAACATTTCTATATAAACAACTTATTATGTAAATTACAATATAATAAGCTTTGGCACGCCTTTAACATATTTACGGAAACTTTGTAAACAAAAAAATAAACACTTTTGTATAAATTTAAATTTGAACTATTTTTTTCATTGACCCAATATTTACAAATGTATATTTACTACAGTCTATTGTATTATAATAACTAAACGCTAGTTTTTGTGTTGGTGCATTTGTAGATCTCGTCCGTGTAGTATCAACCAAACGTTCAACTAAACGTTCTTGGGATATATTTCTATGTCTAATGACTCTTTGATTTTGCCTAGTGTTTCGGCCAATGTTATTCCTACGAGTTGGAGGCATATTTTGACCGTATAAAAATCTAATATATATTAGTTTATTAAAAAAAAAGTTCTAGTAAACAAATTTAATACTTACATATTGTAGAATTAGTTTCCTTTTATTACGACCTTCGTTTTCTTATAATTATTAAAAATATTTAGTTATTTACACATACTTTAAAACGATTTTTTTAATTGTTACGTCTTATTGGAATTTTTTTTCAAGATTTTTAAATGGAAAAAATGCTATCTGTCAATATAACATTTTTACTCAACACACGTGTTACTTACCTCAAAGTCTTACTTAATTTTGCAAATAAGAATAAGAATTTCCTAACAATATGTTATATGAAAATTATATACAAAAATTTTCAACCTTGAGAACATATTTTAACTTTTAAGTTTGCAAGTAGGTTGCAGTAATTTAAAAATATTTATGTAGTTTAATATTTAGATTATTGTTTAAAAACGTAATTTAAAATATGAAAACTCCGTCAATAATTTTACTAATTTCATGCAAATCGTTAATACAAATCTTACACAGCCTTTTTCAAACAATAATTAGGTTCTTGCATTTGCTAAAGAAAAAAAGTATAGTTTTTTTTCAAGATGGAGCTATATAAATATACATAAAACGGTAGAGGCAAACAGCAATAAATAATCTCATTCAAAGCATTGTTAATTGAATAATAATAATATAAATGTCATAAAGCAGCAGCGCCGTTTACATATTTTATTTCAATTCTTTTCATTCTTAACCAAACTTCATGCACTTAGTAAACAAAAACATATTTTTGATTGGCTCCATTATCTTTCCTCAAAATGAAAAATAAGTCAACATCACGTGCATTTAAAAATACTATTAGTTTTACATTACAGATTTGAACATTAATTACCAATTGTTTCAGTTTCAAACGAAAATACACCACAGAGGCGCTATTTTAACAATTATTATTTTCTTACGTATATAAAGTAATATAGAACAATAGGAAATAATGTAATGAATTTTACTAAGATATGCATAAAAACTAAGAGACAAAACTACGCCCATTGAAATTTGGTAGGAAGTTTTAGCATATTTTAAGGAACATCTACAATAGTTTTAATTTTAGAAAGGTCTTTCGGTTTTCATTATATTTCGATTCAAAGAAACATCACTTACTTGTTTTGTAGATTACAGTAAAATAGGCGATGCCACACCTTAAAAACTTTTACAAAAACTACGTACTTATTATAATAAAGGCATTTGTAAAAATTTAAATTTCAACTGTTTTGTGGTTTTATCAGTACCTTACTTTTAACAAACACATAAAAAACAGATAAGTGGGCAAAACCACGCCTTTAAAACTTTTTCAAAAACTTTCACCATAGTTTAATGAACATTTCCTGAAATTTTGGTTCCAACATAGTTATTGGTCTCTACAATATCTCAATTTTAATCAACATCATTTTTAATTTTCATATAAAAAAATGGGCGCAGCCACGCCTTTAAACTTATTATATAAACCATCTACGTCCCATATCAAAGATATTCTGCAACTTTAAGCTTAAACGGTCTCGTGGTTTTTGCGACAACCCGTTACAAACTTTCAAAATTTTTCTTTTATTAATATAGATTGTACAGTAGAATTTATTTCATAAAATTAGTTATATAAACGATCAAAAGGTCCATTTTTTATATATGTTTCCTGAATTTTTTATATATGTTTCCTCACACGTCTAAATTATTCCCATGCCCCTAAGTAGGGGCCTTCATATGACAATCAGCCTTGGAAAAACATTCCCCATATACTAAAAACTTTAAGAATTCATAAAAAATCTTTGGGAAATTTTTACCTCCTGAATTTTTTATATATGTTTCCTCACACGTCTAAAAATATTTTAAAATTATTTCCAAGTCCCTAAGTAGGGGCCTTCATATGACAATCTGCCTTGGAAAGACATTCCCCATACACCGGAAATTTTAAAAATTCATAAAAAATCTTTGGGAAATTTTCACCTCTTGAATTTCTTATATATGTTTCCTCACACGTCTAAGAATATTTTAAAATTATTCCCATGCCCCTAAGTAGGGGCCTTCATATGACAATCTGCCTTGGAAGGGCATTCCCCATATACTGAAAACTTTAAGAATTCATAAAAAATCTTTGGAAAATTTTCACCACCTGAATTTTTTATATATGTTTCCTCACACGTCTAAGAATGTTTTAAAATTATTATGTATATAACAAAAAGTTCATTAAAATTTACTAATTATTAAGGAGAATTGATTTAATCTTTCGATTTCCGATTTATTATTTAATATTTATTTAGAACATATAAAATTTAATCAAACTCAACTAATGAAAATATTTTTTAACATAAAATTGTCAATAAGAAAAAAAATTTAGACATTAAAATCAAAAAGTAGATTAAATTACATATGTTGTAATATAAGAAATTTCTCTGTTTACACTAACACATAATTATATAAAGTTAACATATTGTATTTATTTATCATATTTTACATACATTGTTCACAACAGATTACACTTACATTAAACTTAGCAATATTATAATTTATTATAATTTTTTATTTAATTCAGGGTGTGTTAACTTCTCTCGCTATGGTGTACTTTTATACATTGTATTGTGGATTGTAATTTACGATATAACAATAATATCGTACGATAACAATTGCTTGTGGTTTATAAAGGATGATTATGTAATTTCAACTTTGAGGGTATAAGGCTGCTTTATTATGCATTTATTTTTAATTTTTTCTTAATTTAACTTATTTAATTAATTAGAAGTATGTAAATATATGTATAGTTGAAATATAGTAAATTATATATTAACATGTAAGATTTAGATATATGTATGTAACTTGTAAAACAATATATTGTATATAATAAAATATGTTTTATTTATAAAATATCATAATTTTAACAACAGACCCAGAATATAACTATTTACATACATGCTACATATAACTATATGCTTACAATGTATAAAAATATGTACTACATTGGATATTTGGATAGAATGTCTTTCAATTGGAAAAGCTTGTAAAATCTCTACAATAGTGTCGTTTTTTGAATAATTATAACGAAAGAAGTGATTTTATACACAAAATTTTTTTCGGATTTAAACGAATGCTCCAATGTTTACGGCATCTTTAAAATTGGTTAGTTAATAAATAATAGTTTTCTTTTCCAAAGTATTTAAGTAAGGTATTGAAGGTATTAAAATTAATAGCGTATGATTAAATATATCTCTTTAACATCAATTTATACTTACCACTTATAATTCATTTTTGCTTCTTAGATAATTCTAAGAGGTATTTTTCATTTTCTCTGCTTCTTTCAATATGAGTTTCCAATATTGCGGCATGTTCTTCATCCATTATTCCAAACACTGCATGCAATATAGATCCAAAAAACGATAAAGGAGCTCTAACGACACGTTTTTGTCTACTACCTCTAATAATGTCATAATTTTTTATGGATTCGAAATTTCTCTCTAAAAGCATTGCTGTCTGTTCCATTTCTGATTTTTGGGATACCTTTATTAGATTTCTGGAAAGCCCCACACGACCTTGGTGTTCGAAAAATATTCCACATTTATTTCCAAATTCTTTAATTTGAAATTGTGATACGACAATTTTAAAGGAGTAAAGTATCACAAATACTAATATTAAATTTTTCAAATTCATTTTATGGTTGTATATTAAAACGCTATGATAGAGCAACTGCAAACAATAAAAATGAAATTAATGTATTAGCTGTTATTGCAGTGTCGAATAACAACCATTAGTCAACCAGTGATTTACCATTGTCTAAACAATAGTTGGAAAAAAATAATATATATACGTATTAATATGAAAACATAAAATAAATAAATAAAAATAAAACAAATAAAAACATTTTGGTTACCATATTCCTTTTTTAGTTTATTTAAAACACAAGTTTTAGCATAAGTTTAATTCTGAATCGTTCGGTATAATTGAAGGTGGGTTTTGCCTTTTAGTTACAAACATACTTATTTTAATTTATTTTAAATTTGATTTATTTATTTATTTTAATATAATAATGAAGTTTTCAATATCTACAGAACACTTGTGAAAAGGATAAAATAAAAAATATAATATGATAATTTGGCGTTGCTACATATATTAATATGTGAGAATAAAGGTCGTATTCAGTACTCCTCTCACCTTTTTCGACCAACTACAAGGTATATATGTATATATTAACCACAATCCATTGCGTAGTCAATCTATTTATTGAGAGAGATTGGAGAAAAGATTAATTTATTTGACCCAGAAGAATACACCGTGCTGTATGTATTAAATGAACGCAGAAACTCGGGAACGAATCACATAGTTTAAAAAAGCAACATATACTTCTTAAATTCTAGATTCAGCATAAGTTCTACAAAAAATACAATTATACTCTTCACGGTTTACGTATTCTATATTCAATTTTTTCTCATATATATAAATACATGTTATATCCATGTATCTCTTGCAACAAACGCAACCCATCTTAATTTTATTTTTTATATCCCTTCCACAATATATACATGAATCAAATAAATTTTCCGAATCTTTTACAATCAATTCAGCTAATTTATATCGATATTTTAAAGGCTCAAAAATACTCTCTAAATTTAAGTTTATAAATTGTTCAACAAAATTAAGGATAAAATATCCGCATCCGTATATCCGTATCTTTGAATCTGTGAATAAACAACAAGTTTATATGTCCATTTCTTTTTATTCAGTGGTTCAAATGATTGCGATCTTGCGTATATATTATATTTTTTTATTACCTTATTGAATTCTAACAAAAAAGGATCACCTTTATTATTTTGTTGAGGATCATAAAATTGCACAATATTTTCTTTTCTATTAATTATTACAAGACACCAATGCAAGTTGTTTATATTTATTTATAGTTGTTTCTTTCAATTCGGATTCAAAGTTTTGTAACATTTTAAGATTTTTACCATCAAAGTTACAAAAATTTGCTTTTATGTAACCAATATTTTCATTATTACGAGTTGAAATAAAAGAGTCAACTGTATAACTAATTATTTCGTCATCCAACCACATATCCGAACAAGTAGAATTCTTGCTAGGTAAAGAATAAAAGCAGGAAAAACTATTCGAAAATATATAAAATTTCTTTCTTTTTGCAATTAAATAATTGAACCTGTCTTTGGATGTGAAAAATATTGGTCTATAATAAAATATGTTCCTCACAGCACCATTTATATATCACTCTTGCAGTTGAAGGAATAAAAGAGTCTTCTTCTAAAAATTGAAATTACATAATCATCCTTTATAATCCACAAGCAATTGTTATCGTACGATATTATTGTTATATCGTAAATTACAATCCACAATACAATGTATAAAAGTACACCATAGCGAGAGAAGTTAACACACCCTGAATTAAATAAAAAATTATAATATTGCTAAGTTTAATGTAAGTGTAATCTGTTGTGAACAATGTATGTAAAATATGATAAATAAATACAATATGTTAACTTTATATAATTATGTGTAAGTGTAAACAGAGAAATTTCTTATATTACAACATATGTAATTTAATCTACTTTTTGATTTTAATGACTAAAATTTTTTTTCTTATTGACAATTTTATGTTAAAAAATATTTTAATTAGTTGAGTTTGATTAAATTTTATATGTTTAAGTTTAAGTTTAAGTTTATTGAGACTTTTTTTTTTAAAACATTAGAGAAGAAAAATAACAGATTGAAGCATGATGTAAGAGTACTTAAAACTATATTGTATTATTTTAATAGCAGAATGGTTAAACAGCTTCATGCTACTTAAATAACGTGTTAAGGAATTGTGTTACATAATATGTAAACATAAAAGGGTGACGGACTTGCTCCCGGCCCTAACATAATGAATTGTAAGACTAAATCTAAAGGTGTACTTAAATTAAAGTTTGGCTTAAAACTAAGTTTAATAATATAGGGGAAAAAGTAATAATAATAAAAAAAAAAAAAAAAAAAATAATAATAATTAAAAGTTTACAAGAGTTTACATGTAACTGATTAACTAACCCCTATGGGTATTGGGGTATGCTTGTTTGTAAAAACATGGCATTAATGTTGATGAAGGAGTAACAGAAATGGATTCATGTTTAACACCAACTGGTGATAAATATGAAGTGTTAGACCAACTGAAATCGGATTGAGAATTAAAAATTCGCTGCAATAATTCGTTATCGTGAGAAGATAACCGATTAACGAATTTTTCCAGCAAATTAAGGCAGTATAATGAAATTGGAATTATATTTGCATTTTCATATATGTATTTATTTGAGTATCTCTTATTGAAGTCTTTAAAATTCTTTCCTATGCATCTTCTTAAAATATTTCTTTCTAAAACTTCCATTTCTTTTATCATGGACGGAGAAATACTAAACCAATTGGAAAGGCATAATAAGAGGGAACGTATGCTAATTTTATATATTAACAATTTTGTTTTAATCGGTTGATATTTATTATTGAAAAGGCGTCCAAAGCAACCTTTAACTTTATTTGCTTTACTAAGCATTAAGCGGGCGTGTTGATTAAACTTGACAAGTTTGTTAAATGTAACACCCAAATACTTAATACTATCTTTAAAAGGAATTTCAACTCCCTCTAAAAAAAGTTTTAAGTTTTTACTTTGCGGAACTACAAAGTATTTACATTTACCAGAAGCATTTCAAAGGCAAATTGCTTCTGATTTTGTAGGGTTTATTTTCAACCCCCACTCTTTGTAAAAAATCTGTGCAAAAGCCAAATGTGCTAAAACTAAGCTTAAGGCAGTCTGAGGACTCTCATGATGAGCGTAAATTAAACAGTCATCTGCATAAAGAATACTATTGGAATGATGAAATTGATGAGGAAAATCGTATACTGAAATATTAAATAGATGTGGAGCCAAAATTGAGTCTTGCGGTACACCACGGTTAATGTCACCAAATGATGAGCAGTTATTACCAATTTGAATAAAAAAATTTCCTATTTGTAAAAAAATTTTTGAACAACTTAATCAAGAAAGGATTGAAACCAATTTGAATCATTTTAAAAAGTATCCCGTTGTGCCAAACACTATCGAATGCTTTTTCAATATCAAGCGAAACTGCTACAGTACATTTTTGTTGCCTTAAGTTACAAATGATATCATTGTGAAATTTACATAAGGCATGTACTGTAGAGTGCTGTTTTTTAAACCCAAATTGAAAGTTAGGGATGTACTCAGAAGCAAAGTCAGCATCCATTATGTCGCGAATTATTTTTTCAAAAAGTTTTCCTAAATTAGATAATAGTGAAATCGGACGAACATTATTTAGGTCTGTCTCAAACGACTTTTTAGGAAGTGGGCAAATCTTGGCAATTTTCCAAGAACCCGGAAAATAACAGTTATTAATACAGTTATTATATAAAACAACTAAGTACTGGAATACTTTTTCAGGAAATTTCTTAATTAAAAAATTAGAAATATTATCAGAACCAGAAGATTTTTTAAAATTTAGAGATTTAACTAAAGCAATAACTGAACTTAAAGTGGTCATTTTGGAATTTCATGTGTGTTCAAAGCATTAAAACTCTCATTAGAAGTAAATATTGCATGAAAAGTCGAGGAAATAACAGAATCTATTGTGGAGGAGATATAAGTAATGTCTTTAATAGGAGCAGTGGGGCTGTAAACTGCTGAGAAATGGTCCCTTAATATATTCACTTTTTCAACAGTGTTATTAACAGGAATACTATTAATGATTATATTAGGTGAAGAAAACTTCTTTTTACCGCCAAGAATACGAAAAATGTCCTTGTAAGCATTCGGGCCAGGAACAATGCGTTCTAAACGTTTGCGAAATATTTGTTCTTGTTCAATTTGTATTTGCTCCTTAATAATAATTTTCAGCAAGTCAATTTGTTTGGACAAGAGCTTATAATCTGAATTGCTTCTATTAAGTGTTCTTCCGTAAATAGTTTTCAGCCGTTTTTGCCAATCATATTTTATCTGAAATAAATTTTTAATATTATCAGATATTATAAATTTATTACTAGAAAAGTCAACTTGAGAAGAATGCTCATTGCAAACAGAATTAATTGACTGCGAGAGTTTTTAAATATGCTCATCAATTTCAGGAATTAATAAATTTCGATTTGTAGCGGGAAAATGTACTGCGATTTCTCGCTCCAAATCTCTTTTAAAAACATTCCAATTAGTATTCTTAAAAGAAGAGAAAGTATTGGAAGGACTTATAATAAAATCAAAGTCTAAGAACTTTAATTGAAGTTTCAGAGGAAAATGATCCGAAAAACTTGGTAAAGAGCGTAAAATAAAATTAGTCCTAGCAAAATCAATTAAATTTGTAGATAATAGAAAATGATCGAGAAAAGAATCACCGTTAGGGTAAGAAGGCATGTTATCTGAAAGTCGGACGAAATCTTGGGAAAACAACTGCAGCCAATTGAACAACGTGTTACCATTGCTATTGTTGAAATTATCGCCCCAAGAAATGTGCTTTGAATTTAGATCTCCTCCTAATATAAGACCATCATATCTTAACGTAAAACATTAAGGCCATTAGTAATTAAAGAAGGGTTACAGTTGCATGGAAAATATAAGGAACCACAAAGAATTTTTTTTTGAACATTATTTTTAAGAATATTAACTTCAACTAAAGAATTTGGAAATGCTAGCTCATTAACAAATAATTTTGAGAATGAGATATTTTTCTTTAATACAATTGAAATATCTAAAGAAGAGCCATCCGAAACAAAAGAATAATTATCAATGAATATTTTGGCATGTCTTCTTAAGTGCGTTTCTTGAATAAAGGCTATATCAATATCATTAGCTCTTAACAAATTTTGAAACTCTAATTTTCTTAAAGAATCCACCAAGGATCTTACATTAAAAGTTAATAGCTTCAAATAATTATGGACCATAAAATTGTTTAACTTCATTTAATAAACTTAAACAGTCTTTTTTCGCTTGAGTGGGGGACAAACTTTTATAATTATCTAAGAAATTTTTTACTTTATCTTCCAGGGAAATTTCTTGAGGTTTACATAAAAAACTTGCTATTTTAATAAATTGCTCTATTAGGGAAGGCTTCTGACTGTGGTCTTCTGTCTTATTAAAAAGACTAGAGAACGTTTTATTAGGGTTTATGAAACTAGAATTAGAGATTGCTTTGGACACATTCTGTGATGCCTTAATCAATCTATCTTTAGCCAACTTTGTTTCGTTCCTTTTGAATGAAACAAATTTTTTATAAATTGAACAGCCTTTCCAATTGGAAGGGTGCCCATATTTTTTACAATTAACGCAGAATGGTTTTCCGTCTCCATCTTTATTAAAACTACATTGACCTTGAGGGTGATTTTTCTCACACTTGACGCATGCAATCGGACGGTTACAGTTCTTAGAAAAATGACCCCATTGCTGACAACGCCAGCATTGCAAATGATTGGACTTTGATTTTGGCAGCTCCCAATGCACAACTTGGTTTAATAAAAATTTCAATTTAACAATTTCAGATACACCAATTCCAGGCATCAGAGTTACCAAAAACAATCCTGTATCAATATTATTTTTTTTTGAAAAACCAGTGACCAGACTTTTACGTTTTAACTCCTTCTTAAGATTTCTTAACAACCTTCTCATTTCTTTTACTCCTTACCTCATTATTTTCTTGAATTGGAGATTCGTTCTGTTCAATTTCTATTTCTCCAAGAATTGAGAAACGATTTTGATTTCTACTATTGATTTCGGCTACTGCTTTCTCCTTCATGTTTTAGAATTTGCTGACGTCGACTTTGATGCCGCCATCAATACAACGCTTAATTTTTTTACTAGTTGAACAATTTTCTTCAACATCCATTACGGAAGCCAAATTATCAGCTTGAGAGGTGGAAGGCATATCCACCATAATGTTTTCTTTATCGCTTTTATTTTCGTCAGCAATTGCCTTCTTTAAAGCATAGCCTAGGCTGCTTTTTAATTTGTCTGATTTATCGGGAGGTAACTTATTTAGATGATTTCCCGGAGAGACTTTTCTGGGATTCTTCGATTTTCCACTTATATTCATAGATTTAATGAATATGGAAGTCGTTACAGTTTATATATTTTTTAATTAAAATTGTTTGAAGAAAATTTTTGATTTTTAAAATTTTTATATTAATTTTTTGTTTGAAAGAAAAAACAATGCACGTCTATCCTGCTTGAAAGTCTCTTTTTGATTTTCTAAATTTTATATGTTCTAAATAAATATTAAATAATAAATCGGAAATCGAAAAATTAAATAAATTCTCCTTAATAATTAGTAAATTTTAATGAACTTTTTGTTATATACATAATAATTTTAATACATTCTTAGACGTGTGAGGAAACATACTCGTATATAAAAAATTCAGGAGGTGAAAATTTCCCAAAGATTTTTTATGAATTTTTAAAGTTTTAATATATGGGAAATGTCCTTCCAAGGCAGATTGTCTTATGAAGGCCACTACTTAGTGGCATAAGAATAATTTTTAAATATTCTTAGATGTATTAGGAAACATATATAAAAAATTCAGAAGGTGAAAATATCCCAAAGATTTTTTATAAATTTTTAAATTTTCCGGTATATGGGGAATGTCTTTCCAAGACTGATTGTCATATGAAGGTCCCTACTTAGGGACTTAGAAATAATTTTAGAATATTTTTAGTTGTGTTAGAAAACATATATTAAAAATTGTGAAGGTTAAAATTTCCCAAAGATTTTTTATGAATTTTTAAAATTTCCGGTACAAAGGGGTGGTTTCAAGGATGATTGTCATACGAAGGCCCCTATTTAGGGACTTAAAAATAATTTAAAATATTCTTAGATGTGTGAGGAAACATATATATAAAAATCAGGAGGTGAAAATTTCCCAAAGATTTTTTATGAATTTTTAAATTTTCCGGTATATGGGGAATGTCTTTCCAAGACTGATTGTCATATGAAGGTCCCTACTTAGAGACTTGGAAATAATTTTAAAATATTCTTAGTCGTGTGAGGAAACATATATAAAAAACTCAGAAGGTGAAAATATCCCAAAGATTTTTTATAAATATTTAAATTTTCCGGTATATGGGAAATGTCTTTCCAAGACTGATTGTCATATGAAGGCCCCTACTTGGGTACTTAGAAATAATTTTAGAATATTTTTAGTTGTGTTAGAAAACATATATTAAAAATTGTGAAGGTTAAAATTTCCCAAAGATTTTTTATGAATTTTTAAAATTTCCGGTACAAAAGGGTGGCTTTCAAGGATGATTGTCATACGAAGGTCCCTATTTAGGGACTTAAAAATAATTTAAAATATTCTTAGATGTGTGAGGAAACATATATAAAAAATTCAGAAGGTGAAAATATCCCAAAGATTTTTTATAAATTTTTAAATTTTCCGGTATATGGGAAATGTCTTTCCAAGACTGATTGTCATATGAAGGCCCCTACTTGGGGACTTAGAAATAATTTTAGAATATTTTTAGTTGTGTTAGAAAACATATATTAAAAATTGTGAAGGTTGAAATTTCCCAAAGATTTTTTATGAATTTTTAAAATTTCCGGTACAAAGGGGTGGCTTTTCCAGGATGATTGTCATACGAAGACCTCTATTTAGAGACTTAAAAATAATTTTAGAATAATCTTAGATGTGTGAGGAAACATATATATAAAAATCAGGAGGTGAAAATTTCCCAAAGATTTTTTATGAATTTTTAAATTTTCCGGTATATGGGGAATGTCTTTCCAAGACTGATTGTCATATGAATGTCCCTACTTAGAGACTTGGAAATAATTTTAAAATATTCTTAGACGTGTGAGGAAACATATTTAAAAAATTCAGGAGGTGAAAATTTCCCTAAGATTTTTTATGAATTTTTAAAATTTTAGTATATGGGGAATGTCCTTCCAAGGCAGTTTGTCATATGAAGGCCCATACTTAGGGGCATAAGAATAATTTTAAAATATTCTTAGATATATTAGGAAAAATATATAAAAAATTGAGAAGGTTAAAATTTCCCAAAGATTTTTAATGAATTTTTAAAGTTTTAGTATATGGGGAATGTCTTTCCAAGGCAGATTGTCATATGAAGGCTCCTACTTAAGGGTATGGGAATAATTTTAGAATATTTTTAGATGTGTTAGGAAACACATTTAAAAAATTGAGAAGGTTAAAATTTTCCAAAGTGTTTTTATGAATTTTTAAAATTTCAGGTAAAAAGGGGTGGCTTTTCAAGGATGATTATCATACCCTATTTAGGGACTTAAAAATAATTTTAGAATATTCTTAGACATGTGTGGAAATATATATATAAAATTCAAGAGGTGAAAATTTCCCAAAGATTTTTTATGAATTTTTAAATTTTCCGGTATATGGGGAATGTCTTTCCAAGAAGATTGACATATGAAGGCCCCTACTTAGGGGCATAAGAATCATTTTAAAATATTATTAGGCGTGTTAAGAAACATATGTAAAAAATTCAGGAGGTGAAAATTTTCCAAAGAATTTTTATGAATTTTTATGATTTCCGGTATATAGTAGATGTCCTTCCAAGGCTAATTGTCATACGAACGCTCCTACTTAGGGGCATAAGAATAATTTGTAAATAATCTTAGATGTGTGAGGAAACATATATATAAAAATCAGGAGGTGAAAATTTCCCAAAGATTTTTTTGAATGTCCCTACTTAGAGACTTGGAAATAATTTTAAAATATTCTTAGACGTGTGAGGAAACATATATAAAAAATTCAGAAGGTGAAAATTTCCCAAAGATTTTTTATGAATTTTTAAATTTTCCGGTATATAGGGAATGTCCTTCCAAGTATGATTGTCATGTGAAGGCCCCTACTTAGGGACTTGGAAATATTTTTAAAATATTTATAGATATGTTAGCAAACATATATGAAAAATTTGGGAGGTGAATATTTCCCAAAGATTTTTTATGAATTATTAAAATTTCCGGTATATAGGAGATGTCCTTCCAAGGCTGATTGTCATATGAAGGCCCCTACTTAGGGGCATAAGAATCATTTTAAAATATTCTTATATGTATTATGAAAAATATATAAAAAATTGAGAAGGTTAAAATTTCCCAAAGATTTTTTATGATTTTTTTTAAAGTTTTAGTATATTGGGAATGTCCTTCCAAGAAGATTGTCATATAAAGGCTCCTACTTAGGGGTGTGGGAATAATTTTAGAATATTTTAAGATGTGTGAGGAAACATATATAAAAAATTGAGAAAGTTATAATTTTCCAAAGTGTTTTTATGAATTTTTAAAATTTCCGGTACAAAGGGGTGGCTTTTCAAGGATGATTGTCATACGAAGGCCCCTATTCAAGGACTTAAAAATAATTTTAGAATATTCGTAGACATGTGAGGAAACATATATAAAAAATTTAAGTGGTGAAAATTTCCCAAAGATTTTTTATGAATTTTTAAATTTTCCGGTATATGGGGAATGTCTTTCCAAGACTGATTGTCATATGAAGGCCCCTACTTAGGGGCATCGGAATAATTTTAAAATATTCTTAGACGTGTTTAAAATTTTCAATATATGGAGAATGGCCTTCCTCCAAGGCAGATTGTCATATGAAGACCCCTAGTTAGGGACATGAGAATAATTTTAAAATATTCTTAGACGTGTGAGGAAACATATATAAAAAATTCAGGAGGTGAAAATTTCCCAAAGATTTTTTATGAATTTTTAAAGTTTCCAGTATATGGAAGATATCCTTCCAAGGCTGATTGTCATATGAAGGTCCCTACTTAAGGACTTAAAAATAATTTTGAAATATTTATAGATATGTTAGGAAACATATATAAAAAATTTAGGAGGTGAATATTTCCCAAAGATTTTTTATGAATTTTAAAATGTACACTATAGGGAATGTTCTTCCAAGTAAGACTGACATATGAAGGCCCCTACTTAGGGGCATAAGAATCATTTTAAAATATTATTAGGCGTGTTAAGAAACATATATAAAAAATTCAGGAGGTGAAAATTTCCCAAAGATTTTTTATGAATTTTTAAATTTTCCGGTATATAGGGAATGCCTTTCCAAGACTGATTGTCATATGAAGGTCCCTACTTAGGGACTTGGGAATAATTTTAAAATATTATTAGACGTGTTTAAAATTTTCAGTATATGGGGAATGTCCTTCCTCCAAGGCAGATTGTCATATGAAGGCCCCTGCTTAGGGGCATATAAATCATTTTAAAATATTATTAGGCGTGTTAAGAAACATATATAAAAAATTCAGGAGGCGAAAGTTTCCCAAAGGTTTTTTATGAATTTTTAAATATACACCATAGGGAATGTTCTTCCAAGTAAGATTGTCATATGAAGGCCCCTACTTAGGGGCATGGGAATAATTTTAAAATATTGTTAGACGTGTTTAAAATTTTCAGTATATGGGGAATGTCCTTCCTCCAAGGCAGATTGTCATATGAAGGCCCCTACTTAGGGGCATATAAATCATTTTAAAATATTATTAGGCGTGTTAAGAAACATATGTAAAAAATTCAGGAGGTGAAAATTTCCCAAAGATTTTTTATGAATTTTTAAAGTTTTCAGTATAAGGGGGATGATGTTCCAAGGCAGATTGTCATATGAAGGCCCCTACTTACGGGTATGGGAATAATTTTAGAATATTTTTAGATGTGTTAGGAAACATATATAAAAAATTGAGAAGATTAAAATTTTCAAAAATGTTTTTATGAATTTTTAAAATTTCCGGTACAAAGGGGTGGCTTTTCAAGGATGATTGTCATACGAAGGCCCCTATTTAGGGACTTAAAAATAATTTTAAAATATTCTTAGATGTGTGACGAAACATATATATAAAATTCAGTAGGTGAATATTTCCCAAAGTTTTTTTATGAATTTTTAAATTTTCCGGTATATAGGAGATGTCCTTCCAAGGCTGATTGTCATATGAAGGCTCCTACTTAGGGGCATAAGAATCATTTTAAAATATTCTTATATGTATTATGAAAAATATATAAAAAATTGAGAAGGTTAAAATTTCCCAAAGATTTTTTATGATTTTTTTTAAAGTTTTAGTATATTGGGAATGTCCTTCCAAGAAGATTGTCATATAAAGGCTCCTACTTAGGGGTGTGGGAATAATTTTAGAATATTTTAAGATGTGTGAGGAAACATATATAAAAAATTGAGAAAGTTATAATTTTCCAAAGTGTTTTTATGAATTTTTAAAATTTCCGGTACAAAGGGGTGGCTTTTCAAGGTTGATTGTCATACGAAGGCCCCTATTTAGGGACTTAAAAATAATTTTAAAATATTCTTAGATGTGTGACGAAACATATATATAAAATTCAGTAGGTGAATATTTCCCAAAGATTTTTTATGAATTTTTAAATTTTCTGGTATATAGGAGATGTCCTTCCAAGGCTGAATGTCATATGAAGGCTCCTACTTAGGGGCATAAGAATCATTTTAAAATATTTTTAGGCGTGTTAAGAAACATATATAAAAAATTCAGGAGGCGAAAGTTTCCCAAAGGTTTTTTATGAATTTTTAAATATACACCATAGGGAATGTTCTTCCAAGTAAGATTGTCATATGAAGGCCCTTACTTAGGGGCATGGGAATAATTTTAAAATATTGTTAGACGTGTTTAAAATTTTCAGTATATGGGGAATGTCCTTCCTCCAAGGCAGATTGTCATATGAAGGCCCCTAGTTAGGGGCATGGGAATAATTTTAAAATATTCTTAGACGTGTGAGGAAACATATATAAAAAATTCAGGAGGTGAAAATTTCCCAAAGATTTTTTATGAATTTTTAAGGTTTCCGGTATATAGGAGATGTCCTTCCAAGACTAATTGTCTATGAAGTCCCCTACTTAGGGGCATAAGAATAATTTTAAAATATTCTTAGATGTATTAGGAAAAATATATAAAAAATTGAGAAGGTTAAAATTTCCCAAAGATTTTTTATGAATTTTTAAAGTTTTAGTATATGGGGAATGTCCTTCCAAGGCAGATTGTCATATGAAGGCTCCTACTTAGGGGTTTGGGAATAATTTTTTAGAATATTGTAAGATGTGTGAGAAAACATATATAAAAAATTAAGAAGGTTAAAATTTTCCAAAGTGTTTTTATGAATTTTTAAAATTTCCGGTACAAAGGGGTGGCTTTTCAAGGATGATTGTCATACGAATGCCCCTATTTAGGGACTTAAAAATATTTTTAGAATATTCGTAGACGTGTGAGGAAACATATATGAAAAATTCAGGAGGTGAAAATTTCCCAAAGATTTTTTATGAATTTTTAAATTTTCCGGTATATAGGGAATGCCTTTCCAAGACTGATTGTCATATGAAGGTCCCTACTTAGGGACTTGGCAATAATTTTAAAATATTCTTAGATGTGTGAGGAAACATATATAAAAAATTGAGAAGGTTAAAATTTTCCAAAGTGTTTTTATGAATTTTTAAATTTTCCGGTACAAAGGGGTGGCTTTTCAAGGATGATTGTCATACGAATGCCCCTATTTAGGGACTTAAAAATAATTTTAGAATATTCGTAGACGTGTGAGGAAACATATATAAAAAATTTCAGTGGTGAAAATTTCCCAAAGATTTTTTATGAATTTTTAAATTTTCCGGTATATGGGGAATGTCTTTTCAAGACTGATTGTCATATGAAGGCGCTACTTAGGGGCATCGGAATAATTTTAAAATATTCTTAGACGTGTTTAAAATTTTCAATATATGGAGAATGGCCTTCCTCCAAGGCAGATTGTCATATGAAGACCCCTAGTTAGGGACATGAGAATAATTTTAAAATATTCTTAGACGTGTGAGGAAACATATATAAAAAATTGAGAAGGTTAAAATTTCCCAAATATTTTTTATGAATTTTTAAAGTTTTAGTATATGGGGAATGTCCTTCCAAGGCAGATTGTCATATGAAGGCTCCTACTTAGGGGTTTGGGAATAATTTTTTAGAATATTGTAAGATGTGTGAGAAAACATATATAAAAAATTGAGAAGGTTAAAATTTTCCAAAGTGTTTTTATGAATTTTTAAATTTTCCGGTACAAAGGGGTGGCTTTTCAAGGATGATTGTCATACGAATGCCCCTATTTAGGGACTTAAAAATATTTTTAGAATATTCGTAGACGTGTGAGGAAACATATATGAAAAATTTGGGAGGTGAATATTTCCCAAAGATTTTTTATGAATTTTTAAAATTTCCGGTATATAGGAGATGTCCTTCCAAGGCTGATTGTCATATGAAGGCCCCTACTTAGAGACTTGGAAATAATTTTAAAATATTTTTAGGCGTGTTAAGAAACATATATGAAAAATTTAGGAGGTGAAAATTTCCCAAAGATTTTTTATGAATTTTTAAAGTTTTCAGTATAAGGGGGATGATCTTCCAAGGCAGATTGTCATATGAAGGCCCCTACTTACGGGTATGGGAATAATTTTAGAATGTTTTAAGATGTGTGAGGAAACATATATAAAAAATTGAGAAGGTTAAAATTTTCCAAAGTGTTTTTATGAATTTTTAAAGTTTCCGGTACAAAGGGGTAGCTTTTCAAGGATGATTGTCATACGAATGCTTCTATTTAGGGACATTTAAATAATTTTACAATATTCGTAGACGTGTGAGGAAACATATATGAAAAATTCAGGAGGTGAAAATTTCCTAAAGATTTTTTATGAATTTTTAAATTTTCCGGTATATAGGGAATGCCTTTCCAAGACTGATTGTCATATGAAGGTCCCTACTTAGGGACTTGGCAATAATTTTAAAATATTCTTAGATGTATTATGAAAAATATATAAAAAATTGAGAAGGTTAAAATTTTCCAAAGATTTTTTATGAATTTTTAAAGTTTTAGTATATTGGGAATGTCCTTCCAAGAAGATTGTCATATAAAGGCTCCTACTTAGGGGTGTGTGAATAATTTTAGAATATTTTAAGATGTGTGAGGAAACATATATAAAAAATTGAGAAAGTTATAATTTTCCAAAGTGTTTTTATGAATTTTTAAAATTTCCGGTACAAAGGGGTGGCTTTTCAAGGATGATTGTCATACGAAGGCCCCTATTCAAGGACTTAAAAATAATTTTAGAATATTCGTAGACGTGTGAGGAAACATATATAAAAAATTTAAGTGGTGAAAATTTCCCAAAGATTTTTATGAATTTTTAAATTTTCCGGTATATGGGGAATGTCTTTCCAAGACTGATTGTTATATGAAGGCCCCTACTTAGGGGCATCGGAATAATTTTAAAATATTCTTAGACGTGTTTAAAATTTTCAATATATGGAGAATGGCCTTCCTCCAAGGCAGATTGTCATATGAAGACCCCTAGTTAGGGACATGAGAATAATTTTAAAATATTCTTAGACGTGTGAGGAAACATATATAAAAAATTCAGGAGGTGAAAATTTCCCAAAGATTTTTTATGAATTTTTAAAGTTTCCAGTATATGGAAGATATCTTTCCAAGGCTGATTGTCATATGAAGGTCCCTACTTAAGGACTTAAAAATAATTTTGAAATATTTATAGATATGTTAGGAAACATATATAAAAAATTTAGGAGGTGAATATTTCCCAAAGATTTTTTATGAATTTTTAAAATTTCCGGTATATAGGAGATGTCCTTCCAAGGCTGATTGTCATATGAAGGCCCCTACTTAGAGACTTGGAAATAATTTTAAAATATTTTTAGGCGTGTTAAGAAACATATATGAAAAATTTAGGAGGTGAAAATTTCCCAAAGATTTTTTATGAATTTTTAAAGTTTTCAGTATAAGGGGGATGATCTTCCAAGGCAGATTGTCATATGAAGGCCCCTACTTACGGGTATGGGAATAATTTTAGAATGTTTTAAGATGTGTGAGGAAACATATATAAAAAATTGAGAAGGTTAAAATTTTCCAAAGTGTTTTTATGAATTTTTAAAGTTTCCGGTACAAAGGGGTAGCTTTTCAAGGATGATTGTCATACGAATGCTTCTATTTAGGGACATTTAAATAATTTTACAATATTCGTAGACGTGTGAGGAAACATATATGAAAAATTCAGGAGGTGAAAATTTCCTAAAGATTTTTTATGAATTTTTAAATTTTCCGGTATATAGGGAATGCCTTTCCAAGACTGATTGTCATATGAAGGTCCCTACTTAGGGACTTGGCAATAATTTTAAAATATTCTTAGATGTATTATGAAAAATATATAAAAAATTGAGAAGGTTAAAATTTTCCAAAGATTTTTTATGAATTTTTAAAGTTTTAGTATATTGGGAATGTCCTTCCAAGAAGATTGTCATATAAAGGCTCCTACTTAGGGGTGTGTGAATAATTTTAGAATATTTTAAGATGTGTGAGGAAACATATATAAAAAATTGAGAAAGTTATAATTTTCCAAAGTGTTTTTATGAATTTTTAAAATTTCCGGTACAAAGGGGTGGCTTTTCAAGGATGATTGTCATACGAAGGCCCCTATTCAAGGACTTAAAAATAATTTTAGAATATTCGTAGACGTGTGAGGAAACATATATAAAAAATTTAAGTGGTGAAAATTTCCCAAAGATTTTTATGAATTTTTAAATTTTCCGGTATATGGGGAATGTCTTTCCAAGACTGATTGTTATATGAAGGCCCCTACTTAGGGGCATCGGAATAATTTTAAAATATTCTTAGACGTGTTTAAAATTTTCAATATATGGAGAATGGCCTTCCTCCAAGGCAGATTGTCATATGAAGACCCCTAGTTAGGGACATGAGAATAATTTTAAAATATTCTTAGATGTGTGACGAAACATATATATAAAATTCAGTAGGTGAATATTTCCCAAAGATTTTTTATGAATTTTTAAATTTTCTGGTATATAGGAGATGTCCTTCCAAGGCTGAATGTCATATGAAGGCTCCTACTTAGGGGCATAAGAATCATTTTAAAATATTTTTAGGCGTGTTAAGAAACATATATAAAAAATTCAGGAGGCGAAAGTTTCCCAAAGGTTTTTTATGAATTTTTAAATATACACCATAGGGAATGTTCTTCCAAGTAAGATTGTCATATGAAGGCCCTTACTTAGGGGCATGGGAATAATTTTAAAATATTGTTAGACGTGTTTAAAATTTTCAGTATATGGGGAATGTCCTTCCTCCAAGGCAGATTGTCATATGAAGGCCCCTAGTTAGGGGCATGGGAATAATTTTAAAATATTCTTAGACGTGTGAGGAAACATATATAAAAAATTCAGGAGGTGAAAATTTCCCAAAGATTTTTTATGAATTTTTAAGGTTTCCGGTATATAGGAGATGTCCTTCCAAGACTCATTGTCTATGAAGTCCCCTACTTAGGGGCATAAGAATAATTTTAAAATATTCTTAGATGTATTAGGAAAAATATATAAAAAATTGAGAAGGTTAAAATTTCCCAAAGATTTTTTATGAATTTTTAAAGTTTTAGTATATGGGGAATGTCCTTCCAAGGCAGATTGTCATATGAAGGCTCCTACTTAGGGGTTTGGGAATAATTTTTTAGAATATTGTAAGATGTGTGAGAAAACATATATAAAAAATTAAGAAGGTTAAAATTTTCCAAAGTGTTTTTATGAATTTTTAAAATTTCCGGTACAAAGGGGTGGCTTTTCAAGGATGATTGTCATACGAATGCCCCTATTTAGGGACTTAAAAATATTTTTAGAATATTCGTAGACGTGTGAGGAAACATATATGAAAAATTCAGGAGGTGAAAATTTCCCAAAGATTTTTTATGAATTTTTAAATTTTCCGGTATATAGGGAATGCCTTTCCAAGACTGATTGTCATATGAAGGTCCCTACTTAGGGACTTGGCAATAATTTTAAAATATTCTTAGATGTGTGAGGAAACATATATAAAAAATTGAGAAGGTTAAAATTTTCCAAAGTGTTTTTATGAATTTTTAAATTTTCCGGTACAAAGGGGTGGCTTTTCAAGGATGATTGTCATACGAATGCCCCTATTTAGGGACTTAAAAATAATTTTAGAATATTCGTAGACGTGTGAGGAAACATATATAAAAAATTTCAGTGGTGAAAATTTCCCAAAGATTTTTTATGAATTTTTAAATTTTCCGGTATATGGGGAATGTCTTTTCAAGACTGATTGTCATATGAAGGCGCTACTTAGGGGCATCGGAATAATTTTAAAATATTCTTAGACGTGTTTAAAATTTTCAATATATGGAGAATGGCCTTCCTCCAAGGCAGGTTGTCATATGAAGACCCCTAGTTAGGGACATGAGAATAATTTTAAAATATTCTTAGACGTGTGAGGAAACATATATAAAAAATTGAGAAGGTTAAAATTTCCCAAATATTTTTTATGAATTTTTAAAGTTTTAGTATATGGGGAATGTCCTTCCAAGGCAGATTGTCATATGAAGGCTCCTACTTAGGGGTTTGGGAATAATTTTTTAGAATATTGTAAGATGTGTGAGAAAACATATATAAAAAATTGAGAAGGTTAAAATTTTCCAAAGTGTTTTTATGAATTTTTAAATTTTCCGGTACAAAGGGGTGGCTTTTCAAGGATGATTGTCATACGAATGCCCCTATTTAGGGACTTAAAAATATTTTTAGAATATTCGTAGACGTGTGAGGAAACATATATGAAAAATTTGGGAGGTGAATATTTCCCAAAGATTTTTTATGAATTTTTAAAATTTCCGGTATATAGGAGATGTCCTTCCAAGGCTGATTGTCATATGAAGGCCCCTACTTAGAGACTTGGAAATAATTTTAAAATATTTTTAGGCGTGTTAAGAAACATATATGAAAAATTTAGGAGGTGAAAATTTCCCAAAGATTTTTTATGAGTTTTTAAAGTTTTCAGTATAAGGGGGATGATCTTCCAAGGCAGATTGTCATATGAAGGCCCCTACTTACGGGTATGGGAATAATTTTAGAATGTTTTAAGATGTGTGAGGAAACATATATAAAAAATTGAGAAGGTTAAAATTTTCCAAAGTGTTTTTATGAATTTTTAAAGTTTCCGGTACAAAGGGGTAGCTTTTCAAGGATGATTGTCATACGAATGCTTCTATTTAGGGACATTTAAATAATTTTACAATATTCGTAGACGTGTGAGGAAACATATATGAAAAATTCAGGAGGTGAAAATTTCCTAAAGATTTTTTATGAATTTTTAAATTTTCCGGTATATAGGGAATGCCTTTCCAAGACTGATTGTCATATGAAGGTCCCTACTTAGGGACTTGGCAATAATTTTAAAATATTCTTAGATGTATTATGAAAAATATATAAAAAATTGAGAAGGTTAAAATTTTCCAAAGATTTTTTATGAATTTTTAAAGTTTTAGTATATTGGGAATGTCCTTCCAAGAAGATTGTCATATAAAGGCTCCTACTTAGGGGTGTGTGAATAATTTTAGAATATTTTAAGATGTGTGAGGAAACATATATAAAAAATTGAGAAAGTTATAATTTTCCAAAGTGTTTTTATGAATTTTTAAAATTTCCGGTACAAAGGGGTGGCTTTTCAAGGATGATTGTCATACGAAGGCCCCTATTCAAGGACTTAAAAATAATTTTAGAATATTCGTAGACGTGTGAGGAAACATATATAAAAAATTTAAGTGGTGAAAATTTCCCAAAGATTTTTATGAATTTTTAAATTTTCCGGTATATGGGGAATGTCTTTCCAAGACTGATTGTTATATGAAGGCCCCTACTTAGGGGCATCGGAATAATTTTAAAATATTCTTAGACGTGTTTAAAATTTTCAATATATGGAGAATGGCCTTCCTCCAAGGCAGATTGTCATATGAAGACCCCTAGTTAGGGACATGAGAATAATTTTAAAATATTCTTAGACGTGTGAGGAAACATATATAAAAAATTCAGGAGGTGAAAATTTCCCAAAGATTTTTTATGAATTTTTAAAGTTTCCAGTATATGGAAGATATCTTTCCAAGGCTGATTGTCATATGAAGGTCCCTACTTAAGGACTTAAAAATAATTTTGAAATATTTATAGATATGTTAGGAAACATATATAAAAAATTTAGGAGGTGAATATTTCCCAAAGATTTTTTATGAATTTAAAAATATACACTATAGGGAATGTTCTTCCAAGTAAGACTGACATATGAAGGCCCCTACTTAGGGGCATAAGAATCATTTTAAAATATTATTAGGCGTGTTAAGAAACATATATAAAAAATTCAGGAGGTGAAAATTTCTCAAAGATTTTTTATGAATTTTTAAGATTTCCGGTACAAAGGGGTGGCTTTTCAAGGATGATTGTCATACGAAGGCCCCTATTTAGGGACTTAAAAATAATTTTAGAATATTTTTAGATGGGTGCGGAAACATATATGAAAAATTCAGGAGGTGAAAATTTCCCAAAGATTTTTTATGAATTTTTAAATTTTCCGGTATATGGGGAATGTCTTTCCAAGACTGATTGTCATATGAAGGCCCCTACTTAGAGACTTGGAAATAATTTTAAAATATGTTTAGGCGTGTTAAGAAACATATATGAAAAATTTAGGAGGTGAAAATTTCCCAAAGATTTTTTATGAATTTTTAAAGTTTTCAGTATAAGGGGGATGATCTTCCAAGGCAGATTGTCATATGAAGGCCCCTACTTACGGGTATGGGAATAATTTTAGAATGTTTTAAGATGTGTGAGGAAACATATATAAAAAATTGAGAAGGTTAAAATTTTCCAAAGTGTTTTTATGAATTTTTAAAGTTTCCGGTACAAAGGGGTGGCTTTTCAAGGATGATTGTCATACGAATGCTTCTATTTAGGGACTTTTAAATAATTTTACAATATTCGTAGACGTGTGAGGAAACATATATGAAAAATTCAGGAGGTGAAAATTTCCTAAAGATTTTTTATGAATTTTTAAATTTTCCGGTATATGGGGAATGTCTTTCCAAGACTGATTGTCATATGAAGGTCCCTACTTAGGGACTTGGCAATAATTTTAAAATATTCTTAGATGTGTGAGGAAACATATATAAAAAATTGAGAAGGTTAAAATTTTCCAAAGTGTTTTTATGAATTTTTAAAATTTCCGGTACAAAGGGGTGGCTTTTCAAGGATGATTGTCATACGTATGCCCCTATTTAGGGACTTAAAAATAATTTTAGAATATTCGTAGACGTATGAGGAAACATATATGAAAAATTCAGGAGGTGAAAATTTCCCAAAGACTTTTTATGAATTTTTAAATTTTCCGGTATATAGGAAATGCCTTTCCAAGACTGATTTTCATATGAAGGTCCCTACTTAGGGACTTGGGAATAATTTTAAAATATTGTTAGACGTGTTTAAAATTTTCAGTATATGAGGAATGTCCTTCCTCCAAGGCAGATTGTCATATGAAGGCCCCTACTTAGGGGCATATAAATCATTTTAAAATATTATTAGGCGTGTTAAGAAACATATATAAAAAATTCAGGAGGTGAAAATTTCCCAAAGATTTTTTATGAATTTTTAAAGTTTTCAGTATAAGGGGGATGATCTTCCAAGGCAGATTGTCATATGAAGGCCCCTAATTACGGGTATGGGAATAATTTTAGAATATTTTTAGATGTGTTAGGAAACATATATAAAAAATTGAGAAGATTAAAATTTTCAAAAATGTTTTTATGAATTTTTAAAATTTCCGGTACAAAGGGGTGGCTTTTCAAGGATGATTGTCATACGAAGGCCCCTATTTAGGGACTTAAAAATAATTTTAAAATATTCTTAGATGTGTGACGAAACATATATATAAAATTCAGTAGGTGAATATTTCCCAAAGATTTTTTATGAATTTTTAAATTTTCCGGTATATAGGAGATGTCCTTCCAAGGATGATTGTCATATGAAGGCCCCTAGTTAGGGACTTGGAAATAATTTTAAAATATTTATAAATATGTTAGGAAACATATATAAAAAATTTAGGAGGTGAATATTTCTCAAAGTTTTTCATGAATTTTTAAATTTTCTGGTATATAGGAGATGTCCTTCCAAGGCTGAATGTCATATGAAGGCTCCTACTTAGGGGCATAAGAATCATTTTAAAATATTTTTAGGCGTGTTAAGAAACATATATGAAAAATTCAGGAGGCGAAAGTTTCCCAAAGGTTTTTTATGAATTTTTAAATATACACCATAGGGAATGTTCTTCCAAGTAAGATTGTCATATGAAGGCCCCTACTTAGGGGCGTGGGAATAATTTTAAAATATTGTTAGACGTGTTTAAAATTTTCAGTATATGGGGAATGTCCTTCCTCCAAGGCAGATTGTCATATGAAGGCCCCTAGTTAGGGGCATGGGAATAATTTTAAAATATTCTTAGACGTGTGAGGAAACATATATAAAAAATTCAGGAGGTGAAAATTTCCCAAAGATTTTTTATGAATTTTTAAGGTTTCCGGTATATAGGAGATGTCCTTCCAAGACTAATTGTCATATGAAGTCCCCTACTTAGGGGCATAAGAATAATTTTAATATATTCTTAGATGTATTAGGAAAAACATATAAAAAATTGAGAAGGTTAAAATTTCCCAAAGATTTTTTATGAATTTTTAAAGTTTTAGTATATTGGGAATGTCCTTCCAAGAAGATTGTCATATAAAGGCTCCTACTTAGGGGTGTGTGAATAATTTTAGAATATTTTAAGATGTGTGAGGAAACATATATAAAAAATTGAGAAAGTTATAATTTTCCAAAGTGTTTTTATGAATTTTTAAAATTTCCGGTACAAAGGGGTGGCTTTTCAAGGATGATTGTCATACGAAGGCCCCTATTCAAGGACTTAAAAATAATTTTAGAATATTCGTAGACGTGTGAGGAAACATATATAAAAAATTTAAGTGGTGAAAATTTCCCAAAGATTTTTTATGAATTTTTAAATTTTCCGGTATATGGGGAATGTCTTTCCAAGACTGATTGTCATATGAAGGTCCCTACTTAGGGGCATCGGAATAATTTTAAAATATTCTTAGACGTGTTTAAAATTTTCAATATATGGAGAATGGCCTTCCTCCAAGGCAGATTGTCATATGAAGACCCCTAGTTAGGGACATGAGAATAATTTTAAAATATTCTTAGACGTGTGAGGAAACATATATAAAAAATTCAGGTGGTGAAAATTTCCCAAAGATTTTTTATGAATTTTTAAAGTTTCCAGTATATGGAAGATATCTTTCCAAGGCTGATTGTCATATGAAGGTCCCTACTTAAGGACTTAAAAATAATTTTGAAATATTTATAGATATGTTAGGAAACATATATAAAAAATTTAGGAGGTGAATATTTCCCAAAGATTTTTTATGAATTTTAAAATATACACTATAGGGAATGTTCTTCCAAGTAAGACTGACATATGAAGGCCCCTACTTAGGGGCATAAGAATCATTTTAAAATATTATTAGGCGTGTGAGGAAACATATATAAAAAATTCAGGAGGTGAAAATTTCCCAAAGATTTTTTATGAATTTTTAAGGTTTCCGGTATATAGGAGATGTCCTTCCAAGACTAATTGTCATATGAAGTCCCCTACTTAGGGGCATAAGAATAATTTTAATATATTCTTAGATGTATTAGGAAAAATATATAAAAAATTGAGAAGGTTAAAATTTCCCAAAGATTTTTTATGAATTTTTAAAGTTTTAGTATATGGGGAATGTCCTTTCAAGGCAGATTGTCATATGAAGGCTCCTACTTAGGGGTTTGGGAATAATTTTTTAGAATATTGTAAGATATGTGAGAAAACATATATAAAAAATTGAGAAGGTTAAAATTTTCCAAAGTGTTTTTATGAATTTTTAAATTTTCCGGTACAAAGGGGTGGCTTTTCAAGGATGATTGTCATACGAATGCCCCTATTTAGGGACTTAAAAATATTTTTAGAATATTCGTAGACGTGTGAGGAAACATATATGAAAAATTTGGGAGGTGAATATTTCCCAAAGATTTTTTATGAATTTTTAAAATTTCCGGTATATAGGAGATGTCCTTCCAAGGCTGATTGTCATATGAAGGCCCCTACTTAGAGACTTGGAAATAATTTTAAAATATTTTTAGGCGTGTTAAGAAACATATATGAAAAATTTAGGAGGTGAAAATTTCCCAAAGATTTTTTATGAATTTTTAAAGTTTTCAGTATAAGGGGGATGATCTTCCAAGGCAGATTGTCATATGAAGGCCCCTACTTACGGGTATGGGAATAATTTTAGAATGTTTTAAGATGTGTGAGGAAACATATATAAAAAATTGAGAAGGTTAAAATTTTCCAAAGTGTTTTTATGAATTTTTAAAGTTTCCGGTACAAAGGGGTAGCTTTTCAAGGATGATTGTCATACGAATGCTTCTATTTAGGGACTTTTAAATAATTTTACAATATTCGTAGACGTGTGAGGAAACATATATGAAAAATTCAGGAGGTGAAAATTTCCTAAAGATTTTTTATGAATTTTTAAATTTTCCGGTATATGGGGAATGTCTTTCCAAGACTGATTGTCATATGAAGGTCCCTACTTAGGGACTTGGCAATAATTTTAAAATATTCTTAGATGTATTATGAAAAATATATAAAAAATTGAGAAGGTTAAAATTTCCCAAAGATTTTTTATGAATTTTTAAAGTTTTAGTATATTGGGAATGTCCTTCCAAGAAGATTGTCATATAAAGGCTCCTACTTAGGGGTGTGTGAATAATTTTAGAATATTTTAAGATGTGTGAGGAAACATATATAAAAAATTGAGAAAGTTATAATTTTCCAAAGTGTTTTTATGAATTTTTAAAATTTCCGGTACAAAGGGGTGGCTTTTCAAGGATGATTGTCATACGAAGGCCCCTATTCAAGGACTTAAAAATAATTTTAGAATATTCGTAGACGTGTGAGGAAACATATATAAAAAATTTAAGTGGTGAAAATTTCCCAAAGATTTTTTATGAATTTTTAAATTTTCCGGTATATGGGGAATGTCTTTCCAAGACTGATTGTTATATGAAGGCCCCTACTTAGGGGCATCGGAATAATTTTAAAATATTCTTAGACGTGTTTAAAATTTTCAATATATGGAGAATGGCCTTCCTCCAAGGCAGATTGTCATATGAAAACCCCTAGTTAGGGACATGAGAATAATTTTAAAATATTCTTAGACGTGTGAGGAAACATATATAAAAAATTCAGGAGGTGAAAATTTCCCAAAGATTTTTTATGAATTTTCAAAGTTTCCAGTATATGGAAGATATCTTTCCAAGGCTGATTGTCATATGAAGGTCCCTACTTAAGGACTTAAAAATAATTTTGAAATATTTATAGATATGTTAGGAAACATATATAAAAAATTTAGGAGGTGAATATTTCCCAAAGATTTTTTATGAATTTTAAAATATACACTATAGGGAATGTTCTTCCAAGTAAGACTGACATATGAAGGCCCCTACTTAGGGGCATCGGAATAATTTTAAAATATTCTTAGACGTGTTTAAAATTTTCAATATATGGAGAATGGCCTTCCTCCAAGGCAGATTGTCATATGAAGACCCCTAGTTAGGGACATGAGAATAATTTTAAAATATTCTTAGACGTGTGAGGAAACATATATAAAAAATTCAGGAGGTGAAAATTTCCCAAAGATTTTTTATGAATTTTTAAAGTTTCCAGTATATGGAAGATATCTTTCCAAGGCTGATTGTCATATGAAGGTCCCTACTTAAGGACTTAAAAATAATTTTGAAATATTTATAGATAGGAAATTTTCCGGTATATGGGGAATGTCTTTCCAAGACTGATTGTCATATGAAGGTCCCTACTTAGGGACTTGGCAATAATTTTAAAATATTCTTAGATGTGTGAGGAAACATATATAAAAAATTGAGAAGGTTAAAATTTTCCAAAGTGTTTTTATGAATTTTTAAAATTTCCGGTACAAAGGGTTGGCTTTTCAAGGATGATTGTCATACGTATGCCCCTATTTAGGGACTTAAAAATAATTTTAGAATATTCGTAGACGTATGAGGAAACATATATGAAAAATTCAGGAGGTGAAAATTTCCCAAAGACTTTTTATGAATTTTTAAATTTTCCGGTATATAGGAAATGCCTTTCCAAGACTGATTTTCATATGAAGGTCCCTACTTAGGGACTTGGGAATAATTTTAAAATATTGTTAGACGCGTTTAAAATTTTCAGTATATGAGGAATGTCCTTCCTCCAAGGCAGATTGTCATATGAAGGCCCCTACTTAGGGGCATATAAATCATTTTAAAATATTATTAGGCGTGTTAAGAAACATATATAAAAAATTCAGGAGGTGAAAATTTCCCAAAGATTTTTTATGAATTTTTAAAGTTTTCAGTATAAGGGGGATGATCTTCCAAGGCAGATTGTCATATGAAGGCCCCTAATTACGGGTATGGGAATAATTTTAGAATATTTTTAGATGTGTTAGGAAACATATATAAAAAATTGAGAAGATTAAAATTTTCAAAAATGTTTTTATGAATTTTTAAAATTTCCGGTACAAAGGGGTGGCTTTTCAAGGATGATTGTCATACGAAGGCCCCTATTTAGGGACTTAAAAATAATTTTAAAATATTCTTAGATGTGTGACGAAACATATATATAAAATTCAGTAGGTGAATATTTCCCAAAGATTTTTTATGAATTTTTAAATTTTCCGGTATATAGGAGATGTCCTTCCAAGGATGATTGTCATATGAAGGCCCCTAGTTAGGGACTTGGAAATAATTTTAAAATATTTATAAATATGTTAGGAAACATATATAAAAAATTTAGGAGGTGAATATTTCTCAAAGTTTTTCATGAATTTTTAAATTTTCTGGTATATAGGAGATGTCCTTCCAAGGCTGAATGTCATATGAAGGCTCCTACTTAGGGGCATAAGAATCATTTTAAAATATTTGTAGGCGTGTTAAGAAACATATATGAAAAATTCAGGAGGCGAAAGTTTCCCAAAGGTTTTTTATGAATTTTTAAATATACACCATAGGGAATGTTCTTCCAAGTAAGATTGTCATATGAAGGCCCCTACTTAGGGGCATGGGAATAATTTTAAAATATTGTTAGACGTGTTTAAAATTTTCAGTATATGGGGAATGCCCTTCCTCCAAGGCAGATTGTCATATGAAGGCCCCTAGTTAGGGGCATGGGAATAATTTTAAAATATTCTTAGACGTGTGAGGAAACATATATAAAAAATTCAGGAGGTGAAAATTTCCCAAAGATTTTTTATGAATTTTTAAGGTTTCCGGTATATAGGAGATGTCCTTCCAAGACTAATTGTCATATGAAGTCCCCTACTTAGGGGCATAGGAATAATTTTAATATATTCTTAGATGTATTAGGAAAAATATATAAAAAATTGAGAAGGTTAAAATTTCCCAAAGATTTTTTATGAATTTTTAAAGTTTTAGTATATGGGGAATGTCCTTTCAAGGCAGATTGTCATATGAAGGCTCCTACTTAGGGGTTTGGGAATAATTTTTTAGAATATTGTAAGATATGTGAGAAAACATATATAAAAAATTGAGAAGGTTAAAATTTTCCAAAGTGTTTTTATGAATTTTTAAATTTTCCGGTACAAAGGGGTGGCTTTTCAAGGATGATTGTCATACGAATGCCCCTATTTAGGGACTTAAAAATATTTTTAGAATATTCGTAGACGTGTGAGGAAACATATTTGAAAAATTCAGGAGGTGAAAATTTCCCAAAGATTTTTTATGAATTTTTAAATTTTCCGGTATATAGGGAATGCCTTTCCAAGACTGATTGTCATATGAAGGTCCCTACTTAGGGACTTGGCAATAATTTTAAAATATTCTTAGATGTGTGAGGAAACATATATAAAAAATTGAGAAGGTTAAAATTTTCCAAAGTGTTTTTATGAATTTTTAAAGTTTCCGGTACAAAGGGGTGGCTTTTCAAGGATGATTGTCATACGAATGCCCCTATTTAGGGACTTAAAAATAATTTTAGAATATTCGTAGACGTGTGAGGAAACATATATAAAAAATTTAAGTGGTGAAAATTTCCCAAAGATT
Source organism: Crataerina pallida (assembly GCA_949710015.1). Lineage (NCBI taxonomy): Eukaryota > Metazoa > Arthropoda > Insecta > Diptera > Hippoboscidae > Crataerina > Crataerina pallida. Next base: position 15,966,182 of record OX453290.1, read on the forward strand.
TTTTATGAATTTTTAAATTTTCCGGTATATGGGGAATGTCTTTCCAAGACTGATTGTTATATGAAGGCCCCTACTTAGGGGCATCGGAATAATTTTAAAATATTCTTAGACGTGTTTAAAATTTTCAATATATGGAGAATGGCCTTCCTCCAAGGCAGATTGTCATATGAAGACCCCTAGTTAGGGACATGAGAATAATTTTAAAATATTCTTAGACGTGTGAGGAAACATATATAAAAAATTCAGGAGGTGAAAATTTCCCAAAGATTTTTTATGAATTTTTAAAGTTTCCAGTATATGGAAGATATCTTTCCAAGGCTGATTGTCATATGAAGGTCCCTACTTAAGGACTTAAAAATAATTTTGAAATATTTATAGATAGGAAATTTTCCGGTATATGGGGAATGTCTTTCCAAGACTGATTGTCATATGAAGGTCCCTACTTAGGGACTTGGCAATAATTTTAAAATATTCTTAGATGTGTGAGGAAACATATATAAAAAATTGAGAAGGTTAAAATTTTCCAAAGTGTTTTTATGAATTTTTAAAATTTCCGGTACAAAGGGTTGGCTTTTCAAGGATGATTGTCATACGTATGCCCCTATTTAGGGACTTAAAAATAATTTTAGAATATTCGTAGACGTATGAGGAAACATATATGAAAAATTCAGGAGGTGAAAATTTCCCAAAGACTTTTTATGAATTTTTAAATTTTCCGGTATATAGGAAATGCCTTTCCAAGACTGATTTTCATATGAAGGTCCCTACTTAGGGACTTGGGAATAATTTTAAAATATTGTTAGACGCGTTTAAAATTTTCAGTATATGAGGAATGTCCTTCCTCCAAGGCAGATTGTCATATGAAGGCCCCTACTTAGGGGCATATAAATCATTTTAAAATATTATTAGGCGTGTTAAGAAACATATATAAAAAATTCAGGAGGTGAAAATTTCCCAAAGATTTTTTATGAATTTTTAAAGTTTTCAGTATAAGGGGGATGATCTTCCAAGGCAGATTGTCATATGAAGGCCCCTAATTACGGGTATGGGAATAATTTTAGAATATTTTTAGATGTGTTAGGAAACATATATAAAAAATTGAGAAGATTAAAATTTTCAAAAATGTTTTTATGAATTTTTAAAATTTCCGGTACAAAGGGGTGGCTTTTCAAGGATGATTGTCATACGAAGGCCCCTATTTAGGGACTTAAAAATAATTTTAAAATATTCTTAGATGTGTGACGAAACATATATATAAAATTCAGTAGGTGAATATTTCCCAAAGATTTTTTATGAATTTTTAAATTTTCCGGTATATAGGAGATGTCCTTCCAAGGATGATTGTCATATGAAGGCCCCTAGTTAGGGACTTGGAAATAATTTTAAAATATTTATAAATATGTTAGGAAACATATATAAAAAATTTAGGAGGTGAATATTTCTCAAAGTTTTTCATGAATTTTTAAATTTTCTGGTATATAGGAGATGTCCTTCCAAGGCTGAATGTCATATGAAGGCTCCTACTTAGGGGCATAAGAATCATTTTAAAATATTTGTAGGCGTGTTAAGAAACATATATGAAAAATTCAGGAGGCGAAAGTTTCCCAAAGGTTTTTTATGAATTTTTAAATATACACCATAGGGAATGTTTTTCCAAGTAAGATTGACATATGAAGGCCCCTACTTAGGGACTTAGAAATAAATTTAAAATATTTATAGATGTGTTAGAAAACGTTTATAAAAAATTGAGAAAGTTAAAATTTTCCAAAAATTTTTTATGAATTGTTAAATATACACTATAGGGAATGTTTTTCCAAGTAAGATTGTCTTATGAAGGCCCCTACTTAGGGTCATAAGAATAATTTTAAAATATTCTTAGGCATGTTACGAAACATATATATAAAATTCAGGAGGTGAAAATTTCCCAAAGATTTTTTATGAATTTTTAAGTTTTCCGGTATAAAGGAGATGTCCTTCCAAGGCTAATTGTCATATGAAGGCCCCTACTTACGGGTATGGGAATAATTTTAGAATGTTTTAAGATGTGTGAGGAAACATATATAAAAAATTGAGAAGGTTAAAATTTTCCAAAGTGTTTTTATGAATTTTTAAAGTTTCCGGTACAAAGGGGTGGCTTTTCAAGGATGATTGTCATACGAATGCTTCTATTTAGGGACTTTTAAATAATTTTACAATATTCGTAGACGTGTGAGGAAACATATATGAAAAATTCAGGAGGTGAAAATTTCCTAAAGATTTTTTATGAATTTTTAAATTTTCCGGTATATGGGGAATGTCTTTCCAAGACTGATTGTCATATGAAGGTCCCTACTTAGGGACTTGGCAATAATTTTAAAATATTCTTAGATGTGTGAGGAAACATATATAAAAAATTGAGAAGGTTAAAATTTTCCAAAGTGTTTTTATGAATTTTTAAAATTTCCGGTACAAAGGGGTGGCTTTTCAAGGATGATTGTCATACGTATGCCCCTATTTAGGGACTTAAAAATAATTTTAGAATATTCGTAGACGTATGAGGAAACATATATGAAAAATTCAGGAGGTGAAAATTTCCCAAAGACTTTTTATGAATTTTTAAATTTTCCGGTATATAGGAAATGCCTTTCCAAGACTGATTTTCATATGAAGGTCCCTACTTAGGGACTTGGGAATAATTTTAAAATATTGTTAGACGTGTTTAAAATTTTCAGTATATGAGGAATGTCCTTCCTCCAAGGCAGATTGTCATATGAAGGCCCCTACTTAGGGGCATATAAATCATTTTAAAATATTATTAGGCGTGTTAAGAAACATATATAAAAAATTCAGGAGGTGAAAATTTCCCAAAGATTTTTTATGAATTTTTAAAGTTTTCAGTATAAGGGGGATGATCTTCCAAGGCAGATTGTCATATGAAGGCCCCTAATTACGGGTATGGGAATAATTTTAGAATATTTTTAGATGTGTTAGGAAACATATATAAAAAATTGAGAAGATTAAAATTTTCAAAAATGTTTTTATGAATTTTTAAAATTTCCGGTACAAAGGGGTGGCTTTTCAAGGATGATTGTCATACGAAGGCCCCTATTTAGGGACTTAAAAATAATTTTAAAATATTCTTAGATGTGTGACGAAACATATATATAAAATTCAGTAGGTGAATATTTCCCAAAGATTTTTTATGAATTTTTAAATTTTCCGGTATATAGGAGATGTCCTTCCAAGGATGATTGTCATATGAAGGCCCCTAGTTAGGGACTTGGAAATAATTTTAAAATATTTATAAATATGTTAGGAAACATATATAAAAAATTTAGGAGGTGAATATTTCTCAAAGTTTTTCATGAATTTTTAAATTTTCTGGTATATAGGAGATGTCCTTCCAAGGCTGAATGTCATATGAAGGCTCCTACTTAGGGGCATAAGAATCATTTTAAAATATTTTTAGGCGTGTTAAGAAACATATATGAAAAATTCAGGAGGCGAAAGTTTCCCAAAGGTTTTTTATGAATTTTTAAATATACACCATAGGGAATGTTCTTCCAAGTAAGATTGTCATATGAAGGCCCCTACTTAGGGGCGTGGGAATAATTTTAAAATATTGTTAGACGTGTTTAAAATTTTCAGTATATGGGGAATGTCCTTCCTCCAAGGCAGATTGTCATATGAAGGCCCCTAGTTAGGGGCATGGGAATAATTTTAAAATATTCTTAGACGTGTGAGGAAACATATATAAAAAATTCAGGAGGTGAAAATTTCCCAAAGATTTTTTATGAATTTTTAAGGTTTCCGGTATATAGGAGATGTCCTTCCAAGACTAATTGTCATATGAAGTCCCCTACTTAGGGGCATAAGAATAATTTTAATATATTCTTAGATGTATTAGGAAAAACATATAAAAAATTGAGAAGGTTAAAATTTCCCAAAGATTTTTTATGAATTTTTAAAGTTTTAGTATATTGGGAATGTCCTTCCAAGAAGATTGTCATATAAAGGCTCCTACTTAGGGGTGTGTGAATAATTTTAGAATATTTTAAGATGTGTGAGGAAACATATATATAAAATTCAGTAGGTGAATATTTCTCAAAGATTTTTTATGAATTTTTAAATTTTCCGGTATATATATAGGAGATGTCCTTCCAAGGATGATTGTCATATGAAGGCCCCTAGTTAGGGACTTGGAAATAATTTTAAAATATTTATAAATATGTTAGGAAACATATGTGAAAAATTCAGGAGGTGAAAATTTCTCAAAGTTTTTTATGAATTTTTAAATTTTCTGGTATATAGGAGATGTCCTTCCAAGGCTGAATGTTATATGAAGGCTCCTACTTAGGGGCATAAGAATAATTTTAAAATATTTTTAGGCGTGTTAAGAAACATATATGAAAAATTCAGGAGGCGAAAGTTTCCCAAAGGTTTTTTATGAATTTTTAAATATACACCATAGGGAATGTTCTTCCAAGTAAGATTGTCATATGAAGGCCCCTACTTAGGGGCATGGGAATAATTTTAAAATATTGTTAGACGTGTTTAAAATTTTCAGTATATGGGGAATGTCCTTCCTCCAAGGCAGATTGTCATATGAAGGCCCCTAGTTAGGGGCATGGGAATAATTTTAAAATATTCTTAGACGTGTGAGGAAACATATATAAAAAATTCAGGAGGTGAAAATTTCCCAAAGATTTTTTATGAATTTTTAAGGTTTCCGGTATATAGGAGATGTCCTTCCAAGACTAATTGTCATATGAAGTCCCCTACTAGGGTTAGGTAAGGTTAAAATTTCCCAAAGATTTTTTATGAATTTTTAAAGTTTTAGTATTTGGGGAATGTCCTTCCAAGGCAGATTGTCATATGAAGGCTCCTACTTAGGGGTTTGGGAATAATTTTTTAGAATATTGTAAGATGTGTGAGAAAACATATATAAAAAATTAAGAAGGTTAAAATTTTCCAAAGTGTTTTTATGAATTTTTAAATTTTCCGGTACAAAGGGGTGGCTTTTCAAGGATGATTGTCATACGAATGCCCCTATTTAGGGACTTAAAAATATTTTTAGAATATTCGTAGACGTGTGAGGAAACATATTTGAAAAATTCAGGAGGTGAAAATTTCCCAAAGATTTTTTATGAATTTTTAAATTTTCCGGTATATAGGGAATGCCTTTCCAAGACTGATTGTCATATGAAGGTCCCTACTTAGGGACTTGGCAATAATTTTAAAATATTCTTAGATGTGTGAGGAAACATATATAAAAAATTGAGAAGGTTAAAATTTTCCAAAGTGTTTTTATGAATTTTTAAAGTTTCCGGTACAAAGGGGTGGCTTTTCAAGGATGATTGTCATACGAATGCCCCTATTTAGGGACTTAAAAATAATTTTAGAATATTCGTAGACGTGTGAGGAAACATATATGAAAAATTCAGGAGGTGAAAATTTCCCAAAGATTTTTTATGAATTTTAAAATTTTAGTATATGGGGAATGTCCTTCCAAGGCAGATTGTCATATGAAGTCTCCTACTTAGGGGTATGGGAATAATTTTAGAATATTTTTAGATGTATTAGGAAACATATATAAAAAATTGAGAAGGTTAAAATTTTCCAAAGTGTTTTTATGAATTTTTAAAGTTTCCGGTACAAAGGGGTGGCTTTTCAAGGAAGATTGTCATACGAAGGCCCCTATTTAGGGACTTAAAAATATTTTTAGATGTGTTAAGAAACATATATGAAAAATTCAGGAGGCGAAAGTTTCCCAAAGGTTTTTTATGAATTTTTAAATATACACCATAGGGAATGTTCTTCCAAGTAAGATTGACATATGAAGGCCCCTACTTAGGGACTTAGAAATAAATTTAAAATATTTATAGATGTGTTAGAAAACGTTTATAAAAAATTGAGAAAGTTAAAATTTTCCAAAAATTTTTTATGAATTGTTAAATATACACTATAGGGAATGTTTTTCCAAGTAAGATTGTCTTATGAAGGCCCCTACTTAGGGTCATAAGAATAATTTTAAAATATTCTTAGGCATGTTACGAAACATATATATAAAATTCAGGAGGTGAAAATTTCCCAAAGATTTTTTATGAATTTTTAAGTTTTCCGGTATAAAGGAGATGTCCTTCCAAGGCTAATTGTCATATGAAGGCCCCTACTTAGGGGCATAAGAATAATTTTTAAATATTCTTAGATGAATTAGGAAACATATGTAAAAAATTCAGAAGGTTAAAATTTCCCAAAGATTTTTTATGAATTTTTAAAATTTTCAGTATATGGGGAATGTCCTTCCAAGGCTGATTGTCATATGTAGTATCCTACATAGGGACTTGGAAATAATTTTACAATATTAATAGTCGTGTTAGGAAGTATATATAAAAAGTTCAGAAGATGCAAATATCCCAAAGATTTTTTATGAATTTTTAAAGTTTCCGGTATATAGGAGATGTCCTTCCAAGGATGATTGTCATATGAAGGCCCCTACTTAGAGACTTGGAAATAATTTTAAAATATTTATAGATATGTTAGGAAACATATATAAAAAATTTAGGAGGTGAATATTTCTCAAAGTTTTTTATGAATTTTTTAATAATTTTAAAATATTGTTAGACGTGTTTAAAATTTTCAGTATATGGGGAATGTCCTTCCTCCAAGGCAGATTGTCATATGAAGGCCCCTAGTTAGGGGCATGGGAATAATTTTAAAATATTCTTAGACGTGTGAGGAAACATATATAAAAAATTCAGGAGGTGAAAATTTCCCAAAGATTTTTTATGAATTTTTAAGGTTTCCGGTATATAGAAGATGTCCTTCCAAGACTAATTGTCATATGAAGTCCCCTACTTAGGGGCATAAGAATAATTTTAAAATGTTCTTAGATGTATTAGGAAGAATATATAAAAAATTGAGAAGGTTAAAATTTCCCAAAGATTTTTTATGAATTTTTAAAGTTTTAGTATATGGGGAATGTCCTTCCAAGGCAGATTGTCATATGAAGGCCCCTACTTAGGGGTTTGGGAATAATTTTTTAGAATATTGTAAGATGTGTGAGAAAACATATATAAAAAATTGAGAAGGTTAAAATTTTCCAAAGTGTTTTTATGAATTTTTAAATTTTCCGGTACAAAGGGGTGGCTTTCAAGGATGATTGTCATACGAATGTCCCTATTTAGGGACTTAAAAATAATTTTAGAATATTCGTAGACGTGTGAGGAAACATATATGAAAAATTCAGGAGGTGAAAATTTCCCAAAGATTTTTTATGAATTTTTAAAATTTTAGTATATGGGGAATGTCCTTCCAAGGCAGATTGTCATATGAAGGCTCCTACTTAGGGGTATGGGAATAATTTTAGAATGTTTTTAGATGTATTAGGAAACATATATAAAAAATTGAGAAGGTTAAAATTTTCCAAAGTGTTTTTATGAATTTTTAAAGTTTCCGGTACAAAGGGGTGGCTTTTCAAGGATGATTGTCATACGAATGCCCCTATTTAGGGACTTAAAAATAATTTTAGAATATTCTTAGATGTGTGAGGAAACATATATGAAAAATTCAGGAGGTGAAAATTTCCCAAAGATTTTTTATGAATTTTTAAAATTTTAGTATATGGGGAATGTCCTTCCAAGGCAGATTGTCATATGAAGGCTCCTACTTAGGGGTATGGGAATAATTTTAGAATATTTTTAGATGTATTAGGAAACATATATAAAAAATTGAGAAGGTTAAAATTTTCCAAAGTGTTTTTATGAATTTTTAAAGTTTCCGGTACAAAGGGGTGGCTTTTCAAGGATGATTGTCATACGAAGGCCCCTATTTAGGGACTTAAAAATAATTTTAAAATATTCTTAGATGTGTGACGAAACATATATATAAAATTCAGTAGGTGAATATTTCTCAAAGATTTTTTATGAATTTTTAAATTTTCCGGTATATAGGAGATGTCCTTCCAAGGATGATTGTCATATGAAGGCCCCTAGTTAGGGACTTGGAAATAATTTTAAAATATTTATAAATATGTTAGGAAACATATATAAAAAATTTAGGAGGTGAATATTTCTCAAAGTTTTTTATGAATTTTTAAATTTTCTGGTATATAGGAGATGTCCTTCCAAGGCTGAATGTTATATGAAGGCTCCTACTTAGGGGCATAAGAATAATTTTAAAATATTTTTAGGCGTGTTAAGAAACATATATGAAAAATTCAGGAGGCGAAAGTTTCCCAAAGGTTTTTTATGAATTTTTAAATATACACCATAGGGAATGTTCTTCCAAGTAAGATTGTCATATGAAGGCCCCTACTTAGGGGCATGGGAATAATTTTAAAATATTGTTAGACGTGTTTAAAATTTTCAGTATATGGGGAATGTCCTTCCTCCAAGGCAGATTGTCATATGAAGGCCCCTACTTAGGGGCATATAAATCATTTTAAAATATTATTAGGCGTGTTAAGAAACATATATAAAAAATTCAGGAGGTGAAAATTTCCCAAAGATTTTTTATGAATTTTTAAAAATTTTCAGTATAAGGGGGATGATCTTCCAAGGCAGATTGTCATATGAAGGCCCCTACTTACGGGTATGGGAATAATTTTAGAATATTTTTAGATGTGTTAGGAAACATATATAAAAAATTGAGAAGGTTAAAATTTTCCAAAGTGTTTTTATGAATTTTTAAAGTTTCCGGTACAAAGGGGTGGCTTTTCAAGGATGATTGTCATACGAAGGCCCCTATTCAAGGACTTAAAAATAATTTTAGAATATTCGTAAACGTGTGAGGAAACATATATGAAAAATTCAGGAGGTGAAAATTTCCCAAAGATTTTTTATGAATTTTTAAATTTTCCGGTATATAGGGAATGCCTTTCCAAGACTGATTGTCATATGAAGGTCCCTACTTAGGGACTTGGGAATAATTTTAAAATATTGTTAGACGTGTTTAAAATTTTCAATATATGGAGAATGGCCTTCCTCCAAGGCAGATTTTCATATGAAGACCCCTAGTTAGGGACATGAGAATAATTTTAAATTATTCTTAGACGTGTGAGGAAACATATATAAAAAATTCAGGAGGTGAAAATTTCCCAAAGATTTTTTATGAATTTTTAAAGTTTCCAGTATATGGAAGGTATCCTTCCAAGGCTGATTGTCATATGAAGGTCCCTACTTAAGGACTTAAAAATAATTTTGAAATATTTATAGATATGTTAGGAAACATATATAAAAAATTTAGGAGGTGAATATTTCCCGAAGATTTTTTATGAATTTTAAAATATACACTATAGGGAATGTTCTTCCAAGTAAGACTGACATATGAAGGCCCCTACTTAGGGGCATAAGAATCATTTTAAAATATTATTAGGCGTGTTAAGAAACATATATAAAAAATTCAGGAGGTGAAAATTTCCCAAAGATTTTTTATGAATTTTTAAGATTTCCGGTACAAAGGGGTGGCTTTTCAAGGATGATTGTCATACGAAGGCCCCTATTTAGGGACTTAAAAATAATTTTACAATATTCTTAGATGGGTGCGGAAACATGTATGAAAAATTCAGGAGGTGAAAATTTCCCAAAGATTTTTTATGAATTTTTAAATTTTCCGGTATATGGGGAATGTCTTTCCAAGACTGATTGTCATATGAAGGTCCCTACTTAGAGACTTGGAAATAATTTTAAAATATTTTATGGCGTGTTAAGAAACATATATTAAAAATTTAGGAGGTGAAAATTTCCCAAAGATTTTTTATGAATTTTTAAAGTTTTCAGTATAAGGGGGATGATCTTCCAAGGCAGATTGTCATATGAAGGCCCCTACTTACGGGTATGGGAATAATTTTAGAATATTTTAAGATGTGTGAGGAAACATATATAAAAAATTGAGAAGGTTAAAATTTTCCAAAGTGTTTTTATGAATTTTTAAAGTTTCCGGTGCAAAGGGGTGGCTTTTCAAAGATGATTGTCATACGAATGCTTCTATTTAGGGACTTTTAAATAATTTTACAATATTCGTAGACGTGTGAGGAAACATATATGAAAAATTCAGGAGGTGAAAATTTCCCAAAGATTTTTTATGAATTTTTAAATTTTCCGGTATATAGGGAATGCCTTTCCAAGACTGATTGTCATTTGAAGGTCCCTACTTAGGGACTTGGCAATAATTTTAAAATATTCTTAGATGTGTGAGGAAACATATATAAAAAATTGAGAAGGTTAAAATTTTCCAAAGTGTTTTTATGAATTTTTAAAATTTCCGGTACAAAGGGGTGGCTTTTCAAGGATGATTGTCATACGTATGCCCCTATTTAGGGACTTAAAAATAATTTTAGAATATTCGTAAACGTGTGAGGAAACATATATGAAAAATTCAGGAGGTGAAAATTTCCCAAAGATTTTTTATGAATTTTTAAAATTTTAGTATATGGGGAATGTCCTTCCAAGGCAGATTGTCATATGAAGGCTCCTACTTAGGGGTATGGGAATAATTTTAAAATATTGTTAGACGTGTTTAAAATTTTCAGTATATGGGGAATGTCCTTCCTCCAAGGCAGATTGTCATATGAAGGCCCCAACTTAGGGGCATATAAATCATTTTAAAATATTATTAGGCGTGTTAAGAAACATATATAAAAAATTCAGGAGGTGAAAATTTCCCAAAGATTTTTTATGAAATTTTAAAGTTTTCAGTATAAGGGGGATGATGTTCCAAGGCAGATTGTCATATGAAGGCCCCTACTTACGGGTATGGGAATAATTTTAGAATATTTTTAGATGTGTTAGGAAACATATATAAAAAATTGAGAAGATTAAAATTTTCAAAAATGTTTTTATGAATTTTTAAAATTTCCGGTACAAAGGGGTGGCTTTTCAAGGATGATTGTCATACGAAGCCCCTATTTAGGGACTTGGAAATAATTTTAAAATATTTATAGATATGTTAGGAAACATATATAAAAAATTTAGGAGGTGAATATTTCCCAAAGATTTTTTATGAATTTTAAAATATACACTATAGGGAATGTTCTTCCAAGTAAGACTGACATATGAAGGCCCCTACTTAGGGGCATAAGAATCATTTTAAAATATTATTAGGCGTGTTAAGAAACATATATGAAAAATTCAGGAGGCGAAAATTTCCCAAAGGTTTTTTATGAATTTTTAAATATACACCATAGGGAATGTTCTTCCAAGTAAGATTGTCATATGAAGGCCCCTACTTAGGGGCATGGGAATAATTTTAAAATATTCTTAGTTATATTAGGAAAAATATATAAAAAATTGAGAAGGTTAAAATTTCCCAAAGATTTTTTATGAATTTTTAAAGTTTTAGTATATGGGGAATGTCCTTCCAAGGCAGATTGTCATATGAAGGCTCCTACTTAGGGGTTTGGGAATAATTTTTTAGAATATTGTAAGATGTGTGAGAAAACATATATAAAAAATTGAGAAGGTTAAAATTTTCCAAAGTGTTTTTATGAATTTTTAAATTTTCCGGTACAAAGGGGTGGCTTTTCAAGGATGATTGTCATACGAATGCCCCTATTTAGGGACTTACAAATATTTTTAGAATATTCGTAGACGTGTGAGGAAACATATATGAAAAATTCAGGAGGTGAAAATTTCCCAAAGATTTTTTATGAATTTTTAAATTTTCCGGTATATAGGGAATGCCTTTCCAAGACTGATTGTCATATGAAGGTCCCTACTTAGGGACTTGGGAATAATTTTAAAATATTGTTAGACGTGTTTAAAATTTTCAATATATGGAGAATGGCCTTCCTCCAAGGCAGATTTTCATATGAAGACCCCTAGTTAGGGACATGAGAATAATTTTAAATTATTCTTAGACGTGTGAGGAAACATATATAAAAAATTCAGGAGGTGAAAATTTCCCAAAGATTTTTTATGAATTTTTAAAGTTTCCAGTATATGGAAGATATCCTTCCAAGGCTGATTGTCATATGAAGGTCCCTACTTAAGGACTTAAAAATAATTTTGAAATATTTATAGATATGTTAGGAAACATATATAAAAAATTTAGGAGGTGAATATTTCCCAAAGATTTTTTATGAATTTTAAAATATACACTATAGGGAATGTTCTTCCAAGTAAGACTGACATATGAAGGCCCCTACTTAGGGGCATAAGAATCATTTTAAAATATTATTAGGCGTGTTAAGAAACATATATAAAAAATTCAGGAGGTGAAAATTTCCCAAAGATTTTTTATGAATTTTTAAGATTTCCGGTACAAAGGGGTGGCTTTTCAAGGATGATTGTCATACGAAGGCCCCTATTTAGGGACTTAAAAATAATTTTACAATATTCTTAGATGGGTGCGGAAACATGTATGAAAAATTCAGGAGGTGAAAATTTCCCAAAGATTTTTTATGAATTTTTAAATTTTCCGGTATATGGGGAATGTCTTTCCAAGACTGATTGTCATATGAAGGTCCCTACTTAGAGACTTGGAAATAATTTTAAAATATTTTATGGCGTGTTAAGAAACATATATTAAAAATTTAGGAGGTGAAAATTTCCCAAAGATTTTTTATGAATTTTTAAAGTTTTCAGTATAAGGGGGATGATCTTCCAAGGCAGATTGTCATATGAAGGCCCCTACTTACGGGTATGGGAATAATTTTAGAATATTTTAAGATGTGTGAGGAAACATATATAAAAAATTGAGAAGGTTAAAATTTTCCAAAGTGTTTTTATGAATTTTTAAAGTTTCCGGTGCAAAGGGGTGGCTTTTCAAAGATGATTGTCATACGAATGCTTCTATTTAGGGACTTTTAAATAATTTTACAATATTCGTAGACGTGTGAGGAAACATATATGAAAAATTCAGGAGGTGAAAATTTCCCAAAGATTTTTTATGAATTTTTAAATTTTCCGGTATATAGGGAATGCCTTTCCAAGACTGATTGTCATATGAAGGTCCCTACTTAGGGACTTGGGAATAATTTTAAAATATTGTTAGACGTGTTTAAAATTTTCAGTATATGGGGAATGTCCTTCCTCCAAGGCAGATTGTCATATGAAGGCCCCAACTTAGGGGCATATAAATCATTTTAAAATATTATTAGGCGTGTTAAGAAACATATATAAAAAATTCAGGAGGTGAAAATTTCCCAAAGATTTTTTATGAAATTTTAAAGTTTTCAGTATAAGGGGGATGATCTTCCAAGGCAGATTGTCATATGAAGGCCCCTACTTACGGGTATGGGAATAATTTTAGAATATTTTAAGATGTGTGAGGAAACATATATAAAAAATTGAGAAGGTTAAAATTTTCCAAAGTGTTTTTATGAATTTTTAAAGTTTTCAGTATAAGGGGGATGATCTTCCAAGGCAGATTGTCATATGAAGGCCCCTACTTACGGGTATGGGAATAATTTTAGAATATTTTAAGATGTGTGAGGAAACATATATAAAAAATTGAGAAGGTTAAAATTTTCCAAAGTGTTTTTATGAATTTTTAAAGTTTCCGGTGCAAAGGGGTGGCTTTTCAAAGATGATTGTCATACGAATGCTTCTATTTAGGGACTTTTAAATAATTTTACAATATTCGTAGACGTGTGAGGAAACATATATGAAAAATTCAGGAGGTGAAAATTTCCCAAAGATTTTTTATGAATTTTTAAATTTTCCGGTATATAGGGAATGCCTTTCCAAGACTGATTGTCATTTGAAGGTCCCTACTTAGGGACTTGGCAATAATTTTAAAATATTCTTAGATGTGTGAGGAAACATATATAAAAAATTGAGAAGGTTAAAATTTTCCAAAGTGTTTTTATGAATTTTTAAAATTTCCGGTACAAAGGGGTGGCTTTTCAAGGATGATTGTCATACGTATGCCCCTATTTAGGGACTTAAAAATAATTTTAGAATATTCGTAAACGTGTGAGGAAACATATATGAAAAATTCAGGAGGTGAAAATTTCCCAAAGATTTTTTATGAATTTTTAAATTTTCCGGTATATAGGGAATGCCTTTCCAAGACTGATTGTCATATGAAGGTCCCTACTTAGGGACTTGGGAATAATTTTAAAATATTGTTAGACGTGTTTAAAATTTTCAATATATGGGGAATGTCCTTCCTCCAAGGCAGATTGTCATATGAAGGCCCCAACTTAGGGGCATATAAATCATTTTAATATATTATTAGGCGTGTTAAGAAATATATATAAAAAATTCAGGAGGTGAAAATTTCCCAAAGATTTTTTATGAATTTTTAAAGTTTTCAGTATAAGGGGGATGATGTTCCAAGGCAGATTGTCATATGAAGGCCCCTACTTACGGGTATGGGAATAATTTTAGAATATTTTTAGATGTGTTAGGAAACATATATAAAAAATTGAGAAGATTAAAATTTTCAAAAATGTTTTTATGAATTTTTAAAATTTCCGGTACAAAGGGGTGGCTTTTCAAGGATGATTGTCATACGAAGGCCCCTATTTAGGGACTTAAAAATAATTTTAATATATTCTTAGATGTGTGACGAAACATATATATAAAATTCAGTAGGTGAATATTTCCCAAAGATTTTTTATGAATTTTTAAATTTTCCGGTACAAAGGGGTGGCTTTTCAAGGATGATTGTCATACGAATGCCCCTATTTAGGGACTTACAAATATTTTTAGAATATTCGTAGACGTGTGAGGAAACATATATGAAAAATTCAGGAGGTGAAAATTTCCCAAAGATTTTTTATGAATTTTTAAATTTTCCGGTATATAGGGAATGCCTTTCCAAGACTGATTGTCATATGAAGGTCCCTACTTAGGGACTTGGGAATAATTTTAAAATATTGTTAGACGTGTTTAAAATTTTCAATATATGGAGAATGGCCTTCCTCCAAGGCAGATTTTCATATGAAGACCCCTAGTTAGGGACATGAGAATAATTTTAAATTATTCTTAGACGTGTGAGGAAACATATATAAAAAATTCAGGAGGTGAAAATTTCCCAAAGATTTTTTATGAATTTTTAAAGTTTCCAGTATATGGAAGATATCCTTCCAAGGCTGATTGTCATATGAAGGTCCCTACTTAAGGACTAAAAAATAATTTTGAAATATTTATAGATATGTTAGGAAACATATATAAAAAATTTAGGAGGTGAATATTTCCCAAAGATTTTTTATGAATTTTAAAATATACACTATAGGGAATGTTCTTCCAAGTAAGACTGACATATGAAGGCCCCTACTTAGGGGCATAAGAATCATTTTAAAATATTATTAGGCGTGTTAAGAAACATATATAAAAAATTCAGGAGGTGAAAATTTCCCAAAGATTTTTTATGAATTTTTAAGATTTCCGGTACAAAGGGGTGGCTTTTCAAGGATGATTGTCATACGAAGGCCCCTATTTAGGGACTTAAAAATAATT
Organism: Crataerina pallida; assembly: GCA_949710015.1. Lineage (NCBI taxonomy): Eukaryota > Metazoa > Arthropoda > Insecta > Diptera > Hippoboscidae > Crataerina > Crataerina pallida. The sequence continues at coordinate 15,981,568 of OX453290.1, forward strand.
TTACAATATTCTTAGATGGGTGCGGAAACATGTATGAAAAATTCAGGAGGTGAAAATTTCCCAAAGATTTTTTATGAATTTTTAAATTTTCCGGTATATGGGGAATGTCTTTCCAAGACTGATTGTCATATGAAGGTCCCTACTTAGAGACTTGGAAATAATTTTAAAATATTTTATGGCGTGTTAAGAAACATATATTAAAAATTTAGGAGGTGAAAATTTCCCAAAGATTTTTTATGAATTTTTAAAGTTTTCAGTATAAGGGGGATGATCTTCCAAGGCAGATTGTCATATGAAGGCCCCTACTTACGGGTATGGGAATAATTTTAGAATATTTTAAGATGTGTGAGGAAACATATATAAAAAATTGAGAAGGTTAAAATTTTCCAAAGTGTTTTTATGAATTTTTAAAGTTTCCGGTGCAAAGGGGTGGCTTTTCAAAGATGATTGTCATACGAATGCTTCTATTTAGGGACTTTTAAATAATTTTACAATATTCGTAGACGTGTGAGGAAACATATATGAAAAATTCAGGAGGTGAAAATTTCCCAAAGATTTTTTATGAATTTTTAAATTTTCCGGTATATAGGGAATGCCTTTCCAAGACTGATTGTCATATGAAGGTCCCTACTTAGGGACTTGGGAATAATTTTAAAATATTGTTAGACGTGTTTAAAATTTTCAGTATATGGGGAATGTCCTTCCTCCAAGGCAGATTGTCATATGAAGGCCCCAACTTAGGGGCATATAAATCATTTTAAAATATTATTAGGCGTGTTAAGAAACATATATAAAAAATTCAGGAGGTGAAAATTTCCCAAAGATTTTTTATGAAATTTTAAAGTTTTCAGTATAAGGGGGATGATGTTCCAAGGCAGATTGTCATATGAAGGCCCCTACTTACGGGTATGGGAATAATTTTAGAATATTTTTAGATGTGTTAGGAAACATATATAAAAAATTGAGAAGATTAAAATTTTCAAAAATGTTTTTATGAATTTTTAAAATTTCCGGTACAAAGGGGTGGCTTTTCAAGGATGATTGTCATACGAAGGCCCCTATTTAGGGACTTGGAAATAATTTTAAAATATTTATAGATATGTTAGGAAACATATATAAAAAATTTAGGAGGTGAATATTTCCCAAAGATTTTTTATGAATTTTAAAATATACACTATAGGGAATGTTCTTCCAAGTAAGACTGACATATGAAGGCCCCTACTTAGGGGCATAAGAATCATTTTAAAATATTATTAGGCGTGTTAAGAAACATATATGAAAAATTCAGGAGGCGAAAATTTCCCAAAGGTTTTTTATGAATTTTTAAATATACACCATAGGGAATGTTCTTCCAAGTAAGATTGTCATATGAAGGCCCCTACTTAGGGGCATGGGAATAATTTTAAAATATTGTTAGACGTGTTTAAAATTTTCAGTATATGGGGAATGTCCTTCCTCCAAGGCAGATTGTCATATGAAGGCCCCTAGTTAGGGGCATGGGAATAATTTTAAAATATTCTTAGTTATATTAGGAAAAATATATAAAAAATTGAGAAGGTTAAAATTTCCCAAAGATTTTTTATGAATTTTTAAAGTTTTAGTATATGGGGAATGTCCTTCCAAGGCAGATTGTCATATGAAGGCTCCTACTTAGGGGTTTGGGAATAATTTTTTAGAATATTGTAAGATGTGTGAGAAAACATATATAAAAAATTGAGAAGGTTAAAATTTTCCAAAGTGTTTTTATGAATTTTTAAATTTTCCGGTACAAAGGGGTGGCTTTTCAAGGATGATTGTCATACGAATGCCCCTATTTAGGGACTTACAAATATTTTTAGAATATTCGTAGACGTGTGAGGAAACATATATGAAAAATTCAGGAGGTGAAAATTTCCCAAAGATTTTTTATGAATTTTTAAATTTTCCGGTATAGAGGGAATGCCTTTCCAAGACTGATTGTCATATGAAGGCCCCTATTTAGGGACTTAAAAATAATTTTACAATATTCTTAAATGGATGCGGAAACATGTATGAAAAATTCAGGAGGTGAAAATTTCCCAAAGATTTTTTATGAATTTTTAAATTTTCCGGTATATGGGGAATGTCTTTCCAAGACTGATTGTCATATGAAGGTCCCTACTTAGAGACTTGGAAATAATTTTAAAATATTTTATGGCGTGTTAAGAAACATATATGAAAAATTTAGGAGGTGAAAATTTCCCAAAGATTTTTTATGAATTTTTAAAGTTTTCAGTATAAGGGGGATGATCTTCCAAGGCAGATTGTCATATGAAGGCCCCTACTTACGGGTATGGGAATAATTTTAGAATATTTTAAGATGTGTGAGGAAACATATATAAAAAATTGAGAAGGTTAAAATTTTCCAAAGTGTTTTTATGAATTTTTAAAGTTTCCGGTGCAAAGGGGTGGCTTTTCAAAGATGATTGTCATACGAATGCTTCTATTTAGGGACTTTTAAATAATTTTACAATATTCGTAGACGTGTGAGGAAACATATATGAAAAATTCAGGAGGTGAAAATTTCCCAAAGATTTTTTATGAATTTTTAAATTTTCCGGTATATAGGGAATGCCTTTCCAAGACTGATTGTCATTTGAAGGTCCCTACTTAGGGACTTGGCAATAATTTTAAAATATTCTTAGATGTGTGAGGAAACATATATAAAAAATTGAGAAGGTTAAAATTTTCCAAAGTGTTTTTATGAATTTTTAAAATTTCCGGTACAAAGGGGTGGCTTTTCAAGGATGATTGTCATACGTATGCCCCTATTTAGGGACTTAAAAATAATTTTAGAATATTCGTAAACGTGTGAGGAAACATATATGAAAAATTCAGGAGGTGAAAATTTCCCAAAGATTTTTTATGAATTTTTAAATTTTCCGGTATATAGGGAATGCCTTTCCAAGACTGATTGTCATATGAAGGTCCCTACTTAGGGACTTGGGAATAATTTTAAAATATTGTTAGACGTGTTTAAAATTTTCAGTATATGGGGAATGTCCTTCCTCCAAGGCAGATTGTCATATGAAGGCCCCAACTTAGGGGCATATAAATCATTTTAAAATATTATTAGGCGTGTTAAGAAATATATATAAAAAATTCAGGAGGTGAAAATTTCCCAAAGATTTTTTATGAATTTTTAAAGTTTTCAGTATAAGGGGGATGATGTTCCAAGGCAGATTGTCATATGAAGGCCCCTACTTACGGGTATGGGAATAATTTTAGAATATTTTTAGATGTGTTAGGAAACATATATAAAAAATTGAGAAGATTAAAATTTTCAAAAATGTTTTTATGAATTTTTAAAATTTCCGGTACAAAGGGGTGGCTTTTCAAGGATGATTGTCATACGAAGGCCCCTATTTAGGGACTTAAAAATAATTTTAATATATTCTTAGATGTGTGACGAAACATATATATAAAATTCAGTAGGTGAATATTTCCCAAAGATTTTTTATGAATTTTTAAATTTTCCGGTATATAGGAGATGTCCTTCCAAGGATGATTGTCATATGAAGGCCCCTACTTAGGGACTTGGAAATAATTTTAAAATATTTATATATATGTTAGGAAACATATATAAAAAATTTAGGAGGTGAATATTTCCCAAAGATTTTTTATGAATTTTAAAATATACACTATAGGGAATGTTCTTCCAAGTAAGACTGACATATGAAGGCCCCTACTTAGGGGCATAAGAATCATTTTAAAATATTATTAGGCGTGTTAAGAAACATATATGAAAAATTCAGGAGGCGAAAGTTTCCCAAAGGTTTTTTATGAATTTTTAAATATACACCATAGGGAATGTTCTTCCAAGTAAGATTGTCATATGAAGGCCCCTACTTAGGGGCATGGGAATAATTTTAAAATATTGTTAGACGTGTTTAAAATTTTCAGTATATGGGGAATGTCCTTCCTCCAAGGCAGATTGTCATATGAAGGCCCCTAGTTAGGGGCATGGGAATAATTTTAAAATATTCTTAGTTGTATTAGGAAAAATATATAAAAAATTGAGAAGGTTAAAATTTCCCAAAGATTTTTTATGAATTTTTAAAGTTTTAGTATATGGGGAATGTCCTTCCAAGGCAGATTGTCATATGAAGGCTCCTACTTAGGGGTTTGGGAATAATTTTTTAGAATATTGTAAGATGTGTGAGAAAACATATATAAAAAATTGAGAAGGTTAAAATTTTCCAAAGTGTTTTTATGAATTTTTAAATTTTCCGGTACAAAGGGGTGGCTTTTCAAGGATGATTGTCATACGAATGCCCCTAATTAGGGACTTACAAATATTTTTAGAATATTCGTAGACGTGTGAGGAAACATATATGAAAAATTCAGGAGGTGAAAATTTCCCAAAGATTTTTTATGAATTTTTTAATTTTCCGGTATAGAGGGAATGCCTTTCCAAGACTGATTGTCATATGAAGGTCCCTACTTAGGGACTTGGCAATAATTTTAAAATATTCTTAGATGTGTGAGGAAACATATATAAAAAATTGAGAAGGTTAAAATTTTCCAAAGTGTTTTTATGAATTTTTAAATTTTCCGGTACAAAAGGGTGGTTTTTCAAGGATAATTGTCATACGAATGCCCCTATTTAGGGACTTAAAAATAATTTTAAAATATTCGTAGACGTGTGAGGAAACATATATGAAAAATTCAGGAGGTGAAAATTTCCCAAAGATTTTTTATGAATTTTTAAAATTTTAGTATATGGGGAATGTCCTTCCAAGGCAGATTGTCATATGAAGGCTCCTACTTAGGGGTATGGGAATAATTTTAGAATATTTTTAGATGTATTAAGAAACATATATAAAAAATTGAGAAGGTTAAAATTTTCCAAAGTGTTTTTATGAATTTTTAAAGATACCGGTACAAAGGGGTGGCTTTTCAAGGATGATTGTCATACGAAGGCCCCTATTTAGGGACTTAAAAATAATTTTAGAATATTTTTAGATGTGTTAAGAAACATATATGAAAAATTCAGGAGGCGAAAGTTTCCCAAAGGTTTTTTATGAATTTTTAAATATACACCATAGGGAATGTTCTTCCAAGTAAGATTGACAAATTAAGGCCCCTACTTAGAGACTTGGAAATAATTTTAAAATATTTTTAGGCGTGTTAAGAAACATATATGAAAAATTTAGGAGGTGAAAATTTCCCAAAGATTTTTTATGAATTTTTAAAGTTTTCAGTATAAGGGGGATGATCTTCCAAGGCAGATTGTCATATGAAGGCCCCTACTTACGGGTATGGGAATAATTTTAGAATGTTTTAAGATGTGTGAGGAAACATATATAAAAAATTGAGAAGGTTAAAATTTTCCAAAGTGTTTTTATGAATTTTTAAAGTTTCCGGTACAAAGGGGTAGCTATTCAAGGATGATTGTCATACGAATGCTTCTATTTAGGGACATTTAAATAATTTTACAATATTCGTAGACGTGTGAGGAAACATATATGAAAAATTCAGGAGGTGAAAATTTCCTAAAGATTTTTTATGAATTTTTAAATTTTCCGGTATATAGGGAATGCCTTTCCAAGACTGATTGTCATATGAAGGTCCCTACTTAGGGACTTGGCAATAATTTTAAAATATTCTTAGATGTATTATGAAAAATATATAAAAAATTGAGAAGGTTAAAATTTTCCAAAGATTTTTTATGAATTTTTAAAGTTTTAGTATATTGGGAATGTCCTTCCAAGAAGATTGTCATATAAAGGCTCCTACTTAGGGGTGTGTGAATAATTTTAGAATATTTTAAGATGTGTGAGGAAACATATATAAAAAATTGAGAAAGTTATAATTTTCCAAAGTGTTTTTATGAATTTTTAAAATTTCCGGTACAAAGGGGTGGCTTTTCAAGGATGATTGTCATACGAAGGCCCCTATTCAAGGACTTAAAAATAATTTTAGAATATTCGTAGACGTGTGAGGAAACATATATAAAAAATTTAAGTGGTGAAAATTTCCCAAAGATTTTTATGAATTTTTAAATTTTCCGGTATATGGGGAATGTCTTTCCAAGACTGATTGTTATATGAAGGCCCCTACTTAGGGGCATCGGAATAATTTTAAAATATTCTTAGACGTGTTTAAAATTTTCAATATATGGAGAATGGCCTTCCTCCAAGGCAGATTGTCATATGAAGACCCCTAGTTAGGGACATGAGAATAATTTTAAAATATTCTTAGACGTGTGAGGAAACATATATAAAAAATTCAGGAGGTGAAAATTTCCCAAAGATTTTTTATGAATTTTTAAAGTTTCCAGTATATGGAAGATATCTTTCCAAGGCTGATTGTCATATGAAGGTCCCTACTTAAGGACTTAAAAATAATTTTGAAATATTTATAGATATGTTAGGAAACATATATAAAAAATTTAGGAGGTGAATATTTCCCAAAGATTTTTTATGAATTTTTAAAATTTCCGGTATATAGGAGATGTCCTTCCAAGGCTGATTGTCATATGAAGGCCCCTACTTAGAGACTTGGAAATAATTTTAAAATATTTTTAGGCGTGTTAAGAAACATATATGAAAAATTTAGGAGGTGAAAATTTCCCAAAGATTTTTTATGAATTTTTAAAGTTTTCAGTATAAGGGGGATGATCTTCCAAGGCAGATTGTCATATGAAGGCCCCTACTTACGGGTATGGGAATAATTTTAGAATGTTTTAAGATGTGTGAGGAAACATATATAAAAAATTGAGAAGGTTAAAATTTTCCAAAGTGTTTTTATGAATTTTTAAAGTTTCCGGTACAAAGGGGTAGCTTTTCAAGGATGATTGTCATACGAATGCTTCTATTTAGGGACATTTAAATAATTTTACAATATTCGTAGACGTGTGAGGAAACATATATGAAAAATTCAGGAGGTGAAAATTTCCTAAAGATTTTTTATGAATTTTTAAATTTTCCGGTATATAGGGAATGCCTTTCCAAGACTGATTGTCATATGAAGGTCCCTACTTAGGGACTTGGCAATAATTTTAAAATATTCTTAGATGTATTATGAAAAATATATAAAAAATTGAGAAGGTTAAAATTTTCCAAAGATTTTTTATGAATTTTTAAAGTTTTAGTATATTGGGAATGTCCTTCCAAGAAGATTGTCATATAAAGGCTCCTACTTAGGGGTGTGTGAATAATTTTAGAATATTTTAAGATGTGTGAGGAAACATATATAAAAAATTGAGAAAGTTATAATTTTCCAAAGTGTTTTTATGAATTTTTAAAATTTCCGGTACAAAGGGGTGGCTTTTCAAGGATGATTGTCATACGAAGGCCCCTATTCAAGGACTTAAAAATAATTTTAGAATATTCGTAGACGTGTGAGGAAACATATATAAAAAATTTAAGTGGTGAAAATTTCCCAAAGATTTTTATGAATTTTTAAATTTTCCGGTATATGGGGAATGTCTTTCCAAGACTGATTGTTATATGAAGGCCCCTACTTAGGGGCATCGGAATAATTTTAAAATATTCTTAGACGTGTTTAAAATTTTCAATATATGGAGAATGGCCTTCCTCCAAGGCAGATTGTCATATGAAGACCCCTAGTTAGGGACATGAGAATAATTTTAAAATATTCTTAGATGTGTGACGAAACATATATATAAAATTCAGTAGGTGAATATTTCCCAAAGATTTTTTATGAATTTTTAAATTTTCTGGTATATAGGAGATGTCCTTCCAAGGCTGAATGTCATATGAAGGCTCCTACTTAGGGGCATAAGAATCATTTTAAAATATTTTTAGGCGTGTTAAGAAACATATATAAAAAATTCAGGAGGCGAAAGTTTCCCAAAGGTTTTTTATGAATTTTTAAATATACACCATAGGGAATGTTCTTCCAAGTAAGATTGACAAATTAAGGCCCCTACTTAGGGACTTAGAAATAAATTTAAAATATTTTTAGATGTGTTAGAAAACGTTTATAAAAAATTGAGAAAGTTAAAATTTTCCAAAGATTTTTTATGAATTTTTAAAATTTTAGTATATGGGGAATGTCTTTCCAAGGCAGATTGTCATATGAAGGCTCCTACTTAGGGGTATGGGAATAATTTTAGAATATTTTTAGATGTATTATGAAACATATATAAAAAATTGAGAAGGTTAAAATTTTCCAAAGTGTTTTTATGAATTTTTAAAGTTTCCGGTACAAAGGGGTGGCTTTTCAAGGATGATTGTCATACGAAGGCCCCCATTCAAGGACTTAAAAATAATTTTAGAATATTCGTAGACGTATGAGGAAACATATATAAAAAATTTAAGTGGTGAAAATTTCCCAAAGATTTTTTATGAATTTTTAAATTTTCCGGTATATGGGGAATGTCCTTCCAAGGCTGATTGTCATATGTAGTCTCCTACATAGGGACTTGGAAATAATTTTACAATATTAATCGTCGTGTTAGGAAGTATATATAAAAAGTTCAGAAGATGCAAATATCCCAAAGATTTTTTATGAATTTTTAAAATTCCGGTATATAGGAGATATCCTTCCAACGCTGATTGTCATACGAAGGCCCCTACTTAGGGACTTAGAATTAATTTTAAAATATTTTTAGATGTGTTAGAAAACATTTATAAAAAATTGAGAAGGTTAAAATTTTCCAAAAATTTTTTATGAATTGTTAAATATACACTATAGGGAATGTTCTTCCAAGTAAGATTGTCTTATGAAGGCCCCTACTTAGGGGCATAAGAATCATTTTAAAATATTCATAGGCGTGTTAAGAAACATATATAATAAATTCAGGAGGTGAAAATTCCCCAAAGATTTTTTATGAATTTTTAAGTTTTCCGGTATAAAGGAGATGTAATTTCAAGGCTAATTGTCATATGAAGGCCCCTACTTACGGGTATGGGAATAATTTTAAAATATTCTTAGACGTGTGAGGATACATATATAGAAAATTCAGGAGGTGAAAATTTCCCAAAGATTTTTTATGAATTTTTAAGGTTTCCGGTATATAGGAGATGTCCTTCCAAGACTAATTGTCATATGAAGTCGCCTACTTAGGGGCATGGGAATAATTTTAAAATATTATTAGTCGTGTTAGGAATTATATATAAAAAGTTCAGGAGATGCAAATATCCCAAAGATTTTTTATGAATTTTTAAACTTTCCGATATATATGTGATGTCCTTCCAAGGATGATTGTCATATGAAGGCCCCTACTTAGGGACTTGGATTATATTATTTATTAAATATATTTATAGATATGTTAGGAGACATATGTAAAAAATTTAGGAGGTGAATATTTCCCAAAGATTTTTTATGAATTTTTAAAATTTCCGGTATATAGGAGATGTCCTTCCAAGGCTGAATGTCATATGAAGGCTCCTACTTAGGGGCATAAGAATCATTTTAAAATACTTTTAGGCGTGTTGAGAAACATATATGAAAAATTGAGGAGGTAAAAGTTTCCCAAAGGTTTTTTATGAATTTTTAAATATACACCATAGGGAATGTCTTTCCAAGTAAGATTGTCATATGAAGGCCCCTACTTAGGGGCATGGGAATAATTTTAAAATATTCTTAGACGTGTTTAAAATTTTCAGTATATGGTAAATGTCCTTCCAAGGCAGATTGTCATATAAAGACCCCTACTTAGGGGCATGGGAATAATTTTAAAATATTCTTGGACGTGTGAGGAAACATATATAAGAAATTCAGGGGGTGAAAATTTCCCAAAGATTTTTTATAAATTTTTAAAATTTTAGTATATGGGGAATGTCCTTCCAAGGCAGATTGTCATATAAAGGCTCCTACTTAAGGGTGTGGGAATAATTTTAGAATATTCTGAGATGTGTGAGGAAACATATATAAAAAATTCAGGAGGTGCAAATTATCCAAAGATATTTTATGAATTTTTAAATATACACTATAGGGAATTTTTTTCCAAGTAAGATTGACATATGAAGACCCCTACTTAGGGGCATAAGAATCACTTTAAAATATTCTTAGGCGTGTTAAGAAACATATATAAAAAATTCAGGAGGTGAAAATTTCCCAAAGATTTTTTATGAATTTTTAAAATTTTCAGTATATGGGGAATGTCCTTTCAAGGCTGATTGTCATATGTAGGCCCCTACTTAGGGACTTGGAAATAATTTTAAAATATTCTTAGTCGTGTTAGGAAATATATATAAAAATTCAGGAGGTGAAAATATCCCAAAGATTTTTTATGAATTTTTAAATTTCCGGTATATAGGAGATGTCCTTCCAAGGATGATTGTCATATGAAGGCCCCTACTTAGGGACTTGGAAATAATTTTAAAATATTTATAGATATGTTAGGAAACATATATAAAAAATTTAGGGGTTGAATATTTCCCAAAGATTTTTTATGAATTTTTAAAATTTCCGTATATATAGGAGATGTCCTTCCAAGGCAGATTGTCATATGAAGGTCCCCCCTTAGGGGCATGAGAATAATTTTATAATATTCTTAGACGTGTGAGGATATATATATAAAAAATTCAGAAGGTGAAAATTTCCCAAAGATTTTTTATGAATTTTTAAAATTTCCGGCATATGGGAGATGTCCTTCCAAGGCTGATTGTCATATGAAGGCCCCTACTTAGGGGCATAAGAATCATTTTAAAATATTTTTAGGCGTGTTAAGAAACATATATGAAAAATTCAGGAGGTGAAAGTTTCCCAAAGATTTTTTATGAAATGGGCAAAATCGAATTTTCCCAAAGATTTTTTATGAATTTAATACACCATAGGGAATGTTACTCCAAAACTAATAAAAGATGTTCACTCTTCTATATATTTTTTTAGAATAAAATAATTTTTATTTCACAATTACAATAAAAGAAATATAACTCAAAACTTATATGATATTTTAAAACGTATATTGTACAGTATATAAGAAAGTATTTTGTTTCCTATTTGTCGCCATACATATATTACAATCACCAATAACAAGAACTTTTTCGAATGTTTCACCCATAGTATATACAGTACCTACAGTTTCCGAAAATGTGGAATTTTTATATAAAGTGATAACGCACGTTGTTCTAAAACGGATCTAGATTATTTGTAAAGTAGCAGACCCACTACTATAATCTCGCTTGAACAAAGCTTTCGCTTGACTACTCAGGTCGGACTTTATGTAAACCACGCTTTTGTCGAGGAAGGCTATGAGATCTATTAATTCTTGCTTAAGTACAAAATTCTTCAACAGAACAGTCGTCCAACAGAAAAGTCCATGTTTCTACAAGACATCACTGAATAAGTCTTGCTGGTGAGCGTTAAGGCATTGGTAATATATTTTTGTGTTTGCGGATGCATTAGGTAACAGCTACATACATTGCAGCTCTATTTATTCTATCTGCAAGATGAACTATAACTTTGTTGTAAGTAGCTCTCTGGCTCTTATGAATCGTAATACCCTCTGCTGTAACTACCGGAAATTGTCTCCTATCAATAATAATTTGTACGTTACGTCTGTATTGAAATAATCTGTTATGTTTTTCAATAGGAGTCCATAGAGGTTCAGGCTTTTTTCTTCTTGCCTGAGAGCCAACGTCCCTATTAGAAAATAGAATCCAAAGTGTCGATACGGCTTCCTGACTTATGTCTACTGCCATTAAAAGTCCTGTTGCACCGTTAACGAGTCCATAAGCAGTGTCAATATTTACTGTCAGCATATATTTAGCCGATGTCTTTAACGTAAGTTCTTTGGGAAGTCGTTGAGTCTTTGATGTTTTAAAATTGTCTGTTTTTATTGTTCACTTAGAGAATCAGCCTTAATAATGTCATAACTTCTAGAAATATGCGTCGAATGCTGTGCTAAGCGCTGTATATTATATGTGTCAGCATCCTTATTAGACCAAAATAAATGTATAGCATCCAAAGGGACTTATGTATGCAAATTGTCCTGTCGTCTCGTTGGCGCATTATTTCGTCTAATTCATAGGGATTATTTGGATTTGGATTGATAATCCAACGGTCACGTACAGGTGGAAGTTGTTAAAGGGGGTGAAAAGTATATCCTCCAATTCCGAATACTGCTTTACCCGTTGGTGCACTTACCAAAACCTTTGGGAGATCTGGATTGGATCCAGGAAGAGAATTAAATCGTTGTGTTATTACCTGATATATTGTTTGTATCAAGAGACTTTAACCTATTCCCGCAAATTAAATATCCTCAAATTAAAATAGCACTTCTTTTCTATTTATCTTATATAGTACATGTTGGAAATATATCCGTTGCATCAGAAACTTTACGGATGTTAACAAATCCTCTACATTTACTAATGGAGGGAGTTTTATTAAACGGACACCTTCACTCTGATCATCATTTTCTTCTTCGTCTATATTACAATAAGTATATTTATGCCTCTATTAATCTCTGGCACAGCCAGAGCTCGGAATTCTTCATCTAAAAACTGTAATGCATTAATGTTGTGTTGAAGGGTTGGACTATTTTCAGAATTGCGATGATTATCGTTCTGCATTTGCTCTAAAGCGTTTTCAAATTTGTTTACCGAAAATTTTTCGAATTGTTGTTTGTTTGTCATTATCAAGTCTCTATCAGAAAAACATGTTTGTTCGTTGTTGTTTTCTAAAATATCTGTTACTTCATTACACCACGGAATCTATAACATAACCATTTGTCTGAAATAGTCTGCCCTTATATTTGATTTTGCAAATCTTCATTGCATCAAATTCAAGGTAAATTTTTATGCTAGATGTAAAGATTTCTTTTGATCGATTGATACACGCCGTATGTTCCATCCATTTTCGGCACATTAATGAAGCTAACATTTATAGATGTACATACTAAATTTCAAGTTTATGGATGAATTTTTGTGGCAGATAATTAGATTTTTTCCAAACTTGGGCGCGTCTGTTAGCCGACCATGCCCATTTTTTACACATCAATTCAGGGTATAATTGTAATCTGAATACGCCCATTTTTGGTATATACTTAAGCTAATATTTATAGATATATGTACCAAATTTCAAGTATATATCTTAATTTTTATTGCAGATTTTTGTCGATTGTGGGCGTGGCTCTTCTATTGCTTACTTAGCTTAATTTTAATTTGGGTTATTGTATTGAAAAAGGAGAAGAAAGTTATTGACATAGTTACAATTTTAAAGTTAAGGTCAGAAGAAAAATGAGAAATATAATTACAGTGTGTTAAGGTCAGTAAATGAATAATGATTATACAATATATTATACAATATAAATTGGCATAGGTGTGCATTATTTTATATGCACACTACACCCTTATCCTATAGAGAAAAAAAAATTTTTTTTGTTTAAACAGAAAAATAGATACCTTTGTTTAAGTTTTAGGAGCGTTTTTCTAACTCCTAAATGTCCGCCGTGTGGACTATTATGATATTCATTTATTAGTTTAAATTGTATTAATTTATCATTAATCGTTTGAGGGTCTTTATACAATATAATAATCAATTTTTGGGCATTATTATTTATCTTATTTAATTTTTCATCCATTAAAATCATTTTCATCTATGATTTTAAATATATCATCATTTTTATTTAGTGCTATAGCAAATATTTTCTCTTTAAGCAATCTTGATGTCAGTTTATCCATAATAGAATCGAAATTCGGTGGATTTTCACTGCATCGCAATAGTATATTTTTTCATTTACATCTGTACTAACTTTCTTCTTTGTTTTGTTTTTGCCCTTGATAAATTCATTCAATTTTTTAATTTCTTTAATTTATTTATGTTAGACATTGAAGTACAATCCCAAATATGAAGTTGATCAGGCTTCGGTTGGTTAGTACAATCTGTATGCTTAATATCATTATTCTTGTTATTATTATTATCTTTAGCGTTATCTGCTATCCTTTCATTATTCATCATTTTTAACTTTTGCCCTCTTGTCATTACATTTATCTTCTTAGGTATCATGTCTTTTAACATATCAGTATCTATTTTAATCCGTGAAAAAGCGTCAGCATTTGTATTATTACTTCCTTTTTATATATTACTGTAAAATTATAATCACATAATTCCATTCTAATGAGCGTCATTTTGGATGATGGGTTATTGTGAGTGAATAGTGACACTAGTGGTCTATGGTCTGTAATAACCACGAATTTACGACCGTATAGGTATGGTCTGAAAAATTTAATACCCCAATGAATAGCGAGTAATTCTTTTTCTATTATGAGTTTGTTTATGTCATGCTTTGAAAAGGTAGTGCTTGCATATGAAATTGGTAAATCGTGTCCAATTTCTCCTTGTGATAATATGGCTCCTAATGCGTAATCTGAGGCATCTGTTGTCAGTATGAATGGTTTGTCAAAGTCAGGGTATTGTAGTATAGGGGGATTCATTAATTTTTGTTTTAAAGTTTCGAATGCTTTTTGGCATTCGTTTGACCATATAAATGGTTGATGCTTTTTTAATAAGGAGTTTAGACATTTTGCAATTTGTGCAAAATCTTTTATAAATCTTCTGTAGTAATTACAAAGTGCGACGAATCGTCTTACTTCGTCTGCATTTTTGAGTGTGGGATAGTTTTTTATAAAATTAAATTTTGATGGGTCAGTTTGTATACCGTTTGTAGTTATTAGGTGTCCAAGGTATATAACTTCAGGTCTCAAAAAATTGCATTTGCTGGCATTGAGTTTATTATTAGGTTATATTTTTGTAATCTTGTAAAAACTCTTATTAGATTGTCGTTGCGATGTTTAAGTGTGCAGCCAAACAAGATGATGTCGTCTACATAGAGAAATGCGCTAGAGTCTACTCCGCTTAAGGCTATTGTGAGCATCCTTTGAAAGCTGTTTGATGAAATTTTGAGACCGAAAAGTAGTCGTTTGAATTGGTAATGTCCTTTGTTCGTTGAAAAGGCTGTTAGAGGTCTGGAGTTTTTGTTTAAATTGATTTGGTGAAATGAACTCGTCATATCTAGAGTAGAAAAGTATTTAGCTCTTCCCAATTTGTCAAGAACGTCTTCAAGTCTAGTTAGTGGAAATTTGTCGTTTACCAATTTGTCGTTCAATTTTCAAGAACGTCTTCAAGTCTAGTTAGTGGAAATTTGTCGTTTACCAATTTGTCGTTCAATTTTCTAAAGTCTACTACAAGTCGCCATTTTTGTGTGTCGTTAGTCGTCTTTTTAAGTACAATTAGTAAGGGTGAGTTATACGGGCTTACTTAAGGTTCTACTATGTCATCGTCAATTAATTTCTGCACTTGTTTATTAATTTCTTCAGTTTGTGTTTGTGGTAGTCGATAATTTTTGATGTATATTGGAGTGTCATCTTTTGTCTGAAGTTTCTGTGTATAAAAGTTATTTGTCGTGAGTTTTTCTCCGTCTAAGTGAAATATATCTTGAAAATCTGTGAATATCTCTATTAATGAGTTCTTAGCAATTTTGTCCTCTTGATTTATATTTATGATGTTTAGTAGTCTGTTTAATCGTTCTTTAGTAGCCTTGTTTTGTGGCCTCGCTTTAAGTATATGGTAATTTTGAAGAGGCTCAGATTGTACATTAATATTTTTAAGATTTATGGTTTGTGTTGTTGTGTTTAAAATTTTTATATGTTTTATGCCATTACGTGGAATTATAAAATTTGCTATAAATACTCCTTTCTGAAGTTCTTTGTTTAAGACGACTGCATCTTCTTTTAATTTTATGTTTATGGGGTGTATAATTTCTGATCTGGGTAGTATAGTGATTATTTTGGGTTTGTTTGATTTCATTGGCAATATAATATCTTCATTGCCCGTATGGATTTCTAATGTTAATGTTTCGTAGTCTAATTTGCATATGTAGTCCTTCAGGAAATCTATTCCGATTATTCCATCTGTTGTAATTGGAAAGTTATCTTTTACCACATGGAATTCATGTGATATTTGTGTGTGCCCTACTTGCAGTTGTAAAAATGTTGTTCCAATCGTGCTTATCGTTTCTGTTGTTATCCCGGTTAAGTTATATGTGTTGCTTATTAATTTGGCTTTTGTAATTTGTACAATATATGATTTTATTATTGAGATATCAACTTCTGTGTCTACTAGAAATTTTATGACTTTATTCTGCTTAGTGTGAAGTGTTACGTAAAAGGTATTTTTGTTTGCTATGTTAAGAATTTTGTGAGTTTTTATGCGTCAGTGATGGTGTCGTCCATCACCAGCGGAATTCCGTTTCCCTGGTTCTGTACAACATTTAGTTGTCTTCTTCTGTTATTTGGATTAACATTATAGGATCTCTGATGATACCTGGCATTGTTCTGTGGAATTTGTCGGCAATTATTGTTGTTTTGCATATTTCTTATATTATTGTTTTGCATGTTAGGATAATATCTGGAATCATTGTTTTGCATGTTGGAGTTGAGTACGAATGTTGGGGTGTGTGTTGATATTTGTTTCGTGGTTTGTTTATTTTTAATATTTGGGATTTGTTTTGGAAACTTTGGTCTTTTTCTAATTCTAATGTTAAGTTGACTGCTTGAGTTAAGGATTGTGGTTGTGCAGCGAATGGGGTATGGTTGTATTTTTCATCGATGTCCTTTTTGAATACTGTGAGAGCATAACTATCATTCATTTTCGTTATAACTTTTCGTTCAGCTGTTGTTGCGGTGTGTCCCAATTCTTGTATTTGCAAGTCATTTAATTGGTTTATCAGGTTTATTATTTTGTCTCTGTAATTTTCAACACTACCACGTTGTTGTAAGGTGTTGAGTGTGTTCTGTAGTGTAGGTATTGTGTGTGGGTTTTGAAATGTATTTTTAGTGGAGGTGTACAATTCTTCTAATGTGTTTGGTGTTTGTGTTAGGCCTATAGCAGTTTTCACTTTTTGTGATAATTTTATATGATAAACAAATTCCAGTAAATCTGCTTTACCATTTTCGGATAGATTTTTAGACAGTATTTCCACAAATTTGCAGAAGTTTTTAAGTTTTTCAAATTTGCCGGAAAATATGGGCAATGTTTTCATTGCCAATTCCATATTGAAAGCCATTTCTCTTAACTGTTCTTCAAAATTTTGTTTTAGACTAATGTAGGTATTTTTAAATTGTACTCTTAGTTCCAGAGGTATTTTCTCTTGATGTAGTTTTTGGAATTTGTCTTTAATAGTCTCAAGTTCTACTAATTTTCCTTCAATGGTTTCCTGTTTGTACAGACGACCAGGGGATTTCTTTAAATTGATTTCAATTTTTAAAAGGTTTTGCAATAATTCAGTCGATTGCTCCATACGAAAATTATTTTGGAACTTGTGTATATTTATATATTATTTTCTTATACATTTTTATTTTATTTTGTCATCTTTTTTTTTGCGAATATAAAATTTGTATAGAAAAATAAAATAAATTTTGTTTTTGGTTTTATTTACTTATACATTAGACAAACTTATACTTCTATTTAATTTTTTGTTTATATAGCTTTTATAATATGTATTTATTCTATATATAATGTATATTATTATATTGCATATTGCAATTACAATTATTGTTTCTGTGCTAATTTTTATTGTGGTGTGTGTATTGCTGTGTCCTCCGACGTTGCTGTTGTATATTACGACTTCTTCTTGTTGTTTACTTTTTGTGAGTCCCATTTCTTTCTTTCCTCTTTAATTAATTTAATTATTGCTTCTTTATTTTTACCAGTGGCTATGTTTTTAATTTGGTGGAGTTCTCTGATTTTTCTGGAGTGTCTTATTCTTCTACCACCACGTTTTCTTTGTAATTTTTGCACAATTTGTTGTTTTGCCTCCTTTTTATATTGTTGACGCCTTTTGTATTCTTCTTATAGTTAGGCGTTTTGGGTCGGAAATAGGAGTCGGCATATACGGTGACACTTGTGTGACTGGGCCAGGCGGCGTGTATGTTTGCATCGGTCAGCAAAATGTTTATTTAATAACGTATGTCGGCAGGATCAAAAATTTTGACAGGACCAGAAATTTTGGCAGGATCAAAAATTCAAAAAGTTTAAGTATTAAAAATTTGGCAGGATCGCCATGTAATAAAAGTAGAATTTGTGTGAGTGACGATCACATTGACATTATATGTCGCGCAACGCGCAACGTGTGAATCCAGCTAAGAAGCTTGGAATTTAAAGTTGCAGATAGTGAGACATTAACAAGACGAAGCTATGTTTTTAGTCTGATTTTTATTTTCAAATTTTATCACTTATATACTAATTTACAAAGCTACCTTACACTAACAAAAATTCTATTGCTTACCTAGCTTAATTTTAATTTGGGTTATTGTATTGAAAAAGGAGAAGAAAGTTATTGACATAGTTACAATTTTAAAGTTAAGGTCAGAAGAAGGATGAGAATAAAGAATACAATTACAATTTTTATTAAAGTTAAGGTCAGAAGAAAAATGAGAAATATAATTACAGTGTGTTAAGGTCAGTAAATGAATAATGATTATACAATATATTATACAATATAAATTGGCATAGATGTGCATTATTTTATATGCACACTACAGTATATATATTTTGATCATCCGTTTGCAACACATCAAAGGAAACCTCGAGACCCCACAAACCATATATATATATAGAAATCGTTTGAGGCATGTCCGTCCGTGTGTCCGTCCTTATTAAATAACGCACACGCCTATAATTAAAAGAAACACTATTTGTTGTTTAAAAATGATCTGAATAATAATAAAGGTGGAGGATATTAAAGCTTACCTTGTTTTTAATTCAATTTTCAAAATTTTCCATATGAATCTCTGATAAGTAACTCTTATGTTAGTACACTTAAACTAAAAACCTCGTACGCACATGCTATATACAATTGGAACCTACTTGGGTTAAGGACTAATCCACATGAAAATTTTGATCCTGGGTCGTTTAGTTTTTCTATACCCTGCACTACCTTGTGGAAAAGGGTATATTAAGTTTGTGCGAATTTTTGTAACTCCTAAACGGCAAATGCCAAACCTACCTTCAATTATATCGATCGATTCAGAATCAAAATCTGAATCGATTTAATCATGTCCGTTTGTCCTCTAATCGGATGACCGGATTGGACCATTTTTAGAACCCCTCTCCATATGAGGTCTTATTATTTTTTGAGATATTTCGATGAAATTTGGTACAAAAAAATGTGTCAAATGTGTTTTTCCGTTATTATTTCTCTTATATATTTCGATGTATGGGCGGTTTGTTCTTAGCCCTGTTCTTGTAACGGTTTTTACGAAAACTAAACGATCATTAGCGAACTAATGCATATTTTTCGCAGGATACATAAAATTTACAATTTTGGTTGCCAAAGTAGAATTGTATTTAACCGAGCTTTATTTCCCGTTTTTTTTTTTAATTTAATGAAGTTTTTCCTATCTCCTCTTAATCGTTATTGCTTCAATCGATTGTTATACCCTCCACCTCAGTGATGAGGGTATACTAATTTTGTTCTTCCATTTGCAACACCCAGAAGGAGGCATCAGAGACCCTACAAAGTATATATATTCTTGATCAGCGTCAAAAACTGAGTCGATTTAGACATGTATGTCCGTGTGTCCGTGTGTCCGTCTGTTGTTGGCACTCTCACGAGCGTAAATTTTAAGATATTTAGCTGAAATTTTGTACAGTCACTTTTAGTTTATGCACGCAGATCGCTATTTAAAATGGGCAAATTCGGTAAAGAGCCACGCCTACAATCAACAAAAATCTATCTATCTGCCACAAAAATTAAGCTATAAACTTGAAATTTAGTATGTACATCTATAAATATTAGTTTCATCGATGTGCCGAAAATGGGCGTGGTCCGATAACATACACGCCCACAATCACTATAAATCTTTATATTTGCCACAAAAGTTTATCTACGAAGTTGAAATTTGGTGTGCCAATACATAGTTATGCCATCCATTGATGTGCCTAAAATGGGCGTGGTCGGTTAACATACGCGCCCACAATAAACATAAACCTTTATATCTACCACAAAAATTTACCTATGACCCTGAAATTTGGTACACCTATTTATAGAAATCCCATCCATCAATGTGCCGAAAATGGGCGTAGTCCGATAATATACACGCCCACAATCAATATAAATCTTTATATTTGCCACAAAAGTTGAAATTTGGTATGCAAATACATAGTTATCCCATCCATTGATGTGCCTAAAATAGGCGTTGTCGTTTAACAGACGCGCCCACAATAAACATAAACCTTTATATCTACCACAAAAATTAACCTATGACCCTGAAATTTGGTACACGTATTTATAGATATCCCATCCATCAATGTGCTTAAAATGGGCGTGGTCGGTTACTAAGTCCACCCACAATAAACAAAAATCTATTTATCTGCCACAAAAATTAAGCTATAAACTTGAAATTTAGTATGTACATTGATAAATATTAGCTTCATAGATGTGAAAAAATGAGCGTGTTATAATTTTTAAAATTTATAAAACATCAATTTCATCATCATCAATTCAAAAAATTTAAAAAGATCCATAAATATTTAGGCCTTACATGTAAGAGCAATTGTACATAACCAAATAAAAATACATACATATGTATAAACAATAAAAATTTTATAGACAAGGCATCGTGTTTACCGCTTTATATATCTCAGTTTTAAAATTTAGAATATCAAATAAAATTTTTAATGAAAACTACTTAAAATAAAGTAACATGATGCACGATCAGGTACATATACTTATAGTTTGCAAGTACAGGCTACAGCCTTGTTAGAAATCAGGTACATAAATGACTATTAGGTAAAGTAGCCCATGCGAAAGCAGGTAAAATAGTACAATATATAAGTCTTCAACACGAAATATAGACCTCAGAAGTACAACAATAATTGAACTGTTGAGTTCACATTGAAGTGCAAAAAAATATTATATTTACAAACATTATTTCAATATGCCCTTATTACGTATTACATCATCTCGACAAAGACGTCTGAGAAATATACAATCTGTGAGGAGGTTTCGCGAGCAAAGTTTGGAGAGAGACAGAATTGAAAATTCTCAGCGTATATTAGCAAGAAGAAGTGATCGTGAATATCGCGAAGAGGAAAGGCGAAGAGACCAAAGCGCACATATTGTTAGAAGAAGAAGTTCAAGGTATCGCATTATGGAACAACAAAGGAATACTGTACAACACATAAACCGTCGCGGCAATGAAAGTTATCGAGTGCTTGAACGTCGGAAAAATGCCTTAACGCAAAGGATTAGGAGGGAAGATAATGGAAGACGCAATAGAGAACAACAAGTTAATACTGCCCAGCATAGGCGCCACCGAGAAAACGATTAGGAGAGATGACGATACAAGGCGTGCTTTAGAGCAACATATTAATACTGAACAGCACAGACAACGTCGAGGAAATGAAATATATAGAAGGAGTGAACGCCAGAGATTTGCCGTAGCACAAAGAATTAGAAGAGAAGATGGTGGAATGCATGCTAGAGAGGTTAGCTCTAATAGAACACTTCGGTCTAGAACACACCGTGCTAATGAGGTAAATAGGCTCAGAACTAACAATCGACAAAATTTGTTGAATAGACGAAGAATGCAGACCGTGACACCTGACACTATAATTGAATATTTATTAAGTGAAACCCAAAGACACACATCTCGACTATTGAGTGAATATGACAATAGTGTAAAGAATGGTCCGACTTGTGTTTGTGTTTGTTGTGGTGGACTGTGGTTTACGTCACAAGTAAAGTTTTTATCTTTACAAGCCAACATGTCCACTTAAGTTGTGTATTCTTCCTGACTGATATATTTTCATCCGAAGATTACCGTTATACGTTTTGCAAAACATGTCATTCTGCAGTTCGATTTGGTAATATACCGACATTATGTTTATCCAATGGTCTTCACTTTCCCACTATACCAAACGAACTAAAGGACTTGACAACTCTTGAAGAGAGATTCGTTGCTCCCAGAATACCGTTTATGAGAATAGTGTCCTTAGGTTATAACAGACAGTGCACGATACGAGGTGCAGTCGTGAACGTACCGATTTCACTTGATAGAACAATAACCGTCCTTCCGAGATCTGAAGATCAGACAGAAGTAATACAAGTTTATTTGAAGCGTAGGTTGCAATATGACCGCAGTTTTATGACAGAGACTATAAGACCGGCAAAGATATTTAGAGCCGCAGAGTATTTAATTAACACAGACTTATACAGGACGCACAACATTTCTATTTCTAATGAATGGCTGAACAGAAGACAGTCGAATGAGATAATGCCGTTTATTGCCAACGAAGAAGAAAGAAATATAGTTCAAACTTGTTTAAACAATAACACAACCAATGATGACGTAGATGAATTAAATCCACAGGAGACCCTTTTAGACAATTTACAAATAGAAAATGTACCATTAGTGTAACGATGATTTCCAGTTGCAGGGGTGAAAGCCGTCGGTTTCCAGAGTATCGCCACATTAAATTTCTTTCAGTACGCTTATTTTCTTATTATTTACACATTTATTTATTTTATTTATACAAAAATCTTTATGGCCTGTTTGTCTTTTTCCTTGATCTCAACTCGACTAACTAACTAACCTCTTGTATAAGCAATCCTTCCTTTATATAGAAAAAATATGAAAAACTACAAACTACATTACTACATAATTCAGAGCCTACTCCTATTAAGAATAATTATTTTTATATATAAAAAAAATATGAAACGCGACAAACTACATAACTACAGTATTCTTAGCCTACTCCTATTAAGAATAATTATTTTTATAAGTACAAAGTTAAAATTATTATATGTGATAGGAAAAAGTTTTTCCTTCTCACATTACCCCTCCTCTTCGGGGTACCGAATAGAGATTGACACCCACCCATCCGACTTTCAGCTGGATTATACAGATTGTTATCTGGCAGAATGTCTTTGACGAGAGAAACTTCGGTGGTATAAAACAAATTAGGTCGCACAGGTGCTATGTTGACGCACCCCTGCGCACGCCTAGAGGACGGTTGATCTATTCGAGTTGTAGATGGTTCGCCTCGCCGTCCACGAAAGTATCGGATGGATAGTGTGCTAGCCATACTATTAATAATCTATAAAGACAAGGAAGAGAAATAGATGGATAGTTAGCGCAAACTTACTCCTTCACTGTGACATCCTTTTCATAATCCTCAGGTCCATTATATAATTTTAGATCTCGAACATGACATGTACGTTGTTGCCCGAGCCCTTGTATTTCGGCGATGACCTTAGATGGTAAATTAATTACTTTATACGGGCCTTAGAATTTAGGTGCAAGTTTAGCTGCATAGCTGTCTACAGCTTTAGATACTGGATGTTGTTTAACCAACACTAGGTCACCTATATTTTTTTGCCATGAGCGTCTCCGTAAATTATAGTAGTGTCTTTGGTCCTGGGCGGCTTTTGTGAGGTTTCGTAGTACAATCTCCCAAGCGTCACGTAGACTTTGTATCCGCTGTGTTATACTTAATTTACTAGATCCCGTGCCAGGTGTGACCTTGTCGAAATAGGCGTTGGGTAAACGTGGTTCCCGTCCTTGTGTTAAATATGAGGGTGTGAACTGTGTAGACTCTGATGTGCTAGTGTTAATAGCAAGCATGACTTCCGGAAGATATTCATCCCATTTCTTATGGTTGTTAGCTGCGAGCTGTGAGATGATGGTTTTAATGGTTCTATTGGCTCGTTCTGTGGGATTCTCTTGCGGGGTGTATGGAGCTGTTAGCTGCTGTTCTGTGCCGATAGATTCCAAGTACTTTTGAAAAATCTTACTGGTGAACTGCGTCCCGTTATCCGAAATGAGCATCTTCGGAACACCATATCTGCAGACTACCTTTTCTCGTAATGTTTTGACGAGACCCTCGGCGGTGGCTTTACGCAGCGGTGTCAATTCGACCCATTTCGAAAACTTATCAATTAGAACCAGGAGCATTGTATTTCCATGACTAGAGCGCGGTAGTGGACCTACAAAGTCTGCACAGATAGTTGATCAAGGTTCTTCCGGAATATGTGTAAACATTTCCCCAGCAGGTCGTTGTTGGCTGACTTTATAGCGCTGACAAGACTCGCAGCTGAGTACATATCGTTTAATATCTCGGTACATTCCAGGCCAGTAGTAGCGATTATATATTCGAGCAGCAGTTTTCCTAACTCCAAAGTGTCCGGCTGCGGGTTGGTCGTGGTTTTCTTGTAAGATTTGTTGTCGCATATTACTTGGTACACAAAGCTTCCAAGCAGCTTCGTCGGAGTCCGAAGCTCGTGAAGGAAGGTGGCGGTATAGCTGACCATTCGTTCTAGTGTAGTCTGGGAATTTTTCTGAGTTTGTTTCAATTTCGTGTAACTTCTTTTTTAGCCACGGACATATTATATTTTCGTTTACTGGATGCTCGGGTCTGATGGTGGGGACTATGGTCAGTCGACACTCTTCGACTGGCTGTCTCGACAATGCATCGGCTACAACATTTTAGGTTCCACGTCGGTACAAAATGTCAAAGTTGTGTTGTTGCAATTCTAATGCCCATCTTGCGAGGCGACCTGATGGATTTTCAAGAGAGTTTAACCATTTTAGAGAGAGGTGATCCGTTAACACGGTGAACTTGTATCCCTCTAAGTAGGGTCTCATTTTCCGAACGGCCCACACTATGGCTAGGCATTCCTTTTCAGTTGCACTGTAGTTTTTTTCGGTTGAGTTTAGATGTCTACTTGCATACGCGATGACCCTTTCATGTCCATCTAAATCTTGCGTAAGTACAGCACCTAGACCGACATCACTTGCATCGGTTTGTAAAGTGAACGGTTTGGTAAAATCTGGGCATGATAACACTGGAGCATTCGTGAGTTGAAGTTTGAGTTTATCAAAAGCTTGTTGTTGGTCATCGGTCCACTTGAAGTGTTTCCCCTTTTTCAATAATGACGTTAGCGGTTGAGATATACGAGATATATTAGAAAAGTCTGCTACAAAGCGTCTATACCAGGATGTTGTTCCTAGAAAGCGACGTAGTTCGCGAATATTTTTAGGCGGTTGCATCTGGGTAATGGCTCTAATTTTATCTGGATCGGTTTTGGTCCCCTCGTTGGTTACAATATGCCCTAGGTATCGAACCTCTTGGCGAAAGAATTCACATTTAGCCGAGTTTATTTTCAAGTTGGCCTCCCGTAGCCTACGGAAAACTTCCTTAAGATTGGCCATGTGATGTCGTAAAGTTTTACCAATCACGATTATATCGTCGAGATACGCGAATGCGTATGGCTCCAAATCGGGCCCAATGACTGTGTCCAAGACGCGTTGAAAGGTGGCAGGGGCAGAGTGAAGGCCAAAAGGCCCTCCATTGATATAACCCTCTTCCCGACACGGTAAACGCAGTATATCTTTTACTATTTTCCGCCATGGGTATTTGCCAGAAACCACTCTCAAGGTCTAAGCTGCTGATGTATTCCGCTTCGCGAAGTCGGTCCAATATGTAAGATATACGCGGTAACGGATAGGCGTCTTGTTCGGATCGTTGTTTAAATCCATACACAATCGCCAGGTACCATTTTTTTTTTTAACCAATGTGATTGGAAAACTATAAGGACTTCGAGATGGTTCAATACAACCCTTTTCTATCAGTTTATCTATTTCCGAGTTGATGATTTCTTGCATGGCTGGGTTTCTCGATTGGTAGCGAATTTTTACTGGTCGCTCGTCTAGCATATGAATGTGATGCTCACCTAGGTGGGTTCGTCCGGTAACACTTTGAAACATGGATAACTCTGTATCAAGAAATTCAGCAATGTAATTTTTTTCCTCAATGTTCTCTGTAGTTGCTTCTGTACTTTGCACAATATCACTGTAGGTAAATGATGATACGGATGATAGCTGTGGTTTATTATTACTGGTGTCGTTCAGTACATTGCTTTCATGTGAAGGAAATTTTTGTAAAACTCGTTCTGGTGCTTCGGGTGATGTTGTTATGGCTTTATCATGTGGATTTTGTTTATTTGACTGCCTGCGTTGGGTGTAGAGTATCGGCTTCGGTGTGATTATTTCACGACGGTAAGCTACAGTTGGTGTTGGTAAAATTGTATGATTGTGTGTCATAGTTGGTGTATTCTTTAGTGAGCTATTGGTGTTAATTTGACTGGGTTGAAGTTGTGCTGTTCCCATTGGTTGAGAAGTATCAAGGTTGTCATCCATCGGTGCTGCTTTTCTACGTGGCCGTTGTTCCTTGGGTGTAGTTTCAAACATGACCATACAGCGCGCTGGTGATGAGTTCTTTGTGTTGCAAATAATTGAAATTCCTGCACAATTGATAATTGCATTAAAAGCTCTGAGAAATGTTCACCCTAATATAACGTCTACAGGTGTACCGGGCATTATCAGAAATTTTAAGTTAGCCTTGATGGTTCCCATTTGTACATCACAATGGATAGCTTTGGTTACGCGACGTTGAGATCCATCGGCAAGGGCTATATTCACTTCAACTGACTCACGATAGGTATTAGAATTCAATGTTTAGGCGAACAATGGACTTACAAAACAACTGGTTGCGCCGGTGTCAATAATACCTGTGGTGAGGCGACCATCTATCCACAGTGTCGCGGTTAATTTATCACCTTCACAATTTAGTGTGGTATCGTGTTCGTGGGGTTGTACTGTTGGGACCTGGTTGTCCCACGTTAAACGCGTTGTCCCATTGTGGTTTTCCGGCTGTGGTTGGCGGCAACATTCAATTGTTCTTACGCCTGGACGGCCACAATCCCAACAGAATAATCTCCGAGGTTTGTGACATTGTTGAGCAAAGTGTTCTTCTTCTCCACATCGTCGGCACATATTACGAGGGTTACTCATATGATTTACTAGCCGATGTGCTTCTCGTGTAGGTGCGGTACGTGTACTTGGTATACTCTCGAAATCGTCAGCAAGCTCTAATAGCTGAGGTAGAGTTGTAAAATCAGTGCGCTTGATATATAACAGATAGTCCGGTAATGCGTTCGAATAGATGCGGCGCAATTTGTCACCTTCACTCATAGTGGTATGACGCATTTTATTTTGTATATCCAAAACATACTCTTTGAATTTCTCACGTGGTCGTTGTTTACGCGCTCTTATTTCGTCTTCTAACTTCTCCAAATAACGTGGTGCCATAAAGAATTTGAGCAAGTCTTGTTTAAATGACTTCCACGTTTCCCAATGTTGATTGTTGTTCCGGAATCATATTAACGCTTGATCACGCAAAAATTGAAGCATGGTACTAGGTAAACGATCCAAATCGATACCATAAGTGTCTGCTAATTCTTCCATTCGTTCTAAAAATGCAAACGGATCGGGTCCTCCGTTATAGGTAACTCCCCATTTTCGAATGATTTCCATCATTGCTAACTTGCTAAGATGGTCATCACAGTTTGCTCTCTTGTTGGCGTTCGGCTAATTTAATATAGGTGCAGTTAATATTGTTGGTTCTTCATATAGAGGCGGCTCCGGTGTTAGTACCCTCAACGTGGTTGCACGATTGGTTTCGTGTAACTCTTGTATTTGTTTCAAACGTTTTATTTGTTCTTCACCATGCTCTCCGAGTAGAAACAATTTAAAACGTTGTCTTAATTCTTCGACGGTACCTTTGGAATCAAGCAAAAACTCATCCAAATAACTCCCAAGAACCTCTTTATTGAGTGAGTATATCCAGCTGGTACGAAAGTCGGCTGTGGCCATATTGGAGTTGTTTGAATATCCTTGAAAATTTTTGCACCGTTATTGCAATCAGATTTTTTTTCTTTTGGTTTGTTTTATTGACAAAATTCTGGTTCCAGGTGGGTTCTTTTTCAAGAACTTTGTTGTATAGTGAGTTGCAGATTTTTTTTAGTAACGTTTTATATAGCTTTGCGTTTGGTATGTGTAAATTTTAAGCGTACTGCAGAGACTCAATGCAAGTGTCCCTGCTCGGGCGCCAAATGTAACGATGATTTCCAGTTGCAGGGGTGAAAGCCGTCGGTTTCCAGAGTATCGCCACATTAAATTTCTTTCAGTACGCTTATTTTCTTATTATTTACACATTTATTTATTTTATTTATACAAAAATCTTTATGGCCTGTTTGTCTTTTTCCTTGATCTCAACTCGACTAACTAACTAACCTCTTGTATAAGCAATCCTTCCTTTATATAGAAAAAAATATGAAAAACTACAAACTACATTACTACATAATTCAGAGCCTACTCCTATTAAGAATAATTATTTTTATATATAAAAAAAAATATGAAACGCGACAAACTACATAACTACAGTATTCTTAGCCTACTCCTATTAAGAATAATTATTTTTATAAGTACAAAGTTAAAATTATTATATGTGATAGGAAAAAGTTTTTCCTTCTCACATTAGGTAGGATTTCTATAGCGCCTGCAGAGGGCAACAGACCATTAGACTTACTTATGGATGAAGACGCCGAGGAGTTGTCCTTTCCCACAATTTATTGTGGAATTAAACGAAGTTCAGTTACAACTTTAGGGAAAGTTATAAGATCAGAAGTTAGAAGATATGACAGACGATGCGCCAGAGTAGACAAAGTTTTATATTCGTACAAAAAATTAGAACTATCGCGCATAAAGGATAGTATATCGATCTGCTTAAGGAAAAGAATACGTCAAAATTCTGTTACTGCGCGAAATATGTTAGACGATCATTTTGTTCAAAACTTAGTGCAGCATGACGACGGGTATCATATTCTCAAACGACTTAGGTCTTCACCCGCTCATTGGGAATCTGAAAAAAGAAAGTTCTGGCAATGATTCGGCAATTTGGATTGCCAACTTTTTTTTAGCACATTGTCCGCAGCCGAATCACAGTGGTCTGAATTAATTGTTATTTTGGTGAAAGTTTTAGAAAAACGGGATATATCAGAAAACGATGTTCATAATTTAACAACGCAAGAAAAATATAATTTAATAAGGTCCGATCCGATTACATGTTCACGCTACTTCGATCAACGTGTCCGTCATTTATACAAACTTTTTAAGTATGATGGTGGTGTATTTGACTCTCATAAAGTTATAAAGTATTATTAGAGAATAGAATTTCAGCAAAGAGGCTCTCCTCATGTACATGGAGTATATTGGTTAAAAGACGCACCACATATAACATTGACAGATGAACGTACATTCCCTGCGGTAACAGAATTTATTGACAAATATATCAGTACAAACTCGTCTGAGTCCGGAATAGAAAATTTCATAAATTATCAAATGCATAGACATAGTAATACATGCCAAAGAGAAATATCGGGACAAAGGATTTGTAGATTCAAAATGCCTCATCCGCCAATGCCAAGAACAGAAATACTATTTCCGCTGTCCGAAGAATCCGAAAGTATTCAAAGACATCGTGTTAATTATGAAAAAGTATTTAATTTTTTAAATACTAGGGAATCTGAGTCAGATATTTATAGTATTGACCAATTTGAACAATTTTTGTCTGACGAACGCATTAATATGAGCTACGAGGACTACATTTTTTGCCCTAAGGTTTTCTATTAAAAAACCACAGATATTTTTAAAACGCTGATCGAAGGACATATTTATAAACGCCTTCAATCCAACTATTTTGAAGTTACATCGCGCTAACATGAACATACAGTACATTTTGGACGCTTACGGTTGTGTATCATATATAGTGAACTATATAAATAAGTCAAATAGGGGAGTTTCGCGACTATTGCAGGAGACAATGAGGGAAATTCGTACAGAGAATTATACTGTCCGTCAACGTTTACAGCACATTGGCAATAAATTTATAAACGCGTCCGAAGTGTCCGCTCAAGGAGCATCCTACAATATTTTAGGTATGCATATGTACGAATGTAGTAACACAGATGTCACAGATGCCAATTATATGTTTTCAAAAACACGCAGATCTTCGATACGCCAAAGACGATAAGATGAAGATATAGATAACAACGAAGACGTAACAGAGTATAGTGGAGTTGGTCTCCAACTTTTAAATAACTTTGGATATATTTATAAACGAAGGAATTCAGCTATTCTTCGATTTGCAAAATCAAATATGGATACATCTAGAGCAGACTATTTCAGACAAATGGTTATGTTATATTTTCCGTGGCGTAATGAAGTAACAGACATTTTAGAAAACGACAACGAACAAACATGTTCTTCACATAGAGACTTGATAATGACAAACCAACAACAATTCGAAAAATTTTCGGTAAACGAATTGGAAAACGCTTTAGAGGAAATTCAGAACGATAACGATGGCAATTCTGAAAATGAACCAACCCGACAAGACAACATTGCTGCATCGCAGTTATTAGATGAAGAATTCAGAGCTCTGGCTATGCCAGAGATTAATAGAGACATAAATATACTTAATATAGACGAAGAAGAAAATGACGATCAGAGTGAAGGTGTCCGTTTAATAAAACTCTCTCCATTAGTAAATGTAGAGGATTTGTTAATATCCGTAGGATCTCTGAATAAAAAGCAACGGATATATTTCCAACATGTACTGTACAAGATAAATAGAAAAGAAGTGCTGTATGAATTTGTGGGAGGTAGCGCGGATGTAGGTAAAAGTCGCTTGATACAAACAATATATCAGGCAATAACACAACGCTTTAATTCTCTTCCTGGATCCAATCCAGATCTCCCAAAGGTTTTGCTAAGTGCACCAACGGGTAAAGCAGCATTTGGAATTGGAGGATATACTCTTCAGTCCCTTTTCTCTTTGCCTGTAAATCAGTCGTCCGGAGAAATTCGTCCCTTAAGTAACGATACAGTTACTGATAACTTATTGCTAAACTGATTGAAGTAAAACTTATTATTATAGATGAAGTGTCGATGGTTGGTTCTAAAATGTTAGTTTTCCTGGACTCAAGACTAAAACAAATATTTAAAAGGCTTTTGGTGGTATTCCAATTATTGTCTTCGGTGATTTAAAACAACTTCCACCTGTAGGTGACCGTTGGATTTTCAATCCAAATCCAAATAATCCCTATGGAGATATAATAGGACGTGGGCTTTGGGATATGTTCGACTTTTATGAATTAGACGAAATAATGCGGCAAAGAGACGACAGGACTTTTGCAATTGCATTAAATAACATGGCAGTTGGACAAATGAATCTTGAAGACATAGATTTAATTATATCAAGGACAGTGAATTTACATATATAGAAGTCCCTTTGGATGCTATTCATTTATTTTGGTCTAAGAAGGAAGCTGACACATATAACATACAGCGTTTAGCACAGATATCGACGGAAGCGCATATTTCTAGAAGTTATGACATTATTAAGGCTGACTCTCTAAGTGAACAACAAAAACAAACAATTTTAAATACAATTAAGAATTTTAAAACGTCGGAGACTCAAGGACTTCCCATAGAACTTACGTTAAAGACATCGGCTAAATATATGCTGACAGTAAATATTGACACTGCCGATGGACTCGTTAACGGTGCAACAGGACTTTTAATGGCAGTAGACATAAGTCAGGAAGCCGTATCGACACTTTGGATTCTATTTTCTAATAGGGACGTTGGCTCTCAGGCAAGAAGAAAAAAGCCTCATAATTCTGAACCTCTATGGACTCCTATTGAAAAACATAACAGATTATTTCAATACAGACGTAACGTACAAATTAATATTGAGAGGAGACAATTTCCGGAAGTTCCAGCAGAGGGTATTACGATTCATAAGAGTCAGGGAGCTACTTACAACAAAGTTGTAGTCCATCTTGCAGATAGAATAAATAGAGCTGCAATGTATGTACCTTGCAGTTGAGCTACTAGTGCATCAGGATTGTTCATAATTGGACGTTTCACCCCTCCAAAACAATTTTCTGACACTGACGTTGTCAAAGTCGAACTTGACCGGCTCCGAACAGAAAGATTTTTATGTCCGTCACCTAATGTATGCGCAAACACAAAAATATATTACCAAAATATACAAAGCCTTAACGCTCACCACCAAGACTTATTCAGTGATAGATATATAAGAGATATAGACGTTTTATGCCTTGTAGAGACATGGACTTTTCTGTTGGACGACTGTTCTGTTGAAGGATTTTGTACTTTAGCAAGAATTAATGGATCCGATAGCCTTCCTCGACAAAAGTGTGGAATAATAGTTTACATATAGTCCGACCTGAGTAGTCAAGCGAAAGTTTTGTTCAAGCGAGATTATAGTTCTGGGTCCGCTACTTTACAAATAATAGCTTTCCGTTTTAAAACAATGTGCGTTATCACTTTATATAGAAATTCCACATTTTCCGAAACAACATTTAGTAATTTACTCATGGAGGCAGTAGGTACTGTATATACTATGGGGGAAACATTCGAAAAACTTCTTGTTATTGGTGATTTTAATGGAAAGGAACTTAATTAATGAGGGCTTTTGCTCTATGTTAGAAAAGACGGAGACGACTACAGTTGGATGTACGCAAATAGATTGGGCATTTGGCAAAGTTTTAAGTGGGGCGGTGAAAGCAAAAACGTACAATACGGTGCATAGTTACCACGACGGCATTATTTTAGGAATAAGTTAATTTATATTAAGATAAGAATTTTATAGATTTACCCATTATTGTTCATATGAGCTGTCGAGTCGTTAAGTTGTGTAAAGTTGTAAACTTTTAAAAGTGATTCTTAATAATTATCTAACTTGATTTTTGTGTTCTGAAAAATAATCGAGTGTTATCGAAGCTAAGTATTCTTTGTTTATTTTCAAAAAATAATTTAACAATTTTAAGTGCTTTGGCAAAAATATACAATTTTTTCTTTTTATAATTTGATTTACTTTTTATACAACAACACCATTGTGTGGTCTGTGTATTTGTTGTTTAATAAATCAGTTACATTCCGTTTATTTATTGTGTATCTCTCTTTTTTTGTTCAAAATATAAACTCACATCTCTTCTCTTTTAAATATTTACTCTTAACTTTGTAACAAAGAAATAAACGGTACTTGAACTGTATTATATTTTGTCTACTTATATATATACTATATTTTCATTTATTTGGTGGTTTAATAAGTTACTCATCATGGTTTGTGCTTTTGTCAATTGTAAAGTTACCGATGATTATGATGTTCGGTCTATTATTTGCTGGATATGCAATGAAGTATTTCATGCTTCTTGTGTAGATGTTCCCGCACGCGCCGCTGACTTTGTTAACGATATTCGGAACCTCCGATGGTGCTGTGATGGCTGTGTTGGCTATAATTTAGAGTTTTATAATACCGTGTCATCGTTAAGAAGTGAATTTAGCTTATTTAAGGCCGATTTTAATAATCTTGCAGAACGCCTAATTCGTTTTGAATCAGTCATCTATAATAATAGTTCAATTCCATCCGAAAAGTCGCCGTCACCGAAAAAATCCTCGCCTGCTAATAAGACACCGTCTCCGAAAAAATCGCCCAGAGCTCTTCGCAAGAGGAATGCTAAAATACTTAACACTAAAAAGCAATCGTCCGCAAAGCCATCCACGCCAATCACGGGCAGCGACAACACTGCGCAAAAGACTGGTAAACAATCTAGTGACAATGTTCCTGTCAACTTAATTGATGAATCTATCATAAACGCTGTAAAGCCTTCCACATCGTCAACTACTATCGTTCCTTCTGTCACAATCAAACCGAAGGATCTTGTCATTGTTCCCCCTAAAAAATCAATATTCGTTTCACGGTTTGCTCCGGACACGACGGTCGAGGACATTTATTTTTATATCAAATCAAAATTCAATGCTGACATCGATATCAATTCCTATAAATTTAACTTTTCATATAATCGTTCGAAATCATCATTCAAGATAGTTGTACCTGATTATCATTTTGACACAATAGTCAACAGTAACTTTTGGCCTGCCAAAACATTTGTACGGGAATATACATATAAAGAAAAGCGTAAACTATCTGATGTTGTACGTCTGCTAACCAACAAAATTCAAAAAACTAAGTTGGGTGTCTCTGTCTATATCATATCAAAACGTTCGGGGATTAAATTCCAAACTATCGACATTATTCTTAAATAGCTACTCATTTAATGATGACATTATAATCTTTACTGAAACTTGGCTATCATCGTCTGTATTGAATTCAGAAATTTTTTGTCCGAATTACAATGTTTTCAGATGTGACCGGATGAATAGGCGTGGTGGAGGTGTTCTGATTGCTGTGTCTTCATCACTCTGTTCCAGTTTGGTTGACACAAGTTTAACCAATGATATCGAATTTATATGTGTTGCTGTTAAATTATTCAATATCACTGTATATGTTTCTTGCTCCTACATTCCACCTAATGTATCCGTTCTTCATTATTCTAATCATGTATGCGCCATAAAAAGTATCACCTCTTTATTAAAACGTGATGATGTCGTCTTTATCTTCGGCGATTTCAATTTACCTTCAATCTCATGGATTAGAGCTGAAGATGATATATATATGCTTCCTCTAACTAATGTTACATGGACTAATGAATTACTAAATGAATTATTTGAATTAAATTTGTTTCAACTAAATAATATTAAGAACGTTTTGAACAGAACACTTGATTTGGTTTTTTCTAACGTTACTTCTAATTATTCTGTTAAGCAGTGTCCCCCAATTGTGTACCCAGAGGATAAATTTCATCCAACAGTATCATTGTCATTGGATTTACATACCTGCTCTAAAAAAAAAAACTCAATGAAATGTTGTCGCTATAATTTCAAATTAACAAATTATACTAAACTAAATAAGTTACTTTCTAACGTAAATTGGTCATTTATACCTGATGGATCATCAGCAGTTTCGAATACAGATCTGGAATCGATGGTTGTTATGTTCTATGATAAATTGTTTGATCTTTTTTCTCAAACCGTACCTTATACCGCTATCTCAAATATGTGTGGACCACCCTGGTCAAACAAAAGACTTAAATATTTAAAAAATAATAAAAACAGACTCTACAAACGCTATGTAAAGTCCAATTCGTCTGCTGACTATATGAATTTTATGAAGGCCCGCACAAGTATAACTCTTTTAACAAACTTAGTTATACGAACTATATGCAACAAGTGAAAAATGATATAATAATTTTCCTAAATCCTTTTATGATTTTGTAAATTTAAAAAAGAAATCTAGCTCTTACCCACCGTCAATGAAGTATAATAATAATGAGTCCAGTAACGATAATACAATCTCAAATATGTTTGCCGACTTTTTTCAGTCTGTGTATGTGTCAAACAATGTGCATAGCATTAATTATTATAACTCAGTGTATTCTAATAATATCTATTTTAATCTCCTTAACCGTGACAATGTTCTTAAAAGTATGCTAGCATTAGACGATAAACAGAATCCTGGCCCTGATGGTGTGCCGAATTGTATATTAAAAAATTGTGCAATACGTTTATATAATCCATTAACTAAACTATTCAATGCCTCCATTAAACAATCCTACTTCCCCAACTTGTGGAAAAAATCCTTTATTATTCCATTATTCAAAGCCGGCTATAAATCCGATATCTCTAACTATCGTGGCATTGCGAAATTAAGTGCAATTCCAAAGCTTTTTGAAAAACTGCTGTCTGATACTCTATCATCTCAATTATCACCTATAGTTTCTGATTATCAGCATGGGTTCCTGAAAAAAAGATCTACCACAACTAACCTGTTGGAACTTGCTACATTCGTTAATGACGCATTCATTAACGGTGAACAAACCGATGTAATTTACACAGACTTTAGCAAGGCGTTCGATACTGTGAACCACGTAATTCTGCTTAATAAACTAAAACATATTGGCTTTTACGAAGGCAATCTTAAATGGATTTACTCGTATCTTACTGGACGTACCCAACGTGTCTTATTCAATAATGTACTCTCCAAAGAAATTGAAGTTCGCTCTGGTGTGCCGCAGGGTAGCCATCCTGGTCCCCTTCTATTTTTACTGTTTATAAACGATCTGCCTAGTGTTATTCTACATTGTCGTGTACTAATGTATGCTGACGATGTTAAACTTATCTATAGGTACAGTGAAGTGTGTGTTTTACGTCTATACCCGTCGTGGAGACTCCATTAGACGTTTGTAGGGATTTAAGCGTCCCTGCGCCCCCCCCCGAAGGAGGTCCCAACTTTAGAACTTACATCATAGGCTATGTAAGTTCACCCCTTGGTGGCAGGGTTTTTTGCCATGCACCAATAGCGATTTTACAGCCCCCGCGAAGCTCCCACAAGGGGGCCTACCCAAGAGTACGTACTGGCAAGAACCTTAGTTCTTGGGGCTCCAGTACCCCGCGGTACCAAACTTAGTCTTTGGTAGGACTGTCGATCATTTGATCTCCCAACTTTGGACAGCCTATTGCCCATGGGTTGGTATCCCATTGATATTATGTTTGCTAAAAGGTAGATTATTGATCCAAGGAATTTTTCCAAGGTATCTTATATAATATGCTTTTTGCATTTTTGTTCTGTTCTTTGGACGAAGCACCTATGCCGGTACTCCGTTTCGGGGCGGGGCCCAATCTATAGGTACAAGTCTGTTTTTATGCAGGATGACATTAACCGGTTCGTTGAGTGGTGTTCCAACAACTTAATGTCCTTGAATGTCAAAAAGTGTAAGCATATGACCTTCTGTCGTAGGGAGGTGGTAAATACAAACTACATAATTAATAATGTCCCAATTGAAAGGGTATCATCCATTAATGATCTCGGCGTGCTACTGGACAGTAAACTAACTTTTAATGCGCATATTAATACAACATGTAATAAGGCCAACAGAACTTTAGGCTTTATTAAGAGATGGTCGAAGGAGTTTCAGGACCCCTATACAACCAAACTTCTTTTTACCTCCTTAGTAAGGCCTATTTTAGAATACTGCTCTGTAATTTGGGATCCGCAATATGAAGTGTATACCAACCAGATTGAATCTATACAAAAACAGTTTTTACTTTTTTGTCTTCGTGGTCTGCCACGGAGTCCTAACCTGAGGCTGCCCTCATACACAAGTCGTCTTGCTTTGATAAAACTTCCTACCCTCAAAAGCAGAAGGACAATGTTGAACGTGTGTTTTATGCACAATAACTGTAATAACTGTATTGATTCGGCTTTTTTATTGTCTAGCATTAATATCAATGTACCTCGACGCCCTTCTAGATATTTTCGGTTTCTTTGCATAAATTATTACAAAAATAACTATAGCAATAATAACCCGTTACGACGGTTATGCAAGACCTATAATGACAACTATCATTTAATCGATCTGTGTGAAAATGCTGATATAATTAAAATTAAATTAATAAAATATTTAAACTCTGTCTAACTTGTACTTTCATCAGCTGCACCATGATTGTGTACCTGATTAATCATTTCGGTTGCGGTGTCGGTGTCGCGATCTGCAATCTATCGCAGATCTATCCAATCCCGTTTATAGGATTGGATAGTCGTTCGTTCGAATGACGATGATGATACTGACACAAAAAAAAAAAAAAAAAAAATTATTAATTACACAATTTACTTAACCGATCTGAGCCATATATATGTTGTATTGTATATTTTTTAGTTTAGTAAAAAAGGATTCATAAAAAATTAACTAATCAAAATTTTAAATAAAGTGCATATATAATTTTTTTCTAAACATAATAATTATATTTGTGTTTCTTTTAAAACTGAAATAGATGAATATGGAAAATATGAAATTTCATTTCTGAAATTAATAGAAAGCCTTATTAGTTCTTGATTTCTTCGGTGCTTATAATAAGGTGGAGGGTATTTAAAATTCGGCCAAAGCCGAATTTAGTTTTTCTACTTGTTTATTATTAGATTTCTAAAATTGTGTGTTCAATATGCATACTGGATCCATTCACTCAACCTATATACTCTAATTTTTTATTATCTTATTTCAAATAATTATTTGTTTCACATACAACATATAACAGTTTCTAATGTCATTTTAATTGTATATACTTTTTTCACTTCTCAATAAAATATTATTGTAAAAATATATACTAATAACAACGTATATAACTTAATATAAGTTTTATGTATCTCTCTTTCTCCAATTATTTTTATGGCGTTTTCTATTCATTTTCTTACTTTGTTGCTATCTCCTTCTTGCATCTACCAAGCCATCTCTATTTTGTTCGGTAACATTGCCAGCTTCGATTATGTACACTGCAACAATATTTTCAAAAATATGTCAAATTTTAACGTATATTTATATCGTGAAAACGTAGTAAACGGCTTATTTTTGGCATTGAGATGCCTAAAAACACTGAATACAGTCTCAATTTATACAGCTTAATAAATAGAGAGGGTATTTTTTTTAAAGGTGTTTAAAACGAACTGTATTTCTTTTTCTTTCGTTTTTTGTGCCGAAATGGTTTCAAACATTATTACTAAGTTATAAAGTGTAAGAAGAGGACAGTAATTTTCTTACGTTTTGCGACATATCTATTTGCTGTTCTTTTTTCACTTTACAAAAATCACATGGTCTCTGCAATTTACTTAAATTAGAATATGTATATATTTAAAAAATAGCTAAAGGATAAAAATTAAAATGATTGAAAAAAAGGGGGAACAAGTCAAGGCATTAGCCCTTAAGCTATATGAAATTAATGCTTTTAAATTTGGTGATTTTAAAATGAAAGTGGGAATAAATTCTCCCGTTTATTTTGATTTACGTGTCATTGTCAGCTACCCGAAAGTCATGGTATATAAATTATAAGAAAAAATTCTTAATTGTAATAACATTTTTACAATCTTAGAAAACTGTGGCTGATTTAATAGTAGATTATATTAACGAACATAAACTAACGGCAAATCATGTGTGTGGTGTACCTTACACAGCATTACCTTTGGCTACAATTGTTTCCATACAACAAAATTTTCCAATGCTGGTGCGACGTAAAGAGATAAAATCATATGGTACCAAAAAATTAATTGAAGGATTATATAAGCCTGGCGATAAATGCCTTATAATAGAAGATGTGGTTACATCGGGATCCAGTGTTTTGGATACTGTTACGGACTTGAAAAGTGAAGGTATTTTAGTATCAGATGCTGTAGTAGTAGTAGATCGAGGCCAAGGCGGTGGCAATAACATTGCCAGACATGGCGTGCGTATGCACTCTCTGTTCACTCTATCTCAACTTCTGGACATCTTATTGGAAGCAGGAAAAATTCAGGAGCACACAGTACAAGCGGTAATCAAATATATAAATGATGTTCAAATAGATGAAGAAGGAAATTCTTTGGAGAAGAAGAAAAATGAAAGTAAGCGATGATTATAATATTTTTGAACTTATATTATTATTTTTTTTGTAGATAGTAGTCCTGTACGCTGGAAAATGTCATTTGAGGCAAGAGCTAATTTGGCGAAATGTGAAGTAGCCAAAGATTTATTTAATTTGATGGCCAGTAAACATACCAATTTATGCTTGGCAGCTGACGTGACACAATGCGCACGCTTATTGGAACTAGCGGAAAAATGCGGTCCCTACATATGCTTGTTAAAGACTCATGTAGATATATTGGAGGATTTTAATGAAAATTTTGTACAAAATTTACAAGCTTTGGCTAAACGTTTTCGTTTCCTTATAATGGAAGATCGTAAATATGCTGATATTGGAAATACAGTATCTTTACAATACAGCAAAGGTGTCAATAAAATATCCACATGGGCTGATTTAGTTACAGCTCATACAGTGACAGGTCGGAGTATATTGCAAGGTTTGAAAGCTGGATTAGAAAATGGTGATATTAACAAAAAACGTGGTGTATTTCTAATTGCTGAAATGTCATCCGGTGGAAATTTAATTGATGAATATTATAAAGAATTATCTGTTAAAATGGCTGTCGAGGGCTCAGATATTGACTTTGTCGCTGGTATTGTTTGCCAAACTCGTG
The DNA here is from genome assembly GCA_949710015.1 of Crataerina pallida. NCBI lineage: Eukaryota > Metazoa > Arthropoda > Insecta > Diptera > Hippoboscidae > Crataerina > Crataerina pallida. The sequence continues at coordinate 16,021,396 of OX453290.1, forward strand.
AGTGTTTTGCCTTCCCTGGTCTTATACAATTAACACCTGGCATTAAAATTGATGATAATTCTGATGAATTGGGTCAAATATATCAGATACCTCACAATGTGGTCCAAGAGAAGGGCGCTGATATTGGTGTGGTTGGTCGTGGAATTTTACAAGCAATATGTCCAATAAAAGCCGCCGCTAAATATCGCGATTATTTATGGGCAGCGTATACCTCTCGTTTGGATGAATCACAAACATAAATCATTTATTAGTTGTTTTATTTATATATAAAATATTTAAACTTATTTGTAAATGATTTTTATTTTTTTTATATTTGCTTTTGTAATAAATTATATTTAATGCAAATCAATTTTATTTTAAACAAGTCAAAATATTATAGTCGGTCAAGCCAGACTATCAAATACCCTACACCTCTTGATTTATTATTCAATTTAATTTTTTTTTTTTGATAAATGAAAAGTTTTATTTTTATATTATTTGTATTATCATATATTTTTTTCTTTGAAAAATGAACAAATTTTTTTATACTTTTGTGTATTTTCAAAAATTTCATATGATAAATATGTCAAAAATTTTTTTATTTTTAAATCAATTAAGTTTTTGATTCTGAAGCGATTAATAATATTGGCATATGCCGTTTAGGAGTTATAACAATCGCACACACTTAATATACCCTTTACCGCAAGTGGTGCAGGGTATAAACAGTTTACTAAAGAACAGGATGCTTACGGAATTTGAGGACATTCATATATGAGAATATAATTTCTGGATAAGAATTTTTTTTAACAGATCATCAATCCCTAATCCACCAAGTTGTCCACGAAGACCTCCGCTATATGTTCGCATACGTAGAGGACATTTTATGTTGGCACAAACTCGGAAACAGTGACGTATCCGAGGAAAACGTCTTTTGAACAAGCTTAAGCTTTGAAGTTCCTAACATGTGGGTTTTTTCTAGCGAAAAAATTTCGACCAAGACGAAAAAATAAATCCGAGAAATAACAGGTGGTAATGCTCACATCCCACAGGAATTCTCCGTGTTATGCACGTTTCCATGCATAACAGAGTGTTATGATTTAGGAGTTGTAAGCAACGAAGGACATGTTATGCCACCCCACTTATTGTCAGGAGCTGATGGCGTCTACATAAATGTCTTAGAAATAGTTGTGAAACCATGAATTGATAGTGTACATGGAAGCAGACCATACATATTCTAGCAAGACTCTCCTCATTCACACAAAGACACGATAACGCAAGATTGGATGACCGAAAATTTCAATGACCACATTACCTCAAACTTATGGCCACCCAGCTTCCCAGACCTTAATCGCTTGGATTATTACGTATAGTGCGGAGTTAAGCGGAAGACCAATAAACATCCTCATAATACTATTTCATCACTGAAGCATGCTATAATAAGAACAATGATCAAAATGGACAAAGAGCATTTGATTCGAACATACAATCGTATTTTATTAAATAATTATAATTAAATAAAGATAAATAAAGATTGTCGGGCATCTAGACTAATTATCATAGGACTAGGTGCAATGCTTAAAGTTTCATAAATTATGATATACCCCAAACTTATTTAGAGTAGCGTTTTTAGCACTTGTCTACGACAACATATGTGAAAATTGCATTTTTATAAGGTAAATCAAAAAATTTTTTTTTAACGACCAGATTGTCGGGCATCTAGACTAATTATCCAGGAGTGAATTAAAGTTATGTAAGTTGTGTAAACTTTAAATTTCATGGAATAAATCTTGCAAAAAATATGAACAGATTAGTATTAATGTCATATACCGTACGAACCCTGTACATACATATGATTTTGATATTTCAAACAGCAGCTCGCCGTAGTAATCGTCAAACGTCTTCATTCATTTTTGTACCTTCAACATAGCTTAAGGGATATACTAAGTTATTCCTTTTGTAAAGGTAAGATTAAATGCTTCAGACGTTGAGAGCAATTTTATATACACGTTATGTCCGCAGTATTCGCATAAATGTGAAAGGTATTAAATATTAGGCTTAAACCAAATATAATTCATTCTTTTAATGTGTGGCATGATGATTCGTTTGCTATTTTTATAATACTGCCTCTCATTTTCAAAGCCGTTTTTTTCTCTGGCTACTTTAAATATTTAGTACTTATCATTTGCCTTATAAAAAAATATTTTGTATTAGATACATACCTAGAGTACATACCCTATACGTCTTTTATAAAAGATAAAAATCGGTGTAAGAGGTTTTTCCTTAATACATCCTACATTTCTTAAACATTAAGTCGAGAAGTACTGGATACCTTAGAGAATATTGTGGACTAAATAAAAAATTTATTGGAAAATTGGGCGTGGCAGTATGTATCAATATACGAGAAGAACGATAAGGTACGGAGCTCATAGCACGCATTACAAAAAAATTTCACAGAGATATTTCTCACATAGGAGACGAACTTCGGCTATACATAAATTTTAGTAAATAGTAGCCAGTTGATTGCAACTGAATTGAATTCTGCACAAAGGTATATTATTAAGCGAATGCCATACTTTGTATAGAATTTATTTTGAAGGTGCTCGCTAATTATTAAATACGCTTTGGTCCCGCTCAAATGCGGAAAGAAGCAACTACAATAGTAATTAATAAAACGAACAAAATAAATTTATAAAATTGTAGACTATGTGGAATTCTCACAGAACGCACCAAACTTGCTTATTATAGCCATCTTATCCAGTGATAAGGGTATATTAAGATTGTTCTTCTGTTTGCAACACTCCGAAGAAGGCGTCAGAGACTCTACAAAGTATATTTATACTTGATCAGCGTCAAAAACTGAGTCGATTTAGTCATGTATGTCCGTATGTCCTTGTGTCCGTGCGTCTGCTGTTGTTGGCATTCTCACGGGCGTAAATTTTGGGATATTGAGCTGAAAATTTGTACGATGCTCTTAGTTTTTGCACGCAGATCGCTATTATAAAAAAAATAAGCAAAATAAGTTAAGAACCACGCCCACAATCAACAAAAACCTATTTATCTGCCACAAAAATTAAACTACAAACTTGAAATTTTTTTGCTTATACATAGTTATCGCATCCATCGATGTGTAATATTGTAATAATGTATAATTATCCACTACAAAAATTGACCTAGGAACGAGAAATTTGAAATGCGTATCTGTAATTATCCTATTCATCAATGTGTCCAAAATTCGGGTGGTCTGATAACAGTTACGCCTATAATTTACAAAAGCCAAATTTTAAATACTCTTTTTAAATTTAGTTTTCTTACTTGTTTTTAAACTCATCTTTTCATTTTCTATGCTTTGTGAAATATTTTTTATTTGGCTAACCAAGAACAAAAAGTGAAAAAGCGAAACACAAATCTCCCATTTCAAGTTCATTGCAGTATTACTCATACGGCTTATCAGTATGGAACAAGGTAAAATGCGTAAACAAAAGGTATGATGGATATATATGAGAGAGTGGTGAATTGCCTAACATAAGAAAATGTGTTAGCTCTTTTTCTGGCGTTCATGAGAAGTTCCGGTTTTATATGCAATAATATTTTGGGGGGGGTGGTAGTTGTGCTTTTCTGTTAGAGTGTGTGCGTTTTTTTTTTTTTGTTAAGGAACTTTACCATGAACTTTACTAGTGCTTTATACTATCAGAGAGAGTGAGAAAAAGAACGAGAGATATATTCGCAGCAGGCATTACCCAGCGTTAGTAAGTGTCATAATACAAACAAATGACTAGTTTGGTATTGGCAGTCGGTTTGGTTAGTCGTTATTTTGCGTGTTTTCGGTTGTATTTTTTTCAAAGAAAGAGAAGAGAGAGTGTGGTGGATTTTTTTAAACTAATTTAATATGGTGTGTTTTGTTGTAGTGATGATGTTGTACGTCACTATGCAATTTTTGTAATTTATGTTAATTCCTTATGCAGCTATATTTTTAATATGATTGTTATTGTTGTTGGTGATGGTGATTTACTTCAGAGAAACTGAAAGTTAAAGTTATGTACGTACCTTATCATCATTACTGGCCGATTACAACCTATTTAAGTTTTACCACGTCTCTTCCAGTTTTGTTTGTAAGGCATCACACACTTACTTCCGCCACTGGAGTTTCGGTCTCCCTCTTACCCCATGATATATGGGTTCTGTTCAAACCTCATCTATGTTAGATCATTTTTAACCATACGACCAGAACGACTTAGCCGTCGCAACCGCTGAATTTTTAGGCGGCGGACTATATCAACGTCGGCATAAAGCTCATACTAGTTCTAGCATCATTGCGTTTAGTTAGCGTCCATATTTTGATTTTGAGGGTCTAGAGATGAGCGTTTTACTACCTCCAAGTTAGATGGGTCACGATATGCAAGGGGTTTAAAGCGCCATGAATTCCTACATGTTGACACCAGTTGTCCTCATGCATCACTAGACGCATCCTTGACGATTCCTTTTCGAGACTTGCAAATGCCGAGGTAACATCCCTTGCTTTCCGGCCAATAATATGTACCCACGCACAATAAAGTGTAGTAAAATTTGTCATTGGCGTTGTATATTAATTTTTATGTTAGTACATCACACTTGCACTCTTACCTTATCTACTCATTCTACCATTTTAGTGTTATATATTTTAAATATTGCTAATGTGTGCGTATGCTTTTACTTGAGTATGCGCGAGTTTGTAGATATAATACTGTGTGAGAAGAGACATGACAGACAAACGCTTATAGTGTAGGAACATATACATATGATTTTTTATACACATACATATGGTGGGAATTTTATGAACATTACACATATCAGTAATAAAAAGGCTGCGTTCGCGATATAAAGTAAAAAAAGCATCGGATACCAACGCTAAACATTAATCGCTATCTTTTTGAGAGAGGGTAGTGTGATGCTTTGACTTATTATACTATTATATTATTATTATTAATCGTGCAGACATAAGTGTGTTTTTAGTTTTATTTTTGTACTTGCTATAAGTTTGGCTAGGACTACGTCATCTGAACATCAAGATCATGATAGGAACATATATTTATATTATATGGATCATACATGCACCTATGTATAAAATAATAGGTAATAACAAAACAGTACAAGCACAGTTAGGGGCCTTATGTTTATCTTCGGTTCTGTTTTCCATCTTACCATCATCACCATCAACAACATTGCCGAAATAATTTATATTGTTGTTATTATTATTATTTTCATTATTTAACGACAACAACAACTTTTGTCTGGCTTGTTAGTTATATTCGTATTGTTGTTATATCGATTTGTTGTGTTTCACAATACAGAAAATGAAAGTTTCTCAACATGCTTTTCTCTCTCACCCTCTCTCAATGAATCAATGATTCAAAATGTGCAGTGTACACTGCTGCTTTCACCATAAATATTACTGGAAATCAATGTGGACTCTGCGTGTGTTTGACTCTGTGGTTCGAAAAAGTTTAATGTGCATTTAAATAATTTGTTGGGTTTTGCACAGCCACATTTAATCCTTGTAATTTATATATGTTGTATTGTACATATAGGAACAATAATAATAACAATAAAAAAATATATGTGAGTACAAAAGTTGTTATATTAATAAACATATGTTTATATGTGCTTGTATGAATACGTTTATTGAAACTGATCAATTATTCATTTAAATATTTGATTGTGAATTAATACTGCACAGGCTTTCCACATAATATAAAACACAGAGTATTTCACTAAAAGAAATTAAAAAATATATAACCTCAAAATATTGCACTGGTGTTATAATGAATTTCTCGGCGTTTGGTGGTCCATTTTCTGGCATACACCAGTTTGCAGCCAAATTCGGCCACGACACTCAAACACCAGGTGCTTTTACTGCACCCGGAAATATTTCTGCCACCGCCACTGATAATCATGTACAACGTTATCAAACGAATGGCAATCATTTTCAGCAAAACAATCCAAATGGTAAGTGAAGTGTCCTCGAACGGACATACATTTAGTAGAAAATAGTTTATTGCTGCAAATACATACCACTTGTGGTAGAAACTTCACTAATAAAAGGGGTGTATATTAAATTTTTTATTCTGTAGGTAGGCATCCCACAATATATATATTTTGTAATATTTTCTAGATCAGCATCAAAATATGAGTCGATTATGATAACTCTGTGCTCGCTCAAATTTTGAGATATAGGGTTAAAATATAGAGTTGAAAGACATTCTATGCTAATTTGGCTTGGTTGGGCAGAATCTAATTCCATTTACGCTTACAATTAATAAAAATCTACCTAACAGGAACAAATATTGAGCAATGAAGTTGAGATTTTCATATATATCCAATCGCGTGTTAAAAAATAGGCAGAGACAGGATAATAAATACGCCCATCTCTTAAATGCCACAAAAATTGAATTACAAAGTTGGTACAAATATTTATAATTATCCCATCCATTGATGTACCAAATATGGGCGAGGACAATTTACAAAAAACCACACTCAAAATAAAATTCAACTTGCAAACCATTAAAAGGCAAACTATTAGAACTATCATATACCTGTCACTTTGTAATATACATACATGTGGAGAGTATTTAAGATTTGGTCTTAACCAAATTAAGTTTTCTTACTTGGTTAACTAAACTAATTATTTCATAAGCTGTTTAAGCAAACCCAAAATGGTTTTTCAGAACTTCTCATAGAACTCAAAAAACTGACCGATACGCAAACTGTAAGAACAATCTGATGTTGTTCTTGGTGCAAAACAAGCTAATCCTAGTTCTGCTCTTGCTGTACTTACTTCGCCGGCTTTGTCTAACCTGAATTCTACCTTATCGGCTTCCTGTCCATTCATTGATACAGTCAGTGGTGGTAAGGAAAATACACATTCCTCTTTACCGTCCAATAGAACACCTTGTGTTATTCCAACGGTTATTATTTAACTACCGATTGAATTAGCACCTCCGATCGAACCAACATGTAAGCTTTCTGACCTGGGACAAGCAATAAATTCAATTTCCAATCGCCCTCTTGTGAGTCCATTATGTACTTCTGAGCCCCCCGTTTAACGAACTCAGGTCCATTTGTTTTGTATAATACCGAACCTTCCACGTCTTCTATGTCCGCTTCTGCTCAAAATGATGAACTAATTGTTATTCCAGCACGTAAAGTATAATTTTTATCTCGGTTTCCTTTGAATACTACAACTCGTACAGTTGAGAGCTATATTAAACGTATATCACCTGATATTGATTCTAGTAAGCTAAGTATTTTTAAACTTAATTTTACACAAGGAAGGGAAATCTCGTCATTTAAGATCCTTTTGCCTAACGCCTTATTCGAGCGCCTCCATAATAAGGAATTTTGGCTTGAGGTTAAGGAATTTATTCCCCGCAATAAGTTTCGTCGTCCGAGTAATATGGACAATCCATCAGAATCAAAAAAACTAAAATGATCTTACTTTATTGTATCAGAACGTCCGTGGTCTTAATACTAAATTACCTAATATCTTTTTAAAGTCAATATATTGTGATTACCATTTGTAGTATTTACTGAAACTTGGCTTAAGCCATGGATCATGAATTACGGAAATTTTCTGTTCCAACTTTCAAATTTTCAGGTGCGATAGACTGCTTAGTGGCGTGCTTATTGCTGTCAATAAAATGCTTTCCGCTACCTTAATCAATCCTGTCGATCCATTAAACATTGAATTTGTATATGTCCAAATAAAAACCCACACGCCCTCCTTGTTTATTACATGCTCTTATATTCCTCCTGATAGTGACATTTCCGTTTGAAACCGGCAGAAAAGCTACTTGTGCTTGGTGATTTTAACTTAGCTAGTGTCACATGGTCCTTCAAATTGGTCCTTGAAATTGGTGCTTATTAAAAAATACAACATCGTCATGGCACAAGTTCCTCTAAATAAACTAATGAAGTTACGGTCAATAATTGACCAAACACCTCAGCAAAACAGATATGAATACATTAAGACCAAATTAATTTCATACTTTGCTGACAGTTAACAACGTCGACTTCAAAAAGTGTTATCAGATATGCCATTAGGTGATAAAAAACAAAGCCAATTATTTAAAGAGATGAAACGTGTGGCGGGTACTACTGTTTAAAGACATGTGAAAACGTTTTCATTAGAGATGATTCAATTGGTCGCCCCCTTTAATGCCGTACGAAGGACTATTCAAAGTTTTGAACAGATCCGAAAAATATTTTACAGTAGAAGTTAATGAAAAACCAGTTAACGTTTGTATCGATAGGCTGAAACCTGCTTTCACAGAAAAAAACAATGAGTATCTTAAAAAAAAGAAGTACAAGTACACAACTCTCATCATGTTTCCAAAGCAGTAGCTACTACGAGAAGCGGCCGTCACATCTTAATCCCAAAACGCTATTCCTGATTTTCATCAGAAAGGGGGTAGTGTGACAACACTCCTTTTTTAATGAGTCAATTGATATATATGGGTAACCCTTTTTTCACGTTTTCGCTTTCTTGTTCGGTACTGTGTCTCGTGAGAACGGAGTAAAACACGTGGAAAAGTTATATTAATAAAATAATTAATTATTAAATTTATGAATAAATTAATTGGATTGTTTAATCATAATTTGTAATAAAGTAGTATATATAACTTCAAATTCAAATATATGTTAAATTACTACATATCCATTATTCGTTCCTTCATTATATAATGATCTTTTTGATTCCATGTATGATCTTAGTCTTCTTCAACTCAACCATATTCATAATTCTAAAAAAGGCTCTTAGACTTGGTCTTTTATGGTGATACTAATTTACATATTATAACTTTTCTTATTACCGGAGGAGAATTTTTGCAAAGTGATATGCCAAAACATAATGATCTCCGTTCGTTGCGTCTATTTAGTAAAACTCATTATGCTGAATTTAGAAGCTTGTTGACTCATAACGCCTGGAATCTGAAGTACTATGATATTGATGTCTCTCTGAACACTATTTACAATTATCTTTATACCGCTATTTCGCTATCCGTTCTACTTAAAACTTCTGCATCTAATATGATATGGTTCAACAGACATTTACGAATGATGAGGAATAAAAAGAGTTGACTACACAAACGTTACGAACGGAATGGTCTACTTAAGGACTATATTATTTATTCCAACTGGAACCGCGAATTTAATGCTTTAAAAAATAACTGTTATATTAATTATATTCACTGCATGAGGCGTAAGCTCCTTCATGATCCTAAATCATTTTATAGATTTGTTAACTCGAAACGTAAAGTTGCGGGATTTCCCTCGATCATGTATTATGATAAGTCGGAATCATCGAATATATTAAAGATATCTGACCTTTTTGCTGAAAAATCATATTCCTTTTCAAATGTTAGTTGTATTGACTATCTCTTTCCAATTAGTTCGTTCGATATCTTTCCATCGGTGTCCTTCCCTGAAAATGAAGTTTTCACAGCCCTATCCGGTCTTAAACAGTCCGGGTCCTAACGGTGTTCTTTCTGCTATTGTGCTGATTTGTTGTGTGATCCGATAACCAAAATTGTTAACAACTGCCTAAAAAGAGGGTACTTTCCTTCCATTTGGAAAAATAGTTTTATTATTCCAATCTATAAAAATGGTTCTAGAAACTCTATAATGAATTATAGAGGTATTGCCAAACTTAGTGTGTTGCCTAAATTATTCGAATGTCTGATTACTTAAAGACTGACCCCATTTATAAGGTCAATTATTTTTCATTGTCAACATGACTTTTGCCGTGGTAAATCAACATCAACGAACTTATTAGAATTTTGTAATTACGTTTTTAATGCTTTTCCTCATTATAAACAAACTGATGTCATTTACACAGATTTCTCTAAAGGTGTTCCTCAGGGTAGCCACTTGGGGCCTTTATTATTTATTCTCTTCTTAAATAACCTTCCTCCGTCATGTATTCAATATTCATAAATTTTAATATTTGACGATGACGTTAAACTCTTCCACTCTTTAAACTCTTTGGATGATTTTAGTTTATTACAATCGGATCTTACGAACTTGGTATCGTGGTCACACCACGATGTGTATGTGTATGTGCTACGTATTTGAATCTAAATAAGTGCAAAAAATGTCGTTTGGATGGATAAACAATTTATATTTATTTTATTTTATTAATAATCATGTCCTTAAAAATGTGTCTAGTTTTAATGACTTGGGTGTCTTATTTGATCCTAAACTCAGGTTTAACGATCATATCGTATCCTCTGTCAATAAAGCCAGGTTTAATCAAACGTTGGTTCAAAGAGTTTAATGACCCATACGTTACCAAACTTCTATTTACGTCCCTGGTTAGGCCCACACTATTCCCAGCTATAGATTTTACATTGAACTTATCGAATCGGTACAACGTAACTTCTTATTATTTGTCCTACGTGGTTTAGGATAGAATCCAACGCTTTCCTTACCCTCGCATTAAAACAAACTTAACACTATTAACCTACCGACACTTGAAAGCAGAAGAGAAATGTTGGCAAAAATTCTGTCAGGTGAAGTGTCCTACCTTCCTCTCCAGAGCCTAGTCACGATTAATATACCTATCAGAATCTCAAGGCATTTCGTGCCATTATGGCTGTCTCAATGCCGCACCAACTATGAGCTTTTTAATTCTTTGCTCTAATTTATATGATATCGTGGCGGTCTATTAAAAGAACTATCTTAAATCAATAGTTGCCAAGTTATTCTTACCTATTTTTATACCCTCCACCTTAGGGAAGATGGTATATTCATTTTGATCATCCGTTTACAACACATCGAAAGAAACCTCGGAGACACCACAAACCATATATATTCTTAATCAGCATGAAAAGAGAAATCGTTTGAGACGTGTCCGTCCGTGTGGCCGTCTGTTGTTGGCACTCTCACGGTCGTAATTTTTGAGGCACACTTATTCTTAGTTTAATTTCGCTGTTTCATATTGAAATTGGGCAAAATCGTTTAAAAGACACGCCCACAATAAACGAAATTCTCAACATACCTCAAAAAAATTTTATCTTAAAAAAATTATATATCCCACGATACTATGCCCATCAAGTTGAAATTTGGTATATATGTATATAAGTGGTACCGTTATCCAAAATCGTGCTAAAAATGGGCCTGATTAAATAACGCACACGCCTATAATTAAAAAAACACTATTTGTTGTTTAAAAATGACCTGAATAATAATAAAGGTATAAGTATGAAATATAATAAAGGTTTAAGCTTCGGTCTCATCCGAACTTTTCTATCTTGTTTTTTCTCTCTTTTATATATATATATATCTTAGTTCGATTGTTAAACGTATTGTATGTTCTAAGAACGTTTAGTCTTTTCTATAACTTAAGTTACTTATTACTTTTGTATTATTAAAATATTATTGTCTATTAACATACTATCCTTAATGTATATAGTCTTTAAATACTATAAGAATAAACCAGATTCAGAGTTGCTGCGGATGTTGTTGTTGTTGTTGCTGCTCCTGCGTTAATTATATGATATACATAATTTTTATTATACTTCAATTAGCTGTTTATGTTTATGATTATGAATAAATGATCACCCTTATTTTGAATAGGTGTAATGAAATGCAAATGTGTAACCTCTATATCATATTATTATGATTTTATTCGTGATTGTTATTTTTGTTGTAAAGTTGTTATTCTGATTTTTCTATTAGAATGCAATAGTGTGCTTTTAATTTTTTATACCAACTCAAACACTAAGTCGATCTAAGTATGCCTACCACCCTGACCATGTGCGTGTGTGGGTGGAAACCGTTTTCATGGTTCCAAAGAATTAGATATGAAATAAAAACGTGCTAGAAGTGTTGACTCATTGCACGTTGGTTGGTGTTGAAGTTAGGCAAAATTGGTCAAACGAAAAAACTGATTTTTTGAATGTTTATACGGCAAATGCCACACTCACCTTAAATTATACCGATCGATTCAGAATCAAAATCTAACAGTGTCGATCTGTCCATCCAATCTAAATACACCGAATCGGACCGTTTTTAGAATCTCTCCCCTTAGGATCCTATAAGACCATAGGACTTTTTATGGCAGAAAATCATAATTTTTAATATTTTTGGACAAAATTTGGTGAAGAATGGTTAATTCGCTTAATTCGGTTATGCTAAATTTAGACATTTTTAGAAGTCCTTTTCATGTAATAATATTTATTGAAATGATTTAATACATCGTGTGTACTGATAGAACGAAGTGTAGCATAATTTAGTCTAATAAGTTGTGGATATAAAAAAAAAAAGTTATTAATTATGAAGCTAGCATTTCTGCATAAATATTTCAATATATATATATATATATGTATATACGTAGATACATAATTGCTGATTTTCTCAAGACCAGGAGGGACATATATATATAAAGGAAGCTAATGTACGGAAGGTAACATAAATTTGTACTATTTACATCATCTTTATATTTATATATGTACGAGTAAGTGTGTATAGTTAAAGGGTATATAATGTATTTGATGCAAACTTTGATGAAAAAAAAATGATGGAAAAATAAAATGATGTCGTTATATATATCGTATATGCTATCATATAAAAATCAACTTTTACCTTTTATTTATTTATAATAAGTACAATCCTATTTAATTATTTAAAGTGCTGTAGTACAAACACGCAGTCTACACCATTTTAAGGTTAAATTGAGAAGTTCCAAATTATAACTGAGAACTTGCAAGTTGAAATTGGGAAACTGAAGTTTTAAATTGAGAAAACCAAGTTCAAATTGGGAATCCAAATTGAAATTGAGAAAACAAAATTCAAATTGAGAACTTCCAAATTCAAATTGAGGAAACCAAATTGAAATTGGGAACTTCCAAATTGAAATTAGGAACTTCCAAACTCAAATTGAGAAAACCAAATTGAAATTGGGAACTTACAAATTGAAATTGAAAAAAAGAAATTCAAATTGATAAAACCAAAGTGAAATTGGGAACTTCCAAACTCAAATTGAGAAAACCAAGTTCAAATTGCGAACTTCCAAGTTCAAATTGAGAAAACCAAATTGAAATTGAGAAAACCAAGTTCAAATTGGGAACTTCCAAGTTCAAATTGAGAACACCAAATTGAAATTGAGAAATTTAAGTTTTATCCAAATTGAAATTGGGAAAGTACAGCTTGAAATTGAGAAAACCAAATTGGAATTGAGAAAATCAAAATTGAAATTGAGAAAACGAAACCAAATTGTAATTGAAAAAATAAAATTGAAATTGGGAATTAAAAATTAAAAATTTTAAAATTTATCTCAATTGAAATTGGGAAATTCAAAATTGTAATTGAGACAATAAAATTTGAAATTAGTAAAATCCAAATTGAAATTGGGAAAATAAAAATTGATATTGAGAAAATCAAAATTGAAATTGGGAACTTCCAAATTGAAATTGAGAAAATAAAAATTGAAATTGGTAATTTAACATTTGAAATTGGGAAAATACAAATTGAAATTGAGAGAATGCATTTTAAAATTTAAATTGTAAGTTAAAATTAATATTGAAAATGAATGAAATATTTAAGTTTGAAGCATAAAAATTGGTTTATCTTATTTACTAAAAACCCAATTTTCAATATTAATTTTCTTAACTTCTTTTCTTTTGCAAGTTCTCAATTATAATTTGGAAGTTCTCAATTTAACCTTAAAATGGTGTAAATATTTTAGTGTCAAGCTTGCATGTCGAGTATTATACTTAATGTGTTTTTTTGTAAATTATACATCGGTGAATGAAATAATTACAAATATGCATACCGAATTTCAAGCAGATATATAGTTTTTTGTCGATTGTGGGCGTGGTTTTTGACCCATTTCGCCCATTTACAAAAACTTAAAGTGCCTGTACTTTGTACAGCTCTTATACAGCTTTGTTTCAGCTCAATATCTCAAAATACTGTCCTGTACTTTGTAGCACATGTTCTTTAGAATACAAATATTTATATTTATTTCAACATAACATAATAAAATGTATAATTGTAAATTATTCTTGAAATAGTCAAATATTGATGACGTTTACATTATCATAATACATATCATATATTATTATTATGTATAATATCGCCTTTTCGTAAAATATTTATATTTGTTTTGCTTATAGTTGATATACAGTTTTGATACGGAATCAAATACATATTACAATCATTGTTATTGCATTGATGATAATTTGTTCTTTAAGGTATAAAAACACAACAAAAAATAAACAAACATAATCTCCCTATTAATGTCAATGAACTTTATTCTGAACAGAAGCGACAAGTCAGCTAGGTAATAAAGAGCTTTCAGCTTATTTTTTTACATACTTATGCGCATAGTTTTATACATAGGTACATATAACATATATATATAATCTCTCCCGCACTTTTTAAACTTTTTACTTATTATCCCTGTTTTAATACAGTGCAATAACGGAACGCATTTAACCCTCCGTAAATCGAATAAACAAATTGTACATTATACATATAAACAAACACCCACACTAAGTAAAAAATCTATATTAGGCGTAGGCCAGGAGAGACTGACCATCATTATCAATTATCATACACATACTCTATGTTGTTCAAATTTCATCTAATAACATAAGGGCGTGGCCAGTCTGTCATATTTGGCTCAGTAGTTCAGGACAAATACGAAATATTTTATTAAGCATGTCCCATATGTTAGCAATTTTCGAAATATTTGGTGTCTAACACCTCATTCTGTTATAATAAAAAAAATAAATAATAATGATGTGTGTAAAGTTTTAGCTCTATGGGTTTTAGCTACGGGTGCAGATATCATTTTAAATTTTGGAAATCCTTGATGTTCAAATTTTTCTCAAAAGTACAGTATCTTCCACCTAAGATAAGTCACATGCTAAGGGCGTTATTCTGTTGACTAGAACCCAAGAGAACCCACAAATTTTATTTTCTTGATCACCATCAGCAATAAATGAACAAAATAGATTAATAGCCACAACCACAATTGATAAAAAGTAACATTTCTTCAGAAAGGAACCCTATTGAAAATAGACCGAATTGAATAAATTTTAGAACCACTCCCCATATATGTTGCCATTATGATGAAAATCTTTATATGGCAAAGAATCGCAATTCTAGGTTCATAATTGGTTGTGCCAAATTTGGACCCAATCGTACTCTTTCCATATAATGATATTTCATGAAAATCGTATAAGTCATACCTTGCGTTCATTACATAATTGTAGCATAAGTGCTGTAAGGTATTAAAGGGTCGGTCCTGATGGACTAAAACATTTTCACTTGTTTTGAGCTAAAGAATTGCATTTTGCGATTGAAAATATGTCTTTTAACTTTTTTGGTCTAAGGTTTATTTTTTTGGTAATTTTCTATATTAAATTTCAATTAAATGTATTTTCTAAATTTGCTCTTCGGATCATACCTATTTGGTTATCAAAGGCACTCTCACGGAGACTCTTCAAAGTATATACACATTTTTTTTTTTTGAGCAGCATCAAAGTCTTAATGCATTCATGCTCAACATTCTCGCCTGTTATTAAAACGCTGACATATTTTTATTTATTCAGTTGAACTTTTTGACATTTGTACATATAGGTGGATTTTCTGCAGATACTATCACCGTGTTAATAGAGTTAGCACCCAAAATATGAATTGGATCGGTTCCAAGTTAAGAACATAAATTTCTTGAACGGCGACGTATAATATGAACTAGACGTACATGTGCAAGTGACTGAAATTTGTCTTGATCAAGTCCAATCTTGCGTGATCATGCGCTGTTTTCTTATTATTTGGAGAAGAAATATAGTGGTACTCTCTCTTGTTAAATACAGTGGTAGGTATCTTCGATTTCGCGTATGCATAATATAGCGTTTTTAGATTCACCATATGAGTGTATGCTTTACGTATAATATATGTATATGTGTAAGATGCAAGAGTACCTTATTACTATAGTGGTATAAATATTTTTTATACAGTACTTACAATGTAGGGGAATAATACTTACATATGCATATACATGCATTTAAATATTGTATAAGAGTATGTGTGTATATACTTGACAGTATATAAGTATTAGTCTTAATTATTTATGTATATTCATTGGAATTAAGTTCTTTATATATATTTTGATTTCTGTCCACCTCAACCACTCTTCATTAGCAATATATAAGTACATACAAGTATATTTATATAAATACAATACATATACATGTTATAAAACTTAAGTGAATTATTGAGTGATTAATAATATCATTGAATCAATCGCTTAATCAACATTCACTTATTTTCTTTATATCTTCAATAATTGTAATATCTTCTACATTTGCCCATTTTAATGCTATTTTCAGTGACGGTGGTATTCCTCTTAAACGCTGAAATTTTATTTCTTCTTTTATCGCTCTTTTTCTCTTTTGCCCTACGTAGTATCTCTTCTAACCCATATTCCTTGTGCCAGTTCGGTTATATTTCATTTATTTAAAAAAATATTGAAAGTTTTATTATGTCGTTTAACCTTTTGTTATTTATAGGCAATGAATTGATTTGAATTAAATTATAGTGAATAGAATTGAATTAAAGCTTTAAACAATTTAAATAATAAAACATCAACCAATTTTCATCCCTTACATTAAAATATATTCACAACAAAAACAAGAAACAACGTAACCGTGACTATCCCCAATTACGTATGACTCAAATGTGTATGTATGCGTTTGTTTATATATATATAAACGTATTTGTTTGAATCTCTTTGTCATTATTACACATTTACTCATAGTATATACGTTAGTATTAATATATGTTCAGCGTACTCGCTTTCTTTTTTACAATCATATTAATATACATATATCGATATATACATATACACCTTATGAATTACAATCTCACCGAAGAGGAATTATTTTTTACTCTTTACAATTGTTTTCGACCAGATTTGTACGTTGTTCACATGTGCGACGTGGTCTGGTGTATGAATTTTTTTCCTACCCCAATTCTATTGCATTTCCATCATTCCATTACTCACGTACTTTTTCCTTTTTTTTTCAATTCAGCTGTACATAAAAAGTTTGTTGTATTTGTGGCAACATCATATAAGTGGCAATATATTTATGATGTGGTAACATCATAGAAGGTGTCGCCAATTTGGTATAAGAGTTTAATTGCTTTATCGAATATTATTGGTATAGAAATTTATGTAGTACAAACAATTATTTTATTTATTTTATGACTATATTTATGTAATAAAAATTTATAAAATTTACAAAGTGATTGTCTAGAAATGAAAACTTTGAATAATAATGAAAATAAATTTTTTACATAAGATATAAAAAAAAATTCATTAAATAAAAAGTTACTTGACTGAACACGTAGTCATTAGTACCGACTTGTAACCCTATAACAATAATACTTTTTCTTGTTTACATTGCCGTAGTATCAGTTTTTAAAGTAAATAAAGTTTGTATGAATGTATACAATACATACACTTATAAGATTGGTGACTCGGTACAATGGACATTTATTTCATTAGTTGGGATATGTTAATTATAATAGCGGCTCAATGCAAAGATTAAACAAGTAATAAAACTTAATTTGGCTTAGGCCAAATCTTAAATACCCTCCACCTCCACAACTATGGGCGTGGCAAACACATATATATTGCGCTCTCTAATAGTGTATGTATTACGTATCGGCATGCAAGTCTACTTTTACGTTGAATAGTAAATTGGGGTCGTGTCTGTTATCCGACCATGCCCAGTTTAGGAAAATCGATGAATGGGATAACCTTTAATAAGTGCACTAAATTTCAAGTTCACAGATAAACTTTTGTGGCAGATATATAGATTTTTGTCGATTGTGGGCGTGTCTGTCATCCAAATAAGCTCATTTTTGGCACATCAATGAAGCCAATATTTATAGATGTACATACCAAATTTTAAGTTTATAGCTTAATTTTTGTGGCAGATAAATGAATTTTTGTTGATTGTGGGCATAGCTCTTCACAGATTTTGCCCATTTTAAATAGCGATCTGTTTGCAAAAACGAAAAGTGCCTGTACAAAATTTCAATTCAATATCTCAAAATTTACGTCCGTGAGAATGCCAACAACAAACAGACACACGGACATATTTGCCTAAATCGACTTAGTTTTTGACGCTGATAAAGAATATATGTATATACTTTGTAAAGTCTCTGACTCCTCCTTCTGGGTGTTGCAAACGGAAGAACAAACTTAGTATACCCTCACCACTGAGGTGGAGGGTATAAAAAAAATTAAACTTTCATTTATCAAAGAAAAAATTAAATTGAATAATATATCAAGTAGAGTAGGGTATGTAATGGTTGGGCTTGACCGACTATAATTTTCTCTTGTTTGAATTTTTTATTTGTTATGCAAAAAACTAATTATTTGGGGAGGGATTCTAAAAATGGTCCGATACTATCCATTTTCAAAATGGTTTATTTTTGGGCCAATACATGTCATTGTACCAAATTTCATCGAAATATCTCCAAAAAACTCATTAAGGAAAGGGTTCTAAAAATGGTCTAATCGGGTCTATTATTAATAGAGTTCCCCTTTGAGCCAATATATGTCATTGTACCTAATTTCAATGAAATATCTCAAAAAATGCTTCCTGCAGCTTGCGCACAAATTTACATAGACAGACAGGAGGACACACATGGTTAAATCGATTCAGATTTTGATTCTGAATCGATCGGTATAACTGAAGGTGGGTGTGGCATTTGCATATTAGAAAAATCAAACATCCGCATAAACTTAATATACCTTTTTCCTCAGGGTGGTGCAGGGTATAATCACCAAACACGATTTCCGTGTTTCTCCCTTCGAATTTTTTCTACCAATGACACAAAAATCCAAGATGTATTTAAAATAAAAAAATTAATCTATCAATGACTACTGCAAGTTTTATATAAAGTGTATATATACATATTTGTTTTATTTTTAAATATTTTTTTTTTACTGTATCTATCGTTTCCGAAGATATTCCACTCAGTTTTGTATTGTTTGTTATTTTTGGTGTAATGTTTGTAAAAATGAACTATAGATACATAAAATAAAATTTGTTTTGGATTTTTCGTACCATCAAAAACTTTCGCTTTTTGTTTTCGCTTTCGGTGTTCAGGAAAATTGAATTATACATTTTGGCGCCCAATGTGGGACACGGTCTAACACAAAAAAGAGTTTAAGAGTATTAAAACTGTGATTGAGTTGAATGGACGTGACGAAGGAAAACCTTTAACTTCAACAGAGCTAAAGTGCCGGTTGGGAATTTCGGAGTCTTACTTCAATCAAATTCTTACCTACCAAACACATATTGAAAAATTCGATGCTGGCAGAGCGGAAATTGAGGATTTGTATATATTAGTAAAAGCACAAATGCAGTCTCAGCTCGGTGAAGACGTTAGCAATGCTTCATTCATAGAAAGTTCAGTAGTTTTACCTACTCCCAGCAACAAGCTGCCTCAATTAAAATTGCCAACCTTTAGTTGTAAATACTCTGAATACACCACTTTTATAACATCGTTTAGACAAATTATAGATCTCGAGCACAGCCTAACCAACATATAAGAGTTCAATCATTTTATTATTTGCTTGCAAGGGAGCATTGGAAACTGTTAAATTATTTCAAATAACTAATGAAAATTACATCAAGGCACTAGAGAGGCTCAATATACGATATAATAACAGCACATTAATATTTATAGAAACCATCTCATCAATTTTTTAATTTCCTTTTACAATGCAACAAAATGCTGTGCAATTAGGAAGCTTAATTGATAATATGTCGCGATATGCAATTTTAATACACATTGTCATGATGTAGTAGATGAAAATTCTCGAAATAAATGGGAAGAGTCATTAGATTATTTAAAATTGCCCACTTCGAACGAATCATATAAAGTATTAGACCATCGCTGCCAATATTTGGAATCGTTCAATGCTACTCAATGGCAATAGCATGACACTTCGAAACAACAAAACGTCACAAAATCGTCCAAATTAAAATCGAACAATTGCAACTCATTTATTTGTACAAAACGCTCATGTGGTGTCTATTCAAAGGCATACCATAATATTTCTCGTTCTATTTTTCTCGCGTAAATTTTTTGTCTAAAGGTCACCTTCTGACTAATTGCCTATCAACATTTAGATGTCGAATATGCGCTGTTTCTCACCACACTTTGCTTCATCGCGCTCAATCATCATCGAGGCCGTCGTCGCTGAAACCAGACCAAGAGGCTGTACAAAAGCAACCATTTCCGATTCATGTGGGAAATTCGCAGGCGAGTCAGGTTCTTTTAGCCACCGCCACTGTCTTAATTCGAGACATCAATGGAAATGATCAGTTGGGACGAGCACTACTTGATTCTTAATCGCAATTCTTCAACTTCATTACCGAAGATTTTGCGCAACGACTTTGCTTAACTCGTTCACGATATGATGTAAAAATTTCAAGCACTGGCAACACTTTTACAAGAATTAAGTATAGATGTAATACCAATGTTAAATAGCGGTTTTCACAGTTCGACGTGGCACTACCATTTTGTATCGTTCTCCATTTATCATATCAGCTCGATTCTATGATAAATATTTCATTTGGTGGTAACTACCCAATATTCAGCTTGCTGATGAAGAATTTTTCAAAACGAATCGTATTGATTTACTAATCGGGACTGACATGTTTTTGATTGCCTGTCTGAAGGTAGAATTCAGCTCGGTGTTAATTTACCAAAGTTGCAAAAAACATTTTCCGGATGGGTAATAGCTGGTACCTATAAGGCGCACGCCTCATCTAATCTTGCTTCGTCGACATGTCTGTATTCAATCGAACAAGAAATTGATAATAAATTAGAACGATTTTAGCAATAGATAATATAAACAACACATTACCATAATGGACAAAAGAGCAGCAAGATTGCGCCTCATTTTTTAATAAAACAGTATCTCGAGAAATGTTTGGTAGAATAGTGGTTAAATTACCGTTTAAAGAGCCGCCTACACAATTGGGTCTATCTAGAGATTTGGCTATCAAAAGATTTGCATTATTGGAAAATCGATGAACTCGAAACAGTGAGCTAAAGGCAAAATATGTAAAATTTATGAAAGAAAATGAAGAGTTGGGCCATATGAATTTAGGAAAATTCCCACAATTAAATTATCCACATTATTATATTCCACACCATTGTGTTTTGAAACCCACTAGCTCGTCTAAAAAACTTCGCGTCGTATTTGATGCGCAATACAAAATATCGTCATTGAAATCACTCAATGGTATTTAAATGATCGGCCCCACTATTTAGGAAGAATTGTACATGATACTTGTTCGTTTTAGATTGTTTCGATTTGCACTCACATTGGGGACATTGTTAAGATGTATAAGCACGTTCTAGTAGATACGCATGATTGCAATTTCAAATACATCATCTGGCGAACGTTGCCGCAGGAACGCTTACATACATATCGCTTAAACACCTTAACATATGGAACGTCCTCTGCGCTATATTTCGCTATACGAAGCCTAGATTATGTTGCCGAGGATTATGAGGCCGATTATCCAGTCGGAGCAAGAGCATTCAAAACCTGTTTTTACGTCCTTTTGAGTGGCGCTGATACATTGCAAGAATTCGTGGACAGACTTAACGTTGGTGCTCTATTGGCTAACACAACACTCATTTGTTGGTAATAGGGTAGCAGAAATACAATAACTTACCGCAATATGGAAATATGTACCATCGCAATTGAATCCTGCGGATATCGTCTCTAGGGGATCAACAGTGGTTAAACTTAAAAATTCAATATGATTTAATGGACCGTTATTCTTAATGCTAGAACCAAACAATTGGCTAGTTGACTATCAAGAACTTGATAAAGACGTTATTGGAAATGAAAAGGACAAATCAGCCTTCAATTACCAACCAATTATCTATTAGAAATAAGTATTTATTTCAAATATATATTGATACACGGAAAACTTATATATACAATTATCTATTAAACTGCATAAAGAAGCAGAGTTCATACATAACGATCTTAGGCATTTTCGCATGGATATTTCCATTTTATCGTAATTCATTGGTGAACTCTTCAACTGTTCTCAAATTTCACATCTTGCAGCCAAATGAATTAAATTATGCATTATACTTTATTGTGTGGATTATTCAACAGCATGTTTTCAGAGATGACATAAAGCGATCAGAAAATAAAAAGGATCTGCAAGGCTCAATAATTTGTTTAAACCCATTTCTTCAGTATGTTAATGGTTTTACCTTGCTTAAGGTTGGTGGGCGACTTGAATTAGCAGATTTATAGGACGGTCAGAAACATCCAATAATCTTACCTAACAAGGATCACTTTGTTGTAACGTATGCTCGTCATATTTACATCGCAGCAATTATCACGCAGGGCCGAAAGTGCTAATGGCCTTAATACGACAACAATTTTGGATAATAAATGCAGGTCACATATGCCGCAAAATCGTCAATTCGTATAGTCATTGTGTACGTTATCGACCCAAACTTCTCCAACAAGTAATGGGAAACATTCTCCAGTGGAGCAGCTTAATCCTGCTAGGCCATTTGCACGATGTGCTGAGGACTTCTGCGGACCAATTAACACGTATTTTCGCATTAAAGGAAAGGTGCCGTATAAGACCTACATTGCAGTATTTACCTGTATGGCAACAAAGACAGTTCATATTGACGTGGTATCTGATTTGTCAACTGATGCTTTTCTTGCTGCGTTAAAGTACGTGATTGGAAGCAGAGGCCTGCCGACTAATATAAATTGCGACAACGCTACAAAACGTATCTTGAAAGGTTCTTTAAATGGGGGCGGAATGTTCGGTCAACCGCTATTGGCGACCGCAACAACCCCGTATTAAAAACCATATGTTCTTTTTTGTTTTTTAAAAGAACAAATATATTGTAAAAAAAGAACAAATATATTGTAAAAACAAATAAAAATATTATAGTCGGTCAAATCCGACCATTAAATACCCTACACCACTTTATATAATATTTAATTTAATAGAACCTTGCACCACCCTGTGGAAAAGGGTATATTAAGTTTGTATGGAGGTTTGTAACTCCTAAACGGCGGCACTCACCTTCAATTATACCAAATAAAATTCCCCTTTGGGCCAATACATGTCCTTATACAAAATTTCATCAAAATATTTCTAAAAATGCGACATGTACAAATTGCGAACAAATTTACATGGACAGACGGCCATGGTTAAATCTATGCCCTTTAAGAATTACAAACATCTGCACAAACTTAATATACCCCTTTGCACAGGGTGGGGCAGGGTATAATAAAAAAAATTTCTGACATATGTATAATTTTGAAATTTTTTCATAATACAAGTGGATATAAAAAAATAGAATTTTTTTTTTCAAAGAAAAAAATTTAATTGAATGATGTATGAATTGGTGTAGGGTATTTGATGGTAGGGCTTGACCGAGTATAATATTTTTATTTGTTTTAGAATAATAAAGTGGGTGCGCTGATTGGATACAATCAAAATTTTGTATTTCCTATTTACTCCTCGGTGATGGTATCCCTCATGATCAGCGGTGATTCTTTTCTGGTTCTGTATCATGTTGACATTCCGGCGTCTGTTATTGTTATTTGGCCTTAAATCTGGATTGTTGTTACTATTTTAATTAGAGTTCTTATCTTGGTTTCGCCTAAAACTGTTTTCATAATTCTTGTATCTATAATTATTGTTACGATATTTTGGGTTGATTTTATTATTACTATGATTAAAATTCCTATTTTGCCTTGTTATGATTATTTGTATTATAATAACTATAATTCTTATTATTGCTGTTATGATAGTTGCATAATTGACATCAATGGTTAATATTATTTTTCCTTTGTTGTTGGTGGTTATATATCCGAAAATTTTGGTCTTTCTCAAGTTCTATATAGAGCAATATTTGCAGCTTAGTTCAGTGTTTGTACATAATTTCACTTCACAAATAGTATTTTCTCCAAGTTTAAAAAGTGGATGTTTTTGTTGGCACAGTATTATGTTCTTCATTTGTGTACAATAAGACATATGCATTTGATCAGTAGCATAGTATATATGCATTTGATCAGTACCATAGTTTATAAGAATGTAATCATGTATTGGTTGTATGCTAACAAAGTGAGATCCATGTGGTCCTATTGATCAGTGGAATATTCATATTAAAAAGAATAAATTTTTTAGTTGTTCTTGTAGTAATTGTACTTATTTTTGATAATTCTACGGGGTCCCAATCAGGCAAAATTTCGTCCTCAGAAAGTTTAGGTGTTATATCTGCAATTAGTTTTTAGAAAGAATTTAATGGGAGGACTCTCTCCATAAAGCTTCCTCTAATATTGTATATTATGGCAATTATATCTTTTTGAAATCTCTCAATATCACTTAGTAGGATGTGGGCCAAAGTTAGAACATATACAATTCGTGTAACGGCTGCAACATCCATCTCTAAGAGAGGTTATTGAAGCTTTTAATGCATTGAAATTCTTCCAAATAATCTCGTTTTGTTCAGTAATAACCTGAGTTGTCGCATTGTGCAAAGATATTTGCTTCTTAGATAATTCTAAGAGGTATTTTTCATTTTACCTGCTTCTTTTAATATGAGTTTCAAATATTGCGGCATGTTCTTCATCCATTATTCCAAACACTGCATGCAATATAGATCCAAAAAACGATAAAGGAGCTCTAACGACACGTTTTTGTCTACTACCTCTAATAATGTCATAATTTTTTATGGATTCGAAATTTCTCTCTAAAAGCATTGCTGTCTGTTCCATTTCTGATTTTTGGGATACCTTTATTAGATTTCTGGAAAGTCCCACACGACCTTGGTGTTCGAAAAATATTCCACATTTATTTCCAAATTCTTTAATTTGAAATTGTGATACGACAATTCACAAACATTGGGCGTGTCAGGTATATGATTACGTCCTCTAATAGTCTAAAATTCCAATTTTATAGGTCATTTTTTTGTAGCAGTTAAAAAGACTTTGGCCGATTGTGGGCATGTCTGTTATCGATTTCGCCTTTTTTTGGTTACATCTATTAAAAATGTAACTAAAAACTTATTGGCGTAATTTTTATGATAGTGGGCATGGTTCTCTACCTAATTTTATCCAATTTAAAGCAGAAATGTCATTAGAAAATTTCACACCATTCAAAATTTACCAGGATAAGAGTTCTAATAATAGACAGACTTACAGACAGACATTTCTAGATTGATACAGATTTTAAGAGTGATAAAAGAGACTATAGAGATTAAATGCAATGATAAATTTATTCTATATCTTTTATGGAGGGATATAAGAAGAAGAGACAGAAATGAAAAGAGAGCACCACGTACAGGAATACTTTGTCTTCAGGATAATATTAAAGATTATGTAGAGTTTTTCTTATTTTCTAATAGTGTTCTACATATACAGATACACATAAATATATATATATATATGTATAAATATGTATATGTATATATGTATAAATATATATAGGGGATGGACAAAATAATATGAACACCTTTATTAAGAAGATGTTGGGCCACCATTTGCTTTTAGAACAGCTACAATTCTTCTCAGAATAGCTTCATAGAGCGTCTGAACCGTTTTGCTGTCCCTTTTTGTATTTGCGGTGTTGCAACAAGATGTACTATCTTACATTGTGTTCATTTTTGTTGATCCCCTGTATATATGTACAAATGTATTTGTTTATATCCACCTTGGGTTTTATCAACTTTTTAGAAGTACACTACTGAAGTATATATATATACAAAATATCCTTTGTTTAAGTCCGTATAATCGTAACAGCCTGTGTTAAATGGTCTTTGATTGTATCATATATCGAATTTAAACCTGTTAAAAGTTGCGGATTTTGCGCCAAACGATATAAATAAAACTTTATAAGTTTTGTGATAAATATATGTTTGGAAAATTAATTGACTGAATTGATTGAATAATTGATGATCGATGTAGATCAATAATGTTTTAATTTTTAATGCCAGAATTCAAATCACAAACTCTATATTTTGGACAATAATATCATTAAAAATACAGCAAATATATATAATACATCTTAAGTACTTACTTAAGTATTAATATGAAAACAAAATAAATAAATAAAAATAAAACAAATAAAAACATTTTGGTTACCATATTCCTTTTTTAGTTTATTTAAAACACAAGTTTTAGCATAAGTTTAATTCTGAATCGTTCGGTATAATTGAAGGTGGGTTTTGCCTTTTAGTTACAAACATACTTTTTAGTTACAAACATACTTATTTTAATTTATTTTAAATTTGATTTATTTATTTATTTTAATATAATAATGAAGTTTTCAATATCTACAGAACACTTGTGAAAAGGATAAAATAAAAAATATAATATGATAATTTGACGTTGCTACATATATTAATATGTGAGAATAAAGGTCGTATTCAGTACTCCTCTCACCTTTTTCGACCAACTACAAGGTATATATTAACCACAATCCATTGCGTAGTCAATCTATTTATTGAGAGAGATTGGAGAAAAGATTAATTTATTTGACCCAGAAGAATACACCGTGCTGTATGTATTAAATGAACGCAGAAACTCGGGAACGAATCACATAGTTTAAAAAAGCAACATATACTTCTTAAATTCTAGATTCAGCATAAGTTCTACAAAAAATACAATTATACTCTTCACGGTTTACGTATTCTATATTCAATTTTTTCTCATATATATAAATACATGTTATATCCATGTATCTCTTGCAACAAACGCAACCCATCTTAATTTTATTTTTTATATCCCTTCCACAATATATACATGAATCAAATAAATTTTCCGAATCTTTTACAATCAATTCAGCTAATTTATATCGATATTTTAAAGGCTCAAAAATACTCTCTAAATTTAAGTTTATAAATTGTTCAACAAAATTAAGGATAAAATATCCGCATCCGTATATCTATTTTTTATTATCTTATTGAATTCTAACAAAAAAGGATCACCTTTATTATTTTGTTGAGGATCATAAAATTGCACAATATTTTCTTTTCTATTAATTATTACAAGACACCAATGCAAGTTGTTTATATTTATTTATAGTTGTTTCTTTCAATTCGGATTCAAAGTTTTGTAACATTTTAAGATTTTTACCATCAAAGTTACAAAAATTTGCTTTTATGTAACCAATATTTTCATTATTACGAGTTGAAATAAAAGAGTCAACTGTATAACTAATTATTTCGTCATTCAACCACATATCCGAACAAGTAGAATTCTTGCTAGGTAAAGAATAAAAGCAGGAAAAACTATTCGAAAATATATAAAATTTCTTTCTTTTTGCAATTAAATAATTGAACCTGTCTTTGGATATGAAAAATATTGGTCTATAATAAAATATGTTCCTCACAGCACCATTTATATAACACTCTTGGGATATTGTGGGAATACTTCCCACAATATTCATTCAATGCAGTTGAAGGAATAAAAGAGTCTTCTTCTAAAAATTGAAATTACATAATCATCCTTTATAATCCACAAGCAATTGTTATCGTACGATATTATTGTTATATCGTAAATTACAATCCACAATACAATGTATAAAAGTACACCATAGCGAGAGAAGTTAACACACCCTGAATTAAATTAAAAATTATAATATTGCTAAGTTTAATGTAAGTGTAATCTGTTGTGAACAATGTATGTAAAATATGATAAATAAATACAATATGTTAACTTTATATAATTATGTAAGTGTAAACAGAGAAATTTCTTATATTACAACATATGTAATTTAAACTACTTTTTGATTTTAATGACTAAAATTTTTTTCTTATTGACAATTTTATGTTAAAAAATATTTTAATTAGTTGAGTTTGATTAAATTTTATATGTTCTAAATAAATACTAAATAATAAATCGGAAATCGAAAGATTAAATCTGTTCTATCAATTCTCCTTAATATTAAGTAAATTTTATTGAACTTTTTGTTATATACATAATAATTTTAAAACATTCTTAGACGTGTGAGGAAACATATATTAAAAATTTGGGTGGTGAAAATTTTCCAAAGATTTTTTATGAATTTTTAAAGTTTTCATGGGCATGGGAATGTTATTAAGGAATCCTTTTTAACAAAAAACGCTTATGTGATCATTCCAAACAGAATGCCATAAGCAATGCAAAAACATCGTCTGATTCAGAAAGATCATGCTTGTAGGCATGCTATTGCTTTTGTGTTTGGCTACATTATGCATGTTACAATTCTCATATAAATTGTATTAGAATAGGCATAAGTGTGGTAGGATGCCCAAGTTTTAGCATGCACTGGTTGCTGATGATGATGGGGTAGCGCCCATCGAAATGCTAGCATCCAACCTGCTGTGCATGGTTTTTGTGAATCAGATGTTTTGCATTACTTTTGATCAACCTCGAGTTGATCAATATTGGTCTTTTGCTCATCTTACAACAGTATTGTTCCTTAATTTAAGTTTAGTTTAGTTGGCTATTATCAAAATTGTAGCTAACTTAAAAAATTTAATAAATAAATATATAAAAAACTTAATTGTTTTTCTTATCCGGATCCCATACGGCATCCATTTTTGTTAACCTCAGTGTTCCGCAACACCTTTTCTATGATGATGTTGAAAAAGGTACAAAGGTACACAGGTTGTCCCTTTGTCTTAGACATTGTTCGGAAACGTCCATTCCTACTTTGACTGAGGACCTGGGGTCTCTCATTTTGCTAGGTCTAACAGTTTAGCGGGGATACCAAACTCAGACATGGCGGCAAACAATTTCGTGTGTAGAGAAGAATACGGCTTAATAATCGGCGAAGGTGTCAATTTGTTTTTCTTGGGTCTTTTCCAGGATCTGGCGCAACGTCAGATCAACAGTGGGTCGACTAGATCTGAATCCACACTGATAGTCGCCTATTAGTTGTGCGGTAAACGGAATCAAACGGTTACATATTGCGCCATATAGTAACATATTTTCTATACGACAGAAAGTAGACTTATACCATGTAGTTGGCGCACACGGTTGGATCTGCTTTCTTATGGGTTGGACAGAGTGCGCTGTCCGACTGTGCATGCTCTCCTCTGATTTAATATTACTATAGTATATTATTCCAATAATTCATCACCAGCAGCCTTAAACAACTCAGAAGAGGCCATCAGGACCTGTAGCATTTTTCGTCTCTTTTTTCTCCTTATACCTTTCTCACACAGTACGCGTGGCAACTGATTACAAAGTATTTTGATATGCAGCGTTTTTCCCTGTACCAGCGCGGCGGCACTCATCGTCGTAACAAGGATTCCGCAGATGCGGCCACTGGTATCCTAGCACTTAGTGGTAACTGAGAGAGCTGAATGGAGTAAGCCACAGCTGTCTGTTGGCATTGCAGCTCTTCGGTCATGGAAATGGTAGAGGTAGACGTGGTGGTGGAGGTCGTGGTTTCGGTGGTGGCGGTGGTCGAGGAATGCAGAGTGTGGAATTCTTTTCGTTCAAAACTAGCAGCCGCCATATTGGGTGGCGTAGATAAAATTCACATGCCACCCGGTTCTAAAGTATTGTATTTTGGTGCTGCTTCTGGAACCACAGGGTCCCATGTATCAGATGTAGTTGGTCCTGAAGGATTAGTATATGCAGTCGAATTCTCACATCGTTCCGGACGCGATCTAATTAATGCTGCAAAGAAACGTACAAATATAATACCTATTATTGAAGATGCTCGCCATCCCCATGAGTACCGAATGTTTTCTGGCATGGTCGATACCATGTTTGGAGACGTAACATAACCGTATAGTAGCTATAAATGCACAGCATTTCTTGAAAAATGCCGGTCATTTCTTTATATCGATAAAGGCATCTTGCATTAATTCCACGGCAGAACTGGAAGCGGTGTTTGCAGCTGAAGTGAAAAAAATGCAAACAGACAAATTAAAACCCCAGGAACAAATAACCCTAAAGCCGTACGGTGTGATCATGCTGTCGTTGTGGGTATTTATAGACCACCACCTAAAAATGTTGGTTAGTTATTAAGTTGATCCTAATTTTCATAGTGTTTATTAAATATCGATAATTGTCTACAATAATGCAATATTGAAAAACATGCTTAAAAATGTTTTTTGAATAAAATCTTACTATTAAAGATATATAAATATATATATATATATCTCCCTTTTTTCGATGAGTTATTTGAGTTAGTCTTTGTGAGTTAGTCTCTGCTTGTTATGAATAATTTATAATTTATATTTTGAATTACTATATTTAATAGTATAAACTCGATAGTACTACGCTAAGCTTAATTTATTTTACTATAAATTATATTACTACAAAGTTGAAATTTAAACGCCAAAATGCCCTAAAAAGTATTTATAATCCTGATCAGCATCGAAAACTTAGTTGATCTAGACATGTATGTCCGTGTTGATATTCTCACGGGCGAAAATCTATTTATCTGCCACAAAAATTGAGCTACGAACTTAAAATTTGGCATATTTATAATTACTTCATTCACCGATGTACCAAAAATGGGAGTGGTCGGATAACAGACAAGCCCACAATCGACAAAAGCCACAATCTCTGCCACAAAAATGTACCTATAAATTTTAAATTCCATATGTATGGTTATCTCATCGATGTGCCAAAAATGGGCGTGGTCGAATAACAGACGCGACCATAATTTACAAAAAACCGCATTCCACATAAAACCGGACTAACAAGGTAATACGTAATACATACACGTAAGAGCGTAATTATATACCTGCTACGCCCACTATTGTAGATGTGTAGAGTGTACTTAAGATTTGACTTAAGGCAAAGTTTTCTTAGTTGTTTTATTGTAGCTAGTGTTAATTAATAAATAAATAAGCGGTATAACCAATTTAATAAAGAGGGATAAAAAGCTCCAGAGTTTCTCCAATAAAATTATATACGCTCATCTATTTTAATTATATTTCTCTGCATTTATATATGTTTCAGTTTCTGGTGGCAATAATACGATGCAATATGGCCAAAATATATCGATTCCATATTCACAGCCTCAAACGGATTTGAATTTTTTAAATGTGGCTACCAGTGGTGTGGATCATAAAGGTAAAATACATCCCAAAATTGAACGGGATCGTGAAGAAGGTAAATTCAAAAGTAACAAACTTATTTATTGAAAAAACACCTAAATTAAATACGCAAATGTTAGTCTTATAATTCATTATTATTATTAAAAAAATACTTTTAAAAGAATCATTAGGAACTCAAAATTCAATCAAATTCTGTACTTTAAGTGTATGGTAAAATTTACTAGAATACGCTATAGATAATATTAAGTACATTGGAATAGATAACAAACATTGGCGATTTTATCCTTCTTTCAAAAGATGTCATAATCCTGCCCTGTACGAATATGCTTAGGTATAGAGCTCAGGTCTAATTTTTGAAAATTAAAAGTCCTACTTGCTGTTTTTTAAGGTTTTATTTTTCTTCTCTTTTTTATTTACTGATATTTCGACCATTCTACGATGATCATCATTAGGGTCAAGTGAAGTGAAGTTTGACTATTTACTAGTTTGAAACAAGTGGAAATATTATAGTTGGTCAAGCCCAACCATCAAATACCCTTCACCACTTGATATATTATTCAATTAAATTATACCCTGAACGTCCCTGTAGTAAAGGATATATTAAGTTTGTGCGGATGTTTGTAACTCCTAAGCGGCAAATGTCATACCCACCTTCAATTACATCGATCGATTAAAAATCTGAATCGATTTCGCCATGTCCGTCTGTCCTCTTGTCCGTCAATGTAAATTTGTGCGCAAGCTACAGGTCGCATTTTTTGAGATATTTCATTGAAATTAGGTACAATGACATATATTGGCTCAAAGGGGAACTCTATTAATAATAGACCCGATTAGACCATTTTTAGAACCCTTTCCTTAATGAGTTTTTTGGAGATATTTCGATGAAATTTGGTACAATGATATGTATTGGCCCAAAACGAAACCCTTTTGAAAATGTATTGGATCGGACCATTTTTAGAACCCCTCTTCATAATTTTTTTTTTAATTTCATAAACAAAGAAAAAATAAAAATAAGTGTTATAAGTTATTGTCGGTCAAGCCCGGTCATCAAATACCTTACACCATTTGATATATATATTTTTATTTATCAAAAAAATAAAAATAAATTGAAATAATATGTCATAAGTAAGTGTATGATCGTCGGGCTTGACCAACTATAACATTTTGACTTGTTTTATAATCAAGATACCATCAACTGATACATAAGGGAAGATATATAAAGGAATGCATATACCAGGCCTTTCAAAAAGAAGGGCGTGTATTGTACATAAAACCAACAACACATTAAGAAAAGTTTTTTCCAATGCAAAAATATAAATGATAAGTCGAATCAATCAAATACAGTTTACAAAATAGGGAGCAATGGAAAGAGTCATGATAGATGAAACATGGCATGAAAAATTCGGTTGAGACCGAAACTTAAATCCCCCCACCTTTATTATTATTCAGGACATTTTTAAACAACAAATAGTGTTTTTTAAATTAAAGGCGTTTGCCTTATTCAATCACGCCCATTTTTGGCACAGTGTTGGATAACGGTACCACCTATATATATACCAAATTTCAACGTGATAGGCATAGTATTGTGCGATATATAATTTTTTAAAGATACAATTTTTTCGAGGTATGTTGAGATTTTCATTTATTGTGGGCGTGTCTCTTAACCGATTTTGCTCAATTTCACTACTGAACAGCGAAATTAAACTAAAAATAAGTATGCAAAGTTTCACTTTAATATCTCAAAAATTACGACCGTGAGAGTGCCAACAACAGACGAACAAACGTATACAAGGACGGACATGTCTCAAACGATTTCTCTTTTCATGCTTAGTCAGAATATATATGGTTTGTAGGGTCTCCGAGGCTTTCTTAGATGTGTTGTAAACGGATGATCAAAATGAATATACCCTCTTCCCTAACGTGGAGAGTATAAAAACACAACCAAACAGTGCGTTAAACAAAATACTAGGTGAAAATTACTGGAAAAAAAACTCTTTATATTAAAAAAAAACAACCAACACTGCCAAAAATAAGCCACACCCGTAAAACAACAACAATAACAAAACAAACAAACAAAACAAAACAAGCACCAAAAATAACAACAACCTCCACACAACTTTAACGACAAGAGTAAGGTACGTACTGTGACATTATAAAAGTTTTTTATTATTTCCCTACATAAAATGGCCAATGCGGAATTCCGAACCACTTGGATATATCCGCTACGCAAATAAGAACTCGCGGAATATCTGGGGGAATTCGGCATCGACTCTTCAGGCACCTTGGAAGAGTTACGACAACGTTTTAAAAAATTCCTACTCGGTGCTCATCCTTCCGAGGAGTTAAAGGCACTCCTTATGATACAGGCGCACCACGAGGGAACAGAACTATCCTCCAATAGGGCCCCTTCTAGTAAATTATCCTCCTCCGATTCGGAGGAAGAAGATACTAATACAATTAAAATAGTGGTACCACCAGCGAGTACCTCTAGGAAAGTCCGAATGGTTGACTCAAAACGCTCGGAGGCACATAAACGCGAGGTCATGGAAACGGTTAGGAAATGGGGAATTATTTTCGGTGGCGGGCCAAACCCATTCGAATTTATTGAACGTGTTGAGGAAATGACCGAAACGTATGGCTTCGAACTTCCTATGTTACCAGCGGCCATGTCCCAATTCTTGCGCGATAAAGCGCTGATATGGTACAGAAATAACAATGTGCACTGAGAGGAGGAGAAATTAAACCGCATATACAGCAACGCTCTACCCAATTACTTCCGCTACATCCGCGGCAACGATTTTAAAAATCTGGCGGGATTATTAGAGATGGCGGGGGATTACGAGTGCATACCAGACATAACTCAGCGAATGCCACCTCCTCGCGAAAACCATAGGCAGCCGAACGACCGCCCGAAGGATAAGTGTAATCCCCAGACAGCATGTTACCGCTGTGCGGAAGATGGCCATTCCGCCCGGACTTGTAGAAACCCCCGACAAATGTTTTGTTGGGATTGCGGACGAATGGGCGTCCGCACATACGATTGATGTCGCGTTCAACAACAACAGGGAAACGCCAATGGCCGAGTTCCCACAACAAACCTCTACGGCCCGAAGGCGATCTTAAATTGCATGCACAGTTCGCGTCACTGACGTCGAAGTCACGGCTATTGTCGACACCGGAGCGGCAAGTTGCTTCCTTAGCGAGGCTTACGCACGTCAACTTGGTTATGCTGACATACAAGAGAACGCAGAAATAGAAATAACACTTACCGATGGTTCACGCCGCAGCATAACGTAAGTGCTTACATGTACGGTACAATGTGGCAACATGAGACATAGACTGAAATTCAGGATCATGCCACGTCCTTGCGGAGACGTCATTCTGGATTTTAGCTTCCTAGCAGCTTTTTAAGCTAAGCTCACCTGTGCAGGCGCATCTATTCAATTCAACCAGCCTTCCAAAATCGTTGAAAATGGACTCATTGCCCTGGAGCCAAAACGTGCATCTGGTTTGGCCAGAAGATTACTCCGTGCCATTCTGTCTGGACGCAAAAGTCGGACAGCAACGAAGTGAGCGAACCCAACACAGAGGCTCAGACGGTAAAGTCGAGCAAACCGCTAACACAGTGCAATGCCGATCAATCCAAAGCTCGGGCGAGAATGCCGTGCTCAACAAATCCTAATGTAACGAAGGATTCACCGTCGGTGAATCCCGACGTGACCCCTACTAGTTGTGTAACCATTGCCCTAAATAAAAATTGTAACA
This sequence comes from Crataerina pallida, assembly GCA_949710015.1. Lineage (NCBI taxonomy): Eukaryota > Metazoa > Arthropoda > Insecta > Diptera > Hippoboscidae > Crataerina > Crataerina pallida. Next base: position 16,056,274 of record OX453290.1, read on the forward strand.
ATAACTTTTCACAACAACATACTGTCCGGACGGTAATGTCGGATAGCAGCGTAGCGAGACTACCTAGCACTGAGGTTCGGACGACAAAGTCTAGCAAGTGCCTAGTTCCAGGTAAATCATATCAACCCAAAACTCAGGTGGAAATGCCCAGCTCAGAGGTTCTTAAGGTATCGAGTAGTTCACCGATCGAGAATTCCGATGGTATTCCTAGCCGTGTTAACAAGGTTTTATACGCAAAAGCAATCAATAATTCAACACAACGTCTTACTGTCTGTTTGACATCTAATCAGCCCACAACTCAAGGTATTGCTAAAAAGTTAGCTGATATTTGGTCCATCAGCACCCCACCCAGGTCTGCTGGAGGAGACGTGGGCAGACATCAAGCCCAGCACAACCACCACCACCGGCACCAGCATGTGCAGAAACTGGGTAAGCCAGCCGAAAACCAGCGACGGTCTCCATATTTTCACCGGTCATCACATCATCTGCATTGTAATCGTATCCAACCACACCAGAAGTCGTAGCCAGCACACACTTTTCTTTATAATCAGCGTCAGCGAGATCATCAGCGACCGAAAGGTTCTTTTTCGCAATGCTCCATTAACCAACGAGACTCCGGACACCCGGAACGCCCCGTTGTAATACTCGACGGATGGCTATATGCAATACCGTTGGTGGTACTATGGCAGCTAGTACCACAGATAGAGGAGCTTCTTGAGCAGCTGCCAAAGCCTCGAAGATATAAACGACGCTACATCCTCAAGGAGGGTATATTTAGAGTGGCCATAGGTGGTAACGGCAAAGTTACAATTTACTAGGCCTGAGGGACGCCACTACATGTTAATGTCAATTTCTGGATGCTGAACATAATGATTATGTTTTTTTTGATGTTCCAACATTTGATGAAATATTAGTGTACAGGACGAAAGCCTGTATATTTTAGGGAGTACAGGATGAAAGTGTGTACACTTATAGCGAGTGTTCTAGGGTACAACACATAACATCTGTACAATTAAAGTGAAGATATTTAGAGTGTACAGGACGCGAGTCTGTACACTTACACCGAGCGATCTAGGGTACAGGACATAACATCTGTATAATTAAAGTGAGGATATCTAGGGTGTATAGGACGCAAGTCTGTACTCTTACAGTGTGAGATTCAGGGTACAGGACGTAGCGTCTGTACAGTAGCGATATAGATGCGTCAGACAGGGCGTACAGCCTGTAGCAAGCAGCGAGTGTGGCCAGGACGGTAGGGTAAATAGCATAATAATAAATTGAAGTTGATGTTATAGAATTGCACATTTGAGTTTATTAAACGTTTCGTTGGGCGAGATACCCTACGCCGACGGTTTAACCGCAGCGTAAGAAAAATCTCGTTACACTGCTATCCGACCATGCGCATTTTTGGCACAACAGTGGATGGGATAACTATGTAATCGCGTATAAAATTTCAAATTCCTAGGTTAACTTTTATGGCAGATAGAAAGCTTTTTATTAATTGTGAGCGTGTATGTAATTCGAATACGCCAATTTTTGGGATGTCGATGGAGCTAATATTATTAGATAAACGTACCAAATTCCAAGTTATTAGTTCAATTTTTGTGGCAGATAAATATATTTTTATTGATTGTAGGCGTGGCTCTTGACCGATTTTGGCCATTTTAATAGTGATCTGCGTGCGAAAACTATAAGTGTTTGTACAAAATTTGAGCTCAATATCTCAAAATTTACGTCCGTGAGAGTGCCAACAACAGACGGACATACGGTCACACGGACATACATGTCTAAATCGACTCAGTTTTTGACACTGATCAAGAATATATATACTTTGTAGGGTCTCTGACGCCTCCTTCTAGGTGTTGAAACGGAAGAACAAAATTAGTATACCCTCATCACTGAGGTGGAGGGTATAAAAATAGATAAATAAATAATTAAATAAATAAACACCGGCAGCAGCACCAGCAACAACAAAAGCAATCCCTGGAACAACTTAGAGTTTAATAAATACAATATAATCAAATAAAAACAAATATATAAATAAAGATTTTAAATGGGAATAATAAAAAATTTACAAAAAAGAAAGAGAAAACAAGAGAAAGAAGTTCGGTTAAGACCGAAGCTTAAATACCCTCCACCTTTTATAGTCCTCTAAAAAATAAGTTCCTATTGCAATATTTATGTAATTAATTACGATAGTGAGAGTGCCAACAACAGACGGACACACGTATACAAGGACGGACATGACTCAAACGATTTCTCTTTTCATGCTGATTAAGAATATATGTGGTTTGTGGGGTCTCCGAGGCTTCCTTCGATGTGTTGTAAACGGATGATCAAAATGCATATACCCTCTTCCCTAAGGTGGAGGGTATAAAAAACAATTTATTTCCCTTTTCTTAAACTTTGCTAGTAAATAATTCATTACGACTGCTTCACTGCTCTAATTTATAATTATAATAGTCAAGTAACGTATAGTATACGGTGTATATATTTTCTATTCACCACCATTGCCCAGATCAGCTGTGTGCTTTGTGTTTAGTATATGTTGTGAGAGACCTGTTTTCTCAGTACCCTTCTTTCTTTTATGTCAGTGGCATGCTCGGCTATCCTAGTCATTAGGGGTCTTTTTGTTGTGCCAATTTAGCATTTTCCGCAGATATCGTTGTCATTGCCCCTACAATTTATTTTATATATCACGTCATTTTCCTGTACCATCGGTGTTTTAGTTTTGATTTTACTAAAGATGTTAGCTACTGGCAACTGGGGTTTGTACATTATATTTATATTTTCGTCATTGTTTGGTTTGTTTTTTAGGATCTTGTCTGTTACTCTAGGAATGAACTGCTATATATCGGTTACCACTCTTAACTTTGTTGTCCTTGTGTCCGTCTTTGATGAGCTTGTGTATTAGATTCAGTGGAAAGGTGTTCTTTTTGAGGATCTTGCTAACTTTGTCGAGCACTTCTTTTTTATATTCTTGGTCGGTTAGCGAGTCTGCTCTGTTTATAAGGTTCTTAGCAGTGTTAATGATTTGCGTCCGCGGGTGGGTCGAATGGTAATTGATCATCCGACCGGAGGCCACCGGTTTTGTATACCATTTGGTTTTTAGTTTGTCACCCTCCCTTATTATAGTCATATTCAAGTAGTTGATGCAGTTGTCTAATTCTTTTTCTATCTTCAGTTTAAGTTTGGTGTGGTACTTGTTTGTGTGTCTATTATTTTATTCTCATCTTTTTTCTTTATGATTCCAAACAGGTCGTCCACGTATTTTGTCAAAGCTCTTATCTGTATGTCTTCTTTTTTGAGTTCGTTGAGGACATCGTCCAAAAAGTCGTCCATTACGATATCAGCAATCGTAGGTGATATCGGGTTGCCCATCGGCATTGCATATACGAGTATCTGTTGGTATATGTTGTCGTTATATAAGAAGTAATTGTTGTCTCTTAAAATAAATTGTAAGATTTTTAGGAACCTGCTTTTGGGTATATTGGTTTTGTTAACTAATTTTGGCCATTTTCTCATAATGACTATAATAGCCGAGCATGCCACTGACATAAAGAAGGGTACTGAGAAAACAGGTCTCTCACAACATATACTAAGCACAAAGCACACAGCTGATCTGGGCAATGTCAAAATAATAGACAGAGAGAAGAACACGCTAAAAAGATTCATTAAAGAGAACATGTACATACAATTGCTTTACAATAAAAACATAAACAAAAAAGAAGACTTGATCAAAACACACACAATATACCACTTGGCTCTCAGGTAGCATAAGCGAAATATAGCAAGGTTAGTTTTGGGATGGTGGTGAATAGAAACGGTGTATACCGTATATCGGTACATGACACAATTTTTATACATTTTTATACTTATTTAAGTTCAAAAACATTCCCTTAACAACACACCAATTAACCAAACTCGACAGGTCGGACTGAAGAGAATTAATACAACCCGGAGAATCAATGCGATAAAAAAGTTTAACATCATCAGCAACCATCAAGAATTTAGAGCAATGAACGGACGTGGGAAGGTCATTAACAAACAGCGCAAATAAAAGTGGCCCCAAGTGACTACCTTGTGGTACTCCTAACGTAACTAAGGTTTCCCGCAACTAGCAACGATTAAATGGCACACTATTTTTCAAAGCAATAAAATACCTTCTCATAGAAGAGTATCTAGTATAATCAACAAGTGAATCACTACGCTTAAACTTTTTGAATAATCTACTCTTTTTATTAAGGACATGTTTCAAATTAGCATTAATCCAAACTGGACAAAGGGGGTTATAATTAGAATTGCAACGTCTGATCGAAACGGACACGGAAATAGCGAAAGATAAAACATTGTAAACATAATTTAAGTACTCATCGGTATTATTGTAGTCAAGGTCCTACGCAAAAGTAGATAAAACATTACATAGTTTAATGTAGTAAGTTTTGCCATATTGAAGGTACTGTATTATATCTCGTGGTCTATTGATAAAACCACTACCGAACTCACCCAAGATTAATAACAATGTAGGATGGTAATGATCCTCAGGCACCACAAAGGGCAACGAATGTGAAACCATTATAGTAGTGTCACTTGAAAAAAAAAATCCAATAATTTATAATTACTATTATAAATTGAATTAATTTGAAGCAGATAAAGTTCACAAATTAAATCAAAATACTCATTATAAATAAACGGATATGAACTAGGCGTAAAATATCCAAGGTCTTCATTAAAATACCACATAACATTAGGTAGGTTAAAATCACCTAGAACAATTAACTTGTCAATATTCCTGAGACTGCGAAGAATGACTTGTACAATTCTAAGATGTTTTAAATAAATTGACACATCAGGCAACACCTTTGCGTGTATGAACACGCTATATATAACTTAGACTCCCCATATGTAACACTTACACAAATAAACTCGATATCAGAGGACACAACTAACCTTACAGGTAAAGAATTATGTACAGCAACTTGCACACCACCTCCCTTCTTAAGCTTTTTATCAGCTCTAAAAATCGAATACTCAGCAGAAAAAATTCACAATCGTTAACCCTTGGCTTCAGCCAAGTTTCTGCAAACAGCACAATATGATGTACACAGCTAAGGGAGGCCAAAAGTGTTTCACGAAGCTTGGTATGAAGCCCACGGACATCTGAGATATACTCGTCCCAGAGCCTATGATCGTTGTTATTTAACTGTACGATGATGGTTTTGATCGTTCAATTAGCCGTCTCTGTGGGATTCTTTTGTAGTCTAAATGGTTCCGTGAACTGTTGCTTGACACCAATAGCATCTAGATATATCTTTAGCGTATTATTTTTAAATTGCGTCCCGTTGTCGGTTATGAATACTTTGGGTATCCCATGATTAGCCACGATTATCTCTCCAAAATCCTTTAAGACGCCTTCAATGGTAGCCTTGCGCATGAGAGTCAATTTCACCCACTTCCAGAATTAGAAATGACCAGAAGTGTCTGATGACAGTAACAAGAACGTGGACCAAGATGGCCTGCGACAGGTTGGTCATGGTTTTCGCTGATTATTTGACGTCTCAAGTTCTTAGGAACACACAATTTCCACGAGACTTCATCGTCCTCGTGAGACCACGTTGTGATATGTCGATAAAGGTGACCATCTATGACGGCGTAGTCAGGATATTTGTTTGCTTTGTTTTCTATCTCCGTGACACGCTTTCGAATCTTTCGGGTTATCCAGGGTTATCGTGAGCTTTGGGTTGATAAGAAACACATTTAACTGGGGACTTTGCCGTCCGAGTCTGTTGAATCGTCAAATTGGAAAGCCCACATGTAGAGCTGGTACAATGTCCAAATCCGGTAACCTACAACTGGACTGTGTTATTCTTCTAGCTAGGCCAGGTGCACGTTTTGATTCTAGGGCAATAAGTCCATTTTCAACGGTTGTGGAAGGCTAGTTGAATTGGATAGATATGCCCGCGCATCTGAGCTTAGCTTGAAAACTGACAGAAAGCTAAAACCCAGAATGACGTCCCCGCAAGGACCCATGACCCTGAATTTGAGTCTTTGTTTCATGTCGCCGAATTGAACCGTAGATGTAAGCGCTTGCGTTATACTGCGGTGTGAACCTTCGGCAAGTGTTATTTCTATTACTGCGCTCTCTTGTATATCAGCATAACCAAGTTGACGAGCGTAAGTCTCGCTACGCTAGCAACTTGTTGTCTCAGTGTCTACGATAGCCGTGATTCCGACATTATTAAAAATAACGATGGCGGTTAATCGATCTTCTTTGAAATGTAAGATTAGATAAGAGACGTAGTGGTTTGTTGCGGGGACCAGGCCACCCCTCATTGCGTTCGTGTCCCATTGTCGTTGACGGCGACAGCAATTGTACGTGCGGACGCCCATTCATCCGCAATCCCAACAAAATAGTTGTCGGGGATTCCTGCAATTTCGGGCGATATGGCCATCACCCGCATAGCGGTGGCATGCTGTCCTAGTATTTTTTTGCTTATAAGCTCTCACGAGCTGGTGGAATTCGATGCGTAACGTCTAGGATACATTCCCCGCCAACTCTAATAATTCAGCCAAATTTTTAAAGTCGTTACGTCGGATGTAGCGGAGGTAGCCAGGTAGGGCATTGCGGAAAATTTTGGCCTGGATATCCAGGAACAAATCTTTAAATAGTTTTCTTAGGCGTTGCTTACGTGCCCGAATCCCATTTTCAATCCTCTCAAAAACTTTGGAGGTAGAAGAAATGTAAGAAAATCAGCTTTGAAATTTAGACCCAATGAGGGTTTTTCCGGAAGCAGATCAACGCTTTGTCACGCAAAAATTGAGGTTCGCCGCTGACAACATTGCAAGTTCCAGACCGTAAGTTTTTGCCATCCCCTCAACGCGTTCAATAAAAGCAAATGGGTCTGATCCGCCGTTAAAACGGATGCCCCATTTTCTCACGGTTTCTATTACTTCCCGTTTTTGTGATTCCGAGCGCTTATTATCAACAACTCGGTTTTCAATTTGTACCTTCTTATTTGTTTTTATCGGTGGTATCACTAACTTGATTGTCTTAGTATCCTCAACGTCATCCTATGTCTTAGTATTCCCATCCTCGGAGGAGGATATTTTACTAGAGGGGCCCTATTGGAGGATGTTTTCGTTCTTTCATGGTGTGCTTGGATAATAAGGAGCCGTTTTGATTCTTTGGCAGTATGCGTGCCGGACAAAAACCTTTTCAATCGTTGCCTAGATATTCCGCTACCTCTTCCTTGCGTAGCGGATAGATCCAGGTGCTTCGAAATTCCAAAGTGGCCATGTTGGAGCAGGTATAAGAACAAAATTGTAAAATTTTTAAGGAACGTATCTTGATTATGCTACAGTAACTCGTTCCCCCTATATATTTTTAATTTTTTTATATTTGGCTAATATCACACTGTACTATTATTATTGGTAAATTAAATATACAACGTCGCCGCACTGTTCTTTTTTGTATAATTCGACATAATTTTTTTTCACGAGAACTGTACCTGTTTGTTGTTGTTATAAAGATTAACAAATTCTATACCATATTTGAAATAGAAATAGAAAGGCAATAGAAATTGAGAAATCGCATTTGAAATTGGGAAAAACGCATTTGAAATTGAGAAAAACGCATTTGAAATTGGGAAAAACGCATTTGAAATTGAGAAAACATCCCCAAATGAAATTGGGAAAATCGCAATTGTAAATGAGATAAACGCATTTGAAATTGAGAAATCGCATTTGTAATTGAGAAAAACACATTTAAAATTTGAAAAATTTTTATTAGCTACTAATCTATAAGTGTATCTCATTTTTAATGGTCTTTAGAGTGGATATCGAACTTGTTTGTAAAGTGGACTAACATGGGAAATGCAAATGACGAGCTTTTAGTTATTTCTGATAATACCCCATGTCACTCCACTTTGGAACAAGTCTTTGAAGACACTGGGATAAACCCTTTACGTCTAAGCCCTTACTCGCCCATGTTGAACCCTATAGAACCTGTGTGGTCCAAAATAAAGCAGTACGCCAAAAATATGGGACTCCCAACACCAGTATCACATTTTGTGAGATATTATGGTGAAATTTGGTACAAGGACATGTATTGGTCCAAAAATAAACCCTTTTGAAAATGGATAAGATTGGACCATTTTTAGAACCCCTCCCAATACAAAAAAAACTTTTGATTTTATAAAGAAACCAAAAATAAAGACAAGATAGAAAAGTTCGGTTAAAACCGAAGCTTAAATACCCTCCATCTTCTATAATCCTCTAAAAAATAAGTTCCTATTGCAATATTTATGTAATTAATTACGATAGTGAGAGTGCCAACAACAGACGGACACACGTATACAAGGACGGACATGACTCAAACGATTTCTCTTTTCATGCTGATTAAGAATATATATGGTTTGTGGGGTCTCCGAGGCTTCCTTCGATGTGTTGTAAACGGATGATCAAAATGCATATACCCTCTTCCCTAAGGTGGAGGGTATAAAAAACAATTTATTTCCCTTTTCTTAAACTTTGCTAGTAAATAATTCATGACGACTGATTAAAAGACTCCTTCAACTTTTGTTAGTAGCTATATTTTGTAAAGAGATTTTTCAACACTACGCTGGGGTTAAAGCCACCGGTTGAACTAATCCCCCACATCTTGTAGATTTTACACCCTCTATACTACATTACTTCCTCTAGTACTTGTGCCCGTCGTGACCCTATTATACAGCGAGTTTAAGAGGCGTGTTTCTCGTGCCCGAGTAATATAAGCCGGAGTGAACCCTGTGGACTCCGCTGCATTCGAATTTATTACTAGCATTATGTTCTTTATCCTTTATTCTATAAGTTACAAAAACCAATTTTCAACTAATATAAGTTACATATATAAATAAGAGATATAAAAACAAGATAGAGAAGTTCGGTTAAGACCGAAGCTTAAATACCCTCTATCTTCTATAATCCTCTAAAAAATAAGTTCCTATTGCAATATTTATGTATATGACTACTTCACGTACTTACGCAAATAGTGTTATTTTTAAATTATAGGCGTTTGCGTTATTCAATCACACCCATTTTTGGCACATTGTTGGATAATGGTACCCTTTCTATATATACCAAATTTCATCTTGATATTGCGATATATAATTTTTTACAGATATAATTTTTTCGAGGTGTGTTGAGATTTTCGTTTATTGTGGGCGTGTCTCTTAACCGAATTTGCTCAATTTCAATACGGAACAGCGAAATTAAACTAAAAATAAGTGTGTTTGTGTGTTTATGACCTTCTTTTATGTTAAATGGTGGTTTTTGTGAGCACTTTTTGGCGACTTCCTCAGGGCTTATACTTTTATTTTCCTAGATGTATGTTAACAATTTTTAATTTACTTATTTTATAACTAACCTTGTTAGAACATAATCATTTATAATGTGTTTTTAGTTAATTCATATCAGCTTTGTTTCACTGCTCTAATTTATAATTATAATAGTCAAGTAACAGAGATCGGTGGTGAGTATAATCTAATAATTGTGTCATGTACCAATATACGGTGTATATATTTTCTATTCACCACCATTGCCCAGATCAGCTGTGTGCTTTGTGTTTAGTATATGTTGTGAGAGACCTGTTTTCTCAGTACCCTTCTTTCTTTTATGTCAGTGGCATGCTCGGCTATCCTAGTCATTAGGGGTCTTTTTGTTGTGCCAATTTAGCATTTTCCGCAGATATCGTTGTCATTGCCCCTACAATTTATTTTATATATCACGTCATTTTCCTGTACCATCGGTGTTTTAGTTTTGATTTTACTAAAGATGTTAGCTACTGGCAACTGGGGTTTGTACATTATATTTATATTTTCGTCATTGTTTGGTTTGTTTTTTAGGATCTTGTCTGTTACTCTAGGAATGAACTGCTATATATCGGTTACCACTCTTAACTTTGTTGTCCTTGTGTCCGTCTTTGATGAGCTTGTGTATTAGATTCAGTGGAAAGGTGTTCTTTTTGAGGATCTTGCTAACTTTGTCGAGCACTTCTTTTTTATATTCTTGGTCGGTTAGCGAGTCTGCTCTGTTTATAAGGTTCTTAGCAGTGTTAATGATTTGCGTCCGCGGGTGGGTCGAATGGTAATTGATCATCCGACCGGAGGCCACCGGTTTTGTATACCATTTGGTTTTTAGTTTGTCACCCTCCCTTATTATAGTCATATTCAAGTAGTTGATGCAGTTGTCTAATTCTTTTTCTATCTTCAGTTTAAGTTTGGTGTGGTACTTGTTTGTGTGTCTATTATTTTATTCTCATCTTTTTTCTTTATGATTCCAAACAGGTCGTCCACGTATTTTGTCAAAGCTCTTATCTGTATGTCTTCTTTTTTGAGTTCGTTGAGGACATCGTCCAAAAAGTCGTCCATTACGATATCAGCAATCGTAGGTGATATCGGGTTGCCCATTGGCATTGCATATACGAGTATCTGTTGGTATATGTTGTCGTTATATAAGAAGTAATTGTTGTCTCTTAAAATAAATTGTAAGATTTTTAGGAACCTGCTTTTGGGTATATTGGTTTTGTTAACTAATTTTGGCCATTTTCTCATAATGACTATAATAGCCGAGCATGCCACTGACATAAAGAAGGGTACTGAGAAAACAGGTCTCTCACAACATATACTAAGCACAAAGCACACAGCTGATCTGGGCAATGTCAAAATAATAGACAGAGAGAAGAACACGCTAAAAAGATTCATTAAAGAGAACATGTACATACAATTGCTTTACAATAAAAACATAAACAAAAAAGAAGACTTGATCAAAACACACACAATATACCACTTGGCTCTCAGGTAGCATAAGCGAAATATAGCAAGGTTAGTTTTGGGATGGTGGTGAATAGAAACGGTGTATACCGTATATCGGTACATGACACAATTTTTAAACATTTTTATACTTATTTAAGTTCAAAAACATTCCCTTAACAACACACCAATTAACCAAACTCGACAGGTCGGACTGAAGAGAATTAATACAACCCGGAGAATCAATGCGATAAAAAAGTTTAACATCATCAGCAACCATCAAGAATTTAGAGCAATGAACGGACGTGGGAAGGTCATTAACAAACAGCGCAAATAAAAGTGGCCCCAAGTGACTACCTTGTGGTACTCCTAACGTAACTAAGGTTTCCCGCAACTAGCAACGATTAAATGGCACACTATTTTTCAAAGCAATAAAATACCTTCTCATAGAAGAGTATCTAGTATAATCAACAAGTGAATCACTACGCTTAAACTTTTTGAATAATCTACTCTTTTTATTAAGGACATGTTTCAAATTAGCATTAATCCAAACTGGACAAAGGGGGTTATAATTAGAATTGCAACGTCTGATCGAAACGGACACGGAAATAGCGAAAGATAAAACATTGTAAACATAATTTAAGTACTCATCGGTATTATTGTAGTCAAGGTCCTACGCAAAAGTAGATAAAACATTACATAGTTTAATGTAGTAAGTTTTGCCATATTGAAGGTACTGTATTATATCTCGTGGTCTATTGATAAAACCACTACCGAACTCACCCAAGATTAATAACAATGTAGGATGGTAATGATCCTCAGGCACCACAAAGGGCAACGAATGTGAAACCATTATAGTAGTGTCACTTGAAAAAAAAAATCCAATAATTTATAATTACTATTATAAATTGAATTAATTTGAAGCAGATAAAGTTCACAAATTAAATCAAAATACTCATTATAAATAAACGGATATGAACTAGGCGTAAAATATCCAAGGTCTTCATTAAAATACCACATAACATTAGGTAGGTTAAAATCACCTAGAACAATTAACTTGTCAATATTCCTGAGACTGCGAAGAATGACTTGTACAATTCTAAGATGTTTTAAATAAATTGACACATCAGGCAACACCTTTGCGTGTATGAACACGCTATATATAACTTAGACTCCCCATATGTAACACTTACACAAATAAACTCGATATCAGAGGACACAACTAACCTTACAGGTAAAGAATTATGTACAGCAACTTGCACACCACCTCCCTTCTTAAGCTTTTTATCAGCTCTAAAAATCGAATACTCAGCAGAAAAAATTCACAATCGTTAACCCTTGGCTTCAGCCAAGTTTCTGCAAACAGCACAATATGATGTACACAGCTAAGGGAGGCCAAAAGTGTTTCACGAAGCTTGGTATGAAGCCCACGAACATCTGAGATATACTCGTCCCAGAGCCTATGATCGTTGTTATTTAACTGTACGATGATGGTTTTGATCGTTCAATTAGCCGTCTCTGTGGGATTCTTTTGTAGTCTAAATGGTTCCGTGAACTGTTGCTTGACACCAATAGCATCTAGATATATCTTTAGCGTATTATTTTTAAATTGCGTCCCGTTGTCGGTTATGAATACTTTGGGTATCCCATGATTAGCCATGATTATCTCTCCAAAATCCTTTAAGACGCCTTCAGTGGTAGCCTTGCGCATGAGAGTCAATTTCACCCACTTCCAGAATTAGAAATGACCAGAAGTGTCTGATGACAGTAACAAGAACGTGGACCAAGATGGCCTGCGACAGGTTGGTCATGGTTTTCGCTGATTACTTGACGTTTCAAGTTCTTAGGAACACACGATTTCCACGAGACTTCATCGTCCTCGTGAGACCACGTTGTGATATGTCGATAAAGGTGACCATCTATGACGGCGTAGTCAGGATATTTGTTTGCTTTGTTTTCTATCTCCGTGACACGCTTTCGAATCTTTCGGGTTATCCAGGGTTATCGTGAGCTTTGGGTTGATAAGAAACACATTTAACTGGGGACTTTGCCGTCCGAGTCTGTTGAATCGTCAAATTGGAAAGCCCACATGTAGAGCTGGTACAATGTCCAAATCCGGTAACCTACAACTGGACTGTGTTATTCTTCTAGCTAGGCCAGGTGCACGTTTTGATTCTAGGGCAATAAGTCCATTTTCAACGGTTGTGGAAGGCTAGTTGAATTGGATAGATATGCCCGCGCATCTGAGCTTAGCTTGAAAACTGACAGAAAGCTAAAACCCAGAATGACGTCCTCGCAAGGACCCATGACCCTGAATTTGAGTCTTTGTTTCATGTCGCCGAATTGAACCGTAGATGTAAGCGCTTGCGTTATACTGCGGTGTGAACCTTCGGCAAGTGTTATTTCTATTACTGCGCTCTCTTGTATATCAGCATAACCAAGTTGACGAGCGTAAGTCTCGCTACGCTAGCAACTTGTTGTCTCAGTGTCTACGATAGCCGTGATTCCGACATTATTAAAAATAACGATGGCGGTTAATCGATCTTCTTTGAAATGTAAGATTAGATAAGAGACGTAGTGGTTTGTTGCGGGGACCAGGCCACCCCTCATTGCGTTCGTGTCCCATTGTCGTTGACGGCGACAGCAATTGTACGTGCGGACGCCCATTCATCCGCAATCCCAACAAAATAGTTGTCGGGGATTCCTGCAATTTCGGGCGATATGGCCATCACCCGCATAGCGGTGGCATGCTGTCCTAGTATTTTTTTGCTTATAAGCTCTCACGAGCTGGTGGAATTCGATGCGTAACGTCTAGGATACATTCCCCGCCAACTCTAATAATTCAGCCAAATTTTTAAAGTCGTTACGTCGGATGTAGCGGAGGTAGCCAGGTAGGGCATTGCGGAAAATTTTGGCCTGGATATCCAGGAACAAATCTTTAAATAGTTTTCTTAGGCGTTGCTTACGTGCCCGAATCCCATTTTCAATCCTCTCAAAAACTTTGGAGGTAGAAGAAATGTAAGAAAATCAGCTTTGAAATTTAGACCCAATGAGCGTTGTTTTTCCGGAAGCAGATCAACGCTTTGTCACGCAAAAATTGAGGTATCGCCGCTGACAACATTGCAAGTTCCAGACCGTAAGTTTTTGCCATCCCCTCAACGCGTTCAATAAAAGCAAATGGGTCTGATCCGCCATTAAAACTGATGCCCCATTTTCTCACGGTTTCTATTACTTCCCGTTTTTGTGATTCCGAGCGCTTATTATCAACAACTCGGTTTTCAATTTGTACCTTCTTATTTGTTTTTATCGGTGGTATCACTAACTTGATTGTCATCCTATGTCTTAGTATTCCCATCCTCGGAGGAGGATATTTTACTAGAGGGGCCCTATTGGGGGATGTTTTCGTTCTTTCATGGTGTGCTTGGATAATAAGGAGCCGTTTTGATTCTTTGGCAGTATGCGTGCCGGACAAAAACCTTTTCAATCGTTGCCTAGATATTCCGCTACCTCTTCCTTGCGTAGCGGATAGATCCAGGGTTTTCAAAACCAAAGTGGCCATGTTGGAGCAGGTATAAGAACAAAATTGTAAAATTTTTAAGGAACGTATCTTGATTATGCTACAGTAACTCGTTCCCCCTATATATTTTTAATTTTTTTATATTTGGCTAATATCACACTGTACTATTATTATTGGTAAATTAAATATACAACGTCGCCGCACTGTTCTTTTTTGTATAATTCGACATAATTTTTTTTCACGAGAACTGTACCTGTTTGTTGTTGTTATAAAGATTAACAAATTCTATACCATAATTGAAATAGAAATAGAAAGGCAATAGAAATTGAGAAATCGCATTTGAAATTGGGAAAAACGCATTTGAAATTGAGAAAAACGCATTTGAAATTGGGAAAAACGCATTTGAAATTGAGAAAACATCCCCAAATGAAATTGGGAAAATCGCAATTGTAAATGAGATAAACGCATTTGAAATTGAGAAATCGCATTTGTAATTGAGAAAAACGCATTTAAAATTTGAAAAATTTTTATTAGCTACTAATCTATAAGTGTATCTCATTTTTAATGGTCTTTAGAGTGGATATCGAACTTGTTTGTAAAGTGGACTAACATGGGAAATGCAAATGACGAGCTTTTAGTTATTTCTGATAATACCCCATGTCACTCCACTTTGGAACAAGTCTTTGGAGACACTGGGATAAACCCTTTACGTCTAAGCCCTTACTCGCCCATGTTGAACCCTATAGAACCTGTGTGGTCCAAAATAAAGCAGTACGCCAAAAATATGGGACTCCCAACACCAGTATCACATTTTGTGAGATATTATGGTGAAATTTGGTACAAGGACATGTATTGGTCCAAAAATAAACCCTTTTGAAAATGGATAAGATTGGACCATTTTTAGAACCCCTCCCAATACAAAAAAAACTTTTGATTTTATAAAGAAACCAAAAATAAAGACAAGATAGAAAAGTTCGGTTAAAACCGAAGCTTAAATACCCTCCATCTTCTATAATCCTCTAAAAAATAAGTTCCTATTGCAATATTTATGTAATTAATTACGATAGTGAGAGTGCCAACAACAGACGGACACACGTATACAAGGACGGACATGACTCAAACGATTTCTCTTTTCATGCTGATTAAGAATATATATGGTTTGTGGGGTCTCCGAGGCTTCCTTCGATGTGTTGTAAACGGATGATCAAAATGCATATACCCTCTTCCCTAAGGTGGAGGGTATAAAAAACAATTTATTTCCCTTTTCTTAAACTTTGCTAGTAAATAATTTATGACGACTGATTAAAAGACTCCTTCAACTTTTGTTAGTAGCTATATTTTGTAAAGAGATTTTTCAACACTACGCTGGGGTTAAAGCCGCCGGTTGAACTAATCCCCCACATCTTGTAGATTTTACACCCTCTATACTACATTACTTCCTCTAGTACTTGTGCCCGTCGTGACCCTATTATACAGCGAGTTTAAGAGGCGTGTTTCTCGTGCCCGAGTAATATAAGCCGGAGTGAACCCTGTGGACTCCGCTGCATTCGAATTTATTACTAGCATTATGTTCTTTATCCTTTATTCTATAAGTTACAAAAACCAATTTTCAACTAATATAAGTTACATATATAAATAAGAGATATAAAATCAAGATAGAGAAGTTCGGTTAAGACCGAAGCTTAAATACCCTCTATCTTCTATAATCCTCTAAAAAATAAGTTCCTATTGCAATATTTATGTATATGACTACTTCACGTACTTACGCAAATAGTGTTATTTTTAAATTATAGGCGTTTGCGTTATTCAATCACACCCATTTTTGGCACATTGTTGGATAATGGTACCCTTTCTATATATACCAAATTTCATCTTGATATTGCGATATATAATTTTTTACAGATATAATTTTTTCGAGGTGTGTTGAGATTTTCGTTTATTGTGGGCGTGTCTCTTAACCGAATTTGCTCAATTTCAATACGGAACAGCGAAATTAAACTAAAAATAAGTGTGTTTGTGTGTTTATGACCTTCTTTTATGTTAAATGGTGGTTTTTGTGAGCACTTTTTGGCGACTTCCTCAGGGCTTATACTTTTATTTTCCTAGATGTATGTTAACAATTTTTAATTTACTTATTTTATAACTAACCTTGTTAGAACATAATCATTTATAATGTGTTTTTAGTTAATTCATATCAGCTTTGTTTCACTGCTCTAATTTATAATTATAATAGTCAAGTAACAGAGATCGGTGGTGAGTATAATCTAATAATTGTGTCATGTACCAATATACGGTGTATATATTTTCTATTCACCACCATTGCCCAGATCAGCTGTGTGCTTTGTGTTTAGTATATGTTGTGAGAGACCTGTTTTCTCAGTACCCTTCTTTCTTTTATGTCAGTGGCATGCTCGGCTATCCTAGTCATTAGGGGTCTTTTTGTTGTGCCAATTTAGCATTTTCCGCAGATATCGTTGTCATTGCCCCTACAATTTATTTTATATATCACGTCATTTTCCTGTACCATCGGTGTTTTAGTTTTGATTTTACTAAAGATGTTAGCTACTGGCAACTGGGGTTTGTACATTATATTTATATTTTCGTCATTGTTTGGTTTGTTTTTTAGGATCTTGTCTGTTACTCTAGGAATGAACTGCTATATATCGGTTACCACTCTTAACTTTGTTGTCCTTGTGTCCGTCTTTGATGAGCTTGTGTATTAGATTCAGTGGAAAGGTGTTCTTTTTGAGGATCTTGCTAACTTTGTCGAGCACTTCTTTTTTATATTCTTGGTCGGTTAGCGAGTCTGCTCTGTTTATAAGGTTCTTAGCAGTGTTAATGATTTGCGTCCGCGGGTGGGTCGAATGGTAATTGATCATCCGACCGGAGGCCACCGGTTTTGTATACCATTTGGTTTTTAGTTTGTCACCCTCCCTTATTATAGTCATATTCAAGTAGTTGATGCAGTTGTCTAATTCTTTTTCTATCTTCAGTTTAAGTTTGGTGTGGTACTTGTTTGTGTGTCTATTATTTTATTCTCATCTTTTTTCTTTATGATTCCAAACAGGTCGTCCACGTATTTTGTCAAAGCTCTTATCTGTATGTCTTCTTTTTTGAGTTCGTTGAGGACATCGTCCAAAAAGTCGTCCATTACGATATCAGCAATCGTAGGTGATATCGGGTTGCCCATTGGCATTGCATATACGAGTATCTGTTGGTATATGTTGTCGTTATATAAGAAGTAATTGTTGTCTCTTAAAATAAATTGTAAGATTTTTAGGAACCTGCTTTTGGGTATATTGGTTTTGTTAACTAATTTTGGCCATTTTCTCATAATGACTATAATAGCCGAGCATGCCACTGACATAAAGAAGGGTACTGAGAAAACAGGTCTCTCACAACATATACTAAGCACAAAGCACACAGCTGATCTGGGCAATGTCAAAATAATAGACAGAGAGAAGAACACGCTAAAAAGATTCATTAAAGAGAACATGTACATACAATTGCTTTACAATAAAAACATAAACAAAAAAGAAGACTTGATCAAAACACACACAATATACCACTTGGCTCTCAGGTAGCATAAGCGAAATATAGCAAGGTTAGTTTTGGGATGGTGGTGAATAGAAACGGTGTATACCGTATATCGGTACATGACACAATTTTTAAACATTTTTATACTTATTTAAGTTCAAAAACATTCCCTTAACAACACACCAATTAACCAAACTCGACAGGTCGGACTGAAGAGAATTAATACAACCCGGAGAATCAATGCGATAAAAAAGTTTAACATCATCAGCAACCATCAAGAATTTAGAGCAATGAACGGACGTGGGAAGGTCATTAACAAACAGCGCAAATAAAAGTGGCCCCAAGTGACTACCTTGTGGTACTCCTAACGTAACTAAGGTTTCCCGCAACTAGCAACGATTAAATGGCACACTATTTTTCAAAGCAATAAAATACCTTCTCATAGAAGAGTATCTAGTATAATCAACAAGTGAATCACTACGCTTAAACTTTTTGAATAATCTACTCTTTTTATTAAGGACATGTTTCAAATTAGCATTAATCCAAACTGGACAAAGGGGGTTATAATTAGAATTGCAACGTCTGATCGAAACGGACACGGAAATAGCGAAAGATAAAACATTGTAAACATAATTTAAGTACTCATCGGTATTATTGTAGTCAAGGTCCTACGCAAAAGTAGATAAAACATTACATAGTTTAATGTAGTAAGTTTTGCCATATTGAAGGTACTGTATTATATCTCGTGGTCTATTGATAAAACCACTACCGAACTCACCCAAGATTAATAACAATGTAGGATGGTAATGATCCTCAGGCACCACAAAGGGCAACGAATGTGAAACCATTATAGTAGTGTCACTTGAAAAAAAAAATCCAATAATTTATAATTACTATTATAAATTGAATTAATTTGAAGCAGATAAAGTTCACAAATTAAATCAAAATACTCATTATAAATAAACGGATATGAACTAGGCGTAAAATATCCAAGGTCTTCATTAAAATACCACATAACATTAGGTAGGTTAAAATCACCTAGAACAATTAACTTGTCAATATTCCTGAGACTGCGAAGAATGACTTGTACAATTCTAAGATGTTTTAAATAAATTGACACATCAGGCAACACCTTTGCGTGTATGAACACGCTATATATAACTTAGACTCCCCATATGTAACACTTACACAAATAAACTCGATATTAGAGGACACAACTAACCTTACAGGTAAAGAATTATGTACAGCAACTTGCACACCACCTCCCTTCTTAAGCTTTTTATCAGCTCTAAAAATCGAATACTCAGCAGAAAAAATTCACAATCGTTAACCCTTGGCTTCAGCCAAGTTTCTGCAAACAGCACAATATGATGTACACAGCTAAGGGAGGCCAAAAGTGTTTCACGAAGCTTGGTATGAAGCCCACGAACATCTGAGATATACTCGTCCCAGAGCCTATGATCGTTGTTATTTAACTGTACGATGATGGTTTTGATCGTTCAATTAGCCGTCTCTGTGGGATTCTTTTGTAGTCTAAATGGTTCCGTGAACTGTTGCTTGACACCAATAGCATCTAGATATATCTTTAGCGTATTATTTTTAAATTGCGTCCCGTTGTCGGTTATGAATACTTTGGGTATCCCATGATTAGCCATGATTATCTCTCCAAAATCCTTTAAGACGCCTTCAGTGGTAGCCTTGCGCATGAGAGTCAATTTCACCCACTTCCAGAATTAGAAATGACCAGAAGTGTCTGATGACAGTAACAAGAACGTGGACCAAGATGGCCTGCGACAGGTTGGTCATGGTTTTCGCTGATTACTTGACGTTTCAAGTTCTTAGGAACACACGATTTCCACGAGACTTCATCGTCCTCGTGAGACCACGTTGTGATATGTCGATAAAGGTGACCATCTATGACGGCGTAGTCAGGATATTTGTTTGCTTTGTTTTCTATCTCCGTGACACGCTTTCGAATCTTTCGGGTTATCCAGGGTTATCGTGAGCTTTGGGTTGATAAGAAACACATTTAACTGGGGACTTTGCCGTCCGAGTCTGTTGAATCGTCAAATTGGAAAGCCCACATGTAGAGCTGGTACAATGTCCAAATCCGGTAACCTACAACTGGACTGTGTTATTCTTCTAGCTAGGCCAGGTGCACGTTTTGATTCTAGGGCAATAAGTCCATTTTCAACGGTTGTGGAAGGCTAGTTGAATTGGATAGATATGCCCGCGCATCTGAGCTTAGCTTGAAAACTGACAGAAAGCTAAAACCCAGAATGACGTCCTCGCAAGGACCCATGACCCTGAATTTGAGTCTTTGTTTCATGTCGCCGAATTGAACCGTAGATGTAAGCGCTTGCGTTATACTGCGGTGTGAACCTTCGGCAAGTGTTATTTCTATTACTGCGCTCTCTTGTATATCAGCATAACCAAGTTGACGAGCGTAAGTCTCGCTACGCTAGCAACTTGTTGTCTCAGTGTCTACGATAGCCGTGATTCCGACATTATTAAAAATAACGATGGCGGTTAATCGATCTTCTTTGAAATGTAAGATTAGATAAGAGACGTAGTGGTTTGTTGCGGGGACCAGGCCACCCCTCATTGCGTTCGTGTCCCATTGTCGTTGACGGCGACAGCAATTGTACGTGCGGACGCCCATTCATCCGCAATCCCAACAAAATAGTTGTCGGGGATTCCTGCAATTTCGGGCGATATGGCCATCACCCGCATAGCGGTGGCATGCTGTCCTAGTATTTTTTTGCTTATAAGCTCTCACGAGCTGGTGGAATTCGATGCGTAACGTCTAGGATACATTCCCCGCCAACTCTAATAATTCAGCCAAATTTTTAAAGTCGTTACGTCGGATGTAGCGGAGGTAGCCAGGTAGGGCATTGCGGAAAATTTTGGCCTGGATATCCAGGAACAAATCTTTAAATAGTTTTCTTAGGCGTTGCTTACGTGCCCGAATCCCATTTTCAATCCTCTCAAAAACTTTGGAGGTAGAAGAAATGTAAGAAAATCAGCTTTGAAATTTAGACCCAATGAGCGTTGTTTTTCCGGAAGCAGATCAACGCTTTGTCACGCAAAAATTGAGGTATCGCCGCTGACAACATTGCAAGTTCCAGACCGTAAGTTTTTGCCATCCCCTCAACGCGTTCAATAAAAGCAAATGGGTCTGATCCGCCATTAAAACTGATGCCCCATTTTCTCACGGTTTCTATTACTTCCCGTTTTTGTGATTCCGAGCGCTTATTATCAACAACTCGGTTTTCAATTTGTACCTTCTTATTTGTTTTTATCGGTGGTATCACTAACTTGATTGTCATCCTATGTCTTAGTATTCCCATCCTCGGAGGAGGATATTTTACTAGAGGGGCCCTATTGGGGGATGTTTTCGTTCTTTCATGGTGTGCTTGGATAATAAGGAGCCGTTTTGATTCTTTGGCAGTATGCGTGCCGGACAAAAACCTTTTCAATCGTTGCCTAGATATTCCGCTACCTCTTCCTTGCGTAGCGGATAGATCCAGGGTTTTCAAAACCAAAGTGGCCATGTTGGAGCAGGTATAAGAACAAAATTGTAAAATTTTTAAGGAACGTATCTTGATTATGCTACAGTAACTCGTTCCCCCTATATATTTTTAATTTTTTTATATTTGGCTAATATCACACTGTACTATTATTATTGGTAAATTAAATATACAACGTCGCCGCACTGTTCTTTTTTGTATAATTCGACATAATTTTTTTTCACGAGAACTGTACCTGTTTGTTGTTGTTATAAAGATTAACAAATTCTATACCATAATTGAAATAGAAATAGAAAGGCAATAGAAATTGAGAAATCGCATTTGAAATTGGGAAAAACGCATTTGAAATTGAGAAAAACGCATTTGAAATTGGGAAAAACGCATTTGAAATTGAGAAAACATCCCCAAATGAAATTGGGAAAATCGCAATTGTAAATGAGATAAACGCATTTGAAATTGAGAAATCGCATTTGTAATTGAGAAAAACGCATTTAAAATTTGAAAAATTTTTATTAGCTACTAATCTATAAGTGTATCTCATTTTTAATGGTCTTTAGAGTGGATATCGAACTTGTTTGTAAAGTGGACTAACATGGGAAATGCAAATGACGAGCTTTTAGTTATTTCTGATAATACCCCATGTCACTCCACTTTGGAACAAGTCTTTGGAGACACTGGGATAAACCCTTTACGTCTAAGCCCTTACTCGCCCATGTTGAACCCTATAGAACCTGTGTGGTCCAAAATAAAGCAGTACGCCAAAAATATGGGACTCCCAACACCAGTATCACATTTTGTGAGATATTATGGTGAAATTTGGTACAAGGACATGTATTGGTCCAAAAATAAACCCTTTTGAAAATGGATAAGATTGGACCATTTTTAGAACCCCTCCCAATACAAAAAAAACTTTTGATTTTATAAAGAAACCAAAAATAAAGACAAGATAGAAAAGTTCGGTTAAAACCGAAGCTTAAATACCCTCCATCTTCTATAATCCTCTAAAAAATAAGTTCCTATTGCAATATTTATGTAATTAATTACGATAGTGAGAGTGCCAACAACAGACGGACACACGTATACAAGGACGGACATGACTCAAACGATTTCTCTTTTCATGCTGATTAAGAATATATATGGTTTGTGGGGTCTCCGAGGCTTCCTTCGATGTGTTGTAAACGGATGATCAAAATGCATATACCCTCTTCCCTAAGGTGGAGGGTATAAAAAACAATTTATTTCCCTTTTCTTAAACTTTGCTAGTAAATAATTTATGACGACTGATTAAAAGACTCCTTCAACTTTTGTTAGTAGCTATATTTTGTAAAGAGATTTTTCAACACTACGCTGGGGTTAAAGCCGCCGGTTGAACTAATCCCCCACATCTTGTAGATTTTACACCCTCTATACTACATTACTTCCTCTAGTACTTGTGCCCGTCGTGACCCTATTATACAGCGAGTTTAAGAGGCGTGTTTCTCGTGCCCGAGTAATATAAGCCGGAGTGAACCCTGTGGACTCCGCTGCATTCGAATTTATTACTAGCATTATGTTCTTTATCCTTTATTCTATAAGTTACAAAAACCAATTTTCAACTAATATAAGTTACATATATAAATAAGAGATATAAAATCAAGATAGAGAAGTTCGGTTAAGACCGAAGCTTAAATACCCTCTATCTTCTATAATCCTCTAAAAAATAAGTTCCTATTGCAATATTTATGTATATGACTACTTCACGTACTTACGCAAATAGTGTTATTTTTAAATTATAGGCGTTTGCGTTATTCAATCACACCCATTTTTGGCACATTGTTGGATAATGGTACCCTTTCTATATATACCAAATTTCATCTTGATATTGCGATATATAATTTTTTACAGATATAATTTTTTCGAGGTGTGTTGAGATTTTCGTTTATTGTGGGCGTGTCTCTTAACCGAATTTGCTCAATTTCAATACGGAACAGCGAAATTAAACTAAAAATAAGTGTGTTTGTGTGTTTATGACCTTCTTTTATGTTAAATGGTGGTTTTTGTGAGCACTTTTTGGCGACTTCCTCAGGGCTTATACTTTTATTTTCCTAGATGTATGTTAACAATTTTTAATTTACTTATTTTATAACTAACCTTGTTAGAACATAATCATTTATAATGTGTTTTTAGTTAATTCATATCAGCTTTGTTTCACTGCTCTAATTTATAATTATAATAGTCAAGTAACAGAGATCGGTGGTGAGTATAATCTAATAATTGTGTCATGTACCAATATACGGTGTATATATTTTCTATTCACCACCATTGCCCAGATCAGCTGTGTGCTTTGTGTTTAGTATATGTTGTGAGAGACCTGTTTTCTCAGTACCCTTCTTTCTTTTATGTCAGTGGCATGCTCGGCTATCCTAGTCATTAGGGGTCTTTTTGTTGTGCCAATTTAGCATTTTCCGCAGATATCGTTGTCATTGCCCCTACAATTTATTTTATATATCACGTCATTTTCCTGTACCATCGGTGTTTTAGTTTTGATTTTACTAAAGATGTTAGCTACTGGCAACTGGGGTTTGTACATTATATTTATATTTTCGTCATTGTTTGGTTTGTTTTTTAGGATCTTGTCTGTTACTCTAGGAATGAACTGCTATATATCGGTTACCACTCTTAACTTTGTTGTCCTTGTGTCCGTCTTTGATGAGCTTGTGTATTAGATTCAGTGGAAAGGTGTTCTTTTTGAGGATCTTGCTAACTTTGTCGAGCACTTCTTTTTTATATTCTTGGTCGGTTAGCGAGTCTGCTCTGTTTATAAGGTTCTTAGCAGTGTTAATGATTTGCGTCCGCGGGTGGGTCGAATGGTAATTGATCATCCGACCGGAGGCCACCGGTTTTGTATACCATTTGGTTTTTAGTTTGTCACCCTCCCTTATTATAGTCATATTCAAGTAGTTGATGCAGTTGTCTAATTCTTTTTCTATCTTCAGTTTAAGTTTGGTGTGGTACTTGTTTGTGTGTCTATTATTTTATTCTCATCTTTTTTCTTTATGATTCCAAACAGGTCGTCCACGTATTTTGTCAAAGCTCTTATCTGTATGTCTTCTTTTTTGAGTTCGTTGAGGACATCGTCCAAAAAGTCGTCCATTACGATATCAGCAATCGTAGGTGATATCGGGTTGCCCATTGGCATTGCATATACGAGTATCTGTTGGTATATGTTGTCGTTATATAAGAAGTAATTGTTGTCTCTTAAAATAAATTGTAAGATTTTTAGGAACCTGCTTTTGGGTATATTGGTTTTGTTAACTAATTTTGGCCATTTTCTCATAATGACTATAATAGCCGAGCATGCCACTGACATAAAGAAGGGTACTGAGAAAACAGGTCTCTCACAACATATACTAAGCACAAAGCACACAGCTGATCTGGGCAATGTCAAAATAATAGACAGAGAGAAGAACACGCTAAAAAGATTCATTAAAGAGAACATGTACATACAATTGCTTTACAATAAAAACATAAACAAAAAAGAAGACTTGATCAAAACACACACAATATACCACTTGGCTCTCAGGTAGCATAAGCGAAATATAGCAAGGTTAGTTTTGGGATGGTGGTGAATAGAAACGGTGTATACCGTATATCGGTACATGACACAATTTTTAAACATTTTTATACTTATTTAAGTTCAAAAACATTCCCTTAACAACACACCAATTAACCAAACTCGACAGGTCGGACTGAAGAGAATTAATACAACCCGGAGAATCAATGCGATAAAAAAGTTTAACATCATCAGCAACCATCAAGAATTTAGAGCAATGAACGGACGTGGGAAGGTCATTAACAAACAGCGCAAATAAAAGTGGCCCCAAGTGACTACCTTGTGGTACTCCTAACGTAACTAAGGTTTCCCGCAACTAGCAACGATTAAATGGCACACTATTTTTCAAAGCAATAAAATACCTTCTCATAGAAGAGTATCTAGTATAATCAACAAGTGAATCACTACGCTTAAACTTTTTGAATAATCTACTCTTTTTATTAAGGACATGTTTCAAATTAGCATTAATCCAAACTGGACAAAGGGGGTTATAATTAGAATTGCAACGTCTGATCGAAACGGACACGGAAATAGCGAAAGATAAAACATTGTAAACATAATTTAAGTACTCATCGGTATTATTGTAGTCAAGGTCCTACGCAAAAGTAGATAAAACATTACATAGTTTAATGTAGTAAGTTTTGCCATATTGAAGGTACTGTATTATATCTCGTGGTCTATTGATAAAACCACTACCGAACTCACCCAAGATTAATAACAATGTAGGATGGTAATGATCCTCAGGCACCACAAAGGGCAACGAATGTGAAACCATTATAGTAGTGTCACTTGAAAAAAAAAATCCAATAATTTATAATTACTATTATAAATTGAATTAATTTGAAGCAGATAAAGTTCACAAATTAAATCAAAATACTCATTATAAATAAACGGATATGAACTAGGCGTAAAATATCCAAGGTCTTCATTAAAATACCACATAACATTAGGTAGGTTAAAATCACCTAGAACAATTAACTTGTCAATATTCCTGAGACTGCGAAGAATGACTTGTACAATTCTAAGATGTTTTAAATAAATTGACACATCAGGCAACACCTTTGCGTGTATGAACACGCTATATATAACTTAGACTCCCCATATGTAACACTTACACAAATAAACTCGATATTAGAGGACACAACTAACCTTACAGGTAAAGAATTATGTACAGCAACTTGCACACCACCTCCCTTCTTAAGCTTTTTATCAGCTCTAAAAATCGAATACTCAGCAGAAAAAATTCACAATCGTTAACCCTTGGCTTCAGCCAAGTTTCTGCAAACAGCACAATATGATGTACACAGCTAAGGGAGGCCAAAAGTGTTTCACGAAGCTTGGTATGAAGCCCACGAACATCTGAGATATACTCGTCCCAGAGCCTATGATCGTTGTTATTTAACTGTACGATGATGGTTTTGATCGTTCAATTAGCCGTCTCTGTGGGATTCTTTTGTAGTCTAAATGGTTCCGTGAACTGTTGCTTGACACCAATAGCATCTAGATATATCTTTAGCGTATTATTTTTAAATTGCGTCCCGTTGTCGGTTATGAATACTTTGGGTATCCCATGATTAGCCATGATTATCTCTCCAAAATCCTTTAAGACGCCTTCAGTGGTAGCCTTGCGCATGAGAGTCAATTTCACCCACTTCCAGAATTAGAAATGACCAGAAGTGTCTGATGACAGTAACAAGAACGTGGACCAAGATGGCCTGCGACAGGTTGGTCATGGTTTTCGCTGATTACTTGACGTTTCAAGTTCTTAGGAACACACGATTTCCACGAGACTTCATCGTCCTCGTGAGACCACGTTGTGATATGTCGATAAAGGTGACCATCTATGACGGCGTAGTCAGGATATTTGTTTGCTTTGTTTTCTATCTCCGTGACACGCTTTCGAATCTTTCGGGTTATCCAGGGTTATCGTGAGCTTTGGGTTGATAAGAAACACATTTAACTGGGGACTTTGCCGTCCGAGTCTGTTGAATCGTCAAATTGGAAAGCCCACATGTAGAGCTGGTACAATGTCCAAATCCGGTAACCTACAACTGGACTGTGTTATTCTTCTAGCTAGGCCAGGTGCACGTTTTGATTCTAGGGCAATAAGTCCATTTTCAACGGTTGTGGAAGGCTAGTTGAATTGGATAGATATGCCCGCGCATCTGAGCTTAGCTTGAAAACTGACAGAAAGCTAAAACCCAGAATGACGTCCTCGCAAGGACCCATGACCCTGAATTTGAGTCTTTGTTTCATGTCGCCGAATTGAACCGTAGATGTAAGCGCTTGCGTTATACTGCGGTGTGAACCTTCGGCAAGTGTTATTTCTATTACTGCGCTCTCTTGTATATCAGCATAACCAAGTTGACGAGCGTAAGTCTCGCTACGCTAGCAACTTGTTGTCTCAGTGTCTACGATAGCCGTGATTCCGACATTATTAAAAATAACGATGGCGGTTAATCGATCTTCTTTGAAATGTAAGATTAGATAAGAGACGTAGTGGTTTGTTGCGGGGACCAGGCCACCCCTCATTGCGTTCGTGTCCCATTGTCGTTGACGGCGACAGCAATTGTACGTGCGGACGCCCATTCATCCGCAATCCCAACAAAATAGTTGTCGGGGATTCCTGCAATTTCGGGCGATATGGCCATCACCCGCATAGCGGTGGCATGCTGTCCTAGTATTTTTTTGCTTATAAGCTCTCACGAGCTGGTGGAATTCGATGCGTAACGTCTAGGATACATTCCCCGCCAACTCTAATAATTCAGCCAAATTTTTAAAGTCGTTACGTCGGATGTAGCGGAGGTAGCCAGGTAGGGCATTGCGGAAAATTTTGGCCTGGATATCCAGGAACAAATCTTTAAATAGTTTTCTTAGGCGTTGCTTACGTGCCCGAATCCCATTTTCAATCCTCTCAAAAACTTTGGAGGTAGAAGAAATGTAAGAAAATCAGCTTTGAAATTTAGACCCAATGAGCGTTGTTTTTCCGGAAGCAGATCAACGCTTTGTCACGCAAAAATTGAGGTATCGCCGCTGACAACATTGCAAGTTCCAGACCGTAAGTTTTTGCCATCCCCTCAACGCGTTCAATAAAAGCAAATGGGTCTGATCCGCCATTAAAACTGATGCCCCATTTTCTCACGGTTTCTATTACTTCCCGTTTTTGTGATTCCGAGCGCTTATTATCAACAACTCGGTTTTCAATTTGTACCTTCTTATTTGTTTTTATCGGTGGTATCACTAACTTGATTGTCATCCTATGTCTTAGTATTCCCATCCTCGGAGGAGGATATTTTACTAGAGGGGCCCTATTGGGGGATGTTTTCGTTCTTTCATGGTGTGCTTGGATAATAAGGAGCCGTTTTGATTCTTTGGCAGTATGCGTGCCGGACAAAAACCTTTTCAATCGTTGCCTAGATATTCCGCTACCTCTTCCTTGCGTAGCGGATAGATCCAGGGTTTTCAAAACCAAAGTGGCCATGTTGGAGCAGGTATAAGAACAAAATTGTAAAATTTTTAAGGAACGTATCTTGATTATGCTACAGTAACTCGTTCCCCCTATATATTTTTAATTTTTTTATATTTGGCTAATATCACACTGTACTATTATTATTGGTAAATTAAATATACAACGTCGCCGCACTGTTCTTTTTTGTATAATTCGACATAATTTTTTTTCACGAGAACTGTACCTGTTTGTTGTTGTTATAAAGATTAACAAATTCTATACCATAATTGAAATAGAAATAGAAAGGCAATAGAAATTGAGAAATCGCATTTGAAATTGGGAAAAACGCATTTGAAATTGAGAAAAACGCATTTGAAATTGGGAAAAACGCATTTGAAATTGAGAAAACATCCCCAAATGAAATTGGGAAAATCGCAATTGTAAATGAGATAAACGCATTTGAAATTGAGAAATCGCATTTGTAATTGAGAAAAACGCATTTAAAATTTGAAAAATTTTTATTAGCTACTAATCTATAAGTGTATCTCATTTTTAATGGTCTTTAGAGTGGATATCGAACTTGTTTGTAAAGTGGACTAACATGGGAAATACAAATGACGAGCTTTTAGTTATTTCTGATAATACCCCATGTCACTCCACTTTGGAACAAGTCTTTGAAGACACTGGGATAAACCCTTTACGTCTAAGCCCTTACTCGCCCATGTTGCACCCTATAGAACGTGTGTGGTCCAAAATAAAGCAGTACGCCAAAAATATGGGACTCCCAACACCAGTATCACATTTTGTGAGATATTATGGTGAAATTTGGTACAAGGACATGTATTGGTCCAAAAATAAACCCTTTTGAAAATGGATAAGATTGGACCATTTTTAGAACCCCTCCCAATACAAAAAAAAACTTTTGATTTTATAAAGAAACCAAAAATAAAGACAAGATAGAAAAGTTCGGTTAAAACCGAAGCTTAAATACCCTCCATCTTCTATAATCCTCTAAAAAATAAGTTCCTATTGCAATATTTATGTAATTAATTACGATAGTGAGAGTGCCAACAACAGACGGACACACGTATACAAGGACGGACATGACTCAAACGATTTCTCTTTTCATGCTGATTAAGAATATATATGGTTTGTGGGGTCTCCGAGGCTTCCTTCGATGTGTTGTAAACGGATGATCAAAATGCATATACCCTCTTCCCTAAGGTGGAGGGTATAAAAAACAATTTATTTCCTTTTTCTTAAACTTTGCTAGTAATTAATTCATGACGACTGATTAAAAGACTCCTTCAACTTTTGTTAGTAGCTATATTTTGTAAAGAGATTTTTCAACACTACGCTGGGGTTAAAGCCGCCGGTTGAAGTAATCCCCCACATCTTGTAGATTTTACACCCTCTATACTACATTACTTCCTCTAGTACTTGTGCCCGTCGTGACCCTATTATACAGCGAGTTTAAGAGGCGTGTTTCTCGTGCCCGACTTATATAAGCCGGAGTGAACCCTGTGGACTCCGCTGCACTCGAATTTATTGCTAGCATCATGTTCTTTATCCTTTATTCTATAAGTTACAAAAACCAATTTTCAACTAATATAAGTTACATATATAAATAAGAGATATAAAAACAAGATAGAGAAGTTCGGTTAAGACCGAAGCTTAAATACCCTCTATCTTCTATAATCCTCTAAAAAATAAGTTCCTATTGCAATATTTATGTATATGACTACTTCACGTACTTACGCAAATAGTGTTATTTTTAAATTATAGGCGTTTGCGTTATTCAATCACACCCATTTTTGGCACAGTATTGGATAACGATACCACTTATATGTAAACCAAATTTCAACTTGATAGGCATAGTGCGATTAATAATTATTTAACGATAAAATTTTTTTGAGGTATGTTGGGATTTTCGTTTATTGTGGGCGTGTCTCTTAACCGATTTTGCCCAATTTCACTACTGAACAGCGAAATTAAACTAAAAATAAGTATGCAAAGTTTCACTTTGATATCTCAAAAATTACGACCGTGAGAGTGCCAACAACAGACGGACACACGTATACAAGGACGGACATGTCTCAAACGATTTCTCTTTTCATGCTTAGTCAGAATATATATGGTTTGTGGAGTCTGCGAGGCTTTCTTAGATGTGTTGTAAACGGATGATCAAAGTGAATATACCCTCTTCCCTAAGGTGGAGAGTATAAAAACACAACCAAACAGTGCGTTAAACAAAATACAAGGTGAAAATTACTGGAAAAAAAACTCTATATTAAAAAATATATATATAATATATAATAATAATAAAGTATAATAAATTTCTGAAAATACAAGTAGGTATAGAAAAATAATTTTTTTTTATTTTTCAAAGAAAAATAAATAAATTGAATATTGTAATATTTCAAATGGTGTGGGGTATTTAATGGTCGGGCTTGACCGACTATAACATTTTGACTTGTTTTCTTTGAAAAATGAAAAATTTTGTTTATATATCCTCCACCTTAGTGATAAAGCTATACTAAGTTTGTTCTTTCGTTCGCAACACTCAAGAGGAAGCATTGGAGACCTTACAAAGTATATATATTCTTGATTAGCGTCGAAAACTTAGTGGATCTAAATATGTGTGTCCGTGTGTCTGTCTGTTTTTGGCATTCTCACGGTCGTAAATTTTAAGATATTGTGCCCAAGCACTTTTTGTTTTTGCAGATTGCTATTTAAAATGAGATAAATTGGTCAAAAGCCACGCCCACAATCAAAAATTGTTTGCCAAATTTACCTATAAACTTGAAATTTTATGCTTATATTTATAGTTATCTCATCCCCGTATAATGTCCTAATTTAAAATTTCATATAATCCGCATTTAAATTTTTCCTTAAAATCTTGTAAAGAATAGCTAACTGGTTTATTATTTTTATATATGTACGTAACGCCTTTTATTTTATAGGTTGTTTTTTATATTATTATTCTTGATTTTGTTTTATTTTGTTGTTG
Organism: Crataerina pallida; assembly: GCA_949710015.1. Lineage (NCBI taxonomy): Eukaryota > Metazoa > Arthropoda > Insecta > Diptera > Hippoboscidae > Crataerina > Crataerina pallida. The sequence continues at coordinate 16,087,695 of OX453290.1, forward strand.
TTATTGTTATTATTTTCATATTCAAAAGGTTTTATGTAAATCTATTCAACAAATCTGTTTTTTAACAATGATTACGATGATGATAATGATGGTGCTCGATGATGTTAACAACTTTAAATTCTTCTAATATCTATTCCATTCACACTCCTTTGCATATGCGTTAGCAGTACTTAATCAGCAGATATTGCAAAATGTTAATCAATCATGGCAAACATTGGCAAATACCGCCAATACTGTAGACTATTCATCCCATTTGCTTTCCGCTACACTGCCAATCTCTATACAACACTTCCTCAAGTATTCGGAAACAATAAAAAAAGAATCCTCAGGTATTATGGGCTCACAAATCAACTCAGGGAATTTGAATTTGGGAAATTTGGATACTTCTTCATCTGGTTTCAATATTAAGAATGACGTCCTCAAGAATGGCTCCAATTTGGCCAGTTTGGCATTGAGTGGAGTTGCTTTACCACCTTCTGTCACTCAAAATCAAAATGGTAATCACCATGGTCACAATGGTGTAGCCGGTACAGGTCTAATAAATATGGATCATACAGCTCATTTAACGCAATTAACCGACGCTACTAGTAGTCAATTGGTACAGCAACAGCAACATCAACAACAGCAGCAGCAACATCAACAGCAGCAGCAACAACAGCAACAGAATGTTTCCAATAATGGTGTAAATGGTACAAATGCGGCCCCAACAGTAACTAATGGTACACTTACCGTAACCAGTACTGGTCCGGTCAGTACAGCAGGTAGCGGCACTGCAATTAGTACTGGTGGTAATACTACAACTACTACAACTATTAAAAAAGGTAAAAAAAAGAAGCCGCCCAAGGAAAAAAAGCCACGTCCCAAACCGGGTGAAATACGTGAAACGAAGGCATTGGATGGTTCTACATTATTTTGTTGCCCAGAATGCCAGATGGCTTATCCGGATCGCAGTCTAATTGAACAACACGTTATCTCGCATGCAGTGGAAAGACGTTTTGTTTGTGATATTTGTAATGCTGCATTGAAGCGTAAAGACCATTTAACTCGTCACAAATTATCGCATATACCCGATCGGCCACATGTGTGTAATGTAAGTAAACAATTCAATACACAAAAGAACGGAAATACGATTTGATATAATGTGATACGATTTCATTTAGATTTGCATGAAATCGTTTAAACGCAAAGAACAACTTACTCTACATATTGTGATACATTCGGGTGAAAAGAAACATGTTTGTATCGAGTGTGGGAAAGGTAAGTAGCCCCTTGATAGAAGCTATAGTTTTACATTAAAAGCCTTATTAATTTGTTTCCAATGAAAGGTTTCTATCGCAAGGATCACTTGCGTAAACACACCCGATCTCATATTGCTCGACGTGTTAAATCCGAAGTATCAGCACAGAATGTAAACGGCAGCGGTAGCGGTAATACCAACAACAATAACAGCAGCGGCCAGAATAATGCAATGCATGGTTCCTGAGGCTCATACAAGGACTTTTGGTAAACTTTTTATAACATTTCTGACAAAGTTATTCAAAATGGATTTTTAATTGAAATTGCATTGCTCAGATCCATTTTGATTAACCCTGAGATAAAGAGAGAGAGTTTTATAAAACTTTTACCAATTGTCCTGTTAAACATAATTCAATCTTTTAACAATCTTTCATTATATTGATTTAAACAAAAGAATCTTGTTTCTTAAACTAATGTTTAAAATCGCGTAAGAAAACCAAATTTGGCTTAAGCCAAATCTTAAATACTCTCCACATCTACAATGTGCGTATTACGTAGCTTGCATGTCAAATTTTAAGGTAAATATGTTTTTAGGCGTGTCCGCTATCCGACCATACCTATTTTTGGCACAGAGATGGATGGGATAACCATAATTACGTGCACCAAGTTTCAAGTTCATAGGTTCATTTTTGTGGCAGATAAATATATTTTTATCGACTGTCTGTTAATCGACCACGCTCATGAGAATGCCAACAACAGCTTTTTGGGTGTTGCAAACGGAAGAACAAACTTAGTATATCCTTATCACTAAGGTGGACGGTATAAAAAACGCACAAAAAAAACACTTGGAATTATGAAACAGTCAAAAACTATAATAATAAATTTGATAACTAAATAAAGAGCAATTGTATGGTACAAACTAACCAAGTCTCGACACAAATAACATAAAAAAGGTCACGAATATAAAGAAAAGCAGTGCATTTCTATAACTGCCATATCTTAATTAACCAACAATAGTAATAATATAGGTCTAAAACAGGTCTTTCTATACACAAATAATAAATAGAAATTAATAAAACTCATAACATAAATATCTTTAAAATTTACAATATATCCGAATAGGTTTTTAAGAATATTTTGTATTTATTTATATATAAATCATCTTAGCGTGTGCAATTCTTATTTATTTCAAATTTTACTATATTTTTTCTTTTACTCGTTTTCTACTCACTCTGTTAATTACTAATTATATAATGTAGAGGCTTTAGAAAAATGCGTATTTCAACTTAATAAAAGACCGTCTTCAACCCAAGTTCAGATTTGAAATAATATTAGTAAAAGTGCTACATCAAGCGTACAAATCTAGGATACCCACCATCATTATCCAATTAAACATAAATATCTGACTTCCTACAGTTTAAGAAAGAAATAAAACCAAATTTTTTTAACATACCTATTAAAAGTGATCGTGTATTTGCGTTGATTCTATATTCACGAATTCTAAATGTATATATTTCCAGTCGCAGCTTCGCCTGCGAACAAGGTACATTACATACATTACATACATTACATACATTACATACACAGCTGTTTTCAATGGAGGAATATTTTTTCTAAATTTCAATTCTCTGCCTGTTTGTCAGATCACTTGGCAAAGGTTCTACATAAACCACTAACTTATGAAAAACGTCGATTACAGAAAGGCGTAGTTAATAAGAATTTTACAGATGAATGCCTTCGTAAATATTACGGTAAAATTTTATTGTATTATATTAATTATAATCAAGGAGAAACGCCAAAAACAATACTTTATTTTCTGCCTACCTTGGAGGCAGGTCCATACCAAATAAAAAATATTTGTAGCAAATTTTAAATCAATATCTCAAGGGTTGAACACGTGGGAATGCCGGCAAGAAAAGTATAGGTTCCAAGACCAATCGTTTGTTCCAATTTGCTGCGTGAAAGCGGTGTTTAAAAACAAACACACATATATTAGAACGGACATAACAAATAAACAGACCCAGAATTTGAAGTAACTACCTTTGTATGAAACCAACATCATTATGATGGTCGGTACAAATAAAAGAATCCACCTGGAATATTGTAATATATGTATTAATTTAAGTATTATATAATTATTAATATGCATATTTAAAAATAAACACATTATGAGTACTAAGAATACGTGAAAATGTTAGAGTCGGGTCCTCCACCACTTAGCTCCTAAAATTATGCTATAATTATATTAACTAAAACGCATGACACAGCCATATGTAACCCATTTTTGTCAAAAAATATTAAGAATTACGATTTTTTCATTATAATGATTTTCGTTATAATGGGACCTTATAAAGAAAGGGGTTCTAAAAATAATACTATTCGGTCCATTTTCAATAGGATTTCTCTTTGGGCCAATGCATGTCCTTGTACCAAATTTCATCGAAATATCTTAAAAAATGCGACCCATAGCTTTCGCACATATTTACATGGACGTCGATCGATCGGTGTACTTGAAGGTGGGTGTGGCATTTTCCGTTTACAAGTTACCAACTTAATATATATCCTTAGTATATGTGGTATTGGGTATAATCGCCGTAATCCTATGAAAGAAACTTAAAAAAAAAAACAAGTAGACGGGGCTTAAGCCAAATCTGAGGTACCGTAGTGCATTCCGCGAAGAGGTTAATAGGGACACACGCTGCACCAAACTTTTATTACACACGCCGTTGTAGCGGATACGATGTGATAACGGATTGTACATATATCTGACCGCTGAACTTTATGTATCTGCCAAACTTATTTTTTATATATCAATAATGTCAACCATGAAAAACTACGTGTTTAGTAGCCTGTAAGTGTGCGCCTTCTTTGACGACTACATACATGTTACATAGTACATGTTACACTTTGGCTTAGAGGTGGAAATAAAATCTGTCCTTTAGTAAATTGTGATACTGAAATAAAAAATCTGATCTCGCCAAATTCAACAATGTTTTCGTGGTCGTGAGTGACTTTTTAAGTACGTGGCTGTCATCCGATTTCACCTGTTTTACATTGAACACTGATTTTTTACTTAATACTTATATTGTTTGACCGATTTTGCTACAAAATTAATGGGATAGATTAAGCGGATAGATATTGTAAGGCCCGCTTAGTATTTTATGAAGATTCTTTATTACTCTGCTGAATCCGTGCAGCGTCCTAAATGGCATTGGCAATATTTTGATTAAGTACAAAATTGTAATTTACCATTGATGGATGCCCTAATTAAATATGTGTACCAAATAAAGCTTCATAGATCTTTTTTGTCGATTATGGGTGTGGTACTTGACCGATTAATTTCAATTTAATTAGAAAATGACGTACAGTTACTAGAAATTTGGACAAGTCCAGATTGATTCAGACTTTGATGCTCATGAAAATATATAGCGTGCTAGAAACACCCTTATAGCTGTCGCAAACGAAATGACAAACTTAGTATAACCACCTTATGTGGCAAATCAAATGCAAAATATTAATAATAATATAATAAAACAAGAAAAACCAAATTGTGTATTTTTTACCAAGAACAATATTTAAATAGAACATAACAAAACAATCTCAAACAAAGGTATTATTACGTAATAAACTATCTATCTGTACCGTGGAAATAAACAAATAAAGTAACAACAACAAAAACAATAATGAAAAATGCTAAGTACATATATAACAATTTACAAAACTGCAAAGTTCAAACACTTGTTAAAAGTGACTCCAGAAAAATGTGGTTCAAATAAATAATAAACAAAACATACATAAATATGTAGAAACAGTTTGTGTGTAGAAAACCTTACTTGAAAAATAAATCATAACAAAAGTGAAATAAAGTCTAATTACATAATAGTATACCGATATATTATCTCTAAATCATTCCAAAATAAAAAAGTTTTATATATGATACCCCTAAAAAATTACATCATTATTGCATTATATCATTTTTGCACGGTTCATCATAGATACAAAATATGTAACTTCATATTTTCATACATTCGAATTCCATGAAAATCTAAATTGGAAAAATTTCAAATATATGAAAATCATCACCAACCGTAGTGAAATATAACAAGATAAAAAAGTTCGGTTAAGACCGAAGCTTCAATACCCACCCCCTTTATTATTATTCAGGTCATTTTTAAACAACAAATAGTGTTGTTTTTGATTATAGACGTTTGCGTTATTTAATAAGGCCCATTTTTGGCATAGCGTTAGATAACGGTACCAGTATGTACCAAATTTCAACTTGATAGGCATAGTATTGTGCGATATATAATTTTTTAAAGATACAATTTTTTCGAGGTATGTTGAGACTTTTATTTATTGCGAGAGCGTCTCTTAACTGTTTTTTCCCAACTTCAATACGGAACGGCGAAATTAAACTAAAAATAAGTATGCAAAGTTTCAATTTGATATCTCAAAAATTACGATAGTGAGAGTGCCAACAACAGACGGACACACGTATACAAGGACGGACATGACTCAAACGATTTCTCTTTTCATGCTGATTAAGAATATATATGGTTTGTGGGGTCTCCCAGGCTTCCTGCGATGTGTTGTAAACGGATGATCAAAATCTTGCCTAAGGTGGAGGGTATAAAAATAATTATAATCAATAGCAATAGAACACACAATTAACAATTACAATAGAATCTACTGCAATATATACATACAATGTGTGTATGTGTGCTACTCTATTCATACCAAATTACTATAACAACATATTATGATTATGATACATTGATTTATAAGGACTAAACAGCTTCAACAAGTTCACGTACGTCAATATATACACACTTATATATTTTGGATATACACACTATATAATATGTATATTCTTAATAGAAAAGCCTCGATTTTTTTTTAACGAGTTTACGAATAACGCGACAACAAGTAAATAAGTTGAAATTCACTTAGGCTCCCAAACATTTTTCAGTTCATTGTCTAAATTTTTCTGACGGTATTGGTGTTTCAATAACAGAAATGCACATACGGACATCGTTAAATCAACTCGACCTTGATGCTGATCAAGATTATATACGCTTTCATTATCTCTTTCAATGAAGTATAGTTTTTATAAATTGTGACACATCGATGTGTGGAAGAGATAATTGTTTGTGTAATTGTAATACGTGTATAAAATTCCAACTTCGTAGATAAATATTTGTGCACACCTAAAGATTTTTGTCAGTTGTGGTCATGTCTGTTATCTGATCATGCCCATTTTTAGCACACCGATGGCTGGGATAATTATAAATATGTGTACTGAATTCCAATTCTTTAGATTCATTTTTGTGACATATAAATAAATTTTTGTAGATTGCGGGCGGGGCTATTGGTTGATTTTGGTGAATTTAAATGGCGATTAGCATGCAGTAGCTAGAAGTGCCTGTACAAAATTTTAGCTTATTATCTCATATTTTACAATCGTGAGTGTGCTAACAACAAGCGGACGAACGGACATACACATCTAGATCAATTCAGTTTTTGATGCTCAAAATGTATACACTTTAAGAGTCTTATGTGAAGGGTATAATTAACAAATGTAAGCATCTGTTAATTACACCCAAATGTAAGCATCTGTAAATCATTACGATACACAATGCTTAAACAGCTGCAGCTGCGGGAAGGGAAATGTTGAATTAAAATAGAACAAAATAAATACATTATTTGATTTAAGTACAAATCTTTTTAACTCATATTTAAAAAAAAAAAACATATTGTAGCAGTTTTTTCAAGCATCTAAGTACATATGTATTCACAATAATAGTAAAAGTAAGAAAATCGTTATATTTGACTAAAGTCGAATCTTGGTATGTATGAAGCCTCTAGACGTAATGTGCGTTCTCTTGTATTGACTATTAAATTAGGTGTGTTGCATGTTACCAGCACTTTGATGAACATGTTCAGTATGTAGCTTTATTTTTGTGTCCAAGAGAGATTTTTTGCAACTGTGCACGTGGTTGTCATTAAAGGGCATTTTGTCCATCCATCAGCTCAACTGATGAGATAGAGAAGGATAAAAATTTAACAATGTAAATAAAAATTTAAAAAAAAATCCAAACACAAGAACAATATGTAATGACCGTTATATAATATATACAAATACAAATTTACAAACAAAAATATATCCAAGAAGAGGAAGCGAAGAATACTTATCCCTTTAATAAAAAATAAATAAATAAATAAACGAAATTTTTTTGTAATTATTTCGGTTGTAATTGAAACTTAAAAAAAAGAATTTATTTTCTATTAAAAGTTATCAGTAATCAAGTAAAAATAAGAAAAATATGAACAAAATTTGAACAACAAAAATGTAATTTTTAAGCTCAGGGATGAAGTTTACAAAGGTAGAAATTAACAAACAAAAAATACTTAATAAAAAACTGTAATTTTTAACGGTAAACGATTTACTAAACAATTTTCCCATTTTAAAATCTGGAATAAGCACTAGAAACTGCATTTTAAGAATGAAAAAAAAAACAAAAATATATATATTTTAAGGTTCATGTTGAAGAAGGGCAAGTGTTTATATTGCCGGAATGAGATTTATTCTTTAAAAAATAATATTGTAAAGAAAATATTCGTTTTAAATTTTTAACAAACGTTTGGAATATTTTTTTTTACATATATACAAACAATACAATTTTTATATATATTAAAAATGAAATGCACGACAACTCGTTTTAAAACTATGAAATGTATATATCCATTTAATAACCAATAAATTGTCTGACTAAAAAACAAGTAAGAAAACTAAATTTGTCTTAGGCGAAATCTTAAAAACCCTCCACAGGGAGGCGTTCAGGTACATGATTTCACCTTTTAATAATATGTGTACATATTAACTTGCAAATTGAGTTTTACTTTGAGTATGGGCGTTTTTGTTATGCAGCCAAACCCATTTTTTTAAAATTGATGTATGGGATAATATATGTTTGAAATTGCAACTTTATGTTCAATTTTTGAGGCAGATAAAGAGATTTTTGTCGATTGTGGGCGTGGCTCTTAACACATTGTGTTCATGTTAAATAGAGATCTGCGTGCAGAAACTAGAAGTGTCTGTTAAAAATTTTACATTTGCCAACAACAACCGCACGCAAGGACACGGACAAATACATCTACATCAACTGTTTATTATTGATGCTGATCAATAATATATATACTTTGTACGGTATCAACACCCCTTGTTATGGGTGTTGAAAATGGAATGACTAACTTAGTGCATGTGTGAAGGGTATAATAAACGAATCCAACTACAATTATCTAAAACAATACAATAACACAAACAAATTGATTATAATTAAATTTTATAATTTGGTTTTCTGGTCCGAGAAAAAATTGATGAGAGACATAATTATGTCCGTTATTTTTATTGTATTTCCTTATTTGATCGTTAAAACATCAAATACCATAATTTTTCGAGTATTTGAAACTGTAAAAAATAACTTTCATTTTCATTTAACTTCTTTCTGTATATCCTGTGAATTAATGTAAAAATATAAAATATTCAGTAAGATAAAATATTCAATTTGATGATAATTATTGTTTAAAAATCAAACAAAAAAAAATCACAATTATATTTATACACAAACACATATACAAAACTAATCGAAAAAGTAAGTTTAATCATTAAGCATTGTATGTATGTATAATCAGTTCAAATTACTTCAATATTTTAAATATAATAAAAATATGATTAAAGAAATCATGCATGTCTAAACTTAATTTAACGTTCACATCGTTGATTTATTGACTATTGAATGGTTTAAAAATAGTAGAGACGTTCAATTGATTTATTATTCTAAGTAAAAAAAAAAAATTGTTTAAAAACGCGAAAGGTACATTTGTTCCTGTTTGGCTCAACGGGGCATTGAAAGGCATTGAGTTTGCCCCTAATCAGTAAAATATTTTTGTTATGCCTTTGCAAAGTAACACTCATGATATTCAAATGTGACAATATGTCACTTGAGTACTATTATTTATTATATTTTCGTTGAATTTAAAATTAAATGAAATAAAATTTAATAAAATTGACATTGGGCTAAGGACATTTTTAACAAATCAACAAGTGAAAATGTTACAGTCCGTCAAGTCGGACGGTTTAACACCCCATACCACTTATCTCCTTGATGTATGCTACAATCAGTTTAGTTATTTCTGTATACGCGAGACACTGCCACATAAGTTACTAGAAATATCTCATCCCGTAGCTTTCGCATTTACGTACAGTACGTATACTTGAAACTGAATATGGCATTTGGAGTTACAAACATATAATAACACACACCCTTACCACCTATAGTACGGGATATAGTATTTTACATTTTCACAATTTTTTTATTCAAAATAATGTTATTGGTGTTTAAATTTTTTTTCAACACTTCTCAATTTATGTACACAATGCACAGATACAATTTTAAAGAATACATTGCTCTTGTAATTTCTTTGTTGTCAGATTTCTCAATGGCGTTCTTTTCATAATTTTGTTTACTACGCTTTAATTATTGGCTTTCCCAATTATTGCGGATATGGATTGCTTAAGGCAACATGAAGTTGGAAAAGTCACACGGCTTAATATATAATTAGAAAATGTAAATAGGGGCTCGTATGTTATATTAAGATTTGTTAGTGTGCAAAATCTGTCAATGTAACCACTCTGTATTGATTAGCTGGTCAAAGATTTTAAATAAAGGATGGAATTTTTTTTTTTTATATATGAGTACAGGTAGCCCGCGAAGAACACAAGTTTTGAAGAACATGGATATCTTCCACCAAATTACACGGTTTCTCGATTAGTTCTTTTCAAAGAGAAAAAAATACAATATATATTATTTAATATAAATTATTTCCAAATATGTGTCATTTGTATATGCTCATTTGTGTTATGATCAAAGGAAAAATTGTTCAGAATTATAAGAGTATTATAACTTTTATTACCAAGTTTGAACAATTTTGTCTATGAATTTTCAATTTCATTTCATTTTAAATGAAATCATTATTTAGAAATGTATGTGTATGTATGTAATTCATTGCTCTCTCAACGCTTTTTAAACCATACTGGCCAGTCAAATGATATATTAGCAGATTTATGTAGCGAAAAAAGAATATTTTATATAACAGGCAGGAAATTATTTTCCAACTTCCAATCAACCTCGTGCAACAAATTTTTAAGTTTAATGAAATGAGTGTTACAAGGGATATATTTAAATCCAACTAAGGCGTAAATTGAAGTCAACCAAAACCAACATTTGGTTTCAATATCAATATCAAGAAACACGACTTGAGGATATTCACCTGGAATGTAAGAACACTTTACAGACTTTATCCAGCTGGCTGACGTTCTTAGTAAATATAAAGTTGACATCAACGCTATCGAGGAAATGCAATAGCTTGGACAGGGGTGCGCTATAATAGCCAACTGTGAAATCTACAACAGCTGACATCCGACGGTACGTCAATTTAGGTGCGGTTTTGTGGTACATAAGAGGCATCGCCACCTTGTCTCGGGTTTCACTCCAGTAAACGATCGCCTTGCCACAATCCGCCTCAAGGCGAAATATTTCCGTTCTGTTAGTTCCATGTGCGGGACGAACCGGGGCGCCAACATTGATTCGGATCATTACAGCCAAGCAACTAAGGTCCAAGACCGGGTCCAGACCCGCTTAAGTACCGCCAATACCAACCGTCAAAGTGCGGTACGGAAGCTTCCAGTTAAAAAGCTGTAGTCACAACAGACAGCGGTTGCTTACTCTACTCGGCTCTCTCAGCTACTTGCTGAGAGTCGTCCTTCAGAACCTGACATCTCCGCGCAGTGGACACTTGTGTCGCATTCGATGCGCACTGCCGCTTTGGAAGTGTTCGCCTCGGCGGAATTCTTGGTATGACGATAAGTGCCGCCGCGCTGCTGCAGAGATAAACGCCGCATATCAAAATACTCTGCAGTCAGTTACCACGCGCGCTGTGTGGGAAAGGAGAAAAGAAGAGACGAAAAACGCCTTTTTAGACGCAAAAGAAGAGAACACTAAAGGCGCGAGCTGGAAGTGATAGAGATGCACGGACGAATGAACGAAACCCCGAAATTCCGTGAAAGCGTCTAACCGAGGATTTCACAACAACACCTTCTTCCTCTGTTAAAGACAAAAACGGGAATCTGGTCACAGATGTACAAGAAGCTCTAAGGTTATGGGGAGAATAGTTCTCTAATCTGCTTGTCGGAAACGAAGAAGCGGATGGAGACCTGGACTCCGGACTGATGGTGATGTTATATGCCCACCACCCGATCAAAATGAGATAAGATCAGCTATCTCACAGTTACAAAATAGCAAAGCGGCAGGTCCTGATGGTCGTCCTGTTGAGTTGTTTAAGGCTGGTGGCTGGTATTTGGTTGGAGGAGAGCATGCCCAGTGATTGGAACCTTAGCGCACTCTGTCCAATCCATAAGAAAGGAGACTCTACCGTATGCGCAAATTACCGTGGTATAAGTCTACTTTCTGTCGCGTATAAAATGTTATCTGGCGTAATATGTAACCGACTGAATCCGTTTACTACCCAACTGATAGGTAACTATCAGTGTGGATTCAGGTCGATCCACGATCGATCAGATATTCACGCTACGCTAGATCCTGGAAAAGACCCAAGAAAAACAAATCGACACACACCACCTTTTTGTTGACTATAAAGCCGCATTCGACTCTCCAATTCGCACGAAATTGTTTGCCGCCATGTCTGAGTTTGGTATTCCCGCTAAGTGGATAAGGCTTTAAGTGACACCAGGTCCTCAGTCGAAATGAATATACAAACACATAACCAATTTATTGATAATTTCTTCCGGACCGAAAACAGTGAAGAATTAGTTTTTTGTTGATTTTTGGTTTTTTACGCATGTGTACTGTTGTTGTTTTTTTTTTGTTCTTACAAGCAAAGCAAAGGGAATACCATAGATTACACATACAATGCAAGGAATGTTTGTCATTATGGCGCATGCGACTTAGAGACTTTTGGACAGTGGTTTTTTACGCGCATGTGTACTGTTGTTGTTCTTTCTGTTCTTATAAGCAAAGCAAAGGGAATACCATTGATTGCAAACATTTGTGCGTATGTTATTTTATACATTATGAATAATGAATGAATAAATAAATGTTGTAAATAATATGTGAAAATAAGGCTTTCTTCTCTCTTTCTTCATTCAACCTTTCCACTTTTCGACTATTTATACATGTTTTCTTGATGTTTTATAAAGTTGCTTTTTTCAGCTCTTTTTTAATGTCTCATTGGGTGGAAAAGTATTGAACAATTCTTTAAAAAATATATAAAAGTAGCAAACACAAGCTAAATATGATAAAACGAGTGTGCATACATTTGATATTTTTGTATACATTTATTACTTGCGTATACATTTGCTTGTATGCATTGTATCTGACTTGAAAAAATCTTGAGATTCTGTTAACAAATTTGGAAGAGAGTGACACTCCGTCTCTATTTTTTGAGGTCTCTGCTGATATGATTACAACTCTGATATTTAATGTTATGACGTTTATTTTTTTTATAAATATGGAAAATATTTTAATACAATTTTGTATACAATTGCTAGTAAAAATTGAAAATATTTTAAGTACAATTTTGTATACAATTGCTAATAAAAATATTACTTTTTACAATATTGAGAAGTAAAAAAAAATAAAGTTGTACGAAAATTATTTGACTTTACATAAAAAAATCAGCATTTTTAATTTATTTCATATATGACCATTTTCTTCAATTTTAAACGAAAACATTAATTATTATTTGGCATATCAGAGAAATTTTATAGTAGAGTTGTATTTTATGTACTTTTTCAGAGTTACATTGAAATTTAAGGTCGTTAACTACGTGGTTATCTGCTAACCACTTTGATGAGATTGCTAAATTTTATATGGGTAACCATCCAAAAATCAATGTAGTTAAGGAGATAACCCTTTCAACAGCCATAACCACGTCAGTGTAAATGTAGTGTAAATGAAATTAAAAAATTATTTTTAATAAAAATTATTATTCCAATATAATAAAAGTATTAAATAAAGCACCTAGCTTTAACTCGAATATTTACTTTTTAATTACAATATATTGCGTAGTCAAAATAAAATTATTTGTTTTATAATTATAAAAACACATTTTAATTTTTTAATGCATATTAGGTATCAAATAAAACGAAAAAATTATTTTAACAAGTATAAAATAACAATTAATATTACTATCAATTTAAATTTTTAAGGATTTCATATTCAATTCATTATTTTCACTTCATCTTCTTAGCTACAGAAATAAATACGTTGGGCGAAGCTTTTAAAATTTAAAACAATTTATAAATAAAATTTCTAATTGAATATTGAAATATAAAAAATATATAATATAATACGCATATGTTGGGTATATAAACATATACTTATATATACTAAGCTTATATATACCTGTTTACAAATGTATCAAATCGTTTTTGATATTTAGGTTTTTTGTTTTTCATTAAATAAAAATTTTCAATAAATTTTTCTCACTTCAAATTCCATAATTCAAAAACTAAAGAAGTCGTTTTTATTTAACCCTAAAAACAAATACGTACTTTAACATGAACCATTCAGTACACACAATGATGAACTCCACTTTTTGAATTTCCTTAAATTGTAATATCGAATCACTTGGTTTATCATAGCTTTTACGTCTGTCGCAACTTCATCAGCGAAGAAAATAAATTTATAAAACAATAGTATCCAATTACCAAAATACTTGTTTCTCAAAGTTTATATAGTTTTTTGGGGTCTTTATGTACTTTAACTACATTTACGACGCCCTTTAAGTGTTTACTAACTTTGCAAATTTTTTTGAATAAAGTAATTACTTTTTTGTGCACGAAAATAACATATGTGTACATTTAGTTTTTGAACCCACCATCTTTATGTCAAAACGTCTGCAATACCCAAAAGAAAGAGTCAAAAACCCTACACAAAGTATATATATTCTTGATGAGCATCAAAAACTGAGTCGACTGTGTGTTCGTTTGTTGTTGGCATTCTCACAGTCGTAAATTTTGAGATACTGGGCTCACATTTTGTACATACACTTTTAGTTTCTGCACGCAGATCGTTATTTAAAATCGACAAAAGGGGTTGAGCCACGCCCACAATCGACAAAAATCTGCCATTTCTGTCATATTGTCTTATGAACTTCAAATTTGGTACAAATATCTATAATTAGCTTATCCGTCGCACACGTCCACAATTAAAAAACCTTACTCAGCGTAAAACTAGACTGGAAAGCTGATACGTAATGCATAGGCTATTAAAGGGCGTTATCAAATACCTGTCACGCTTAGTTGCCTTAATCAAATTAAGTTTTCTTACTTGTTTATAATTATACACTGTGATTAAAAACAAGTGAAAATCTTATGATTGGTCCTTACATTATATGTACTACATTTACTTTAGTATCTGTATAGGTAAGCCACTGCCATATAAGTTATTTCTTAAAATAGCATTATATGGAGAGGCGTTCTAAAAATCGTCCGATTGAGTCTAAATATGAAAATATATTAAGAATTGCAATTAAAGACTTCCATTATAATAGTACCTTATATGGGAAGGAGTTCTAAAAAGGGCAATCCGGGCAAAGGCAATTCCTCTTTAGATCAATAAAGTCATTGTACCAAATTTCATCGATATTTCAAAAGTTGTAACTTGTAGCTTACGAACAAATTTACATGGACCAACAGTGAACATGGTTAAATTGATTCAGATTTTTATTCTGAATCGATCGTATAATAATTGAACATAGGTGTGGCATTCCACGTTTAGGAATACAAACATACGCTCAAACTTAATATACCCTTTGTCACAAGTGGTGTAGGGTATAAAAATATAAAAAAAAATTTTAATAAGGTATTCTCTGATATTGTTATTTCCGATACACAAAAGGGGATATGAAAATAGCGTAAAGTATTTTTTATATATGGCTCAGATCGGTTAAGTAAATTGTGCAATTAATATTTTTTTTTTTTTTTGTGTCAGTATCATCATCGCCATTCCGGATCGAACGAACGACTATCCAATCCTATAAACGGGATTGGATAGATCTGCGATAGATTACAGATCGCGACACCGACACCGCAAGCGAAATGATTAATCAGCTACACAATCATGGTTCAGCTGATGAAAGTACAAGTTAGACAGAGTTTAAATATTTTATTAATTTATTATTGTTATAGTTATTTTTGTAATAATTTATGCAAAGAAACCGAAAATATCTAGAAGGGCGTCGAGGTACATTGATATTAATGCTAGACAATAAAAAAGCCGAATCAATACAGTTATTACAGTTATTGTGCATAAAACACACGTTCAACATTGTCCTTCTGCTTTTGAGGGTAGGAAGTTTTATCAAAGCAAGACGACTTGTGTATGAGGGCAGCCTCAGGTTAGGACTCCGTGGCAGACCACGAAGACAAAAAAGTAAAAACTGTTTTTGTATAGATTCAATCTGGTTGGTATACACTTCATATTGCGGATCCCAAATTACAGAGCAGTATTCTAAAATAGGCCTTACTAAAGAGGTAAAAAGAAGTTTGGTTGTATAGGGGTCCTGAAACTCCTTCGACCATCTCTTAATAAAGCCTAAAGTTCTGTTGGCCTTATTACATGTTGTATTAATATGCGCATTAAAAGTTAGTTTACTGTCCAGTAGCACGCCGAGATCATTAATGGATGATACCCTTTCAATTGGGACATTATTAATTATGTAGTTTGTATTTATTACCTCCCTACGACAGAAGGTCATATGCTTACACTTTTTGACATTCAAGGACATTAAGTTGTTGGAACACCACTTGACGAACCGGTTAATGTCATCCTGCATAAAAACTTGACCCCGCACAGACTTGTAACTATAGATATGTTTAACATCGTCAGCATACATTAGTACACGACAATGTAGAATAACACTAGGCAGATCGTTTATAAACAGTAAAAAAGAAGGGGACCAAGATGGCTACCCTGCGGCACACCAGAGTGAACTTCAATTTCTTTCGAGAGTACATTATTGAATAAGACACGTTGGGTACGTCCAGTAAGATACGAGTAAATCCATTTAAGATTGCCTTCGTAAAAGCCGATATGTTTTAGTTTATTAAACAGAATTATATGGTTCACAGTATCGAACGCCTTCCTAAAGTCTGTATAGATTACATCGGTTTGTTCACCGTTAATGAATGCGTCATTAACGAATGTAGCAAGTTCCAACAGGTTGGTTGTAGTAGATCTTTTTTCAGGAACCCACAATTATAATATTATCTTTTTTTCAGGAACCCCATATTATTGGATTATTTGAACAAGTCGACAATATTTGATAAAAATAATATCAAATATATAAAATATGTTAAGTTTTAACATTTTTACTTATTAGTCTATGTACACAAGTTACCATTATAATATAATAGGCGGGGTTACGCCTTAAAACTATTACGGAAATCAAAAACATATTTTTAAAAAAGTACTCTGAATTTTGAACTCAAACTATTCACGGTAACTTACTACTATATACACATGGCATTTCATTTTTGTTTATGTAGAAAAATTAAAATTTTTTGTTTTAAAAAGTTAATGAATGTTAATGGCTCATATATAATTCACATGATTAGAAATTCAACTAAACAGTAAATCCTTTTAGCGAATACACTCAAACAAAAGATACTGTACTCTGTATATAGTAATTAAAAAGATTTTTAACCTTTTTCACCAGCTTTGAAAAACTTAATAGTTAAATATAATTTAATAAAAAGAAATGAAATAATTAAAATATCACATATTGTTGTTGCAAATTGAATGCTACGGTTTTTAGCAATCTAAGGTGACTTGCCATGTCAATACAAAATATAGGTTAAAGCTCTTTGTTCTAAATTTCTATAAACAAAAATTATCACTGAATGTGTAGCAAATGGCTACAATCGATATTACTACACGCTTCTGAGCTGCAAGCAATTTAATGTTTTGTTTAGAATTTAGCAAAAATGAAAATTATATAGTTATCTGTCGAATTATATATTGACGTTAGAGCTTGAATTAACCGTTTAATTAACTGTGGTCTATAAACGATGACCCAGTGCTGCCGAAAGTAGTGACTCCCAAGAACGATTTATATTCATATATAATGTTGTACTTCGTTGGGCTATTACATCATCTTCGTCAAAAACAGCAAGGGGAAATAAGTCATTCTAGATTAAACAATGGAAAAAGAGTATTTATACATACGTATATTTTCGATAGCCAAAAACTTACATTTTTTGTGTGCCATAATTGTTCAAAGAGTTTCAAAAACATTTGCATTTCAGTACTGCTAGCAAAAAATATCACCAAATCATCTGAGCATACACGTACCTCTTGACATGAGAATTCCAAAATACACCACCACGTATCTTGATGTGAGGGAATTTTAATGCCTATTATATCTTTAATTCGTGCACATGTTAATATCTCTACACCCGAATTTTTACCATAAACACTATTCATCACTGATTTATGTTTATTGTGTTCTACGTGTAAAATTGGTTTCGAGTACGTGGTGGTGCTGGTGGTTATCATAGAATTACTTAGCGTAGCGTTATTAGTTACAGAGAAAGCGAGAGTCGTTTAACAATTAGTAGTGACGGTAGAACGTAACAACTGTGACAGTTTAGTAGGTGTAGAATTTATAGAGGAGCAGGATCGTAAAGTACTACGTGTGGGTGTGCTGAATACAGAACTTAACTACAGTTATCATAGAATAAAAAAATTGGACATCCAAGAAAAATGATAATTAATTGTAAAAATTCTTTGTAATCGTGCTTACGATGAGTTTGCTTCAAATTATCAAGACAGTAATTTAAGACCCCATCACGTTCTTGAGCAACTTTTGTAATTTTTCTTATTAATATTATTCCAATGTTTGCTAAAGCGATTAAAAATTACTACTTCTGGTGCGGCTGTCAAAGCAACTCTAATTTCAAATACTTTTCAGATAAGAATTTTATCTGTTCCTATCATACAAC
Source organism: Crataerina pallida (assembly GCA_949710015.1). Taxonomy (NCBI): domain Eukaryota; kingdom Metazoa; phylum Arthropoda; class Insecta; order Diptera; family Hippoboscidae; genus Crataerina; species Crataerina pallida. The sequence continues at coordinate 16,106,014 of OX453290.1, forward strand.
CTGGTCTTCCTTTTTCTCGCTGCTTTAATAAAAACTCTCTGTATTCTTGTATTTTTATTAACTCCAATGCGTCTGCGCGTGCGATATTGAATAAATCATCCAATCTCTTGAAATTCAGTTTCTTTCTTGTTTTGAGTTTCAGTTTTCCGACCGTGATTCTTTATGATAGACTTCCATTCATCATAAAAATTAATATTCCAATATAATAAAAGTATTAAATAAAGCACCTAGCTTTAACTCGAATATTTACTTTTTAATTACAATATATTGCGTAGTCAAAAAAAATTATTTGTTTTATAATTATAAAAACACATTTTAATTTTTTAATGCATATTACGTATCAAATAAAACGAAAAAATTATTTTAACAAGTACAAAATAACAATTAATATTACTATCAATTTAAATTTTTAAGAATTTCGTATTCAATTCATTATTTTCACTTCATCTTCTTTGCTACAGAAATAAATACGTTGGGCGAAGCTTTCAAAATTTAAAACAATTTATAAATAAAATTTCTAATTGAATATTGAAATATAAAAAATATATAATATAATACGCATATGTTGGGTATATAAACATATACTTATATATACTTGTTTACAAATGTATCAATTCGTTTTTGATATTTAAGTTTTTATGTTTTTCATTAAACAAAAATTTTCAATAAATTTTTCTCACTTCAAATTCCATAATTCAAAAACTAAAGAAGTCGTTTTTATTTAACCCTAAAAACAAATACGTACTTTAACATGAACCATTCAGTACACACAATGATGAACTCCACTTTTTGAATTTCCTTAAATTGTAATATCGAATCACTTGGTTTATCATAGCTTTTACGTCTGTCGCAACTTCATCAGCGAAGAAAACAAATTTAAAACAATAGTATCCAATTACCAAAATACTTGTTTCTCAAAGTTTATATAGTTTTTTGGGGTCTTTATGTACTTTAACTACATTTACGACGCCCTTTAAGTGTTTACTAACTTTGCAAATTTTTTTTAATAAAGTAATTACTTTTTTGTGCACGAAAATAACATATTGTACATTTAGTTTTTGAACCCACCATCTTTATGTCAAAACGTCTGCAATACCCAAAAGAGAGAGTCAAAAACCCTACACAAAGTATATATATTCTTGATGAGCATCAAAAACTGAGTCGACTGTGTGTTCATTTGTTGTTGGCATTCTCACAGACGTAAATTTTGAGATACTGGGCTGACATTTTGTACATACACTTTTAGTTTCTGCATGCAGATCGTTATTTAAAATGGACAAAAGGGGTTGAGCCACGCCCACAATCGATAAAAATCTGCCATTTCTGTCATATTGTCTTATGTACTTCAAATTTGGTACAAATATCTATAATTAGCTTATCCGTCGCACACGTCCACAATTAAAAAACCTTACTCAGCGTAAAACTAGACTGGTAATGCATAGGCTATTAAAGGGCGTTATCAAATACCTGTCACGCTTAGTTGGCTTAATCAAATTAAGTTTTCTTACTTGTTTATAATTATACACTGTGATTAAAAACAAGTGAAAATCTTATGATTGGTCCTTACATTATATGTACTACATTTACTTTAGTATCTGTATAGGTAAGACACTGCCATGTAAGTTATTTCTTAAAATAGCATTATATGGAGAGGCGTTCTAAAAATCGTCCCATTGAGTCTAAATATGAAAATATATTAAGAATTGCAATATTTTTCCAAAAAAAGACTTCCATTATAATAGTACCTTATATGGGAAGGAGTTCTAAAAAGGGCCAATCCGGGTTCCTCTTTAGATCAATAAAGTCATTGTACCAAATTTCATCGATATTTCAAAAGTTGTAACTTGTAGCTTACCAAAAAATTTACATGAACCAACAGGGAACATGGTTGAATTGATTCAGATTTTTATTCTGAAGCGATCGTATAATAATTGAACATGGGTGTGGCATTCCACGTTTAGGAATACAAACATACGCACAAACTAAATATACCCTTTGTCACAAGTGGTGTAGGGTATAAAAATATAAAAAAAAATTATAATAAGGTATTCTCTGATAATGTTAATTCCTATACACAAAAGGGGATATGAAAATAGCGTAAAGTATTTTTTATATATGGCTCAGATCGGTTAAGTAAATTGTGCAATTAATATTTTTATTTTTTTTTGTGTCAGTATCATCATCGCCATTCCGGATCGAACGAACGACTATCCAATCCTATAAACGGGATTGGATAGATCTGCGATAGATTACAGATCGCGACACCGACACCGCAAGCGAAATGATTAATCAGCTACACAATCATGGTTCAGCTGATGAAAGTACAAGTTAGACAGAGTTTAAATATTTTATTAATTTAATTTTAATTATATCAGCATTTTCACACAGATCGATTAAATGATAGTTGTCATTATAGGTCTTGCATAACCGTCGTAACGGGTTATTATTGCTATAGTTATTTTTGTAATAATTTATGCAAAGAAACCGAAAATATCTAGAAGGGCGTCGAGGTACATTGATATTAATGCTAGACAATAAAAAAGCCGAATCAATACAGTTATTACAGTTATTGTGCATAAAACACACGTTCAACATTGTCCTTCTGCTTTTGAGGGTAGGAAGTTTTATCAAAGCAAGACGACTTGTGTATGAGGGCAGCCTCAGGTTAGGACTCCGTGGCAGACCACGAAGACAAAAAAGTAAAAACTGTTTTTGTATAGATTCAATCTGGTTGGTATACACTTCATATTGCGGATCCCAAATTACAGAGCAGTATTCTAAAATAGGCCTTACTAAAGAGGTAAAAAGAAGTTTGGTTGTATAGGGGTCCTGAAACTCCTTCGACCATCTCTTAATAAAGCCTAAAGTTCTGTTGGCCTTATTACATGTTGTATTAATATGCACATTAAAAGTTAGTTTACTGTCCAGTAGCACGCCGAGATCATTAATGGATGATACCCTTTCAATTGGGACATTATTAATTATGTAGTTTGTATTTATTACCTCCCTACGACAGAAGGTCAGAAGGTGCTTACACTTTTTGACATTCAAGGACATTAAGTTGTTGGAACACCACTTCACGAACCGGTTAATGTCATCCTGCATAAAAACTTGACCCCGCACAGACTTGTAACTATAGATAAGTTTAACATCGTCAGCATACATTAGTACACGACAATGTAGAATAACACTAGGCAGATCTTTTATAAACAGTAAAAAAGAAGGGGACCAAGATGGCTACCCTGCGGCACACCAGAGTGAACTTCAATTTCTTTGGAGAGTACATTATTGAATAAGACACGTTGGGTACGTCCAGTAAGATACGAGTAAATCCATTTAAGATTGCCTTCGTAAAAGCCGATATGTTTTAGTTTATTAAACAGAATTATATGGTTCACAGTATCGAACGCCTTCCTAAAGTCTGTATAGATTACATCGGTTTGTTCACCGTTAATGAATGCGTCATTAACGAATGTAGCAAGTTCCAACAGGTTGGTTGTAGTAGATCTTTTTTTCAGGAACCCACAATTATAATATTATCTTTTTTTCAGGAACCCCATATTATTGGATTATTTGAACAAGTCGACAATATTTGATAAAAATAATATCAAATATATAAAATATGTTAAGTTTTAACATTTTTACTTATTAGTCTATGTACACAAGTTACCATTATAATATAATAGGCGGGGTTACGCCTTAAAACTATTACGGAAATCAAAAACATATTTTTAAAAAAGTACTCTGAATTTTGAACTCAAACTATTCACGGTAACTTACTACTATATACACATGGCATTTCATTTTTGTTTATGTAGAAAAATTAAAATTTTTTGTTTTAAAAAGTTAATGAATGTTAATGGCTCATATATAATTCACATGATTAGAAATTCAACTAAACAGTAAATCCTTTTAGCGAATACACTCAAACAAAAGATACTGTACTCTGTATATAGTAATTAAAAAGATTTTTAACCTTTTTCACCAGCTTTGAAAAACTTAATAGTTAAATATAATTTAATAAAAAGAAATGAAATAATTAAAATATCACATATTGTTGTTGCAAATTGAATGCTACGGTTTTTAGCAATCTAAGGTGACTTGCCATGTCAATACAAAATATAGGTTAAAGCTCTTTGTTCTAAATTTCTATAAACAAAAATTATCACTGAATGTGTAGCAAATGGCTACAATCGATATTACTACACGCTTCTGAGCTGCAAGCAATTTAATGTTTTGTTTAGAATTTAGCAAAAATGAAAATTATATAGTTATCTGTCGAATTATATATTGACGTTAGAGCTTGAATTAACCGTTTAATTAACTGTGGTCTATAAAGGATGACCCAGTGCTGCCGAAAGTAGTGGCTCCCAAGAACGATTTATATTCATATATAATGTTGTACTTCGTTGGGCTATTACATCATCTTCGTCAAAAACAGCAAGGGGAAATAAGTCATTCTAGATTAAACAATGGAAAAAGAGTATTTATACATACGTATATTTTCGATAGCCAAAAACTTACATTTTTTGTGTGCCATAATTGTTCCAAGAGTTTCAAAAACATTTGCATTTCAATACTGCTAGCAAAAAATATCACCAAATCATCTGAGCATACACGTACCTCTTGACATGAGAATTCCAAAATACACCAACACGTATCTTGATGTGAGGGAATTTTAATGCCTATTATATCTTTAATTCGTGCACATGTTAATATCTCTACACCCGAATTTTTACCATAAACACTATTCATCACTGATTTATGTTTATTGTGTTCTACGTGTAAAATTGGTTTCGAGTACGTGGTGGTGCTGGTGGTTATCATAGAATTACTTAGCGTAGCGTTATTAGTTACAGAGAAAGCGAGAGTCGTTTAACAATTAGTAGTGACGGTAGAACGTAACAACTGTGACAGTTTAGTAGGTGTAGAATTTATAGAGGAGCAGGATCGTAAAGTACTACGTGTGGGTGTGCTGAATGCAGAACTTAACTACAGTTATCATAGAATAAAAAAATTGGAATCATTTTGTTATTTAATTTGTTGAGAATTACAATTCAAAACTTACCTGTCTAATTAGACAAGAGAAACTTTTGTAGTCGGTAAAGTCCGACCTTTTAATATCCTACACCATTTGGTTCCACTTGTATATGTATATTAGACCGGTCCTTATTTTAATATTTCGAATTTATATCACGGAAAGCGCTAAAAAAATTTCATTTGGTGTCCAAAAAACACAAAACGTGACTCAAGTCACTCTTTGTTTTTATTATTAGAAATAAGACTAAAAATTGTATTTTTTATTTTTTATGTAAAATTATTTGAAAAGTTAACTTTAAACTAAAATATTTTAATTAATTACATATTAACATTAATTTAATTTAATAGTGAAGTCTTTTTAAAAGTGGGATAATTCATATTATATTCTTTTATCACTTGAAAAAGGAATTGTTTCTCATCTTCATTGTGTGTTAATTTATTGTTATAATCTGTAATGAATTTGGCACCTCTTTCAGTAACATCGTTCACTACAGATAAGTTTTGACAAATTTGAGAACCTTGGACGTAGTCAAATCTTTCATTCCAATTCGATAGATCGACTTGCAAAATTCTTTGGAAATGTCTAAGCAATCAAAGAACTCGTGTGTGTTTGAATTTACAAAATCGCTTAAATCTTTTTGTGAAAATGTTTCAAGGATATATGATTCTCTTGCATTTTTCTTTATTTGCTTGAACATTAATTGCTTTAACCACTTTTCTTTTAACATCAACACTTACATTAGGATCGAAGAATAAAAGACCGACTGCTTCTTTGGACAAATACCATAAGTGATTGCTAACTTTTTGTAGCAAAGCACAAGATATATCTCGTTCAGGATAAGCAATTATATTTTTGATTAATTTTAGCAATTATATTTTAGGTAATTTTAGGAGCTTCAATTGCTATGGTGCATCCAAACCAGACTTTTACACAGATACGAACTATGAAAATACAGACGCTACGCATGCCGCTCAGCTCTTGCTTTGACATATTGATTTGATCACGGAAAAAATACATTTTAAGTGTATAAATTGCTTTTGACATTCATCTAGCATGAGAAGTTGCACCAGGTATTCGAAAGGTGTTGAAATTCGGCACCGTACCTCCAAGAAAAATGATAATTAATTATAAAAATTCTTTGTAATCGTGCCTACGATGAGTTTGCTTCAAATTATCAAGACAGTAATTTAAGACTCCGTCACGTTCTTGAGCAGTCAATCCTTTAACAATATGCTCATCTTCTAAGCAACTTTTGTAATTTTTCTTATTAATATTATTCCAATGTTTGCTAAAGCGATTAAAAATTACTACTTCTGGTGCGGCTGTCAAAGCAACTCTAATTTCAAATACTTTTCAGATAAGAATTTTATCTGTTCCTATCATACAACCTGGTCTTCCTTTTTCTCGCTGCTTTAATAAAAACTCTCTGTATTCTTGTATTTTTATTAACTCCAATGCGTCTGCGCGTGCGATATTGAATAAATCATCCAATCTCTTGAAATTCAGTTTCTTTCTTGTTTTGAGTTTCAGTTTTCCGACCGTGATTCTTTATGATAGACTTCCATTCATCATAAAAATTAATATTCCAATATAATAAAAGTATTAAATAAAGCACCTAGCTTTAACTCGAATATTTACTTTTTAATTACAATATATTGCGTAGTCAAAAAAAATTATTTGTTTTATAATTATAAAAACACATTTTAATTTTTTAATGCATATTACGTATCAAATAAAACGAAAAAATTATTTTAACAAGTACAAAATAACAATTAATATTACTATCAATTTAAATTTTTAAGAATTTCGTATTCAATTCATTATTTTCACTTCATCTTCTTTGCTACAGAAATAAATACGTTGGGCGAAGCTTTCAAAATTTAAAACAATTTATAAATAAAATTTCTAATTGAATATTGAAATATAAAAAATATATAATATAATACGCATATGTTGGGTATATAAACATATACTTATATATACTTGTTTACAAATGTATCAATTCGTTTTTGATATTTAAGTTTTTATGTTTTTCATTAAACAAAAATTTTCAATAAATTTTTCTCACTTCAAATTCCATAATTCAAAAACTAAAGAAGTCGTTTTTATTTAACCCTAAAAACAAATACGTACTTTAACATGAACCATTCAGTACACACAATGATGAACTCCACTTTTTGAATTTCCTTAAATTGTAATATCGAATCACTTGGTTTATCATAGCTTTTACGTCTGTCGCAACTTCATCAGCGAAGAAAACAAATTTAAAACAATAGTATCCAATTACCAAAATACTTGTTTCTCAAAGTTTATATAGTTTTTTGGGGTCTTTATGTACTTTAACTACATTTACGACGCCCTTTAAGTGTTTACTAACTTTGCAAATTTTTTTTAATAAAGTAATTACTTTTTTGTGCACGAAAATAACATATTGTACATTTAGTTTTTGAACCCACCATCTTTATGTCAAAACGTCTGCAATACCCAAAAGAGAGAGTCAAAAACCCTACACAAAGTATATATATTCTTGATGAGCATCAAAAACTGAGTCGATTGTGTGTTCATTTGTTGTTGGCATTCTCACAGACGTAAATTTTGAGATACTGGGCTGACATTTTGTACATACACTTTTAGTTTCTGCATGCAGATCGTTATTTAAAATGGACAAAAGGGGTTGAGCCACGCCCACAATCGATAAAAATCTGCCATTTCTGTCATATTGTCTTATGTACTTCAAATTTGGTACAAATATCTATAATTAGCTTATCCGTCGCACACGTCCACAATTAAAAAACCTTACTCAGCGTAAAACTAGACTGGAAAGCTGATATGTAATGCATAGGCTATTAAAGGGCGTTATCAAATACCTGTCACGCTTAGTTGGCTTAATCAAATTAAGTTTTCTTACTTGTTTATAATTATACACTGTGATTAAAAACAAGTGAAAATCTTATGATTGGTCCTTACATTATATGTACTACATTTACTTTAGTATCTGTATAGGTAAGACACTGCCATGTAAGTTATTTCTTAAAATAGCATTATATGGAGAGGCGTTCTAAAAATCGTCCCATTGAGTCTAAATATGAAAATATATTAAGAATTGCAATATTTTTCCAAAAAAAGACTTCCATTATAATAGTACCTTATATGGGAAGGAGTTCTAAAAAGGGCCAATCCGGGTTCCTCTTTAGATCAATAAAGTCATTGTACCAAATTTCATCGATATTTCAAAAGTTGTAACTTGTAGCTTACCAAAAAATTTACATGAACCAACAGGGAACATGGTTGAATTGATTCAGATTTTTATTCTGAAGCGATCGTATAATAATTGAACATGGGTGTGGCATTCCACGTTTAGGAATACAAACATACGCACAAACTAAATATACCCTTTGTCACAAGTGGTGTAGGGTATAAAAATATAAAAAAAAATTATAATAAGGTATTCTCTGATAATGTTAATTCCTATACACAAAAGGGGATATGAAAATAGCGTAAAGTATTTTTTATATATGGCTCAGATCGGTTAAGTAAATTGTGCAATTAATATTTTTATTTTTTTTTGTGTCAGTATCATCATCGCCATTCCGGATCGAACGAACGACTATCCAATCCTATAAACGGGATTGGATAGATCTGCGATAGATTACAGATCGCGACACCGACACCGCAAGCGAAATGATTAATCAGCTACACAATCATGGTTCAGCTGATGAAAGTACAAGTTAGACAGAGTTTAAATATTTTATTAATTTAATTTTAATTATATCAGCATTTTCACACAGATCGATTAAATGATAGTTGTCATTATAGGTCTTGCATAACCGTCGTAACGGGTTATTATTGCTATAGTTATTTTTGTAATAATTTATGCAAAGAAACCGAAAATATCTAGAAGGGCGTCGAGGTACATTGATATTAATGCTAGACAATAAAAAAGCCGAATCAATACAGTTATTACAGTTATTGTGCATAAAACACACGTTCAACATTGTCCTTCTGCTTTTGAGGGTAGGAAGTTTTATCAAAGCAAGACGACTTGTGTATGAGGGCAGCCTCAGGTTAGGACTCCGTGGCAGACCACGAAGACAAAAAAGTAAAAACTGTTTTTGTATAGATTCAATCTGGTTGGTATACACTTCATATTGCGGATCCCAAATTACAGAGCAGTATTCTAAAATAGGCCTTACTAAAGAGGTAAAAAGAAGTTTGGTTGTATAGGGGTCCTGAAACTCCTTCGACCATCTCTTAATAAAGCCTAAAGTTCTGTTGGCCTTATTACATGTTGTATTAATATGCACATTAAAAGTTAGTTTACTGTCCAGTAGCACGCCGAGATCATTAATGGATGATACCCTTTCAATTGGGACATTATTAATTATGTAGTTTGTATTTATTACCTCCCTACGACAGAAGGTCATATGCTTACACTTTTTGACATTCAAGGACATTAAGTTGTTGGAACACCACTTCACGAACCGGTTAATGTCATCCTGCATAAAAACTTGACCCCGCACAGACTTGTAACTATAGATAAGTTTAACATCGTCAGCATACATTAGTACACGACAATGTAGAATAACACTAGGCAGATCTTTTATAAACAGTAAAAAAGAAGGGGACCAAGATGGCTACCCTGCGGCACACCAGAGTGAACTTCAATTTCTTTGGAGAGTACATTATTGAATAAGACACGTTGGGTACGTCCAGTAAGATACGAGTAAATCCATTTAAGATTGCCTTCGTAAAAGCCGATATGTTTTAGTTTATTAAACAGAATTATATGGTTCACAGTATCGAACGCCTTCCTAAAGTCTGTATAGATTACATCGGTTTGTTCACCGTTAATGAATGCGTCATTAACGAATGTAGCAAGTTCCAACAGGTTGGTTGTAGTAGATCTTTTTTTCAGGAACCCACAATTATAATATTATCTTTTTTTCAGGAACCCCATATTATTGGATTATTTGAACAAGTCGACAATATTTGATAAAAATAATATCAAATATATAAAATATGTTAAGTTTTAACATTTTTACTTATTAGTCTATGTACACAAGTTACCATTATAATATAATAGGCGGGGTTACGCCTTAAAACTATTACGGAAATCAAAAACATATTTTTAAAAAAGTACTCTGAATTTTGAACTCAAACTATTCACGGTAACTTACTACTATATACACATGGCATTTCATTTTTGTTTATGTAGAAAAATTAAAATTTTTTGTTTTAAAAAGTTAATGAATGTTAATGGCTCATATATAATTCACATGATTAGAAATTCAACTAAACAGTAAATCCTTTTAGCGAATACACTCAAACAAAAGATACTGTACTCTGTATATAGTAATTAAAAAGATTTTTAACCTTTTTCACCAGCTTTGAAAAACTTAATAGTTAAATATAATTTAATAAAAAGAAATGAAATAATTAAAATATCACATATTGTTGTTGCAAATTGAATGCTACGGTTTTTAGCAATCTAAGGTGACTTGCCATGTCAATACAAAATATAGGTTAAAGCTCTTTGTTCTAAATTTCTATAAACAAAAATTATCACTGAATGTGTAGCAAATGGCTACAATCGATATTACTACACGCTTCTGAGCTGCAAGCAATTTAATGTTTTGTTTAGAATTTAGCAAAAATGAAAATTATATAGTTATCTGTCGAATTATATATTGACGTTAGAGCTTGAATTAACCGTTTAATTAACTGTGGTCTATAAACGATGACCCAGTGCTGCCGAAAGTAGTGACTCCCAAGAACGATTTATATTCATATATAATGTTGTACTTCGTTGGGCTATTACATCATCTTTGTCAAAAACAGCAAGGGGAAATAAGTCATTCTAGATTAAACAATGGAAAAAGAGTATTTATACATACGTATATTTTCGATAGCCAAAAACTTACATTTTTTGTGTGCCATAATTGTTCCAAGAGTTTCAAAAACATTTGCATTTCAATACTGCTAGCAAAAAATATCACCAAATCATCTGAGCATACACGTACCTCTTGACATGAGAATTCCAAAATACACCACCACGTATCTTGATGTGAGGGAATTTTAATGCCTATTATATCTTTAATTCGTGCACATGTTAATATCTCTACACCCGAATTTTTACCATAAACACTATTCATCACTGATTTATGTTTAATGTGTTCTACGTGTAAAATTGGTTTCGAGTACGTGGTGGTGCTGGTGGTTATCATAGAATTACTTAGCGTAGCGTTATTAGTTACAGAGAAAGCGAGAGTCGTTTAACAATTAGTAGTGACGGTAGAACGTAACAACTGTGACAGTTTAGTAGGTGTAGAATTTATAGAGGAGCAGGATCGTAAAGTACTACGTGTGGGTGTGCTGAATGCAGAACTTAACTACAGTTATCATAGAATAAAAAAATTGGAATCATTTTGTTATTTAATTTGTTGAGAATTACAATTCAAAACTTACTTGTCTAATTAGACAAGAGAAACTTTTGTAGTCGGTAAAGTCCGACCTTGTAATATCCTACACCATTTGGTTCCACTTGTAGACCTTTATATATATGTATATTAGGACGGTCCTTATTTTAATTTTTCGAATTTATATCACGGAAAGCGCTAAAAACATTTCACTTGATGTCCAAAAAACACAAGAAAAAATTGAGCACGATTGAACAATTTTTAGCCATGTCTCAAGCCACTCCTTGTTTTTATTATTAGAAATAAGACTAAAAATTGTATTTTTTATTTTTTATGTAAAATTATTTGAAAAGTTAACTTTAAACTAAAATATTTTAATTAATTACATATTAACATTAATTTAATTTAATAGTGAAATCTTTTTAAAAGTTGGATAATTTATATTATATTCTTTTATCACTTGAAAAAGGAATTGTTTCTCATCTTCATTGTGTGTTAATTTATTGTTATAATCTGTAATGAATTTGGCACCTCTTTCAGCAACATCGTTCACTACAGATAAGTTTTGACAAATTTGAGAACCTTGGACGTAGTCAAATCTTTCATTCCAATTCGATGGATCGACTTGCAAAAATTCTTTGGTAATGTCTAAGCAACCAAAGAACTAGTGTGTGTTTGAATTTACAAAATCGCTTAAATCTTTTTGTGAAAATGTTTCAAGGATATATGATTCTCTTGCATTTTTCTTTATTTGCTTGAACATTAATTGCTTTAACCACTTTTCTTTTAACATCAACACTTACATTAGGATCGAAGAATGAAAGACCGACTGCTTCTTTGGACAAATACCATAAGTGATTGCTAACTTTTTGTAGCAAAGCACAAGATATATCTCGTTCAGGATAAGCAATTATATTTTTGATTAATTTTAGGTCTTGATTTGGAGCTTCAATTGCTATGGTGCATCCAAACCAGACTTTTACACAGATACGAACTATGAAAATACAGACGCTACGCATGCCGCTCAGCTCTTGCTTTGACATATTGATTTGATCACGGAAAAAATACATTTTAAGTGTATAAATTGCTTTTGACATTCATCTAGCATGAGAAGTTGCACCAGGTATTCGAAAGGTGTTGAAATTCGGCACCGTACCTCCAAGAAAAATGATAATTAATTATAAAAATTCTTTGTAATCGTGCCTACGATGAGTTTGCTTCAAATTATCAAGACAGTAATTTAAGACTCCATCACGTTCTTGAGCAGTCAATCCTTTAACAATATGCTCATCTTCTAAGCAACTTTTGTAATTTTTCTTATTAATATTATTCCAATGTTTGCTAAAGCGATTAAAAATTACTACTTCTGGTGCGGCTGTCAAAGCAACTCTAATTTCAAATACTTTTCAGATAAGAATTTTATCTGTTCCTATCATACAACCTGGTCTTCCTTTTTCTCGCTATAATAATAAAAACTCTCTGTATTCTTGAATTTTTATTAACTCCAATGCGTCTGCGCGTGCGATATTGAATAAATCATCCAATCTCTTGAAATTCAGGTTCTTTCTTGTTTTGAGTTTCAGTTTTCCGACCGTGATTCTTTATGATAGACTTCCATTCATCATAAAAATTAATATTCCAATATAATAAAAGTATTAAATAAAGCACCTAGCTTTAACTCGAATATTTACTTTTTAATTACAATATATTGCGTAGTCAAAAAAAATTATTTGTTTTATAATTATAAAAACACATTTTAATTTTTTAATGCATATTACGTATCAAATAAAACGAAAAAATTATTTTAACAAGTACAAAATAACAATTAATATTACTATCAATTTAAATTTTTAAGAATTTCGTATTCAATTCATTATTTTCACTTCATCTTCTTTGCTACAGAAATAAATACGTTGGGCGAAGCTTTCAAAATTTAAAACAATTTATAAATAAAATTTCTAATGAATATTGAAATATAAAAAATATATAATATAATACGCATATGTTGGGTATATAAACATATACTTATATATACTTGTTTACAAATGTATCAATTCGTTTTTGATATTTAAGTTTTTATGTTTTTCATTAAACAAAAATTTTCAATAAATTTTTCTCACTTCAAATTCCATAATTCAAAAACTAAAGAAGTCGTTTTTATTTAACCCTAAAAACAAATACGTACTTTAACATGAACCATTCAGTACACACAATGATGAACTCCACTTTTTGAATTTCCTTAAATTGTAATATCGAATCACTTGGTTTATCATAGCTTTTACGTCTGTCGCAACTTCATCAGCGAAGAAAACAAATTTAAAACAATAGTATCCAATTACCAAAATACTTGTTTCTCAAAGTTTATATAGTTTTTTGGGGTCTTTATGTACTTTAACTACATTTACGACGCCCTTTAAGTGTTTACTAACTTTGCAAATTTTTTTTAATAAAGTAATTACTTTTTTGTGCACGAAAATAACATATTGTACATTTAGTTTTTGAACCCACCATCTTTATGTCAAAACGTCTGCAATACCCAAAAGAGAGAGTCAAAAACCCTACACAAAGTATATATATTCTTGATGAGCATCAAAAACTGAGTCGATTGTGTGTTCATTTGTTGTTGGCATTCTCACAGACGTAAATTTTGAGATACTGGGCTGACATTTTGTACATACACTTTTAGTTTCTGCATGCAGATCGTTATTTAAAATGGACAAAAGGGGTTGAGCCACGCCCACAATCGATAAAAATCTGCCATTTCTGTCATATTGTCTTATGTACTTCAAATTTGGTACAAATATCTATAATTAGCTTATCCGTCGCACACGTCCACAATTAAAAAACCTTACTCAGCGTAAAACTAGACTGGAAAGCTGATATGTAATGCATAGGCTATTAAAGGGCGTTATCAAATACCTGTCACGCTTAGTTGGCTTAATCAAATTAAGTTTTCTTACTTGTTTATAATTATACACTGTGATTAAAAACAAGTGAAAATCTTATGATTGGTCCTTACATTATATGTACTACATTTACTTTAGTATCTGTATAGGTAAGACACTGCCATATAAGTTATTTCTTAAAATAGCATTATATGGAGAGGCGTTCTAAAAATCGTCCCATTGAGTCTAAATATGAAAATATATTAAGAATTGCAATATTTTTCCAAAAAAAGACTTCCATTATAATAGTACCTTATATGGGAAGGAGTTCTAAAAAGGGCCAATCCGGGTTCCTCTTTAGATCAATAAAGTCATTGTACCAAATTTCATCGATATTTCAAAAGTTGTAACTTGTAGCTTACCAAAAAATTTACATGAACCAACAGGGAACATGGTTGAATTGATTCAGATTTTTATTCTGAAGCGATCGTATAATAATTGAACATGGGTGTGGCATTCCACGTTTAGGAATACAAACATACGCACAAACTAAATATACCCTTTGTCACAAGTGGTGTAGGGTATAAAAATATAAAAAAAAATTATAATAAGGTATTCTCTGATAATGTTAATTCCTATACACAAAAGGGGATATGAAAATAGCGTAAAGTATTTTTTATATATGGCTCAGATCGGTTAAGTAAATTGTGCAATTAATATTTTTATTTTTTTTTGTGTCAGTATCATCATCGCCATTCCGGATCGAACGAACGACTATCCAATCCTATAAACGGGATTGGATAGATCTGCGATAGATTACAGATCGCGACACCGACACCGCAAGCGAAATGATTAATCAGCTACACAATCATGGTTCAGCTGATGAAAGTACAAGTTAGACAGAGTTTAAATATTTTATTAATTTAATTTTAATTATATCAGCATTTTCACACAGATCGATTAAATGATAGTTGTCATTATAGGTCTTGCATAACCGTCGTAACGGGTTATTATTGCTATAGTTATTTTTGTAATAATTTATGCAAAGAAACCGAAAATATCTAGAAGGGCGTCGAGGTACATTGATATTAATGCTAGACAATAAAAAAGCCGAATCAATACAGTTATTACAGTTATTGTGCATAAAACACACGTTCAACATTGTCCTTCTGCTTTTGAGGGTAGGAAGTTTTATCAAAGCAAGACGACTTGTGTATGAGGACAGCCTCAGGTTAGGACTCCGTGGCAGACCACGAAGACAAAAAAGTAAAAACTGTTTTTGTATAGATTCAATCTGGTTGGTATACACTTCATATTGCGGATCCCAAATTACAGAGCAGTATTCTAAAATAGGCCTTACTAAAGAGGTAAAAAGAAGTTTGGTTGTATAGGGGTCCTGAAACTCCTTCGACCATCTCTTAATAAAGCCTAAAGTTCTGTTGGCCTTATTACATGTTGTATTAATATGCACATTAAAAGTTAGTTTACTGTCCAGTAGCACGCCGAGATCATTAATGGATGATACCCTTTCAATTGGGACATTATTAATTATGTAGTTTGTATTTATTACCTCCCTACGACAGAAGGTCATATGCTTACACTTTTTGACATTCAAGGACATTAAGTTGTTGGAACACCACTTCACGAACCGGTTAATGTCATCCTGCATAAAAACTTGACCCCGCACAGACTTGTAACTATAGATAAGTTTAACATCGTCAGCATACATTAGTACACGACAATGTAGAATAACACTAGGCAGATCTTTTATAAACAGTAAAAAAGAAGGGGACCAAGATGGCTACCCTGCGGCACACCAGAGTGAACTTCAATTTCTTTGGAGAGTACATTATTGAATAAGACACGTTGGGTACGTCCAGTAAGATACGAGTAAATCCATTTAAGATTGCCTTCGTAAAAGCCGATATGTTTTAGTTTATTAAACAGAATTATATGGTTCACAGTATCGAACGCCTTCCTAAAGTCTGTATAGATTACATCGGTTTGTTCACCGTTAATGAATGCGTCATTAACGAATGTAGCAAGTTCCAACAGGTTGGTTGTAGTAGATCTTTTTTTCAGGAACCCACAATTATAATATTATCTTTTTTTCAGGAACCCCATATTATTGGATTATTTGAACAAGTCGACAATATTTGATAAAAATAATATCAAATATATAAAATATGTTAAGTTTTAACATTTTTACTTATTAGTCTATGTACACAAGTTACCATTATAATATAATAGGCGGGGTTACGCCTTAAAACTATTACGGAAATCAAAAACATATTTTTAAAAAAGTACTCTGAATTTTGAACTCAAACTATTCACGGTAACTTACTACTATATACACATGGCATTTCATTTTTGTTTATGTAGAAAAATTAAAATTTTTTGTTTTAAAAAGTTAATGAATGTTAATGGCTCATATATAATTCACATGATTAGAAATTCAACTAAACAGTAAATCCTTTTAGCGAATACACTCAAACAAAAGATACTGTACTCTGTATATAGTAATTAAAAAGATTTTTAACCTTTTTCACCAGCTTTGAAAAACTTAATAGTTAAATATAATTTAATAAAAAGAAATGAAATAATTAAAATATCACATATTGTTGTTGCAAATTGAATGCTACGGTTTTTAGCAATCTAAGGTGACTTGCCATGTCAATACAAAATATAGGTTAAAGCTCTTTGTTCTAAATTTCTATAAACAAAAATTATCACTGAATGTGTAGCAAATGGCTACAATCGATATTACTACACGCTTCTGAGCTGCAAGCAATTTAATGTTTTGTTTAGAATTTAGCAAAAATGAAAATTATATAGTTATCTGTCGAATTATATATTGACGTTAGAGCTTGAATTAACCGTTTAATTAACTGTGGTCTATAAACGATGACCCAGTGCTGCCGAAAGTAGTGACTCCCAAGAACGATTTATATTCATATATAATGTTGTACTTCGTTGGGCTATTACATCATCTTTGTCAAAAACAGCAAGGGGAAATAAGTCATTCTAGATTAAACAATGGAAAAAGAGTATTTATACATACGTATATTTTCGATAGCCAAAAACTTACATTTTTTGTGTGCCATAATTGTTCCAAGAGTTTCAAAAACATTTGCATTTCAATACTGCTAGCAAAAAATATCACCAAATCATCTGAGCATACACGTACCTCTTGACATGAGAATTCCAAAATACACCACCACGTATCTTGATGTGAGGGAATTTTAATGCCTATTATATCTTTAATTCGTGCACATGTTAATATCTCTACACCCGAATTTTTACCATAAACACTATTCATCACTGATTTATGTTTAATGTGTTCTACGTGTAAAATTGGTTTCGAGTACGTGGTGGTGCTGGTGGTTATCATAGAATTACTTAGCGTAGCGTTATTAGTTACAGAGAAAGCGAGAGTCGTTTAACAATTAGTAGTGACGGTAGAACGTAACAACTGTGACAGTTTAGTAGGTGTAGAATTTATAGAGGAGCAGGATCGTAAAGTACTACGTGTGGGTGTGCTGAATGCAGAACTTAACTACAGTTATCATAGAATAAAAAAATTGGAATCATTTTGTTATTTAATTTGTTGAGAATTACAATTCAAAACTTACTTGTCTAATTAGACAAGAGAAACTTTTGTAGTCGGTAAAGTCCGACCTTGTAATATCCTACACCATTTGGTTCCACTTGTAGACCTTTATATATATGTATATTAGGACGGTCCTTATTTTAATTTTTCGAATTTATATCACGGAAAGCGCTAAAAACATTTCACTTGATGTCCAAAAAACACAAGAAAAAATTGAGCACGATTGAACAATTTTTAGCCATGTCTCAAGCCACTCCTTGTTTTTATTATTAGAAATAAGACTAAAAATTGTATTTTTTATTTTTTATGTAAAATTATTTGAAAAGTTAACTTTAAACTAAAATATTTTAATTAATTACATATTAACATTAATTTAATTTAATAGTGAAATCTTTTTAAAAGTTGGATAATTTATATTATATTCTTTTATCACTTGAAAAAGGAATTGTTTCTCATCTTCATTGTGTGTTAATTTATTGTTATAATCTGTAATGAATTTGGCACCTCTTTCAGCAACATCGTTCACTACAGATAAGTTTTGACAAATTTGAGAACCTTGGACGTAGTCAAATCTTTCATTCCAATTCGATGGATCGACTTGCAAAAATTCTTTGGTAATGTCTAAGCAACCAAAGAACTAGTGTGTGTTTGAATTTACAAAATCGCTTAAATCTTTTTGTGAAAATGTTTCAAGGATATATGATTCTCTTGCATTTTTCTTTATTTGCTTGAACATTAATTGCTTTAACCACTTTTCTTTTAACATCAACACTTACATTAGGATCGAAGAATGAAAGACCGACTGCTTCTTTGGACAAATACCATAAGTGATTGCTAACTTTTTGTAGCAAAGCACAAGATATATCTCGTTCAGGATAAGCAATTATATTTTTGATTAATTTTAGGTCTTGATTTGGAGCTTCAATTGCTATGGTGCATCCAAACCAGACTTTTACACAGATACGAACTATGAAAATACAGACGCTACGCATGCCGCTCAGCTCTTGCTTTGACATATTGATTTGATCACGGAAAAAATACATTTTAAGTGTATAAATTGCTTTTGACATTCATCTAGCATGAGAAGTTGCACCAGGTATTCGAAAGGTGTTGAAATTCGGCACCGTACCTCCAAGAAAAATGATAATTAATTATAAAAATTCTTTGTAATCGTGCCTACGATGAGTTTGCTTCAAATTATCAAGACAGTAATTTAAGACTCCATCACGTTCTTGAGCAGTCAATCCTTTAACAATATGCTCATCTTCTAAGCAACTTTTGTAATTTTTCTTATTAATATTATTCCAATGTTTGCTAAAGCGATTAAAAATTACTACTTCTGGTGCGGCTGTCAAAGCAACTCTAATTTCAAATACTTTTCAGATAAGAATTTTATCTGTTCCTATCATACAACCTGGTCTTCCTTTTTCTCGCTATAATAATAAAAACTCTCTGTATTCTTGAATTTTTATTAACTCCAATGCGTCTGCGCGTGCGATATTGAATAAATCATCCAATCTCTTGAAATTCAGGTTCTTTCTTGTTTTGAGTTTCAGTTTTCCGACCGTGATTCTTTATGATAGACTTCCATTCATCATAAAAATTAATATTCCAATATAATAAAAGTATTAAATAAAGCACCTAGCTTTAACTCGAATATTTACTTTTTAATTACAATATATTGCGTAGTCAAAAAAAAATTATTTGTTTTATAATTATAAAAACACATTTTAATTTTTTAATGCATATTACGTATCAAATAAAACGAAAAAATTATTTTAACAAGTACAAAATAACAATTAATATTACTATCAATTTAAATTTTTAAGAATTTCGTATTCAATTCATTATTTTCACTTCATCTTCTTTGCTACAGAAATAAATACGTTGGGCGAAGCTTTCAAAATTTAAAACAATTTATAAATAAAATTTCTAATGAATATTGAAATATAAAAAATATATAATATAATACGCATATGTTGGGTATATAAACATATACTTATATATACTTGTTTACAAATGTATCAATTCGTTTTTGATATTTAAGTTTTTATGTTTTTCATTAAACAAAAATTTTCAATAAATTTTTCTCACTTCAAATTCCATAATTCAAAAACTAAAGAAGTCGTTTTTATTTAACCCTAAAAACAAATACGTACTTTAACATGAACCATTCAGTACACACAATGATGAACTCCACTTTTTGAATTTCCTTAAATTGTAATATCGAATCACTTGGTTTATCATAGCTTTTACGTCTGTCGCAACTTCATCAGCGAAGAAAACAAATTTAAAACAATAGTATCCAATTACCAAAATACTTGTTTCTCAAAGTTTATATAGTTTTTTGGGGTCTTTATGTACTTTAACTACATTTACGACGCCCTTTAAGTGTTTACTAACTTTGCAAATTTTTTTTAATAAAGTAATTACTTTTTTGTGCACGAAAATAACATATTGTACATTTAGTTTTTGAACCCACCATCTTTATGTCAAAACGTCTGCAATACCCAAAAGAGAGAGTCAAAAACCCTACACAAAGTATATATATTCTTGATGAGCATCAAAAACTGAGTCGATTGTGTGTTCATTTGTTGTTGGCATTCTCACAGACGTAAATTTTGAGATACTGGGCTGACATTTTGTACATACACTTTTAGTTTCTGCATGCAGATCGTTATTTAAAATGGACAAAAGGGGTTGAGCCACGCCCACAATCGATAAAAATCTGCCATTTCTGTCATATTGTCTTATGTACTTCAAATTTGGTACAAATATCTATAATTAGCTTATCCGTCGCACACGTCCACAATTAAAAAACCTTACTCAGCGTAAAACTAGACTGGAAAGCTGATATGTAATGCATAGGCTATTAAAGGGCGTTATCAAATACCTGTCACGCTTAGTTGGCTTAATCAAATTAAGTTTTCTTACTTGTTTATAATTATACACTGTGATTAAAAACAAGTGAAAATCTTATGATTGGTCCTTACATTATATGTACTACATTTACTTTAGTATCTGTATAGGTAAGACACTGCCATATAAGTTATTTCTTAAAATAGCATTATATGGAGAGGCGTTCTAAAAATCGTCCCATTGAGTCTAAATATGAAAATATATTAAGAATTGCAATATTTTTCCAAAAAAAGACTTCCATTATAATAGTACCTTATATGGGAAGGAGTTCTAAAAAGGGCCAATCCGGGTTCCTCTTTAGATCAATAAAGTCATTGTACCAAATTTCATCGATATTTCAAAAGTTGTAACTTGTAGCTTACGAACAAATTTACATGGACCAACAGTGAACCTGGTTAAATTGATTCAGATTTTTATTCTGAATCGATCGTACAATAATTGAACATGGGTGTGGCATTCCACGTTTAGGAATACAAACATACGCACAAACTTAATATACCCTTTGTCACAAGTGGTGTAGGGTATAAAAATATAAAAAAAAATTATAATAAGGTATTCTCTGATAATGTTAATTCCTATACACAAAAGGGGATATGAAAATAACTTAAAGTATTTTTTATATTATTGGATTATTTGAACAAGTCGACAATATTTGATAAAAATAATATCAAATATATAAAATATGTTAAGTTTTAACATTTTTACTTATTAGTCTATGTACACAAGTTACCATTATAATATAATGGGCGGAGTTACGCCTTAAAACTATTACGGAAATCAAAAACATATTTTTAAAAAAGTACTCTGAATTTTGAACTCAAACTATTCACGGTAACTTACTATATACACATGGCATTTCATTTTTGTTTATGTAGAAAAATTAAAATTTTTTGTTTTAAAAAGTTAATGAATGTTAATGGCTCATAAAATTCACATGATTAGAAATTCAACTAAACAGTAAATCCTTTTAGCGAATACACTCAAACAAAAGATACTGTACTCTGTATATAGTAATTAAAAAGATTTGTAACCTTTTTCACCAGCTTTGAAAACTTAATAGTTAAATATAATTTAATAAAAAGAAATGAAATAATTAAAATATCACATATTGTTGTTGCAAATTGAATGCTACGGTTTTTAGCAATCTAAGGTGTCTTGCCATGTCAATACAAAATATAGGTTAAAGCTCTTTGTTCTAAATTTCTATAAACAAAAATTATCACTGAATGTGTAGCAAATGGCTACAATCGATATTACTACACGCTTCTGAGCTGCAAGCAATTTAATGTTTTGTTTAGAATTTAGCAAAAATGAAAATTATATAGTTATCTGTCGAATTATATATTGACGTTAGAGCTTGAATTAACCGTTTAATTAACTGTGGTCTATAAAGGATGACCCAGTGCTGCCGAAAGTAGTGGCTCCCAAGAACGATTTATATTCATATATAATGTTGTACTTCGTTGGGCTATTACATCATCTTCGTCAAAAACAGCAAGGGGAAATAAGTCATTCTAGATTAAACAATGGAAAAAGAGTATTTATACATACGTATATTTTCGATAGCCAAAAACTTACATTTTTTGTGTGCCATAATTGTTCCAAGAGTTTCAAAAACATTTGCATTTCAGTACTGCTAGCAAAAAATATCACCAAATCATCTGAGCATACATGTACCTCTTGACATGAGAATTCCAAAATACACCAACACGTATCTTGATGTGAGGGAATTTTAATGCCTATTATATCTTTAATTCGTGCACATGTTAATATCTCTACACCCGAATTTTTACCATAAACACTATTCATCACTGATTTATGTTTATTGTGTTCTACGTGTAAAATTGGTTTCGAGTACGTGGTGGTGCTGGTGGATATCATAGAATTACTTAGCGTAGCGTTATTAGTTACAGAGAAAGCGAGAGTCGTTTTACAATTAGTAGTGACGGTAGAACGTAACAACTGTGACAGTTTAGTAGGTGTAGAATTTATAGAGGAGCAGGATCGTAAAGTACTACGTGTGGGTGTGCTGAATGCAGAACTTAACTACAGTTATCATAGAATAAAAAAATTGGAATCATTTTGTTATTTAATTTGTTGAGAATTACAATTCAAAACTTACTTGTCTAATTAGACAAGAGAAACTTTTGTAGTCGGTAAAGTCCGACCTTGTAATATCCTACACCATTTGGTTCCACTTGTAGACCTTTATTTATATGTATATTAGGACGGTCCTTATTTTAATTTTTCGAATTTATATCACGGAAAGCGCTAAAAACATTTCACTTGGTGTCCAAAAAACACAAGAAAAAATTGAGCACGATTGAACAATTTTTAGCCATGTCTCAAGCCACTCCTTGTTTTTATTATTAGAAGTAAGACTAAAAATAGTTTTTTTTATTTTTTATGTAAAATTATTTGAAAAGTTAACTTTAAACTAAAATATTTTAATTAATATGATAATGATATTGTTTTTGTGCATCTTTTGTAGGTACCAGAAACGGGCGAGCCACACCCTCTAAAGTATATATATTTTTGGTCAGCATTAATAAAAAATTTAGATTAGGCAATTTTTCCTTCCGGGTGTTCGTGAATAATAAAATTAATAAAAATATACCTGTGCGGTTTTTTTTCGTGCCCTATCGGGGGCGTCCTGATGGCATTTTTTCGGCCGTACTAAAGCATTCGTTGGACATAATTGTGATCTGGTACATATTCCTTGGATGCCTTAACTTTGGGCTATATTCCGAGAATATGGAACAAGGTTTAGGTGGTATTCATTCCCAAGGCAGAAAAGGTTAACCACAGCACCGTAAAAGATTACAGGCCAATTTCACCATTTTTATTAACAACGCTGGAGAGGCTACTAGGCGTGCACATCGAGGCAAATCTAGGGACAGGTAATTTAATGGCGCCAATCTGAAGTACCATCGAATATTTACTGAATAATAAAGAATTGGTTTGAACAACCTTAAGGACATTGAGGGCACTACTAAAAATTGGAGTGCATCCGATAATAGCCTTATGGCTATTGTAAACTCGACTATGGGTTATTATAGTTTAAGAAGAGAGGTAACCAGAGGGACTCTACGGAGTGGTGTCCTTTCACCACTGCTGTGGAATCTGCTTACAATTGGAAGTAAACACCCGTTATTTTAAGACGATTACCTATGCTGACGATGTAATTATCTTGGTACAGGGTAAATGTTTACCCACAATTAGTGAACTAAGGACGAAATGGTCTAGGCATAAATGCTGTTCACACGAAAATACAAGATTCCGGCGTTGAATCCTCGTCTGGAGGAAGGACCCTGGATCTCAAAAAAAAGGTCAAATACTTGGGCACCGTCTTGGACTCCAAGCTCAACTGGAAGAGCAATGTGGAGGAAAGAACAAGAAAAGCCCCGTGCACCTTCCATTTATGTCCTGCGGTATGCGAACAAAAATTATACATTAGATCATAAGGCCCATTCTGACATATGAAGCGCTGATTTGGTGGTTAACAACTAAATAGCATTCGAAAACTCCAACGAATTACCAGTATTGGCATCACAGGTGCATTGAAGTTAATGCCCCAGGCTGCGCTTGACGTGATGCTCCACTTGATACATATAGTCATTTTCATCAAGACATGTCTCTTTATTATATAGGTAAGCGGGGGCGGACCAATTGATGAAAACATGGTGAAGATATACAATTTCGACAAAAATTTTGAGGTGATAATGCCATTCAGGGAGGACTGGAAGTCTGGCACAATGGGTGCATTTGACGTAGTAGCCTTCACGGACGGCTCCAAGATAAACTTGAACACAGGAGCGGGAGTTTATTCGAAAACTCTTCCTGAAAAGCGGTCATTCTCACCACCGAACTTCTGCAGTGTCTTTCAGGCAGAGATTGCCGCAATTAATCTGACTGCACAGAAAAGGTGTGTAGGCTTAAAGGTCCTTATTTGTGTGGACAACAAAGCGGCAATCTTGGCCCTCGACTCTGTGAAGATCAAAACCAAATGCGTAGCGCAGTGTCTGCGATCATTTGCCGAGATTCGGCGGAGGGCGACGATGAGATGGACAAACATCAGGTCCAGTACTCTATCGAGCTGTTGCATATCTCGCGCTTTCTGGCCTCGGCTAATTCGCAAACGAATGAAGGACTTACTAAGTCTAAATTGATCTCTGCGGTCGTCGGAGTTCTAACGGAGCACTATCTCATAGGCCATATGGCTAGCAAATACGGTGCTCTGTATGATAAGTTTCTGTAGAAGCTGCAGGGATGAAGAAAAGGCCGAAACCGTAGAGCATGCCCAGCTCTATAGGGAAAACGACACAAAGTATTTTGAGTCAGATGAAAATTTCAATTAGAACATAATTGACGAAGTTATCGGCAAAAAAAATTAGTAGGCATCAGGTGCGAGAGTGTTAAAACCCCTTACGATAAATGGATCATAGCATCTACGTACGCTAAGTGCAGCTGAGCCTTCAGTCCATTTCAGGGCCAATAAAAAAATAGGAGGCACAAACGCTGTTTTTCTAACATGGTTCAACGATTGTTTCGTTCCAGAAGTTAAATATATGACTGATTTTTAACGTGTTGGTAATTGTTGACAATGCACCCGGTCATCTCTGTATATAGCACCCTAATCTGAAGGTAGTTTTTTACCGCCCAATACGACAAAAAGCAAATTTTGTACGGTTTTGAGTTACTTTCTACATGAGATGTTTTAATTTTGTTGTGAAAACAATTTTTTATAGGTACTCATGGTACTCATTTTATTTTTTTATGCGTTTTCTTTTATGTGGTCCCTATTCACCACACAAAAACAGGTTTAAGTGTATATTTATACGGTGAGCATTATCATGTAAAAATCACTTCGTGAAAAATATTATGGGTAGAGATATAATAGACATTAAAAATGATCTAATTCGGTCTCAATTAGAACATTTAATTTTTAGCCTCGTTAAATGATATCTAACAATATTCATACATAATATTAACAAGACAGAAAGTTCGGTTAAGACCGAAGCTTAAATACCCTCCACCTTTTATAACCCTTTAAAAAATAAGTTCCTATTGCATTAAATAGTTGCGCATATATTATTATTCAGGTCATTTTTAAACAACAAATAGTGTTTTTTTTTTAATTATAGGCGTTTGTGTTATTCAATCAAGCCCATTTTTGGCATAGTGTTGGATAATGGTACCACTTAGATTAGGTTAGGTTAGCCGGGTGCGCGCTTATACAAAAGTACTGCACCTAGGCCAATAAGTATACCCATTGTGATACCCGACGAAACATAACACAGAGTCACACGGAGGAGGCTATAAATCGTTTGAGGTAAAAAATATTACGGTTCCACTTATATATATACCAAATTTCAACTTGATAGGCATAGTATTATGCCCTATATAATTTTTTTTAAGATACAATTTTTTTGAGGTATGTTGAGATTTTCGTTTATTGTGGGCGTGTCTCTTAACCGATTTTACCCAATTTCCATACGGAATAGCGTAATTGAACTAAGAATACATATGCTAAGTTTCAATTTGATATCTCAAAAATTACGACCGTGAGAGTGCCAACAGCAGACGGACACACGGACGGCCATATCTGAAACGATTTCTCTTTTCATGCTGATTAAAAATATATATGGTTTGTGGGGTCTCCGAGGCTTCCTTCGATGTGTTACAAACGGATGATCAAAATGAATACACCTTCTTCCCTAAGGTGGAGGATTTAATATTGCATCATTGCAGAATTGCATCATTTGATATGAAGTGTTATAGAAAAAAAAGTTCTGAAAATGAGTGGTAGAATGTAACTTCGGTCGTATGGTCGTGAAAGATTATTATCAGATGCAAAGCTAAAAACGATATTTTTGCATCAGCTATTGTGCACTCTTTATTGTTGTTGCCATTAGAATAACTAACTTAATAAACTACCCGATGATAATGTAGGGGGGATAAATTCTCAATTACCAACTAAACATACCAAACTATTGTTTTCTGGTACAAATCGGGTTATATCATCATCAAATTGGTTTTGATCATTTGCTTTGGCATGTGTTATATTACATAATGAGCCCTTTGTAGTATTACTTTCATTTTTCTTTTTTCTTTGTTTCAAAGGTGCAGAAAAATCTTCTCGCAACGTTATCAAATGATTTTGTGTAATCACCAGAGTACAACCCAAAGTTTTATGTTTCTCTTGCATTTCAAATAGCTGGAAAATTATACAGATAATTAAGTAATCTTTAGAAAACAACTTGTTATGAAAAAAAATACTTACACCACTGGCTGATTGAAGTAAGGCTTGTAACCATTCGGATGCTACATATTCATCGGGTGCAGCTAATTGTAAAAGTTTTTTATCTTTAAGCATAATCTCAAAACAATGAGGTCTGCGAGCCTTAACGGCTCGTCTGGCACCTTGACATTGAGCCAATGCCATAGCCCAGCTAGGAATTTTTTGTGTTGAATCATTAAACATATATAGCACACCAGCTCTATAAATAAATATAATTCTTATTAGTAACTGTATAAAGTAGTATCAGAGATAAATATAGAGACGGAATGTCGCTCTCTTAAATTTTGCGGGTAAAATATATATATATATAAAAAGATATAAGATGGGTCCGTTTAGGTATGCATTGTATACAATGCATATAGGCAAATGTATACACAAATATGTTACTTGTTTTGTTAGGCTTTGTGTTATCAAATTTAGCTTGTGTTTACTTTTCTACCCAATACAAAAAAAAATTTTAAAAAAAACAACTTTACAAAACATCAAGAAAACATGTATAAATGGTCGAAAAGTCAAAAAGTGAAAAAGTGGAAAAGTGGAAAAGTCGAACGAAGAAAAATAGAATTACAATGAATACGTAAACGGACCCATCTTATATCTTGACATTTTACCCGCAAAATTTAAAAGAGCGATATTAATATTTAGAGGTCTCTGCTGGTAGTATGTAGTTGTATATCTATAATATAAATAATGAGTACAATGTTTTGTTATATATTGTTTCTTTCGAACGTCATTCTCAAACCACTTTAGTTAGTGTTGTGAAATTTCTACAGGGGCTTTGAAATGATAAAAACTATCTAGAGAGGATTTTTTAAAATTCGACTTCTGAAGGACAAAGTAGTAAAAAAACTAATAAAACAGTATTGTGTATATGACAACGTATGATTAAACTGGAAGGAAATATAATTTGCTAATGAATAATTTAATGCATATAAATAAAATGCTGTAATATATATAAAGAAATTGTACTCTGTTTTGCAAACAGTATCATCATTTTTATACCCTTCACCCTTAGTGATGAGGATATTCTAAGTTTGTTCTTTCATTTGCAACACGCAGAAGGAGGCGTCAGAGACCCTACAAAGTATATATATTCTTGATCAGCGTCAAAAACTGAGACACGTATGCCAGTGTGTTGATGGCAAGGGGAGAGGATGCTTGGGGTCATTGGGTTGGGTGATGAACCGACCGATGAAGCCAAATAAAACCTAAGATCCAAATAGTAGGATGCGTATATAGCACTTCTTCGGAAATGCCTAGCCTAACTACCATTAAGACCGCCACTGTTAGCTAAGCTACCTGATTGATCTAGAGAGGACAACTCGATAAAAGCCGTAATCCCACAGTGTTCACCGTGCTAAAGGGAGGAATGGTACTACGTGAGGTCTGCCCTCTAATAGTGTATGTATTAAGAATCAGCTTGAAAGTCTAGTTTTATGGTGAATAAGGTTTTTGTAAATTTTAGGAGTGCCTGTTATCGGACCACGCCCATTTTTGGCAAATCGATGAATAGAATAACCATTAATATGTGCACCAAATTTCTAGCTCATAAGTCAATTTTTGCTATATATATAAAGATTTTTGTTAATTGTGGACGCGTATATTAACCGTTCACGCCCATTTTTGGCTTAGCGGTGGATGGAATAACTGTAAATGTGTGCACCACATTTAAAATTTATAGGTCAATTTTTGTGGGCGATTGTGGGCGTGTATGATATCCGACCATTTTCGGTGCATTAATGAACGAAATAGATAGACATACCAAATTTCAAGTTTATAGGTAAATTTTGTTGGAAAATAAATAGATTTTTATTGATTGTGTCTGTATCATTACAAAATTTCAGCTCAACATTTCAATATTTTTTGAGAATGCCAACACCAGCCGGACACATAAATGTCTAAATCGACTCAGTTATGTTATATTATGTTATAGGGTCTCTGGCACCTCCTTCTGCGTGTTGCAAACGAAATAACAAACTTAGTATACCCTCATCACTAAGGTGGAGAGTATAAAAAGTATCGCCTTTACTAGTTTTACCCAGATTATGTTATGAATACTGTCAACCTATTATATTGATGTTAATTTTTTGTTACACATATATTGTATATATAGCTAAGTAGTAAGCTAAGGGCTACTTTATCTACAGACCATAAGAGTTTTTCAGGTAGTTAGATTTGAAATTAGGCTATAAACTTGAAATTCGGTATATACATCTATAAATATTAACTGCATCGATATGCCAAAAATGGGCGTATTCGGATTATATACACGCCCACAATCAATAAACATATTTATATTTGCCACAAAAGTTGACCTAGGAAATTGAAATTTCGTGTGCATATAAGTTAGGCATAGCCTTAATGAACCCACCGACGATCACACTTACTCAAACATGAACCAAAGAGTAAACTTAGTCAATTCTGGTCCAATGGGAGAGTCTCATTCGCTTTTTCTGGTTAAGCCCCACCTGCCAGTCATTTACAAAACATTAAATGGTAGAATTTTAAAATTTTTAATTGACACCGGCACATCTGCCAATTACATTAAAAAATTAAAAGTTAATGTCTTTTTCTACTGTTAGTTTCAAATGCCAACTAACTTTGTTTGAACGCACTGCAACTTTTTTCCTATAACCCAACTTTCATGAATTTGATGGAATTATAGGGAACGATCTATTAAAAGAAGCCAACGCAGTCATAGACGTTGGGAAAGGCATTCTCCGTTGTGGGAATGAGATAAACCGCCTTGATTATGAGCAAATATCGCATATAATTAACAGCATAGAAAGAAATATTTCTGGGACTGTGAAGATGAAGTCGAAGATATACTGGCAAGAAACTGGTTTGCTTTTGCCGATTCTGATAAGGCACTACCCTACAATACAAACGCCCGTGCGAGATACGTACTAAACATGACAATTCTATTTTAAGTCGTATCCGTATCCAACTTTGGTAACGGAATTCGTTAATAAAGAGATAGAATCTCTCCTAAGGGACGGAATAATCAGAAAGTCTTATTCTGCCTATAATTCTCCAAAACATGTGAAAAAAAAGGGGTTCGATCAAGACAGAAAACCTTAACATAGACTAGGGATAGATTTTAGAAAACTAAACGAACAGACTTATGAGGATAGATATCCAATACCTGTTATATCCGTGGTCCTGTCGAATTTAGGAAATTCAAAATATTTTACTAAATTGGACCTCAAATAAGGTTCCATTAAATCACCCTAAAAGAGTCCGACAGAAAAAAGACAGCTTTTAGTGTAAATAATGGCAAATACGAATTTTGTCACTTATTTGGACAAAAAAATGCGCCCAGTATCTTCCAAAGGGCAATCGACGATATATTGAGGGATGACGTAGGCAAAACATGTCAAGTTTATATGGATGACATAATAATTTACTCTCCTGACGAAAATAAACAATTGCAGGATATAGAAAATATCGTTCAAAAATTAAGAAGGGATGGAATGAGAATTTCAGTAGAAAAATCCAAATTTTTTGAGAAAAGTGGAATTTTTAGGTTTTAAAGTGTCAGAAGAGGCCATATCAACATGTCCTTCAAAAGTTAAAGCTATAAACGAATATGAAGAGCCAAAATCATTTAATTGTCTGAGATCATTTTTAGGGCTTTCAAGGTTTTATAGACGATTTATTAAAGACTATGCCCGTATTGCCAAACCTCTCACTAAATCTGCGAGGAGATAACGGACATGTAGGAGCAAAACTCTCGAAAAAGGTAAACATTGAATTTGATCAGGAAGCAAGATCAGCATTTAACAAATTAAAATAAATCCTTATATTCGAAGATATTATGTTGACGTACCCTGACTGTACTAAACCATTCGAATGAACAACGGACGCTTCCGCGGTAGCCATAGGCGTTTTTCTCTCGCAAAATGGGAAACCTATAACAATGATATCTCGAACATTCACTAGGCAAGAACAGAATTACGCCACAAATGAAAGCGAACTTCTAGTAATTGTATGGGCTTTAAAGAGCCTTAAACATTTTCTTTACGGAGTCTCAGGTATCCATATATTTACGGATCACCAGCCATTAACATTCGCTATGTCAGATAGAAACCATAATTGTAAAATTAAACGTTGGAAGCACTTTATAGAAGAGTTTTCACCAAAATGTCATTACAAGCCCGGCAAAGAAAACTCGCTGATGCCTTGACTAGACAGAACATTCATAATATATCGAATACCTTGGACACAGCACATAGCGAAGTGTCTGTCAGAAACAATTAAAACAATCGACTATCCTGTAAACCAGTACAAAACTCAACTAATAATAACTAAAGGCGAAAACGACAGTAGCCGCTTTAAAATTAATTAATTAATAAATGAAAATCCATTATTAACACAGGCATCGTTAATGTGATTCAATGCGACCTGCCTACCTTTGCAGAGATTACACAGCCTATTCTATCGGCCTTTCCATCCGTTAAATTTTTACATAGTCAAAAACTTGTGATAGTTGTCGTTAGGGAAGTTGATCAATGGGAAATCGTCACCAATGAACATAATAGGGCCCATAGATCCTTGAATGAAAATTTTGCACAGATTATAAAAGAATACTATTTCCCTGGAATAAAAAAGAAATTTAAATCAATAATAGCAAACTGACGAATATGTGCAGAAAATAAATATCAGAGCAAACCACCTCAAAATCTAATGAACCCCACACCTTTACCCAATTACTTCATATAGATATTCTAATAACAAACAAACAACATTTTCTAACATGCAGAGACAAATTCACTAAATTAGCCACTATTATACCAATTGCGTCAAGATCAACAATTGATATAAGAGCAGCCTTACTACAAATATTAACAAAATTTAACAGTGTAAAATTAATAGTGTCGGATGATGAAAAAGCTTTTAAATCAGGTACTATAGGCACCTTGATTCGTGACCACTTTGGAGCACAGCAATTTTTTATGCCAACTATGCACAGCGAAAGTAATGGTTAAGTGGAAAGATTTCACTCAACGTTACTAGAAATCGCTCGCTGCATAAAGGAACATCAAAGTATAGTCGATCCCACCGAACTCTTATTATTAGCTACATATAAATATAATCACAGTATTCATTCGGTTTAGTGTTAAACCCTTTGATGCCCTTTACAACTCAAACTAACAAAAGAGAGCAAATAAAGGACAAAGTTAAATAAGCTCAACAAAGACTACTTGATCGAAATAATAAAAACACAACCACTAGAACCGTTCAACCTGGGAATAAAGTTTACGTTCGTAGAAATAAACGGTTGGGAAATAAATTTTCAAAAATTTTTGAAGAAAAGACTGTAGAAAGAGACTTGGGAACTGCAGTCTTAATAGAGGGTAGAAGAATCCATAAAGACAATTTAAGATAAACAGCTTACCATAATTTTCTCTTCCTTTTTTTTCTCTCCTTTTTGCTTTTGCTTTTCAAGACTGACTTTGCTCCTAATAATTAGTTCATTTGGAATCATAGTCAACGACTATCAGGCAACGTTCGTAGCAGTAACCGGTGATGTGGCTACTTATGATAATTATTCCTACGTATTACATACGACAAATCTTACTGACTTTGAGAGTACAATCCAAGAGACTAAAGAAATATTAAAAAACGTTACAGAACAACATATGATAACCGAACTCGAACTTCAGATTAATGAAAAATACAACGCTCCCTGGACATCTTAAGAGTCCACCGACGGGTGGCTAGATCCCTAGATTTTTTGGGTTCGGCTCTAAAATTCATAGAAGGAACTCCCGACCATGGAGACTTAGATGTTTTAAGGAAAAATTAACGAAATCAGTTACTCATGACTAGAAACTAAAAAGTTATATTTAAACAATGTTGCGTTATCGATAGATGTTGGTTAGCAAAGGTAGTAGTTAATCCCTCAATATTCAATTTAGAGAAACTAGAACATCTTCTGTCCAAGGAACCTCTCAACCAATAAGGCGGCTCATTGTTCAAACCAGTTCATTCCTCTAGCGAACTGTGCAGACTTTAATTCAGTCCACATTTGTAAAGTCGGTGCATCCAAATGCGTGCAGTATTTTGCCCAACTAAAACGGCCGATAACATTCCAATGGTGGAAGTAGTGAGAAATGGCACATTAATTAACGTTAAATAACGTTCAAGATACAGCAGTTATGGAAGCCGAAACAGTAAAGCTTTCCGGAACTTACCTAATAACATATAATCATACAATTAAAATTAACTCTACTATTTATAAGAGAAGTGGAAATGCACCATTTTTCATCCCGCACCCACCGAAAATCTTACATATCAAGCAAGGGGAGCATCAAGTTGAACTTTCACTCTCTCTAATACACGGAATATCTTGGCAAAATTTAAAATCACTAAAAGAACTAGAAACAAAATCCTCAATGAGTATTATGGCCGGAATTATCATAGTGGCAGTTGCATTGGCTTGTTTTTGCGTTAAGAAAAAGAAAGAAAAGAGCACATCGTACCCGCAGTGGACACCGGCAGACCTAGAAATGTCATACATCATAAACCGCAACGGGACGTCACGGAATTAGGAGGGGGAGAGTTAGGCACAGCCTAATTGAACCCACCGACGATGGTTGGACATCGCGGTAACATTTTTTCCATTATTACTATTTTATGTAAGCATTATTCAAGTAGGGTAAATAATGTCAAATATTCTTTACTTAAGCATTATTTCAAAAGTAGGTTAAATATTGTATGATATTCCTTGCTTAAGCATTATTTTAAGTAGACCAAAATATTGTACGATACCTTTCTTATAAGCATTATTTTAATCAGATCAAGGTATCGTGCAGTGGTTATAAAAAGCCTCTGAATCAACTCTCATGGGGGCATTATCATTATTACTATTGTAGTATTAGAGTGTGGTTGTATAAATAAAATGATCATTTTTACTAGATATAGACTGCGATTGTAAAGTTCAAAAAATTAAATAGTGTGATTGTAAAATCTAAAAATAAAATTATCATTTTTACTTGAAATAAAGTGTGATTGTAAAATCTAAAAAAATAAAGTAAAAATGTAACATTTAACTTATACATTATTCCATCCACTGTTGTACCAAAAATAGGCATGGTCGGATAACAGATACGTTCACAATTTACAAAAAAACCATACACAACGTAAAAGTAGACTTGCATGCTGATATGTAATACATACACTCTTAGAAGGCGCAATGTATATATATTTGCCACACCCATCGTCGTGGATGTGGAGGATATTTGAGATTTGGCCTAGGCCAAATTTAGTTATCTTACTTGTTATCATTTTAAATAGCGATCTGCGTGCAAAAATACGTTTCAAAATTTCAATGTCTTAAAATTTACGCCTGTGAGAATGCCAACAACAGACGCCTCCTTCTGGATGTTGGAACGCAAACTTGTTACACGCAGAGCACAAAAAAACTAGTATAATATAAAACTCACTTTAGTAGAAAATATCCAGGACTCCAAGGTTGAAATTTAGAGCAACTCATATGACCTTGAATACGTCGATGCATTAAGAAACCCTTGATATGAGGCCCTAGTGGCTCTTGTTCGCTTATTTCACCCAACGATGAGCTGGGTATGTTTACTACCGCATAATATAACCAATTATCCCCCTTATCCATAAAAGAATATTCGCGTACAAATTTTTGCAAAGGTGCCAAGTGGTCTAAAGTGAGTTGACCCACAGCAGGTAATTCTGAACCATTACGACGAGCACATAATTCTAAATTAGATA
Source organism: Crataerina pallida (assembly GCA_949710015.1). Classification (NCBI taxonomy): domain Eukaryota; kingdom Metazoa; phylum Arthropoda; class Insecta; order Diptera; family Hippoboscidae; genus Crataerina; species Crataerina pallida. The sequence continues at coordinate 16,140,932 of OX453290.1, forward strand.
CCAAACTAGCTGCCGAATGTAATCCGCCAGACAGTAAAACCTGTTGCATATCCCGTGTGCTATTTGAAAGCAAAACAGTATTACCATAGGGACCCATCTATAAAAAAAGTACAAGTAAAATAATTATAATGCACATTAGTATATGGATATCCTCTCTTCACAAAATTAAGATACCATACTGAAATTTCATACACATAATCTTCATTGATGTCGAAAGTGTGGTTTTGAAAATGCCCTAAATTGATCCACGGGTTTTTCAAATAAATCTATTCATTTTCTGATAAGGAAATTTTGATTTGATACATTAATAAATTTTAATAGAATTCAATGAAGGCACTTGTGTACAAGTGTCTCGTGTTGAATGCTTTTGTACAACTTATAAATTTCATTTTGTTAGATTGAGCACGCCCTTGTGTAATTGGATGAAATTTGTCTTTGTAATATTTTTCGCAATGAGCGTAACTCTTTTTGCTTGTATCATTTTTAATTTCGTCTAAACATAACATAACATAATATTATTTATTATTAATTCTATTATACAATACTTACCAGTATAACATCCAAGTCTTTGTAGGATAATATAAATTTTGTACATAAACAATTTCGTACCAAATCCGTAACGTATAATGTTTTATCCGTGAGGAATACTAAAACTGGTGTCATAAAACCTTCTCTGCTATAACCGGTATATAACTTAAACACTCTCATTAAGTGTTCACTTACATCAAACAAGAAGTTAAGGTTGACACCCAAGAATACATTAACTGGCACTGCACCGATGCCCAATTCAAAGCTTGGCAAACCTCCAGGCCCCTCCGATTCTAGGGTGGTGAGTTCATGCCGTGGAGATTTAAAACAAGACTTTTTAATTTCCATCGCTATTTCAATATTTAAATCATCAATCAGTTCTTCATTATATGGCTTAACTCTTTTCACATACAAATGTCCATCAAACAGTTTCTGTTTAGTTTTGAGTTTTTGTGCAAAGAAATTATTGTGTTTTATAGATGTTTCTAAAACTTTTTTTTGGGTTACATTACGCAAAAATCGATTTATAAGCGAGGCTTTGGCCGTTAGTTGTGGTAATGGTGTGTTTAATAGAGGCGCATAATGGGACACTCCTGCTTCATGATAGTCTACGATAATAGTATCCCTGCTATCATTTTTGCCTGTGTTTGTAGTAACGCTAAGTATGTCATCAAGTTCCTCACTCAGTATTGTGCTGTTAGAATTACAACCACTGTTACATCGATCAGTATCTTTGCATATATTGAAAATGTCAGGTGTTAAAGGTATACAACCTGATTGTAAAGGTGTACTACTACCGTAACGTTGAGCGTACGGTTGTTTAAGAAAAATTGCAACAATATTAGTACCTGAACCCTTTCTAATCGGTGAACGTAAATGACGCAATGGCTTTTCCGTTGGTATAGGAATCGACTCACAATCAACGACCAAACTATCTTTTTGACTACCTAGACTACCCACACCACTAGTTAGAGATGTATAGGATTTATGTATTGCCCCTTGATTTAAATTAGATGATTGATTGAGGGAGTTGCCATTGCTGCTCGTAATGGTGGTATTAGTTATACTAGAAACATCTGAAATAGTAAATAAGGACGTTTTTGATACATTCGTTGATGTACTATTAATCGAAGTCTGCTGTTTGGTGGATGTTTTCTCATTGTTACACATTTTAGTAGCTGCAAACATATTAAGGAATGCGATAATTATAAAATAATAACACCGGATTTTGTGTTTATACAAAAGGAATCATCAATATATTACCAAAGTACTTATCGGTGGCCTCCTGTAAATCTTTGATATTTTGTTTAGTTTCGTGCTTTTGCTGCTGTTGTTTATTTTGGGATAAGGAAATTTTCCCCATATCTTTGAAACAGTGAAAGAATTTGGAAAACGTTTTAGCCAATGGCGCAGTTATAAAACCACTGCTCAATTTATCATGTTCGGGTTGAGCTACCGGAGTAATGGTTTTTATCAAGCTGGCCATGCTAACCTTCGAATCATCCATAGTGGAAAGATCATTAACGGAAGATGAACTTTCATATGTATATGATACACCTCTATGTTCAAACACGGTGCTCTCACAATTTATGATGAATTTATTTCGAAACGACTCAGCGGGAACTGTCGGAGAAGTACTAGCCATAATAGCAGTAGTCGGAGAAGTGTTTGCGATATTAGCGTCTGAATCATTATCAAATTCTTGTTGTCTTTGTAAATGTTTATCTAACACTTTACGTTCTTCCCTCTTTTCATCGCTATTCTCCCGTGTTTCAGCGTACAATTCTGTTTCATTTTTGCGTCTCAATTGTTCATCAACATTATGTACAAACTTCTTAGCCACTTGTTGTGGTTTACTGCCATCCAGACTTTTGCTTAAAAAAGGTTTAGTTTTTATAGGATGTGATTCAGATAACTCTATAGATATTTTATCTTTCTCTTTATTATGCACAGATTGTTCTATATCCACTTCAGGTATACATTCTATAACTGATTGCACGTCTTCTGAACCTTCGGGTACACCACGTTCCAGCAATGGCATGGTAAATATACTTTTCAATGAACCGAAAATCATTTTACTACTGCTATCCAACAATTGATTCATGTCATGCACGTTGAATTTTTTAAGTTTAGTATTGAGATCTTGTTCGTTTATAACATTGGTATGAAGTTTGTTCTTCTTCAAACAACTTGATTTCGGTTTTTTCTCTTTATTCCATACACATTTTTGACTAGGAATACCTTCATTGGAGCCTATATTAGGTTCAGAGTAATAACAATTGTCCCCTGTAAGGTTTGAAAATATATGTTTTTAAATTCTTCACAGAAAACTTAGTGTAGTATACTAACTTAGTATAGTTGCAGTTAACATAATATACTAACTTAGTATACTAAGTTTTTATGATTTTAAGATACTGGCCTAGAATTTTGTAAATATTGCAAGCACATTTGCACAAAGTTGAATTTCAGTGTACATATTTATATTAAGCTTTTCCATGGAATTAGCAAAAATGGGTGAACTTCATAACAGACAAGCCCACAATTTACAGAAATGCTTTTTTTGTGCAAAATCCGATGTAGAATTTGGAACGAAGGTTTTGCATATACTATTAGGTGGCGTAATCCCGTACCTACTACATTCATATTTTTTATGTAGACGTATTAAAAAAGGAGAGTATTGATGATTTGGACTAAACCAAATCTAGTTCTCTCATATTATTATAATATGTACGAATAACATCGTTATACCTTATTATTCCCCACTGAAATGCCGTATATACGGATAATTATTTTTTCGGGTCCTAAAATCTTTGAAGATGAAATTGAATACATATATTTATAACCATGACATAATTGTGCCAAAGGAGGACATCTTTAAATAAAAGACACCCAATTCACAAAAAAATATTTTTGACTGAGAATCCGACTTATAAGTTGATAGAAAATCATATATTATTAGAGGATGTAGACAGGTTACTGCGGTTTTGTATAAAGATCAGGATCAAATTTAAAATTTGTCATAAGCCAAATGTTTTTTACTTGTTATAAAATTTAGGTCAAGTATAACTTTTTCACTACTTTTACCTCTATGTACCTACCAAAACAATTATTATTATTGTTAGTAGTGGAGCCGATACAATCGCAAGAACTACTTTTTTCCTGACCATAATGTTGGCAATTGTAGTTTTTATCATTTTCATCGGAATCTGAACTGGAACTAGAGTAGCTACATTCAAAGTTATCCTTTTTACCTTTAGTACCGTCACCTGGATCTTTAGCTTTATTTTCTTTAGGCATATATTCAAAAATGCCAGAATTATCGTATTGTAAACAGTGGCTTTGATTAATATCGTAAACATCTGAATTACCATAATCCAACACATCGGAACAAGCGTTACGATATACTACATAACTTCTGTCTTTATCTCTTTCTTCATTCTTAACTGAATCACTCATTCTATTCTTACCATCTGACCATATAAGTGTTGAAGAAGTTTTTGTTTTATCACCTTCAGAACACCAAGAATAACGTCCAGCCACATCACCGGGATTCTGAGTGGCTTTTCGAACACCTGCTTTATATGTAATAAAACCATGTTCAATGTGTATATTATCGGTGCGTGTGTTTTTTAATATATCTTCATGAAATGAAACACGCTTTTTAGGGGTTTTGGTTACTGCATTTGTTTTACGCACCTTACGCCGATACACAATATTTTCCGTTGTGTCAAAAGTGGAACAATGACTCGTAGTCATAAAATTTTCGACTGCAGTTGCTACTGATACAGTTGTAATTGCTGTTACATTGGAATTGTTATCAAAGATTGTAGATTCATCAACTCCCTTAATAAACAACAGCGGTGATTTTCCTTCCACACATTTAATACTATTATCAAATTCCAATCCAGTTTGTGAAGTAATAGAGTCCACCATTTTTTCACTTGCATCTGAATCCATCATTTGCACACCCGAATCACTGAGTGTGGCATCATCTACTGTAGCACAACTAGAGGTCATTTTATATAGTACCGGTCGTTCAACAAGAGTCTCTATTGAAAAGTAGTTTAGTAGTAGTGTTTCTTAGGGAATGTTTTAAAATATATACAAGTATAAATAAATGGTTAACGTTGTTCGCTTTTTTTTGATTAAAATGCCTATTATCAAAAATTGTAAATTGGATGTGGAGATAAAAAAAATTTTGGAGAAATAAATTAATAAAAGAACTTTGCAGACAATAATAGTAAAATGATATAATTGAAATAAAATCTTAATTATCACATTATCACAAAATAGCCCTTTACAAGGCGAAATATTGATGTTTCCATTTTGTAAATAGGCCTACTTTTGCGTAAATCCATTTCTCTATACAAAAGAACTCTTTCTATATTAAAATGTACAATATGTAATGTATAGGTTTCGCAAATGTATTGTTTTGCTGTAATTTACAATGAATAATTACAATATATACCTTATTTCTTTATTTTAATATATGCATTGTTAATTAATGTTACATATAGTTTCAACGAATTCACTTTAGTTGTGCAATAATCGTTTGCATTTCTTTATAGCCGCAAAGTACAAAAATCAATGTAATACTGTACTAATGTGTTTTTATTAAAAAGGGAGGGCTTGCCAATAACGGTCAAAGCAATAGATTATTTATTCATATATATTTATTTTTAACTGTGTGATTAATTTCAACATTATAAGATTTAGGTGTGCCCTTAATAAAAAGTTGTTTGTATGCATGTGTATTAAAAGAACGAAAAAAATCAATTTTTTATTGCATGTGCAATTGTAAAAATTATTATATTTACCTTCAACTTGTTGGGGAAAATCCATATCTTTTGCTCCTTCAAGTATTTTAAATATTACACCTAATATTATTATAGTTGTATAATTCTTTTTGTGGCGTTTTTCACATGTTAACTAGCTTTGTGCTTAATATGTTAAACAATCTACTGCAATTGATTATTTTTACAAATACATTCGCCATCATCTTTGTTGAAGAATAGTCTACTAAATCTGGGTAGTATGTGCTTCGTTGCTAATTAATGTAAAATCACAAATAGTAATATTAACGTATGTGAAGTTAAAAAGTTTTAAAAAGTTATTATTCTCTGAGAGAGAAAAGGAGAGAGAGAAAAAAATGAGAATCAGAGCACTCCCTCTATACTATAGATGGTGCTACCAGGCCACGCTTCTAACTTTTTAACTTCACGCTTTACGTTTTTAATACCTTTTTAAAGTTTGAATTACTCTCTCCAGAGAAAAGTAAACAAACAAAAAAACACATAAACAAAGATTGGAAAATTCTTGACCATTTTTGTTTTAAAATTTTACATATTAAATAAAATAGTCCTATAATAATTAGTCTAGATGCTCGAAAATCTGCTCGTTAAAAAAAAGTTATTGATTTACTTTATAAAAATGCAATTTTCACATATGTTGTAATAGACAAGTGCTAATAACTCTACTCCAAAAAAAATATGGGATATATTATATACTAGGAAACTTTAAGCATTGTACCTAGTCCAATAATAATTAATAACTCTGCTCCAAAAAAAACTACTTTATAGAAAAAGGTTCTACATGTTCCATACTTTAAATTTAAAAAAAAAAATTTTCACAACATTATTATTTAATATGTAAAATTTTAAAGCAAAAATGGTCAAAAATTTTCACTTCTTTGTTTATGTGTTTTTTTGTTTGTTTACTTTTCTCTGGAGAGAGTAATTCTAACTTTAAAAAGGTATTAAAAACGTAAAGCGTGAAGTTAAAAAGTTAGAAGCGCGGCCCGGGAGCACCATCTATAGTATAGAGGGAGTGCTCTGATTCTCATTTTTTTTCTCTCTCCTTTTCTCTCTCAGAGAATAATAACTTTTTAAAACTTTTTAACTTCACGCATCTGTAATATTAAGTGCGATGGGTACGTTAGGCACTAAGCTTAATCAGCGCTGTTTACACTGCTTTTGAGAAGCTTAAACTTGTAATAAGTTGATAAATGTTCTATAATAAAAATATAATTCCATTTTCTAAGAGTCGACTAAGTTTTTTTTAAATGCCTCTTTCTATCAATGTAGAATTATCCCAATCAAAAAAATTACGCAAAAAATAACAATATAAAAAAACTTCCGTTTGCTTATATTCAGAGTTCAAAATTAAATTTTAATTAACTAAATTCGCAGTAATGTAAATCTTAAACTGCATCTTATATGGAAACAAATGCAAATCCTTGTGCAAAATTGTGGTCAAAGTTGTTCTTTGAGGACCAAGCTCTTGAGCACGGCGTCTTAAGCAGCCGTGTTTCCGTTTTCAGCCGATCTTGCAGTACGTTGTGGTCCGTGCCTACAGACCCTTATTCTTCGAAATCATTCACTACACGATAAATAGTGCGTTTTGTTGGCACGTTGTTTTCCCAAAAATTTCACGTAACTTTCTCATTGTCACAGTAATCGATGATTGATTTTGATATAATGTTTTAACAATTAAAACACCAACGTGTTTATCGAATATTTTTCCATAATAAATTTGCCACGTATCTACTTCACGACTGCCAAATATGAACTGTCAAGACTAATGCTTACCAAAATGGCGGCAAAACAATGTAGTATACCTTCCCGGCGGACACCCTGTATTATTAAATTTAATTGTTTTCTTTGAAAAATGAAAATTATTTTATACTTATATTTTAAAAATTTCAATATGACATAAATGTCACAAAAATTACTTTAATTTGTTTATGACATAAAAAAAAAATATTTACATGGTGAGTGGTTCTAAAAATGGCCCGATCCTATCCACAACCAAATATTAAGCCAATTGACTATTTTTTTTACATTATTGTCATATATATTATATATTATTGTCAAAAATAAAAAGAATTGCAATTTTTTGCCACATAAAGACTTGCATTATAATAGGAGCTTTTTTGGAAAGGGATTCTTCAAATAAACACACAGGCGAATATGGTTAAATTTATCCAACTTTAGATTCTCAAGGGGTCAGCAGTAAGCCGATTTTTATGTACACTCTGTGTTTGAGTGTACATAAAAATTTTCTCTTGGGGTGAAAATATTTTTTATAATATATAAATTTTTTTAAAAGTTTCATATATATATTTGAACATTTATTTAAATTTTAATATTGTTTATATCGTTTTAATAATTAGTTATACCATTGCGACTTTTTCTCTGCTCTAGTAGTAATATTACAACATGTTTACTTTCATTACTTTCTTTGTTATTTTCTTCTAATGAAGTTGTTGTTATACCAAAACAAGTTTGATAGATTTTTATTTTATTTCTTTCTAATATTTACTTTTTTTATACCCTGCACCACCCTGTGGAAAAGGGTATATTAAGTTTGTGCGGACAACTTCTCTTTTTTGGCTGTGTGATTCACCGGCTCACCGTAAGTGCGCTGGATTAAATGACAGATAGTTTATCAAATTATAAATAGATCAAAAGGATTGCGTTGGCCATGTCCCAGTTATCGTCAATAGAACGTTGACTTTTATAAACTTTCTACCCAGACACAAACTGGATTTAAAAAACTTCGCAAAGATCTAGCTGTTTTAACTGCTAAATTCGATATGTACTATGATATGTTTACCTCATTTAAGTACCTTGATCCCTCGTTTCAGAAACCTCGTAATCAAACAGTTCAGGAAACTGTATTATTGTCTCCCAATATGTCGGATCTAGCGTGCCGCACACCTTCTGTTTCGTCGTTAAATTTAAACAGTGTTCCTACACATGTCCCTTCGGATATTCCGTCGATAATAATTAATGATGTTTAGACTGATACAACTCCTACTTCAAATAAGGGGTCACAAACTATTGAATGTGAAGATATTTCTTCCATCACTGCTAACGCTACTCGTACTGACACACCTATTAATTGTGTCGATATGGATATTGTAAATACGCCCTTACCTAAACAAACTGTTATTTTTGATACGTCTGACCTACTGTTATTTTTGATACCTACCTACTCTGTGTCCTAATAAGGTACTAACTGTCATACCTGCTCGTAAGGCAATTTTTATACCCTCCACCTTTGGAATATTCATTTTGATCATCCGTTTACACCACATCGAAGGAAGCCTCGGAGACCCCACAAACCATATATATTCTTAATCAGCCTGAAACGAGAAATAGTTTGAGACATGTCCGTCTGTTGTTGGCACTCTCACGGTCGTAATTTTTGAGATATCATATTGAAACTTGGCACACTTATTCTTAGTTTAATTTCGCTGGTCCGTATTGAAATTGAGAAAAATCGGTTAAGAGACACGCGCACAATAAACGAAAATCTCAACATACCTCGAAAAAATTATATCTTTAAAAAATTATATATCGCACAATACTATGCCTATCAAGTTGAAATTTGGTATATATATATAAGTGGTTATCCAACACTGTGCCAAAAATGGGCGTGATTGAATAATGCAAACACCTATAATTAAAAAAAAACACTATTTGCGTAAGTACATGAAATAGTCATATACATTAATATGGCAATAGGAACTTATTTTTTAGAGAATTATAAAAGGTGGAGGGTATTTAAGCTTCGATCTTAACCGAACTTCTCTATCTTGTTATATCTCATCTTGCTGCTAATACAACTACTGATTTGATTAGTGACTACAATAACACTACGTTTACATTGACGAGATTGTTAGAGTTAACCAACCATACAAAAATCAATGTAGTTAGGGAGATAACCCTCTCAACCGCGATAACGTCGTCAGTGTAAACGTAGTGTAAGGCTAAATTATCTCATAATAAAGGTAATATAAGCGCATATAAATTTTCCTCTTCACAATGAGAGATATCTCGTCTTTTAAGATCCAACTATGGGCAAATCTTTATAATATTACGTCCAGTACGAGTTTGACTTTTGAGCTTAACAGACGTGCGCGCACTCATTTATTTTAAGCTAACGGGATACGATTTTGTGCTTGTGTTTTATTTATAATCTACTTCATCTAAATCTGATGTGATCCTGGCAGTGAAGGCTGTTGGCGTCTTTGTCAGTGCAACTTACTCTGGCTATGTCTTAGTCACTCGGCCATATCAACTTAAAACGGAAAATAAAAAAAATAATATTATGTCAAATAATGACTTTTGGCCAGAAGGTGGCTTTAAAAAGACTTTGTGTCACGTAGCAAACTTAGGTTATTCTAATAAGGATGTACAATTTCCAGAAGAATTGTGGACTGAATTTGCTAGTACACCTATATATATTTTAAATCGTACTGGAAAATCCTCAATAGATGGAGTGAGTCCGTATGAATTATGTTTAAATAAAAAACCACGTATAAAACATTTAAGAGCAATAGGATGTGTTTGTTATCCCCATATTCCAAAACAGAAGAGAAAGAAATTAGGTAAAAAAGCTATAAAAGGATATCTAATTAGTTATAATAATGATAAGAGGTACAGAATTTACATAAAAGATGAAAATAAAGTAATCTTGTCTAGAGATGTAATCTTTCATGAAAAGGGTGATAGGTCTATCATCTACAATGAGAAAATATTACCAATAAACAATAATCTCGTCAAAGATATTTTAGTATTTGTATTTGTATTTGTATTTGTTTTTAAATCCATTAGTTACAAAAACAATTTCAACTAATACATGATGAAAATAAGGCAAAATATAATATTAAACTAATAAAAAAAAAATATAAAAAGTAATGAGTAAAAAAAAAAAATATAAAATTGTATGTAATGTAAAATTGTATATAAAATAAAATAAGACAGCCGCAGCCGCACAGCAACAGCAGCAGCAGCTTCGGGAACAACTTAGAAATAAACTAAATTAAAATTAGTAAAACCAATACAACCATTGTTAAGACATATGAATAATATTAATGTAAATCAAAAGTTAAGATATAGTAGATAAAATATAGATAAATCTTAGTTATAGTTATATGATAATAATAACAAAATATTTATATATATATATATTTAAAAAAGAAAAAAAAAAGAAAAAAGATGAGATGAGATGAGATGTGCATGCACGACTAATTACAAACATATATGACACCCGTGCAAACAGATCCAATATAAGACATTTTGTTAGTACATTTACAATATAGACATGTACCAACAAAACCATCAGTCTGGCAATCGAAAACGCTAACATAATAGTATATTTTTAATATTACTAATGTCATCAGTAGCTGGGTCAAAAAGATGATAGTTGTCATTAAACATTTGGCAAAGAACCCGGAAGGGGTTATGTAATTGGTAATTTGTGCGACAATGAGACAATTTAATTAGATTATAGTGCCTAGTAAACCTATTGGGGATGTTAAAAGAGATCCTCTCGAGCAAATTAGGTGAACAAACAATACCTTTTATTATTTTTGTAACAAATATAACACCTAAAATTTCCCGCCTTTTTTCCAACGTTGGCAAATCAATGAGATGAAGCCTATTCTCGTAGGGAGGAAGAATCCAACTTGGATCCCAGCCTAAGTTTCTTAAAGCAAAAAGGAGAAAGTTACCCTGAACAGATTCAATATGGTCAATGTAACATCTGTAGCTGGGTGCCCAGACTACGGAGCAATACTCTAACCTAGGTCTAACAAGAGCAGTGTATAAACGCTTAGTTATATAAGGATCTTTGAATTCCTTTGACCATCTCTTCAAAAATCTTAATAGGGACTTCGCCTTATTCACAGCAGACTCGATGTGTAGATTGAATCTAGAATCAAGCAAATTAGAAACATTTTCGAGCATATGATTTTCAATATAATAAGATGAAGGCAGTGTTGAGGACCATGTGAAAGATAACTTCTTACACTTTTTTAAATTCAGTTCCATACCATTTACCTTACACCATATATATAACCCATTTAAGTCTAGCTGAAGCAAATTAGAATAAACTAAGGAATCGAAAGAATAATATATTTTTACATCATCATCAAACATCAATGTTTTTGAATACTTAATACATGTAGGGAGGTCATTAACAAACAGAGTAAAAAGAAGGGACCCTAAATAACTACCCTGTGGGACACCAGATGTCACATTAATTTTACGAGAAAAGCACGAATTGAATAAGACTTTTTGAGTACGACCTGTAAGATAATGATAAAACCACGAACACATATTTTCAGGGAACCCAATACGACGCAGTTTAAAAATTAAAAGTTTTGAATCAACACGATCGAAAGCCTTAGAAAAATCAGTATAAATTACATCAGTTTGCTTATGTTCAGAGATTGCATGAAATATGTCACCAGTTAATTCTAGTAAGTTCGTAGCCGTAGACCTGCCTCTAAAAAACATGGGTTGATTTGACGAAAGTATAGTTTTTATCATAGGAGTAATTCGGTTAGTTAATAAGGACTCGAAAAGCTTAGATAAAACACTTAATTTAGCAATACCTCTATAATTTTCAATATTGATTCTAGAGCCACTTTTATAAAGTGGAATAATAAAGCTGTGTTTCCAGATTGCTGGAAAAAAGCCATATGATTGAACATTTGTTAAAAATTAGAGTCAGTGGAGGAGTTAGGATATCAGCACAAGATCGGGACCGGGTAACGTGGAAAATTTAATTTTGGACAGACTGTGATAAACTTCATCATCAGTGAATTGAAGGGATGGAAATATATCGAAATTGTTTATGGGATAAGAATAATTGTCAATATTAATACTGGTATGAGAATAAGACTGTTTGAAAAAGTCAGCAAATAAGTTTATAATATCGGAGGGATTCGAGGACTCTGAATTACCATACCGCATTAAAGAAGGACAGCATTTTACTTTACGCTTAGAGTCAATAAACTTGTAAAATACCCTAGGTTCAATTAATAATTTTACTTTCATACTCTGAATATATTGATTATAGTATTTATTTTTAAGGGAGTTAAATTCACGTTTAATGTTGGAATAATTAATGTAGTCCACGGTAGAACCACTAAGCTTAAACTTTTTAAATAGTCTGCTTTTTTTGTTACGGTTAATCCTCAGATGTTTGATAAACCACGTAGGCCCATTTGATGAAGAAGAAATCGATTTCGTTGGTACAGAAGAATAAATAGCAGAAAATATGGCATTATATAAAAGTAATCCGTCAATGTTATTATAATTCAAATTCCAGTCGACAACAGATAATAGACTTCTTAGTCTAGTATAATTGGTTTTGCCAAAGGAGAATATAGCGTTGGTTCCACTGTTTGAACAATTAGCTACCAGCAAATTATCCAATGTAAGAAGCAAGGTAGGATGATAAATGTCCTCAGGACAGACAAATGGCTCCACCCGAGCAATTTTGAAATTAGTATCATTAAAAAGAACCCAATCTAGAAGTCTTCCATTAGTATTAAAAATAGAGTTCATTTGATACAGGCATAATTCATAAATTTCATCCAATATACTATTATATATGACAGGGTACGAGATAGGTATGTAATAGCCAAGTTCCTCATTAAGATTCCATGTGAAGAAGATTAAAGTCACCAAGCACCAACATTTTATCATTATCTTTTAAACACAAGGACATTTCTTTAATAAGCTGGAGTGCTTCAAGTAAGTTGACACATCTGACAATGGGGGTATATACGAACATGATATAAACAAGTTAAAATTAAAAAATTTTAGTTGTACGCCAACAAACTCAACATCAACATTAGTTAAGAAGTCAACCAAAGTAGAAGGTAATGAATTATGGACAGCAATTAAGACTCCTCCTCCAACTTTCTGGATTCTGTCATTCCTAAAAACTTGATAGTCAGCACAAAAAACCTCAGAATTATTGATTTCAGGCTTAAGCCAAGTTTCTGTAAAAACAACAACGTTATATTCGAACGCAACGGAATTAACAAGAACCTGATTTAATTTAGTATTCAAACCGCGGACATTTTGGTAAAGAAAAGAAAATGAATTATTTACTTTTTTGAAGGTGAGGACTGAATATCAAGATTAACTGGAGTCTTGCGCCGAGTGATAAATTCTTTAACAAGAGCACCCTGGGGCCAAAATTGACTATTTAAGAGTTTGTCAAATAATGACTGAGGCGTTATGATCTTAAAAGAGCAAATATCGAGTTGTTGGGAAGACTTGAATTTGAATATGCTTATTTTTGACAAATCTAAATCAGAGCATTTGCGCTCAATATATCTTTTCACTTTATCCACAGATGTATCAGATGCCAATCTAGAAATAAAAATTGCTTTGCGAGCAGGGATAACTACAAGTTCATTATCATCATTCACAGAAACAACCGGAACGATTGAAGGGACTTTTACAGAGCGATCGCCATTTTTAGGAGGCACCTGAAGCAGTTGATCATTAGGGGAAGTTGCATGTTCAATTGTAGCCCTCTCTCTTTGGACAATTGGAACACAATCAATAATGATAGAAGGGCCAGGACCATCAGCATTAAGAGAATAAACAATATTTATAGACGGAATCTGTAGAGGTTGATTAGAAGGAGAAGTTACGTGACCACTCTCAACAATATTTGGTACAGTAGACACCACAGGTACAATTGGGGAAACATCATTAGATGGGGGTTGGACAGTTAGGACAGTATATTATCAGACGCACCCAAATCAACATAATTCAAAACATTAGAAGTTTCAATCTCAGACATACACGGAGAATTAGGTGATAAAGGATGTGACACATCTGTAGAATTAAAAGACAGGCAATTGGTAAAATTACCTTTTAAAAATTACGAACCAGATCCAAGTGTTGATATGACTCCAAATATCCCAGAAGATAATCAAGAAGGAGTTTATCAAGAAGATGATAATCAAGAAGCTTATGATCCATCTACCTCTTCTAGAGAAAAAAATAAGAAAATGACATATGAAATACAAAATGATGAAATTGAAAACTTACCTATAGCAAAACGGTTCAGGGATAGATCCTTAATAAAGAATTTAAATTTTGACGATTTTGTAATGTCGGCTGTAAATATGATTAATGAAATAGACACGACCCCTCAAAAGTATAAAGAAGTACAAAATCGCAATGAAAGAGAACTATGGTTGAAAGCCATGTAAAGCGAAGTACAGTCACTGATGGAGAACAAAACTTGGTTATTAAAAGTTCTTCCGACAGGAGCAAAAGCCTTACCTTGTAAATGGGTATTTCGTGTGAAAAGAAATGCTAACGGAAGTCTTGCCAAATATAAGGCTCGATTGGTTATAAAAGGTTACAATTAACGAGAAGGAATAGACTATAACCAAACATTTAGTCCTGTTGCAAAAATGGCAACTATACGGTCTATCTTTAACATAGCAACAGTTTTTATCACAATTCGATGTACCAACGGCTTTTTTGTATGGTGAATAATATGAAGATATTTACATGAAACACCCATGGACCATGTGGTTTTGAAGATGGTACTAAAAAAGTCTGTAAATTAAAGAGAAGTTCATATGGTCTTAAGCATGCCCCAAGATGTTGGAATAAAAGACTTGCATGTTTTCTTAAAAGAATTGGTTTTAAAGAAAATGAAACTGACCCTTGCCTATTTATAAGAAATACAAATGAAAGAAAGTTTTTTCTTGTTCTTTATGTCGACGGTGGTTTAGTTGCTTCAAGTGATGAAAAAGGTTTAATGAATTTCTAGAACAATTAAAAAGATAGTTCAAAATTACAACTAAAAAGGTAGATTATTATCTTGGGATTGAAATAAAACGATCTGAAAATGAATTGAAAATAACACTACGTTTACATTGGCGAGATTGTTAGAGTTAACAAGTTACCTAACTACTTATGTTTACACTAATATGATTACAACTCTGATATTTTATGTTATGACGTTTATTTCTTTTATAAATATGGAAAATATTTTAATACAATTTGCTAGTAAAAATTGAAAATATTTTAAGTACAATTTTGTATACAATTGCTAATAAAAATATTGCTTTTTGCAATATTGAGAAGCAAAAAAAAAATAATAATAAAGTTGTACGAAAAATGTTTGATTTTGCATTTTAAAAAAATCAGCTTTTTTAAATTTATTTCATATATGACCATTTTCTTCAATTTTAAACGAAAACATTTATTTTATTTATTTGAGACAACAGTCATTATTTGACATATCAGAGAAGTTTTATGGTAAAAAGTTGTATATTTAGGCACTTTTTCAGAGTTACATTGAAATTTAAGGTCGTTAACTATGTGGTTATCTGCTAATCACTTTAATTAGATTGTTAAATTTTATATGGGTAACCATCCAAAAATCAATGTGGTTAAGGAGATAACCCTCTCAACCGCGATAACCTCGTCAGTGTATACGTAGTCTAAGCCAAGAAGGTTATGCTAAGAAGATACTTAAAACATTTAGTTTTGAGAACTGTAAAAGTGTAACTACACCTATGTTGAAGACTGGCATAGAACAGGGAAAGTCTGATCTGAATGAACATAAGGAAGGAATTTCGTTTCCATATAGGCAAGCGGTTGGTGCCTTAATTTACTTGATGCTAGTTACATATGATCTAGCATACAGTGCTAGTTTTTTGTCAAGGACTTTAGAAAATCCTTCTGAATAGGATATAACACGACTTAAAAGGGTGTTTCGATACATTGCTGGTACATTATTTATGCGAAAAAAATTCAATAAATTAGAATGCTATAGTGATGCAGATTTTGGAGGGTGTTTAACTACAAGAAAATCAACACCTGGTGTTATAATTAAATTTGCAAATGGCGCTGTGTCATGGATGAGTCAGCGGCAACCGATTGTAGCAACTTTTACTACAGAAGCAGAAATCATTGCAGCAAGTGAAGCAGCAAAAGAAATCGTTTGGATTACTCAGAAATAACACTATTTGAGGATATACCTGTTTTACAAGTACAGCAGCTGTAAAATTGGCCCAAAATCCAGAATATCATAAACGAACAAAACACATTGGGTTAAAGCACTTTTTCATTAGGGAGAAAGTTACCAATAACGAAATACATATTTTACATCAAATCAATTGGCGGATTTGATGATAAAGCCACGTGAACCACTTAGGCTGAAACAATTATGTTCTTTAGTGGGTTTGCGCTAATATTTTCCACAACAAGGGAAAGTATTGAAGTATTACAAAGGAAAATTTCCATCACACAATCACCTTACATCATGCACTATATTGTTCTTTTCCTTTATTTATTTATTTTCCATGAAGTCAAATATGTTTTATTTCATTTTTTCTTATGAATATGTTTTTTTCGCTCCAAGAAAAATAGGTCTGGGTAACCCTGTATTAATTAGTCATAAGTCATATGTAATTAGATGTGCTGTAAATGATGTAAAGCTTTCAACAAAGCTCTTACAAACAACATGCAAAAGCTCAGCCACTGGCCCATTAAAGGCCGGTCAGGGCACAATAAATTAGCTAGTGTTAAGCTGTTAGGTAATTAGATAGGTTATATAGGGTCTTAGGTGTGAAAGTTGATTCGTCCTCTTAAAGGCTTTTGGTTAGTATTAGCTTAGGTACGATAGTTGATTCGTCCTCTGTACCTTACATGTGAGCTGTGTTGTGCTTATGTACAGGTACTTCCATGGTATATGTTCTAGAGGGATAAAAGAGATGTGTCCTCTGCTGAAACCCTTCAGTAGGACAACCAGGCTTGCTCACCGATCTCACCCATTCGTTATGGAATTGCCGGCGTATCGCACAACGCATTACCGAAACGGTTCCTTCCTTAACCGGGGTGTTCTCCTCTGGAACCACCTACCTCCTGAGGTGTTTTCCACCATGCCTAGTGTGCGCAATTTCAAAACAAATGTACACAAACACTACTCCCTCTATACTCCGGGTCATCTCCTGAGTGAATGGTTCATTTCGCCCGTTACCATTTACAGTTATAACAAAACGTCTAACTCTTTGTAATGTACAAAATAGGATAATATAAAGGAAAAATTAAATAAATTGTCATCTTTCATTTAAAAATATAAATTGTCTTTTGAAATTGAACTCTGGCTGGCTTTAGGTCTACCCCAGCACTGTTGTTGTTGTTTATATACGTTTTGCCGGGCTCTATACTCTTCTATAGTTATCGGCCTTTGTCCTGGGATGATGTGGGCTGGTAACTTGGTGGCGTATATTCTATGTCCGTAGTATACTGTGGTACGCATTTTTCTATGGTTTTGCAAGTTAACGTTGACTGGTGTTGGTTGAACATGACAGGTGAACAGGTGGGCAGGATCGCCATGTTGTGTAAATGATGTAAAATTTAATTTTATATAAATATATTTTAATATTTACCAATCTTCAGCTGCTAAAAGAGCAGCGTCCTTTCGGTTATATGCCTGGTAAACAGTGAAAAGACTGGGTTTTGTCTTTCTGGTTTATTTTACTAAGTTTTACATTATTTATACTATTTCTATTCAATGACAATGATAATGAAAATTCTTAGTCTAGCAGATTATTAACCTTAACATAAATTCACTAAATGCAAAGCTGCAATATGTGTACTCATAAATGTAGAGTAATAACAAGCATTAAACAACGTAGGTGAGAGGTATATAGATCTGAATTTTAAAATGAGTATTCCTCCTTTATATTTGGAACAAAATTGTGAAAATAGGCGCACCTATTAAAGTACAAAATGAAATTATGAAAATGAATAAAATAAGCTCAAAATGACGTGTCTGTCCACGAAGTATTTATTATGAATTATCAAATTGATTGTATAAGATTTCTCTACTTGTCATAAAAATTACATTATTATAATTACTAATATTACCACGCCAAAAATTTAATTATATTATAAGCATTTTTATTCAAATAAATTTGATGTATATTTTTTCCTTGCTTGGAGAAATAATGTGGTACTCTGTTCTATTGATGGCTATCCTAGTTTAGGATTTATTTAGGGATATTGCCCATAGCCCTCTTTCTTGTTGTATCTCCAGAATGACTCGTCCAATTTTTTTCATTCATGTACCATAAGAATGCTAAGCAAAAGAAATAATTTTAATTGTTCTTCTAACCAAAACTTTTTTTACCGGAATGGAAATACATTTTAAATAATTAGGCCATCCACAGTCTGATTTTGCCCATTTAACTGGAGACCCTGGCGAATGTTATGTGTGTCAAATTTTATATCGATATATTAATTTTTAAAGCTGTTACAGTGTCAAAACCGCTTGAATTAAAGTATTTTACGTTATTATGGATGTCTGCTTGGACTTTACTCATCTACAAACGCTAGATTTAATTCAATAATTGGACCGTTTCTAGACTAATTTTATTCTTTGCAAAGCCAAACTGCAAACGCTGGTGAAGATAATATGTACCTAATTTAAGCGACCGTGAGAATGGTAAATGGAAAAGGTTACATATAAATGAGCCCACGGTCTGCCAAAAGGACTAAATCGACGCAACTATTGATGCTGTTGAGGAATAAATGAAATTTTGGAACCATAGCTCGTCCCTTTTTGCCATTTACAAGCATTTGAACAAAACCAATTTACTCCCATATCACTATGATTGTAGGTGTAAAAACGGGGATATGTATTATTTATAGAGATTATTGTTCTAACAGAATAGGTGTATTTTATTGAACTAAAATAAAAGGCAGAATTATATATATAAAGAAACCTTAGGAATCATAACGTACTAAAAGTTTTTCGCATAACAATAGTGAAAGTGATATATTATTTAATAAAAAATTGCATAAGATATATTTTAATAATAATAATAATGCCACGTGAATTGCGTTCGAAAATGAATATTAGAAATATGAACGATTTTAAGTTCATTTGAATAATTATATATAAAAGAAAGCATTATTGTGGATATGTTCCTCCTACAATGCACCTTTGTTATGTTTCAACTTGTAACTTGTTAAATTGTTTAAAACGCTTTGAAATTTTAGTGAAGAAAAATGTGGTTTAGTTTTAAAAGAATATTGCATTATAATCCCATTTTAATTGTAACAGTTTTCATATACTTATTTGAAAAATCAATATTACTATGCCATTGTATACATGGTTCCAGGTGAGAGAGCCGTTTTTACATCCTAATTCAGCTCTATTGAAATAGTTTCTGTACGCTAACATGTATTGTGATTTTTGATTCATTATTATTTACAAAAATACTCCGCATTAAATCATATATATGCAACAACCTCTTTATGTTACATCAAAGCCTCATTAGTTTGTACTTTGATAGGTGATAAAATTTTCTATGGTATTTTATTTTGTAACGAATATACCTTAAGAAATAAAAAATTTTATTTGGCTTAGGCTAAATATTAAATATCCTCCACCAAATAGTGGGCATGAGGTATGAACGTGTCCGTTAACCTATCACGACAATTCTTGATATACCTATGGATCTATTGGTGACCAGTTCGGAGATGTAACTGGTAGTATTCCTCCTAGTGGAATAGGCGGTTCGACCCAAGAACCTATTGTTAGTACCTCGGGATGCTAGAGCCCCAGGAACTTGTTTCCTGCTAGCATATTGAGGTAGGCCCCCTAGTGGGAGAATCGTGGTGACTGTGTTTTCTCCCCTACGGGGAAAGAGAAGGTTGCAACCTTCTCACCAAAGAGTGGAGTTCATACTCTTACAGTATGGCTCCTAGTTTGATACCCAACGGGGCGTTGGGAAGCGCATATTTTTCCCCTGCATCTGAGCTTTGGCTTGAGATGTCGTTTGATTAAGTCTCCACGGCAGGAACACACGTTAAACACAATCTTCATGTCAATCTTCAAATTCAAAAACTAGAAGTGTCTGTACAATGTTTCAACTCAATATCTCAAAATTTGCCACTAAATACTAACAACAGATCTAACATATATACAGACAGACGGAAGGACATGTCCAGATCGACTCCGATTTTGATGTTGATATACTTTGTGGGGTCTCCAATGCCTCCTTCCGTGTGTTGCAAGCGGAATGACAAACTTGGTATATCCTCATAAATGGACATATACTATTTTTATACCCATCATCATATGGTTTTTTTTGTTTTGTTTGTTACATATATTTTTGAGCATCAATAGCGTAATCGATTGATTTATTTAATATATAATTTTATGCGTCCGTGTGTCCATAACTTTTTCTTTATACCACTTTTACGGTCGCAAATATTGAGATATCGAACTGAAATTTGGCGCACATAATATTTAGCAGCGCTTACGTTTGTATATAATATTATATTTGATTTAATTATTCAAGTAAATCAAGTAAATCCGTTTATTTGAGTTCCAGTTAAGCAAGCTTCGATTTTGAAATGTCTAATGTAGTCCTTTTTTAAATATTTTAACGGTAATATTATGAAAATTGTACCAGCCATTCGGAAATATATGCATCAAAAAGGTGTTATTTTAATAGATTAATTTCACTATGCAAAGAGCAATATACACAGTTATGTGAATATTTGCTTTTGTACAAGTATACACTTGGTCAAATATTTCTTGACAGCGGCACTTCTGAGGACTTTAAATTCTAATTGATTGTCTACGATGTATTTCTTGTGAATTATTGTCCATTTTCCGAAAAATACATTGATATTGCCCCGCCCAAATGGTATTTTTGTTCAAATAAATGTGAGATATAATTTCCTTATTATATGGAGCAATAATGGGTATTGTTCTATTTGGAAGAGTTTAGTAATGGTGGGTATTCTAAATTTGGTATTTGCCTAATATATCCCTTTTTACATTACTGTTTGTATTCATGTTACGTTAGAATAATATTATAGAAATAACCCGGAAAGTGCTGAATTGGTATCACATTATGAGTCCAGCTTATCTTTGCCCGACATATTACCTGTACCATCAAAAACTTATGACAAAAATCGCGCACCAAAACTTTTGGGACAACCTACGGTCGTTTATTTTCATGTTACCGTACTTTCGTTGGATTCTATTAATGAAGAATCAATGGTAATGTATTTACTTACAGTATATAATAATTTTTAATATATACATATATATGTATAAAAGTTAGAGTATCAAATATAATTTTATACTTATCCCTTTCTATCCCTTAGACTTATGTGACGGACATATTTTTAGCACAAAGTTGGCGCGATCCTCGCCTACGGTTACCAGAAAGTATGAGTGAAGAGTATCGTATACTGGATGTGGATTGGTTACATAGTATTTGGCGCCCTGATTGCTTTTTTAAGAATGCGAAAAAAGTCACCTTTCATGAAATGACAGTTCCAAACCATTATCTTTGGCTATATCACGACAAAACGCTTCTCTACATGTCCAAGTTAGTAGATTGCATTTGAAATTATAGTGTATATGAAAATAATTATAAATAAATTTGCCTTTTTTTGGTTTTGTTAAAAGACTAACTTTAGTGTTATCATGTGCAATGAAATTTGAATCATATCCCCACGATACGCAAATTTGTTCTATGATGATTGAAAGCTGTATGTATAGATTAGTATATTTTGTTCGTCTTATTAATTATTGAATATTTTTATTGAAATAGTATCACATACGGTACAAGACTTGGTATTTATATGGAATATGACTGATCCTTTGGTAGTAAATAGTGAAATTGAATTACCTCAATTGGATATATCCAATAATTATACAACGGATTGTACTATTGAATATTCAACAGGTAATTTAAATAAGTGTTTGTTATTAGTTCGTCCAAATAATAAACGAATTGATATAAGAAGTATTCCCATAATGTACAAAAAAAGCACGTTTATACTTTTAGAGTTTGTGTTTAGGTCTAATAAGAAAGAAGAGGAAAATTTCATTGAAGACGTTCATTATCTTTAACATACAAAGTGTTTTGTTTTGGTCTTAAGCGTATTTTGTAGACTTAAGATAAAAACTAATAAACGCAGTTCAAAAACACGACGTAGCCGAGATCAGATCGAAAAAATTAAAAATTTAAGACACAAACATTTTATATAGATGATATGGCTATATATATTTTTTTTTTATCGTATTAAATTGATATTGCCGAGTGACAAAGACCCATATAGCCAGAGTAAGTTGCACTGATAAAGACGCCAACAGACTTCATTGCCAGGATCACATCAGATTTAGATGAAGTAGATTATAAATAAAACAGACGCACAAAATCGTGCAAAAAAGAGACAACAATAAGCAAGGTTATCAACAAAATAACGAAACGAAAGCATTGAAAAATGCTGACACAAACTCAATGAGATAGGTTGTGCTTTTATAAGGGAGTTATAGCAATTATAGTTTATCAAATAACTTCGCGTTCCGTATAAAAGCGATTAAGTCGGGATATATGTTGTAGTTATTAGAAGCTAAAATGCTTTGTAAACACGTAAAGTTAGAAGAGAAGGAAAACGAACTGCGGACAGTAGCATATTTGTTACAGACAAGAATCATATGTTCAGCATCGTTCACCGAATTACACATTTCACACAAATTAGTGTTAACTGCACCTATAAGATTTAAATATCGTGCATCAAACGTGTGACCACTAATAAGTCTGTTCAAAATTTTAATTTCATTAGGTTCCAGCGAAAGACCGTGATACCATGGGTGGGGTGGTATCTCAGGAACAAGAGCATAAAAAATCTGCCTTTGTTCTGCGAGGCAGATCTAAAAGAATCATTCCACAAGCTTCTCAGGGTCGACCTCATAGCGCTGAGAGCGTCGCACAACGTAAAACCAACATGAGAAACTTGGCCAAGCGTAAGAGCTTGCCTTGCCATGTAATCAACTTTTTCATTAAACTTACACCAGAGTGACTCGGAACCCATAGGATATGAATATCAGTAAGACAGGAAGAATTGATCAGATTGATAATATCAGCAACAAGAAAGTTGCACGAATCCTGATGCTTTAAAACAGTACAAGCATTTAGGCTGTCTGTAAAAATAGAAATTTTTTTGAAATTGTTCTGGACAGACATTTCAATAGCTTTATAGATAGCAAAAAGCTCACCAGTTAAAGAGGACACTTTACGCATAATCCTGAACAAATGGAATCTTTTCGATACAACATTGAATATTGCACAGCCTGTGGTGTAATTCATGATAGATGAATCAGTGGCCATAACTAAAAGGACTTATCTAGGTATTCATTTAATAAAGAATAATAATGTTGTTTATACATACAAGAAGGAGTATTTGGTTTCTTAGAGAAAGGGGTCTTCAAAATAATCGTCAATTTCGTACAAGCCGCATAGGTGGTAGGACATTGTATATTATCAAAAATTTCTTGAAATTTGCTGTATGCAGAAGAATAACTGTTATTAATCTGCGAATTGTTTTTGACAAGTAAAAAAAGGTCCTTGTTGCTAAAAGCAACTTTAAGAAGTTCTTTGGCTGCTAAGAAAATAGCTCTGAGATCAGGCGGGAGTTCGTTAGCTAGCACATATAGAATATGTGTAGGAGTCAAAGGAGAAAGATCCAAACAGCGTCTTAAGCTGGAATTTTGCAGTACATACAGCTTTTTATCAATATACTTAGGAGAATGCGATGTTACGGATCT
Source organism: Crataerina pallida (assembly GCA_949710015.1). Classification (NCBI taxonomy): domain Eukaryota; kingdom Metazoa; phylum Arthropoda; class Insecta; order Diptera; family Hippoboscidae; genus Crataerina; species Crataerina pallida. The sequence continues at coordinate 16,164,884 of OX453290.1, forward strand.
TGCATATTCAACCTTGAAAAGGACAAAGCTTCGATAAAAATTTAAAGCTACGTTGGGATTTAAACCTCCTTTTACAGTAGTAAGCTTCTTAATTAGGTTAATAGAAGAAAGGCAGCCCCTACTGACAGAGTCGTAATATTCTTTAAGGGTTAGACTGCTAGTAATGGTCAGACCAAGAAACTTGAAACTGTGTACCTGAGAAAGTCTATAACCATTGACGGACAGATTGACTGAGTTTCTAGAACCCTTGCCAAAATATAAGGCGATAGACAGGTAATAGCAGTGTCAAAAGAACTGTGACACGACATTAAAATAAAATCATCAGCATATTGAAAAAGTTGAATGTTCTCACTTTCAACTTAATGAAGGGAGGCAGTATATAGGTTAAAAAGAATGGGACTCATACAGCTCCCTTGTGGAAGGCCATTGAAAATCTTGACATTCCCATTACCTAAAAATAATGTTCTCTCAGCAAGAAATGAAATAATTCAATTAGAAAGTTCAGGAGAGATCCTGAACTGAACCAAAATATTTTTTAAAACTGAGATTCTGACACAGTCATAAGCACTGCTGATATCAATCGTAGCTACCACAACTTTGCACCTACGCGCTTTCATTAAACTGACTTTAAAAATAAATTCGTTTAAACACCTACCACGCCTTTCCTATATGCAAAAGATCTCACAGGGAGCAGGTTATCACGATTTAAGACAGAGACTAATCGATTCTTAACCATCAGATTTATTGTTTTAATCAAAACAGACAATAAAGAAATAGGTCGAAAATTGGTATAAACAAAAAAATTTTTTGGAATAGGGACTACCCAGACAATTCTCCAAGAGGGTGGTATACTACAATTAATAAACAAGTTGTTAAAAACATCTAGTAAGGACGACTTAAGATAAGGATTAAGAGCTTTGATCATACTATAGGTCACACCATCATGACCACCTGCAGAGTGAGAAACTTTTTTGGTTAACACTTCATTGAATTCAGAGACCGAAAAAGGGACAATGGAAACCGGCTTGTCAAAAGTAAAATTTTCCTTGTTGTTCTTAGGAACCTTGTCAAATAGAAAACTTAGAAAATCAGCATTATTATTAATGGACCAGGAACTTCTATCACGACTCTTACATCCGTTAATAGCATTAACAAACCTCCAAGCCTCTTTAGAGTTTGGACAATCATTTAAATTAGAAATTTTTTGTATATAGCTAGTTTTCTTAGCTCTTTTGACCGAACTTTTCCAAATTTTCTTGGATGATGCAGCCTCCATTAAATTTTGAAAAGAAGGATATTTAAGAGCTCTTTTACGAGCAGCCTTTTGTTTGCGAAACAGAATGGACAACTCATCGTTCCACCATGCTTTAGGAATGAAATTAGATGAAGTACTCTGGAAAGTGGAAAGTGGCTTCACTAATTTGGAAGCGAAAGAAATTCTCGAACGATTGGACATTATCAAGATGGCCATTAAAATTAGAAAGATTCTGATGAAGCTTATTTTTAGAAAGAAAAGTGCGATTAAATTGTAATGAAGCATGTACTTCGATAATAATGGGAAAATGATGAGACCCACCCAGAAAAGAGACATCTGTCTTCCATGTCATATGACAATTAGAATTAGTAAATGATAAATCAAGAACGGTGCCAACAGGGTTCCCCAGAATTCTAATGAAAGTGTGTGAACCATCATTTAAACACGAAAGACCAGAACTTTCAATAAGACGTTTGAGAATGTTTACCCTGGGTGAATTAAAATAATCACCCCAGGCCGAGTGACGACAGTTAAAGTCACCACAGACCAAAACATTCTCAAAAGGCTCAATAAAATTTAAAAGACGGGTTAGTTCCGTTTCAAGAACTCTCAAGGGTAAATTGGGAGGAAAGTATACTGAGATCAGCACAAAAGACGGGTTAACATTAATCGTTTTGATTACGACAATGTCAAGATCAGAAACATAATTAATACGTGAAACCTTAATGGATTTTTTAACTTCAATAGCAGCACCCCCATAATTATCTGGTCTGGTTTTGTAGTTTAAGATTTTAAAGATAGAATCAGAATCATGCATCGCAAAGATTTCTGATAAAAAACAAATATCAAAATTGTAGTGGTTGAGATAATATTCTAAAGTATTCTTATTAGATAAGAAACTTTGAATATTATATTGAAGGATTTTCATCGTTATAACCATAAGAGGGTCTTGAAAGAGTAATAGACCTATTATTTAAATCAGAAACAACATTGCTTATTTTGCAGGAGAAATCGTCAAAGACACGAGTGCAAGAAGGGTTAACTTTCGCAAAATTACTATAGAAAAACGATTCGAAATCGTTGAGGATTTTTTCAAATTCGGACACTTTAAAAGGATTTGAATACAAGTAAGGTCCTGGTGGAGCGGACCTCTTTTGTGGGAGACTAAATTGACTCGGTCTTAGTTTCTGAGGCCTTTGTTTTACAACTTTGTTGTATTTCTGGCCAGAAAGAATTTTATTGATAACTTTGTCACTGTTTATCAAAGTATCTCCATCTTGTAATGGAAACGATGGAAAGTTTTCCTCATAATCATTAAAAATATCAAATCTATTAGAAACCGGGTACGAAGCACGAACTTCGCGCCTTGATAAACGTTTCAATGTCATAACTTTGAGAATATTGGATTCCTCAATCCATTTAGGACATTTATTTTTGTCCTTAACGGTATGAGAGGAATCACCACACATTATGCATTTCGAAATCGTACAAAGACCGTTGCAATCACTATTCGACCCACATTTAAGGCACCTCTGAGTTTTACTACGGCACCCTTTTACCGAGTGCCCCAATCTTCCACATTTGGAACATTGCCTCACAGAGGAATAGAAAAAGTTCACAGTTATTGATGCATGATCAAGGAAAACTTTGAAAAGCAGATGGGATGATTTAAAAGCCAATTTTACAGAGAGTAGGTGAGGCTTGGCCATTCTCTTTATCAAATCTTGTGAATCTTTTACAAAAGCAATAGGAACACTAGAAATTATATTTTCCATAATATACTCATCAGAATAGATAACAGGGACATTGCGAATGACACCAAAAGTGTAAACAAAAGTATCAGGAATAAAAGATTTAAGGCATGGATGACTTAGATCTTGCTTAACAAAGTTGTTAGCATTTAAAGCCGAATTGAATTTAATACGGAACAGAGACTTACCAATCTGTTCAATGTGGCTGATTCCGGTATTGCAACAATCTTTAATCTTTTGTGCAAAAAATAGAGGGCCCATCAATATTTTTCTTGTCCCCATTAGTGAGAGTAACAAGCACAATAAAATCACCATCATGAGCTTCCGGGTACAAAACAATAGGTTTGGAATGCATTGAGTTTGACTCACCCCCAGCAATCAGAGGGCAGCCCTGAGTAGAAGCATTATTAATATTCACAGTGGAAACATCTTCAGCACCAGCCAAAACCGGAGCCTTTCTCTTAAGTGACCCCTCATGAAAGACATCCATCATAGTCGGGCTAAAGGACGCCATGAGAGAGTCCCCAAGCCTCATGGACTTGATAGACGACACTTTTAATAATCGCACTTACCTTTACTGAAAGAAGATAAAAAAGTAAAAAAAAAAAAACGAAACGCTTAAAGAGAAAAGCACAACCACACTCTGTGAGCAGAACTGTAAGAATGATATGGCAATATAGGTCCTCAAAATACTATAAAACTCATCAAAGATTAAAACACGTAAGCTCATCCCCTAATTTTATCATTATTAGGCGAAAAGATTTAAGACACAAACTTATATAGAAGTTATGGTGTTAACTCAATTTATACCTTCCCCTTAAGAAGTGGAGTATGCAAAGTTTATTATACTATATACCATTCTTAGCACTACACCATTTTAAGGTTAAATTGAGAACTGCAATGTTTATGCATTGCATAAATATATAATAATATATACGGGTAATATTTATAAACCGTTCAAATATTACGTGTGTGTTGTTAATATAACTTATAAGAATCATTTATAAAGTTTTTATCTATGCATGTATATATGTATTTTAAGTTGGAGAATTTTTTTCTATCCATTCATTTTTTTACTACATACGAATAAAATATATGGAATGAAATATTTAAGTTTGAAGCATAAAAATTGGTTTATCTTATATACTAAAAACCCAATTTTCAATATTAATTTTCTTAACTTACAATTTAAATTTTAAAATGCATTCTCTCAATTTCAATTTGTATTTTCCCAATTTCAAATGTTAAATTACCAATTTCAATTTTTATTTTCTCAATTTCAATTTGGAAGTTTCAATTTTGATTTTCCCAATATCAATTTTTATTTTCCCAATTTCAACTTCGATTTTACTAATTTCAAATTTTATTGTTTCAATTACAATTTTGAATTCCCCAATTTCAATTGAGATAAATTTTAATTTTTTAATTCCCAATTTCAATTTTATTTTTTTCAATTACAATTTGTTTCGTTTTCTCAATTTCAATTTTGATTTTCTCAATTTCAATTTGGTTTTTTCAATTTCAAACTTTACTTTCCCAATTTCAATTTGGATAAAACTTAAATTTCCCAATTTCAATTTGGTTTTCTCAATTTGAATTTGGAAGTTCCCACTTTGAACTTGGTTTTCTCAATTTCAATTTAGTTTTCTCAATCTCAATTTGGAAATTCCCAATTTGAACTTGGTTTTCTCAATTTCAATTTGGTTTTCTCAATTTGAGTTTGGAAGTTCCTAATTTCAATTTGGAAGTTCCCAATGACAATTTGGTTTTATCAATTTGAATTCCTTTTTTTCAATTTCAATTTGGTAGTTCCCAATTTCAATTTGGTTTTCTCAATTTGAACTTGGAAGTTCTCAATTTGAATTTGTTTTTTTCAATTTCAATTTGGTAGTTCTCAATTTCAATTTGGAATTCCCAATTTGAACTTGGTTTTCTCAATTTGAGTTTGGTTTTCTCAATTTAAAACTTCAGTTTCCCAATTTCAACTTGCAAGTTCTCAATTATAATTTGGAAGTTCTCAATTTAACCATAAAATGGTGTAGTAAATCCCCACTAGAGGGCTTAGTGCTGTTGCACTTGTCACGCCTACAGTCTTTACATAAATGTGGAAGTTATTTAAGATTTGGTCTAATCCGAATTTATTTTTCCACTTGTTCTTTTCATTTTAATTCAGGGAATTTCACCTGTTTGGCCATTGTATTCAATTTAAAGCGGCGTTTAGGTTATTATTTATTTCATACGTATATACCATCTGCTTTAATTGTGGTCATGTCGTGGATATCTTTTTGGATAAAACCAGAAGCTATACCAGCACGTGTTACACTGGGTGTGACATCACTTCTAACATTGGCTACTCAAAATACACAATCGCAACAATCATTGCCACCTGTATCCTATGTAAAGGCAATCGATGTATGGATGTCATCGTGTTCAGTGTTTGTGTTTCTGTCTCTTATGGAATTTGCTGTAGTAAATAATTATATGGGACCGCTGGCTACCAAAGCCATGAAAGGTTATTCAGATGAAAATATTCATGATTTGGATGATTTGAAAGTAAAAAAGTTTAAGTATTTTTTGAGATATATAAATTAATCAGATTTCCTTTCTTGGTTTTTTCCTAACTTAGAGTCGTCATCGTGAGTCCATGATTGAGCCACAATACGATACTTTTTGTCGTGGTCATGCTACCGCTCTTTACATAGACAAATTTTCTCGCTTTTTTTTTCCATTTTCATTTTTTATATTAAATATTGTTTATTGGACAACATTTTTATGAATCGTAAAACTTTAGACAAACATACACAAGTCCTAACATGTAATAATTATAAAAACACAAGCGAAATGTATAGAAATCAGCGAAAATCAAAAACCATAAGAAAACAATTGAATAATCGGTTCTACTCGACTATTTATTATCATACACCACTTTTGACAAATTATGCTGTAATAAGTATGTTTTTGGGTTAGCAAACGAAAGTTGTCATATTTATATATAAGTCACATGGTGCATTATTTGGAATGGGGTTTTCAAAAATGGTCCGATAGGGACTTTAGCACAGTTTATTCCTAAGCTAATTATTTATTCTGTACCAAAATTTAATAAAATTATGTAGAATTGCGAATTTTCGTTATATGCTATTTAAAAATTTAGTCCTGTAGGGTGATTACAAGAACATTTGCACAAATTTAATATACCATTTTGTGGTGTAGGATATAAAGGCTAACATTATTTTAAAAACATAAATAAATTGAATTAATAGAAAACAATTTTATTATTTATTATTTTTAATTAATAAAATTTAATATTTTATAGCTACAAATTATATGCGATTTTAGAGTGAATGGAGAGACTTTATATATATAAGTATATATTAAAATTAAACATATAAACGATTCTTTGGTATTTAACCTCAAGCAAAAATAGAATATTTTAATATAATCAATATGCAAATAAACAAACAGATTCACCATAATAATATATTCATATATATAAAAAATTATGAGATTAGAATATACATCACATTGATGCTGTTGCTTATTTCCCCTTTTTTTTGCCCTTTATTATATTATTTTGAATATTATTAGTAATGAATTGAAAAAATTCTTTTTTAATCAACGATATGTATTACTAAAGAGTCCTTATATGTGAAATGCTTGGATTCTTATAATCACAAAAAATAGTAACAAAATCAGTTATCTTAATGTAACTGTTAACTGCGATAACGATTTCAAACGTGGCAAAACTAAATTAACCAGAGGACACGCCCACAGTTTAAGTAAAAGGACCCATTTTTTCAAATATATATATATATATAGAAGAGAGATATATAGGGAGATTTTCGGATAATTCACAACTGCTAGGTACGAAAAGCTGAAAATTGCAAGGATATCCCTCAGCGTTTCCGCCATACTTGTCCAAAAATTTTGGAGGATCATCTATGCCACAATATAACGTAGAGCTGCCATGAATAATTTTGTGCCTAAAACCATGCTCACAAAATAAGTACAACATTGCCAGTAAATAATTTCTTTCTTTTCTTAAGCCACATGCTGCAAAATTAGCTTATTGCAGGTTTATTGTAGGCAAGCTTGAATTTTTTCTATCCATTCTTGGGCCAAATTTGCATTCATGGCATATAAATTGTAAATGCGTCGACTGGTTTTTAACTGTAAGACAAAAGAAAAACATATAGACAACATGTACAATAAAAGGGGTAAAAATTAATTTATGCAACTTTTCTTGTAATTGTTGGACTGCGAGAATATCTTTTTTAAACTTTTTCCTTAAGGGTTTTTTATCAAAAATAAATATTTTCGTTTTCGGATTAAAGTTCGTAATAATAATGCCATGGTATTTATTTAACATACACATACAAACAAAAATGTTGGAAATTTATTGTTTTTGTCCAAAAAATTTTAGGCCGTACACTTAAAAGTCAATTTAATTATTAACTTACATCAAAAAATCCCTTTTCATCTATACGTTTTGTGCCAATTTGTGTAGGTTGCGCCGATGTTACCGACTGAACTTCAGCCAAATCTAAATGGAATGAATAATTATTATACATTTTATAATTAAATTTAAAATTGTGCCATTGTGTTTTACCTATAATTCCTTTACATGTAGAATCCTCCATGGAATCATAATAACGTAACTGATGTTTAATTGAATCTAAAACGAACCAACGTTGTTTCCAATTCTTTAATAGAGCGCCACGTTTATACAAATGACTGAAATAGTATTGAAATAACGTTTTTTCAGTAGCCCTTGAGAAAAGTAATACACATACCCTTCATGCGTTCTATTCTCGGCCACATTACTACTAAATTGATTATAGAAGTGATGACTCGATGTTCGAGCTGTGGTACCTGCGCTTGAGGCGATGCTAGAGGTATCAGCCTGAGACATATTGACATTAGGCGATACAACACCTTCAACCGCTTTATATTTCGTACAATTTTTTAGAGATAATTCCGTGCACTTCTCATGATAGGAGTTGCCACAGTCCATGCAGCGATAGCCGACTGGGCCCCATAACAGTTTTGTGCAATGATTACAATTGGTGGGTGTAGTGTAGGGATGTTTCTCGAAACGGTGAGGATGGAAAAATTTATCTTGGTATCCTGTTAAACGCCCTTTCATAATGATTTCCAGGGTAGATCGCTTATGCTGTAATTTGCCATGAAAAAAAATACTACTCAATGAGGGTTTGCGTTCTAAACGCATTGTTCGGGGCACCTCCAATGCTAGCCAGACCTGTTGCCATTTTTGTGGTATTTGTCCACGCTCTGTTTCAGCCTGTTTTACTTCATTTAGTAAGCACACATAAGCGTTGGGATCAGATTTTTCAATATTATCGTAACCAGCACTAATTACCACACGTTTTCCCTTTAATTCGGACAAATCTAATTCATCATCAGCATTGGTAACCTCCAGATCATAAGGTGGACCCTGTGCCAATTCCTCGTTGACATAGTAAGGCCAAAGATCCAAAGCAGCAACACAACTTTGAGGTCTTAACACATCATCTTGTTGGCAGTAAATGAAATTATAAAATATTTGCGATTTGCTATGTTGCCTGTCAATGTAATCAAATATTGAATGACCGATGCGACTACAGTTCACTAAATTCTTGTTTCGCGTATCAACGGGATAGACATTATTCTCATCATCTGAACAAGTATTGCCTTGAAGAAAAAATAATAAAAGTAGTAGTTTAATGCTTTAAAATTTACTTTCATACCCATAAAATGTTTAGCGCTAATGGATCCTCTTTTATCTTCTACCGAAGCGATGCCTAAGTCAAAGCGTTCCACTTCGCAGTCAAACAGAAAGGTGCGAAACCGACAGGAGACTGTGTGATAGGCCATAAAACGTAAATAAAATTCATTAAATTCAAATGCCATTGGAAATTGTTTTTGTATTTGATAGACAGCGTCTAGAAATTGTAAAAAAGTGGGTGCGAAAGCTGTATTGGAACTGGCATGAGCCGGTTTGAGATTGCTGCGATGGGCAAAACGATGACCAAACGCTATCCATTCCTTTTCGATTAACACTCGAAAACCGTCAATAGTACGATAGAATGGATCCAAACACAATTGAGCAATTGCTGATATTTGAGCAGTTATATCTGAACCATCTTCAAGAGATAACATCACACTGGCTTCTTGCAAATCAACCAAATCAACAACAGCTCCCGATAATTGCAATATCGAAGAAATCTGTTGCATCCAATCCGATTGTTCGATGACCTTTGCAAAGGTTTGTTCGTTTTCATTGACGGTGCTGGATGGCAAACAGGCTCGCATTAGTTTTTTAAAAGCCATACGTGTATGCCGATTATCTGGATAGTCCACGGGTATGAATTCTGCTCCCAAATCTGCATTAATAAGAGATTTCGTGTGCGATTTCTCGCCCAAAACATATAAACGCATTTTTCTGTAAGCGTTAGCAGCTGACGTTGCATTAGCATTACTTTTAATAGTGCTTCCTTTGGTTTTACCATCATGCATAGTAAACCCTGTATTCTTATTCTTACGATTTAATTCAGGTGTTAAGGACGATGCGGCCGCTTTGAAGTCGGCTCGGTTTAAATATTTCAATTCTTCCCCACATGGTGTTTGCAACAACAGAGAGTTCATTGACAAATTGATGCCAGTAAGATTATATTGGGCGAGAGAGATGTTGGGCTTTGGCATAGTGTCAATAAGAGCCATATAATATTTGTCCTGTTCATGATAGTTGGCTACATCATTGGAGGTGGCATTCGAAGTGGCCGAATTTTTCAACATACCTATGACGGACTTGCTATGCGGCAAAGCTCCCCTAATGAGCAGGGCTCCATTGCAATGTCGCCAGCTAGGCACTGGTATTCTTTGGCCCTTGTAACAGCGTCCTAAATGTGTCAAAGCGGCATCACTTACTTGAAGCGGAGCAACAAACACAGATGGATAGGAACGGCACATGCTATAATTAGAATTTACTGTGGTAATGCGAAAACCGTTACAGATATCATCTAAGCCCAAACGCTTCCAATCTCGAACATAATTACGTTCACGCATACGCTCTACATCTTTGGCGGTTGCTATACGCGGTAGTGTTTCTGTGGTTGCGGGTTCAAATCCATTATCTTCTTGTTCATCGTTAAGAGAATGAGTTTCTAAAGCTTCTGCCGAAGCGATCATTGTATCAAATTCTATCCCGCTAGTATCTAATTTACGTTTGGTGGGTATTTTCTGTCTAAAACCCGCTTTTTTGGCAGTACGCATTAAAGTCTTCTTTGCAAATCCTTTCAAAGTAGAGTACTTCTCTTTGGCCTTTAAGGGTGCAGCCCCATGAATAATGGTGCCATACGATTGGAAAGCGAAATGCTCAAACTCATCTATGGGATGACGTGCTTTACTTAATGTCTTACGAAAAGTTTCAATCATTTCCGGTGACACTTCGGTGTCGAAGGCAATTTTCATTAATTGAAACGTACTTGAACGTAATTGTAAGCCTTCGGGCAGTGTTTGATCCAGATGTGGTAAATATAAAACTGAAGTCTTTTTCTCTTTTAAGAGAGATGAGTGGGGGAATGCTCTAATAATGGTTTGTTCGCACGCCAACGGATCACAAGGATTCCCTTTGAACACTATTCGATAATTGGTTAAGAATAACGCACCCTCGGCTGGTATTAAACTTTGAGTGTCGTCTTCGCGTCCATCGGGCATAAGATAGCAGCGCAAATGTTCGGTAACAACCTCCTCCCCAGGTAATAAGCATGGCGTTTGAATTTTTGGTTTCTGCACATGAGGATGACGTTTCGATTCGAAATATACCGATTCTAACGATTCAATATGCATATGCACCACACCGGGTACCATATCATGAAGATTGCGTATATGCTCCGAGGTAACACCGCCCTCAGTACAAACACGATCTATGAACCGGGAAACGATTTTAGCTACAGCCAAACCCACTTCCAGAGCATCATTCTCCTCAAACCCCTCGTCAGAATGGTCACTTAGACTGTGTGAGCCCATAAGGCTAAAGAAATGTCAAATTATGCATGCAAATAAAATGTTAATAAATTGGGAGAAAGGAAGCCAAGTTTAGTTTTCTTACTTGTTACTTTTTAAGAAACTTTTGTATTTGTGCATATTCCTTTGCTAATATGTATTATAGAAGATCATTATCTCAATTACGTACCTATTTGATACACTATGATTGTCCTCTAATCGAAAATTTTGTTTCGGCTTTTGCCCACCTTGGACATTAACATCAGGTGGTATCAGCAAAGATACCATACGATTGGCGTAGTGTATGGCTTGACTGTACAAAGTAGACTCTTCCGATTGTGCCAATTCTTGTTTTTTTTCCTCTTCTATGGTAGGCGCTTTACGCATTTGTTCAGCGGTGATTTCTAAGGCGGTCGGCTCCTCCAGCGGTACATCATCCAAAACGCAATTTGATTCTTTTTTATGTTCTTTGAGTCGGCGATGTTGCATATACAATGCTTTGATTTGAGTTTGTACGTCCTGATAAAATGTCGCCTCCCAGAATTGGAGGTTTTTCCAAATGGAATGATCTTGTATGCAAGTGTAAGCAAACTGTATAATTCCGGTGGACAGCTTGCGACAAAATATTGTAGACATGGGCAGTAAAGCTGCTGCTACCGTATACTCGTCTACACCCATAGAATTTTGCAGAGTCTTATTCATAAATTTGATAATTAAGTCAAATTGTTGGTGATCCAAGACCGCCTTATTACCATGAACATAACCAAAAAGTTCGCGGCATAAAATTAAACGGGCGTCGCGATGTTTAAGGGTACGGGTAACTGCAGGTACCAATTTCCGGGCATCTGCTATTTTGTTTTCGAAAATGTATGCCACACAAGTTCTCAGTACTTCTAAACGTCTGGCTGAATTAATCAGGTTAGGTCGTACATCCAACACTTCAGGCAGTCGCGGGCCCATGGGAATGGTACGATTTTGATTGCGTTGCGTAATATTTTTTTGGGTAATACAATTCTTCTGCACTCCATCGTTTATAATTAATTCAACTTTCTCTACACTAATGTGGGGAAAGGGCGGTTGATGAATGCGATGTGATGCACCTTCGGGAGGTTTTAAGACTTTTTGGATATACATCTGTTGGTTGGGTATCTCATTTTCGTACAATATTCTGCCCAATTCATTGATATGGACTTGTATCTAAAAAAAATAAATATAATAATAATTGAAAACTTTAACGTAACATTCTCGAAAGCGACTACTGTTAAATAAGCTTACCAAAGTTTTATTATTGGCTTCCGATTTAAGTAATTCGTGCATAGAGCTGTAAAGTTCATCCCAGGCATCTGAGGAACGCCATGGTGGTCCCCGTTCATTCACAAATGTGGTGAAGAACATGCTATCTAATACACGAAAAAGGAATTCGCTTTCAATCAAATCACGGGCACCCAGGAAGCCTGCCTTATAAAATGTTATTACCGGCTTTGGGTAAATTCGGATAAGGGTCAGGCAAGAGCGATAACCCTGTAGTAGTTGTGCAAATAATCGCATAAATATAGCTCGTATCTCTTTATCAATGAATGCATCTATTTTCGGATAATTTGTGGGCTTTTCGTGTGTAGGAAAAGCCAAATCGGCTTGCGATAAATTTGGAAACAATATCATTGTTAAAAGTTCTTGTGTTTGCTCCCACAATGGTGGTGGCAATACCGGTACTGGTGGTGTTAGCGAGGGTGGTATTGTAACCAAGCCACCGTCCAAGTCTACTACAATTGCGTCTAATAAATCTGTGATTTCCGATTGCAATGAACTGTGTATGCCCATGATGAAGGGTGTAGGCGTGGAAAGGACTTCAATGAGCGGTGCTGGCAATATTGGTATATATACGTGAGTGTAACGAAAAGGATACATTAAAGCTACCAAAGCTTTGCAGCTTTCCGTCAAATGGAAATAACTCTTTGAATGAAAAAGTATTTTGTTTTCGGTCATAACGGCACAAAGTAAAATCAAAACATTTTTGATGCCTATTACCAAAAAAATTCATCATTTATTTATAAACATTCAACGGCCATAGAATATGTTTTTGTTCATACCCACCACCTTGAGATTGGAGGTACACTCACTTTGTCAAAATTTAAACACCCAGAAAGAGGTATCAGAGACCCTACAAAGTATCTTGATCAGTAAGAAGCTTTAAGTCGATTTAGCCATACCCATCGGTCCGTGATTCCCAAAAATAGTAATATCGAATTTAAATTTGAAAAAATTTTTGTTATTGATATTATATAATATTGAATGAAAGGTACGCCGAGAAGAAGAGAAGAGAAGAAGGATCAGAACTCAATTTTTTCAAGATTTTTTCATATCACACAAGAACTACTATAACTGAAAAACTCATTGGCATATTTTCCTTATGGGGTTATACTATATCTGTCCAAAAAATCCCAATGGAAAATGTTTAAAAAAAGCGGTGGATATGAAATATTTGTCCTAAGCCATATTTAACTTTTTTAACAATACCCTCCTTAGTGATGAGGATATACTAAGTTTTCTGGTCTATTTGCAACACCCAGGAGGAACCCTCAGAGACCCTTAATTTTTTGACGCTTATTCTTGTTGTTGGGCTGCCCAAGGGTAAATTTTACGGAAATATTTCTAGTATTATTACGTAAATTCATATTTAAATTGTTAGAAATCGGCCAAATGATATGCCCACAAAATTTTTCATAACCACAAATATATGCATATATAAAGTTGAAATTTGATATATATAGTTATAATTAGAGCATACCACTCCCAATAATAGTCTGATAACATACGATTCCATAATTTACTAAAAACTCTATATGATGCAGAATTAGACGTATTGTTTGACACGTAATACAAAAACTATAAAGGGTGAAAACACCTGACGCACCTCCTGTTTTTATATGGTGGAGGGTATTTAAAACTTGGCCAAAGCCAAATTTAGTTTTTCTTTTTACTTGTTACTTGTTATTTTTTACCTAATTGTTTAAATAAAAAATGTACGGATGTGCCAGTTACAGGCAAAGTGGATGATTGTGGTGGTTGCAAAGATTGCTTATCTCCAGCGCCAATTGAAAACCGTACTTGGGGACCGCCAGGTGGTGGTACATAAATACACCCCAATATATTACCTATATTTAGGAACATATATTATCAAAACACTAGCAAACTAATAGGAGTATATATATTACCGATTAATGTTTCCAAAGTATATGGTAAATTTTCTATATAGACGGTGTATATGGTACCCAAACAATTCTTAAATGTTTCAGCATAATCTAAACGTGATATTAGAACCAAACACTTAGGAGCATACATTATCGTGTGATGCGATATTAAAGATGACACAGAATTGGAAGGGCAATTATTATTAGAACCATTGCAACAATTGCTGAACCTGGTGGTGGTTACTGTATTATTGCAAGTAGAATAGCAGGTGGTATCTAAATGAGGATATTTGGTAGTGACTCCTGTTGAACACGCCACTGTAGTAGAAGCTTCATCCTCTTCGTCAAATACCTTTTTGCTTAATGTGATGGCTAAGGTCTCGTGAAAACTTAAGCAAGCACAGAAGTGCTTATTGGCATCAATATCGGTAAGAACTGATGTAAAAAATTTTGGCTCTTGCTTTTCATTTGACAAAGTCCATCCTAAGGGTTGACAGAACTGAAATAATAAATCAGCCGTTTAAAAATTTTAAAATAACGTATAAGAAAACTTACCCATTCGATACCTTCAATAAAGGCTGTCTCTGGCCAATCTTTTTTGGGAAAGCGCTGTAGAATTTTACCACATGTTAATGGAGTATTTTCGATAAGTGTTTCTACAAAATGATGCAATTAAATATACACATAAAAAAAAAGAATTCAAATTCTCACTTTCTTTATCATTATCATAACCAACAATAACAAAGTAGTCAGCCAACCGGGACATGTTTGTAAAAAGCCGGTTAATAATTTCAATTTAACAATTCAGTATGCGCGACCTCCACCAAACAAACACAAAGAATTCTGACACTATAAATGTAAACGTCATTTTATAATATTACTAAATTTTTCTAATGTATTTTTTAAGTAAATATATTAAATAGTAGGACATTTTTTGATTTTCACTGAAATTAATTTTAATAGTAATATCATTTTGTGAATTGAATTCATTAGTATTATTTGCAACATAAACTAAAGCAATTTTATAACTTTAGCATTCCTCATTGCACCTACACTGCACAACCACACCCCTTATAAATTTTGTCAAAGAAATGTTTTATTATTTATTGAAAAATCACATATTATTTTTGTTCTTGTTTCATTTTTCTTTTTTTATGCACACTTTTCAATTAGATATAATAGTGTTTTAATTATTATTATAGATAAATTGATTATTTCCAAATTTCTTGTATTAAAAAAAAACTAAAATTTGTAATAAAACATCTGTCGGACTACAAAAAACAGAGTTGTTGTTTGGCAATAAATTTAAAAGCGTTATATTTGGCTTAGGCCAAGCTTTAGTTTCTTCTATATTTCCACGGCGCCTATAGCCGTTGCAAATATAAATTTGAGCCATCTTTTAACTACTATTAAAGTTTATGTTATACTACTTTAGCAGTAGAACTTGTTTATTATGGGCGTGCCTTTTACTTGACCCTGCTCAATATCAGCACATCGATGGAAACATTAAATTTTAATATATGTATTAAATTAAAGTGCTTTATTTTCGTGACCCCTCTCTTATTGATCTTTAGCGTTTCTACAACTGACATGCATGCACATATACTGACGGAAATGTCGAAACCGATTCAGATAGAGTTTCTTTCTCCGCCTGGATTTTTTATATAAAGTGGAAAAAATCTATAAAATTTTCTGTTAAACCTCCTAAAAGGTCATAAAGCTTTTAAAAATTTTTTATTTACAAAATATTCAATATATCCAAAAGATTTTCGAATTCCTCTGATGTTTTTCAGTCATTTAAAATTTTTTTGTTGGATTAAATATTACACAAGATCCGTCACTCCTTTACAATGGAAATCAGTTATAATCGAAGCACCTAACCTAACCCTAATTTTCCATCGAAAATTACCCCTAAAAAATCCCAATTGGCACGTTTTAGTCTTTTACCGTAGCGTTCTAAATATGCAGCACTATTTATGGTATCGTTTTTGCAGTTTCAGTATATAAATCTAAATATCTTATTATATTAGCCAGATTAATGCCCTATATAGGTGTATGAGTGGTCCAAGAGACAATGAAATATATTTCACTCAATTGCAAACCAAGAAATTAAAAAGTGTTTATATATTATGCTCCGAATGAATAGTTTAACGGTTTTCTCCTTAGCTTCATTGGAGCTCATAGATAATTCTAGTACATATTCTTTTATTATATCATCGAACGTATTTTGTTAATTAATGGTTCTAGCCCGATACTTTTCTTACTAAATGTTGTGAGTTCGAACTGAGAACTGAGAGGAAGAAAAACAATAAAAAATTAATTTACACAATTTGCGGACGCATGTGCTAGAGTGAGAGCGTGGTGAAATTTTAGACAAATATAAAATTAGAAATACTCTAAACAGTGGCGCCACTGACCAATGCAGCTCCAGCTGCTATCGTGTGTTCAGGGCTTTAAACAGACACAATTCAGCTGTTGGATATTTATGCGTTGCTTGATTCGTTTCGGCTAAAAAAAATTAAATGTCTAATTAATTCCAATGATATATATTAAACATTGTCAACTATGACATATTTCCTTAATTTGTGTTGATAAAAATAAAATGTTTTTAAATATGGCAAATGAACAGAAAGAAGAGTCTTCCTATAGTCGCGTGTTGAACATTAAGGAAGAAAAATTTGATCTTGAATTTGATCAAAAAATTCAATTTCTAACTGCAAGCGTTAAATCAGAGCCATCAAATGTAAGTGGCACCAATAATTTGTTGCAAGATTCTAAAAGTTCTCATGATAACAACTGCGATGAAGTGACAGATGATAAGAATATTGTGGAACCCGTAAAAAGTTCTAATGAAATTTTAACTGAATTATTTAAAGTATTTAATGCTGCTCCTCCGGATCAATTATTGGATAAAAGTTTTATTAAAAAAGTCAAAAAACACAAAAAAAGCAAGAAAAAGAAAAGCAAGAAAATTAAAAGACAAGACAATGATTGTACTTTTCACTTCGATTTAAAATTGAAACAGGAAGATAGCAAAGGTAAACAAAAAAATAAAAAAAAAAGGAAACATAAGCATAAGTCAAAAGACGCAATTAGAAACAAAGAGAAATTTAGTGAGAGATTCTTGGAATTTGAAAAAGTCAAAGTTAAGGTGGAACAGGTGGAACACAGTGATAGTAATGAAAATAAGAGGAGTCGTGAATATAATAAAAACCGTAAACGAAAACGACCTAATTCTCTAGAATCTTCTGAACACAGAATTACATCACGGGAATACAGACGACATGACGAAGATTTGAATATAACTAAAATCAAGCGTAGACAGTCAGAAATTCATAACGATTTTTATAATGGCTTTGGTAAAGACGATAAAAAATCAAGTGGTCACAGGCGAAACAGATGTAATCGTAGGAGTGAGGAAAGGTTTATAAAAGTGAAAAGTGAAAGCTTTCACAAAGTAGTGTCACCTTACATAAAATGTGACCAGGAAAGTGAGATATCTGATATAACACTTTCCGATGAGGAAACGTACCACAAAGACAAAGAACGTGTTAGAGATTCAAGATTAACTGGACACAGAAAAGATCGTTACCACAACAACTTCTATGCCAGCGTAGAACGTACTTGCAGTAAAGATCAGTTTCGTTTATCTCGCGATCGAGATAGTAATCGTAATAATTATCGTTATAGGGACTGCTCATCTCGTGATCGAAATAAACACCGTGATCGTGAACAAGAACCAAGTAGAATACATTTTCGTAATAATCACTACTATGGGCATCACTCACGCTCACGTTCTCGTACACGATCACGTTCTAGGTCACGAGATTTGGGCATTGATAAAAAACGTTTGCTGGAAATTGCCCGCAAAAATGCCATTAGTATGTTTAAACACGGTAACTTGCCCGGTTGTAACAACATGACCCAAGAAGTCAAAGATAAAGTACTGCTTAAAATGCGATATGGTGGTCGTACCATAGAAGATTTAACTGAATTTTGTAAAAAGATTTCAAAAGGCGAAGAACTGTCTGATCTTAGTTCTGATGAAGAATCTGATGTGGATAAACGCGGTAATACAAAAGCGTTCCACCATCCGTTTCAGTTAAAAGAACGCGAACTGATCGTACTGAACATTCGGAATAGTAAACCACAAGTACAAAATAATGAGCAAACTAAAGCTATTACTATGCAATTTCCGGTGTCCTCGGGAGAGCAACATCGTTTAACTGAATCCTGGGTACCAGTTCAAAGTAAAGATATCGCGTCATTGCCTACACTGCCGATAGCTAGTCAGACGACCACTGTATTTAAAAATATTGCCCCAAAAAATGTTCAAGGCAAACCGTTACCTGTACAAGAAAAGCAAGAGCCGGCATTTAAACCACTGCCAGAAATAGGATCTTCAATTTTTCCGCTACCACCACCCCCAGCAATTCCTCTGCCAAATGAAAGGAACAAATCTTCAGGTGATGTTGCTGAAACAATGTTACCACCAACATCAGAGGTTGGAACTAATTTTGTACCAGATGTTCCCATACCGTCTAGCAGTAACACGGTATTTCCCCTACCTTCCAAACAATCTTTAGATGTATCCACTATAATTTCTAAACGGCTTAATGCCATGAGAAAATTACAGGTTTACTGAAAAATCTATTTTATGAGTATATATTTTTTTGATTGTATGCTTATTCAATAGGAAAACCCTTTGGATCCGGAGGCTATTAAGATGATGTATAATTCGCAAAAGGAAATGACTAGTTGGGCATCATCGAAACATATACCCGGCCAATTTACAGGCAGCACTGGTGCTACCATTCTTAAACCGAGTGAATTGAATTCTGGCCCTCAGGTGTGGGCGCGAAAAAACCAATTAACCTCGACCAAACCAGTAACTGGTGGGATGGGAATGCAATTGCTACAAAAAATGGGCTGGAAGCCCGGTGAAGGCTTAGGTCGAGAGAAAAAAGGCGCTCTACAACCTTTACTACTTGATGTCAAGCTGGATAAACGCGGTTTAGTGGCTCAAGATGACTTCAGTACTGTTATAATACGAAAACCTGTACCAATAAAAAAATCCAAAATAGCTGCACCACCATTAAATATTCAAGATAAACATCCAGTATGCTTACTAAATGAATTAACATCTAAACGTAAGTGGACTCCACCAATGTACACCTTAACACATGAAAATGGACCATCCCATAGTCGCATGTTTCTCTTTTCTGTCTCGATTAATGGAGAAACATTCACACCAAAAAGGGCTAGCAATACGAAAAAAGAAGCCAAACTATTGGCTGCCAAAAATTGTCTACAACAAATTGGTATTTTACCACCTGACTAAATAATAATAACGACAACAATCATTTAATGGATTACATACTTACATTAATGGAATTCATTTTCACACATTCATATAACTTATTGTTTATGTTTGTATAAGTTTTAATGTTGAACAATTAATTGAAATTATAATTATTTTATTGAATTATATACATAAAGAATAATTTGTTTAATCCATATTTAAAATTCTGGATTGTTTTTATTGTGTAAGAATATAAAATCGGCAACCCTTAAAGAAGAACTAACGGTATATAACATAGAATGGACAAAGAGGCGGAAGCACAATTCATATTTCACTTCTCACTTGTACTCCAAAATTGGTGACGGAAATGGAAAATCATATGTTTTGGTCTCATATACGTCGAAAAAAAATAAGACAGAAAATTTCGGTTAAGACCTAAACTTAAATACCCTCCATTTTTAATAACCCTCTAAAAAATAAGTTCCTATTGCCATATTAATTGTATATGTATATGATTATTTCATATTTATTTCGAATATATAAAAAATTTTATATATTTTTTTTAATTATAGGCGTTTGCATTATTCAATCACGCCCATTTTTGGCATAGTGTTGGATAACGGTAATAATTATATATATACCAAATTTCAACTTAAAAGGCATAGTATTGTGCGATATATAATTTTTTAAAGATACAATTTTTTCGAATCTCAAACGATTTTGCCCAATTTCAATAAGAAACAGCGTAATTAAACTGGCATGTCTCAAACGATTTCTCTTTTCTTGCTGATTAAGAATATATATGGTTTGTGGGGTCTCCGAGGCTTCCTTTATTATTATATATTTAGGTTTTATGTATTTTATAACGTTACAGAGAATATTAGAAATGTACAGTTAAATGCATTATTCACGAACATTTCGTTTTGTTTATTGAGCCATAAATTTTTTAAAATCATAAATTCGGTATTTCTTTTAAATAACGCAAATGATATTAATTCATATTGTTGTCGTTCGTTACATAAATTGGTTTCTCAAACTAGTAAAAACCAGTGGATTATGTTAATCCCGTGAGAGTTTAAAAGGCCCTATACTGGACCATTCTCTAATTTGAGCACGTATTTTGAGCAATGATTTGACTTAAACCATAATTTAGCCAACAATGATGTACGACCGGATGTAAGATCGGATTAAACTATATTTGGTATGTGATTAGAGATACCCTTAGTTTTTTTAGCTAGTGGTTTCACCTGTCGTTTTATTGACGCCCATATACTCGTATAAATTGTCACCTGTCCACTTATGTTCGTAAGAACAAGTGCTTTCAATTGTATAAATTGTGTTGAAAATGTTTTGCCTTACAAAACATTGTCGGCACGATATATCAAAATATATAGCCTGATATTCGATTGGTTTTATTATATCAAACATGAGCGTTATTTTATTTATTTGTTTAATATAAATGGATTTTTAGTGGTGGTCTCTATGTATACCGTTTGTTAACTGAACTTTACCAACATAGAAACAAATGTACTTCGTTTTTTTTTTTTAATTTTAGAAAGAGACATTAATATATATTTGCTTTCTCTTTCTGTGCCAAAAAAAAGGGATTTTTATATCCAGTGATGTTCTTGAGGTGGCCAGCTATATCTTTATAGAGCTGTCTTTGCCGAAAACTTTCCCCAAAAATTTAAGAATTGTAAGATAGTTGCGTTTCTGCTTAGTTTTGTTATAATTTTCTAAATAAGATAACTGGCTAAAGACTCTGGGCGGAACTGCTAATGACCATATAAACTTATTAATTAGACAAATAGGAAATTCTTGAAATTTAGGTTTGCATATGTAACGCGGTGCCCTATTTGACATCTTCTTGTGTTATTGGGGTAGGTTGGTGAGGTGGTGCTAATTTTACATTTTCTTTATATACTGCGCCGGTTGTGCAATGGGTTTATTAAGTTTTTGCGGATAGTTTTAGTAATTCCTAAACTGCAAATGTCACACCCATCTTCAATTATATCAATTACTAGCTTTTGTCCGCAGCTTCACCCGTGTGGAAATCGGTTATCTCGCGGGATGAAACGTTGCCTATGCCTTTCCCTAGGTTCTGGTATTTTTTTGTTTTAACATCAATACTTTCCGCAGCGTATAGGATGAAAGATATTTTATGACTAATTTTTTTACACCTTGGGTTAGTAATAGCAGGAATGTCCAGGGATCCCCAACATTTTTTGGTAATAAGTATAGCCTATGTTACTCAGTGATAATGTAGCTTTCTAATAGCGAAAATATTTTTGAAATCGGTCCAGTAGTTTTTAAGTTTACTCATTACATACAAAAATACAAATCTTTCCTCTTTATAATATTAGTATGGATACATATATTAT
This sequence comes from Crataerina pallida, assembly GCA_949710015.1. NCBI lineage: Eukaryota > Metazoa > Arthropoda > Insecta > Diptera > Hippoboscidae > Crataerina > Crataerina pallida. Next base: position 16,186,765 of record OX453290.1, read on the forward strand.
AATTATAATATATATATAAATTACAATTTTTGTCTCCTTCATACGAGAAATATGCTGAAATTTAATATAAACGATTTTCGATATGAGCCAGCAAATTTTTTCAAAAATTAAAGAGTGCGACATTCTCTCTCTATATTTTGTTACCAAACAGCGCCAATTTTTTTAGTATTTGGGCGCAATTTTATTGTTACCAAACGGGGCTAATTCGGTGCTCCGAACTGTGTGTACCGGCTTTTTCGCCCTTGGCAAGCTCATGTTATCTTCTCAAAGGGTTCTCAACCTGCAACCCGCACACTGCCGTCAACAAAACAAAAAAAATTTACGAAGTGCAAGAGGTGTTCTTCCACTTAATCCTGCTAACACAGGGGCAGGAAATATTGTTTTGGAACTTGCCTCCTGTGACTTATCCCTTCCTTCTATAGTAACCTTTGCAGAAGCTGAACGTTAGGCTACCCCTAAAGTAAAAAAAAACTTTCCCCTCATCTAATCCATCTGCGCTACAATACTCAGACACATTTCACCTCCCTTCTACTTAAACATCATTTTTACAGGAACACCAATAATGTCTTTTAATTGCATTAAGAGGAGGATATATACATATTTTTACATACATATGCAAGTAAAGTGCTTTTTATGGAATCTGAAATCCACAATATATTTGAATCTATCTGAGCAAAATTCTTACTCAACCCTTACAGCCTTTTTTTTAATGAAAAAAATTTGAACAGAAAAATTAATACCTATTTGTACCTTTTTTTTTCTTGTTGATATCGTTCCTCACATTAAGACTTCGAAGGAGCTCGCTCGAGGCATCTGCGCGAGGCACCTGCAGAAAAACAAAAAACTTGTATGGTATGGGCGGGACTTTAGTTCAAATTTGTGTCACCAAATTTGGCAAAGCCGACCAAATTGGATACATACATTACTTCTCTGCATTCATAAAACAATGATTTGTAAAATAAAATAAAAATATACGGATGGCACCACACCGAACCCCTACTGCACTATGTCTGGTCGCTCTCTTCATAACCACCTCTTACTGTCCAGGTCCCATGCCACTCAGTTCGGTGTTCCACGCGTGCGCACCACGTGGAGCCCTCCTTCTTTTTATACTCTCCACCTTAGGGAAGAGGGTATATTCATTATCATATTCATTTTGATCATCCGTTTACAACACATTAAAGGAAGCTTCGGAGACCCCGCAAACCATATATATTCTTAACCAGCATGAAGAATCGGGGTGAGCAGACAAAACATTAGCGAGAAAGTGGTGTTGCGAACCCTCCTCTTTGAACTGAACGGCCAACTGAACAGGGAGGCGGTGAGATTTACAAACAGTGGATGGAGCACTCTATCGAACTGTTACATATCCCGCACTCTCTGGCCTCGTCTAAATTATAAAAGAACTAAAGACTTATTAAGTCTAAATAGAAAATCGATCTCCGCTGTCGTAGGAGCCTTAACGGGGCACTGTCTCATAGGCCATATGGCCAGCAGATACGGTGTCCCGTATAATGACTTCTGTAGAAGCTGCGGGAACGAGGAAGAGGTGAAAATTGTGAAACACTTGCTGTGTTAATGCCCGCCTCTACAGGGAAAACGACACAAAACAATTGGAGTTAGATTCCCAGAGGGCCTAGAGTTACTGGCGGATGCTAACATTTTCGACCTCAAATGATTTATAGCTGCCTCCGGGTAACTAAACTGAACTCTGCGTTATGGTTCGTCGGGTTTCACAATTGGCCTACTGGCCTAAGTGAAGTGTTTTTTATAAACGCACATCCGACCAACTTAACCTAACCTAATCAGCACTGTGTCAGTCTGTTGTTATCACTCCCACGGTCGTAATTTTTAAGATACCAAATTGAAACTATGCGTACTTATTCTTAGTTTAATTTCGCTGTTCCGTATTGAAATTAGACAAAATCGGTTAAGAGACACGCCCACAATAAACGAAAATCTCAACATATCTCGAAAGAATTGTATCTTTCAAAAATTATATATCGCACAATACTATGCCTATGAAGTTGAAATTTGGTATATATATAAGTGGTACTGTTATCCAACACTGTGCCCAAAATAGGCGCGATTAAATAACGCAAACGCCTATAATTAAAAAAAACACTATTTACGTAAGTACATGAAATAGTCAAATCTATACATAAATATGGCAATAGGAACTTATTTTTAGAGGGTTATAAAAGGTGGAGGGTATTTAAGCTTCGGTCTTAACCGAACTTTTCTATCTTGTTTAAGATAATATCTAGTCCCATTTTCTCGTAGTCTACTTTATATAGAAATCGTTATAAAAGATCTATTCCTATTATTCCGTCAGTCTTTAGTATATGAAATGTGTCGTTAAATTTTGTCTGTCGGACTTAAAGATCTAAAAAGGTGTTTCCAAGGGTATATATTTTTTTCGAAGATATTAGTATAGAAAATTAAAACAACAACAGTAACACATGCGTAAAAAACCACTACCCAAATGTCTCTAAGTCGCGTGCGCCTTAATGACGAATATTCCTTTGTTTTGTATGTGCAATCTATGATATTCCCTTTGCTTTGCTTATAAGCACAGAAAAAATAACAGTAACGCATGTTCCTAAAAAACCAAAACCAACAAAAAACCAATTCTTCACTGTTTTCGGTCCAGAAAAAATTATTAGTAATTTGATTATGTAGGGTATTCGACCACGCCCATTTTACATCGACAAAAATCTATACACCTGCCACAAAAGTTGACCTGTGAACTTGAAATTTGGTATGCGTATACATAGTTATGCTATTGACTCACGTGCCAAAAATTGGCATTGGTAGATAACATACACGCCCACAATTTACAAAAAACCATTTTCAACGTAAAAGTAGACTTGCATGCTGATACGTAATACGTACACTATTAGATGGCGCTGTATACATATATTTGGCCCGCCCACAGTTGTGGAGGCGGAGGGTATTTAAGATTTGGCTCTAGCCAAATTTAGTTTTCTTATATGTTGTGTCTTAACTTAATAATTACAAATATATAATTGAATTAAATTGAACTCAATATTGAAGAAACTGTATAGACTATGGAAGAGACGAATTAGTAATTATGTAATTGTTTTATATATTTCAATAATGCAATCATTCTTCTTTTCGATAAACGTACTGCTATTGATAGCTATTGTTATCAACCAATCAAAATTAACCACATATCACATGCAACTCTGTGACTATATCAAAAACTGACGTGTATATTTTTAAGCAAAATAATTATGAAGAAAATAAAATTTACTTCCTTGATAGAAAAAATATATTACTCGTTCCTAAAGTGGGTATTACAATAAATCGGTAAAGAACTTATAGACTTTTTGATTATCAAAAAACACAAAAAATTTAAGCCGTGTTGCAGTGTTATTTAGGTAAAATAATTTTGGAAGAAGTATATAATGTATTTTTGTATTATTTATTAAAATATCTAAGAATTAGGAAAATACTTTCATTAAAGTAAAAAAAGGTCAAATTTTGTGTTAGTTAACCCAAGAAAATGGCGGTTTCTATGCCAGACTTATTACTCTGTGGTAGTGAAAGAAAGTTGTCTGCTTGTTTATTGATGCTGTTGTTGGAATTGTTTTTAGAAGGTTAGTTACGATTTTTAATGTTATTTTTTTAAGTATGTTTATTATTATGAGACATTCTAGGAGCTGAAACGTTGCCAAATACAGCTGACATTGAAAACCATTTAGAACTGGGTAAACGTTTTTTAGCTAGTAATCAGTTGAGTGATGCTTTAACACATTACCATGCTGCTGTAGGTAAGTGGTGTTAAAGTTCTTGTGATAATATTAAAAGAAAACTCAATTTCAATTATTTATCAGAGGGGGATCCCACAAATTATTTAACTTTATTTAAGCGTGGTACTGTGTATTTGGCATTAGGAAAAACTCGTTTTGCTGTACAAGATTTTACGCAAGTGTTGAAATTGAAACCTGATTTTACGGCCGCTCGTCTGCAGCGTGCTATTGTCCATATGAAAACTGGGGAATATGTTAAGTCTGCAGAAGATTTTCAATTAGTGGTAAGCGATGTTGAAAAATTAATAGTTAGTAACCTTGATATGAAGTTTTATAATAGTTGAAAGAAGAGCCCTCTAATAATCTGGCTAGTAAAAATTACGTACGTTTGGAACCTGCTCTGGAACAGTGGTCAATAACACAAAATCTTCTAGATCGTTCAGATTATCAAAATGCCATACCCATGTTAACTCAATTACTAGAAATATCTCCTTGGTCCATAGAATTTCGCGAAGCTCGTTATGATGCTTATATCCAACTTAATGATTATATAGCTGCCATATCCGACTTGCGTTCAGTTAATAAGCTTTCACAAGATAGTACAGATGGTTATTATAAATTGGCCAATTTATTGTACAGAATCGGTCATGTGCCGAGTTCGTTGAAAGAAATACGTGAATGTTTGAAATTGGATCCAGAACATAAAGATTGCTTTCCACTGTATAAAAAATTGCGTAAAATAGAAAGGGGGCTATCATCGGCGGAACAGGCTCGAGATGAAAAACAATATGAAGAATGTATCAGTTCAGCACAAATTGTTTTAAAGCACGAGAAAGAAGAATCTATGGTAATTTTTGAAACGAAACGTTTGCTGTGCACATGTTGTACTCGTAATGAACAGTATACAAAAGCTTTGGCATATTGCAAAGAGGCATTAGAGATAATGCTTGATGCAGATATATACTGTGATCGAGCCGAAGCTTATATTGGTTCAGAAATGTATGAGGATGCCATATATGACTACCAGGAGGCGCTAAATATGCGTGAAAATATGTTAAGAGCTAAAGAAGGTATTGAAAAAGCTAAAATACTTCAAAAGCAGGCTGAACGCCGCGATTATTATAAGATTTTGGGTGTAAAACGCACAGCCAACAAACAAGAAATTACTAAAGCCTATCGTAAAGCTGCGCAGAAGTGGCATCCAGACAATTTCCAAGGTGATGAAAAAAAAATAGCTGAAAAGAAGTTTATTGATATAGCAGCTGCCAAAGAAGTCTTAACAGATCCGAATAAACGAAAACAATTTGACAATGGTCAGGATCCTTTGGATCCCGAAGGACAGCAACAGGGGGGTAACGGGTTTCCGGGAGGAAATCCATTTGCTCATTTTCATCATGGGTCTCCGTTCCAATTCAAGTTTCACTTTAATTAACCACATCCTTAAGCACCCACATAATTTGAAATAAATTTAGGTATATCCTCTTAATCCGCAAAACATATTTCACTTTACATACCATATAACAACGTTATATAGGTATTTAAATTTAGCTATAATAAATTCCTTTGCTAAAGCGGTTTTCAATCAAATTAACGGACACCTTAACTGCCAGTTGGTAAAAATTCCTTTGCACCACATTCAGTTAAACATATATCTCTGTTAAATATAACTAACATTTATTTCAATTAATTATCTGCTGACACTCAGAAAATGAAAAACAACAAACAAGCGATAACATTAAAAAATTGTGAAATTAATGATTTAATTTTAATTTCTCTAAATTTCGCTAAATTACAATATTTATTGAATTTTTAGTAAATATTCGTGTTTAAGTTACATCTCTGCTAAATTTTTTTGTTTTGTTTTTAATATCTATTTATTTGAAAAAGTTTTCAATAAATTAAAAATTTCAATCAGAATGGTTTGACTAATTAGGTAAGAATTATAAATTGGGGAAAACCAATTAATTTATCTTGCAGTTATATAAGAGTGTCCGTTAAAAAACTAGTAGTATAAATATTTAATTAAAAACGACTTTTAAAATATTTGTGTTTATATTGAAAGTTTTTTGTGTTATTTTATTTTAAAAATTTTACAATAATTGAAAAATTCCAGTCAGAATAGTCTAATTAAGCGGTATCGAAATATAAATTGGTGAAAACCATACCATTTTGTAGTTAATAGTGTCAATTAAAAAATCTGTACATTAGCACACTATAAATATTTATATATTTATATTATAATATTTACATAAATATTTATATTGAAAACTGCTCTAAAACACTACTATTTTTTTTATCAACATTTAATTTATTTCACTTTATTCTTGCATACTTTCTTCTTTGATTACGTAGGTGACCTTTTGTTTTTCTATTGTTCGCAATAATGTAATTTGTTGATTCATAAATTCTAAAGTTTCCCTTTTATGTAAATATTTATATTTATTTATACCTATTGCTTTAAGTTGGCAAGCTGTTGTAAAATAATAACTAAAATATTTTTATACAATAAAAACACAAAACAAAAAATATGAAGATTTATTTTAAAGTTTAGTGAAGTTAAAAATAGTATTTTTTCTTTTTTTAAAATTAATATTTCAATAATGTATGAATTTCATGAAGGAAAAAGTAGTGAGTTTTCGTTTTTAATTTTACAAACACACAGTATTATCAAGAAAACATCTTCGTATATAAGAAAAATAATATTTGGGCCAATATAGCAAAAACTACCAACTTAACAAATTGATGTAGCCAATACAATCTATAAAATATAGAAGTACAATACTTTTGATATTGAAATTAAACATAATAATGGAAAAATCTTACCGGTTCCAATGCGATAAAGCTTCGGGAATAGTTTCAATTGGATCTTTCAACAAATACTGTCTTATACCTCGAAAATATTTCTGTAAGAAGCGATCCCAGTCCATTTGAGCCATATCAAAAAAAAACAATTCTTTATCTCTGTTTGATAAGCGCCGCCATAACTTGCAAACATTATCAATGTCGAATTCCCATTCACGCAAAGCAAAGTATTCGATGACATGCATAAATCTATGGATTTTTTTGTAAGTCCTCAAAAGCCTAAAAGTATATAGAAAAATAAATTCTTCACATAAAGTTATTTGTAAAATTTAAATATATTTCAGCATAACTAGATATTATTTGTATGCCCTTCACATAAAGGGAGTACATTAAGTTAGTCATTTCATTTGTCAGAGACCCTACAAAATATATATATTCCTGATCACCATCAAAAACTGAGTCCTTCATAACACACATATTTTCACGTATTTGAAAGTTTGTCTAGACACTTCTAGTTTCTGCAGAAGATCGCAAATTGGACCAAGAACCACCCCTATAATCGACATAAATCTATGAGATACAAAAATTGAATTAAGAAGTTGATATGCATATTTAAAATTACCCTATCCATCAATATGCCAAAAATGGGCGTGGTCCGAGTTTGCAAGCTGATACGCACAATACAATACATACACTATTAGAGGGTTAAGTCATGTATTTGGCACTATCACAGTTATTTGGAGTTGTGGAGAGTATTTAAGATTTGACTGAAGTCAAATTTAGATTTTACTTAGTTGCTGAATGTACTTACGAATACATACCTTGGCTTCTTTCCCATTAACAAACAAAAACAGTCCAATATTGTAGCAGGTAAATAGTGTAAACAAAAAATAGATAACATATGCATAAAACGATTTGGACGATTTGCATAGCATAAGTACCAAATGGCCTTTTTAGTGGGATACATAAGTCCATATTTAGTGGTCTTATTAGTAAAATCGCCCCAAGTGATTTTATTATCTTTAGATGTACAAAAATTATATACCATAGGATTGTTGGCGGTTTTCGTTTCATTTAACTTTGTAATGCTGTAAAAGTACGTACTTTATTGAATTAAGGATATAATATCATCGTTAAAAAATGGAGAGAAATTTACTGGTATTTTTCAGCTATATCCCAAGAGGCCGCTATAATGCTATTCACACACATATCAACCGGCACCATATTGGCAATAGCTCGTGGATCACAACGTAAACTACGTATAATGCCTGTGCCGGCACCTGCTATAGCTCCAGTCGGTCCATAAAAATTATCAATCCAACCAGAAACCGGCTCGTTATAAGTGCTGATAACTGAAAATTCAATGCAACAGGCAATAATGTTTAAGATAGGCTTGAAGAATGGAATATACTAGAATCAAAAATTGCAAAATTGCTTTTGCCCCATTGTCATTGTTCGAGATTATACTAGAAGGGTTTCCCAAAGTGATTCGATCAGGTCTACCTTTGGCACTAGGGACGTAGGCAAGCGGTGTTTAGGAATTAGGAAAATCCGTATAAGGGTAATATATTTTTTATGGTAAATGATGTGTGCTTTGATGATATACTTTATATATATATATATAATTTTATTACATTTTTAATTTGTAACGATTTAAATGTCAATGTAATGGGTGTAAAGATTACTATGTACTCCTTTTGATTTTCCTCTACTCACCTATTCCTGGGCGAAATAATCCTATTGGCAAGTTTTCACCATAAGTTTTAACAATATCTTCAGCTACCGCTTTTGTAAATGTATACGTGTTGGGGAATTCCCCCAATAATCTATCAATTAGGTAGTTCAGTTATAATATAGTTGAAAGATCTATTTGCAGAAAACTTACATAGGCGTCATACTATCCAAAAGCTTTTCAGGTGTGCATTCTGTGAGTAATAAAAGATTCTTAGTGTTATTGGGGGGTGAATAAAATTTCTCCTCGATGTGATGATGGGGGCAACAACTGTAGGCAGTAGATACATGTAAAAAACTTTTTAAATTTTTCATTTTATTACACAACAACATCATATCACGGGCGGCTCTTGCATTGATCTGCATGGCTACCTTGAATTTCTCATCGAATCGTACAGTGGCTGCCATATGAAAAACAATATTTACATTTTCTACCAACATTTGACGATCCTCCTCACTCAGACCTAAATTGGGCAGCATACAATCACCAGTTACTGTTACAATGTGATGCCGAAATTTAGGCATGTAATTTTTCATGTTGTCGAAAATCTATAATAAATTCATATAAACCTGAAGAAATTTCATTTGGAGAGGACTTACAGGATCGTTAAATATATTTTCCAAACGTTTAGACACATTTGAATGTTTTTTTTTTCGAACCAGCATATAAACGCATTCGATACCCGGACAAGATGTAAATAATTTATTCAATAAAACTAAAGGAATTAAAGTAAAAATTTGCAACATTTTTTTTATATATTTGGTATTGAAATTTACTATAAAAATTTTGTTTCTACTTACTTTTTCCTAAAAATCCTGTACCACCAGTAACTAAAATATTTTGTCCAAAATAAAATTTCTGCAATTCGGAAAGTTTTTCATTGTCCACCACATCTTCTGTGTACATTTTAATTGCTTTAGAGGTTTGTCTTTTTTAAGTATAAATTATAAATAAAATGATTTTTTTATAAAAAAAAAAAATAAATAAAAAGTTCTGATTTAATGATGTATTATTCAGTGAGAAAAATTTAGTTTAAATTAGTAAAAAAACCAACTATATATAATTAATTACACGATTGCTGGCTTCAGAAACCCCACAAAGTATCAAACTTTATATTTGATTAGCCTCAAAATTGGCAGTGTGGCGTTACAAGTGTTTGAGTTTATAGTCTGAAATAAAATTTTTGAATTAATTGCTATTCGCTTTTTACATTTTTTGGCTCATAAGTTAATATGGATGCAACCGTGGCCTATAAAATTATGTAGAGTAAGGCTTCATATGTTTTACAAATCAAAAAATTTTAATCTAAAAAAATATGTATTCGTATGAGTTATCAAATAAGACGTTTTTTGAATTATTAATTATTTTTGAAGGTAAAAGTATGTACCTTCACAATTAAAGTGGTTAGCACATTACCACGTAGTTAACGACCTTAAATTCTATGCAACCCTGAAAAAGAGCCTAAAAATACAACTCTTTATGGCAAAACTTCTCTGATATGTCAAATAATAACTGTTGTCACAAATAAATAAAATATATGTTTTCATTTGAAATTGAAGAAAATGAAGTGTTTTATTTTATGATTTGTCTCAAAAATTTTAGAAATTAACCCAAAACTTGTAGCTGCGGTAGCGTTAATACGTAAGTACCCAAATATTTTTCGTACAACTTTATTATTTTCTTTTGCTTCTCAATATTGCTAAAAGCAACATTTTTATTAGCATTTATATAAACAATTGTACTTAAAATATGTTCCATTTTTAAAAAAGAAATAAACGTCATAACATAAAATATCAGAGTTGTAATAATATCAAAAGCAATGTAAACACACGTAGTTAGTTAACGTATTAACTCTAACAATCTCGTCAATGTAAACGTAGTGTTAATTGAAAGATAAAGGTTTGGGCATATAAGGCGCCTCCCTGCGTCTCCCTTTCACGTTTTGCTATCAAAATATAAGAATGAATTTATATAAATGTAGGTACATAGACGAAGCGATGTGCTGCACAGCGAGGCGTTGTGCTTGGTTAAAAAAGTTGTATATTCTACTTTTGACATTATAGAAGAAAATAAATAATGAATAACACGTCAAAATATTATAGCCGGTCAAGCCCAACCCTACATATAATTTAATTTAATATTTTCTTTGGTAAATGAAATGTTTTATTTCTATATCCTCCACCTAACATTACGTTTACATTGGCGAGATTGCTAGAGTTAACACGTTACCTAACTACGTACGTTTACACTGATATAATTACAACTCTGATATTTTATGTTATGATGTTTATTTCTTTTATAAATATGGAAAATATTTTAATATAATTTTGTATACAATTGCTAATAAAAATATTGCTTTTAGCAATATTGGGAAGCAAAAAAAAATAATAAAGTTCTACGAAAAATATTTGACTTTACATAAAAAAATCAGCATTTTTAAGTTATTTCATATATGACCATTTCCTTCATTTTCTTCAATTTCAAACGAAAACATTTATTTTATTTGTGACAACAGTTATTATTTGACATATCAGAGAAGTTTTATCATAAAGAGTTGTATTTTTAGGTACTTTTTCAGAGTTACATTGAAATTTAAGGTCGTTAACTACGTGGTTATCTGCTAACCACTTTAATGAGATTGTTAAATTTTATATGGGTAACCATCCAAAAATCAATGTGGTTAGAAAGATAACCCTCTCAACTGCGATAACCTCGTCAGCGTAAACGTAGTGTTACTTTGTTCTTCCGTTTACAACACCCAAAAGGAGGCGTCAGAGACCTTACAAAGTATATACATACTTGATCAGCGTCAAAAACTGAGTCGATTTAGATATGTATATCCATGTGTCCGTGTGTCTGTCTGTTGTTGGCATTTCACGGGTGTAAATTTTGAGATACTGAGCTGAAATTTTGTACAGGCACTTTTAGTTTTTGCACGCAGATTGCTATTTAAAATAGGCAAAATCGGTCAAGACCCACGCCCACAATAAACAAAAATCTATTTATCTGCTACAAAAACTAGGCTATAAACTTGAAATTTTTTATGTACATCTATAAATATAAGCTTCATTGATGTGCAGAAAATTGGCGTGGTTAAAAAACATATACGTCCACAATCAATAAAAATCTATATATCTGCTACAAAAGTTGACCTGTGAACTTGAAATTTGGTATATATATCTGTGAATAATTCCTTTATCGATGTGCCAAAAATGGTCGTGATCGGATTACAGATTCCATTCATAAAAATGATAGTGGTCTGATTACAAGCACGCCCACAAACGTAATTTATTTATCTGCTACAAAAATTGACTTATAAACTTCAAATTTAGTAAATATATCTTTAAATATTATCGTCATCAATGCGCTTAAAAGGGGCGTGATCGAATAACAGACACGCCCACAAACAACAAAAATCTATATATCTGCCACAAAAATGGAGCTATGGAATTGAAATTTTGTATATATATCTATATATATTATCGTCATCGATGTACAACAAATGGGCATGGTCGGATAACAGACGTACCCACAATTTACAAAAAAACTTTATTCGACGTAAAACTATACTTGCAAGCTGATACGTAATACAATCACTATTAGGACCCTATTGGAATGGGTTCTAAAAATGGTCCAATCCGTTCCATTTTCAATAGGGTTCCCCTTTGGGCCAATACATGTTCTTGTACCTAAGTTTATTCAAATCTTAAGATTCTCTATGTACTTTGACCATTATATCAACTCTCTTTTTTTAGTGCCTTACAAATGTTTTGTACAGAAACCAAAAACTTTTTTTTAGGTTAAGTTTAAGTTTAACTTTATTGTGAGAATTTTTCTAACTTTTACATTTCAATTTACATTCATAAAATTATGAAATAATAAGTAAGGTAAAACTTAAAATGATAAGGTTTTGTTGAAATAACAGTAAAATGAATTAAAGCATCTAGCTAGAGATGAGAAGAATTTTTTATAATAAATTAAACATATAGTGAAAGGACGAGCTTGCCCTCGGCTCTATGGTTTCGTTTTGTAAAAAGAAAAAAAAATTTTTTTGATGTGGTCTTAAATCTAATTAAAACTAATTAATCTTAAAGTTCAAATATAATTCAAAACAAACTATTACTACTATAAATTATATATGCAATTAAAATTATTCAGTTAAATATAGACAAATTATAATAAAACAAAATTAGCCTCTGTGTGTGTTGAGGGAAGAACTAATATAAAAATTAGGCATTAAGGTGATAGATGTATTTACAGGTAAATTTTCTGTCATAAACCCTGATGAGGGGTGATAGATAATTTGTGTTAGACCAGTTCAAGCCCACTTGATCACAAACAATTTGCTTAATAAAGATATTATTATGAAAATATAGCTTTTCTACACATTTTTGTAGAGAAAAAAAACAATACGAGGAGAGGGGAACTATTCTTGACTCATTATAAATAAGATTATTAGAAAAACCTTTTGTTGACGTTTCAAAATTTTTGTTAACGAATTTGCGAAGAATTTTTCTTTCCACGACCTCAAATTCTTTCATAACGGTCGGCGAAATAGTAATCCAAACAGGAAACGTATAAAGCATTATAGGCCTTAAACATGTTTTGTAAATTAATAATTTAGTTTGATTTGGAAGAAATTTATTGTTAAAGCATCTATCAAAAGAACCTTTCATTCTATTTACTTTTTTGATTACATTTCTTGTATAATTATTGAATTTAAATTTAATTTATCAAAATGTACGGCAAGGTACCTTAAATTATCTCTAAATGGAATCTCAACATTATTGAGAAAGAGCTTTAATTTTCTACTCTCTGGGACAACTAATTGCTTGCACTTTCCAGAAGCATTTCTTATGCAAATGGCCACTTTTGTTCGGAATAGGACAGACTTTAGCTATTTTCCAAGAGTTCGGGAAATAGCAATCGTTAATACAATTATTAAAAACTATGCATAAATATTGCAGAGATTTTAAAGAAAGTTTTTTAATTATGAAATTTGAAATTTTATCAAAGCCAAAGGATTTTTTACTGTTCAAAATTTTAAGAAATGGCGCAGGTGCTCCTGGGGATGTAAGTTTGGCATTTTTCTGTGAATTTAAAGCATTATAACTATTATCAAAGCTAAATAATTGATCCGAAAGAGGTTGAAGAGAAGATGGTTTCCTCAACTGCAGACGAATGCCTCGTAGAAAAAACGCGGTTATATATAGATGAAAAGTTAAGCACAGACAATTTTTCATCCGTATTTACGATTGAAACTCCTTTTAAAGAAATATTTGGGATCTCAAACTTCTTATCTTCTTAAAAGTGTTGGGACCAGGAGTTATGTTCTTAACGCGTTCATTTGATTGCTCAATATTAATTTGCTCTTTAATAATGACCTTTATTAGTTGAATTTGTTTCGACAAAATTTTGTATTCATAATCATTTCATTTAAAAATTCTTTTAAGTTGTTTCTGCCAAAGATATTTAATATTGAAAAGTTTCTTAAGCAGATCGGACATAACAAACTTCTTATTCTTAAGTTCAATTTTATTCGAATGTAAATTGGACGTGTGATTGAGCGGGGCTGTAAACTCATCAATATAAAAATTAATTTCACTGTTCAAAAGGTTTCTATTTGATGAGGGGAAATGGTTTAAAATTTTATTATCAAGATCATTTTTGAAGTTTCTCCAATTTGTATTTTTAAAAGATGTAAACACAGGTGTAATTCTTAATAAAAATTCTGAATTTAAAAAACTCATTTTGAGTATTAGTGGAAAGTGATCCGAAAAAGTAGAAAATTATTTTCGTTTGTATTATTAAAATTATCTCCCCAAGAGATGTGCTTTGAGTTAAAGTCACCTCCAATAAAAGAGCCATCATAATTTCACGAGAGATTTAGAATTAAATTTAAACCATTTGTAAAAGAAGATGGGTTAAAATTACAGCGAATATAAATAGAGCCAAAAAGGAATTTTTTAGGGCAATTGTCAACTATTATATTAATTTCAATAAAAATATTAGGAAAAGGCAAGAAATCTGTATTAATTCTCGAAAAAGAATACAAATTTTTCAAAACAATAGCAATACCTAGTGAAATAAAGTCGCGAACAAAGGTATAATATCAAATGAAATTTTTGCATTTTTCCGCGTTTTTTGTACAAATGCAATATCGATTTTATTGACCTCTAAAAGGTTTAATAAATCTAATCTGCGACTGTAATCCACTAAGAAACGAACATTAAAAGTTAATAAATTAATAGAATTATGGACCATAAGTTTTCCGGACTTCATTTAACAGAGAGAGACATACCTCCTCAGCTCTGTCTTTTGATAATCTTTCAAAATTTAATAAAAATTGTTTGATTCTATCTTCTAGAGAAATCGGTTCCGGATAACATAAAATAGCAGCAATTTTTAAAAACTCTTTAACGTCAAAGGAGGTTTTGAGTTGCCACCAGTACCATCACGACCTTTGAAAAGGCTTGCGAAGGATTTATTAGGAGAAACAAAGTTAGAATTGACAATTGCTTTAGAAACGTTATTAGAAACTAAGGAATTTTTAATTTTATTAACTTTAACAAGGTTTTGTTTGTGTGCTAAAAAATCTTTATAAACAGGACATCCTCTCCAACTTGCAGGATGACCACTTTGTTTACAATTAATACAAAAAGGTTTTACATTACTATCTGCGTTAAGTTCACAATCTCCAGGTGCGTGGGATTAACTGCATTTAACGCAAGATAATGGACGATTACAATTTTTAGAAAAATGTCCCCTGAATTTCTTTAAAGTTTCCTTTGGGTAGTTCCCAAACAACAACTTGATTGAAAATGTATTTAATATTCATGATATCAGAAACATTCTTTCCTGGCTTAAGAGTTACCAAAAAGAGGTTCGACCCTAAATTGTTCTTCTTTGCATATGCAGTCTTAAATTAACATTTTCAATAACCTCAGTCAAACTACTCTCTATTTCTTTTTTTATTTCTTCCAAATCACATTTCCAGTAAAGCCCTCTTAAAATAACGCTTCTACGTCTAAGCTGGTTTGATGTATATGAATATGATTCAATTTCTTTTTGACGAAGTAATTGCATCATTTCACAATGAGTATAATAGTCTAGCAAATATAATTTGCTTTTTCGACGACTTTTATTTACAATTTTATAGGCAATATTCTTTTTCTTTAATTTGTCTATCAAATTTTTGACATTAACATTGAACAAGAAAATAGGAGGACAAAACTTATTTATACTTTTACCTTCCTTTTCATCTACCACCTTATTTACAATATCTTTATCAATATTATCCCTTTCTGTATCAATAAGTAATTCTCCTAAAATAGCAAATGTATTGTTGGTATTAGTAGGTGAAGAAACTAGCTTTTTATTTTACATAACTTAAAGAAATCTCCATCTCTGTATCGGTTCTAGGCCGTTTACAAGAAACTCTATTGTCAGAAAGTGACTCACCAACATCCATTACGGAAACTAAATTATCAGCTTGAGAGCTGGAAGTCATATCCACCACATTGGTCTTTTGAACGCTCTTATTTTCATCAGAAATTGCCTTCTTTAAAGCATATCCTAAGTTGCTTTTTAATTTGTCCGATTTATCGGGAGGTGATTTATTTAGATAATTTCCCAGAGAGGCTTTTCTGGGATTCTTCGATTTTCCACTTATTTTCATAGATTTAATGAATATGGAAGTTGTTAATTTTAAAAATTTTTTTATTAATTTTTTGTTTGAAAGAATTAGACAATTTTAGTAAATATCTAATTGATATAAATGTAGATTCATCAAGGGCTTTTGTAAAAATATCTGCAATTTGTTTTTTAGTATCTCTTTTAACTATTTTTAAATGTCCTTTGGACTTATGATCTCTTATAAAATAATGTTTAATATCGATATGCTTAGCTCTTTTGCATTCATTGTTTTTTGCCATAGGTATACAACCAGCATTGTCTTTAAATAACAAAAAAGGTTTTTTTGTACGACTCCCATATCAATTAAGATGCCATTTAGCCAAATTCCTTCAGAAGCAGCATGACTTAATGCTACATACTATGCTTCACTAGAAGATGTAGCTACAGTTGATTGTTTTCTGCTACTCCAAGATACAGGACATCCAAACACATAAAATATAAAACCACTTGTGGATTTACGATCTTCAATATTAGATGCCCAATCAGCATTTACATAGCCAACTAATACGTTCTCTTGTGTTTTTGTAGGCTTTTCAAAATTAAGTTTTAATTCATTTGTTCCTTTAATATATTTTAAAACTCTTTTCAATGCCATCCAATGCGAATCATCATAGTTTTCTTGGTAGCGTCCCATAAATCCAACAGCATAACAAATGTCTGGTCGAACACAGAGCATCAAATACATTAAACTCCCAAGCAATTCACGATATGAATGTTTTGACGATGTTTCTTTGCTAACCCTCAACTGAAGTCCTTTTTCCATAGGAGTATTACAAGCAGTGCATTCCTCCTTTTTAAACTTTTTCAATATCTTTCCTATATTAGCAGTTTGACTAAGGTAGAGAACTCCTTTTTCATACGTTATTTTCATATATTTCAGGTCCACAGTCAGACGTTTTAAATTTTGAAAATAATTGTGATTTAACTTCCTCAATAAATTTAATATTTTTTTCCGCTAAGAGAACATCATCAACATAAATTATTAATAATAAAATATTCTCTTCAACACCTTTGACATACAAACAATTATCGTGGGCTGATCTCCGAAATCCCAAGCTTGTTAAAGATGAGTTAAATTTATCATTCCAACAAAGAGGACTATGTTTTGATTCATATAATGATTTTATAAGCTTTAGAGCCATATTTTGTTTCGTGTGATAGCCTTCGCATACTTCCATAAATATTTCTTCTTTAAGGTCACCATAAAGTAAAGCTGTTTTTATATCCATTTGATAAAAAATTAAGCTTTTTGCAACACCAACCGCAAGACCAGTCCTAATTGTACTTAACTTTGCTACAGGAGAATAAGTATCTTCATAATCATTTCCATATCTTTGCAAGAAACCTTTTGCTACAAGTTCTTTATTACAAATACCCACTTCGACTTTAGTATTTTTTTATTTTCCTGTTTTGGAACCACTTCCCATACCTTCTTTTTTATCATGGAGTCCAGTTCATTTTTAACAGCTTTTAACCAATCATCTTCTGTAGTTTCTTAAACTACAAATTTCTTCAAACTTTGTTGGTATTTCAGTATCAAATGCTTTAAATAATGAAACATATTAATCTGAAAATTTAGGATTTGGTTTTTTCTGTGGATCACTCTTTCGCATTCTTATCTTTTTTTAATAACATCTTCTTTTTCTTCTGATTCTACTTCTATAGAATTCTCAATTTCTTTAATAGTAGAAACGACAAAATCTTCTACGTCCCCCTCTTGCTCGTTTCGGTATATAATAGGTACAATATTAAATTTGTTTCTCTTTTAAACGGAAAATCATATTCATTGAATATACAGTCACGAGCAAGAATTATTTTACGATTTTCATGATGCTACAATCTGTAACCATTAGCGCAATATCCAACCATGACATACTGCACACTTTTAGGATTAAATTTTTTACGTTTTTTACGTGGTTAGGTACCTACGCATATACAGAGCAACCGAAAATTCTTAAATTTGACACATTTGGTTTTGAACCGTACCATAATTCAGCAGGTTTGCAACTAACGGATAAAGCTTTAGTGGGACTTCGATTTATAATATATGCTCCTACACGAATTGCCTCACACCATAAATATTTAGGAACCCCTCCTTCAAGTAATAATGCATGAGCTTTTTCAACAACAGTTCCATTGAATCGTTCAGCAACTCTATTTTGCTGAGGGCTATATGCCATTGCTTCGGCAATTTGAATTCCCTTATATTTGCAATAAGCCAAAAATTCAGACGACTTGTATTCTCGTTCTTGGTCAACCATTAATTTTGAAACTCTTTGACCAAATTTGCTAGTTGCCATTGCTTCAAATTCTTTCAAATAATCAAATGTTTCAGATTTGTTTTTCATTAAATAGATATGAGCAAAATGAGTATAATTGTCAATAAAACTAATGAAGTATTTGGATCCATCATATACCACCGGACTTATCGGGCCACAAACATCAGAGTGAATGTGCTCAATTGGTTTATTAGCTCGTGATCTAGTATTATTAAAAAAACTTCTGCTGTGTTTACTCTCAATACACACTTCACAAAAAGAATTTGGTATAACATTCGCAATGTCAGACACCATATCGTATTTAATTAATTCATTATGATTATGTGAACTTATATGACCTAATCGTTTATGCCAAAGCTCACCTATTTGTTCCTTAGTTAAGTTTGCTGAATGTTTCAGTACTTCGAGTTTAACTTCAAATAAGTTACCAACTCTTTTAGCTGTTTCAAATTTTGCACAGGAACTTTTAGTTTTTGCACGCAGTACGATATTTAAAATGGAAAAAATCGGTCAAGAACCACACGTACCACAAAAGTTGACGTAGGAACTTGAAATTTGGTACCTATATATATAGTTATCCGATCCATCGATGTACCAAAAATAGGCATGGTCAGATAACAGACACGCCCACAATCAATAAAAATATTTATATTTGTGACGAAAGATTGTCATTGCATTTGCAACACCCAGAAAGAGGCGTTAGATACTCCACAAAGTATATATGTTCTTAACCAGTATCAAAAACTGAATCGATCTAGACATTTACGTCCATGGGTCTGTCTATCTGTCGATTAAAATCTCACGGTTGTAAAGGTTGAACTAATGTGTTTAAATTTGGTACAGACCCTTTTAGTTTATTCACACAAATAGGAATTAAAAATGGGAATTGTCGTTTGACAGAAACGCCCTCAATTGATAAAAATATATTAATCTGCCAAAAAATTTAGAAGTTGAAATTTCTTACATAAATTTATAATTTTCTCATTCATTGAGGTGCCAAATGCGAGTTGACGGACACGCCCACTATTTTCAAAAAACCGAATTCAGTATAAAATTTGACAATTTGATTTGTAAGATAATGCATAATACATGAATTATTAGAAGGCGTAATCATGCACATGCCACGCCCACTGTTTGTACGTAGATATGGAGAGTACTTACGATTTGGAATAAGGCAAATTTAGCTTTCTTACTTGATTATCGATTACCCAACGCGAATTTGTTGCACACACTTATATATATAATATATCAGCATATAAGTGTATATGTACTAGCACTTACTACATATTTACATATATCTACGCAATAAAATATTAAATACGCATCAACTCAAAGAGACTCAAAGCGTGTAAAGTGAAAGTGTAAATGTTATAAAATCTGTGTCGCGCGTTTCTTCTTTCTTGTGCTTTTATATAACTTATGACGTTTTGCAGTTGTTTTTAAAGAAATTTTTGTTTATAAGACTAATAATGAATTTACACTCATATGTGGTTATATTGTAATTGACAGTTGTACAATATGAAACAATTTTATTAAGGGGCATCAGAGTTGGATTAATTTTTATGAATTTGTCTAATTAAGATATTGAAACTAAACGAAACTGTGTGCAGTAAACGGTCAACTAAAGTCAAACCAAACAAATCAACCTTGAATAGCGGGAAACTCTCACTTTTTTACAAACGCTTCAGCGGAATGAATTTACTTAATCTTGAAATGGACATCACAAAGAGAAAGAAGGCGCTGTTGCGTAACAAATTAAGATAAATAAAGGAACGAGTTTTGAAGTAAATAAACTAAACTTGGCTTAGGCCAAATTTGAAATACCCTTAATATTTGAAGGTAAAATGTAGATTTTACCTAAATAGTCAAACAATGTACGAAAATGGTTTTAGGGATAGAGAACATAGAAATAAGAAATTTTACTTAACTTGGGTGTGCAACATAACCCACTTTACCCAACATTCAGAAAATGATGCTGACAAATATAGCTTGAATTTATGGTATACATTTTTTAAACTGTCCGAAGCCTTCGGGTTATTTGAAAAGTTATTACAAAGTAGTAAAGGGTAGATTTGGCAGTATTGTGTTTGTCCTGGTTGATATTGAAGTTGGACAGTGCCGATCAAGCAATACGCTTTGCAACGAAAACTGAAAAACGGGTAATTTATTCTTATTCTTCTTATTCATTACATATTACCAATAATATATAAGAGATAGATAGTTTAAAATTGGCAATATATACTTTGGAAGGCCTTAGTTCAACGGTGGTTCATCGGTTTGTCCTAAGCCAAATTTAGTTTTTGATTAATTTTTTGTTAACTGTTTATGTACTATTGTAATATAATCTTTCAGTGTGTTTGAATTTTGGACTCGAAGATCGTATCAAAAAAGAATCACTTTATTAACACGTGTCGAATTTTTTTTCGATCGGTTGCACAAATGGACAATACATAAACATTTGTATTGAAGGTTCTAAGGCTAAAATAAACTTGGAACGTCAGTGTATGTGTGACGCCAATGGTGATGGAAAAATTGTTTATTTGTTACTACCTTTAAAGTAAAAAGTTAAAAAGTAGTGAGTGATTATTTATAAAAAAATAAGTTAATGATCGGTCAAGCCCGACAATTACATTTTTTTCTTTGAAAAATGAAAAATTTTATATTTCTATACCTACTTGTATTTTCAAAAAATTTCAAAGAGATAAAAATGTCAGATTATTTTGTTATTTTTTGTTTGTTTTTTTCATGAAAAACTTTTTTTTTTACAAAACGATACCGACAGAGCCTAGAGCAAACTCGTCCTTTCACTAAATGTTTAATTTATTATAAAAAATTCTTCTCATCTCTAGCTAGATGGTTTGATTCATTTTACTGTTATTTCAACAACACCTTATAATTAAGTTTTACCTTACTTATTGTTTCATCATTTTATGAATGTAAATTAAAATGTAAAAGTTAGAAAAAGTCTCACAATAAACTTAAGCTTGTTTGTTTTTGATATAAAAAAAAAATTTTATATGGGGAGGTGTTCTAAAAATGGTCCGATCCTACCTATTTTCAAAAGCGTTTATTTTTGGGCCAATATATTGTACCAAATTTCATTGAAATATCTCCAAAAATAATAGGACCTTATTGGAAGGGGTTCTAAAAATAGTCCAATCCGGTCCATTTTTAAGAGGATTCTTCTTTGAGCTAATACATATCCTTGTACCAAATTCATCAAAATATCTCAAAAAAAGCTACCTGTACCTGGAGCACAAATATACAATATATGGACAGATAGGAGGACAGACGGACAGGGTTAAATCGATTCAGATTTTGATTCTGAATCGATTGGCATAATTTAAGGAGGGTATGGCATTTGCCGTTTAGGAGTTACAAACGCATCAAACATCCGCACAAACTTAATATACCCTTTTCCACTGCGTGGTGCAGGGTATAAATAGTTCAACAAATCTATTTTTTCAAGCTTCAGTTTTTTTATTTTCTTTTATAATGAACATTTTTAAAATTTTATTTAATTACTATTTTATACCTATTTATATTATATATTTTTCGCCCTTTGCTTTATAATATTTCATCATTTTCATCATTTACTTTTGTTATATTAAAAAAGCTGATTAATTATATGAACGAGTTGTTTAGCACTTTCGTCATAGTTTACATATCTACTTTTCATAGCTTAACAATTATAGCACATTAGTAACAGTTGTTTGTTTTTATAATAATTACCAAATTAAAAAAAATTAAATTAAATAAAGTAAAATTACTTTATTTCGTAAAATATCGAGCAAGTATTCCGTTAAGTTAATGTTATCTCAAGCACGTACTAACTGTATTTATTATCAATGATGAACGTTAACTTACACCATACTCCTGTTGTTCGATAGGGTAACTGATTTTCGAAAATTATAAATGAAAGTTCAATCGACCGATTGTCCAAACAAAAAAGAAAGACAGAGAAAGAGAGGAAGCAGGTAATTGCAATATGTGAGCCATTATTATTACAATAAAACCACAAGACTATTAAATTAAATTTAAAAAAATTAATGGAAGCACCTGCTTAAAAATAATTGATATTAGTATATTATAATAGTTGTTCTGTTCCCAGTTTTGCGCGGGTTTATGATATAAACCTATATAATATATGTATAATATGGAAAGTGAAATTTTACACAATTCAAAACGATTTTTTACAATAGAGTTGTTGGTATTTCCATACCAATTGTCCAAAAAAAAAACTTATTACTTAGGTTCGTCTCCTAGATGAGAAATATCTTCTTGCAAAATTTCTTTTGATTTGATTTCTTAATTAATTAATAGATACAAGCACGCCCAAATGTCTAATACATTTTTTACTTCATTCACAACATTCCGTAAGGTTTCTCTGCGAAATTTCAATACTATTGGTTAAGAATTGTAGGGAAAGTTAAGGGAAAACTTCTTACACTGGAATTTTTTTTTAATTTTAACTTTTATAAATGTTCATGCCTCCATGATCACGTGAATATATTTTGGGGAAAACTAGATTTTAATGAAAATAAGTTAAAAAACTATCAAGGAGACCCACCATCATTTCATATTATCATACCTATACATTACGTTATATCATCTTATATTATGTTGCCTTATGTTAAGGTAAGATTAAACATGATCAGATAATAATTGTGAAACAAACTATACTGTAAATTGCCGATTTGACACCACTTGATTACTTTACGTGGGGTTACATTAAGTCTTGGTTTATGCTGGTAAACCAGCAACAATTGTCGCTTTGGGAACCAATATTGAACGTGTCATCTCGCACTTAAATGCTTGAAAAAATGGTTGGAAATTGGACCTCCAGAATAACCTTTGTGAAAAATAATCGTAGTGGTCATAAGCCAGAAATTAGCTATTTCATTATCTAGCATATGTTTTATTTCAATTTTAAATCGATAATCCCTTTATTATGCTTTTGACTTTTATGATGAATATGTAAAACAAATTTTATTTGGATATCTCAAAATACCCATTTTTTTTTTGTCTATTTTAAATAGCGATCTGCGTGCAAAAACTAAAAGTACCAGTGCAAAATTTCAGCTCAATATCTCAAAATTTACGCCCCTGAAAATGCCAAAAACAGACAGACACACGGACATATGAATTTAAATCGACTCAGTTTTTGACGCTGATCAAGAATATATATGTAGAAGGGACAAAGACAGGACAAGACATGGAGAGTAAATTATTTTTGTGATGATTTTATGAAAATTTTATGTTAGTCGTTGAAGAAAATTTGAAACAAAAGCATCAACTTTTTGGTAGAAAACTTTTTTTTTTATGAAATCCTATTTTTAATAAATTTTATAATAAAATAACTAAAGTTTTCTTTAAATTTACTAAACGATCCACATTTTTTGGATGCTCGTCCATTTAATTGATAAATCGGTTATAGTGCCATTAAGCAGGAAACCGATTTAGAGGATTTTAAAGAAGCGGAGCAACGGAAGGATTCGAAGCAAAATAGTATAACACATAAGAGTGGGTAAAAGCGATGCGGTGCTGTTTAAATCTGAGGATTAACAAAAGTGCAAGAAAGAGAGTATTTTGTATTTTATTGTATTCATTAAATTTATACCTTATGAATTTGATTGAGATTTTAGAGTTGAATGTAGATGAGTTAAAAAGCATCCTAAAAAGTTTAGAGTTATCGACGGACGGAAGTAAAAGTGAGTTACAGACAAAACTTATAGACCATTACAGGCCTAATGCAGTGAATTCTCCATACGAACATGATGAACTTACTGGTGTTTTGGTAGATGAAAAGGAAATGTATAGATGTCATTTCTCTTTGAGAG
The DNA here is from genome assembly GCA_949710015.1 of Crataerina pallida. Classification (NCBI taxonomy): domain Eukaryota; kingdom Metazoa; phylum Arthropoda; class Insecta; order Diptera; family Hippoboscidae; genus Crataerina; species Crataerina pallida. The sequence continues at coordinate 16,210,889 of OX453290.1, forward strand.
ACATCGAAGAATCACTAACTTCTTTTTGTGGAACTGACCACACAGACATTCGTCAATGGATCAGTGAATTCGAAGATAATACCACAGCTGTTAAATGGAATGATTTCCACAAATTTATTTATGCCAGTTGATGAAAGGAACAGCAAAGTTTATTCTAACTGGAGTATACTTTAAAAAGCTTTAATCAAGGAATTTGGGTAGCTTAATTTCATCTGCTGAAGTGCATAAGTTGTTGAAAATTTGCAAAAAGAAACAAAATAAGAGTTTTCGTGAATACTTGTATGTTTTAATGGAAATTGGCACACCCGTTAATTTAGATGAAGAAAGTCTTATAGAGTATTTTGTTGATGGAATAGACGACAGTAAATTCGCCAAAACAATATTATACCAGGCTAAAAATTTAGAACACTTAAAAGATAAATTGAAACTTTATGAAAAAACTAGTAAAATTTCACATGGTATCCAGTCAAAGACATTTTGAAAATGATAATTTGGAAGAAACAAAAAGGAAATGTTACAAGTGCGGGGAACCAAACCACATTGCAAAAGGATGTTCTTAATCACAAATAATATGCTTCAAATGCAAAAAGGAAGGACATAAAGCAGCAGACTGTAAATTGCAGTCAAATACGAAAATAAAACGTAGTTCTTCGTGTCCATTAAATTTAATCGTGTTTTCAAGAAAATTAACATTAATGGAGTTAAATTTTCAGCTATCGTTAATTCGGGAAATGACGTTTCCACAATAAGACAAGATGTGTTCAATAAAATAGATGGTGTGAAAGCATTTAAAGAACGTAAAACACTCATTTGTGCAGGTGATTTTAAGCTATACATAATTGGCCATTTTGTAGAAAGCATCAAGATAGATGGTATAAATATTAACATTAAATTTCATATTGCTGAAAATTTTATCCGGCAGCAATTGGTAACGATATTTTTAAAGAAGTCAATGTCACCTTTACGTCAGAAGGAGCAATATTTTCTAAAGCGGATATAAAAACGGACGAATCAGAACAAGCAGAAGAAATAAACAACAATTATGGGTCTTTGAATATCAATAATTTGTCGAAAGAGTTTAAAAATATATGTTCAGTAGTTAATTTAGATGACATTTTGGGTGGAAAAGATGATTTAAACTTAACTCATTTATATAAAGAGACAGCAGTAATTATTAAAGATGTGATTAAAAGAGAAGAAGAAATGAAAATTATTTTAACTGATGATGTACGTGACGTGACAATTATCCCATGACTCTCATAGATGACGTAATTCATAAGTTACATTCATAATTCGTAATTTCCAACTTTAGATTTACGTAATGGTTTCTTTCATGTACCGATAGAAACAGAATCACGAAAATATACATCTTTTGTAACTCACAACGCACAATATGAATTTCTTTATGTACCGTTTGGATTATGCAATTCACCAGCAGTGCTTTCTCGATATATTTTTAGAGATTTAATTTATGATGGAACTATTATAGTATATGTTGACGATATTATGACTAAAAATTTCAATTTTTGGTGAAAAAAGTTAACTAGAAAAGACGCTATTGAAAAATATCCTCTTCCTACAAACAGTAAGGCTCTTCGGCATCGTGAAGGCCATTTTGCATCAAAGAAAACTAGAGATATCAGAAAAATCGTTTTATATTTCTAGTATTGTTTCAGAAGTGGATTGCGTAGTTAAAAGTGTCTTTGAAAATCTTGTAACCGAAGCTAAAACTGGTAAAAAACAGGTTTTTCTAAGTCCCATTGATAAAACAGACAAACCACTTAAAACATATCATATTGATCATATTGGACCATTAAAAGCAATTAGCAAACAGTATAGTTATTTATTTGTAGTAGTAGATGCCTTCTCAAAATTTACTTGGTTATATCCAACACGTAGTACAGGAGCTGGAGAAGTTATCGAGAAATTGAAAAAGCAGGCTACAATATTCGGTAATCTGGAAAGAATAATCTCAGACCGAGGAACTGCATTCACTTCTAATAACTTTAAAGAGTATTGTTCGGAGGAAGCAATTGTACATCTGTTAATAACAACAGGTGTACCCAGAGGTAATGGTCAAGTTGAACGTGTTAATAAAATGGTAACAACTCTTTTGAGTAAATTATGTGTGGAAAAAGCAACACAGTGATATAAACATGTAGATAGAGTCATGCAGTTAATAAATAATATACCTCCAAGAAGAACAAAATTTGCTCCTTTTAAAATACTAACAGATATGGATATGAAAATTAATGGTCAATTAGATATCCGAGAACTGCACGACAATCACATTTTAGAAGAGTTAGAGAATGAAAGAAATGAAGTACGAGATTCAGCACGTCATAATATTAGTATTATTCAAATAGAAAATAGAAAAGCCTTTAATACGAAAAGAGTAGAGGCGCTTTAATATTCTGCGGGAGAATTAGTGGCACTCAAACGCATGCAATTTGGTTCTGGCTTGAACATAAAACCAAAATATTTAGGCCCATACAAAATTACTAAAACACTGAATCATGATCGTTATGAAGTAGAAAGAGGTGGGAATTTTGAAGGACCAAAACGTACAACGACAGTTGCTGAATTTATGAAACAGTGACAACCGTCATCGGGGTCGATGACAACGCAGGATGGCCGAATGTAGAAGGGACAAAGACGGGACAAGACGTGGACAGTAAATTATTTAGTATAGTACACAAACACTATAGTAATAAGTATGTTACACGTTAATATTTTAAAACATCAATATACCTTTACCTTTGTTATGATGATTTTATAAAAATTTTTATGTTAGTCGTTGAAGTAAATTTGAAACAAAAGCATCAACTTTTTGGTAGAAAACTTTTTTTTTTATGAAATCTTAATTTTAATAAATTTTGTAATAAAATAACTAAAGTTCTCTTTAAATTTACTAAACGCTCCACATATATACATACTTTGTAGGGTCTCTGTCGTTTTCTTCTGGGTGTTGCAAACGAAAGAACAAACTTAGTATATTCCCATATATAAATAATAACAATGTTGCTTGATACATTCTTCTTACATATACAAAAGGTACATGTTATCATTAACTATTCTATGCTTATGCCACCTAAGTTGGTGGGAGGAAAACGGGTGGGTAACGACTTTACTCCTCACAAAATAAAGGAAAAAAGGAAAAAGTTCAATAGTATAATTACTTTACAAAACCAGTGTGTGGCGCAAAACGAATAGTGTGACTTTGTGCGTCACCAATTGTAAAACAATACAAAATTTGTAAAGAACAAATATATGAAAGACATCCAAAGAGAGAGACCCTGATTCCGTAGTATCCAGGACACATTGTCCATATTGATTTGTATTATAAAGACAATCACGTTTTATTGATCCCAAATGACGAACTTTCAAAATACAAGTGAAAATATTGTTTAGGGCCACTCAGGACATAAAGAAACTACTTATGGATATTTTAATGGCTTTTAGAATATCCAAAAAATTAATAATTGACAATGAAAAATTCCTCAGATCCGCACCCTTATTACATTTATTAGAAGATCAATTAGGCCTTAAATATTTAAAGCACCGCCATATAACAGCTCAGTAAATCAACAAATAGAAAGATTTCACTCCTTCCAATAAGGTCCTATTATTTTTTGAGATATTTCAATGAAATTTGGTACAAGGAAATGTATTGGCTCAAAAATAAACCCTTATGAAAATGGATAGGATCGGACAATATTTAGAACCGCTCCCCATATAAAAATTGTTATTTTTATTTCATAAAAAAATAAAAACCTACTTGGTATCTAAACGTAAACGTACCTACTTCGCTTAATTTCTTAACTGACAACAGGAAATTTAAGAAGGAACTGTTCAATATTCTTTCTGATTTATGATAATGTTAATTCAAAATTCAGATCAAAATGTAATTTCTTTTTCTTTTTACCTACTTTTACTCTTTATTTTTACTTTTGTTTCTTTTATTTTATATATTTAGATTTTATTATATTTAATTTTTATATATATATATATACATATAAAATTATTACATTGTTATATAAATTAGTTTAATTTTTTTTTTGCTTGTTAACTATTAATTTATGTAACATCTTTATTTTAAACTTACCGCGACATAAGCGTTAAGCTAATGCGGTGAGGTTCACATTTTATATGAATAAATTGAAATTGAAAATATTATAGTCGAACAAGCCCGATCATTAAATGCCCTACACCACTTCTTTTCTTATTTGATTTAATTTTTTTTCTTTGAAAAACAGGGTATAATGAAAAATTTTATTTTTCTATACCTACTTGTATTTTGAAAAAATTTCGAAATCATACATATATAAGAAATTTCCACCTCAGTGATGAGGGTATACTAAGTTTGTTCTTCCGTTTGCAATACCCAGAGGAGGCATCAGAGACCCTACTTGATTAGCGTCGAAAATTGACTCGATTTAGACATGTGTGTTCATGAGTCCTTCTGATGTTGGCAGATAGCCACAAAAATTGAGCTATAAACCTGAAATTTTGTATGTACATCTATAAATATTAGCCTCATCGATTTGTTGTAAATGGGCGTGGTCGGATTACAAAAACGCCCACAATCAACGAAAATTTTTATATTTGCCACAAAAGTTAACCTAAAAATTTGAAATTTGGTACTCGCATACATAGTTATCCCATTGACTGATGTGTCAAAAATGGGCCTGGTCGAATAACAGACATGCCCGCAATTTACAAAAATATACAAATCTGCCACAATAGTTGGCCTGTGAATTTGAAATTTAGTGCTCTTATTAAAGGTTAGCCCATCCATCGATGTACCAAAAATATGCATGGTCGGATAACAGACACGCCCACAATTTACAAAAAAACCATATTCATCGTAAAAGTAGACTTGGATGCTGAACGTAATACGTACACTATAAAAGGGCGCAATATATACATATATATTTGCCACGCCCACCATTGTGGTGGAGGGTATTTAAAATTTGGCCCAAGCCAAATTTAGTTTTCTTACTTGTTTTTATATCCTCCTCCTTAGAAAAGAGGGTACTTTGATCATCCGTTTACAACACATCTAAGGAAGCCTCGGAGATCCCACAAACCATATGTATTCTTAATCAGCATGAAAAGAGAAAATGTTTGAGACATGTCCGTCCGTGTGTTTAAGTGTCCGTTTGTTGTTGGCACTCTCACGGTCGTAATTTTTGAGACATCAAATTTAAATTTGGCACACTTATTCTTAGTTTAATTTCGCTGTTCCGTATTGAAATTGGACAAAATCGGTTAAGAAACGCTCCCACAATAAATAAAAAAATAGTCTAATCTGGTCCATTTTCAATGCAGTTCTTCTTTGGGCCAATTCGTGTCATTGTACCTAATTTCAATGAAATATCTCAAAAATTGCTCACAAATTTAGATGAACAGACGGACATGTTAAAATCGATTCAGATTTAGATTTCGCGCAGAGCTTCTGATGAATTATTTTGCACACTTGGTTGTGTCTGCTAAGGTAGTCTGTGTTCGGTAGCGTAGTACAAACCGCGGTGATATGCTCTGCAGTTTCGCTTGGTCCGCAGTATTTTCGACATACATCTGTGACATCTTTCTGTCGTGTTTTCTGTAGTTTTTTGTGGCTATTTCTCTGTCCTGAATCGCAATCATAAAACCTTCAGTTTCAAAAAAAAGGTTTCATTTTTCTATCGATATAATCTCTCATTATCTCGTTAATGTGCATTCCGTGCAATTGTTTCTGCATCTCGAAGGTTTAGTAACCGGGCCTCATGCATATTGGTTATTTTTAAAATTCCGTGGCCTCCAAGATGTCGTGGAAGGCTTATTCTTTCTACTCTTTCTATTCTTCTATCGTTTAGTTGGGAGCTAAGGGCGTTCAACCCCATACAGAACCAAAAAGGGTTGAAGGCTGCGGGCATCACCTTGAAAAATGCCATTTTTTATGGGTATATATTCACTTGCTTCCTCTCCTACATGCATTCTTACAATCCACTTTGTTGTGGCGTATTTCAGAAACTCGATGGTTGGTTGACTTTATACATTTTCAGCGTTTTAATTAAATATTCGTACGGCATAGAATCGAAAGCTTTTTATAATCAATATATGCCATACTGAGATTTCTTCGATTTTTCGCTGCCTGACCCACTATAACGGCGACTATCGTCAGTTGATTTTTACAACCTCAAGAATTTTTCGCACAACCTTTTTGTGCTTTAGATATCAGTTTATATTGCTCGCAATGTTGATATATAGCGTCAGAGATCACCTTTGTCAGCAGTTTATAGAGGACAGATAGGCAGATAGTTGGCCTGAAGTCTGAGGGCTCGACCGACTTCGGCGTTTTTGAGATGAAATATGTATTGCCTTCGAATAAGCTTGTGGGCGCTGTTCTGGAAGAATGTAGTATTTTTAGTAGCACTTAGCCAGGTATTCATGTATGGATATGAACCTTTTCAACCATATATTATGAATTCGATCCGGTCTTGCGTTACGGCTAGATCGCAACAGGCATATCCTCCATATTGATCCTTTTTTCATAGAAGGTGGTGGTGTGCTGCACAAATCTGGTAAAATCCCCAGCTGTCACCACCTCTATGGGTTGGTCTATAATATTTTCCAAATAGACCAACCTTTGTTGCCTAATACGGGGTGGTACTGGCGTTGGGGGCCCCATATTTACTTTGGCGTACTGCTTTATTTTGGACCACACACCTTCCATAGGGTTCAACGTGTTTTTCCCAATTTCAAATGCGTTTATCATAATTTCAAATGAGTTTCTCACAATTACATTTGCGATTTCCCAATTTCATTTGAGGATGTTTTCATAATATCATATGTGCTTTTCCCAATTACAAATTCGGTTATACCAATCTTCATTTTCCCAATTAAAAATTCGATTTCTCAATTTCAATTGCCTTTCTAAAAATTTTGATTACAATATTCTCTCGCTTTTATAGTGTGGCGAATATTAAATTTTTTTATAGTGAGCTTTTACAATTCTAAGTTAAGAGCTTTAAGCTCTTCTATTCATCCACATATAATTCTTAATACTTTCTTTCTAATTATATACATATATATATATATATCTGTTTTATAAAAGTAGCAAAGCTTATGCGTAAATAATTTGTAACGAGATATTTACTTGTGCTCGGGTGGAGCCGTCGCGTGGCATCTTGTCCATTTATTTTTAAATGAAGACGATTATATACTTGTTTATCTTGTATAAAGTCTTAGATTTATTTAATTAATATAACATTACCTAACAACTCCACTCACGTTGAGTTTCTTTTATTCACACCAGGCCTTACGCCCTGTGGACAATGACCAGGATTTCACTTAGGTGTTGCGGCCAGGACCACTCCTTGCGGATTATAGCCAAGTTTACATCCTGCGTTTGAACGACGAATTTAGGAACACTATGTAATCACTAAGTGCACTTCTATGAATTTAAATCTTGCCTATGATAACACTTTACGTTTTAATTAATTAACTTATAAAACTGGGTATACACCAAGTACCCTTCTATGAATATGATTTTTTTTTAATATGATGATACTCTGCACTGGGGAGATTTATCCAATGATGTTCACTTGTTGAGGGTTGGCAATCAAAGAGAGCGCCCCTCTTGTCGATCACTCTTGTCTCTTAGTCAAGCTTATTGGAATATCGTGGAAATATTCCACGTAGCGGTGAGTGGAGTTACCAGCTAAGCTAATAAGTAAGAACACTAAATTTGGCTTAGGCCAAATCTTAAATACCTTCCACCTCCACAACGGTGGGCGTGGCAAATATACATATATATATTGCGCCCTCTAATATGGGTTTTTGTAAATTGTGGGCGTGTTTGTTATCCGACCATGCCCATTTTTGGTACATCGATGGATGGGCTAACCTTTAATAAGAGCACTAAATTTCAAATTCACAGGCCAACTATTGTGGCAGATATATAGATTTTTGTTGATTGTGGGCGTGTCCGTTACTTGACTGCACCCATTTTTAGCGTATCAATGGATGGGATAACCTTGTATATGTGCGCCAAATTTCAAGTTTCTAGATCAACTTTTGTGGCAGATATAAAGACTTTTTTATCTGTGTCTGTTGTCTGACCAAGCCCATTTTTGGCACATAAATAAAGCTTATGATTATAGATATACGTACCAAATTTCAGATTTATAGCTCAATTTTTATTGATGCCTCTTGGCGATTTTGCCGATTTTAAATAGCGATCTGTGTGCAAAAACTAAAAGTGCCTGAACAAAATTTCAGCTCAATATCTTAAAATTTGCGCCCCTGAAAATGCCAAAAACAGACAGACACACGGACATATGAATTTAAATCGACTCAGTTTTTGACGCTGATCAAGAATATATATGTAGAAGGGACAAAGATAGGACAAGACGTGGACAGTAAATTATTTTTGTGATGATTTTATGAAAATTTTATGTTAGTCGTTGAAGAAAATTTGAAACAAAAGCATCAACTTTTTGGTAGAAAACTTTTCTTTTTATGAAATCCTATTTTTAATAAATTTTATAATAAAATAACTAAAGTTTTCTTTAAATTTACTAAACGATCCACATTTTTTGGATGCTCGTCCATTTAATTGATAAATCGGTAATAGTGCCATTAAGCAGGAAACCGATTTAGAGGATTTTAAAGAAGCGGAGCAACGGAAGGATTCGAAGCAAAATAGTATAACACATAAGAGTGGGTAAAAGCGATGCGGTGCTGTTTAAATCTGAGGATTAACAAAAGTGCAAGAAAGAGAGTATTTTGTATTTTATTGTATTCATTAAATTTATACCTTATGAATTTGATTGAGATTTTAGAGTTGAATGTAGATGAGTTAAAAAGCATCCTAAAAAGTTTAGAGTTATCGACGGACGGAAGTAAAAGTGAGTTACAGACAAAACTTATAGACCATTACAGGCCTAATGCAGTGAATTCTCCATACGAACATGATGAACTTACTGGTGTTTTGGTAGATGAAAAGGAAATGTATAGATGTCATTTCTCTTTGAGACATCGAAGAATCACTAACTTCTTTTTGTGGAACTGACCACACAGACATTCGTCAATGGATCAGTGAATTCGAAGATAATACCACAGCTGTTAAATGGAATGATTTCCACAAATTTATTTATGCCAGTTGATGAAAGGAACAGCAAAGTTTATTCTAACTGGAGTATACTTTAAAAAGCTTTAATCAAGGAATTTGGGTAGCTTAATTTCATCTGCTGAAGTGCATAAGTTGTTGAAAATTTGCAAAAAGAAACAAATTAAGAGTTTTCGTGAATACTTGTATGTTTTAATGCAAATTGGCACACCCGTTAATTTAGATGAAGAAAGTCTTATAGAGTATTTTGTTGATGGAATAGACGACAGTAAATTCGCCAAAACAATATTATACCAGGCTAAAAATTTAGAACACTTAAAAGATAAATTGAAACTTTATGAAAAAACTAGTAAAATTTCACATGGTATCCAGTCAAAGACATTTTGAAAATGATAATTTGGAAGAAACAAAAAGGAAATGTTACAAGTGCGGGGAACCAAACCACATTGCAAAAGGATGTTCTTAATCACAAATAATATGCTTCAAATGCAAAAAGGAAGGACATAAAGCAGCAGACTGTAAATTGCAGTCAAATACGAAAATAAAACGTAGTTCTTCGTGTCCATTAAATTTAATCGTGTTTTCAAGAAAATTAACATTAATGGAGTTAAATTTTCAGCTATCGTTAATTCGGGAAATGACGTTTCCACAATAAGACAAGATGTGTTCAATAAAATAGATGGTGTGAAAGCATTTAAAGAACGTAAAACACTCATTTGTGCAGGTGATTTTAAGCTATACATAATTGGCCATTTTGTAGAAAGCATCAAGATAGATGGTATAAATATTAACATTAAATTTCATATTGCTGAAAATTTTATCCGGCAGCAATTGGTAACGATATTTTTAAAGAAGTCAATGTCACCTTTACGTCAGAAGGAGCAATATTTTCTAAAGCGGATATAAAAACGGACGAATCAGAACAAGCAGAAGAAATAAACAACAATTATGGGTCTTTGAATATCAATAATTTGTCGAAAGAGTTTAAAAATATATGTTCAGTAGTTAATTTAGATGACATTTTGGGTGGAAAAGATGATTTAAACTTAACTCATTTATATAAAGAGACAGCAGTAATTATTAAAGATGTGATTAAAAGAGAAGAAGAAATGAAAATTATTTTAACTGATGATGTACGTGACGTGACAATTATCCCATGACTCTCATAGATGACGTAATTCATAAGTTACATTCATAATTCATAATTTCCAACTTTAGATTTACGTAATGGTTTCTTTCATGTACCGATAGAAACAGAATCACGAAAATATACATCTTTTGTAACTCACAACGCACAATATGAATTTCTTTATGTACCGTTTGGATTATGCAATTCACCAGCAGTGCTTTCTCGATATATTTTTAGAGATTTAATTTATGATGGAACTATTATAGTATATGTTGACGATATTATGACTAAAAATTTCAATTTTTGGTGAAAAAAGTTAACTAGAAAAGACGCTATTGAAAAATATCCTCTTCCTACAAACAGTAAGGCTCTTCGGCATCGTGAAGGCCATTTTGCATCAAAGAAAACTAGAGATATCAGAAAAATCGTTTTATATTTCTAGTATTGTTTCAGAAGTGGATTGCGTAGTTAAAAGTGTCTTTGAAAATCTTGTAACCGAAGCTAAAACTGGTAAAAAACAGGTTTTTCTAAGTCCCATTGATAAAACAGACAAACCACTTAAAACATATCATATTGATCATATTGGACCATTAAAAGCAATTAGCAAACAGTATAGTTATTTATTTGTAGTAGTAGATGCCTTCTCAAAATTTACTTGGTTATATCCAACACGTAGTACAGGAGCTGGAGAAGTTATCGAGAAATTGAAAAAGCAGGCTACAATATTCGGTAATCTGGAAAGAATAATCTCAGACCGAGGAACTGCATTCACTTCTAATAACTTTAAAGAGTATTGTTCGGAGGAAGCAATTGTACATCTGTTAATAACAACAGGTGTACCCAGAGGTAATGGTCAAGTTGAACGTGTTAATAAAATGGTAACAACTCTTTTGAGTAAATTATGTGTGGAAAAAGCAACACAGTGATATAAACATGTAGATAGAGTCATGCAGTTAATAAATAATATACCTCCAAGAAGAACAAAATTTGCTCCTTTTAAAATACTAACAGATATGGATATGAAAATTAATGGTCAATTAGATATCCGAGAACTGCACGACAATCACATTTTAGAAGAGTTAGAGAATGAAAGAAATGAAGTACGAGATTCAGCACGTCATAATATTAGTATTATTCAAATAGAAAATAGAAAAGCCTTTAATACGAAAAGAGTAGAGGCGCTTTAATATTCTGCGGGAGAATTAGTGGCACTCAAACGCATGCAATTTGGTTCTGGCTTGAACATAAAACCAAAATATTTAGGCCCATACAAAATTACTAAAACACTGAATCATGATCGTTATGAAGTAGAAAGAGGTGGGAATTTTGAAGGACCAAAACGTACAACGACAGTTGCTGAATTTATGAAACAGTGACAACCGTCATCGGGGTCGATGACAACGCAGGATGGCCGAATGTAGAAGGGACAAAGACGGGACAAGACGTGGACAGTAAATTATTTAGTATAGTACACAAACACTATAGTAATAAGTATGTTACACGTTAATATTTTAAAACATCAATATACCTTTACCTTTGTTATGATGATTTTATAAAAATTTTTATGTTAGTCGTTGAAGTAAATTTGAAACAAAAGCATCAACTTTTTGGTAGAAAACTTTTTTTTTTATGAAATCTTAATTTTAATAAATTTTGTAATAAAATAACTAAAGTTCTCTTTAAATTTACTAAACGCTCCACATATATACATACTTTGTAGGGTCTCTGTCGTTTTCTTCTGGGTGTTGCAAACGAAAGAACAAACTTAGTATATTCCCATATATAAATAATAACAATGTTGCTTGATACATTCTTCTTACATATACAAAAGGTACATGTTATCATTAACTATTCTATGCTTATGCCACCTAAGTTGGTGGGAGGAAAACGGGTGGGTAACGACTTTACTCCTCACAAAATAAAGGAAAAAAGGAAAAAGTTCAATAGTATAATTACTTTACAAAACCAGTGTGTGGCGCAAAACGAATAGTGTGACTTTGTGCGTCACCAATTGTAAAACAATACAAAATTTGTAAAGAACAAATATATGAAAGACATCCAAAGAGAGAGACCCTGATTCCGTAGTATCCAGGACACATTGTCCATATTGATTTGTATTATAAAGACAATCACGTTTTATTGATCCCAAATGACGAACTTTCAAAATACAAGTGAAAATATTGTTTAGGGCCACTCAGGACATAAAGAAACTACTTATGGATATTTTAATGGCTTTTAGAATATCCAAAAAATTAATAATTGACAATGAAAAATTCCTCAGATCCGCACCCTTATTACATTTATTAGAAGATCAATTAGGCCTTAAATATTTAAAGCACCGCCATATAACAGCTCAGTAAATCAACAAATAGAAAGATTTCACTCCTTCCAATAAGGTCCTATTATTTTTTGAGATATTTCAATGAAATTTGGTACAAGGAAATGTATTGGCTCAAAAATAAACCCTTATGAAAATGGATAGGATCGGACAATATTTAGAACCGCTCCCCATATAAAAATTGTTATTTTTATTTCATAAAAAAATAAAAACCTACTTGGTATCTAAACGTAAACGTACCTACTTCGCTTAATTTCTTAACTGACAACAGGAAATTTAAGAAGGAACTGTTCAATATTCTTTCTGATTTATGATAATGTTAATTCAAAATTCAGATCAAAATGTAATTTCTTTTTCTTTTTACCTACTTTTACTCTTTATTTTTACTTTTGTTTCTTTTATTTTATATATTTAGATTTTATTATATTTAATTTTTATATATATATATATACATATAAAATTATTACATTGTTATATAAATTAGTTTAATTTTTTTTTTGCTTGTTAACTATTAATTTATGTAACATCTTTATTTTAAACTTACCGCGACATAAGCGTTAAGCTAATGCGGTGAGGTTCACATTTTATATGAATAAATTGAAATTGAAAATATTATAGTCGGACAAGCCCGATCATTAAATGCCCTACACCACTTCTTTTCTTATTTGATTTAATTTTTTTTCTTTGAAACACAGGGTATAATGAAAAATTTTATTTTTCTATACCTACTTGTATTTTGAAAAAATTTCGAAATCATACATATATAAGAAATTTCCACCTCAGTGATGAGGGTATACTAAGTTTGTTCTTCCGTTTGCAATACCCAGAGGAGGCATCAGAGACCCTACTTGATTAGCGTCGAAAATTGACTCGATTTAGACATGTGTGTTCATGAGTCCTTCTGATGTTGGCAGATAGCCACAAAAATTGAGCTATAAACCTGAAATTTTGTATGTACATCTATAAATATTAGCCTCATCGATTTGTTGTAAATGGGCGTGGTCGGATTACAAAAACGCCCACAATCAACGAAAATTTTTATATTTGCCACAAAAGTTAACCTAAAAATTTGAAATTTGGTACTCGCATACATAGTTATCCCATTGACTAATGTGTCAAAAATGGGCCTGGTCGAATAACAGACATGCCCGCAATTTACAAAAATATACAAATCTGCCACAATAGTTGGCCTGTGAATTTGAAATTTAGTGCTCTTATTAAAGGTTAGCCCATCCATCGATGTACCAAAAATATGCATGGTCGGATAACAGACACGCCCACTCTCACGGTCGTAATTTTTGAGACATCAAATTTAAATTTGGCACACTTATTCTTAGTTTAATTTCGCTGTTCCGTATTGAAATTGGACAAAATCGGTTAAGAGACGCTCCCACAATAAGTAAAAGTCTCAACATACCTGGAAAAAATTGTATCTTCAAAAAATTATATATCGCACAATACTATGCCTATCATGTTGAAATTTGGTATATATATGTATAAGTGGTACCGTTATCTAACACTGTGCCAAAAATGGGCAAACGCAAACGACAGATAACAGAGCTTGATATAACATTACAAGATCAGAATATAATTAATTATATGTATATATATATATGACATTATAATTTTTATTAGTTCATCAAATGCAAAGCAAAATGTAAAAAAATTGCAAAACCATATTCTTAGATAAGGAAGAAATATAACAAAACATATAATTTTAAACACTTTGTATAAAGAAAACGTAAATGAAAATGGCCAAAATGAATATAAATATTAATAAGAAAGTCTGCTTCAAATGATATTTTCTTTCCAAAGCTATTAACAATTGACGAAAAGACGCGTCATTATCTGTGTTGTAGGGTCTATTGAAAGAATGGCGTGGTGCTATGTTTGTGGTATGACGACGGTTTAAAACCTCACGTGGACCCAAATCGATCGGGCTACTGGACGTAAAGTTACCAAAACCAGTGGTGAATATGGATTTATTATTCAAAGGCATTGGTTTTAAATTTTCCAAATTACGAGTAAATTGACTCAGATATGGCGATTGTATATTCCTGCTTTGAGGGCTGTCATGCACTACTACAACTTCATCGTCATCTTCTTCCTCACCTTGATTATTTTCAAAATTCTCATATTGGTCAGTATATTGTTTAATATAAGTGGAAGCTAATGATGGTACATATGAATGACTTATTGGCTGAGAACTTGCAATAGCTTCGTTATAAGTGCTGTAGCGTCGTTGTGTAGTGTTAAGTGGTGGTCTTCCCAACGTAGCACGTGCACTAATTGAATTATTACTTTTTTTAGAATCTAGTTTAGAGATTCTCTTAAAAGTGGTTGGATTCATAGATATTTCCTCTTCATAAATCAATGGTTCATTTGATTTGGGTGGTGATGGTTGTTTAGTAAGTTTATTTTCATAATTTAGCAAAACAGTTTTCTCTGAAGATTTTTTATTTTCGCAATAATCAACTTCTTTAACATCGGTGTATATTTTGTGCACATCGCTTTCGGTAGTACGTTTAGGTTCTTGTATATAAGAAGTTGTCAACACTTCAGATTTACTGAGTTGGACAGACTGAGGCGAGGGTTCCTTTACTGGTAGATGCGGATATAAAGTCTGTCTTAAAGGAGTTTTGCTAATAAATGGACTTAGCTGACGAAGTGTACATTCGGGTGAAATATCAGATATTTTTTGAGTACTTCTAGACTGATTTATTGTAGTCGTAGTCGACACGACTTTTTCTGTTTCGGCTATAGTACGTCTAGTTGAACGGTTGCTACTTATTTGAGACTTATCGGGGCTTCCAATATTTTTGTTCCGAGTAATTTGAGTAGATGACGTCATTTCAGTTGGTTTTGGTACATTCACCGTTTCACCACGATTTAACTTAGTATGCGTAGTCGAAGTAGGCAATGGATTCCCAGACAATATCGCCTTTAAACGTTTTTCCATTAATTTACGTGAAGTAGCTGTGATTGGTATATTAGGTAAACCATATTCTACACATTTTTGATGCAATTCCTTATTACTCAATTTTTCTAAATTCATTTTAAGCAAATTTTAAACAGTTAAACGCTGTTGAATTTAAAAAAAAAAATACAAAGTAACTAATTGAACTCCGTCTTACAAGAATTAATGAAATTTTAAATGAATAAAATAAATGTTAATTCACGGGAATGCGTACAGAGTTGTATAGCAACTCTTCTAGCTTTTGCCGCCTGCACTAAATTATTTGTTTTAAATCCTTGGCTTTGTTTTATTAAATTACCACGTATTTTGGACTATCAATTTCTGTGTAGCTTTTTAAACTAATATAGCAACTCCTTTTTGTCGCTTCAGGACAGCATTTGAGATAATTTAGTACATTACAAAATCTATCGACTTCATTTACTGCGAATTATATGAATTAAAAATTAAAACTTTTTCAAAATGATTGGATAAGAATTCTCTACTTGAAAAAAAATAATTTGTTATACTGGAGTATAATGGCAAATTTTACCCACTTACACAAGGGGGGTAATCTATTTGGTCTGTCAGTATATTAGAAATGAAATTGATGTGTTTATGGTATGTTCATTGTTAATATTTTTCTCTTTTATTAATCAATATTATATAAATTGATTTTAAAATTCGATGTTCTTGATGTTTAAACTTTATAAATAACAATAACGATTTTGTATATAATATATTATAAATTAAATCTTTTGTAATATCGATTTTTTAATCCTTATATACGTCTTTGGTTTATATTTTTTTAACAATTTACATAATTAGTCAGCAATAGTCTAATGCAAGGTTTGTATTTGAACCATGTGCTTTAGTAAGCACTTTGTAATATACTTGGTGGTCTGTTTAGTTTGTTATTTTCACAGTTTCATTTTATAAAATAATATGACGTTTCTTATTTATCATGTTGTGCTTATTCTTTTTTCGTTTGTAAGTTTCCGGTACGTATGTAAACTAGGGAATTTTTCTAGAAATTATTAAAATTTTTAAATAAAAATTAGTTTGGAGTAAAAGATTGGACCAAAATAAAAAATTATATTGCGAATTAAGAAAAAAAATACGTTAATTAATATATTTCATAAAGAAACAAAAGATGTTTGAAGATTAAAAAAAAGAAATGCAATGCGATGATATTTTCATACAAGAACAATATTAAAAAAAAATGAAAAATTCTATTATAATCTTTATAAATCATTGTAATTCCGTTTCTTTGCTATAGGGAAACATGTCTGATACACAAACTAATGCTAATTCGGTTCCTGATACTGCAAAAGCAGGTAAAGTGACGAAAGTAGTTAAACCGCCTAAACCGTCGAAAACGGAAAAAGCAGCTGATGTTAAAATAGTTTCTAAATATAAACGTCACGGACGTTTGTTTGCCAAAGCTGTTTTTACAGGGTACAAACGTGGATTAAGAAATCAGCATGAAAATCAAGCTATACTGAAGGTAAACTCAAAAGCAAGCGAAAATATATCTAGTTATCCCCAACCACCGTAGTTCTATAATGTATTTGTACCTAAAAGCAATCATCTTAACTGCAACGGGGGTCTATAAATAGTCCGATGGGGTTTAAGTTTGGCAGTATTAATTAATAAGCTAATTAATCATTCTTCACGTCTTTGGGCTGTTCTCTGATTGGAGATACGTACTAAATTTCCTCGACATATTTTAAAAACCGCAGAAATAGATAGACGACATACAGATAGACAGGTGGACGTAGTTTATTTGATGCAGAAATCGAACAATATAATAAAAGGTGGGTGCGGATATGTGTTATTCCACTTACTCGACTTAGTAGTATGAAATATGCGTGGAGTAATAAGTAATATAAGTATAAACTTAACATACTCTCTATCACAAGTAATGCTGTTTATAGATTGAAGGTTGTCGGCGTAAAGAACATGGTCGATTTTACGTAGGCAAACGTTGCGTGTACGTGTATAAAGCTGAGACTAAAAAGTGTGTGCCTCAACATCCCGAACGTAAAACTCGAATTCGTGCTGTTTGGGGTAAAGTGACACGTATACATGGTAACAGTGGCGCTGTGCGTGCTCGTTTTCGTAGAAATTTACCTGGTCATGCCATGGGTCACCGCGTACGAATTGTGAGTATATATCTTAAAATTCATAGATATTTTTCTAATTTGTCAGCCTAAGATTGAGGGATATACACTTTGTCAAAACATGTAAATATAGACGAGAAAAGGTTCCGATACTCCATAAAGTATATAATTATTATATATATTTGATCAACATAAAATTCTGATTGGAAAGGTACTCCCACACAATTTGAGAGGTTTCAAACGTATTCCACAAAATGTGTAAATAACCACGCTTTGCTTAAGCCAAATATAATATATTATTACCTCGATATAAAATCGGGGGTATAATGAATTTGTTATTTCATATAAAACTCAGGACGATATTTCAGGAAACCTAAAAATTATATGACATCATCAGAGTCGATTTAACGATGTCAGGGTATCCACACTCATGTATGGCGGACATTTAAGATTTTCTTTGCTTATATGTTGTTTTTAATCGTGATTGATTAGTGGTTTATTTATTTTGTATTTTCAGATGTTGTACCCCTCAAGAATATAAATGGTTTCTTGCCAGAATTTAATGCAAATGTTTGTATAAAATTATGAAAATGATAATAATTTTTATTAATAAAAGTAAGATTCAAATAAAATTTTGGTAAATATCTTTCAATTTTATTGACTAGAAATTAAGTGGTTCGTGACGATCTGTTACAGTTGATATTTATGTATTCGGCCGAGTACATTTATTAATTATGGTAGTAAGGTTTTTGTTTGTAGATTTGTAACTTATTTTCTTTTTAGCGATGCCCTTTTTTCCCCACAACAATAAATCATTTTGTAGACTTGTATTGGTCCAAAGAAGAACCCTATTGAAAACGGACCGAATTGGACCATTTTAAGAACCCCTTTCCACATGAGGCCCTTTAATTTTTGGAGATAATTCGATGAAAGGATATAAATTGGCCCAAAAAGAAACCCTTTTGAAAATGGATAGGATCGGACCATTTTTAGAACTTCTCATAAAAAAATTTTTTTATTGCATAAACAAACAAGAAACAAGTAAGAAAATGAAATTCGGCTTAGAGCAACATATACGAGGTGTGTTCAAAAAGTAACGAGAATTTTTAAATTTCGCGGGTTTGGAGAGAGTTTGGAGAGAAAGTTTTTTTTATTATGTTGGTACACATGCCCCTGAAGTAGCAATATTCATTGTTTACTTTTTAAGTGGTAGCCGCTAACGTGAGACGTGTTTTTCGAGCTCGGCGATTTTCGTTAGTGAAAAAAAATGGATCAAAGAACCTGCATTAAATTTTGCGTAAAAAATGAAATAAAGTGTAGTGAAGTTTGTAAAATGTTAACAAAGGCATATGGTGAGTCTGCTATGAGTAAAGCAAGGATTTACGAGTGGTATAAGCGTTTCCAAGATGGCCGCGAAAACGTTGAAGATGACGAACGACCCGGACGCCCAAGCACATCAACAACTGATGAAAACGTGAAAAAAGTGAAAGAAATGGTTATGAACGATCGCCGAATCACAATCAGAGAAGTCGCTGATGATGTTGGCATATCAGTTGGCTCATGCCATCAAATTTTTTCGGATGTTTTGGGTATGAAACGTGGGGCAGCAAAATTCGTTCCAAAATTGTTGAATTTCGAACAAAAACAGCGGCGAATGGAAGTTGCTCAGGAGTCAGTAAATGAAGTTAATAACGATGCAGAACTACTAAAACGTGTTATAACAGGTGACGAAACATGGGCTTACGGATATGATGTCGAAACTAAGGCTCAATCGTCCCAGTGGAGGCATTCTGGATCGCCAAGACCAAAAAAGGCTCGACAAGTGCGGTCAAATGTGAAGGTTATGCTCACTGTGTTCTTCGATTTTAATGGCATAGTGCATCATGAATTCTTGCCACAAGGTCAAACAATCAATAAGGAGTACTACCTACAAGTTCAACGCCGTTTGCGTGAAGCAATCCGAAAGAAACGCCCGGATTTGTGGCAAAACAATTCATGGCTTTTGCACCACGATAATGCACCTGCTCACACTTCATTGCTTGTTCGTGAATTTTTGGCCAAAAACAAAACTGTATTCGCCATATATGGCTCCGTGTGACTTTTTTCTATTTCCAAAAATAAAGAGAACATTAAAAGGCCGTCGTTTTACAAGCATAGATGACATTAAAAGCGAATCGCTGAAAGAGCTAAAAGCTATTACAAAGATCGAGTTTCAAAATCCGAGGGGGATTACTTTGAAGGGGACAAAATAGATATTGATGAATAAATAAATTTTTTTTTCATAAAACAAAAATTCTCGTTATTTTTTGAACACACCTCGTATATATTGCGCCCTCTTATAACGTATGTGTTACGTATAAGATTGCAAGTCTACGTTTAAGTTGAATATGTTTTTTTGTAAATTGTGGTCGTGTTTTGGCACGTCGATGGATGGGAGAACTATTAATATGTGCACTAAATTTCAAGTTCACAGATCAATTTTTGTGGCAGATATATAGATTTATACCAACTGTGGGCGCGCCTGTTAGCCGATCATGTCCATTTTTTGCATATCGGTGGATAGGATAACTATGGATAAGCATACCAAATTTCAAATTCATGTGTTAATTTTTGTGGCAGAAAAAGTTTTAAAGACGTAGATTTCAGAACATGTAGATATAAAGTTTTTTATTGATTGTGGGCACATCCGTTATGCGATAAGGTCCATTTTTAGCTCATCGATGAAGATAATATTTATAGATAGACGTACCAAATTTAAAGCAGGCAATTTCTGATGAAAATAAGAGCGTTCAAGAGACAAATGTGGTGAATATGCCTTTCCGTAATGGATGTTGGTGAGTCACTTTCTGACAATAGAGTTTCTTGTAAACGGCCTAGAACCGACACAGAGATGGAGATTTCTTTAAGTTATGTAAAATAAAAAGCTAGTTTCTTCACCTACTAATACCAACAATACATTTGCTATTTTAGGAGAATTACTTATTGATACAGAAAGGGATAATATTGATAAAGATATTGTAAATAAGGTGGTAGATGAAAAGGAAGGTAAAAGTATAAATAAGTTTTGTCCTCCTATTTTCTTGTTCAATGTTAATGTCAAAAATTTGATAGACAAATTAAAGAAAAAGAATATTGCCTATAAAATTGTAAATAAAAGTCGTCGAAAAAGCATATTATATTTGCTAGACTATTATACTCATTGTGAAATGATGCAATTACTTCGTCAAAAAGAAATTGAATCATATTCATATACATCAAACCAGCTTAGACGTAGAAGCGTTATTTTAAGAGGGCTTTACTGGAAATGTGATTTGGAAGAAATAAAAAAAGAAATAGAGAGTAGTTTAACTGAGGTTATTGAAAATGTTAATTTAAGACTGCATATGCAAAGAAGAACAATTTAGGGTCGAACCTCTTTTTGGTAACTCTTAAGCCAGGAAAGAATGTTTCTGATATCATGAATATTAAATACATTTTCAATCAAGTTGTTGTTTGGGAACTACCCAAAGGAAACTTTAAAGAAATTCAGGGGACATTTTTCTAAAAATTGTAATCGTCCATTATCTTGCGTTAAATGCAGTTAATCCCACGCACCTGGAGATTGTGAACTTAACGCAGATAGTAATGTAAAACCTTTTTGTATTAATTGTAAACAAAGTGGTCATCCTGCAAGTTGGAGAGGATGTCCTGTTTATAAAGATTTTTTAGCACGCAAACAAAACCTTGTTAAAGTTAATAAAATTAAAAATTCCTTAGTTTCTAATAACGTTTCTAAAGCAATTGTCAATTCTAACTTTGTTTCTCCTAATGAATCCTTCGCAAGCCTTTTCAAAGGTCGTGATGGTACTGGTGGCAACCTCCTTTGACGTTAAAGAGTTTTTAAAAATTGCTGCTATTTTATGTAATCCGGAACCGATTTCTCTAGAAGATAGAATGAAACAATTTTTATTAAATTTTGAAAGATTATCAAAAGACAGAGCTAAGGAGGTATGTCTCTCTCTGTTAAATGAAGTCCGGAAAACTTATGGTCCATAATTCTATTTATTTATTAACTTTTAATGTTCGTTCCTTAGTGGATTACAGTCGCAGATTAGATTTATTAAACCTTTTAGAGGTCAATAAAATCGATATTGCATTTGTACAAGAAACGCGGAAAAATGCAAAAATTTCATTTTATAATTATACCTTTGTTCGCGACTTTATTTCACTAGGTATTACTATTGTTTTGAAAAATTTGTATTCTTTTTCGAGAATTAATACAGATTTCTTGCCTTTTCCTAATATTTTTATTGAAATTAATATAATAGTTGACAATTGCCCTAAAAAATTCCTTTTTGGCTCTATTTATATTCGCTGTAATTTTAACCCATCTTCTTTTACAAATGGTTTAAATTTAATTCTAAATCTCTCGTGAAATTATGATGGCTCTTTTATTGGAGGTGACTTTAACTCAAAGCACATCTCTTGGGGAGATAATTTTAATAATACAAACGGAAATAATTTTCTACTTTTTCGGATCACTTTCCACTAATACTCAAAATGAGTTTTTTAAATTCAGAATTTTTATTAAGAATTGCACCTGTGTTTACATCTTTTAAAAATACAAATTGGAGAAACTTCAAAAATGACCTTGATAATAAAATTTTAAACCATTTCCCCTCATCAAATAGAAACCTTTTGAACAGTGAAATTTATTTTTATATTGATGAGTTTACAGCCCCGCTCAATCACACGTCCAATTTACATTCGAATAAAATTGAACTTAAGAATAAGAAGTTTGTTATGTCCGATCTGCTTAAGAAACTTTTCAATATTAAATATCTTTGGCAGAAACAACTTAAAAGAATTTTTAAATGAAATGATTATGAATACAAAATTTTGTCGAAACAAATTCAACTAATAAAGGTCATTATTAAAGAGCAAATTAATATTGAGCAATCAAATGAACGCGTTAAGAACATAACTCCTGGTCCCAACATTTTTAAGAAGATAAGAAGTTTGAGATCCCAAATATTTCTTTAAAAGGAGTTTCAATCATAAATACGGATGAAAAATTGTCTGTGCTTAACTTTTCATCTATATATAACCGCGTTTTTTCTACGAGGCATTCGTCTGCAGTTGAGGAAACCATCTTCTCTTCAACCTCTTTCGGATCAATTATTTAGCTGCTTAATGCTTTAAATTCACAGAAAAATGCCAAACTTACATCCCCAGAAGCACCTGCGGCATTTCTTAAAATTTTGAACAGTAAAAAATCCTTTGGCTTTGATAAAATTTCAAATTTCATAATTAAAAAACTTTCTTTAAAATCTCTGCAATATTTATGCATAGTTTTTAATAATTGTATTAACAATTGCTATTTCCCGAACTCTTGGAAAATAGCTAAAGTCTGTCCTATTCCGAACAAAAGTGGCAATTCTGATTTAAACAACATCCGTCCGATTTCCCTTCTCTCTAACTTAGGTAAGTTCTTCGAAAAGATTATTCGTGACAAAATGGATTTGGGAATTGACAATGAGTACGTTCCCCCTTTTCAGTTTGGTTTTAGAAAAGCACATTCCACTATTCAAACTCTCGCTAAATTTCATAGTGATATAACTTGTAATTTACGTGAAAGAAAATGTTCTGTTGTTGTATCATTAGATATAGAAAAAGCCTTTGATAGTGCTTGACGCAACGGCATTCTATTCAAAATGATTAAAATTGGTATCGATCCTTACACTGTAAAACTGTTCCAAAAATTTTTTATGAATAGAAAATTTTTCGTCCAAATTGAAAATAAAAATTCTGATTTTGAAAGCGTGAGTTGTGGAGTGCTCAAGGTTCTATTCTGGCTCCACATCTTTATAGTTTATTTATTTCGGACTTCCCTTATTAATTTCATGAATCCAAAAGCATTCTTTATGCGGATGATTCTCTTCTTTATGCACATCACCAGTCTCCAAAGATCGCCCATTACAATGTCTCAAAACATCTACAATTAATTAAGATAATTATTATAAAGATTGGAATTTTAAAATAAATCCTTCTAAGTCTGAGGCCATTTGCATAAGAAATGCTTCTGGAAAGTGCAAGCAATTAGTTGTCCCAGAGAGTAGAAAATTAAAGCTCTTTCTCAATAATGTTGAGATTCCATTTAGAGATAATTTAAGGGAACCCAATACGACGCAGTTTAAAAATTAAAAGTTTTGAATCAACACGATCGAAAGCCTTAGAAAAATCAGTATAGATTACATCAGTTTGCTTATGTTCAGAGAATGCATGAAATATGTCACCAGTTAATTCTAGTAAGTTCGTAGCCGTAGACCTGCCTCTAAAAAACCAATGTTGATTTGACGAAAGTATAGTTTTTATCATAGGAGTAATTCGGTTAGTTAATAAGGACTCGAAAAGCTTAGATAAAACACTTAATTTAGCAATACCTCTATAATTTTCAATATGGATTCTAGAGCCACTTTTATAAAGTGGAATAATAAAGCTGTGTTTCCAGATTGCTGGAAAAAAGCCATATGATAAACATTTGTTAAAAATTAGAGTCAGTGGAGGAGTTAGGATATCAGCACAAGATCGAAGAATACAGGATGGTAACCCATCCGGACCGGGTAACGTGGAAAATTTTATTTTGGACATACTGCGATAAACTTCATCATCAGTGAATTGAATGGATGGAAATATATCGAAATTGTTTATGGGATAAGAATAATTGTCAATATTAATACTGGTATGAGAATAAGACTGTTTGAAAAAGTCAGCAAATAAGTTTTTAAGTATATCGGAGGGATTCGAGGACTCTGAATTACCATATCGCATTAAAGAAGGACAGCATTTTACTTTACGCTTAGAGTCAATAAACTTGTAAAATACCCTAGGTTCAATTAATAATTTTACTTTCATACTCTGAATATATTGATTATAGTAT
The DNA here is from genome assembly GCA_949710015.1 of Crataerina pallida. NCBI lineage: Eukaryota > Metazoa > Arthropoda > Insecta > Diptera > Hippoboscidae > Crataerina > Crataerina pallida. Next base: position 16,235,466 of record OX453290.1, read on the forward strand.
TTATTTTTAAGGGAGTTAAATTCACGTTTAATGTTGGAATAATTAATGTAGTCCACGGTAGAACCACTAAGCTTAAACTTTTTAAATAGTCTGCTTTTTTTGTTACGGTTAATCCTCAGATGTTTGATAAACCACGTAGGCCCATTTGATGAAGAAGAAATCGATTTCGTTGGTACAGAAGAATAAATAGCAGAAAATATGGCATTATATAAAAGTAATCCGTCAATGTTATTATAATTCAAATTCCAGTCGACAACAGATAATAGACTTCTTAGTCTAGTATAATTGGTTTTGCCAAAGGAGAATATAGGGTTGCTTCCACTGTTTGAACAATTAGCTACCAGCAAATTATCTAATGTAAGAAGCAAGGTAGGATGATAAATGTCCTCAGGACAGACAAATGGCTCCACCCGAGCAATTTTGAAATTAGTATCATTAAAAGGAACCCAATTTAGAAGTCTTCCATTAGTATTAAAAATAGAGTTCATTTGATACAGGCATAATTCATAAATTTCATCCAATATACTATTATATATGACAGGGTACGAGATGGGTATGTAATAGCCAAGTTCCTCATTAAGATTCCAGCAAATGTGAGGAAGATTAAAGTCACCAAGCACCAACATTTTATCATTATCTTTTAAACACAAGGACATTTCTTCAATAAGCTGGATGTGCTTCAAGTAAGTTGACACATCTGACAATGGGGGTATATACGAATATGATATAAACAAGTTAAAATTAAAAAATTTTAGTTGTACGCCTACAAACTCAACATCAACATTAGTTAAGAAGTCAACTAAAGTAGAAGGTAATGAATTATGGACAGGAATTAAGACTCCTCCTCCAACGTTCTGGATTCTGTCATTCCTAAAAACTTGATAGTCAGCACAAAAAACCTCAGAATTATTGATTTCAGGCTTAAGCCAAGTTTCTGTAAAAACAACAACGTTATATTCGGACGCAACGGAATCAACAAGAACCTGATTTAATTTAGTATTCAAACCGCGGACATTTTGGTAAAGCAAAGAAAATGAATTATTTAGTTTTTTGAAGGTGAGGACTGAATATCAAGATTAACTGGAGTCTTGCGCCGAGAGATAAATTCTTTAACAAGAGCACCCTGGGGCTAAAATTGACTATTTAAGAGTTTGTCAAATAATGACTGAGGCGTTATGATCTTAAAAGAGCAAATATCGCGTTGTTGGGAAGACTTGAATTTGAATATGCTTATTTTTGACAAATCTAAATCAGAGCATTTGCGCTCAATATATCTTTTTACTTTATCCACAGATGTATCAGATGCCAATCTAGAAATAAAAATTGCTTTGCGAGCAGGGATAACTACAAGTTCATTATCATCATTCACAGAAACAACCGGAACGATTGAAGGGACTTTTACAGAGCGATCGCCATTTTTAGGAGGCACCTGAAGCAGTTGATCATTAGGGGAAGTTGCATGTTCAGTTGTAGCCCTCTCTCTTTGAACAATTGGAACACAATCAATAATGCTCGAAGGGCCAGGACCATCAGCATTAAGAGAATAATCAATATTTATAGACGGAATCTGTAGAGGTTGATTAGAAGGAGAAGTTACGTGACCACTTTGGTACAGTAGACACCACAGGTACAATTGGGGAAATATCATTAGATGGGGGTTGGACAGTTAGAGATGGTATATTGTCAGACGCACCCAAATCAACATAATTCAAAACATTAGAAGCTTCAATCTCAGACATACACGGAGAATTAGGTGATAAAGGATGTGACACATCTGTAGAATTAAAAGACAGGTAATTGGGAGAAATTTGTAGTGAGAGAGCCGAACCAATATTAGACGGACGGACTTTAGAAACAATATCCGAACCTTCTAAAAATTTACAATTATTGAACATATCTTCCAATTTAGTGAATTTGTCCGAGAGTGCTTTCAGCTCTCTACCCAAATCTATAAAGCCTCGCTGGGTTTGTTTAAATAGTTTAAACAAATCCAAATCCATCTTACGACAGTCAGCACATGACCAACGTAATCCTTTAGAACGATTCACTATATGATCGAACTGACGTCCACTAAACCCAGCACACTTAGGATGAGCAGATCGATCACAAAGCCAACAAAGAAGGAAACGATCGTGAACAGTTGCCTTACAATTCAAGTAAATGCAATTTATGTTATTCATTTCGAGAAAAAATTAAGTAAAAGGCTAAATATGATTTATGCAAGGAGAAGCTAAAAACACTGTTAATTAAAATTTCAAGTTATGTTAAATAATCAAAGTGAACTGAACAAATACTGCCAAAAAGTATGCAAAAAAAGTGTGTAAATTCTGTAGAACAAAAACGAAAAGAAATGAATAAAAAAGTATATATTACAACTATAACAACGTTAGAAAGATGAAATAGTGCAAATGAAGGACAGCAAAATTTGCTTTTTGCTTTAAATTTGCTAAAATAAGAAAAAGAATAAAAGACAATGCCCCTGCAAACAACACACTTATTTAATATTATTATTATTAATAGGCACTGAAAGAGATAAGCAAACCAATCGACAAAATTAATCGACAAGATGATTAGCCCGGAGCAAAAGTTATAATTGCAACAAAAACAACCCTATCAATAGGCCGTTTACACAAAATATAACAACACGATCGCGTTGCCAGACTACATTTTCAATCAAGTTGTTGTTTGGGAACTACCCAAAGGAAACTTTAAAGAAATTCAGGGGAAATTTTTCTAAAAATTGTAATCGTCCATTATCTTGCGTTAAATGCAGTTAATCTCACGCACCTGGAGATTGTGAACTTAACGGAGATAGTAATGTAAAACCTTTTTGTATTAATTGTAAACAAAGTGGTCATCCTGCAAGTTGGAGAGGATGTCCTGTTTATAAAGATTTTTTAGCACACAAACAAAACCTTGTTAAAGTTAATAAAATTAAAAATTCCTTAGTTTCTAATAACGTTTCTAAAGCAATTGTCAATTCTAACTTTGTTTCTCCTAATGAATCCTTCGCAAGCCTTTTCAAAGGTCGTGATGGTACTGGTGGCAACTCAAAACCTCCTTTGACGTTAAAGAGTTTTTAAAAATTGCTGCTATTTTATGTAATCCGGAACCGATTTCTCTAGAAGATAGAATGAAACAATTTTTATTAAATTTTGAAAGATTATCAAAAGACAGAGCTAAGGAGGTATGTCTCTCTCTGTTAAATGAAGTCCGGAAAACTTATGGTCCATAATTCTATTTATTTATTAACTTTTAATGTTCGTTCCTTAGTGGATTACAGTCGCAGATTAGATTTATTAAACCTTTTAGAGGTCAATAAAATCGATATTGCATTTGTACAAGAAACGCGGAAAAATGCAAAAATTTCATTTTATAATTATACCTTTGTTCGCGACTTTATTTCACTAGGTATTACTATTGTTTTGAAAAATTTGTATTCTTTTTCGAGAATTAATACAGATTTCTTGCCTTTTCCTAATATTTTTATTGAAATTAATATAATAGTTGACAATTGCCCTAAAAAATTCCTTTTTGGCTCTATTTATATTCGCTGTAATTTTAACCCATCTTCTTTTACAAATGGTTTAAATTTAATTCTAAATCTCTCGTGAAATTATGATGGCTCTTTTATTGGAGGTGACTTTAACTCAAAGCACATCTCTTGGGGAGATAATTTTAATAATACAAACGGAAATAATTTTCTACTTTTTCGGATCACTTTCCACTAATACTCAAAATGAGTTTTTTAAATTCAGAATTTTTATTAAGAATTGCACCTGTGTTTACATCTTTTAAAAATACAAATTGGAGAAACTTCAAAAATGACCTTGATAATAAAATTTTAAACCATTTCCCCTCATCAAATAGAAACCTTTTGAACAGTGAAATTTATTTTTATATTGATGAGTTTACAGCCCCGCTCAATCACACGTCCAATTTACATTCGAATAAAATTGAACTTAAGAATAAGAAGTTTGTTATGTCCGATCTGCTTAAGAAACTTTTCAATATTAAATATCTTTGGCAGAAACAACTTAAAAGAATTTTTAAATGAAATGATTATGAATACAAAATTTTGTCGAAACAAATTCAACTAATAAAGGTCATTATTAAAGAGCAAATTAATATTGAGCAATCAAATGAACGCGTTAAGAACATAACTCCTGGTCCCAACCCTTTTAAGAAGATAAGAAGTTTGAGATCCCAAATATTTCTTTAAAAGGAGTTTCAATCGTAAATACGGATGAAAAATTGTCTGTGCTTAACTTTTCATCTATATATAACCGCGTTTTTTCTACGAGGCATTCGTCTGCAGTTGAGGAAACCATCTTCTCTTCAACCTCTTTCGGATCAATTATTTAGCTTTGATAATAGTTTTAATGCTTTAAATTCACAGAAAAATGCCAAACTTACATCCCCAGAAGCACCTGCGGCATTTCTTAAAATTTTGAACAGTAAAAAATCCTTTGGCTTTGATAAAATTTAAAATTTCATAATTAAAAAACTTTCTTTAAAATCTCGGCAATATTTATGCATAGTTTTAATAATTGTATTAACAATTGCTATTTCCCGAACTCTTGGAAAATAGCTAAAGTCTGTCCTATTCCGAACAAAAGTGGCAATTCTGATTTAAACAACATCCGTCCGATTTCCCTTCTCTCTAACTTAGGTAAGTTCTTCGAAAAGATTATTCGTGACAAAATGGATTTGGGAATTGACAATGAGTACGTTCCCCCTTTTCAGTTTGGTTTTAGAAAAGCACATTCCACTATTCAAACTCTCGCTAAATTTCATAGTGATATAACTTGTAATTTACGTGAAAGAAAATGTTCTGTTGTTGTATCATTAGATATAGAAAAAGCCTTTGATAGTGCTTGACGCAACGGCATTCTATTCAAAATGATTAAAATTGGTATCGATCCTTACACTGTAAAACTGTTCCAAAATTTTTTTATGAATAGAAAATTTTTCGTCCAAATTGAAAATAAAAATTCTGATTTTGAAAGCGTGAGTTGTGGAGTGCTCAAGGTTCTATTCTGGCTCCACATCTTTATAGTTTATTTATTTCGGACTTCCCTTATCAATTTCATGAATCCAAAAGCATTCTTTATGCGGATGATTCTCTTCTTTATGCACATCACCAGTCTCCAAAGATCGCCCATTACAATGTCTCAAAACATCTACAATTAATTAAGATAATTATTATAAAGATTGGAATTTTAAAATAAATCCTTCTAAGTCTGAGGCCATTTGCATAAGAAATGCTTCTGGAAAGTGCAAGCAATTAGTTGTCCCAGAGAGTAGAAAATTAAAGCTCTTTCTCAATAATGTTGAGATTCCATTTAGAGATAATTTAAGGGAACCCAATACGACGCAGTTTAAAAATTAAAAGTTTTGAATCAACACGATCGAAAGCCTTAGAAAAATCAGTATAGATTACATCAGTTTGCTTATGTTCAGAGAATGCATGAAATATGTCACCAGTTAATTCTAGTAAGTTCGTAGCCGTAGACCTGCCTCTAAAAAACCAATGTTGATTTGACGAAAGTATAGTTTTTATCATAGGAGTAATTCGGTTAGTTAATAAGGACTCGAAAAGCTTAGATAAAACACTTAATTTAGCAATACCTCTATAATTTTCAATATGGATTCTAGAGCCACTTTTATAAAGTGGAATAATAAAGCTGTGTTTCCAGATTGCTGGAAAAAAGCCATATGATAAACATTTGTTAAAAATTAGAGTCAGTGGAGGAGTTAGGATATCAGCACAAGATCGAAGAATACAGGATGGTAACCCATCCGGACCGGGTAACGTGGAAAATTTTATTTTGGACAGACTGTGATAAACTTCATCATCAGTGAATTGAATGGATGGAAATATATCGAAATTGTTTATGGGATAAGAATAATTGTCAATATTAATACTGGTATGAGAATAAGACTGTTTGAAAAAGTCAGCAAATAAGTTTACAATATCGGAAGGATTCGAGGACTCTGAATTACCATACCGCATTAAAGAAGGACAGCATTTTACTTTACGCTTAGAGTCAATAAACTTGTAAAATACCCTAGGTTCAATTAATAATTTTACTTTCATACTCTGACTATATTGATTATAGTATTTATTTTTAAGGGAGTTAAATTCACGTTTAATGTTGGAATAATTAATGTAGTCCACGGTAGAACCACTAAGCTTAAACTTTTTAAATAGTCTGCTTTTTTTGTTACGGATAATCCTCAGATGTTTGTTAAACCACATAGGCCTATTTGATGAAGAAGAAATCGATTTCGTTGGTACAGAAGAATAAATAGCAGAAAATATGGCATTATATAAAAGTAATAAAGACCCGTCAATGTTATTATAATTCAAATTCCAGTCGACAACAGATAATAGACTTCTTAGACTAGTATAATTGGTTTTGCCAAAGGAGAATATAGAGTTGCTTCCACTGTTTGAACAATTAGCTACCAGCAAATTATCCAATGTAAGAAGCAAGGTAGGATGATAAATGTCCTCAGGACAGACAAATGGCTCCACCCGAGCAATTTTGAAATTAGTATCATTAAAAAGAACCCAATCTAGAAGTCTTCCATTAGTATTAAAAATAGAGTTCATTTGATACAGGCATAATTCATAAATTTCATCCAATATACTATTATATATGACAGGGTACGAGATAGGTATGTAATAGCCAAGTTCCTCATTAAGATTCCATGTGAAGAAGATTAAAGTCACCAAGCACCAACATTTTATCATTATCTTTTAAACACAAGGACATTTCTTTAATAAGCTGGATGTGCTTCAAGTAAGTTGACACATCTGACAATGGGGGTATATACGAACATGATATAAACAAGTTAAAATTAAAAAATTTTAGTTGTACGCCAACAAACTCAACATCAACATTAGTTAAGAAGTCAACCAAAGTAGAAGGTAATGAATTATGGACAGCAATTAAGACTCCTCCTCCAACGTTCTGGATTCTGTCATTCCTAAAAACTTGATAGTCAGCACAAAAAACCTCAGAATTATTGATTTCAGGCTTAAGCCAAGTTTCTGTAAAAACAACAACGTTATATTCGGACGCAACGGAATTAACAAGAACCTGATTTAATTTAGTATTCAAACCGCGGATATTTTGGTAAAGCAAAGAAAATGAATTATTTACTTTTTTGAAGGTGAGGACTGAATATCAAGATTAACTGGAGTCTTGCGCCGAGAGATAAATTCTTTAACAAGAGCACCCTGGGGCCAAAATTGACTATTTAAGAGTTTGTCAAATAATGACTGAGGCGTTATGATCTTAAAAGAGCAAATATCGCGTTGTTGGGAAGACTTGAATTTGAATATGCTTATTTTTGACAAATCTAAATCAGAGCATTTGCGCTCAATATATCTTTTTACTTTATCCACAGATGTATCAGATGCCAATCTAGAAATAAAAATTGCTTTGCCAGCAGGGGTTAACTACAAGTACATTATCATCATTCACAGAAATAACCGGAACGATTGAAGGGACTTTTACAGAGCGATCGCCATTTTTAGGAGGCACCTGAAGCAGTTGATCATTAGGGGAAGTTGCATGTTCAGTTGTAGCCCTCTCTCTTTGGACAATTGGAACATAATCAATAATGCTAGAAGGGCCAGGACCATCAGCATTAAGAGAATAATCAATATTTATAGACGGAATCTGTAGAGGTTGATTAGAAGGAGAAGTTACGTGACCACTTTGGTACAGTAGACACCACAGGTACAATTGGGGAAATATCATTAGATGGGGGTTGGACAGTTAGAGATGGTATATTGTCAGACGCACCCAAATCAACATAATTCAAAACATTAGAAGCTTCAATCTCAGACATACACGGAGAATTAGGTGATAAAGGATGTGACACATCTGTAGAATTAAAAGACAGGTAATTGGGAGAAATTTGTAGTGAGAGAGCCGAACCAATATTAGACGGACGGACTTTAGAAACAATATCCGAACCTTCTAAAAATTTACAATTATTGAACTTATTTTCCAATTTAGTGAATTTGTCCGAGAGCGCTTTCAGCTCTCTACCCAAATCTATAAAGCCTCGCTGGGTTTGTTTAAATAGTTTAAACAAATCCAAATCCATCTTACGACAGTCAGCACATGACCAACGTAATCCTTTAGAACGATTCATTATATGATCGAACTGACGTCCACTAAACCCAGCACACTTAGGATGAGCAGATCGATCACAAAGCCAACAAAGAAGGAAACGATCGTGAACAGTTGCCTTACAATTCAAGTAAATGCAATTTATGTTATTCATTTCGAGAAAAAATTAAGTAAAAGGCTAAATATGATTTATGCAAGGAGAAGCTAAAAACACTGTTAATTAAAATTTCAAGTTATGTTAAATAATCAAAGTGAACTGAACAAATACTGCCAAAAAGTATGCAAAAAAAGTGTGTAAATTCTGTAGAACAAAAACGAAAAGAAATGAATAAAAAAGTATATATTACAACTATAACAACGTTAGAAAGATGAAATAGTGCAAATGAAGGACAGCAAAATTTGCTTTTTGCTTTAAATTTGCTAAAATAAGAAAAAGAATAAAAGACAATGCCCCTGCAAACAACACATTTATTTAATATTATTATTATTAATAAAAAAAAGGTATAATTGCAACAAAAACAACCCTATCAATAGGCCGTTTACACAAAATATAACAACACGATCGCGTTGCCAGACTACATTTTCAATCAAGTTGTTGTTTGGGAACTACACAAAGGAAACTTTAAAGAAATTCAGGAGACATTTTTCTAAAAATTGTAATTGTCCATTATCTTGCGTTAAATGCAGTTAATCCCACGCACCTAGAGATTGTGAACTTAACGCAGATAGTAATGTAAAACCTTTTTGTATTAATTGTAAACAAAGTGGTCATCCTGCAAGTTGGAGAGGATGTCCTGTTTATAAAGATTTTTTAGCACGCAAACAAAACCTTGTTAAAGTTAATAAAATTAAAAATTCCTTAGTTTCTAATAACGTTTCTAAAGCAATTGTCAATTCTAACTTTGTTTCTCCTAATGAATCCTTCGCAAGCCTTTTCAAAGGTCGTGATGGTACTGGTGGCAACCTCCTTTGACGTTAAAGAGTTTTTAAAAATTGCTGCTATTTTATGTAATCCGGAACCGATTTCTCTAGAAGATAGAATGAAACAATTTTTATTAAATTTTGAAAGATTATCAAAAGACAGAGCTAAGGAGGTATGTCTCTCTCTGTTAAATGAAGTCCGGAAAACTTATGGTCCATAATTCTATTTATTTATTAACTTTTAATGTTCGTTCCTTAGTGGATTACAGTCGCAGATTAGATTTATTAAACCTTTTAGAGGTCAATAAAATCGATATTGCATTTGTACAAGAAACGCGGAAAAATGCAAAAATTTCATTTTATAATTATACCTTTGTTCGCGACTTTATTTCACTAGGTATTACTATTGTTTTGAAAAATTTGTATTCTTTTTCGAGAATTAATACAGATTTCTTGCCTTTTTCTAATATTTTTATTGAAATTAATATAATAGTTGACAATTGCCCTAAAAAATTCCTTTTTGGCTCTATTTATATTCGCTGTAATTTTAACCCATCTTATTTTACAAATGGTTTAAATTTAATTCTAAATCTCTCGTGAAATTATGATGGCTCTTTTATTGGAGGTAACTTTAACTCAAAGCACATCTCTTGGGGAGATAATTTTAATAATACAAACGAAAATAATATTCTACTTTTTCGGATCACTTTCCACTAATACTCAAAATGAGTTTTTTAAATTCAGAATTTTTATTAAGAATTGCACCTGTGTTTACATCTTTTAAAAATACAAATTGGAGAAACTTCAAAAATGATCTTGATAATAAAATTTTAAACCATTTCCCCTCATCAAATAGAAACCTTTTGAACAGTGAAATTTATTTTTATATTGATGAGTTTACAGCCCCGCTCAATCACACGTCCAATTTACATTCGAATAAAATTGAACTTAAGAATAAGAAGTTTGTTATGTCCGATCTGCTTAAGAAACTTTTCAATATTAAATATCTTTGGCAGAAACAACTTAAAAGAATTTTTAAATGAAATGATTATGAATACAAAATTTTGTCGAAACAAATTCAACTAATAAAGGTCATTATTAAAGAGCAAATTAATATTGAGCAATCAAATGAACGCGTTAAGAACATAACTCCTGGTCCCAACCCTTTTAAGAAGATAAGAAGTTTGAGATCCCAAATATTTCTTTAAAAGGAGTTTCAATCGTAAATACGGATGAAAAATTGTCTGTGCTTAACTTTTCATCTATATATAACCGCGTTTTTTCTACGAGGCATTCGTCTGCAGTTGAGGAAACCATCTTCTCTTCAACCTCTTTCGGATCAATTATTTAGCTTTGATAATAGTTTTAATGCTTTAAATTCACAGAAAAATGCCAAACTTACATCCCCAGAAGCACCTGCGGCATTTCTTAAAATTTTGAACAGTAAAAAATCCTTTGGCTTTGATAAAATTTAAAATTTCATAATTAAAAAACTTTCTTTAAAATCTCGGCAATATTTATGCATAGTTTTAATAATTGTATTAACAATTGCTATTTCCCGAACTCTTGGAAAATAGCTAAAGTCTGTCCTATTTCGAACAAAAGTGGCAATTCTGATTTAAACAACATCCGTCCGATTTCCCTTCTCTCTAACATAGGTAAGTTCTTCGAAAAGATTATTCGTGACAAAATGGATTTGGGAATTGACAATGAGTACGTTCCCCCTTTTCAGTTTGGTTTTAGAAAAGCACATTCCACTACTCAAACTCTCGCTAAATTTCATAGTGATATAACTTGTAATTTACGTGAAAGAAAATGTTCTGTTGTTGTATCATTAGATATAGAAAAAGCCTTTGATAGTGCTTGACGCAACGGCATTCTATTCAAAATGATTAAAATTGGTATCGATCCTTACACTGTAAAACTGTTCCAAAATTTTTTTATGAATAGAAAATTTTTCGTCCAAATTGAAAATAAAAATTCTGATTTTGAAAGCGTGAGTTGTGGAGTGCTCAAGGTTCTATTCTGGCAGTTTGCTTATGTTCAGAGAATGCATGAAATATGTCACCAGTTAATTCTAGTAAGTTCGTAGCCGTAGACCTGCCTCTAAAAAACCCATGTTGATTTGACGAAAGTATAGTTTTTATCATAGGAGTAATTCGGTTAGTTAATAAGGACTCGAAAAGCTTAGATAAAACACTTAATTTAGCAATACCTCTATAATTTTCAATATTGATTCTAGAGCCACTTTTATAAAGTGGAATAATAAAGCTGTGTTTCCAGATTGCTGGAAAAAAGCCATATGATAAACATTTGTTAAAAATTAGAGTCAGTGGAGGAGTTAGGATATCAGCACAAGATCGAAGAATACAGGATGGTAACCCATCCGGACCGGGTAACGTGGAAAATTTTATTTTGGACAGACTGTGATAAACTTCATCATCAGTGAATTGAATGGATGGAAATATATCGAAATTGTTTATGGGATAAGAATAATTGTCAATATTAATACTGGTATGAGAATAAGACTGTTTGAAAAAGTTAGCAAATAAGTTTTTAAGTATATCGGAGGGATTCGAGGACTCTGAATTACCATACCGCATTAAAGAAGGACAGCATTTTACTTTACGCTTAGAGTCAATAAACTTGTAAAATACCCTAGGTTCAATTAATAATTTTACTTTCATACTCTAAATATTTTGCTTATAGTATTTATTTTTAAGGGAGTTAAATTCACGTTTAATGTTGGAATAATTAATGTAGTCCACGGTAGAACCACTAAGCTTAAACTTTTTAAATAGTCTGCTTTTTTTGTTACGGATAATCCTCAGATGTTTGTTAAACCACATAGGCCTATTTGATGAAGAAGAAATCGATTTCGTTGGTACAGAAGAATAAATAGCAGAAAATATGGCATTATATAAAAGTAATAAAGACCCGTCAATGTTATTATAATTCAAATTCCAGTCGACAACAGATAATAGACTTCTTAGTCTAGTATAATTGGTTTTGCCAAAGGAGAATATAGAGTTGCTTCCACTGTTTGAACAATTAGCTACCAGCAAATTATCCAATGTAAGAAGCAAGGTAGGATGATAAATGTCCTCAGGACAGACAAATGGCTCCACCCGAGCAATTTTGAAATTAGTATCATTAAAAAGAACCCAATCTAGAAGTCTTCCATTAGTATTAAAAATAGAGTTCATTTGATACAGGCATAATTCATAAATTTCATCCAATATACTATTATATATGACAGGGTACGAGATAGGTATGTAATAGCCAAGTTCCTCATTAAGATTCCATGTGAAGAAGATTAAAGTCACCAAGCACCAACATTTTATCATTATCTTTTAAACACAAGGACATTTCTTCAATAAGCTGGATGTGCTTCAAGTAAGTTGACACATCTGACAATGGGGGTATATACGAACATGATATAAACAAGTTAAAATTAAAAAATTTTAGTTGTACGCCAACAAACTCAACATCAACATTAGTTAAGAAGTCAACCCAAGTAGAAGGTAATGAATAATAATGAAGGTAAAGACTCCTCCTCCAACGTTCTGGATTCTGTCATTCCTAAAAACTTGATAGTCAGCACAAAAAACCTCAGAATTATTGATTTCAGGCTTAAGCCAAGTTTCTGTAAAAACAACAACGTTATATTCGGACGCAACGGAATTAACAAGAACCTGATTTAATTTAGTATTCAAACCGCGGACATTTTGGTAAAGCAAAGAAAATGAATTATTTAGTTTTTTGAAGGTGAGGACTGAATATCAAGATTAACTGGAGTCTTGCGCCGAGAGATAAATTCTTTAACAAGAGCACCCTGGGGCCAAAATTGACTATTTAAGAGTTTGTCAAATAATGACTGAGGCGTTATGATCTTAAAAGAGCAAATATCGCGTTGTTGGGAAGACTTGAATTTGAATATGCTTATTTTTGACAAATCTAAATCAGAGCATTTGCGCTCAATATATCTTTTTACTTTATCCACAGATGTATCAGATGCCAATCTAGAAATAAAAATTGCTTTGCGAGCAGGGATAACTACAAGTTCATTATCATCATTCACAGAAACAACCGGAACGATTGAAGGGACTTTTACAGAGCGATCGCCATTTTTAGGAGGCACCTGAAGCAGTTGATCATTAGGGGAAGTTGCATGTTCAGTTGTAGCCCTCTCTCTTTGGACAATTGGAACATAATCAATAATGCTAGAAGGGCCAGGACCATCAGCATTAAGAGAATAATCAATATTTATAGACGGAATCTGTAGAGGTTGATTAGAAGGAGAAGTTACGTGACCACTCTCAACAATATTTGGTACAGTAGATACCACAGGTACAATTGGGGAAACATCATTAGATGGGGGTTGGACAGTTAGGGATGGTATATTGTCAGACGCACCCAAATCAACATAATTCAAAACATTAGAAGCTTCAATCTCAGACATACACGGAGAATTAGGTGATAAAGGATGTGACACATCTGTAGAATTAAAAGACAGGCAATTGGGAGAAATTTGTAGTGAGAGAGCCGAACCAATATTAGACGGACGGACTTTAGAAACAATATCCGAACCTTCTAAAAATTTACAATTATTGAACATATCTTCCAATTTAGTGAATTTGTCCGAGGGCGCTTTCAGCTCTCTACCCAAATCTATAAAGCCTCGCTGGGTTTGTTTAAATAGTTTAAACAAATCCAAATCCATCTTACGACAGTCAGCACATGACCAACGTAATCCTTTAGAACGATTCACTAAATGATCGAACTGACGTCCACTAAACCCAGCACACTTAGGATGAGCAGATCGATCACAAAGCCAACAAAGAAGGAAACGATCGTGAACAGTTTCCTTACAATTCAAGTAAATGCAATTTATGTTATTCATTTCGAGAAAAAATTAAGTAAAAGGCTAAATATGATTTATGCAAGGAGAAGCTAAAAACACTGTTAATTAAAATTTCAAGTTATGTTAAATAATCAAAGTGAACTGAACAAATACTGCCAAAAAGTATGCAAAAAAAGTGTGTAAATTCTGTAGAACAAAAACGAAAAGAAATGAATAAAAAAGTATATATTACAACTATAACAACGTTAGAAAGATGAAATAGTGCAAATGAAGGACAGCAAAATTTGCTTTTTGCTTTAAATTTGCTAAAATAAGAAAAAGAATAAAAGACAATGCCCCTGCAAACAACACACTTATTTAATATTATTATTATTAATAAAAAAAAGGTATAATTGCAACAAAAACAACCCTATCAATAGGCCGTTTACACAAAATATAACAACACGATCGCGTTGCCAGACTACATTTTCAATCAAGTTGTTGTTTGGGAACTACACAAAGGAAACTTTAAAGAAATTCAGGAGACATTTTTCTAAAAATTGTAATCCAAATCTATAAAGCCTCGCTGGGTTTGTTTAAATAGTTTAAACAAATCCAAATCCATCTTACGACAGTCAGCACATGACCAACGTAATCCTTTAGAACGATTCACTAAATGATCGAACTGACGTCCACTAAACCCAGCACACTTAGGATGAGCAGATCGATCACAAAGCCAACAAAGAAGGAAACGATCGTGAACAGTTTCCTTACAATTCAAGTAAATGCAATTTATGTTATTCATTTCGAGAAAAAATTAAGTAAAAGGCTAAATATGATTTATGCAAGGAGAAGCTAAAAACACTGTTAATTAAAATTTCTAGTCATGTTAAATAATCAAAGTGAACTGAACAAATACTGCCAAAAAGTATGCAAAAAAAGTGTGTAAATTCTATAAAACAAAAACGAAAAGAAATGAATAAAAAAGTATATATTACAACTATAACAACGTTAGAAAGATGAAATAGTGCAAATGAAGGACAGCAAAATTTGCTTTTTGCTTTAAATTTGCTAAAATAAGAAAAAGAATAAAAGACAATGCCCCTGCAAACAACACACTTATTTAATATTATTATTATTAATAGGCACTGGAAGAGATAAGCAAACCAATCGACAAAATTAATCGACAAGATGATTAGCCCGGAGGAAAAGTTATAATTGCAACAAAAACAACCCTATCAATAGGCCGTTTACACAAAATATAACAACACGATCGCGTTGCCAGACTACATTTTCAATCAAGTTGTTGTTTGGGAACTACCCAAAGGAAACTTTAAAGAAATTCAGGGGACATTTTTCTAAAAATTGTAATCGTCCATTATCTTGCGTTAAATGCAGTTAATCCCACGCACCTGGAGATTGTGAACTTAACGGAGATAGTAATGTAAAACCTTTTTGTATTAATTGTAAACAAAGTGGTCATCCTGCAAGTTGGAGAGGATGTCCTGTTTATAAAGATTTTTTAGCACGCAAACAAAACCTTGTTAAAGTTAATAAAATTAAAAATTCCTTAGTTTCTAATAACGTTTCTAAAGCAATTGTCAATTCTAACTTTGTTTCTCCTAATAAATCCTTCGCAAGCCTTTTCAAAGGTCGTGATGGTACTGGTGGCAACTCAAAACCTCCTTTGACGTTAAAGACTTTTTAAAAATTGCTGCTATTTTATGTAATCCGGAACCGATTTCTCTAGAAGATAGAATGAAACAATTTTTATTAAATTTTGAAAGATTATCAAAAGACAGAGCTAAGGAGGTATGTCTCTCTCTGTTAAATGAAGTCCGGAAAACTTATGGTCCATAATTCTATTAATTTATTAACTTTTAATGTTCGTTCCTTAGTTGATTACAGTCGCAGATTAGATTTATTAAACCTTTTAGAGGTCAATAAAATCGATATTGCATTTGTACAAGAAACGCGGAAAAATGCAAAAATTTCATTTGATAATTATACCTTTGTTCGCGACTTCATTTCACTAGGTATTGCTATTGTTTTGAAAAATTTGTATTCTTTTTCGAGAATTAATA
Organism: Crataerina pallida; assembly: GCA_949710015.1. NCBI lineage: Eukaryota > Metazoa > Arthropoda > Insecta > Diptera > Hippoboscidae > Crataerina > Crataerina pallida. The sequence goes on from OX453290.1 coordinate 16,251,467, forward strand.
CAGATTTCTTGCCTTTTCCTAATATTTTTATTGAAATTAATATAATAGTTGACAATTGCCCTAAAAAATTCCTTTTTGGCTCTATTTATATTCGCTGTAATTTTAACCCATCTTCTTTTACAAATGGTTTAAATTTAATTCTAAATCTCTCGTGAAATTCTGATGGCTCTTTTATTGGAGGTGACTTTAACTCAAAGCACATCTCTTGGGGAGATAATTTTAATAATACAAACGAAAATAATTTTCTACTTTTTCGGATCACTTTCCACTAATACTCAAAATGAGTTTTTTAAATTCAGAATTTTTCTTAAGAATTGCACCTGTGTTTACATCTTTTAAAAATACAAATTGGAGAAACTTCAAAAATGATCTTGATAATAAAATTTTAAACCATTTCCCCTCATCAAATAGAAACCTTTTGAACAGTGAAATTTATTTTTATATTGATGAGTTTACAGCCCCGCTCAATCACACGTCCAATTTACATTCGAATAAAATTGAACTTAAGAATAAGAAGTTTGTTATGTCCGATCTGCTTAAGAAACTTTTCAATATTAAATATCTTTGGCAGAAACAACTTAAAAGAATTTTTAAATGAAATGATTATGAATACAAAATTTTGTCGAAACAAATTCAACTAATAAAGGTCATTATTAAAGAGCAAATTAATATTGAGCAATCAAATGAACGCGTTAAGAACATAACTCCTGGTCCCAACATTTTTAAGAAGATAAGAAGTTTGAGATCCAAAATATTTCTTTAAAAGGAGTTTCAATCGTAAATACGAATGAAAAATTGTCTGTGCTTAACTTTTCATCTATATATAACCGCGTTTTTTCTACGAGGCATTCGTCTGCAGTTGAGGAAACCATCTTCTCTTCAACCTCTTTCGGATCAATTATTTAGCTTTGATAATAGTTTTAATGCTTTAAATTCACAGAAAAATGCCAAACTTACATCCCCAGAAGCACCTGCGGCATTTCTTAAAATTTTGAACAGTAAAAAATCCTTTGGCTTTGATAAAATTTCAAATTTCATAATTAAAAAACTTTCTTTAAAATCTCTGCAATATTTATGCATAGTTTTTAATAATTGTATTAACAATTGCTATTTCCCGAACTCTTGGAAAATAGCTAAAGTCTGTCCTATTCCGAACAAAAGTGGCAATTCTGATTTAAACAACATCCGTCCGATTTCCCTTCTCTCTAACTTAGGTAAGTTCTTCGAAAAGATTATTCGTGACAAAATGGATTTGGGAATTGACAATGAGTACGTTCCCCCTTTTCAGTTTGGTTTTAGAAAAGCACATTCCACTATTCAAACTCTCGCTAAATTTCATAGTGATATAACTTGTAATTTACGTGAAAGAAAATGTTCTGTTGTTGTATCATTAGATATAGAAAAAGCCTTTGATAGTGCTTGACGCAACGGCATTCTATTCAAAATGATTAAAATTGGTATCGATCCTTACACTGTAAAACTGTTCCAAAATTTTTTTATGAATAGAAAATATTTTGTTCAAATTGAAAATAAAAATTCTGATTTTGAAAGCGTGAGTTGTGGAGTGCTCAAGGTTCTATTCTGGCTCCACATCTTTATAGTTTATTTATTTCGGACTTCCCTTATCAATTTCATGAATCCAAAAGCATTCTTTATGCGGATGATTCTCTTCTTTATGCACATCACGAGTCTCCAAAGATCGCCCATTACAATGTCTCAAAACATCTACAATTAATTAAGATAATTATTATAAAGATTGGAATTTTAAAATAAATCCTTCTAAGTCTGAGGCCATTTGCATAAGAAATGCTTCTGGAAAGTGCAAGCAATTAGTTGTCCCAGAGAGTAGAAAATTAAAGCTCTTTCTCAATAATGTTGAGATTCCATTTAGAGATAATTTAAGGGAACCCAATACGACGCAGTTTAAAAATTAAAAGTTTTGAATCAACACGATCGAAAGCCTTAGAAAAATCAGTATAGATTACATCAGTTTGCTTATGTTCAGAGAATGCATGAAATATGTCACCAGTTAATTCTAGTAAGTTCGTAGCCGTAGACCTGCCTCTAAAAAACCCATGTTGATTTGACGAAAGTATAGTTTTTATCATAGGAGTAATTCGGTTAGTTAATAAGGACTCGAAAAGCTTAGATAAAACACTTAATTTAGCAATACCTCTATAATTTTCAATATTGATTCTAGAGCCACTTCTATAAAGTGGAATAATAAAGCTGTGTTTCCAGATTGCTGGAAAAAAGCCATATGATAAACATTTGTTAAAAATTAGAGTCAGTGGAGGAGTTAGGATATCAGCACAAGATCGAAGAATACAGGATGGTAACCCATCCGGACCGGGTAACGTGGAAAATTTTATTTTGGACAGACTGTGATAAACTTCATCATCAGTGAATTGAATGGATGGAAATATATCGAAATTGTTTATGGGATAAGAATAATTGTCAATATTAATACTGGTATGAGAATAAGACTGTTTGAAAAAGTCAGCAAATAAGTTTTTAAGTATATCGGAGGGATTCGAGGACTCTGAATTACCATACCGCATTAAAGAAGGACAGCATTTTACTTTACGCTTAGAGTCAATAAACTTGTAAAATACCCTAGGTTCAATTAATAATTTTACTTTCATACTCTGAATATATTGATTATAGTATTTATTTTTAAGGGAGTTAAATTCACGTTTAATGTTGGAATAATTAATGTAGTCCACGGTAGAACCACTAAGCTTAAACTTTTTAAATAGTCTGCTTTTTTTGTTACGGATAATCCTCAGATGTTTGTTAAACCACATAGGCCTATTTGATGAAGAAGAAATCGATTTCGTTGGTACAGAAGAATAAATAGCAGAAAATATGGCATTATATAAAAGTAATAAAGACCCGTCAATGTTATTATAATTCAAATTCCAGTCGACAACAGATAATAGACTTCTTAGTCTAGTATAATTGGTTTTGCCAAAGGAGAATATAGGGTTGCTTCCACTGTTTGAACAATTAGCTACCAGCAAATTATCTAATGTAAGAAGCAAGGTAGGATGATAAATGTCCTCAGGACAGACAAATGGCTCCACCCGAGCAATTTTGAAATTAGTATCATTAAAAGGAACCCAATTTAGAAGTCTTCCATTAGTATTAAAAATAGAGTTCATTTGATACAGGCATAATTCATAAATTTCATCCAATATACTATTATATATGACAGGGTACGAGATGGGTATGTAATAGCCAAGTTCCTCATTAAGATTCCAGCAAATGTGAGGAAGATTAAAGTCACCAAGCACCAACATTTTATCATTATCTTTTAAACACAAGGACATTTCTTCAATAAGCTGGATGTGCTTCAAGTAAGTTGACACATTTGACAATGGGGGTATATACGAACATGATATAAACAAGTTAAAATTAAAAAATTTTAGTTGTACGCCTACAAACTCAACATCAACATTAGTTAAGAAGTCAACTAAAGTAGAAGGTAATGAATTATGGACAGCAATTAAGACTCCTCCTCCAATTTTCTGGATTCTGTCATTCCTAAAAACTTGATAGTCAGCACAAAAAACCTCAGAATTATTGATTTCAGGCTTAAGCCAAGTTTCTGTAAAAACAACAACGTTATATTCGGACGCAACGGAATTAACAAGAACCTGATTTAATTTAGTATTCAAACCGCGGACATTTTGGTAAAGCAAAGAAAATGAATTATTTAGTTTTTTGAAGGTGAGGACTGAATATCAAGATTAACTGGAGTCTTGCGCCGAGAGATAAATTCTTTAACAAGAGCACCCTGGGGCCAAAATTGACTATTTAAGAGTTTGTCAAATAATGACTGAGGCGTTATGATCTTAAAAGAGCAAATATCGCGTTGTTGGGAAGACTTGAATTTGAATATGCTTATTTTTGACAAATCTAAATCAGAGCATTTGCGCTCAATATATCTTTTTACTTTATCCACAGATGTATCAGATGCCAATCTAGAAATAAAAATTGCTTTGCGAGCAGGGATAACTACAAGTTCATTATCATCATTCACAGAAACAACCGGAACGATTGAAGGGACTTTTACAGAGCGATCGCCATTTTTAGGAGGCACCTGAAGCAGTTGATCATTACGGGAAGTTGCATGTTCAGTTGTAGCCCTCTCTCTTTGGACAATTGGAACCCAATGAATAATGCTAGAAGGGCCAGGACCATCAGCATTAAGAGAATAATCAATATTTATAGGCGGAATCTGTAGAGGTTGATTAGAAGGAGAAGTTACGTGACCACTCTCAACAATATTTGGTACAGTAGACACCACAGGTACAATTGGGGAAACATCATTAGATGGGGGTTGGACAGTTAGGGATGGTATATTGTCAGACGCACCCAAATCAACATAATTCAAACATTAGAAGCTTCAATCTCAGACATACACGGAGAATTAGGTGATAAAGGATGTGACACATCTGTAGAATTAAAAGACAGGCAATTGGGAGAAATTTGTAGTGAGAGAGCCGAACCAATATTAGACGGACGGACTTTAGAAACAATATCCGAACCTTCTAAAAATTTACAATTATTGAACATATCTTCCAATTTAGTGAATTTGTCCGAGGGCGCTTTCAGCTCTCTACCCAAATCTATAAAGCCTCGCTGGGTTTGTTTAAATAGTTTAAACAAATCCAAATCCATCTTACGACAGTCAGCACATGACCAACGTAATCCTTTAGAACGATTCACTAAATGATCGAACTGACGTCCACTAAACCCAGCACACTTAGGATGAGCAGATCGATCACAAAGCCAACAAAGAAGGAAACGATCGTGAACAGTTTCCTTACAATTCAAGTAACTGCAATTTATGTTATTCATTTCGAGAAAAAATTAAGTAAAAGGCTAAATATGATTTATGCAAGGAGAAGCTAAAAACACTGTTAATTAAAATTTCAAGTTATGTGAAATAATCAAAGTGAACTGAACAAATACTGCCAAAAAGTATGCAAAAAAAGTGTGTAAATTCTGTAGAACAAAAACGAAAAGAAATGAATAAAAAAGTATATATTACAACTATAACAACGTTAGAAAGATGAAATAGTGCAAATGAAGGACAGCAAAATTTGCTTTTTGCTTTAAATTTGCTAAAATAAGAAAAAGAATAAAAGACAATGCCCCTGCAAACAACACACTTATTTAATATTATTATTATTAATAGGCACTGAAAGAGATAAGCAAACCAATCGACAAAATTAATCGACAAGATGATTAGCCCGGAGCAAAAGTTATAATTGCAACAAAAACAACCCTATCAATAGGCCGTTTACACAAAATATAACAACACGATCGCGTTGCCAGACTACATTTTCAATCAAGTTGTTGTTTGGGAACTACCCAAAGGAAACTTTAAAGAAATTCAGGGGACATTTTTCTAAAAATTGTAATCGTCCATTATCTTGCGTTAAATGCAGTTAATCCCACGCACCTGGAGATTGTGAACTTAACGGAGATAGTAATGTAAAACCTTTTTGTATTAATTGTAAACAAAGTGGTCATCCTGCAAGTTGGAGAGGATGTCCTGTTTATAAAGATTTTTTAGCACGCAAACAAAACCTTGTTAAAGTTAATAAAATTAAAAATTCCTTAGTTTCTAATAACGTTTCTAAAGCAATTGTCAATTCTAACTTTGTTTCTCCTAATAAATCCTTCGCAAGCCTTTTCAAAGGTCGTGATGGTACTGGTGGCAACTCAAAACCTCCTTTGACGTTAAAGACTTTTTAAAAATTGCTGCTATTTTATGTAATCCGGAACCGATTTCTCTAGAAGATAGAATCAAACAATTTTTATTAAATTTTGAAAGATTATCAAAAGACAGAGCTAAGGAGGTATGTCTCTCTCTGCTAAATGAAGTCCGGAAAACTTATGGTCCATAATTCTATTAATTTATTAACTTTTAATGTTCGTTCCTTAGTGGATTACAGTCGCAGATTAGATTTATTAAACCTTTTAGAGGTCAATAAAATCGATATTGCATTTGTACAAGAAACGCGGAAAAATGCAAAAATTTCATTTGATAATTATACCTTTGTTCGCGACTTTATTTCACTAGGTATTGCTATTGTTTTGAAAAATTTGTATTCTTTTTCGAGAATTAATACAGATTTCTTACCTTTTCCTAATATTTTTATTGAAATTAATATAATAGTTGACAATTGCCCTAAAAAATTCCTTTTTGGCTCTATTTATATTCGCTGTAATTTTAACCCATCTTCTTTTACAAATGGTTTAAATTTAATTCTAAATCTCTCGTGAAATTCTGATGGCTCTTTTATTGGAGGTGACTTTAACTCAAAGCACATCTCTTGGGGAGATAATTTTAATAATACAAACGAAAATAATTTTCTACTTTTTCGGATCACTTTCCACTAATACTCAAAATGAGTTTTTTAAATTCAGAATTTTTATTAAGAATTGCACCTGTGTTTACATCTTTTAAAAATACAAATTGGAGAAACTTCAAAAATGATCTTGAATGAAATATGTTAGACGATCATTTTGTTCAAAACTTAGTGCAGCATGACGACCTATCACCTCAAATCATATCATCATATTCTCAAAGGACTTAGGTCTTCACCCGCTCATTGGGAATCTGAAAAAAAGAAAGTTCTGGCAATGATTCGGCAATTTGGATTGCCAACGTTTTTCATCATGAATACATGAATTAATTGTTATTTTGGTGAAAGTTTTAGAAAAACGGGATATATCAGAAAACGATGTTCATAATTTAACAACGCAAGAAAAATATAATTTAATAAGGTCCGCTCCGATTACATGTTCACGGTACTTCGATCAACGTGTCCGTCATTTGTACAAACTTTTTAAGTGTGATGGTGGTGTATTTGACTCTCATAAAGTTATAAAGTATTATTGGAGAATAGAATTTCAGCAAAGAGGCTCTCCTCATGTACATGGAGTATATTGGTTAAAAGACGCACTACATATAACATTGACAGATGAACGTACATTCCCTGCGGTAACAGAATTTATTGACAAATATATCAGTACAAACTCGTCTGAGTCCGGAATAGAAAATTTCATAAATTAACAAATGCATAGGCATAGTAATACATGCCGAAGAGAAATATCGGGACAAAGGATTTGTAGATTCAAAATGCCTCATCCGTCAATGCCAAGAACAGAAATACTATTTCCGCTGTCCGAAGAATCCGAAAATATTCAAAGACATCGTGTTAATTATAAAAAAGTATTTAATTTTTTAAATACTAGGGTATCTGAGTCAGATATTTATAGTATTGACCAATTTGAACAATTTTTGTCTGACGAACGCATTAATATGAGCTACGAGGACTACATTTTTGCCCTAAGGTTTTCTATTAAAAAACCACAGATATTTTTAAAACGCCGACTGAAGGACATATTTATAAACGCCTTCAATCCAACTATTTTGAAGTTACATCGCGCTAACATGGACATACAGTACATTTTGGACGCTTACGGTTGTGTATCATATATAGTTAACTATATAAATAAGTCAAATAGGGGAGTTTCGCGACTATTGCAGGAGACAATGAAGGAAATTCGTACAGAGAATTATACTGTCCGTCAACGTTTACAGCACATTGGCAATAAATTTATAAACGCGTCCGAAGTGTCCGCTCAAGAAGCATCCTACAATATTTTAGGTATGCATATGTCCGAATGTAGTAACACAGATGTTTTCATAAATACATTCCATCCAGATAGGAGAGTCCGAATGGTAAAATCTAGGCAAGAATTAGAAAGACTACCAACAGAATCGACTGATATTTTTAAAAGTAATTTATTAGACTATTACCAACATCGTCCTCACAGTCTTGAAGATATCTGTCTAGCCAATTTTGCTGCCAATTATGTGTTTTCAAAAACACGCAGATCTTCGATACGCCAAAGACGAGAAGATGAAGATATAGATGACAACGAAGACGTAACAGAGTATAGTGGAGTTGGTCTCCAACTTTTAAATAACTTTGGATATATTTATAAACGAAGGAATTCAGTTATTCTTCGATTTGCAAAATCAAATATGGATACATCCAGAGCAGACTATTTCAGACAAATGGTTATGTTATATTATCCGTGGCGTAATGACGTAACAGACATTTTAGAAAACGACAACGAACAAACATGTTCTTCACATAGAGACTTGATAATGACAAACCAACAACAATTCGAAAAATTTTCGGTAAACGAATTGGAAAACGCTTTAGAGGAAATTCAGAACGATAACGATGGCAATTCTGAAAATGAACCAACCCGACAAGACAAGATTGCTGCATCGTAGTTATTATATGAAGAATCCAGAGCTCTGGCTATGCCAGAGATTAATAGAGACATAAATATACTTAATATAGACGAAGAAGAAAATGACGATCAGAGTGAAGGTGTCCGTTTAATAAAACTCCCTCCATTAGTAAATGTAGAGGATTTGTTCATTTCCGTAAGGTCTCTGAATAAAAAGCAACGGATATATTTCCAACATGTACTGTACAAGATAAATAGAAAAGTAGTGCTGTATGAATTTGTGGGAGGTGGCGCGGGTGTAGGTAAAAGTCGCTTGATACAAACAATATATCAGGCAATAACACAACGCTTTAATTCTCTTCCTGGATCCAATCCAGATCTCCCAAAGGTTTTGCTAAGTGCACCAACGGGTAAAGCAGCATTTGGAATTGGAGGATATACTCTTCACTCCCTTTTCTCTTTGCCTGTAAATCAGTCGTCCGGAGAAATTCGTCCCTTAAGTAACGATACAGTTAATTCACTTATTGCTAAACTGATTGAAGTAAAACTTATTATTATAGATGAAGTGTCGATGGTTGGTTCTAAAATGTTAGGTTTCCTGGACTCAAGACTGAAACAAATATTTAAAACTACAGAGGCTTTTGGTGGTATTCCAATTATTGTCTTCGGTGATTTAAAACAACTTCCACCTGTAGGTGACCGTTGGATTTTCAATCCAAATCCAAATAATCCCTATGGAGATATAATAGGACGTGGGCTTTGGGATATGTTCGACTTTTATGAATTAGACGAAATAATGCGGCAAAGAGACGACAGGACTTTTGCAATTGCATTAAATAACATGGCAGTTGGACAAATGAATCCTGAAGACATAGATTTAATTATATCAAGGACAGTGAATTTACATACAGAAGTCCCTTTGAATGCTATTCATTTATTTTGGTCTAATAAGGAAGCTGACACATATAATATACAGCGTTTAGCACAGATATCGACGGAAGCGCATATTTCTAGAAGTTATGACATTATTAAGGCTGACTCTCTAAGTGAACAACAAAAACAAACAATTTTAAATACAATTAAGAATTTTAAAACGTCGGAGACTGAAGGACTTCCCACAGAACTTACGTTAAAGACATCGGCTAATTGTATGCTGACAGTAAATATTGACACTGCCGATGGACTCGTTAACGGTGCAACAGGACTTTTAATGCCAGTAGACATAAGTCAGGAAGCCGTATCAGGCAAGAAGAAAAAAGCCTCATAATTCTGAACCTCTATGAACTCCTATTGAAAAACATAACAGATTATTTCAATACAGACGTAACGTACAAATTAATATTGAGAGGGGACAATTTCCGGTAGTTCCAGCAGAGGGTATTACGATTCATAAGAGTCAGGGAGCTACTTACAACAAAGTTGTAGTCCATCTTGCAGATAGAATAAATAGAGCTGCAATGTATGTAGCTTGCAGTCGAGCTACTAGTGCATCAGGATTGTTCATAATTGGACGTTTCACCCCTCCAAATCAATTTTCTGACACTGACGTTGTCAAAGACGAACTTGACCGGCTCCGAACAGAAAGATTTTTATGTCCGTCACCTAATGTATGCGCAAACACAAAAATATATTACCAAAATATACAAAGCCTTAACGCTCACCACCAAGACTTATTCAGTGATAGATATATAAGAGGTATAGACGTTTTATGTCTTGTAGAGACATGGACTTTTCTGTTGGACGACTGTTCTGTTGAAGGATTTTGTACTTTAGCAAGAATTAATGGATCCGATAGCCTTCCTCAACAAAAGCGTGGAATAATAGTTTACATAAAGTCCGACCTGAGTAGTCAAGCGACAGTTTTGTTCAAGCGAGATTATAGTTCTGGGTCCGCTACTTTACAAATAATAGCTTTCCGTTTTAAAACAATGTGCGTTATCACTTTATATAGAAATTCCACATTTTCCGAAACAACATTTAGTAATTTACTCATGGAGGCAGTAGGTACTGTATATACTATGGGTGAAACATTCGAAAAACTTCTTGTTATTGGTGACTTTAATATATGTAGGGCGACAAATAGCAGTTTAATGGAAAGGAACTTAATTAATGAGGGCTTTTGCTCTATGTTAGAAAAGACGGAAACGACTACAGTTGGATGTACGCAAATAGACTGGGCATTTGGCAAAGTTTTAAGTGGGGCGGTGGAAGCAAAAACGTACAATACGGTGCACAGTTACCACGACGGCATTATTTTAGGAATAAGTTAATTTATATTAGGATAAGAATTTTATAGATTTACCCATTATTGTTCATATGTTGTATTGTATATTTTTTAGTTTAGTAAAAAAGGATTCATAAAAAATTAACTAATCAAAATTTTAAATAAAGTGCATATATAATTTTTTTCTAAACATAATAATTATATTTGTGTGTTTCTTTTAAAACTGAAATAGATGAATATGGAAAATATGAAATTTCATTTGTGAAATTAATAGAAAGCCTTATTAGTTCTTGATTTCTTCGGTGCTTATAATAAGGTGGAGGGTATTTAAAATTCGGCCAAAGCCGAATTTAGTTTTTCTACTTGTTTTTCTCTACAAAAATTTGTAGAAAAGCTATATTTTCATAATAATATCTTTATTAAGCAAATTGTTTGTGATCAAGTGGGCTTGAACTGGTCTAACACAAATTACCTATCACCCCTCATCAGGGTTTATGACAGAAAATTTACCTGTAAATTCATCTATCACCTTAATGCCTAATTTTTATATTAGTTCTTCCCCTAACACACGCAGAGGCTAATTTTGTTTTATTATAATTTGTCCATATTTAAATAAATAATTTTAATTTTTAATTTTTTATAGTAGTAATAGTTTTAATTAGATTTAAGACCACATCAAAAAAATTTTTTTTTCTTTTTACGTCCTCGTCCTCTCACTAAATGTTTATTTTATTATAAAAAATTCTTATCATCTTTAGCTAGATGCTTTAATTCATTTTACTGTTATTTCATCAACACCTTATAATTTTAAGTTTAACCTTACTTATTGTTTCATAATTTTATGAATGTAAATTGAAATGTAAAAGTTAGAAAAACTCTCAAAATAAACTTATTGATTGTGGGCACATCCGTTATGCGATAAGGTCCATTTTTAGCATTTTAGACGATAATATTTATAAATAGACGTACCAAATTTCAAGTTTATAGCTCATATCAGATAGATTTTTGTAGGCGTGGCTCTTGACCGATTTTGCCCATTTTAAATAGCAATCTGCCTTCAAAAATTACAAGTGTCTGTATAAAATTTCAGCTTAATATCTCAAAATGTACGCCCGTGTGAATACTAATAACAGACAGACACACGGACACACATATCTAAATCGACTCAGTCGCAAATCGCTATTTAAAATGGGCAAAATCGGTCAAAAGCCAGGCCTATAATCAACAAAAATCTATTTATCTGCCCCAAAAATTTACCTAATAGACTAGACTTTGAAGCTGATACATAATACATTATTTAAGATTTGGCTTAAGCCAGATTTAGTTTTCTTACTTGTTTTTACAAATTTTATATTTATATATAATATTTTAAAAACCTTTGAAACTGAAACCAGTTATATTTATGTTAATTTTCATACAATTCTCCATTATTCTATTATAGTCTATTATAGATTTACTATTTTATTTAATACCACTCAAAAGAATAAGAAAAATTCATCATATAATAACTTTACTCATTAGAGTCTGTCATGAAATCTCTTTACGCGTGGAAAAAGAGGATCAAATTTTTAATTTGATACCATATTGCTTAAAGAATTTTTATACTATATATTTAATATCACACATGGTCAAATATTTCAATATGATATGTATATATATTTTCTTCTTTCATAACAAAGTAATGATACGTACTTAAAAATACCGAGCGGAGCACGAAAATTTTATTTGGGAATTGTCAGAAGTGAAGGTGGTTGAAGTTTTTTAAATATATATACATATAGATTGAATCTGAAAGTAAACATTTTATAAAGAATAAGCTTACGGCGTTCTTATACGTACCACTGAATAGTACGTTGGAAAACCGTAGTGAAATACGGGTGTTTCAGAGTACGTATGTATAAGTGTTCGAACACAATAGAGCTGCAACCGCAAAGAAATTACTCTCTTTTATGTGTAAACCTTATGGAAAATGTGTTTGCGGCTGGGTTTTCCAAATGCAGCTGCTGCTAGCTTCAAATCTATTTTAATTCTGCAGCCACATTCTCATTTTTTAAATTTTCTCTCATATTGAGAACGGGTAGGATAGCCCATTTTAGTATAATTTATTTTCAATTCCGTTTTGTTAATTTTGTAATTTTGTTTTAGGTGATATTTCGTAACTGACATTATGCCTTTCGTAAATAATTTTGCGAACAGTTGATATACCTATTTTGTGTGCCCACGCTAAATATTTAAAACTGCAACCTTGCGCCAAATATCTGTAACGTATTATCAAATTTAACTAAGATACTCATTAATTGATTAAAAAAAACTTACAAAATCGTTAAATATAAACGAATTTCAGGGCTAATTGGTTGCCTTTTTTTAACTTGTCTTGAATCAATGTAAATAGCAATTCAAATTTGTCGATATCCATTCTTGTAGCCATGAAAAAATGCTCTTCATCACCTTTTTCCATCTGCACAAAACTTGTTTTATAAAACTCAATTTCATCTCGAGGTTAATTTAACGGGCGGACCCACCACCTTCTCTTGGTTTGGAACATTTTCCAAGTTTTATATGCGAGTAACATTATGTTAATTATTTTAAATATTTTTACAATGAAATCCATTCATTTAGATATATTTTATAGTAGAATTTATTAAATGAAAGTGAAAAAAACTAAAGAAAAATTTGCGGCTGGAGTTGCTGCTCTATTATAAAAAAGAGAGTAATTTTTTGCGGCTGCAGCTCTATTGTGTTCAAACATTTAAGCGTGGAGAAAGAGAAAAATAAGAAATCCATAGAAAAGGAGCGACAAATACACAAATTTAAACAAGTGAAAATATTATAGTCAGTCAAGTTCGAACATTTAATACACTACACTACATAGCTAGATATATTATGCTTCTGAATCGATCGGTATAATTGAAGATGGGTGCGGCATTTCCCGTTTAGGGGTTACAAACAATCGAACAAATTAATTTACTGCACCATTTGTGATATAAAAATAATCGAAATTGTTATTTAAATACAATATATATAAATGAAAATGTTAATGTGGGTTTTAACGTGTGTGACGAAAAAAGAGAAAAGTCATATGTGGAAATTTTTAGAAAAATATAAAAGTTGTCGGATTAAAAAATAACAGACTTCTTCTAATCCGACAACTTTTGTATATGAAGTTTTTTAAAATTATTTTGTCCTATGACGTTACTCGAGAATCTCACTCTGTCTATATATACGAATATTTCTCATATATACGTATAGAAAGGGGAATTTTTGAAATAACAACATTAATAACTATTGCATTGTTAAGTTGCTAAATCTCCCAATAAATAACTAAACATATAACTGAGTTAAGTGGTACTAGTCTCTTCGTGGAATTTGTATTATAAAGTTGTGAGACGGATAAGCGCGTACGATAATTTTTTCCTTTACATTCTGTATAACCATCCATTCACAATTATTTTTATTGGTTGCAATATAAAATATAATGTATAATTATATGTTATAAATATATAGGAAAACTTTTTACTACATATACAATATACTTCTGCGATATAATGTGGAATGTTTAATAAAAACTGAAAAAAAGTCAAAGTGTCGAAATTATGCATACTGCGTTATTAATTGTAATTGAATAAAAGAAATTGTGGTAATGCACTAGAAAAAATATACACAACAATACAAAATATGAATACCTTTCTATTTAAGCACTAAAAGTTTAACCGTAAATTTTTTCGAAGTTTTCTTCGTGTGTAATATCGAGCCAGCCAGCCAATAAACTTTTATTAATAAAGTTAGTCTTGCTTATACGATTGTGCAGTATGTATACAATATACACTTGTTGCACTTTGCTATTTGTGCAAAACTCTTTAGTTGTGTTTTAATGAATAATTTTACGTACAATACATATACAAGCATACAAACATTTATGTATAATTATAATATATATATATATATAAAATTATAATATATAATAATATGGTATATATGTATATAACAACAGGCGCGTTTTTTCGTCTGTTAAATAAACAACAGCCAACGGATACTAGTATAAACCGGTTACGACTCTTTAAAAACGTAAAATATAACACCAAAAAAACATTCACATATGGAGGTATATGTCATTTTGTCGAAACGTTTCCAACTGGATCGGATACTCCACCAATATATATATTTTTAATCGGCATCGAATACTGAGTCAATTTAGCCACATTTCTCTGTCCTTCTGTTCGTGTGTGTTCTATGGTAATCACTCTCCCGGTCGCAAATGTTGAAATATAAATTCCGGCAATATTGGTAGTTTTCATACGCAAACTGGTATTGAATTAAAATTGAATTGGGTAAAATCGATCAAACGACACACCCACTATTCAATAAAAAACTGAAAAAGGAGCAATTTTTACGTAAATTTTCCGTATTACTATTATTACGTATTATAAAATGTAAAAGATACATATATTGACATATATAGTCCTCGCGAAGCTTTGGTACATTAGTGGTAAATATTGAAAATTTGTGCTCAGTTAAATATATTTTTTTTTACTCGTTCTTTCTACAATATATTGTAGTCCATCTTATATAAAATATAAATAAATAATAATAAATTTAGTTAACAAGCATAGTAACGAACCTTTGCAGCTCTGCTTATAATTTCTATATTGAATTGTAATATAATACATGTAATATCATATTATATTTTTCCTCATCAAAATTAGAGTCGATTTAGTGCAAGATTTCACATAAAATTATAAATTGTAATGCAAAACACAATTTTAAAATGTAAATGCAAGTTCTATTTAGATTTTTTCTAAAACCGACGTATAAATTCAATTCAATATATATATTATTTTCATTATTATAATTATATTCAATTTTTTCAATTCAATTTTTTTCCTTTCTTATAATAACAATAAACAATTAAATATATTAATAAACTTATCCTTTTGATACATTTTTATACCCTAAAAAATAACAAAAAATAAAAATTAACAAATGGTCAGTTTCTATTCATTTTTAAAAGAGTTTCTTTTTGGGCCAAAACATATTCTTGTACCAAATTTCATCGAAATATCTCGAAAAATAATAGGACCTCATTGGAAGCGGTTCTAAAAACGGTCCATTTCCGGTCCATTATTAATAGGGTTCCTCTTTGGGCCAATAAATGTTCTTGTACCAAATTCATCAGAATATCTCAAAATATGTGACCTGTAGTTTGCGCACAAATTTATATTGACAGACAGAAGGACAGATGGAAAGGGTTAAATCGTTTTAGATTTTGATTCTGAATCGATCGATATAACTCAAGGGTCGGCAACCTGCGGCTCTTTGGATGTGAAGCAGAAGGTCTTTAGTTCCATACGCAAAAATTATTTATTTTATTAAAAAAAAAAAAAAACATTTAAAAGTCGTTCTGAATCGATTTGGCAATGGTTCTATCTCTCAGCCACTTATACTCGCTCTATCATTCATAGTTAATCCTCTCAGTACAACAGTAACGAATTCCACATTGAGCCACTTGGAATTGATATTGGATCTCTTGAAATGAAATTGATCGATTTAAAAAGAAAGCTCTGTGGAGTGGAAAATTTACATAGTTGAAAAGTAAGTTGGAAGAGTTGGAGATCCAGAAATGTATGTACGTAACGCAACAAAAGTGGACAGCTTTAAAAGAAATGCTGCGAGTTGAGGCATTTGTATTCGACGCATAGAATAGTCTTCCAGATTGCTACAGTGAGGTGAAGAAGTTTGCATTTGGAGTGCTGACTATCTGACTATATTCGTGCGAGCAAGCGTTCTCTTGCATAAATATAATAAAAAGAAATGAAAATTTAGAGTCATGTTTGAAACTTAAAACCACAAGTTATGAGCCAAATTTATCCAAGCTTTATAAAACCATGCAAAGGCAACGCTCTCATTGAATATGTTTGCTTAAATTTATGTTATTGTTTTTTATACCTTCCACCTCAGTGATGAGGGTATACTAAGTTTGTTAATACTCCGAAGGCGGCGTCAGAGACCCTACAAAGTATACATATTCTTGATCAGCGTCAAAAACTGAGTCTATTTAGACATATATGTCCGTGTGCTGTCTGTTGTTGGCATTCACGAGCGTAAATTTTGAGATATTGAGCTGAAACTTATATTATCTAATATGTTGTGAAAAAACACTATTATTTATGAGAGTATTATTTATTGTTGGCAAGAAAAAATTTTGTGGCTCTTTAAAAACTTTGAAATTTTATAAATTGTAATTTTTGACTCTTCCGAGTCAAAAGGTTGCCTGAAGGTTTGGCATTTGCCGCACAAAATTAATATACTTTTTTCCACAGGGTGGTGTAAGGTATAACTAGCAACGAAACAACAAGATTTTATTTCTACTTATTAATAAAAAAAAGAAAAAAAGTTTATAACGGGTTAAATAATAATATTTCAAAATCAAAATAAATAACAGGACAAATTACTGTAAATTGTGTCCTCACACTAACGGCTGAACTAACAGGATTTTTCTTCATTTTATGCTATTGTTTATTTCTTAAAATTCTGTTTTTATTTTATAACAAATAATAGGTGTTGTGGTTTGTACTATACCCGATGTCAGTTTTAGTAATAAAAACTAATGCTCTTTTTTATATCAATATATTTTTAATATGTGTAAATTGGTATAGAAATTTTCTAGCGTAGAAAAGAAACAAGTACACAAGTACATCAATGTGGTATAAAAATGGTTACGATTACTATATCGATAATTAAGGGTGGTATTTTGCTATTTCGCACATTTTAACACCCCTCGAAGTAGTGAAACTGAAGTTAATTTTGAAGTGTTGTCACACTCAATGAAGAAATACATATGTAGTGTTTGGTTGTAGGAAGAGCTTTTGTGAAAACATTGGCATAACTTCAGTGGGCATATATTCTATAATAGTGTCGCCTCTTTGCTTTTTTTTTTATAAAGTGATGCTGAACATCTATATGTTTGGTTCGTGGATAGTAACCAATATTTACAACCAATTTTTGGGCACTCTGACTATCATTGTAGAGTTTTATCGCGCCATTTTGAACACCTATTGCTTGAAGTATTTCCTTTAGATAAACTGCTTCCTTTGTTGCTTCCAAAAGAGCAACATATTCCGATTTCTGTTGTACAGGATACCATAGTCGATAGTTCCATTCAGATATCTCAGTACTCTTTTAACGGCTAACCAATGCTATTTGTTGTAATTTGAATTAAATTGACTAAGAAAATTTATTGAGTAAACCAAATCTGGACGGGTGTGTACACCTAAGTACATTAAGGCACCTATTAATTTTTGGTATGGATATTTTTTCATGTACAACATGAGGTCGAATTAATTTATTATTTGCAATTAATGGCGTTTGTGAAGGTTTGTAGTCCTCCATGTTAAATTTCTTTAAGACCTCTGTGGCATTTTGTCTTTGATGTAGAAATAATTGAGTTTTATCGTAAATTAAACGCCAAGACATACTTTTACAGGACCAAGATCTTTCATCTCAAAAAATCTTCCCAGAAATAGTTTAATTTCGTTAAACCATGTTAAGTTATTTGTGGCTATTAATAAATCGTCCACGTATACAGTAAGTAACATCAAATTTTGATCTTGTCTTCTAATGAATAAACAGACATCTTGTTGTGAAGCTTGCAATTTAAAATCTTTCAATTTTGTGACTAATTCCTTGTACTAGGTTGCCGTAGTCCGTATTTAACCATTTTTTAGTTATTTCTTTCGCTTGGAGTATCTTTTGTATCTTGTTTGTACCAATTTTTTCGCCATTCGCTATATTTTATAAAATTTCAGGTATATCCATATATACGCCATCGTTTAGTTTACCATTTAAATATGCCGTTACAACAATCATATGGTACAGATGGAGTTTAAGTTTTGCTGATAATGCAGATACTATGCGTATTGATGCAGACCTCACCACTGGAGAATATGTTTCAAAACAATCCTCCCCTGTACGCTGGGAGCAGCCTTTTGCTACGAGGCGAACTTTTTTACTTCCATCTGTCTTGGCACGGAGCACAAATTTACTACCTGTTGAAATAAAAGACGACTGTTAGAATTGAACGATTTATATAGATATTAAGTTGGTTATTTATTAATAAAAAACTACTTGTAACATTCAATATAATGTACTTTAAAAATGACTGTTCAAATTTAGGACTGTTCAAATTTAGGACTGTTTCATTCGGTTTGACTTTTTACTCTAACAAGACGACGCGTTTATCGATCTTTTTCGTATCTGTTTTTACATGGTTACAAACTAACGAAGAACAAAGAAAAAGATAAATGGATTTTTAATTTATCAAGTATATCATTAACATTTGGATTTGCAGGACAGTTAAATATCCACTCAATTTTGTTACTAGCAAAGGTCCTTTGTATTTCGTCAATGTCAAATAACCGGCTTTTTTTGTTCAACACCTTTTGGGCACCTATGAAATTAGTGCCATTATCGCTTCTGATTCGTAGAGGCGTACCACGGCGGTTTATGAAGTTTCTTAAAGTCAGCTCTTGTGGTAAGACAAGTATAAACAACAACCCACTTCTTCTCACGATGGCGACCTACGGCTACATAGAAAGGACCACAATAATCCACTCCCGTGTACGTGAATGGCCGCACATATGGAGTTAGTCGGTTAGCCGGTAATTGTCCTATTAATGGCATATTAGGTTTTTCTGTATCTGTGATACAAATAGAGCATCATCGTTTTATGGATTTACGCAATGCACATATGCCCGGTATCCAGAAGCTTTGGCGAATTTCATTGATAACCAGTTTATCATTTTGGTGATGGCGTTTCGTATGTATGTGTTCTACAATAAGATGTGCCATATAATGTTCTTTGGGGATAATTATAGGGTGTTGTGCAGCTAGAGGTAGGCAATACGCTGCATCAATTCGTCCATTGACACTTAGAACATCGTTTTCATCTATATATGGCGTCAACTTATAGATGCTGCTCGATTTGGACATTGACCTATTCCGTTTCAAATTCAATTTCATGGCGATAAAAATCCCCTTGGGCTAAGCGGCATATTGTTGTTTCCGCTTTCACAATTTCAGGAGCTATTAATTCCCCGTTTTTTCTATGCTGCTTGTTTGGTTGGTAGTTATATATAAAGCGCTGCATCCAGCCAATAACTCGTAACAATTTCACATTTGAAGAGAATGCGTGTATCTTGATAACGTCTTGTGTTTTTATGACCAATATGTGCAATTGAATGTCATCGGCGTGCAGCAGCATGGGTGTATAGCATCTGGGGACAGAAAATTTTTCAACGTTACGGAATTGCTTCCACCATGCATCACACTGGATGAATAGTTGATACGGAAAAGGCTCGACCCACTTGAGTTGCATTTTCCAGGTGGCTTGCATCAAGAGTTTAGAAAAAATTGTGAAATTTTCAAATAGGCGAAACGGATCATAAACGGCCATTATGATTCCTAACATTTCTCTTTTGGTTCAATGACATCCCGATGGATTTTTGGGAACTCTAGGTGGAATTCCAATGTGTCCAGAAGAGACCCAGCACCTTGTCAGTTTAGGATTGGCGATTCATATTAACCATGTTAAGGTTGACCTCGTTGTTGCTATTTAATTGTGCTTCAAGCCAGGCAGGGTTAGATACGAAATTTCGCAAAACAAAGCCACCATTGCAATTTATCTCGATAGCTTCCTTCGTCACGTCTAGGGCTTCATTTTCATCATCGAAACTTATTACCAAATCATCGACATAGGTATTTTCAATAACAACTTTGGACCCTTTTTGCAAAGAATCTGCATATAACATGGCCGCGAATCCACGGCTCCAAAAATCATTGACGTCATAACGTAAGTTTCAATTGGCATATCAGACTGGCCATTTCGCCATAAGAATCATTGTGACTTCTGATCATTCTCACGTATACGGACCTGCAAGATCATCTTCTCTATGTCGTCAGCAACGGCTATATAACACCCAATCGAAATTTGAACAGTATAGGCAGCAGCAATTGTGTACATTCTGGGCCTTTTAACAAAGCCGAATGAGAGATACACCATTCACGCATGCAGCAGCATCGTAAACAATACGCAAATTATTGGGCTTGTTCGTGTGAGTAATACCAAAGTGAGAGAGGTACCAAGTACGTGGGTCCCTTAGTTGACTATCAATCTGAAGGCACCAATTTGGCGTACCCGTTCTCTATGTACATGTCCATTTCTTTTCTATAGTTTTTAGCATAATTTTCGTCACGAGACATTTTATTCTCAAGCTTCAACAAACGTTGCTTCGCCAAATCGTAACGGCGTAGTGACTTCATCACTGCGCCACAATAGACCTGTTTCATACCGTGACCCTTGTTTAATAGTCGTTTCTTCAAGAAGCTGCTTGGCGCGGCGGTTTTTATCGGATTCAAGAACGACAGTAGTTTTACGAACACCAAAATTTTCCAAACTGAAATATTCTTCCATCATTTTGTCAATTGCATTTACACGGCTTATCTCTCGAATGTGTAAAACCGTTGGAATTGATTTAGATTTGTCGCACATAAGCCCAAAGGCAATTCAAGCTAACTTCGTTTTGGCCGCTATTGGTTCGTGAACATTAGATTTTAATACTTTTGTATACACACTGAAGTGGCAATTGTCTAATCCGAGCAAAATGAGGGGTCTCTCTCATCTATCATCAATTGTGAGAGACGGAAAATCTATGCACTTTCGTATATTATGTTCGTCACCACAATATGAACACTTTACTTTTCCTTGCGTGGAAACGACCATGACCAAGACTCTGTTTTGTTTAACATTTCGATTTCCCTTTTGAGCAGCACCAGTACTTGAACTAATGGTCATTACGCTACATCAGATAACCAAGACGAAAAAATTTCTACAGTTGCATATAGTCGTGTGTTTGCACTGTATTTTGCCCATTCGTATTGTTTTGGATAGGGCAATTTATGAAACAGCTGATCCAATATAGTTGAACTTAACGAATGGTGATCGCAACCAGCCGACTTGAATAAAGCCACCATATTTGTCACTTTATTTGATAAAACCAGTATTTCGCTAAGATTGTTTTCTGAAATAGAGGGCTGACTATGAATTTGTTCTAATTGAAATTTTACCACAATTTCCGGGCGACCACAATTAAATCTCAATTCATCTAATGCCTTTGGCACATCATTTGGGTAAATGAGTAAAGACGTCACTGCAGACCTGGCTTTCCCTTGAAGGCATTTGTTCAAACGTATTAGATTTTGCCTGTTGCTGTATCAAAACTCCGCAGTCGTATCCATATAGGATGCATAGAAGATTGGCCATTCTTCGGGTTTTCCATAAATCATAGGTAGTGGGTGAAGGTTGTAGTTGAAGTTGGCATTACCCTGGGCAACACCTTGGGAAGAGGCTGCGTGTTGAAGAGATGCGGTAGCACAAGCAAGCTGAAAAGGAATCCCTGCATATAACTGATGGGGCGGCATCATTACGTATGCATGATAGGGTGACATGACTGATTTATATAGATATTAATTTGGTTATTTATTAATAAAAAACTGTTTCTAATGTTCAATATAATGGAATTTAAAAATGACTGTTCAATTTTAGGACTGTTTCATTCGGTTTGACTTTTTACTCTAACAAGACGACGCGTTTATCAATCTTTTTTGTTTCTGTTTTTACATGGTTGTATTTTACAAACTAACGAAGAACAAAGAAAAGGATAGATGGAATTTTAATTTTTCAAGTATATCATTAACACTACCAATATTTTTTTTATTTGAGGACGTTCATCTATATCCCAAGTTTTATTTATTATTTGGGCAATATATTCATCTTCAACTGCTATAAGCCAGGATTTACTTTTGGACAGAGCTTCTTCTAATGTCAATGGATCACCTAACAAAATCATGTTTGCTGTTTCTGTGCAGTGTACAAATTCATCTTCATCACTGACTTTATTTCGTGTTTGATATATTTTTTTCGGTCGACCGCGAGATCCTGTTCTTAAAATACCTCTACCACGTGTTGTATTTGAAACATCATGTCTTTAAAAAAAAATTCATCGTTCTCATGTAAATTTTCATTTGTTGTTGTCTCATTTTTGCTCGAAAATCTACATAATAAAGTTCTTCAATATTTATATGCTTCTTTGTATCTTTTCGGCGAATATTAATATTTGTACTGACACCAGTTATTTTGGAAATATTATTGTTTGCCATTTTAAAATTTCTATTTATACTCTTAAAATTTGTGAATTTTGTTTTGTCTGAGCACATATATGAAGTGTAGCCACTATCTAAACACCAATTGTTTGTGTCATTCGTTGAAAACAGAGATGTTTCTACATAGTTATACAGCGCTTTATCTGACATGGATGTTTTGTTTTTTATTTTGCCATTACGAGCGAAATGGCCTAGTTTGCCACACTTCTAACATTTCTTCATGGTTCGTTTTGTGCATTTTATTAAAATCGTTTTGTTTACCATTTTTAAAGTTTTTTTAGATAGAGGGCGTTCTGATAAGTTCTTTCTTCATTTGCTTTTCTGGCTTGATGTTTCTCAAGTATTTTTAGACGTAAAACAGTTGGCGTTAGTAGCTCATCTCTTGTTTCTAATGCGCATCTTCCTCCTTCATTCGGACTTATTTGGAACTGGTGGAACTAATACCGTAATTCTCCGACGACAGTGGCTCAATTCTTACTGTAGCGCCGGCCATTTTGTTTAATTAGAAGACCGCTCGAAACTTTTAATCACTTTTATTTCATTTTTAAGCGCAGACTTAAGAATTGTCTGGGCCCATAACTTCTTGTGGTTTGTACTATATACTATAGTAATAAAAACTAATTCTCTTTTTTATATCAATATATTTTTAATATGTGACATTTTCTAGCGTAGAAAAAAAAAAGAGAAAAACTCCACAAGAACATCAATGTGGTATAAAAACGATTACGATTACTATATCGATAATTAAGGGTTGTGTTTTGCTATTTCGCACTATTGTTTTTACAAAAAAAAAAAAAAATTGAAAATAATTTATAAAAAAATTGAGACGCTTAAAAAAAAGAATAACTTAATACTTATAAGATACAAAAGAAGGAAAAAGGAATTTAAAAACAAGTCTTATAATGTCAAAATATAAATGTTACATCGCCAACGAATTGCTCAAACTATTACGTCTACTTTACTTAGAACACAATCTCTCGAATACACGGTATTCTTTATATATTATTTACCGCTGTTTGCCATCTGTGATTGGCAGTCTCTGTAACTGAAGAAGAACAAGAAAAAATTGGGATAAAAACAAAGTTAAAGTTAAACTAATCGGTATAATTTTTTTACTAAATGAAATGTAAAAGGCCAAACAATAAGTAAAAAACATACATTAGATACTTTCAACACGTTAACAAAAATAAATCTTTCAATATATTATAGTCAATAAAGCCAAACTATTTGATACTCTACACCACTTAGCTTCACAAAATATGCTACAATTAGTTTAGTTGTATCAGGAAAGGGGAGATAGTGCTATATAAGTCTCTTCGTGAAATGGGAAGAGGTTCTAAAAATAAACCGATCGGGTTTAAATTTGGCAGAGCCAATTATGAAACTAACTATTATTCTTCACTTTATCAAAAGATATTAAGAATTGCAATTTTTTACCATATAAGGACTTTTATAATAGGACTTTATGTAGAGAGGTTTAACTTAATACACCCTTTTCGACAAGTCGTGCAGCAAATAAACAATATGATCTGGTGACATGGTGATGAATATAACTATTTCACGTACCAATTAAGTAGCTATAACGAAATTATTGTTGTTTTGACAGTGACGTGTCAACCTTTATAGTAGAAGGGGAATGCAAAACAAAAGATTTGATAAAAAATTCATGAAGATCTCTTTTATATAGAATTAAACTTTAAGGGCAACATTGTATGTAATTACTAATTAGTAATAGTAAATTTTTGTCCTCTTGCTATATGTCCAATCACACTTAAAAACGGCTAAAAGGCACGAAGCCACCCTGAAAATGTGTGCGCTGCTTAGTTTCTTGACATAAAAGAGAATATACATAAATTTTTAATTAGTAGAGAAGAATGCAAAAATTATAACGTTTAGAATGCCCAGTCTAACAGCATTTGTCCTACTGCCTACATATATTAAAGTCACCAATAATAAGAACTTTCTCTAAAGTTTGAAGAGCTGGAAATGGGAAATATCTTTAGAAAGTGAGAACGCGCGTTGTTCTAAAAAGAAAAATTATAAGAGAGTTTTTGCGGTGTATCAATGTATATATATGTCTTATCTGTGCGTTTCGAAATCACAACTACTTAATATATAAAAGTATATATGAAATATTCATTTCGAAACACACAGATAGAAAAATTATAATTTGTAATCCATATTTCTATGAAAACTATAATGATCACATCTATTATAAGTCCGATTATTAAATACGTTTTGATGTTCTTATCAGTTGACTATTGCATGTGCTAACACTCTAGGGAACGGACATAAAGATATTTTGGATTTTTATTTTGAGTCAATCACGTGTTTTCTGAAGTTCTTAAATTCTACTTGAAAGTTAATTTCGTATAACTGCTGAACCATATGACGTGTAGACCTAAAATTTGGTACAAATCATTCCTTTATATCAATGTACCTAGATATTGAAAAAGGTTTAATCGGTCCATGGACCTCTTTACATTTTTACAAAACATATAGTTTTTTATTACGGACAAACCATACGAAACACAAAAATAAAATTCTGCCAAAACATTAATCATTATATCATTATTTATATATTTGAAAAGTGAAATTAACCGCGCCCACCTATAATGAAGTTATTATGGTAAACATATTAGTTTAGGGGTTTATTTAGAATATTTGGCGCATGACCATAAATAAACCTCTCCTTCCTCCTTCCTTTTAGGGCAACTTAAGCGTGATTACGTATGCGGAAATGTGAAAGTGCGAAATTGTTTATAAACCTGTGAATGTGTGTTTCTAGGAATTATATATATAGTCTAGTACCTCCGAAAGGGAGGTACTTTATATAATGCTCGCTGGTATTTCCACGTCCAAAATAGTGTATGTATACTATATAAAATATTTGTATGATTCTTCTATATCCCTCTATCTCATTCATTTATACAATTTTTATAAGGATTTTTCTCTATTTTGCATATGCACATAGTCTTACTCTTTCTCACTCCGAATTTTGAAGGTACTTTGGAATATATACTTTAGGTACTAAAAAAACTACAAAACTGATGCAATAAGTTACAAACGTTCTTCATAATGAAGATAATAATTCAAGAGTTATTCCATTTTAACATCTGCGTGAGATAAAAATTTATCTCACCATGTTTCATGTTTATAAATGGGTCCAGCCGAGGTATGAACATGTAGGTCCATCGTCCTTTCCTTGTGGTAGACCATCAGATTTGCCATTCAAACATACTAAACTTTCTGGTCATATTGCGAGCATCGCCGCGATGACTACGATCGCCACGAGCTATTATAGCTTCTTCCCTGATAAAAAGATCTATTGGAGTTATTCCTGTAATGACACAAGCTGCTTCATCTGAAACAGTGCGAAAAATGCTGCAGACACGTAATGCAGCAAGCCTCCACACCGGTTTTATTAGTTTTCGATAAGATTTATGCTTCATAGCATCTGCCCAGCTGGAAGACCCATACAGCAACTTGCTTTTTACCATCTCCATTAAAAAATTTAAAAAAAACATGGTCCCGCTATGGATACTTTGGTCTCTTCGTATTTGGCATAATACGATATAGAGACGCACAAGCTGTGCTGGCCTAATTCCTAATAGGTTCCACATGGCTTTTAAAAGATAGCCTAGTGTCTATTATTATACCTAAATATTTGAGGAATGGAACCGCTTCAATTTGAAACTCTCCAACCGTTATTAAAGCTTTTTCTAGGCTTTTTCTGTTGGTTATTAGCACAGTCTCTGTCTTATTTTTATTATATGTACGAAATAGACGAAACCTTAAGCATAAATTTACATCAAATGGTCAGTATGTTTCTCATTTATAAATATGTACAATAGTATAAATATATTTACGGTGGGAATACCCATAAGTTCAAGACAAGTTTTCAAATATTTTTTTTTTCATTTGGTCATTAACTCTGTAATCAAATTTTAAAAATTAAATCTCTACATGTGCGTCTACCTCTCTATATCCACTAACATTGAGTCACATATACTTATGTAGTTTTTCTAGTTAAATTGAAACGATATTATTTAGTGTAAAGGTGTGTCAGCATAATATTTTAACGAGAAATTTTTAGTCGACCTGCACTTATTTGCTGACAAGAATCTTTTTAACACTCTTATGAGCGCAAAAAGTTAGATATTTGGAATTTGCTATACACACAAAATTATACACTTGATTTACAGTTTATACATATATATATAACATAACATAACAAAACTTATTTGTCATTCCGTTTACAACGTCCAGAAGGAGGCGTTAGACCCTACAAAGTATATATCAGCACTAAAAACATGTATGTTGAGGTATTGAGGTAAAATTTTGTACGAACACTTTTAGTTTCTGCAAGCAAATCGTTATTTAAAATACGCAATTAGGTTAGGAGCCACTTCCACATATATATTTATTTGCTACAAAAACTGAGCTAAGTTGAAATTTGGTTCGCGTATTTATAATAATATTATCCATCGAAGTGACGAAAATAAGCGTAATCGGAGCCCACAATTTGGAAAAAACCCATACTCAGCCTAAAACTTGACTTGCAAGCTGATACTTAAT
Source organism: Crataerina pallida (assembly GCA_949710015.1). NCBI lineage: Eukaryota > Metazoa > Arthropoda > Insecta > Diptera > Hippoboscidae > Crataerina > Crataerina pallida. Next base: position 16,278,771 of record OX453290.1, read on the forward strand.
ATATACACTATCATAAAGCTACGTTTTTATGTTGACGTGGAGGGAAGACATCTTATATGATTTTACCTAAGCCTAACTTAGTTTCCTTACTTGTTATACTTTATGTAATCCCGAAAAAGAAAGAAATTTTAAGAAATTGCTCCTGCTTTGTACTACGTGCTTAGTGTTCGATCGATTTTGATAAATTTCACTAGCAATTACAACAAACCAATTTCGATGTACAGAGAACATTAACATATGTGTCAAGTTTTAAATCATGATCTCAATTTTTCTTGCGGGAAAATTTTTACCATAGATAAACTCTACTTGGAACTCGATACTGATATATGCATATGTATATGTATTGTATTGTATTGTATTGTATTGTATGTTATACATTGTATTTCTACTTTGAAGAGTAATCTGGCATCTCTGTTTTCTAGTTGTAATATAATTTTCGCTTGTGCAAAAAATTGCTATATTTAGTGAAATAATATAAAACTTTTATAAAAATTTTTATACATATATGTACAAATTAAGCATTCCTTTTGTTTAAGTTGGTGAATAACTGGCTATTTTTCTTTTATTTGGTGAGTGATTCGGTGCAGTTATTGTTAGGAAATTGTTGTTGCCGTGACGGTAAATTTTTCTTTTGGCGTAAGAGCTCATTTATACTTTTGTTCTTTATTTTATCTCTGTTCAAATTGACATGATGGAATGTTGTTATTCCAAATGCAAAAGCAAGAGTAACTCAAAGGAGAAGAATATAAATTCTTCCACGGAACGATTTCTTTTTTGTTGGCTATGTGAATCAGCTGCACACCTAAAGTATGCTGGGTTCACGGGTAGACAATTCGACCATATTATCATTCGTGCAAAAGGATTGCGCTGGTCTTGCCCGAGTTGCCTTCAGAAGGATGTCGATTTTTATAAATAGTTTTTTCAAACTCAAACTGGCTTCAAGGAGTTATGTAGTGGTTTAGTTAAATTAACGGCTAAGTTTGACTTTTATCATGATCTGTTTGCGCCTTGTAAATATTTGGATGCTTCTTTTCAGGATTGTGGTGCATTTCTTAAACATTTTGATGTGCACAAGGATTTATTAGCTCCTAACGTATCGGAAGTACCGTATCGCACGACATTTATGTCGTCTTTAAATTCGGATTCTACTTCTGCTCCTCTTACGCTCTACTTCTAATGCTATGACTAAGGCTGTCGAGGATATTCCGCAAATTAATGTTGATATAGTTTCCAACGTTAATTCTACGGATGCTTTATATAATGCTGGGGTATTGAATATGGGTAATGTACAGAATGTTCCTTTAATAGAACTGTGTGGTACGCCCGCTTCTCCAGCTAGTATATCTGATTGCAACAATGTGCGTAAGTCAGTAAAATCTGTTCCTCCAAAAAATGTTTTAACTGTTGTTGTGCAAGGCAATTTTTATCTCACGTTTTGCTGCTGATACAACGGTTGATATGATTATGGAGTACGTTAAATCTAAAATTCCAAATGTGGATACAGCTAATATTGGCATTTTTTAATTTAGCAACCCCCAACAGCGCGACATTTCGTCTTTTAAAATGCAATTACCGGCTAATCTTTATAATTTGGTTTCGAATAAAGCTTTTTGGCTTGAGGGGATTTTCGTTAAGGACTTTGTTCCACGTAAAAGAGCTATGGTGTCACTTAGTTCCAGTCGGGTCGATAATGTTCCAAAAAACTGAACAGTGTCCTGTCTTTCCTGTACCAAAACGTGCGTGGGTTAAATACTAAATTGTCAACTTTACTCCTTAATACTTTTAACTGTGACTACCACATTGTTGCTTTCACCGAAACCTGGATTAAGCTAGGGATTCATGATTCTGAAATCTTTAGCACTAGGTATCAGGTTTATAGGGAGGATAGGATTGGTAAAGTGGGTGGTGGTGTACTCATTGCTGGCACCAACTAGTAGTAACTTATAACATCTAAGTTACGACCTTCTATCGGAAAGGTTTAACATTCCGTACTATGGGTGTCGGGAGCCCCCAGGGTGATTTCACTCTTGGCCCGACAATTTGAGGTAGGCCCCCTAGTGGGTGCATCATAGTGGCTGTGGTTTGTCATCGAAACAACATCTTGATGATGTCATCTTTGACCGCTGTAATGCATTCTTATAATGCATTACGCACTGTATGGTACTGTGAGATTAAGCCTTAACGGCAGGTGCTCACGTAAAACCATACAACTCTCTGTACTCATTGCTATTTCTAACTCCTTTTCGTCTCGTACACTTGATTTTTCTATTCCTCTTGATATTGAATTTATTTGTGTTCAAGTACGAGTCGGTAATATAATATTTTTGTTTACATTACTTGCTCGTACGTTCCACCGTCATCTAATATTGATATCTATTTAAAGCACTTTACCTTCATCTCTGAAGTGTTCTCGATTAAGACCGAATGATTTAATCCTTGTATTAGGAGATTTCAACTTACCTGATGTAACGTGGATGTTTGATAAGGATTGTGGGTATTTTTCACCCATTAGCTATCTCTCATATTATGATGAAATTTTTGAGTTAATCTTTGATTTCAGCTTAATGCAATTAAATCATGTATTAAATTTTAATAATCGACTATTAGATTTGGTTTTTTCTACTACAACTGACCTAACTATTTTACGGGCATCTCCTCTTGTTACACCGGAAGATTCCCATCATCCTTCTATTTCTATTTTGCTAAATGTATCTATTGAAGAAAATAATAATAATAATTTTTTAACCAACAACCGTTACCTCTTTCATAAAACTGATTACAACGTGTTATCTGATTGTTTGTCTAACGTAGTCTGAGATTTCAGTTATAAGAACATTGATAATTGTCTGTCCGTTATATATGATAAACTTTATTCTGCTATTTCCCTAAGTGTACCAGTAGGATTAAGGCATGGTGCACAATGTGGCCCTGCCTGGTTTTCGGATTAATTGAAATCTATTAGAAATAGAAGGAATAAGTTGTTCAAGCGATATATGAGAACTGGTCTCTCTGCGGATTATATCATTTATTCCAAAGAAATGCGTAAATTTACAGTTAACAAGAAATGTTATGATAATCATCAATGTTTTGAAAATGAAAAACAGAATATTAGGTGATCCGAGTAAGTTTTTTGATTTTGTTAACTCCAAAAGAAGGGTTAAAGAATATCCATCATTTATGTATTACAATAGTATTGAACCTTCTAACCCCTTTGAAATATGTAATTTCTTTGCAGATTTTTTTGCTAATTGTTATAGTGATAAAATTATCGCTACGGATGCTTATCCTTATTATCTTGAATCGTTTGATATCTTTCCCCAAGTACGTTTTTCGGAAACAGAAGTACTAAACGCTTTAAGGACCATAAAAAGATCTTATTACCCTGGACCTGATGGTATACCGTCATGTATTATCATCTATTGGGCCGATATTTTATGTGCACCATTAACAGCCATTTTTAATAATTGCCTCAATAATGGGTACTTTCCTAAAATTTGGAAGGAGTCATACATTATTCCACATTTTAAAACTGGTTCGCGAAACTTGATTACAATTATAGTGGTATGTCCAAACTTAGCGTTATCCCTAAACTATTTGAACGCTTATTAGTGAATAGATTTCAACCTTACATCTTTTCAATCTTAACGCCCGCTCAGCATGGTTTCACTAAGGGTAAATCTAAAACAACTAACCTTCTTGAATTAGTATGTTGTATATTCCGTTCATTTTCTGAGAAAACTCAAACAGATGTGTTATACACTGATTTTTCTAAAGCTTTTGACAAAGTTTCCCATTCTCTTCTGTTATATAAGTGGAATCGTATAGGTCTTCCGCTTAATTTGGTAGATTGGGTTAGGTCTTATATCTCTGGTCGAACTCAACGTGTTTTTTATCAGGGTTACGTGTCTTCTATTATTAATGTTTCATCCGGTGTACCGCAAGGCAGACATTTGGGTCCCTTGTTGTTTATCATATTTATTAATGATCTTCCTTCATGCATTAGGTATTCTAATATTTTAATGTTTGCCGGTGATGTTAAAATTTTTCACTCATATCATTCTCTTAGTGGTAGTGCGTTGTTACAATCGGATCTGGAATTAGTTAAGTGGTGTAAGTTGAATGGTGTGATATTAAACTTAGATAAATGTAAGAAAATTACATTTTCAAGGTATGCTCCATTAGTTGTTCATTACTTTATTGGCAGTCATAAGTTGGAAAATGTTTTATTTTTTAAAATTCGCTCTGTGGTTAACAAGTCTAAGTCTCTTTTAGGTTTTGTAAAGTGTTGATCCAAAGAATTCTTGGATCCGTACGTGTCCAAATCTCTCTATGTTGCATTACTATGAAAGTAGCTTAAAACTTATGAACATGACTTCGCTATCAAATAGACGTATCTGGTTAGGAGTCTGTTTTTTCATTAAACTGTTGAATGGTAAAGTTAATTGTCCTGCTTTGTTGAATGAAGTTTACATAAATGTGCTCTTACGATTTAGTAGGCATTTTGTTTTAATTAAACTGTCATAGTGTCGCACCAATTACGAGATGTTTCATCCATTGAGGGTTATATCCAGTTATTTTAATGATTATTATTATTTATATGATGGATCGCTCAGATCCATTGAGAGTATTAAAAGTTTAATATTAAATTAATAAGATGCCGGATTACTCACTTCTCGGTTATCTTTTTTTTATATATTTTTATTTTTATTCTATACATATATATTATTTTAAATCTTGCGTTTATTTTATGCTCATTTTGCAACTGTGTTGTCCTTTATTGGTACTTTGTAAGAAACTTTAAATATTTTTTTTATATTTTTTTTTACATGTCATTTTATTATTAATTTGATTAGTATCAATATTGTTAACTTCCTAGTTCTTAAGTATGCTAAGTTAAATAAATAAGATCCTAAACTGTTGCAGCGGTTGTTGTTGTTGTTGTTGCGGTTTGGAGACTGCGTTGCTAATTTAAGTTTTAAGCATTTATAAAAAAAATTTCATTTTGTTATTTTTATAATGGATTGGCTGTATGTTTAGCTAAGTTTTGATTAAATAAATAAATAAATAAATAAAAAATAAAAAGACTTTCTGAGTTGACAAAGTGATTATATCCGCGACCTCCCGATGGGGGTTAATAAAGTTTCATTATTTCGAAGAAAAAAAATGAGTATTTGTTGTGATGATAAAATAATAAAAAAAAAATTATTGCTCAATTTGTTTAATAGAAGAGTTTTTTATCTTGACCTCTACTAGAATAAGTAAATGAACAATGAAATAATTCAGTACACATTCAATTAAAAACAATTAATTAAATTCAAAACGTTGTTCACAATAGCCATACATGATTATTTTATGTATAATGATATGTATATTTTTAGAAGAGTACTAACAACTAATTGAATTCTTTTTTGTGACAACACAGTGGTGTTACCCTAACACACCTTATCCACAACAAGCTACAAAATCTCCGTAAATGAAAAATTTATTTAGTCGTTAGTATATTTATTTTATACGGAAGTTTATTATATTCTCCATCTTAGTGATGAGGGCATACTAAGTTTGTTCTTCCGTTTGTAACACCAAGAGATATTAACTTGAAATTTAGTATGCATATCTACACATTTTTCTTTCATCGATGTGCCAAAAAGGGCCATAATCGGATAACGTACACGCCTATAAAGGAGAAAAATCTGTACATCTGCCACAAAAATTAACCTATGAACTTTAAATTTAGTGCACATATTTATGGATATATTCTTCATCAATGTGCCAAAAATGGGCGTGGTTGGTAAACAGATTTTACCAAACAAATCGACATAAACCTTTATATCTGCCACAAAACTGAACTTGAAATTTGGTGCACTTATTTAAGGTTAGCCCATCCAAAGGTATGCCAAAAATGGGCATAGTCGGATAACAGACACGTCCACAATTTACAAAAAACCATCGCCCACCATTATTGTAGCATGTTCAACACTCTTTGCGGCTAGATATCAGAACGGCCTCAGTCTTATGATTTGCCAGGTTAAGACTCATCGTTTCAAGCCACGTCTGCATCATCGTGATAGCTGTATTTGCTACTCCTCCTATTTCGCCAATGTGTTTGGCTACAACAATGGCTACATCGTCTGCAAAACCTATTATTTTGGCACTTTCTGGAACATTGAGTCGGAGAATACCATCATACATGACATTCCACAACAATGGCCCTAGAACAGAGCCTTGTAACTTGGTAGGTTCGTCTACCGTCTATGGTGTCATACACTAGAACTTTGTGACTTAGATAACTGGCGACTAATTTTTACAAATAGGGAGGTACATTTATTCTCCGTAGGGCCTCCACTATCCTATACCATCGCACCGCGTTGAATGCGTTCGTGATATGTAAGGTGACTACCAGACAATATTTCTTGTGCCCGTGTTTCGGAAGCCAATTTTATCACCGTGCCGATTGCATCCGTAGTAGATTTTTTTGTTCTAAAACCAAATTGGCTGTCGGAGATGCCTCCTAACGCTTCTATTCTAAAACAGATTATCAGCGGAAAAAGAAGAATGTCATGTGTGTGTGCGTATGTGTGATTAAAAAAACAATATATAAAACATACATTTCATAAACAAATTGATTCGATTTGAGTAAAGTATATTATATAACAAAGTACATTTACTCAGCACCTCCACTCAAATAATAATTTGTTATGAATGTAATTAAAACCTAGCTTCGATATAATTAACATGCTTAGTTGATGACAATCCTTTCGTAAGGACATCTGCTGGTATTTCATCTGTTAACATATACTGCACACAGACGCCAAATGTTCTCGTATAAAGTGATGTCTGATGTCAACATATTTTGTGCGTTTGGAAAACTGGATTTTTGCACAGTTTACCAGTTTAGCACTTTGATTATCGTTTGTAATAGCCTTTTGATTACTGAAAACTTCTTTTAGAAAAATTTTCAAATACATAGCTTCTTTGCTGGACTCTGAGAGTGCCATGTATTCAGCTTCTGTGCTGAAAGTTGCTACAGTGTGTTGTTTTCGCAATTCCCAGCTTATTGCTGCATTTTCGTAAATGAAAGCGTGACCTGTATATGAACGCTTATCATCAACACATGCTTTCCATAGCTTTAACGTGTTTTCCTATTCTTTCAAAAATTAAGTTTTTCTTTGTTAAGTGGGGTTGCGACACTTTTATATTCAATCATATTGAAGTTTATATCTTTATGAACATTTTGCTAGAAACTAATACCGAGACAATTGTTTATCGGACGTAAGCCTTTCATTTCAAAACTTTTGGCCAATATCTTTCGAATTTAAAATTCGGTGAGTTTCCTTGTTGGCTGCAATTATCTAATCATCAACATTTAATGCTTCATATTCCAGCTTCATTGCCTTTTTATATTCACGAGACTCTTCTATTTCTTCGGATGCTGTTTTCGCATCTGCTTCTGAACAGCCCTCACTACCAGGATCGCATCAGACTAGATGAAGCAGATTATAAAACGTAAGCACAAAATAGTGCAAAACGTTGCAAAAAGTTGTGCTTTTATAAAAGAATTATTAGAATTATAATTTATCAAATAACTTCGCGCTCCGGATAAAAACCATTAAGTAGGAGTATATATTATAGTTATTAGAAGTTAATAAGCTTTGTAAACTTTGTGTGAGTGAGGATCTGTAACATTATATGTCGCGCAACGCGCAACGTGTGAATCCAGCTGAGAAGCTTGGTATTTTAATGTTGCAGATAGTGAGACATTAACAAGACGAAGCTATGTTTTTAGTCTGATTTTTATTTTCAAATTTTATCACTTATATACTAATTTACAAAGCTACCTTACACTAACAAAAATTCTATTGCTTACCTAGCTTAATTTTAATTTGGGTTATTGTGTTGAAAAAGGAGAAGAAAGTTATTGACATAGTTACAATTTTAAAGTTAAGGTCAGAAGAAGAATGAGAATAAAGAATACAATTACAATTTTTATTAAAGTTAAGGTCAGAAGAAAAATGAGAAATATAATTACAGTGTGTTAAGGTCAGTAAATGAATAATGATTATACAATATATTTATATTATATTATAAATTTTAATATAAATTGGCATAGGTGTAAAAATAGGGTTTAATATTAACTATTCTACGATTCTTATTATATTCCTATTTTATATGGTTTTAGCATATTATTGTAAAATGTTTTAAACGTGTTATTTATTTTAATAGTGGAGTTTACACCATTTCTTGCGATTATCTCGTATGGACCGACATAGGGTTTTTCATTCTTCCGTCTTGTCATATTTCTTAATAGCACATAGTATCCTATTTCCAAATTCAAAGGTTTGCTCTCTTTAGCATTATTTTTTAATGTTCTTTTATGTTTTTCTTTTTCTAAAAATTCTTTTGCTTTTAGTAAAGAAAATTTTATCCTGGCTTTCAATTCATTATAATAATTATCTAAATCTTTATTTGTGTCATTCATATCAATATTATCATTTGGCAGATAGGCTATTCTTCCAAATACCAGTTCATAAGGTGTGCATCCCGTTATTATATGTGGGGTGGTGTTATATTCAAAACAATAATAAGGTATCCATTTATCCCAATTGTCATTTTCTGCGAATGACAACATGTATTCATTCATAACGCGATGATTTCTTTCAACGGAGCCTAAAGTTTGATGATGGTAAGGGTTTGAAAATATTTGTTGAACTTTGAGTAGATCACATACGTTTTTCAGTAGTTCATTTGTGAATTCAGTTCCTCTGTCTGATTTTAGTATCTTGAAATGACCACATTTTAGTAATCCTTGTTCAACAATCGTTTTTGCTGTTTTAGCATCTTTACTCTGTATCGGACATGCTATTATATATTTTGTTAGTTCACATTAGTATATACCTAAATCCATTGGCTATTCTTAATGGTCCTACTGCGTCAATTTCTACTACTTCAAAGCTTGTAGTGGGTATGCTTGTTATAATTTGAGGTTCTTTTACATGTTTTATTTGTTTATTTATCATACATTCTTTAAAATTATTCACGAAATTCTTAATCATTTTATTCATATTTTTCCATAGATATCTTTGTTTAAGTTTTAGGAGCGTTTTTCTAACTCCTAAATGTCCGCCGTGTGGAATATTACGTTATTCATTTATTAGTTTACATTGTATTAATTTATCATTAATCGTTTAAGGGTCTTTATACAATATAATAATAAATTTTTGGGCATTATTATTTATCTTATTTAATTTTTCATTAACTTTTCTTTTAAAATCATTTTCATCTATGATTTTAAATATATCATCATTTTTATTTAATGCTATAGCAAATATTTTCTCTTTAAGCAATCTTGATGTCAATTTATCCATAACAGAATCGAAATTCGGTGGATTTTCACTGCATCGCAATAGTATATATTTTTCATTTATTTTCATTCATTAATTTATTTATGTCAGACATTGAAGTACAATCCCAAATATGAAGTTGATCAGGCTTCGGTTGGTTAGTACAATCTGTATGGTTAATATAATTATTCTTGTTATTATTATTATCTCTAGCGTTATCTGCTATCCTTTCATTATTCATCATTTTTAACTTTTGCCCTCTTGTCATTACATTTATCTTCTTAGGTATCATGTCTTTTAACATATCAGTATCTATTTTAATCCGTGATAAAGCGTCAGCATTTGTATTATTACTTCCTTTTTTATATATTACTGTAAAATTATAATTACATAATTCCATTCTAATGCGCGTCATTTTGGATGATGGGTTATTGTGAGTGAATAGTGACACTATTGGTCTATGGTCTGTAATAACCACGAATTTACGACCGTATAGGTATGGTCTGAAAAATTTAATACCCCAATGAATAGCGAGTAATTCTTTTTCTATTACGAGTTTGTTTATGTCATGCTTTGAAAGGGTAGTACTTGCATATGAAATTGGTAAATCGTGTCCAATTTCTCCTTGTGATAATATGGCTCCTAATGCGTAATCTGAGGCATCTGTTGTCAGTATGAATGGTGTGTCAAAGTCAGGGTATTGTACATAGTATAGGGGGATTCATTAATTTTTGTTTTAAAGTTTCGTATGCTTTTTGGCATCCTTTGAAAGTTGTTTGATGAAATTTTGAGACCGAAAGGTAGTCGTTTGAATTGGTAATGTCCTTTGTTCGTTGAAAAAACTGTTAGAGGTCTGGAGTTTTTGTCTAAATTGATTTGGTGAAATGAACTCGTCATATCTAGAGTACAAAAGTATTTAGCTCTTCCCAATTTGTCAAGAACGTCTTCCAGTCTGGTAAGTGGAAATTTGTCGTTTACTAATTTGTCATTTAATTTTCGAAAATCTACTACAAGACGCCATTTTGTGTGTTGTCAGTTGTCTTTTTAGGTACTATTAGTAAGCATGAGTTATACGGGCTTACTTAAGGTTCTACTATGTCATCGTTAATTAATTTCTGCACTTGTTTATTAATTTCTTCAGTTTGTGTTTGTGGTAGTCGATAATTTTTGATGTATATTGGAGTGTCATCTTCTGTCTGAAGTTTCTGTGTATAAAAGTTATTTGTCGTGAGTTTTTGTCCGTCTAAGTGAAATATGAAAATCTGTGAATATCTCTATTAATGGGTTCTTAGCAATTTTGTCCTCTTGATTTATATTTATGGTGTTTAGTAGTCTGTTTAATCGTTCTTTAGTAGCCTTGTTTTGTGGCCTCGCTTTAAGTATATGGTAATTTTGAAGAGGCTCAGATTGTACATTAATATTTTTAAGATTTATGGTTTGTGTTGTTGTGTTTAAAATTTTTATATGTTTTATGCCATTACGTGGAATTGTACAATTTGCTATAAATACTCCTTTCTGAAGTTCTTTGTTTAAGACGACTGCATCTTCTTTTAATTTTATGTTCAAGGGGTGTATAATTTCTGATCTGAGTGGTATAGTGATTATTTTGGGTTTGTTTGATTCCATTGGCAATATAATATCTTCATTGTAAGTATGGATTTCCAATGTTAATGTTTCGTAGTCTAATTTGCATATGTAGTCCTTCAGGAAATCTATTCCGATTATTCCATCTGTTTTAATTGGAAAGTTATCTTTTACCACATGGAATTCATGTGATATTTGTGTGTGTCCTACTTGCAGTTGTAAAAATGTTGTTCCAATCGTGCTTATCGTTTCTGTTGTTATCCCGGTTAAGTTATATGTGTTGCTTATTAATTTGGCTTTTGTAATTTGTACGATAAATGATTTTATTATTGAGATGTCAGCTCCTGTGTCTACTAGAAATTTTATGACTTTATTCTGCTTAGTGTGAAGTGTTACGTAAAAGGTATTTTTGTTTGCTATGTTAAGAATTTTGTGAGTTTTTATGCGCCAGTGATGGTGTCGTCCATCACCAGCGGAATTCCGTTTCCCTGGTTCTGTACAACATTTAGTTGTCTTCTTTTGTTATTTGGATTAACATTATAGGATCTCTGATGATACCTGGCATTGTTCTGTGGGGTTTGTTGGCAATTATTGTTGTTTTGCATATTTCTTATATTATTGTTTTGCATGTTAGGATAATATCTGGAATCATTGTTTTGCATGTTGGAGTTGTGTCTGAAATTATTGTATGTGTTCATTGTTGGTATTCTGTTGTTGAATGTGGTGTTTCTGTTTCTTTGTGTGAAGCTTCTTTGAGTGTTGAAATTTCTTTGGTTGTTGTCCCAGTACAAATGTTGGGGTGTGTGTTGATATTTGTTTCGTGGTTTGTTTATTTTTAATATTTGGGATTTGTTTTGGAAACTTTGGTGTTTTTCTAATTCTAATGTTAAGTTGACTGCTTGAGTTAAGGATTGTGGTTGTGCAGCGGATAGGGTCTGTTTGTATTTTTCATCGATGCCCTTTTTGAATACTGAGAGAGCATAACTATCATTCATTTTCGTTATAACTTTTCGTTCAGCTGTTGTTGCGGTGTGTCCCAATTCTTGTATTTGCAAGTCATTTAATTGGTTTATCAGGTTTATTATTTTGTCTCTGTAATTTTCATCACTGCCACGTTGTCGTAAGGTGTTGAGTGTGTTCTGTAGTGTAGGTATTGTGTGTGGGTTTTTAAATGTATTTTTAATGGAGGTGTACAATTCTTCTAATGTGTTTGGTGTTTGTGTTAGGCCTATAGCAGTTTTCACTTTTTGTGATAATTTGATACGATAAACAAATTCAAGTAAATCTGCTTTACCATTTTCGGATAGATTTTTAGACAGTATTTGCAGAAGTGTTCAATTTCTTCAAATTTGCCGGAAAAGATGGGCAATGTTTTCATTGCCAATTCCATATTGAAAGCCATTTTTCTTAACTGTTCTTCAAAATTTTGTTTTAGACTAATGTAGGTATTTTTAAATTGTATTTTTAGTTCCAGAGGTATTTTCTCTTGATCTAGTTTTTGGAATTTGTCTTTAATAGTCTCAAGTTCTACTAATTTTCCTTCAATGGTTTCCTGTTTGTATTGATTTCAATTTTTAAAAGGTTTTGCAATAATTCAGTCGATACGAAAATTATTTTGGAACTTGTTGTGTGTAATATGCTTGTGTATATTTATATATTATTTTCTTATATATTTTTATTTTATTTTATCATCTTTTTTTTTTGCGAATATAAAATTTCTATAGAAAAATAAAATAAATTTTGTTTTTGGTTTTATTTACTTATACATTAGAAAAACTTATAGTTCTATTTAATTTTTTGTTTATATAGCTTTTATAATATGTATTTATTCTACATATAATGTATATTATTATAATGCATATTGCAATTACAATTATTGTTTTTGTGCTAATTTTTATTGTGGTGTGTGTATTGCTGTGTCCTCCGACGTTGCTGTTGTATATTACGTCTTCTTCTTGTTGTTTGCTTTTTGTGAGTCCCATTTCTTTCTTTCCTCTTTAATTAATTTAATTATTGCTTCTTTATTTTTACCAGTGGCTATGTTTTTAATTTGGTGGAGTTCTCTGATTTTTCTGGAGTGTCTTATTCTTCTACCACCACGTTTTCTTTGTAATTTTTGCACAATTTGTTGTTTTGCCTCCTTTTTATATTGTTGACGCCTTTTGTATTCTTCTATAGTTAGACGTTTTGGGCCGGGAATAGGAGTCGGCGTATACGGTGGCACTTGTGTGACTGGGCCAGGCGGCGTGTATGTTTGCATCGGTCAGTAAAATGTTTATTTAATAACGTATGTTGGCAGGATCAAAAATTTTGGCAGGACCAGAAATTTTGGCAGGATCAAAAATTCAAAAAGTTTAAAAGTTTAAGAATTAAAAATTTGGCAGGATCGCCATGTAATAAAGGTAGACTTTGTGTGAGTGAGGATCTGTAACATTATATGTTGCGCAACGCGCAACGTGTGAATCCAGCTGAGAAGCTTGGTATTTTAATGTTGCAGATAGTGAGACATTAACAAGACGAAGCTATGTTTTTAGTCTGATTTTTATTTTCAAATTTTATCACTTATATACTAATTTACAAAGCTACCTTACACTAACAAAAATTCTATTGCTTACCTAGCTTAATTTTAATTTGGGTTATTGTGTTGAAAAAGGAGAAGAAAGTTATTGACATAGTTACAATTTTAAAGTTAAGGTCAGAAGAAGAATGAGAATAAAGAATACAATTACAATTTTTATTAAAGTTAAGGTCAGAAGAAAAATGAGAAATATAATTACAGTGTGTTAAGGTCAGTAAATGAATAATGATTATACAATATATTATACAATATAAATTGGCATAGGTGTGCATTATTTTATATGCACACTACAACGTAAAGTTAGGAAAAAAGAAAACATGCTGCATATTAACAACTAGCATATTTATTATAGAAAATAATCATATGTTCAGCGTCATTCACAGAATTACATATTTCACACAAGTCAGTTTTAACTGCACCGAAAAGATTCAAATATCGTGCATTAAAATTTTGAATAGACTTATTAGTAGTCACTAGACTTATTAGTAGCCACTAATGAGTCTATTCAAAATTTTAATATCACGAGGCTCCAGCGAAAGACTCCGATTCTATTGATGGAACGGTACCTCAGGGACAAGAGCATAGAAAAACCTACCCTTGCTCAGTGAGGCAGATCTAAAACATTCATTCCACCAGCTTCTCAGCGCTGAGAGCCTCACCAAATGTAAAATCAACATGTGAAACTGGACCAAGCGTAACAGCTTGCCTGGCCATGTAATCAACTCCTTTATTAAAAGTTACACCAGAAATGTAATGTGTAAAAATAATAAGTTTTTAAAATTGTTCTGGATAGAACTTTCAACAGCTTTATAGAAAGCAAAACGCTCACCACTTAAAGAAGACACTTTACGCATAATCCTGAATAAATGGAATCTTTTCGACACAACATTGAATATTGCACAGCCTGTGGTGTCATTCATGATAGAAGCATCAGTGGCCATGACTGAAAAATATTAATCTAAATATTCATTTAATAAAGAATAATAATGTTGTTGACAAATACTCCTTATATGTTTTCTTAGAGAAAAGGACCTAAGAAAGTGACTTTTGTGAAATTATTATAGTTTTTCTATAGATTTAACAATTTCTTGCATTATATAGAAAAAATAAAATATAATACTACAAAATTTTAAATATAATATACATATAAAATAATATAAAAATATTATAAAAAAATACAATAAAAAATATTTTTTTATTTACTAAGTTAGTGACTTATTTGGCTTTGTTTTTTGTTTGACAGAAATTGTATATTTGGATCAAGCTTCGTAACACACAGCTTTAATTTATCCTCTAAATGTGCATCTGTAATTTGCGTTCTTAAATTTGTTTTTATTTTTGACATGAGAGAAAATGTTGTCTCGCAACAGTAGGTACTTCCGAAGCAGGAAAGTAAACGGCGAGCATGTTCTCGAAGGCATGGATATTCAACAGCATTTTTCCAGATTTCTGTGATATCCTTTTTAGCGTTAAAAAGGGATTTGATGATACTATCTTCCCCTAAATCAATTAACTCCATTTGTAGTTCTGCAGGAGCCTCGGATATATCTATTAAATGTGGTTCAAATGCCAGTTTCATAGCAGGAGTGTGCTCATCAAAATCAGAAAATCTATTAGTATACTCTTCTATTAAACAATCCAAGACACCTACATATTCATCGAATATTTTATTTTCACAGTTCTGCTCATTTAACATTTTAGCTAGCTCCGGGAAGTGTTGTGCAGATATTTCCGATCGTCAAAGCAATGTTTTGAAAAATGATAATTTTTTTCTAACCCTTGGATCTTTTGCCATATTTCATAAATATACCTCGTTTCACCTTGCAGGCAAATATTTAAATTGTTTTGTTTTGTGATCATATCAGACAAAAATGCAAAGTTTCTGAGAAATACTTCATCTGATAGATCACATTGTTTTCCTTGTTCTTGATAAAAGTTTAAAATTTGTCGTCGTAAAGACAAAACTTTTATCAAAACCTGACCTGTTGATAGCCAGCGAACCTTGCAGTAGTATAGTAGGTCAACACTATACGTTTCCTCATCTTAAGAGAGCATCTGCCGAAATTCACGATGACGCATTGCATTTACGCGAATATAATTGACAATGGCAATGGTTCTATCCAGGATGTCTTGCAAAATGGTAGATTTTACTGATGCAAAATGCAGTGAAATGATATCAATTTTTTCAAGTTTAACTTTTCCTTTTTTAACAAAGCAACGAATCCTTCTTTTTTGCCTCTCATGGAAGGTGCGCCATCGGTGCAGACACTGACTAAATTACTGACATTCAATTGTAATTTATTACATACTTCTTTGAACTTTTCGAAAATATCGGCTCCGTGAGTTCTTCCAGTTAGTGTACTCAACAACGCAAGTAGTTCTTCGTAACATTAAAAATCTTTAGCACGAATAAAATATAAAACTTGTGCCGAATCTGTTTTATCAGTGCTTTCATCTAAAGCAATTGAAAAATAAACATCTTCATTCTGTATAATTGTATGAAGTTGCTCTGTTACATTTTGCGCTAATTCGTGCTGTCGATCTGTTACAGTTCTTCTTGAAAGAGGTAATTGTTTGTATTTGTCGACATTTCTTGGATCTAACATACTCACTGCTTCAACAATACATTCTTTAATTATTTCAATGTCACTAAATGGTTTGCCCCTTTTTCCAAGTACATGTGCTATTTTATACGTAACAGCAACTGCAGCGGAATTTTGATTTACAAAGGCACTAAAAGATGCCTGCTGATGGTGCTTCTCATTTTTCAACTTTTGAAGTTCAGCTTCTCGTGATTCACCTTCTAAAGCGAAAAATTTATGTTCTTTATGAGTCAAATAGTGTTTATTTGCATTCGCTTTTTTTAAAGTATTTAAAACTGTATTGCACAACAAACACATCATTTTATCTTTCTCAGCAGTAAAAAAAAAATCTAACTCCCATTCTACATTAAATATTCTATTTTCATCACCTAATTTTCTTCTCTTACTATTTGACATGATGGATAAAAAAACATCTTAGACAAGGTAGTTGGCGCTGCTAGCGCTAATTTAAATTTTTTTTTGCAAAGACAATCAGCTGACTAATGAATCGCTCTGTGTAATCTGCTAGCATGTGGCTGCTCTGTATGACAAATTTTGTAATAGTAGAGTAGAGTCTCGCTCATGCGTGTTACAGTCCGTTTCAGACTAGTATTCTGACGTTATGTTACAATATGACTGTCTTTGGCGGGATTTTTCGCGCAACTGTCATGGCGTTGATGTACAATAGTTGTTTGAAACGAACTCTACCATTTTGTATTAGGTGGCAAAGGGCCGCACAAGAACCTCGCGGAGGCCGCATGCGGCCTCGAAGCCGCAGGTTCCCCACCTATACTATAGAGCATGCTATATTATCGAAAATTTCTTGAAATTTACTATATGCTAAAGAATAGCTGTAATTAAGTTGCGAGCTATTTTTGACAAGTAAAAAAAGATTCTTTTTGTTAAAAGCAACTTTAAGAAGCTTTTTGTCTGCTAAGAAAATAGTTTTGAGATCAGGCGACAATTAGTTAGCTAGCACATATGGAGTGTGTGCGGGAGTCGATGAAGAAAAACTCAAACAGCGTCTTAAGGTCGAATTTTTATGTATAGATAGCTTTTTACCAATATACTTAGGGGAATGCGGCGATACTGATCTTGCACATTCAACCTTACCCGTACAAAACTTCGATAAAAATTTAAAGCTACATTGAGATTTAAACCTTTGATATGAATTTTATTATTAATTTTTATAATAATAAAAATTGCAATGTACCATGCACACGTGCGGACGGAGATGTAGTTGTTCCGCATTCAAGTCCTACTTGCCCCGAAGGATGTCGCCTCTGTCACAATCTTATTTTATGCAATCATTAACACCACAAAAAAAAAACAACAAAACAAAAAAAAAATGAGATAAAATAACAAATAAAATCAACCTTTTATTTTCTTTTCGCTATATAATGAGTAAAAATTTTTTTATTTATATATAAATATATATATATATATTATATATTCACCGAGCCATCTTTTTCTTCTCGATCCTTTTTTTCACCCGCAACAACTTCTTTCACAGTGGTAAGCTTCTTAATTAGGTTAATAGAAGAATGGCAACCCCTAATGACAGAGTCGTAATGTTCTTTAAGGGATAGGTTAGTAATGGTCAGACCAAGAAACTTGAAACTGTGGACCTGAAAAAGTCTATGAGCATTAAAAACAGGTTGACTGAATTTCTAGAACCTATACCAAAATATGAAACCTTTGATTTATTGCTGTTGAAAGATAAGTTAAGATTGGAGCATAGAAAGGTAAGCGATGAAAATGTAGCCGAAAGAGTGGTAACAGCAGTGTCAAAAGAACTGTGTGAAAACATTAAAATAAAATCATCAGCATATTGAAAGAGTACCATTACCATTTTCAACTTGCTGAAGAGTATATAGATTAAATAAAATAGGACTAAGGCAGCTCCCTTGTGGGAGGCCATTGAAAATCTTTACATTCGCTTCACCTAAAAATAACGTTCTTTCAGCAAGAAACGAGATAATCCAGTTAGAAAGTTCAGAAGGAATCTTGGAATGAACCAAAATATTTTTTAAAACTGAAATTCTGGCACTGCTGATATCAATCGTAGCAACCACAACCTTGCACCTCATTAGCTAACACGTCATTGAACTCAGATTAGAATTCAGGAACAATGGAAACAGGCTTGTCAAAGGTAAAATTTTCTTTAATGTTATTAGGAACCTTTAAAAAGTTTGAAAAGGAGCTTTATTATTAATAAGTTTTTAGTGTACTAAGTTTAGGACCGGTTTCGAACTCGCCCTCATCAGCAGATCTTTACCAGTTGAGCCAAATCCACCTTTGCAATTTCGTGCGCAAATGGTTTATATATCAATAATTCACATTTCAACATTACAACCCTACACCACTGTTTTATAATTTTTATATAAGTGTAGATTAAGCTACGTTTTGTTCTATGTAGTGAAAGGATGGATTACCGTATCAAATCTAACCACAGTAGCCATAGCTTATGTTTCAATACTGTCAATCTATTATATTGATGTTAATATTTCCCTACATATGTTTATATATGTACATTACAGCTTTCAAATATAGTCAAAGGAAAAAAATTCATAACATATATATATATATATATACACTAAAAACTTATTAACATACCACGCATGAACAGGCGAACATACGACTCTTACATACGTTAATAGCATTAACAAACGTCCAAGCCGCTTTAGAGTTAGGACAATCATTTAAATTAGAAATTCTTTGCATATAGCTAGTTAAAATAACTCTTTTGACCGCACTTTTCCAAATTTCTTTGGATGATGAAGCCTCCATTAAATTCTGAAAAGAAGGACTGCTCTTTTACGAGCAGTCTTTTGTTTACGAAACAGTTCCATAGTTCCATCGTTCCACCATGCTTTGGGAAAGAAATTAGATGAAGTACTCTGGAAAGTGGCTTCACTAATTTGAAAGCGAAAGAAATTTTCGAAAGATTGGCGTTGTCAAGATGGCCATTACAATTAGAAAGACTCTGATGCAGCTTAATTTTAGAAGAAGCATGGACCTCCATAATAATGAGAAAATGATGAGAACCACCCAGAAAAGAGGCATCCGCCTTCCATGTCATTTGACAATTAGAATTAGTAAAAGATAAATCAAGTCCGGTGCCAACAGGATTCGCCTGACTTCTGAAGGTGGGTGAACCATCATTTAAACACGAAATACTAGAAATGTCAATAAGACGT
The DNA here is from genome assembly GCA_949710015.1 of Crataerina pallida. Taxonomy (NCBI): domain Eukaryota; kingdom Metazoa; phylum Arthropoda; class Insecta; order Diptera; family Hippoboscidae; genus Crataerina; species Crataerina pallida. Next base: position 16,298,053 of record OX453290.1, read on the forward strand.
TTAAGAATGTTCCTTCTGAGTGAATTAAAATGATCACTCCAGGCCAAGTGACGATGGTAAAAATCGCCACAGACCAAAACATTCTCAAAAGGCTCAATGAAATTTAAAAGTCGTGTTAATTCCGCTTCGAAAACTCCCAAGGGTAGATTGGGAGGAAAGTATAAAGAAACCAAAAAAAAATAATAAGGGTTAATATTAATAGTTTTGATTATGACAATGTCAAGGTCAGAAATATAATTAATGCGTGAAATTTTGACTCATTTTTTAACTGCAGGAGCAGGCTTCCTGAACTGCCAGGTCTAGTTTTGAAGAAAATATTATATCTTAAAATTTTAAAGTTAGAGTCAGAATCATTCATCGCAAAAATCTGTAGAAGTTAAGGTAATATTCTAAGATATTCTTATTAAGTAAGAAACTTTGAATATTATATTGAAGCATCCTCATCATTATAACCATTAGAAGGGTCGCAATGGACAATATACCCTTTATTTAATTTAGAAACTACATCACTTAACTTACAGGAAAAATCATTAAAAACACGACTACAGGAAGAGTTAACCGATACCTTAAATATATTTGTATACATGCAATCTACTAGTTGTGCGGAACTCCTATGTAAATAACTAGATTGATTCGGTCTAACCTTCTGAAGGCTTTGCTTTACAACTCTGTTGTATCTTTGGTCAGAGAAATTTTTATTAATAACATTGTCATTATTTATAAAATTACCTGTATCTTGTAGTGGTAAAGAGGGAAAGTTACCCTCAAAGTTGTTGAAAATATAAAATCTATTTGATACAGGGTAAGTCGCTTGAATCTCGCGTCTTGATAAACGTTTTAAGATCATAACCTTAAGAATGTTGAATTCCTCCATTTGGAACATTTAGTCTTGTCCGTAAATGTATAAGAAGAAACACCACAAATCACACATTTAGAAACTACACACTGCATCCACTGGTCGAACCACATTTAAGGCATCACTGAACTTTACTCCGGCACCGTTTTACAGAGTGTCACAATCTTCCACATTCAGCGTATTGTCTCACAGAGCGATAAAAAACATTTAGGGTAATCGATGTATAACCCAAAAAAGCTTTGGCAGGTGGGTTGGAAGATTTGAAAGCTAACTTAACTGAAAGAGTAGGTGTGGCTTGGCCATTATCTTTAAAAATTCTTGTAAACCCTTTAACAAACGCAACAGGCACCCCAGAAATTACATTTTCCATTGGAATAGTTAACAGGTACTTTACGAATGACACCAAAAGGTTAAACGAAAGAATAAGGAATGAAGCTTTAAGGCAAAGATGACTTAGGTCTTGCTTAACAAAGTTGTTAGCATTTAAAGCCGAATTGAATTTAATACGAAACAGAGACTTAACAAACGGATCAATTTGGCTGAATTTAGTATTGTAACAACATAACATAACAGTTTAAAATCTATTGTGTTTGAAACACCGGAGCAACCAGAGAATAGCCTTGAGTAGACACATTTTTATTACTCACGGTGGAAACACCTTCAGCAACAGCCAAACCCGGAGCCTCTCTCTTAAGTGAACCCCATGAACGACATCCATCACTATCCGGTTAGAGGACGACTTCACAGTGTCCCCGAGCCTCAAGGACTTGACTCTTAATGGTCGCACTTACCCTTACTAAAAGAAAATAAAACACGTAAAAAAATTAAAAACATATGTAAACTAAAATAAAAAAAAACACCTAAAGCTAAATAAAAATAAGACAATAGACACGGCAAAAAGAAAAATACGCGGCAAAAGTTCGGATTATAAGCAATCGCTTTTGACCTCAAAAATGATTTTTCAATTTAAAAAAGCAAGCTCAAAAGAAAAACAAGTTAATATTATAATCGGTCAATATACCCTTTGCCACAGGGTGGTACAGAGTCTAATAAAAAAAAAAATTTCTGACATATGTATCATTTTGAAATTTTTGAAAATGCAAATTTTTCTAGTAGATAAATATATTTTTATCGATTGTGGCGTGGCTCTTGACCGATTTTCCAATTTTAAATAGCGATTTTCGTGTAAAAATGAAAAGTGCCGGTACAAAATTTCAGCTCAATACCTCAAAATTTACGCCTGTGAGAACAATAGACAGACACACGGACATACATGTATAAATCGACTCAGTTTTTGACGCTGATCAAGAATATATACTTTGGAGGGTCTCTGACACCTCCTTCTGGGTATTGCAAACGGAAGAACAAACTTAGTATACCTTCGTCACTAATGTGAAATATCTTTCGACTTATCTTTCTTTTCATCTTTTGGCAAATTGTCACTTATCTTGAGGTGCCTTTCATTTAGTAAAGAAATTATATCGATTGGTTCTTTAGTATTGGCATAAGAACTAATTTAAAAACAACTGAAAATATTATAGTCGGTCAAGCCCGACCATTAAATACCCTACACCACTTGATGTATTATTCAATTTACTTTTTTTCTTTGAAAGAGCAGGGTATAATGAAAAATTTTATATATCTATACCTACTTGTATTTTAAAAATTTCAAAATGGGACATAAGTCAGAAAATTTTTGTTTATTTTTTGTTTGTTTTTGAAATACAATTTTTTTTTATATGGGGAGGGGTTCTACAAAAAGTCCATTACTATCCATTTTTAAAAGGGTTCCTTTTTAGGACAATACATATTCATGTACCAAATTACATCGAAAAATCTCGAAAAATAATAGAACTTCATATTGGGGGGTTCTAAAAATGGTTCAATCCGGTCCATTTTCAATAGGGATTTAACTTGGGCCAAAACATTCCCTTGCGCACAAATTGAGATGGACAGACGGATAGACGGATATGGTTAAATCGACTCAAATTTTTATTCTGAATCGATCGGTATAATTAAAGGTGCTTTGCCTGATTTAGTATACCTAGTTGTGTTAGAAAGGAATTTTATTCTCGTACCTATGCTTTGCTTGATTTAGTATACCTAGCTGTGTTAGAGAGGATTGTTGGTGATTGATCACTGGTGTCCGCTTACACTGCCTAGATTGCCCGTATGTAGGACTTGGCGGTAGGAGGTCCCGTCGTCGTCTAGAGTATCCTGGAGGTGTATATGGTTTGGCCGTTGACGTTCGATACGGCCTACACGGGCTAAGCATTCTTCGTGGCTGTTGATGGTATATGTTACCGGTATATATTCATGACGTTTACGATGTGTGTCTGTAGAACTTAACAGTTGAGGGCTTGGTCTTCTGGGGCACCCTGAAGGTGTCCATGGTTTGATTGTTGCTATTCGGCACGGATGGAATGGACTAAACGTAACTCGTGTTGCAGTATGTTTTCGAAGTAGCTGAGGAGTAGTCGTATTGTTTGGCTGAATACTGGGTTGCTTGATCTTTGCGGGGACGTCACACGGCTAGGTTTGGACTCCCAAATCTTGTACTTTGGTGCGTGTAGGTTAGCATTCATTTGTCGGAGTGACTATTTCGTTTATTTGGTCGAGCAAGCGTGATAAATCTGCCGGACTGGATGACTACTGGGTAGTTTGCGTAGCTTCTTCTTTGGTTAGCTTTGTAGCAATCTCATAGATTTGTTCGGCCGGTTGTGCTAATGATTTTGGTATGTGTGGTACACCATCATCACACACTGTATCGCTGCTGATCGTTAGGACAGGGATTACATCTTCTACCTCGATTACCTTGATAACGTTGCGATTTTCGTTGTTGTTTTGGTCGGTGGACACTGCTGGTGGTAGAGAACGGTACAGCATAGATTGACGATACGGTGAGAGTTTGTGGGAAACATCAGCTTTTGTAAAAACATCTGGTGCAGATATTGGTGGTTGTCTTAGGTTATGTTTATCGTTAGGTCGACCAGTTTCAACTATGAAGGTGCGTTCGCGTGTTGATTGGACATATAGTAAAATAGGATAATAGGTTAGATTGGTTACCTTGTGGTCGTCCTGACGAATCATGTTGACGGCATTTTCATACGGGGTGACTGGGATCCTGCGGCTGGCATTCTACGGCTGTTCTTTACATTGCAATGTTACACCTGCACATGTCAATGAAGCGTCAAACATATTCAAAAATTTCATGCCTAGTATGGCCTCTTCAATTGCGTTTGGCATTATTAAGAATGGCAGCTCTCTCTGCCGATTTCCGAAACGAACGGTGCAATGGAGGATCTCGCCAATTCTTCTTGATGAACCGTCGGCCATTAATACATTGAAATTTGTGCTTTCACGCCGACCGGTTATGCCCATCCTGCTTAAAAATAATTGACTAATGATGCAGTTTGTTGTACCCGTATCAACCATAGCGTCTATAGGCGTGTTGCCAATCAGAACTGCGGCTGAGTTCTTGTTGTCATTGAAAGATAACGGCAGTCGTTTTCTTGAGATTGTAATCCGCATCCTCGTTCCGGTGGCGTTTGTCGGCGTTGTTGTTGAGCAGCCCGTGATGTCGTTGGTTATTGTCTACAGCAGTCACGGGTCCTAACCCCTATTGCACCACACACCCAGCAGAATAAAGGGCTTGTGTTCTGGCATGATGTATGTGCATGTCCTTGGTTGCTGCATTTACGACAGGCGGTATTGGGGTTTATAATTTTGTTACCTGGTGGGCCAGAATTCCGGTTGACTTGGTTGCCTGACGTTCTTGACCTGGGGGCCTCTGTAATGCTTTCCATGTCGTCGGTCAATTGAAGTAACTCGGGTAGAGATACAAAATCGCATCTGCGGATATACCAACGATAATCCGGCAGTGCATTGTTGTAAATTCTTGACAGTTTCTCTTCCTTGGTCATATCTGAGTGACGCATTAACTATTGTAACGCAAGGGAGTAATCTTGGAAGGACTCGTTAGGCCGTTGCGTGCGGGAGCGGATTTCGCCGTTGAGTTTTTCGAAATATCTTAAGGGGAGGAAAAACTTGGAAAAGTCCCTTTTGAACGAGCTCCATATGGTCCAGTACATATTGTTGTTCCGGTACCACACCAGCGCCTTTCCTCTTAGGAATTTGGGCATTGCGGTTGGTAATTCATCCAAGGATATATCATATGTGAGTGCCATTTCCTCGACATCTTCCATGAACTAGAAGGTATCTGCTTCATTAGTGTCTTTTTGTCAATTCTGGTTGGTTTGCTGGGTTCTTTAATAGGTTCTTGCTCTTCCGCTCTTTGCTGCTGGGCCATCAGTAATTTTCTTTGGATATCTTCTACTAGATTTGCCAGTTCTTCTCTGTTTATTTGCACCTTGTCTGTCGGTTGTGGTGACTGGCCTCTGCTGGTTGGTTCGCTTGGTAGCGGTAAACTTTCTGCTTTTGATTAGCATTGTTCTTGGTAGTACAGGATCCTATTAGTTTCTTCGCCTTTGTGATCCATGGTTATGAATTGCGCGAGGCAGCGTCGTAGCTCATCGACGGTGCCATTCGTGTCTAGGCTAAAATCCACCATGACGGCTATTAGCTGTTCCTTGCGCAGTGTGCGAATCCAGCTAGTGCGAATTTGTGGCATTTTTGTTTGGTAGTAGATTGTATAGTATTTTATTATTCTCTTTGCTGTGTTGTTGTGTGTGTTGTTGCTTTTTTTTTTTTTTTTTCTGTCAACCCTATTTTGTCAATATTCAAAGTGTTTTTTTTTCCTTATTCGTGTTTTAATCTGAATGTCGAACTTCCTTTGTTATACACGAGCACTTACACTTTGTACTAGTTTCTTTTTATACCCTCCACCTCAGTGATGAGGGTATACTAATTTTGTTCTTCCGTTTGCAACACCCAGAAGGAGGCGTCAGAGACCCTATAAAGTATATATATTCTTGATCAGCGTCAAAAACTGAGTCGATTTAGACATGTATGTCCGTGTGTCCGTCTGTTGTTGGCACTCTCACGAGCGTAAATTTTGAGATATTGAGCTGAAATTTTGTACAGTTACTTATAGTTTATGCACGCAAATCGCTATTTAAAATTGGCAAATTCGGCAAAGAGCCACGCCTACAATCAACAAAAATCTATCTATCTGCCACAAAAATTAAGCTATAAACCTGAAATTTAGTATGTACATCTATAAATAATAGTTTCATCGATGTGCTGAAAATGGGCGTAGTCCGATAATATACACGCCCACAATCAATATAAATCTTTATATTTGCCACAAAAGTTGATCTACGAAGTTGAAATTTGGTATGCAAATACATAGTTATCCCATCCATTGATGTGCCTAAAATGGGCGCGGTCGTTTAACAGACGCGCCCACAATAAACATAAACCTTTATATCTACCACAAAAATTAACCTATGACCCTGAAATTTGGTACACGTATTTATAGATATCCCATCCATCAATGTGCTTAAAATGGGCGTGGTCGGTTACTAAGTCCACCCACAATAAACAAAAATCTATTTATCTGCCACAGCTATAAACTTGAAATTTAGTATGTACATCTATAAATATTAGCTTCGTAGATGTGAAAAAATGAGCATGTTATAATTTTTAAAATTTATAAAACATCAATTTCATCATCATCAATTCAAAAAATTTAAAAAGATCCATAAATATTTAGGCGTTACATGTAAGAGCAATTGTACATAACCAAATAAAAATACATACATATTTATAAACAATAAAAATTTTATAGACAAGGCATCGTGTTTACCGCTTTATATATCTCAGTTTTAAAATTTAGAATATCAAATAAAATTTTTAATGAAAAATACTTAAAATAAAGTAACATGATGCACGATCAGGTACATATACTTATAGTTTACAAGTACAGGCTACAGCCTTGTTAGAAATCAGGTACATAAATGACTATTAGGTAAAGTAGTCCATGCGAAAGCAGGTAAAATAGTACAATATATAAGTCTTCAACACGAAATATAGACCTCAGAAGTACAACAATAATCGAACTGTTGAGTTCACATTGAAGTGCAAAAAAATATTATATTTACAAACATTATTTCAATATGCCCTTATTACGTATTACATCATCTCGACAAAGACGTCTGAGAAATATACAATCTGTGAGGAGGTTTCGCGAGCAAAGTTTGGAGAGAGACAGAATGGAAAATTCTCAGCGTATATTAGCAAGAAGAAGTGATCCTGAATATCGCGAAGAGGAAAGGCGAAGAGACCAAAGCGCACATATTGTTAGAAGAAGAAGTTCAAGGTATCGCATTATGGAATAACAAAGGAATACTGTACAACACATAAACCGTCGCGGCAATGAAAGTTATCGAGTGCTTGAACGTCGGAGAAATGCCTTAACACAAAGGATTAGGAGGGAAGATAATGGAAGACGTAATAGAGAACAAGTTAATACTGCCCAGCAAAGGCGCCACCGAGAAAACGAAGTCTTTAGAAGGAGTGAAAGGCTGAGAAATGCATTAACACAAAAAATAGGAGGGAGGATGATTGAATCCGCGCTAGAGAACAACAAATTAATACTGCCCAGCATAGGCGCCACCGCGAAAACGAAGTCTTTAGAAGGAGTGAAAGGCTGAGAAATGCATTAACACAAAGAAATAGGAGGGAGGATAGTGGAACCCGTGCTAGAGAACAACAAATTAATACTGCCCAGCATAGGTGCCATCGCGAATATGAAGTGTTTAGGACAATTGAAAGGCTGAGAAATGCCTTAACACAAAGGATACGGAGAGAAGATGAGAGTCGACGCGCTAGAGAACAACAAGTCAATACTGAATAGCATAGGCGCCATTGCGAAAACCAAGTTTATAGGAGAAGTGAAAGACTGAGAAACGCCTTAACACAAACGATACGGAGACAAGATGAGGGAAGACGCGCTAGAGAACAACTAGTTAATACTGAACAGCATAGGCGCCATCGCGAAAATGAAGTTTATAGGAGAAGTGAAAGGGTGATGAATGTATTAACACAAAGGATTAGGAGAGATGACGATAGAAGGCGTGCTTTAGAGCAACATATTAATACTGAACAGCACAGACAACGTCGAGGAAATGAAATATATAGAAGGAGTGAACGCCAGAGATTTGCCATAGCACAAAGAATTAGAAGAGAAGATGGTGGAATGCATGCTAGAGAGGTTAGCTCTAATAGAACACTTCGGTCTAGAACACAACGTGCTAATGAGGTAAATAGGCTCAGAACTAACAATCGACAAAATTTGTTGAATAGACAAAGAATGCAGACCATGACACCTGACACTAGAATTGAATATTTATTAAGTGAAACCCAAAGACACACATCTCCTATTGAGTGAATATGACAATAGTGTAAAGAATGGTCCGACTTGTGTTTGTGTTTGTTGTGGTGGACTGTGGTTTACGTCACAAGTAAAGTTTTTATCTAAAAAAATAGTTACAAGCCAACATGTCCACTTAAGTTGTGTATTCTTCCTGACTGATATTTTTCCATCCGAAGATGGCCGTTATACGTTTTGCAAAACATGTCATTTTGCAGTTCGATCTAGTAATATACCGACATTATGTTTATCCAATGGTCTTCACTTTCCCACTATACCAAACGAACTAAAGGACTTGACAACTCTTGAAGAGAGATTCGTTGCTCCCAGAACAACATTTCTATTTCTAATGAATGGCTGAACAGAAGACAGTCGAATGAGATAATGCCGTTTATTGCCAATGAAGAAGACAGAAATATAGTTCAAACTTGTTTAAACACACAACAAAACGCACAACCAATGATGACGTAGATGAATTAAATCCACAGGAGACCCTTTTAGACAATTTACAAATAGAAAATGTACCATTAGGTAGGATTTCTATAGCGCCTGCAGAGAGCAACAGACCATTAGACTTACTTATGGATGAAGGCGCCGAGGAGTTGTCCTTTCCCACAATTTATTGTGGAATTAAACGAAGTTCAGTTACAACTTTAGGGAAAGTTATAAGATCAGAAGTTAGAAGATATGACAGACGATGCGCCAGAGTAGACAAAGTTTTATATTCGTACAAAAAATTAGAACTATCGCGCATAAAGGATATCGATCTGCTTAAGGAAAAGAATACGTCAAAATTCTGTTACTGCGCGAAATATGTTAGACGATCATTTTGTTCAAAACTTAGTGCAGCATGACGACCTATCACCTCAAATCATATCATCATATTCTCAAAGGACTTAGGTCTTCACCCGCTCATTGGGAATCTGAAAAAAAGAAAGTTCTGGCAATGATTCGGCAATTTGGATTGCCAACGTTTTCATCATGAATACATGAATTAATTGTTATTTTGGTGAAAGTTTTAGAAAAACGGGATATATCAGAAAACGATGTTCATAATTTAACAACGCAAGAAAAATATAATTTAATAAGGTCCGCTCCGATTACATGTTCACGCTACTTCGATCAACGTGTCCGTCATTTGTACAAACTTTTTAAGTGTGATGGTGGTGTATTTGACTCTCATAGAGTTATAAAGTATTATTGGAGAATAGAATTTCAGCAAAGAGGCTCTCCTCATGTACATGGAGTATATTGGTTAAAAGACGCACCACATATAACATTGACAGATGAACGTACATTCCCTGCGGTAACAGAATTTATTGACAAATATATCAGTACAAACTCGTCTGAGTCCGGAATAGAAAACTTCATAAATTATCAAATGCATAGGCATAGTAATACATGCCGAAGAGAAATATCGGGACAAAGGATTTGTAGATTCAAAATGCCTCATCCGCCAATGCCAAGAACAGAAATACTATTTCCGCTGTCCGAAGAATCCGAAAATATTCAAAGACATCGTGTTAATTATGAAAAAGTATTTAATTTTATAAATACTAGGGAATCTGAGTCAGATATTTATAGTATTGACGAATTTGAACAATTTTTGTCTGACGAACGCATTAATATGAGCTACGAGGACTACATTTTTGCCCTAAGGTTTTCTATTAAAAAACCACAGATATTTTTAAAACGCCGACCGAAGGACATATTTATAAACGCCTTCAATCCAACTATTTTGAAGTTACATCGCGCTAACATGGACATACAGTACATTTTGGACGCTTACGGTTTTGTATCATATATAGTGAACTATATAAATAAGTCAAATAGGGGAGTTTCGCGACTATTACAGGAGACAATGAAGGAAATTCGTACAGAGAATTATACTGTCCGTCAACGTTTACAGCACATTGGCAATAAATTTATAAACGCGTCCGAAGTGTCCGCTCAAGAAGCATCCTACAACATTTTAGGTATGCATATGTCCGAATGTAGTAACACAGATGTTTTCATAAATACATCCCATCCAGATAGGAGAGTCCGAATGGTAAAATCTAGGCAAGAATTAGAAAGACTACCAACAGAATCGACTGATATTTTTAAAAGTAATTTATTAGACTATTACCAACATCGTCCTCACAGTCTTGAAGATATCTGTCTAGCCAATTTTGCTGCCAATTATGTGTTTTCAAAAACACGCAGATCTTCGATACGCCAAAGACGAGAAGATGAAGATATAGATGACAACGAAGACGTAACAGAGTATAGTGGAGTTGGTCTCCAACTTTTAAATAACTTTGGATATATTTATAAACGAAGGAATTCAGTTATTCTTCGATTTGCAAAATCAAATATGGATACATCCAGAGCAGACTATTTCAGACAAATGGTTATGTTATATTATCCGTGGCGTAATGACGTAACAGACATTTTAGAAAACGACAACGAACAAACATGTTCTTCACATAGAGACTTGATAATGACAAACCAACAACAATTCGAAAAATTTTCGGTAAACGAATTGGAAAACGCTTTAGAGGAAATTCAGAACGATAACGATGGCAATTCTGAAAATGAACCAACCCGACAAGACAACATTGCTGCATCGCAGTTATTATATGAAGAATCCAGAGCTCTGGCTATGCCAGAGATTAATAGTGACATAAATATACTTAATATAGACGAAGAAGAAAATGACGATCAGAGTGAAGGTGTCCGTTTAATAAAACTCCCTCCATTAGTAAATGTAGAGGATTTGTTCATTTCCGTAAGGTCTCTGAATAAAAAGCAACGGATATATTTCCAACATGTACTGTACAAGATAAATAGAAAAGTAGTGCTGTATGAATTTGTGGGAGGTGGCGCGGGTGTAGGTAAAAGTCGCTTGATACAAACAATATATCAGGCAATAACACAACGCTTTAATTCTCTTCCTGGATCCAATCCAGATCTCCCAAAGGTTTTGCTAAGTGCACCAACGGGTAAAGCAGCATTTGGAATTGGAGGATATACTCTTCACTCCCTTTTCTCTTTGCCTGTAAATCAGTCGTTCGGAGAAATTCGTACCTTAAGTAACGATACAGTTAATTCACTTATTGCTAAACTGATTGAAGTAAAACTTATTATTATAGATTAAGTGTCGATGGTTGGTTCTAAAATGTTAGGTTTCCTGGACTCAAGACTGAAACAAATATTTAAAACTACAGAGGCTTTTGGTGGTATTCCAATTATTGTCTTCGGTGATTTAAAACAACTTCCACCTGTAGGTGACCGTTGGATTTTCAATCCAAATCCAAATAATCCCTATGGAGATATAATAGGACGTGGGCTTTGGGATATGTTCGACTTTTATGAATTAGACGAAATAATGTGGCAAAGAGACGACAGGACTTTTGCAATTGCATTAAATAACATGGCAGTTGGACAAATGAATCCTGAAGACATAGATTTAATTATATCAAGGACAGTGAATTTACATACAGTCCCTTTGGATGCTATTAATTTATTTTGGTCTAATAAGGAAGCTGACACATATAATATACAGCGTTTAGCACAGATATCGACGGAAGCGCATATTTCTAGAAGTTATGACATTATTAAGGCTGACTCTCTAAGTGAACAACAAAAACAGACAATTTTAAATACAATTAAGAATTTTAAAACGTCGGAGACTCAAGGACTTCCCACAGAACTTACGTTAAAGACATCGGCTAATTGTATACAGATAGTAAATATTGACACTGCCGATGGACTCGTTAACGGTGCAACAGGACTTTTAATGGCAGTAGACATAAGTCAGGAAGCCGTATCAGGCAAGAAGAAAAAAGCCTCATAATTCTGAACCTCTATGAACTCCTATTGAAAAACATAACAGATTATTTCAATACAGACGTAACGTACAAATTAATATTGAGAGGGGACAATTTCCGGTAGTTCCAGCAGAGGGTATTACGATTCATAAGAGTCAGGGAGCTACTTACAACAAAGTTGTAGTCCATCTTGCAGATAGAATAAATAGAGCTGCAATATATGTAGCTTGCAGGCGAGCTACTAGTGCATCAGGATTGTTCATAATTGAACGTTTCACCCCTCCAAAACAATTTTCTGACACTGACGTTGTCAAAGTCGAACTTTACCGGCTCCGAACAGAAAGATTTTTATGTCCGTCACCTAATGTATGCGCAAACACAAAAATATATTACCAAAATACACAAAGCCTTAACGCTCACCACCAAGACTTATTCAGTGATAGATATATAAGAGATATAGACGTTTTATATCTTGTAGAGACATGGACTTTTCTGTTGGACGACTGTTCTGTTGAAGGATTTTGTACTTTAGCAAGAATTAATGGATCCGATAGCCTTCCTTGACAAAAGCGTGGAATAATAGTTTACATAAAGTCCGACCTGAGTAGACAAGCGAAAGTTTTGTTCAAGCGAGATTATAGTTTTGGGTCCGCTACTTTACAAATAATAGCTTTCCGTTTTAAAACAATGTGCGTTATCACTTTATATAGAAATTCCACATTTTCCGAAACAACATTTAGTAATTTACTCATGGAGGCAGTAGGTACTGTATATACTGTGGGTGAAACATTCGAAAAACTTCTTGTTATTGGTGATTTTAATATATGTAGGGCGACAAATAGCAGTTTAATGGAAAGGAACTTAATTAATGAGGGCTTTTGCTCTATGTTAGAAAAGACGGAAACGATTACAGTTGGATGTACGCAAATAGACTGGGCATTTAGCAAAGTTTTAAGTGGGGCGGTGGAAGCAAAAACGTACAATACGGTGCACACTTACCACGACGGCATTATTTTAGGAATAAATTAATTTATATTAGGATAAGAATTTTATAGATTTACCCATTATTGTTCATATGTTGTATTGTATATTTTTTAGTTTAGTAAAAAAGGATTCATAAAAAAATAACTAATCACAATTTTAAATAAAGTGCATATATAATTTTTTTCTAAACATAATTATATTTGTGTGTTTCTTTTAAAACTGAAATAGATGAATATGGAAAATATGAAATTTCATTTGTGAAATTAATAGAAAGCCTTATTAGTTCTTGATTTCTTCGGTGCTTATAATAAGGTGGAGGGTATTTAAAATTCGGCCAAAGCCGAATTTAGTTTTTCTACTTGTTAATTATAGTCCCTGCTCGGGCTCTACTTTGTAAAGAAGGGTGTCTGAAGGGTGCTGGGATAGACCCAGGGCCAGCCAGAGTTCAATGCAAAGAAATTTATATATAGCAAAAAAAAGATGTACATTTATTTAAGTTTTCCTTTGCAGTATTTTATTGATAATGACTAATTATAATATACTGTACATAACAAAGAAAGGTTTGGTGCTTTGCTTTAGGCCTTGTGTAATATAATGAATTAAATATGTTTGTTTTGTATTGTTTTGGGTCTTGGCGTAATGATGTGTGAGTTGTATCTTGTTAAGTTCAAATGTAAGTGGTGTAGACGATTCTAAACTTAGCTAAGTAACCTTAGCTTAGTTTGCAAGAGCTCAGCCTGTGTTAAAACTTTGTTTGTGATTGAGGGATTAAGTCGACTCGTATGTCACCTAAATTGTTTGTTAAGGACTTAATTTGTTCTAGCTTGCCTAATGAAATGTTCCGAGCTATTTTCGAGAGGAATTTCACTCTCGTACCTATGCTTTGATTTAGTATACTTAGCTGTAATTAGAGAGGTATTTTTATTCTCGTACCTATGTTTTGCTTGATTTAGTATACCTAGTTGTGTTAGAGAGGAATTTCACTCTCGTGCCTATGCTTTGCCTGATTTAGTATACCTGACTGTGTTAGAGAGGAATTTCTCCCTCGTGCGTATGCTTTGCATGATTTAGTATACCTAGCTGTGTTAGAGAGGAATTTCAGTCTCGTGCCTATGCTTTGCCTGATTTAGTGAACCTAGCTGTGTTAAAGAGGAATTTCACTCTCGTGCCTATGCTTTGCCTAAAGAAATATTCCTCTTTGTTTGAGAGGAATTTCACTCTCGTGCCTATTTTCCCTACGCTTGATCTGACTACCTACCTGTCAGCCCTAGGACTCGCTACTTTCCTATGCGGTGATCGGCTTTTTATAGGCCGATAGGATCAGTTACAGCTGTTCTTAACTATTAGTATGTAGAGTTGCCTATCACAGAGTTACTTAATAAAAGGTAATCTAGCAGCAAGCAATTATGTATGTGTGCAATAACAAAGAAAAATAAACTAAGCATATATGTAATAATGATTTATAAAGGAAAACAATAGTAATAATTCAAAAACGATTTCAAAAAGAAAACTAAGCATAACAATTCAAAGATTTCGAAAACTAAGCATAACAATTCATAACAATTCAAGAAAAATTTAAAAAAAAAGGAAAGGAAAAAGAAAAAATATACTAATGATAATTGTGTGATGGAAATTTTATTTCATGAAAAATTTCTTCATCACAATATATATATATATATCGTAATTGCTTGTTTAATTTTATTTATTTGCATGATCCTACCAAAATTTGTTATATAATGAAAAAATCGCTAAATTAAAAACTCAATGTGATTTTAATTTAGTTGTAGAATTAAACAGATAGAAAGGTTTATGTTGGCGCATCTGTTAACCGACCACACCCATTTTTTGCACATCGGTGGATGGGATAATAGGTGAGACAATAGTTAAGGCGTATCAGTTATAAGACTAAACCCATTTTTGGCTGTACAAAATTTCAACTCAATATTTCAAAATTTACAGTTTTCGACGCTGATCAAGAATATATATATTTTGTAGCATCTCTAACGCCTCCTTCTGGGTGTTGCAAACGGAAGAACAAATTTAGTATACACTCATCACTAAAGTGGAGAATATAAAAAAAAAATTACTAAAGTCTACATCAAAAGCAATTATAACCTTTTTTAAAATTAAAGATTAATTGACCGTGATATGATCTTGAGCTGTGGTTCCTAAAATTAAGGATAATTGAATTTTTTAATCAATTTTAATTATTTGGTATATTTTGTTTCTTTGCAGATATCTTTGACTTTTTAATTAATTAAAAAAGACAAATGCTTTACTAATCAAAGTGAATTCGATGAGAAAAACGATATATATAATATACAAATCTTAATTAAAGGAGATATGGCTACTCCGATTAGAACATCACGCGAAGAAGTTGACTTTGTGAATTCAATGAATAATAATAACAATAACAGTGATTGCTACAAAAATAATTTGAATCAACATATCAAACAAAACAAAGTGCCAAAGTCGCCATTCAACGAGAAAGTGGCAAAAATTTTAATCAACAACAATAATAATAATAACAATAACAACAACAATAACAGTGGAAACAATATCGATGGTAGCAGTATCAGTAAACGTGATACTAAGCCCAAAGAAGGTTTTACTTTGTTGGGTTTTGGTCGAAAATTAGAAGAATTTTTTGATAAGAAGGATGCGAAATTGAATAAGAAGGTGAACAAAGTGGGGACGAATACGACTAACGACACAATAAAACAAAATTTAAAGTATAAGTTTTTAGAAAATGCTTATCCAACTAATAGTCATACCCACAACCAGACGTCCATCAATACATTTGTAAACAGCTCTTCTCTAACTCGTTTATTAGCAAAGAAGAGAGAAAAGGAGGCTCAAAGTGCTTTAAACGAATACCAATTTAATACATTCAGTGGACAACGCCGCTCAGGGGTGGGTTTACAACAATTGGAGCGCTTTAAGTGTTGTACCAAAGAGGAAAGTGATCCTACTGCTAAACCCATAGAAATTAAACATTTTACAAAAGATTTTGATCATGACTGCACAGATATCAATGAAATTAAAACTAATAATGAAAAACGTTATGTAATATACAACGTCAGCGACAACGATGTATTGACTTTACAACATTTTCAAGAACCTCCCCTTAGTGACGACTTAAGTACCAAAGCTATGCGCACGTTGTCTCGCAGTTTAGGTAAATTAATAAGGAGACGAGCAAACAGTGTAAAAATTAGTTCACCCGATCGAGAATACAAAGTTTCTTATTTGGGCAACGTGTTGACGGGTTGGGCCAAAGGTATTTGCTCTAAATAAATATGTTGTTACGATAAATAATAATATTATAAAATGTTTATTATACATTATAACATTTTTTGTATATTAAATTTTTGCGGATTTTTGTATATAATAAAATGCTGAAGAGAGTACTAACTCTTATTCATACAGAAACGCTTTCTCAATCGTTTTGACTTTGTCCGTCTGTCCGAAATCTGTCCATGTAATTTTGAGCGCAAGGTGGAGCCCACAATAAGATATTTTATACACACCTTCCTATATATATGGAAGTATGTGTTACTTTTTCAAAAGGTTTGTAACGCCTAGACAGAGACGGATACGACACAAATAAGATATGTTTTTAATCAGCATCGAATACCAAGTCGATCTAGTCATGTATATGGGTGTGTGTATGCTTTCACTGTTTTAATCGCATTGGTAGGTATTGAAATTGAGCGAAATCGAACAAGAGATATGCTCGCAATGAAAAAAGCAAAAAAAAAATGTAGAGAATATTTTTCCAAATTATTTATGAATAATTTATTGACATTATTCATTAAAGAGATTTGATGCTAGATTTAGTTTTTTTAATTTTTTAATAATATTTGATGGATAGATTTTTTTCATTAACTTAATAATTGATTGTGCTCAGTTTGATCGACATATTCTTAGAATCCCTTTCCTTTTAAGGTTCTTTACCAAATTGATCCATTTTATAAAAAAAGTTCTCAAGTCTCTAAACTTTTTAGTAAAAATTG
Organism: Crataerina pallida; assembly: GCA_949710015.1. Classification (NCBI taxonomy): domain Eukaryota; kingdom Metazoa; phylum Arthropoda; class Insecta; order Diptera; family Hippoboscidae; genus Crataerina; species Crataerina pallida. The sequence continues at coordinate 16,315,054 of OX453290.1, forward strand.
GTATATATCTATTACTTAACCTAAAAATTATATGGTTTAATATTTGACTAGATCAAAACACTTTTAGAATGTCTCTACCTATAAACGTTCTTCACAAAGTGACTTATATAACAATGTCTCGCTTATATGATACATATATTGTTATTGGAACTAAGTGGTATTTTTCTTACTGCAGGTGAGGGTTGTGTTGAAAAGCAACTGAATACTTTATGGGGTAATTACACACAAAATAATAAGCCCCATGTTATAATGCGGATAAAGGTATGTGCTTCGGGTCTTAAAGCAACCACTCGTCAGCATGGCTTAACCGAATATTGGGCTAACCGTATAACGCACTGTTGTGCTCCTAAAAATTATCCGCGCATATTTTGTTGGATTTATCGACACGAGGGTCGTAAATTAAAACATGAACTAAGATGTCATGCTGTTTTGTGTAGCAAGGAGAAAACTGTTCAAGAAATATGTGACACATTGAAGGTGAACTCATACCACGGTTAGAAATATTATGTAGTATATATTTTTTAATTTTTATTTTGCAGACCAACCTTGAGTGTGCTCTGCGAGAATTTAAGCGTGAAAAAATTCTCAAACAGAATGCTCGCTTGAGTTTAGCCAACGCGGTCTACGACAATCCGAGTCTACCGCGTCGTAAAATTTTGTTGAGTGTTGGTAGCAATAATTATCGACCACCTTTGGAACGGTCAAAATCGGCACCAAAACTTGTGGCTATCGAAGAGGCCATCGGTCAGGAAGGTGAAGAGATGGAAGAAACCAATGAACCCGAAATGAAATCATGTTGTCAAAAAGACTCATTATATCCAGCTATGACTTTAGGAAGACGACACTGCCGTCGCGGACATTCCATACGGCGCACTGGTAAAGCTCGACCATTAAATTGTGCTGCATTAAATAAAACTTGTGATGAAATTTGTCCAAATAAAAGTTCAAACCCAACAGAAAAAACAACCAATAATCTGAACAAACTAGAAACAATCACTTTCGAATTAAGCGAAGAAAATGAAAAACTCGAAGATCCATATACGGAATCTTATAATTATGATTCAAATGATTCAGATGACTTTGAAAAGATCTTAAAACACAACGATTACGATGCAACAACTTCATTGACCGCAGAACTCATGCCATATTTTGAACGACAGTTGCACAAACAAACAGGCAGTTGTAAAAGTTTAACGGAATTGAATTCATTTGAAAATCAAGAAGAGGATAATAATGAACGTTTAAGTTTAATACCAAACATTAATAATGATCCTAATGCTCGGCCCGAAAATGATTTCTGCAATGTTGAGTTGTGTAAGGAGGAACAGAGGAATCAACATTTTTCAAATATTATTATTAATATGAGACGTTCTGGTGTTTGCAGTGATGGCGAAGACGACTTTAATAATCAAGAAGAGAAAGAAAATGTAAATGATTTATATTTTCGACAAGAGGCTATTTTAAATATGTTACATCGTCATTCAATTCGCAAAATGGCTCAACTATCTTTAAATAACAAAGAGGCAAACACTGCATTGGAAATACGTAATCATCATCCGCAGTCATACATATTATCAGATAATGCATCTATTGCTAACGGTGGCAACGGTCCCTTACCGACACGGCGCCAGCTTCGTAATGTATTGATAGATAACACTGATGATAGCTCTATATCAAGTGGCTGTGAAACTTCCAGTATAATGACGAATAATCAAGATGAAATAACGGCCAATTGTACTACTACGCTAACGTATGAAAGTAACTTTGACCAAGCTTTTAAAGATAAAATTATGGTATTTCAAAATCTAGAACCTCTAACTCATGAGTTACATGAACATGAAAGACGATGTAGTGGTAATGACGCTAGAACGACAACTACCCGCAGTCGTTCTAGTTCTATTACTATCAAATTAAGTCAATCATCTAGAAATTTAGCAAATGAAGATGAAATGGAACAAACTCAACATGTAATAGGTACCTCTATTGATACGAAAAATGGTCACATTAAAATACGACGCATACACAATAATTACGAATTACCAAATGATTCCGACTCAGAATATAGTGACGAGTCTGGTTATGCGGAGTATCAAGGAAAGAAACTAAAAGTCAGAAATATACCCAATGAAATTTTAAAATCAAAACTAATTACAAGTAATAAGCCTGTGGTGCCTCCTAAACCAATGCCGAGGCGCTCCTTAGTCATTGGCCCCAGTACTACAACTATAATTTAGGGTGGTACCTTAACACATCATTATAACAACGCACAATGCGAATAATCCATATTGAACTACTATCCTGGCATTGAAATGATACAAATCGAAACCGTACTTCCGCATATATTTTTAATGTCCCACAAAATGTTTCTAATTGTTTAAATAAAGTGTAAATCAAAAGTTACCTTTATTGGAAAAAATTTATACGAATTTTTATATTATGTGTACACCTCTAAAGTTCTTTTCAAATTTTTAAAGTATAATTACTATTTTTTCTATAAATAAAACGCAAAAATTTTATTGATTAATTTTTCCTTGGGTGTCTTTTATTGTTGTAGACTTCTTATTATTATTATGTATTGTATTTAATTCTTCTTATTCACTTCATTTGGATTATCATATTATGAAGTTTTAAGTGTATATCGTAGATAGAATGTTTTTATAAATGTTTCGTATGAAAGTACTTGCTTAAATTGGCTTTGTATGAAGTTATTTTTTAAGAATCCCATTATAAGTAAAAAGAAATATGAAAATGTATTATGCTGTATGGAAAACTCATTTTCCCGATCTTTTTTGTATTAATTTTAAACAAATAAGTAAACTAAATGAGGCTTAAGGCAAACATATCTGTCCCGCCATCTAATAGTGTATATATTACGTATTATTGGATAATTATAAATTGTGGGCGCGTCTATTATTGGACTGTGCCCATATTTGGCACATCGAAAAATAAGTTAACTGTAAATATGCGTTATAAATTTCAACTTCATATTTAAAATTTTGTGGCAGATACATAGACTTTTGTTCATTGTGGGCGTGGCTCTTGACCGATTTTGCCCATTTTAAATAGCGATCTGCGTGCGAAAACGATAAATGATTGTACAAAATTTGAGCTCAAAATTTGAACCTGTGAGACCACCAACAACTGAGAGACGGACATATGGACTTAGACCGACTCAGTTTTCGACGCTGATCATTAATATATATACTTTGTAGGGTCAAAAATAGAACAAACTTAGTATACAGTCACCACTAAGGTATAAAAATCAGTCATTTCACGTCAAGTACGCACCTTAAATAGATGTTTCGGCAATTTGGTTCAAAATGCAATGTTATGTAATGAAATTTGCTACACAAGCTTGTTTTAGAATTTTAACGAAACTTGTTGAAGAATGCTTAATTAATTTAATAATTGATTGCCAAATTAAGATTCGATTGATAATTTTTGGAGGGACTATATATATTCCATATAGCGACCTAATACGAAGCGACTTTTATATGACAATGCCTCGCGTTTAATGATACAAATAAGCTAAAATAGCAAAATTTGTGGAATTTAGTGTAGGGTATTAAATGGTTAGGTATAACCGTTAAAAGCATTTTCACTAATTTTTATCGTATTTAAATACTGTCTTCGTCAACTGACAGGACCTCTTTATAATTAGACAATTCTTTTACGTCTTCTGGCAATTGGTCTTTAGATTTCGGCCATCCCATTTTAATATAAGCAATCACTTACTGAGAAATGGCGTCATTTTGCGTATGCAATTTTAACTTTTGTAGTTCGCGTTCAATAACAAAAAGAACCGCTTGAATTTGTAAGTCAGGCTTTCTGGGATTTCACTATTCGAAATACAGTAGCGGCTTAACGAGTCAGCAAGAAACATTTGTGCAACGGGTAAGTAGATGACTTTAGGATTGTACGTAAATAATGCAAACTATATTTTAAGTATTTTAGTGAAAGTTGCATGTAAAGGCTTTGCAAAAATTGTCTGGAGTATCCATTTGTAGTAACAAGGAGCTTGGCAACATTATTATCATTCGGTTGAGTGTTTTTTAGTGCTCTTAATTTCAATCGAATTTAATTAAAGTGATTAAAAGTGTAATACTTTAAGTTTAATACTCAATTATTTTTATACCCTCCACCTCAGTGATGAGGGTATACTAATTTTGTTCTTCCGTTTGCAACACCCAGAAGGAGGCGTCAGAGACCCTACAAAGTATATATATTCTTGATCAGCGTCAAAAACTGAGTCGATTTAGACATGTATGTCCGTGTGTCCGTCTGTTGTTGGCACTCTCACGAGCGTAAATTTTGAGATATTGAGCTGAAATTTTGTACAGTTACTTATAGTTTATGCACGCAAATCGCTATTTAAAATTGGCAAATTCGGCAAAGAGCCACGCCTACAATCAACAAAAATCTATCTATCTGCCACAAAAATTAAGCTATAAACCTGAAATTTAGTATGTACATCTATAAATAATAGTTTCATCGATGTGCTGAAAATGGGCGTAGTCCGATAATATACACGCCCACAATCAATATAAATCTTTATATTTGCCACAAAAGTTGATCTACGAAGTTGAAATTTGGTATGCAAATACATAGTTATCCCATCCATTGATGTGCCTAAAATGGGCGCGGTCGTTTAACAGACGCGCCCACAATAAACATAAACCTTTATATCTACCACAAAAATTAACCTATGACCCTGAAATTTGGTACACGTATTTATAGATATCCCATCCATCAATGTGCTTAAAATGGGCGTGGTCGGTTACTAAGTCCACCCACAATAAACAAAAATCTATTTATCTGCCACAGCTATAAACTTGAAATTTAGTATGTACATCTATAAATATTAGCTTCGTAGATGTGAAAAAATGAGCGTGTTATAATTTTTAAAATTTATAAAACATCAATTTCATCATCATCAATTCAAAAAATTTAAAAAGATCCATAAATATTTAGGCGTTACATGTAAGAGCAATTGTACATAACCAAATAAAAATACATACATATTTATAAACAATAAAAATTTTATAGACAAGGCATCGTGTTTACCGCTTTATATATCTCAGTTTTAAAATTTAGAATATCAAATAAAATTCTTAATGAAAAATACTTAAAATAAAGTAACATGATGCACGATCAGGTACATATACTTATAGTTTACAAGTACAGGCTACAGCCTTGTTAGAAATCAGGTACATAAATGACTATTAGGTAAAGTAGTCCATGCGAAAGCAGGTAAAATAGTACAATATATAAGTCTTCAACACGAAATATAGACCTCAGAAGTACAACAATAATTGAACTGTTGAGTTCACATTGAAGTGCAAAAAAATATTATATTTACAAACATTATTTCAATATGCCCTTATTACGTATTACATCATCTCGACAAAGACGTCTGAGAAATATACAATCTGTGAGGAGGTTTCGCGAGCAAAGTTTGGAGAGAGACAGAATGGAAAATTCTCAGCGTATATTAGCAAGAAGAAGTGATCCTGAATATCGCGAAGAGGAAAGGCGAAGAGACCAAAGCGCACATATTGTTAGAAGAAGAAGTTCAAGGTATCGCATTATGGAATAACAAAGGAATACTGTACAACACATAAACCGTCGCGGCAATGAAAGTTATCGAGTGCTTGAACGTCGGAGAAATGCCTTAACACAAAGGATTAGGAGGGAAGATAATGGAAGACGTAATAGAGAACAAGTTAATACTGCCCAGCAAAGGCGCCACCGAGAAAACGAAGTCTTTAGAAGGAGTGAAAGGCTGAGAAATGCATTAACACAAAAAATAGGAGGGAGGATGATTGAATCCGCGCTAGAGAACAACAAATTAATACTGCCCAGCATAGGCGCCACCGCGAAAACGAAGTCTTTAGAAGGAGTGAAAGGCTGAGAAATGCATTAACACAAAGAAATAGGAGGGAGGATAGTGGAACCCGTGCTAGAGAACAACAAATTAATACTGCCCAGCATAGGTGCCATCGCGAATATGAAGTGTTTAGGACAATTGAAAGGCTGAGAAATGCCTTAACACAAAGGATACGGAGAGAAGATGAGAGTCGACGCGCTAGAGAACAACAAGTCAATACTGAATAGCATAGGCGCCATTGCGAAAACCAAGTTTATAGGAGAAGTGAAAGACTGAGAAACGCCTTAACACAAACGATACGGAGACAAGATGAGGGAAGACGCGCTAGAGAACAACTAGTTAATACTGAACAGCATAGGCGCCATCGCGAAAATGAAGTTTATAGGAGAAGTGAAAGGGTGATGAATGTATTAACACAAAGGATTAGGAGAGATGACGATAGAAGGCGTGCTTTAGAGCAACATATTAATACTGAACAGCACAGACAACGTCGAGGAAATGAAATATATAGAAGGAGTGAACGCCAGAGATTTGCCATAGCACAAAGAATTAGAAGAGAAGATGGTGGAATGCATGCTAGAGAGGTTAGCTCTAATAGAACACTTCGGTCTAGAACACAACGTGCTAATGAGGTAAATAGGCTCAGAACTAACAATCGACAAAATTTGTTGAATAGACAAAGAATGCAGACCATGACACCTGACACTAGAATTGAATATTTATTAAGTGAAACCCAAAGACACACATCTCCTATTGAGTGAATATGACAATAGTGTAAAGAATGGTCCGACTTGTGTTTGTGTTTGTTGTGGTGGACTGTGGTTTACGTCACAAGTAAAGTTTTTATCTAAAAAAATAGTTACAAGCCAACATGTCCACTTAAGTTGTGTATTCTTCCTGACTGATATTTTTCCATCCGAAGATGGCCGTTATACGTTTTGCAAAACATGTCATTTTGCAGTTCGATCTAGTAATATACCGACATTATGTTTATCCAATGGTCTTCACTTTCCCACTATACCAAACGAACTAAAGGACTTGACAACTCTTGAAGAGAGATTCGTTGCTCCCAGAACAACATTTCTATTTCTAATGAATGGCTGAACAGAAGACAGTCGAATGAGATAATGCCGTTTATTGCCAATGAAGAAGACAGAAATATAGTTCAAACTTGTTTAAACACACAACAAAACGCACAACCAATGATGACGTAGATGAATTAAATCCACAGGAGACCCTTTTAGACAATTTACAAATAGAAAATGTACCATTAGGTAGGATTTCTATAGCGCCTGCAGAGAGCAACAGATCATTAGACTTACTTATGGATGAAGGCGCCGAGGAGTTGTCCTTTCCCACAATTTATTGTGGAATTAAACGAAGTTCAGTTACAACTTTAGGGAAAGTTATAAGATCAGAAGTTAGAAGATATGACAGACGATGCGCCAGAGTAGACAAAGTTTTATATTCGTACAAAAAATTAGAACTATCGCGCATAAAGGATATCGATCTGCTTAAGGAAAAGAATACGTCAAAATTCTGTTACTGCGCGAAATATGTTAGACGATCATTTTGTTCAAAACTTAGTGCAGCATGACGACCTATCACCTCAAATCATATCATCATATTCTCAAAGGACTTAGGTCTTCACCCGCTCATTGGGAATCTGAAAAAAAGAAAGTTCTGGCAATGATTCGGCAATTTGGATTGCCAACGTTTTTCATCATGAATACATGAATTAATTGTTATTTTGGTGAAAGTTTTAGAAAAACGGGATATATCAGAAAACGATGTTCATAATTTAACAACGCAAGAAAAATATAATTTAATAAGGTCCGCTCCGATTACATGTTCACGCTACTTCGATCAACGTGTCCGTCATTTGTACAAACTTTTTAAGTGTGATGGTGATGTATTTGACTCTCATAAAGTTATAAAGTATTATTGGAGAATAGAATTTCAGCAAAGAGGCTCTCCTCATGTACATGGAGTATATTGGTTAAAAGACGCACCACATATAACATTGACAAATGAACGTACATTCCCTGCGGTAACAGAATTTATTGACAAATATATCAGTACAAACTCGTCTGAGTCCGGAATAGAAAATTTCATAAATTATCAAATGCATAGGCATAGTAATACATGCCGAAGAGAAATATCGGGACAAAGGATTTGTAGATTCAAAATGCCTCATCCGCCAATGCCAAGAACAGAAATACTATTTCCGCTGTCCGAAGAATCCGAAAATATTCAAAGACATCGTGTTAATTATAAAAAAGTATTTAATTTCTTAAATACTAGGGTATCTGAGTCAGATATTTATAGTATTGACCAATTTGAACAACTTTTGTCTGACGAACACATTAATATGAGCTACGAGGACTACATTTTTGCCCTAAGGTTTTCTATTAAAAAACCACAGATATTTTTAAAACGCCGACCGAAGGACATATTTATAAACGCCTTCAATCCAACTATTTTGAAGTTACATCGCGCTAACATGGACATACAGTACATTTTGGACGCTTACGGTTGTGTATCATATATAGTGAACTATATAAATAAGTCAAATAGGGGAGTTTCGCGACTATTGCAGGAGACAATGAAGGAAATTCGTACAGAGAATTATACTGTCCGTCAACGTTTACAGCACATTGGCAATAAATTTATAAACGCGTCCGAAGTGTCCGCTCAAGAAGCATCCTACAACATTTTAGGTATGCATATGTCCGAATGTAGTAACACAGATGTTTTCATAAATACATCCCATCCAGATAGGAGAGTCCGAATGGTAAAATCTAGGCAAGAATTAGAAAGACTACCAACAGAATCGACTGATATTTTTAAAAGTAATTTATTAGACTATTACCAACATCGTCCTCACAGTCTTGAAGATATCTGTCTAGCCAATTTTGCTGCCAATTATGTGTTTTCAAAAACACGCAGATCTTCGATACGCCAAAGACGAGAAGATGAAGATATAGATGACAACGAAGACGTAACAGAGTATAGTGGAGTTGGTCTCCAACTTTTAAATAACTTTGGATATATTTATAAACGAAGGAATTCAGCTATTCTTCGATTTGCAAAATCAAATATGGATACATCCAGAGCAGACTATTTCAGACAAATGGTTATGTTATATTATCCGTGGCGTAATGACGTAACAGACATTTTAGAAAACGACAACGAACAAACATGTTCTTCACATAGAGACTTGATAATGACAAACCAACAACAATTCGAAAAATTTTCGGTAAACGAATTGGAAAACGCTTTAGAGGAAATTCAGAACGATAACGATGGCAATTCTGAAAATGAACCAACCCGACAAGACAACATTGCTGCATCGCAGTTATTATATGAAGAATCCAGAGCTCTGGCTATGCCAGAGATTAATAGAGACATAAATATACTTAATATAGACGAAGAAGAAAATGACGATCAGAGTGAAGGTGTCCGTTTAATAAAACTCCCTCCATTAGTAAATGTAGAGGATTTGTTCATTTTCAGGTCTCTGAATAAAAAGCAACGGATATATTTCCAACATGTACTGTACAAGATAAATAGAAAAGTAGTGCTGTATGAATTTGTGGGAGGTGGCGCGGGTGTAGGTAAAAGTCGCTTGATACAAACAATATATCAGGCAATAACACAACGCTTTAATTCTCTTCCTGGATCCAATCCAGATCTCCCAAAGGTTTTGCTAAGTGCACCAACGGGTAAAGCAGCATTTGGAATTGGAGGATATACTCTTCACTCCCTTTTCTCTTTGCCTGTAAATCAGTCGTCCGGAGAAATTCGTCCCTTAAGTAACGATACAGTTAATTCACTTATTGCTAAACTGATTGAAGTAAAACTTATTATTATAGATGAAGTGTCGATGGTTGGTTCTAAAATGTTAGGTTTCCTGGACTCAAGACTGAAACAAATATTTAAAACTACAGAGGCATTTGGTGGTATTCCAATTATTGTCTTCGGTGATTTAAAACAACTTCCGTTGACCGTTGGATTTTCAATCCAAATCCAAATAATCCCTATGGAGATATAATAGGACGTGGGCTTTGGGATATGTTCGACTTTTATGAATTAGACGAAATAATGTGGCAAAGAGACGACAGGACTTTTGCAATTGCATTAAATAACATGGCAGTTGGACAAATGAATCCTGAAGACATAGATTTAATTATATCAAGGACAGTGAATTTACATACAGTCCCTTTGGATGCTATTAATTTATTTGGTCTAATAAGGAAGCTGACACATATAATATACAGCGTTTAGCACAGATATCGACGGAAGCGCATATTTCTAGAAGTTATGACATTATTAAGGCTGACTCTCTAAGTGAACAACAAAAACAGACAATTTTAAATACAATTAAGAATTTTAAAATGTCGGAGACTCAAGGACTTCCCACAGAACTTACGTTAAAGACATCGGCTAATTGTATACAGATAGTAAATATTGACACTGCCGATGGACTCGTTAACGGTGCAACAGTAGACATAAGTCAGGAAGCCGTATCGACACTTTGGATTCTATTTTCTAATAGGGACGTTGGCTCTCAGGCAAGAAGAAAAAAGCCTCATAATTCTGAACCTCTTTATTATTCAATACAGACGTAACGTACAAATTAATATTGAGAGGAGACAATTTCCGGTAGTGCCAGCAGAGGGTATTACGATTCATAAGAGTCAGGGAGCTACTTACAACAAAGTTGTAGTCCATCTTGCAGATAGAATAAATAGAGCTGCAATGTACGTTTCACCCCTCCAAAACAATTTTCTGACACTGACGTTGTCAAAGTCGAACTTGACCGGCTCCGAACAGAAAGATTTTTATTTATTATTATTATTTTTTTTTTTTTATTTTTTTTATACCTAATGTATGCGCAAACACAAAAATATATTACCAAAATACACAAAGCCTTAACGCTCACCACCAAGACTTATTCAGTGATAGATATATAAGAGATATAGACGTTTTATATCTTGTAGAGACATGGACTTTTCTGTTGGACGACTGTTCTGTTGAAGGATTTTGTACTTTAGCAAGAATTAATGGATCCGATAGCCTTCCTTGACAAAAGCGTGGAATAATAGTTTACATAAAGTCCGACCTGAGTAGACAAGCGAAAGTTTTGTTCAAGCGAGATTATAGTTTTGGGTCCGCTACTTTACAAATAATCCGTTTTAAAACAATGTGCGTTATCACTTTATATAGAAATTCCACATTTTCCGAAACAACATTTAGTAATTTACTCATGGAGGCAGTAGGTACTGTATATACTGTGGGTGAAACATTCGAAAAACTTCTTGTTATTGGTGATTTTAATATATGTAGGGCGACAAATAGCAGTTTAATGGAAAGGAACTTAATTAATGAGGGCTTTTGCTCTATGTTAGAAAAGACGGAAACGATTACAGTTGGATGTACGCAAATAGACTGGGCATTTAGCAAAGTTTTAAGTGGGGCGGTGGAAGCAAAAACGTACAATACGGTGCACACTTACCACGACGGCATTATTTTAGGAATAACTTAATTTATATTAGGATAAGAATTTTATAGATTTACCCATTATTGTTCATATGTTGTATTGTATATTTTTTAGTTTAGTAAAAAAGGATTCATAAAAAATTAACTAATCAAAATTTTAAATAAAGTGCATATATAATTTTTTTCTAAACATAATAATTATATTTGTGTGTTTCTTTTAAAACTGAAATAGATGAATATGGAAAATATGAAATTTCATTTGTGAAATTAATAGAAAGCCTTATTAGTTCTTGATTTCTTCGGTGCTTATAATAAGGTGGAGGGTATTTAAAATTCGGCCAAAGCCGAATTTAGTTTTTCTACTTGTTTCTAATATTGCAGTGATTTTATCATGATTTGTTTAACAATTGCAAACTGTTAGAACAATCTGACGTTGTTCTTAGTGCAAAACATGCTAATCCTAGTTCTGCTCTTGCTGTACCAAATTCTACCTTATCGGTTTCCTGTCCTTCCATTGATACAATCAGTGGCAATGAGGGTAATATACATATGTACCTCTTTACTTTCTGATAAATTGTCTTGGGTTATTCCAACTGTTATTGTTCAACATTGATTGAACCAGCACCCAATCTTTCCGTTGTGGAGAAGTCAATAGATTCAACTTCCAATTGCCCTCTTGTGAGTCCATTATGTATATCTGAACCGCCTCATTTAACTGACTCTGGTCCATCTGTTATGTAGAATACTGATCTTTCCATTTCTTTTATGTCGGCTTCCGCTCGAACTGACAAACTAACCGTAATTCCAGCACGTAAAGTATTATTTTTATCTCGGTTTGCTTCGAATACTACACCTCGTACAGTTGAGAATTATATTATTCGTCCGATTAATCTTGACAATTCAAAACTAAATGTTTTTTCATGCTCTTACTTTATTGTATCAGAACGTCCGTCTTACCTAATATTTTTAATTTTTTTTTTAAATTCAATTTACCATGTTGTAGTATTCACTGAAACTTGGCTTAAGTCAGGGATCAAGGATATTGAAATTTTTCTGTTCTAACTTTCAAGTTTCGATAGTAGTAATAATTTAAATTTTTTAACTATTAATATTGTTGAACTTGTTGTATGTTCTTAAATAACTTTCATTCCGCTTTGTAATTTAAACTTATTACTTATAATTTTTGTATTATTAATATTTGCCTATTACTTTTTAAGTTTACTTAATATTGCTTTCTTAATAATATAATGTATAATATACACATTGTACATCCACACTTTAAACTATAAGACGCTTGTTGTGTGGATGAATCTTTAAATAAATAAATAAATAAATATATTAATAATATTGTTTAATTAATAATACTATTCTTAATGGATATGTTTTTATAAATTTTATAGGAATGAATCTGGCCGTTTCTGTGGATGTTGTTGAGTTACTTTTAAATCAACTAATTTCATATTAGAACAAATTATAATATATATTTATAAGGTCTAACATAGGAAATCTAGTACTAAAAACAATATTGTAAATCTGGCTACCACTCGCTACCACGTCATCGTGTACCGACCAACGAGAAATAACGAGTTTAGGGATGTTAGCATATTTCTCGATCTCTTTGGCTAGCGCACTTTTAAGGTGATCAGACGTAAAACAAATCATTCGGCTATTGTAAGTATCGATCCATCTCTAAAAGTATAAAAGTACAGGACGAAAGTCTGTACACTGAGATATATAAAGGTGTATGAACAAAGGTACAGGACGAAAGTCTGTACATTGAGATATATAAAGGTGTAAGAACAAAAGTACAGGACGAAAGTCTGTACATTGAGATATATAAAGGTGTATGAACAAAGGTACAGGACGAAAGTCTGTACACTCCGTTTATATAGATAAAGTGTGCGAGCTAGGGTACAGGACGTAGTGTCTGTACATTTGCGCTAGAGACGAGTTCGACAGGGCGTACAGCCTGTTAACTCAGCAGGCCAGAGTGGTAGGGTGAAGCATCAAAATATTGAGAATAGTACAAAATTACATATGTGAGTACTGCTATAATATTAGCGTTATAACAATAAAGATAAAAGAGATATCGGTTATAAGAATTAAAACGTTTTCCCTTATTTATTAAAAAAATAAATAGACGAGATACCCTACGCCGACGGCTTAACCCCAGCGTAGTGTAAAAATCTCGTTACGAAATTAATACATCATTTTATATTATGTCTTCAATTAGCTGTTATATTTAGCTTAGTTTTATATGAATAAATGAATTTGCATTTCTTTGCCACGTACGTACGTACGTACTCATGAAATTTCTCATACCTAAAGTTGATCGCCAGTGCTTCCTTCTCTATATGCGAGTATCGTTATTGTCTTGAAGTTTCGGATGTATAGGCTACAGCAGTACGGCATGCGAGCTCACTTCGACTTGCCTTTGATAACCTGATTGACATCGTTTAATTTATGTAGAGAGTTCAATGCTGTTGAATGCTTTCGTTGGGGTGCGTTCCAAAAGAAGTTTGCATTTTTAGCCAACTGCTCTTTTAGTGGTGCTGTAACACTAGAAAAATTTTTAATTTTTAAGCAAGTAACTTCACCAAGTAATCGTTTCAGCTGCTGTTGGTTGGTGGCTTCAATCTCTTTCCTGCTTCTGCCTTATCCGATTCCATGGCTAGACCTTTGGCACTAATAATGTAGCCTAGGAACGTCTGGTTGAAGAGACGCTTATCTTTGTCGAGTTTTAAGTCATTTTCTTTTATTTTATGAGCACTTGATTGGTTGTCGTCTTCAATTCATGGATAAGGATATCATGCATAGCTGCAAAAAGTTTGGACATTACACTCTGAAAAACCTCTGGGGCAGAGCTCATTCCAAATAGGACCCTCATGCAAGAATACCTTCCCCATGGGGTGCTGAATGTGAGGATTTGCTGAGTACGCTTCATCACTGGTATTTGCCAAAAACCCTTGATACAATGTAGCCGCGTAAAAAATTTGGGACCTTCCAATTGTGCTGCAATGTCTCCTAGAGAGCTCATTGGGTTATGGCGTCTCTAAATATTTGTTTAGATTTGTTTGGTCTATAAAAATTCTTATTTTGTGATTTTTCTTTCGGCTGTCGGCTGTATCACATTAACACTAGATTGCCTAAACAAGTCATTTTGGCTGCTTTTTAATTTCAATTAGAAAAATGATTACGTATATAATGTTAGAATTTCTTACAACTTTGTCACTTTTTCTACAACACATAAATACGTTTATTTATAATAGTAGTTACCTCCCCCTCCTTCATTTTCGGTATATATATATGTGTTATACCTATATTGACTAAAAGCAGTCATTTTGACTGCTTTCATTTTTTTCGATTTCCGTTCATTTTTTTTTCGATTACCTTTAACTAATAACATATAATGACCTTTTTTTCAATTATCGCTACCTGATAACATATAAGTACTGGCTAAAGCAGTACTTGCTATTCAAACCTTATGCAATCCAGTTAGAACAAGTTTATTATTTTATATCTTTTGCGCGCTAAATATATGAAAGAAATGTCGAAAATAAGTGAGTTATTGAAAAAGCTAACAAATATAAGTGAGGAGTGCTCCGATGTAGAATCAGGTGCAACAAACTCTGAGCTATCATCTGAAGATGAAGTAGATTATATTGAAACATCGGACTCTGAAGGTAGCGATGAAGAGCCGACCAATGATGAAAATGATATCAATAAACTCAGGAAAAGGTGTAAGGTGCTAAGTAGTTCTGAATCTGAAACTTGTCGAGCCATATACAAGCTGTGGAAGAAATATCACGACCGATAACTTTTTCACTATCATGTCACATGCGACAAAATTATTGGCCAAAATTTGTCAAGTACGACTTTGCCACAACAATAAAACAAATAATATATGTGAAAAATGTCAAAAGTTTGTTTGCGGAAAATGTACATATAAAAAGATTGCCACTTTCATTTGCATAAAATGGTCAAATAATAATGCTTAAATTATTTTTTTCCAAGTAAAATAGCTTGTTATAAACCTGTATATAATTATATTATTTAAAAAATTAAAAATTAATTTAAAAAAAATTTCTTTGCATATTAGTTATTCTTATACAAAGCAGTCATTTTGACTGCTTTTAGTCAATATAGGTATATACAAAGCTTCCGTCTTTCTAGTGTTAAGTGTGTTGACTCTTTGTACTCGGTTTAGAACGCCACAAGCTTTGGCTTCTAATATTAGATTGGCGTCATAAACCACAACCTTAATATTGATGCACACGCGTTAAGGTGCAATTTGGCACTTTAATATTGTTTCGTCAATAACTTTTAACTTATGGTTACAAAATGACACTAGGTACTTTAGACAGAAAAATATTAGATTGGCCATTCTTTTGGCAAAACATTACATTGCACGCCAGTGTCTAATGTTGCGAAAATATTTTTTTGTCATATATGAAAATAGTTTCTGCTTAATAATCGGCGGTTTGGTTTTTCGTGTAGCTTTCAATACTACCCACGCAAAGTTCAGTGTCACTGCCACTATTAAGGTCATTGTGAAAGTTGTATTTTTCGCAAGATGCTACCATTTTAGAGTTTTTTCCTTTGTTTTTGCTACTTTCATAGATTTTTTTACATTCACCTTCAAAGTGATTTCTACTACTGCATTTTTTACAAATATGACGAAATGCAAGACATTTATGTAGGACATGGTGTTTGCCACAATTACGGCATTTAAACTTTCGATTCTTATCCGAGCTCTTTACTATGCTTATGTTCTTCCCGTGATGAATTTCAGCAATCTGCTTTTGTGCTTGCTGTAGCATATTTGGAACGCCTTCTGCAAAAAGATGTCTTCCGAATGCAGCTTGGTACGCACGGCTTCGTTTTTATACCAAATTGAGTTGAGTTGTTCGCTATCGGTCAAATTACTAAATTCGCAGTTATTTCCTTGCGGACGTAAGCATGTCAACTCATCAATTGTTTCACCATCTCTTTGTACAATTTTGTGAAATAAAAGATATGCTAATTTTAGCAGTGAAGTAGTCCTCGAACAAAAAGTTACGTATTGCCTGCGGCTGGGCTCGTTGCCTTGTAATCTGACATTTTGTTAGACACCTGACACTTTTTATTTTACTAACTGATTTGGTTTCGGAAAATATGTGTGGGATGCAGGGTTGTACCTAAGGTGTATAACGTAGCATCTTCTCATGCCTAATTTTAACTGTTTTCTACTTTTGAGACTATAAAATGTTGGGTTGTATGTATTTAAGATTTGGCCTAAGAGAGACAAATTCATTTTTTTTACTTGTTACCCTTTCACTTTTTTACAATTTTACAAATCACACAGTATACTTTTTAAGACATTACCTTTATTATAGGCAAAGCATAAGAGATACATATGCAAAATTTTGTCAGAATATTAACGAAGACTTTGTATTTATTTGGAGAACTTATTACTGGACTTATTTTTTAGAATAAACTAATAATTAAGTAATTCTTCTTTATGTTTGAAACAAACTTTTGAAAATAGCGTGGTTAAAGGTACAATTACCTTTTACTTGTATTGTTTATGAACCTGCCCAAATCCGTTTTTAGTATGTTTGTACCTTTGGATATGCTTTTCATATAATTATTAATTAGAAACCACAATTTTAGAAAAATCAAAAACTACAATTTTATTTGAAAAACCAGTTAGTCTATCAAAAATAATTGAATACAAAATCTAAAACATATAGATTATTTTATTTGTGACAATATACAAAGTATATTCCACAAGACCCCCTCTCACTCAATTAACCCTAAACTTTCTAGTATTTTGTTAAAACGAACTGCATCCGTAGCTTTAGTAAAGAGGTCAGCTAACTGATTTTCTGTGCTGATTGAGTGTCCTTTGGAAATGTAGTCACGGACAAAATGATGTTTTATATCTATATGTTCAATTCGTTTACTCTCTAGATTTGTAGCAATGCCTATACATCCTCTGTTATCTTCATATATGTTGACATAATAGTTTTTAATTTCTTGAAGGTCTTCCCTTATACCTCGCAGCCAAATAGCTTCTGTGGCAGCTAAATTCAGTGCTACATACTCTGCTTCAGATGAAGAAGTGGCTACTATTTGTTGTTTTTTACTGCTCCACGAAACCGTACATCCATATATTTTAAATATGTAATACGTAACTAGTTTCCTGTCTGAGGTATCTGATACCCAATCAGCGTCAGCAGAACCCTCTATCGTTTCGGCCCATTCTTGCTTTAAAAACTTTAATTTTAAATCTTTGGTTCCTTTTAAGTAACGTACTACGTTTCAGGTGTTGCCAATGAGTTTCTGAAGGATTCTGTTGAAAGCGACCTAGATAGCTAACTTGGTAGCAAATGTCTGGTCTTGTACAGAGCATTACATACATAAGACTTCCTAAAAGCTCTCTATACGGTTTGTTTTTGTATATAGATGTAATTGGATGTAAATGTAAACCTTTTTCCAAAGGTGATTTAACAGGATTACAATCAGTTAGACCAAATTTATCCAGAATTTTATTTATATTAAGTTCCTGTGATAACAATATACAGTCCTTATCTGTTGTTAACTTAATATCCAAGAAGTGTTTTAACTGCCTACAATCTGATATTTCAAATTGTTTATGTAATTTGAATTTCAAGTCTTCAATAAGATGTATCTTATATCCGGCTATTAAAACATCATCTACATATATTATGAGAATCAATATATTTTCTTTACCTTTGTCAATCTTTGTATAGAGACAATAATCACGTTTAGATTGGATAAATCCAGACGATGTAAGGGAAAAATTAAATTTTTAATTCCAGCATTTAGGTGCTTGCTTTAATCCGTATAAAGATTTTATGAACTTGCAACACGTTCCTGGTTCTGCGGTGATGCCTTCCGGTAAAGCCATATAAATATCCTCTTTAAGGTTTCCATGTAAAAAGGCTGTTTGGACATCTAGTTGATGAAATATATACGACCTGTGTACGCCTACTGCCAATATAATTCTAATTGTTGTTACTTTTGCCACTGGTGAATATGTTTCCCAATAGTCGATTCCGAATTTTCGTAAAAAACCTTTTACCACAAGTCTTGCCTTGTATTTTGTCGGAACACCATTGGCATCTTCTTTAACTTTAAAGATACATTTTGATTTTAATAGTTTCACATAGGGTGGAATCTTTATAACATCCCATATATGATTCTTTTGCACCGAATTTAATTAATCAGTTACTGCATTCTTCAACATATTTTCATCTTGACAATTCTGCTTCAAAACCTGTTATAAAATGGGAAAATTTTTCAGGAAATTTAGTTATTCTACTACTCCTCCTAATTTGTGTTTGATTTTCATTTTCTTGTTCTTTACTAGATGTTTCGTTAGAAACACTATCTTCTAGTAGTGATTTCTGGTTATATTTGTGTTGACATATTTTCTTCACAATCATACATTGGGGCACAGCATCTTCTACACAATCACTCGTTTGCACATCCTCTTCTATTTGAAAAACCAGTTACAGTCTATCAAAAATAATTGAATACAAAATCTAAAACATATAGATAATTTTATTTGTGACAATATACAAAGTATATTCGACACGAGTTTTTTCGATAAAATACGCTCCTTTTAAAATGGTCGTATCCTATTAACAAATATTTTTCCTTTACTATACTAAGTTTCTTCTTCCCTTTGCAACACCCAGAAGGAGGCGTGAGAGCCCTGCAAAATATATATATTCTTGATCAGCATCAAAAATTTGATTTAGACTTTTATGACTGTGTTCCCTGTGTCTGTCTGTCTGTTGTTGGCATTCTCGCGGGAGTAAATTTTGAGATATTGTGCTGAAATTTTGTAGTTTAGTTTGTACACGCAAATCGCTATTTAAAATGGGAAAATTTGGTCAAGGCTCACGCCCACAATCTACAAAAATTTATATATCTGCTACAAAAATTGAGCACTATAATTGAAATTTACTACGCATATGAACAATTAACTTATCCATCGATGTACCCAAAATGAGCGTCACATGACACGCCCACATTTGATAAAAATCTATATATCTGCCACAAAAATTTACCTATGAACTTAAAATTTGGTATAACTAACAATCCCTTACATCGATATGCAAAAAATTGGCGTGGTCAGTTAACGCGCCCACAACCGTCAAAAATCTTTATATCTGCCACAAAAATTGACCTGTGAACTTGAAATTACACTTATTTAAGGTTTGCCCATCCACTGATGTACCAAAAATTGGCATTGGCAAATAACACACGCTCACAATTTACAAAAAACCATAATCACCTTAAAACTTGCACGCTGACACATACACTATTAGGGGGCGCATTATATATATATTTGCCACACCCACCGCTGTGGATGTGGAGGGTTTTTAAGATTTCGTTTAAGCCAAATTCAGTTTTCTTACTTCATTTTACTCGTTTCTTCTCTATGAAAATTAGTAAGTGCAATTATATTCAAGTATCTATTGGAAGAAAAACATCGTCAAATTGTTTACTACCATAAGGTAACGTATAAGCAAATGCATATGTATCAATCAATGTTTAAGCACTCTTAAGGTGAAATTTTAAAAATTTTTTTATGAAATTCATTTTAAATATTTTATTAATTATTACAATATTTATTTATTTAAAATACAGACTTTAACGACCTACTTAAAATTTATTACAGCATATGGACAGTAAGAAAATAATTAAAAACAAATTTCTTTATGGAAAAAAATGGTTTGAACAGCTTTAGTGTTCGAATACAATAGAGCTGCAGCCGCAAGGAAATTACTCTCTTTTGTGTGTAAACCTTATGGAAAATGTGTTTGCGGCTGGGTTTTTCAAATGCAGCTGCTGCTAGCTTCAAATCTATTTTAATTTTCCAACCGCATTCCCATTTTTTCAATTTTCTCTCATATTGAAAACGGGTAGGATAGCCCATTTTAGTAGTAAAAAAAATGGCTGATCAAAGTAAAAACGTTTTAACGAAATGTTAATAAATTTAATTCAAAAAGAAGACCTTTTATTTAATTTAAAAAATTAAAATTATATAAATGTTGTAGGGTATCTACATGTAAAAAAGTTAATTCTTAAAAAACAAAAATAATAATAAAATTAGATTTTTAAGTCAATCATTTTAATTGTTGTCAAAAAAAAATTATTATTATTATTACTTTTTCCTTAACAAACAAAAATTGGTCTTCTTAAAATAAATAAATTGTACTTATATAATTAAAATAAAATCGTGCGTCTATAATTGTACTTCTATAATTAAAATAAAATAGTGCAACTATAATTAAGATATAGTGCAACTATAAATGTATTAATGAAAGAATCTATATGGGTTGAAATAACAAATTAAGACTGTTATTGAAAAGTTTTTTCAAGTGTTCCTTTCTAGAACTCCACCATCACTTTGACTGCCCAAATCTCCAACATCAATATACGTGAACGTAAAATTTGCATCACAAATTCCTAATAATACAATGCTACATTTTTTTTATAACTGTAATAAAGTGAACCACCGTTCTTAGGATTCTTATATTTATATACTACCCATCTACTGCTCCTAAAAATGCGGCAAACCTGATTTATTATAAAAGGAATCAGGAATCCGAATCCACTCGTTTTCATGTGGGAGTGCTACATATATTTGATGAAGTTCATCCCAAATAACATCACACGTAAATAATTTTGCGAACAGTTAATATACCTACTTTGTGTTCCCACGCTAAAATTTAAAACTTCAGCCTTGCACCAAACATCTGTAGCGCATTATCAAATTTAACTAAGATACCTATTAATTGATTTAAATATCTTACAAAATGGTTAAAGATAAACGAATTTTAGGGCTAATTGGTTGCCTGTATGATTTTTTCTTAACTTGTCTTGAATCAATGTAAATAGTAATTCAAATTTGTCGATATCCATTCTTGTAGCCATGAAAAAATGCTCCTCATTACCTTTTTTCATCTGCACAAAACTGGTTTTATAAAACCCACCACCTTCTCTTCGTTTGGAAAATTTTCCAAGTTTTAAATGCGAGTAACATTATATTAATTATTTTAAATATTTTTACAATGAAATCCATTCATTTACATATATTTTATAGTAGAATTTATTAAATGAAAATGAAAAAAAATAAAGAAAAATTCGCGGCTGTAGCTGCTGCTCTATTATAAACGCTCTAGCAGCAAAGTTAAAAAAAGAAGAGTAATTTTTTTCGGCTGCAGCTCTATTGTGTTCAAACACTTAGTTGAGTCATTTTTCTCTGGTAATGTAGGTATTATAGTTGTTGGCAGATCATGTTATATGCAGCATGGTCACCATGTTTACGCAGTACGTAACATACAGTTTTTGAAAAATTACGCAATGAACTATCTTGCAACTGTTGATCGAAAACCTAATCAGTAAAGAAATCATGGTTTACATTCCCCATTCATGTACAGGGCAAATGGTTTTATTTATAATTATTTTAATAAATAGTACTTACTCCATCATAGATAATAGTGGGTATGAAACTGGGTGCGTAAGCATTCGTAATGTGTTCGGCCTTTAATTGTAATTGGGTTCCTAAAACTGTATCCATACAACCATCAATGTCATTGGACAAGCCCACTGCCTGAGAGCACTTTTGTGAAAAATTAATACAAAATGTATGATTAATAATAAACATTAAGGAATTAAACTGATATAGCTTTGATGAATTTAATGAAATTATATAATAATATATACCAAATAATATACATATATTTATTTAACAAGAAAAAAACTGGATTTGGCCTGATCTAGAATATATGCACTTTGTGAGTTCTGTGACATCTCATTTTAGATGTTGGAAACGGAATAACAAACTCCACATAAGGTATACAAATTATATATTTATTTTTTTATTTACCTTATTCACATTCAATTTGTCTTCTGAAGTCATTTGGCAAACAGCAAACTTCACGTGGGCTTCTTGATTTGTCGTCTGATGGAAAACACACGAGTGCTGACGATTACCTAGACATTCAGAGGGACCATGTTGACAATAGAATTGAGCACCACCGCCAACAGACTAAAATTATACAAAAACAAGGAAAAAAGCTATATTTGGCTGAGGGTAAATTTTATATACCCACCATCGATTCTCCAAAGATTCCCGATGTCAACATATCTTCTGTACTATAATACGGAAAATAGGCTTAAAATTTTTTTCAATACCAATCAGTAACCAGGAGAGTGATCATGACGTACACACACACCCGAACAAAAGGAAAGATAGGTAAGACTATATCAACCCAGAATTCCATGCTGATTCAGAATATATATACTTGTGAGGTATCCGAAACCGAAATCAAAGTGAAATATACCGGCATGTACATTTGATGGTAGGTATAATAAATTTTTGCTTAATAAAATGAACAAATATATTCTTTGGCAACTTACGTATGATTTGCCGAAAGGCACCAAAGTTATATTGATATAATCCTTTATGGTGTCATAAATGGTACCTAATTGTTGAGCCATAAAACGTACGCTATCGGGACACAGAGATTCATATAATATAGTTACGTTTAACTAAAAGAAAAAATTAAATCCTTACGGCGATAGAGTGATTCCAATGTTTTAAGATTTTTTCAATATGTATATTACATATGACATGCCTAAATGATAGCTTAAATATTATATTTTTATATGTGTGTATAATACAATTGCATATGAAAATAACTTCCTCTATAAAATTTATTATCCAAATAAATTAATCAAACAATTTTTTTTATATGTAGAAGGTTTCTAAAAAGGGTTCTATCCTATACATTTTCAAAAGGGCTTATTTTTGGGCCAATACATATCTATGTGCAGGGTATGAAAATAAAAAATTTACCTGCCACAAAAATGAAGATATGAAGTTGAAATTTGGTACACATGACCCAACAATGGGAGTTCTGACACACCCACAAGCTATAAAAGGCATAATCATATACTTGGCATACCTACAGTTCTTTGTAGATTTAGATTTAAGATTTTATCTAAGCCAATTTTTTTGAGAAGTCTTAAGTATTAAACTTAGTTCGATCAACAAATTTATCATCGAAATTTTAGATATATTAAATAACAAACAAAAAACCTAAATTTGGCTTAGGCCAAATCTTAAGTACGTATATATATCGTATGTATCTGTCTGTTGTTGAATTCTTACAATCGTAAACTTTAAAATACTGATGAAAAATTTTGTACAGACACTTTTAGTTTCTGTACGGAGATTGCAATTTTAAATGGACAAAATCAGTCAAGCGCCACGTTCACAATAAACAAAAATCTATTCATTTGCCACAAAAACTGAGCTTCGAAGTTGAAATTTGGTATCCATCGATGTGACAAAAATAGACGTCATTGATTGTTTTCACATCTACAATTTACGGAAAATTTTTTATATCGCCCTATTTAATCTCACCAATTAAATTGAACACACGGCGCATCATATATATACTAACCCTTATACGTAGTATAAATAATATATATTAAAGTAGCTTTAGAGATTCTTACAAACCTGTTCATTATTAACAGTACTAGATTTTACAATTAAAACAAATGATAGCCACCACATTAGCAGTATTTTATTAATTGTCATATACATATTTTTACAGCTTCTTCTTGTAATGGCAACTGATGTGTTAATTTGTTAAATTTTGGAAGTATTTTTATAGGAAAGAAACACTTTAAAATACTTCACCTGCTTTTATTTAATACGGTATGAAGAAAAAAATGGAAACTCTCGAATAAGGTTATCGAAAATATTCCAAATATAAAAATTGTTAGGTTAAAAGATGGTGTTCATGTTCTAATACAACTTTTGTATGTGAAGTTTTTTCGAAAAATTTCATCGTCGAAAGTTTACATATTTTTGTTTATCCTGTATACGTAAACCCAATTGTTTATGACCAGGTTTCATTTTTTTTTTTCATGAAGCTTATTTTGAATATCTTTCAAACCATTAAAATTTAAAAATTTAAGGTGTATATTTTAGAAATGTGTTTGCAGTTAAAGAATATTGAGGAGCAAAATACGACGGGCACACATATGTGGCACAAAACAATACTGATCAAAGCAAAGCAGACCACAAACCTTACTGACCACTACCGCAACCGCGAAATTTAAAGTAGTCGTTGGTATTAAAAGCTCTTAACTACTAAAATGAAAATTTAAACGTTCCATAGATTTATATCGTTGACTTCATTAAGAAACGCTTGTTTGAAAGAATATAAATATAAAACATATGTACGTACAACTAAACACACTTATATTCACAATAAAGTATAAAATTGAGATTTATTTATATATAATATATAGCAGCATGTTTTCAATTTTGATTATTTTGTTGCTGCTACATTCTTGTTGTTATTGTTAATGTACAGACCCTCATAACAGTTTCACTTAGCTGCGCTTTGCCTTGTACTGCCTAAGTTTTACCTCACCATTCATAAAATTTAAGCCGGTTTTTGTTAACACTTGTACTATTATGATGTCATGTAATTATTATGAACGTTGTAATTTCTTAACATGTTAAACTGAACGGTATCTAATAAAATACGTCGCAAAAGTTTAAAAAACAATGTTAATATAGATGTGGTAATTTCCATTTAAATGACTCGAATAAAATATAATGTTCATTTTATTCATTATATATGTATTAGTTTTATATAAACAATACTAGACATATATTGAACACAATGTATATGTAAATAATACATATACAAAACAGTTTATGTGTTATATTTGTAATTTTTTTAAGGGTATAAGTTACTCCATAGAGACCAAAGGGGCAGGAGATTAACTATAATAGTATTGCCTAGAGACCCGCCTGTAATATAGCTTATGATGTAACATATATGTATACATATACGTATCGTGTACATTGTCCGGTCGACCATGCCAAACAATAATTATCTTGCATTTTTGATGTGCAAGCAAATTGTGACAAACTTATGCGACGGTCACTTTACACTTGTGTAAACAACCAAGCGGCAATGTGCCCAAAGCCTTGATTTGCTAATAAGAATATATGCTATTCCAAAGAATAGCATATCGCACAGATGTGTGAGCATGTGAGATCCAGAGAAATGCATCTTTGCACAAAGATAGAGTTACTAAAACTGCTTATATTTATTACTATAAATAAGGAAAATGTTTAGATTAGTAAGCTCATTAACATCTCATGTATTTAGGATTCAATAAAAATTAAGAAAAAATAAAAATAGTTTTTTTTTTAAATTTCGATTCCTAAATTACAATCAAAACTATTAACTTGGCCCCTTTGATGACGTATACAGCCTTCAACAATTTTAATAGGTGAAACAAAACTTTCATATGTGAAGTGTTTAGAAGTTTATTCCAAACGATTTAAGAAACTTTGTAATCGTAACGAGTGTTTCATATGACTCTAATTTAAATTTGCTTCTTTGATTCCAATACTTGTTACATGAAAATAATGTTACAGTCATTAATATTAGGAAAGATGTTAGAATATAAGCAACCTTTGGTTGTACTTAGAAGTTTTTATTATTCTACCCACTTACTCCAAAAGGCTCTATATATATTTTTTTTTTAAAGCGTCGTAGTATTACTAGGGAAATGAAACGGATTCGCTACAACTGCTGGCCCTATTAGCAGCTACATCAGTTAACTCATTACTGAGAAAGCCAGAGTGTGACGATACAAAGAGTATTTCTACTAGGTAAATAGCCAGTAATTCAATTGTCATAATTGGAGATTGTTTATTAATTTTATACAACTTTTGAATAGAAACACCATATTCATTTAAGGAAGTAGAATTATCGCTGTAATAAACTGTGTAAACTGTAATTTCATTAGCTTGCAGCAGATTAATTTTTTCAACAAAAATGCTGAATATAATTTATTATTTTTATTTATTATACCCTGCACCACCCTGTTGACAAGGGTACATTAAGTTTGTGCAGATGCTTGTAATTCCTAAGCGGCAAATGCGACACCTACCTTCAGTTATACTGATCGAATCAGAATCAAAATCTGAATCGATTTAACCTTGTCCATCTGTCCATCCAAATTTGTGCGCAAGCTACAGGTCGCATTTTTTGAGATATTTTAATAAAATTTGGTACAAGCACATGTATTGGCCCAAAGGAAAACCGTATTAAAAATGGATAGGATCGGACCACTTTTAGAACCCCTTCCCATATAAAAAATTTTCTGACATATTTATCATTTTGAAATTATATGAAAATACAAAAGTAAATATAGAAAAATAAAATTTTTCATTTTTCAAAGAAAAAAATTAAATTGGCCAATATACCAAGTGGTGTGGAGTATTTGATGGTCAGGCTTGACCGACTTGTTTTATTTATTTATTTAATTTAAAGATTCAATCTTACAGACTATGATATATATATAATAAATAAATAAAACAAGTCAGTCATATATATATATATATATATATAACATTTATTTAAAATGCAATAATATCAAATGCTAATTCTAAGATTTAAAGTTTATTTCAATATATAAAAGATCAATATCATTATTAAAGTCTTTGGCAGTTGTAATAGCTGGAATGATGATGAGTTCGACGTGCTGGCATATTAAACAACCGATAGTTCCGTAAGTGCGTACCAGGTAAATTAAATGAAATTAATTCTAATAATTGTACAATATAATCTATTGTAACACATTATTATATTGTAGATTAAGACAACACTATGTATAAGTCGCCCGCTAATAATCTACTTCATACCGAGTAGCAAACAACAGTGACATTGAACAAAATATCCAGATGCTTAACCTCATTAACATTTGCAATCATATTATCACTAACATAATAAATGTATGAATGGGCTAAACGACATTGTATAATCGTGTGTACGAGCATTTGTTAGAATTTATATGCATACCATTCATACACCATACACACATCATACACCATTGACTTACACGATCCAAGTCCATTTCTAAATTTATACAATCAAACAAATCAGTTGCCCTGACAAAAACTTTGAGATCATCCGCGTAAAGTAAAATATTAGCATAAGTAAAGCAATGAATTATATCGTTTATGAACAAATTAAAAAATTATGGTCCAAATACATACCTTGCGGAACACCAAACACTTGTAGAAAAGGATCAGACAACGTATTTTTAACCCCAACGTAGCATCCTTTTAGATAAGATTGATTCCATTGCAAAAACTGTAAATGTATACCGAGTTTATTTAATTTAAGAAGAAGTACATTTGTGGTAGCTTATCAAAAGCCTTAGAGAAATCCAAATATATGGTAACAACACTATATGCAGATGATATGCAATACTCACTAAATACAATTAGTTATTGTAGATCTTCTAGAAATAAATCCATGATGATCCCTTACTAGAATATTAGTTTTAAACGATTTTCGTGTGGCGGGAGAGGTAAGGATACATCCCATCTTAAGCTACGTAATGCAAACAAAAGGAATTGCTTTTGAATAGACTCAATAGAATTGATATGACAAGAATAACTTGGAGACCACACAATCGATGCATACTCTAAGGTCGGTCTAACTAACTGTATACAAACTTTTAGTTATATACGGGTCATCAAATTCCTTCGACCACCTTTTAATAAAGCCCAATGTACTTTTTGTTTTATTAATAATAGAATTTATGTGTAAATTAAAGGTCATTTTGGGGTAAAAAAAAACTCCAAGATCCAACTCAAGAAGTGTAGGGTATCTACATATTGTCAATTTTTAATGAATATAAAAAAAACGAATTAGAATTTTTTGTCAATGATTGTAAGAAATAATAAATAATTTTTCTCAAATTGAAAATAAAATTTTAATAACAATTTATTAAAAATATAAAACTATAACTTAAAACAATCTCCATCTATAATTGGGGATCCTGACAAAAACGGCAACGTTTCCAGATTTGTTTAATTTCCAAAGCTTTCCTTTTAGCGAATAAAAGGAAATTACATTGAAATACAAAAAAAAAAACAATTTCTAGTTTCAATAACTAGCGGCAGCGACGACACATCAGCAGTAATAATAATAATAATAGCAGGAACAACAATAACAACAAAAGCAACAATAACGACGGAAACAGCAATAACAGCGGCAAAAAAAAAAATATATGTCATAAAAAGGATATTGACTTCAAAAAAAAATTTCATTAAAAAAAGAACAAAAAAAAACATATTTCAAAATTTTGAAATCACCTACTGAAATCTGTAGGTCATTAGGTCTAAGCATATTGGAAACTTTACTAAAAAGTACCAGGTGTTTTAAATATATAGATAAATCAGAGGAAGAAAGAATATATGAACAGGAAAGGTAAATATTTGTTATAGTTGCGTAGAGGTCACTGCCAAAGATGTCGTCTGGCTACACCGATTCTTGCCAACTCAATAACCTTCGGGGTGAGGATCTCAACCCGTATGTGGCCGCGCACTACAACGAATACCGCTCCGGCCATGTATGAGCAACCTGGGGAGTAGGTGTTCTTTCCCTATGTCTCTAGTCTCCCTACCATGGGACCAATTCACATCACATTTTTCTTCTGATCCCTCTCAAAATGACAAAAAACATGAGCGGCATCTTACCTACTTACACGATCGCCGAGATAATCCACCCTCCCCATCAAATACTTTAATTGAGCATTATTAGACTTTTTATTATGCTAAGGTGACAAAGGTATGGATGACTTGAAATTATGTTGTAGTACTTTAATAGGGGTCCCCAAAATAACTTTACATGAATATATACTCGTGAATTTAATTGCGCTCTGCGCTTACAGTAGTACATAAAACAAAAAAAATATACAATGATAACTTAACTTCAGTTCTTGGTGTCCAGTTGCAGCTTTCGAAGATTGGATTCTTTATTACATCATTAATACTTATACATTTTTTGCTTGCTCTCGAACTCTCGAATTTTCATTTTTTTTTTTTATTTACACTGGGCTTGTCTATTTTTTCTTTTTATAACTTGGCTACGAATCTTTCAAAGAAACTAAGTTCTTCACACCATCTTAATTCTTTTACTTTTCTTGTTACACCGCACACTCTTCTTATTATTTTTTTTTTTTTAAAAGGTCTCTTCAATTTCACTAGTCTAGAGTTCAACTTCGACTCCTCCAAAAAAAGCCAAAAAATTGTTTATCTCAACTTCTCTTCTTCTAGCTCTACGGTATCCTTCCAGATCTCCGACCGTTGCAACTGGACTTATATTTTCTCTATTTTTATTTGTCAATATCTCTATGTAACGTCAATTGTTTGCCTAGCAACTCTGTCTATCCGTCTGCTCCCTTCCATAACTTCTTTCTCGCTTTTAAGGCCTCTCACTCTTTCCATTTAGTGGCATTCACCGCTCAGCTTAATAAAAAATAATCCCGCAACAAAACTCCAACGCTTTGAAACTGGTTGAAAAAGATACTGAGATACTAGACAGCCGGGCATACAATCTGTTGGCACTCTTTTATCATTGCTCCTCTTACTGTAGCAGGTTTTTGACGCGTTGATGTAAGCTTATGGCGAGGGGAAGCATGGCATAACACACATGTCGTCATCTATATTTTCATACATTTCATTTCAAACTATCAGATCTTTAGCATGATAAACACCAATCGGCTTGCCTTGCATCATCTCTAACTCGTATATGTTATTGCCAACAGGACGTACGACTCTACATTTAATGAATTTCTTGAAGAACTTTGCATTGATCCTATCTTTGAAGTTTCTGAGGACAAAGTTACGTCGGTATAATTCCTGCCCAGGTATAAATTTGGTAATTCGTGCTTTTTCATTATCTTCTGGCGCTTTTGTTGTACGCTGTATGCAAGCTCGAACGTATTTGCTCATGTATTAGACTAATTTAATCTTTCCTCTGCATGTGTTTTATCTCATGGTCAGACAGGGAACTCAGT
The DNA here is from genome assembly GCA_949710015.1 of Crataerina pallida. Lineage (NCBI taxonomy): Eukaryota > Metazoa > Arthropoda > Insecta > Diptera > Hippoboscidae > Crataerina > Crataerina pallida. The sequence goes on from OX453290.1 coordinate 16,345,376, forward strand.
TTGCGTGCTAGTTTATAATCCGTACCAGTCGTGTACATATGCTGACCAAACAATGTAAAGAATGGGGTAGTGCCTGTTGCTGCGTGTTCAGAGTTTCGTATCGCACATTCAACCTCCGGTACATATCCCAGTCACGTTGATCATCTTCGAGATACGTCCTTATCGTGGTGAGCACGGATTGATTAACACGTTGTAAGGAAGAAAAGTGTAAGGCATTTTTCTCCCCACAACTTTTCGTCTGTTTCACCACACTTCTGTTATGTCTTTGCCGATCCAACGCCGCCAACATCAACAAGTTGCTGTGTGTGGTGAAACGAACGTTCGAGAAAACGGCCGAGCGAGCTGTGTGGTTAAGAGTCAAGAGAGAGCGAAGAAGATAATTCATTCGAAGTCTAGCGATCGAGAAGTGCAGTCGGATAAGTTTTGTGACATAAGTAATTACAAGTGGTTGTGGCTCGAAATATAGTAGTTTTGACGGTGTAGATATAGAATACATATACCTTAGAAAACACAGTGAAACTAAAAGATTAAATACACTTACAACACATAAAATTAAAAATTTTACAATAAAAATATATTTATATATAATTATATAACTATATATATATATATAAAGTTATAAATATATCAGTAATAAGTATTATATTTACTATTAGTGAACTATATATTTACCAAGAAGTCATGGTTAAAAATATATATATAAAATTCAAATAAATGTGGGTGCGTAGTTAGAGTACTGTACTGTACGCAATTTAGCAAACGGACGAATAACTGTTCCGTTAGCTAAAAGTGTGTTATTGACCTTCGAAGTGACGCAATTAGGAATTTAGTACCGTCTTTTTCCGAAAATAAGGCACTGTCTTATTATTTTTTTAAGTCCCAAATACGCGCTAAGGCTTACTTTCGGGGGTAGACCAAAATATACGTATTTTTATATTCTTTAACTTAATATAAATTTTACACAGCATACAGAATTTAAAATTTATTCAATTACAATCATTTCATCTTCTTCATAAACATCGTCATAAAGTAAATTCTGAATTATATTTTGATTTTTTAACAAATTTATTTCCTGTTGAATCATTGGTCCAAATCCATCATGTCTTTTTATCTAGGGCTTATTTTCGGAGGATGTTTTATTTTAAAAAAAGTTTCGAAAATTGCAATAGGGCTTATTTTCGGAGAATGTCTTATTTTCAGAAAAAGACGGTATATTTCTGTTGAGCAGTTGAATACATAAGGGGACAAAGCAAAGCATCACGCTATAAGCGTGTGTGCGCGCTTGTACATAGACTACCGAGGAAAAATATAAGTATATAAAAGAGCATTGCCACACAAAGGGTGAGCGTGTGCAAGAGCATTAGAATAGGAAATTTCTGCTCAAAGCCTTAACAACAAATTTGACGAATTCAGCTATTTGTTTCAAGGAAGTAATGTAAGTGTGATTTGTGTCTCTGAAACCTGGTTTCGATCTTACGATACGGACTCTATGTTTAATCTTAATGGGTATAGGATCGTACGTGCCGATAGAGTACGACATGCGGGTGGGGTACCTATTTTTGTTAAATCACATGTTAAATTTAAAGTCCTATGCAGATCGGATACAACTAGTCCTTTTGAATATCTATTTATTGAAATTAATCTGGATTTGAATAAAATACTCTTGGGCTGTATTTACAGACCAAATAATCATATTGACCCTACCCTACTGTCCGATTTAATTCATGACCTGGCTCTTGGTTACTCCGATGTTATTATTGGCGGTGACTTTAATAGCAATATCCTTAATGACGATAGGTTAACCGATGTTATGCAAGTCGTTGATTTAGTACCGGCTAACCACACTATCCCAACACACTTTACACAAACATCTAGCACTCTTCTAAAGATTTTTTTCACTAATAATTTAAATAATACACTTCTCTATGATCAAATCTCCGTTCCACTTTTTTCAAAACACGAGTTAATTTTCCTATCTTACCAAATTCAGGTGGATACGCCTATTGAACATGTTGTCTTTAGAGATTTGAATAATATTTCTTATCCGGACTTACGTATCGCAGTTAACAATATCGACTGGAACATGCTTTATCATCTTCCCACTCCTGATTGTAAACTATCTTATTTAAATTATCATATTTCTTGGCTATTTAACAGGTTTGTCCCCGTAAAGTTAAAAGTAATTAGACACAACCAACCCCCTTGGTTTAACGAGCGCACTGCTGATTTAATTAAAATCAGAGATGCCTATTACAAAAGATGGAAACGTTTGGAAACACCTGAGTTATATGAGGTGCGAGACGATCCGTTACTTACAATATTAGAACAGCTAAAACTGAATATTATGATTATAAATTTCGTTGTACCGCCAGTACTAAACACAAATGGGATACTATCCGAAATATCGGCATCGGAAAAAAATGTGCACCTAATGACGTTGATCTCGATGCTAACCACATTAATCAAAAATTTGTGAATTTCTTAGCACCTACTGCAAATCCGCTTCATTATTCAGAAAGACAGTATCAACATAATTTTTCTGCCTTTCAATTTTCTTACGTTAAAGAGTGTGATGTTTTAGATAGTATTCCATCTATAAATTCTAACGCTTCTGGTTATGACGGTATTAACCCAAAATTTTTGAAAATCCTTTTGACTAATACCATTAAGCTAATCACGCGCATATTTAATGACATTTTCCCTTCATGTTGGAAAATGGCTAAAATTATTCCACTGCGTAAGTGCAATGACGAATACCCACCTATTGCCATTTTGCCTTTTTTATCTAAAGCCTTTGAACGTTTAATACAACGACAGATGTTCTCTTTCTTAAACATCAATAAGCTCTTGTCCTGCGGTAAGTCCGGTTATCGTCCGAATAGATCGTGCACTACTGCATTAATTGATGTGATTGAGCAAATTAGATCGAACCTTGACAAAAGCCGGGTGTCTCTTCTAGTTCTTCTTGACCGTACCAAAGCCTTTGATTCTGTCGACCATGAGGTCCTATGTCTCAAACTTAAGTTATTATTTAATTTCTCCTATTCTGCAAATAACTTAATTCGATCATATCTTTCACGTAGATCCCAGCGCGTGTTTGTTAATAATTCTTATTCCGATGATTTACCTGTTATCCGCGGAGTGCCTCAAGGCTCTATACTAGGTCCTCTTTTATTCTCCATGTTTATCAACGGTCTTCCTGATGTATTAAGATGGTGCAGGTCCCACATGTTCGCTGATGATATGCAACTTCATCTTAGCTGTCGACTTAATGTCTAATTGCATTAATAATCTTAATAATGATTTGATTAATGTGTCAAATTGGGCAAAAGAGAATGGACTCTGTCTAAACCCGTCTAAAAGCAAATGCACTGTGATATATAAACGAACCAGAACGACTTATTTTGATTTTGATTTTAATATTATTATGAATAATGAACGGATTGATGTAGTGGATACGGTAAAAATTCTTGGACTAATTTTTAATACCAAGCTAACGTGGACCAACCATATAAATTCATGTGTAGGTAAAATACTGCGAGCCTTACGGTCCACTCAGTTTTATATTCCATTAAACATACGATTGCTTATAGCTAAAACATATTTGATGCCTGTATTGACATATGGTTGTGAAATTTTCTCTAACTGCGATTATGTATCCTCGTGAAGACTGAATAAGATATACAACTCCATAATTAGGTATGTTTTTAATTTAAAAAGACGTGACAGTTTAGCTGCTCACAAAAACCGTCTCTATGGCCTTTCCTTTGATAATTTGCTGAAATTTAGAACTTTAATCCTGCTCCATAAAATCATTACCATAAAGGAGCCAAAATATCTTTTTGATAAATTAGTTTTTTCAAGGTATCTTAGACACGGACAGATTACACCATTCCAACGCGACACTCTAATGTCTGAAAGACAATTCTTTATAAATGCTGGGCGCCTCTGGAACTCCTTACCTACCGCCCTTCAACTCATGACTGATGCTAATAGGTTTAGGAAGGCATTATTTGAGTAATTTTTTTCGCTTTCTTTTTTTTTTCTCTCTTTTCCTTCTTTTTTTCTTTTTTTTTTTTATATTAATACCATTAGTATATATTTATATTATTTGTATTATTTTGTATTGTATTTGTTTTAAATCCTAACTAAATTTAAGCTTTAAGCTTGGTTGTTGGATCATAAGTGAACAAATAAATAAAAATAAAACAAGTCGAAAAACTAAATTCGGCTTTGGCCGAATTTTAAATACCCTCCACCTTATTATAAGCACCGAACAAATCAAGAACTAATAAGGCTTTCTATTAATTTCACAAATGAAATTTCATATTTTCCATATTCATCTATTTCAGTTTTAAAAGAAACACACAAATATAACTATTATGTTTAGAAAAAAATTATATATGCACTTTATTTAAAATTTTGATTAGTTAATTTTTTATGAATCCTTTTTTACTAAACTAAAAAATATACAATACAACATATGAACAATAATGGGTAAATCTATAAAATTCTTATCCTAATATAAATTAAGTTATTCCTAAAATAATGCCGTCGTGGTAAGTGTGCACCGTATTGTACGTTTTTGCTTCCACCGCCCCACTTAAAACTTTGCTAAATGCCCAGTCTATTTGCGTACATCCAACTGTAATCGTTTCCGTCTTTTCTAACATAGAGCAAAAGCCCTCATTAATTAAGTTCCTTTCCATTAAACTGCTATTTGTCGCCCTACATATATTAAAATCACCAATAACAAGAAGTTTTTCGAATGTTTCACCCACAGTATATACAGTACCTACTGCCTCCATGAGTAAATTACTAAATGTTGTTTCGGAAAATGTGGAATTTCTATATAAAGTGATAACGCACATTGTTTTAAAACGGAAAGCTATTATTTGTAAAGTAGCGGACCCAAAACTATAATCTCGCTTGAACAAAACTTTCGCTTGTCTACTCAGGTCGGACTTTATGTAAACTATTATTCCACGCTTTTGTCAAGGAAGGCTATCGGATCCATTAATTCTTGCTAAAGTACAAAATCCTTCAACAGAACAGTCGTCCAACAGAAAAGTCCATGTCTCTACAAGATATAAAACGTCTATATCTCTTATATATCTATCACTGAATAAGTCTTGGTGGTGAGCGTTAAGGCTTTGTGTATTTTGGTAATATATTTTTGTGTTTGCGCATACATTAGGTATAAAAAAAATAAAAAAAAAATAATAATAATAAATAAAAATCTTTCTGTTCGGAGCCGGTCAAGTTCGACTTTGACAACGTCAGTGTCAGAAAATTGTTTTGGAGGGGTGAAACGTACATTGCAGCTCTATTTATTCTATCTGCAAGATGGACTACAACTTTGTTGTAAGTAGCTCCCTGACTCTTATAATCGTAATACCCTCTGCTGGAACTAGCGGAAATTGTCTCCTCTCAATATTAATTTGTACGTTACGTCTGTATTGAATAATAAAGAGGTTCAGAATTATGAGGCTTTTTTCTTCTTGCCTGAGAGCCAACGTCCCTATTAGAAAATAGAATCCAAAGTGTCGATACGGCTTCCTGACTTATGTCTACTGTTGCACCGTTAACGAGTCCATCGGCAGTGTCAATATTTACTGTCAGCATACAATTAGCCGATGTCTTTAACGTAAGTTCTGTGGGAAGTCCTTGAGTCTCCGACATTTTAAAATTCTTAATTGTATTTAAAATTGTCTGTTTTTGTTGTTCACTTAGAGAGTCAGCCTTAATAATGTCATAACTTCTAGAAATATGCGCTTCCGTCGATATCTGTGCTAAACGCTGTATATTATATGTGTCAGCTTCCTTATTAGACCAAAATAAATTAATAGCATCCAAAGGGACTGTATGTAAATTCACTGTCCTTGATATAATTAAATCTATGTCTTCCGGATTCATTTGTCCAACTGCCATGTTATTTAATGCAATTGCAAAAGTCCTGTCGTCTCTTTGCCACATTATTTCGTCTAATTCATAAAAGTCGAACATATCCCAAAGCCCACGTCCTATTATATCTCCATAGGGATTATTTGGATTTGGATTGAAAATCCAACGGTCACCTACAGGTGGAAGTTGTTTTAAATCACCGAAGACAATAATTGGAATACCACCAAAAGCCTCTGTAGTTTTAAATATTTGTTTCAGTCTTGAGTCCAGGAAACCTAACATTTTAGAACCAACCATCGACACTTAATCTATAATAATAAGTTTTACTTCAATCAGTTTAGCAATAAGTGAATTAACTGTATCGTTACTTAAGGGACGAATTTCTCCGAACGACTGATTTACAGGCAAAGAGAAAAGGGAGTGAAGAGTATATCCTCCAATTCCAAATGCTGCTTTACCCGTTGGTGCACTTAGCAAAACCTTTGGGAGATCTGGATTGGATCCAGGAAGAGAATTAAAGCGTTGTGTTATTGCTTGATATATTGTTTGTATCAAGCGACTTTTACCTACACCCGCGCCACCTCCCACAAATTCATACAGCACTACTTTTATATTTATCTTGTACAGTACATGTTGGAAATATATCCGTTGCTTTTTATTCAGAGACCTTACGGATATTAACAAATCCTCTACATTTACTAATGGAGGGAGTTTTATTAAACGGACACCTTCACTCTGATCGTCATTTTCTTCTTCGTCTATATTAAGTATATTTATGTCTCTATTAATCTCTGGCATAGCCAGAGCTCTGAATTCTTCATATAATAACTGCGATGCAGCAATGTTGTCTTGTCGGGTTGGTTCATTTTCAGAATTGCCATCGTTATCGTTCTGAATTTCCTCTAAAGCGTTTTCCAATTAGTTTACCGAAAATTTTTCGAATTGTTGTTGGTTTGTCATTATCAAGTCTCTATGTGAAGAATATGTTTGTTCGTTTTCTAAAATGTCTGGTACTTCATTACGCCACGGAAAATATAACATAACCATTTGTTTGAAATAGTCTTCTCTGGATGTATCCATATTTGATTTTGCAAATCGAAGAATAGCTGAGTTCCTTCGTTTATAAATATATCCAAAGTTATTTAAAAGTTGGAGACCAACTCCACTATACTCTGTTACGTCTTCGTTGTCATCTATATCTTCATCTTCTCGTCTTTGGCGTATCGAAGATCTGCGTGTTTTTGAAAACACATAATTGGCAGCAAAATTGGCTAGACAGATATCTTCAAGACTGTGAGGACGATGTTGGTAATAGTCTAATAAATTACTTTTAAAAATATCAGTCGATTCTGTTGGTAGTCTTTCTAATTCTTGCCTAGATTTTACCATTCGGACTCTCCTATCTGGATGGAATGTATTTATGAAAACATCTGTGTTACTACATTCGGACATATGCATACCTAAAATATTGTAGGATGCTTCTTGAGCGGACACTTCGGACGCGTTTATAAATTTATTGCCAATGTGCTGTAAACGTTGACGGACAGTATAATTCTCTGTACGAATTTCCCTCATTGTCTCCTGCAATAGTCGCGAAACTCCCCTATTTGACTTATTTATATAGTTCACTATATATGATACAAAACCGTAAGCGTCCAAAATGTACTGTATGTCCATGTTAGCGCGATGTAACTTCAAAATAGTTGGATTGAAGGCGTTTATAAATATGTCCTTCGGTCGGCGTTTTAAAAATATCTGTGGTTTTTTAATAGAAAACCTTAGGGCAAAAATGTAGTCCTCGTAGCTCATATTAATGCGTTCGTCAGACAAAAATTGTTCAAATTCGTCAATACTATAAATATCTGACTCAGATTCCCTAGTATTTATAAAATTAAATACTTTTTCATAATTAACACGATGTCTTTGAATATTTTCGGATTCTTCGGACAGCGGAAATAGTATTTCTGTTCTTGGCATTGGCGGATGAGGCATTTTGAATCTACAAATCCTTTGTCCCGATATTTCTCTTCGGCATGTATTACTATGCCTATGCATTTGATAATTTATGAAGTTTTCTATTCCGGACTCAGACGAGTTTGTACTGATATATTTGTCAATAAATTCTGTTACCGCAGGGAATGTACGTTCATCTGTCAATGTTATATGTGGTGCGTCTTTTAACCAATATACTCCATGTACATGAGGAGAGCCTCTTTGCTGAAATTCTATTCTCCAATAATACTTTATAACTCTATGAGAGTCAAATACACCACCATCACACTTAAAAAGTTTGTACAAATGACGGACACGTTGATCGAAGTAGCGTGAACATGTAATCGGAGCGGACCTTATTAAATTATATTTTTCTTGCGTTGTTAAATTATGAACATCGTTTTCTGATATATCCCGTTTTTCTAAAACTTTCACCAAAATAACAATTAATTCAAACCACTGTGATTCGGCTGCGGACAATGTGATGAAAAACGTTGGCAATCCAAAGCGGGTGAAGACCTAAGTCCTTTGAGAATATGATGATATGATTTGAGGTGATAGGTCGTCATGCTGCACTAAGTTTTGAACAAAATGATCGTCTAACATATTTCGCGCAGTAACAGAATTTTGACGTATTCTTTTCCTTAAGCAGATCGATATCCTTTATGCGCGATAGTTCTAATTTTTTGTACGAATATAAAACTTTGTCTACTCTGGCGCATCGTCTGTCATATCTTCTAACTTCTGATCTTATAACTTTCCCTAAAGTTGTAACTGAACTTCGTTTAATTCCACAATAAATTGTGGGAAAGGACAACTCCTCGGCGTCTTCATCCATAAGTAAGTCTAATGGTCTGTTGCCCTCTGCAGGCGCTATAGAAATCCTACCTAATGGTACATTTTCTATTTGTAAATTGTCTAAAAGGGTCTCCTGTGGATTTAATTCATCTACGTCATCATTGGTTGTGTTATTGTTTAAACAAATTTGAACTATATTTCTGTCTTCTTCATTGGCAATAAACGGCATTATCTCATTCGACTGTCTTCTGTTCAGCCATTCATTAGAAATAGAAATGTTGTGCGTCCTATATAAGTCTGTGTTAATTAAATACTCTGCGGCTCTAAATATCTTTGCCGGTCGTATAGTCTTTGTCATAAAACTGCGGTCATATTGCAACCTACGCTTCAAATAAACTTGTATTACTTCTGTCTGATCTTCAGATCTCGGAAGGACGGTTATTGTTCTATCAAGTGAAATCGGTACGTTCACGACTGCACCTCGTATCGCTCACTGTCTGTTATAACCTAAAGACACTATTCTCATAAACGGTATTCTGGGAGCAACGAATCTCTCTTCAAGAGTTGTCAAGTCCTTTAGTTCGTTTGGTATAGTGGGAAAGTGAAGACTATTGGATAAACATAATGTCGGTATATTACCAGATCGAACTGCAAAATGACATGTTTTGCAAAACGTATAACGGTCATCTTCGGATGGAAAAATATCAGTCAGGAAGAATACACAACTTAAGTGGACATGTTGGCTTGTAACTATTTCTTTAGATAAAACACAAACACAAGTCGGACCATTCTTTACACTATTGTCATATTCACTCAATAGGAGATGTGTGTCTTTGGGTTTCACTTAATAAATATTCAATTCTAGTGTCAGGTGTCATGGTCTGCATTCTTTGTCTATTCAACAAATTTTGTCGATTGTTAGTTCTGAGCCTATTTACCTCATTAGCACGGTGTGTTCTAGACCGAAGTGTTCTATTAGAGCTAACCTCTCTAGCATGCATTCCACCATCTTCTCTTCTAATTCTTTGTGCTATGGCAAATCTCTGGCGTTCACTCCTTCTATATATTTCATTTCCTCGACGTTGTCTGTGCTGTTCAGTATTAATATGTTGCTCTAAAGCACGCCTTCTATCGTCATCTCTCCTAATCCTTTGTGTTAATACATTCATCACCCTTTCACTTCTCCTATAAACTTCATTTTCGCGATGGCGCCTATGCTGTTCAGTATTAACTAGTTGTTCTCTAGCGGGTCTTCCCTCATCTTCTCTCCGTATTGTTTGTGTTAAGGCGTTTCTCAGTCTTTCACTTCTCCTATAAACTTGGTTTTCGCAATGGCGCCTATGCTGTTCAGTATTGACTTGTTGTTCTCTAGCGCGTCGACTCTCATCTTCTCTCCGTATCCTTTGTGTTAAGGCATTTCTCAGCCTTTCAATTGTCCTAAACACTTCATATTCGCGATGGCGCCTATGCTGGGCAATATTAATTTGTTGTTCTCTAGCGCGGGTTCCATCATCCTCCCTCCTATTTCTTTGTGTTAATGCATTTCTCAGCCTTTCACTCCTTCTAAAGACTTCATTTTCGCGGTGGCGCCTATGCTGGGCAGTATTAATTTGTTGTTCTCTAGCGCGGATTCCATCATCCTCCCTCCTATTTCTTTGTGTTAATGCATTTCTCAGCCTTTCACTCCTTCTAAAGACTTCGTTTTCTCGGTGGCGCCTTTGCTGGGCAGTATTAACTTGTTGTTCTCTATTGCGTCTTCCATTATCTTCCCTCCTAATCCTTTGTGTTAAGGCATTTCTCCGACGTTCAAGCACTCGATAACTTTCATTGCCGCGACGGTTTATGTGTTGTACAGTATTCCTTTGTTATTCCATAATGCGATACCTTGAACTTCTTCTTCTAACAATATGTGCGCTTTGGTCTCTTCGCCTTTCCTCTTCGCGATATTCAGGATCACTTCTTCTTGCTAATATACGCTGAGAATTTTCAATTCTGTCTCTCTCCAAACTTTGCTCGCGAAACCTCCTCACAGATTGTATATTTCTCAGACGTCTTTGTCGAGATGATGTAATACGTAATAAGGGCATATTGAAATAATGTTTGTAAATATAATATTTTTTTGCACTTCAATGTGAACTCAACAGTTCAATTATTGTTGTACTTCTGAGGTCTATATTTCGTGTTGAAGACTTATATATTGTACTATTTTACCTGCTTTCGCATGGACTACTTTACCTAATAGTCATTTATGTACCTGATTTCTAACAAGGCTGTAGCCTGTACTTGCAAACTATAAGTATATGTACCTGATCGTGCATCATGTTACTTTATTTTAAGTATTTTTCATTAAATATTTTATTTGATATTCTAAATTTTAAAACTGAGATATATAAAGCGGTAAACACGATGCCTTGTCTATAAAATTTTTATTGTTTATAAATATGTATGTATTTTTATTTGGTTATGTACAATTGCTCTTACATGTAACGCCTAAATATTTATGGATCTTTTTAAATTTTTGGAATTGATGATGATGAAATTGATGTTTTATAAATTTTAAAAATTATAACACGCTCATTTTTTCACATCTACGAAGCTAATATTTATAGATGTACATACTAAATTTCAAGTTTATAGCTGTGGCAGATAAATAGATTTTTGTTTATTGTGGGTGGACTTAGTAACCGACCACGCCCATTTTAAGCATATTGATGGATGGGATATCTATAAATACGTGTACCAAATTTCAGGGTCATAGGTTAATTTTTGTGGTAGATATAAAGGTTTATGTTTATTGTGGGCGCGTATGTTAACCGACCACGCCCATTTTAGGCACATCAATGGATGGGAGAACTATGTATTTGCATACCAAATTTCAACTTCGTAGATCAACTTTTGTGGCAAATATAAAGATTTATATTGATTGTGGGCGTGTATATTATCGGACTACGCCCATTTTCGGTACATTGATGGATGGGATTACTATAAATAGGTGTACTAAATTTCAGGGTCATAGGTTAATTTTTGTGGTAGATATAAAGGTTTATGTTTATTGTGGGCGCGTCTGTTAACCGACCACGCCCATTTTAGGCACATCAATGGATGGGAGAACTATGTATTTGCATACCAAATTTCAACTTCGTAGATCAACTTTTGTGGCAAATATAAAGATTTATATTGATTGTGGGCGTGTATATTATCGGACTACGCCCATTTTCGGTACATTGATGGATGGGATTACTATAAATAGGTGTACTAAATTTCAGGGTCATAGGTTAATTTTTGTGGTAGATATAAAGGTTTATGTTTATTGTGGGCGCGTCTGTTAACCGACCACGCCCATTTTAGGCACATCAATGGATGGGATAACTATGTATTTGCATACCAAATTTCAACTTCGTAGATCAACTTTTGTGGCAAATATAAAGATTTATATTGATTGTGGGCTCGTATGTTATCGGACCACGCCCATTTTCAGCACATCGATGAAACTATTATTTATAGATGTACATACTAAATTTCAAGTTGATAGCTTAATTTTTGTGGCAGATAGATAGATTTTTGTTGATTGTAGGCGTGGCTCTTTACCGAATTTGCCCATTTTAAATAGCGATCTTCGTGCATAAACTAAAAGTGACTGTACAAAATTTCAGCTCAATATCTCAAAATGTACGCTCGTGAGAGAGCCAACAACAGACGGACACACGGATATACATGGACATACATGTCTAAATCGACTCAGTTTTTGACGCTGATCAAGAATATATATACTTTGTAGGGTTTCTGACGCCTCCTTCTGGGTATTGCAAACGGAAGAACAAAATTAGTATACCCTCATCACTGAGGTGGAGGGTATAAAAAGTAAAAGATTCGTCTTCACAGAAGACTTTTGCAAGAGCCAGAAAATTTTTAATTAAAGGGGATATATGAGTATTTTTTGGTTCAGTTTGTCGAAAGCAGTCCGAAAAACTTTTCTCACTTCTAACAAAACTTGAAGATATGGTATTTCTTACAATATTATTAGCCGTAACAATAGTTTTTTTGGCGGAAAGAACAGCATTTTTTTTTAAGATCTAAATATTTTTTAAAAGCCGGACAACCCCTCCAATTTGCAGGATGGCCAAGTCACTTATAATGTCACTTACAACAATAAACGGTTGTTTTTTTCTTCATTTAAGAGTTAACATGCGCCCAGGGCATGGCTTTTCTCACATTTAACACAAGCGAGTCCTCTATTGCAGTTACGAGAGAAGTGACCCCTTTGTTGGCATTGCCAATACTGTATTTCTCTCTGACTTGATCTTGGCGCCTCCCAAGAGACAACTTGGTCAGGGATAAATTTTAATTGACACAATTCTGTTGGGCACTTATTAGGCAACAGAGTAACCAGAAATAAACCAGTTTTTCTTTTTAGAAAATGGAGTCACGAGTTTCGTAACAGATTTAACAGTGTCTGGCAAAAGATTATTAATTTCATTTTTAATGTCATTAATATCGGTTTTGTAATATAGTCCTCTCAGAACAATGGTTTTACATTTTAATTGTTTAGGAGTAAAAGAATAAGAATCAATATTATTCTCTTTTAAAAGTGACATCATTTCTGAATGAGCACTAGCATCAGATAAATATAACTTACTTTTAAAGCAAGATTTGTTGACGATTTTAAAAATAATCCTCTTAGCCTTCAACTGCTCTCTTAAATGATGAATATTAACATTATAAATGAAAATAGGTGGACAAAAACGGGTACGTTCCTTTTTTTTTTTTTCTTTTCAGCCAGTTCTTGATTTGGCGTTTGAGATGAATTGTTAGTAGCGTTCTGTTCAAATTCCAATTCTCCCAGAATTGCAAATCTATTTTTACTGCATGGATTTTTACTAGCATTAAGGCCCGATAAATCTCCTTCAATATGTGGGCGCTTCCTTCTAGGAGACGTTTCATTTGAAATGTTCTTAGATTTTTCTTTCACTATATTCCAATCGCCATTTCCGCCATGATCCATATCAATGGATGTAGATACGTTTTCTCTTTCTTGTTCATTTGAAGAGAAAACCGCAGCCATCATAGCCTTAAGTAGAGGAATTTTATTAGTATCCATAATCCCTTGGATTTGAGGCGGAGTGTGGGTTTCGGCCATCCAAGTTTGTGGAAATATTTCACATATATTAAAATTTGAAAAAAAATGTTGTTTTCTTTTTGTTGTTTGTTTCATTTAATAAAATTTATTTTTGAAAATTTAAAAAGTACGTCTATACTGCTTGATAGATCAAGGCAAACTCCGTGGAGCTATGTGGTGTAAACAATTTAATTTAAAAATTCCCAACTTAAATTACATAGAGTTAAACTGATTTCATCAAATTTAGAAATTTGTATACCCTCCACCTCAGTGATGAGGGTATACTAAGTTGGTTTTTCCGTTTGCAGAAAGAGGCGTTAGAGACCCTACAAAGTATGTATATTCTTGATCAGCTGTTACTAAACAGATGTTCTTGTTTACACCACCACTACTCACCGGTCCCTATGTCCAGGTGAATATGCCAAATTGTCATGAGGAAGTAAAAACAATAGAAAAAGCGTACCTTATATTCTTGTGATTAAACAAATTACCTCCCTCTCGATACCGACTCCGAATGAGCTCTTTCGAAGCCTCCACACGAGGTACCTGTATGGAATAAATGAAATTTATAAACGGCGATTCGGTCATGGCTTTAGTTCACATTTGTTCTACCAAATTTGGCAAAGCCGAGCATAGTTGTAATTACATACATACATAAACACATTAACATATTTTTAAAAAATCATATATATATATAATGCGCCACCCTGGCTCCCACCGAACGGGCTGATCACACCCTCTCTTAAGCTCCAAACAAAGCCGATAATAATTTGGCTATAATTTGCATTTTGTGTCCATAGGCCTTTCCACCAACCGGTAATAATTTAGCTGTAATAATTTCACTGTTGGATGAAATTAAATGTTGCTATGGCAGGTTAACTCATGTATGATTAACTTTTGTACGATCTTATGTTTAATAGATCTTTGTGTCAAAGTTTCCATATCGATGGGTGTTTGAAGAAGCTTAACGTTCAACACACGAGGTAAGGCTTTCTTTAATTGAGGCAATCAAAAAGAACATAGAAGCACTCTTCCACCACAATACAAATTTTTACTGCTCTCACTATCTTTCACTTCTTCGCTTTGTGCACCAAACTTGGACTTTGTAGGGACGATTATTCCTTTTTCAATAGGTTTCACAGTGTCACAATTTTCACGTGTTTCATTAAAATGTACTTTTGAAGAACTCCTTATGTTGTAACCCAAAAAAAATTCACACGTGTAAATTGGTCTTTAATTGCGGCTTTTATTGGTACACCAAAATAGCGCCGTTTTAAGTATATCATTTGCAACCAAGAAAAAAACTAGTTTCACCATACATATATAATGGCAAGTGATGATACAGCAGCCATTCCTAGTCGTTAACAAAATTTATATTTTTTCAGTTTCCGCAGAGAGACGGGAGAAGCACGCATTATCCCTCTTTCTTTTCCAAAATGACCTAGGCGTCCCAATGTAGGCAGACGCTCATATTCTCATGCTCTAGCGACAGCCATTTTAACGTTTAATTCCTCATCCTTCATTTTCTTGTATCTTTGGCATGAAATATACCAAAGCTTTTACCCTGCAGCGTCTCTACCTCGTACATGTTTTTTCCGACTGGTTTAAACTTAGCATTAAAATTCTTCTTAAATTCACTTTACACAAAATTTTTCTTGTACACTTCTTGTCCCATGGTGAATGTTCTCTCCCGCTTTCGTTTGTTATAGTGATTCTTTCCTTTACAGTAGGCGCGAAGTAAGTTCTCTTTTACCTTATTTCGTATTAATTCCAATTCGTCTTTCCAAACCTAACTTCTATTTCCAACTCTCCTAAGAATAATAGTTTGCGTGCCAATTCATACTTATTCCCTGTTAAAAACATATTCTGTCCGAATAAGGCCATATATGGACTTATACCTATCACTTTGTGTTTCGAACTTGGGAGTGCCCACTCAATTTCTGGAAGGTGAACGTTCCATTTGTGACGAGGAAAGTCGTCCCTCGTTTTCACCGTCAACTAATTTCATATTAGAAGTAATTGTAATATATATATAAGGTCTAGCATAGGAAACCTACTACTAAAAACAATATTGTAAATCACGTTATCATGTGGCAGCGAGTGGTAGCGGTGGACCGAGTACTATCGGGAAACGATTCGAATGAGTTCCAACTAGAAATATCGAGCTTAGGGATGTTGGCATATTTCTCGATCTCTTTTGCTAGCTAGCTGTCAAGGTGATCAGACTAAGAATAAATCGTTCGGCTGCTGTAAGTATCGATCCATCTGAAGATTATATATAAAGTGTGTGAACGAAAGTACAGGACGAAAGTCTGTACACTCAGATATATAAAAGTGTGTAAACAAAAGTACAGGACGAACGAAACTGTACACTCAGTTTATATATAAAGTGTGTGAACAAAAATACAGGACGTAACACGTTTGAACAATTATAGAGAGTGATCTAAGGTACAGGACGTAGTGTCTGTACAGCTGTGTTGCGATTTAGGGTACAGGACGTAACACGTCTGTACAAGCAGAGTGTGCTAGAGCGGTAGGGTGAAGCTACAAAATACTGAAAATAGTACATAATTGCATATTTGAGTACTTGCATAATATTATTGTACAAACAATAAAGGAGATATAAAGGAGATATATGTTTTAATATTTAAAACGTTTCCCTTATTTATTAAAAAAAATAAATGGACGAGATACCCTACGCAGATAGCTTAACCCCAGCGTAGTGTAAAAATCTCGTTACACATTCTCTATGATCATCTTTTAGATAAGCTCTTATTCCTGCAAGTATCGATTGGTTCACCTTTTCAGATGTGTTGGCTTGGGGTGAATACGCTGCTATTTTCATATGTTTTATAAAGAATGACTTAATCATATGCGCAAACTCCTTCGACACGAACTGTTTTCCACTGTCGGAATGTATAATCTTCGGAACAAAAAATGTATTGAAGAGGTATTTTGTGATATAATGTACCACTTGTTTGCTAGTTGCCTCTTTCGCATATTTCATAAACACAAACTTAGAAAAGTGATCTAGGACAATTAAAATATACGTGTTGCCCATTTTTGACCTGGGGTAATTCCCGACAACATCAATGTAAATTTTCTGCAACGGTCTATCAGTAATTGTCTCTATTCCCATTCTAGGTCTCATGTCAAAGTTTCTTGCCTTAACCTCCTTACAAGTGCGGCAATTTTTTATATAGTTAACCACAAAGGTAACCATATTCGGCCAGTAGTGAAATTTTTCTTAATCAGTGGAAAGTCTTGGTGATACCTCCGTGTGCTGCTACTTTCTTTATTAAAGCCGTCATCAGAGTATGAGGGATACATAACTTCCAATCTGAATCACTATCGTCTAGTGAGAAGGAAGTATTTTTGAGCACAAACCCATTTTCTTCTTTTACGTCTGGTAACTGTTGACCGGCCTCTTTGACGGGACGTATCAAATTCAAATAGTCCTTGGACTCAAATTCAACCGCTTCGAAACCTAGAAGTGCTGTCTGCACCCACTATCTTCTATCGCGCGTGACAGAGTGTCCGCTACAATATTTTGTGAACCCTTTCTATGCTCAATGCTAGTACCAGATAAATTCTTGAGGCTCATTAACCATTTTAAACTAACGTGGCCGGTTGTCACGGTAAATTGCACCATTTCCAGGTACGGACGAAATCTTTCAATTGATAAAATAGCGGCTAAACAGTCCTTTTCAGTATAATTGCGCTAGGCATTATTTAGCTTCTGCGAAAAGAGAGCGATTGGGCGGTCGTTACATTGCTTGTCTTTTTAAATTTTCCAATACTTACATGTGTAGCATCACATTGAATGTAGAATGGTTTGTGGAAATCCGGGTGGGTTAAGACTGGCGCGGTTGTCAACGCCTTTTTTAAGTCTTGAAAAGATTTGACAGCTTCCTCTGACAATTTGAACAACACACAAGATCACTTAAAGGTGCTGAAATTATTGAGAAATTCCTAATAAATAGGCAGTACCAACCGGCAGTGCCCAAAAAGCTTCTCATTTGCTTGATAGTTTTTGGTAACGGTATATTTTCAATTGCCTTAATTTTTTCCGGGTCGGTACGCAAGGTGCTTACTCCAATGATAAAACCTAAATACCTAATTGTTCGAAACAGAATACACTCTTCTCCATGCCTATGGTTAATCCTGCCCGCTTCAGCGCTTCGGCCACTCTCTCGAATAATATCATATGACTCTTTGGAAATTATCAACAAGTCATCAAGGTAAACGAGCACGTTGTTTTTAAGCTTACTAGATATAACTTTGTCCATTAAGCGACACAACCTTTGAGCGGCATTACATAGCTTGAACGGCATGATAGCAAATTGATAATGCGGACGCCCGGGAATTGTAAAAGCGGTATATTGTCGATGGCTTGGCTCCAATTCTGTCTGCCAAAAGGCATGTTTAAGGTCTACACTACTTATATAAATGGTGTGATCTATTCTGCTGACGATTCCCTCAATTATTTGTATACGATAAGCATCTTTAACAGTCAAGTTATTAAATTTCCTGGCATCTAGGCATAAACGGTTTTTGTTCGGCTTACGTACAAACGTCACTCTGTTGTTCCACGGTGACTCACTCAATTCTAATACTTCTAGCTGTAACATTTTATCAATTTCGGTATCATTTGTATTTTATGCGTTTCCCAGTGAGTTTTATTTAGAACGTTTCGTTCAAACGTCATATATTTCGCTTTTACTTCCTCCAATTTTTGCAGCTGTTCACTTGTTAACAAATGTTGTTCTGGTTTAGGTGGATCTTCGTTTTTGAAATCCTTTTCGATTATCTGAGCGTCCAGTTCACTGATCCCTATAACATCCAGAGCGAGATTAAATTTTCTCTCTCTAAAAATCTCTTGTTCCGGGAGGGGGCACAGATAAAATAACATTTTATGCCGCATATTATGAAACAGTACATTTATGATAGTTTTCCCAACCACTCTTTTGCGTTCTTCGGCTGCCGTGGACACATTTGACGAGTGTTTTAAAACTTTGGTGTTCAACTCCTTTACCATATTGTTGCAATTTTTTCCTAAATTACTTATGGAGGCTACTGTGTCCAACAATCCGTTTTTCTTTTACCGTTCAAAAGTACCTCCGCAAATACCCGTGGATCGCCACAGCTTACAGCTTCCACTGCCATCTTTAAGAATTGCCTCGTTTATGGTTTACCGAACTACAATTTCTACATTTTGGCGTTATCGTATTTTGTAGATCACATTTGTAACAGAAGATATTTCTCACTTTCTCACATTCCATGTGTGTGTGTACGTGTTCATGGCAATTCCAACATATTAGGTTTCTCTCTCTCTTTTCCACAGCAGCTATTTCAACAACATCACTGTAGTCCACCTCTTCATTCTCAATAAGTTCATTGACTTTATACGTGCGTTGCCGCAGATCCATTGGTGGAGGAATGGTACGCGTATCTCTTTGTTAAAACCTCTTTTCCATTTCTTTGCATTCTTCTCGCAGATGTTCCAAGTTGTACATAATTTTAGCAAGCGATTCTCTCAGATTACTTTTTAACAGTTTTATCATTTCATAGTCGGACATAGGTGTATTTAACTTAGAGCGTAGCGTACACATTTTATGGAAATAGCTAGTGCTTGTTTCCATTCAGCTAACTCTCTCATTAATTCAATGTTACTCTTAATATTTTGGTATTGTTGCAAAAATGCTTGACGCAGTGTTTTATTTATTTCTTTTTACAAAATTTTTAAAAAAATAATAATTAACAAAGGTGCCTCCCACCACTCCAGCTCGGAGCTTATTTGAGGTAGGAGTATGCACCCATTACAATGCTAAATAATTTATTACACTAATTGTCGTTCGCATAACCTTGTGCGAAGTGCAACATAATATCTCTCTTAAAGCGAGTTGTATTCTGTGTGGTCTGTAAACGGGGATGGAATTCAACCATCGGATTGCAAAAATAAAGAAATGACGTTCAGACATTAGGGATATGTGTCGCAAAGGTTTAATATTGTGGTTGCGGTTGGACGTTGAGAATTCGAGTCTTTTAAACAGGTAACCTGGGTCCTGCTTGGTGACGATTTTTTGAAGTAGACAAAGTGATCTACATTTAAGCAGGTCCTCCAAAGTTACCGATAACAGCGATACTGTGTAACTTGAAACGCGGTCATACCTCCTCAATCCAAAAACGTACCTGATAATGGCGTAGTTGGCCCTTTGTAGTTTCAGTTTACAATACAACAATTAGAAGAGAAACAAAGACAGAAGTTAAATATAAAAACTAATGATAAATGGTTTATTAATACAACCAATAAAAACATCCCTGGTAATGTAGAGTGGTTACTCTCTCTGGGAGAAAAATTCGCTACTCCAGTTACAAAGGACTCGTTCCCCTTATTTGATCGCATTGCTGACGGAGAGGATTACATAAGAACAATACAAGGCAAAGAAGGGCAGGAGATTGCGAGAGTCAATTTTACAAGAATTACTGCAAAACAATTAAGGAATTTAAAATACAATTAGAGAGACAAATTTACAATAAAAACACTTGAACAAACAAGAGCATATATAAAACAACAAAAAGATATACAGATTTTAAAAGCAGATAAAGGAAATTGCACAGTGGCTATGACAAAACAAAATTATGATGAAAAATTGAATTTGATAATTAATGATTTGATGACCTATAGGAGACTTAAAAAAGACCCTACGAGTACTTTACAAAAGAAAAATAATGATTTTGTAAATGAATTACACAAGAAGAAGATAATTACGGATACGGAAAAGCGAAAATTATCGACAGACATTGCAGTATCCCCTAGAATATATGGACTTCCTAAGATACATAAAGATGGAATCCCCCTCAGACCTATCTGCTCTGTTATCAATGGCCCCTCTACAAGTTTGTGCAGATATCTAACCAATATTTTAAAGAAGCTCACCACAAACTCAACATATAATGTATTAAACACCTTAGACTTAAAAGAAAGACTCAAGAACTGCAACATACAAGGGAATTATAAAATGGCCTCATTTGATGTAGTGTCGCTTTATCCCAGCATACCTGTGGAAGATGCAATAAATATGGTCAGAAAAGAATAGGACAAGATAAAATCAGTTACGAACATACCAAAAGAACTATTTTTTAAAATGCTTGAATTTTGTATTAAGGACTGTAATTATTTTAAATACGAAGGATGTACATACAAACAACTGAAAGGCCTTCCCATGGTATCTCCAATTTCACCTATTTTGTGGACATATTCAAGGAAAAGTTATTGGATGCTGAAATACAGAAACTTGAACAAAAACCGCACATGGTGATAAAATATGTGGATGATCTATTGATAATTGGAGAAAACAACACCATTGTCAAAGTTTTTGATATGGTCAACAATTTTCATCGATATGTCAAATTTACTAAAGAGGATAAGGTCGACAATAAGCTACCATACCTAGACTCCTTACTGATTAGAACTAAAAATAAAATAAAAATTGATTGGTACCAAAAACCAATGGCGGCGGGAAGATTAATTAATTTTCATTCGAATACTCCTAAAACAACGCAGCCACTAATTTTGTCAAAACAGTATTAAACATTAGTGATACTGAATTTCATAAAGAAAACATCCTAAAAATTAAGAAAATACTAGGCAGAAACGACTTTCCGGATTACTACATCAATAAACTCATTGGACGCACAATAAAAAACAAAAACAATAAAAACAAAAATATGAATACCAATAACCTACCACAACAATACAAGGCCATGAAGTATGTTCCGACACTATCAGAACGGCTGAAAAATGGTATTACAAACAACAGAAATATAACCATAGCGTACACTATGAAAAATACGCTGAAAAACATTTATACTAATACCAAAAGTAAGATCGACAAGATGGAACAGTCTAATGTGGTATATAAAATTATATGTAATGGCAATGAAAAAGAAGAGTGTAACATACATCGGAACAACAAAAAACAAATTAAGAACAAGGCTGTCAGGACACAAGTCAGACATTAAATGTAGGGACAAGAACGCGACCCCTAAGACAGCCTTATCAGAACATTGTAAAAAGAAAAACCATGGCCCTGACTTAGAAAATGTAGAAATAATCAACAGAGAGAAAATTTACAACAAGCGGCTGTTACACACAAATAAACTACAAAGCGGACGCAGAAAATTGTGCTCACTTATATAAAAGACTAATCAAAAGTGAGAGAATGACATAAAGAATATATAAGCTAGACTTGAATTATGACAAACCTATTAAAAGACTTTAGTAGTTACAGACAAGGCATCTGGTGCATACCAGAAGTTTGTGTACAATAATTGTAAGCTAAAAGTGATATAATAATTGTGAAGTACTTTAGCGTAAGTTAGGATCGTTGTGTCTATATATACATATGTATGTATTCATTGTTAAAAAAATTTTCGGGCTCTGATGGCGAAATATTTGCCATGTAATGCAAAAAGAATTGAAAAATTAACTTAATAAAGAAAATGACCTCAAGCTAGAAAAAAATTAATATCATAAAATTCTTCTTAAAATCACTTTACACAAAATTTTTCTTGTACACTTCTTGTCCCATGGTGAATATTCTCTCCCGCTTTCGTTTGTTATAGTGATTCTTTACTTTACAGTAGGCGCGATGTAAGTTCCCTTTTACCTTATTTCGTATTAATTCCAATTCGTCTTTCCAAACCTAACTTCTATTTCCAACTCTCCTAAGAATAATAGTTTGCGTGCCAATTCATACTTATTCCCTGATAAACACATATTCTGTCCGAATAAGGCCATATATGGACTCATACCTATCACTTTGTGTTTCGAACTTGGGAGTGCCCACTCAATTTCTGGAAGGTGAACGTTCCATTCTTTGTGATCATCTTTTAGATAAGCTCTTATTACAGCAAGTATCGATTGGTTCACCTTTTCAGATGCGTTGGCTTGGGGTGAATACGCTGCTATTTTCATATGTTTTATAAAGAATGACTTAATCATATGCGCAAACTCCTTCGACACGAACTGTTTTCCACTGTCGGAATGTATAACCTTCGGAACACCAAATGTATTGAAGAGGTATTTTGTGAGATAATGTACCACTTGTTTGCTAGTTGCCCCTTCCACAGGTTTCATGAACACAAACTTAGAAAAGTGATCTAGGACACTAAAAATATACGTGTTGCCCATTTTTGACCTGGGGTATTTCCCGATAAAATCAATGTAAATTTTCTGCAACGGTCTATCAGTAATTGTTTCTACTCCTATTTTAGGTCTCATGTCAAAGTTTGTTGCCTTAACCTCCTTACAAGGAGGTGTGTTGTTATGACTTGAAAATGCCCAAATGTTCGTACCACTTGGATCTACCACTTCCACTTTATTCGGGGGACTATCTCTTATCGGATTTACTGGTCCATTACGTTCGTTTGGATTGGATGGCAATTTCATTTGCATTATTTTAAGTTTCTCATATAATTCTTTTCTCAAATTTTCGAAACTATCCCGCATCGCGTCTAACATCACGTTCATTACTTCTTCGTTTGCTGATGGGGTTGAAGCTTGAGCTTGATCCTGTTCCAGCGTGATGGGGTTAGGTAAGTCTCTCGCTGTTGGTACAAATAGGTGACTAGCAATGTCTTTAGATTTTTGTTTTTTGGTCGTGCGCCTCCTTTCGCCGTATTATCTATATTTGTTGCCGACAAAATTTCTGGAATTGTCCATGTTTAAAAATAATCATAACAAATCTAATCTCTTTTTTTGTACTTATTCCTATTAAATAACTACAAAAAAAACTCCTATCACAAAAAAGAAAGGAAGAGTAATTGCGAGCAATAAAGCCAAACAAAATAAGTCGAAACAAAAAAATGGGATGGTATGTGACACAGCAAGGACCGGCAAGTGGTGGCAATTCAGACCAAATTTGAACCGAGTCGCTATTTATGTGACTTAAAATTCCCTTGCTCACAATGTTGACAAAATGAAAAAAAAAAGAAAAATGCTATCCAGTGAAACTCATGCGAATCAATGCTAAGTATGTCTTTCCATTAAAGTACACGGTCACTGACCCTAGTGAATAGTCTCCATTTATTTGTTTAGAGTATCATGCATTATCTAATACATGGCCTCTACATGTACTCAATAATTTAATCGACCCATCTACCAATACAATTATTCTATCTTTGATGAATAGGCCACGGTATAGTTTCGGACATAAAAAAAAATTAAACAATTTGATCGACCCATTCACCAATGCAATTATTCTATCTATGATGAATAAGCCACTGCATAGATACGGACATCAAATAAAAACAAGTAGAAAAACTAAATTCGACTTTGGCCGAATTTTAAATACCCTCCACCTTATTATAAGCACCAAAGAAATCAAGAACTAATAAGGCTTTCTATTAATTTCACAAATGAAATTTCATATTTTCCATATTCATCTATTTCAGTTTTAAAAGAAACACACAAATATAACTATTATGTTTAGAAAAAAATTATATATGCACTTTATTTAAAATTTTGATTAGTTAATTTTTTATGAATCCTTTTTTACTAAACTAAAAAATATACAATACAACATATGAACAATAATGGGTAAATCTATAAAATTCTTATCCTAATATAAATATTAATAATTAAAATTTAAAACTTTGCCAAATGCCCAGTCTATTTGCGTACCTCCAAATGTAGTCGTTTCCGTCTTTTCTAACATAGACCAAAAGCCCTCATTAATTAAGTTCCTTTCCATTAAACTGCTATTTGTCGCCCTACATATATTAAAATCACCAATAACAAGAAGTTTTTCGAATGTTTCACCCACAGTATATACAGTACCTACTGCCTCCATGAGTAAATTACTAAATGTTGTTTCGGAAAATGTGGAATTTCTATATAAAGTGATAACGCACATTGTTTTAAAACGGAAAGCTATTATTTGTAAAGTAGCGGACCCAAAACTATAATCTCGCTTGAACAAAACTTTCGCTTGTCTACTCAGGTCGGACTTTATGTAAACTATTATTCCACGCTTTTGTCAAGGAAGGCTATCGGATCCATTAATTCTTGCTAAAGTACAAAATCCTTCAACAGAACAGTCGTCCAACAGAAAAGTCCATGTCTCTACAAGATATAAAACGTCTATATCTCTTATATATCTATCACTGAATAAGTCTTGGTGGTGAGCGTTAAGGCTTTGTGTATTTTGGTAATATATTTTTGTGTTTGCGCATACATTAGGTATAAAAAAAATAAAAAAAAAATAATAATAATAATAAATAAAAATCTTTCTGTTCGGAGCCGGTCAAGTTCGACTTTGACAACGTCAGTGTCAGAAAATTGTTTTGGAGGGGTGAAACGTACATTGCAGCTCTATTTATTCTATCTGCAAGATGGACTACAACTTTGTTGTAAGTAGCTCCCTGACTCTTATAATCGTAATACCCTCTGCTGGAACTACCGGAAATTGTCTCCTCTCAATATTAATTTGTACGTTACGTCTGTATTGAATAATAAAGAGGTTCAGAATTATGAGGCTTTTTTCTTCTTGCCTGAGAGCCAACGTCCCTATTAGAAAATAGAATCCAAAGTGTCGATACGGCTTCCTGACTTATGTCTACTGCCATTAAAAGTCCTGTTGCACCGTTAACGAGTCCATCGGCAGTGTCAATATTTACTGTCAGCATACAATTAGCCGATGTCTTTAACGTAAGTTCTGTGGGAAGTCCTTGAGTCTCCGACGTTTTAAAATTCTTAATTGTATTTAAAATTGTCTGTTTTTGTTGTTCACTTAGAGAGTCAGCCTTAATAATGTCATAACTTCTAGAAATATGCGCTTCCGTCGATATCTGTGCTAAACGCTGTATATTATATGTGTCAGCTTCCTTATTAGACCAAAATAAATTAATAGCATCCAAAGGGACTTCTGTATGTAAATTCACTGTCCTTGATATAATTAAATCTATGTCTTCCGGATTCATTTGTCCAACTGCCATGTTATTTAATGCAATTGCAAAAGTCCTGTCGTCTCTTTGCCGCATTATTTCGTCTAATTCATAAAAGTCGAACATATCCCAAAGCCCACGTCCTATTATATCTCCATAGGGATTATTTGGATTTGGATTGAAAATCCAACGGTCACCTACAGGTGGAAGTTGTTTTAAATCACCGAAGACAATAATTGGAATACCACCAAAAGCCTCTGTAGTTTTAAATATTTGTTTCAGTCTTGAGTCCAGGAAACCTAACGTTTTAGAACCAACCATCGACACTTCATCTATAATAATAAGTTTTACTTCAATCAGTTTAGCAATAAGTGAATTAACTGTATCGTTACTTAAGGTACGAATTTCTCCGAACGACTGATTTACAGGCAAAGAGAAAAGGGAGTGAAGAGTATATCCTCCAATTCCAAATGCTGCTTTACCCGTTGGTGCACTTAGCAAAACCTTTGGGAGATCTGGATTCGATCCAGGAAGAGAATTAAAGCGTTGTGTTATTGCCTGATATATTGTTTGTATCAAGCGACTTTTACCTACACCCGCGCCACCTCCCACAAATTCATACAGCACTTCTTCTCTATTTATCTTGTACAGTACATGTTGGAAATATATCCGTTGCTTTTTATTCAGAGACCTTACGGATATTAACAAATCCTCTACATTTACTAATGGAGGGAGTTTTATTAAACGGACACCTTCACTCTGATCGTCATTTTCTTCTTCGTCTATATTAAGTATATTTATGTCTCTATTAATCTCTGGCATAGCCAGAGCTCTGAATTCTTCATATAATAACTGCGATGCAGCAATGTTGTCTTGTCGGGTTGGTTCATTTTCAGAATTGCCATCGTTATCGTTCTGAATTTCCTCTAAAGCGTTTTCCAATTCGTTTACCGAAAATTTTTCGAATTGTTGTTGGTTTGTCATTATCAAGTC
This sequence comes from Crataerina pallida, assembly GCA_949710015.1. Taxonomy (NCBI): domain Eukaryota; kingdom Metazoa; phylum Arthropoda; class Insecta; order Diptera; family Hippoboscidae; genus Crataerina; species Crataerina pallida. Next base: position 16,372,128 of record OX453290.1, read on the forward strand.
TCTATGTGAAGAACATGTTTGTTCGTTGTCGTTTTCTAAAATGTGTGTTACTTCATTACGCCACGGAAAATATAACATAACCATTTGTCTGAAATAATCTGCTCTGGATGTATCCATATTTGATTTTGCAAATCGAAGAATAGCTGAATTCCTTCGTTTATAAATATATCCAAAGTTATTTAAAAGTTGGAGACCAACTCCACTATACTCTGTTACGTCTTCGTTGTCATCTATATCTTCATCTTCTCGTCTTTGGCGTATCGAAGATCTGCGTGTTTTTGAAAACACATAATTGGCAGCAAAATTGGCTAGACAGATATCTTCAAGACTGTGAGGACGATGTTGGTAATAGTCTAATAAATTACTTTTAAAAATATCAGTCGATTCTGTTGGTAGTCTTTCTAATTCTTGCCTAGATTTTACCATTCGGACTCTCCTATCTGGATGGAATGTATTTATGAAAACATCTGTGTTACTACATTCGGACATATGCATACCTAAAATATTGTAGGATGCTTCTTGAGCGGACACTTCGGACGCGTTTATAAATTTATTGCCAATGTGCTGTAAACGTTGACGGACAGTATAATTCTCTGTACGAATTTCCCTCATTGTCTCCTGCAATAGTCGCGAAACTCCCCTATTTGAATTATTTATATAGTTCACTATATATGATACACAACCGTAAGCGTCCAAAATGTACTGTATGTCCATGTTAGCGCGATGTAACTTCAAAATAGTTGGATTGAAGGCGTTTATAAATATGTCCTTCGGTCGGCGTTTTAAAAATTTCCGTGGTTTTTTAATAGAAAACCTTAGGGCAAAAATGTAGTCCTCGTAGCTCATATTAATGCGTTCGTCAGACAAAAATTGTTCAAATTGGTCAATACTATAAATATCTGACTCAGATACCCTAGTATTTAAAAAATTAAATACTTTTTTATAATTAACACGATGTCTTTGAATATTTTCGGATTCTTCGGACAGCGGAAATAGTATTTCTGTTCTTGGCATTGGCGGATGAGGCATTTTGAATCTACAAATCCTTTGTCCCGATATTTCTCTTCGGCATGTATTACTATGCCTATGCATTTGATAATTTATGAAATTTTCTATTCCGGACTCAGACGAGTTTGTACTGATATATTTGTCAATAAATTCTGTTACCGCAGGGAATGTACGTTCATTTGTCAATGTTATATGTGGTGCGTCTTTTAACCAATATACTCCATGTACATGAGGAGAGCCTCTTTGCTGAAATTCTATTCTCCAATAATACTTTATAACTTTATGAGAGTCAAATACACCACCATCACACTTAAAAAGTTTGTACAAATGACGGACACGTTGATCGAAGTAGCGTGAACATGTAATCGGAGCGGACCTTATTAAATTATATTTTTCTTGCGTTGTTAAATTATGAACATCGTTTTCTGATATATCCCGTTTTTCTAAAACTTTCACCAAAATAACAATTAATTCATGTATTCATGATGAAAAACGTTGGCAATCCAAATTGCCGAATCATTGCCAGAACTTTCTTTTTTTCAGATTCCCAATGAGCGGGTGAAGGCCTAAGTCCTTTGAGAATATGATACCCGTCGTCATGCTGCACTAAGTTTTGAACAAAATGATCGTCTAACATATTTCGCGCAGTAACAGAATTTTGACGTATTCGCAGATCAATATACTATCCTTTATGCGCGATAGTTCTAATTTTTTGTACGAATATAAAACTTTGTCTACTCTGGCGCATCGTCTGTCATATCTTCTAACTTCTGATCTTATAACTTTCCCTAAAGTTGTAACTGAACTTCGTTTAATTCCACAATAAATTGTGGGAAAGGACAACTCCTCGGCGTCTTCATCCATAAGTAAGTCTAATGGTCTGTTGCCCTCTGCAGGCGCTATAGAAATCCTACCTAATGGTACATTTTCTATTTGTAAATTGTCTAAAAGGGTCTCCTGTGGATTTAATTCATCTACGTCATCATTGGTTGTGTTATTGTTTAAACAAGTTTGAACTATATTTCTGTCTTCTTCGTTGGCAATAAACGGCATTATCTCATTCGACTGTCTTCTGTTCAGCCATTCATTAGAAATAGAAATGTTGTGCGTCCTATATAAGTCTGTGTTAATTAAATACTCTGCGGCTCTAAATATCTTTGCCGGTCGTATAGTCTCTGTCATAAAACTGCGGTCATATTGCAACCTACGCTTCAAATAAACTTGTATTACTTCTGTCTGATCTTCAGATCTCGGAAGGACGGTTATTGTTCTATCAAGTGAAATCGGTACGTTCACGACTGCACCCCGTATCGCGCACTGTCTGTTATAACCTAAGGACACTATTCTTATAAATGGTGTTCTGGGAGCAACGAATCTCTCTTCAAGAGTTGTCAAGTCCTTTAGTTCGTTTGGTATAGTGGGAAAGTGAAGACCATTGGATAAACATAATGTCGGTATATTACCAGATCGAACTGCAGAATGACATGTTTTGCAAAACGTATAACGGTCATCTTCGGATGGAAAAACATCAGTCAGGAAGAATACACAACTTAAGTGGACATCTTGGCTTGTAACTATTTCTTTAGATAAAAACTTTACTTGTGACGTAAACCACAGTCCAACACAACAAACACAAACACAAGTCGGACCATTCTTTACACTATTGTCATATTCACTCAATAGCCGAGATGTGTGTCGTTGTGTTTCACTTAATAAATATTCAATTCTAGTGTTAGGTGTCATGGTCTGCATTCTTTGTCTATTCAACAAATTTTGTCGATTGTTAGTTCTGAGCCTATTTACCTCATTAGCACGGTGTGTTCTAGACCGAAGTGTTCTATTAGAGCTAACCTCTCTAGCATGCATTCCACCATCTTCTCTTCTAATTCTTTGTGCTATGGCAAATCTCTGGCGTTCACTTCTTCTATATATTTCATTTCCTCGACGTTGTCTGTGCTGTTCAGTATTAATATGTTGCTCTAAAGCACGCCTTCTATCGTCATCTATCCTAATCCTCCTAATCCTCTCCTATAAACTTCATTTTCGCAATGGCGCCTATGCTGTTCAGTATTGACTTGTTGTTCTCTAGCGCGTGGACTCTCATCATCTCTCCGTATCCTTTGTGTTAAGGCATTTCTCAGCCATTCAATTGTCCTAAACACTTCGTATTCGCGATGGCGCCTATGCTGGGCAGTATTAATTTGTTGTTCTCTAGCGCGGGTTCCATCATCCTCCCTCCTATTTCTTTGTGTTAATGCATTTCTCAGCCTTTCACTCCTTCTAAAGACTTCGTTTTCGCGGTGGCGCCTATGCTGGGCAGTATTAATTTGTTGTTCTCTAGCGCGGGTTCTATCATCCTCCCTCCTATTTCTTTGTGTTAATGCATTTCTCAGCCTTTCACTCTTTCTAAAGACTTCGTTTTCTCGGTGGCGCCTTTGCTGGGCAGTATTAACTTGTTGTTCTCTATTGCGTCTTCCATTATCTTCCCTCCTAATCCTTTGTGTTAAGGCATTTCTCCGACGTTCAAGCACTCAATAACTTTCATTGCCGCGACGGTTTATGTGTTGTATAGTAGTCCTTTGTTATTCCATAATGCGATACCCTGAACTTCTTCTTCTAACAATATGTGCGCTTTGGTCTCTTCGCCTTTCCTCTTCGCGATATTCAGGATCACTACTTCTTGCTAATATACGCTGAGAATTTTCAATTCTGTCTCTCTCCAAACTTTGCTCGCGAAACCTCCTCACAGATTGTATATTTCTCATACGTCTTTGTCGAGAAGATGTAATACGTAATAAGGGCATATTGAAATAATGTTTGTAAATATAATATTTTTTTGCACTTCAATGGGAACTCAACAGTTCAATTATTGTTGTACTTCTGAGGTCTATATTTCGTGTTGAAGACTTATATATTGTATTATTTTACCTGCTTTCGCATGGGCTACTTTACCTAATAGTCAGTTATGTACCTGATTTCTAACAAGGCTGTAGCCTGTACTTGCAAACTATAAGTATATGTACCTGATCGTGCATCATGTTACTTTATTTTAAGTATTTTTTATTAAAAATTTTATTTGATATTCTAAATTTTAAAACTGAGATATATAAAGCGGTAAACACGGTGCCTTGTCTATAAAATTTTTATTGTTTATACATATGTATGTATTTTTATTTGGTTATGTACAATTGCTCTTACATGTAACGCCTAAATATTTATGGATCTTTTTAAATTTTTGGAATTGATGATGATGAAATTGATGTTTTATAAATTTTAAAAATTATAATACGCTCATTTTTTCACATCTATGAAGCTAATATTTATAGATGTACATACTAAATTTCAAGTTTATAGCTTAATTTTTGTGGCAGATAAATAGATTTTTGTTTATTGTGGGTGGACTTAGTAACCGACCACGCCCATTTTAAGCACATTGATGGATGGGATATCTATAAATACGTGTACCAAATTTCAGGGTCATAGGTTAATTTTTGTGGTAGATATAAAGGTTTATGTTTATTGTGGGCGCGTCTGTTAAACGACCACGCCCATTTTAGGCACATCAATGGATGGGATAACTATGTATTTGCATACCAAATTTCAACTTCGTAGATCAACTTTTGTGGCAAATATAAAGATTTATATTGATTGTGGGCGTGTATATTATCGGACTACGCCCATTTTCGGCACATCGATGAAACTAATATTTATAGATGTACATATTAAATTTCAAGTTTATAGCTTAATTTTTGTGGCAGATAGATAGATTTTTGTTGATTGTAGGCGTGGCTCTTTACCGAATTTGCCCATTTCAAATAGCGATCTGTGTGCATAAACTAAAAGTGACTCTACATAATTTCAGCTCAATATCTCATAATTTACGCTCGTAAGAGTGCCAACAACAGACGGACACACGGACATACATGCCTAAATCGACTCAGTTTTTGACGCTGATCAAGAATATATATACTTTGTAGGGTCTCTGACGCCTCCTTCTGGGTGTTGCAAACGTAAGAACAAAATTAGTATACCCTCATCACTGAGGTGGAGGGTATAAAAAAATTATTAAACAAAACTAACTCGGACCAACTTAAACTCAGTGAAATTCGTATAACAAAATGGTCTTTCAAATGAATCATTCTTGTTTCGGTGCCATTAACAAAAATTGTCACTGGGGTTACTTTTTTAATTGGGCGCCATTTGTTACTAAACAGATGTTTTTGTTTACACTGCCGCTATATAACGCTCCCTACGTCGAGGTGAATATTCCAAACTTTTACCTCAACCAGCCCATCTGTACCATACCGACTTTTATTGATACACCAAAATAGCGCCGTTTTAAGTATATCATTTGCAACCAAGAGAAAAATCTAGTTTCACCATACATATATAATGGCAAAAAATAGTAAATAGTTATTCGTTTCTTGACACAAAATACATGCTTTTTTACCCATTTTTTATTTTTAATTTTTTTTATTTTTACGATTCTTTCAAATTAAATTGTTCGGTAATTATACAAGAAAAACCACCACTTGTATTCCTTGCCAGACGAGTAACTTTTTTTCTATATCTGTACCGACTACAAGCCAAAAATAATCTTTCTATAGTTTTTCATTTCACATCTCGAGAACAAAACAAAAAATAGTCTGATACAATACCTGTCAGTTTTTTCGGGCATTATGCCTCTTTCTTTTCCAAAATAATCATGCTCTAGCGACCATTTTAACGTTTAATTCCTCATCCTTAATTTTTTAGTATCTTTAGCATGAAATATACCGAGGCTTTTACCCTGCAGCGTCTCTAGCTCGTACATGTTTTTTCCGACTGGTTTAACCACGGGACACTTCTGTTATTTATGAGCAAACTTAGCATTAAAATTCTTCTAATTTTCTTTAGATGTTGTGTTCGACCTATTATTGTAATAATGATATTCATTTTTTTTCTAGCTTGAGGTCATTTTCTTTATTAAGTTAATTTTTCATTTCTTTTTCCATTACATGGCCAATATTTCGCAGTTATATAAAGAGCATCCTCAAAAACTATATACACTAACAGCACTATGATTTTTCTAATGAGATGTAGAAAAGCCGGTATAAACCCTGGATGTATAACGAATGCAACAAAACATATAAATAAATTATTTGCACATAAGTATATACCTTAATACATAGATCGAAAGTTGAAAAAACACCTAGAGAACTTTCATAAAAGAATCTTGAATACTCTTATTGAATGTAAACACGAATTATATAAAATTCAAAACAATGAACAAAATAGGGTTAGACAGATTATAAACAATAGTCTAAACACCAATGATTCCACCTCCTTCTGGGATAGTCAAAAACATATAACGGATAATATAAAATCAAAAATTAAAAATATACATAAAAACAAATACAACAAACAAAACAAACAAAGACAGAAGTTAAATATAAAAACTAATGATAAATGGTTTATTAATACAACCAATAAAAACATCCCTGGTAATGTAGAGTGGTTACTCTCTCTGGGAGAAAAATTCGCTACTCCAGTTACAAAGGACTCGTTCCCCTTATTTGATCCCATTGCTGACGGAGAGGATTACATAAGAACAATACAAGGCAAAGAAGAGCAGGAGATTGCGAGAGTCAATTTTACAAGAATTACTGCAAAACAATTAAGGAATTTAAAATACAATTAGAGAGACAAATTTACAATAAAAACACTTAAACAAACAAGAGCATATATAAAACAACAAAAAGATATACAGATTTTAAAAGCAGATAAAGGAAATTGCACAGTGGCTAAGACAAAACAAAATTATGAAGAAAAAATGAATTTCATAATTAATGATTTGATGACCTATAGGAGACTTAAAAAAGACCCTACGAGTACTTTACAAAAGAAAAATAATGATTTTGTAAATGAATTACACAAGAAGAAGATAATTACGGATACGGAAAAGCGAAAACTATCGACAGAAATTGCAGTATCCCTTAGAATATATGGACTTCCTAAGATACATAAAGATGGAATCCCCCTCAGACCTATCTGCACTGTTATCAATGGCCCCTCTACAAGTTTGTGAAGATATCTAACCAATATTTTAAAGAAGCTCACCACAAACTCAACATATAATGTATTAAACACCTTAGACTTAAAAGAAAGATTCAAGAACTGCAACATACAAGGGAATTATAAAATGGCCTCATTTGATGTAGTGTCGCTTTTTCCCAGCATACGTGTGGAAGATGCAATAAATATGATCAGAACAGAATGGGACAAGATAAAATCAGTTACGAACATACCGAAAGAACTATTTTTTAAAATGCTTGAATTTTGTATTAAGGACTGTAATTATTTTAAATACGAAGGATGTACATACAAACAACTGAAAGGCCTTCCCATGGGATCTCCAGTTTCACCTATTTTGTGGACATATTCATGGAAAAGTTATTGGATGCTGAAATACAGAAACTTGAACAAAAACCGCACATGGTGATAAAATATGTGGATGATCTATTGATAATTGGAGAAAACAACACCATTGTAAAAGTTTTTGATATGGTCAACAATTTTCATCGATATGTCAAATTTACTAAAGAGGATAAGGTCAACAATAAGCTACCATACCTAGACTCCTTACTGATTAGAACTAAAAATAAAATAAAAATTGATTGGTACCAAAAACCAATGGCGGCGGGAAGATTAATTAATTTTCATTCGAATACTCCTAAAACAACGGAGCCACTAATTTTGTCAAAACAGTATTAAACATTAGTGATACTGAATTTCATAAAGAAAACATCCTAAAAATTAAGAAAATACTAGGAAGAAACGACTTTCCGGATTATTACATCAATAAACTCATTGGACGCACAATAAAAAACAAAAACAATAAAAACAAAAATATGAATACCAATAACCTACCACAACTGTTTTCCACTGTCGGAATGTATAACCTTCGGAACACCAAATGTATTGTAATGTACCACTTGTTTGCTAGTTGCCCCTTTCTCAGGTTTCATAAACACAAACTTAGAAAAGTGATCTAGGACAATACAAATATACGTGTTGCCCATTTTTGACCTGGGGTAATTCCCGACAACATCAATGTAAATTTTCTGCAACGGTCTATCAGTAATTGTCTCTATTCCCATTCTAGGTCTCATGTCAAAGTTTCTTGCCTTAACCTCCTTACAAGTGCGGCAATTTTTTATATAGTTAACCACAAAGGTAACCATATTCGGCCAGTAGTGAAATTTTTCTTAATCAGTGGAAAGTCTTGGTGATACCTCCGTGTGCTGCTACTTTCTTTATTAAAGCCGTCATCAGAGTATGAGGGATACATAACTTCCAATCTGAATCACTATCGTCTAGTGAGAAGGAAGTATTTTTGAGCACAAACCCATTTTCTTCTTTTACGTCTGGTAACTGTTGACCGGCCTCTTTGACGGGACGTATCAAATTCAAATAGTCCTTGGACTCAAATTCAACCGCTTCGAAACCTAGAAGTGCTGTCTGCACCCACTATCTTCTATCGCGCGTGACAGAGTGTCCGCTACAATATTTTGTGAACCCTTTCTATGCTCAATGCTAGTCGGTCATACGCCTCGCTAAGCGACCAGATAAATTCTTGAGGCTCATTAACCATTTTAAACTAACGTGGCCGGTTGTCACGGTAAATTGCACCATTTCCACGTACGGACGAAATCTTTCAATTGATAAAATAGCGGCTAAACAGTCCTTTTCAGTATAATTGCGCTAGGCATTATTTAGCTTCTGCGAAAAGAGAGCGATTGGGCGGTCGTTACATTGCTTGTCTTTTTAAATTTTCCAATACTTACATGTGTAGCATCACATTGAATGTAGAATGGTTTGTGGAAATCCGGGTGGGTTAAGACTGGCGCGGTTGTCAACGCCTTTTTTAAGTCTTGAAAAGATTTGACAGCTTCCTCTGACAATTTGAACAACACACAAGATCACTTAAAGGTGCTGAAATTATTGAGAAATTCCTAATAAATAGGCAGTACCAACCGGCAGTGCCCAAAAAGCTTCTCATTTGCTTGATAGTTTTTGGTAACGGTATATTTTCAATTGCCTTAATTTTTTCCGGGTCGGTACGCAAGGTGCTTACTCCAATGATAAAACCTAAATACCTAATTGTTCGAAACAGAATACACTCTTCTCCATGCCTATGGTTAATCCTGCCCGCTTCAGCGCTTCGGCCACTCTCTCGAATAATATCATATGACTCTTTGGAAATTATCAACAAGTCATCAAGGTAAACGAGCACGTTGTTTTTAAGCTTACTAGATATAACTTTGTCCATTAAGCGACACAACCTTTGAGCGGCATTACATAGCTTGAACGGCATGATAGCAAATTGATAATGCGGACGCCCGGGAATTGTAAAAGCGGTATATTGTCGATGGCTTGGCTCCAATTCTGTCTGCCAAAAGGCATGTTTAAGGTCTACACTACTTATATAAATGGTGTGATCTATTCTGCTGACGATTCCCTTTATTATAAGCAATTTTAACAGTCAAGTTATTAAATTACCAACGTCACTCTGTTGTTCCACGGTGACTCACTCAATTCTAATACTCCTAGCTGTAACATTTTATCAATTTCGGTATCATTTGTATTTTATGCGTTTCCCAGTGAGTTTTATTTAGAGCGTTTCGTTCAAACGTCATATATTTCGCTTTTACTTCCTCCAATTTTTGCAGCTGTTCACTTGTTAACAAATGTTGTTCTGGTTTAGGTGGATTTTCGTTTTTGAAATCCTTTTTGATTATCTGAGCGTCCAGTTCACTGATCCCTATAACATCCAGAGCGAGATTAAATTTTCTCTCTCTAAAAATCTCTTGTTCCGGGAGGGGGCACAGATAAAATAACATTTTATGCCCCATATTATGAAACGATACATTTATGATAGTTTTCCCAACCACTCTTTTGCGTTCTTCGGCTGCCGTGGACACATTTGACGAGTGTTTTAAAACTTTGGTGTTCAACTCCTTTACCATATTGTTGCAATTTTTTCCTAAAATACTTATGGAGGCTACTGTGTCCAACAATCCGTATTTTCTTTTACTCACATTCCATGTGTGTGTGTACGTGTTCATGGCAATTCCAACATATTAGGCTTCTCTCTCTCTTTTTCATTTCATAGTCGGACATAGGTGTATTTTATTTAGAGCGTAGCGTGCACATTTTATGGAAATAGATATCGATTAACTCACTTAGTGCTACTAGTTCAGCTAACTCTCTCATTAATTCAAAAAGTTAGTGATTTACCGGATAAAAATGCAATTTTCACATACACCGTCATAGACAAGTGCTAATAACTCTACTCCAAAAAAAATTTGGCATATACTTTATACTAGGAAACTTTCAGCATTGTACCTAGTCCAATAATAATTAGTCTAGATGCTCGACAATCTGCTCGTTAAAAAAAAAGTTAGTGATTTACCTGATAAAAATGCAATTTTCACATATATCGTCGTAGACAAGTGCTAATAACTCTGCTCCAAAAAAAATTTGGGATATACTTTATACTAGGAAACCTTCAGCATTGTACTTAGTCGAATAATAATTAGTCCAGATGCTCGTTAAAAAAAAGTTAGTGATTTACCTGATAAAAATGCAATTTTCACATATATCGTCATAGATAAGTGCCAATAACTCTAATCCAAAAAAAATTGGGGATATACCTTATACTGGGAAACCTTCAGCATTGTACCTAGTCCAATAATAATTAGTCCAGATGCTCGACAATCTGCTCGTTAAAAAAAAAGTTAGTGATTCTTATAAATTTCTTTATATTATTAGTAAAAATAAGGGTACAAACCATCCTCTATTTGGTTATGTTAATATATCCTAATTTTTAATTACTTTATAAAAAAGGTTCTACATGTTTCATACTTTAAATTAAAAAAAAAATTTTTCACATTATTATTTAATATGTAAAATTTTAAAACAAAAATGGTCAAAAATTTTCAGTTTTTTGTTTATGTGATTTTTTTACTTTTCTCTGGAGAGAGTAATTCTAATTTTAAAAAGATAGTAAATACGTAAAGTGTGAAGTTAAAAAGTTAGAAGCGTGGCCTGGTTGCACCATATATAGTGTAGAGGGAGGCTCGGATTCTCTTTTTTTCTCTCTCTCCTTTTTTCTCTCAGAGAATAATAACTTTTTAAAACTTTTTAACTTCACGCATCTACTTTCTCTTTTGTCTCTCACCTCTTGGTAAGGCAACACAGCGCCAAAAACTGAGTAGATTTAGTCATATATGTTCGTGTGTCCGTATGTCTGTCTATTGTTGACATTGGCATTGGGCGTAAATTATGAGATATTGAGTTGAAATTTTGTACAGGCACTTGCAGATCGCTATTTAAAATGGGCAAAATCAAACAATAGCCACGCCACAATCGATAAAAATATATTTATCTACCACAAAAATTGAACTATAAACATGAAATTTGGTACGTAAATCTATAAATATTAGCTTCATTTATATGTCAAAAATTGGCGTGGTCGCATAATAGACACGTCCACAATTTTAAAAAAAATTTATATTTTTCAAAAAAGTTGACCTAGGAACTTGAAATTTAGTACGCATATACATAGTCACCTCATCCACTAATGTGCCAAAAATGCGCGTGGTCGGATAACATGCACGTCCAAATTAAATAAAAATCTATATATCTGCCACAAAAGTTGACCTGTGAACTTGAAATTTGGTACACTTATTAGAGATTAGCCCATCTATAGATGTACCAAAAATGGGTATGTTCGGATAACAGACACGCCCACAATTTACAAAAAATATATATAACGTAAAAGTACACGTGCATGCTGATACGTAATACGTACACTATTAGAGGCGCAATATATATATATTTGCCATGCCCACCATTGTGGAGATGGAGGGTACTTAAGATTTGGCCTAAGCCAAATTTATTTTTTTTAATTGTTAGTCCTAATTTGATTGGAACTTAAATTATAACGACATAGACAAGTTATTTATCTATAATAAACCTACAATACATTCAGCTATAGCTTGCGCACAAATTTTCATAAACAAACAGACATGGTTAAATCGATTTAGATTTAGATTTTTTAATTTTAATTAATAATTTATTTTATCTTGAAACTTAAAGACTTAAAAAAACTAAAATGAAGTGTATGTTATGTTCTATTACGCTATTATAACCTACATCACTTGTGCTAAAGGGTATATAAGTTAAGTTTGTGTGGATGTTTGTAACTCCACTTGTGCTAAAGGGTATATAAGTTAAGTTTGTGTGGATGTTTGTAACTCAACACAAACTTAATATACCCTTTAGCACAAGTGATGTAGGTTATAATAGCGTAATAGAACATAACATACACTTCATTTTAGTTTTTTTAAGTCTTTAATTTTCAAGATAAAATAGTTTCATTTAACAGAGATGTATAAAAAAAAATTTAATTAAATCAGCTGATGATGTTATTCATAAAACAGTGGTATTTCAAAAGGGATGCAGATAGGGCTTAACTTGATATTTAATCCTTTTAATTTCTTGAAAATAATAATGAAGAAGAAGGTGAGTTTAACTAAAGTAAGAGTTTTAACAATATAAAAATGTGGGTATATCTAAAGGTATTACTTATGGGCAAAAGTGGCTCTGGCAAAACAAGTATGCGGTCTATTATTTTTGCTAATTATATTGCTAGAGATACTACGCGTTTGGGAGCTACCAGTAAGTATTTAATATAAATAGAAAATATTTCATTTCAATAGATTTTCATTATATTTTTAGTTGACGTTGAACATTCGCACGTTCGTTTTTTGGGTAATTTGGTATTAAATCTTTGGGATTGTGGTGGTCAGGAAGGATTCATGCAACAATATTTTGCCTCACAGCGTGACAACATATTTCGAAATGTTGAAGTGTTAATATATGTGTTTGATGTGGAAAGTCGTGAATTGGAAAGAGATGTACATTATTATCAGTCATGTTTGGAAGCTTTGCTGCAAGTAAAGGAGAATTATTTAAGAATCATGCAATTTATTAAAAAACAAAAAAAAAACTAGAATTCGCCAGATGCTAAAATATTCTGCTTAATACATAAAATGGACTTGGTGGCAGAAGAGCAACGTGAATCTTTATTCAAGGATAGAGAAGAAGACCTGATACGTTTATCTAGGCCAGGAAATGTTACCTGCTTTCGCACCAGCATATGGGATGAAACCTTATACAGGCAAGTAATTTTAAGTGTGAATAGGCAGTTACTAATTAGTTTGAAAATAGAGCCTGGTCTAGCATAGTCACTATGTTAATACCCAATGTTGCCGCTTTGGAGAACTCATTAACACACTTCGCCAATGTAATTGAAGCTGATGAAGTGTTGTTATTTGAAAAAGCCTCCTTTCTGGTTATATCACACTGCCAGAGCAAGAAAAATCGGGATTCTCACCGTTTTGAAAAGGTCTCAAATATCATAAAACAATTTAAATTGAGCTGCTCCAAGTTGGGTGGAAAATTTCACTCGATTAAAGTTCGCAACAAAGCCTTTGCAGCTTTTATTGACTCGTTTACTAGCAATACATACGTGATGGTAGTAATGAACGATCCAACAATACCATCTGAAGCCACTTTGGTTAATATACGTAATGCACGTAAATATTTTGAGGAATTAGAAAATCCTAATAGTAATGCTGTAAATCTTAATCAATATCATTAGAGCTATGTTGTAAAAATGTTGACATTAAGCATTAAAGCTCTTAAAACTTTGTGTAAAGGTGGAATTTTATAAAAATAAACGTAATGCGGCATACATATTACAATTTTTTTATTGTACTTGTAATGGAAAATAATTATAAATTATTCACAAAATTACTAACATATATGTAATCTACCAAATTGATATATAATTAAAATTCCCTCATAATTGATATAAAAAAGTATCACAGTTTCCAAATGAATACTAAATATATTATGAGTAATAACGTTTAACTTCTTCTGTTAGTTTATCAACGCTTAATTCATCAATGGCTAAAAAACGTTTTGAACCTCGACTAAAGTAATAAATTTCTCCAGTATAAATGTCAAACCAAAGAGCGTGTATGTGTAAATTGTGAGATTCTAAACGTTTTTTCAAAAAACCATAAGATGCTATATTTGACATTTGCTGTAAAGTATTTATTTGCGAAAGTTTATCTTCAATCGCAAAATTATTCTCCGGATCGATATACGCTACAAAACGTCGTAAACTTGTCTCCGAAGAGAATAACAATGGACCCTTCATTCCTTTTTCCTTCCAATCTAAAAATTTCTCTAAACTGGTGGTGGCATGTGTACAAAGCCATGATCTTAAGGAAGACAAACGACGATTATTCTAAAAATATTCATATAATTATTTTAGTATAAGAATAAAAATGAAATGGAAATTTAATACGATACCTTGGAAGCAAATTCCGGATCTCTTAACATATAAAGTAAATTCATTGCCTTACAATCGCTATGTCCACATACAATAACATGTCGTATATCATTGACTATGCAGCCCAGTTCTAAAGCAGCGGGCTCACAACTGTAATGTTCATCTTGAAAATGATGAGCATGAGGTATTAAATTACCCGCATTACGTACTTAAAAAAAAGAAAATATATACAATCCTGTAACTGTTATGTAATAAATAAGTATGCAGTGACATAGATTAGATTATTATAGTAAGTAGTAAGCAGTAACATAGATTAGATAATTATAGTACAATTATTCCCCGATTTACACGGTGCTTTTTTACACGTTTTCACTTTTACAAGATTTTTAAAACGCGGAATTAAAATAAATTTAAATCAAAGAAACATCATATCAATATGGAAGAAATCATTTACTGTAAATGCATGCACACATACGAGTATACATACATTGTGTCCAAACTTGCATACTGTTTTAAAATTTCATATTCATCCTTAACTAATAACCAAATGTTCTTAAATTTGGGAGATCTGTTCATAATAATATTCATATTGTCCCTGGATGGACCACATCTCTTCTGACATCTTTAAATTGTACTTGAACGTTACTTTCGTAGACCTGAAATTTCATTTAAATAATTTCTTTATATCCTAGTATTTTAGTATTAAAAATGGGTCCATTTAGACCTTCCTAGTATTTTATTTTATTATTTATATTTAGGGTTTTACCTTTATATATTGTTTCTATATATGTAATATCATTGAACTTTGTTTCAATCTTTGAGTCACAACTTTTTCTTTTTACCTTACAAAATAAACTTCTACATATAAAAAAACCTTTTTTGCTATATTAACAAAGCCAATTAATGTTATATTACAAAAGATTATGGGCGATAAAGATAACGGAATTCCGCAATTTAACGATAAAGCTGCTTGAGAAACAAGAAAATTACAGAAGTAAACGTTAATAGTGATTTGACACATCTTACAAATCTATTATTGGATCTATTGTAAATTTCCAAAAATACTTATTATATGTATAAAACTTCAGTTGAGATATACCAGAGACGTCTAAATAAAATGTGTTACTCTTAAATTTATTGGAGACTCCAGTCTCCAAATAGTTAAATTCAAGTATTTCTCAAAAAATACAATAATTTATATCAAATTTACATGGATTTCCACTAAAAGCACTAATATAAGCAAACAATTTATATTTTATTTCATTGTTTTTTTAGATACCTATTCGTGTATATGTAAAGCGTGTAAATCGTGGGACATTGTGTTCCTTGATAACACAATTATTTAGGATTCAGTACCATAATATTTATTACGGATATAATATTAATGGTAATTTATTTAACTTTATTAGTACACTAGTTTAATATAAATAATGCTAAAGTGGGTTAAGGCCAACCATTTAATACCTTACACTACACCATTCAAAATTTATACCACTTATTTAATTAGTTGTATGAGTAAAAGAGAATCATGATAAATCTTTATAAAGGGAGAAACGTTAAATTTTTAGGATGAATAAACTGTATCTTTTTTTCGAATTTTCCCCTTGAAAATAGATCAGTTTGGGAAAAACCCTTATGCATATAAGGAAAAAACCAATAGATCAGGTCAACATTTAGCATAAGCCAAAATAATGCGAATTGCGAATTTTAGTCATGAAAAAATTTCTTTCATAATAAGACGTTATATGGGGAGGTATTGTAAAAATAGTCCAATGCAGTCTATTTTCAATGTATTTTGAAATGTTGTAATTTCAAAGTAAATCTATCGCGATAATAATACGAGAGTCTTTCTGTAACCGTTTAGAAGTACAAATATATAGTTACACATATATTTAAAATTTCCACAAATGCAATATTATTCATTTTTCATATTTCATAAGAAAAAAAAAGTTATATACTTAAACTCACCAACAAACATATCACCCACATGCGTGTCTGTGTAACGGGTAGGAATCATACGACTGTCCATACATGTAAAAAATACTGCCTTAGGCTAAAGTACAATAAATAATTCCCATATCGTATCATATTGTTAAACAATTAATAAAACTAAATTTGGCCTACATTATCTATCTACATACTTATCTACATACAAACGGTGGGTATGGCAAGTGCAGGATAGCACCCTCTAATAGTGTATGTATTATATATTATTCTTGCAATTATATTTGGCATAATGATTGGGATAATTATAAATAGGTGTACCCATTTTCAACTTAATAGCTATATTTTGCGGCAGATAAATTTTAAATATCCATTTGCGTGAAAAAACAAAAAGGACCAAATTTTAGTTCAATATCTTAAAATTTACAATCATGACCATGCCACCAAAAGACGAACATACGGACGTAGGTCGACTGTTTTTATTATTGAATTATTCTATGTCTAGGCCGCCTTTTTCTGAGTTGCAAACAGAACGACAAATTTAGTATAATTCCCATCTTATTTGGTGGGTATAACAAGAACAAATGAAATGAGTATTTAGTCTGTTTTACTACACTATTTAAAACCTCTTAGTTCCAAAATTTATAGTATAATTTTATCAGTAAATGTGAGTCATAAAATTCACTTCATGAGAATGCGTTTTTTTATAAAACTTTTTTTAAACTTATTTTAAGATGTGGCGTTATAAAAATAGACCGATGAAGTCGATTTTTAATAATGACCGTTGTTAATCCAAAATACATCACTGGGCCAAATTTCACTAATAAATATCAAAAATTGAGTCATATAAATATGTGGATCGTCAAACAGACTTTGATTCTAAACGTAATGTCGTAAGATATGACAAGTAAGAAAACTAAATTTGGCTTAGGCCAAATCTTAAAAACCCTCCACATCCATAACGGTGGGCGTGGCAAATATATATCAATTGCGCCCTTTATTATTAGGTATTATTTTTGGCACATCAGTCAATGGGATAACTATGTATGCGCATACCAAATCTCAAGTTCCTAAGTCAACTTTTGTGGTAGATATAAAGATTTTTATTTATTTTAAGCATGCCTTTTTTGGAACATCGATGAAGATAATATTTATACATATACATTCCAAATTTCAGGTTTATAGCTTAATTTTTGTGGCAGATATATAGATTTTTGTCGATTGTGGGCGTGGCTCTTGACAGATTTCGCCCATTTTAAATAGCGATCTGCGTGCAAAAACTAAAAGTGCCTGTACAAAATATTAACTCTATATCTCAAAATGTACGCCCGTGAGAATATCAACAACAAACAAACACACGGACATACATGTCTAAATCGACGCTTTTCAACGATATCAAGATTATATATACTTTGGAGGGTCTCTGACTCTCTTTCTGCGTGTTGCAAACGGAAGAAAAAACTTAGTGTACCCTCATTACTAATGTGGAGGGTATAAAAAGTAAAAGTAATCAAGCAACAATTTGACATATATAGGGATAGGAAATAAATTTAAAAATTTACGCATGCATTTGATTTGCATACACGTGTAATAAAATTATTGCAATAATACGAATTCCAATTGATAAACACAAGTCATAATATTTTCATTTAAGAACACATATTAGATTTTTTCACTGTTATACCACTTAGTTTGCTCTTATGTTTTAATATTTGCATAGCTTATTTGACGGTGTTATGTTAATTCGTATGCACTATTGTCTCACCTCTGGATTATCCCGTACTCTTTGAAACTCTCTAACCATTTGTTCGCGTGTTGTATTACGATAACGCATAATGCCACGCAATATACGTTCCATATTAATTAATTAATCAATTACTAGAGCACAAGAAAAAATTGTGAATGATGTTTGTTCCCATGTATTGTTGTTTTCTATTATTTATCGATTATATAATAAAATATAATATATTATATATAAATTTTTTTCTTGTTTTCTTTTAATATTATTTTGTAAATAATTAATTAGATAACCCTTGCTCCTACCATACTTATTAAATCCTTACTAAATTTTTATGTCATGTGTAAAGAACAACAGTTGTGTGCTCTAAGTAGAATCAGATTTATTTATATACCGAAGACCTCATATGTATAGACAAATCAGGTGACTGAACTGAGTGCACGAAGTAAATGGATTTTGTTTGTACGGTTAGCATCTTATTTTCTCTTTAGCGGTGTTAATTTTCGCAAAAATTACAGTTGCCTTAAATTGTATAAAAAATTAATTCAACTTATTGCCTTAAGAATTTTAGGGTTTTCTATCATTTTACATAACAATTCAATAAAAAAATTTTAACTATTTTGATATTGTTTAAGGCAAAAATATTTTTATTATTAACATATTTTTAAGCTAATATTTTCGAACTTTTCCATCCCTAATAATAAATTTTTTGGAATTTCCTTTCCTTACTCTCTTTTATCATTGGTGTAAATCTTAATTAAATATTGTTCACGTACTTTGTAAACAAGTTATTTTTATAAACTTTTTCGTTAAAACCATGTTAAATTTTTTTAATAGAGACATTGCTTTGGATGGGTTTTCAACAATTTTACTTGTTTATATGTTCAGTGCTTTTAAAATAAAATTAAGAAAAACAAATAAAAACTAAATTTAGCTTGGGCAAAATCTTAAATACCCTCCACCTCCACAACGGTGGGCGTGGCATATATATATATATATATATATTGCGCCCTCTAATAGTGTATGTCTTACGTATCAGCTTGGTAGTCTAGTTTTATGGTTGTTTGTTTATAAATTGTGGGTGTGTCTATTATTCAACCATGCCCATTTTTGGCACATCGATGGATGGGCTAACCTTAAATAAGTGCACTAAATATCAAGTTCACACATCAACTTTTGTAGTAAATATATTGATTTTTGTCGATTTTGAGTATTATTAAATAATATTATCATAGACTCATTATTATGTATATATAAGGTATATTGAGAGACTCATAAATACCGAGACAGAGTGTGGCTCTCTAAAATTTTTCTGGCAGAATCTCAAGCCAAATTGTAGGCCCATATCGTATGCGTGAATATCGTGAATTTCTCGTAACAAAAAGATAAATATCGTAAGATTTCACTTGTTACACTGACTTGTGCTATCAAATTTAGCTTGTGTTTACTTGTTATACTCTCCACCTTAGTGATGAGGGTATACTAAGTTTGTTCTTGCGTTTGCAACACCCAGAAGGAGGCGTTAGAGACGCTACAAAATATATATATTCTTGATCAGCGTCGAAAACTGACTCGATTTTAAAATGTATGTCCGTGTTTTCGTGTGTCTGTCTGTTGTTGACATTCTCACGGGAGTAAATTATGAGATATTGAGTTGAAATTTTGTACAGGCATTTTTAGTTTTTGCACGTAGATCGTTATTTAAAATGGGCAAAATCGATTAAGAACCACACCCACAGTAGACAAAAATCTATTTATCTGCTACAAAAATTGAGCTATAAACTTCAAATTTGGAAATTCTATAAATAATATCGTCATCGATGTGTCTAAAAGGTCACCCAGGATGCCCACTAAAACAGACCGCTACCAAGAAAACGACTGCGACTTCTAACATCTCGGTAGTACCCATAGCTTCAACGACTGCCCCATCCTACAAAGAGGTGGTACAGCTTGTCCGCGTAGAAGTCATTCCACCTTACTCCCCATACACTAAGTGGGACGATCCCAAATTGAAGACAATACAGACGTGTATGCTGCAAACTATTTGCGACTACAATTGCACTGTTAAGCCGAAAATCGCTGGCAGTACGTTTTGACCTGCAAAGGGAAGCAGATGGCTAATTGGCTCAGGTCGGTGGTGCCAACATCGCACCCCTGGAATGGGACTAATCTCAACGCGTTAGATGAGACCGATAAACACCGACCTCATGTATACATGGGTTACTTCTTTGAAAAGGAGAAAAAGTGTTCTGAGAACATCCTTCGCCATATTGAGGGCCGAAATGGAAGTTTCAAGATGGAGTATTGGATAATCCATCGGCAAACGAGAGGACTCATGGTCGAATTGGCAATCGCTAGTAACTCTGAGGAAAACTAATTATGCGATTGATTGCGGCTATGGATTGGTGCATCTCATAGCACTGGTGCCCGCTCTGGCGAAATTATTCAAAAATTATTTGCTAGAGAGACCGGAAGGAGGAGTAAGGCTTTGCATTCTAAACCTTCCAATCCAAGTGTTCGAAAACCACTTACGGGGACGGATCGACACTCGAAACGACGGCAGGACGAAATTACCGCGGAGCAAGCTATAATTCGTGGTAACTAGCGGAGAAGGAAGGTGGGCAGACGAGCCGCCAGATCAGCCCGCGACCATCATTAAAAAAATTAAAGCTGTCCAGGTGAATCTCCATTACGCTGATGCTGCTTCTAACGTGCTTAGTTAGAGATTCACAACCGAAGATCTGGATCCAGAAACCCTGGATACATTCTGGAGTCGTAAAAGGCCTCAACTCAAAAAGTAAGCTGATTTATGATAATAAACGTGGCACACCCAGAACGGCAAAGATAATTAACGACAAATTGACTAACATCCCCATTTCAGAGTTTATCCAAGGCAGCAGAAAATCAGATTGGCTCCTTTACTGCGACGCGATCACACAGCCCGTGGTAGCTCAAACTTCAACTCAAGGTGTGTCCTTTCTTGAATTTATTATTAACAACCTTATTATTATTGTTAACCGGGGTAGCCAACCGATTTTTCGAAATATCATCAGGGTAGAAGTAATAGATTTAACGCTATCGAGCCCCTTTCTTTATTCTTCTATCTCAGACTGTCATGTTTCTGACGAGATCACAATGTCTGATCATCGTCACATAAAATTTGAAATAACAGCAAACATTGAAACACACTTGCCTACAGCAATCTCAAAAACACCAATTGGGATATTTTCCTTTATTACCTTAATCATGACGCAAATCGCTCCCTGCAAACAATATTAAATACAGCAGATCTGAAACAAGAAATCAATTACCTCTCTTCCAATATTCAAATAGCCCACCAAAAAAACTGCCCTCTAAAAATAAAAAAATAAACAAAAGGGACGTACCCTGGTGGAACCTACGACCTGGAAAATCTTAGGAAGTAGGCTAGAAAACTATTCAATAGAACAAAATGGACAAAACTACTAACTGAACTGAATATAAATCTGCTCTAACTGATTACAACCGTTAGTTGCGGCGATCTAAAAGGGCTGCATAGAGGGACTACTGCAAGAAGAATGACAATCTTCCCGAAGCTCTCCAACCTCAGAAAGCCTTTTCTAAGGGACAAAGCAACGTATCAGCACTCTCAAGGAAACGACATCACCAGAGGAAACGAGTCGCCTCCTGATGAAAATTCACTGGCTGTTTCCTGAACACGAGACGATACCCTCAGGAGAATCCACTGAAAACCTAATTGGGAGCCGTTCTTAGTAGAATATTTAAACAAACATTTACAATTAAGATAGAAAAGTTCGGTTAAGGGTATTTAAGCTTACCCTCCACCTTTAATAGTCCTCTAAAAAATAAGTTCCTATTGCCATATTTATGTATATGACTATTTCATGTACAAACGCAAATAGTGTTTTTTTTTAATTATAGGCGTTTACGTTATTCAATCACGCCCATTTTTGGCACAGTGTTGGATAACGGTACCATTTATATTTATACCAAATTTAAACTTGATAGGCATAGTATTGTGCGATATTTAATTTTTTAAAGGTACAATTTTTTCGAGGTATGTTAAGATTTTCATTTATTGTGTGCGTGTCTCTTAACCGATTTTGAAGGCGATTAAACCGCCTTGAATCGCCTTTAATATGGAATCGGGCACTGTTAAGCCGAAGTTCGCTGGCTGTACGTTCAGGCCCGGCTGATTGCTATTAACCTGTAAAGGGGCAAGATTTAAGATTTGGCCTAAGCCAAATTTAATTTTCTTATTTGTATATATATATTTGCCACGCTCACCATTGTGGATGTGGAGGGTATTTAAGATTTGGCATAAGCCAAATTTGGTTTTCTTACTACATAGTTTAAACTTATATGTGATATGGGTTTGTGCAAACGTTTATAACACTCAGAAGGAGACATGCCACACCCAAAAAGTATATATATCATCGATCAGTATTAACAGCCGCGTCGATTTAGAGCCTTTGTCCATATGTCTTGATGGTATTTTTCACAACAAACGAAGCGAAGCACGAATGTTTTAATTATATATTTTTCCCTTGACGTTTATAATAATTTGTTTATTTTCAACGAATAGTCAATTGAAAAGGTGGACACATAGATTTCAACAAATTCAACATAGATTCAATTGAATTCAATTTCCCCAAAGTATAAACTTATAAGTGAGTATTTATGTATACCATATATAAATAAAGAATGTGGGAGTAAGAGAAGTTTCCCTAAATCTTCCTACATTTCTTAAAAATTCATAATAAAATTTTGCAAAGACATTAGATACCTTAGAGAATATTGTAGACTAATTAAATTAATTGGAAATTTGGGTGCTATAGTACCTTACCTATCAATAAAAATGTAAGAAAACTAATTTTGTTTTAGACCAAATCTTAAACACCCTACACATCTACAATAGTGGGCGTGGCAGGTATGTGATTCTGCCCTCTAATAGTGTATGTTTTACGATTCAGCTCGAAAGTCTAGTTTTATGGTGAATAAGGTTTTTTGTATATTTTAGGAGTGCCTGTTATCGGGCCAAACCTATTTTTGGGATGTCGATGAATAGAATAACGCTAAATATGTGCACCAAATTTTTAATACATAAGTCAATTTTTGCTACATATATAAAGATTTTTGTTAATTATGGACGCGTATATGAACCGTCCACGCCCATTTTTGGCTAAGTAGTGGATGGAATAACTGTTAATGTGTGCACCGCATTTCAAATTTATAGGCCAATTTTTGTAGCAGACATAAAGTTTTTTGTCGATTGTGGGCGTGTACATTATCCGACCATGTTCGGTACATCATTGAACGAAGTACTTATAAATACACGTACCAAATTTCAAGTTTATAGGTAAATTTTGGTGGCAAATAAATAGATTTATAGATTTTTTAAATAGATTATTGATTGTGTCTGTGTCTGTATAAAATTTCAGCTCAATATTTCAATATTTTTTGAGAATGCCAACACCAGCCGGACACATAAATGTCTAAATTGACTCAGTTATGTTATGTTATATTGTAGGGTCTCTAGTGCCTCCTTCTGCGTGTTGCAAACGGAAAAAAAAGCATATTTAGTATACCCTCATCACTAAGGTGGAGGGTTTAATTAAGATTTTTTATTTATATAAAACGAAAACAAAAAATTCCATTTATTCCCAGCGAAGCTATATTACTCCCATCAGGAGTCATAGACTCAATTCCCTGTCTTTATAAAAATTAGGAAATAATATTAGTGGGCATGAATTAATTATTAATATTTTTTTGGTTATCTCTCTTATTATTTGTGTTTCCTCTTAAATGAACACTGCATCTATATTTCTGTATTGTACAATATTTAATTCAATATATATTATAATACTATAATTTCTCAACTTTTTATTTTATGGAGTTAATCGATTTGTGCAATGAACTTTACGTATGAGCCGTAAAGTGAAAGGCTAACAAAGTTAATGCACAAAATGGTACAAGGACGTGCATTGGCATTTATGTTAGAAAATTAATAATATATTGCGCAAACTCAAATACACAGATATAATTGGAAAGCAAAATATGTGTACCTTAAAACGAAAGTTTGTAACAATAAAAGGATGAAACACATAAATGTTGCTTTAAAGATAAAGTAAATTATGAACAAAAATGTAAAGTATATATACAGTAAACAGAAAAAAGAAAAATATTAAATGAATTTAAAATAAATAAAGTCAAATCGTCCTTTTAAAAAATTCAACGCCAAAGAAATATGCTTCTTTCAATTTGGAAATTATTTTTTTTAATATTAATTTGTCTTATACATAAATAGTACTGTTATGCTTACCAAATGCGATGATAGTACCACCGAGGTTAACGGTGCCAAGGAACGAACAGTTTTTGTTCCGCCTCGTAAACGTCAGGCAAATAAAAAAGCAAATGGTACACAAAATTATGTGGATCATATTTCCAATTTGCAGGTAAGGCAACATTTTTATTTTAAAAGAAGTTAATATAAAAAATTGTAAGCACACAAAGAATTGGAGTGTGGAAACTGAGTGCTGATTTGAGTTCGAAGAAAAGGAAGAAGAAAAAGGAGATGATAATAGTTTGATAGTTTAAACATTACCCACACAAATGTAAAAGCGGCAATACTCGCAATAATAAATGTCAATCAAGTTGAATGTAATATGAATTTAACACGATTACTTGAATCATACGATGTTAAAAGGGACAAATAAGAAAGATCCTAAGTGACTATCTTAAGTATACTCAAAGTACATTGACTTTACTCTTAATTGATTCCGTAAAAAATTCGGTTTTATACTGCAAAAAAAAAAATTATACCGAAAAATGATATTCATTCTACCATTTATTTACGATCATTCTGAACGTAACTAACTGCAAATTTATTCAGAAATATGTAAGATGCCATATAATAAATGTAATGAAAATTATAAAATAAGTAAAAACTTTTGAATCATAATATAATTTTTATCTTCTACAGAATCGCCAAAAACTGTCACCTTCTAATATTGGTTTAGAAGAAGCCCTTCTCAATACAAAACTATTGTTGAAGAATAAACAACCACTTCCCCAAATTCCCAATAAATCCTCAGAGGATGGTATCGATGAGATTTCTGCCAAATATGTACCATCCATTGACAATATTTATGTAGAAGACAATAAACTGAACAATTTCAAGAATGTATCACAGGGTATCAAATCTACGCAGCGTCAATCATCGTCTACAGTAACGCCCAGCAGTTACTCAGAAAATAGTTTAGATGCAAAGCTAAGTAAGTCACACGATTGCTTAAGTAATCATTCATCAAAAAAAAAAGTCAACATATGTGCCGATTTACCGCAATTCAAAAGTACGGAAATACATAACACCGAAATAACCATTTACGGAAACTTAGAATCAGGCGAAACGAGTATTTTACAAGCTTCTGACAGTTCTTCAGAGCATTATAATACATGCAAAGCCTTCGATAGTAATTTTCTAACCATGACGGGAACTATTAAAAGAGGTCATAAGAAGGGACAGAATGTGGATTTGCAATTGAACATAAGCCGGGATGAGTTAGAAGAAATTAATGCTGCCGCAATAGCCATGCAGGTAAAGAAAAAGGAGAATTTATGCTGCAATTGTTCAAAAACGGCGGGTCTACATATACTGTTGCTGTCTCTGATGTGTTGGCCCTTTGTAATAGTGATATCCAGTGTGTATTCTTTTTATATCGGTACTTTGACCTGGTACAATATATTTAACTATTTGCATGAGGAGAAATCTTTGGTAATACGTTTTCTTATGTCACCCATATTGATGTTGGCCTATCTACTCGGCATTGTACCATGTACACTGGGTTTGGGCTTATACGCAGGTTTCATTCAAATCAGTTTACAATTTTCCAGTTGGTTTAATGAAATAGGCGACATTGAGAAAGGTTTTTATGGCTGGATATGCTCAACATTGAATTTATCCGATTGCAGTCCCTATGAAACAGTAATATTAACTGATATACGTAATGAACCCAAGATAACAGATTTAGAAGCTCACAACTCTACAGATGAATTAACTCTTTAAATGAGAAGATACTTTCAAAAAAATGACTTTAACTTTATGTAAGTATGAGTATATGTTTATATAATAATATGTACGTATAGATATATTAATTATTTTTACAAACCATAAACGAAAATGAAAACAAGTGAAAATATTATAGTTGGTGAAGCCCGGCCATCAAATACCCTACACCACTTGATATCTTATTCAATTTAATTTTTTCTTTGAAAAAGCAGGGTATAATGAAAAATTTTATTTTTCTATACCTACTTGTATTTTAAAAAATTTTAAAATGATACATGTCAGAAAATTCTTTTGTTATACCCTGCACCACCCTATTGAAAAGGGTATATTAAGTTTGTGCAGATGTTTGCAACTCCTAAACGTCAAATGCCACACCCACTTTCAATTATACCGATCGAGTCAGAATCAAAACCTGAATCGATTTAACCATGTCCGTCTGTCCTCCTATCTGTCCATGTAAATTTGTGCGAAAGCCGAATTTTCGAGATAAATTTATAAAATTTGGTACAAGGACATGTATTGGCATATAAGGGGAACCCTATTGAAAATGGACGGGATTGAACCATTTTTAGAACCCCCTTCCATATAAGGTCCTATTATTTTTTGAGATATTTCGATGAAATTTGGTACAAGGATATGTATTGGCCTAAAAAGAAACCCTTTTGAAAATGGAAATGGATGATCTGTTGTTGGTATTCTCACGATCGTATATTTTGAGAAATTGACCTGAAATTTTGTACAAACACTTTTAGTTTTTGTACATAGATCGCTATTTAAAATGGGCAAAATCGTTTAAGATTCACGCCCACAATCGACAAAAATCTGCCACAAAAATTAAGCTATATTCTTGATATGTGGTATGTAAATCTATAAATATTCCTTTCATCCATGTGCTAAAAATGAGCATAGTCGAATAACAAACACGTCCTTAATAAAAAAAAAACTTATATCTGAAATTTGGCCCAAAATGGGCGTGGTAGGTTTACAGACGCGCCCATAAACATTGATATATGCCACAAAAATTTACCTATGAACTTGATATTTGGTGCACATATGTATAATCGTCTCATCCATCGATGTCTAAAAATTGAGCATGGGTCGGATAACAGACACGCCCACAAAAAAACCATTTTCACCATAAAACTCGACTTGGAAGATGATAAGTAATACATGCACTATTAGAAGGCGCGATATATATATATATATATTGCGTGCCCATTGTGAATGTAGATTTGATATTGCTTAGTTATAGGGAGAAGAATTGTAAAAATTTTCCAATTCGGTACAAAATAAAAACATTTAAAATTTAGGATAACTAGCATTTTTTTATCAAATTTGAAATTTTGCAAAAGAATAACTATAGCGATTTTTTGGTTTTTAGAAACATTCTTTATATTGGAATGTTAAATTAGACGGGGATTAAAAATGGTTCGATGAGGTCCAAATGGCTTAACTATGCTTAATTAAGGTTTGTCAAAAATTGTTCAGAAGTCCGAAGTTTTATAATATTGTTTTAATTCTCATATAAGCCTTGGCCTCGACCAAAAAAAAAATTATTGGCTTATATGATTTGTAAAGAACTGAAAAATGACAACAAATCAAGGAGTTTTATTGCAAAAAGTGAAAATAACAGAAGATTTGTTGTAACAAATAAAAAACGTGCGGGATACAAATCTGGAGATGTAAGACAAATCAAACTGGTAGATACTGTATAATAGTCGCTAGTACCACTAGAGACAATATCTGGTACCGTGGGGTACTGAGGCCATAGAAACCATAGTTCCTGTCAGTACGTGGATGAGGTTGGCCTCCTTAGGGCAGCATCGCAGGGGTTGTGGTTGATAATGCTAGACCACCACCCTCACCAAAGAGACAAATTCTATGCGTACAATGCAACTTCTAAAGTTGGTACCTTCAGGGGCGCTGGAAACGCCTAAAAATTTCTCTTTATATTAGCCAAAGCTCGACCCGCCGTGCGAAGGGGCCCTATCAGTAGGTAAACATATTAAACAAATATATATTTCTGTCCCATATAAGCCATTTCATTCATTCATAGTGCACTCCTTTGTAGCATATATTATCAAAATTACTTAAATATTCTGTCAAAACTTTGCGCACAACATTCGAATATATTGTGGACGTACATTCGAGTATATTAAGAGTCCTGTCTAACCTTTATACCAGAAAGGGGATAACCATAGGCTAAAAAGCGATATAGCTCTTTTGTCCATTCGTCCATTCGCCACAAATATTGAGGTATCGAGCTAAAATCCCTACTAGCGGTTACAGTTTGGTATTACAAATGGGTAAAATCAAGTCAAGGGTACACCCACAATGACGGAAAATATTTTATTAAAACGGTTTCAACAATGTCACGGCCGTAAAAATTGAGACATTTGTTAATATTTGAAAATTGTATATTCTACACGGATCATTTTCATTCAAATCAGAAAATGGTTACTCCTACATGGAATTTCCAAAAATATCTTCTTAATGCATTATTAAAACAAATTTCATAACCGTCCGTTATATGAAAAACATTGATTACCAAGAAAATACAAGAAACTCAATTAACTCCTTTTATACAAATAAATATCAAAGTACAAGAATTCGTATTGAAAACTAAAGTTAATATAACTGTGCAATTTTTTATTTATTTCATCTTGTAGTTCTTCGTGTGGTGAGAAACATTGCTCTAATAGAACTGTTGATCAACTCAAGCCTTAAAGACTCATGCTAAAATTAGAGTCCGGAATTGGTACCAAGTATTAAGTTAAATACACTTACATTTTTAACTGTACATACATATGAGTACATAAATGTATATGCATATATAAACGTTATATATTAAATAATAAATTTCTCTTTAGACAATTTTAAATTAAATATATGTACTAGACATATCTATTTAAACAAAACTTTTATATATCCTATTTTACAGAAAATATTTCTTTTGAAAATCTCTCTTAAATCAATTAATAAATCAATTCCAAGATATTTCGAAATAACATAAGAAAGCAAAACAAAACATTTCTGTAAACTCCAAATAAATGGTAAAGAAAAAAGATATTTCGTTAAAAATTTAATGTTTAATGTAATATTCAATTAACGGTGAGGCTCGAAGCCAAATATAGTAGCTAAAAAAAACTAAAAGTAAAAAACTTGTTTCATTTTGAATGGCGCTTCAATTTAAGCAAAGCTTCTGGCAGCTTTGCTTTAGAAAATCGTAAGGTTGTTGTTTTCTACCATGGCAGTGTAAAGCCTCACACATCCCGTCAAAAATTATTGGATCTGCTTTGGGATGTGCCTTATGTTGCATCTTCACAGATTTCCATTTATTTTGTTCCATACAAAACTCCTTACATGGTAAAATTTTTAATGATATTGTTATTGATACCAAATCACACTTAATTTAGTTTTGTGATGGCAAAGGTCAGAAATTTTATGAAAATGGCCTGAACGATGGCAAAAGGTCATCGACAAAAACGAACAGTACCTAATTGAATAAAGTTATATTTTTAAGCAAACATTTTGTGATTTTACATTTTTATAAATTATTCTTCCGTTTGTTCTTCTGTTTGCAACACCCATGTAACCGTGATGTTGTATGTTCTTGGCATTCTCACGAACGTAAATTTTGAGATTTTGAGCAGATATTACATGTACTTTAAGTTTTTGGACGCAGATTGCTATTTAAAATTGGCAAAATCGGTCAATAGCCACGCCCACAATTGTTAAAACCCTTTATATCTGATACAAATATTGATCTAAGGACCTGAAATGTAGTGTCTAATTGTCGTCATTTATTTTACTTGATTTAAATTTTTATATGGATTTCTTTCCCTGTGCCAGAGACTTCTAAATATAGAGACGGAGAGTCGCCGATCTGGAGTATCCTTGGGTATGGTCTCAGTTGTGGCAAGATGACAGGTTTCTACGGGCTGTCGCGACAGAGCGTCCGCCACAAGATTTTGTCCGCCGAGTCGATATTTCACGGTAAACTGGTATTGCTGCAGCTATAGTGCCCATCGAGCTAAGCGCCCTGACGGATTACCTATGGAATTCAGTCACTTCAGTGAAAGGTACTCTTCTAGGTATGGTCACATCTTACGCACCCCCCTAATGACTGCAAGGCATTCCTTCTCTGCCGTGCTATAGCTTTTCTCGCCCTTGTTTAGATGCCTGCTTGTACACGCTATGATATGTTCACTCCCGCCAATATCTTGCGTCAGGACCACGCTTAAGCCAATATCACTCGCATCAGTTTGAAGCGTGAATGTTTTGATAAAGTCCGAACATGCTAATACTGGCGCCTCCTTGAGAGCCTCGAACACATGCTGCTGATCGTCGCCCCATATCCAGTGTTTGCTCTTCTTCAGTAAAGATGTCAGCGGCTGGGAAATTACGGCAAAGTCTGGCAAAAATCTCCGGTACCACGACGTTGTGCCTAAATAGCGCCTCAATTCACGGACATTACCTAGTGGTTTCATTTGGATCGGTCTTAATGCCCTAGTCCGTCAAAACATGGCCTAAATATTTCACCTCTCGTTTGAAGAACTTGCACTTGCTGGCGTTAATCTTCAGGTTCACCGCGCGTAATCGTCGGAAGACTTCTCGAAGTTTGGACGTGTGCTGTTGCAGACTTTTACCAGAACACATTCACTCAATTATTGTATTAATTCAATTTTGCTTACTGTAGTAAAACTTAAATATAAGTCACATTAGTATTATTATTATTTTTATTTTTGGTTAATTTTAGGTTTTTGTATTTTTCAATTTTCCCTACTGTAGTAAAACGTAAATACAGGTCACATTATTATTATTATTTTTATTTTTAGTTAATTTTAGATTTTTGCGTGTACATGCAAAAATTGAATTTAAGTCTAGTAAACAATAAGAATAACCTAGTTTAAGTTTATGCTTACTATTAAACATTGTAATTTGTATTTGTAATTTATCATGTTAATTTTAGTATATAAGAAATGATTTTTCATTCAATAAAACAGACTTTCCATTACTTTATAGCACTAGATACCTAGCAATTCTGCTGGATCCTCACATTGCGCGTTGCGCGATATACAGTGCTATAAAGTCTACATCTCCTCCCTTTTCTATAACATGGCGGGCGATCTTGCCAAACTCTAAAATTTTTTGATCCTGCCAAAATATTTGATCCTGCGAAATTTTTTATCCTGCCAAATTTTTTTGATCCTGCTAAATTTTTAATCCTGCCAACTTTTTAAATTCTTAAACTCTTTTTGATCTTTTGATCCTGACAAAACATATAACATATGCAAGCTAACACCACTACTGCCTCCCGGTCAACCCACTCGCGAATACCACCATATATACCAACTGGTACCTCCTTATCATCCAAACACGAGATACCACCGTACATACCAACGCCCATCAAGCGTTCTGGTCAAGCAATCTGTGCCCCCTAGACCACAAAGAAAACGTGGTGGCAAACACATCAAGCACGCTAATGAAATTCGGGAACTACACCGAATAAAGACCATTGCAACAGGCGAGACAGAAGAAAAAATAATTAATCTCATTAAAAAGGAAAGACAGGAATGGGCTCTTCGAAGAGTAAACAACAAGAAGTGAACGTGGTCAACAATAACAACAACAGTGACGACAATAATAGAGAGGTGACTACAATATAAGTATCGTCGGAGACATTGGTGGTATTAGTAATAATAATAATATTAGGATATAGTTTATACAAATATTATAAACATTATATAAATAAAAAATTAAGTAGGAGAATCACACTCTCTAATGTCTAGACATACAAAATTATTGAAATGAATACACAATAAATAAACAAAAATTCTTTTTTCTCTTCAAAAATATATATATTTTACATAGTCTCGTATGGACCAAGCTACATAACTGTTGCAAACCCTTATAAAAATTGAAACAAATTTAAAGAAAACGCCCAGTCGTCCGTACAAAAAAGAAACTATTGAAAACAAATTGGTAGAATTAGAAACACTAAGAGACCAATTTAGAAACCTTGATCAAGATAAAATAACTTTAGAGTTAAAACTCCACTTCAAGAATACATATACAAATCTAAAAGAAGACTTTCAAGGACAATTAAAAAATTTTAAAATGGCTTTCAATAGGGAATTGGCAATGAAAACTTCTGCAAATTCGTTGAAATATTGTCAAAAAATATTTCAGAACCTCGTAAAACAGATTTGCTTGAATCCGTATATCACATAAAGCTCACTCAGAAAGTAAAAACGGCAATAGGTTTAATACAAACCCCTAACACGTTAGAGGAACTATACAATTCCATTAATAATACTTTCAAAAACCCACACACAATACCAACAATACATAATACACTAAACAATTTACAACAACGAGGTAGCATTGAGAATTATAAAGATAAAATAGTTAGTGTAATAACACAATGAAATGGCTTACAAATTCAAGACTTAGGCACTACGGCAACTACAGCTAAACGTGAGGTCATAACAAAAATCAATGACAATTATGCTTTCACATTATTCAAAAATGAAAGATACAAACAGACCCTATTCGCTGCTCAACCTCAATCGTTAACCCAAGCAGTCAACTTAGCTCTAGAATTGGAAAAAGACCATAGCTTTCAAAATAAATCTCAAATATTTAGAATAAACAATCAGAACAATAGAACAAACAAAACACGAAACAAATTCCAATACACCCCCAAAATTCATAGTGGACCAATAACCAAAGAAATTTTAACACTCAAAGGAATTTTACACAAAGAAACCGAAACCGAAACGTTCAATAACAGGACGCCACCAATAAACACATACAACAATTTCAGACAGAATTCTACATACTATTGGAACAATATTTATACAACTACAAGTAGGACAAACAGAACTAACACATGAATTCCATGTGGAGGACAATTTCTCAATATTCACAGATGGAATATTAGGAATTGATTTCTTAAGAGATTACCTGTGCAAACTGGACTGGATGACAACAATGACTATGGAAATCCATACAAATAATGAAGACATCGTACTACCAATGGAAACTAACAAACCCAAAATTATCTCAATACCACTCAGATCAGAGATAATACATCCAATAAAAATAAAATTAAAAGAGGATTCACTTATCTTAAATAAAGAATTTCAAAAGGAGTATTTTTAGCAAATTGTATAATTCCACGTAATGGGATAAAACACGTTAGAATTTTAAATACAACAGCACAAACCATAAACCTTAAAAACATTAATGTACAAAGTGAAACCCTTCGGAATTACCATATACTGTATGCAAAAACACAAAACGAGGCCAGTAAGAAACGACTAAATAGACTACTGAGCACCTTAAATATAAATCAAAAGGACAAAACTGCTAAGGACTCACTAATAGAAATATTCAAAGATTTCCAAGACATATTTCATTTAGAGGGAGAAAAACTCACGACGAATAATTTCTATATACAGAAACTTCAGACAAACGATAACACACCAGTTTACATGAAAAATTATCGTCTTCCACAAACCCAAATTGAGGAAATTCATAATCAAGTACAGAAGCTAATAGACGAAGACATAGTAGAACCTTCGGTGAGTCCTTATAATTCACCCTTACTAATTGTACCTAAAAAGACAACTAACGACACACAAAAATTGGTAAACGACAAATTCACACTAACTGGACTTGAAGACGTTCTTGACAAACTGGGAAGAGCTAAATATATTTCTACGTTAGATATGACTAGTTCTTTTCACCAAATAAACCTACACGAAGATTCCAGACCCCTAACAGCTTTCTCAACAAATAAAGAACATTTCCAATTTAAACAACTACCATTCGGACTCAAAATTTCATCAAACAGTTTTCAGAGAATGCTCACAATAGTTTTAAGGGGACTGGATTCCAACGCCTTCCTCTATGTGGACGATATCACAACGACAATCTCATAAAAGTATTCACTAGACTACAGAAATATAACTTAAAACTCAATGCTAGTAAATGTAAATTTTTGGTACCCGAAGTCATATATCTTGGACATCTGATAACTAAGAATGGCGTCCAAACCGATCCTTCAAAATTTAAAGTTAGAAAAAATTATCCCACACCCAAAAATGCAGACGAAGTAAGACGATTCGTCGCATTTTGTAATTATTACAGAAGATTTATAAAATATTTTGCACAAATTGCAAAATGTCTAAACTCCTTATTAAAAAAGCATCAACCATTTATATGGTCAAACGAATGCCAAAAAGCATTCGAAACTTTAAAACAAAAATTAATGAATCCCCCTATACTACAATACCCTGACTTTGACAAACCATTTATATTGACAACAGATGCCTCAGATTACGCATTAGGAGCCATATTATCACAAGGAGAAATTGGACACGATTAACCAATTTCATATGCAAGCACTACCCTTTCAAAGCATGACATAAACAAACCTACAATAGAAAAAGAATTACTCGCTATTCATTGGGGTATTAAATTTTTCAGACCATATCTGTACGGTCGTAAATTTGTGGTTATTACAGACCATAGACCACTAGTGTCACTTGTGATGAGGAAATTTTAGGAGGGGTAAAATTTCCATCACACATATTCGTGTTTTTTTTGAAATTAAAAAAAAAAAACCCTGTAACAAATATCTCGCTGAATAAATGTTTCCTCTCCCTCTTGAATTTATACTTGAAGTGAAATGGTAAGAAAGTCCAGTATTAAACCGCCGGCTTGAGCAATGCTGAGTGGTTTGGTGGTAGAGTAAAGGAATGTTTGTCATTATGGCGCATGCGACTTAGAGACTTTTGGACAGTGGTTTTTTACGCGCATGTGTACTGTTGTTGTTCTTTCTGTTCTTATAAGCAAAGCAAAGGGAATATCATTGATTGCAAACATTTGTGCGTATGTTATTTTATACATTATGAATAATGAATGAATAAATAAATGTTGTAAATAATATGTGAAAATAAGGCTTTCTTCTATCTTTCTTCATTCGACCTTTCCACTCTTCGACTATTTATACATGTTTTTTTGATGTTTTGTAAAGTTGTTTTTTTCAAGTTATTTTTAATGTCTCATTGGGTGGAAAAGTATTGAACAATTCTTTAAAAAATATATAAAAGTAGCAAACACAAGCTAAATATGATAAAACGAGTGTGCATACATTTGATATTTTTGTATACATTTATTACTTGCGTATACATTTGCTTATATGCATTGTGCCTGACTTGAAAAAATCTAGAGATTCATTTGCTTGTACGCATTGTATCTGACTTGAAAAAATCTTGAGATTCTGTTAACAAATTTGGAAGAGAGTGACACTCCGTCTCTATATTTTGAGGTCTCTGATAAAAAGGTAAACAATCATCAAGCAATCGTATATGTATGTGATAACAAAACTAAGCATATGTGTAACAATGATTATAAAGAAAACAATAGTATCAATTCAAATGAAAAAAATTAAATATAATAATTCTAAATTTAAAAACTAGGCATAATAATTCAATCTAATAATTCAAAATAAAGTACAAAAATTCGAAGTTAAGTATAATAATTCAAAACTGAGTACAATAATTCATGGAAAAGGTTAAAAAAAAGAAAATATACTTGCGATGAAACGTGTGATGGAAATTTTATTTTTGTGAAATTTTTCTTCATCACAAAGTTCTCGATCAAACGTACTGTATTTAATTTCAGACTGAAAAACTTTTTTGAAAAGAAGGCTAATGGTTCCGTTGAACCATTCGAGCATTGTTGAAGAACACCACCAATTGCAATGTTTGAAGCGTCTACGGTTAAAGACAATTTTGCTTCACTATTGAAATGATTCAGCAGAACCTTTGAGGCAACATTTTCTTTAATACGCTCAAATAATTTGACGAATTCATCATCCCAAATTAAAGCTTTGTCTTTAGTCTTAATAATTATAGCATGCATCGGACATGTCAGCTCTGCCAATTTTGGAATGTATAATAATTGACCATTTCAACAAATTTTTGAGCTTGTTTGACGTACTTAGGACGTTCAAAGTCTTTTATGGCGGATACTTTATCTTCAGAAGGTCTAGTGCCGTCTTTTGAAATATTGTGTCCCAAAAAATCAATAGATGTAGTGCCGAAAGCACATTTAGATGGTTTAATATTTAAACAACATTCCTCAAGTCGATCAAAAACAATTTTTAAATGTTTTAAATTATCAGATTCCGATTCACTTGCAATTAAAACATCGTCAATATATACAAAAGTAAAATCTAATCCACTAAATCCACTTCGTTCACAAACCTTTGAAAGGTTTGTGCCGAATTCTTTAACCCAAATGGCATTCTAACAAATTCGAACATGCCAAATGGAGTTGTAATGGCTGTTTTGTATATGTCGTCTGCAGCCATAGTAAGCTTTTACTAAATCTAATTTGGAAAATATAGATTTGTTCCGTAGATTTATACTAAAATCATGAATGTGAGGCAACGGATAGCGATCAGGAATAGTGATACAATTTAAACGTCTAAAATCGCCACAAGGACGCCATTTATTAGGGTCCTTTTTGGCTACTAAATGGAGAGGTGAAGCCACAGAAGAATTGGATGGCCTACAAATACCTGATTTAACTAAAAAATCGAATTCTGTCTTGGCGACTTTATATTTGATAGGATCTAGTCGCCTTGGTTTTTAGAACGGAAGGACTCCTTCAGTTACTAGTCTATGTACAGTATTGTGTTTGACCGGTTTGGTGTAATCTGTAATTATTTTCTATGAGGAATAATTTGGGTAACTCTATTTTACAATAAGCCTTAATGGCATCAACGGATAAATTGTTTAAAGGATCTACTAATCGTTTTACGTCAATTAGTAGTCCATATTTGCTGAGGAAGTCAGCACCAATAATCGACCTTGAAATGTCGGTAATTAGAAAAATAAAAGGAAATTAGCGGCGAAGATTCAAATTAACATTTAATAGTTTCATGCTGCACGTTGGTATATATGAGCCGTTAGCAACAATTAAAGTTATGTCGAACGAACGTTTTTGGTGCGAAAATTTGGAAGCAGGTAAAACGGATATTTCTGCACCGCTGCCAATAGAAAATTTTAGACCGTTATCTTTATCAAATATGAATAGGCGACGTGATAAATATTCAAAACTTCCATTGCTAGTCGCCGCAACAATGAGTTTATTTAGTTTGTTGACGAATTTTGGAAATTACAGGGCTGAATACATTTTTGGGCTTTGGGTTTTGGTATCTGTGGTGATACCAACAAAGACCATTTTTTCGTGAATTAGATCTGCTACGTGAGCGTGATCTAAATCGAGAGAAAGATCTAGATTTGTGCTGATCTATCAGTGACTTCAGACTCGTTACCTCAAACGTTAATTTGTTGATATTCTCACAAAGTAACGTTTGAGTCTTAAGCAGTGACTGAATTGTCAAACTATTTATATCATTGGAGTAAGAACTGATAGCATGCACTTCTTACGGATTACTCACTTCCCAAATATTATCAGCTAATTTTACTAACTCATTTATATTTGTAATGTTTGAGCCAGTAAGAGCAACAGTTAAACTCTTAGGTACTTTTCAGGATTAAAATTTTATCCAGAAAGGATTAAGAGATGTCGATAAAACTCGGATGGTTTGCGATCTCCCATATCTGGTTCGGACAAAACTTTATCTAATCGAGAATTCTCACTCAAAGAGTGTCTTTTAATGAGAATTTTTTTAAAGAAGAATATCTATCTGTTGCTGTAAGGTCTTGGATAAAATCAAAAATAGTCTTAATTGTTTCTTGCGGTAGAGAAGTAAGTACATATTCGTACTTACTTGTGTCTTGTGTAATGCCTTTATAATTAAATTGTCCTTCGGCTTGTATGAACCAAGCGTCAGGAAAATCAGTCCAGAAAGGGGAAAGTTTAACAGATGTAGCACAAATTTCAGTATTAATTGTATTGTTTCCTGTGTTTGTGTGTACATTTGCGAGTGTGTATCATTATTGTTATTATTGTAATTTATATTAATATAAGTGTTAGGTTGTGTACATTCTTGTGTCATGTTTTCTAACATGAGATCTATCATGTTGTTATTGATGAATGTCCTATTTGTTAAAGTATGTGGAGGTGTATGTTGTAATGCCCTTTTTATCTCGGAGAGAGAATTTACAATTTACAGTGATGTATATAAATATAATATGACAATTAAATAATTTTAATTTTTTTTAATAATTTTTTAATTTAAATTTAAATTATAATTATAAAGGTTTGGGAAACAATGAAACGTTTCGTTTTGATTATTTATTTTTTGGATGAAAAATTTTGAAGTTTCTTTTTTTAATAAAAAATTTTGAAATTTCTTTTTTTTTTTTATGTTGTGTTGACACATATTTTTATGTATGCAAACTTACATATATATATTCCGAATGCATACATACTTCTTATCAATGTACTTATCAATGTAGACATTTCTCCGTTGATTTATCCGTTCTTGATTTATAACTGCTGCAATTGCCGTTGTTATTGTTGTTTCTGTCGTTATTGTTGTTTTTGTTGTTATAGTTGTTATTATTCTTCCGCTATTATTATTATTTTTACTGCTACTGCATTGTCGCTGCTGCTAGTTATTGAAACTAGAACTTTTTTTTTTTTAGTATAAATTTACTGATATTGAAAATTGTAGGATCGCAGGATCGCCAATTATAGATGATGGTTGCTTCAAATTATAATAATAATCAACTTTTATATTTTTAATAATTTTTATTAAAATTTTTATTTTCAATAATAATAGAGAAATTATATATTGTTATATTTTTAATTGTTGACATCAAACTCTAATCTTTCTTTTTTATATTTATTAAAAATTGAAAACATGTAGATAACGTACACATATATATTTTATAATATGATTGTGGTAATTTAGTTAGAGGAAAGATCAAATATTTTTTATTTAGAACAACGAATAGCTGATTGTATGTAAAATAAAATCTACACTTTTTTGTATATACGGCAATTAAATGTTTCTACAATTGAACTTTGGCTTATCCGTACGACGACTTGAACGCTCGACTCAAAATGCCCTTTTTATTTTTCACCTCTCCCGCTCGGCTCGTTTCACCACTCATCTGTACCGTTCACGTTGGCGGCCCTGAGTCAGCAAAGTTGTTGTTATTTTAGTGGTGAAACACGTTCATAGATGTAGGGAGAAAAAATGCGTGACGTTTTTCTTCCTTACACTACGTTTACATTGGCGAGATTGTTAGAGTTAACACGTTACCTAACTACGTACGTTTACACTGAAATGATTACAACTCTGATATTTTAGGTTATGACGTTTATTTCTTTTATATATATGGAAAATATTTTAATACAATTTTGTATACAATTGCTAGTAAAAATAGAAAATATTTTAAATACAATTTTGTATACAATCGCTAATAAAAATGTTGCTTTTTGCAATATTATTATTCAACGTAAAAGTAGACTTGTATACATACACTATTAGAGGGCGCAATATATATGTATATATATTTGCCGCACCCACCTATGTGGAGTTGGAGGGTATTTAAGATTTGGCCTAAACCTAATTTAGTTTTCTTATTTGTTTGATTTTGAATTTAAGGCATTGTTAACACGGCTAGGGTTACATCGGTGAAGTACTCGATACATTAAGGGTTTCTAAGCTTCGCATTTTCATCTGAACTTTGGGTTGATAAGAATTGGATGGAACCAGGCACTTGCTCGGCTTTGTCGTCCGAGCTTCTATGTTGGGTACTCTCTCTTCGTTGCTGTCCGGCCTTTGCGTTCAGACAGTGTGTTGTTGTGTTATTCTTCTGACTAGACCAGATGCACGCTTTGGCTCCAGGGCAATAAGTCCATTTTCAATGGTCGCGGAAGGCTGGTTGGATTAAATAGATACGAGTGCGCAGGAGAGCTAAACTTGAAAAGCTGCTACAAAACTTAAACCCAGAATGACGTTCTCGCAAGGTCCCGTCATAATCCTGAATTTCAGTCTATGTTTTATGTTGCTGAATTGAACCGTACATGTAAGCGCTTGTGTTATACTATGGCGTGACCCATCTAGAAGTTATTTCTATTATTTTTTTATATCAGCGGAAGACGATATAGGCCTACAAATGGTACCTTAAGACTTGTTTCAAAATTTTGAAGTTGTTGAAAAGTACAGACCAATTGCTCTTATGCCTGTATTTCTCAAGACACAAGATGATCATAAATAGTCTTCAAGATTTTCTTACTTTAAACAAAATCTTGCCGGATAAGGCCTATGCATATAGGAAGAAATTTTCTGCTGCCATATTATTATTATTATTATTATATTTGTATGAGCTATCTGCACTGCGACCATTGGGTCTATTGTGCAAGCCCATACTTTCAGTCCAGGAGTCGTAGGCTTTTAAAGTAGCTCAAGACTTTCCTGGGTTCAGAGCTGCAGATTTCCTCTGTTGTTATCACATATTCGCCAAATATGTGATGTCAGCTTCTACTTGAACCAGGACAGTTGCAGATTATGTGTTCAGGCGTCTCAGGAGCCGCCTTACATAGTCGGTATATGAAGCTATCAGATACCCTTATTTTGTGTAGATGGTATCTGAGGGTACAGTGTCCTGTGTATAGGCCAGTCAGTACCCTGATCTCGCCTCTTTGGAGTTCCGAAAGCTTTGCACCTTTCTGGAAGATTTAATAAATAATTTAACTTGCCTTTTGCTTTTGCAGGTCTCCCAATGAGAGGCAGCCCTTTCCATAATTAGTTGTCCCACCACTTCCATGATGCAACACCGCAGAATGGTTCAAGACCAATAATTTGCCGACGAGCTCCTCTGTTAGCTATGTTGGAAGATTTTATTCGCGAGATTGCGCTCCCTAGGAGCTAGGAGGTATCAATAGGTTCTCCTGGGAGTGCCGTCTCGTGTTCAGAAGACAGCCAGGAAAGTGAGTTTCTATCAGGAGGCGATTCGTGTTCTCTGATGTCGTCGTGAAACTTCCATCACTTTTCTTAAGAGTGCTAATACCGTTGCTGTGCCCCTTTGCAAAGGCTTTTTGAAGTCCGACAGCCTAAGGAAGATTTTCATTCTCCTCACAGTAGTCCTTCCATGCAGTTTTGGATCGCCGCAACTCGCGATTGTAGTCAGTTAAAGCAGATTTATATTCAGTCCAGTTGCCTGTCTTTTTTGCTTTATTAAATAATTTCCTAGCCTTACTCCTAAGCTTTTGCAGTCCTAGGTTCCACCTCTTTATCTTTCTAACTTTTTCAGGACACTTTTCTTGGTAGGCTAATTGAATATTATAACAGAGATCATTAGATTCCTGTTCCAGTTCTTCTGAATTTGATATTGTTTGCAGAGAGTGGTTCACGTTATAGTTAAGGTGATAACGGAAGAGGAACCAATTGGTGTTTTTGGGATTGCGGTAGGCGTGGCGTGTTTCGATATTGGCTGTTATGTCAAACCTTATGTGACGATGACCAGATATTGAGACCTCGTCGGAAACATGCCAGCCTGAGATAGCAGAGTACAGAAAGGGGCTCGGTAACGTTAAATTTATTACTTCACCCCTGATTATGTTGCGAAAAGTTATCTCGCTACCACGCTTAACAATGATGATATTGTTGTTAATTATATATTCAAGAAGGTACTCACCCCTTCAATTGATGTTAGAGCTTCCCCAGGCTGTGCATATAAGCCATTCTAGTTTTTTGCTGTGAGGGCCTCTACTTCCTTTGTTGGAGCTCTGACGTCGCCCCCTGGAAAGTAGGCGGTTGCGAGTACGACTTCCCGTTCTGCGCCGATAAAGGGTTCCTTTACCCAAACCGCCACTAGATCGCCTTGGATAAACTCTGAAATTGGGATGTAAGTTAATTTGTCGTTAATTATCATGGCCGTCCTAGATCGGTCATGTTTATTATTTTATGTTGAGGCCTTTTACGACCCCAGAATGTGTCCAGGGTTCCTGGATGAAGGCTATGTCGAGACCTTCGGTTGTGAATCTCCAGCTAAGCACGTCAGAAGCAGCGTGATGAATATCATTTTGATTGCATTAATGTTGATCACGGGCAGATCTGGCGGCACGTTTATTTACATTCCTTCTCCCCTAGTTACCGCGAATTACAGCCTGCTCCACGGTAGTTTCGTCCTGCTGTCGAGATCTTTCCGAGCGTCGATCCGCCCCACGAAGAGGATTTCGAACACTAGGATTGTAAGGGTTAGGCTTCAAAGACTTACTCCTCCTTTCGGTCTCTCTGGCAGGTCGGAGCGAACATTGGAGCTATGTGTTGACGTGCTGGCACCCTCCGAAGGTTTGGTACCAGGTGCGAATTTATCATCTTTTTCAGACCTTAATCGTACTCGTAGTCGGTTTTCCTCAGATTTTCAGCCGAGGCATTATCGATAGCGATTGTTAGTTCAATACAGGGTCCTTTCCTTTGCCGATGGAGTATTTTCCAGTAGTCCACCTTGAGGCCCTCAATGAGGCAAAGGATGTCCCCCAGTGCTTTTTTCCTCATTTTCGGGGAAATAGCCTACGAATATATGAGGTCGGCCTCATCTACCACTTTAAGTGCAGCCCCTTTCCAGGG
The DNA here is from genome assembly GCA_949710015.1 of Crataerina pallida. Classification (NCBI taxonomy): domain Eukaryota; kingdom Metazoa; phylum Arthropoda; class Insecta; order Diptera; family Hippoboscidae; genus Crataerina; species Crataerina pallida. The sequence continues at coordinate 16,414,867 of OX453290.1, forward strand.
GTGCAATGTTGGCACCACCGACTTGAGCCAGTCTGCCGCCTGTTTCCCTTTGCAGGTGAACGTCAGGCCTGAACGTACAGCCAGCGAACTTTGGCTTTATAGTGCTCTTGCATTGGTCACAGATTTTTTTTCAGCACACATGTCTTAATCACCCTCAGTTTGAAATGTCCCAATCACTATTCGTGAAGTCCTGCACGGACAAGCTCTGCCTCGTAGACGCTGTAGGTACTATCGAGGGGGCAAAGGTATCCTCTCGGTATCCGTCCGTTTTGGTGTGGGATACTGAATGTCGAGGGAGATGATGTCATTTGGCCGGCCACGCTTTATGCGTGGGGTTCGACTTAGAGACGTCGTTCAGGGGTCGCTCGTAGGCCTTCTTATACGACATCCCACTCGCCACTAGTTTTTTCAGGCGTTTCCGAGCGGCACCACTGTCTGACACCTGAGCCCTCTTCCTCAGTTTGAGCTTTAGAAGTTTGGGGCTGTGAGCTGAGTAGGGCATCTTCCTCATCCATTGGGATTTTGTCGTTATAGTTCGGTTCCAAAATCTCTATTGGTTGTCCACGGCGAGTAACAGTTTCTGTTTCAGACGCCAGTTCAGCTCCTTTGACCTGCTTGATATTTTTTACATTTATCGGCTCAATCATCTGCAAGATAAATTGAGAAAGGGATTAAAGGACCTCCGAGACAGAGCCCTTATATCTCGGGTAGGCATTTATACTCCAGAGGGCGCCCGGTATCTGAAAGTCACCGTTAGCGGCACACTCACGTAATATCATTCATCCCTTTAGCACGGTGAACACTGTAGGATTACGGATTTTATCGAGTTGTCCTTTCTAGATCCACCACTTTTTGTGGTAACAGGGAGAAGAAGGTAGCTTCGCTACCAGTGGCGGTCTTGGTGATAGTTAGGCTAGGCATTCAGAAGAAGTACTGCATTCGCATTCTACCACTCGGATCATAGGTTTCACTTGGTCGGTTCATCACTCCGCCCCAAGACCCCAAGCTTCCCCTCCCCTTATCTGCTTTCTGCTGCCATAAGTATTAATGACATTTTTAATCATATTTTATATAGAAAATCTCAAGGTCTCAAGGCTATTGACATTTCTAGTGCCTATAAATATGTATCAATTATCAAGTTAAAAGACAATCTTGTTCGTGTGAAATGTCCGATCCATATCATTAACTGGATCATAAACTTTCTTGCTCATCGTACTCTTTTATTAGGCAAAGATAAGTTGGATGTTTCTGGAGGCATTCCCCAAGGGAGTTGTCTCAGTCCGGTACTATCCTGTACATACCAAATTTCAAGTTTATAGCCCAATTTTTGGGGCAGAAAAATAGTTTTTTGTTGATTGTGGTCGTGGCTCTTGACCGCTTTTGCTTATTTTAAGTAGCGATCTGCGTGCAAAAACAAAAAGTGCCTGTACAGAATTTCAGGTCAATATCTCAAAATTTACGTTCTTGAGAGTGACAAAAACAGACAGACACACGGACAAACAATTCTAAATCGACTCAGTTTTTGACCCTGATCAAGAATATATATACTTTGTAGGGTCTCTGACCCCTCCTTCTGGGTGTTTCAAACGGAAGAACAAACTTATTATACCCTCCTGTGGTGTTTTACACCTTCGCCTCAACTTTAGAAAATCTAAAAAGGGGTCAGAAAGGAACCCTATACTTATGTATAGTCTAATAAAACCGAAATTATTAATAACATCAAGCTTTGGGCAGACTTATCAAAAATAGCCTTTCAATTATTGAACATTATAATTCAGTTATGGAAAATGCGATTCCTGATTGCAATCCTATAAAAATGATCACATCATTTAAATCTGGGTTACCTCCTAATGTTGCAATTAATGTTACAAAATCTACTGTTTTCTCAAAAATTAAATATGCAAGAACCTCCTCAGCGCATTCACCTAATAACATAGACATCAGAATCAAATAATTTCAGAATAATCTTTTACGTAAATGTCTTGGTCTATGTCTATCAACTCCTGTACGAATCATCTACGCTCTTAGCTCTTAGAAGGAGCTATTTATCTAATGGCTAAAGAACTCATCAAGTTAAAATTCAACCACTCATCACTCTTTGCAGAAGTGACAAATAATAATCATCTAAATTCCAGTTGTGCCTATGTTTTTAATCGATTTAATCTTATTTTTGATAATCTTGCCTCAAAAACTATCCTCAACAAATCTGATAAACTCACTATCTTCAAAAATATCATTCAAGGTAAAAAAAGCAACATACCCTCATCAATTCTCAAATTTTTATATTTTGACAGCCTATGCCTTAATGGCTTCAAAATTTTTTCCACCGATGCCTCTATTCAATAATCTTGTTCTGGAATTGCCATTTGCAATATTTCTGATAATCAAAATTTTCTTTTTAAAACAAAGGACTTCCCTCTGTACAGTGAACTTGTTGCTACATCAAAAACCATTGACGTCATTATAGATGACAAAATTTAGTGTTACTGATGCATGTAATCTTTCGTCTGACAATTCTCTGGTTTGCACCTCTTCTAATATTGCTTGTATTGTACTTATTTGGCCTCCACCACACTCAGGCATTGAAATAAATGAACTAACTGATTTTTATGCAAAGGATGCGACTGACTGTGGCTTTATTAAACACCTGAACTTACAATTAAAGAAACTCCATGTAGGAAAAATAATCTATTTTACTATCAGAAATGAGTGGGACAACTCATACTCTGCTACCTCTGCAAATAAAGGCAAATAATTAATGGGTTACCCACTAAACATTGGTTCATTGATAAACTTTTCACCTCTCATGATATTGAAATTTTTTTTTTTTTTTAAATCGCTTAGTGCCAGTCATACATACAGCAAATGCTATTTTCATTTTATTGGACTAGAATTCTGAGATACCTGCACTTCATGCAATGTCAGAGAAGATAATGATCATATCATCTTCAATTACCAACAGAAAAAACTTTCCTGACCTTTTTAAATTTAATAACATCATTGACGTCTTCAAATCATGGAAATTCAACATTCTTCATCAGCTGCTTAAATTGATATATATAAACAATATTGTTTTATTATGTCATTTTCACTCTCGTATTCTATCTCTAATAATATAATAATAAAAAATTTTAAAACAAGTAATGAAGCTTGAGAAAAATTAAAAGAAATTTATCAAGCGGTTCGAAAGATGACGTTGTATAAAAAATGGAAGAAGGTGAAAATGGCGGAAAATAAGTTAACATGTTTATGGAAATAGTCGATAAATGACCTGAAAAAATGTAATAATATCAGATAAACAGTTGGTAATAATACTGTTGTCTAGTTTGCCTAACTCATATGAAAATTTAATCAAGCTTAAGAATTTTAAAACACAAGTTAATCGAAGAAGGCGAACGCAAAAAAATGGAGATAAAAAATATGGAAAAAAGGTAAAATTTTCATTTTGCTTGCCAATGCCGAATGCCAAAGGATGAAAAAAGTAAGCAAACGAGTCATGCATCATCTTATGCGCCACTAGCAGCAATAAATACTGCATTAGATCGCTATAATTGATATTTGGACAGTAGTACCAGAGACCTCAAAATATAGAGACCAGAGACCTCAAAATCAGAGACCTCAAACAGAGACCTCAAAATATAGAGACGGAGTGTCACTCTCTTCCAAATTTGTTAACAGAATCACAAGATTTTTTCAAGTCAGATACAATGCATACAAGCAAATGAATCTCTATATTTTTTCAAGTCAGGCACAATGCATACAAGCAAATGTATACGCAAGTAATAAATGTATACAAAAATATCAAATGTATGCACACTCGTTTTATCATATTTAGCTTGTGTTTGCTACTTTTATATATTTTTTAAAGAATTGTTCAATACTTTTCCACCCAATGAGACATTAAAAATAACTTGAAAAAAACAACTTTACAAAACATCAAGAAAACATGTATAAATAGTCGAAGAGTGGAAAGGTCGAATGAAGAAAGATAGAAGAAAGCCTTATTTTCACATATTATTTACAAAATTTATTTATTCATTCATTATTCATAATGTATAAAATAACATACGCACAAATGTTTGCAATCAATGGTATTCCCTTTGCTTTGCTTATAAGAACAGAAAGAACAACAACAGTACACATGCGCGTAAAAAACCACTGTCCAAAAGTCTCTAAGTCGAATGCGCCATAATGACAAACATTCCTTTACTCTACCGCCAAACCACTCAGCATTGCTCAAGCCGGCGGTTTAATACTGGACTTTCTTACCATTTCACTTTTTGTTTTGCTTTAATTTGCAAGAAAATATTCATATGTTAAACAAATACGCATACATAGCAATGGTACGTACACATAAACAAACAACAAGTGAACTTTTATGACCTAATGACTCTCTGACTGCGTGCTGGGGCACAAAAACAAACGATTGAGAAGCCACTGTCAACAGCTTATTATTATTACGTGTAGTGGGTAAAGTCGACTTATTTACGCACATCCCTACAATTACACGTGGACGGCTCTTAGATGACATAAATAAATATTAGGGAGGAATGATTTGGTGTATGAATGTTGTGGTGTATGAGTTGCATGCGCATATAACCATAAATCCACATATGCTAGGACGAACTTAATACGCTTTGTTTCGATAGCGCACATGGCAAAGCTGAGTTGAAGATTTGTTGAAATATAGATTTTTCAACCACTTCAAGGCGATGTTGCAAAATTTCGCAAGTGTATGGGTAAAGAGTTGCGGGAAGCAAAGGGTTTCGTGTCCGTGTGAATATACAAACACATAACCAATTTATTGATAATTTCTTCCGGACCGAAAACAGTGAAGAATTAGTTTTTTGTTGATTTTTGGTTTTTTACGCATGTGTTACTGTTGTTCTTTTTTTTTTGTTCTTACAAGCAAAGCAAAGGGAATACCATAGATTACACATACAATGCAAGGAATGTTTGTTATTATGGCGCATGCGACTTAGAGACTTTTGGACAGTGGTTTTTTACGCGCATGTGTACTGTTGTTGTTCTTTCTGTTCTTATAAGCAAAGCAAAGGGAATACCATTGATTGCAAACATTTGTGCGTATGTTATTTGACTTGAAAAAATCTAGAGATTCATTTGCTTGTATGCATTGTATCTGACTTGAAAAAATCTTGAGATTCTGTTAACAAATTTGGAAGAGAGTGACACTCCGTCTCTATATTTTGAGGTCTCTGGTAAAAGTATTGAGGGGTGTCGAGAATATCGAAACTGGCAACACTTTATCTTTATCGAACAACTAATATATTTAGCTCATCTCTAAAATAAATAGATATATATACTCATTACATTATATAAAAAACTTTTGTTCGTCTATAAAACATGTGTGTAATAATGAATATAAAATATACTCAATGCATTTTTAATTCCTAACATAGTCGAGTCTACAGTGCGCTCTTGACTTCTGTATCTAAACTACTTTAAAAACAGTTTATATTATTATATAATTATTAACGACTGTTTATCTTTACCCGTGTGAATTAAGCTTTTACGCTATTTTATAAAAAAAAAAACTAAATAAGATGACGAAAGATAATATGACCGCTGTTTTATACGATATTGAAGATATGCGTTTGGTAAAACATTATTTGTTTTTTATATTAATTTATTTTTAATAATAATATTTAACAAAAATTTTCTTAAGGAACAGCGACCCATACCTCAGATATCAAAAAACGGTGATACCCGGACATTATATTAATATTACCAATTAATAATTATTTATTTTAGAGGTTCTTCTGAACATTGACTGTGTTGGTATATGCGGTTCAGATATCCATTATTTAGCTGAAGGACGTATTGCTGATTTTATATTAAACTCTCCTATGATCATTGGTCATGAATCCTCCGGTGTTGTGGTGAAAATCGGTGCTAACGTAAAACATCTAAAAATTGGCGATCGTTGTGCTATTGAGCCAGGTGTGCCCTGCCGTATGTGTATACATTGCCGCAGAGGGAAATATAATCTCTGCCACAATATACAATTTTGTGCTACTCCTCCGGTGGATGGCAATCTTACCCGATTTTATAAACACGCAGCTGATTACTGTTTCAAATTACCAAATCATGTTAGCATGGAGGAGGGAGCTCTATTGGAACCACTCGCCGTCGGAGTTCATGCTTGTCGTCGAGCTGGTATAAGTTTAGGTTCGGAGGTTTTAATTCTTGGGGCTGGTCCTGTCGGATTACTTACCCTAATGGTGGCGAAATCAATGGGAGCCTGTAAAGTAATGATTACAGATTTGCTGCCACAACGTTTGCAACTAGCCCAAGAATTGGGTGCTGATTACACTCTACTCATAAAGAAAGATGATGATACGGGGACGTTAGCTAAACAAGTACAGCAAAGGGATTTTCTACCCTCTGCTAGTATAGATTGCTGTGGATCAGAGAGTACCATACGTTTAGCAATGTTTGTAAGTCATTTATATAAATTAATACGAAAACTAAAAAAGATACAAACTATTATTTTGTTATAATAAAAGGTAACCTTATCTGGGGGTTGCATTGTTTTGGTAGGATGGTGCCCCAATGAAATAACCGTCCCATTAAATGCAGCTTTAAGTCGAGAAATAGATATTCGTGGGGTCTTGCGTTACACTAATGCGTAATATTCATTTTTTTGATACTTTCCAGGAGTAATGTTTCAATTTTTTTTTTGCATTTATAAAGTTATCCAGCAGCTTTAGCTTTAGTAGCTTCCGGCAAAATAGACGTCACACGTTTAATTACTCATCATTTTGACATAACAGAGACGGCCAAGGCCTTTGAAACAGCTCGCGACGGTAATAGTGGCGCCATAAAGGTCATGATACATGTACAAGCACGAGATGCTAATAACAATAAACAAAATATTTCAGATACGAACAATTATTAATGTTACCAATTACAAATTTTAGGATAATTTCTAAAACTTTTGTGTCAAATCATAAAATAAAATACATTATTTTCTTCTGCGGTGACGTTAACGCCACCTCTTCTACAAATTTTGGGATAGTTTCTAAAATTTTTGCTACAAATCATAAAATAAAACACTTCATTTTCTGCTGTGGTGGTTAATACGTAAGAACTATACGTAAGAAATATTTCAACAATATTAATAAAAGAACAAGTAAAAAAGGACTACATTGGGCAAATGCTCAATATAAGAAACCATCACTATCCACTTACCAAATAGAACCATACAATGTATAATTTATTAATATTTTTTTCAAAGTAGGCAATTCTTTTAAAGTCACTTTGAAAAAGTTTCAATTTTGCACTCATATAAAAAGTACATACAAAAACAATAACATCTATTTGAGCTAATTTTATGCATTTTCATTTTATATAAGAGATCCCCTGTATATAAGGAAAAAGGGGTCACCTACTATAACATATACTCATTAAGATGAGTATGGGTATCTTGATTTAGGGAGCTGGATGAAGGTGTACCTGCACGCATCTTGTTCTGGCGTTACACTTATTGGCTTAGGGTGGGCACCTTATTGGGCACTACATCCTGCAGCTACCACAATCCTTTAAAAATAAAAAAAAATTATGAGTGAATTACTTAACAACATAAGACGTCTTGCACTACGCCTCTGCTGTACCCATGGATATGCTGTTAAAATTAACAAATACTCTCCCAAAATAACCTACCTTATGTCTAGCTTAAATATAGTTACCACCTTATGTTAATGTTAATTATAGTTCAATTACATTTATATGTTAAAGGTGTTAACACAATACTTGCAATTCATTTTATTCTATTATGTAATACCTCCCACTAAAACTTATTATATATTTTTATACATTATATAAATATATTAATATATTTTTCCACAATTCAATAAAAAATATAACAATTGATAAATCTTTCTGAAGGTTTTACAATTCTTCCAAATCTCGTTTTATACATAACATTTTCGTTTTTATTGTCAACTGACACTTCAGAAGTAACATTAGGCTGAGTGTTTATATTCATTAGGCGTCCTATTTGTATTCAATACATCATCAAAATTATCTTTGTTTCTAAAATTTGGAGAAAAAACAGATTTTCGCAAGTGCATGGAATTACGACGGACATTTTCTCTGTTTTTCGTTTGAATTTCAAATGATCTGGGACTACCCACAGAACTTTTAATTATTGCAGGTTCCCATTGTTTATTTTTACGATAAACAACATTATTTCCAATTTAAAATTGAACTTCTTTTCGATGTTCAATACCTTGATCGTGATACTTTTTATACATACTTATACATACTTCTTGAACTCTTGTTATAACTCTTGACACATCTGTTGTAGTTGGTAACGTTGTTCTTAAATTTTTACTCATAAGAAGTTGAGCTGGACTATAACATATACTAACAATAGGACTAAACCATTTTAAGGTTAAATTGAGAACTTCCAAATTATAATTGAGAACTTGCAAATTGAAATTGGGAAACTGAAGTTTTGAATTGAGAAAACTAAATTGAAATTGAGAAAACCAAGTTCAAATTGAGAAAACCAAGTTCAAATTGGGAAAACCAAATTGAAATTGGAAACTTCCAAGTTCGAATTGAGAAAACGAAATTGAAATTGGGAACTTCCAAACTCAAATTGAGAAAACCAAATTGAAATTGAGAAAACCAAGTTCAAATTGGGAACTTCCAAGTTCAAATTGAAAAAACCAAATTGAAATTGAGAAATTTAAGTTTTACCCACATTGAAATTGAGAAAACCAAATTGAAATTGAGAAAACGAAACCACATTGTAATTGAAAAAAATAAAATTGAAATTGGGAATTAAAAAATTAAAATTTTAAAATTTATCTCAATTGAAATTGGGAAAATCAAAATTGTAATTGAGACAATAAAATTTGAAATTAGTAAAATCCAAATTGAAATTGGGAACTTTCAAACTGAAATTGAGAAAATAAAAATTGAAATTGGTAATTTAACATTTGAAATTGGGAAAATACAAATTGAAATTGAGAGAATGCATTTTAAATTTAAATTGTAAGTTAAGAAAATTAATATTGAAAATTGGGTTTTTAGTAAATAAGATAAACCACTTTTTATGCTTCAAACTTAAATATTTCATTCCATATATTTTATTTGTATGTAATAAAAAAAAATGAATGGATATAAAAGAAAAAATTCTCTAACTTAAAATAACATATACAGACATAGATAAAAACTTTATAAATGATTTTCTTAAGTTATATTAACAACACTTAATTTAAGTGAAAAATTGGAAAATTGATAAAATTATTTTATTTTATTTGCTAAAAATCCAATTTTCAATATTAATTTTCTTAACTTACAATTTAAATTTAAAAATTTTTTAATTTCAAAATGCATTTTCTCAATTTCAATTTGGAAGTTCCCAATTTCAATTTTTATTTTCCCAATTTCAATTTCGATTTTACTAATTTCAAATGTTATTGTCTCAATTACAATTTTGATTTTCCCAATTTCAATTGAGATAAATTTTAAAATTTTAATTTTTTAATTCCCAATTTCAATTTTACTTTTTTTAATTACAATTTGGTTTCGTTTTTTCAATTTCAATTTTGATTTTCTTAATTTCAATTTGCAAGTTCTTAATTATAATTTGAAAGTTCTCAATTGAACCTTAAAATGGTGTATTTCTATATCTTAGTAAGCCTCCATATATTTCTTTGTTTTCAGCTAAACATTTTTTAAATAACGCTTTCGCTATACCAACCCCTTTTTAGCTAACCCATTACTTATTGGATAAAAAGGACGTTTTATGTTGTACGTTCCAAGAATAAAAAAAAAAAAAGAACTCACATCTGAGTTATCTGATACAACTGTGTGTGGAATTCCAAAACAACAAAATATTTTCTTTAATTTTTTAATAACTTCAGAAGCACTTTTGTTTTTTAATTTACGGACTTCCAACCATTTTAAATAATAATCAACTAAAACTAGATATGGTTTGCACCAAAATCCATTTATAAAATGGCACATCATGTGGTATTAATGGTAGTCTACTATTTGCACGTTGATATTGTTCACAAATTCTACAACTTTTTATAAAATTTTCTACATCGTCATTAATTTTAGGCTAAAATACTGTTTGTTGTGTTAGTTTTTTAATCTTTGTACTACCAAGATAACCTTTATGTAATTTTTTAAGTATTTTTCTCTTAGAAAACTACGAATTATTACACTTTCGCGAAAAAATAAAACGTCACCTTCATAATAGGCATGAACTAATGGTCCAAAATTTTTTAATTAAATCATTTGTATTGTTTCCACTTTTAGACCAACCTTTAAAACAATTTTCTTTAAACAACTTGCATTCTATATCTTGTACTGTAGCATTTTTTAACTTCATCGAGATCATCTTTAGATAAATCTATCGAATGAACAACACAACTTAACAAATCATCTACTTCATATATATTATTTTTATTAAAATTACGTGATGAAGTATCAGCAATACGTAGGTATTTTCCGGGTGTATATGTCACATTTAAATTATAGGGTATGAGTTTTAGTCGCATACGTTGCAGTCTATTAAAATGTATCGCACTAATGTTTTTATTAAAAATAACAAGATAGAGAAGTTCGGTTAAGACCGAAGCTTAAATATCCTCTTTTTATAATCCTCTAAAAATTAATATCCGATTGCCATGGACTATTTCATGTACTTACGCAAATAGTGTTTTTTTTTAATTATAGGCGGTTGCGTTCTTCAATCACGCCCATTTTTGGCACAGTGTTGGATAACGGTACCATTTATATATATACCAAATTGTGCGATATATAATTTTTTAAAGATACAATTTTTTGTATGTTGAGATTTTCGTTTATTGTGGTCAATTTCGAAACGGAACAGCAAAATTAAACTAAGAATAAGTGTGCCAAGTTTCAATTTGATATTTCAAAAATTACGACCGTGAGAGTGCCAACAACAGACGGACACACGGACGGACATGTCTCAAACGATTTCTCTTTTCATGCTGATTAAGATTATATAATTTGGTTTGTGGGGTCTCCGAGGCTTCCTTCGATGTGTTGTAAACGGATGATAAAAATGAATATATCCTCTTCCCTAAGGTGGACGGTATAAAAATTAATGGTTTATGATCAGACCTTACCTTCACCTTACGTCCATATATGTACTGATGAAATTTCTCACAAGCGAAAACTAGCGCAAGCATTTCTTTTTCTACTTGAGCGTACCTTTGTTCACAATCAGAAAAAGCTTTAGACGCGAAACAAATCGGTTTATTATTTTGTAACATACAAGATCCCAACCCACTTTGTGATGCGTCAGTCTGTATACAAATTTCTTCTTCTCGTTGAAAATGTTGTAACACTGGTGCTTGTACTATAATAATTTTTAATTGGTTAAATTTTCCAGTATGAGATTGTAACCATTCAAACTTAATATCTTTTTTTAATAATTCTCTGAAATCTGTTAGTGTTAATAAATTTGGAATATGGTCACGTAAATAATTAACGCACTCTAAAAACCTTTGTAATCCTTTTTTATCTACTGGTATTACCATCTTTATTAAAAATGTACCCTAGGTACTTAACCTCACTTTGACAATATAACTTGTTAGCATTTAATGTTGTTTACTTCGCCCTATTTATTACCTTACTAAAATTTTCGTCATGTTATTTTCTAGTTTTACCAAACTAATATATCATCATAATATATAAATTTTCCAGGTTAGTCACCGTATATTTGAGTGTTAAAATTTGGAAAAATTTCAGGAGCGCAATTTAGTCCAAAGGGAAGACGAATAAATTGATAATACTTATTTGATGTGTTAAATGTACACAAATCTCTACTAGGTTCATCAAGAGTTATCTGATAAAACCCATCTTTTAAATGAATTACTATATATTAACACATTTTATTCAATTTAGCATTTAAGTCACTTAATCTTGGAATTGGATATGGTTCTTTAATAATATTTTCATTTAAATCTCTAGGATCTAAACTAAATTATGAACCCACTCCACAGGTTTATTAACTTTTATTACGATTTCAGCTTTTTCCATTTCATATAACTTTCTTTTGACTTTTTCTATAAGAGTAAAAGGAATTCTCATCGGACGGACTACTGCACGAGCATTTGGTTTAACTTGTATAAATTAAACAAAATTATTTTTTGTTTTTTAAAAAAATTAAGTTGCTGAAAAGCAACGTCTGCTTTATTGAAATTCCGTATAAAAACTGAACTGAACTTATTACATTCTAAGACTAATCCTATTTATACCAACGAATCACAGATTATGCTGACGGGTCAGCTCATGCATATGCTTGTAATGTGATTCGTTGTGTGAATGTTTACATTCTATTAAAATAAAAATTGGGACAACTCAAAATAATATAAACAAAATTATAGTTTAAGTGGTTTCTTGCATTGATCTTTCTAATGTTATTTGGTGGTGTCAGATTTTACTGAGCACTTGAAAAATAATGTTCTGTAACATAAGCATTTCACATGAAATGCTTTTGTAATAAAAAGGGTAATTTATGAGAATTAGAATTAGAGGCGATACGATATTTGTGGCATTAACTCCTCCCTCGTTAAACTTCAAACGTCCCCGTTTGAACGTCTTAAAATTTCTTCAGCGCTGGAGATGCTTGATGGTTCTTGAATTACTATGTTAGAGTTATTCGGAGGGCAGAATTTTTTTGATAGGTATTTGGACATAAACCAAGCCACTACCATGATAATCAATACGGTTACTATAGTGGCTGTAGTAACTATATTTTGTTTTTTTATTAAATCGATTCTATTTGTATTATTAGTGTTTAATTCATTTATAGAGATAAAACTTCGTTAATTCCATCTTTATAGGAAGGTTTATGAAGAATTGAGGGCAGCGGATAGCTGTTTGACATATGAACGGACTTAAAAAATTTCTCATCTGTTTTAATTGAAATATTATGATGCCTTATTATATATGTTCCATCAAGATCAATGCAATCATTATTGACATAAATTTTTCCTTTATAATTGTTTACAAATATTACATCATCATATATTTTCTTGATATCAGATATATGTTGTGTATTGGTGTTTTCACAAAAATGTGTTTTACTACTTAATAAAGGCGGTATACACGTTGTATTACTTATGTCTATTATATTTTTTTCATTGCATATAGTGAAATTATTATATTTTTCGCATTCTTTTATAATTCCATATGTTTTATCCTTATTTTTTAATACATTTTCATACTCAATTTTTTTAAAATACTAATTTTGCGTTTGAACAATTAAGAATTTGTACTTCTGCCGCACAACTGGCGAATAATAATCTGAAATTGAAAAGATATTCTTCGACTCTTATTTATTTCAATCTTTGCATTTACTAATATTTTAATGTTATATATTTTTAGCTAATGGTTTTATATCTTTGATTTCATTAGTCTGGTAAGACTTTTTTACGATGAAATCATTTATGGTCATTATTTGATCAATCTGAAAAGATTTTGTGATCAAACACTAATTACTTTAAAAAGTTACATTTCTTTATTATTTTTATTATATTTGTATTACTTATTTATTTATTTATTTATTTGTTTCTTATGTTTTATCTCACATTTTTAGTTTGAAATTGTTAATTTTTTCATTATTTTCTTCCTTTTTTGAATGGGTTTTTCTAATATTTTAAAATTATTTTAGTTGTTATTACAATCTGCCTATCTGAAAGGATATATTTTGGCCGTGTATCATATTTCTTCTATTTATTTATTTATGATTTTTTATAATTCTTAAACTAGTAATATATTTGTTTATTAATTTCTTTTTACTTATTCATTTAGTGCAATTTATTTCCTAAGGTATGATGGGTAGGGAGTAGGAATGGGATAGGATATTATTTCCTGATGAGTCCTTTGTAAATTATTCTTCCAGATTCAATAGTCACTGTACTGTTTTTATTTTCTTTAACTATTTCTGGTTTATATCTGGGTGATAATTTGTTGCTTATTCTTTTGTTTGTTTTTACGTAAATAGTTTCACCTACTTTATAATTTCTAAATTGTTCTCTATTTTTATTGTGATATTTAAGATCAGCGTTCTGTTTTTCCTGTAATCTACCCTTATTTTCTTCTCTTTCTAAATTAATTTCATAAGGGTTTGTTGCTACTCTACGTCCAAAAAATAATTCAACTGGTTTACGGTTTGTTGTGGAATGCACGCTATAGTTATATCTGATTACCGTTTTGTCTAAAAGGTCTAAAAGGTATGTATCTTTTCCGCCTTAACACAACGCATAATTTCTGACAGGGTAGTGTGAAATCTTTCTATCTGTCCATTTACTGTACTCGTATAAGGTGGTGCTTTAAATATTTCGATTTCCAATTGATCTTCTAATAGGTGTAATATTGATGCGGAATTTAAAGATTTTTCATTATCAATTACAATTTTTTTAGGTATGCCAAAAGCCATTAAAATGTCCATGAGTGGTTTCTTTATATCCTGTGTAGCTCTAGATTTTAATATTTTTACTTGTACGTACTTTGAAAATTTGTCAATTGCTGTCAATAGGACATGATTATCTGTATAGTACAAATCAATATGAACTATGTGTCCTGGATATTGTGGAATTGGTGTCTCCTGAATTTTTGGTTTCACCGGATGCCTTTCATATTTTTGCTCTTTACAAATTTTACATTGTTTCACAATTTTATTAACTTTTTCCTGCATTTTTGGGAAATAGAGTCTTACCAATAATTGTTTTTTGTTTTCTTTACTATTTCTATGTGCTCGTCTATGTTCTGTTATAATTTCGTTCTCTTGTTCTGTTTCGTCAGTAATATCCCTAACTATGTTTCTGGTAAAGCGGACTTTGTAGTTTGCAAAATGCGATCCATAAAACTCTTGTATCATTCCTAAAATACTTTCTTCAGTGTTCAAGCCATTGGTTATAGATGGATTCAAATATCTTTTTAGTAGATCAGTTAATTTTTGTTGATCATAAGAAGGTTCTACTATTGTATGTCTATGATATGTGGGAACTATTATTTCAAATTGATATGAGGATACGTCTCCTATTTTGAGGAAAATCTGATTTTTAAACACATTAATTGGTTCGTCAGCTATTTGTATTAACAATGGCAAAGTGCTTTCATCACTATGTACGGTTGAGGTAAGTGTATTTATGTGATTTCCCAATGGTATTCTAGACAGTGCATCAGCTACAACATTTGACTTTCCTGGTTTGTAAATTAATTCATAATTGTATTCTTCTAAGATGGCTTTCCTTCTTTTTAATTTCATGTTATTATTTTTATTACTGAGTGCATATGTAAGTGGTTGATGATCAGTGAATATTTTTACTTTTGCTGTTCCATATAGATAATTTCTAAGCTTGTTTAATGACCAAATTATTGCTAACATTTCTTTTTTATTTGTAGCAAAATGCTCTTCATTTTTTCTTAAAGTTCTAGAAATGAAGGTTATTGGTCTATCGTCTTGTGCTAGAACTGCACCTATTGCATGGTTTGATGCATCTGTGGTAAGTTGAAATTCTTTATTGTAATCTGGATAGGCTAAGATTACATCTTCTGTAGCTAACGTATTTTTTAGTTTATTAAAGGATTCTACTGCATGTTCATTTAGTGTTATTGCTATTTTAGACGACGCGTTCTTTGATATTTTGCCTTTATCTCCTCTCAAAATGGTAGTCAAAGCTTTGGCTAATTTTGAATAGTCTTTTATAAATCTTCTATAATAACACGTTAATCCAAGGAATGAGCGCAATTCTTTTAGGGTTTTTGGTATTGGAAAATTGGCTATTGTCTCTACTTTCTTGGGGTTGGATTTTATACCATTTCCGGATATTATGAATCCGAGATATTCAACTTCGGACTTGAAAAATTCGTATTTATCTATTTGTAATTTCATATTTGCTTCTTCCAAAGTAGAAAATATTTTTTTCAAATCATTATAATGATTTGTTTCTTCTTTGCTAAATACAATTATGTCGTCAATGTAAACGAAACATCTTATGCCAATATGACCTCTTAGCATATCGTCCAATGCTCTTTGAAATATAGAGGGTGCATTTTTAAGACCAAAGGATAAACGTGTGAATTCATATTTTCCATTATCAACTGAAAATGCTGTTTTTTCTATGTCAGACTCTTTGAGTGGGATTTGATGAAATCCACTTTTCAAATCAAGGACAGAGAAGAATTTATTTTTGCCTAATTGAGACAAGACTTCATCTATGTCAGGAATAGGATAACGGTCAGGTATCGTTACTGAATTTAATTTTCTGTAGTCAATAACGAGTCTGTGCTTCTTTTCTCCAGAGTTATCTAATTTTTTTGGCACAATCCACACTGGTGAATTGTATGGTGATCTTGAAGGTCGTATTATACCGTCTCTTAAAAGTGTTTCAATTTGCTTTTCTATTTCGTTTTTCAAGGACATCGGGTATGGGTAAGATCTAGAATGTATTGGAGAATCCGTATTTGTACGTATGTCACCCACTACTTTTGTGGCATATGACAATCTTTCGTCTGGTTCTGCGAATAAATTTCAAAATGAATTTATTAAATCAGACATAAATTGCTTTTGTTTGGGAGACAAATAGTTAAATTGTGTTTTAATTGTATTGACGTCTTCGGACCGTAATTGTTTAATCCTAACCTTCATTTTATCTTTTACCGTCATACAACCTTCTCTAAGATAAATAACAGCAGATAACTCCCTTAAACTGTCGTTACCTAATATGGCATCGAAAGATTTTAGTGTTAGCAGAACAAAAAACTTCAATTCAACATCCTTCAAGCCAAAAAGATTAAGCAATGTATGGTGGGTAAATTTTTCTTCGCCGCCAATAGAATTAGCGCAGAATGGTATTTCATTAGGAATTGATTCTTTTGCTAAACGTGGTTGAATATAATTTTTATTTGAGCCTGTATCTACTAGTATTCTAATTATCTCCCCATTACTTAGTTTTGATTCCAAATATGGTAATGAGGAGTCTCTTACCCTAAAAAATGAACGTCAATAAACTCGTCCATCCTTTCTTGGTTATTTCCATAAGTTTCTATGTATTCGGACAGTGGCTGTTCATGTTCATTGTCACTTATTTCCATCCGCCGTTGATAATCCTCTTCGGTGATAGGTTGTATGTGAAAGTTCCTTTGTCTTTTGTCTGGTTGAACCACCAAGGAAGCTGGCGGTGGTCTACGTCCGTTAAATCTGTCGCTGTTTGCTGGTCTATTCATGTAATTTATTCTTTGGGTTCGTATAGATTGGTCAATATCCATTGGCTCTGGTTTTGGTTGTGGTTTGGGTTGAAAGGGTCTTGGTGGTGGCATATTTGGCTTATTATTGTAAAAGGAAAAATTCGGTTTAAACTGTTGCAAGGATTGTTGATGTAAGGGTGCTCTATGGTGTTGTTCGTTCCTAGTTGGAAGTGAAAAGTTTTGGTTACGAATTAATGGTTGAGAATATCTTTGCGTAATCTGTGGTGTTCTGGAATACGCGTTTGATATCTTTTGCGTTATTGCAGGGTTCGTTTTGGCTCTACTATATTCTTGAGCATGGTTTGTCCTATATACCTGATTCTCTAATTTGTTACATAATTGTAATGCTTGGGGTAGATCGACTGGTTCCTTCATTCCCAGCAATCTTGGAAGATCCCCTCGCAAACCTCGCACAAAAGTGTCTAAAGCTTTGTCCCTGTATGTTTTGGTCAAAGCTATTAAAGCTTCTTTGGGTATGTTCATATTAGATAACCTATTTAATATTAATGATAGGTGTGAATACACCTTTTTATAAAAATCGTGGATTGTTAATCCACCTTGTACCAAACTCATCATTTGGTACTCTAAGGTACTTATATCTCTTTTATCTGCAAAATGATTTGTTAGTACCTCTACTATGGCATTCCAGTTAAGTGGTGTCTTATAGGATTCGAGAATTATGTCGGCGTTCCCTACTATTTTGTTTCTAATAGTGCTAAGTATCCCAAAATACTTTGATGAACCAATGATTGATTCATATACTTTCAAAACTCTATCTACACTCTTCTTCCATGAGGAAACCTCTTCGTTAGTTCCTGAGAATTCCCTGATGCTCTTTATTATGTCTGGTATTCTTTCCAAGTCATTTATTTCTCCTGAGGTAATTTGTTGGTCAAGATAATTTTGATTTTGTTGGTTATTTAATAAATTTAGTTGTGTCAGCTGTTGTCGTAATGTTGTTTCTACTATTTGTGTAATAAATGTCGTTAACTCCGATCTAGAAGTATTCGGATTCGAATTTTGGTTGTCTTGAGTATTTAAAACGGTTGGTCTGAGGAGAGGTGTGGGATTTGGATTTGCCATTATGATTTTATAAATTTAACAACCAATACGTTAATATATTAATATAATAAATCAAAATCAATATAATTTGTATTCGGATTCAATATTTGTAATCGCAATTTGTGCAGTATTTCATATAAAATTTAATGTCTAATGTGGTACAAAAAAAGGTATTTCTGGTAACAGGTAAATATTGACTTACAGCAATACAAAACTCATGTTTGAACCCTATTGTTGCTGATGTCGTTCTTGATGATGTTGTTTTTGATGATGTCGTTCTTGATGATGTTGTTTTTGATGATATTGTTCTTGATGATGTTGTTTATGATGATGTTGTTTTTGATGATGTTGTTTTTGATGATGTCGTTCTTGATGATGTTGTTTCTGATGATGTTGTTCTTGATGATGTTGTTTTTGATGATGTCGTTCTTGATGATGTTGTAGTTAATATTGTTAATCTTTACCCTTAGGCCGGGTGGTGAGGTCATCCGTATGTTGTTGTTAGATATATGTATATATTTTTTTTTTTTTATTATTATTATAATTTTTTTGTTAAACGTTTTATGACAGTTTTTTTTCTTATCTTACGGATTTAATTAACATGATTTTATTTACTTATATATTTTTTTTTAAAACACGCAAAACTCGCGCCGGAGGCCAAAACCGAGGATCTGGTCGGACACATGTTTAAATCGCGAGTTTGGACGTGACAGAAATGTGTTGTCCTTTTTTGTGGTCCGAGCCCGCACTATTAGCACAAAACGTGTGCGTTTTTTAAACAAAAATGTTTATTTAATTTTACACAAAAATGTGTTTTGCTTAACACCAAAAGGAGTTTTTTTTTTTTTTTGGTATTACTGGAAAGTAATTTTTATGCGCGGGCCCCACGTTGGGCGCCAATTAAACAAAATTATCTTTTGTTTTTTAAAAAAATTAAGTTGCTGAAAAGCAACGTCTGCTTTATTGAAATTCCGTATAAAAACTGAACTGAACTTATTACATTCTAAGACTAATCCTATTTATACCAACGAATCACAGATTATGCTGACGGGTCAGCTCATGCATATGCTTGTAATGTGATTCGTTGTGTGAACGTTTACATTATATTAAAATAAAAATTAGGACAACTCATGCTTTTGTAATAAAAAGGGTAATTTATGAGAATTAGAATTAGAGGCGATACGATATTTGTGGCATTAACTTATATGATAAGTCTGTAGAAATCAATCCAGACCTTCAAATATTTCACGATTTTCTTTTATAAATTCATCTCTTTCTAAACTTTTTGTATTTTCACTTATAACGTCAACACGTTTTATTATATTTAATTTTATACGATTATCAAGACCAAGTATCAGTTTTCAAAATCACAAAATCAACATCATTATTATTTTGCTTATAATAAACCGGCATCGTCGTAATTCCAACCGAATCTAACATATATCCACCATATGCTTATTAACTTATTTTTTAATTTTTTCAATTTCATAATTTAAATTTTTTACAATATCTTTAATATATTTATAAGGAATTATGCTTCCGAGCCACTATCTACTTTAAATTTAAAACCTTTAAATTAATCAACCAATGTTTAAAATGACTTTATTAAATGATAGTGTATTAATAACTTACAAAGACTTACGTCTGAACTCGACCCACCATTCGCATGCTGTACCACTGCTGTTCCTTAGAAGTTCCTATTGATGTACACCTTATTGCAAAATGGCTGTTTCGTCTACACTTTTTCCTATAAACAGGACAAGTAACTTTAGGTGTGTGTGTACATTTATTACAATTTTTAATAAGCTGTTTTGATTGTTGTTTTGAGAGGTTTTCTGTACGCTGGTTGTTTGTACTTTGTCATTGATTTTTAACCTTTACAATTTCTTGTAACGTTTGCGTTTTAATTTGCCTTAATTCTTGTGCTTGTCTGTGAGTGGCTTCGGCTACTTGACAAATTTTTATAGCTTTTGCCAATATTTAATTATCAGCGTCTAACAACTTTTCTTGTACTTCTACATTATTTTCCATCACCAGTCCGTTTCTTATCATTTGATTTTCAATCGATTCCTCTGAACTTCTGCAGTTACATTTTAGTGCTTGATGCTTAAGGTGAGCTAAAAAGGCTCACCAGCTTGCTGACTCCGAGAATTAAAAAGAAAAAGCTCATATATTACATATTTTTCGGGATCACAATATATCTCAAAAGCTTCAATGACTAAATGTTTCAAAAATTTCTATGCTACGTTCACCAATTAAGTTTAAAAGTATAGCTATATTTCTGCTATCACTCACAACAGATGCGTGAATTTAAAGAGTTTTAAAAAGTTTTAAAAAGTTATTATTCTCTGAATGACAGAAGAAGGAGAGGGTGAAAAAAATGAGAAACCGAGCACTCCCTCTATACTATAGATGGTGCTACCAGGCCACGCTTTTAACTTTTTAACTTCACGCTTTACGTATTTATTACCTTTTTAAAGTTGGAATTACTCTCTCCAAAGAAAAGTAAACAAACAAAAAAACACATAAACAAAGAATTGAAAATTTTTGACCATTTTTGTTTTAAAATTTTACATATTAAATAATAATGTGAAAATTTTTTATTTTTAATTTAAAGTATGAAACATGTAGAACCTTTTTTTATAAAGTAATTAAAAATTAGGATAAATTAACATAACCAAATAGAGGATGGTTTGTACCCTTATTTTTACTAATAATATAAATAAATTTATATGAATCATTAACTTTTTTCTTAACGAGCAGATTGTCGAGCATCTAGACTAATTATTATAGGACTAGGTACAATGTTTAAAGTTTCCTAGTATATGCCATATCCCAAATTTTTATTTTTGGCAGAGTTATTAGCCCTTGTGACAATATATGTGAAAATTGCATTTTTATAAGGTAAATCAATAACTTTTTTTTAAAGAACAGATTGTCGAGCATCTATACTAATTATTCTAGGAATAGGTACAATGCTTAAAGTTTCCTAGTATATACCATATCCCAAATTATTTTTGGAGTAGAGTTATTAGCACTTGTCTATGACGATATATGTGAAAATTGCTTTTTTATAAGGTAAATCAATAACTTTTTTTTTAAAGAGCAGATTGTCGAACATCTAGACTAATTATTATAGGAATAGGTACAATGCTTAAAGTTTCCTAGTACATACCATATCCCAAATTATTTTTGGAGTAGAGTTATTAGCACTTGTCTATGACAACATATGTGAAAATTGCATTTTTATAAAGTAAATCAATACGAGCAGATTGTCGAGCATCTAGACTAATTATAGGAATAGGTACAATGCTTAAAGTTTTCTAGTATATACCATATCCCAAATTATTTTTGGAGTAGAGTTATTAGCACTTGTCTATGACAACATATGTGAAAATTGCATTTTTATAAAGTAAATCAATAACTTTTTTTTTAACGAGCAGATTGTCGAGCATCTAGACTAATTATTATAGGAATAGGTACAATGTTTAAAGTTTCCTAGTATATGCCATATCCCAAATTTTTATTTTTGGCAGAGTTATTAGCCCTTGTGACGATATATGTGAAAATTGCATTTTTATAAGGTAAATCAATAACTTTTTTTTTAAAGAGCAGATTGTCGAGCATCTAGACTAATTATTATAGGAATAGGTACAATGCTTAAAGTTTCCTAGTATATGCCATATCCCAAATTATTTTTGCAGTAGAGTTATTAGCACTTGTCTATGACGATATATGTGAAAATTGCATTTTTATAAAGTAAATCAATAACTTTTTTTTTAACGAGCAGATTGTCGAGCATCTAGACTAATTATTATAGGAATAGGTACAATGTTTAAAGTTTCCTAGTATATGCCATATCCCAAATTTTTATTTTTGGCAGAGTTATTAGCCCTTGTGACGATATATGTGAAAATTGCAGTTTTATAAGGTAAATCAATAACTTTTTTTTTAAAGAGCAGATTGTCGAGCATCTAGACTAATTATTATAGGAATAGGTACAATGCTTAAAGTTTCCTAGTATATACCATATCCCAAATTATTTTTGGAGTAGAGTTATTAGCACCTGTCTATGACGATATATGTGAAAATTGCATTTTTATAAAGTAAATCAATAACTTTTTTTTAACGAGCAGATTGTCGAGCATCTAGACTAATTATTACAGGACTAGGTACAATGCTTAAAGGTTCCTAGTATATACCATATCCCAAATTATTTTTGGAGTAGAGTTATTAGCACTTGTCTATGACAACATATGTGAAAATTGCATTTTTATAAAGTAAATCAATAACTTTTTTAACGAGCAGATTGTCGAGCATCTAGACTAATTATTCTAGGAATAGGTACAATGCTTAAAGTTTCCTAGTATATACCATATCCCAAATTTTTTTTGGAGTAGAGTTATTAGCACTTGTCTATGACGATATATGTGAAAATTGCTTTTTTATAAGGTAAATCAATAACTTTTTTTTTAAAGAGCAGATTGTCGAACATCTAGACTAATTATTATAGGAATAGGTACAATGCTTAAAGTTTCCTAGTACATACCATATCCCAAATTATTTTTGGAGTAGAGTTATTAGCACTTGTCTATGACAACATATGTGAAAATTGCATTTTTATAAAGTAAATCAATAACTTTTTTTTAACGAGCAGAATGTCGAGCATCTAGACTAATTATTATAGGAATAGGTACAATGTTTAAAGTTTCCTAGTATATACTATATCCCAAATTATTTTTGGAGTAGAGTTATTAGCACCTGTCTATGACGATATATGTGAAAATTGCATTTTTATAAAGTAAATCAATAACTTTTTTTTAACGAGCAGATTGTCGAGCATCTAGACTAATTATTATAGGACTAGGTACAATGTTTAAAGTTTCCTAGTATATGCCATATCCCAAATTTTTATTTTTGGCAGAGTTATTAGCCCTTGTGACGATATATGTGAAAATTGCATTTTTATAAGGTAAATCAATAACTTTTTTTTTAAAGAGCAGATTGTCGAGCATCTAGACTAATTATTATAGGAATAGGTACAATGCTTAAAGTTTCCTAGTATATACCATATCCCAAATTATTTTTGGAGTAGAGTTATTAGCACCTGTCTATGACGATATATGTGAAAATTGCATTTTTATAAAGTAAATCAATAACTTTTTTTTAACGAGCAGATTGTCGAGCATCTAGACTAATTATTACAGGACTAGGTACAATGCTTAAAGGTTCCTAGTATATACCATATCCCAAATTATTTTTGGAGTAGAGTTATTAGCACTTGTCTATGACAACATATGTGAAAATTGCATTTTTATAAAGTAAATCAATAACTTTTTTTTTAAAGAGCAGATTGTCGAGCATCTAGACTAATTATTATAGGAATAGGTACAATGCTTAAAGTTTCCTAGTATATACCATATCCCAAATTTTTTTTGGAGTAGAGTTATTAGCACTTGTCTATGACGATATATGTGAAAATTGCTTTTTTATAAAGTAAATCAATAACTTTTTTAACGAGCAGATTGTCGAGCATCTAGACTAATTATTCTAGGAATAGGTACAATGCTTAAAGTTTTCTAGTATATACCATATCCCAAATTATTTTTGGAGTAGAGTTATTAGCACTTGTCTATGATAACATATGTGAAAATTGCATTTTTATAAAGTAAATCAATAACTTTTTTTTTAACGAGCAGAATGTCGAGCATCTAGACTAATTATTATAGGAATAGGTACAATGTTTAAAGTTTCCTAGTATATGCCATATCCCAAATTTTTATTTTTGGCAGAGTTATTAGCCCTTGTGACGATATATGTGAAAATTGCATTTTTATAAGGTAAATCAATAACTTTTTTTTTAAAGAGCAGATTGTCGAGCATCTAGACTAATTATTATAGGAATAGGTACAATGCTTAAAGTTTCCTAGTATATACCATATCCCAAATTATTTTTGGAGTAGAGTTATTAGCACTTGTCTATGACAACATATGTGAAAATTGCATTTTTATAAAGTAAATCAATAACTTTTTTTTAACGAGCAGATTGTCGAGCATCTAGACTAATTATTATAGGACTAGGTACAATGTTTAAAGTTTCCTAGTATATGCCATATCCCAAATTTTTATTTTTGGCAGAGTTATTAGCCCTTGTGACAATATATGTGAAAATTGCATTTTTATAAGGTAAATCAATAACTTTTTTTTAAAGAACAGATTGTCGAGCATCTATACTAATTATTATAGGAATAGGTACAATGCTTAAAGTTTCCTAGTATATACCATATCCCAAATTATTTTTGGAGTAGAGTTATTAGCACTTGTCTATGACAACATATGTGAAAATTGCATTTTTATAAAGTAAATCAATACGAGCAGATTGTCGAGCATCTAGACTAATTATAGGAATAGGTACAATGCTTAAAGTTTTCTAGTATATACCATATCCCAAATTATTTTTGGAGTAGAGTTATTAGCACTTGTCTATGATAACATATGTGAAAATTGCATTTTTATAAAGTAAATCAATAACTTTTTTTTTAACGAGCAGAATGTCGAGCATCTAGACTAATTATTATAGGAATAGGTACAATGTTTAAAGTTTCCTAGTATATGCCATATCCCAAATTTTTATTTTTGGCAGAGTTATTAGCCCTTGTAACGATATATGTGAAAATTGCATTTTTATAAGGTAAATCAATAACTTTTTTTTTAAAGAGCAGATTGTCGAGCATCTAGACTAATTATTATAGGAATAGGTACAATGCTTAAAGTTTCCTAGTATATACCATATCCCAAATTATTTTTGGAGTAGAGTTATTAGCACTTGTCTATGACGATATATGTGAAAATTGCTTTTTTATAAGGTAAATCAATAACTTTTTTTTTAAAGAGCAGATTGTCGAACATCTAGACTAATTATTATAGGAATAGGTACAATGCTTAAAGTTTCCTAGTACATACCATATCCCAAATTATTTTTGGAGTAGAGTTATTAGCACTTGTCTATGACAACATATGTGAAAATTGCATTTTTATAAAGTAAATCAATACGAGCAGATTGTCGAGCATCTAGACTAATTATAGGAATAGGTACAATGCTTAAAGTTTTCTAGTATATACCATATCCCAAATTATTTTTGGAGTAGAGTTATTAGCACTTGTCTATGATAACATATGTGAAAATTGCATTTTTATAAAGTAAATCAATAACTTTTTTTTTAACGAGCAGAATGTCGAGCATCTAGACTAATTATTATAGGAATAGGTACAATGTTTAAAGTTTCCTAGTATATGCCATATCCCAAATTTTTATTTTTGGCAGAGTTATTAGCCCTTGTGACGATATATGTGAAAATTGCATTTTTATAAGGTAAATCAATAACTTTTTTTTTAAAGAGCAGATTGTCGAGCATCTAGACTAATTATTATAGGAATAGGTACAATGCTTAAAGTTTCCTAGTATATACCATATCCCAAATTATTTTTGGAGTAGAGTTATTAGCACTTGTCTATGACAACATATGTGAAAATTGCATTTTTATAAAGTAAATCAATAACTTTTTTTTAACGAGCAGATTGTCGAGCATCTAGACTAATTATTATAGGACTAGGTACAATGTTTAAAGTTTCCTAGTATATGCCATATCCCAAATTTTTATTTTTGGCAGAGTTATTAGCCCTTGTGACAATATATGTGAAAATTGCATTTTTATAAGGTAAATCAATAACTTTTTTTTAACGAGCAGAATGTCGAGCATCTAGACTAATTATTATAGGAATAGGTACAATGTTTAAAGTTTCCTAGTATATGCCATATCCCAAATTTTTATTTTTGGCAGAGTTATTAGCCCTTGTGACGATATATGTGAAAATTGCATTTTTATAAGGTAAATCAATAACTTTTTTTTTAAAGAGCAGATTGTCGAGCATCTAGACTAATTATTATAGGAATAGGTACAATGCTTAAAGTTTCCTAGTATATGCCATATCCCAAATTATTTTTGGAGTAGAGTTATTAGCACTTGTCTATGATGATATATGTGAAAATTGCATTTTTATAAAGTAAAACAATAACTTTTTTTTTAACGAGCAGATTGTCGAGCATCTAGACTAATTATTATAGGAATAGGTACAATGTTTAAAGTTTCCTAGTATATGCCATATCCCAAATTTTTATTTTTGGCAGAGTTATTAGCCCTTGTGACGATATATGTGAAAATTGCATTTTTATAAGGTAAATCAATAACTTTTTTTTTAAAGAGCAGATTGTCGAGCATCTAGACTAATTATTATAGGAATAGGTACAATGTTTAAAGTTTCCTAGTATATGCCATATCCCAAATTTTTATTTTTGGCAGAGTTATTAGCCCTTGTGACGATATATGTGAAAATTGCTTTTTTATAAGGTAAATCAATAACTTTTTTTTAAAGAGCAGATTGTCGAGCATCTAGACTAATTATTATAGGAATAGGTACAATGTTTAAAGTTTCCTACTATATGCCATATCCCAAATTTTTATTTTTAGCAGAGTTATTAGCCCTTGTGACGATATATGTGAAAATTGCATTTTTATAAGGTAAATCAATAACTTTTTTTTTAAAGAGCAGATTGTCGAGCATCTAGACTAATTATTATAGGAATAGGTACAATGCTTAAACTTTCCTAGTACATACCATATCCCAAATTATTTTTGGAGTAGAGTTATTAGCACTTGTCTATGACAACATATGTGAAAATTGCATTTTTATAAAGTAAATCAATACGAGCAGATTGTCGAGCATCTAGACTAATTATAGGAATAGGTACAATGCTTAAAGTTTTCTAGTATATACCATATCCCAAATTATTTTTGGAGTAGAGTTATTAGCACTTGTCTATGACAACATATGTGAAAATTGCATTTTTATAAAGTAAATCAATAACTTTTTTTTTAACGAGCAGATTGTCGAGCATCTAGACTAATTATTATAGGAATAGGTACAATGTTTAAAGTTTCCTAGTATATGCCATATCCCAAATTTTTATTTTTGGCAGAGTTATTAGCCCTTGTGACGATATATGTGAAAATTGCATTTTTATAAGGTAAATCAATAACTTTTTTTTTAAAGAGCAGATTGTCGAGCATCTAGACTAATTATTATAGGAATAGGTACAATGCTTAAAGTTTCCTAGTATATACCATATCCCAAATTATTTTTGCAGTAGAGTTATTAGCACTTGTCTATGACGATATATGTGAAAATTGCATTTTTATAAAGTAAATCAATAACTTTTTTTTTAACGAGCAGATTGTCGAGCATCTAGACTAATTATTATAGGAATAGGTACAATGTTTAAAGTTTCCTAGTATATGCCATATCCCAAATTTTTATTTTTGGCAGAGTTATTAGCCCTTGTGACGATATATGTGAAAATTGCATTTTTATAAGGTAAATCAATAACTTTTTTTTTAAAGAGCAGATTGTCGAGCATCTAGACTAATTATTATAGGAATAGGTACAATGCTTAAAGTTTCCTAGTATATACCATATCCCAAATTATTTTTGGAGTAGAGTTATTAGCACTTGTCTATGACGATATATGTGAAAATTGCATTTTTATAAAGTAAATCAATAACTTTTTTTTAACGAGCAGATTGTCGAGCATCTAGACTAATTATTATAGGAATAGGTACAATGTTTAAAGTTTCCTAGTATATGCCATATCCCAAATTTTTATTTTTGGCAGAGTTATTAGCCCTTGTGACGATATATGTGAAAATTGCATTTTTATAAGGTAAATCAATAACTTTTTTTTTAAAGAGCAGATTGTCGAGCATCTAGACTAATTATTATAGGAATAGGTACAATGCTTAAAGTTTCCTAGTATATACCATATCCCAAATTATTTTTGGAGTTTAGTTATTAGCACTTGTCTATGACAACATATGTGAAAATTGCATTTTTATAAAGTAAATCAATAACTTTTTTTTTAACGAGCAGATTGTCGAGCATCTAGACTAATTATTATAGGAATAGGTACAATGTTTAAAGTTTCCTAGTATATGCCATATCCCAAATTTTTATTTTTGGCAGAGTTATTAGCCCTTGTGACGATATATGTGAAAATTGCATTTTTATAAGGTAAATCAATAACTTTTTTTTTAAAGAGCAGATTGTCGAGCATCTAGACTAATTATTATAGGAATAGGTACAATGTTTAAAGTTTCCTAGTATATGCCATATCCCAAATTTTTATTTTTGGCAGAGTTATTAGCCCTTGTGACGATATATGTGAAAATTGCTTTTTTATAAGGTAAATCAATAACTTTTTTTTTAAAGAGCAGATTGTCGAGCATCTAGACTAATTATTATAGGAATAGGTACAATGTTTAAGTTTCCTACTATATGCCATATCCCAAATTTTTATTTTTAGCCGAGTTGTTAGCCCTTGTGACGATATATGTGAAAATTGCATTTTTATAAGGTAAATCAATAACTTTTTTTTTAAAGAGCAGATTGTCGAGCATCTAGACTAATTATTATAGGAATAGGTACAATGTTTAAAGTTTCCTAGTATATGCCATATACCAAATTTTTATTTTTGGCAGAGTTATTAGCACTTGTGACGATATATGTGAAAATTGCATTTTTATAAGGTAAATCAATAACTTTTTTTTTAAAGAGCAGATTGTCGAGCATCTAGACTAATTATTATAGGAATAGGTACAATGCTTAAAGTTTCCTAGTATATACCATATCCCAAATTATTTTTGGAGTAGAGTTATTAGCACTTGTCTATGACAACATATGTGAAAATTGCATTTTTATAAAGTAAATCAATAACTTTTTTAACGAGCAGATTGTCGAGCATCTAGACTAATTATTATAGGACTAGGTACAATGTTTAAAGTTTCCTAGTATATGCCATATCCCAAATTTTTATTTTTGGCAGAGTTATTAGCACTTGTGACGATATATGTGAAAATTGCATTTTTATAAGGTAAATCAATAACTTTTTTTTTAAAGAGCAGATTGTCGAGCATCTAGACTAATTATTATAGGAATAGGTACAATGCTTAAAGTTTCCTAGTATATACCATATCCCAAATTATTTTTGGAGTAGAGTTATTAGCACTTGTCTATGACAACATATGTGAAAATTGCATTTTTATAAAGTAAATCAATAACTTTTTTAACGAGCAGATTGTCGAGCATCTAGACTAATTATTATAGGACTAGGTACAATGTTTAAAGTTTCCTAGTATATGCCATATCCCAAATTTTTATTTTTGGCAGAGTTATTAGCCCTTGTGACGATATATGTGAAAATTGCAATTTTATAAGGTAAATCAATAACTTTTTTTTAAAGAGCAGATTGTCGAGCATCTAGACTAATTATTATAGGAATAGGTACAATGTTTAAAGTTTCCTACTATATGCCATATCCCAAATTATTTTTTTTATTAGTAGAGTTATTAGCACTTGTCTATGACGATATATGTGAAAATTGCTTTTTTATAAGGTAAATCACTAACTTTTTTTTTAAAGAGCAGATTGTCGAGCATCTAGACTAATTATTATAGGAATAGGTACAATGTTTAAAGTTTCCTAGTATATGCCATATCCCAAATTTTTATTTTTGGCAGAGTTATTAGCCCTTGTGACGATATATGTGAAAATTGCATTTTTATAAGGTAAATCAATAACTTTTTTCTTAAAGAGCAGATTGTCGAGCATCTAGACTAATTATTATAGGAATAGGTACAATGTTTAAAGTTTCCTAGTATATGCCATATCCCAAATTTTTATTTTTGGCAGAGTTATTAGCCCTTGTGACGATATATGTGAAAATTGCATTTTTATAAGGTAAATCAATAACTTTTTTTTTAAAGAGCAGATTGTCGAGCATCTAGACTAATTATTATAGGAATAGGTACAATGTTTAAAGTTTCCTGGTATATGCCATATCCCAAATTTTTATTTTTGGCAGAGTTATTAGCCCTTGTGACGATATATGTGAAAATTGCATTTTTATAAGGTAAATCTATAACTTTTTTTTTAAAGAGCAGATTGTCGAGCATCTAGACTAATTATTATAGGAATAGGTACAATGTTTAAAGTTTCCTAGTATATGCCATATCCCAAATTTTTATTTTTGGCAGAGTTATTAGCCCTTGTGACGATATATGTGAAAATTGCATTTTTATAAGGTAAATCAATAACTTTTTTTTTAAAGAGCAGATTGTCGAGCATCTAGACTAATTATTATAGGAATAGGTACAATGTTTAAAGTTTCCTAGTATATGCCATATCCCAAATTTTTATTTTTGGCAGAGTTATTAGCCCTTGTGACGATATATGTGAAAATTGCATTTTTATAAGGTAAATCTATAACTTTTTTTTTAAAGAGCAGATTGTCGAGCATCTAGACTAATTATTATAGGAATAGGTACAATGTTTAAAGTTTCCTAGTATATGCCATATCCCAAATTTTTATTTTTGGCAGAGTTATTAGCCCTTGTGACGATATATGTGAAAATTGCATTTTTATAAAGTAAATCTATAACTTTTTTTTTAAAGAGCAGATTGTCGAGCATCTAGACTAATTATTATAGGAATAGGTACAATGTTTAAAGTTTCCTAGTATATGCCATATCCCAAATTTTTATTTTTGGCAGAGTTATTAGCCCTTGTGACGATATATGTGAAAATTGCATTTTTATAAGGTAAATCAATAACTTTTTTTTTAAAGAGCAGATTGTCGAGCATCTAGACTAATTATTATAGGAATAGGTACAATGTTTAAAGTTTCCTAGTATATGCCATATCCCAAATTTTTATTTTTGGCAGAGTTATTAGCCCTTGTGACGATATATGTGAAAATTGCATTTTTATAAGGTAAATCTATAACTTTTTTTTTAAAGAGCAGATTGTCGAGCATCTAGACTAATTATTATAGGAATAGGTACAATGCTTAAAGTTTCCTAGTATATACCATATCCCAAATTATTTTTGGAGTTTAGTTATTAGCACTTGTCTATGACAACATATGTGAAAATTGCATTTTTATAAAGTAAATCAATAACTTTTTTTTTAACGAGCAGATTGTCGAGCATCTAGACTAATTATTATAGGAATAGGTACAATGTTTAAAGTTTCCTAGTATATGCCATATCCCAAATTTTTATTTTTGGCAGAGTTATTAGCCCTTGTGACGATATATGTGAAAATTGCATTTTTATAAGGTAAATCAATAACTTTTTTTTTAAAGAGCAGATTGTCGAGCATCTAGACTAATTATTATAGGAATAGGTACAATGTTTAAAGTTTCCTAGTATATGCCATATCCCAAATTTTTATTTTTGGCAGAGTTATTAGCCCTTGTGACGATATATGTGAAAATTGCTTTTTTATAAGGTAAATCAATAACTTTTTTTTTAAAGAGCAGATTGTCGAGCATCTAGACTAATTATTATAGGAATAGGTACAATGTTTAAAGTTTCCTACTATATGCCATATCCCAAATTTTTATTTTTAGCAGAGTTATTAGCCCTTGTGACGATATATGTGAAAATTGCATTTTTATAAGGTAAATCAATAACTTTTTTTTTAAAGAGCAGATTGTCGAGCATCTAGACTAATTATTATAGGAATAGGTACAATGCTTAAAGTTTCCTAGTACATACCATATCCCAAATTATTTTTGGAGTAGAGTTATTAGCACTTGTCTATGACAACATATGTGAAAATTGCATTTTTATAAAGTAAATCAATACGAGCAGATTGTCGAGCATCTAGACTAATTATAGGAATAGGTACAATGCTTAAAGTTTTCTAGTATATACCATATCCCAAATTATTTTTGGAGTAGAGTTATTAGCACTTGTCTATGACAACATATGTGAAAATTGCATTTTTATAAAATAAATCAATAACTTTTTTAACGAGCAGATTGTCGAGCATCTAGACTAATTATTATAGGACTAGGTACAATGTTTAAAGTTTCCTAGTATATGCCATATCCCAAATTTTTATTTTTGGCAGAGTTATTAGCCCTTGTGACGATATATGTGAAAATTGCAATTTTATAAGGTAAATCAATAACTTTTTTTTAAAGAGCAGATTGTCGAGCATCTAGACTAATTATTATAGGAATAGGTACAATGCTTAAAGTTTCCTAGTATATACCATATCCCAAATTATTTTTTTTATTAGTAGAGTTATTAGCACTTGTCTATGACGATATATGTGAAAATTGCTTTTTTATAAGGTAAATCAATAACTTTTTTTTTAACGAGCAGATTGTCGAGCATCTAGACTAATTATTATAGGACTAGGTACAATGTTTAAAGTTTCCTAGTATATGCCATATCCCAAATTTTTATTTTTGGCAGAGTTATTAGCCCTTGTGACGATATATGTGAAAATTGCAATTTTATAAGGTAAATCAATAACTTTTTTTTAAAGAGCAGATTGTCGAGCATCTAGACTAATTATTATAGGAATAGGTACAATGCTTAAAGTTTCCTAGTATATACCATATCCCAAATTATTTTTTTTATTAGTAGAGTTATTAGCACTTGTCTATGACGATATATGTGAAAATTGCTTTTTTATAAGGTAAATCAATAACTTTTTTTTTAAAGAGCAGATTGTCGAGCATCTAGACTAATTATTATAGGAATAGGTACAATGTTTAAAGTTTCCTAGTATATGCCATATCCCAAATTTTTATTTTTGGCAGAGTTATTAGCCCTTGTGACGATATATGTGAAAATTGCATTTTTATAAGGTAAATCAATAACTTTTTTTTTAAAGAGCAGATTGTCGAGCATCTAGACTAATTATTATAGGAATAGGTACAATGTTTAAAGTTTCCTAGTATATGCCATA
This sequence comes from Crataerina pallida, assembly GCA_949710015.1. Classification (NCBI taxonomy): domain Eukaryota; kingdom Metazoa; phylum Arthropoda; class Insecta; order Diptera; family Hippoboscidae; genus Crataerina; species Crataerina pallida. Next base: position 16,448,077 of record OX453290.1, read on the forward strand.
TCCCAAATTTTTATTTTTGGCAGAGTTATTAGCCCTTGTGACGATATATGTGAAAATTGCATTTTTATAAGGTAAATCAATAACTTTTTTTTTAAAGAGCAGATTGTCGAGCATCTAGACTAATTATTATAGGAATAGGTACAATGTTTAAAGTTTCCTAGTATATGCCATATCCCAAATTTTTATTTTTGGCAGAGTTATTAGCCCTTGTGACGATATATGTGAAAATTGCACTTTTATAAGGTAAATCTATAACTTTTTTTTTAAAGAGCAGATTGTCGAGCATCTAGACTAATTATTATAGGAATAGGTACAATGTTTAAAGTTTCCTAGTATATGCCATATCCCAAATTTTTATTTTTGGCAGAGTTATTAGCCCTTGTGACGATATATGTGAAAATTGCATTTTTATAAGGTAAATCAATAACTTTTTTTTTAAAGAGCAGATTGTCGAGCATCTAGACTAATTATTATAGGAATAGGTACAATGTTTAAAGTTTCCTACTATATGCCATATCCCAAATTTTTATTTTTAGCAGAGTTATTAGCCCTTGTGACGATATATGTGAAAATTGCATTTTTATAGGGTAAATCAATAACTTTTTTTTTAAAGAGCAGATTGTCGAGCATCTAGACTAATTATTATAGGAATAGGTACAATGTTTAAAGTTTCCTAGTATATGCCATATCCCAAATTTTTATTTTTGGCAGAGTTATTAGCCCTTGTGACGATATATGTGAAAATTGCAATTTTATAAGGTAAATCAATAACTTTTTTTTAAAGAGCAGATTGTCGAGCATCTAGACTAATTATTATAGGAATAGGTACAATGCTTAAAGTTTCCTAGTATATACCATATCCCAAATTATTTTTTTTATTAGTAGAGTTATTAGCACTTGTCTATGACGATATATGTGAAAATTGCTTTTTTATAAGGTAAATCAATAACTTTTTTTTTAAAGAGCAGATTGTCGAGCATCTAGACTAATTATTATAGGAATAGGTACAATGTTTAAAGTTTCCTAGTATATGCCATATCCCAAATTTTTATTTTTGGCAGAGTTATTAGCCCTTGTGACGATATATGTGAAAATTGCATTTTTATAAGGTAAATCAATAACTTTTTTTTTAAAGAGCAGATTGTCGAGCATCTAGACTAATTATTATAGGAATAGGTACAATGTTTAAAGTTTCCTAGTATATGCCATATCCCAAATTTTTATTTTTGGCAGAGTTATTAGCCCTTGTGACGATATATGTGAAAATTGCATTTTTATAAGGTAAATCAATAACTTTTTTTTTAAAGAGCAGATTGTCGAGCATCTAGACTAATTATTATAGGAATAGGTACAATGTTTAAAGTTTCCTAGTATATGCCATATCCCAAATTTTTATTTTTGGCAGAGTTATTAGCCCTTGTGACGATATATGTGAAAATTGCATTTTTATAAGGTAAATCTATAACTTTTTTTTTAAAGAGCAGATTGTCGAGCATCTAGACTAATTATTATAGGAATAGGTACAATGTTTAAAGTTTCCTAGTATATGCCATATCCCAAATTTTTATTTTTGGCAGAGTTATTAGCCCTTGTGACGATATATGTGAAAATTGCATTTTTATAAGGTAAATCAATAACTTTTTTTTTAAAGAGCAGATTGTCGAGCATCTAGACTAATTATTATAGGAATAGGTACAATGTTTAAAGTTTCTTAGTATATGCCATATCCCAAATTTTTATTTTTGGCAGAGTTATTAGCCCTTGTGACGATATATGTGAAAATTGCATTTTTATAAGGTAAATCTATAACTTTTTTTTTAAAGAGCAGATTGTCGAGCATCTAGACTAATTATTATAGGAATAGGTACAATGTTTAAAGTTTCCTAGTATATGCCATATCCCAAATTTTTATTTTTGGCAGAGTTATTAGCCCTTGTGACGATATATGTGAAAATTGCATTTTTATAAGGTAAATCAATAACTTTTTTTTTAAAGAGCAGATTGTCGAGCATCTAGACTAATTATTATAGGAATAGGTACAATGTTTAAAGTTTCCTAGTATATGCCATATCCCAAATTTTTATTTTTGGCAGAGTTATTAGCCCTTGTGACGATATATGTGAAAATTGCATTTTTATAAGGCAAATCTATAACTTTTTTTTTAAAGAGCAGATTGTCGAGCATCTAGACTAATTATTATAGGAATAGGTACAATGTTTAAAGTTTCCTAGTATATGCCATATCCCAAATTTTTATTTTTGGCAGAGTTATTAGCCCTTGTGACGATATATGTGAAAATTGCATTTTTATAAGGTAAATCAATAACTTTTTTTTTAAAGAGCAGATTGTCGAGCATCTAGACTAATTATTATAGGAATAGGTACAATGCTTAAAGTTTCCTAGTATATACCATATCCCAAATTATTTTTGGAGTAGAGTTATTAGCACTTGTCTATGACGATATATGTGAAAATTGCATTTTTATAAAGTAAATCAATAACTTTTTTTTTAACGAGCAGATTGTCGAGCATCTAGACTAATTATTATAGGAATAGGTACAATGTTTAAAGTTTCCTAGTATATGCCATATCCCAAATTTTTATTTTTGGCAGAGTTATTAGCCCTTGTGACGATATATGTGAAAATTGCATTTTTATAAGGTAAATCAATAACTTTTTTTTTAAAGAGCAGATTGTCGAGCATCTAGACTAATTATTATAGGAATAGGTACAATGTTTAAAGTTTCCTAGTATATGCCATATCCCAAATTTTTATTTTTGGCAGAGTTATTAGCCCTTGTGACGATATATGTGAAAATTGCTTTTTTATAAGGTAAATCAATAACTTTTTTTTTAAAGAGCAGATTGTCGAGCATCTAGACTAATTATTATAGGAATAGGTACAATGTTTAAAGTTTCCTAGTATATGCCATATCCCAAATTTTTATTTTTGGCAGAGTTATTAGCCCTTGTGACGATATATGTGAAAATTGCATTTTTATAAGGTAAATCAATAACTTTTTTTTTAAAGAGCAGATTGTCGAGCATCTAGACTAATTATTATAGGAATAGGTACAATGTTTAAAGTTTCCTAGTATATGCCATATCCCAAATTTTTATTTTTGGCAGAGTTATTAGCCCTTGTGACGATATATGTGAAAATTGAATTTTTATAAGGTAAATCTATAACTTTTTTTTTAAAGAGCAGATTGTCGAGCATCTAGACTAATTATTATAGGAATAGGTACAATGTTTAAAGTTTCCTAGTATATGCCATATCCCAAATTTTTATTTTTGGCAGAGTTATTAGCCCTTGTGACGATATATGTGAAAATTGCATTTTTATAAGGTAAATCAATAACTTTTTTTTTAAAGAGCAGATTGTCGAGCATCTAGATTAATTATTATAGGAATAGGTACAATGCTTAAAGTTTCCTAGTATATACCATATCCCAAATTATTTTTGGAGTAGAGTTATTAGCACTTGTCTATGACAACATATGTGAAAATTGCATTTTTATAAAGTAAATCAATAACTTTTTTAACGAGCAGATTGTCGAGCATCTAGACTAATTATTATAGGACTAGGTACAATGTTTAAAGTTTCCTAGTATATGCCATATCCCAAATTTTTATTTTTGGCAGAGTTATTAGCCCTTGTGACGATATATGTGAAAATTGCAATTTTATAAGGTAAATCAATAACTTTTTTTTAAAGAGCAGATTGTCGAGCATCTAGACTAATTATTATAGGAATAGGTACAATGCTTAAAGTTTCCTAGTATATACCATATCCCAAATTATTTTTGCAGTAGAGTTATTAGCCCTTGTCTATAACGATATATGTGAAAATTGTATTTTTATAAGGTAAATCAATAACTTTTTTTTTAAAGAGCAGATTGTCGAGCATCTAGACTAATTATTATAGGAATAGGTACAATGTTTAAAGTTTCCTAGTATATGCCATATCCCAAATTTTTATTTTTGGCAGAGTTATTAGCCCTTGTGACGATATATGTGAAAATTGCTTTTTTATAAGGTAAATCAATAACTTTTTTTTTAAAGAGCAGATTGTCGAGCATCTAGACTAATTATTATAGGAATAGGTACAATGTTTAAAGTTTCCTAGTATATGCCATATCCCAAATTTTTATTTTTGGCAGAGTTATTAGCCCTTGTGACGATATATGTGAAAATTGCATTTTTATAAAGTAAATCTATAACTTTTTTTTTAAAGAGCAGATTGTCGAGCATCTAGACTAATTATTATAGGAATAGGTACAATGTTTAAAGTTTCCTAGTATATGCCATATCCCAAATTTTTATTTTTGGCAGAGTTATTAGCCCTTGTGACGATATATGTGAAAATTGCATTTTTATAAGGTAAATCAATAACTTTTTTTTTAAAGAGCAGATTGTCGAGCATCTAGACTAATTATTATAGGAATAGGTACAATGTTTAAAGTTTCCTAGTATATGCCATATCCCAAATTTTTATTTTTGGAGTAGAGTTATTAGCACTTGTCTATGACAACATATGTGAAAATTGCATTTTTATAAAGTAAATCAATAACTTTTTTAACGAGCAGATTGTCGAGCATCTAGACTAATTATTATAGGACTAGGTACAATGTTTAAAGTTTCCTAGTATATGCCATATCCCAAATTTTTATTTTTGGCAGAGTTATTAGCCCTTGTGACGATATATGTGAAAATTGCAATTTTATAAGGTAAATCAATAACTTTTTTTTAAAGAGCAGATTGTCGAGCATCTAGTCTAATTATTATAGGAATAGGTACAATGCTTAAAGTTTCCTAGTATATACCATATCCCAAATTATTTTTTTTATTAGTAGAGTTATTAGCACTTGTCTATGACGATATATGTGAAAATTGCTTTTTTATAAGGTAAATCAATAACTTTTTTTTTAAAGAGCAGATTGTCGAGCATCTAGACTAATTATTATAGGAATAGGTACAATGTTTAAAGTTTCCTAGTATATGCCATATCCCAAATTTTTATTTTTGGCAGAGTTATTAGCCCTTGTGACGATATATGTGAAAATTGCATTTTTATAAGGTAAATCTATAACTTTTTTTTTAAAGAGCAGATTGTCGAGCATCTAGACTAATTATTATAGGAATAGGTACAATGTTTAAAGTTTCCTAGTATATGCCATATCCCAAATTTTTATTTTTGGCAGAGTTATTAGCCCTTGTGACGATATATGTGAAAATTGCATTTTTATAAGGTAAATCAATAACTTTTTTTTTAAAGAGCAGATTGTCGAGCATCTAGACTAATTATTATAGGAATAGGTACAATGTTTAAAGTTTCCTAGTATATGCCATATCCCAAATTTTTATTTTTGGCAGAGTTATTAGCCCTTGTGACGATATATGTGAAAATTGCATTTTTATAAGGTAAATCTATAACTTTTTTTTTAAAGAGCAGATTGTCGAGCATCTAGACTAATTATTATAGGAATAGGTACAATGTTTAAAGTTTCCTAGTATATGCCATATCCCAAATTTTTATTTTTGGCAGAGTTATTAGCCCTTGTGACGATATATGTGAAAATTGCATTTTTATAAGGTAAATCAATAACTTTTTTTTTAAAGAGCAGATTGTCGAGCATCTAGACTAATTATTATAGGAATAGGTACAATGTTTAAAGTTTCCTAGTATATGCCATATCCCAAATTTTTATTTTTGGCAGAGTTATTAGCCCTTGTGACGATATATGTGAAAATTGCATTTTTATAAGGTAAATCTATAACTTTTTTTTTAAAGAGCAGATTGTCGAGCATCTAGACTAATTATTATAGGAATAGGTACAATGTTTAAAGTTTCCTAGTATATGCCATATCCCAAATTTTTATTTTTGGCAGAGTTATTAGCCCTTGTGACGATATATGTGAAAATTGCATTTTTATAAGGTAAATCTATAACTTTTTTTTTAAAGAGCAGATTGTCGAGCATCTAGACTAATTATTATAGGAATAGGTACAATGTTTAAAGTTTCCTAGTATATGCCATATCCCAAATTTTTATTTTTGGCAGAGTTATTAGCCCTTGTGACGATATATGTGAAAATTGCATTTTTATAAGGTAAATCAATAACTTTTTTTTTAAAGAGCAGATTGTCGAGCATCTAGACTAATTATTATAGGAATAGGTACAATGCTTAAAGTTTCCTAGTATATACCATATCCCAAATTATTTTTGGAGTAGAGTTATTAGCACTTGTCTATGACAACATATGTGAAAATTGCATTTTTATAAAATAAATCAATAACTTTTTTAACGAGCAGATTGTCGAGCATCTAGACTAATTATTATAGGACTAGGTACAATGTTTAAAGTTTCCTAGTATATGCCATATCCCAAATTTTTATTTTTGGCAGAGTTATTAGCCCTTGTGACGATATATGTGAAAATTGCAATTTTATAAGGTAAATCAATAACTTTTTTTTAAAGAGCAGATTGTCGAGCATCTAGACTAATTATTATAGGAATAGGTACAATGCTTAAAGTTTCCTAGTATATACCATATCCCAAATTATTTTTTTTATTAGTAGAGTTATTAGCACTTGTCTATGACGATATATGTGAAAATTGCTTTTTTATAAGGTAAATCAATAACTTTTTTTTTAACGAGCAGATTGTCGAGCATCTAGACTAATTATTATAGGAATAGGTACAATGTTTAAAGTTTCCTAGTATATGCCATATCCCAAATTTTTATTTTTGGCAGAGTTATTAGCCCTTGTGACGATATATGTGAAAATTGCATTTTTATAAGGTAAATCAATAACTTTTTTTTTAAAGAGCAGAGTGTCGAGCATCTAGACTAATTATTATAGGAATAGGTACAATGCTTAAAGTTTCCTAGTATATACCATATCCCAAATTATTATTGCAGTAGAGTTATTAGCACTTGTCTATGACGATATATGTGAAAATTGCATTTTTATAAAGTAAATCAATAACTTTTTTTTAACGAGCAGATTGTCGAGCATCTAGACTAATTATTATAGGAATAGGTACAATGTTTAAAGTTTCCTAGTATATGCCATATCCCAAATTTTTATTTTTGGCAGAGTTATTAGCCCTTGTGACGATATATGTGAAAATTGCATTTTTATAAGGTAAATCAATAACTTTTTTTTAAAGAGCAGATTGTCGAGCATCTAGACTAATTATTATAGGAATAGGTACAATGCTTAAAGTTTCCTAGTATATACCATATCCCAAATTTTTATTGCAGTAGAGTTATTAGCACTTGTCTATGACGATATATGTGAAAATTGCATTTTTATAAAGTAAATCAATAACTTTTTTTTAACGAGCAGATTGTCGAGCATCTAGACTAATTATTATAGGAATAGGTACAATGTTTAAAGTTTCCTAGTATATGCCATATCCCAAATTTTTATTTTTGGCAGAGTTATTAGCCCTTGTGACGATATATGTGAAAATTGCATTTTTATAAGGTAAATCAATAACTTTTTTTTTAAAGAGCAGATTGTCGAGCATCTAGACTAATTATTATAGGAATAGGTACAATGTTTAAAGTTTCCTAGTATATGCCATATCCCAAATTTTTATTTTTGGCAGAGTTATTAGCCCTTGTGACGATATATGTGAAAATTGCATTTTTATAAGGTAAATCAATAACTTTTTTTTTAAAGAGCAGATTGTCGAGCATCTAGACTAATTATTATAGGAATAGGTACAATGTTTAAAGTTTCCTAGTATATGCCATATCCCAAATTTTTATTTTTGGCAGAGTTATTAGCCCTTGTGACGATATATGTGAAAATTGCATTTTTATAAAGTAAATCAATAACTTTTTTTTAACGAGCAGATTGTCGAGCATCTAGACTAATTATTATAGGAATAGGTACAATGTTTAAAGTTTCCTAGTATATGCCATATCCCAAATTTTTATTTTTGGCAGAGTTATTAGCCCTTGTGACGATATATGTGAAAATTGCATTTTTATAAGGTAAATCAATAACTTTTTTTTTAAAGAGCAGAGTGTCGAGCATCTAGACTAATTATTATAGGAATAGGTACAATGCTTAAAGTTTCCTAGTATATACCATATCCCAAATTATTATTGCAGTAGAGTTATTAGCACTTGTCTATGACGATATATGTGAAAATTGCATTTTTATAAAGTAAATCAATAACTTTTTTTTAACGAGCAGATTGTCGAGCATCTAGACTAATTATTATAGGAATAGGTACAATGTTTAAAGTTTCCTAGTATATGCCATATCCCAAATTTTTATTTTTGGCAGAGTTATTAGCCCTTGTGACGATATATGTGAAAATTGCATTTTTATAAGGTAAATCAATAACTTTTTTTTTAAAGAGCAGATTGTCGAGCATCTAGACTAATTATTATAGGAATAGGTACAATGTTTAAAGTTTCCTAGTATATGCCATATCCCAAATTTTTATTTTTGGCAGAGTTATTAGCCCTTGTGACGATATATGTGAAAATTGCATTTTTATAAGGTAAATCAATAACTTTTTTTTTAAAGAGCAGATTGTCGAGCATCTAGACTAATTATTATAGGAATAGGTACAATGTTTAAAGTTTCCTACTATATGCCATATCCCAAATTTTTATTTTTAGCAGAGTTATTAGCCCTTGTGACGATATATGTGAAAATTGCATTTTTATAAGGTAAATCAATAACTTTTTTTTTAAAGAGCAGATTGTCGAGCATCTAGACTAATTATTATAGGAATAGGTACAATGTTTAAAGTTTCCTAGTATATGCCATATCCCAAATTTTTATTTTTGGCAGAGTTATTAGCCCTTGTGACGATATATGTGAAAATTGCATTTTTATAAGGTAAATCTATAACTTTTTTTTTAAAGAGCAGATTGTCGAGCATCTAGACTAATTATTATAGGAATAGGTACAATGTTTAAAGTTTCCTAGTATATGCCATATCCCAAATTTTTATTTTTGGCAGAGTTATTAGCCCTTGTGACGATATATGTGAAAATTGCATTTTTATAAGGTAAATCTATAACTTTTTTTTTAAAGAGCAGATTGTCGAGCATCTAGACTAATTATTATAGGAATAGGTACAATGCTTAAAGTTTCCTAGTATATACCATATCCCAAATTATTTTTGGAGTAGAGTTATTAGCACTTGTCTATGACAACATATGTGAAAATTGCATTTTTATAAAATAAATCAATAACTTTTTTAACGAGCAGATTGTCGAGCATCTAGACTAATTATTATAGGACTAGGTACAATGTTTAAAGTTTCCTAGTATATGCCATATCCCAAATTTTTATTTTTGGCAGAGTTATTAGCCCTTGTGACGATATATGTGAAAATTGCAATTTTATAAGGTAAATCAATAACTTTTTTTTAAAGAGCAGATTGTCGAGCATCTAGACTAATTATTATAGGAATAGGTACAATGCTTAAAGTTTCCTAGTATATACCATATCCCAAATTATTTTTTTTATTAGTAGAGTTATTAGCACTTGTCTATGACGATATATGTGAAAATTGCTTTTTTATAAGGTAAATCAATAACTTTTTTTTTAACGAGCAGATTGTCGAGCATCTAGACTAATTATTATAGGAATAGGTACAATGTTTAAAGTTTCCTAGTATATGCCATATCCCAAATTTTTATTTTTGGCAGAGTTATTAGCCCTTGTGACGATATATGTGAAAATTGCATTTTTATAAGGTAAATCAATAACTTTTTTTTTAAAGAGCAGATTGTCGAGCATCTAGACTAATTATTATAGGAATAGGTACAATGTTTAAAGTTTCCTAGTATATGCCATATCCCAAATTTTTATTTTTGGCAGAGTTATTAGCCCTTGTGACGATATATGTGAAAATTGCATTTTTATAAGGTAAATCAATAACTTTTTTTTTAAAGAGCAGAGTGTCGAGCATCTAGACTAATTATTATAGGAATAGGTACAATGCTTAAAGTTTCCTAGTATATACCATATCCCAAATTATTATTGCAGTAGAGTTATTAGCACTTGTCTATGACGATATATGTGAAAATTGCATTTTTATAAAGTAAATCAATAACTTTTTTTTAACGAGCAGATTGTCGAGCATCTAGACTAATTATTATAGGAATAGGTACAATGTTTAAAGTTTCCTAGTATATGCCATATCCCAAATTTTTATTTTTGGCAGAGTTATTAGCCCTTGTGACGATATATGTGAAAATTGCATTTTTATAAGGTAAATCAATAACTTTTTTTTAAAGAGCAGATTGTCGAGCATCTAGACTAATTATTATAGGAATAGGTACAATGCTTAAAGTTTCCTAGTATATACCATATCCCAAATTATTTTTGGAGTAGAGTTATTAGCACTTGTCTATGACGATATATGTGAAAATTGCATTTTTATAAAGTAATTCAATAACTTTTTTTTTAACGAGCAGATTGTCGAGCATCTAGACTAATTATTATAGGAATAGGTACAATGTTTAAAGTTTCCTAGTATATGCCATATCCCAAATTTTTATTTTTGGCAGAGTTATTAGCCCTTGTGACGATATATGTGAAAATTGTATTTTTATAAGGTAAATCAATAACTTTTTTTTTAAAGAGCAGATTGTCGAGCATCTAGACTAATTATTATAGGAATAGGTACAATGTTTAAAGTTTCCTAGTATATGCCATATCCCAAATTTTTATTTTTGGCAGAGTTATTAGCCCTTGTGACGATATATGTGAAAATTGCATTTTTATAAGGTAAATCAATAACTTTTTTTTTAAAGAGCAGATTGTCGAGCATCTAGACTAATTATTATAGGAATAGGTACAATGTTTAAAGTTTCCTAGTATATGCCATATCCCAAATTTTTATTTTTGGCAGAGTTATTAGCCCTTGTGACGATATATGTGAAAATTGCATTTTTATAAGGTAAATCAATAACTTTTTTTTTAAAGAGCAGATTGTCGAGCATCTAGACTAATTATTATAGGAATAGGTACAATGTTTAAAGTTTCCTACTATATGCCATATCCCAAATTTTTATTTTTAGCAGAGTTATTAGCCCTTGTGACGATATATGTGAAAATTGCATTTTTATAAGGTAAATCAATAACTTTTTTTTTAAAGAGCAGATTGTCGAGCATCTAGACTAATTATTATAGGAATAGGTACAATGTTTAAAGTTTCCTAGTATATGCCATATCCCAAATTTTTATTTTTGGCAGAGTTATTAGCCCTTGTGACGATATATGTGAAAATTGCATTTTTATAAGGTAAATCTATAACTTTTTTTTTAAAGAGCAGATTGTCGAGCATCTAGACTAATTATTATAGGAATAGGTACAATGTTTAAAGTTTCCTAGTATATGCCATATCCCAAATTTTTATTTTTGGCAGAGTTATTAGCCCTTGTGACGATATATGTGAAAATTGCATTTTTATAAGGTAAATCAATAACTTTTTTTTTAAAGAGCAGATTGTCGAGCATCTAGACTAATTATTATAGGAATAGGTACAATGTTTAAAGTTTCCTAGTATATGCCATATCCCAAATTTTTATTTTTGGCAGAGTTATTAGCCCTTGTGACGATATATGTGAAAATTGCATTTTTATAAGGTAAATCTATAACTTTTTTTTTAAAGAGCAGATTGTCGAGCATCTAGACTAATTATTATAGGAATAGGTACAATGTTTAAAGTTTCCTAGTATATGCCATATCCCAAATTTTTATTTTTGGCAGAGTTATTAGCCCTTGTGACGATATATGTGAAAATTGCATTTTTATAAGGTAAATCTATAACTTTTTTTTTAAAGAGCAGATTGTCGAGCATCTAGACTAATTATTATAGGAATAGGTACAATGTTTAAAGTTTCCTACTATATGCCATATCCCAAATTTTTATTTTTGGCAGAGTTATTAGCCCTTGTGACGATATATGTGAAAATTGCATTTTTATAAGGTAAATCAATAACTTTTTTTTTAAAGAGCAGATTGTCGAGCATCTAGACTAATTATTATAGGAATAGGTACAATGCTTAAAGTTTCCTAGTATATACCATATCCCAAATTATTTTTGGAGTAGAGTTATTAGCACTTGTCTATGACAACATATGTGAAAATTGCATTTTTATAAAATAAATCAATAACTTTTTTAACGAGCAGATTGTCGAGCATCTAGACTAATTATTATAGGACTAGGTACAATGTTTAAAGTTTCCTAGTATATGCCATATCCCAAATTTTTATTTTTGGCAGAGTTATTAGCCCTTGTGACGATATATGTGAAAATTGCAATTTTATAAGGTAAATCAATAACTTTTTTTTAAAGAGCAGATTGTCGAGCATCTAGACTAATTATTATAGGAATAGGTACAATGCTTAAAGTTTCCTAGTATATACCATATCCCAAATTATTTTTTTTATTAGTAGAGTTATTAGCACTTGTCTATGACGATATATGTGAAAATTGCTTTTTTATAAGGTAAATCAATAACTTTTTTTTTAACGAGCAGATTGTCGAGCATCTAGACTAATTATTATAGGAATAGGTACAATGTTTAAAGTTTCCTAGTATATGCCATATCCCAAATTTTTATTTTTGGCAGAGTTATTAGCCCTTGTGACGATATATGTGAAAATTGCAATTTTATAAGGTAAATCAATAACTTTTTTTTAAAGAGCAGATTGTCGAGCATCTAGACTAATTATTATAGGAATAGGTACAATGCTTAAAGTTTCCTAGTATATACCATATCCCAAATTATTTTTTTTATTAGTAGAGTTATTAGCACTTGTCTATGACGATATATGTGAAAATTGCTTTTTTATAAGGTAAATCAATAACTTTTTTTTTAACGAGCAGATTGTCGAGCATCTAGACTAATTATTATAGGAATAGGTACAATGTTTAAAGTTTCCTAGTATATGCCATATCCCAAATTTTTATTTTTGGCAGAGTTATTAGCCCTTGTGACGATATATGTGAAAATTGCATTTTTATAAGGTAAATCAATAACTTTTTTTTTAAAGAGCAGAGTGTCGAGCATCTAGACTAATTATTATAGGAATAGGTACAATGCTTAAAGTTTCCTAGTATATACCATATCCCAAATTATTATTGCAGTAGAGTTATTAGCACTTGTCTATGACGATATATGTGAAAATTGCATTTTTATAAAGTAAATCAATACCTTTTTTTTAACGAGCAGATTGTCGAGCATCTAGACTAATTATTATAGGAATAGGTACAATGTTTAAAGTTTCCTAGTATATGCCATATCCCAAATTTTTATTTTTGGCAGAGTTATTAGCCCTTGTGACGATATATGTGAAAATTGCATTTTTATAAGGTAAATCAATAACTTTTTTTTAAAGAGCAGATTGTCGAGCATCTAGACTAATTATTATAGGAATAGGTACAATGCTTAAAGTTTCCTAGTATATACCATATCCCAAATTATTTTTGGAGTAGAGTTATTAGCACTTGTCTATGACGATATATGTGAAAATTGCATTTTTATAAAGTAATTCAATAACTTTTTTTTTAACGAGCAGATTGTCGAGCATCTAGACTAATTATTATAGGAATAGGTACAATGTTTAAAGTTTCCTAGTATATGCCATATCCCAAATTTTTATTTTTGGCAGAGTTATTAGCCCTTGTGACGATATATGTGAAAATTGTATTTTTATAAGGTAAATCAATAACTTTTTTTTTAAAGAGCAGATTGTCGAGCATCTAGACTAATTATTATAGGAATAGGTACAATGTTTAAAGTTTCCTAGTATATGCCATATCCCAAATTTTTATTTTTGGCAGAGTTATTAGCCCTTGTGACGATATATGTGAAAATTGCATTTTTATAAGGTAAATCAATAACTTTTTTTTTAAAGAGCAGATTGTCGAGCATCTAGACTAATTATTATAGGAATAGGTACAATGTTTAAAGTTTCCTAGTATATGCCATATCCCAAATTTTTATTTTTGGCAGAGTTATTAGCCCTTGTGACGATATATGTGAAAATTGCATTTTTATAAGGTAAATCAATAACTTTTTTTTTAAAGAGCAGATTGTCGAGCATCTAGACTAATTATTATAGGAATAGGTACAATGTTTAAAGTTTCCTAGTATATGCCATATCCCAAATTTTTATTTTTGGCAGAGTTATTAGCCCTTGTGACGATATATGTGAAAATTGCATTTTTATAAGGTAAATCTATAACTTTTTTTTTAAAGAGCAGATTGTCGAGCATCTAGACTAATTATTATAGGAATAGGTACAATGTTTAAAGTTTCCTAGTATATGCCATATCCCAAATTTTTATTTTTGGCAGAGTTATTAGCCCTTGTGACGATATATGTGAAAATTGCATTTTTATAAGGTAAATCTATAACTTTTTTTTTAAAGAGCAGATTGTCGAGCATCTAGACTAATTATTATAGGAATAGGTACAATGTTTAAAGTTTCCTAGTATATGCCATATCCCAAATTTTTATTTTTGGCAGAGTTATTAGCCCTTGTGACGATATATGTGAAAATTGCATTTTTATAAGGTAAATCAATAACTTTTTTTTTAAAGAGCAGATTGTCGAGCATCTAGACTAATTATTATAGGAATAGGTACAATGCTTAAAGTTTCCTAGTATATACCATATCCCAAATTATTTTTGGAGTAGAGTTATTAGCACTTGTCTATGACAACATATGTGAAAATTGCATTTTTATAAAATAAATCAATAACTTTTTTAACGAGCAGATTGTCGAGCATCTAGACTAATTATTATAGGACTAGGTACAATGTTTAAAGTTTCCTAGTATATGCCATATCCCAAATTTTTATTTTTGGCAGAGTTATTAGCCCTTGTGACGATATATGTGAAAATTGCAATTTTATAAGGTAAATCAATAACTTTTTTTTAAAGAGCAGATTGTCGAGCATCTAGACTAATTATTATAGGAATAGGTACAATGCTTAAAGTTTCCTAGTATATACCATATCCCAAATTATTTTTTTTATTAGTAGAGTTATTAGCACTTGTCTATGACGATATATGTGAAAATTGCTTTTTTATAAGGTAAATCAATAACTTTTTTTTTAACGAGCAGATTGTCGAGCATCTAGATTAATTATTATAGGAATAGGTACAATGTTTAAAGTTTCCTAGTATATGCCATATCCCAAATTTTTATTTTTGGCAGAGTTATTAGCCCTTGTGACGATATATGTGAAAATTGCATTTTTATAAGGTAAATCAATAACTTTTTTTTTAAAGAGCAGAGTGTCGAGCATCTAGACTAATTATTATAGGAATAGGTACAATGCTTAAAGTTTCCTAGTATATACCATATCCCAAATTATTATTGCAGTAGAGTTATTAGCACTTGTCTATGACGATATATGTGAAAATTGCATTTTTATAAAGTAAATCAATAACTTTTTTTTAACGAGCAGATTGTCGAGCATCTAGACTAATTATTATAGGAATAGGTACAATGTTTAAAGTTTCCTAGTATATGCCATATCCCAAATTTTTATTTTTGGCAGAGTTATTAGCCCTTGTGACGATATATGTGAAAATTGCATTTTTATAAGGTAAATCAATAACTTTTTTTTAAAGAGCAGATTGTCGAGCATCTAGACTAATTATTATAGGAATAGGTACAATGTTTAAAGTTTCCTAGTATATGCCATATCCCAAATTTTTATTTTTGGCAGAGTTATTAGCCCTTGTGACGATATATGTGAAAATTGCATTTTTATAAGGTAAATCAATAACTTTTTTTTTAAAGAGCAGATTGTCGAGCATCTAGACTAATTATTATAGGAATAGGTACAATGTTTAAAGTTTCCTAGTATATGCCATATCCCAAATTTTTATTTTTGGCAGAGTTATTAGCCCTTGTGACGATATATGTGAAAATTGCATTTTTATAAGGTAAATCAATAACTTTTTTTTTAAAGAGCAGATTGTCGAGCATCTAGACTAATTATTATAGGAATAGGTACAATGTTTAAAGTTTCCTAGTATATGCCATATCCCAAATTTTTATTTTTGGCAGAGTTATTAGCCCTTGTGACGATATATGTGAAAATTGCATTTTTATAAGGTAAATCTATAACTTTTTTTTTAAAGAGCAGATTGTCGAGCATCTAGACTAATTATTATAGGAATAGGTACAATGTTTAAAGTTTCCTAGTATATGCCATATCCCAAATTTTTATTTTTGGCAGAGTTATTAGCCCTTGTGACGATATATGTGAAAATTGCATTTTTATAAGGTAAATCTATAACTTTTTTTTTAAAGAGCAGATTGTCGAGCATCTAGACTAATTATTATAGGAATAGGTACAATGTTTAAAGTTTCCTAGTATATGCCATATCCCAAATTTTTATTTTTGGCAGAGTTATTAGCCCTTGTGACGATATATGTGAAAATTGCATTTTTATAAGGTAAATCAATAACTTTTTTTTTAAAGAGCAGATTGTCGAGCATCTAGACTAATTATTATAGGAATAGGTACAATGCTTAAAGTTTCCTAGTATATACCATATCCCAAATTATTTTTGGAGTAGAGTTATTAGCACTTGTCTATGACAACATATGTGAAAATTGCATTTTTATAAAATAAATCAATAACTTTTTTAACGAGCAGATTGTCGAGCATCTAGACTAATTATTATAGGACTAGGTACAATGTTTAAAGTTTCCTAGTATATGCCATATCCCAAATTTTTATTTTTGGCAGAGTTATTAGCCCTTGTGACGATATATGTGAAAATTGCAATTTTATAAGGTAAATCAATAACTTTTTTTTAAAGAGCAGATTGTCGAGCATCTAGACTAATTATTATAGGAATAGGTACAATGCTTAAAGTTTCCTAGTATATACCATATCCCAAATTATTTTTTTTATTAGTAGAGTTATTAGCACTTGTCTATGACGATATATGTGAAAATTGCTTTTTTATAAGGTAAATCAATAACTTTTTTTTTAACGAGCAGATTGTCGAGCATCTAGACTAATTATTATAGGAATAGGTACAATGTTTAAAGTTTCCTAGTATATGCCATATCCCAAATTTTTATTTTTGGCAGAGTTATTAGCCCTTGTGACGATATATGTGAAAATTGCATTTTTATAAGGTAAATCAATAACTTTTTTTTTAAAGAGCAGAGTGTCGAGCATCTAGACTAATTATTATAGGAATAGGTACAATGCTTAAAGTTTCCTAGTATATACCATATCCCAAATTATTATTGCAGTAGAGTTATTAGCACTTGTCTATGACGATATATGTGAAAATTGCATTTTTATAAAGTAAATCAATAACTTTTTTTTAACGAGCAGATTGTCGAGCATCTAGACTAATTATTATAGGAATAGGTACAATGTTTAAAGTTTCCTAGTATATGCCATATCCCAAATTTTTATTTTTGGCAGAGTTATTAGCCCTTGTGACGATATATGTGAAAATTGCATTTTTATAAGGTAAATCAATAACTTTTTTTTAAAGAGCAGATTGTCGAGCATCTAGACTAATTATTATAGGAATAGGTACAATGCTTAAAGTTTCCTAGTATATACCATATCCCAAATTATTTTTGGAGTAGAGTTATTAGCACTTGTCTATGACGATATATGTGAAAATTGCATTTTTATAAAGTAATTCAATAACTTTTTTTTTAACGAGCAGATTGTCGAGCATCTAGACTAATTATTATAGGAATAGGTACAATGTTTAAAGTTTCCTAGTATATGCCATATCCCAAATTTTTATTTTTGGCAGAGTTATTAGCCCTTGTGACGATATATGTGAAAATTGTATTTTTATAAGGTAAATCAATAACTTTTTTTTTAAAGAGCAGATTGTCGAGCATCTAGACTAATTATTATAGGAATAGGTACAATGTTTAAAGTTTCCTAGTATATGCCATATCCCAAATTTTTATTTTTGGCAGAGTTATTAGCCCTTGTGACGATATATGTGAAAATTGCATTTTTATAAGGTAAATCAATAACTTTTTTTTTAAAGAGCAGATTGTCGAGCATCTAGACTAATTATTATAGGAATAGGTACAATGTTTAAAGTTTCCTAGTATATGCCATATCCCAAATTTTTATTTTTGGCAGAGTTATTAGCCCTTGTGACGATATATGTGAAAATTGCATTTTTATAAGGTAAATCAATAACTTTTTTTTTAAAGAGCAGATTGTCGAGCATCTAGACTAATTATTATAGGAATAGGTACAATGTTTAAAGTTTCCTACTATATGCCATATCCCAAATTTTTATTTTTAGCAGAGTTATTAGCCCTTGTGACGATATATGTGAAAATTGCATTTTTATAAGGTAAATCAATAACTTTTTTTTTAAAGAGCAGATTGTCGAGCATCTAGACTAATTATTATAGGAATAGGTACAATGTTTAAAGTTTCCTAGTATATGCCATATCCCAAATTTTTATTTTTGGCAGAGTTATTAGCCCTTGTGACGATATATGTGAAAATTGCATTTTTATAAGGTAAATCTATAACTTTTTTTTTAAAGAGCAGATTGTCGAGCATCTAGACTAATTATTATAGGAATAGGTACAATGTTTAAAGTTTCCTAGTATATGCCATATCCCAAATTTTTATTTTTGGCAGAGTTATTAGCCCTTGTGACGATATATGTGAAAATTGCATTTTTATAAGGTAAATCTATAACTTTTTTTTTAAAGAGCAGATTGTCGAGCATCTAGACTAATTATTATAGGAATAGGTACAATGTTTAAAGTTTCCTAGTATATGCCATATCCCAAATTTTTATTTTTGGCAGAGTTATTAGCCCTTGTGACGATATATGTGAAAATTGCATTTTTATAAGGTAAATCTATAACTTTTTTTTTAAAGAGCAGATTGTCGAGCATCTAGACTAATTATTATAGGAATAGGTACAATGTTTAAAGTTTCCTAGTATATGCCATATCCCAAATTTTTATTTTTGGCAGAGTTATTAGCCCTTGTGACGATATATGTGAAAATTGCATTTTTATAAGGTAAATCTATAACTTTTTTTTTAAAGAGCAGATTGTCGAGCATCTAGACTAATTATTATAGGAATAGGTACAATGTTTAAAGTTTCCTACTATATGCCATATCCCAAATTTTTATTTTTGGCAGAGTTATTAGCCCTTGTGACGATATATGTGAAAATTGCATTTTTATAAGGTAAATCAATAACTTTTTTTTTAAAGAGCAGATTGTCGAGCATCTAGACTAATTATTATAGGAATAGGTACAATGCTTAAAGTTTCCTAGTATATACCATATCCCAAATTATTTTTGGAGTAGAGTTATTAGCACTTGTCTATGACAACATATGTGAAAATTGCATTTTTATAAAATAAATCAATAACTTTTTTAACGAGCAGATTGTCGAGCATCTAGACTAATTATTATAGGACTAGGTACAATGTTTAAAGTTTCCTAGTATATGCCATATCCCAAATTTTTATTTTTGGCAGAGTTATTAGCCCTTGTGACGATATATGTGAAAATTGCAATTTTATAAGGTAAATCAATAACTTTTTTTTAAAGAGCAGATTGTCGAGCATCTAGACTAATTATTATAGGAATAGGTACAATGCTTAAAGTTTCCTAGTATATACCATATCCCAAATTATTTTTTTTATTAGTAGAGTTATTAGCACTTGTCTATGACGATATATGTGAAAATTGCTTTTTTATAAGGTAAATCAATAACTTTTTTTTTAACGAGCAGATTGTCGAGCATCTAGACTAATTATTATAGGAATAGGTACAATGTTTAAAGTTTCCTAGTATATGCCATATCCCAAATTTTTATTTTTGGCAGAGTTATTAGCCCTTGTGACGATATATGTGAAAATTGCATTTTTATAAGGTAAATCAATAACTTTTTTTTTAAAGAGCAGAGTGTCGAGCATCTAGACTAATTATTATAGGAATAGGTACAATGCTTAAAGTTTCCTAGTATATACCATATCCCAAATTATTATTGCAGTAGAGTTATTAGCACTTGTCTATGACGATATATGTGAAAATTGCATTTTTATAAAGTAAATCAATAACTTTTTTTTAACGAGCAGATTGTCGAGCATCTAGACTAATTATTATAGGAATAGGTACAATGTTTAAAGTTTCCTAGTATATGCCATATCCCAAATTTTTATTTTTGGCAGAGTTATTAGCCCTTGTGACGATATATGTGAAAATTGCATTTTTATAAGGTAAATCAATAACTTTTTTTTAAAGAGCAGATTGTCGAGCATCTAGACTAATTATTATAGGAATAGGTACAATGCTTAAAGTTTCCTAGTATATACCATATCCCAAATTATTTTTGGAGTAGAGTTATTAGCACTTGTCTATGACGATATATGTGAAAATTGCATTTTTATAAAGTAATTCAATAACTTTTTTTTTAACGAGCAGATTGTCGAGCATCTAGACTAATTATTATAGGAATAGGTACAATGTTTAAAGTTTCCTAGTATATGCCATATCCCAAATTTTTATGTTTGGCAGAGTTATTAGCCCTTGTGACGATATATGTGAAAATTGTATTTTTATAAGGTAAATCAATAACTTTTTTTTTAAAGAGCAGATTGTCGAGCATCTAGACTAATTATTATAGGAATAGGTACAATGTTTAAAGTTTCCTAGTATATGCCATATCCCAAATTTTTATTTTTGGCAGAGTTATTAGCCCTTGTGACGATATATGTGAAAATTGCATTTTTATAAGGTAAATCAATAACTTTTTTTTTAAAGAGCAGATTGTCGAGCATCTAGACTAATTATTATAGGAATAGGTACAATGTTTAAAGTTTCCTAGTATATGCCATATCCCAAATTTTTATTTTTGGCAGAGTTATTAGCCCTTGTGACGATATATGTGAAAATTGCATTTTTATAAGGTAAATCAATAACTTTTTTTTTAAAGAGCAGATTGTCGAGCATCTAGACTAATTATTATAGGAATAGGTACAATGTTTAAAGTTTCCTAGTATATGCCATATCCCAAATTTTTATTTTTGGCAGAGTTATTAGCCCTTGTGACGATATATGTGAAAATTGCATTTTTATAAGGTAAATCTATAACTTTTTTTTTAAAGAGCAGATTGTCGAGCATCTAGACTAATTATTATAGGAATAGGTACAATGTTTAAAGTTTCCTAGTATATGCCATATCCCAAATTTTTATTTTTGGCAGAGTTATTAGCCCTTGTGACGATATATGTGAAAATTGCATTTTTATAAGGTAAATCTATAACTTTTTTTTTAAAGAGCAGATTGTCGAGCATCTAGACTAATTATTATAGGAATAGGTACAATGTTTAAAGTTTCCTAGTATATGCCATATCCCAAATTTTTATTTTTGGCAGAGTTATTAGCCCTTGTGACGATATATGTGAAAATTGCATTTTTATAAGGTAAATCAATAACTTTTTTTTTAAAGAGCAGATTGTCGAGCATCTAGACTAATTATTATAGGAATAGGTACAATGCTTAAAGTTTCCTAGTATATACCATATCCCAAATTATTTTTGGAGTAGAGTTATTAGCACTTGTCTATGACAACATATGTGAAAATTGCATTTTTATAAAATAAATCAATAACTTTTTTAACGAGCAGATTGTCGAGCATCTAGACTAATTATTATAGGACTAGGTACAATGTTTAAAGTTTCCTAGTATATGCCATATCCCAAATTTTTATTTTTGGCAGAGTTATTAGCCCTTGTGACGATATATGTGAAAATTGCAATTTTATAAGGTAAATCAATAACTTTTTTTTAAAGAGCAGATTGTCGAGCATCTAGACTAATTATTATAGGAATAGGTACAATGCTTAAAGTTTCCTAGTATATACCATATCCCAAATTATTTTTTTTATTAGTAGAGTTATTAGCACTTGTCTATGACGATATATGTGAAAATTGCTTTTTTATAAGGTAAATCAATAACTTTTTTTTTAACGAGCAGATTGTCGAGCATCTAGACTAATTATTATAGGAATAGGTACAATGTTTAAAGTTTCCTAGTATATGCCATATCCCAAATTTTTATTTTTGGCAGAGTTATTAGCCCTTGTGACGATATATGTGAAAATTGCATTTTTATAAGGTAAATCAATAACTTTTTTTTTAAAGAGCAGAGTGTCGAGCATCTAGACTAATTATTATAGGAATAGGTACAATGCTTAAAGTTTCCTAGTATATACCATATCCCAAATTATTATTGCAGTAGAGTTATTAGCACTTGTCTATGACGATATATGTGAAAATTGCATTTTTATAAAGTAAATCAATAACTTTTTTTTAACGAGCAGATTGTCGAGCATCTAGACTAATTATTATAGGAATAGGTACAATGTTTAAAGTTTCCTAGTATATGCCATATCCCAAATTTTTATTTTTGGCAGAGTTATTAGCCCTTGTGACGATATATGTGAAAATTGCATTTTTATAAGGTAAATCAATAACTTTTTTTTAAAGAGCAGATTGTCGAGCATCTAGACTAATTATTATAGGAATAGGTACAATGCTTAAAGTTTCCTAGTATATACCATATCCCAAATTATTTTTGGAGTAGAGTTATTAGCACTTGTCTATGACGATATATGTGAAAATTGCATTTTTATAAAGTAATTCAATAACTTTTTTTTTAACGAGCAGATTGTCGAGCATCTAGACTAATTATTATAGGAATAGGTACAATGTTTAAAGTTTCCTAGTATATGCCATATCCCAAATTTTTATTTTTGGCAGAGTTATTAGCCCTTGTGACGATATATGTGAAAATTGTATTTTTATAAGGTAAATCAATAACTTTTTTTTTAAAGAGCAGATTGTCGAGCATCTAGACTAATTATTATAGGAATAGGTACAATGTTTAAAGTTTCCTAGTATATGCCATATCCCAAATTTTTATTTTTGGCAGAGTTATTAGCCCTTGTGACGATATATGTGAAAATTGCATTTTTATAAGGTAAATCAATAACTTTTTTTTTAAAGAGCAGATTGTCGAGCATCTAGACTAATTATTATAGGAATAGGTACAATGTTTAAAGTTTCCTAGTATATGCCATATCCCAAATTTTTATTTTTGGCAGAGTTATTAGCCCTTGTGACGATATATGTGAAAATTGCATTTTTATAAGGTAAATCAATAACTTTTTTTTTAAAGAGCAGATTGTCGAGCATCTAGACTAATTATTATAGGAATAGGTACAATGTTTAAAGTTTCCTACTATATGCCATATCCCAAATTTTTATTTTTAGCAGAGTTATTAGCCCTTGTGACGATATATGTGAAAATTGCATTTTTATAAGGTAAATCAATAACTTTTTTTTTAAAGAGCAGATTGTCGAGCATCTAGACTAATTATTATAGGAATAGGTACAATGTTTAAAGTTTCCTAGTATATGCCATATCCCAAATTTTTATTTTTGGCAGAGTTATTAGCCCTTGTGACGATATATGTGAAAATTGCATTTTTATAAGGTAAATCTATAACTTTTTTTTTAAAGAGCAGATTGTCGAGCATCTAGACTAATTATTATAGGAATAGGTACAATGTTTAAAGTTTCCTAGTATATGCCATATCCCAAATTTTTATTTTTGGCAGAGTTATTAGCCCTTGTGACGATATATGTGAAAATTGCATTTTTATAAGGTAAATCTATAACTTTTTTTTTAAAGAGCAGATTGTCGAGCATCTAGACTAATTATTATAGGAATAGGTACAATGTTTAAAGTTTCCTAGTATATGCCATATCCCAAATTTTTATTTTTGGCAGAGTTATTAGCCCTTGTGACGATATATGTGAAAATTGTATTTTTATAAGGTAAATCAATAACTTTTTTTTTAAAGAGCAGATTGTCGAGCATCTAGACTAATTATTATAGGAATAGGTACAATGTTTAAAGTTTCCTACTATATGCCATATCCCAAATTTTTATTTTTAGCAGAGTTATTAGCCCTTGTGACGATATATGTGAAAATTGCATTTTTATAAGGTAAATCAATAACTTTTTTTTTAAAGAGCAGATTGTCGAGCATCTAGACTAATTATTATAGGAATAGGTACAATGCTTAAACTTTCCTAGTACATACCATATCCCAAATTATTTTTGGAGTAGAGTTATTAGCACTTGTCTATGACAACATATGTGAAAATTGCATTTTTATAAAGTAAATCAATACGAGCAGATTGTCGAGCATCTAGACTAATTATTATAGGAATAGGTACAATGTTTAAAGTTTCCTAGTATATGCCATATCCCAAATTTTTATTTTTGGCAGA
The DNA here is from genome assembly GCA_949710015.1 of Crataerina pallida. NCBI lineage: Eukaryota > Metazoa > Arthropoda > Insecta > Diptera > Hippoboscidae > Crataerina > Crataerina pallida. Next base: position 16,472,436 of record OX453290.1, read on the forward strand.
GTTATTAGCCCTTGTGACGATATATGTGAAAATTGTATTTTTATAAGGTAAATCAATAACTTTTTTTTTAAAGAGCAGATTGTCGAGCATCTAGACTAATTATTATAGGAATAGGTACAATGTTTAAAGTTTCCTAGTATATGCCATATCCCAAATTTTTATTTTTGGCAGAGTTATTAGCCCTTGTGACAATATATGTGAAAATTGCATTTTTATAAGGTAAATCTATAACTTTTTTTTTAAAGAGCAGATTGTCGAGCATCTAGACTAATTATTATAGGAATAGGTACAATGTTTAAAGTTTCCTACTATATGCCATATCCCAAATTTTTATTTTTAGCAGAGTTATTAGCCCTTGTGACGATATATGTGAAAATTGCATTTTTATAAGGTAAATCAATAACTTTTTTTTTAAAGAGCAGATTGTCGAGCATCTAGACTAATTATTATAGGAATAGGTACAATGCTTAAAGTTTCCTAGTACATACCATATCCCAAATTATTTTTGGAGTAGAGTTATTAGCACTTGTCTATGACAACATATGTGAAAATTGCATTTTTATAAAGTAAATCAATACGAGCAGATTGTCGAGCATCTAGACTAATTATTATAGGAATAGGTACAATGTTTAAAGTTTCCTAGTATATGCCATATCCCAAATTTTTATTTTTGGCAGAGTTATTAGCCCTTGTGACGATATATGTGAAAATTGCAATTTTATAAGGTAAATCAATAACTTTTTTTTAAAGAGCAGATTGTCGAGCATCTAGACTAATTATTATAGGAATAGGTACAATGCGTAAAGTTTACTAGTATATACCATATCCCAAATTATTTTTTTTATTAGTAGAGTTATTAGCACTTGTCTATGACGATATATGTGAAAATTGCTTTTTTATAAGGTAAATCAATAACTTTTTTTTTAAAGAGCAGATTGTCGAGCATCTAGACTAATTATTATAGGAATAGGTACAATGTTTAAAGTTTCCTAGTATATGCCATATCCCAAATTTTTATTTTTGGCAGAGTTATTAGCCCTTGTGACGATATATGTGAAAATTGCATTTTTATAAGGTAAATCAATAACTTTTTTTTTAAAGAGCAGATTGTCGAGCATCTAGACTAATTATTATAGGAATAGGTACAATGTTTAAAGTTTCCTAGTATATGCCATATCCCAAATTTTTATTTTTGGCAGAGTTATTAGCCCTTGTGACGATATATGTGAAAATTGCATTTTTATAAGGTAAATCTATAACTTTTTTTTTAAAGAGCAGATTGTCGAGCATCTAGACTAATTATTATAGGAATAGGTACAATGTTTAAAGTTTCCTAGTATATGCCATATCCCAAATTTTTATTTTTGGCAGAGTTATTAGCCCTTGTGACGATATATGTGAAAATTGCATTTTTATAAGGTAAATCAATAACTTTTTTTTTAAAGAGCAGATTGTCGAGCATCTAGACTAATTATTATAGGAATAGGTACAATGTTTAAAGTTTCCTAGTATATGCCATATCCCAAATTTTTATTTTTGGCAGAGTTATTAGCCCTTGTGACGATATATGTGAAAATTGCATTTTTATAAGGTAAATCTATAACTTTTTTTTTAAAGAGCAGATTGTCGAGCATCTAGACTAATTATTATAGGAATAGGTACAATGTTTAAAGTTTCCTAGTATATGCCATATCCCAAATTTTTATTTTTGGCAGAGTTATTAGCCCTTGTGACGATATATGTGAAAATTGCATTTTTATAAGGTAAATCTATAACTTTTTTTTTAAAGAGCAGATTGTCGAGCATCTAGACTAATTATTATAGGAATAGGTACAATGTTTAAAGTTTCCTAGTATATGCCATATCCCAAATTTTTATTTTTGGCAGAGTTATTAGCCCTTGTGACGATATATGTGAAAATTGCATTTTTATAAGGTAAATCAATAACTTTTTTTTTAAAGAGCAGATTGTCGAGCATCTAGACTAATTATTATAGGAATAGGTACAATGCTTAAAGTTTCCTAGTATATACCATATCCCAAATTATTTTTGGAGTAGAGTTATTAGCACTTGTCTATGACAACATATGTGAAAATTGCATTTTTATAAAATAAATCAATAACTTTTTTAACGAGCAGATTGTCGAGCATCTAGACTAATTATTATAGGACTAGGTACAATGTTTAAAGTTTCCTAGTATATGCCATATCCCAAATTTTTATTTTTGGCAGAGTTATTAGCCCTTGTGACGATATATGTGAAAATTGCAATTTTATAAGGTAAATCAATAACTTTTTTTTAAAGAGCAGATTGTCGAGCATCTAGACTAATTATTATAGGAATAGGTACAATGCTTAAAGTTTCCTAGTATATACCATATCCCAAATTATTTTTTTTATTAGTAGAGTTATTAGCACTTGTCTATGACGATATATGTGAAAATTGCTTTTTTATAAGGTAAATCAATAACTTTTTTTTTAACGAGCAGATTGTCGAGCATCTAGACTAATTATTATAGGAATAGGTACAATGTTTAAAGTTTCCTAGTATATGCCATATCCCAAATTTTTATTTTTGGCAGAGTTATTAGCCCTTGTGACGATATATGTGAAAATTGCATTTTTATAAGGTAAATCAATAACTTTTTTTTTAAAGAGCAGAGTGTCGAGCATCTAGACTAATTATTATAGGAATAGGTACAATGCTTAAAGTTTCCTAGTATATACCATATCCCAAATTATTATTGCAGTAGAGTTATTAGCACTTGTCTATGACGATATATGTGAAAATTGCATTTTTATAAAGTAAATCAATAACTTTTTTTTAACGAGCAGATTGTCGAGCATCTAGACTAATTATTATAGGAATAGGTACAATGTTTAAAGTTTCCTAGTATATGCCATATCCCAAATTTTTATTTTTGGCAGAGTTATTAGCCCTTGTGACGATATATGTGAAAATTGCATTTTTATAAGGTAAATCAATAACTTTTTTTTAAAGAGCAGATTGTCGAGCATCTAGACTAATTATTATAGGAATAGGTACAATGCTTAAAGTTTCCTAGTATATACCATATCCCAAATTATTTTTGGAGTAGAGTTATTAGCACTTGTCTATGACGATATATGTGAAAATTGCATTTTTATAAAGTAATTCAATAACTTTTTTTTTAACGAGCAGATTGTCGAGCATCTAGACTAATTATTATAGGAATAGGTACAATGTTTAAAGTTTCCTAGTATATGCCATATCCCAAATTTTTATTTTTGGCAGAGTTATTAGCCCTTGTGACGATATATGTGAAAATTGTATTTTTATAAGGTAAATCAATAACTTTTTTTTTAAAGAGCAGATTGTCGAGCATCTAGACTAATTATTATAGGAATAGGTACAATGTTTAAAGTTTCCTAGTATATGCCATATCCCAAATTTTTATTTTTGGCAGAGTTATTAGCCCTTGTGACGATATATGTGAAAATTGCATTTTTATAAGGTAAATCAATAAATTTTTTTTTTAAAGAGCAGATTGTCGAGCATCTAGACTAATTATTATAGGAATAGGTACAATGTTTAAAGTTTCCTAGTATATGCCATATCCCAAATTTTTATTTTTGGCAGAGTTATTAGCCCTTGTGACGATATATGTGAAAATTGTATTTTTATAAGGTAAATCAATAACTTTTTTTTTAAAGAGCAGATTGTCGAGCATCTAGACTAATTATTATAGGAATAGGTACAATGTTTAAAGTTTCCTACTATATGCCATATCCCAAATTTTTATTTTTAGCAGAGTTATTAGCCCTTGTGACGATATATGTGAAAATTGCATTTTTATAAGGTAAATCAATAACTTTTTTTTTAAAGAGCAGATTGTCGAGCATCTAGACTAATTATTATAGGAATAGGTACAATGTTTAAAGTTTCCTAGTATATGCCATATCCCAAATTTTTATTTTTGGCAGAGTTATTAGCCCTTGTGACGATATATGTGAAAATTGCATTTTTATAAGGTAAATCTATAACTTTTTTTTTAAAGAGCAGATTGTCGAGCATCTAGACTAATTATTATAGGAATAGGTACAATGTTTAAAGTTTCCTAGTATATGCCATATCCCAAATTTTTATTTTTGGCAGAGTTATTAGCCCTTGTGACGATATATGTGAAAATTGCATTTTTATAAGGTAAATCTATAACTTTTTTTTTAAAGAGCAGATTGTCGAGCATCTAGACTAATTATTATAGGAATAGGTACAATGTTTAAAGTTTCCTAGTATATGCCATATCCCAAATTTTTATTTTTGGCAGAGTTATTAGCCCTTGTGACGATATATGTGAAAATTGCATTTTTATAAGGTAAATCAATAACTTTTTTTTTAAAGAGCAGATTGTCGAGCATCTAGACTAATTATTATAGGAATAGGTACAATGTTTAAAGTTTCCTACTATATGCCATATCCCAAATTTTTATTTTTAGCAGAGTTATTAGCCCTTGTGACGATATATGTGAAAATTGCATTTTTATAAGGTAAATCAATAACTTTTTTTTTAAAGAGCAGATTGTCGAGCATCTAGACTAATTATTATAGGAATAGGTACAATGCTTAAAGTTTCCTAGTACATACCATATCCCAAATTATTTTTGGAGTAGAGTTATTAGCACTTGTCTATGACAACATATGTGAAAATTTCATTTTTATAAAGTAAATCAATACGAGCAGATTGTCGAGCATCTAGACTAATTATTATAGGAATAGGTACAATGTTTAAAGTTTCCTAGTATATGCCATATCCCAAATTTTTATTTTTGGCAGAGTTATTAGCCCTTGTGACGATATATGTGAAAATTGTATTTTTATAAGGTAAATCAATAACTTTTTTTTTAAAGAGCAGATTGTCGAGCATCTAGACTAATTATTATAGGAATAGGTACAATGTTTAAAGTTTCCTAGTATATGCCATATCCCAAATTTTTATTTTTGGCAGAGTTATTAGCCCTTGTGACAATATATGTGAAAATTGCATTTTTATAAGGTAAATCTATAACTTTTTTTTTAAAGAGCAGATTGTCGAGCATCTAGACTAATTATTATAGGAATAGGTACAATGTTTAAAGTTTCCTACTATATGCCATATCCCAAATTTTTATTTTTAGCAGAGTTATTAGCCCTTGTGACGATATATGTGAAAATTGCATTTTTATAAGGTAAATCAATAACTTTTTTTTTAAAGAGCAGATTGTCGAGCATCTAGACTAATTATTATAGGAATAGGTACAATGCTTAAAGTTTCCTAGTACATACCATATCCCAAATTATTTTTGGAGTAGAGTTATTAGCACTTGTCTATGACAACATATGTGAAAATTGCATTTTTATAAAGTAAATCAATACGAGCAGATTGTCGAGCATCTAGACTAATTATTATAGGAATAGGTACAATGTTTAAAGTTTCCTAGTATATGCCATATCCCAAATTTTTATTTTTGGCAGAGTTATTAGCCCTTGTGACGATATATGTGAAAATTGCAATTTTATAAGGTAAATCAATAACTTTTTTTTAAAGATCAGATTGTCGAGCATCTAGACTAATTATTATAGGAATAGGTACAATGCGTAAAGTTTCCTAGTATATACCATATCCCAAATTATTTTTTTTATTAGTAGAGTTATTAGCACTTGTCTATGACGATATATGTGAAAATTGCTTTTTTATAAGGTAAATCAATAACTTTTTTTTTAAAGAGCAGATTGTCGAGCATCTAGACTAATTATTATAGGAATAGGTACAATGTTTAAAGTTTCCTAGTATATGCCATATCCCAAATTTTTATTTTTGGCAGAGTTATTAGCCCTTGTGACGATATATGTGAAAATTGCATTTTTATAAGGTAAATCAATAACTTTTTTTTTAAAGAGCAGATTGTCGAGCATCTAGACTAATTATTATAGGAATAGGTACAATGTTTAAAGTTTCCTAGTATATGCCATATCCCAAATTTTTATTTTTGGCAGAGTTATTAGCCCTTGTGACAATATATGTGAAAATTGCATTTTTATAAGGTAAATCTATAACTTTTTTTTTAAAGAGCAGATTGTCGAGCATCTAGACTAATTATTATAGGAATAGGTACAATGTTTAAAGTTTCCTAGTATATGCCATATCCCAAATTTTTATTTTTGGCAGAGTTATTAGCCCTTGTGACGATATATGTGAAAATTGCATTTTTATAAGGTAAATCTATAACTTTTTTTTTAAAGAGCAGATTGTCGAGCATCTAGACTAATTATTATAGGAATAGGTACAATGTTTAAAGTTTCCTACTATGTGCCATATCCCAAATTTTTATTTTTGGCAGAGTTATTAGCCCTTGTGACGATATATGTGAAAATTGCATTTTTATAAGGTAAATCAATAACTTTTTTTTTAAAGAGCGGATTGTCGAGCATCTAGACTAATTATTATAGGAATAGGTACAATGCTTAAAGTTTCCTAGTATATGCCATATCCCAAATTTTTATTTTTGGCAGAGTTATTAGCCCTTGTGACGATATATGTGAAAATTGCATTTTTATAAGGTAAATCTATAACTTTATTTTAAAGAGCAGATTGTCGAGCATCTAGACTAATTATTATAGGAATAGGTACAATGTTTAAAGTTTCCTAGTATATGCCATATCCCAAATTTTTATTTTTGGCAGAGTTATTAGCCCTTGTGACGATATATGGAAAATTGCATTTTTATAAGGTAAATCAATAACTTTTTTTTTAAAGAGCAGATTGTCGAGCATCTAGACTAATTATTATAGGAATAGGTACAATGTTTAAAGTTTCCTAGTATATGCCATATCCCAAATTTTTATTTTTGGCAGAGTTATTAGCCCTTGTGACGATATATGTGAAAATTGTATTTTTATAAGGTAAATCAATAACTTTTTTTTTAAAGAGCAGATTGTCGAGCATCTAGACTAATTATTATAGGAATAGGTACAATGTTTAAAGTTTCCTAGTATATGCCATATCCCAAATTTTTATTTTTGGCAGAGTTATTAGCCCTTGTGACAATATATGTGAAAATTGCATTTTTATAAGGTAAATCTATAACTTTTTTTTTAAAGAGCAGATTGTCGAGCATCTAGACTAATTATTATAGGAATAGGTACAATGTTTAAAGTTTCCTACTATATGCCATATCCCAAATTTTTATTTTTAGCAGAGTTATTAGCCCTTGTGACGATATATGTGAAAATTGCATTTTTATAAGGTAAATCAATAACTTTTTTTTTAAAGAGCAGATTGTCGAGCATCTAGACTAATTATTATAGGAATAGGTACAATGCTTAAAGTTTCCTAGTACATACCATATCCCAAATTATTTTTGGAGTAGAGTTATTAGCACTTGTCTATGACAACATATGTGAAAATTGCATTTTTATAAAGTAAATCAATACGAGCAGATTGTCGAGCATCTAGACTAATTATAGGAATAGGTACAATGCTTAAAGTTTTCTAGTATATACCATATCCCAAATTATTTTTGGAGTAGAGTTATTAGCACTTGTCTATGACAACATATGTGAAAATTGCATTTTTATAAAGTAAATCAATAACTTTTTTTTTAACGAGCAGATTGTTGAGCATCTAGACTAATTATTATAGGAATAGGTACAATGTTTAAAGTTTCCTAGTATATGCCATATCCCAAATTTTTATTTTTGGCAGAGTTATTAGCCCTTGTGACGATATATGTGAAAATTGCATTTTTATAAGGTAAATCAATAACTTTTTTTTTAAAGAGCAGATTGTCGAGCATCTAGACTAATTATTATAGGAATAGGTACAATGCTTAAAGTTTCCTAGTATATACCATATCCCAAATTATTTTTGGAGTAGAGTTATTAGCACTTGTCTATGACAACATATGTGAAAATTGCATTTTTATAAAGTAAATCAATAACTTTTTTAACGAGCAGATTGTCGAACATCTAGACTAATTATTATAGGACTAGGTACAATGTTTAAAGTTTCCTAGTATATGCCATATCCCAAATTTTTATTTTTGGCAGAGTTATTAGGCCTTGTGACGATATATGTGAAAATTGCAATTTTATAAGGTAAATCAATAACTTTTTTTTAAAGAGCAGATTGTCGAGCATCTAGACTAATTATTATAGGAATAGGTACAATGCTTAAAGTTTCCTAGTATATACCATATCCCAAATTATTTTTTTTATTAGTAGAGTTATTAGCACTTGTCTATGACGATATATGTGAAAATTGCTTTTTTATAAGGTAAATCAATAACTTTTTTTTTAAAGAGCAGATTGTCGAGCATCTAGACTAATTATTATAGGAATAGGTACAATGTTTAAAGTTTCCTAGTATATGCCATATCCCAAATTTTTATTTTTGGCAGAGTTATTAGCCCTTGTGACGATATATGTGAAAATTGCATTTTTATAAGGTAAATCAATAACTTTTTTTTTAAAGAGCAGATTGTCGAGCATCTAGACTAATTATTATAGGAATAGGTACAATGTTTAAAGTTTCCTAGTATATGCCATATCCCAAATTTTTATTTTTGGCAGAGTTATTAGCCCTTGTGACGATATATGTGAAAATTGCATTTTTATAAGGTAAATCTATAACTTTATTTTAAAGAGCAGATTGTCGAGCATCTAGACTAATTATTATAGGAATAGGTACAATGTTTAAAGTTTCCTAGTATATGCCATATCCCAAATTTTTATTTTTGGCAGAGTTATTAGCCCTTGTGACGATATATGTGAAAATTGCATTTTTATAAGGTAAATCAATAACTTTTTTTTTAAAGAGCAGATTGTCGAGCATCTAGACTAATTATTATAGGAATAGGTACAATGTTTAAAGTTTCCTAGTATATGCCATATCCCAAATTTTTATTTTTGGCAGAGTTATTAGCCCTTGTGACGATATATGTGAAAATTGCATTTTTATAAGGTAAATCTATAACTTTTTTTTTAAAGAGCAGATTGTCGAGCATCTAGACTAATTATTATAGGAATAGGTACAATGTTTAAAGTTTCCTAGTATATGCCATATCCCAAATTTTTATTTTTGGCAGAGTTATTAGCCCTTGTGACGATATATGTGAAAATTGCATTTTTATAAGGTAAATCTATAACTTTTTTTTTAAAGAGCAGATTGTCGAGCATCTAGACTAATTATTATAGGAATAGGTACAATGTTTAAAGTTTCCTACTATGTGCCATATCCCAAATTTTTATTTTTGGCAGAGTTATTAGCCCTTGTGACGATATATGTGAAAATTGCATTTTTATAAGGTAAATCAATAACTTTTTTTTTAAAGAGCAGATTGTCGAGCATCTAGACTAATTATTATAGGAATAGGTACAATGCTTAAAGTTTCCTAGTACATACCATATCCCAAATTATTTTTGGAGTAGAGTTATTAGCACTTGTCTATGACAACATATGTGAAAATTGTATTTTTATAAAGTAAATCAATACGAGCAGATTGTCGAGCATCTAGACTAATTATAGGAATAGGTACAATGCTTAAAGTTTTCTAGTATATACCATATCCCAAATTATTTTTGGAGTAGAGTTATTAGCACTTGTCTATGACAACATATGTGAAAATTGCATTTTTATAAAGTAAATCAATAACTTTTTTTTTAACGAGCAGATTGTTGAGCATCTAGACTAATTATTATAGGAATAGGTACAATGTTTAAAGTTTCCTAGTATATGCCATATCCCAAATTTTTATTTTTGGCAGAGTTATTAGGCCTTGTGACGATATATGTGAAAATTGCAATTTTATAAGGTAAATCAATAACTTTTTTTTAAAGAGCAGATTGTCGAGCATCTAGACTAATTATTATAGGAATAGGTACAATGCTTAAAGTTTCCTAGTATATACCATATCCCAAATTATTTTTTTTATTAGTAGAGTTATTAGCACTTGTCTATGACGATATATGTGAAAATTGCTTTTTTATAAGGTAAATCAATAACTTTTTTTTTAAAGAGCAGATTGTCGAGCATCTAGACTAATTATTATAGGAATAGGTACAATGTTTAAAGTTTCCTAGTATATGCCATATCCCAAATTTTTATTTTTGGCAGAGTTATTAGCCCTTGTGACGATATATGTGAAAATTGCATTTTTATAAGGTAAATCAATAACTTTTTTTTTAAAGAGCAGATTGTCGAGCATCTAGACTAATTATTATAGGAATAGGTACAATGTTTAAAGTTTCCTAGTATATGCCATATCCCAAATTTTTATTTTTGGCAGAGTTATTAGCCCTTGTGACGATATATGTGAAAATTGCATTTTTATAAGGTAAATCAATAACTTTTTTTTTAAAGAGCAGATTGTCGAGCATCTAGACTAATTATTATAGGAATAGGTACAATGCTTAAAGTTTCCTAGTATATACCATATCCCAAATTATTTTTGGAGTAGAGTTATTAGCACTTGTCTATGACAACATATGTGAAAATTGCATTTTTATAAAGTAAATCAATAACTTTTTTAACGAGCAGATTGTCGAACATCTAGACTAATTATTATAGGACTAGGTACAATGTTTAAAGTTTCCTAGTATATGCCATATCCCAAATTTTTATTTTTGGCAGAGTTATTAGGCCTTGTGACGATATATGTGAAAATTGCAATTTTATAAGGTAAATCAATAACTTTTTTTTAAAGAGCAGATTGTCGAGCATCTAGACTAATTATTATAGGAATAGGTACAATGCTTAAAGTTTCCTAGTATATACCATATCCCAAATTATTTTTTTTATTAGTAGAGTTATTAGCACTTGTCTATGACGATATATGTGAAAATTGCTTTTTTATAAGGTAAATCAATAACTTTTTTTTTAAAGAGCAGATTGTCGAGCATCTAGACTAATTATTATAGGAATAGGTACAATGTTTAAAGTTTCCTAGTATATGCCATATCCCAAATTTTTATTTTTGGCAGAGTTATTAGCCCTTGTGACGATATATGTGAAAATTGCATTTTTATAAGGTAAATCAATAACTTTTTTTTTAAAGAGCAGATTGTCGAGCATCTAGACTAATTATTATAGGAATAGGTACAATGTTTAAAGTTTCCTAGTATATGCCATATCCCAAATTTTTATTTTTGGCAGAGTTATTAGCCCTTGTGACGATATATGTGAAAATTGCATTTTTATAAGGTAAATCTATAACTTTATTTTAAAGAGCAGATTGTCGAGCATCTAGACTAATTATTATAGGAATAGGTACAATGTTTAAAGTTTCCTAGTATATGCCATATCCCAAATTTTTATTTTTGGCAGAGTTATTAGCCCTTGTGACGATATATGTGAAAATTGCATTTTTATAAGGTAAATCAATAACTTTTTTTTTAAAGAGCAGATTGTCGAGCATCTAGACTAATTATTATAGGAATAGGTACAATGTTTAAAGTTTCCTAGTATATGCCATATCCCAAATTTTTATTTTTGGCAGAGTTATTAGCCCTTGTGACGATATATGTGAAAATTGCATTTTTATAAGGTAAATCTATAACTTTTTTTTTAAAGAGCAGATTGTCGAGCATCTAGACTAATTATTATAGGAATAGGTACAATGTTTAAAGTTTCCTAGTATATGCCATATCCCAAATTTTTATTTTTGGCAGAGTTATTAGCCCTTGTGACGATATATGTGAAAATTGCATTTTTATAAGGTAAATCTATAACTTTTTTTTTAAAGAGCAGATTGTCGAGCATCTAGACTAATTATTATAGGAATAGGTACAATGTTTAAAGTTTCCTACTATGTGCCATATCCCAAATTTTTATTTTTGGCAGAGTTATTAGCCCTTGTGACGATATATGTGAAAATTGCATTTTTATAAGGTAAATCAATAACTTTTTTTTTAAAGAGCAGATTGTCGAGCATCTAGACTAATTATTATAGGAATAGGTACAATGCTTAAAGTTTCCTAGTACATACCATATCCCAAATTATTTTTGGAGTAGAGTTATTAGCACTTGTCTATGACAACATATGTGAAAATTGTATTTTTATAAAGTAAATCAATACGAGCAGATTGTCGAGCATCTAGACTAATTATAGGAATAGGTACAATGCTTAAAGTTTTCTAGTATATACCATATCCCAAATTATTTTTGGAGTAGAGTTATTAGCACTTGTCTATGACAACATATGTGAAAATTGCATTTTTATAAAGTAAATCAATAACTTTTTTTTTAACGAGCAGATTGTTGAGCATCTAGACTAATTATTATAGGAATAGGTACAATGTTTAAAGTTTCCTAGTATATGCCATATCCCAAATTTTTATTTTTGGCAGAGTTATTAGGCCTTGTGACGATATATGTGAAAATTGCAATTTTATAAGGTAAATCAATAACTTTTTTTTAAAGAGCAGATTGTCGAGCATCTAGACTAATTATTATAGGAATAGGTACAATGCTTAAAGTTTCCTAGTATATACCATATCCCAAATTATTTTTTTTATTAGTAGAGTTATTAGCACTTGTCTATGACGATATATGTGAAAATTGCTTTTTTATAAGGTAAATCAATAACTTTTTTTTTAAAGAGCAGATTGTCGAGCATCTAGACTAATTATTATAGGAATAGGTACAATGTTTAAAGTTTCCTAGTATATGCCATATCCCAAATTTTTATTTTTGGCAGAGTTATTAGCCCTTGTGACGATATATGTGAAAATTGCATTTTTATAAGGTAAATCAATAACTTTTTTTTTAAAGAGCAGATTGTCGAGCATCTAGACTAATTATTATAGGAATAGGTACAATGTTTAAAGTTTCCTAGTATATGCCATATCCCAAATTTTTATTTTTGGCAGAGTTATTAGCCCTTGTGACGATATATGTGAAAATTGCATTTTTATAAGGTAAATCTATAACTTTATTTTAAAGAGCAGATTGTCGAGCATCTAGACTAATTATTATAGGAATAGGTACAATGCTTAAAGTTTCCTAGTACATACCATATCCCAAATTATTTTTGGAGTAGAGTTATTAGCACTTGTCTATGACAACATATGTGAAAATTGTATTTTTATAAAGTAAATCAATACGAGCAGATTGTCGAGCATCTAGACTAATTATAGGAATAGGTACAATGCTTAAAGTTTTCTAGTATATACCATATCCCAAATTATTTTTGGAGTAGAGTTATTAGCACTTGTCTATGACAACATATGTGAAAATTGCTTTTTTATAAGGTAAATCAATAACTTTTTTTTTAAAGAGCAGATTGTCGAGCATCTAGACTAATTATTATAGGAATAGGTACAATGTTTAAAGTTTCCTAGTATATGCCATATCCCAAATTTTTATTTTTGGCAGAGTTATTAGCCCTTGTGACGATATATGTGAAAATTGCATTTTTATAAGGTAAATCAATAACTTTTTTTTTAAAGAGCAGATTGTCGAGCATCTAGACTAATTATTATAGGAATAGGTACAATGTTTAAAGTTTCCTAGTATATGCCATATCCCAAATTTTTATTTTTGGCAGAGTTATTAGCCCTTGTGACGATATATGTGAAAATTGCATTTTTATAAGGTAAATCTATAACTTTATTTTAAAGAGCAGATTGTCGAGCATCTAGACTAATTATTATAGGAATAGGTACAATGTTTAAAGTTTCCTAGTATATGCCATATCCCAAATTTTTATTTTTGGCAGAGTTATTAGCCCTTGTGACGATATATGTGAAAATTGCATTTTTATAAGGTAAATCAATAACTTTTTTTTTAAAGAGCAGATTGTCGAGCATCTAGACTAATTATTATAGGAATAGGTACAATGTTTAAAGTTTCCTAGTATATGCCATATCCCAAATTTTTATTTTTGGCAGAGTTATTAGCCCTTGTGACGATATATGTGAAAATTGCAATTTTATAAGGTAAATCAATAACTTTTTTTTAAAGAGCAGATTGTCGAGCATCTAGACTAATTATTATAGGAATAGGTACAATGCTTAAAGTTTCCTAGTATATACCATATCCCAAATTATTTTTTTTATTAGTAGAGTTATTAGCACTTGTCTATGACGATATATGTGAAAATTGCTTTTTTATAAGGTAAATCAATAACTTTTTTTTTAAAGAGCAGATTGTCGAGCATCTAGACTAATTATTATAGGAATAGGTACAATGTTTAAAGTTTCCTAGTATATGCCATATCCCAAATTTTTATTTTTGGCAGAGTTATTAGCCCTTGTGACGATATATGTGAAAATTGCATTTTTATAAGGTAAATCAATAACTTTTTTTTTAAAGAGCAGATTGTCGAGCATCTAGACTAATTATTATAGGAATAGGTACAATGTTTAAAGTTTCCTAGTATATGCCATATCCCAAATTTTTATTTTTGGCAGAGTTATTAGCCCTTGTGACGATATATGTGAAAATTGCATTTTTATAAGGTAAATCTATAACTTTATTTTAAAGAGCAGATTGTCGAGCATCTAGACTAATTATTATAGGAATAGGTACAATGTTTAAAGTTTCCTAGTATATGCCATATCCCAAATTTTTATTTTTGGCAGAGTTATTAGCCCTTGTGACGATATATGTGAAAATTGCATTTTTATAAGGTAAATCAATAACTTTTTTTTTAAAGAGCAGATTGTCGAGCATCTAGACTAATTATTATAGGAATAGGTACAATGTTTAAAGTTTCCTAGTATATGCCATATCCCAAATTTTTATTTTTGGCAGAGTTATTAGCCCTTGTGACGATATATGTGAAAATTGCATTTTTATAAGGTAAATCTATAACTTTTTTTTTAAAGAGCAGATTGTCGAGCATCTAGACTAATTATTATAGGAATAGGTACAATGTTTAAAGTTTCCTAGTATATGCCATATCCCAAATTTTTATTTTTGGCAGAGTTATTAGCCCTTGTGACGATATATGTGAAAATTGCATTTTTATAAGGTAAATCTATAACTTTTTTTTTAAAGAGCAGATTGTCGAGCATCTAGACTAATTATTATAGGAATAGGTACAATGTTTAAAGTTTCCTACTATGTGCCATATCCCAAATTTTTATTTTTGGCAGAGTTATTAGCCCTTGTGACGATATATGTGAAAATTGCATTTTTATAAGGTAAATCAATAACTTTTTTTTTAAAGAGCAGATTGTCGAGCATCTAGACTAATTATTATAGGAATAGGTACAATGCTTAAAGTTTCCTAGTACATACCATATCCCAAATTATTTTTGGAGTAGAGTTATTAGCACTTGTCTATGACAACATATGTGAAAATTGTATTTTTATAAAGTAAATCAATACGAGCAGATTGTCGAGCATCTAGACTAATTATAGGAATAGGTACAATGCTTAAAGTTTTCTAGTATATACCATATCCCAAATTATTTTTGGAGTAGAGTTATTAGCACTTGTCTATGACAACATATGTGAAAATTGCATTTTTATAAAGTAAATCAATAACTTTTTTTTTAACGAGCAGATTGTTGAGCATCTAGACTAATTATTATAGGAATAGGTACAATGTTTAAAGTTTCCTAGTATATGCCATATCCCAAATTTTTATTTTTGGCAGAGTTATTAGGCCTTGTGACGATATATGTGAAAATTGCAATTTTATAAGGTAAATCAATAACTTTTTTTTAAAGAGCAGATTGTCGAGCATCTAGACTAATTATTATAGGAATAGGTACAATGCTTAAAGTTTCCTAGTATATACCATATCCCAAATTATTTTTTTTATTAGTAGAGTTATTAGCACTTGTCTATGACGATATATGTGAAAATTGCTTTTTTATAAGGTAAATCAATAACTTTTTTTTTAAAGAGCAGATTGTCGAGCATCTAGACTAATTATTATAGGAATAGGTACAATGTTTAAAGTTTCCTAGTATATGCCATATCCCAAATTTTTATTTTTGGCAGAGTTATTAGCCCTTGTGACGATATATGTGAAAATTGCATTTTTATAAGGTAAATCAATAACTTTTTTTTTAAAGAGCAGATTGTCGAGCATCTAGACTAATTATTATAGGAATAGGTACAATGTTTAAAGTTTCCTAGTATATGCCATATCCCAAATTTTTATTTTTGGCAGAGTTATTAGCCCTTGTGACGATATATGTGAAAATTGCATTTTTATAAGGTAAATCAATAACTTTTTTTTTAAAGAGCAGATTGTCGAGCATCTAGACTAATTATTATAGGAATAGGTACAATGCTTAAAGTTTCCTAGTATATACCATATCCCAAATTATTTTTGGAGTAGAGTTATTAGCACTTGTCTATGACAACATATGTGAAAATTGCATTTTTATAAAGTAAATCAATAACTTTTTTAACGAGCAGATTGTCGAACATCTAGACTAATTATTATAGGACTAGGTACAATGTTTAAAGTTTCCTAGTATATGCCATATCCCAAATTTTTATTTTTGGCAGAGTTATTAGGCCTTGTGACGATATATGTGAAAATTGCAATTTTATAAGGTAAATCAATAACTTTTTTTTAAAGAGCAGATTGTCGAGCATCTAGACTAATTATTATAGGAATAGGTACAATGCTTAAAGTTTCCTAGTATATACCATATCCCAAATTATTTTTTTTATTAGTAGAGTTATTAGCACTTGTCTATGACGATATATGTGAAAATTGCTTTTTTATAAGGTAAATCAATAACTTTTTTTTTAAAGAGCAGATTGTCGAGCATCTAGACTAATTATTATAGGAATAGGTACAATGTTTAAAGTTTCCTAGTATATGCCATATCCCAAATTTTTATTTTTGGCAGAGTTATTAGGCCTTGTGACGATATATGTGAAAATTGCAATTTTATAAGGTAAATCAATAACTTTTTTTTAAAGAGCAGATTGTCGAGCATCTAGACTAATTATTATAGGAATAGGTACAATGCTTAAAGTTTCCTAGTATATACCATATCCCAAATTATTTTTTTTATTAGTAGAGTTATTAGCACTTGTCTATGACGATATATGTGAAAATTGCTTTTTTATAAGGTAAATCAATAACTTTTTTTTTAAAGAGCAGATTGTCGAGCATCTAGACTAATTATTATAGGAATAGGTACAATGTTTAAAGTTTCCTAGTATATGCCATATCCCAAATTTTTATTTTTGGCAGAGTTATTAGCCCTTGTGACGATATATGTGAAAATTGCATTTTTATAAGGTAAATCAATAACTTTTTTTTTAAAGAGCAGATTGTCGAGCATCTAGACTAATTATTATAGGAATAGGTACAATGTTTAAAGTTTCCTAGTATATGCCATATCCCAAATTTTTATTTTTGGCAGAGTTATTAGCCCTTGTGACGATATATGTGAAAATTGCATTTTTATAAGGTAAATCAATAACTTTTTTTTTAAAGAGCAGATTGTCGAGCATCTAGACTAATTATTATAGGAATAGGTACAATGTTTAAAGTTTCCTAGTATATGCCATATCCCAAATTTTTATTTTTGGCAGAGTTATTAGCCCTTGTGACGATATATGTGAAAATTGCATTTTTATAAGGTAAATCTATAACTTTATTTTAAAGAGCAGATTGTCGAGCATCTAGACTAATTATTATAGGAATAGGTACAATGCTTAAAGTTTCCTAGTACATACCATATCCCAAATTATTTTTGGAGTAGAGTTATTAGCACTTGTCTATGACAACATATGTGAAAATTGTATTTTTATAAAGTAAATCAATACGAGCAGATTGTCGAGCATCTAGACTAATTATAGGAATAGGTACAATGCTTAAAGTTTTCTAGTATATACCATATCCCAAATTATTTTTGGAGTAGAGTTATTAGCACTTGTCTATGACAACATATGTGAAAATTGCTTTTTTATAAGGTAAATCAATAACTTTTTTTTTAAAGAGCAGATTGTCGAGCATCTAGACTAATTATTATAGGAATAGGTACAATGTTTAAAGTTTCCTAGTATATGCCATATCCCAAATTTTTATTTTTGGCAGAGTTATTAGCCCTTGTGACGATATATGTGAAAATTGCATTTTTATAAGGTAAATCAATAACTTTTTTTTTAAAGAGCAGATTGTCGAGCATCTAGACTAATTATTATAGGAATAGGTACAATGTTTAAAGTTTCCTAGTATATGCCATATCCCAAATTTTTATTTTTGGCAGAGTTATTAGCCCTTGTGACGATATATGTGAAAATTGCATTTTTATAAGGTAAATCTATAACTTTATTTTAAAGAGCAGATTGTCGAGCATCTAGACTAATTATTATAGGAATAGGTACAATGTTTAAAGTTTCCTAGTATATGCCATATCCCAAATTTTTATTTTTGGCAGAGTTATTAGCCCTTGTGACGATATATGTGAAAATTGCATTTTTATAAGGTAAATCAATAACTTTTTTTTTAAAGAGCAGATTGTCGAGCATCTAGACTAATTATTATAGGAATAGGTACAATGTTTAAAGTTTCCTAGTATATGCCATATCCCAAATTTTTATTTTTGGCAGAGTTATTAGCCCTTGTGACGATATATGTGAAAATTGCATTTTTATAAGGTAAATCTATAACTTTTTTTTTAAAGAGCAGATTGTCGAGCATCTAGACTAATTATTATAGGAATAGGTACAATGTTTAAAGTTTCCTAGTATATGCCATATCCCAAATTTTTATTTTTGGCAGAGTTATTAGCCCTTGTGACGATATATGTGAAAATTGCATTTTTATAAGGTAAATCTATAACTTTTTTTTTAAAGAGCAGATTGTCGAGCATCTAGACTAATTATTATAGGAATAGGTACAATGTTTAAAGTTTCCTACTATGTGCCATATCCCAAATTTTTATTTTTGGCAGAGTTATTAGCCCTTGTGACGATATATGTGAAAATTGCATTTTTATAAGGTAAATCAATAACTTTTTTTTTAAAGAGCAGATTGTCGAGCATCTAGACTAATTATTATAGGAATAGGTACAATGCTTAAAGTTTCCTAGTACATACCATATCCCAAATTATTTTTGGAGTAGAGTTATTAGCACTTGTCTATGACAACATATGTGAAAATTGTATTTTTATAAAGTAAATCAATACGAGCAGATTGTCGAGCATCTAGACTAATTATAGGAATAGGTACAATGCTTAAAGTTTTCTAGTATATACCATATCCCAAATTATTTTTGGAGTAGAGTTATTAGCACTTGTCTATGACAACATATGTGAAAATTGCATTTTTATAAAGTAAATCAATAACTTTTTTTTTAAAGAGCAGATTGTCGAGCATCTAGACTAATTATTATAGGAATAGGTACAATGCTTAAAGTTTTCTAGTATATACCATATCCCAAATTATTTTTGGAGTAGAGTTATTAGCACTTGTCTATGACAACATATGTGAAAATTGCTTTTTTATAAGGTAAATCAATAACTTTTTTTTTAAAGAGCAGATTGTCGAGCATCTAGACTAATTATTATAGGAATAGGTACAATGTTTAAAGTTTCCTAGTATATGCCATATCCCAAATTTTTATTTTTGGCAGAGTTATTAGCCCTTGTGACGATATATGTGAAAATTGCATTTTTATAAGGTAAATCAATAACTTTTTTTTTAAAGAGCAGATTGTCGAGCATCTAGACTAATTATTATAGGAATAGGTACAATGTTTAAAGTTTCCTAGTATATGCCATATCCCAAATTTTTATTTTTGGCAGAGTTATTAGCCCTTGTGACGATATATGTGAAAATTGCTTTTTTATAAGGTAAATCAATAACTTTTTTTTTAAAGAGCAGATTGTCGAGCATCTAGACTAATTATTATAGGAATAGGTACAATGTTTAAAGTTTCCTAGTATATGCCATATCCCAAATTTTTATTTTTGGCAGAGTTATTAGCCCTTGTGACGATATATGTGAAAATTGCATTTTTATAAGGTAAATCAATAACTTTTTTTTTAAAGAGCAGATTGTCGAGCATCTAGACTAATTATTATAGGAATAGGTACAATGTTTAAAGTTTCCTAGTATATGCCATATCCCAAATTTTTATTTTTGGCAGAGTTATTAGCCCTTGTGACGATATATGTGAAAATTGCATTTTTATAAGGTAAATCAATAACTTTTTTTTTAAAGAGCAGATTGTCGAGCATCTAGACTAATTATTATAGGAATAGGTACAATGTTTAAAGTTTCCTAGTATATGCCATATCCCAAATTTTTATTTTTGGCAGAGTTATTAGCCCTTGTGACGATATATGTGAAAATTGCATTTTTATAAGGTAAATCTATAACTTTATTTTAAAGAGCAGATTGTCGAGCATCTAGACTAATTATTATAGGAATAGGTACAATGCTTAAAGTTTCCTAGTACATACCATATCCCAAATTATTTTTGGAGTAGAGTTATTAGCACTTGTCTATGACAACATATGTGAAAATTGTATTTTTATAAAGTAAATCAATACGAGCAGATTGTCGAGCATCTAGACTAATTATAGGAATAGGTACAATGCTTAAAGTTTTCTAGTATATACCATATCCCAAATTATTTTTGGAGTAGAGTTATTAGCACTTGTCTATGACAACATATGTGAAAATTGCTTTTTTATAAGGTAAATCAATAACTTTTTTTTTAAAGAGCAGATTGTCGAGCATCTAGACTAATTATTATAGGAATAGGTACAATGTTTAAAGTTTCCTAGTATATGCCATATCCCAAATTTTTATTTTTGGCAGAGTTATTAGCCCTTGTGACGATATATGTGAAAATTGCATTTTTATAAGGTAAATCAATAACTTTTTTTTTAAAGAGCAGATTGTCGAGCATCTAGACTAATTATTATAGGAATAGGTACAATGTTTAAAGTTTCCTAGTATATGCCATATCCCAAATTTTTATTTTTGGCAGAGTTATTAGCCCTTGTGACGATATATGTGAAAATTGCATTTTTATAAGGTAAATCTATAACTTTATTTTAAAGAGCAGATTGTCGAGCATCTAGACTAATTATTATAGGAATAGGTACAATGTTTAAAGTTTCCTAGTATATGCCATATCCCAAATTTTTATTTTTGGCAGAGTTATTAGCCCTTGTGACGATATATGTGAAAATTGCATTTTTATAAGGTAAATCAATAACTTTTTTTTTAAAGAGCAGATTGTCGAGCATCTAGACTAATTATTATAGGAATAGGTACAATGTTTAAAGTTTCCTAGTATATGCCATATCCCAAATTTTTATTTTTGGCAGAGTTATTAGCCCTTGTGACGATATATGTGAAAATTGCATTTTTATAAGGTAAATCTATAACTTTTTTTTTAAAGAGCAGATTGTCGAGCATCTAGACTAATTATTATAGGAATAGGTACAATGTTTAAAGTTTCCTAGTATATGCCATATCCCAAATTTTTATTTTTGGCAGAGTTATTAGCCCTTGTGACGATATATGTGAAAATTGCATTTTTATAAGGTAAATCAATAACTTTTTTTTTAAAGAGCAGATTGTCGAGCATCTAGACTAATTATTATAGGAATAGGTACAATGTTTAAAGTTTCCTAGTATATGCCATATCCCAAATTTTTATTTTTGGCAGAGTTATTAGCCCTTGTGACGATATATGTGAAAATTGCATTTTTATAAGGTAAATCAATAACTTTTTTTTTAAAGAGCAGATTGTCGAGCATCTAGACTAATTATTATAGGAATAGGTACAATGTTTAAAGTTTCCTAGTATATGCCATATCCCAAATTTTTATTTTTGGCAGAGTTATTAGCCCTTGTGACGATATATGTGAAAATTGCATTTTTATAAGGTAAATCTATAACTTTATTTTAAAGAGCAGATTGTCGAGCATCTAGACTAATTATTATAGGAATAGGTACAATGCTTAAAGTTTCCTAGTACATACCATATCCCAAATTATTTTTGGAGTAGAGTTATTAGCACTTGTCTATGACAACATATGTGAAAATTGTATTTTTATAAAGTAAATCAATACGAGCAGATTGTCGAGCATCTAGACTAATTATAGGAATAGGTACAATGCTTAAAGTTTTCTAGTATATACCATATCCCAAATTATTTTTGGAGTAGAGTTATTAGCACTTGTCTATGACAACATATGTGAAAATTGCTTTTTTATAAGGTAAATCAATAACTTTTTTTTTAAAGAGCAGATTGTCGAGCATCTAGACTAATTATTATAGGAATAGGTACAATGTTTAAAGTTTCCTAGTATATGCCATATCCCAAATTTTTATTTTTGGCAGAGTTATTAGCCCTTGTGACGATATATGTGAAAATTGCATTTTTATAAGGTAAATCAATAACTTTTTTTTTAAAGAGCAGATTGTCGAGCATCTAGACTAATTATTATAGGAATAGGTACAATGTTTAAAGTTTCCTAGTATATGCCATATCCCAAATTTTTATTTTTGGCAGAGTTATTAGCCCTTGTGACGATATATGTGAAAATTGCATTTTTATAAGGTAAATCTATAACTTTATTTTAAAGAGCAGATTGTCGAGCATCTAGACTAATTATTATAGGAATAGGTACAATGTTTAAAGTTTCCTAGTATATGCCATATCCCAAATTTTTATTTTTGGCAGAGTTATTAGCCCTTGTGACGATATATGTGAAAATTGCATTTTTATAAGGTAAATCAATAACTTTTTTTTTAAAGAGCAGATTGTCGAGCATCTAGACTAATTATTATAGGAATAGGTACAATGTTTAAAGTTTCCTAGTATATGCCATATCCCAAATTTTTATTTTTGGCAGAGTTATTAGCCCTTGTGACGATATATGTGAAAATTGCATTTTTATAAGGTAAATCTATAACTTTTTTTTTAAAGAGCAGATTGTCGAGCATCTAGACTAATTATTATAGGAATAGGTACAATGTTTAAAGTTTCCTAGTATATGCCATATCCCAAATTTTTATTTTTGGCAGAGTTATTAGCCCTTGTGACGATATATGTGAAAATTGCATTTTTATAAGGTAAATCTATAACTTTTTTTTTAAAGAGCAGATTGTCGAGCATCTAGACTAATTATTATAGGAATAGGTACAATGTTTAAAGTTTCCTACTATGTGCCATATCCCAAATTTTTATTTTTGGCAGAGTTATTAGCCCTTGTGACGATATATGTGAAAATTGCATTTTTATAAGGTAAATCAATAACTTTTTTTTTAAAGAGCAGATTGTCGAGCATCTAGACTAATTATTATAGGAATAGGTACAATGCTTAAAGTTTCCTAGTACATACCATATCCCAAATTATTTTTGGAGTAGAGTTATTAGCACTTGTCTATGACAACATATGTGAAAATTGTATTTTTATAAAGTAAATCAATACGAGCAGATTGTCGAGCATCTAGACTAATTATAGGAATAGGTACAATGCTTAAAGTTTTCTAGTATATACCATATCCCAAATTATTTTTGGAGTAGAGTTATTAGCACTTGTCTATGACAACATATGTGAAAATTGCATTTTTATAAAGTAAATCAATAACTTTTTTTTTAAAGAGCAGATTGTCGAGCATCTAGACTAATTATTATAGGAATAGGTACAATGCTTAAAGTTTTCTAGTATATACCATATCCCAAATTATTTTTGGAGTAGAGTTATTAGCACTTGTCTATGACAACATATGTGAAAATTGCTTTTTTATAAGGTAAATCAATAACTTTTTTTTTAAAGAGCAGATTGTCGAGCATCTAGACTAATTATTATAGGAATAGGTACAATGTTTAAAGTTTCCTAGTATATGCCATATCCCAAATTTTTATTTTTGGCAGAGTTATTAGCCCTTGTGACGATATATGTGAAAATTGCATTTTTATAAGGTAAATCAATAACTTTTTTTTTAAAGAGCAGATTGTCGAGCATCTAGACTAATTATTATAGGAATAGGTACAATGTTTAAAGTTTCCTAGTATATGCCATATCCCAAATTTTTATTTTTGGCAGAGTTATTAGCCCTTGTGACGATATATGTGAAAATTGCTTTTTTATAAGGTAAATCAATAACTTTTTTTTTAAAGAGCAGATTGTCGAGCATCTAGACTAATTATTATAGGAATAGGTACAATGTTTAAAGTTTCCTAGTATATGCCATATCCCAAATTTTTATTTTTGGCAGAGTTATTAGCCCTTGTGACGATATATGTGAAAATTGCATTTTTATAAGGTAAATCAATAACTTTTTTTTTAAAGAGCAGATTGTCGAGCATCTAGACTAATTATTATAGGAATAGGTACAATGTTTAAAGTTTCCTAGTATATGCCATATCCCAAATTTTTATTTTTGGCAGAGTTATTAGCCCTTGTGACGATATATGTGAAAATTGCATTTTTATAAGGTAAATCAATAACTTTTTTTTTAAAGAGCAGATTGTCGAGCATCTAGACTAATTATTATAGGAATAGGTACAATGTTTAAAGTTTCCTAGTATATGCCATATCCCAAATTTTTATTTTTGGCAGAGTTATTAGCCCTTGTGACGATATATGTGAAAATTGCATTTTTATAAGGTAAATCTATAACTTTATTTTAAAGAGCAGATTGTCGAGCATCTAGACTAATTATTATAGGAATAGGTACAATGCTTAAAGTTTCCTAGTACATACCATATCCCAAATTATTTTTGGAGTAGAGTTATTAGCACTTGTCTATGACAACATATGTGAAAATTGTATTTTTATAAAGTAAATCAATACGAGCAGATTGTCGAGCATCTAGACTAATTATAGGAATAGGTACAATGCTTAAAGTTTTCTAGTATATACCATATCCCAAATTATTTTTGGAGTAGAGTTATTAGCACTTGTCTATGACAACATATGTGAAAATTGCTTTTTTATAAGGTAAATCAATAACTTTTTTTTTAAAGAGCAGATTGTCGAGCATCTAGACTAATTATTATAGGAATAGGTACAATGTTTAAAGTTTCCTAGTATATGCCATATCCCAAATTTTTATTTTTGGCAGAGTTATTAGCCCTTGTGACGATATATGTGAAAATTGCATTTTTATAAGGTAAATCAATAACTTTTTTTTTAAAGAGCAGATTGTCGAGCATCTAGACTAATTATTATAGGAATAGGTACAATGTTTAAAGTTTCCTAGTATATGCCATATCCCAAATTTTTATTTTTGGCAGAGTTATTAGCCCTTGTGACGATATATGTGAAAATTGCATTTTTATAAGGTAAATCTATAACTTTATTTTAAAGAGCAGATTGTCGAGCATCTAGACTAATTATTATAGGAATAGGTACAATGTTTAAAGTTTCCTAGTATATGCCATATCCCAAATTTTTATTTTTGGCAGAGTTATTAGCCCTTGTGACGATATATGTGAAAATTGCATTTTTATAAGGTAAATCAATAACTTTTTTTTTAAAGAGCAGATTGTCGAGCATCTAGACTAATTATTATAGGAATAGGTACAATGTTTAAAGTTTCCTAGTATATGCCATATCCCAAATTTTTATTTTTGGCAGAGTTATTAGCCCTTGTGACGATATATGTGAAAATTGCATTTTTATAAGGTAAATCTATAACTTTTTTTTTAAAGAGCAGATTGTCGAGCATCTAGACTAATTATTATAGGAATAGGTACAATGTTTAAAGTTTCCTAGTATATGCCATATCCCAAATTTTTATTTTTGGCAGAGTTATTAGCCCTTGTGACGATATATGTGAAAATTGCATTTTTATAAGGTAAATCAATAACTTTTTTTTTAAAGAGCAGATTGTCGAGCATCTAGACTAATTATTATAGGAATAGGTACAATGTTTAAAGTTTCCTAGTATATGCCATATCCCAAATTTTTATTTTTGGCAGAGTTATTAGCCCTTGTGACGATATATGTGAAAATTGCATTTTTATAAGGTAAATCTATAACTTTATTTTAAAGAGCAGATTGTCGAGCATCTAGACTAATTATTATAGGAATAGGTACAATGTTTAAAGTTTCCTAGTATATGCCATATCCCAAATTTTTATTTTTGGCAGAGTTATTAGCCCTTGTGACGATATATGTGAAAATTGCATTTTTATAAGGTAAATCTATAACTTTATTTTAAAGAGCAGATTGTCGAGCATCTAGACTAATTATTATAGGAATAGGTACAATGTTTAAAGTTTCCTAGTATATGCCATATCCCAAATTTTTATTTTTGGCAGAGTTATTAGCCCTTGTGACGATATATGTGAAAATTGCATTTTTATAAGGTAAATCAATAACTTTTTTTTTAAAGAGCAGATTGTCGAGCATCTAGACTAATTATTATAGGAATAGGTACAATGTTTAAAGTTTCCTAGTATATGCCATATCCCAAATTTTTATTTTTGGCAGAGTTATTAGCCCTTGTGACGATATATGTGAAAATTGCATTTTTATAAGGTAAATCTATAACTTTTTTTTTAAAGAGCAGATTGTCGAGCATCTAGACTAATTATTATAGGAATAGGTACAATGTTTAAAGTTTCCTACTATGTGCCATATCCCAAATTTTTATTTTTGGCAGAGTTATTAGCCCTTGTGACGATATATGTGAAAATTGCATTTTTATAAGGTAAATCAATAACTTTTTTTTTAAAGAGCAGATTGTCGAGCATCTAGACTAATTATTATAGGAATAGGTACAATGCTTAAAGTTTCCTAGTACATACCATATCCCAAATTATTTTTGGAGTAGAGTTATTAGCACTTGTCTATGACAACATATGTGAAAATTGTATTTTTATAAAGTAAATCAATACGAGCAGATTGTCGAGCATCTAGACTAATTATAGGAATAGGTACAATGCTTAAAGTTTTCTAGTATATACCATATCCCAAATTATTTTTGGAGTAGAGTTATTAGCACTTGTCTATGACAACATATGTGAAAATTGCATTTTTATAAAGTAAATCAATAACTTTTTTTTTAAAGAGCAGATTGTCGAGCATCTAGACTAATTATTATAGGAATAGGTACAATGCTTAAAGTTTTCTAGTATATACCATATCCCAAATTATTTTTGGAGTAGAGTTATTAGCACTTGTCTATGACAACATATGTGAAAATTGCTTTTTTATAAGGTAAATCAATAACTTTTTTTTTAAAGAGCAGATTGTCGAGCATCTAGACTAATTATTATAGGAATAGGTACAATGTTTAAAGTTTCCTAGTATATGCCATATCCCAAATTTTTATTTTTGGCAGAGTTATTAGCCCTTGTGACGATATATGTGAAAATTGCATTTTTATAAGGTAAATCAATAACTTTTTTTTTAAAGAGCAGATTGTCGAGCATCTAGACTAATTATTATAGGAATAGGTACAATGTTTAAAGTTTCCTAGTATATGCCATATCCCAAATTTTTATTTTTGGCAGAGTTATTAGCCCTTGTGACGATATATGTGAAAATTGCTTTTTTATAAGGTAAATCAATAACTTTTTTTTTAAAGAGCAGATTGTCGAGCATCTAGACTAATTATTATAGGAATAGGTACAATGTTTAAAGTTTCCTAGTATATGCCATATCCCAAATTTTTATTTTTGGCAGAGTTATTAGCCCTTGTGACGATATATGTGAAAATTGCATTTTTATAAGGTAAATCAATAACTTTTTTTTTAAAGAGCAGATTGTCGAGCATCTAGACTAATTATTATAGGAATAGGTACAATGTTTAAAGTTTCCTAGTATATGCCATATCCCAAATTTTTATTTTTGGCAGAGTTATTAGCCCTTGTGACGATATATGTGAAAATTGCATTTTTATAAGGTAAATCAATAACTTTTTTTTTAAAGAGCAGATTGTCGAGCATCTAGACTAATTATTATAGGAATAGGTACAATGTTTAAAGTTTCCTAGTATATGCCATATCCCAAATTTTTATTTTTGGCAGAGTTATTAGCCCTTGTGACGATATATGTGAAAATTGCATTTTTATAAGGTAAATCTATAACTTTATTTTA
Source organism: Crataerina pallida (assembly GCA_949710015.1). Lineage (NCBI taxonomy): Eukaryota > Metazoa > Arthropoda > Insecta > Diptera > Hippoboscidae > Crataerina > Crataerina pallida. The sequence continues at coordinate 16,500,454 of OX453290.1, forward strand.
AAGAGCAGATTGTCGAGCATCTAGACTAATTATTATAGGAATAGGTACAATGCTTAAAGTTTCCTAGTACATACCATATCCCAAATTATTTTTGGAGTAGAGTTATTAGCACTTGTCTATGACAACATATGTGAAAATTGTATTTTTATAAAGTAAATCAATACGAGCAGATTGTCGAGCATCTAGACTAATTATAGGAATAGGTACAATGCTTAAAGTTTTCTAGTATATACCATATCCCAAATTATTTTTGGAGTAGAGTTATTAGCACTTGTCTATGACAACATATGTGAAAATTGCTTTTTTATAAGGTAAATCAATAACTTTTTTTTTAAAGAGCAGATTGTCGAGCATCTAGACTAATTATTATAGGAATAGGTACAATGTTTAAAGTTTCCTAGTATATGCCATATCCCAAATTTTTATTTTTGGCAGAGTTATTAGCCCTTGTGACGATATATGTGAAAATTGCATTTTTATAAGGTAAATCAATAACTTTTTTTTTAAAGAGCAGATTGTCGAGCATCTAGACTAATTATTATAGGAATAGGTACAATGTTTAAAGTTTCCTAGTATATGCCATATCCCAAATTTTTATTTTTGGCAGAGTTATTAGCCCTTGTGACGATATATGTGAAAATTGCATTTTTATAAGGTAAATCTATAACTTTATTTTAAAGAGCAGATTGTCGAGCATCTAGACTAATTATTATAGGAATAGGTACAATGTTTAAAGTTTCCTAGTATATGCCATATCCCAAATTTTTATTTTTGGCAGAGTTATTAGCCCTTGTGACGATATATGTGAAAATTGCATTTTTATAAGGTAAATCAATAACTTTTTTTTTAAAGAGCAGATTGTCGAGCATCTAGACTAATTATTATAGGAATAGGTACAATGTTTAAAGTTTCCTAGTATATGCCATATCCCAAATTTTTATTTTTGGCAGAGTTATTAGCCCTTGTGACGATATATGTGAAAATTGCATTTTTATAAGGTAAATCTATAACTTTTTTTTTAAAGAGCAGATTGTCGAGCATCTAGACTAATTATTATAGGAATAGGTACAATGTTTAAAGTTTCCTAGTATATGCCATATCCCAAATTTTTATTTTTGGCAGAGTTATTAGCCCTTGTGACGATATATGTGAAAATTGCATTTTTATAAGGTAAATCTATAACTTTTTTTTTAAAGAGCAGATTGTCGAGCATCTAGACTAATTATTATAGGAATAGGTACAATGTTTAAAGTTTCCTACTATGTGCCATATCCCAAATTTTTATTTTTGGCAGAGTTATTAGCCCTTGTGACGATATATGTGAAAATTGCATTTTTATAAGGTAAATCAATAACTTTTTTTTTAAAAAGCAGATTGTCGAGCATCTAGACTAATTATTATAGGAATAGGTACAATGCTTAAAGTTTCCTAGTACATACCATATCCCAAATTATTTTTGGAGTAGAGTTATTAGCACTTGTCTATGACAACATATGTGAAAATTGTATTTTTATAAAGTAAATCAATACGAGCAGATTGTCGAGCATCTAGACTAATTATAGGAATAGGTACAATGCTTAAAGTTTTCTAGTATATACCATATCCCAAATTATTTTTGGAGTAGAGTTATTAGCACTTGTCTATGACAACATATGTGAAAATTGCATTTTTATAAAGTAAATCAATAACTTTTTTTTTAACGAGCAGATTGTTGAGCATCTAGACTAATTATTATAGGAATAGGTACAATGTTTAAAGTTTCCTAGTATATGCCATATCCCAAATTTTTATTTTTGGCAGAGTTATTAGGCCTTGTGACGATATATGTGAAAATTGCAATTTTATAAGGTAAATCAATAACTTTTTTTTAAAGAGCAGATTGTCGAGCATCTAGACTAATTATTATAGGAATAGGTACAATGCTTAAAGTTTCCTAGTATATACCATATCCCAAATTATTTTTTTTATTAGTAGAGTTATTAGCACTTGTCTATGACGATATATGTGAAAATTGCTTTTTTATAAGGTAAATCTATAACTTTATTTTAAAGAGCAGATTGTCGAGCATCTAGACTAATTATTATAGGAATAGGTACAATGTTTAAAGTTTCCTAGTATATGCCATATCCCAAATTTTTATTTTTGGCAGAGTTATTAGCCCTTGTGACGATATATGTGAAAATTGCATTTTTATAAGGTAAATCTATAACTTTATTTTAAAGAGCAGATTGTCGAGCATCTAGACTAATTATTATAGGAATAGGTACAATGTTTAAAGTTTCCTAGTATATGCCATATCCCAAATTTTTATTTTTGGCAGAGTTATTAGCCCTTGTGACGATATATGTGAAAATTGCATTTTTATAAGGTAAATCAATAACTTTTTTTTTAAAGAGCAGATTGTCGAGCATCTAGACTAATTATTATAGGAATAGGTACAATGTTTAAAGTTTCCTAGTATATGCCATATCCCAAATTTTTATTTTTGGCAGAGTTATTAGCCCTTGTGACGATATATGTGAAAATTGCAATTTTATAAGGTAAATCAATAACTTTTTTTTAAAGAGCAGATTGTCGAGCATCTAGACTAATTATTATAGGAATAGGTACAATGCTTAAAGTTTCCTAGTATATACCATATCCCAAATTATTTTTTTTATTAGTAGAGTTATTAGCACTTGTCTATGACGATATATGTGAAAATTGCTTTTTTATAAGGTAAATCAATAACTTTTTTTTTAAAGAGCAGATTGTCGAGCATCTAGACTAATTATTATAGGAATAGGTACAATGCTTAAAGTTTCCTAGTATATGCCATATCCCAAATTTTTATTTTTGGCAGAGTTATTAGCCCTTGTGACGATATATGTGAAAATTGCATTTTTATAAGGTAAATCAATAACTTTTTTTTTAAAGAGCAGATTGTCGAGCATCTAGACTAATTATTATAGGAATAGGTACAATGTTTAAAGTTTCCTAGTATATGCCATATCCCAAATTTTTATTTTTGGCAGAGTTATTAGCCCTTGTGACGATATATGTGAAAATTGCATTTTTATAAGGTAAATCTATAACTTTATTTTAAAGAGCAGATTGTCGAGCATCTAGACTAATTATTATAGGAATAGGTACAATGTTTAAAGTTTCCTAGTATATGCCATATCCCAAATTTTTATTTTTGGCAGAGTTATTAGCCCTTGTGACGATATATGTGAAAATTGCATTTTTATAAGGTAAATCTATAACTTTTTTTTTAAAGAGCAGATTGTCGAGCATCTAGACTAATTATTATAGGAATAGGTACAATGTTTAAAGTTTCCTACTATGTGCCATATCCCAAATTTTTATTTTTGGCAGAGTTATTAGCCCTTGTGACGATATATGTGAAAATTGCATTTTTATAAGGTAAATCAATAACTTTTTTTTTAAAGAGCGGATTGTCGAGCATCTAGACTAATTATTATAGGAATAGGTACAATGCTTAAAGTTTCCTAGTATATACCATATCCCAAATTATTTTTTTTATTAGTAGAGTTATTAGCACTTGTCTATGACGATATATGTGAAAATTGCTTTTTTATAAGGTAAATCAATAACTTTTTTTTTAAAGAGCAGATTGTCGAGCATCTAGACTAATTATTATAGGAATAGGTACAATGTTTAAAGTTTCCTAGTATATGCCATATCCCAAATTTTTATTTTTGGCAGAGTTATTAGCCCTTGTGACGATATATGTGAAAATTGCATTTTTATAAGGTAAATCAATAACTTTTTTTTTAAAGAGCAGATTGTCGAGCATCTAGACTAATTATTATAGGAATAGGTACAATGTTTAAAGTTTCCTAGTATATGCCATATCCCAAATTTTTATTTTTGGCAGAGTTATTAGCCCTTGTGACGATATATGTGAAAATTGCATTTTTATAAGGTAAATCTATAACTTTATTTTAAAGAGCAGATTGTCGAGCATCTAGACTAATTATTATAGGAATAGGTACAATGTTTAAAGTTTCCTAGTATATGCCATATCCCAAATTTTTATTTTTGGCAGAGTTATTAGCCCTTGTGACGATATATGTGAAAATTGCATTTTTATAAGGTAAATCAATAACTTTTTTTTTAAAGAGCAGATTGTCGAGCATCTAGACTAATTATTATAGGAATAGGTACAATGTTTAAAGTTTCCTAGTATATGCCATATCCCAAATTTTTATTTTTGGCAGAGTTATTAGCCCTTGTGACGATATATGTGAAAATTGCATTTTTATAAGGTAAATCTATAACTTTTTTTTTAAAGAGCAGATTGTCGAGCATCTAGACTAATTATTATAGGAATAGGTACAATGTTTAAAGTTTCCTAGTATATGCCATATCCCAAATTTTTATTTTTGGCAGAGTTATTAGCCCTTGTGACGATATATGTGAAAATTGCATTTTTATAAGGTAAATCAATAACTTTTTTTTTAAAGAGCAGATTGTCGAGCATCTAGACTAATTATTATAGGAATAGGTACAATGTTTAAAGTTTCCTAGTATATGCCATATCCCAAATTTTTATTTTTGGCAGAGTTATTAGCCCTTGTGACGATATATGTGAAAATTGCATTTTTATAAGGTAAATCTATAACTTTATTTTAAAGAGCAGATTGTCGAGCATCTAGACTAATTATTATAGGAATAGGTACAATGTTTAAAGTTTCCTAGTATATGCCATATCCCAAATTTTTATTTTTGGCAGAGTTATTAGCCCTTGTGACGATATATGTGAAAATTGCATTTTTATAAGGTAAATCTATAACTTTATTTTAAAGAGCAGATTGTCGAGCATCTAGACTAATTATTATAGGAATAGGTACAATGTTTAAAGTTTCCTAGTATATGCCATATCCCAAATTTTTATTTTTGGCAGAGTTATTAGCCCTTGTGACGATATATGTGAAAATTGCATTTTTATAAGGTAAATCAATAACTTTTTTTTTAAAGAGCAGATTGTCGAGCATCTAGACTAATTATTATAGGAATAGGTACAATGTTTAAAGTTTCCTAGTATATGCCATATCCCAAATTTTTATTTTTGGCAGAGTTATTAGCCCTTGTGACGATATATGTGAAAATTGCAATTTTATAAGGTAAATCAATAACTTTTTTTTAAAGAGCAGATTGTCGAGCATCTAGACTAATTATTATAGGAATAGGTACAATGCTTAAAGTTTCCTAGTATATACCATATCCCAAATTATTTTTTTTATTAGTAGAGTTATTAGCACTTGTCTATGACGATATATGTGAAAATTGCTTTTTTATAAGGTAAATCAATAACTTTTTTTTTAAAGAGCAGATTGTCGAGCATCTAGACTAATTATTATAGGAATAGGTACAATGCTTAAAGTTTCCTAGTATATGCCATATCCCAAATTTTTATTTTTGGCAGAGTTATTAGCCCTTGTGACGATATATGTGAAAATTGCATTTTTATAAGGTAAATCAATAACTTTTTTTTTAAAGAGCAGATTGTCGAGCATCTAGACTAATTATTATAGGAATAGGTACAATGCTTAAAGTTTCCTAGTACATACCATATCCCAAATTATTTTTGGAGTAGAGTTATTAGCACTTGTCTATGACAACATATGTGAAAATTGTATTTTTATAAAGTAAATCAATACGAGCAGATTGTCGAGCATCTAGACTAATTATAGGAATAGGTACAATGCTTAAAGTTTTCTAGTATATACCATATCCCAAATTATTTTTGGAGTAGAGTTATTAGCACTTGTCTATGACAACATATGTGAAAATTGCATTTTTATAAAGTAAATCAATAACTTTTTTTTTAACGAGCAGATTGTTGAGCATCTAGACTAATTATTATAGGAATAGGTACAATGTTTAAAGTTTCCTAGTATATGCCATATCCCAAATTTTTATTTTTGGCAGAGTTATTAGGCCTTGTGACGATATATGTGAAAATTGCAATTTTATAAGGTAAATCAATAACTTTTTTTTAAAGAGCAGATTGTCGAGCATCTAGACTAATTATTATAGGAATAGGTACAATGCTTAAAGTTTCCTAGTATATACCATATCCCAAATTATTTTTTTTATTAGTAGAGTTATTAGCACTTGTCTATGACGATATATGTGAAAATTGCTTTTTTATAAGGTAAATCAATAACTTTTTTTTTAAAGAGCAGATTGTCGAGCATCTAGACTAATTATTATAGGAATAGGTACAATGTTTAAAGTTTCCTAGTATATGCCATATCCCAAATTTTTATTTTTGGCAGAGTTATTAGCCCTTGTGACGATATATGTGAAAATTGCATTTTTATAAGGTAAATCTATAACTTTATTTTAAAGAGCAGATTGTCGAGCATCTAGACTAATTATTATAGGAATAGGTACAATGTTTAAAGTTTCCTAGTATATGCCATATCCCAAATTTTTATTTTTGGCAGAGTTATTAGCCCTTGTGACGATATATGTGAAAATTGCATTTTTATAAGGTAAATCAATAACTTTTTTTTTAAAGAGCAGATTGTCGAGCATCTAGACTAATTATTATAGGAATAGGTACAATGTTTAAAGTTTCCTAGTATATGCCATATCCCAAATTTTTATTTTTGGCAGAGTTATTAGCCCTTGTGACGATATATGTGAAAATTGCAATTTTATAAGGTAAATCAATAACTTTTTTTTAAAGAGCAGATTGTCGAGCATCTAGACTAATTATTATAGGAATAGGTACAATGCTTAAAGTTTCCTAGTATATACCATATCCCAAATTATTTTTTTTATTAGTAGAGTTATTAGCACTTGTCTATGACGATATATGTGAAAATTGCTTTTTTATAAGGTAAATCAATAACTTTTTTTTTAAAGAGCAGATTGTCGAGCATCTAGACTAATTATTATAGGAATAGGTACAATGTTTAAAGTTTCCTAGTATATGCCATATCCCAAATTTTTATTTTTGGCAGAGTTATTAGCCCTTGTGACGATATATGTGAAAATTGCATTTTTATAAGGTAAATCAATAACTTTTTTTTTAAAGAGCAGATTGTCGAGCATCTAGACTAATTATTATAGGAATAGGTACAATGTTTAAAGTTTCCTAGTATATGCCATATCCCAAATTTTTATTTTTGGCAGAGTTATTAGCCCTTGTGACGATATATGTGAAAATTGCATTTTTATAAGGTAAATCTATAACTTTATTTTAAAGAGCAGATTGTCGAGCATCTAGACTAATTATTATAGGAATAGGTACAATGTTTAAAGTTTCCTAGTATATGCCATATCCCAAATTTTTATTTTTGGCAGAGTTATTAGCCCTTGTGACGATATATGTGAAAATTGCATTTTTATAAGGTAAATCAATAACTTTTTTTTTAAAGAGCAGATTGTCGAGCATCTAGACTAATTATTATAGGAATAGGTACAATGTTTAAAGTTTCCTAGTATATGCCATATCCCAAATTTTTATTTTTGGCAGAGTTATTAGCCCTTGTGACGATATATGTGAAAATTGCATTTTTATAAGGTAAATCTATAACTTTTTTTTTAAAGAGCAGATTGTCGAGCATCTAGACTAATTATTATAGGAATAGGTACAATGTTTAAAGTTTCCTAGTATATGCCATATCCCAAATTTTTATTTTTGGCAGAGTTATTAGCCCTTGTGACGATATATGTGAAAATTGCATTTTTATAAGGTAAATCTATAACTTTTTTTTTAAAGAGCAGATTGTCGAGCATCTAGACTAATTATTATAGGAATAGGTACAATGTTTAAAGTTTCCTACTATGTGCCATATCCCAAATTTTTATTTTTGGCAGAGTTATTAGCCCTTGTGACGATATATGTGAAAATTGCATTTTTATAAGGTAAATCAATAACTTTTTTTTTAAAGAGCAGATTGTCGAGCATCTAGACTAATTATTATAGGAATAGGTACAATGCTTAAAGTTTCCTAGTACATACCATATCCCAAATTTTTATTTTTGGCAGAGTTATTAGCCCTTGTGACGATATATGTGAAAATTGCATTTTTATAAGGTAAATCAATAACTTTTTTTTTAAAGAGCAGATTGTCGAGCATCTAGACTAATTATTATAGGAATAGGTACAATGTTTAAAGTTTCCTAGTATATGCCATATCCCAAATTTTTATTTTTGGCAGAGTTATTAGCCCTTGTGACGATATATGTGAAAATTGCATTTTTATAAGGTAAATCTATAACTTTATTTTAAAGAGCAGATTGTCGAGCATCTAGACTAATTATTATAGGAATAGGTACAATGTTTAAAGTTTCCTAGTATATGCCATATCCCAAATTTTTATTTTTGGCAGAGTTATTAGCCCTTGTGACGATATATGTGAAAATTGCATTTTTATAAGGTAAATCAATAACTTTTTTTTTAAAGAGCAGATTGTCGAGCATCTAGACTAATTATTATAGGAATAGGTACAATGCTTAAAGTTTCCTAGTACATACTATATCCCAAATTATTTTTGGAGTAGAGTTATTAGCACTTGTCTATGACAACATATGTGAAAATTGCATTTTTATAAAGTAAATCAATACGAGCAGATTGTCGAGCATCTAGACTAATTATAGGAATAGGTACAATGCTTAAAGTTTTCTAGTATATACCATATCCCAAATTATTTTTGGAGTAGAGTTATTAGCACTTGTCTATGACAACATATGTGAAAATTGCATTTTTATAAAGTAAATCAATAACTTTTTTTTTAACGAGCAGATTGTCGAGCATCTAGACTAATTATTATAGGAATAGGTACAATGTTTAAAGTTTCCTAGTATATGCCATATCCCAAATTTTTATTTTTGGCAGAGTTATTAGCCCTTGTGACGATATATGTGAAAATTGCATTTTTATAAGGTAAATCAATAACTTTTTTTTTAAAGAGCAGATTGTCGAGCATCTAGACTAATTATTATAGGAATAGGTACAATGCTTAAAGTTTCCTAGTATATACCATATCCCAAATTATTTTTGGAGTAGAGTTATTAGCACTTGTCTATGACAACATATGTGAAAATTGCATTTTTATAAAGTAAATCAATAACTTTTTTAACGAGCAGATTGTCGAGCATCTAGACTAATTATTATAGGACTAGGTACAATGTTTAAAGTTTCCTAGTATATGCCATATCCCAAATTTTTATTTTTGGCAGAGTTATTAGCCCTTGTGACGATATATGTGAAAATTGCAATTTTATAAGGTAAATCAATAACTTTTTTTTAAAGAGCAGATTGTCGAGCATCTAGACTAATTATTATAGGAATAGGTACAATGTTTAAAGTTTCCTAGTATATGCCATATCCCAAATTTTTATTTTTGGCAGAGTTATTAGCCCTTGTGACGATATATGTGAAAATTGCATTTTTATAAGGTAAATCAATAACTTTTTTTTTAAAGAGCAGATTGTCGAGCATCTAGACTAATTATTATAGGAATAGGTACAATGCTTAAAGTTTCCTAGTATATACCATATCCCAAATTATTTTTTTTATTAGTAGAGTTATTAGCACTTGTCTATGACGATATATGTGAAAATTGCTTTTTTATAAGGTAAATCAATAACTTTTTTTTTAAAGAGCAGATTGTCGAGCATCTAGACTAATTATTATAGGAATAGGTACAATGTTTAAAGTTTCCTAGTATATGCCATATCCCAAATTTTTATTTTTGGCAGAGTTATTAGCCCTTGTGACGATATATGTGAAAATTGCATTTTTATAAGGTAAATCAATAACTTTTTTTTTAAAGAGCAGATTGTCGAGCATCTAGACTAATTATTATAGGAATAGGTACAATGTTTAAAGTTTCCTAGTATATGCCATATCCCAAATTTTTATTTTTGGCAGAGTTATTAGCCCTTGTGACGATATATGTGAAAATTGCATTTTTATAAGGTAAATCTATAACTTTTTTTTTAAAGAGCAGATTGTCGAGCATCTAGACTAATTATTATAGGAATAGGTACAATGTTTAAAGTTTCCTAGTATATGCCATATCCCAAATTTTTATTTTTGGCAGAGTTATTAGCCCTTGTGACGATATATGTGAAAATTGCATTTTTATAAGGTAAATCTATAACTTTTTTTTTAAAGAGCAGATTGTCGAGCATCTAGACTAATTATTATAGGAATAGGTACAATGTTTAAAGTTTCCTACTATGTGCCATATCCCAAATTTTTATTTTTGGCAGAGTTATTAGCCCTTGTGACGATATATGTGAAAATTGCATTTTTATAAGGTAAATCAATAACTTTTTTTTTAAAGAGCGGATTGTCGAGCATCTAGACTAATTATTATAGGAATAGGTACAATGCTTAAAGTTTCCTAGTACATACCATATCCCAAATTATTTTTGGAGTAGAGTTATTAGCACTTGTCTATGACAACATATGTGAAAATTGCATTTTTATAAAGTAAATCAATAACTTTTTTTTTAACGAGCAGATTGTTGAGCATCTAGACTAATTATTATAGGAATAGGTACAATGTTTAAAGTTTCCTAGTATATGCCATATCTCAAATTTTTATTTTTGGCAGAGTTATTAGCCCTTGTGACGATATATGTGAAAATTGCATTTTTATAAGGTAAATCAATAACTTTTTTTTTAAAGAGCAGATTGTCGAGCATCTAGACTAATTATTATAGGAATAGGTACAATGCTTAAAGTTTCCTAGTATATACCATATCCCAAATTATTTTTGGAGTAGAGTTATTAGCACTTGTCTATGACAACATATGTGAAAATTGCATTTTTATAAAGTAAATCAATAACTTTTTTAACGAGCAGATTGTCGAACATCTAGACTAATTATTATAGGACTAGGTACAATGTTTAAAGTTTCCTAGTATATGCCATATCCCAAATTTTTATTTTTGGCAGAGTTATTAGCCCTTGTGACGATATATGTGAAAATTGCAATTTTATAAGGTAAATCAATAACTTTTTTTTAAAGAGCAGATTGTCGAGCATCTAGACTAATTATTATAGGAATAGGTACAATGTTTAAAGTTTCCTAGTGTATGCCATATCCCAAATTTTTATTTTTGGCAGAGTTATTAGCCCTTGTGACGATATATGTGAAAATTGCATTTTTATAAGGTAAATCAATAACTTTTTTTTTAAAGAGCAGATTGTCGAGCATCTAGACTAATTATTATAGGAATAGGTACAATGTTTAAAGTTTCCTAGTATATGCCATATCCCAAATTTTTATTTTTGGCAGAGTTATTAGCCCTTGTGACGATATATGTGAAAATTGCATTTTTATAAGGTAAATCAATAACTTTTTTTTTAAAGAGCAGATTGTCGAGCATCTAGACTAATTATTATAGGAATAGGTACAATGCTTAAAGTTTCCTAGTATATACCATATCCCAAATTATTTTTGGAGTAGAGTTATTAGCACTTGTCTATGACAACATATGTGAAAATTGCGTTTTTATAAAGTAAATCAATAACTTTTTTAACGAGCAGATTGTCGAGCATCTAGACTAATTATTATAGGACTAGGTACAATGTTTAAAGTTTCCTAGTATATGCCATATCCCAAATTTTTATTTTTGGCAGAGTTATTAGCCCTTGTGACGATATATGTGAAAATTGCAATTTTATAAGGTAAATCAATAACTTTTTTTTAAAGAGCAGATTGTCGAGCATCTAGACTAATTATTATAGGAATAGGTACAATGCTTAAAGTTTCCTAGTATATACCATATCCCAAATTATTTTTTTTATTAGTAGAGTTATTAGCACTTGTCTATGACGATATATGTGAAAATTGCTTTTTTATAAGGTAAATCAATAACTTTTTTTTTAAAGAGCAGATTGTCGAGCATCTAGACTAATTATTATAGGAATAGGTACAATGTTTAAAGTTTCCTAGTATATGCCATATCCCAAATTTTTATTTTTGGCAGAGTTATTAGCCCTTGTGACGATATATGTGAAAATTGCATTTTTATAAGGTAAATCAATAACTTTTTTTTTAAAGAGCAGATTGTCGAGCATCTAGACTAATTATTATAGGAATAGGTACAATGTTTAAAGTTTCCTAGTATATGCCATATCCCAAATTTTTATTTTTGGCAGAGTTATTAGCCCTTGTGACGATATATGTGAAAATTGCATTTTTATAAGGTAAATCAATAACTTTTTTTTTAAAGAGCAGATTGTCGAGCATCTAGACTAATTATTATAGGAATAGGTACAATGTTTAAAGTTTCCTAGTATATGCCATATCCCAAATTTTTATTTTTGGCAGAGTTATTAGCCCTTGTGACGATATATGTGAAAATTGCATTTTTATAAGGTAAATCAATAACTTTTTTTTTAAAGAGCAGATTGTCGAGCATCTAGACTAATTATTATAGGAATAGGTACAATGCTTAAAGTTTCCTAGTATATACCATATCCCAAATTATTTTTGGAGTAGAGTTATTAGCACTTGTCTATGACAACATATGTGAAAATTGCATTTTTATAAAGTAAATCAATAACTTTTTTAACGAGCAGATTGTCGAGCATCTAGACTAATTATTATAGGACTAGGTACAATGTTTAAAGTTTCCTAGTATATGCCATATCCCAAATTTTTATTTTTGGCAGAGTTATTAGCCCTTGTGACGATATATGTGAAAATTGCAATTTTATAAGGTAAATCAATAACTTTTTTTTAAAGAGCAGATTGTCGAGCATCTAGACTAATTATTATAGGAATAGGTACAATGCTTAAAGTTTCCTAGTATATACCATATCCCAAATTATTTTTTTTATTAGTAGAGTTATTAGCACTTGTCTATGACGATATATGTGAAAATTGCTTTTTTATAAGGTAAATCAATAACTTTTTTTTTAAAGAGCAGATTGTCGAGCATCTAGACTAATTATTATAGGAATAGGTACAATGTTTAAAGTTTCCTAGTATATGCCATATCCCAAATTTTTATTTTTGGCAGAGTTATTAGCCCTTGTGACGATATATGTGAAAATTGCATTTTTATAAGGTAAATCAATAACTTTTTTTTTAAAGAGCAGATTGTCGAGCATCTAGACTAATTATTATAGGAATAGGTACAATGTTTAAAGTTTCCTAGTATATGCCATATCCCAAATTTTTATTTTTGGCAGAGTTATTAGCCCTTGTGACGATATATGTGAAAATTGCATTTTTATAAGGTAAATCTATAACTTTTTTTTTAAAGAGCAGATTGTCGAGCATCTAGACTAATTATTATAGGAATAGGTACAATGTTTAAAGTTTCCTAGTATATGCCATATCCCAAATTTTTATTTTTGGCAGAGTTATTAGCCCTTGTGACGATATATGTGAAAATTGCATTTTTATAAGGTAAATCTATAACTTTTTTTTTAAAGAGCAGATTGTCGAGCATCTAGACTAATTATTATAGGAATAGGTACAATGTTTAAAGTTTCCTACTATGTGCCATATCCCAAATTTTTATTTTTGGCAGAGTTATTAGCCCTTGTGACGATATATGTGAAAATTGCATTTTTATAAGGTAAATCAATAACTTTTTTTTTAAAGAGCGGATTGTCGAGCATCTAGACTAATTATTATAGGAATAGGTACAATGCTTAAAGTTTCCTAGTACATACCATATCCCAAATTATTTTTGGAGTAGAGTTATTAGCACTTGTCTATGACAACATATGTGAAAATTGCATTTTTATAAAGTAAATCAATACGAGAAGATTGTCGAGCATCTAGACTAATTATAGGAATAGGTACAATGCTTAAAGTTTTCTAGTATATACCATATCCCAAATTATTTTTGGAGTAGAGTTATTAGCACTTGTCTATGACAACATATGTGAAAATTGCATTTTTATAAAGTAAATCAATAACTTTTTTTTTAACGAGCAGATTGTTGAGCATCTAGACTAATTATTATAGGAATAGGTACAATGTTTAAAGTTTCCTAGTATATGCCATATCCCAAATTTTTATTTTTGGCAGAGTTATTAGCCCTTGTGACGATATATGTGAAAATTGCATTTTTATAAGGTAAATCAATAACTTTTTTTTTAAAGAGCAGATTGTCGAGCATCTAGACTAATTATTATAGGAATAGGTACAATGCTTAAAGTTTCCTAGTGTATACCATATCCCAAATTATTTTTGAAGTAGAGTTATTAGCACTTGTCTATGACAACATATGTGAAAATTGCATTTTTATAAAGTAAATCAATAACTTTTTTAACGAGCGGATTGTCGAGCATCTAGACTAATTATTATAGGACTAGGTACAATCTTTAAAGTTTCCTAGTATATGCCATATCCCAAATTTTTATTTTTGGCAGAGTTATTAGCCCTTGTGACGATATATGTGAAAATTGCAATTTTATAAGGTAAATCAATAACTTTTTTTTAAAGAGCAGATTGTCGAGCATCTAGACTAATTATTATAGGAATAGGTACAATGCTTAAAGTTTCCTAGTATATACCATATCCCAAATTATTTTTTTTATTAGTAGAGTTATTAGCACTTGTCTATGACGATATATGTGAAAATTGCTTTTTTATAAGGTAAATCAATAACTTTTTTTTTAAAGAGCAGATTGTCGAGCATCTAGACTAATTATTATAGGAATAGGTACAATGTTTAAAGTTTCCTAGTATATGCCATATCCCAAATTTTTATTTTTGGCAGAGTTATTAGCCCTTGTGACGATATATGTGAAAATTGCATTTTTATAAGGTAAATCTATAACTTTATTTTAAAGAGCAGATTGTCGAGCGTCTAGATTAATTATTATAGGAATAGGTACAATGTTTAAAGTTTCCTAGTATATGCCATATCCCAAATTTTTATTTTTGGCAGAGTTATTAGCCCTTGTGACGATATATGTGAAAATTGCATTTTTATAAGGTAAATCAATAACTTTTTTTTTAAAGAGCAGATTGTCGAGCATCTAGACTAATTATTATAGGAATAGGTACAATGCTTAAAGTTTCCTAGTATATACCATATCCCAAATTATTTTTGGAGTAGAGTTATTAGCACTTGTCTATGACAACATATGTGAAAATTGCATTTTTATAAAGTAAATCAATAACTTTTTTAACGAGCAGATTGTCGAGCATCTAGACTAATTATTATAGGACTAGGTACAATGTTTAAAGTTTCCTAGTATATGCCATATCCCAAATTTTTATTTTTGGCAGAGTTATTAGCCCTTGTGACGATATATGTGAAAATTGCAATTTTATAAGGTAAATCAATAACTTTTTTTTAAAGAGCAGATTGTCGAGCATCTAGACTAATTATTATAGGAATAGGTACAATGCTTAAAGTTTCCTAGTATATACCATATCCCAAATTATTTTTTTTATTAGTAGAGTTATTAGCACTTGTCTATGACGATATATGTGAAAATTGCTTTTTTATAAGGTAAATCAATAACTTTTTTTTTAAAGAGCAGATTGTCGAGCATCTAGACTAATTATTATAGGAATAGGTACAATGTTTAAAGTTTCCTAGTATATGCCATATCCCAAATTTTTATTTTTGGCAGAGTTATTAGCCCTTGTGACGATATATGTGAAAATTGCATTTTTATAAGGTAAATCAATAACTTTTTTTTTAAAGAGCAGATTGTCGAGCATCTAGACTAATTATTATAGGAATAGGTACAATGTTTAAAGTTTCCTAGTATATGCCATATCCCAAATTTTTATTTTTGGCAGAGTTATTAGCCCTTGTGACGATATATGTGAAAATTGCATTTTTATAAGGTAAATCTATAACTTTTTTTTTAAAGAGCAGATTGTCGAGCATCTAGACTAATTATTATAGGAATAGGTACAATGTTTAAAGTTTCCTAGTATATGCCATATCCCAAATTTTTATTTTTGGCAGAGTTATTAGCCCTTGTGACGATATATGTGAAAATTGCATTTTTATAAGGTAAATCTATAACTTTTTTTTTAAAGAGCAGATTGTCGAGCATCTAGACTAATTATTATAGGAATAGGTACAATGTTTAAAGTTTCCTACTATGTGCCATATCCCAAATTTTTATTTTTGGCAGAGTTATTAGCCCTTGTGACGATATATGTGAAAATTGCATTTTTATAAGGTAAATCAATAACTTTTTTTTTAAAGAGCGGATTGTCGAGCATCTAGACTAATTATTATAGGAATAGGTACAATGCTTAAAGTTTCCTAGTACATACCATATCCCAAATTATTTTTGGAGTAGAGTTATTAGCACTTGTCTATGACAACATATGTGAAAATTGCATTTTTATAAAGTAAATCAATACGAGCTGATTGTCGAGCATCTAGACTAATTATAGGAATAGGTACAATGCTTAAAGTTTTCTAGTATATACCATATCCCAAATTATTTTTGGAGTAGAGTTATTAGCACTTGTCTATGACAACATATGTGAAAATTGCTTTTTTATAAGGTAAATCAATAACTTTTTTTTTAAAGAGCAGATTGTCGAGCATCTAGACTAATTATTATAGGAATAGGTACAATGTTTAAAGTTTCCTAGTATATGCCATATCCCAAATTTTTATTTTTGGCAGAGTTATTAGCCCTTGTGACGATATATGTGAAAATTGCATTTTTATAAGGTAAATCAATAACTTTTTTTTTAAAGAGCAGATTGTCGAGCATCTAGACTAATTATTATAGGAATAGGTACAATGCTTAAAGTTTCCTAGTATATACCATATCCCAAATTATTTTTGGAGTAGAGTTATTAGCACTTGTCTATGACAACATATGTGAAAATTGCATTTTTATAAAGTAAATCAATAACTTTTTTAACGAGCAGATTGTCGAGCATCTAGACTAATTATTATAGGACTAGGTACAATGTTTAAAGTTTCCTAGTATATGCCATATCCCAAAATTTTATTTTTGGCAGAGTTATTAGCCCTTGTGACGATATATGTGAAAATTGCAATTTTATAAGGTAAATCAATAACTTTTTTTTAAAGAGCAGATTGTCGAGCATCTAGACTAATTATTATAGGAATAGGTACAATGCTTAAAGTTTCCTAGTATATACCATATCCCAAATTATTTTTTTTATTAGTAGAGTTATTAGCACTTGTCTATGACGATATATGTGAAAATTGCTTTTTTATAAGGTAAATCAATAACTTTTTTTTTAAAGAGCAGATTGTCGAGCATCTAGACTAATTATTATAGGAATAGGTACAATGTTTAAAGTTTCCTAGTATATGCCATATCCCAAATTTTTATTTTTGGCAGAGTTATTAGCCCTTGTGACGATATATGTGAAAATTGCATTTTTATAAGGTAAATCAATAACTTTTTTTTTAAAGAGCAGATTGTCGAGCATCTAGACTAATTATTATAGGAATAGGTACAATGCTTAAAGTTTCCTAGTATATACCATATCCCAAATTATTTTTGGAGTAGAGTTATTAGCACTTGTCTATGACAACATATGTGAAAATTGCATTTTTATAAAGTAAATCAATAACTTTTTTAACGAGCAGATTGTCGAGCATCTAGACTAATTATTATAGGACTAGGTACAATGTTTAAAGTTTCCTAGTATATGCCATATCCCAAATTTTTATTTTTGGCAGAGTTATTAGCCCTTGTGACGATATATGTGAAAATTGCAATTTTATAAGGTAAATCAATAACTTTTTTTTAAAGAGCAGATTGTCGAGCATCTAGACTAATTATTATAGGAATAGGTACAATGCTTAAAGTTTCCTAGTATATACCATATCCCAAATTATTTTTTTTATTAGTAGAGTTATTAGCACTTGTCTATGACGATATATGTGAAAATTGCATTTTTATAAGGTAAATCAATAACTTTTTTTTTAAAGAGCAGATTGTCGAGCATCTAGACTAATTATTATAGGAATAGGTACAATGCTTAAAGTTTCCTAGTATATACCATATCCCAAATTATTTTTTTTATTAGTAGAGTTATTAGCACTTGTCTATGACGATATATGTGAAAATTGCATTTTTATAAGGTAAATCAATAACTTTTTTTTTAAAGAGCAGATTGTCGAGCATCTAGACTAATTATTATAGGAATAGGTACAATGTTTAAAGTTTCCTAGTATATGCCATATCCCAAATTTTTATTTTTGGCAGAGTTATTAGCCCTTGTGACGATATATGTGAAAATTGCATTTTTATAAGGTAAATCTATAACTTTATTTTAAAGAGCAGATTGTCGAGCATCTAGATTAATTATTATAGGAATAGGTACAATGTTTAAAGTTTCCTAGTATATGCCATATCCCAAATTTTTATTTTTGGCAGAGTTATTAGCCCTTGTGACGATATATGTGAAAATTGCATTTTTATAAGGTAAATCAATAATTTTTTTTTTAAAGAGCAGATAGTCGAGCATCTAGACTAATTATTATAGGAATAGGTACAATGTTTAAAGTTTCCTACTATATGCCATATCCCAAATTTTTATTTTTGGCAGAGTTATTAGCCCTTGTGACGATATATGTGAAAATTGCATTTTTATAAGGTAAATCTATAACTTTTTTTTTAAAGAGCAGATTGTCGAGCATCTAGACTAATTATTATAGGAATAGGTACAATGTTTAAAGTTTCCTAGTATATGCCATATCCCAAATTTTTATTTTTGGCAGAGTTATTAGCCCTTGTGACGATATATGTGAAAATTGCAATTTTATAAGGTAAATCAATAACTTTTTTTTAAAGAGCAGATTGTCGAGCATCTAGACTAATTATTATAGGAATAGGTACAATGCTTAAAGTTTCCTAGTATATACCATATCCCAAATTATTTTTTTTATTAGTAGAGTTATTAGCACTTGTCTATGACGATATATGTGAAAATTGCTTTTTTATAAGGTAAATCAATAACTTTTTTTTTAAAGAGCAGATTGTCGAGCATCTAGACTAATTATTATAGGAATAGGTACAATGTTTAAAGTTTCCTAGTATATGCCATATCCCAAATTTTTATTTTTGGCAGAGTTATTAGCCCTTGTGACGATATATGTGAAAATTGCATTTTTATAAGGTAAATCAATAACTTTTTTTTTAAAGAGCAGATTGTCGAGCATCTAGACTAATTATTATAGGAATAGGTACAATGCTTAAAGTTTCCTAGTATATGCCATATCCCAAATTTTTATTTTTGGCAGAGTTATTAGCCCTTGTGACGATATATGTGAAAATTGCAATTTTATAAGGTAAATCAATAACTTTTTTTTAAAGAGCAGATTGTCGAGCATCTAGACTAATTATTATAGGAATAGGTACAATGCTTAAAGTTTCCTAGTATATACCATATCCCAAATTATTTTTTTTATTAGTAGAGTTATTAGCACTTGTCTATGACGATATATGTGAAAATTGCATTTTTATAAGGTAAATCAATAACTTTTTTTTTAAAGAGCAGATTGTCGAGCATCTAGACTAATTATTATAGGAATAGGTACAATGCTTAAAGTTTCCTAGTATATACCATATCCCAAATTATTTTTTTTATTAGTAGAGTTATTAGCACTTGTCTATGACGATATATGTGAAAATTGCATTTTTATAAGGTAAATCAATAACTTTTTTTTTAAAGAGCAGATTGTCGAGCATCTAGACTAATTATTATAGGAATAGGTACAATGTTTAAAGTTTCCTAGTATATGCCATATCCCAAATTTTTATTTTTGGCAGAGTTATTAGCCCTTGTGACGATATATGTGAAAATTGCAATTTTATAAGGTAAATCAATAACTTTTTTTTAAAGAGCAGATTGTCGAGCATCTAGACTAATTATTATAGGAATAGGTACAATGCTTAAAGTTTCCTAGTATATACCATATCCCAAATTATTTTTGGAGTAGAGTTATTAGCACTTGTCTATGACAACATATGTGAAAATTGCATTTTTATAAAGTAAATCAATAACTTTTTTAACGAGCAGATTGTCGAGCATCTAGACTAATTATTATAGGACTAGGTACAATGTTTAAAGTTTCCTAGTATATGCCATATCTCAAATTTTTATTTTTGGCAGAGTTATTAGCCCTTGTGACGATATATGTGAAAATTGCAATTTTATAAGGTAAATCAATAACTTTTTTTTAAAGAGCAGATTGTCGAGCATCTAGACTAATTATTATAGGAATAGGTACAATGCTTAAAGTTTCCTAGTATATACCATATCCCAAATTATTTTTTTTATTAGTAGAGTTATTAGCACTTGTCTATGACGATATATGTGAAAATTGCATTTTTATAAGGTAAATCAATAACTTTTTTTTTAAAGAGCAGATTGTCGAGCATCTAGACTAATTATTATAGGAATAGGTACAATGTTTAAAGTTTCCTAGTATATGCCATATCCCAAATTTTTATTTTTGGCAGAGTTATTAGCCCTTGTGACGATATATGTGAAAATTGCATTTTTATAAGGTAAATCAATAACTTTTTTTTTAAAGAGCAGATTGTCGAGCATCTAGACTAATTATTATAGGAATAGGTACAATGCTTAAAGTTTCCTAGTATATACCATATCCCAAATTATTTTTGGAGTAGAGTTATTAGCACTTGTCTATGACAACATATGTGAAAATTGCATTTTTATAAAGTAAATCAATAACTTTTTTAACGAGCAGATTGTCGAGCATCTAGACTAATTATTATAGGACTAGGTACAATGTTTAAAGTTTCCTAGTATATGCCATATCCCAAATTTTTATTTTTGGCAGAGTTATTAGCCCTTGTGACGATATATGTGAAAATTGCAATTTTATAAGGTAAATCAATAACTTTTTTTTAAAGAGCAGATTGTCGAGCATCTAGACTAATTATTATAGGAATAGGTACAATGCTTAAAGTTTCCTAGTATATACCATATCCCAAATTATTTTTTTTATTAGTAGAGTTATTAGCACTTGTCTATGACGATATATGTGAAAATTGCTTTTTTATAAGGTAAATCAATAACTTTTTTTTTAAAGAGCAGATTGTCGAGCATCTAGACTAATTATTATAGGAATAGGTACAATGTTTAAAGTTTCCTAGTATATGCCATATCCCAAATTTTTATTTTTGGCAGAGTTATTAGCCCTTGTGACGATATATGTGAAAATTGCATTTTTATAAGGTAAATCAATAACTTTTTTTTTAAAGAGCAGATTGTCGAGCATCTAGACTAATTATTATAGGAATAGGTACAATGTTTAAAGTTTCCTAGTATATGCCATATCCCAAATTTTTATTTTTGGCAGAGTTATTAGCCCTTGTGACGATATATGTGAAAATTGCATTTTTATAAGGTAAATCTATAACTTTTTTTTTAAAGAGCAGATTGTCGAGCATCTAGACTAATTATTATAGGAATAGGTACAATGTTTAAAGTTTCCTAGTATATGCCATATCCCAAATTTTTATTTTTGGCAGAGTTATTAGCCCTTGTGACGATATATGTGAAAATTTCATTTTTATAAGGTAAATCTATAACTTTTTTTTTAAAGAGCAGATTGTCGAGCATCTAGACTAATTATTATAGGAATAGGTACAATGTTTAAAGTTTCCTAGTATATGCCATATCCCAAATTTTTATTTTTGGCAGAGTTATTAGCCCTTGTGACGATATATGTGAAAATTGCATTTTTATAAGGTAAATCAATAACTTTTTTTTTAAAGAGCAGATTGTCGAGCATCTAGACTAATTATTATAGGAATAGGTACAATGTTTAAAGTTTCCTACTATGTGCCATATCCCAAATTTTTATTTTTGGCAGAGTTATTAGCCCTTGTGACGATATATGTGAAAATTGCATTTTTATAAGGTAAATCAATAACTTTTTTTTTAAAGAGCGGATTGTCGAGCATCTAGACTAATTATTATAGGAATAGGTACAATGCTTAAAGTTTCCTAGTACATACCATATCCCAAATTATTTTTGGAGTAGAGTTATTAGCACTTGTCTATGACAACATATGTGAAAATTGCATTTTTATAAAGTAAATCAATACGAGAAGATTGTCGAGCATCTAGACTAATTATAGGAATAGGTACAATGCTTAAAGTTTTCTAGTATATACCATATCCCAAATTATTTTTGGAGTAGAGTTATTAGCACTTGTCTATGACAACATATGTGAAAATTGCATTTTTATAAAGTAAATCAATAACTTTTTTTTTAACGAGCAGATTGTTGAGCATCTAGACTAATTATTATAGGAATAGGTACAATGTTTAAAGTTTCCTAGTATATGCCATATCCCAAATTTTTATTTTTGGCAGAGTTATTAGCCCTTGTGACGATATATGTGAAAATTGCATTTTTATAAGGTAAATCAATAACTTTTTTTTTAAAGAGCAGATTGTCGAGCATCTAGACTAATTATTATAGGAATAGGTACAATGCTTAAAGTTTCCTAGTGTATACCATATCCCAAATTATTTTTGGAGTAGAGTTATTAGCACTTGTCTATGACAACATATGTGAAAATTGCATTTTTATAAAGTAAATCAATAACTTTTTTAACGAGCGGATTGTCGAGCATCTAGACTAATTATTATAGGACTAGGTACAATCTTTAAAGTTTCCTAGTATATGCCATATCCCAAATTTTTATTTTTGGCAGAGTTATTAGCCCTTGTGACGATATATGTGAAAATTGCAATTTTATAAGGTAAATCAATAACTTTTTTTTAAAGAGCAGATTGTCGAGCATCTAGACTAATTATTATAGGAATAGGTACAATGCTTAAAGTTTCCTAGTATATACCATATCCCAAATTTTTATTTTTGGCAGAGTTATTAGCCCGTGTGCCGATATATGTGAAAATTGCATTTTTATAAGGTAAATCTATAACTTTTTTTTTAAAGAGCAGATTGTCGAGCATCTAGACTAATTATTATAGGAATAGGTACAATGTTTAAAGTTTCCTAGTATATGCCATATCTCAAATTTTTATTTTTGGCAGAGTTATTAGCCCTTGTGACGATATATGTGAAAATTGCATTTTTATAAGGTAAATCAATAATTTTTTTTTTAAAGAGCAGATTGTCGAGCATCTAGACTAATTATTATAGGAATAGGTACAATGTTTAAAGTTTCCTAGTATATGCCATATCCCAAATTTTTATTTTTGGCAGAGTTATTAGCCCTTGTGACGATATATGTGAAAATTGCATTTTTATAAGGTAAATCAATAACTTTTTTTTTAAAGAGCAGATTGTCGAGCATCTAGACTAATTATTATAGGAATAGGTACAATGCTTAAAGTTTCCTAGTATATACCATATCCCAAATTATTTTTGGAGTAGAGTTATTAGCACTTGTCTATGACAACATATGTGAAAATTGCATTTTTATAAAGTAAATCAATAACTTTTTTAACGAGCAGATTGTCGAGCATCTAGACTAATTATTATAGGACTAGGTACAATGTTTAAAGTTTCCTAGTATATGCCATATCCCAAATTTTTATTTTTGGCAGAGTTATTAGCCCTTGTGACGATATATGTGAAAATTGCAATTTTATAAGGTAAATCAATAACTTTTTTTTAAAGAGCAGATTGTCGAGCATCTAGACTAATTATTATAGGAATAGGTACAATGCTTAAAGTTTCCTAGTATATACCATATCCCAAATTATTTTTTTTATTAGTAGAGTTATTAGCACTTGTCTATGACGATATATGTGAAAATTGCTTTTTTATAAGGTAAATCAATAACTTTTTTTTTAAAGAGCAGATTGTCGAGCATCTAGACTAATTATTATAGGAATAGGTACAATGTTTAAAGTTTCCTAGTATATGCCATATCCCAAATTTTTATTTTTGGCAGAGTTATTAGCCCTTGTGACGATATATGTGAAAATTGCATTTTTATAAGGTAAATCAATAACTTTTTTTTTAAAGAGCAGATTGTCGAGCATCTAGACTAATTATTATAGGAATAGGTACAATGTTTAAAGTTTCCTAGTATATGCCATATCCCAAATTTTTATTTTTGGCAGAGTTATTAGCCCTTGTGACGATATATGTGAAAATTGCATTTTTATAAGGTAAATCTATAACTTTTTTTTTAAAGAGCAGATTGTCGAGCATCTAGACTAATTATTATAGGAATAGGTACAATGTTTAAAGTTTCCTAGTATATGCCATATCCCAAATTTTTATTTTTGGCAGAGTTATTAGCCCTTGTGACGATATATGTGAAAATTGCATTTTTATAAGGTAAATCTATAACTTTTTTTTTAAAGAGCAGATTGTCGAGCATCTAGACTAATTATTATAGGAATAGGTACAATGTTTAAAGTTTCCTACTATGTGCCATATCCCAAATTTTTATTTTTGGCAGAGTTATTAGCCCTTGTGACGATATATGTGAAAATTGCATTTTTATAAGGTAAATCAATAACTTTTTTTTTAAAGAGCGGATTGTCGAGCATCTAGACTAATTATTATAGGAATAGGTACAATGCTTAAAGTTTCCTAGTACATACCATATCCCAAATTATTTTTGGAGTAGAGTTATTAGCACTTGTCTATGACAACATATGTGAAAATTGCATTTTTATAAAGTAAATCAATACGAGCAGATTGTCGAGCATCTAGACTAATTATAGGAATAGGTACAATGCTTAAAGTTTTCTAGTATATACCATATCCCAAATTATTTTTGGAGTAGAGTTATTAGCACTTGTCTATGACAACATATGTGAAAATTGCATTTTTATAAAGTAAATCAATAACTTTTTTTTTAACGAGCAGATTGTTGAGCATCTAGACTAATTATTATAGGAATAGGTACAATGTTTAAAGTTTCCTAGTATATGCCATATCCCAAATTTTTATTTTTGGCAGAGTTATTAGCCCTTGTGACGATATATGTGAAAATTGCATTTTTATAAGGTAAATCAATAACTTTTTTTTTAAAGAGCAGATTGTCGAGCATCTAGACTAATTATTATAGGAATAGGTACAATGCTTAAAGTTTCCTAGTATATACCATATCCCAAATTATTTTTGGAGTAGAGTTATTAGCACTTGTCTATGACAACATATGTGAAAATTGCATTTTTATAAAGTAAATCAATAACTTTTTTAACGAGCAGATTGTCGAGCATCTAGACTAATTATTATAGGACTAGGTACAATGTTTAAAGTTTCCTAGTATATGCCATATCCCAAATTTTTATTTTTGGCAGAGTTATTAGCCCTTGTGACGATATATGTGAAAATTGCAATTTTATAAGGTAAATCAATAACTTTTTTTTAAAGAGCAGATTGTCGAGCATCTAGACTAATTATTATAGGAATAGGTACAATGCTTAAAGTTTCCTAGTATATACCATATCCCAAATTATTTTTTTTATTAGTAGAGTTATTAGCACTTGTCTATGACGATATATGTGAAAATTGCTTTTTTATAAGGTAAATCAATAACTTTTTTTTTAAAGAGCAGATTGTCGAGCATCTAGACTAATTATTATAGGAATAGGTACAATGTTTAAAGTTTCCTAGTATATGCCATATCCCAAATTTTTATTTTTGGCAGAGTTATTAGCCCTTGTGACGATATATGTGAAAATTGCATTTTTATAAGGTAAATCTATAACTTTATTTTAAAGAGCAGATTGTCGAGCATCTAGATTAATTATTATAGGAATAGGTACAATGTTTAAAGTTTCCTAGTATATGCCATATCCCAAATTTTTATTTTTGGCAGAGTTATTAGCCCTTGTGACGATATATGTGAAAATTGCATTTTTATAAGGTAAATCAATAACTTTTTTTTTAAAGAGCAGATTGTCGAGCATCTAGACTAATTATTATAGGACTAGGTACAATGCTTAAAGTTTCCTAGTATATACCATATCCCAAATTATTTTTGGAGTAGAGTTATTAGCCCGTGTGCCGATATATGTGAAAATTGCATTTTTATAAGGTAAATCTATAACTTTTTTTTTAAAGAGCAGATTGTCGAGCATCTAGACTAATTATTATAGGAATAGGTACAATGTTTAAAGTTTCCTACTATATGCCATATCCCAAATTTTTATTTTTAGCAGAGTTATTAGCCCTTGTGACGATATATGTGAAAATTGCATTTTTATAAGGTAAATCAATAACTTTTTTTTTAAAGAGCAGATTGTCGAGCATCTAGACTAATTATTATAGGAATAGGTACAATGTTTAAAGTTTCCTAGTATATGCCATATCCCAAATTTTTATTTTTGGCAGAGTTATTAGCCCGTGTGCCGATATATGTGAAAATTGCATTTTTATAAGGTAAATCTATAACTTTTTTTTTAAAGAGCAGATTGTCGAGCATCTAGACTAATTATTATAGGAATAGGTACAATGTTTAAAGTTTCCTAGTATATGCCATATCCCAAATTTTTATTTTTGGCAGAGTTATTAGCCCTTGTGACGATATATGTGAAAATTGCATTTTTATAAGGTAAATCAATAACTTTTTTTTTAAAGAGCAGATTGTCGAGCATCTAGACTAATTATTATAGGAATAGGTACAATGTTTAAAGTTTCCTAGTATATGCCATATCCCAAATTTTTATTTTTGGCAGAGTTATTAGCCCTTGTGACGATATATGTTAAAATTGCTTTTTTATAAGGTAAATCAATAACTTTTTTTTTAAAGAGCAGATTGTCGAGCATCTAGACTAATTATTATAGGAATAGGTACAATGTTTAAAGTTTCCTACTATATGCCATATCCCAAATTTTTATTTTTAGCAGAGTTATTAGCCCTTGTGACGATATATGTGAAAATTGCATTTTTATAAGGTAAATCAATAACTTTTTTTTTAAAGAGCAGATTGTCGAGCATCTAGACTAATTATTATAGGAATAGGTACAATGCTTAAAGTTTCCTAGTATATGCCATATCCCAAATTTTTATTTTTGGCAGAGTTATTAGCCCTTGTGACGATATATGTGAAAATTGCATTTTTATAAAGTAAATCCATACGAGCAGATTGTCGAGAATCTAGACTAATTATAGGAATAGGTACAATGCTTAAAGTTTTCTAGTATATACCATATCCCAAATTATTTTTGGAGTAGAGTTATTAGCACTTGTCTATGACAACATATGTGAAAATTGCATTTTTATAAAGTAAATCAATAACTTTTTTTTTAACGAGCAGATTGTCGAGCATCTAGACTAATTATTATAGGAATAGGTACAATGTTTAAAGTTTCCTAGTATATGCCATATCCCAAATTTTTATTTTTGGCAGAGTTATTAGCCCTTGTGACGATATATGTGAAAATTGCATTTTTATAAGGTAAATCAAAAACTTTTTTTTAAAGAGCAGATTGTCGAGCATCTAGACTAATTATTATAGGAATAGGTACAATGCTTAAAGTTTCCTAGTATATACCATATCCCAAATTATTTTTGGAGTAGAGTTATTAGCACTTGTCTATGACAACATATGTGAAAATTGCATTTTTATAAAGTAAATCAATAACTTTTTTAACGAGCAGATTGTCGAGCATCTAGACTAATTATTATAGGAATAGGTATAATGTTTAAAGTTTCCTAGTATATGCCATATCCCAAATTTTTATTTTTGGCAGAGTTATTAGCCCTTGTGACGATATATGTGAAAATTGCAATTTTATAAGGTTAATCAATAACTTTTTTTTAAAGAGCAGATTGTCGAGCATCTAGACTAATTATTATAGGAATAGGTACAATGCTTAAAGTTTCCTAGTATATGCCATATCCCAAATATTTATTTTTGGCAGAGTTATTAGCCCTTATGACGATATATGTGAAAATTGCATTTTTATAAGGTAAATCTATAACTTTTTTTTTAAAGAGCAGATTGTCGAGCATCTAGACTAATTATTATAGGAATAGGTACAATGTTTAAAGTTTCCTAGTATATGCCATATCCCAAATTTTTATTTTTGGCAGAGTTATTAGCCCTTGTGACGATATATGTGAAAATTGCATTTTTATAAGGTAAATCTATAACTTTTTTTTTAAAGAGCAGATTGTCGAGCATCTAGACTAATTATTATAGGAATAGGTACAATGTTTAAAGTTTCCTAGTATATGCCATATCCCAAATTTTTATTTTTGGCAGAGTTATTAGCCCTTGTGACGATATATGTGAAAATTGCATTTTTATAAGGTAAATCAATAACTTTTTTTTTAAAGAGCAGATTGTCGAGCATCTAGACTAATTATTATAGGAATAGGTACAATGCTTAAGGTTTCCTAGTATATACCATATCCCAAATTATTTTTGGAGTAGAGTTATTATCACTTGTCTATGACAACATATGTGAAAATTGCATTTTTATAAAGTAAATCAATAACTTTTTTAACGAGCAGAGTGTCGAGCATCTAGACTAATTATTATAGGACTAGGTACAATGTTTAAAGTTTCCTAGTATATGCCATATCCCAAATTTTTATTTTTGGCAGAGTTATTAGCCCTTGTGACGATATATGTGAAAATTGCAATTTTATAAGGTAAATCAATAACTTTTTTTTAAAGAGCAGATTGTCGAGCATCTAGACTAATTATTATAGGAATAGGTACAATGCTTAAAGTTTCCTAGTATATACCATATCCCAAATTATTTTTTTTATTAGTAGAGTTATTAGCACTTGTCTATGACGATATATGTGAAAATTGCTTTTTTATAAGGTAAATCAATAACTTTTTTTTTAAAGAGCAGATTGTCGAGCATCTAGACTAATTATTATAGGAATAGGTACAATGTTTAAAGTTTCCTAGTATATGCCATATCCCAAATTTTTATTTTTGGCAGAGTTATTAGTCCTTGTGACGATATATGTGAAAATTGCTTTTTTATAAGGTAAATCAATAACTTTTTTTTTAAAGAGTAGATTGTCGAGCATCTAGACTAATTATTATAGGAATAGGTACAATGTTTAAAGTTTCCTAGTATATGCCATATCCCAAATTTTTATTTTTGGCAGAGTTATTAGCCCTTGTGACGATATATGTGAAAATTGCATTTTTATAAGGTAAATCAATTACTTTTTTTTTAAAGAGCAGATTGTCGAGCATCTAGACTAATTATTATAGGAATAGGTACAATGTTTAAAGTTTCCTAGTATATGCCATATCCCAAATTTTTATTTTTGGCAGAGTTATTAGCCCTTGTGACGATATATGTGAAAATTGCATTTTTATAAGGTAAATCTATAACTTTTTTTTTAAAGAGCAGATTGTCGAGCATCTAGACTAATTATTATAGGAATAGGTACAATGTTTAAAGTTTCCTAGTATATGCCATATCCCAAATTTTTATTTTTGGCAGAGTTATTAGCCCTTGTGACGATATATGTGAAAATTGCATTTTTATAAGGTAAATCAATAACTTTTTTTTTAAAGAGCAGATTGTCGAGCATCTAGACTAATTATTATAGGAATAGGTACAATGCTTAAGGTTTCCTAGTATATACCATATCCCAAATTATTTTTGGAGTAGAGTTATTATCACTTGTCTATGACAACATATGTGAAAATTGCATTTTTATAAAGTAAATCAATAACTTTTTTAACGAGCAGAGTGTCGAGCATCTAGACTAATTATTATAGGACTAGGTACAATGTTTAAAGTTTCCTAGTATATGCCATATCCCAAATTTTTATTTTTGGCAGAGTTATTAGCCCTTGTGACGATATATGTGAAAATTGCAATTTTATAAGGTAAATCAATAACTTTTTTTTAAAGAGCAGATTGTCGAGCATCTAGACTAATTATTATAGGAATAGGTACAATGCTTAAAGTTTCCTAGTATATACCATATCCCAAATTATTTTTTTTATTAGTAGAGTTATTAGCACTTGTCTATGACGATATATGTGAAAATTGCTTTTTTATAAGGTAAATCAATAACTTTTTTTTTAAAGAGCAGATTGTCGAGCATCTAGACTAATTATTATAGGAATAGGTACAATGTTTAAAGTTTCCTAGTATATGCCATATCCCAAATTTTTATTTTTGGCAGAGTTATTAGTCCTTGTGAAGATATATGTGAAAATTGCATTTTTATAAGGTAAATCTATAACTTTTTTTTTAAAGAGTAGATTGTCGAGCATCTAGACTAATTATTATAGGAATAGGTACAATGTTTAAAGTTTCCTAGTATATGCCATATCCCAAATTTTTATTTTTGGCAGAGTTATTAGCCCTTGTGACGATATATGTGAAAATTGCATTTTTATAAGGTAAATCAATTACTTTTTTTTTAAAGAGCAGATTGTCGAGCATCTAGACTAATTATTATAGGAATAGGTACAATGTTTAAAGTTTCCTAGTATATGCCATATCCCAAATTTTTATTTTTGGCAGAGTTATTAGCCCTTGTGACGATATATGTGAAAATTGCATTTTTATAAGGTAAATCTATAACTTTTTTTTTAAAGAGCAGATTGTCGAGCATCTAGACTAATTATTATAGGAATAGGTACAATGTTTAAAGTTTCCTAGTATATGCCATATCCCAAATTTTTATTTTTGGCAGAGTTATTAGCCCTTGTGACGATATATGTGAAAATTGCATTTTTATAAGGTAAATCAATAACTTTTTTTTTAAAGAGCAGATTGTCGAGCATCTAGACTAATTATTATAGGAATAGGTACAATGTTTAAAGTTTCCTAGTATATGCCATATCCCAAATGTTTATTTTTGGCAGAGTTATTAGCCCTTGTGACGATATATGTGAAAATTGCATTTTTATAAGGTAAATCTATAACTTTTTTTTTAAAGAGCAGATTGTCGAGCATCTAGACTAATTATTATAGGAATAGGTACAATGTTTAAAGTTTCCTAGTATATGCCATATCCCAAATTTTTATTTTTGGCAGAGTTATTAGCCCTTGTGACGATATATGTGAAAATTGCATTTTTATAAGGTAAATCTATAACTTTTTTTTTAAAGAGCAGATTGTCGAGCATCTAGACTAATTATTATAGGAATAGGTACAATGTTTAAAGTTTCCTACTATATGCCATATCCCAAATTTTTATTTTTAGCAGAGTTATTAGCCCTTGTGACGATATATGTGAAAATTGCATTTTTATAAGGTAAATCTATAACTTTTTTTTTAAAGAGCAGATTGTCGAGCATCTAGACTAATTATTATAGGAATAGGTACAATGCTTAAAGTTTCCTAGTACATACCATATCCCAAATTATTTTTGGAGTAGAGTTATTAGCACTTGTCTATGACAACATATGTGAAAATTGCATTTTTATAAAGTAAATCAATACGAGCAGATTGTCGAGCATCTAGACTAATTATAGGAATAGGTACAATGCTTAAAGTTTTCTAGTATATACCATATCCCAAATTATTTTTGGAGTAGAGTTATTCGCACTTGTCTATGACAACATATGTGAAAATTGCATTTTTATAAAGTAAATCAATAACTTTTTTAACGAGCAGATTGTCGAGCATCTAGACTAATTATTATAGGACTAGGTACAATGTTTAAAGTTTCCTAGTATATGCCATATCCCAAATTTTTATTTTTGGCAGAGTTATTAGCCCTTGTGACGATATATGTGAAAATTGCATTTTTATAAGGTAAATCAATAACTTTTTTTTTAAAGAGCAGATTGTCGAGCATCTAGACTAATTATTATAGGAATAGGTACAATGTTTAAAGTTTCCTAGTATATGCCATATCCCAAATTTTTATTTTTGGCAGAGTTATTAGCCCTTGTGACGATATATGTGAAAATTGCATTTTTATAAGGTAAATCAATAACTTTTTTTTTAAAGAGCAGATTGTCGAGCATCTAGACTAATTATTATAGGAATAGGTACAATGTTTAAAGTTTCCTAGTATATGCCATATCCCAAATTTTTATTTTTGGCAGAGTTATTAGCCCTTGTGACGATATATGTGAAAATTGCAATTTTATAAGGTAAATCAATAACTTTTTTTTAAAGAGCAGATTGTCGAGCATCTAGACTAATTATTATAGGAATAGGTACAATGCTTAAAGTTTCCTAGTATATACCATATCCCAAATTCTTTTTTTTATTAGTAGAGTTATTAGCACTTGTCTATGACGATATATGTGAAAATTGCTTTTTTATAAGGTAAATCAATAACTTTTTTTTTAAAGAGTAGATTGTCGAGCATCTAGACTAATTATTATAGGAATAGGTACAATGTTTAAAGTTTCCTAGTATATGCCATATCCCAAATTTTTATTTTTGGCAGAGTTATTAGCCCTTGTGACGATATATGTGAAAATTGCATTTTTATAAGGTAAATCAATTACTTTTTTTTTAAAGAGCAGATTGTCGAGCATCTAGACTAATTATTATAGGAATAGGTACAATGTTTAAAGTTTCCTAGTATATGCCATATCCCAAATTTTTATTTTTGGCAGAGTTATTAGCCCTTGTGACGATATATGTGAAAATTGCATTTTTATAAGGTAAATCTATAACTTTTTTTTTAAAGAGCAGATTGTCGAGCATCTAGACTAATTATTATAGGAATAGGTACAATGTTTAAAGTTTCCTAGTATATGCCATATCCCAAATTTTTATTTTTGGCAGAGTTATTAGCCCTTGTGACGATATATGTGAAAATTGCATTTTTATAAGGTAAATCTATAACTTTTTTTTTAAAGAGCAGATTGTCGAGCATCTAGACTAATTATTATAGGAATAGGTACAATGTTTAAAGTTTCCTAGTATATGCCATATCCCAAATTTTTATTTTTGGCAGAGTTATTAGCCCTTGTGACGATATATGTGAAAATTGCATTTTTATAAGGTAAATCAATAACTTTTTTTTTAAAGAGCAGATTGTCGAGCATCTAGACTAATTATTATAGGAATAGGTACAATGCTTAAGGTTTCCTAGTATATACCATATCCCAAATTATTTTTGGAGTAGAGTTATTATCACTTGTCTATGACAACATATGTGAAAATTGCATTTTTATAAAGTAAATCAATAACTTTTTTAACGAGCAGAGTGTCGAGCATCTAGACTAATTATTATAGGACTAGGTACAATGTTTAAAGTTTCCTAGTATATGCCATATCCCAAATTTTTATTTTTGGCAGATTTATTAGCCCTTGTGACGATATATGTGAAAATTGCAATTTTATAAGGTAAATCAATAACTTTTTTTTAAAGAGCAGATTGTCGAGCATCTAGACTAATTATTATAGGAATAGGTACAATGCTTAAAGTTTCCTAGTATATACCATATCCCAAATTATTTTTTTTATTAGTAGAGTTATTAGCACTTGTCTATGACGATATATGTGAAAATTGCTTTTTTATAAGGTAAATCAATAACTTTTTTTTTAAAGAGCAGATTGTCGAGCATCTAGACTAATTATTATAGGAATAGGTACAATGTTTAAAGTTTCCTAGTATATGCCATATCCCAAATTTTTATTTTTGGCAGAGTTATTAGTCCTTGTGACGATATATGTGAAAATTGCATTTTTATAAGGTAAATCTATAACTTTTTTTTTAAAGAGTAGATTGTCGAGCATCTAGACTAATTATTATAGGAATAGGTACAATGTTTAAAGTTTCCTAGTATATGCCATATCCCAAATTTTTATTTTTGGCAGAGTTATTAGCCCTTGTGACGATATATGTGAAAATTGCATTTTTATAAGGTAAATCAATTACTTTTTTTTTAAAGAGCAGATTGTCGAGCATCTAGACTAATTATTATAGGAATAGGTACAATGTTTAAAGTTTCCTAGTATATGCCATATCCCAAATTTTTATTTTTGGCAGAGTTATTAGCCCTTGTGACGATATATGTGAAAATTGCATTTTTATAAGGTAAATCTATAACTTTTTTTTTAAAGAGCAGATTGTCGAGCATCTAGACTAATTATTATAGGAATAGGTACAATGCTTAAAGTTTCCTAGTACATACCATATCCCAAATTATTTTTGGAGTAGAGTTATTAGCACTTGTCTATGACAACATATGTGAAAATTGCATTTTTATAAAGTAAATCAATACGAGCAGATTGTCGAGCATCTAGACTAATTATAGGAATAGGTACAATGCTTAAAGTTTTCTAGTATATACCATATCCCAAATTATTTTTGGAGTAGAGTTATTCGCACTTGTCTATGACAACATATGTGAAAATTGCATTTTTATAAAGTAAATCAATAACTTTTTTAACGAGCAGATTGTCGAGCATCTAGACTAATTATTATAGGACTAGGTACAATGTTTAAAGTTTCCTAGTATATGCCATATCCCAAATTTTTATTTTTGGCAGAGTTATTAGCCCTTGTGACGATATATGTGAAAATTGCATTTTTATAAGGTAAATCAATAACTTTTTTTTTAAAGAGCAGATTGTCGAGCATCTAGACTAATTATTATAGGAATAGGTACAATGTTTAAAGTTTCCTAGTATATGCCATATCCCAAATTTTTATTTTTGGCAGAGTTATTAGCCCTTGTGACGATATATGTGAAAATTGCATTTTTATAAGGTAAATCAATAACTTTTTTTTTAAAGAGCAGATTGTCGAGCATCTAGACTAATTATTATAGGAATAGGTACAATGTTTAAAGTTTCCTAGTATATGCCATATCCCAAATTTTTATTTTTGGCAGAGTTATTAGCCCTTGTGACGATATATGTGAAAATTGCATTTTTATAAGGTAAATCTATAACTTTTTTTTTAAAGAGCAGATTGTCGAGCATCTAGACTAATTATTATAGGAATAGGTACAATGTTTAAAGTTTCCTAGTATATGCCATATCCCAAATTTTTATTTTTGGCAGAGTTATTAGCCCTTGTAACGATATATGTGAAAATTGCATTTTTATAAGGTAAATCAATAACTTTTTTTTTAAAGAGCAGATTGTCGAGCATCTAGACTAATTATTATAGGAATAGGTACAATGCTTAAAGTTTCCTAGTATATACCATATCCCAAATTATTTTTGGAGTAGAGTTATTAGCACTTGTCTATGACAACATATGTGAAAATTGCATTTTTATAAAGTAAATCAATAACTTTTTTTTAACGAGCAGATTGTCGAGCATCTAGACTAATTATTATAGGAATAGGTACAATGTTTAAAGTTTCCTAGTATATGCCATATCCCAAATTTTTATTTTTGGCAGAGTTATTAGCCCTTGTGACGATATATGTGAAAATTGCATTTTTATAAGGTAAATCAATAACTTTTTTTTTAAAGAGCAGATTGTCGAGCATCTAGACTAATTATTATAGGACTAGGTACAATGTTTAAAGTTTCCTAGTATATGCTATATCCCAAATTTTTATTTTTGGCAGAGTTATTAGCCCTTGTGACGATATATGTGAAAATTGCATTTTTATAAGGTAAATCAATAACTTTTTTTTTAAAGAGCAGATTGTCGAGCATCTAGACTAATTATTATAGGACTAGGTACAATGTTTAAAGTTTCCTAGTATATGCTATATCCCAAATTTTTATTTTTGGCAGAGTTATTAGCCCTTGTGACGATATATGTGAAAATTGCATTTTTATAAGGTAAATCAATAACTTTTTTTTTAAAGAGCAGATTGTCGAGCATCTAGGCTAATTATTATAGGACTAGGTACAATGTTTAAAGTTTTCTAGTATATGCTATATCCCAAATTTTTATTTTTAGCAGAGTTATTAGCCCTTGTGACGATATATGTGAAAATTGCATTTTTATTAGGTAAATCAATAACTTTTTTTTTAAAGAGCAGATTGTCGAGCATCTAGACTAATTATTATAGGACTAGGTACAATGTTTAAAGTTTCCTAGTATATGCTATATCCCAAATTTTTATTTTTGGCAGAGTTATTAGCCCTTGTGCCGATATATGTGAAAATTGCATTTTTATAAGGTAAATCCATAACTTTTTTTTTAAAGAGCAGATTGTCGAGCATCTATACTAATTATTATAGGACTAGGTACAATGTTTAAAGTTTCCTAGTATATGCTATATCCCAAATTTATTTTTTGGCAGAGTTATTAGCCCTTGCGACGATATATGTGAAAATTGCATTTTTATAAGGTAAATCAATAACTTTTTTTTTAAAGAGCAGATTGTCGAGCATCTAGACTAATTATTATAGGAATAGGTACAATGTTTAAAGTTTCCTAGTATATGCCATATCCCAAATTTTTATTTTTGGCAGAGTTATTAGCCCTTGTGACGATATATGTGAAAATTGCATTTTTATAAGGTAAATCTATAACTTTTTTTTTAAAGAGCAGATTGTCGAGCATCTAGACTAATTATTATAGGAATAGGTACAATGTTTAAAGTTTCCTAGTATATGCCATATCCCAAATTTTTATTTTTGGCAGAGTTATTAGCCCTTGTGACGATATATGTGAAAATTGCATTTTTATAAAGTAAATCTATAACTTTTTTTTTAAAGAGCAGATTGTCGAGCATCTAGACTAATTATTATAGGAATAGGTACAATGTTTAAAGTTTCCTAGTATATGCCATATCCCAAATTTTTATTTTTGGCAGAGTTATTAGCCCTTGTAACGATATATGTGAAAATTGCATTTTTATAAGGTAAATCAATAACTTTTTTTTTAAAGAGCAGATTGTCGAGCATCTAGACTAATTATTATAGGAATAGGTACAATGCTTAAAGTTTCCTAGTATATACCATATCCCAAATTATTTTTGGAGTAGAGTTATTAGCACTTGTCTATGACAACATATGTGAAAATTGCATTTTTATAAAGTAAATCAATAACTTTTTTTTAACGAGCAGATTGTCGAGCATCTAGACTAATTATTATAGGAATAGGAACAATGTTTAAAGTTTCCTAGTATATGCCATATCCCAAATTTTTATTTTTGGCAGAGTTATTAGCCCTTGTGACGATATATGTGAAAATTGCATTTTTATAAGGTAAATCAATAACTTTTTTTTTAAAGAGCAGATTGTCGAGCATCTAGACTAATTATTATAGGACTAGGTACAATGTTTAAAGTTTCCTAGTATATGCTATATCCCAAATTTTTATTTTTGGCAGAGTTATTAGCCCTTGTGACGATATATGTGAAAATTGCATTTTTATAAGGTAAATCAATAACTATTTTTTTAAAGAGCAGATTGTCGAGCATCTAGGCTAATTATTATAGGACTAGGTACAATGTTTAAAGTTTTCTAGTATATGCTATATCCCAAATTTTTATTTTTGGCAGAGTTATTAGCCCTTGTGACGATATATGTGAAAATTGCATTTTTATTAGGTAAATCAATAACTTTTTTTTTAAAGAGCAGATTGTCGAGCATCTAGACTAATTATTATAGGACTAGGTACAATGTTTAAAGTTTCCTAGTATATGCTATATCCCAAATTTTTATTTTTGGCAGAGTTATTAGCCCTTGTGACGATATATTTTAAAATTGCATTTTTATAAGGTAAATCAATAACTTTTTTTTTAAAGAGCAGATTGTCGAGCATCTATACTAATTATTATAGGACTAGGTACAATGTTTAAAGTTTCCTAGTATATGCTATATCCCAAATTTATTTTTTGGCAGAGTTATTAGCCCTTGCGACGATATATGTGAAAATTGCATTTTTATAAGGTAAATCAATAACTTTTTTTTTAAAGAGCAGATTGTCGAGCATCTAGACTAATTATTATAGGAATAGGTACAATGTTTAAAGTTTCCTAGTATATGCCATATCCCAAATTTTTATTTTTGGCAGAGTTATTAGCCCTTGTGACGATATATGTGAAAATTGCATTTTTATAAGGTAAATCAATAACTTTTTTTTTAAAGAGCAGATTGTCGAGCATCTAGACTAATTATTATAGGAATAG
Organism: Crataerina pallida; assembly: GCA_949710015.1. Taxonomy (NCBI): domain Eukaryota; kingdom Metazoa; phylum Arthropoda; class Insecta; order Diptera; family Hippoboscidae; genus Crataerina; species Crataerina pallida. Next base: position 16,538,358 of record OX453290.1, read on the forward strand.
GTACAATGCTTAAAGTTTCCTAGTATATACCATATCCCAAATTTTTATTTTTGGCAGAGTTATTAGCCCTTGTGACGATATATGTGAAAATTGCATTTTTATAAGGTAAATCAATAACTTTTTTTTTAAAGAGCAGATTGTCGAGAATCTAGACTAATTATTATAGGAATAGGTACAATGCTTAAAGTTTCCTAGTATGTACCATATCCCAAATTATTTTTGGAGTAGAGTTATTAGCACTTGTCTATGACAACATATGTGAAAATTGCATTTTTATAAAGTAAATCAATAACTTTTTTTTAACGAGCAGATTGTCGAGCATCTAGACTAATTATTATAGGAATAGGTACAATGTTTAAAGTTTCCTAGTATATGCCATATCCCAAATTTTTATTTTTGGCAGAGTTATTAGCCCTTGCGACGATATATGTGAAAATTGCATTTTTATAAAGTAAATCAATAACTTTTTTTTTAACGAGCAGATTGTCGAGCATCTAGACTAATTATTATAGGAATAGGTACAATGCTTAAAGTTTCCTAGTATATGCCATATCCCAAATTTTTATTTTTGTCAGAGTTATTAGCCCTTGTGACGATATATGTGAAAATTGCATTTTTATAAGGTAAATCAATAACTTTTTTTTTTAAAGAGCAGATTTTCGAGCATCTAGACTAATTATTATAGGAATAGGTACAATGCTTAAAGTTTCCTAGTATGTACCATATCCCAAATTATTTTTGGAGTAGAGTTATTAGCACTTGTCTATGACAACATATGTGAAAATTGCATTTTTATAAAGTAAATCAATAACTTTTTTTTAACGAGCAGATTGTCGAGCATCTAGACTAATTATTATAGGAATAGGTACAATGCTTAAAGTTTCCTAGTATATACCATATCCCAAATTTTTATTTTTGGCAGAGTTATTAGCCCTTGTGACGATATATGTGAAAATTGCATTTTTATAAGGTAAATCAATAACTTTTTTTTTAAAGAGCAGATTGTCGAGAATCTAGACTAATTATTATAGGAATAGGTACAATGCTTAAAGTTTCCTAGTATGTACCATATCCCAAATTATTTTTGGAGTAGAGTTATTAGCACTTGTCTATGACAACATATGTGAAAATTGCATTTTTATAAAGTAAATCAATAACTTTTTTTTAACGAGCAGATTGTCGAGCATCTAGACTAATTATTATAGGAATAGGTACAATGTTTAAAGTTTCCTAGTATATGCCATATCCCAAATTTTTATTTTTGGCAGAGTTATTAGCCCTTGCGACGATATATGTGAAAATTGCATTTTTATAAAGTAAATCAATAACTTTTTTTTTAACGAGCAGATTGTCGAGCATCTAGACTAATTATTATAGGAATAGGTACAATGCTTAAAGTTTCCTAGTATATGCCATATCCCAAATTTTTATTTTTGTCAGAGTTATTAGCCCTTGTGACGATATATGTGAAAATTGCATTTTTATAAGGTAAATCAATAACTTTTTTTTTTAAAGAGCAGATTTTCGAGCATCTAGACTAATTATTATAGGAATAGGTACAATGCTTAAAGTTTCCTAGTATGTACCATATCCCAAATTATTTTTGGAGTAGAGTTATTAGCACTTGTCTATGACAACATATGTGAAAATTGCATTTTTATAAAGTAAATCAATAACTTTTTTTTAACGAGCAGATTGTCGAGCATCTAGACTAATTATTATAGGAATAGGTACAATGCTTAAAGTTTCCTAGTATATACCATATCCCAAATTTTTATTTTTGGCAGAGTTATTAGCCCTTGTGACGATATATGTGAAAATTGCATTTTTATAAGGTAAATCAATAACTTTTTTTTTAAAGAGCAGATTGTCGAGAATCTAGACTAATTATTATAGGAATAGGTACAATGCTTAAAGTTTCCTAGTATGTACCATATCCCAAATTATTTTTGGAGTAGAGTTATTAGCACTTGTCTATGACAACATATGTGAAAATTGCATTTTTATAAAGTAAATCAATAACTTTTTTTTAACGAGCAGATTGTCGAGCATCTAGACTAATTATTATAGGAATAGGTACAATGTTTAAAGTTTCCTAGTATATGCCATATCCCAAATTTTTATTTTTGGCAGAGTTATTAGCCCTTGCGACGATATATGTGAAAATTGCATTTTTATAAAGTAAATCAATAACTTTTTTTTTAACGAGCAGATTGTCGAGCATCTAGACTAATTATTATAGGAATAGGTACAATGCTTAAAGTTTCCTAGTATATGCCATATCCCAAATTTTTATTTTTGGCAGAGTTATTAGCCCTTGTGACGATATATGTGAAAATTGCATTTTTATAAAGTAAATCAATAACTTTTTTTTTAAAGAGCAGATTGTGGAGCATCTAGACTAATTATTATAGGAATAAGTACAATGTTTAAAGTTTCCTAGTATATGCCATATCCCAAATTATTTTTGAGGTAGAGTTATTAGCACTTGTCTATGACAACATATGTGAAAATTGCATTTTTATAAAGTAAATCAATAACTTTTTTTTAACGAGCAGATTGTCGAGCATCTAGACTAATTATTATAGGAATAGGTACAATGTTTAAAGTTTCCTAATATATGCCATATCCGAAATTTTTATTTTTGGCAGAGTTATTAGCCCTTGTGACGATATATGTGAAAATTGCATTTTTATAAGGTAAATCAATAACTTTTTTTTTAAAGAGCAGATTGTCGAGAATCTAGACTAATTATTATAGGAATAGGTACAATGCTTAAAGTTTCCTAGTATGTACCATATCCCAAATTATTTTTGGAGTAGAGTTATTAGCACTTGTCTATGACAACATATGTGAAAATTGCATTTTTATAAAGTAAATCAATAACTTTTTTTTAACGAGCAGATTGTCGAGCATCTAGACTAATTATTATAGGAATAGGTACAATGCTTAAAGTTTCCTAGTATGTACCATATCCCAAATTATTTTTGGAGTAGAGTTATTAGCACTTGTCTATGACAACATATGTGAAAATTGCATTTTTATAAAGTAAATCAATAACTTTTTTTTAACGAGCAGATTGTCGAGCATCTAGACTAATTATTATAGGAATAGGTACAATGCTTAAAGTTTCCTAGTATATGCCATATCCCAAATTTTTATTTTTGTCAGAGTTATTAGCCCTTGTGACGATATATGTGAAAATTGCATTTTTATAAGGTAAATCAATAACTTTTTTTTTTAAAGAGCAGATTTTCGAGCATCTAGACTAATTATTATAGGAATAGGTACAATGCTTAAAGTTTCCTAGTATGTACCATATCCCAAATTATTTTTGGAGTAGAGTTATTAGCACTTGTCTATGACAACATATGTGAAAATTGCATTTTTATAAAGTAAATCAATAACTTTTTTTTAACGAGCAGATTGTCGAGCATCTAGACTAATTATTATAGGAATAGGTACAATGCTTAAAGTTTCCTAGTATATGCCATATCCCAAATTTTTATTTTTGTCAGAGTTATTAGCCCTTGTGACGATATATGTGAAAATTGCATTTTTATAAGGTAAATCAATAACTTTTTTTTTTAAAGAGCAGATTTTCGAGCATCTAGACTAATTATTATAGGAATAGGTACAATGCTTAAAGTTTCCTAGTATATGCCATATCCCAAATTTTTATTTTTGGCAGAGTTATTAGCCCTTGTGACGATATATGTGAAAATTGCATTTTTATAAAGTAAATCAATAACTTTTTTTTTAAAGAGCAGATTGTGGAGCATCTAGACTAATTATTATAGGAATAAGTACAATGTTTAAAGTTTCCTAGTATATGCCATATCCCAAATTATTTTTGAGGTAGAGTTATTAGCACTTGTCTATGACAACATATGTGAAAATTGCATTTTTATAAAGTAAATCAATAACTTTTTTTTAACGAGCAGATTGTCGAGCATCTAGACTAATTATTATAGGAATAGGTACAATGTTTAAAGTTTCCTAATATATGCCATATCCCAAATTTTTATTTTTGGCAGAGTTATTAGCCCTTGTGACGATATATGTGAAAATTGCATTTTTATAAAGTAAATCAATAACTTTTTTTTTAACGAGCAGATTGTCGAGCATCTAGACTAATTATTATAGGAATAGGTACAATGCTTAAAGTTTCCTAGTATGTACCATATCCCAAATTATTTTTGGAGTAGAGTTATTAGCACTTGTCTATGACAACATATGTGAAAATTGCATTTTTATAAAGTAAATCAATAACTTTTTTTTAACGAGCAGATTGTCGAGCATCTAGACTAATTATTATAGGAATAGGTACAATGCTTAAAGTTTCCTAGTATATACCATATCCCAAATTTTTATTTTTGGCAGAGTTATTAGCCCTTGTGACGATATATGTGAAAATTGCATTTTTATAAGGTAAATCAATAACTTTTTTTTTAAAGAGCAGATTGTCGAGAATCTAGACTAATTATTATAGGAATAGGTACAATGCTTAAAGTTTCCTAGTATGTACCATATCCCAAATTATTTTTGGAGTAGAGTTATTAGCACTTGTCTATGACAACATATGTGAAAATTGCATTTTTATAAAGTAAATCAATAACTTTTTTTTAACGAGCAGATTGTCGAGCATCTAGACTAATTATTATAGGAATAGGTACAATGTTTAAAGTTTCCTAGTATATGCCATATCCCAAATTTTTATTTTTGGCAGAGTTATTAGCCCTTGCGACGATATATGTGAAAATTGCATTTTTATAAAGTAAATCAATAACTTTTTTTTTAACGAGCAGATTGTCGAGCATCTAGACTAATTATTATAGGAATAGGTACAATGCTTAAAGTTTCCTAGTATATGCCATATCCCAAATTTTTATTTTTGTCAGAGTTATTAGCCCTTGTGACGATATATGTGAAAATTGCATTTTTATAAGGTAAATCAATAACTTTTTTTTTTAAAGAGCAGATTTTCGAGCATCTAGACTAATTATTATAGGAATAGGTACAATGCTTAAAGTTTCCTAGTATGTACCATATCCCAAATTATTTTTGGAGTAGAGTTATTAGCACTTGTCTATGACAACATATGTGAAAATTGCATTTTTATAAAGTAAATCAATAACTTTTTTTTAACGAGCAGATTGTCGAGCATCTAGACTAATTATTATAGGAATAGGTACAATGCTTAAAGTTTCCTAGTATATACCATATCCCAAATTTTTATTTTTGGCAGAGTTATTAGCCCTTGTGACGATATATGTGAAAATTGCATTTTTATAAGGTAAATCAATAACTTTTTTTTTAAAGAGCAGATTGTCGAGAATCTAGACTAATTATTATAGGAATAGGTACAATGCTTAAAGTTTCCTAGTATGTACCATATCCCAAATTATTTTTGGAGTAGAGTTATTAGCACTTGTCTATGACAACATATGTGAAAATTGCATTTTTATAAAGTAAATCAATAACTTTTTTTTAACGAGCAGATTGTCGAGCATCTAGACTAATTATTATAGGAATAGGTACAATGTTTAAAGTTTCCTAGTATATGCCATATCCCAAATTTTTATTTTTGGCAGAGTTATTAGCCCTTGCGACGATATATGTGAAAATTGCATTTTTATAAAGTAAATCAATAACTTTTTTTTTAACGAGCAGATTGTCGAGCATCTAGACTAATTATTATAGGAATAGGTACAATGCTTAAAGTTTCCTAGTATATGCCATATCCCAAATTTTTATTTTTGTCAGAGTTATTAGCCCTTGTGACGATATATGTGAAAATTGCATTTTTATAAGGTAAATCAATAACTTTTTTTTTTAAAGAGCAGATTTTCGAGCATCTAGACTAATTATTATAGGAATAGGTACAATGCTTAAAGTTTCCTAGTATGTACCATATCCCAAATTATTTTTGGAGTAGAGTTATTAGCACTTGTCTATGACAACATATGTGAAAATTGCATTTTTATAAAGTAAATCAATAACTTTTTTTTAACGAGCAGATTGTCGAGCATCTAGACTAATTATTATAGGAATAGGTACAATGCTTAAAGTTTCCTAGTATATACCATATCCCAAATTTTTATTTTTGGCAGAGTTATTAGCCCTTGTGACGATATATGTGAAAATTGCATTTTTATAAGGTAAATCAATAACTTTTTTTTTAAAGAGCAGATTGTCGAGAATCTAGACTAATTATTATAGGAATAGGTACAATGCTTAAAGTTTCCTAGTATGTACCATATCCCAAATTATTTTTGGAGTAGAGTTATTAGCACTTGTCTATGACAACATATGTGAAAATTGCATTTTTATAAAGTAAATCAATAACTTTTTTTTAACGAGCAGATTGTCGAGCATCTAGACTAATTATTATAGGAATAGGTACAATGTTTAAAGTTTCCTAGTATATGCCATATCCCAAATTTTTATTTTTGGCAGAGTTATTAGCCCTTGCGACGATATATGTGAAAATTGCATTTTTATAAAGTAAATCAATAACTTTTTTTTTAACGAGCAGATTGTCGAGCATCTAGACTAATTATTATAGGAATAGGTACAATGCTTAAAGTTTCCTAGTATATGCCATATCCCAAATTTTTATTTTTGTCAGAGTTATTAGCCCTTGTGACGATATATGTGAAAATTGCATTTTTATAAGGTAAATCAATAACTTTTTTTTTTAAAGAGCAGATTTTCGAGCATCTAGACTAATTATTATAGGAATAGGTACAATGCTTAAAGTTTCCTAGTATGTACCATATCCCAAATTATTTTTGGAGTAGAGTTATTAGCACTTGTCTATGACAACATATGTGAAAATTGCATTTTTATAAAGTAAATCAATAACTTTTTTTTAACGAGCAGATTGTCGAGCATCTAGACTAATTATTATAGGAATAGGTACAATGCTTAAAGTTTCCTAGTATATACCATATCCCAAATTTTTATTTTTGGCAGAGTTATTAGCCCTTGTGACGATATATGTGAAAATTGCATTTTTATAAGGTAAATCAATAACTTTTTTTTTAAAGAGCAGATTGTCGAGAATCTAGACTAATTATTATAGGAATAGGTACAATGCTTAAAGTTTCCTAGTATGTACCATATCCCAAATTATTTTTGGAGTAGAGTTATTAGCACTTGTCTATGACAACATATGTGAAAATTGCATTTTTATAAAGTAAATCAATAACTTTTTTTTAACGAGCAGATTGTCGAGCATCTAGACTAATTATTATAGGAATAGGTACAATGTTTAAAGTTTCCTAGTATATGCCATATCCCAAATTTTTATTTTTGGCAGAGTTATTAGCCCTTGCGACGATATATGTGAAAATTGCATTTTTATAAAGTAAATCAATAACTTTTTTTTTAACGAGCAGATTGTCGAGCATCTAGACTAATTATTATAGGAATAGGTACAATGCTTAAAGTTTCCTAGTATATGCCATATCCCAAATTTTTATTTTTGTCAGAGTTATTAGCCCTTGTGACGATATATGTGAAAATTGCATTTTTATAAGGTAAATCAATAACTTTTTTTTTTAAAGAGCAGATTTTCGAGCATCTAGACTAATTATTATAGGAATAGGTACAATGCTTAAAGTTTCCTAGTATGTACCATATCCCAAATTATTTTTGGAGTAGAGTTATTAGCACTTGTCTATGACAACATATGTGAAAATTGCATTTTTATTAGGTAAATCAATAACTTTTTTTTTAAAGAGCAGATTGTCGAGCATCTAGACTAATTATTATAGGACTAGGTACAATGTTTAAAGTTTCCTAGTATATGCTATATCCCAAATTTTTATTTTTGGCAGAGTTATTAGCCCTTGTGACGATATATTTTAAAATTGCATTTTTATAAGGTAAATCAATAACTTTTTTTTTAAAGAGCAGATTGTCGAGCATCTATACTAATTATTATAGGACTAGGTACAATGTTTAAAGTTTCCTAGTATATGCTATATCCCAAATTTATTTTTTGGCAGAGTTATTAGCCCTTGCGACGATATATGTGAAAATTGCATTTTTATAAGGTAAATCAATAACTTTTTTTTTAAAGAGCAGATTGTCGAGCATCTAGACTAATTATTATAGGAATAGGTACAATGTTTAAAGTTTCCTAGTATATGCCATATCCCAAATTTTTATTTTTGGCAGAGTTATTAGCCCTTGTGACGATATATGTGAAAATTGCATTTTTATAAGGTAAATCAATAACTTTTTTTTTAAAGAGCAGATTGTCGAGCATCTAGACTAATTATTATAGGAATAGGTACAATGCTTAAAGTTTCCTAGTATATACCATATCCCAAATTTTTATTTTTGGCAGAGTTATTAGCCCTTGTGACGATATATGTGAAAATTGCATTTTTATAAGGTAAATCAATAACTTTTTTTTTAAAGAGCAGATTGTCGAGAATCTAGACTAATTATTATAGGAATAGGTACAATGTTTAAAGTTTCCTAGTATATGCCATATCCCAAATTTTTATTTTTGGCAGAGTTATTAGCCCTTGTGACGATATATGTGAAAATTGCAATTTTATAAGGTAAATCAATAACTTTTTTTTAAAGAGCAGATTGTCGAGCATCTAGACTAATTATTATAGGAATAGGTACAATGCGTAAAGTTTACTAGTATATACCATATCCCAAATTATTTTTTTTATTAGTAGAGTTATTAGCACTTGTCTATGACGATATATGTGAAAATTGCATTTTTATAAAGTAAATCAATAACTTTTTTTTTAACGAGCAGATTGTCGAGCATCTAGACTAATTATTATAGGAATAGGTACAATGCTTAAAGTTTCCTAGTATATGCCATATCCCAAATTTTTATTTTTGTCAGAGTTATTAGCCCTTGTGACGATATATGTGAAAATTGCATTTTTATAAGGTAAATCAATAACTTTTTTTTTTAAAGAGCAGATTTTCGAGCATCTAGACTAATTATTATAGGAATAGGTACAATGCTTAAAGTTTCCTAGTATGTACCATATCCCAAATTATTTTTGGAGTAGAGTTATTAGCACTTGTCTATGACAACATATGTGAAAATTGCATTTTTATAAAGTAAATCAATAACTTTTTTTTAACGAGCAGATTGTCGAGCATCTAGACTAATTATTATAGCAATAGGTACAATGCTTAAAGTTTCCTAGTGTATACCATATCCCAAATTATTTTTGGAGTAGAGTTATTAGCACTTGTCTATGACAACATATGTGAAAATTGCATTTTTATAAAGTAAATCAATAACTTTTTTTTAACGAGCAGATTGTCGAGCATCTAGACTAATTATTATAGGAATAGGTATAATGTTTAAAGTTTCCTAATATATGCCATATCCCAAATTTTTATTTTTGGCAGAGTTATTAGCCCTTGTGACGATATATGTGAAAATTGCATTTTTATAAAGTAAATCAATAACTTTTTTTTTAACGAGCAGATTGTCGAGCATCTAGACTAATTATTATAGGAATAGGTACAATGCTTAAAGTTTCCTAGTATATGCCATATCCCAAATTTTTATTTTTGGCAGAGTTATTAGCCCTTGTGACGATATATGTGAAAATTGCATTTTTATAAAGTAAATCAATAACTTTTTTTTTAAAGAGCAGATTGTGGAGCATCTAGACTAATTATTATAGGAATAAGTACAATGTTTAAAGTTTCCTAGTATATGCCATATCCCAAATTATTTTTGAGGTAGAGTTATTAGCACTTGTCTATGACAACATATGTGAAAATTGCATTTTTATAAAGTAAATCAATAACTTTTTTTTAACGAGCAGATTGTCGAGCATCTAGACTAATTATTATAGGAATAGGTACAATGTTTAAAGTTTCCTAATATATGCCATATCCCAAATTTTTATTTTTGGCAGAGTTATTAGCCCTTGCGACGATATATGTGAAAATTGCATTTTTATAAGGTAAATAAATAACTTTTTTTTTAAAGAGCAGATTGTCGAGAATCTAGACTAATTATTATAGGAATAGGTACAATGCTTAAAGTTTCCTAGTATGTACCATATCCCAAATTATTTTTGGAGTAGAGTTATTAGCACTTGTCTATGACAACATATGTGAAAATTGCATTTTTATAAAGTAAATCAATAACTTTTTTTTAACGAGCAGATTGTCGAGCATCTAGACTAATTATTATAGGAATAGGTACAATGTTTAAAGTTTCCTAGTATATGCCATATCCCAAATTTTTATTTTTGGCAGAGTTATTAGCCCTTGCGACGATATATGTGAAAATTGCATTTTTATAAAGTAAATCAATAACTTTTTTTTTAACGAGCAGATTGTCGAGCATCTAGACTAATTATTATAGGAATAGGTACAATGCTTAAAGTTTCCTAGTATATGCCATATCCCAAATTTTTATTTTTGTCAGAGTTATTAGCCCTTGTGACGATATATGTGAAAATTGCATTTTTATAAGGTAAATCAATAACTTTTTTTTTTAAAGAGCAGATTTTCGAGCATCTAGACTAATTATTATAGGAATAGGTACAATGCTTAAAGTTTCCTAGTATGTACCATATCCCAAATTATTTTTGGAGTAGAGTTATTAGCACTTGTCTATGACAACATATGTGAAAATTGCATTTTTATAAAGTAAATCAATAACTTTTTTTTAACGAGCAGATTGTCGAGCATCTAGACTAATTATTATAGGAATAGGTACAATGCTTAAAGTTTCCTAGTATATACCATATCCCAAATTTTTATTTTTGGCAGAGTTATTAGCCCTTGTGACGATATATGTGAAAATTGCATTTTTATAAGGTAAATCAATAACTTTTTTTTTAAAGAGCAGATTGTCGAGAATCTAGACTAATTATTATAGGAATAGGTACAATGCTTAAAGTTTCCTAGTATGTACCATATCCCAAATTATTTTTGGAGTAGAGTTATTAGCACTTGTCTATGACAACATATGTGAAAATTGCATTTTTATAAAGTAAATCAATAACTTTTTTTTAACGAGCAGATTGTCGAGCATCTAGACTAATTATTATAGGAATAGGTACAATGTTTAAAGTTTCCTAGTATATGCCATATCCCAAATTTTTATTTTTGGCAGAGTTATTAGCCCTTGCGACGATATATGTGAAAATTGCATTTTTATAAAGTAAATCAATAACTTTTTTTTTAACGAGCAGATTGTCGAGCATCTAGACTAATTATTATAGGAATAGGTACAATGCTTAAAGTTTCCTAGTATATGCCATATCCCAAATTTTTATTTTTGGCAGAGTTATTAGCCCTTGTGACGATATATGTGAAAATTGCATTTTTATAAAGTAAATCAATAACTTTTTTTTTAAAGAGCAGATTGTGGAGCATCTAGACTAATTATTATAGGAATAAGTACAATGTTTAAAGTTTCCTAGTATATGCCATATCCCAAATTATTTTTGAGGTAGAGTTATTAGCACTTGTCTATGACAACATATGTGAAAATTGCATTTTTATAAAGTAAATCAATAACTTTTTTTTAACGAGCAGATTGTCGAGCATCTAGACTAATTATTATAGGAATAGGTACAATGTTTAAAGTTTCCTAATATATGCCATATCCGAAATTTTTATTTTTGGCAGAGTTATTAGCCCTTGTGACGATATATGTGAAAATTGCATTTTTATAAGGTAAATCAATAACTTTTTTTTTAAAGAGCAGATTGTCGAGAATCTAGACTAATTATTATAGGAATAGGTACAATGCTTAAAGTTTCCTAGTATGTACCATATCCCAAATTATTTTTGGAGTAGAGTTATTAGCACTTGTCTATGACAACATATGTGAAAATTGCATTTTTATAAAGTAAATCAATAACTTTTTTTTAACGAGCAGATTGTCGAGCATCTAGACTAATTATTATAGGAATAGGTACAATGCTTAAAGTTTCCTAGTATGTACCATATCCCAAATTATTTTTGGAGTAGAGTTATTAGCACTTGTCTATGACAACATATGTGAAAATTGCATTTTTATAAAGTAAATCAATAACTTTTTTTTAACGAGCAGATTGTCGAGCATCTAGACTAATTATTATAGGAATAGGTACAATGCTTAAAGTTTCCTAGTATATGCCATATCCCAAATTTTTATTTTTGTCAGAGTTATTAGCCCTTGTGACGATATATGTGAAAATTGCATTTTTATAAGGTAAATCAATAACTTTTTTTTTTAAAGAGCAGATTTTCGAGCATCTAGACTAATTATTATAGGAATAGGTACAATGCTTAAAGTTTCCTAGTATGTACCATATCCCAAATTATTTTTGGAGTAGAGTTATTAGCACTTGTCTATGACAACATATGTGAAAATTGCATTTTTATAAAGTAAATCAATAACTTTTTTTTAACGAGCAGATTGTCGAGCATCTAGACTAATTATTATAGGAATAGGTACAATGCTTAAAGTTTCCTAGTATATGCCATATCCCAAATTTTTATTTTTGTCAGAGTTATTAGCCCTTGTGACGATATATGTGAAAATTGCATTTTTAAAGGTAAATCAATAACTTTTTTTTTTAAAGAGCAGATTTTCGAGCATCTAGACTAATTATTATAGGAATAGGTACAATGCTTAAAGTTTCCTAGTATATGCCATATCCCAAATTTTTATTTTTGGCAGAGTTATTAGCCCTTGTGACGATATATGTGAAAATTGCATTTTTATAAAGTAAATCAATAACTTTTTTTTTAAAGAGCAGATTGTGGAGCATCTAGACTAATTATTATAGGAATAAGTACAATGTTTAAAGTTTCCTAGTATATGCCATATCCCAAATTATTTTTGAGGTAGAGTTATTAGCACTTGTCTATGACAACATATGTGAAAATTGCATTTTTATAAAGTAAATCAATAACTTTTTTTTAACGAGCAGATTGTCGAGCATCTAGACTAATTATTATAGGAATAGGTACAATGTTTAAAGTTTCCTAATATATGCCATATCCCAAATTTTTATTTTTGGCAGAGTTATTAGCCCTTGTGACGATATATGTGAAAATTGCATTTTTATAAAGTAAATCAATAACTTTTTTTTTAACGAGCAGATTGTCGAGCATCTAGACTAATTATTATAGGAATAGGTACAATGCTTAAAGTTTCCTAGTATGTACCATATCCCAAATTATTTTTGGAGTAGAGTTATTAGCACTTGTCTATGACAACATATGTGAAAATTGCATTTTTATAAAGTAAATCAATAACTTTTTTTTAACGAGCAGATTGTCGAGCATCTAGACTAATTATTATAGGAATAGGTACAATGCTTAAAGTTTCCTAGTATATACCATATCCCAAATTTTTATTTTTGGCAGAGTTATTAGCCCTTGTGACGATATATGTGAAAATTGCATTTTTATAAGGTAAATCAATAACTTTTTTTTTAAAGAGCAGATTGTCGAGAATCTAGACTAATTATTATAGGAATAGGTACAATGCTTAAAGTTTCCTAGTATGTACCATATCCCAAATTATTTTTGGAGTAGAGTTATTAGCACTTGTCTATGACAACATATGTGAAAATTGCATTTTTATAAAGTAAATCAATAACTTTTTTTTAACGAGCAGATTGTCGAGCATCTAGACTAATTATTATAGGAATAGGTACAATGTTTAAAGTTTCCTAGTATATGCCATATCCCAAATTTTTATTTTTGGCAGAGTTATTAGCCCTTGCGACGATATATGTGAAAATTGCATTTTTATAAAGTAAATCAATAACTTTTTTTTTAACGAGCAGATTGTCGAGCATCTAGACTAATTATTATAGGAATAGGTACAATGCTTAAAGTTTCCTAGTATATGCCATATCCCAAATTTTTATTTTTGTCAGAGTTATTAGCCCTTGTGACGATATATGTGAAAATTGCATTTTTATAAGGTAAATCAATAACTTTTTTTTTTAAAGAGCAGATTTTCGAGCATCTAGACTAATTATTATAGGAATAGGTACAATGCTTAAAGTTTCCTAGTATGTACCATATCCCAAATTATTTTTGGAGTAGAGTTATTAGCACTTGTCTATGACAACATATGTGAAAATTGCATTTTTATAAAGTAAATCAATAACTTTTTTTTAACGAGCAGATTGTCGAGCATCTAGACTAATTATTATAGGAATAGGTACAATGCTTAAAGTTTCCTAGTATATACCATATCCCAAATTTTTATTTTTGGCAGAGTTATTAGCCCTTGTGACGATATATGTGAAAATTGCATTTTTATAAGGTAAATCAATAACTTTTTTTTTAAAGAGCAGATTGTCGAGAATCTAGACTAATTATTATAGGAATAGGTACAATGCTTAAAGTTTCCTAGTATGTACCATATCCCAAATTATTTTTGGAGTAGAGTTATTAGCACTTGTCTATGACAACATATGTGAAAATTGCATTTTTATAAAGTAAATCAATAACTTTTTTTTAACGAGCAGATTGTCGAGCATCTAGACTAATTATTATAGGAATAGGTACAATGTTTAAAGTTTCCTAGTATATGCCATATCCCAAATTTTTATTTTTGGCAGAGTTATTAGCCCTTGCGACGATATATGTGAAAATTGCATTTTTATAAAGTAAATCAATAACTTTTTTTTTAACGAGCAGATTGTCGAGCATCTAGACTAATTATTATAGGAATAGGTACAATGCTTAAAGTTTCCTAGTATATGCCATATCCCAAATTTTTATTTTTGTCAGAGTTATTAGCCCTTGTGACGATATATGTGAAAATTGCATTTTTATAAGGTAAATCAATAACTTTTTTTTTTAAAGAGCAGATTTTCGAGCATCTAGACTAATTATTATAGGAATAGGTACAATGCTTAAAGTTTCCTAGTATGTACCATATCCCAAATTATTTTTGGAGTAGAGTTATTAGCACTTGTCTATGACAACATATGTGAAAATTGCATTTTTATAAAGTAAATCAATAACTTTTTTTTAACGAGCAGATTGTCGAGCATCTAGACTAATTATTATAGGAATAGGTACAATGCTTAAAGTTTCCTAGTATATACCATATCCCAAATTTTTATTTTTGGCAGAGTTATTAGCCCTTGTGACGATATATGTGAAAATTGCATTTTTATAAGGTAAATCAATAACTTTTTTTTTAAAGAGCAGATTGTCGAGAATCTAGACTAATTATTATAGGAATAGGTACAATGCTTAAAGTTTCCTAGTATGTACCATATCCCAAATTATTTTTGGAGTAGAGTTATTAGCACTTGTCTATGACAACATATGTGAAAATTGCATTTTTATAAAGTAAATCAATAACTTTTTTTTAACGAGCAGATTGTCGAGCATCTAGACTAATTATTATAGGAATAGGTACAATGTTTAAAGTTTCCTAGTATATGCCATATCCCAAATTTTTATTTTTGGCAGAGTTATTAGCCCTTGCGACGATATATGTGAAAATTGCATTTTTATAAAGTAAATCAATAACTTTTTTTTTAACGAGCAGATTGTCGAGCATCTAGACTAATTATTATAGGAATAGGTACAATGCTTAAAGTTTCCTAGTATATGCCATATCCCAAATTTTTATTTTTGTCAGAGTTATTAGCCCTTGTGACGATATATGTGAAAATTGCATTTTTATAAGGTAAATCAATAACTTTTTTTTTTAAAGAGCAGATTTTCGAGCATCTAGACTAATTATTATAGGAATAGGTACAATGCTTAAAGTTTCCTAGTATGTACCATATCCCAAATTATTTTTGGAGTAGAGTTATTAGCACTTGTCTATGACAACATATGTGAAAATTGCATTTTTATAAAGTAAATCAATAACTTTTTTTTAACGAGCAGATTGTCGAGCATCTAGACTAATTATTATAGGAATAGGTACAATGCTTAAAGTTTCCTAGTATATACCATATCCCAAATTTTTATTTTTGGCAGAGTTATTAGCCCTTGTGACGATATATGTGAAAATTGCATTTTTATAAGGTAAATCAATAACTTTTTTTTTAAAGAGCAGATTGTCGAGAATCTAGACTAATTATTATAGGAATAGGTACAATGCTTAAAGTTTCCTAGTATGTACCATATCCCAAATTATTTTTGGAGTAGAGTTATTAGCACTTGTCTATGACAACATATGTGAAAATTGCATTTTTATAAAGTAAATCAATAACTTTTTTTTAACGAGCAGATTGTCGAGCATCTAGACTAATTATTATAGGAATAGGTACAATGTTTAAAGTTTCCTAGTATATGCCATATCCCAAATTTTTATTTTTGGCAGAGTTATTAGCCCTTGCGACGATATATGTGAAAATTGCATTTTTATAAAGTAAATCAATAACTTTTTTTTTAACGAGCAGATTGTCGAGCATCTAGACTAATTATTATAGGAATAGGTACAATGCTTAAAGTTTCCTAGTATATGCCATATCCCAAATTTTTATTTTTGTCAGAGTTATTAGCCCTTGTGACGATATATGTGAAAATTGCATTTTTATAAGGTAAATCAATAACTTTTTTTTTTAAAGAGCAGATTTTCGAGCATCTAGACTAATTATTATAGGAATAGGTACAATGCTTAAAGTTTCCTAGTATGTACCATATCCCAAATTATTTTTGGAGTAGAGTTATTAGCACTTGTCTATGACAACATATGTGAAAATTGCATTTTTATTAGGTAAATCAATAACTTTTTTTTTAAAGAGCAGATTGTCGAGCATCTAGACTAATTATTATAGGACTAGGTACAATGTTTAAAGTTTCCTAGTATATGCTATATCCCAAATTTTTATTTTTGGCAGAGTTATTAGCCCTTGTGACGATATATTTTAAAATTGCATTTTTATAAGGTAAATCAATAACTTTTTTTTTAAAGAGCAGATTGTCGAGCATCTATACTAATTATTATAGGACTAGGTACAATGTTTAAAGTTTCCTAGTATATGCTATATCCCAAATTTATTTTTTGGCAGAGTTATTAGCCCTTGCGACGATATATGTGAAAATTGCATTTTTATAAGGTAAATCAATAACTTTTTTTTTAAAGAGCAGATTGTCGAGCATCTAGACTAATTATTATAGGAATAGGTACAATGTTTAAAGTTTCCTAGTATATGCCATATCCCAAATTTTTATTTTTGGCAGAGTTATTAGCCCTTGTGACGATATATGTGAAAATTGCATTTTTATAAGGTAAATCAATAACTTTTTTTTTAAAGAGCAGATTGTCGAGCATCTAGACTAATTATTATAGGAATAGGTACAATGCTTAAAGTTTCCTAGTATGTACCATATCCCAAATTATTTTTGGAGTAGAGTTATTAGCACTTGTCTATGACAACATATGTGAAAATTGCATTTTTATAAAGTAAATCAATAACTTTTTTTTAACGAGCAGATTGTCGAGCATCTAGACTAATTATTATAGGAATAGGTACAATGTTTAAAGTTTCCTAGTATATGCCATATCCCAAATTTTTATTTTTGGCAGAGTTATTAGCCCTTGTGACGATATATGTGAAAATTGCAATTTTATAAGGTAAATCAATAACTTTTTTTTAAAGAGCAGATTGTCGAGCATCTAGACTAATTATTATAGGAATAGGTACAATGCGTAAAGTTTACTAGTATATACCATATCCCAAATTATTTTTTTTATTAGTAGAGTTATTAGCACTTGTCTATGACGATATATGTGAAAATTGCATTTTTATAAAGTAAATCAATAACTTTTTTTTTAACGAGCAGATTGTCGAGCATCTAGACTAATTATTATAGGAATAGGTACAATGCTTAAAGTTTCCTAGTATATGCCATATCCCAAATTTTTATTTTTGTCAGAGTTATTAGCCCTTGTGACGATATATGTGAAAATTGCATTTTTATAAGGTAAATCAATAACTTTTTTTTTTAAAGAGCAGATTTTCGAGCATCTAGACTAATTATTATAGGAATAGGTACAATGCTTAAAGTTTCCTAGTATGTACCATATCCCAAATTATTTTTGGAGTAGAGTTATTAGCACTTGTCTATGACAACATATGTGAAAATTGCATTTTTATAAAGTAAATCAATAACTTTTTTTTAACGAGCAGATTGTCGAGCATCTAGACTAATTATTATAGCAATAGGTACAATGCTTAAAGTTTCCTAGTGTATACCATATCCCAAATTATTTTTGGAGTAGAGTTATTAGCACTTGTCTATGACAACATATGTGAAAATTGCATTTTTATAAAGTAAATCAATAACTTTTTTTTAACGAGCAGATTGTCGAGCATCTAGACTAATTATTATAGGAATAGGTATAATGTTTAAAGTTTCCTAATATATGCCATATCCCAAATTTTTATTTTTGGCAGAGTTATTAGCCCTTGTGACGATATATGTGAAAATTGCATTTTTATAAAGTAAATCAATAACTTTTTTTTTAACGAGCAGATTGTCGAGCATCTAGACTAATTATTATAGGAATAGGTACAATGCTTAAAGTTTCCTAGTATATGCCATATCCCAAATTTTTATTTTTGGCAGAGTTATTAGCCCTTGTGACGATATATGTGAAAATTGCATTTTTATAAAGTAAATCAATAACTTTTTTTTTAAAGAGCAGATTGTGGAGCATCTAGACTAATTATTATAGGAATAAGTACAATGTTTAAAGTTTCCTAGTATATGCCATATCCCAAATTATTTTTGAGGTAGAGTTATTAGCACTTGTCTATGACAACATATGTGAAAATTGCATTTTTATAAAGTAAATCAATAACTTTTTTTTAACGAGCAGATTGTCGAGCATCTAGACTAATTATTATAGGAATAGGTACAATGTTTAAAGTTTCCTAATATATGCCATATCCCAAATTTTTATTTTTGGCAGAGTTATTAGCCCTTGCGACGATATATGTGAAAATTGCATTTTTATAAGGTAAATAAATAACTTTTTTTTTAAAGAGCAGATTGTCGAGCATCTAGAATAATTATTATAGGAATAGGTACAATGTTTAAAGTTTCCTAGTATATGCCATATCCCAAATTTTTATTTTTGGCAGAGTTATTAGCCCTTGTGACGATATATGTGAAAATTGCATTTTTATAAGGTAAATCAATAACCTTTTTTTTAAAGAGCAGATTGTCGAGAATCTAGACTAATTATTATAGGAATAGGTACAATGCTTAAAGTTTCCTAGTATATACCATATCCCAAATTTTTATTTTTGGCAGAGTTATTAGCCCTTGTGACGATATATGTGAAAATTGCATTTTTATAAGGTAAATCTATAACTTTTTTTTTAAAGAGCAGATTGTCGAGCATCTAGACTAATTATTATAGGAATAGGTACAATGTTTAAAGTTTCCTAGTATATGCCATATCCCAAATTTTTATTTTTGGCAGAGTTATTAGCCCTTGTGACGATATATGTGAAAATTGCATTTTTATAAGGTAAATCAATAACTTTTTTTTTAAAGAGCAGATTGTCGAGCATCTAGACTAATTATTATAGGACTAGGTACAATGTTTAAAGTTTCCTAGTATATGCTATATCCCAAATTTTTATTTTTGGCAGAGTTATTAGCCCTTGTGACGATATATGTGAAAATTGCATTTTTATAAGGTAAATCAATAACTTTTTTTTTAAAGAGCAGATTGTCGAGCATCTAGACTAATTATTATAGGACTAGGTACAATGTTTAAAGTTTCCTAGTATATGCTATATCCCAAATTTTTATTTTTGGCAGAGTTATTAGCCCTTGTGACGATATATGTGAAAATTGCATTTTTATAAGGTAAATCAATAACTTTTTTTTTAAAGAGCAGATTGTCGAGCATCTATACTAATTATTATAGGACTAGGTACAATGTTTAAAGTTTCCTAGTATATGCTATATCCCAAATTTATTTTTTGGCAGAGTTATTAGCCCTTGCGACGATATATGTGAAAATTGCATTTTTATAAGGTAAATCAATAACTTTTTTTTTAAAGAGCAGATTGTCGAGCATCTAGACTAATTATTATAGGAATAGGTACAATGTTTAAAGTTTCCTAGTATATGCCATATCCCAAATTTTTATTTTTGGCAGAGTTATTAGCCCTTGTAACGATATATGTGAAAATTGCATTTTTATAAGGTAAATCAATAACTTTTTTTTTAAAGAGCAGATTGTCGAGCATCTAGACTAATTATTATAGGAATAGGTACAATGTTTAAAGTTTCCTAGTATATGCCATATCCCAAATTTTTATTTTTGGCAGAGTTATTAGCCCTTGTGACGATATATGTGAAAATTGCATTTTTATAAGGTAAATCAATAACTTTTTTTTAACGAGCAGATTGTCGAGCATCTAGACTAATTATTATAGCAATAGGTACAATGCTTAAAGTTTCCTAGTGTATACCATATCCCAAATTATTTTTGGAGTAGAGTTATTAGCACTTGTCTATGACAACATATGTGAAAATTGCATTTTTATAAAGTAAATCAATAACTTTTTTTTAATGAGCAGATTGTCGAGCATCTAGACTAATTATTATAGGAATAGGTACAATGTTTAAAGTTTCCTAATATATGCCATATCCCAAATTTTTATTTTTGGCAGAGTTATTAGCCCTTGCGACGATATATGTGAAAATTGCATTTTTATAAAGTAAATCAATAACTTTTTTTTTAACGAGCAGATTGTCGAGCATCTAGACTAATTATTATAGGAATAGGTACAATGCTTAAAGTTTCCTAGTATATGCCATATCCCAAATTTTTATTTTTGTCAGTTATTAGCCCTTGTGACGATATATGTGAAAATTGCATTTTTATAAGGTAAATCAATAACTTTTTTTTTTAAAGAGCAGATTTTCGAGCATCTAGACTAATTATTATAGGAATAGGTACAATGCTTAAAGTTTCCTAGTATGTACCATATCCCAAATTATTTTTGGAGTAGAGTTATTAGCACTTGTCTATGACAACATATGTGAAAATTGCATTTTTATAAAGTAAATCAATAACTTTTTTTTAACGAGCAGATTGTCGAGCATCTAGACTAATTATTATAGCAATAGGTACAATGCTTAAAGTTTCCTAGTGTATACCATATCCCAAATTATTTTTGGAGTAGAGTTATTAGCACTTGTCTATGACAACATATGTGAAAATTGCATTTTTATAAAGTAAATCAATAACTTTTTTTTAACGAGCAGATTGTCGAGCATCTAGACTAATTATTATAGGAATAGGTATAATGTTTAAAGTTTCCTAATATATGCCATATCCCAAATTTTTATTTTTGGCAGAGTTATTAGCCCTTGTGACGATATATGTGAAAATTGCATTTTTATAAAGTAAATCAATAACTTTTTTTTTTAAAGAGCAGATTTTCGAGCATCTAGACTAATTATTATAGGAATAGGTACAATGCTTAAAGTTTCCTAGTATGTACCATATCCCAAATTATTTTTGGAGTAGAGTTATTAGCACTTGTCTATGACAACATATGTGAAAATTGCATTTTTATAAAGTAAATCAATAACTTTTTTTTAACGAGCAGATTGTCGAGCATCTAGACTAATTATTATAGCAATAGGTACAATGCTTAAAGTTTCCTAGTGTATACCATATCCCAAATTATTTTTGGAGTAGAGTTATTAGCACTTGTCTATGACAACATATGTGAAAATTGCATTTTTATAAAGTAAATCAATAACTTTTTTTTTAACGAGCAGATTGTCGAGCATCTAGACTAATTATTATAGGAATAGGTACAATGCTTAAAGTTTCCTAGTATATGCCATATCCCAAATTTTTATTTTTGTCAGAGTTATTAGCCCTTGTGACGATATATGTGAAAATTGCATTTTTATAAGGTAAATCAATAACTTTTTTTTTTAAAGAGCAGATTTTCGAGCATCTAGACTAATTATTATAGGAATAGGTACAATGCTTAAAGTTTCCTAGTATGTACCATATCCCAAATTATTTTTGGAGTAGAGTTATTAGCACTTGTCTATGACAACATATGTGAAAATTGCATTTTTATAAAGTAAATCAATAACTTTTTTTTAACGAGCAGATTGTCGAGCATCTAGACTAATTATTATAGCAATAGGTACAATGCTTAAAGTTTCCTAGTGTATACCATATCCCAAATTATTTTTGGAGTAGAGTTATTAGCACTTGTCTATGACGATATATGTGAAAATTGCTTTTTTATAAGGTAAATCAATAACTTTTTTTTTAAAGAGCAGATTGTCGAGCATCTAGACTAATTATTATAGGAATAGGTACAATGTTTAAAGTTTCCTAGTATATGCCATATCCCAAATTTTTATTTTTGGCAGAGTTATTAGCCCTTGTGACGATATATGTGAAAATTGCATTTTTATAAAGTAAATCAATAACTTTTTTTTTAAAGAGCAGATTGTCGAGCATCTAGACTAATTATTATAGGAATAGGTACAATGTTTAAAGTTTCCTAGTATATGCCATATCCCAAATTTTTATTTTTGGCAGAGTTATTAGCCCTTGTGACGATATATGTGAAAATTGCATTTTTATAAAGTAAATCAATAACTTTTTTTTTAACGAGCAGATTGTCGAGCATCTAGACTAATTATTATAGGAATAGGTACAATGCTTAAAGTTTCCTAGTATATGCCATATCCCAAATTTTTATTTTTGGCAGAGTTATTAGCCCTTGTGACGATATATGTGAAAATTGCATTTTTATAAAGTAAATCAATAACTTTTTTTTTAAAGAGCAGATTGTGGAGCATCTAGACTAATTATTATAGGAATAAGTACAATGTTTAAAGTTTCCTAGTATATGCCATATCCCAAATTATTTTTGAGGTAGAGTTATTAGCACTTGTCTATGACAACATATGTGAAAATTGCATTTTTATAAAGTAAATCAATAACTTTTTTTTAACGAGCAGATTGTCGAGCATCTAGACTAATTATTATAGGAATAGGTATAATGTTTAAAGTTTCCTAATATATGCCATATCCTAAATTTCTATTTTTGGCAGAGTTATTAGCCCTTGTGATGATATATGTGAAAATTGCATTTTTATAAGGTAAATCAATAACTTTTTTTTTAAAGAGCAGATTGTCGAGCATCTAGAATAATTATTATAGGAATAGGTACAATGTTTAAAGTTTCCTAGTATATGCCATATCCCAAATTTTTATTTTTGGCAGAGTTATTAGCCCTTGTGACGATATATGTGAAAATTGCATTTTTATAAGGTAAATCAATAACTTTTTTTTTAAAGAGCAGATTGTCGAGAATCTAGACTAATTATTATAGGAATAGGTACAATGCTTAAAGTTTCCTAGTATGTACCATATCCCAAATTATTTTTGGAGTAGAGTTATTAGCACTTGTCTATGACAACATATGTAAAAATTGCATTTTTATAAAGTAAATCAATAACTTGTTTTTAACGAGCAGATTGTCGAGCATCTAGACTAATTATTATAGGAATAGGTATAATGTTTAAAGTTTCCTAATATATGCCATATCCTAAATTTCTATTTTTGGCAGAGTTATTAGCCCTTGTGATGATATATGTGAAAATTGCATTTTTATAAGGTAAATCAATAACTTTTTTTTTAAAGAGCAGATTGTCGAGAATCTAGACTAATTATTATAGGAATAGGTACAATGCTTAAAGTTTCCTAGTATATACCATATCCCAAATTATTTTTGGAGTAGAGTTATTAGCACTTGTCTATGACAACATATGTGAAAATTGCATTTTTATAAAGTAAATCAATAACTTTTTTTTAACGAGCAGATTGTCGAGCATCTAGACTAATTATTATAGGAATAGGTACAATGCTTAAAGTTTCCTAGTGTATACCATATCCCAAATTATTTTTGGAGTAGAGTTATTAGCACTTGTCTATGACAACATATGTGAAAATTGCATTTTTATAAAGTAAATCAATAGGTTTTTTTTAACGAGCAGATTGTCGAGCATCTAGACTAATTATTATAGGAATAGGTACAATGTTTAAAGTCTCCTAGTATATGCCATATCCCAAATTTTTATTTTTGGCAGAGTTATTAGCCCTTGTGACGATATATGTGAAAATTGCATTTTTATAAAGTAAATCAATAACTTTTTTTTTAACAAGCAGATTGTTGAGCATCTAGACTAATTATTATAGGAATAGGTACAATGCTTAAAGTTTCCTAGTATATGCCATATCCCAAATTTTTATTTTTGGTAGAGTTATTAGCCCTTGTGGACGATATATGTGAAAATTGCATTTTTATAAGGTAAATCAATAACTTTTTTTTTAAAGAGCAGATTGTGGAGCATCTAGACTAATTATTATAGGAATAAGTACAATGCTTAAAGTTTCCTAGTATATACCATATCCCAAATTATTTTTGGAGTAGAGTTATTAGCACTTGTCTATGACAACGTATGTGAAAATTGCATTTTCATAAAGTAAATCAATAACTTTTCATTAACGAGCAGATTGTCGAGCATCTAGATTAATTATTATAGGAATAGGTACAATGTTTAAAGTTTCCTAGTATATGCCATATCCCAAATTTTTATTTTTGGCAGAGTTATTAGCCCTTGTGACGATATATGTGAAAATTGCATTTTTATAAGGTAAATCAATAACTTTTTTTTTTAAAGAGCAGATTTTCGAGCATCTAGACTAATTATTATAGGAATAGGTACAATGCTTAAAGTTTCCTAGTATGTACCATATCCCAAATTATTTTTGGAGTAGAGTTATTAGCACTTGTCTATGACAACATATGTGAAAATTGCATTTTTATAAAGTAAATCAATAACTTTTTTTTAACGAGCAGATTGTCGAGCATCTAGACTAATTATTATAGTAATAGGTACAATGCTTAAAGTTTCCTAGTGTATACCATATCCCAAATTATTTTTGGAGTAGAGTTATTAGCACTTGTCTATGACAACATATGTGAAAATTGCATTTTTATAAAGTAAATCAATAACTTTTTTTTAACGAGCAGATTGTCGAGCATCTAGACTAATTATTATAGGAATAGGTATAATGTTTAAAGTTTCCTAATATATGCCATATCCCAAATTTTTATTTTTGGCAGAGTTATTAGCCCTTGTGACGATATATGTGAAAATTGCATTTTTATAAAGTAAATCAATAACTTTTTTTTTAACGAGCAGATTGTCGAGCATCTAGACTAATTATTATAGGAATAGATACAATGCTTAAAGTTTCCTAGTATATGCCATATCCCAAATTTTTATTTTTGGCAGAGTTATTAGCCCTTGTGACGATATATGTGAAAATTGCATTTTTATAAAGTAAATCAATAACTTTTTTTTTAAAGAGCAGATTGTGGAGCATCTAGACTAATTATTATAGGAATAAGTACAATGTTTAAAGTTTCCTAGTATATGCCATATCCCAAATTATTTTTGAGGTAGAGTTATTAGCACTTGTCTATGACAACATATGTGAAAATTGCATTTTTATAAAGTAAATCAATAACTTTTTTTTAACGAGCAGATTGTCGAGCATCTAGACTAATTATTATAGGAATAGGTACAATGTTTAAAGTTTCCTAATATATGCCATATCCCAAATTTTTATTTTTGGCAGAGTTATTAGCCCTTGCGACGATATATGTGAAAATTGCATTTTTATAAGGTAAATCAATAACTTTTTTTTTAAAGAGCAGATTGTCGAGCATCTAGAATAATTATTATAGGAATAGGTACAATCTTTAAAGTTTCCTAGTATATGCCATATCCCAAATTTTTATTTTTGGCAGAGTTATTAGCCCTTGTGACGATATATGTGAAAATTGCATTTTTATAAGGTAAATCAATAACTTTTTTTTTAAAGAGCAGATTGTCGAGAATCTAGACTAATTATTATAGGAATAGGTACAATGCTTAAAGTTTCCTAGTATATACCATATCCCAAATTATTTTTGGAGTAGAGTTATTAGCACTTGTCTATGACAACATGTGTAAAAATTGCATTTTTATAAAGTAAATCAATAACTTGTTTTTACGAGCAGATTGTCGAGCATCTAGACTAATTATTAGAGGAATAGGTATAATGTTTAAAGTTTCCTAATATATGCCATATCCTAAATTTCTATTTTTGGCAGAGTTATTAGCCCTTGTGATGATATATGTGAAAATTGCATTTTTATAAGGTAAATCAATAACTTTTTTTTTAAAGAGCAGATTGTCGAGAATCTAGACTAATTATTATAGGAATAGGTACAATGCTTAAAGTTTCCTAGTATATACCATATCCCAAATTATTTTTGGAGTAGAGTTATTAGCACTTGTCTATGACAACATATGTGAAAATTGCATTTTTATAAAGTAAATCAATAACTTTTTTTTAACGAGCAGATTGTCGAGCATCTAGACTAATTATTATAGCAATAGGTACAATGCTTAAAGTTTCCTAGTGTATACCATATCCCAAATTATTTTTGGAGTAGAGTTATTAGCACTTGTCTATGACAACATATGTGAAAATTGCATTTTTATAAAGTAAATCAATAGGTTTTTTTTAACGAGCAGATTGTCGAGCATCTAGACTAATTATTATAGGAATAGGTACAATGTTTAAAGTTTCCTAGTATATGCCATATCCCAAATTTTTATTTTTGGCAGAGTTATTAGCCCTTGTGACGATATATGTGAAAATTGCATTTTTATAAAGTAAATCAATAACTTTTTTTTTAACAAGCAGATTGTTGAGCATCTAGACTAATTATTATAGGAATAGGTACAATGCTTAAAGTTTCCTAGTATATGCCATATTCCAAATTTTTATTTTTGGTAGAGTTATTAGCCCTTGTGGACGATATATGTGAAAATTGCATTTTTATAAGGTAAATCAATAACTTTTTTTTTAAAGAGCAGATTGTGGAGCATCTAGACTAATTATTATAGGAATAAGTACAATGCTTAAAGTTTCCTAGTATATACCATATCCCAAATTATTTTTCGAGTAGAGTTATTAGCACTTTTCTATGACAACGTATGTGAAAATTGCATTTTCATAAAGTAAATCAATAACTTTTCATTAACGAGCAGATTGTCGAGCATCTAGATTAATTATTATAGGAATAGGTACAATGTTTAAAGTTTCCTAATATATGCCATATCCTAAATTTCTATTTTTGGCAGAGTTATTAGCCCTTGTGATGATATATGTGAAAATTGCATTTTTATAAGGTAAATCAATAACTTTTTTTTTAAAGAGCAGATTGTCGAGCATCTATACTAATTATTATAGCAATAGGTACAAAGCTTAAAGTTTCCTAGTGTATACCATATCCCAAATTATTTTTGGAGTAGAGTTATTTGCACTTGTCTATGACAACATATGTGAAAATTGCATTTTTAAAAAGTAAATCAATAACTTTTTTTTAACGAGCAGATTGTCGAGCATCTAGACTAATTATTATAGCAATAGGTACAATGCTTAAAGTTTCCTAGTGTATACCATATCCCAAATTACTTTTGGAGTAGAGTTATTAGCACTTGTCTATGACAACATATGTGAAAATTGCATTTTTATAAAGTAAATCAATAACTTTTTTTTAACGAGCAGATTGTCGAGCATCTAGACTAATTATTATAGGAATAGGTATAATGTTTAAAGTTTCCTAATATATGCCATATCCCAAATTTTTATTTTTGGCAGAGTTATTAGCCCTTGTGACGATATATGTGAAAATTGCATTTTTATAAGGTAAATCAATAACTTTTTTTTTTAAAGAGCAGATTTTCGAGCATCTAGACTAATTATTATAGGAATAGGTACAATGCTTAAAGTTTCCTAGTATGTACCATATCCCAAATTATTTTTGGAGTAGAGTTATTAGCACTTGTCTATGACAACATATGTGAAAATTGCATTTTTATAAAGTAAATCAATAACTTTTTTTTAACGAGCAGATTGTCGAGCATCTAGACTAATTATTATAGCAATAGGTACAATGCTTAAAGTTTCCTAGTGTATACCATATCCCAAATTATTTTTGGAGTAGAGTCATTAGCACTTGTCTATGACAACATATGTGAAAATTGCATTTTTATAAAGTAAATCAATAACTTTTTTTTAACGAGCAGATTGTCGAGCATCTAGATTAATTATTATAGGAATAGGTACAATGTTTAAAGTTTCCTAATATATGCCATATCCCAAATTTTTATTTTTGGCAGAGTTATTAGCCCTTGTGACGATATATGTGAAAATTGCATTTTTATAAGGTAAATCAATAACTTTTTTTTTTAAAGAGCAGATTTTCGAGCATCTAGACTAATTATTATAGGAATAGGTACAATGCTTAAAGTTTCCTAGTATGTACCATATCCCAAATTATTTTTGGAGTAGAGTTATTAGCACTTGTCTATGACAACATATGTGAAAATTGCATTTTTATAAAGTAAATCAATAACTTTTTTTTAACGAGCAGATTGTCGAGCATCTAGACTAATTATTATAGGAATAG
Organism: Crataerina pallida; assembly: GCA_949710015.1. Classification (NCBI taxonomy): domain Eukaryota; kingdom Metazoa; phylum Arthropoda; class Insecta; order Diptera; family Hippoboscidae; genus Crataerina; species Crataerina pallida. The sequence continues at coordinate 16,566,905 of OX453290.1, forward strand.
GTATAATGTTTAAAGTTTCCTAATATATGCCATATCCCAAATTTTTATTTTTGGCAGAGTTATTAGCCCTTGTGACGATATATGTGAAAATTGCATTTTTATAAAGTAAATCAATAACTTTTTTTTTAACGAGCAGATTGTCGAGCATCTAGACTAATTATTATAGGAATAGGTACAATGCTTAAAGTTTCCTAGTATATGCCATATCCCAAATTTTTATTTTTGGCAGAGTTATTAGCCCTTGTGACGATATATGTGAAAATTGCATTTTTATAAGGTAAATCAATAACTTTTTTTTAACGAGCAGATTGTCGAGCATCTAGATTAATTATTATAGGAATAGGTACAATGTTTAAAGTTTCCTAATATATGCCATATCCCAAATTTTTATTTTTGGCAGAGTTATTAGCCCTTGTGACGATATATGTGAAAATTGCATTTTTATAAGGTAAATCAATAACTTTTTTTTTTAAAGAGCAGATTTTCGAGCATCTAGACTAATTATTATAGGAATAGGTACAATGCTTAAAGTTTCCTAGTATATACCATATCCCAAATTATTTTTGGAGTAGAGTTATTAGCACTTGTCTATGACAACATATGTGAAAATTGCATTTTTATAAAGTAAATCAATAACTTGTTTTTAACGAGCAGATTGTCGAGCATCTAGACTAATTATTATAGGAATAGGTATAATGTTTAAAGTTTCCTAATATATGCCATATCCTAAATTTCTATTTTTGGCAGAGTTATTAGCCCTTGTGATGATATATGTGAAAATTGCATTTTTATAAGGTAAATCAATAACTTTTTTTTTAAAGAGCAGATTGTCGAGAATCTAGACTAATTATTATAGGAATAAGTACAATGCTTAAAGTTTCCTAGTATATACCATATCCCAAATTATTTTTGGAGTAGAGTTATTAGCACTTGTCTATGACAACATATGTGAAAATTGCATTTTTATAAAGTAAATCAATAACTTTTTTTTAACGAGCAGATTGTCGAGCATCTAGACTAATTATTATAGCAATAGGTACAATGCTTAAAGTTTCCTAGTGTATACCATATCCCAAATTATTTTTGGAGTAGAGTTATTAGCACTTGTCTATGACAACATATGTGAAAATTGCATTTTTATAAAGTAAATCAATAGGTTTTTTTTAACGAGCAGATTGTCGAGCATCTAGACTAATTATTATAGGAATAGGTACAATGTTTAAAGTTTCCTAGTATATGCCATATCCCAAATTTTTATTTTTGGCAGAGTTATTAGCCCTTGTGACGATATATGTGAAAATTGCATTTTTATAAAGTAAATCAATAACTTTTTTTTTAACAAGCAGATTGTTGAGCATCTAGACTAATTATTATAGGAATAGGTACAATGCTTAAAGTTTCCTAGTATATGCCATATCCCAAATTTTTATTTTTGGTAGAGTTATTAGCCCTTGTGGACGATATATGTGAAAATTGCATTTTTATAAGGTAAATCAATAACTTTTTTTTTAAAGAGCAGATTGTGGAGCATCTAGACTAATTATTATAGGAATAAGTACAATGCTTAAAGTTTCCTATTATATACCATATCCCAAATTATTTTTGGAGTAGAGTTATTAGCACTTGTCTATGACAACGTATGTGAAAATTGCATTTTCATAAAGTAAATCAATAACTTTTCATTAACGAGCAGATTGTCGAGCATCTAGATTAATTATTATAGGAATAGGTACAATGTTTAAAGTTTCCTAGTATATGCCATATCCCAAATTTTTATTTTTGTCAGAGTTATTAGCCCTTGTGACGATATATGTGAAAATTGCATTTTTATAAGGTAAATCAATAACTTTTTTTTTTAAAGAGCAGATTTTCGAGCATCTAGACTAATTATTATAGGAATAGATACAATGCTTAAAGTTTCCTAGTATGTACCATATCCCAAATTATTTTTGGAGTAGAGTTATTAGCACTTGTCTATGACAACATATGTGAAAATTGCATTTTTATAAAGTAAATCAATAACTTTTTTTTAACGAGCAGATTGTCGAGCATCTAGACTAATTATTATAGTAATAGGTACAATGCTTAAAGTTTCCTAGTGTATACCATATCCCAAATTATTTTTGGAGTAGAGTTATTAGCACTTGTCTATGACAACATATGTGAAAATTGCATTTTTATAAAGTAAATCAATAACTTTTCTTTAACGAGCAGATTGTCGAGCATCTAGACTAATTATTATAGGAATAGGTATAATGTTTAAAGTTTCCTAATATATGCCATATCCCAAATTTTTATTTTTGGCAGAGTTATTAGCCCTTGTGACGATATATGTGAAAATTGCATTTTTATAAGGTAAATCAATAACTTTTTTTTTTAAAGAGCAGATTTTCGAGCATCTAGACTAATTATTATAGGAATAGATACAATGCTTAAAGTTTCCTAGTATGTACCATATCCCAAATTATTTTTGGAGTAGAGTTATTAGCACTTGTCTATGACAACATATGTGAAAATTGCATTTTTATAAAGTAAATCAATAACTTTTTTTTAACGAGCAGATTGTCGAGCATCTAGACTAATTATTATAGGAATAAGTACAATGCTTAAAGTTTCCTATTATATACCATATCCCAAATTATTTTTGGAGTAGAGTTATTAGCACTTGTCTATGACAACGTATGTGAAAATTGCATTTTCATAAAGTAAATCAATAACTTTTCATTAACGAGCAGATTGTCGAGCATCTAGATTAATTATTATAGGAATAGGTACAATGTTTAAAGTTTCCTAGTATATGCCATATCCCAAATTTTTATTTTTGGCAGAGTTATTAGCCCTTGTGACGATATATGTGAAAATTGCATTTTTATAAGGTAAATCAATAACTTTTTTTTTTAAAGAGCAGATTTTCGAGCATCTAGACTAATTATTATAGGAATAGATACAATGCTTAAAGTTTCCTAGTATGTACCATATCCCAAATTATTTTTGGAGTAGAGTTATTAGCACTTGTCTATGACAACATATGTGAAAATTGCATTTTTATAAAGTAAATCAATAACTTTTTTTTAACGAGCAGATTGTCGAGCATCTAGACTAATTATTATAGTAATAGGTACAATGCTTAAAGTTTCCTAGTGTATACCATATCCCAAATTATTTTTGGAGTAGAGTTATTAGCACTTGTCTATGACAACATATGTGAAAATTGCATTTTTATAAAGTAAATCAATAACTTTTTTTTTAACGAGCAGATTGTCGAGCATCTAGACTAATTATTATAGGAATAGATACAATGCTTAAAGTTTCCTAGTATATGCCATATCCCAAATTTTTATTTTTGGCAGAGTTATTAGCCCTTGTGACGATATATGTGAAAATTGCATTTTTATAAAGTAAATCAATAACTTTTTTTTTAAAGAGCAGATTGTGGAGCATCTAGACTAATTATTATAGGAATAAGTACAATGTTTAAAGTTTCCTAGTATATGCCATATCCCAAATTATTTTTGAGGTAGAGTTATTAGCACTTGTCTATGACAACATATGTGAAAATTGCATTTTTATAAAGTAAATCAATAACTTTTTTTTAACGAGCAGATTGTCGAGCATCTAGACTAATTATTATAGGAATAGGTACAATGTTTAAAGTTTCCTAATATATGCCATATCCCAAATTTTTATTTTTGGCAGAGTTATTAGCCCTTGCGACGATATATGTGAAAATTGCATTTTTATAAGGTAAATCAATAACTTTTTTTTTAAAGAGCAGATTGTCGAGCATCTAGAATAATTATTATAGGAATAGGTACAATGTTTAAAGTTTCCTAGTATATGCCATATCCCAAATTTTTATTTTTGGCAGAGTTATTAGCCCTTGTGACGATATATGTGAAAATTGCATTTTTATAAGGTAAATCAATAACTTTTTTTTTAAAGAGCAGATTGTCGAGAATCTAGACTAATTATTATAGGAATAGGTACAATGCTTAAAGTTTCCTAGTATATACCATATCCCAAATTATTTTTGGAGTAGAGTTATTAGCACTTGTCTATGACAACATATGTAAAAATTGCATTTTTATAAAGTAAATCAATAACTTGTTTTTACGAGCAGATTGTCGAGCATCTAGACTAATTATTAGAGGAATAGGTATAATGTTTAAAGTTTCCTAATATATGCCATATCCTAAATTTCTATTTTTGGCAGAGTTATTAGCCCTTGTGATGATATATGTGAAAATTGCATTTTTATAAGGTAAATCAATAACTTTTTTTTTAAAGAGCAGATTGTCGAGAATCTAGACTAATTATTATAGGAATAGGTACAATGCTTAAAGTTTCCTAGTATATACCATATCCCAAATTATTTTTGGAGTAGAGTTATTAGCACTTGTCTATGACAACATATGTGAAAATTGCATTTTTATAAAGTAAATCAATAACTTTTTTTTAACGAGCAGATTGTCGAGCATCTAGACTAATTATTATAGCAATAGGTACAATGCTTAAAGTTTCCTAGTGTATACCATATCCCAAATTATTTTTGGAGTAGAGTTATTAGCACTTGTCTATGACAACATATGTGAAAATTGCATTTTTATAAAGTAAATCAATAGGTTTTTTTTAACGAGCAGATTGTCGAGCATCTAGACTAATTATTATAGGAATAGGTACAATGTTTAAAGTTTCCTAGTATATGCCATATCCCAAATTTTTATTTTTGGCAGAGTTATTAGCCCTTGTGACGATATATGTGAAAATTGCATTTTTATAAAGTAAATCAATAACTTTTTTTTTAACAAGCAGATTGTTGAGCATCTAGACTAATTATTATAGGAATAGGTACAATGCTTAAAGTTTCCTAGTATATGCCATATTCCAAATTTTTATTTTTGGTAGAGTTATTAGCCCTTGTGGACGATATATGTGAAAATTGCATTTTTATAAGGTAAATCAATAACTTTTTTTTTAAAGAGCAGATTGTGGAGCATCTAGACTAATTATTATAGGAATAAGTACAATGCTTAAAGTTTCCTAGTATATACCATATCCCAAATTATTTTTCGAGTAGAGTTATTAGCACTTGTCTATGACAACGTATGTGAAAATTGCATTTTCATAAAGTAAATCAATAACTTTTCATTAACGAGCAGATTGTCGAGCATCTAGATTAATTATTATAGGAATAGGTACAATGTTTAAAGTTTCCTAATATATGCCATATCCTAAATTTCTATTTTTGGCAGAGTTATTAGCCCTTGTGATGATATATGTGAAAGTTGCATTTTTATAAGGTAAATCAATAACTTTTTTTTTAAAGAGCAGATTGTCGAGCATCTATACTAATTATTATAGCAATAGGTACAATGCTTAAAGTTTCCTAGTGTATACTATATCCCAAATTATTTTTGGAGTAGAGTTATTAGCACTTGTCTATGACAACATATGTGAAAATTGCATTTTTATAAAGTAAATCAATAACTTTTTTTTAACGAGCAGATTGTCGAGCATCTAGACTAATTATTATAGGAATAGGTATAATGTTTAAAGTTTCCTAATATATGCCATATCCCAAATTTTTATTTTTGGCAGAGTTATTAGCCCTTGTGACGATATATGTGAAAATTGCATTTTTATAAGGTAAATCAATAACTTTTTTTTTTAAAGAGCAGATTTTCGAGCATCTAGACTAATTATTATAGGAATAGGTACAATGCTTAAAGTTTCCTAGTATGTACCATATCCCAAATTATTTTTGGAGTAGAGTTATTAGCACTTGTCTATGACAACATATGTGAAAATTGCATTTTTATAAAGTAAATCAATAACTTTTTTTTAACGAGCAGATTGTCGAGCATCTAGACTAATTATTATAGCAATAGGTACAATGCTTAAAGTTTCCTAGTGTATACCATATCCCAAATTATTTTTGGAGTAGAGTTATTAGCACTTGTCTATGACAACATATGTGAAAATTGCATTTTTATAAAGTAAATCAATAACTTTTTTTTAACGAGCAGATTGTCGAGCATCTAGATTAATTATTATAGGAATAGGTACAATGTTTAAAGTTTCCTAATATATGCCATATCCCAAATTTTTATTTTTGGCAGAGTTATTAGCCCTTGTGACGATATATGTGAAAATTGCATTTTTATAAGGTAAATCAATAACTTTTTTTTTTAAAGAGCAGATTTTCGAGCATCTAGACTAATTATTATAGGAATAGGTACAATGCTTAAAGTTTCCTAGTATGTACCATATCCCAAATTATTTTTGGAGTAGAGTTATTAGCACTTGTCTATGACAACATATGTGAAAATTGCATTTTTATAAAGTAAATCAATAACTTTTTTTTAACGAGCAGATTGTCGAGCGTCTAGACTAATTATTATAGGAATAGGTATAATGTTTAAAGTTTCCTAATATATGCCATATCCCAAATTTTTATTTTTGGCAGAGTTATTAGCCCTTGTGACGATATATGTGAAAATTGCATTTTTATAAAGTAAATCAATAACTTTTTTTTTAACGAGCAGATTGTCGAGCATCTAGACTAATTATTATAGGAATAGGTACAATGCTTAAAGTTTCCTAGTATATGCCATATCCCAAATTTTTATTTTTGGCAGAGTTATTAGCCCTTGTGACGATATATGTGAAAATTGCATTTTTATAAGGTAAATCAATAACTTTTTTTTAACGAGCAGATTGTCGAGCATCTAGATTAATTATTATAGGAATAGGTACAATGTTTAAAGTTTCCTAATATATGCCATATCCCAAATTTTTATTTTTGGCAGAGTTATTAGCCCTTGTGACGATATATGTGAAAATTGCATTTTTATAAGGTAAATCAATAACTTTTTTTTTAAAGAGCAGATTTTCGAGCATCTAGACTAATTATTATAGGAATAGGTACAATGCTTAAAGTTTCCTAGTATATACCATATCCCAAATTATTTTTGGAGTAGAGTTATTAGCACTTGTCTATGACAACATATGTGAAAATTGCATTTTTATAAAGTAAATCAATAACTTGTTTTTAACGAGCAGATTGTCGAGCATCTAGACTAATTATTATAGGAATAGGTATAATGTTTAAAGTTTCCTAATATATGCCATATCCTAAATTTCTATTTTTGGCAGAGTTATTAGCCCTTGTGATGATATATGTGAAAATTGCATTTTTATAAGGTAAATCAATAACTTTTTTTTTAAAGAGCAGATTGTCGAGAATCTAGACTAATTATTATAGGAATAGGTACAATGCTTAAAGTTTCCTAGTATATACCATATCCCAAATTATTTTTGGAGTATAGTTATTAGCACTTGTCTATGACAACATATGTGAAAATTGCATTTTTATAAAGTAAATCAATAACTTTTTTTTAACGAGCAGATTGTCGAGCATCTAGACTAATTATTATAGCAATAGGTACAATGCTTAAAGTTTCCTAGTGTATACCATATCCCAAATTATTTTTGGAGTAGAGTTATTAGCACTTGTCTATGACAACGTATGTGAAAATTGCATTTTTATAAAGTAAATCAATAACTTTTTATTAACGAGCAGATTGTCGAGCATCTAGACTAATTATTATAGGAATAAGTACAATGTTTAAAGTTTCCTAGTATATACCATATCGAAAATTATTTTGGAGTAGAGTTATTAGCACTTGTCTATGACAATATATGTGAAAATTGCGTTTTCATAAAGTAAATAAATAACTTTTTTTTTAAAGAGCAGATTGTCGAGGATCTAGAATATTTATTATAAGAATAGGTACAATGCTTAAAGTTTCCTAGTATATACCATATCCCAAATTATTTTTGGAGTAGAGTTATTAGCACTTGTCTATGACAACATATGTGAAAATTGCGTTTTTATAAAGTAAATCAATAACTTTTTTTTTAACGAGCAGATTGTCGAGCATCTAGACTAATTATTATAAGAATAGGTACAATGCTTAAAGTTTCCTAGTATATACCATATCACAAATTATTTTTGGAGTAGGGTTATTAGCACTTGTCTATGACAACATATGTGAAAATTGCATTTTTATAAAGTAAATCAATAACTTTTTTTTAACGAGCAGATTGTCGAGCATCTAGACTAATTATTATAGGAATAGGTACAATGTTTAAAGTTTCCTAGTATATGCTAATATCCCAAATTTTTATTTTTGGCAGAGTTATTAGCCCTTGTGACGATATATGTGAAAATTGCATTTTTATAAAGTAAATCAATAACTTTTTTTTTAACGAGCAGATTTTCGAGCGTCTAGACTAATTATTATAGGACTAGGTACAATGTTTAAAGTTTCCTAGTATATGCTAATATCCCAAATTTTTATTTTTGGCAGAGTTATTAGCCCTTGTGACGATATATGTGAAAATTGCATTTTTATAAGGTAAATCAATAACTTTTTTTTTAAAGAGCAGATTGTCGAGCATCTAGACTAATTATTATAGGAATAGGTACAATGTTTAAAGTTTCCTAGTATATGCCATATCCCAAATTTTTATTTTTGGCAGAGTTATTAGCCCTTGTGACGATATATGTGAAAATTGCATTTTTATAAGGTAAATCTATAACTTTATTTTAAAGAGCAGATTGTCGAGCATCTAGACTAATTATTATAGGAATAGGTACAATGTTTAAAGTTTCCTAGTATATGCCATATCCCAAATTTTTATTTTTGGCAGAGTTATTAGCCCTTGTGACGATATATGTGAAAATTGCATTTTTATAAGGTAAATCAATAACTTTTTTTTTAAAGAGCAGATTGTCGAGCATCTAGACTAATTATTATAGGAATAGGTACAATGTTTAAAGTTTCCTAGTATATGCCATATCCCAAATTTTTATTTTTGGCAGAGTTATTAGCCCTTGTGACGATATATGTGAAAATTGCATTTTTATAAGGTAAATCTATAACTTTTTTTTTAAAGAGCAGATTGTCGAGCATCTAGTCTAATTATTATAGGAATAGGTACAATGTTTAAAGTTTCCTAGTATATGCCATATCCCAAATTTTTATTTTTGGCAGAGTTATTAGCCCTTGTGACGATATATGTGAAAATTGCATTTTTATAAGGTAAATCAATAACTTTTTTTTTAAAGAGCAGATTGTCGAGCATCTAGACTAATTATTATAGGAATAGGTACAATGTTTAAAGTTTCGTAGTATATGCCATATCCCAAATTTTTATTTTTGGCAGAGTTATTAGCCCTTGTGACGATATATGTGAAAATTGCATTTTTATAAGGTAAATCTATAACTTTATTTTAAAGAGCAGATTGTCGAGCATCTAGACTAATTATTATAGGAATAGGTACAATGTTTAAAGTTTCCTAGTATATGCCATATCCCAAATTTTTATTTTTGGCAGAGTTATTAGCCCTTGTGACGATATATGTGAAAATTGCATTTTTATAAGGTAAATCAATAACTTTTTTTTTAAAGAGCAGATTGTCGAGCATCTAGACTAATTATTATAGGAATAGGTACAATGTTTAAAGTTTCCTAGTATATGCCATATCCCAAATTTTTATTTTTGGCAGAGTTATTAGCCCTTGTGACGATATACGTGAAAATTGCATTTTTATAAGGTAAATCTATAACTTTATTTTAAAGAGCAGATTGTCGAGCATCTAGACTAATTATTATAGGAATAGGTACAATGTTTAAAGTTTCCTAGTATATGCCATATCCCAAATTTTTGTTTTTGGCAGAGTTATTAGCCCTTGTGACGATATATGTGAAAATTGCATTTTTATAAGGTAAATCAATAACTTTTTTTTTAAAGAGCAGATTGTCGATCATCTAGACTAATTATTATAGGAATAGGTACAATGTTTAAAGTTTCCTAGTATATGCCATATCCCAAATTTTTATTTTTGGCAGAGTTATTAGCCCTTGTGACGATATATGTTAAAATTGCTTTTTTATAAGGTAAATCAATAACTTTTTTTTTAAAGAGCAGATTGTCGAGCATCTAGACTAATTATTATAGGAATAGGTACAATGTTTAAAGTTTCCTACTATATGCCATATCCCAAATTTTTATTTTTAGCAGAGTTATTAGCCCTTGTGACGATATATGTGAAAATTGCATTTTTATAAGGTAAATCAATAACTTTTTTTTTAAAGAGCAGATTGTCGAGCATCTAGACTAATTATTATAGGAATAGGTACAATGCTTAAAGTTTCCTAGTATATGCCATATCCCAAATTTTTATTTTTGGCAGAGTTATTAGCCCTTGTGACGATATATGTGAAAATTGCATTTTTATAAAGTAAATCCATACGAGCAGATTGTCGAGAATCTAGACTAATTATAGGAATAGGTACAATGCTTAAAGTTTTCTAGTATATACCATATCCCAAATTATTTTTGGAGTAGATTTATTAGCATTTGTCTATGACAACATATGTGAAAATTGCATTTTTATAAAGTAAATCAATAACTTTTTTTTTAACGAGCAGATTGTCGAGCATCTAGACTAATTATTATAGGAATAGGTACAATGTTTAAAGTTTCCTAGTATATGCCATATCCCAAATTTTTATTTTTGGCAGAGTTATTAGCCCTTGTGACGATATATGTGAAAATTGCATTTTTATAAGGTAAATCAATAACTTTTTTTTTAAAGAGCAGATTGTCGAGCATCTAGACTAATTATTATAGGAATAGGTACAATGCTTAAAGTTTCCTAGTATATACCATATCCCAAATTATTTTTGGAGTAGAGTTATTAGCACTTGTCTATGACAACATATGTGAAAATTGCATTTTTATAAAGTAAATCAATAACTTTTTTAACGAGCAGATTGTCGAGCATCTAGACTAATTATTATAGGACTAGGTACAATGTTTAAAGTTTCCTAGTATATGCCATATCCCAAATTTTTATTTTTGGCAGAGTTATTAGCCCTTGTGACGATATATGTGAAAATTGCAATTTTATAAGGTTAATCAATAACTTTTTTTTAAAGAGCAGATTGTCGAGCATCTAGACTAATTATTATAGGAATAGGTACAATGCTTAAAGTTTCCTAGTATATGCCATATCCCAAATTTTTATTTTTGGCAGAGTTATTAGCCCTTGTAACGATATATGTGAAAATTGCATTTTTATAAGGTAAATCAATAACTTTTTTTTTAAAGAGCAGATTGTCGAGCATCTAGACTAATTATTATAGGAATAGGTACAATGCTTAAAGTTTCCTAGTATATACCATATCCCAAATTATTTTTGGAGTAGAGTTATTAGCACTTGTCTATGACAACATATGTGAAAATTGCATTTTTATAAAGTAAATCAATAACTTTTTTAACGAGCAGATTGTCGAGCATCTAGACTAATTATTATAGGACTAGGTACAATGTTTAAAGTTTCCTAGTATATGCCATATCCCAAATTTTTATTTTTGGCAGAGTTATTAGCCCTTGTGACGATATATGTGAAAATTGCAATTTTATAAGGTTAATCAATAACTTTTTTTTAAAGAGCAGATTGTCGAGCATCTAGACTAATTATTATAGGAATAGGTACAATGCTTAAAGTTTCCTAGTATATACCATATCCCAAATTATTTTTTTTATTAGTAGAGTTATTAGCACTTGTCTATGACGATATATGTGAAAATTGCTTTTTTATAAGGTAAATCAATAACTTTTTTTTTAAAGAGCAGATTGTCGAGCATCTAGACTAATTATTATAGGAATAGGTACAATGTTTAAAGTTTCCTAGTATATGCCATATCCCAAATTTTTATTTTTGGCAGAGTTATTAGCCCTTGTGACGATATATGTGAAAATTGCATTTTTATAAGGTAAATCTATAACTTTTTTTTTAATGAGCAGATTGTCGAGCATCTAGACTAATTATTATAGGAATAGGTACAATGTTTAAAGTTTCCTAGTATATGCCATATCCCAAATTTTTATTTTTGGCAGAGTTATTAGCCCTTGTGACGATATATGTGAAAATTGCATTTTTATAAGGTAAATCAATAACTTTTTTTTTAAAGAGCAGATTGTCGAGCATCTAGACTAATTATTATAGGAATAGGTACAATGTTTAAAGTTTCCTAGTATATGCCATATCCCAAATTTTTATTTTTGGCAGAGTTATTAGCCCTTGTGACGATATATGTGAAAATTGGATTTTTATAAGGTAAATCTATAACTTTTTTTATAAAGAGCAGATTGTCGAGCATCTAGACTAATTATTATAGGAATAGGTACAATGTTTAAAGTTTCCTAGTATATGCCATATCCCAAATTTTTATTTTTGGCAGAGTTATTAGCCCTTGTGACGATATATGTGAAAATTGCATTTTTATAAGGTATATCTATAACTTTTTTTTTAAAGAGCAGATTGTCGAGCATCTAGACTAATTATTATAGGAATAGGTACAATGTTTAAAGTTTCCTAGTATATGCCATATCCCAAATTTTTATTTTTGGCAGAGTTATTAGCCCTTGTGACGATATATGTGAAAATTGCATTTTTATAAGGTAAATCTATAACTTTTTTTTTAGAGAGCAGATTGTCGAGCATCTAGACTAATTATTATAGGAATAGGTACAATGTTTAAAGTTTCCTAGTATATGCCATATCCCAAATTTTTATTTTTAGCAGAGTTATTAGCCCTTGTGACGATATATGTGAAAATTGCATTTTTATAAGGTAAATCTATAACTTTTTTTTTAAAGAGCAGATTGTCGAGCACCTAGACTAATTATTATAGGAATAGGTACAATGTTTAAAGTTTCCTAGTACATACCATATCTCAAATTATTTTTGGAGTAGAGTTATTAGCACTTGTCTATGACAACATATGTGAAAATTGCATTTTTATAAAGTAAATCAATAACTTTTTTTTAACGAGCAGATTGTCGAGCATCTAGACTAATTATTATAGGAATAGGTACAATGCTTAAAGTTTCCTAGTATATGCCATATCCCAAATTTTTATTTTTGGCAGAGTTATTAGCCCTTGTGACGATATATGTGAAAATTGCATTTTTATAAGGTAAATCTATAACTTTTTTTTTAAAGAGCAGATTGTCGAGCATCTAGACTAATTATTATAGGAATAGGTACAATGTTTAAAGTTTCCTAGTATATGCCATATCCCAAATTTTTATTTTTGGCAGAGTTATTAGCCCTTGTGACGATATATGTGAAAATTGCAATTTTATAAGGTAAATCAATAACTTTTTTTTAAAGAGCAGATTGTCGAGCATCTAGACTAATTATTATAGGAATAGGTACAATGCTTAAAGTTTCCTAGTATATACCATATCCCAAATTATTTTTTTTATTAGTAGAGTTATTAGCACTTGTCTATGACGATATATGTTAAAATTGCTTTTTTATAAGGTAAATCAATAACTTTTTTTTTAAAGAGCAGATTGTCGAGCATCTAGACTAATTATTATAGGAATAGGTACAATGTTTAAAGTTTCCTAGTATATGCCATATCCCAAATTTTTATTTTTGGCAGAGTTATTAGCCCTTGTGACGATATATGTGAAAATTGCATTTTTATAAGGTAAATCTATAACTTTTTTTTTAAAGAGCAGATTGTCGACCATCTAGACTAATTATTATAGGAATAGGTACAATGTTTAAAGTTTCCTAGTATATGCCATATCCCAAATTTTTATTTTTGGCAGAGTTATTAGCCCTTGTGACGATATATGTGAAAATTGCAATTTTATAAGGTAAATCAATAACTTTTTTTTTAAAGAGCAGATTGTCGAGCATCTAGACTAATTATTATAGGAATAGGTACAATGTTTAAAGTTTCCTAGTATATGCCATATCCCAAATTTTTATTTTTGGCAGAGTTATTAGCCCTTGTGACGATATATGTGAAAATTGCATTTTTATAAGGTAAATCTATAACTTTTTTTTTAAAGAGCAGATTGTCGAGCATCTAGACTAATTATTATAGGAATAGGTACAATGTTTAAAGTTTCCTAGTATATGCCATATCCCAAATTTTTATTTTTGGCAGAGTTATAAGCCCTTGTGACGATATATGTGAAAATTGCATTTTTATAAGGTAAATCAATAACTTTTTTTTTAAAGAGCAGATTGTCGAGTATCTAGACTAATTATTATAGGAATAGGTACAATGTTTAAAGTTTCCTAGTATATGCCATATCCCAAATTTTTATTTTTGGCAGAGTTATTAGCCCTTGTGACGATATATGTGAAAATTGCAATTTTATAAAGTAAATCAATAACTTTTTTTAACGAGCAGATTGTCGAGCATCTAGACTAATTATTATAGGAATAGGTACAATGCTTAAAGTTTCCTAGTATATACCATATCCCAAATTATTTTTGGAGTAGAGTTATTAGCACTTGTCTATGACAACATATGTGAAAATTGCATTTTTATAAAGTAAATCAATAACTTTTTTAACGAGCAGATTGTCGAGCATCTAGACTAATTATTATAGGACTAGGTACAATGTTTAAAGTTTCCTAGTATATACCATATCCCAAATTATTTTTGGAGTAGAGTTATTAGCACTTGTCTATGACAACATATGTGAAAATTGCATTTTTATAAAGTAAATCAATAACTTTTTTAACGAGCAGATTGTCGAGCATCTAGACTAATTATTATAGGACTAGGTACAATGTTTAAAGTTTCCTAGTATATGCCATATCCCAAATTTTTATTTTTGGCAGAGTTATTAGCCCTTGTGACGATATATGTGAAAATTGCAATTTTATAAGGTAAATCAATAACTTTTTTTTAACGAGCAGATTGTCGAGCATCTAGACTAATTATTATAGGAATAGGTACAATGCTTAAAGTTTCCTAGTATATACCATATCCCAAATTATTTTTGGAGTAGAGTTATTAGCACTGGTCTATGACAACATATGTGAAAATTGCATTTTTATAAAGTAAATCAATAACTTTTTTAACGAGCAGATTGTCGAGCATCTAGACTAATTATTATAGGACTAGGTACAATGTTTAAAGTTTCCTAGTATATACCATATCCCAAATTATTTTTGGAGTAGAGTTATTAGCACTTGTCTATGACAACATATGTGAAAATTGCATTTTTATAAAGTAAATCAATAACTTTTTTAACGAGCAGATTGTCGAGCATCTAGACTAATTATTATAGGTATAGGTACAATGTTTAAAGTTTCCTAGTATATGCCATATCCCAAATTTTTATTTTTGGCAGAGTTATAAGCCCTTGTGACGATATATGTGAAAATTGCATTTTTATAAGGTAAATCAATAACTTTTTTTTTAAAGAGCAGATTGTCGAGTATCTAGACTAATTATTATAGGAATAGGTACAATGTTTAAAGTTTCCTAGTATATGCCATATCCCAAATTTTTATTTTTGGCAGAGTTATTAGCCCTTGTGACGATATATGTGAAAATTGCAATTTTATAAAGTAAATCAATAACTTTTTTTTAACGAGCAGATTGTCGAGCATCTAGACTAATTATTATAGGAATAGGTACAATGCTTAAAGTTTCCTAGTATATACCATATCCCAAATTATTTTTGGAGTAGAGTTATTAGCACTTGTCTATGACAACATATGTGAAAATTGCATTTTTATAAAGTAAATCAATAACTTTTTTTTAACGAGCAGATTGTCGAGCATCTAGACTAATTATTATAGGAATAGGTACAATGCTTAAAGTTTCCTAGTATATACCATATCCCAAATTATTTTTGGAGTAGAGTTATTATCACTTGTCTATGACAACATATGTGAAAATTGCATTTTTATAAAGTAAATCAATAACTTTTTTAACGAGCAGATTGTCGAGCATCTAGACTAATTATTATAGGACTAGGTACAATGTTTAAAGTTTCCTAGTATATGCCATATCCCAAATTTTTATTTTTGGCAGAGTTATTAGCCCTTGTGACGATATATGTGAAAATTGCAATTTTATAAGGTAAATCAATAACTTTTTTTTAAAGAGCAGATTGTCGAGCATCTAGACTAATTATTATAGGAATAGGTACAATGCTTAAAGTTTCCTAGTATATACCATATCCCAAATTATTTTTTTTATTAGTAGAGTTATTAGCACTTGTCTATGACGATATATGTTAAAATTGCTTTTTTATAAGGTAAATCAATAACTTTTTTTTTAAAGAGCAGATTGTCGAGCATCTAGACTAATTATTATAGGAATAGGTACAATGTTTAAAGTTTCCTAGTATATGCCATATCCCAAATTTTTATTTTTGGCAGAGTTATTAGCCCTTGTGACGATATATGTGAAAATTGCATTTTTATAAGGTAAATCTATAACTCTTTTTTTAAAGAGTAGATTGTCGAGCATCTAGACTAATTATTATAGGAATAGGTACAATGTTTAAAGTTTCCTAGTATATGCCATATCCCAAATTTTTATTTTTGGCAGAGTTATTAGCCCTTGTGACGATATATGTGAAAATTGCATTTTTATAAGGTAAATCAATAACTTTTTTTTTAAAGAGCAGATTGTCGAGCATCTAGACTAATTATTATAGGAATAGGTACAATGTTTAAAGTTTCCTAGTATATGCCATATCCCAAATTTTTATTTTTGGCAGAGTTATTAGCCCTTGTGACGATATATGTGAAAATTGCATTTTTATAAGGTAAATCAATAACTTTTTTTTTAAAGAGCAGATTGTCGAGTATATAGACTAATTATTATAGGAATAGGTACAATGTTTAAAGTTTCCTAGTATATGCCATATCCCAAATTTTTATTTTTGGCAGAGTTATTAGCCCTTGTGACGATATATGTGAAAATTGCATTTTTATAAGGTAAATCTATAACTTTTTTTTTAAAGAGCAGATTGTCGAGCATCTAGACTAATTATTATAGGAATAGGTACAATGTTTAAAGTTTCCTAGTATATGCCATATCCCAAATTTTTATTTTTGGCAGAGTTATAAGCCCTTGTGACGATATATGTGAAAATTGCATTTTTATAAGGTAAATCAATAACTTTTTTTTTAAAGAGCAGATTGTCGAGTATATAGACTAATTATTATAGGAATAGGTACAATGTTTAAAGTTTCCTAGTATATGCCATATCCCAAATTTTTATTTTTGGCAGAGTTATTAGCCCTTGTGACGATATATGTGAAAATTGCATTTTTATAAGGTAAATCTATAACTTTTTTTTTAAAGAGCAGATTGTCGAGCATCTAGACTAATTATTATAGGAATAGGTACAATGTTTAAAGTTTCCTAGTATATGCCATATCCCAAATTTTTATTTTTGGCAGAGTTATTAGCCCTTGTGACGATATATGTGAAAATTGCATTTTTATAAGGTAAATCTATAACTTTTTTTTTAAAGAGCAGATTGTCGAGCATCTAGACTAATTATTATAGGAATAGGTACAATGTTTAAAGTTTCCTAGTATATGCCATATCCCAAATTTTTATTTTTAGCAGAGTTATTAGCCCTTGTGACGATATATGTGAAAATTGCATTTTTATAAGGTAAATCTATAACTTTTTTTTTAAAGAGCAGATTGTCGAGCATCTAGACTAATTATTATAGGAATAGGTACAATGTTTAAAGTTTCCTAGTACATACCATATCCCAAATTATTTTTGGAGTAGAGTTATTAGCACTTGTCTATGACAACATATGTGAAAATTGCATTTTTATAAAGTAAATCAATACGAGCAGATTGTCGAGCATCTAGACTAATTATAGGAATAGGTACAATGCTTAAAGTTTTCTAGTATATACCATATCCCAAATTATTTTTGGAGTAGAGTTATTAGCACTTGTCTATGACAACATATGTGAAAATTGCATTTTTATAAAGTAAATCAATAACTTTTTTAACGAGCAGATTGTCGAGCATCTAGACTAATTATTATAGGACTAGGTACAATGTTTAAAGTTTCCTAGTATATGCCATATCCCAAATTTTTATTTTTGGCAGAGTTATTAGCCCTTGTGACGATATATGTGAAAATTGCATTTTTATAAGGTAAATCAATAACTTTTTTTTTAAAGAGCAGATTGTCGAGCATCTAGACTAATTATTATAGGAATAGGTACAATGTTTAAAGTTTCCTAGTATATGCCATATCCCAAATTTTTATTTTTGGCAGAGTTATTAGCCCTTGTGACGATATATGTGAAAATTGCAATTTTATAAGGTAAATCAATAACTTTTTTTTAACGAGCAGATTGTCGAGCATCTAGACTAATTATTATAGGAATAGGTACAATGCTTAAAGTTTCCTAGTATATACCATATCCCAAATTATTTTTGGAGTAGAGTTATTAGCACTGGTCTATGACAACATATGTGAAAATTGCATTTTTATAAAGTAAATCAATAACTTTTTTAACGAGCAGATTGTCGAGCATCTAGACTAATTATTATAGGACTAGGTACAATGTTTAAAGTTTCCTAGTATATACCATATCCCAAATTATTTTTGGAGTAGAGTTATTAGCACTTGTCTATGACAACATATGTGAAAATTGCATTTTTATAAAGTAAATCAATAACTTTTTTAACGAGCAGATTGTCGAGCATCTAGACTAATTATTATAGGTATAGGTACAATGTTTAAAGTTTCCTAGTATATGCCATATCCCAAATTTTTATTTTTGGCAGAGTTATAAGCCCTTGTGACGATATATGTGAAAATTGCATTTTTATAAGGTAAATCAATAACTTTTTTTTTAAAGAGCAGATTGTCGAGTATCTAGACTAATTATTATAGGAATAGGTACAATGTTTAAAGTTTCCTAGTATATGCCATATCCCAAATTTTTATTTTTGGCAGAGTTATTAGCCC
Organism: Crataerina pallida; assembly: GCA_949710015.1. Taxonomy (NCBI): domain Eukaryota; kingdom Metazoa; phylum Arthropoda; class Insecta; order Diptera; family Hippoboscidae; genus Crataerina; species Crataerina pallida. Next base: position 16,585,768 of record OX453290.1, read on the forward strand.
TTGTGACGATATATGTGAAAATTGCAATTTTATAAAGTAAATCAATAACTTTTTTTTAACGAGCAGATTGTCGAGCATCTAGACTAATTATTATAGGAATAGGTACAATGCTTAAAGTTTCCTAGTATATACCATATCCCAAATTATTTTTGGAGTAGAGTTATTAGCACTTGTCTATGACAACATATGTGAAAATTGCATTTTTATAAAGTAAATCAATAACTTTTTTTTAACGAGCAGATTGTCGAGCATCTAGACTAATTATTATAGGAATAGGTACAATGCTTAAAGTTTCCTAGTATATACCATATCCCAAATTATTTTTGGAGTAGAGTTATTATCACTTGTCTATGACAACATATGTGAAAATTGCATTTTTATAAAGTAAATCAATAACTTTTTTAACGAGCAGATTGTCGAGCATCTAGACTAATTATTATAGGACTAGGTACAATGTTTAAAGTTTCCTAGTATATGCCATATCCCAAATTTTTATTTTTGGCAGAGTTATTAGCCCTTGTGACGATATATGTGAAAATTGCAATTTTATAAGGTAAATCAATAACTTTTTTTTAAAGAGCAGATTGTCGAGCATCTAGACTAATTATTATAGGAATAGGTACAATGCTTAAAGTTTCCTAGTATATACCATATCCCAAATTATTTTTTTTATTAGTAGAGTTATTAGCACTTGTCTATGACGATATATGTTAAAATTGCTTTTTTATAAGGTAAATCAATAACTTTTTTTTTAAAGAGCAGATTGTCGAGCATCTAGACTAATTATTATAGGAATAGGTACAATGTTTAAAGTTTCCTAGTATATGCCATATCCCAAATTTTTATTTTTGGCAGAGTTATTAGCCCTTGTGACGATATATGTGAAAATTGCATTTTTATAAGGTAAATCTATAACTCTTTTTTTAAAGAGTAGATTGTCGAGCATCTAGACTAATTATTATAGGAATAGGTACAATGTTTAAAGTTTCCTAGTATATGCCATATCCCAAATTTTTATTTTTGGCAGAGTTATTAGCCCTTGTGACGATATATGTGAAAATTGCATTTTTATAAGGTAAATCAATAACTTTTTTTTTAAAGAGCAGATTGTCGAGCATCTAGACTAATTATTATAGGAATAGGTACAATGTTTAAAGTTTCCTAGTATATGCCATATCCCAAATTTTTATTTTTGGCAGAGTTATTAGCCCTTGTGACGATATATGTGAAAATTGCATTTTTATAAGGTAAATCTATAACTTTTTTTTTAAAGAGCAGATTGTCGACCATCTAGACTAATTATTATAGGAATAGGTACAATGTTTAAAGTTTCCTAGTATATGCCATATCCCAAATTTTTATTTTTGGCAGAGTTATTAGCCCTTGTGACGATATATGTGAAAATTGCAATTTTATAAGGTAAATCTATAACTTTTTTTTTAAAGAGCAGATTGTCGAGCATCTAGACTAATTATTATAGGAATAGGTACAATGTTTAAAGTTTCCTAGTATATGCCATATCCCAAATTTTTATTTTTGGCAGAGTTATAAGCCCTTGTGACGATATATGTGAAAATTGCATTTTTATAAGGTAAATCAATAACTTTTTTTTTAAAGAGCAGATTGTCGAGTATATAGACTAATTATTATAGGAATAGGTACAATGTTTAAAGTTTCCTAGTATATGCCATATCCCAAATTTTTATTTTTGGCAGAGTTATTAGCCCTTGTGACGATATATGTGAAAATTGCATTTTTATAAGGTAAATCTATAACTTTTTTTTTAAAGAGCAGATTGTCGAGCATCTAGACTAATTATTATAGGAATAGGTACAATGTTTAAAGTTTCCTAGTATATGCCATATCCCAAATTTTTATTTTTGGCAGAGTTATTAGCCCTTGTGACGATATATGTGAAAATTGCATTTTTATAAGGTAAATCTATAACTTTTTTTTTAAAGAGCAGATTGTCGAGCATCTAGACTAATTATTATAGGAATAGGTACAATGTTTAAAGTTTCCTAGTATATGCCATATCCCAAATTTTTATTTTTAGCAGAGTTATTAGCCCTTGTGACGATATATGTGAAAATTGCATTTTTATAAGGTAAATCTATAACTTTTTTTTTAAAGAGCAGATTGTCGAGCATCTAGACTAATTATTATAGGAATAGGTACAATGTTTAAAGTTTCCTAGTACATACCATATCCCAAATTATTTTTGGAGTAGAGTTATTAGCACTTGTCTATGACAACATATGTGAAAATTGCATTTTTATAAAGTAAATCAATACGAGCAGATTGTCGAGCATCTAGACTAATTATAGGAATAGGTACAATGCTTAAAGTTTTCTAGTATATACCATATCCCAAATTATTTTTGGAGTAGAGTTATTAGCACTTGTCTATGACAACATATGTGAAAATTGCATTTTTATAAAGTAAATCAATAACTTTTTTAACGAGCAGATTGTCGAGCATCTAGACTAATTATTATAGGACTAGGTACAATGTTTAAAGTTTCCTAGTATATGCCATATCCCAAATTTTTATTTTTGGCAGAGTTATTAGCCCTTGTGACGATATATGTGAAAATTGCATTTTTATAAGGTAAATCAATAACTTTTTTTTTAAAGAGCAGATTGTCGAGCATCTAGACTAATTATTATAGGAATAGGTACAATGTTTAAAGTTTCCTAGTATATGCCATATCCCAAATTTTTATTTTTGGCAGAGTTATTAGCCCTTGTGACGATATATGTGAAAATTGCATTTTTATAAGGTAAATCTATAACTTTTTTTTTAAAGAGCAGATTGTCGAGCATCTAGACTAATTATTATAGGAATAGGTACAATGTTTAAAGTTTCCTAGTATATGCCATATCCCAAACTTTTATTTTTGGCAGAGTTATTAGCCCTTGTGACGATATATGTGAAAATTGCATTTTTATAAGGTAAATCTATAACTTTTTTTTTAAAGAGCAGATTGTCGAGCATCTAGACTAATTATTATAGGAATAGGTACAATGTTTAAAGTTTCCTAGTATATGCCATATCCCAAATTTTTATTTTTGGCAGAGTTATTAGCCCTTGTAACGATATATGTGAAAATTGCATTTTTATAAGGTAAATCAATAACTTTTTTTTTAAAGAGCAGATTGTCGAGCATCTAGACTAATTATTATAGGAATAGGTACAATGCTTAAAGTTTCCTAGTATATACCATATCCCAAATTATTTTTGGAGTAGAGTTATTAGCACTTGTCTATGACAACATATGTGAAAATTGCATTTTTATAAAGTAAATCAATAACTTTTTTTTAACGAGCAGATTGTCGAGCATCTAGACTAATTATTATAGGAATAGGTACAATGTTTAAAGTTTCCTAGTGCCATATCCCAAATTTTTATTTTTGGCAGAGTTATTAGCCCTTGTGACGATATATGTGAAAATTGCATTTTTATAAGGTAAATCAATAACTTTTTTTTTAAAGAGCAGATTGTCGAGCATCTAGACTAATTATTATAGGACTAGGTACAATGTTTAAAGTTTCCTAGTATATGCTATATCCCAAATTTTTATTTTTGGCAGAGTTATTAGCCCTTGTGACGATATATGTGAAAATTGCATTTTTATAAGGTAAATCAATAACTTTTTTTTTAAAGAGCAGATTGTCGAGCATCTAGACTAATTATTATAGGACTAGGTACAATATTTAAAGTTTCCTAGTATATGCTATATCCCAAATTTTTATTTTTGGCAGAGTTATTAGCCCTTGTGACGATATATGTGAAAATTGCATTTTTATAAGGTAAATCAATAACTTTTTTTTTAAAGAGCAGATTGTCGAGCATCTAGGCTAATTATTATAGGACTTGGTACAATGTTTAAAGTTTTCTAGTATATGCTATATCCCAAATTTTTATTTTTGGCAGAGTTATTAGCCCTTGTGACGATATATGTGAAAATTGCATTTTTATTAGGTAAATCAATAACTTTTTTTTTAAAGAGCAGATTGTCGAGCATCTAGACTAATTATTATAGGACTAGGTACAATGTTTAAAGTTTCCTAGTATATGCTATATCCCAAATTTTTATTTTTGGCAGAGTTATTAGCCCTTGTGACGATATATGTGAAAATTGCATTTTTATAAGGTAAATCAATAACTTTTTTTTTAAAGAGCAGATTGTCGAGCATCTATACTAATTATTATAGGACTAGGTACAATGTTTAAAGTTTCCTAGTATATGCTATATCCCAAATTTATTTTTTGGCAGAGTTATTAGCCCTTGCGACGATATATGTGAAAATTGCATTTTTATAAGGTAAATCAATAACTTTTTTTTTAAAGAGCAGATTGTCGAGCATCTAGACTAATTATTATAGGAATAGGTACAATGTTTAAAGTTTCCTAGTATATGCCATATCCCAAATTTTTATTTTTGGCAGAGTTATTAGCCCTTGTGACGATATATGTGAAAATTGCATTTTTATAAGGTAAATCAATAACTTTTTTTTTAAAGAGCAGATTGTCGAGCATCTAGACTAATTATTATAGGAATAGGTACAATGCTTAAAGTTTCCTAGTATATACCATATCCCAAATTATTTTTGGAGTAGAGTTATTAGCACTTGTCTATGACAACATATGTGAAAATTGCATTTTTATAAAGTAAATCAATAACTTTTTTTTAACGAGCAGATTGTCGAGCATCTAGACTAATTATTATAGGAATAGGTACAATGTTTAAAGTTTCCTAATATATGCCATATCCCAAATTTTTATTTTTGGCAGAGTTATTAGCCCTTGTGACGATATATGTGAAAATTGCATTTTTATAAAGTAAATCAATAACTTTTTTTTTAACGAGCAGATTGTCGAGCATCTAGACTAATTATTATAGGAATAGGTACAATGCTTAAAGTTTCCTAGTATATGCCATATCCCAAATTTTTATTTTTGTCAGAGTTATTAGCCCTTGTGACGATATATGTGAAAATTGCATTTTTATAAGGTAAATCAATAACTTTTTTTTTTAAAGAGCAGATTTTCGAGCATCTAGACTAATTATTATAGGAATAGGTACAATGCTTAAAGTTTCCTAGTATGTACCATATCCCAAATTATTTTTGGAGTAGAGTTATTAGCACTTGTCTATGACAACATATGTGAAAATTGCATTTTTATAAAGTAAATCAATAACTTTTTTTTAACGAGCAGATTGTCGAGCATCTATACTAATTATTATAGCAATAGGTACAATGCTTAAAGTTTCCTAGTGTATACCATATCCCAAATTATTTTTGGAGTAGAGTTATTAGCACTTGTCTATGACAACATATGTGAAAATTGCATTTTTATAAAGTAAATCAATAACTTTTTTTTAACGAGCAGATTGTCGAGCATCTAGACTAATTATTATAGGAATAGGTATAATGTTTAAAGTTTCCTAATATATGCCATATCCCAAATTTTTATTTTTGGCAGAGTTATTAGCCCTTGTGACGATATATGTGAAAATTGCATTTTTATAAAGTAAATCAATAACTTTTTTTTTAACGAGCAGATTGTCGAGCATCTAGACTAATTATTATAGGAATAGGTACAATGCTTAAAGTTTCCTAGTATATGCCATATCCCAAATTTTTATTTTTGGCAGAGTTATTAGCCCTTGTGACGATATATGTGAAAATTGCATTTTTATAAAGTAAATCAATAACTTTTTTTTTAAAGAGCAGATTGTGGAGCATCTAGACTAATTATTATAGGAATAAGTACAATGTTTAAAGTTTCCTAGTATATGCCATATCCCAAATTATTTTTGAGGTAGAGTTATTAGCACTTGTCTATGACAACATATGTGAAAATTGCATTTTTATAAAGTAAATCAATAACTTTTTTTTAACGAGCAGATTGTCGAGCATCTAGACTAATTATTATAGCAATAGGTACAATGCTTCAAGTTTCCTAGTGTATACCATATCCCCAATTATTTTTGGAGTAGAGTTATTAGCACTTGTCTATGACAACATATGTGAAAATTGCATTTTTATAAAGTAAATCAATAACTTTTTTTTAACGAGCAGATTGTCGAGCATCTAGACTAATTATTATAGCAATAGGTACAATGCTTAAAGTTTCCTAGTGTATACCATATCCCAAATTATTTTTGGAGTAGAGTTATTAGCACTTGTCTATGACAACATATGTGAAAATTGCATTTTTATAAAGTAATTCAATAACTTTTTTTTAACGAGCAGATTGTCGAGCATCTAGACTAATTATTATAGGAATAGGTATAATGTTTAAAGTTTCCTAATATATGCCATATCCCAAATTTTTATTTTTGGCAGAGTTATTAGCCCTTGTGACGATATATGTGAAAATTGCATTTTTATAAAGTAAATCAATAACTTTTTTTTTAACGAGCAGATTGTCGAGCATCTAGACTAATTATTATAGGAATAGGTACAATGCTTAAAGTTTCCTAGTATATGCCATATCCCAAATTTTTATTTTTGGCAGAGTTATTAGCCCTTGTGACGATATATGTGAAAATTGCATTTTTATAAAGTAAATCAATAACTTTTTTTTTAAAGAGCAGATTGTGGAGCATCTAGACTAATTATTATAGGAATAAGTACAATGTTTAAAGTTTCCTAGTATATGCCATATCCCAAATTATTTTTGAGGTAGAGTTATTAGCACTTGTCTATGACAACATATGTGAAAATTGCATTTTTATAAAGTAAATCAATAACTTTTTTTTAACGAGCAGATTGTCGAGCATCTAGACTAATTATTATAGCAATAGGTACAATGCTTAAAGTTTCCTAGTATATGCCATATCCCAAATTTTTATTTTTGGCAGAGTTATTAGCCCTTGTGACGATATATGTGAAAATTGCATTTTTATAAGGTAAATCAATAACTTTTTTTTTAAAGAGCAGATTGTCGAGAATCTAGACTAATTATTATAGGAATAGGTACAATGCTTAAAGTTTCCTAGTATATACCATATCCCAAATTATTTTTGGAGTAGAGTTATTAGCACTTGTCTATGACAACATATGTAAAAATTGCATTTTTATAAAGTAAATCAATAACTTGTTTTTAACGAGCAGATTGTCGAGCATCTAGACTAATTATTATAGGAATAGGTATAATGTTTAAAGTTTCCTAATATATGCCATATCCTAAATTTCTATTTTTGGCAGAGTTATTAGCCCTTGTGATGATATATGTGAAAATTGCATTTTTATAAGGTAAATCAATAACTTTTTTTTTAAAGAGCAGATTGTCGAGAATCTAGACTAATTATTATAGGAATAGGTACAATGCTTAAAGTTTCCTAGTATATACCATATCCCAAATTATTTTTGGAGTAGAGTTATTAGCACTTGTCTATGACAACATATGTGAAAATTGCATTTTTATAAAGTAAATCAATAACTTTTTTTTAACGAGCAGATTGTCGAGCATCTAGACTAATTATTATAGCAATAGGTACAATGCTTAAAGTTTCCTAGTGTATACCATATCCCAAATTATTTTTGGAGTAGAGTTATTAGCACTTGTCTATGACAACATATGTGAAAATTGCATTTTTATAAAGTAAATCAATAGGTTTTTTTAACGAGCAGATTGTCGAGCATCTAGACTAATTATTATAGGAATAGGTACAATGTTTAAAGTTTCCTAGTATATGCCATATCCCAAATTTTTATTTTTGGCAGAGTTATTAGCCCTTGTGACGATATATGTGAAAATTGCATTTTTATAAAGTAAATCAATAACTTTTTTTTTAACAAGCAGATTGTCGAGCATCTAGACTAATTATTATAGGAATAGGTACAATGCTTAAAGTTTCCTAGTATATGCCATATCCCAAATTTTTATTTTTGGTAGAGTTATTAGCCCTTGTGGACGATATATGTGAAAATTGCATTTTTATAAGGTAAATCAATAACTTTTTTTTTTAAAGAGCAGATTTTCGAGCATCTAGACTAATTATTATAGGAATAGGTACAATGCTTAAAGTTTCCTAGTATGTACCATATCACAAATTATTTTTGGAGTAGAGTTATTAGCACTTGTCTATGACAACATATGTGAAAATTGCATTTTTATAAAGTAAATCAATAACTTTTTTTTAACGAGCAGATTGTCGAGCATCTAGACTAATTATTATAGGAATAGGTATAATGTTTAAAGTTTCCTAATATATGCCATATCCCAAATTTTTATTTTTGGCAGAGTTATTAGCCCTTGTGACGATATATGTGAAAATTGCATTTTTATAAGGTAAATCTATAACTTTTTTTTTAAAGAGCAGATTGTCGAGCATCTAGACTAATTATTATAGGAATAGGTACAATGTTTAAAGTTTCCTAGTATATGCTATATCCCAAATTTTTATTTTTGGCAGAGTTATTAGCCCTTGTGACGATATATGTGAAAATTGCATTTTTATAAGGTAAATCAATAACTTTTTTTTTAAAGAGCAGATTGTCGAGCATCTATACTAATTATTATAGGACTAGGTACAATGTTTAAAGTTTCCTAGTATATGCTATATCCCAAATTTATTTTTTGGCAGAGTTATTAGCCCTTGCGACGATATATGTGAAAATTGCATTTTTATAAGGTAAATCAATAACTTTTTTTTTAAAGAGCAGATTGTCGAGCATCTAGACTAATTATTATAGGAATAGGTACAATGTTTAAAGTTTCCTAGTATATGCCATATCCCAAATTTTTATTTTTGGCAGAGTTATTAGCCCTTGTGACGATATATGTGAAAATTGCATTTTTATAAAGTAAATCAATAACTTTTTTTTTAACAAGCAGATTGTCGAGCATCTAGACTAATTATTATAGGAATAGGTACAATGCTTAAAGTTTCCTAGTATATGCCATATCCCAAATTTTTATTTTTGGTAGAGTTATTAGCCCTTGTGGACGATATATGTGAAAATTGCATTTTTATAAGGTAAATCAATAACTTTTTTTTTTAAAGAGCAGATTTTCGAGCATCTAGACTAATTATTATAGGAATAGGTACAATGCTTAAAGTTTCCTAGTATGTACCATATCACAAATTATTTTTGGAGTAGAGTTATTAGCACTTGTCTATGACAACATATGTGAAAATTGCATTTTTATAAAGTAAATCAATAACTTTTTTTTTAAAGAGCAGATTGTCGAGCATCTAGACTAATTATTATAGGAATAGGTACAATGTTTAAAGTTTCCTAGTATATGCCATATCCCAAATTTTTATTTTTGGCAGAGTTATTAGCCCTTGTGACGATATATGTGAAAATTGCATTTTTATAAGGTAAATCTATAACTTTTTTTTTAAAGAGCAGATTGTCGAGCATCTAGACTAATTATTATAGGAATAGGTACAATGTTTAAAGTTTCCTAGTATATGCCATATCCCAAACTTTTATTTTTGGCAGAGTTATTAGCCCTTGTGACGATATATGTGAAAATTGCATTTTTATAAGGTAAATCTATAACTTTTTTTTTAAAGAGCAGATTGTCGAGCATCTAGACTAATTATTATAGGAATAGGTACAATGTTTAAAGTTTCCTAGTATATGCCATATCCCAAATTTTTATTTTTGGCAGAGTTATTAGCCCTTGTAACGATATATGTGAAAATTGCATTTTTATAAGGTAAATCAATAACTTTTTTTTTAAAGAGCAGATTGTCGAGCATCTAGACTAATTATTATAGGAATAGGTACAATGCTTAAAGTTTCCTAGTATATACCATATCCCAAATTATTTTTGGAGTAGAGTTATTAGCACTTGTCTATGACAACATATGTGAAAATTGCATTTTTATAAAGTAAATCAATAACTTTTTTTTAACGAGCAGATTGTCGAGCATCTAGACTAATTATTATAGGAATAGGTACAATGTTTAAAGTTTCCTAGTGCCATATCCCAAATTTTTATTTTTGGCAGAGTTATTAGCCCTTGTGACGATATATGTGAAAATTGCATTTTTATAAGGTAAATCAATAACTTTTTTTTTAAAGAGCAGATTGTCGAGCATCTAGACTAATTATTATAGGACTAGGTACAATGTTTAAAGTTTCCTAGTATATGCTATATCCCAAATTTTTATTTTTGGCAGAGTTATTAGCCCTTGTGACGATATATGTGAAAATTGCATTTTTATAAGGTAAATCAATAACTTTTTTTTTAAAGAGCAGATTGTCGAGCATCTAGACTAATTATTATAGGACTAGGTACAATATTTAAAGTTTCCTAGTATATGCTATATCCCAAATTTTTATTTTTGGCAGAGTTATTAGCCCTTGTGACGATATATGTGAAAATTGCATTTTTATAAGGTAAATCAATAACTTTTTTTTTAAAGAGCAGATTGTCGAGCATCTAGGCTAATTATTATAGGACTTGGTACAATGTTTAAAGTTTTCTAGTATATGCTATATCCCAAATTTTTATTTTTGGCAGAGTTATTAGCCCTTGTGACGATATATGTGAAAATTGCATTTTTATTAGGTAAATCAATAACTTTTTTTTTAAAGAGCAGATTGTCGAGCATCTAGACTAATTATTATAGGACTAGGTACAATGTTTAAAGTTTCCTAGTATATGCTATATCCCAAATTTTTATTTTTGGCAGAGTTATTAGCCCTTGTGACGATATATGTGAAAATTGCATTTTTATAAGGTAAATCAATAACTTTTTTTTTAAAGAGCAGATTGTCGAGCATCTATACTAATTATTATAGGACTAGGTACAATGTTTAAAGTTTCCTAGTATATGCTATATCCCAAATTTATTTTTTGGCAGAGTTATTAGCCCTTGCGACGATATATGTGAAAATTGCATTTTTATAAGGTAAATCAATAACTTTTTTTTTAAAGAGCAGATTGTCGAGCATCTAGACTAATTATTATAGGAATAGGTACAATGTTTAAAGTTTCCTAGTATATGCCATATCCCAAATTTTTATTTTTGGCAGAGTTATTAGCCCTTGTGACGATATATGTGAAAATTGCATTTTTATAAGGTAAATCAATAACTTTTTTTTTAAAGAGCAGATTGTCGAGCATCTAGACTAATTATTATAGGAATAGGTACAATGCTTAAAGTTTCCTAGTATATACCATATCCCAAATTATTTTTGGAGTAGAGTTATTAGCACTTGTCTATGACAACATATGTGAAAATTGCATTTTTATAAAGTAAATCAATAACTTTTTTTTAACGAGCAGATTGTCGAGCATCTAGACTAATTATTATAGGAATAGGTACAATGTTTAAAGTTTCCTAATATATGCCATATCCCAAATTTTTATTTTTGGCAGAGTTATTAGCCCTTGTGACGATATATGTGAAAATTGCATTTTTATAAAGTAAATCAATAACTTTTTTTTTAACGAGCAGATTGTCGAGCATCTAGACTAATTATTATAGGAATAGGTACAATGCTTAAAGTTTCCTAGTATATGCCATATCCCAAATTTTTATTTTTGTCAGAGTTATTAGCCCTTGTGACGATATATGTGAAAATTGCATTTTTATAAGGTAAATCAATAACTTTTTTTTTTAAAGAGCAGATTTTCGAGCATCTAGACTAATTATTATAGGAATAGGTACAATGCTTAAAGTTTCCTAGTATGTACCATATCCCAAATTATTTTTGGAGTAGAGTTATTAGCACTTGTCTATGACAACATATGTGAAAATTGCATTTTTATAAAGTAAATCAATAACTTTTTTTTAACGAGCAGATTGTCGAGCATCTATACTAATTATTATAGCAATAGGTACAATGCTTAAAGTTTCCTAGTGTATACCATATCCCAAATTATTTTTGGAGTAGAGTTATTAGCACTTGTCTATGACAACATATGTGAAAATTGCATTTTTATAAAGTAAATCAATAACTTTTTTTTAACGAGCAGATTGTCGAGCATCTAGACTAATTATTATAGGAATAGGTATAATGTTTAAAGTTTCCTAATATATGCCATATCCCAAATTTTTATTTTTGGCAGAGTTATTAGCCCTTGTGACGATATATGTGAAAATTGCATTTTTATAAAGTAAATCAATAACTTTTTTTTTAACGAGCAGATTGTCGAGCATCTAGACTAATTATTATAGGAATAGGTACAATGCTTAAAGTTTCCTAGTATATGCCATATCCCAAATTTTTATTTTTGGCAGAGTTATTAGCCCTTGTGACGATATATGTGAAAATTGCATTTTTATAAAGTAAATCAATAACTTTTTTTTTAAAGAGCAGATTGTGGAGCATCTAGACTAATTATTATAGGAATAAGTACAATGTTTAAAGTTTCCTAGTATATGCCATATCCCAAATTATTTTTGAGGTAGAGTTATTAGCACTTGTCTATGACAACATATGTGAAAATTGCATTTTTATAAAGTAAATCAATAACTTTTTTTTAACGAGCAGATTGTCGAGCATCTAGACTAATTATTATAGCAATAGGTACAATGCTTCAAGTTTCCTAGTGTATACCATATCCCCAATTATTTTTGGAGTAGAGTTATTAGCACTTGTCTATGACAACATATGTGAAAATTGCATTTTTATAAAGTAAATCAATAACTTTTTTTTAACGAGCAGATTGTCGAGCATCTAGACTAATTATTATAGCAATAGGTACAATGCTTAAAGTTTCCTAGTGTATACCATATCCCAAATTATTTTTGGAGTAGAGTTATTAGCACTTGTCTATGACAACATATGTGAAAATTGCATTTTTATAAAGTAATTCAATAACTTTTTTTTAACGAGCAGATTGTCGAGCATCTAGACTAATTATTATAGGAATAGGTATAATGTTTAAAGTTTCCTAATATATGCCATATCCCAAATTTTTATTTTTGGCAGAGTTATTAGCCCTTGTGACGATATATGTGAAAATTGCATTTTTATAAAGTAAATCAATAACTTTTTTTTTAACGAGCAGATTGTCGAGCATCTAGACTAATTATTATAGGAATAGGTACAATGCTTAAAGTTTCCTAGTATATGCCATATCCCAAATTTTTATTTTTGGCAGAGTTATTAGCCCTTGTGACGATATATGTGAAAATTGCATTTTTATAAAGTAAATCAATAACTTTTTTTTTAAAGAGCAGATTGTGGAGCATCTAGACTAATTATTATAGGAATAAGTACAATGTTTAAAGTTTCCTAGTATATGCCATATCCCAAATTATTTTTGAGGTAGAGTTATTAGCACTTGTCTATGACAACATATGTGAAAATTGCATTTTTATAAAGTAAATCAATAACTTTTTTTTAACGAGCAGATTGTCGAGCATCTAGACTAATTATTATAGCAATAGGTACAATGCTTAAAGTTTCCTAGTATATGCCATATCCCAAATTTTTATTTTTGGCAGAGTTATTAGCCCTTGTGACGATATATGTGAAAATTGCATTTTTATAAGGTAAATCAATAACTTTTTTTTTAAAGAGCAGATTGTCGAGAATCTAGACTAATTATTATAGGAATAGGTACAATGCTTAAAGTTTCCTAGTATATACCATATCCCAAATTATTTTTGGAGTAGAGTTATTAGCACTTGTCTATGACAACATATGTAAAAATTGCATTTTTATAAAGTAAATCAATAACTTGTTTTTAACGAGCAGATTGTCGAGCATCTAGACTAATTATTATAGGAATAGGTATAATGTTTAAAGTTTCCTAATATATGCCATATCCTAAATTTCTATTTTTGGCAGAGTTATTAGCCCTTGTGATGATATATGTGAAAATTGCATTTTTATAAGGTAAATCAATAACTTTTTTTTTAAAGAGCAGATTGTCGAGAATCTAGACTAATTATTATAGGAATAGGTACAATGCTTAAAGTTTCCTAGTATATACCATATCCCAAATTATTTTTGGAGTAGAGTTATTAGCACTTGTCTATGACAACATATGTGAAAATTGCATTTTTATAAAGTAAATCAATAACTTTTTTTTAACGAGCAGATTGTCGAGCATCTAGACTAATTATTATAGCAATAGGTACAATGCTTAAAGTTTCCTAGTGTATACCATATCCCAAATTATTTTTGGAGTAGAGTTATTAGCACTTGTCTATGACAACATATGTGAAAATTGCATTTTTATAAAGTAAATCAATAGGTTTTTTTAACGAGCAGATTGTCGAGCATCTAGACTAATTATTATAGGAATAGGTACAATGTTTAAAGTTTCCTAGTATATGCCATATCCCAAATTTTTATTTTTGGCAGAGTTATTAGCCCTTGTGACGATATATGTGAAAATTGCATTTTTATAAAGTAAATCAATAACTTTTTTTTTAACAAGCAGATTGTCGAGCATCTAGACTAATTATTATAGGAATAGGTACAATGCTTAAAGTTTCCTAGTATATGCCATATCCCAAATTTTTATTTTTGGTAGAGTTATTAGCCCTTGTGGACGATATATGTGAAAATTGCATTTTTATAAGGTAAATCAATAACTTTTTTTTTTAAAGAGCAGATTTTCGAGCATCTAGACTAATTATTATAGGAATAGGTACAATGCTTAAAGTTTCCTAGTATGTACCATATCACAAATTATTTTTGGAGTAGAGTTATTAGCACTTGTCTATGACAACATATGTGAAAATTGCATTTTTATAAAGTAAATCAATAACTTTTTTTTAACGAGCAGATTGTCGAGCATCTAGACTAATTATTATAGCAATAGGTACAATGCTTAAAGTTTCCTAGTGTATACCATATCCCAAATTATTTTTGGAGTAGAGTTATTAGCACTTGTCTATGACAACATATGTGAAAATTGCATTTTTATAAGGTAAATCAATAACTTTTTTTTTAAAGAGCAGATTGTCGAGAATCTAGACTAATTATTATAGGAATAGGTACAATGCTTAAAGTTTCCTAGTATATGCCATATCCCAAATTTTTATTTTTGGCAGAGTTATTAGCCCTTGTGACGATATATGTGAAAATTGCATTTTTATAAAGTAAATCAATAACTTTTTTTTAACGAGCAGATTGTCGAGCATCTAGACTAATTATTATAGGAATAGGTACAATGCTTAAAGTTTCCTAGTATATGCCATATCCCAAATTTTTATTTTTGGCAGAGTTATTAGCCCTTGTGACGATATATGTGAAAATTGCATTTTTATAAGGTAAATCAATAACTTTTTTTTTAAAGAGCAGATTGTCGAGCATCTAGACTAATTATTATAGCAATAGGTACAATGCTTAAAGTTTCCTAGTGTATACCATATCCCAAATTATTTTTGGAGTAGAGTTATTAGCACTTGTCTATGACAACATATGTGAAAATTGCATTTTTATAAAGTAAATCAATAACTTTTTTTTAACGAGCAGATTGTCGAGCATCTAGACTAATTATTATAGCAATAGGTACAATGCTTAAAGTTTCCTAGTGTATACCATATCCCAAATTATTTTTGGAGTAGAGTTATTAGCACTTGTCTATGACAACATATGTGAAAATTGCATTTTTATAAAGTAAATCAATAGGTTTTTTTAACGAGCAGATTGTCGAGCATCTAGACTAATTATTATAGGAATAGGTACAATGTTTAAAGTTTCCTAGTATATGCCATATCCCAAATTTTTATTTTTGGCAGAGTTATTAGCCCTTGTGACGATATATGTGAAAATTGCATTTTTATAAAGTAAATCAATAACTTTTTTTTTAACAAGCAGATTGTCGAGCATCTAGACTAATTATTATAGGAATAGGTACAATGCTTAAAGTTTCCTAGTATATGCCATATCCCAAATTTTTATTTTTGGTAGAGTTATTAGCCCTTGTGGACGATATATGTGAAAATTGCATTTTTATAAGGTAAATCAATAACTTTTTTTTTTAAAGAGCAGATTTTCGAGCATCTAGACTAATTATTATAGGAATAGGTACAATGCTTAAAGTTTCCTAGTATGTACCATATCACAAATTATTTTTGGAGTAGAGTTATTAGCACTTGTCTATGACAACATATGTGAAAATTGCATTTTTATAAAGTAAATCAATAACTTTTTTTTAACGAGCAGATTGTCGAGCATCTAGACTAATTATTATAGCAATAGGTACAATGCTTAAAGTTTCCTAGTGTATACCATATCCCAAATTATTTTTGGAGTAGAGTTATTAGCACTTGTCTATGACAACATATGTGAAAATTGCATTTTTATAAAGTAAATCAATAACTTTTTTTTAACGAGCAGATTGTCGAGCATCTAGACTAATTATTATAGGAATAGGTATAATGTTTAAAGTTTCCTAATATATGCCATATCCCAAATTTTTATTTTTGGCAGAGTTATTAGCCCTTGTGACGATATATGTGAAAATTGCATTTTTATAAAGTAAATCAATAACTTTTTTTTTAACGAGCAGATTGTCGAGCATCTAGACTAATTATTATAGGAATAGGTACAATGCTTAAAGTTTCCTAGTATATGCCATATCCCAAATTTTTATTTTTGGCAGAGTTATTAGCCCTTGTGACGATATATGTGAAAATTGCATTTTTATAAGGTAAATCAATAACTTTTTTTTTAAAGAGCAGATTGTCGAGAATCTAGACTAATTATTATAGGAATAGGTACAATGCTTAAAGTTTCCTAGTATATACCATATCCCAAATTATTTTTGGAGTAGAGTTATTAGCACTTGTCTATGACAACATATGTGAAAATTGCATTTTTATAAAGTAAATCAATAACTTTTTTTTAACGAGCAGATTGTCGAGCATCTAGACTAATTATTATAGCAATAGGTACAATGCTTAAAGTTTCCTAGTGTATACCATATCCCAAATTATTTTTGGAGTAGAGTTATTAGCACTTGTCTATGACAACATATGTGAAAATTGCATTTTTATAAAGTAAATCAATAAGTTTTTTTTAACGAGCAGATTGTCGAGCATCTAGACTAATTATTATAGGAATAGGTACAATGTTTAAAGTTTCCTAGTATATGCCATATCCCAAATTTTTATTTTTGGCAGAGTTATTAGCCCTTGTGACGATATATGTGAAAATTGCATTTTTATAAAGTAAATCAATAACTTTTTTTTAAAGAGCAGATTGTGGAGCATCTAGACTAATTATTATAGGAATAAGTACAATGTTTAAAGTTTCCTAGTATATGCCATATCCCAAATTATTTTTGGAGTAGAGTTATTAGCACTTGTCTATGACAACATATGTGAAAATTGCATTTTTATAAAGTAAATCAATAACTTTTTTTAACGAGCAGATTGTCGAGCATCTAGACTAATTATTATAGGAATAGGTACAATGTTTAAAGTTTCCTAATATATGCCATATCCTAAATTTCTATTTTTGGCAGAGTTATTAGCCCTTGCGACGATATATGTGAAAATTGCATTTTTATAAGGTAAATCAATAACTTTTTTTTTAAAGAGCAGATTGTCGAGCATCTAGACTAATTATTATAGCAATAGGTACAATGCTTAAAGTTTCCTAGTGTATACCATATCCCAAATTATTTTTGGAGTAGAGTTATTAGCACTTGTCTATGACAACGTATGTGAAAATTGCATTTTTATAAAGTAAATCAATAACTTTTTATTAACGAGCAGATTGTCGAGCATCTAGACTAATTATTATAGGAATAGGTACAATGTTTAAAGTTTCCTAGTATATACCATATCGAAAATTATTTTGGAGTAGAGTTATTAGCACTTGTCTATGACAATATATGTGAAAATTGCGTTTTTATAAAGTAAATAAATAACTTTTTTTTTAAAGAGCAGATTGTCGAGGATCTAGAATATTTATTATAAGAATAGGTACAATGCTTAAAGTTTCCTAGTATATACCATATCCCAAATTATTTTTGGAGTAGAGTTATTAGCACTTGTCTATGACAACATATGTGAAAATTGCGTTTTTATAAAGTAAATCAATAACTTTTTTTTTAACGAGCAGATTGTCGAGCATCTAGACTAATTATTATAAGAATAGGTACAATGCTTAAAGTTTCCTAGTATATACCATATCACAAATTATTTTTGGAGTAGGGTTATTAGCACTTGTCTATGACAACATATGTGAAAATTGCATTTTTATAAAGTAAATCAATAACTTTTTTTTAACGAGCAGATTGTCGAGCATCTAGACTAATTATTATAGGAATAGGTACAATGTTTAAAGTTTCCTAGTATATGCTAATATCCCAAATTTTTATTTTTGGCAGAGTTATTAGCCCTTGTGACGATATATGTGAAAATTGCATTTTTATAAAGTAAATCAATAACTTTTTTTTTAACGAGCAGATTGTCGAGCGTCTAGACTAATTATTATAGGACTAGGTACAATGTTTAAAGTTTCCTAGTATATGCTAATATCCCAAATTTTTATTTTTGGCAGAGTTATTAGCCCTTGTGATGATATATGTGAAAATTGCATTTTTATAAGGTAAATCAATAACTTTTTTTTTAAAGAGCAGATTGTCGAGCATCTAGACTAATTATTATAGGAATAGGTACAATGCTTAAAGTTTCCTAGTATATACCATATCCCAAATTATTTTTGGAGTAGAGTCATTAGCACTTGTCTATGACAACATATGTGAAAATTGCATTTTTATAAAGTAAATCAATAACTTTTTTTTAACGAGCAGATTGTCGAGCATCTAGACTAATTATTATAGGAATAGGTACAATGTTTAAAGTTTCCTAATATATGCTATATCCCAAATTTTTATTGTTGGCAGAGTTATTAGCCCTTGTGACGATATATGTGAAAATTGCATTTTTATAAGGTAAATCAATAACTTTTTTTTTAAAGAGCAGATTGTCGAGAATCTAGACTAATTATTATAGGAATAGGTACAATGCTTAAAGTTTCCTAGTATATGCTAATATCCCAAATTTTTATTTTTGGCAGAGGTATTAGCCCTTGTGACGATATATGTGAAAATTGCATTTTTATAAGGTAAATCAATAACTTTTTTTTTAAAGAGCAGATTGTCGAGCATCTAGACTAATTATTATAGGAATAGGTACAATGCTTAAAGTTTCCTAGTATATACCATATCCCAAATTATTTTTGGAGTAGAGTTATTAGCACTTGTCTATGACAACATATGTGAAAATTGCATTTTTATAAAGTAAATCAATAACTTTTTTAACGAGCAGATTGTCGACCATCTAGACTAATTATTATAGGAATAGGTACAATGTTTAAAGTTTCCTAATATATGCCATATCCCAAATTTTTATTTTTGGCAGAGTTATTAGCCCTTGTGACGATATATGTGAAAATTGCATTTTTATAAGGTAAATCAATAACTTTTTTTTTAAAGAGCGGATTGTCGAGAATCTAGACTAATTATTATAGGAATAGGTACAATGCTTAAAGTTTCCTAGTATATACCATATCCCAAATTATTTTTGGAGTAAAGTTATTAGCACTTGTCTATGACAACATATGTGAAAATTGCATTTTTATAAAGTAAATCAATAACTTTTTTTTAACGAGCAGATTGTCGAGCATCTAGACTAATTATTATAGGAATAGGTACAATGCTTAAAGTTTCCTAGTATATACCATATCCCAAATTATTTTTGGAGTAGAGTCATTAGCACTTGTCTATGACAACATATGTGAAAATTGCATTTTTATAAAGTAAATCAATAACTTTTTTTTAACGAGCAGATTGTCGAGCATCTAGACTAATTATTATAGGAATAGGTACAATGTTTAAAGTTTCCTAATATATGCCATATCCCAAATTTTTATTTTTGGCAGAGTTATTAGCCCTTGTGACGATATATGTGAAAATTGCATTTTTATAAGGTAAATCAATAACTTTTTTTTTAAAGAGCGGATTGTCGAGAATCTAGACTAATTATTATAGGAATAGGTACAATGCTTAAAGTTTCCTAGTATATACCATATCCCAAATTATTTTTGGAGTAAAGTTATTAGCACTTGTCTATGACAACATATGTGAAAATTGCATTTTTATAAAGTAAATCAATAACTTTTTTTTAACGAGCAGATTGTCGAGCATCTAGACTAATTATTATAGGAATAGGTACAATGCTTAAAGTTTCCTAGTATATACCATATCCCAAATTATTTTTGGAGTAGAGTTATTAGCACTTGTCTATGACAACATATGTGAAAATTGCATTTTTATAAAGTAAATCAATAACTTTTTTTAACGAGCAGATTGTCGACCATCTAGACTAATTATTATAGGAATAGGTACAATGTTTAAAGTTTCCTAATATATGCCATATCCCAAATTTTTATTTTTGGCAGAGTTATTAGCCCTTGTGACGATATATGTGAAAATTGCATTTTTATAAGGTAAATCAATAACTTTTTTTTTAAAGAGCGGATTGTCGAGAATCTAGACTAATTATTATAGGAATAGGTACAATGCTTAAAGTTTCCTAGTATATACCATATCCCAAATTATTTTTGGAGTAAAGTTATTAGCACTTGTCTATGACAACATATGTGAAAATTGCATTTTTATAAGGTAAATCAAAAAATTTTTTTTTAACGACCAGATTGTCGGACATCTAGACTAATTATCATAGAACTAGGTGCAATGCTTAAAGTTTCATAAATTATGATATATCCCAAACTCATTTAGAGTAGCGTTTTTAGCACTTGTCTACGACAACATATGTGAAAATTGCATTTTTATAAGGTAAATCAAAAATTTTTTTTTTAACGACCAGATTGTCGGACATCTAGACTAATTATCATAGAACTAGGTGCAATGCTTCAAGTTTCATAAATTATGATATATCCCAAACTCATTTAGAGTAGCGTTTTCAACACTTGTCTACGACACCATATGTGAAAATTGCATTTTTATAAGGTAAATCAAAAAATTTTTTTTTACCGACCAGATTGTCGGGCATCTAGACTAATTATCATAGAACTAGGTGCAATGCTTAAAGTTTCATAAATTATGATATATCCCAAACTCATTTAGAGTAGCGTTTTTAGCACTTGTCTACGACAACATATGTGAAAATTGCATTTTTATAAGGTAAATCAAAAATTTTTTTTTTAACGACCAGATTGTCGGACATCTAGACTAATTATCATAGAACTAGGTGCAATGCTTAAAGTTTCATAAATTATGATATATCCCAAACTCATTTAGAGAAGCGTTTTTAACACTTGTCTACGACACCATATGTGAAAATTGCATTTTTATAAGGTAAATCAAAAAATTTTTTTTTAACGACCAGATTGTCGGGCATCTAGACTAATTATCATAGAACTAGGTGCAATGCTTAAAGTTTCAAAAATTATGATATATCCCAAACTCATTTAGAGTAGCGTTTTTAGCACTTGTCTACGACAACATATGTGAAAATTGCATTTTTATAAGGTAAATCAAAAAATTTTTTTTTAACGACCAGATTGTCGGGCATCTAGACTAATTATCATAGAACTAGGTGCAATGCTTAAAGTTTCAAAAATTATGATATATCCCAAACTCATTTAGAGTAGCGTTTTTAGCACTTGTCTACGACAACATATGTGAAAATTGCATTTTTATAAGGTAAATCAAAAATTTTTTTTTTAACGACCAGATTGTCGGACATCTAGACTAATTATCATAGAACTAGGTGCAATGCTTAAAGTTTCATAAATTATGATATATCCCAAACTCATTTAGAGTAGCGTTTTTAGCACTTGTCTACGACAACATATGTGAAAATTGCATTTTTATAAGGTAAATCAAAAAATTTTTTTTTAACGACCAGACTGTCGGGCATCTAGACTAATTATCATAGAACTAGGTGTAATGCTTAAAGTTTCATAAATTATGATATATTCCAAACTCATTTAGAGTAGCGTTTTTAACACTTGTCTACGACACCATATGTGAAAATTGCATTTTTATAAGGTAAATCAAAAAATTTTTTTTTACCGACCAGATTGTCGGGCATTAATTATCATAGAACTAGGTGCAATGCTTAAAGTTTCATAAATTATGATATATCCCAAACTCATTTAGAGTAGCGTTTTTAGCACTTGTCTACGACAACATATGTGAAAATTGCATTTTTATAAGGTAAATCAAAAATTTTTTTTTTAACGACCATATTGTCGGACATCTAGACTAATTATCATAGAACTAGGTGCAATGCTTAAAGTTTCATAAATTATGATATATTCCAAACTCATTTAGAGTAGCGTTTTTAACACTTGTCTACGACACCATATGTGAAAATTGCATTTTTATAAGGTAAATCAAAAAATTTTTTTTTAACGACCAGATTGTCGGGCATCTAGACTAATTATCATAGAACTAGGTGCAATGCTTAAAGTTTCAAAAATTATGATATATCCCAAACTTATTTAGAGTAGCGTTTTTAGCACTTGTCTACGACAACATATGTGAAAATTGCATTTTTATAAGGTAAATCAAAAAATTTTTTTTTAACGACCAGATTGTCGGACATCTAGACTAATTATCATAGAACTAGGTGCAATGCTTAACGTTTCATAAATTATGATATATCCCAAACTCATTTAGAGTAGCGTTTTTAGCACTTGTCTACGACAACATATGTGAAAATTGCATTTTTATAAGGCAAATCAAAAATTTTTTTTTTAACGACCAGATTGTCGGACATCTAGACTAATTATCATAGAACTAGGTGCAATGCTTAAAGTTTCATAAATTATGATATATCCCAAACTCATTTAGAGTAGCGTTTTTAGCACTTGTCTACGACAACATATGTGAAAATTGCATTTTTATAAGGTAAATCAAAAATTTTTTTTTTAACGACCAGATTGTCGGACATCTAGACTAATTATCATAGAACTAGGTGCAATGCTTAACGTTTCATAAATTATGATATATCCCAAACTCATTTAGAGTAGCGTTTTTAGCACTTGTCTACGACAACATATGTGAAAATTGCATTTTTATAAGGTAAATCAAAAAATTTTTTTTTAACGACCAGACTGTCGGGCATCTAGACTAATTATCATAGAACTAGGTGTAATGCTTAAAGTTTCATAAATTATGATATATCCCAAACTCATTTAGAGTAGCGTTTTTAACACTTGTCTACGACACCATATGTGAAAATTGCATTTTTATAAGGTAAATCAAAAATTTTTTTTTTAACGACCAGATTGTCGGACATCTAGACTAATTATCATAGAACTAGGTGCAATGCTTAACGTTTCATAAATTATGATATATCCCAAACTCATTTAGAGTAGCGTTTTTAGCACTTGTCTACGACAACATATGTGAAAATTGCATTTTTATAAGGTAAATCAAAAATTTTTTTTTTAACGACCAGATTGTCGGACATCTAGACTAATTATCATAGAACTAGGTGCAATGCTTAAAGTTTCATAAATTATGATATATCCCAAACTCATTTAGAGTAGCGTTTTTAACACTTGTCTACGACACCATATGTGAAAACTGCATTTTTATAAGGTAAATCAAAAAATTTTTTTTTAACGACCAGATTGTCGGGCATCTAGACTAATTATCATAGAACTAGGTGCAATGCTTAAAGTTTCAAAAATTATGATATATCCCAAACTTATTTAGAGTAGCGTTTTTAGCACTTGTCTACGACAACATATGTGAAAATTGCATTTTTATAAGGTAAATCAAAAATTTTTTTTTTAACGACCAGATTGTCGGACATCTAGACTAATTATCATAGAACTAGGTGCAATGCTTAACGTTTCATAAATTATGATATATCCCAAACTCATTTAGAGTAGCGTTTTTAGCACTTGTCTACGACAACATATGTGAAAATTGCATTTTTATAAGGTAAATCAAAAAATTTTTTTTTAACGACCAGATTGTCGGACATCTAGACTAATTATCATAGAACTAGGTGCAATGCTTAACGTTTCATAAATTATGATATATCCCAAACTCATTTAGAGTAGCGTTTTTAGCACTTGTCTACGACAACATATGTGAAAATTGCATTTTTATAAGGTAAATCAAAATTTTTTTTTTAACGACCAGATTGTCGGACATCTAGACTAATTATCATAGAACTAGGTGCAATGCTTAAAGTTTCATAAATTATGATATATCCCAAACTCATTCAGAGTAGCGTTTTTAGCACTTGTCTACGACAACATATGTGAAAATTGCATTTTTATAAGGTAAATCAAAAATTTTTTTTTTAACGACCAGATTGTCGGACATCTAGACTAATTATCATAGAACTAGGTGCAATGCTTAAAGTTTCATAAATTATGATATAACCCAAACTCATTTAGAGTAGCGTTTTTAGCACTTGTCTACGACAACATATGTGAAAATTGCATTTTTATAAGGTAAATCAAAAATTTTTTTTTAACGACCAGATTGTCGGACATCTAGACTAATTATCATAGAACTAGGTGCAATGCTTAAAGTTTCATAAATTATGATATATCCCAAACTCATTTAGAGTAGCGTTTTTAGCACTTGTCTACGACAACATATGTGAAAATTGCATTTTTATAAGGTAAATCAAAAATTTTTTTTTTAACGACCAGATTATCGGACATCTAGACTAATTATTATAGAACTAGGTGCAATGCTTAACGTTTCATAAATTATGATATATCCCAAACTCATTTAGAGTAGCGTTTTTAGCACTTGTCTACGACAACATATGTGAAAATTGCATTTTTATAAGGTAAATCAAAATTTTTTTTTTTAACGACCAGATTGTCGGACATCTAGACTAATTATCATAGAACTAGGTGCAATGCTTAAAGTTTCATAAATTATGATATATCCCAAACTCATTTAGAGTAGCGTTTTTAGCACTTGTCTACGACAACATATGTGAAAATTGCATTTTTATAAGGTAAATCAAAAATTTTTTTTTAACGACCAGATTGTCGGACATCTAGACTAATTATCATAGAACTAGGTGCAATGCTTAACGTTTCATAAATTATGATATATCCCAAACTCATTTAGAGTAGCGTTTTTAGCACTTGTCTACGACAACATATGTGAAAATTGCATTTTTATAAGGTAAATCAAAAAATTTTTTTTTAACGACCAGATTGTCGGACATCTAGACTAATTATCATAGAACTAGGTGCAATGCTTAACGTTTCATAAATTATGATATATCCCAAACTCATTTAGAGTAGCGTTTTTAGCACTTGTCTACGACAACATATGTGAAAATTGCATTTTTATAAGGTAAATCAAAAATTTTTTTTTAACGACCAGATTGTCGGACATCTAGACTAATTATCATAGAACTAGGTGCAATGCTTAAAGTTTCATAAATTATGATATATCCCAAACTCATTTAGAGTAGCGTTTTTAGCACTTGTCTACGACAACATATGTGAAAATTGCATTTTTATAAGGTAAATCAAAAATTTTTTTTTTAACGACCAGATTGTCGGACATCTAGACTAATTATCATAGAACTAGGTGCAATGCTTAACGTTTCATAAATTATGATATATCCCAAACTCATTTAGAGTAGCGTTTTTAGCACTTGTCTACGACAACATATGTGAAAATTGCATTTTTATAAGGTAAATCAAAAATTTTTTTTTTAACGACCAGATTGTCGGACATCTAGACTAATTATCATAGAACTAGGTGCAATGCTTAACGTTTCATAAATTATGATATATCCCAAACTCATTTAGAGTAGCGTTTTTAGCACTTGTCTACGACAACATATGTGAAAATTGCATTTTTATAAGGTAAATCAAAAATTTTTTTTTAACGACCAGATTGTCGGACATCTAGACTAATTATCATAGAACTAGGTGCAATGCTTAACGTTTCATAAATTATGATATATCCCAAACTCATTTAGAGTAGCGTTTTTAGCACTTGTCTACGACAACATATGTGAAAATTGCATTTTTATAAGGTAAATCAAAAATTTTTTTTTTAACGACCAGATTGTCGGACATCTAGACTAATTATCATAGAACTAGGTGCAATGCTTAACGTTTCATAAATTATGATATATCCCAAACTCATTTAGAGTAGCGTTTTTAGCACTTGTCTACGACAACATATGTGAAAATTGCATTTTTATAAGGTAAATCAAAAATTTTTTTTTAACGACCAGATTGTCGGACATCTAGACTAATTATCATAGAACTAGGTGCAATGCTTAAAGTTTCATAAATTATGATATATCCCAAACTCATTTAGAGTAGCGTTTTTAGCACTTGTCTACGACAACATATGTGAAAATTGCATTTTTATAAGGTAAATCAAAAAATTTTTTTTTAACGACCAGACTGTCGGGCATCTAGACTAATTATCATAGAACTAGGTGTAATGCTTAAAGTTTCATAAATTATGATATATCCCAAACTCATTTAGAGTAGCGTTTTTAGCACTTGTCTACGACAACATATGTGAAAATTGCATTTTTATAAGGTAAATCAAAAAATTTTTTTTTAACGACCAGACTGTCGGGCATCTAGACTAATTATCATAGAACTAGGTGTAATGCTTAAAGTTTCATAAATTATGATATATCCCAAACTCATTTAGAGTAGCGTTTTTAACACTTGTCTACGACACCATATGTGAAAATTGCATTTTTATAAGGTAAATCAAAAAATTTTTTTTTACCGACCAGATTGTCGGGCACCTAGACTAATTATCATAGAACTAGGTGCAATGCTTAAAGTTTCATAAATTATGATATATCCCAAACTCATTTAGAGTAGCGTTTTTAGCACTTGTCTACGACAACATATGTGAAAATTGCATTTTTATAAGGTAAATCAAAAAATTTTTTTTAACGACCAGATTGTCGGACATCTAGACTAATTATCATAGAACTAGGTGCAATGCTTAACGTTTCATAAATTATGATATATCCCAAACTCATTTAGAGTAGCGTTTTTAGCACTTGTCTACGACAACATATGTGAAAATTGCATTTTTATAAGGTAAATCAAAAATTTTTTTTTAACGACCAGATTGTCGGACATCTAGACTAATTATCATAGAACTAGGTGCAATGCTTAAAGTTTCATAAATTATGATATATCCCAAACTCATTTAGAGTAGCGTTTTTAGCACTTGTCTACGACAACATATGTGAAAATTGCATTTTTATAAGGTAAATCAAAAATTTTTTTTTTAACGACCAGATTGTCGGACATCTAGACTAATTATCATAGAACTAGGTGCAATGCTTAACGTTTCATAAATTATGATATATCCCAAACTCATTTAGAGTAGCGTTTTTAGCACTTGTCTACGACAACATATGTGAAAATTGCATTTTTATAAGGTAAATCAAAAATTTTTTTTTTAACGACCAGATTGTCGGACATCTAGACTAATTATCATAGAACTAGGTGCAATGCTTAACGTTTCATAAATTATGATATATCCCAAACTCATTTAGAGTAGCGTTTTTAGCACTTGTCTACGACAACATATGTGAAAATTGCATTTTTATAAGGTAAATCAAAAATTTTTTTTTAACGACCAGATTGTCGGACATCTAGACTAATTATCATAGAACTAGGTGCAATGCTTAACGTTTCATAAATTATGATATATCCCAAACTCATTTAGAGTAGCGTTTTTAGCACTTGTCTACGACAACATATGTGAAAATTGCATTTTTATAAGGTAAATCAAAAATTTTTTTTTTAACGACCAGATTGTCGGACATCTAGACTAATTATCATAGAACTAGGTGCAATGCTTAACGTTTCATAAATTATGATATATCCCAAACTCATTTAGAGTAGCGTTTTTAGCACTTGTCTACGACAACATATGTGAAAATTGCATTTTTATAAGGTAAATCAAAAATTTTTTTTTAACGACCAGATTGTCGGACATCTAGACTAATTATCATAGAACTAGGTGCAATGCTTAAAGTTTCATAAATTATGATATATCCCAAACTCATTTAGAGTAGCGTTTTTAACACTTGTCTACGACAACATATGTGAAAATTGCATTTTTATAAGGTAAATCAAAAATTTTTTTTTTAACGACCAGATTGTCGGACATCTAGACTAATTATCATAGAACTAGGTGCAATGCTTAAAGTTTCATAAATTATGATATATCCCAAACTCATTTAGAGTAGCGTTTTTAACACTTGTCTACGACACCATATGTGAAAATTGCATTTTTATAAGGTAAATCAAAAAATTTTTTTTTAACGACCAGATTGTCGGGCATCTAGACTAATTATCATAGAACTAGGTGCAATGCTTAAAGTTTCATAAATTATGATATATCCCAAACTCATTTAGAGTAGCGTTTTTAGCACTTGTCTACGACACCATATGTGAAAATTGCATTTTTATAAGGTAAATCAAAAAATTTTTTTTTAACGACCAGATTGTCGGACATCTAGACTAATTATCATAGAACTAGGTGCAATGCTTAAAGTTTCATAAATTATGATATATCCCAAACTCATTTAGAGTAGCGTTTTTAGCACTTGTCTACGACAACATATGTGAAAATTGCATTTTTATAAGGTAAATCAAAAATTTTTTTTTTAACGACCAGATTGTCGGACATCTAGACTAATTATCATAGAACTAGGTGCAATGCTTAAAGTTTCATAAATTATGATATATCCCAAACTCATTTAGAGTAGCGTTTTTAACACTTGTCTACGACAACATATGTGAAAATTGCATTTTTATAAGGTAAATCAAAAATTTTTTTTTTAACGACAAGATTGTCGGGCATCTAGACTAATTATCATAGAACTAGGTGCAATGCTTAAAGTTTCAAAAATTATGATATATCCCAAACTTATTTAGAGTAGCGTTTTTAGCACTTGTCTACGACAACATATGTGAAAATTGCATTTTTATAAGGTAAATCAAAAATTTTTTTTTTAACGACCAGATTGCCGGACATCTAGACTTATTATCATAGAACTAGGTGCAATGCTTAACGTTTCATAAATTATGATATATCCCAAACTCATTTAGAGTAGCGTTTTTAGCACTTGTCTACGACAACATATGTGAAAATTGCATTTTTATAAGGTAAATCAAAAATTTTTTTTTTAACGACCAGATTGTCGGACATCTAGACTAATTATCATAGAACTAGGTGCAATGCTTAACGTTTCATAAATTATGATATATCCCAAACTCATTTAGAGTAGCGTTTTTAGCACTTGTCTACGACAACATATGTGAAAATTGCATTTTTATAAGGTAAATCAAAAATTTTTTTTTAACGACCAGATTGTCGGACATCTAGACTAATTATCATAGAACTAGGTGCAATGCTTAAAGTTTCATAAATTATGATATATCCCAAACTCATTTAGAGTAGCGTTTTTAGCACTTGTCTACGACAACATATGTGAAAATTGCATTTTTATAAGGTAAATCAAAAATTTTTTTTTAACGACCAGATTGTCGGACATCTAGACTAATTATCATAGAACTAGGTGCAATGCTTAACGTTTCATAAATTATGATATATCCCAAACTCATTTAGAGTAGCGTTTTTAGCACTTGTCTACGACAACATATGTGAAAATTGCATTTTTATAAGGTAAATCAAAAAATTTTTTTTTAACGACCAGATTGTCGGACATCTAGACTAATTATCATAGAACTAGGTGCAATGCTTAACGTTTCATAAATTATGATATATCCCAAACTCATTTAGAGTAGCGTTTTTAGCACTTGGCTACGACAACATATGTGAAAATTGCATTTTTATAAGGTAAATCAAAAATTTTTTTTTAACGACCAGATTGTCGGACATCTAGACTAATTATCATAGAACTAGGTGCAATGCTTAAAGTTTCATAAATTATGATATATCCCAAACTCATTTAGAGTAGCGTTTTTAGCACTTGTCTACGACAACATATGTGAAAATTGCATTTTTATAAGGTAAATCAAAAATTTTTTTTTAACGACCAGATTGTCGGACATCTAGACTAATTATCATAGAACTAGGTGCAATGCTTAACGTTTCATAAATTATGATATATCCCAAACTCATTTAGAGTAGCGTTTTTAGCACTTGTCTACGACAACATATGTGAAAATTGCATTTTTATAAGGTAAATCAAAAATTTTTTTTTTAACGACCAGATTGTCGGACATCTAGACTAATTATCATAGAACTAGGTGCAATGCTTAACGTTTCATAAATTATGATATATCCCAAACTCATTTAGAGTAGCGTTTTTAGCACTTGTCTACGACAACATATGTGAAAATTGCATTTTTATAAGGTAAATCAAAAATTTTTTTTTAACGACCAGATTGTCGGACATCTAGACTAATTATCATAGAACTAGGTGCAATGCTTAACGTTTCATAAATTATGATATATCCCAAACTCATTTAGAGTAGCGTTTTTAGCACTTGTCTACGACAACATATGTGAAAATTGCATTTTTATAAGGTAAATCAAAAATTTTTTTTTTAACGACCAGATTGTCGGACATCTAGACTAATTATCATAGAACTAGGTGCAATGCTTAACGTTTCATAAATTATGATATATCCCAAACTCATTTAGAGTAGCGTTTTTAGCACTTGTCTACGACAACATATGTGAAAATTGCATTTTTATAAGGTAAATCAAAAATTTTTTTTTAACGACCAGATTGTCGGACATCTAGACTAATTATCATAGAACTAGGTGCAATGCTTAAAGTTTCATAAATTATGATATATCCCAAACTCATTTAGATTAGCGTTTTTAGCACTTGTCTACGACAACATATGTGAAAATTGCATTTTTATAAGGTAAATCAAAAAATTTTTTTTTAACGACCAGACTGTCGGGCATCTAGACTAATTATCATAGAACTAGGTGTAATGCTTAAAGTTTCATAAATTATGATATATCCCAAACTCATTTAGAGTAGCGTTTTTAGCACTTGTCTACGACAACATATGTGAAAATTGCATTTTTATAAGGTAAATCAAAAAATTTTTTTTTAACGACCAGACTGTCGGGCATCTAGACTAATTATCATAGAACTAGGTGTAATGCTTAAAGTTTCATAAATTATGATATATCCCAAACTCATTTAGAGTAGCGTTTTTAACACTTGTCTACGACACCATATGTGAAAATTGCATTTTTATAAGGTAAATCAAAAATTTTTTTTTTAACGACCAGATTGTCGGACATCTAGACTAATTATCATAGAACTAGGTGCAATGCTTAAAGTTTCATAAATTATGATATATCCCAAACTCATTTAGAGTAGCGTTTTTAACACTTGTCTACGACAACATATGTGAAAATTGCATTTTTATAAGGTAAATCAAAAAATTTTTTTTTAACGACAAGATTGTCGGGCATCTAGACTAATTATCATAGAACTAGGTGCAATGCTTAAAGTTTCATAAATTATGATATATCCCAAACTCATTTAGAGTAGCGTTTTTAGCACTTGTCTACGACAACATATGTGAAAATTGCATTTTTATAAGGTAAATCAAAAAATTTTTTTTTACCGACCAGATTGTCGGGCACCTAGACTAATTATCATAGAACTAGGTGCAATGCTTAAAGTTTCATAAATTATGATATATCCCAAACTCATTTAGAGTAGCGTTTTTAGCACTTGTCTACGACAACATATGTGAAAATTGCATTTTTATAAGGTAAATCAAAAATTTTTTTTTTAACGACCAGATTGTCGGACATCTAGACTAATTATCATAGAACTAGGTGCAATGCTTAACGTTTCATAAATTATGATATATCCCAAACTCATTTAGAGTAGCGTTTTTAGCACTTGTCTACGACAACATATGTGAAAATTGCATTTTTATAAGGTAAATCAAAAATTTTTTTTTAACGACCAGATTGTCGGACATCTAGACTAATTATCATAGAACTAGGTGCAATGCTTAACGTTTCATAAATTATGATATATCCCAAACTCATTTAGAGTAGCGTTTTTAGCACTTGTCTACGACAACATATGTGAAAATTGCATTTTTATAAGGTAAATCAAAAATTTTTTTTTTAACGACCAGATTGTCGGACATCTAGACTAATTATCATAGAACTAGGTGCAATGCTTAACGTTTCATAAATTATGATATATCCCAAACTCATTTAGAGTAGCGTTTTTAGCACTTGTCTACGACAACATATGTGAAAATTGCATTTTTATAAGGTAAATCAAAAATTTTTTTTTAACGACCAGATTGTCGGACATCTAGACTAATTATCATAGAACTAGGTGCAATGCTTAAAGTTTCATAAATTATGATATATCCCAAACTCATTTAGATTAGCGTTTTTAGCACTTGTCTACGACAACATATGTGAAAATTGCATTTTTATAAGGTAAATCAAAAAATTTTTTTTTAACGACCAGACTGTCGGGCATCTAGACTAATTATCATAGAACTAGGTGTAATGCTTAAAGTTTCATAAATTATGATATATCCCAAACTCATTTAGAGTAGCGTTTTTAGCACTTGTCTACGACAACATATGTGAAAATTGCATTTTTATAAGGTAAATCAAAAAATTTTTTTTTAACGACCAGACTGTCGGGCATCTAGACTAATTATCATAGAACTAGGTGTAATGCTTAAAGTTTCATAAATTATGATATATCCCAAACTCATTTAGAGTAGCGTTTTTAACACTTGTCTACGACACCATATGTGAAAATTGCATTTTTATAAGGTAAATCAAAAATTTTTTTTTTAACGACCAGATTGTCGGACATCTAGACTAATTATCATAGAACTAGGTGCAATGCTTAAAGTTTCATAAATTATGATATATCCCAAACTCATTTAGAGTAGCGTTTTTAACACTTGTCTACGACAACATATGTGAAAATTGCATTTTTATAAGGTAAATCAAAAAATTTTTTTTTAACGACAAGATTGTCGGGCATCTAGACTAATTATCATAGAACTAGGTGCAATGCTTAAAGTTTCATAAATTATGATATATCCCAAACTCATTTAGAGTAGCGTTTTTAGCACTTGTCTACGACAACATATGTGAAAATTGCATTTTTATAAGGTAAATCAAAAATTTTTTTTTTAACGACCAGATTATCGGACATCTAGACTAATTATTATAGAACTAGGTGCAATGCTTAAAGTTTCATAAATTATGATATATCCCAAACTCATTTAGAGTAGCGTTTTTAGCACTTGTCTACGACAACATATGTGAAAATTGCATTTTTATAAGGTAAATCAAAAAATTTTTTTTTAACGACCAGACTGTCGGGCATCTAGACTAATTATCATAGAACTAGGTGTAATGCTTAAAGTTTCATAAATTATGATATATTCCAAACTCATTTAGAGTAGCGTTTTTAACACTTGTCTACGACACCATATGTGAAAATTGCATTTTTATAAGGTAAATCAAAAAATTTTTTTTTACCGACCAGATTGTCGGGCATCTAGACTAATTATCATAGAACTAGGTGCAATGCTTAAAGTTTCATAAATTATGATATATCCCAAACTCATTTAGAGTAGCGTTTTTAACACTTGTCTACGACACCATATGTGAAAACTGCATTTTTATAAGGTAAATCAAAAAATTTTTTTTTAACGACCAGATTGTCGGGCATCTAGACTAATTATCATAGAACTAGGTGCAATGCTTAAAGTTTCAAAAATTATGATATATCCCAAACTTATTTAGAGTAGCGTTTTTAGCACTTGTCTACGACAACATATGTGAAAATTGCATTTTTATAAGGTAAATCAAAAATTTTTTTTTTAACGACCAGATTGTCGGACATCTAGACTAATTATCATAGAACTAGGTGCAATGCTTAACGTTTCATAAATTATGATATATCCCAAACTCATTTAGAGTAGCGTTTTTAGCACTTGTCTACGACAACATATGTGAAAATTGCATTTTTATAAGGTAAATCAAAAATTTTTTTTTTAACGACCAGATTGTCGGACATCTAGACTAATTATCATAGAACTAGGTGCAATGCTTAAAGTTTCATAAATTATGATATATCCCAAACTCATTTAGAGTAGCGTTTTTAACACTTGTCTACGACACCATATGTGAAAACTGCATTTTTATAAGGTAAATCAAAAAATTTTTTTTTAACGACCAGATTGTCGGGCATCTAGACTAATTATCATAGAACTAGGTGCAATGCTTAAAGTTTCATAAATTATGATATATCCCAAACTCATTTAGAGTAGCGTTTTTAGCACTTGTCTACGACAACATATGTGAAAATTGCATTTTTATAAGGTAAATCAAAATTTTTTTTTTTAACGACCAGATTGTCGGACATCTAGACTAATTATCATAGAACTAGGTGCAATGCTTAACGTTTCATAAATTATGATATATCCCAAACTCATTTAGAGTAGCGTTTTTAGCACTTGTCTACGACAACATATGTGAAAATTGCATTTTTATAAGGTAAATCAAAATTTTTTTTTTTAACGACCAGATTGTCGGACAT
Organism: Crataerina pallida; assembly: GCA_949710015.1. Lineage (NCBI taxonomy): Eukaryota > Metazoa > Arthropoda > Insecta > Diptera > Hippoboscidae > Crataerina > Crataerina pallida. The sequence continues at coordinate 16,620,290 of OX453290.1, forward strand.
CTAGACTAATTATCATAGAACTAGGTGCAATGCTTAACGTTTCATAAATTATGATATATCCCAAACTCATTTAGAGTAGCGTTTTTAGCACTTGTCTACGACAACATATGTGAAAATTGCATTTTTATAAGGTAAATCAAAAAATTTTTTTTTAACGACCAGATTGTCGGACATCTAGACTAATTATCATAGAACTAGGTGCAATGCTTAAAGTTTCATAAATTATGATATATCCCAAACTTATTTAGAGTAGCGTTTTTAGCACTTGTCTACGACAACATATGTGAAAATTGCATTTTTATAAGGTAAATCAAAATTTTTTTTTTTAACGACCAGATTGTCGGACATCTAGACTAATTATCATAGAACTAGGTGCAATGCTTAAAGTTTCATAAATTATGATGTATCCCAAACTCATTCAGAGTAGCGTTTTTAGCACTTGTCTACGACAACATATGTGAAAATTGCATTTTTATAAGGTAAATCAAAAAATTTTTTTTTAACGACCAGACTGTCGGGCATCTAGACTAATTATCATAGAACTAGGTGTAATGCTTAAAGTTTCATAAATTATGATATATCCCAAACTCATTTAGAGTAGCGTTTTTAACACTTGTCTACGACACCATATGTGAAAATTGCATTTTTATAAGGTAAATCAAAAATTTTTTTTTTAACGACCAGATTGTCGGACATCTAGACTAATTATCATAGAACTAGGTGCAATGCTTAAAGTTTCATAAATTATGATATATCCCAAACTCATTTAGAGTAGCGTTTTTAACACTTGTCTACGACAACATATGTGAAAATTGCATTTTTATAAGGTAAATCAAAAAATTTTTTTTTAACGACCAGATTGTCGGGCATCTAGACTAATTATCATAGAACTAGGTGCAATGCTTAAAGTTTCATAAATTATGATATATCCCAAACTCATTTAGAGTAGCGTTTTTAGCACTTGTCTACGACAACATATGTGAAAATTGCATTTTTATAAGGTAAATCAAAATTTTTTTTTTTAACGACCAGATTGTCGGACATCTAGACTAATTATCATAGAACTAGGTGCAATGCTTAACGTTTCATAAATTATGATATATCCCAAACTCATTTAGAGTAGCGTTTTTAGCACTTGTCTACGACAACATATGTGAAAATTGCATTTTTATAAGGTAAATCAAAATTTTTTTTTTTAACGACCAGATTGTCGGACATCTAGACTAATTATCATAGAACTAGGTGCAATGCTTAACGTTTCATAAATTATGATATATCCCAAACTCATTTAGAGTAGCGTTTTTAGCACTTGTCTACGACAACATATGTGAAAATTGCATTTTTATAAGGTAAATCAAAAAATTTTTTTTTAACGACCAGATTGTCGGACATCTAGACTAATTATCATAGAACTAGGTGCAATGCTTAAAGTTTCATAAATTATGATATATCCCAAACTTATTTAGAGTAGCGTTTTTAGCACTTGTCTACGACAACATATGTGAAAATTGCATTTTTATAAGGTAAATCAAAATTTTTTTTTTTAACGACCAGATTGTCGGACATCTAGACTAATTATCATAGAACTAGGTGCAATGCTTAAAGTTTCATAAATTATGATGTATCCCAAACTCATTCAGAGTAGCGTTTTTAGCACTTGTCTACGACAACATATGTGAAAATTGCATTTTTATAAGGTAAATCAAAATTTTTTTTTTTAACGACCAGATTGTCGGACATCTAGACTAATTATCATAGAACTAGGTGCAATGCTTAAAGTTTCATAAATTATGATGTATCCCAAACTCATTCAGAGTAGCGTTTTTAACACTTGTCTACGACACCATATGTGAAAATTGCATTTTTATAAGGTAAATCAAAAAATTTTTTTTTAACGACCAGATTGTCGGGCATCTAGACTAATTATCATAGAACTAGGTGCAATGCTTAAAGTTTCATAAATTATGATATATCCCAAACTCATTTAGAGTAGCGTTTTTAGCACTTGTCTACGACAACATATGTGAAAATTGCATTTTTATAAGGTAAATCAAAATTTTTTTTTTTAACGACCAGATTGTCGGACATCTAGACTAATTATCATAGAACTAGGTGCAATGCTTAACGTTTCATAAATTATGATATATCCCAAACTCATTTAGAGTAGCGTTTTTAGCACTTGTCTACGACAACATATGTGAAAATTGCATTTTTATAAGGTAAATCAAAATTTTTTTTTTTAACGACCAGATTGTCGGACATCTAGACTAATTATCATAGAACTAGGTGCAATGCTTAACGTTTCATAAATTATGATATATCCCAAACTCATTTAGAGTAGCGTTTTTAGCACTTGTCTACGACAACATATGTGAAAATTGCATTTTTATAAGGTAAATCAAAAAATTTTTTTTTAACGACCAGATTGTCGGACATCTAGACTAATTATCATAGAACTAGGTGCAATGCTTAAAGTTTCATAAATTATGATATATCCCAAACTTATTTAGAGTAGCGTTTTTAGCACTTGTCTACGACAACATATGTGAAAATTGCATTTTTATAAGGTAAATCAAAATTTTTTTTTTTAACGACCAGATTGTCGGACATCTAGACTAATTATCATAGAACTAGGTGCAATGCTTAAAGTTTCATAAATTATGATGTATCCCAAACTCATTCAGAGTAGCGTTTTTAGCACTTGTCTACGACAACATATGTGAAAATTGCATTTTTATAAGGTAAATCAAAATTTTTTTTTTTAACGACCAGATTGTCGGACATCTAGACTAATTATCATAGAACTAGGTGCAATGCTTAAAGTTTCATAAATTATGATGTATCCCAAACTCATTCAGAGTAGCGTTTTTAACACTTGTCTACGACACCATATGTGAAAATTGCATTTTTATAAGGTAAATCAAAAAATTTTTTTTTAACGACCAGATTGTCGGGCATCTAGACTAATTATCATAGAACTAGGTGCAATGCTTAAAGTTTCATAAATTATGATGTATCCCAAACTCATTTAGAGTAGCGTTTTTAGCACTTGTCTACGACAACATATGTGAAAATTGCATTTTTATAAGGTAAATCAAAAAATTTTTTTTTAACGACCAGACTGTCGGGCATCTAGACTAATTATCATAGAACTAGGTGTAATGCTTAAAGTTTCATAAATTATGATATATTCCAAACTCATTTAGAGTAGCGTTTTTAACACTTGTCTACGACACCATATGTGAAAATTGCATTTTTATAAGGTAAATCAAAAAATTTTTTTTTACCGACCAGATTGTCGGGCATCTAGACTAATTATCATAGAACTAGGTGCAATGCTTAAAGTTTCATAAATTATGATATATCCCAAACTCATTTAGAGTAGCGTTTTTAACACTTGTCTACGACACCATATGTGAAAACTGCATTTTTATAAGGTAAATCAAAAAATTTTTTTTTAACGACCAGATTGTCGGGCATCTAGACTAATTATCATAGAACTAGGTGCAATGCTTAAAGTTTCAAAAATTATGATATATCCCAAACTTATTTAGAGTAGCGTTTTTAGCACTTGTCTACGACAACATATGTGAAAATTGCATTTTTATAAGGTAAATCAAAAATTTTTTTTTTAACGACCAGATTGTCGGACATCTAGACTAATTATCATAGAACTAGGTGCAATGCTTAACGTTTCATAAATTATGATATATCCCAAACTCATTTAGAGTAGCGTTTTTAGCACTTGTCTACGACAACATATGTGAAAATTGCATTTTTATAAGGTAAATCAAAAATTTTTTTTTTAACGACCAGATTGTCGGACATCTAGACTAATTATCATAGAACTAGGTGCAATGCTTAAAGTTTCATAAATTATGATATATCCCAAACTCATTTAGAGTAGCGTTTTTAACACTTGTCTACGACACCATATGTGAAAACTGCATTTTTATAAGGTAAATCAAAAAATTTTTTTTTAACGACCAGATTGTCGGGCATCTAGACTAATTATCATAGAACTAGGTGCAATGCTTAAAGTTTCATAAATTATGATATATCCCAAACTCATTTAGAGTAGCGTTTTTAGCACTTGTCTACGACAACATATGTGAAAATTGCATTTTTATAAGGTAAATCAAAATTTTTTTTTTTAACGACCAGATTGTCGGACATCTAGACTAATTATCATAGAACTAGGTGCAATGCTTAACGTTTCATAAATTATGATATATCCCAAACTCATTTAGAGTAGCGTTTTTAGCACTTGTCTACGACAACATATGTGAAAATTGCATTTTTATAAGGTAAATCAAAATTTTTTTTTTTAACGACCAGATTGTCGGACATCTAGACTAATTATCATAGAACTAGGTGCAATGCTTAACGTTTCATAAATTATGATATATCCCAAACTCATTTAGAGTAGCGTTTTTAGCACTTGTCTACGACAACATATGTGAAAATTGCATTTTTATAAGGTAAATCAAAAAATTTTTTTTTAACGACCAGATTGTCGGACATCTAGACTAATTATCATAGAACTAGGTGCAATGCTTAAAGTTTCATAAATTATGATATATCCCAAACTCATTTAGAGTAGCGTTTTTAACACTTGTCTACGACAACATATGTGAAAATTGCATTTTTATAAGGTAAATCAAAAAATTTTTTTTTAACGACCAGATTGTCGGGCATCTAGACTAATTATCATAGAACTAGGTGCAATGCTTAAAGTTTCATAAATTATGATATATCCCAAACTCATTTAGAGTAGCGTTTTTAGCACTTGTCTACGACAACATATGTGAAAATTGCATTTTTATAAGGTAAATCAAAATTTTTTTTTTTAACGACCAGATTGTCGGACATCTAGACTAATTATCATAGAACTAGGTGCAATGCTTAACGTTTCATAAATTATGATATATCCCAAACTCATTTAGAGTAGCGTTTTTAGCACTTGTCTACGACAACATATGTGAAAATTGCATTTTTATAAGGTAAATCAAAATTTTTTTTTTTAACGACCAGATTGTCGGACATCTAGACTAATTATCATAGAACTAGGTGCAATGCTTAACGTTTCATAAATTATGATATATCCCAAACTCATTTAGAGTAGCGTTTTTAGCACTTGTCTACGACAACATATGTGAAAATTGCATTTTTATAAGGTAAATCAAAAAATTTTTTTTTAACGACCAGATTGTCGGACATCTAGACTAATTATCATAGAACTAGGTGCAATGCTTAAAGTTTCATAAATTATGATATATCCCAAACTTATTTAGAGTAGCGTTTTTAGCACTTGTCTACGACAACATATGTGAAAATTGCATTTTTATAAGGTAAATCAAAATTTTTTTTTTTAACGACCAGATTGTCGGACATCTAGACTAATTATCATAGAACTAGGTGCAATGCTTAAAGTTTCATAAATTATGATGTATCCCAAACTCATTCAGAGTAGCGTTTTTAGCACTTGTCTACGACAACATATGTGAAAATTGCATTTTTATAAGGTAAATCAAAATTTTTTTTTTTAACGACCAGATTGTCGGACATCTAGACTAATTATCATAGAACTAGGTGCAATGCTTAAAGTTTCATAAATTATGATGTATCCCAAACTCATTCAGAGTAGCGTTTTTAACACTTGTCTACGACACCATATGTGAAAATTGCATTTTTATAAGGTAAATCAAAAAATTTTTTTTTAACGACCAGATTGTCGGGCATCTAGACTAATTATCATAGAACTAGGTGCAATGCTTAAAGTTTCATAAATTATGATATATCCCAAACTCATTTAGAGTAGCGTTTTTAGCACTTGTCTACGACAACATATGTGAAAATTGCATTTTTATAAGGTAAATCAAAATTTTTTTTTTTAACGACCAGATTGTCGGACATCTAGACTAATTATCATAGAACTAGGTGCAATGCTTAACGTTTCATAAATTATGATATATCCCAAACTCATTTAGAGTAGCGTTTTTAGCACTTGTCTACGACAACATATGTGAAAATTGCATTTTTATAAGGTAAATCAAAATTTTTTTTTTTAACGACCAGATTGTCGGACATCTAGACTAATTATCATAGAACTAGGTGCAATGCTTAACGTTTCATAAATTATGATATATCCCAAACTCATTTAGAGTAGCGTTTTTAGCACTTGTCTACGACAACATATGTGAAAATTGCATTTTTATAAGGTAAATCAAAAAATTTTTTTTTAACGACCAGATTGTCGGACATCTAGACTAATTATCATAGAACTAGGTGCAATGCTTAAAGTTTCATAAATTATGATATATCCCAAACTTATTTAGAGTAGCGTTTTTAGCACTTGTCTACGACAACATATGTGAAAATTGCATTTTTATAAGGTAAATCAAAATTTTTTTTTTTAACGACCAGATTGTCGGACATCTAGACTAATTATCATAGAACTAGGTGCAATGCTTAAAGTTTCATAAATTATGATGTATCCCAAACTCATTCAGAGTAGCGTTTTTAGCACTTGTCTACGACAACATATGTGAAAATTGCATTTTTATAAGGTAAATCAAAAATTTTTTTTTTAACGACCAGATTGTCGGACATCTAGACTAATTATCATAGAACTAGGTGCAATGCTTAAAGTTTCATAAATTATGATATAACCCAAACTCATTTAGAGTAGCGTTTTTAGCACTTGTCTACGACAACATATGTGAAAATTGCATTTTTATAAGGTAAATCAAAAATTTTTTTTTAACGACCAGATTGTCGGACATCTAGACTAATTATCATAGAACTAGGTGCAATGCTTAAAGTTTCATAAATTATGATATATCCCAAACTCATTTAGAGTAGCGTTTTTAGCACTTGTCTACGACAACATATGTGAAAATTGCATTTTTATAAGGTAAATCAAAATTTTTTTTTTTAACGACCAGATTGTCGGACATCTAGACTAATTATCATAGAACTAGGTGCAATGCTTAACGTTTCATAAATTATGATATATCCCAAACTCATTTAGAGTAGCGTTTTTAGCACTTGTCTACGACAACATATGTGAAAATTGCATTTTTATAAGGTAAATCAAAAAATTTTTTTTTAACGACCAGATTGTCGGACATCTAGACTAATTATCATAGAACTAGGTGCAATGCTTAAAGTTTCATAAATTATGATATATCCCAAACTCATTTAGAGTAGCGTTTTTAGCACTTGTCTACGACAACATATGTGAAAATTGCATTTTTATAAGGTAAATCAAAAATTTTTTTTTAACGACCAGATTGTCGGACATCTAGACTAATTATCATAGAACTAGGTGCAATGCTTAACGTTTCATAAATTATGATATATCCCAAACTCATTTAGAGTAGCGTTTTTAGCACTTGTCTACGACAACATATGTGAAAATTGCATTTTTATAAGGTAAATCAAAAAATTTTTTTTTAACGACCAGATTGTCGGACATCTAGACTAATTATCATAGAACTAGGTGCAATGCTTAAAGTTTCATAAATTATGATATATCCCAAACTTATTTAGAGTAGCGTTTTTAGCACTTGTCTACGACAACATATGTGAAAATTGCATTTTTATAAGGTAAATCAAAATTTTTTTTTTTAACGACCAGATTGTCGGACATCTAGACTAATTATCATAGAACTAGGTGCAATGCTTAAAGTTTCATAAATTATGATGTATCCCAAACTCATTCAGAGTAGCGTTTTTAGCACTTGTCTACGACAACATATGTGAAAATTGCATTTTTATAAGGTAAATCAAAAATTTTTTTTTTAACGACCAGATTGTCGGACATCTAGACTAATTATCATAGAACTAGGTGCAATGCTTAAAGTTTCATAAATTATGATATAACCCAAACTCATTTAGAGTAGCGTTTTTAGCACTTGTCTACGACAACATATGTGAAAATTGCATTTTTATAAGGTAAATCAAAAATTTTTTTTTAACGACCAGATTGTCGGACATCTAGACTAATTATCATAGAACTAGGTGCAATGCTTAAAGTTTCATAAATTATGATATATCCCAAACTCATTTAGAGTAGCGTTTTTAGCACTTGTCTACGACAACATATGTGAAAATTGCATTTTTATAAGGTAAATCAAAATTTTTTTTTTTAACGACCAGATTGTCGGACATCTAGACTAATTATCATAGAACTAGGTGCAATGCTTAACGTTTCATAAATTATGATATATCCCAAACTCATTTAGAGTAGCGTTTTTAGCACTTGTCTACGACAACATATGTGAAAATTGCATTTTTATAAGGTAAATCAAAAATTTTTTTTTAACGACCAGATTGTCGGACATCTAGACTAATTATCATAGAACTAGGTGCAATGCTTAAAGTTTCATAAATTATGATATAACCCAAACTCATTTAGAGTAGCGTTTTTAGCACTTGTCTACGACAACATATGTGAAAATTGCATTTTTATAAGGTAAATCAAAAATTTTTTTTTAACGACCAGATTGTCGGACATCTAGACTAATTATCATAGAACTAGGTGCAATGCTTAAAGTTTCATAAATTATGATATATCCCAAACTCATTTAGAGTAGCGTTTTTAGCACTTGTCTACGACAACATATGTGAAAATTGCATTTTTATAAGGTAAATCAAAATTTTTTTTTTTAACGACCAGATTGTCGGACATCTAGACTAATTATCATAGAACTAGGTGCAATGCTTAACGTTTCATAAATTATGATATATCCCAAACTCATTTAGAGTAGCGTTTTTAGCACTTGTCTACGACAACATATGTGAAAATTGCATTTTTATAAGGTAAATCAAAAATTTTTTTTTAACGACCAGATTGTCGGACATCTAGACTAATTATCATAGAACTAGGTGCAATGCTTAAAGTTTCATAAATTATGATATAACCCAAACTCATTTAGAGTAGCGTTTTTAGCACTTGTCTACGACAACATATGTGAAAATTGCATTTTTATAAGGTAAATCAAAAATTTTTTTTTAACGACCAGATTGTCGGACATCTAGACTAATTATCATAGAACTAGGTGCAATGCTTAACGTTTCATAAATTATGATATATCCCAAACTCATTTAGAGTAGCGTTTTTAGCACTTGTCTACGACAACATATGTGAAAATTGCATTTTTATAAGGTAAATCAAAAAATTTTTTTTTAACGACCAGATTGTCGGACATCTAGACTAATTATCATAGAACTAGGTGCAATGCTTAAAGTTTCATAAATTATGATATATCCCAAACTTATTTAGAGTAGCGTTTTTAGCACTTGTCTACGACAACATATGTGAAAATTGCATTTTTATAAGGTAAATCAAAATTTTTTTTTTAACGACCAGATTGTCGGACATCTAGACTAATTATCATAGAACTAGGTGCAATGCTTAACGTTTCATAAATTATGATATATCCCAAACTCATTTAGAGTAGCGTTTTTAGCACTTGTCTACGACAACATATGTGAAAATTGCATTTTTATAAGGTAAATCAAAATTTTTTTTTTTAACGACCAGATTGTCGGACATCTAGACTAATTATCATAGAACTAGGTGCAATGCTTAAAGTTTCATAAATTATGATATATCCCAAACTCATTTAGAGTAGCGTTTTTAGCACTTGTCTACGACAACATATGTGAAAATTGCATTTTTATAAGGTAAATCAAAAATTTTTTTTTAACGACCAGATTGTCGGACATCTAGACTAATTATCATAGAACTAGGTGCAATGCTTAACGTTTCATAAATTATGATATATCCCAAACTCATTTAGAGTAGCGTTTTTAGCACTTGTCTACGACAACATATGTAAAAATTGCATTTTTATAAGGTAAATCAAAAAATTTTTTTTTAACGACCAGATTGTCGGACATCTAGACTAATTATCATAGAACTAGGTGCAATGCTTAAAGTTTCATAAATTATGATATATCCCAAACTTATTTAGAGTAGCGTTTTTAGCACTTGTCTACGACAACATATGTGAAAATTGCATTTTTATAAGGTAAATCAAAATTTTTTTTTTTAACGACCAGATTGTCGGACATCTAGACTAATTATCATAGAACTAGGTGCAATGCTTAAAGTTTCATAAATTATGATGTATCCCAAACTCATTCAGAGTAGCGTTTTTAGCACTTGTCTACGACAACATATGTGAAAATTGCATTTTTATAAGGTAAATCAAAAATTTTTTTTTTTAACGACCAGATTGTCGGACATCTAGACTAATTATCATAGAACTAGGTGCAATGCTTAAAGTTTCATAAATTATGATATAACCCAAACTCATTTAGAGTAGCGTTTTTAGCACTTGTCTACGACAACATATGTGAAAATTGCATTTTTATAAGGTAAATCAAAAATTTTTTTTTAACGACCAGATTGTCGGACATCTAGACTAATTATCATAGAACTAGGTGCAATGCTTAAAGTTTCATAAATTATGATATATCCCAAACTCATTTAGAGTAGCGTTTTTAGCACTTGTCTACGACAACATATGTGAAAATTGCATTTTTATAAGGTAAATCAAAATTTTTTTTTTTAACGACCAGATTGTCGGACATCTAGACTAATTATCATAGAACTAGGTGCAATGCTTAACGTTTCATAAATTATGATATATCCCAAACTCATTTAGAGTAGCGTTTTTAGCACTTGTCTACGACAACATATGTGAAAATTGCATTTTTATAAGGTAAATCAAAATTTTTTTTTTTAACGACCAGATTGTCGGACATCTAGACTAATTATCATAGAACTAGGTGCAATGCTTAAAGTTTCATAAATTATGATATATCCCAAACTCATTTAGAGTAGCGTTTTTAGCACTTGTCTACGACAACATATGTGAAAATTGCATTTTTATAAGGTAAATCAAAAATTTTTTTTTAACGACCAGATTGTCGGACATCTAGACTAATTATCATAGAACTAGGTGCAATGCTTAACGTTTCATAAATTATGATATATCCCAAACTCATTTAGAGTAGCGTTTTTAGCACTTGTCTACGACAACATATGTGAAAATTGCATTTTTATAAGGTAAATCAAAAAATTTTTTTTTAACGACCAGATTGTCGGACATCTAGACTAATTATCATAGAACTAGGTGCAATGCTTAAAGTTTCATAAATTATGATATATCCCAAACTTATTTAGAGTAGCGTTTTTAGCACTTGTCTACGACAACATATGTGAAAATTGCATTTTTATAAGGTAAATCAAAAATTTTTTTTTAACGACCAGATTGTCGGACATCTAGACTAATTATCATAGAACTAGGTGCAATGCTTAAAGTTTCATAAATTATGATATATCCCAAACTCATTTAGAGTAGCGTTTTTAGCACTTGTCTACGACAACATATGTGAAAATTGCATTTTTATAAGGTAAATCAAAAATTTTTTTTTTAACGACCAGATTATCGGACATCTAGACTAACTATTATAGAACTAGGTGCAATGCTTAAAGTTTCATAAATTATGATATATCCCAAACTCATTTAGAGTAGCGTTTTTAGCACTTGTCTACGACAACATATGTGAAAATTGCATTTTTATAAGGTAAATCAAAAAATTTTTTTTTAACGACCAGATTGTCGGGCATCTAGACTAATTATCATAGAACTAGGTGTAATGCTTAAAGTTTCATAAATTATGATATATCCCAAACTCATTTAGAGTAGCGTTTTTAGCACTTGTCTACGACAACATATGTGAAAATTGCATTTTTATAAGGTAAATCAAAAATTTTTTTTTTAACGACTAGATTGTCGGACATCTAGACTAATTATCATAGAACTAGGTGCAATGCTTAAAGTTTCATAAATTATGATATATCCCAAACTCATTTAGAGTAGCGTTTTTAACACTTGTCTACGATACCATATGTGAAAATTGCATTTTTATAAGGTAAATCAAAAAATTTTTTTTTAACGACCAGACTGTCGGGCATCTAGACTAATTATCATAGAACTAGGTGTAATGCTTAAAGTTTCATAAATTATGATATATCCCAAACTCATTTAGAATAGCGTTTTTAGCACTTGTCTACGACAACATATGTGAAAATTGCATTTTTATAAGGTAAATCAAAAATTTTTTTTTTAACGACTAGATTGTCGGACATCTAGACTAATTATCATAGAACTAGGTGCAATGCTTAAAGTTTCATAAATTATGATATATCCCAAACTCATTTAGAGTAGCGTTTTTAGCACTTGTCTACGACAACATATGTGAAAATTGCATTTTTATAAGGTAAATCAAAAATTTTTTTTTTAACGACTAGATTGTCGGACATCTAGACTAATTATCATAGAACTAGGTGCAATGCTTAAAGTTTCATAAATTATGATATATCCCAAACTCATTTAGAGTAGCGTTTTTAGCACTTGTCTACGACAACATATGTGAAAATTGCATTTTTATAAGGTAAATCAAAAAATTTTTTTTTAACGACTAGATTGTCGGACATCTAGACTAATTATCATAGAACTAGGTGCAATGCTTAAAGTTTCATAAATTATGATATATCCCAAACTCATTTAGAGTAGCGTTTTTAGCACTTGTCTACGACAACATATGTGAAAATTGCATTTTTATAAGGTAAATCAAAAATTTTTTTTTTAACGACTAGATTGTCGGACATCTAGACTAATTATCATAGAACTAGGTGCAATGCTTAAAGTTTCATAAATTATGATATATCCCAAACTCATTTAGAGTAGCGTTTTTAGCACTTGTCTACGACAACATATGTGAAAATTGCATTTTTATAAGGTAAATCAAAAATTTTTTTTTTAACGACTAGATTGTCGGACATCTAGACTAATTATCATAGAACTAGGTGCAATGCTTAAAGTTTCAAAAATTATGATATATCCCAAACTCATTTAGAGTAGCGTTTTTAGCACTTGTCTACGACAACATATGTGAAAATTGCATTTTTATAAGGTAAATCAAAAATTTTTTTTTTAACGACTAGATTGTCGGACATCTAGACTAATTATCATAGAACTAGGTGCAATGCTTAAAGTTTCATAAATTATGATATATCCCAAACTCATTTAGAGTAGCGTTTTTAGCACTTGTCTACGACAACATATGTGAAAATTGCATTTTTATAAGGTAAATCAAAAATTTTTTTTTTAACGACTAGATTGTCGGACATCTAGACTAATTATCATAGAACTAGGTGCAATGCTTAAAGTTTCATAAATTATGATATATCCCAAATTCATTTAGAGTAGCGTTTTTAACACTTGTCTACGAAACTATATGTGAAAATTGCATTTTTATAAGGTAAATCAAAAAATTTTTTTTTAACGACCAGACTGTCGGGCATCTAGACTAATTATCATAGAACTAGGTGTAATGCTTAAAGTTTCATAAATTATGATATATCCCAAACTCATTTAGAGTAGCGTTTTTAGCACTTGTCTACGACAACATATGTGAAAATTGAATTTTTATAAGGTAAAGCAAAAAATTTTTTTTTAACGACTAGATTGTCGGACATCTAGACTAATTATCATAGAACTAGGTGCAATGCTTAAAGTTTCATAAATTATGATATATCCCAAACTCATTTAGAGTAGCGTTTTTAGCACTTGTCTACGACAACATATGTGAAAATTGCATTTTTATAAGGTAAATCAAAAAATTTTTTTTTAACGACTAGATTGTCGGACATCTAGACTAATTATTATAGAACTAGGTGCAATGCTTAAAGTTTCATAAATTATGATATATCCCAAACTCATTTAGAGTAGCGTTTTTAGCACTTGTCTACGACAACATATGTGAAAATTGCATTTTTATAAGGTAAATCAAAAATTTTTTTTTTAACGACTAGATTGTCGGACATCTAGACTAATTATCATAGAACTAGGTGCAATGCTTAAAGTTTCATAAATTATGATATATCCCAAACTCATTTAGAGTAGCGTTTTTAGCACTTGTCTACGACAACATATGTGAAAATTGTATTTTTATAAGGTAAATCAAAAAATTTTTTTTTAACGACTAGATTGTCGGACATCTAGACTAATTATCATAGAACTAGGTGCAATGCTTAAAGTTTCATAAATTATGATATATCCCAAACTCATTTAGAGTAGCGTTTTTAGCACTTGTCTACGACAACATATGTGAAAATTGCATTTTTATAAGGTAAATCAAAAATTTTTTTTTTAACGACTAGATTGTCGGACATCTAGACTAATTATCATAGAACTAGGTGCAATGCTTAAAGTTTCATAAATTATGATATATCCCAAACTCATTTAGAGTAGCGTTTTTAGCACTTGTCTACGACAACATATGTGAAAATTGCATTTTTATAAGGTAAATCAAAAATTTTTTTTTTAACGACTAGATTGTCGGACATCTAGACTAATTATCATAGAACTAGGTGCAATGCTTAAAGTTTCATAAATTATGATATATCCCAAACTTATTTAGAGTAGCGTTTTTAGCACTTGTCTACGACAACATATGTGAAAATTGCATTTTTATAAGGTAAATCAAAAATTTTTTTTTTAACGACTAGATTGTCGGACATCTAGACTAATTATCATAGAACTAGGTGCAATGCTTAAAGTTTCATAAATTATGATATATCCCAAACTCATTTAGAGTAGCGTTTTTAGCACTTGTCTACGACAACATATGTGAAAATTGCATTTTTATAAGGTAAATCAAAAATTTTTTTTTTAACGACTAGATTGTCGGACATCTAGACTAATTATCATAGAACTAGGTGCAATGCTTAAAGTTTCATAAATTATGATATATCCCAAACTCATTTAGAGTAGCGTTTTTAGCACTTGTCTACGACAACATATGTGAAAATTGCATTTTTATAAGGTAAATCAAAAAATTTTTTTTTAACGACTAGATTGTCGGACATCTAGACTAATTATCATAGAACTAGGTGCAATGCTTAAAGTTTCATAAATTATGATATATCCCAAACTCATTTAGAGTAGCGTTTTTAGCACTTGTCTACGACAACATATGTGAAAATTGCATTTTTATAAGGTAAATCAAAAATTTTTTTTTTAACGACTAGATTGTCGGACATCTAGACTAATTATCATAGAACTAGGTGCAATGCTTAAAGTTTCATAAATTATGATATATCCCAAACTCATTTAGAGTAGCGTTTTTAGCACTTGTCTACGACAACATATGTGAAAATTGCATTTTTATAAGGTAAATCAAAAATTTTTTTTTTAACGACTAGATTGTCGGACATCTAGACTAATTATCATAGAACTAGGTGCAATGCTTAAAGTTTCATAAATTATGATATATCCCAAACGTATTTAGAGTAGCGTTTTTAGCACTTGTCTACGACAACATATGTGAAAATTGCATTTTTATAAGGTAAATCAAAAAATTTTTTTTTAACGACTAGATTGTCGGACATCTAGACTAATTATCATAGAACTAGGTGCAATGCTTAAAGTTTCATAAATTATGATATATCCCAAACTCATTTAGAGTAGCGTTTTTAGCACTTGTCTACGACAACATATGTGAAAATTGCATTTTTATAAGGTAAATCAAAAATTTTTTTTTTAACGACTAGATTGTCGGACATCTAGACTAATTATCATAGAACTAGGTGCAATGCTTAAAGTTTCATAAATTATGATATATCCCAAACTCATTTAGAGTAGCGTTTTTAGCACTTGTCTACGACAACATATGTGAAAATTGCATTTTTATAAGGTAAATCAAAAATTTTTTTTTTAACGACTAGATTGTCGGACATCTAGACTAATTATCATAGAACTAGGTGCAATGCTTAAAGTTTCATAAATTATGATATATCCCAAACGTATTTAGAGTAGCGTTTTTAGCACTTGTCTACGACAACATATGTGAAAATTGCATTTTTATAAGGTAAATCAAAAAATTTTTTTTTAACGACTAGATTGTCGGACATCTAGACTAATTATCATAGAACTAGGTGCAATGCTTAAAGTTTCATAAATTATGATATATCCCAAACTCATTTAGAGTAGCGTTTTTAGCACTTGTCTACGACAACATATGTGAAAATTGCATTTTTATAAGGTAAATCAAAAATTTTTTTTTTAACGACTAGATTGTCGGACATCTAGACTAATTATCATAGAACTAGGTGCAATGCTTAAAGTTTCATAAATTATGATATATCCCAAACTCATTTAGAGTAGCGTTTTTAGCACTTGTCTACGACAACATATGTGAAAATTGCATTTTTATAAGGTAAATCAAAAAATTTTTTTTTAACGACCAGATTGTCGGGCATCTAGACTAATTATCATAGAACTAGGTGCAATGCTTAAAGTTTCAAAAATTATGATATATCCCAAACTTATTTAGAGTAGCGTTTTTAGCACTTGTCTACGACAACATATGTGAAAATTGCATTTTTATAAGGTAAATCAAAAATTTTTTTTTTAACGACTAGATTGTCGGACATCTAGACTAATTATCATAGAACTAGGTGCAATGCTTAAAGTTTCATAAATTATGATATATCCCAAACTCATTTAGAGTAGCGTTTTTAGCACTTGTCTACGACAACATATGTGAAAATTGCATTTTTATAAGGTAAATCAAAATTTTTTTTTTAACGACCAGATTGTCGGACATCTAGACTAATTATCATAGAACTAGGTGCAATGCTTAAAGTTTCATAAATTATGATATATCCCAAACTCATTCAGAGTAGCGTTTTTAGCACTTGTCTACGACAACATATGTGAAAATTGCATTTTTATAAGGTAAATCAAAAATTTTTTTTTTAACGACTAGATTGTCGGACATCTAGACTAATTATCATAGAACTAGGTGCAATGCTTAAAGTTTCATAAATTATGATATATCCCAAACTCATTTAGAGTAGCGTTTTTAGCACTTGTCTACGACAACATATGTGAAAATTGCATTTTTATAAGGTAAATCAAAAATTTTTTTTTTAACGACTAGATTGTCGGACATCTAGACTAATTATCATAGAACTAGGTGCAATGCTTAAAGTTTCATAAATTATGATATATCCCAAACTCATTTAGAGTAGCGTTTTTAGCACTTGTCTACGACAACATATGTGAAAATTGCATTTTTATAAGGTAAATCAAAAATTTTTTTTTTAACGACTAGATTGTCGGACATCTAGACTAATTATCATAGAACTAGGTGCAATGCTTAAAGTTTCATAAATTATGATATATCCCAAACTCATTTAGAGTAGCGTTTTTAGCACTTGTCTACGACAACATATGTGAAAATTGCATTTTTATAAGGTAAATCAAAAATTTTTTTTTAACGACCAGATTGTCGGGCATCTAGACTAATTATCATAGAACTAGGTGCAATGCTTAAAGTTTCATAAATTATGATATATCCCAAACTCATTTAGAGTAGCGTTTTTAGCACTTGTCTACGACAACATATGTGAAAATTGCATTTTTATAAGGTAAATCAAAAATTTTTTTTTTAACGACTAGATTGTCGGACATCTAGACTAATTATCATAGAACTAGGTGCAATGCTTAAAGTTTCATAAATTATGATATATCCCAAACTCATTTAGAGTAGCGTTTTTAGCACTTGTCTACGACAACATATGTGAAAATTGAATTTTTATAAGGTAAATCAAAAATTTTTTTTTTAACGACTAGATTGTCGGACATCTAGACTAATTATCATAGAACTAGGTGCAATGCTTAAAGTTTCATAAATTATGATATATCCCAAACTCATTTAGAGTAGCGTTTTTAGCACTTGTCTACGACAACATATGTGAAAATTGCATTTTTATAAGGTAAATCAAAAATTTTTTTTTTAACGACTAGATTGTCGGACATCTAGACTAATTATCATAGAACTAGGTGCAATGCTTAAAGTTTCATAAATTATGATATATCCCAAACTCATTTAGAGTAGCGTTTTTAGCACTTGTCTACGACAACATATGTGAAAATTGCATTTTTATAAGGTAAATCAAAAAATTTTTTTTTAACGACCAGACTGTCGGGCATCTAGACTAATTATCATATAACTAGGTGTAATGCTTAAAGTTTCATAAATTATGATATATCCCAAACTCATTTAGAGTAGCGTTTTTAGCACTTGTCTACGACAACATATGTGAAAATTGCATTTTTATAAGGTAAATCAAAAAATTTTTTTTTAACGACCAGACTGTCGGGCATCTAGACTAATTATCATATAACTAGGTGTAATGCTTAAAGTTTCATAAATTATGATATATCCCAAACTCATTTAGAGTAGCGTTTTTAGCACTTGTCTACGACAACATATGTGAAAATTGCATTTTTATAAGGTAAATCAAAAAATTTTTTTTTAACGACCAGACTGTCGGGCATCTAGACTAATTATCATATAACTAGGTGTAATGCTTAAAGTTTCATAAATTATGATATATCCCAAACTCATTTAGAGTAGCGTTTTTAGCACTTGTCTACGACAACATATGTGAAAATTGCATTTTTATAAGGTAAATCAAAAATTTTTTTTTTAACGACTAGATTGTCGGACATCTAGACTAATTATCATAGAACTAGGTGCAATGCTTAAAGTTTCATAAATTATGATATATCCCAAACTCATTTAGAGTAGCGTTTTTAGCACTTGTCTACGACAACATATGTGAAAATTGCATTTTTATAAGGTAAATCAAAAATTTTTTTTTTAACGACTAGATTGTCGGACATCTAGACTAATTATCATAGAACTAGGTGCAATGCTTAAAGTTTCATAAATTATGATATATCCCAAACTCATTTAGAGTAGCGTTTTTAGCACTTGTCTACGACAACATATGTGAAAATTGCATTTTTATAAGGTAAATCAAAAATTTTTTTTTTAACGACTAGATTGTCGGACATCTAGACTAATTATCATAGAACTAGGT
Source organism: Crataerina pallida (assembly GCA_949710015.1). Taxonomy (NCBI): domain Eukaryota; kingdom Metazoa; phylum Arthropoda; class Insecta; order Diptera; family Hippoboscidae; genus Crataerina; species Crataerina pallida. The sequence goes on from OX453290.1 coordinate 16,639,269, forward strand.
GCAATGCTTAAAGTTTCATAAATTATGATATATCCCAAACTCATTTAGAGTAGCGTTTTTAGCACTTGTCTACGACAACATATGTGAAAATTGCATTTTTATAAGGTAAATCAAAAATTTTTTTTTTAACGACTAGATTGTCGGACATCTAGACTAATTATCATAGAACTAGGTGCAATGCTTAAAGTTTCATAAATTATGATATATCCCAAACTCATTTAGAGTAGCGTTTTTAGCACTTGTCTACGACAACATATGTGAAAATTGCATTTTTATAAGGTAAATCAAAAATTTTTTTTTTAACGACTAGATTGTCGGACATCTAGACTAATTATCATAGAACTAGGTGCAATGCTTAAAGTTTCATAAATTATGATATATCCCAAACTCATTTAGAGTAGCGTTTTTAGCACTTGTCTACGACAACATATGTGAAAATTGCATTTTTATAAGGTAAATCAAAAATTTTTTTTTTAACGACTAGATTGTCGGACATCTAGACTAATTATCATAGAACTAGGTGCAATGCTTAAAGTTTCATAAATTATGATATATCCCAAACTCATTTAGAGTAGCGTTTTTAGCACTTGTCTACGACAACATATGTGAAAATTGCATTTTTATAAGGTAAATCAAAAATTTTTTTTTAACGACTAGATTGTCGGACATCTAGACTAATTATCATAGAACTAGGTGCAATGCTTAAAGTTTCATAAATTATGATATATCCCAAACTCATTTAGAGTAGCGTTTTTAGCACTTGTCTACGACAACATATGTGAAAATTGCATTTTTATAAGGTAAATCAAAAATTTTTTTTTTAACGACTAGATTGTCGGACATCTAGACTAATTATCATAGAACTAGGTGCAATGCTTAAAGTTTCATAAATTATGATATATCCCAAACTCATTTAGAGTAGCGTTTTTAGCACTTGTCTACGACAACATATGTGAAAATTGCATTTTTATAAGGTAAATCAAAAATTTTTTTTTTAACGACTAGATTGTCGGACATCTAGACTAATTATCATAGAACTAGGTGCAATGCTTAAAGTTTCATAAATTATGATATATCCCAAACTCATTTAGAGTAGCGTTTTTAGCACTTGTCTACGACAACATATGTGAAAATTGCATTTTTATAAGGTAAATCAAAAATTTTTTTTTTAACGACTAGATTGTCGGACATCTAGACTAATTATCATAGAACTAGGTGCAATGCTTAAAGTTTCATAAATTATGATATATCCCAAACTCATTTAGAGTAGCGTTTTTAGCACTTGTCTACGACAACATATGTGAAAATTGCATTTTTATAAGGTAAATCAAAAATTTTTTTTTTAACGACTAGATTGTCGGACATCTAGACTAATTATCATAGAACTAGGTGCAATGCTTAAAGTTTCATAAATTATGATATATCCCAAACTCATTTAGAGTAGCGTTTTTAGCACTTGTCTACGACAACATATGTGAAAATTGCATTTTTATAAGGTAAATCAAAAATTTTTTTTTTAACGACTAGATTGTCGGACATCTAGACTAATTATCATAGAACTAGGTGCAATGCTTAAAGTTTCATAAATTATGATATATCCCAAACTCATTTAGAGTAGCGTTTTTAGCACTTGTCTACGACAACATATGTGAAAATTGCATTTTTATAAGGTAAATCAAAAATTTTTTTTTTAACGACTAGATTGTCGGACATCTAGACTAATTATCATAGAACTAGGTGCAATGCTTAAAGTTTCATAAATTATGATATATCCCAAACTCATTTAGAGTAGCGTTTTTAGCACTTGTCTACGACAACATATGTGAAAATTGCATTTTTATAAGGTAAATCAAAAATTTTTTTTTTAACGACTAGATTGTCGGACATCTAGACTAATTATCATAGAACTAGGTGCAATGCTTAAAGTTTCATAAATTATGATATATCCCAAACTCATTTAGAGTAGCGTTTTTAGCACTTGTCTACGACAACATATGTGAAAATTGCATTTTTATAAGGTAAATCAAAAATTTTTTTTTTAACGACTAGATTGTCGGACATCTAGACTAATTATCATAGAACTAGGTGCAATGCTTAAAGTTTCATAAATTATGATATATCCCAAACTCATTTAGAGTAGCGTTTTTAGCACTTGTCTACGACAACATATGTGAAAATTGCATTTTTATAAGGTAAATCAAAAATTTTTTTTTTAACGACTAGATTGTCGGACATCTAGACTAATTATCATAGAACTAGGTGCAATGCTTAAAGTTTCATAAATTATGATATATCCCAAACTCATTTAGAGTAGCGTTTTTAGCACTTGTCTACGACAACATATGTGAAAATTGCATTTTTATAAGGTAAATCAAAAATTTTTTTTTTAACGACTAGATTGTCGGACATCTAGACTAATTATCATAGAACTAGGTGCAATGCTTAAAGTTTCATAAATTATGATATATCCCAAACTCATTTAGAGTAGCGTTTTTAGCACTTGTCTACGACAACATATGTGAAAATTGCATTTTTATAAGGTAAATCAAAAATTTTTTTTTTAACGACTAGATTGTCGGACATCTAGACTAATTATCATAGAACTAGGTGCAATGCTTAAAGTTTCATAAATTATGATATATCCCAAACTCATTTAGAGTAGCGTTTTTAGCACTTGTCTACGACAACATATGTGAAAATTGCATTTTTATAAGGTAAATCAAAAATTTTTTTTTTAACGACTAGATTGTCGGACATCTAGACTAATTATCATAGAACTAGGTGCAATGCTTAAAGTTTCATAAATTATGATATATCCCAAACTCATTTAGAGTAGCGTTTTTAGCACTTGTCTACGACAACATATGTGAAAATTGCATTTTTATAAGGTAAATCAAAAATTTTTTTTTTAACGACTAGATTGTCGGACATCTAGACTAATTATCATAGAACTAGGTGCAATGCTTAAAGTTTCATAAATTATGATATATCCCAAACTCATTTAGAGTAGCGTTTTTAGCACTTGTCTACGACAACATATGTGAAAATTGCATTTTTATAAGGTAAATCAAAAATTTTTTTTTTAACGACTAGATTGTCGGACATCTAGACTAATTATCATAGAACTAGGTGCAATGCTTAAAGTTTCATAAATTATGATATATCCCAAACTCATTTAGAGTAGCGTTTTTAGCACTTGTCTACGACAACATATGTGAAAATTGCATTTTTATAAGGTAAATCAAAAAATTTTTTTTTACCGACCAGATTGTCGGGCATCTAGACTAATTATCATAGAACTAGGTGCAATGCTTAAAGTTTCATAAAGTATGATATATCCCAAACTCATTTAGAGTAGCGTTTTTAGCACTTGTCTACGACAACATATGTGAAAATTGCATTTTTATAAGGTAAATCAAAAATTTTTTTTTTAACGACTAGATTGTCGGACATCTAGACTAATTATCATAGAACTAGGTGCAATGCTTAAAGTTTCATAAATTATGATATATCCCAAACTCATTTAGAGTAGCGTTTTTAACACTTGTCTACGACACCATATGTGAAAATTGCATTTTTATAAGGTAAATCAAAAAATTTTTTTTTAACGACCAGACTGTCGGGCATCTAGACTAATTATCATAGAACTAGGTGCAATGCTTAAAGTTTCATAAATTATGATATATCCCAAACTTATTTAGACTAGCGTTTTTAGCACTTGTCTACGACAACATATGTGAAAATTGCATTTTTATAAGGTAAATCAAAAATTTTTTTTTTAACGACCAGATTGTCGGACATCTAGACTAATTATCATAGAACAAGGTGCAATGCTTAAAGTTTCATAAATTATGATATATCCCAAACTTATTCAGAGTAGCGTTTTTAGCACTTGTCTACGACAACATAAATCAAAAAATTTTTTTTTAACGACCATATTGTCGGGCATCTAGGCTAATTATCATAGAACTAGGTGCAATGCTTAAAGTTTCATAAATTATGATATATCCCAAACGTATTTAGAGTAGCGTTTTTAGCTCTTGTCTACGACAACATATGTGGAAATTGCATTTTTATAAGGTAAATCAAAAAATTTTTTTTTACCGACCAGATTGTCGGGCATCTAGACTAATTATCATAGAACTAGGTGCAATGCTTAAAGTTTCATAAATTATGATATATCCCAAACGTATTTAGAGTAGCGTTTTTAGCACTTGTCTACGACAACATATGTGAAAATTGCATTTTTATAAGGTAAATCAAAAATTTTTTTTTAACGACCAGATTGTCGGGCATCTAGACTAATTATCATAGAACTAGGTGCAATGCTTAAAGTTTCATAAATTATGATATATCCCAAACGTATTTAGAGTAGCGTTTTTAGCACTTGTCTACGACAACATATGTGAAAATTGCATTTTTATAAGGTAAATCAAAAATTTTTTTTTTTAACGACCAGATTGTCGGGCATCTAGACTAATTATCATAGGACTAGGTGCAATACTTAAAGTTTCATAAATTATGATATATCCCAAACTTATTTAGAGTAGCGTTTTTAGCACTTGTCTACGGCAACATATGTGAAAATTGCATTTTTATAAGGTAAATCAAACATTTTTTTTTTAACGACCAGATTGTCGGGCATCTAGACTAATTATCATAGAACTAGGTGCAATGCTTAAAGTTTCATAAATTATGATATATCCCAAACGTATTTAGAGTAGCGTTTTTAGCACTTGTCTACGACAACATATGTGAAAATTGCATTTTTATAAGGTAAATCAAAAATTTTTTTTTTAACGACCAGATTGTCGGGCATCTAGACTAATTATCATAGAACTAGGTGCAATACTTAAAGTTTCATAAATTATGATATATCCCAAACTTATTTAGAGTAGCGTTTTTAGCACTTGTCTACGGCAACATATGTGAAAATTGCATTTTTATAAGGTAAATCAAACATTTTTTTTTTAACGACCAGATTGTCGGGCATCTAGACTAATTATCATAGGACTAGGTGCAATACTTAAAGTTTCATAAATTATGATATATCCCAAACTTATTTAGAGTAGCGTTTTTAGCACTTGTCTACGGCAACATATGTGAAAATTGCATTTTTATAAGGTAAATCAAACATTTTTTTTTTAACGACCAGATTGTCGGGCATCTAGACTAATTATCATAGAACTAGGTGCAATGCTTAAAGTTTCATAAATTATGATATATCCCAAACGTATTTAGAGTAGCGTTTTTAGCACTTGTCTACGACAACATATGTGAAAATTGCATTTTTATAAGGTAAATCAAACATTTTTTTTTTAACGACCAGATTGTCGGGCATCTAGACTAATTATCATAGGACTAGGTGCAATACTTAAAGTTTCATAAATTATGATATATCCCAAACGTATTTAGAGTAGCGTTTTTAGCACTTGTCTACGACAACATATGTGAAAATTGCATTTTTATAAGGTAAATCAAACATTTTTTTTTTAACGACCAGATTGTCGGGCATCTAGACTAATTATCATAGAACTAGGTGCAATGCTTAAAGTTTCATAAATTATGATATATCCCAAACGTATTTAGAGTAGCGTTTTTAGCACTTGTCTACGACAACATATGTGAAAATTGCATTTTTATAAGGTAAATCAAACATTTTTTTTTTAACGACCAGATTGTCGGGCATCTAGACTAATTATCATAGGACTAGGTGCAATACTTAAAGTTTCATAAATTATGATATATCCCAAACGTATTTAGAGTAGCGTTTTTAGCACTTGTTTACGACAACATATGTGAAAATTGCATTTTTATAAGGTAAATCAAACATTTTTTTTTAACGACCAGATTGTCGGGCATCTAGACTAATTATCATAGGACTAGGTGCAATACTTAAAGTTTCATAAATTATGATATATCCCAAACTTATTTAGAGTAGCGTTTTTAGCACTTGTCTACGGCAACATATGTGAAAATTGCATTTTTATAAGGTAAATCAAACATTTTTTTTTTAACGACCAGATTGTCGGGCATCTAGACTAATTATCATAGAACTAGGTGCAATACTTAAAGTTTCATAAATTATGATATATCCCAAACGTATTTAGAGTAGCGTTTTTAGCACTTGTCTACGACAACATATGTGAAAATTGCATTTTTATAAGGTAAATCAAAAATTTTTTTTTTTAACGACCAGATTGTCGGGCATCTAGACTAATTATCATAGGACTAGGTGCAATACTTAAAGTTTCATAAATTATGATATATCCCAAACTTATTTAGAGTAGCGTTTTTAGCACTTGTCTACGGCAACATATGTGAAAATTGCATTTTTATAAGGTAAATCAAACATTTTTTTTTTAACGACCAGATTGTCGGGCATCTAGACTAATTATCATAGAACTAGGTGCAATACTTAAAGTTTCATAAATTATGATATATCCCAAACGTATTTAGAGTAGCGTTTTTAGCACTTGTCTACGACAACATATGTGAAAATTGCATTTTTATAAGGTAAATCAAAAATTTTTTTTTTTAACGACCAGATTGTCGGGCATCTAGACTAATTATCATAGGACTAGGTGCAATACTTAAAGTTTCATAAATTATGATATATCCCAAACTTATTTAGAGTAGCGTTTTTAGCACTTGTCTACGGCAACATATGTGAAAATTGCATTTTTATAAGGTAAATCAAACATTTTTTTTTTAACGACCAGATTGTCGGGCATCTAGACTAATTATCATAGAACTAGGTGCAATACTTAAAGTTTCATAAATTATGATATATCCCAAACGTATTTAGAGTAGCGTTTTTAGCACTTGTCTACGACAACATATGTGAAAATTGCATTTTTATAAGGTAAATCAAAAATTTTTTTTTTTAACGACCAGATTGTCGGGCATCTAGACTAATTATCATAGGACTAGGTGCAATACTTAAAGTTTCATAAATTATGATATATCCCAAACTTATTTAGAGTAGCGTTTTTAGCACTTGTCTACGGCAACATATGTGAAAATTGCATTTTTATAAGGTAAATCAAACATTTTTTTTTTAACGACCAGATTGTCGGGCATCTAGACTAATTATCATAGAACTAGGTGCAATACTTAAAGTTTCATAAATTATGATATATCCCAAACGTATTTAGAGTAGCGTTTTTAGCACTTGTCTACGACAACATATGTGAAAATTGCATTTTTATAAGGTAAATCAAAAATTTTTTTTTTTAACGACCAGATTGTCGGGCATCTAGACTAATTATCATAGGACTAGGTGCAATACTTAAAGTTTCATAAATTATGATATATCCCAAACTTATTTAGAGTAGCGTTTTTAGCACTTGTCTACGGCAACATATGTGAAAATTGCATTTTTATAAGGTAAATCAAACATTTTTTTTTTAACGACCAGATTGTCGGGCATCTAGACTAATTATCATAGAACTAGGTGCAATACTTAAAGTTTCATAAATTATGATATATCCCAAACGTATTTAGAGTAGCGTTTTTAGCACTTGTCTACGACAACATATGTGAAAATTGCATTTTTATAAGGTAAATCAAAAATTTTTTTTTTTAACGACCAGATTGTCGGGCATCTAGACCAATTATCATAGGACTAGGTGCAATACTTAAAGTTTCATAAATTATGATATATCCCAAACTTATTTAGAGTAGCGTTTTTAGCACTTGTCTACGGCAACATATGTGAAAATTGCATTTTTATAAGGTAAATCAAACATTTTTTTTTTAACGACCAGATTGTCGGGCATCTAGACTAATTATCATAGAACTAGGTGCAATGCTTAAAGTTTCATAAATTATGATATATCCCAAACGTATTTAGAGTAGCGTTTTTAGCACTTGTCTACGACAACATATGTGAAAATTGCATTTTTATAAGGTAAATCAAACATTTTTTTTTTAACGACCAGATTGTCGGGCATCTAGACTAATTATCATAGGACTAGGTGCAATACTTAAAGTTTCATAAATTATGATATATCCCAAACTTATTTAGAGTAGCGTTTTTAGCACTTGTCTACGGCAACATATGTGAAAATTGCATTTTTATAAGGTAAATCAAACATTTTTTTTTTAACGACCAGATTGTCGGGCATCTAGACTAATTATCATAGGACTAGGTGCAATACTTAAAGTTTCATAAATTATGATATATCCCAAACTTATTTAGAGTAGCGTTTTTAGCACTTGTCTACGGCAACATATGTGAAAATTGCATTTTTATAAGGTAAATCAAACATTTTTTTTTTAACGACCAGATTGTCGGGCATCTAGACTAATTATCATAGAACTAGGTGCAATGCTTAAAGTTTCATAAATTATGATATATCCCAAACGTATTTAGAGTAGCGTTTTTAGCACTTGTCTACGACAACATATGTGAAAATTGCATTTTTATAAGGTAAATCAAACATTTTTTTTTTAACGACCAGATTGTCGGGCATCTAGACTAATTATCATAGGACTAGGTGCAATACTTAAAGTTTCATAAATTATGATATATCCCAAACGTATTTAGAGTAGCGTTTTTAGCACTTGTCTACGACAACATATGTGAAAATTGCATTTTTATAAGGTAAATCAAACATTTTTTTTTTAACGACCAGATTGTCGGGCATCTAGACTAATTATCATAGGACTAGGTGCAATACTTAAAGTTTCATAAATTATGATATATCCCAAACGTATTTAGAGTAGCGTTTTTAGCACTTGTTTACGACAACATATGTGAAAATTGCATTTTTATAAGGTAAATCAAACATTTTTTTTTAACGACCAGATTGTCGGGCATCTAGACTAATTATCATAGGACTAGGTGCAATACTTAAAGTTTCATAAATTATGATATATCCCAAACTTATTTAGAGTAGCGTTTTTAGCACTTGTCTACGGCAACATATGTGAAAATTGCATTTTTATAAGGTAAATCAAACATTTTTTTTTTAACGACCAGATTGTCGGGCATCTAGACTAATTATCATAGAACTAGGTGCAATGCTTAAAGTTTCATAAATTATGATATATCCCAAACGTATTTAGAGTAGCGTTTTTAGCACTTGTCTACGACAACATATGTGAAAATTGCATTTTTATAAGGTAAATCAAACATTTTTTTTTTAACGACCAGATTGTCGGACATCTAGACTAATTATCATAGAACTAGGTGCAATGCTTAAAGTTTCATAAATTATGATATATCCCAAACTCATTTAGAGTAGCGTTTTTAGCACTTGTCTACGACAACATATGTGAAAATTGCATTTTTATAGGGTAAATCAAACATTTTTTTTTTAACGACCAGATTGTCGGGCATCTAGACTAATTATCATAGGACTAGGTGCAATACTTAAAGTTTCATAAATTATGATATATCCCAAACGTATTTAGAGTAGCGTTTTTAGCACTTGTCTACGACAACATATGTGAAAATTGCATTTTTATAAGGTAAATCAAACATTTTTTTTTTAACGACCAGATTGTCGGGCATCTAGACTAATTATCATAGAACTAGGTGCAATGCTTAAAGTTTCATAAATTATGATATATCCCAAACGTATTTAGAGTAGCGTTTTTAGCACTTGTCTACGACAACATATGTGAAAATTGCATTTTTATAAGGTAAATCAAACATTTTTTTTTTAACGACCAGATTGTCGGGCATCTAGACTAATTATCATAGAACTAGGTGCAATACTTAAAGTTTCATAAATTATGATATATCCCAAACTTATTTAGAGTAGCGTTTTTAGCACTTGTCTACGACAACATATGTGAAAATTGCATTTTTATAAGGTAAATCAAACATTTTTTTTTTAACGACCAGATTGTCGGGCATCTAGACTAATTATCATAGAACTAGGTGCAATGCTTAAAGTTTCATAAATTATGATATATCCCAAACGTATTTAGAGTAGTGTTTTTAGCACTTGTCTACGACAACATATGTGAAAATTGCATTTTTATAAGGTAAATCAAACATTTTTTTTTAACGACCAGATTGTCGGGCATCTAGACTAATTATCATAGGACTAGGTGCAATACTTAAAGTTTCATAAATTATGATATATCCCAAACTTATTTAGAGTAGCGTTTTTAGCACTTGTCTACGACAACATATGTGAAAATTGCATTTTTATAAGGTAAATCAAAAATTTTTTTTTAACGACCAGATTGTCGGGCATCTAGACTAATTATCATAGAACTAGGTGCAATGCTTAAAGTTTCATAAATTATGATATATCCCAAACGTATTTAGAGTAGCGTTTTTAGCACTTGTCTACGACAACATATGTGAAAATTGCATTTTTATAAGGTAAATCAAACATTTTTTTTTTAACGACCAGATTGTCGGGCATCTAGACTAATTATCATAGGACTAGGTGCAATACTTAAAGTTTCATAAATTATGATATATCCCAAACTTATTTAGAGTAGCGTTTTTAGCACTTGTCTACGACAACATATGTGAAAATTGCATTTTTATAAGGTAAATCAAAAATTTTTTTTTAACGACCAGATTGTCGGGCATCTAGACTAATTATCATAGAACTAGGTGCAATGCTTAAAGTTTCATAAATTATGATATATCCCAAACGTATTTAGTGTAGCGTTTTTAGCACTTGTCTACGACAACATATGTGAAAATTGCATTTTTATAAGGTAAATCAAAAATTTTTTTTTAACGACCAGATTGTCGGGCATCTAGACTAATTATCATAGAACTAGGTGCAATGCTTAAAGTTTCATAAATTATGATATATCCCAAACGTATTTAGAGTAGCGTTTTTAGCACTTGTCTACGACAACATATGTGAAAATTGCATTTTTATAAGGTAAATCAAACATTTTTTTTTTAACGACCAGATTGTCGGGCATCTAGACTAATTATCATAGGACTAGGTGCAATACTTAAAGTTTCATAAATTATGATATATCCCAAACTTATTTAGAGTAGCGTTTTTAGCACTTGTCTACGACAACATATGTGAAAATTGCATTTTTATAAGGTAAATCAAAAATTTTTTTTTAACGACCAGATTGTCGGGCATCTAGACTAATTATCATAGAACTAGGTGCAATGCTTAAAGTTTCATAAATTATGATATATCCCAAACGTATTTAGAGTAGCGTTTTTAGCACTTGTCTACGACAACATATGTGAAAATTGCATTTTTATAAGGTAAATCAAACATTTTTTTTTTAACGACCAGATTGTCGGGCATCTAGACTAATTATCATAGGACTAGGTGCAATACTTAAAGTTTCATAAATTATGATATATCCCAAACTTATTTAGAGTAGCGTTTTTAGCACTTGTCTACGACAACATATGTGAAAATTGCATTTTTATAAGGTAAATCAAAAATTTTTTTTTAACGACCAGATTGTCGGGCATCTAGACTAATTATCATAGAACTAGGTGCAATGCTTAAAGTTTCATAAATTATGATATATCCCAAACGTATTTAGTGTAGCGTTTTTAGCACTTGTCTACGACAACATATGTGAAAATTGCATTTTTATAAGGTAAATCAAAAATTTTTTTTTAACGACCAGATTGTCGGGCATCTAGACTAATTATCATAGAACTAGGTGCAATGCTTAAAGTTTCATAAATTATGATATATCCCAAACGTATTTAGAGTAGCGTTTTTAGCACTTGTCTACGACAACATATGTGAAAATTGCATTTTTATAAGGTAAATCAAACATTTTTTTTTTAACGACCAGATTGTCGAGCATCTAGACTAATTATTATAGGAATAGGTACAATGTTTAAAGTTTCCTAGTATATGCCATATCCCAAATTTTTATTTTTGGCAGAGTTATTAGCCCTTGTAACGATATATGTGAAAATTGCATTTTTATAAGGTAAATCAATAACTTTTTTTTTAAAGAGCAGATTGTCGAGCATCTAGACTAATTATTATAGGAATAGGTACAATGCTTAAAGTTTCCTAGTATATACCATATCCCAAATTATTTTTGGAGTAGAGTTATTAGCACTTGTCTATGACAACATATGTGAAAATTGCATTTTTATAAAGTAAATCAATAACTTTTTTTTAACGAGCAGATTGTCGAGCATCTAGACTAATTATTATAGGAATAGGTACAATGTTTAAAGTTTCCTAGTATATGCCATATCCCAAATTTTTATTTTTGGCAGAGTTATTAGCCCTTGTGACGATATATGTGAAAATTGCATTTTTATAAGGTAAATCAAACATTTTTTTTTTTAACGACCAGATTGTCGGGCATCTAGACTAATTATCATAGAACTAGGTGCAATGCTTAAAGTTTCATAAATTATGATATATCCCAAACGTATTTAGAGTAGCGTTTTTAGCACTTGTCTACGACAACATATGTGAAAATTGCATTTTTATAAGGTAAATCAAAAATTTTTTTTTAACGACCAGATTGTCGGGCATCTAGACTAATTATCATAGAACTAGGTGCAATGCTTAAAGTTTCATAAATTATGATATATCCCAAACGTATTTAGAGTAGCGTTTTTAGCACTTGTCTACGACAACATATGTGAAAATTGCATTTTTATAAGGTAAATCAAAAATTTTTTTTTAACGACCAGATTGTCGGGCATCTAGACTAATTATCATAGAACTAGGTGCAATGCTTAAAGTTTCATAAATTATGATATATCCCAAACGTATTTAGAGTAGCGTTTTTAGCACTTGTCTACGACAACATATGTGAAAATTGCATTTTTATAAGGTAAATCAAACATTTTTTTTTTAACGACCAGATTGTCGGGCATCTAGACTAATTATCATAGGACTAGGTGCAATACTTAAAGTTTCATAAATTATGATATATCCCAAACTTATTTAGAGTAGCGTTTTTAGCACTTGTCTACGACAACATATGTGAAAATTGCATTTTTATAAGGTAAATCAAACATTTTTTTTTAACGACCAGATTGTCGGGCATCTAGACTAATTATCATAGAACTAGGTGCAATGCTTAAAGTTTCATAAATTATGATATATCCCAAACGTATTTAGAGTAGCGTTTTTAGCACTTGTCTACGACAACATATGTGAAAATTGCATTTTTATAAGGTAAATCAAACATTTTTTTTTAACGACCAGATTGTCGGGCATCTAGACTAATTATCATAGGACTAGGTGCAATACTTAAAGTTTCATAAATTATGATATATCCCAAACTTATTTAGAGTAGCGTTTTTAGCACTTGTCTACGACAACATATGTGAAAATTGCATTTTTATAAGGTAAATCAAACATTTTTTTTTTAACGACCAGATTGTCGAGCATCTAGACTAATTATTATAGGAATAGGTACAATGTTTAAAGTTTCCTAGTATATGCCATATCCCAAATTTTTATTTTTGGCAGAGTTATTAGCCCTTGTAACGATATATGTGAAAATTGCATTTTTATAAGGTAAATCAATAACTTTTTTTTTAAAGAGCAGATTGTCGGGCATCTAGACTAATTATCATAGAACTAGGTGCAATGCTTAAAGTTTCATAAATTATGATATATACCAAACGTATTTAGAGTAGCGTTTTTAGCACTTGTCTACGACAACATATGTGAAAATTGCATTTTTATAAGGTAAATCAAACATTTTTTTTTTAACGACCAGATTGTCGGGCATCTAGACTAATTATCATAGAACTAGGTGCAATGCTTAAAGTTTCATAAATTATGATATATCCCAAACGTATTTAGAGTAGCGTTTTTAGCACTTGTCTACGACAACATATGTGAAAATTGCATTTTTATAAGGTAAATCAAACATTTTTTTTTTAACGACCAGATTGTCGGGCATCTAGACTAATTATCATAGAACTAGGTGCAATGCTTAAAGTTTCATAAATTATGATATATCCCAAACGTATTTAGAGTAGCGTTTTTAGCACCTGTCTACGACAACATATGTGAAAATTGCATTTTTATAAGGTAAATCAAACATTTTTTTTTTAACGACCAGATTGTCGAGCATCTAGACTAATTATTATAGGAATAGGTACAATGTTTAAAGTTTCCTAGTATATGCCATATCCCAAATTTTTATTTTTGGCAGAGTTATTAGCCCTTGTAACGATATATGTGAAAATTGCATTTTTATAACGTAAATCAATAACTTTTTTTTTAAAGAGCAGATTGTCGAGCATCTAGACTAATTATTATAGGAATAGGTACAATGCTTAAAGTTTCCTAGTATATACCATATCCCAAATTATTTTTGGAGTAGAGTTATTAGCACTTGTCTATGACAACATATGTGAAAATTGCATTTTTATAAAGTAAATCAATAACTTTTTTTTAACGAGCAGATTGTCGAGCATCTAGACTAATTATTATAGGAATAGGTACAATGTTTAAAGTTTCCTAGTATATGCCATATCCCAAATTTTTATTTTTGGCAGAGTTATTAGCCCTTGTGACGATATATGTGAAAATTGCATTTTTATAAGGTAAATCAATAACTTTTTTTTTAAAGAGCAGATTGTCGAGCATCTAGACTAATTATTATAGGAATAGGTACAATGTTTAAAGTTTCCTAGTATATGCCATATCCCAAATTTTTATTTTTGGCAGAGTTATTAGCCCTTGTGACGATATATGTTAAAATTGCTTTTTTATAAGGTAAATCAAAAATTTTTTTTAACGACCAGATTGTCGGGCATCTAGACTAATTATCATAGAACTAGGTGCAATGCTTAAAGTTTCATAAATTATGATATATCCCAAACGTATTTAGAGTAGCGTTTTTAGCACTTGTCTACGACAACATATGTGAAAATTGCATTTTTATAAGGTAAATCAAAAATTTTTTTTTAACGACCAGATTGTCGGGCATCTAGACTAATTATCATAGGACTAGGTGCAATACTTAAAGTTTCATAAATTATGATATATCCCAAACTTATTTAGAGTAGCGTTTTTAGCACTTGTCTACGACAACATATGTGAAAATTGCATTTTTATAAGGTAAATCAAACATTTTTTTTTAACGACCAGATTGTCGGGCATCTAGACTAATTATCATAGAACTAGGTGCAATGCTTAAAGTTTCATAAATTATGATATATCCCAAACGTATTTAGAGTAGCGTTTTTAGCACTTGTCTACGACAACATATGTGAAAATTGCATTTTTATAAGGTAAATCAAACATTTTTTTTTTAACGACCAGATTGTCGGGCATCTAGACTAATTATCATAGGACTAGGTGCAATACTTAAAGTTTCATAAATTATGATATATCCCAAACTTATTTAGAGTAGCGTTTTTAGCACTTGTCTACGAGAACATATGTGAAAATTGCATTTTTATAAGGTAAATCAAACATTTTTTTTTTAACGACCAGATTGTCGGGCATCTAGACTAATTATCATAGAACTAGGTGCAATGCTTAAAGTTTCATAAATTATGATATATCCCAAACGTATTTAGAGTAGCGTTTTTAGCACTTGTCTACGACAACATATGTGAAAATTGCATTTTTATAAGGTAAATCAAACATTTTTTTTTTAACGACCAGATTGTCGGGCATCTAGACTAATTATCATAGGACTAGGTGCAATACTTAAAGTTTCATAAATTATGATATATCCCAAACTTATTTAGAGTAGCGTTTTTAGCACTTGTCTACGACAACATATGTGAAAATTGCATTTTTATAAGGTAAATCAAACATTTTTTTTTTAACGACCAGATTGTCGGGCATCTAGACTAATTATCATAGAACTAGGTGCAATGCTTAAAGTTTCATAAATTATGATATATCCCAAACGTATTTAGAGTAGCGTTTTTAGCACTTGTCTACGACAACATATGTGAAAATTGCATTTTTATAAGGTAAATCAAACATTTTTTTTTTAACGACCAGATTGTCGGATGCCATATCCCAAATTTTTATTTTTGGCAGAGTTATTAGCCCTTGTGACGATATATGTGAAAATTGCATTTTTATAAGGTAAATCTATAACTTTTTTTTTAAAGAGCAGATTGTCGAGCATCTAGACTAATTATTATAGGAATAGGTACAATGTTTAAAGTTTCCTAGTATATGCCATATCCCAAATTTTTATTTTTGGCAGAGTTATTAGCCCTTGTGACGATATATGTGAAAATTGCATTTTTATAAGGTAAATCAATAACTTTTTTTTTAAAGAGCAGATTGTCGAGCATCTAGACTAATTATTATAGGAATAGGTACAATGTTTAAAGTTTCCTAGTATATGCCATATCCCAAATTTTTATTTTTGGCAGAGTTATTAGCCCTTGTGACGATATATGTGAAAATTGCATTTTTATAAGGTAAATCTATAACTTTTTTTTTAAAGAGCAGATTGTCGAGCATCTAGACTAATTATTATAGGAATAGGTACAATGTTTAAAGTTTCCTAGTATATGCCATATCCCAAATTTTTATTTTTGGCAGAGTTATTAGCCCTTGTAACGATACATGTGAAAATTGCATTTTTATAAGGTAAATCTATAACTTTTTTTTTAAAGAGCAGATTGTCGAGCATCTAGACTAATTATTATAGGAATAGGTACAATGTTTAAAGTTTCCTACTATATGCCATATCCCAAATTTTTATTTTTAGCAGAGTTATTAGCCCTTGTGACGATATATGTGAAAATTGCATTTTTATAAGGTAAATCTATAACTTTTTTTTTAAAGAGCAGATTGTCGAGCATCTAGACTAATTATTATAGGAATAGGTACAATGTTTAAAGTTTCCTAGTATATGCCATATCCCAAATTTTTATTTTTGGCAGAGTTATTAGCCCTTGTGACGATATATGTGAAAATTGCATTTTTATAAGGTAAATCTATAACTTTTTTTTTAAAGAGCAGATTGTCGAGCATCTAGACTAATTATTATAGGAATAGGTACAATGCTTAAAGTTTCCTAGTACATACCATATCCCAAATTATTTTTGCAGTAGAGTTATTAGCACTTGTCTATGACAACATATGTGAAAATTGCATTTTTATAAAGTAAATCAATACGAGCAGATTGTCGAGCATCTAGACTAATTATAGGAATAGGTACAATGCTTAAAGTTTCTTAGTACATACCATATCCCAAATTATTTTTGGAGTAGAGTTATTAGCACTTGTCTATGACAACATATGTGAAAATTGCATTTTTATAAAGTAAATCAATACGAGCAGATTGTCGAGCATCTAGACTAATTATAGGAATAGGTACAATGCTTAAAGTTTCCTAGTACATACCATATCCCAAATTATTTTTGGAGTAGAGTTATTAGCACTTGTCTATGACAACATATGTGAAAATTGCATTTTTATAAAGTAAATCAATAACTTTTTTAACGAGCAGATTGTCGAGCATCTAGACTAATTATTATAGGACTAGGTACAATGTTTAAAGTTTCCTAGTATATGCCATATCCCAAATTTTTATTTTTGGCAGAGTTATTAGCCCTTGTGACGATATATGTGAAAATTGCATTTTTATAAGGTAAATCTATAACTTTTTTTTTAAAGAGCAGATTGTCGAGCATCTAGACTAATTATTATAGGAATAGGTACAATGCTTAAAGTTTCCTAGTACATACCATATCCCAAATTATTTTTGCAGTAGAGTTATTAGCACTTGTCTATGACAACATATGTGAAAATTGCATTTTTATAAAGTAAATCAATACGAGCAGATTGTCGAGCATCTAGACTAATTATAGGAATAGGTACAATGCTTAAAGTTTCTTAGTACATACCATATCCCAAATTATTTTTGGAGTAGAGTTATTAGCACTTGTCTATGACAACATATGTGAAAATTGCATTTTTATAAAGTAAATCAATACGAGCAGATTGTCGAGCATCTAGACTAATTATAGGAATAGGTACAATGCTTAAAGTTTCCTAGTACATACCATATCCCAAATTATTTTTGGAGTAGAGTTATTAGCACTTGTCTATGACAACATATGTGAAAATTGCATTTTTATAAAGTAAATCAATAACTTTTTTAACGAGCAGATTGTCGAGCATCTAGACTAATTATTATAGGACTAGGTACAATGTTTAAAGTTTCCTAGTATATGCCATATCCCAAATTTTTATTTTTGGCAGAGTTATTAGCCCTTGTGACGATATATGTGAAAATTGCATTTTTATAAGGTAAATCTATAACTTTTTTTTTAAAGAGCAGATTGTCGAGCATCTAGACTAATTATTATAGGAATAGGTACAATGTGTAAAGTTTCCTAGTATATGCCATATCCCAAATTTTTATTTTTGGCAGAGTTATTAGCCCTTGTGACGATATATGTGAAAATTGAAATTTTATAAGGTAAATCAATAACTTTTTTTTAAAGAGCAGATTGTCGAGCATCTAGACTAATTATTATAGGAATAGGTACAATGCTTAAAGTTTCCTAGTATATACCATATCCCAAATTATTTTTTTTATTAGTAGAGTTATTAGCACTTGTCTATGACGATATATGTGAAAATTGCTTTTTTATAAGGTAAATCAATAACTTTTTTTTTAAAGAGCAGATTGTCGAGCATCTAGACTAATTATTATAGGAATAGGTACAATGTTTAAAGTTTCCTAGTATATGCCATATCCCAAATTTTTATTTTTGGCAGAGTTATTAGCCCTTGTGACGATATATGTGAAAATTGAAATTTTATAAGGTAAATCAATAACTTTTTTTTAAAGAGCAGATTGTCGAGCATCTAGACTAATTATTATAGGAATAGGTACAATGCTTAAAGTTTCCTAGTATATACCATATCCCAAATTATTTTTTTTATTAGTAGAGTTATTAGCACTTGTCTATGACGATATATGTGAAAATTGCTTTTTTATAAGGTAAATCAATAACTTTTTTTTTAAAGAGCAGATTGTCGAGCATCTAGACTAATTATTATAGGAATAGGTACAATGTTTAAAGTTTCCTAGTATATGCCATATCCCAAATTTTTATTTTTGGCAGAGTTATTAGCCCTTGTGACGATATATGTGAAAATTGAAATTTTATAAGGTAAATCAATAACTTTTTTTTAAAGAGCAGATTGTCGAGCATCTAGACTAATTATTATAGGAATAGGTACAATGCTTAAAGTTTCCTAGTATATGCCATATCCCAAATTTTTATTTTTGGCAGAGTTATTAGCACTTGTCTATGACGATATATGTGAAAATTGCTTTTTTATAAGGTAAATCAATAACTTTTTTTTTAAAGAGCAGATTGTCGAGCATCTAGACTAATTATTATAGGAATAGGTACAATGTTTAAAGTTTCCTAGTATATGCCATATCCCAAATTTTTATTTTTGGCAGAGTTATTAGCCCTTGTGACGATATATGTGAAAATTGAAATTTTATAAGGTAAATCAATAACTTTTTTTTAAAGAGCAGATTGTCGAGCATCTAGACTAATTATTATAGGAATAGGTACAATGCTTAAAGTTTCCTAGTACATACCATATCCCAAATTATTTTTGCAGTAGAGTTATTAGCACTTGTCTATGACAACATATGTGAAAATTGCATTTTTATAAAGTAAATCAATACGAGCAGATTGTCGAGCATCTAGACTAATTATAGGAATAGGTACAATGCTTAAAGTTTCCTAGTACATACCATATCCCAAATTATTTTTGGAGTAGAGTTATTAGCACTTGTCTATGACAACATATGTGAAAATTGCATTTTTATAAAGTAAATCAATAACTTTTTTAACGAGCAGATTGTCGAGCATCTAGATTAATTATTATAGGACTAGGTACAATGTTTAAAGTTTCCTAGTATATGCCATATCCCAAATTTTTATTTTTGGCAGAGTTATTAGCCCTTGTGACGATATATGTGAAAATTGCATTTTTATAAGGTAAATCTATAACTTTTTTTTTAAAGAGCAGATTGTCGAGCATCTAGACTAATTATTATAGGAATAGGTACAATGTTTAAAGTTTCCTAGTATATGCCATATCCCAAATTTTTATTTTTGGCAGAGTTATTAGCCCTTGTGACGATATATGTGAAAATTGCATTTTTATAAGGTAAATCTATAACTTTTTTTTTAAAGAGCAGATTGTCGAGCATCTAGACTAATTATTATAGGAATAGGTACAATGTTTAAAGTTTCCTAGTATATGCCATATCCCAAATTTTTATTTTTGGCAGAGTTATTAGCCCTTGTGACGATATATGTGAAAATTGAAATTTTATAAGGTAAATCAATAACTTTTTTTTAAAGAGCAGATTGTCGAGCATCTAGACTAATTATTATAGGAATAGGTACAATGCTTAAAGTTTCCTAGTATATACCATATCCCAAATTATTTTTTTTATTAGTAGAGTTATTAGCACTTGTCTATGACGATATATGTGAAAACTGCTTTTTTATAAGGTAAATCAATAACTTTTTTTTTAAAGAGCAGATTGTCGAGCATCTAGACTAATTATTATAGGAATAGGTACAATGTTTAAAGTTTCCTAGTATATGCCATATCCCAAATTTTTATTTTTGGCAGAGTTATTAGCCCTTGTGACGATATATGTGAAAATTGCATTTTTATAAGGTAAATCTATAACTTTTTTTTTAAAGAGCAGATTGTCGAGCATCTAGACTAATTATTATAGGAATAGGTACAATGTTTAAAGTTTCCTAGTATATGCCATATCCCAAATTTTTATTTTTGGCAGAGTTATTAGTCCTTGTGACGATATATGTGAAAATTGCATTTTTATAAGGTAAATCAATAACTTTTTTTTTAAAGAGCAGATTGTCGAGCATCTAGACTAATTATTATAGGAATAGGTACAATGTTTAAAGTTTCCTAGTATATGCCATATCCCAAATTTTTATTTTTGGCAGAGTTATTAGCCCTTGTGACGATATATGTGAAAATTGCATTTTTATAAGGTAAATCTATAACTTTTTTTTTAAAGAGCAGATTGTCGAGCATCTAGACTAATTATTATAGGAATAGGTACAATGCTTAAAGTTTCCTAGTATATACCATATCCCAAATTATTTTTGGAGTAGAGTTATTAGCACTTGTCTATGACAACATATGTGAAAATTGCATTTTTATAAAGTAAATCAATAACTTTTTTTTAACGAGCAGATTGTCGAGCATCTAGACTAATTATTATAGGAATAGGTACAATGTTTAAAGTTTCCTAGTATATGCCATATCCCAAATTTTTATTTTTGGCA
Source organism: Crataerina pallida (assembly GCA_949710015.1). Lineage (NCBI taxonomy): Eukaryota > Metazoa > Arthropoda > Insecta > Diptera > Hippoboscidae > Crataerina > Crataerina pallida. The sequence goes on from OX453290.1 coordinate 16,660,516, forward strand.
GAGTTATTAGCCCTTGTGACGATATATGTGAAAATTGCATTTTTATAAGGTAAATCAATAACTTTTTTTTTAAAGAGCAGATTGTCGAGCATCTAGACTAATTATTATAGGACTAGGTACAATGTTTAAAGTTTCCTAGTATATGCTATATCCCAAATTTTTATTTTTGGCAGAGTTATTAGCCCTTGTGATGATATATGTGAAAATTGCATTTTTATAAGGTAAATCAATAACTTTTTTTTTAAAGAGCAGATTGTCGAGCATCTAGACTAATTATTATAGGACTAGGTACAATGTTTAAAGTTTCCTAGTATATGCTATATCCCAAATTTTTATTTTTGGCAGAGTTATTAGCCCTTGTGACGATATATGTGAAAATTGCATTTTTATAAGGTAAATCAATAACTTTTTTTTTAAAGAGCAGATTGTCGAGCATCTATACTAATTATTATAGGACTAGGTACAATGTTTAAAGTTTCCTAGTATATACCATATCCCAAATTTATTTTTTGGCAGAGTTATTAGCCCTTGCGACGATATATGTGAAAATTGCATTTTTATAAGGTAAATCAATAACTTTTTTTTTAAAGAGCAGATTGTCGAGCATCTAGACTAATTATTATAGGAATAGGTACAATGTTTAAAGTTTCCTAGTATATGCCATATCCCAAATTTTTATTTTTGGCAGAGTTATTAGCCCTTGTGACGATATATGTGAAAATTGCATTTTTATAAGGTAAATCAATAACTTTTTTTTTAAAGAGCAGATTGTCGAGCATCTAGACTAATTATTATAGGAATAGGTACAATGCTTAAAGTTTCCTAGTATATACCATATCCCAAATTTTTATTTTTGGCAGAGTTATTAGCCCTTGTGACGATATATGTGAAAATTGCATTTTTATAAGGTAAATCAATAACTTTTTTTTTAAAGAGCAGATTGTCGAGAATCTAGACTAATTATTATAGGAATAGGTACAATGCTTAAAGTTTCCTAGTACATACCATATCCCAAATTATTTTTGCAGTAGAGTTATTAGCACTTGTCTATGACAACATATGTGAAAATTGCATTTTTATAAAGTAAATCAATAACTTTTTTTTAACGAGCAGATTGTCGAGCATCTAGACTAATTATTATAGGAATAGGTACAATGCTTAAAGTTTCCTAGTATATGCCATATCCCAAATTTTTATTTTTGTCAGAGTTATTAGCCCTTGTGACGATATATGTGAAAATTGCATTTTTATAAGGTAAATCAATAACTTTTTTTTTAAAGAGCAGATTTTCGAGCATCTAGACTAATTATTATAGGAATAGGTACAATGCTTAAAGTTTCCTAGTATGTACCATATCCCAAATTATTTTTGGAGTAGAGTTATTAGCACTTGTCTATGACAACATATGTGAAAATTGCATTTTTATAAAGTAAATCAATAACTTTTTTTTAACGAGCAGATTGTCGAGCATCTAGACTAATTATTATAGCAATAGGTACAATGCTTAAAGTTTCCTAGTGTATACCATATCCCAAATTATTTTTGGAGTAGAGTTATTAGCACTTGTCTATGACAACATATGTGAAAATTGCATTTTTATAAAGTAAATCAATAACTTTTTTTTAACGAGCAGATTGTCGAGCATCTAGACTAATTATTATAGGAATAGGTATAATGTTTAAAGTTTCCTAATATATGCCATATCCCAAATTTTTATTTTTGGCAGAGTTATTAGCCCTTGTGACGATATATGTGAAAATTGCATTTTTATAAAGTAAATCAATAACTTTTTTTTTAACGAGCAGATTGTCGAGCATCTAGACTAATTATTATAGGAATAGGTACAATGCTTAAAGTTTCCTAGTATATGCCATATCCCAAATTTTTATTTTTGGCAGAGTTATTAGCCCTTGTGACGATATATGTGAAAATTGCATTTTTATAAAGTAAATCAATAACTTTTCTTTTAAAGAGCAGATTGTGGAGCATCTAGACTAATTATTATAGGAATAAGTACAATGTTTAAAGTTTCCTAGTATATGCCATATCCCAAATTATTTTTGGAGTAGAGTTATTAGCACTTGTCTATGACAACATATGTGAAAATTGCATTTTTATAAAGTAAATCAATAACTTTTTTTTAACGAGCAGATTGTCGAGCATCTAGACTAATTATTATAGGAATAGGTACAATGTTTAAAGTTTCCTAATATATGCCATATCCCAAATTTTTATTTTTGGCAGAGTTATTAGCCCTTGCGACGATATATGTGAAAATTGCATTTTTATAAGGTAAATCAATAACTTTTTTTTTAAAGAGCAGATTGTCGAGCATCTAGAATAATTATTATAGGAATAGGTACAATGCTTAAAGTTTCCTAGTATATACCATATCCCAAATTTTTATTTTTGGCAGAGTTATTAGCCCTTGTGACGATATATGTGAAAATTGCATTTTTATAAGGTAAATCAATAACTTTTTTTTTAAAGAGCAGATTGTCGAGAATCTAGACTAATTATTATAGGAATAGGTACAATGCTTAAAGTTTCCTAGTATATACCATATCCCAAATTATTTTTGGAGTAGAGTTATTAGCACTTGTCTATGACGATATATGTGAAAATTGCATTTTTATAAAGTAAATCAATAACTTGTTTTTAACGAGCAGATTGTCGAGCATCTAGACTAATTATTATAGGAATAGGTATAATGTTTAAAGTTTCCTAATATATGCCATATCCCAAATTTTTATTTTTGGCAGAGTTATTAGCCCTTGCGACGATATATGTGAAAATTGCATTTTTATAAGGTAAATCAATAACTTTTTTTTTAAAGAGCAGATTGTCGAGCATCTAGAATAATTATTATAGGAATAGGTACAATGCTTAAAGTTTCCTAGTATATGCCATATCCCAAATTTTTATTTTTGGCAGAGTTATTAGCCCTTGTGACGATATATGTGAAAATTGCATTTTTATAAGGTAAATCTATAACTTTTTTTTTAAAGAGCAGATTATCGAGCATCTAGACTAATTATTATAGGAATAGGTACAATGTTTAAAGTTTCCTAGTATATGCCATATCCCAAATTTTTATTTTTGGCAGAGTTATTAGCCCTTGTGACGATATATGTGAAAATTGCATTTTTATAAAGTAAATCAATAACTTTTTTTTTAAAGAGCAGATTGTGGAGCATCTAGACTAATTATTATAGGAATAAGTACAATGTTTAAAGTTTCCTAGTATATACCATATCCCAAATTATTTTTGGAGTAGAGTTATTAGCACTTGTCTATGACAACATATGTGAAAATTGCATTTTTATAAAGTAAATCAATAAGTTTTTTTTAACGAGCAGATTGTCGAGCATCTAGACTAATTATTATAGGAATAAGTACAATGTTTAAAGTTTCCTAGTATATGCCATATCCCAAATTTTTATTTTTGGCAGAGTTATTAGCCCTTGTGACTATATATGTGAAAATTGCATTTTTATAAAGTAAATCAATAACTTTTTTTTTAACAAGCAGATTGTCGAGCATCTAGACTAATTATTATAGGAATAGGTACAATGCTTAAAGTTTCCTAGTATATGCCATATCCCAAATTTTTATTTTTGGCAGAGTTATTAGCCCTTGTGACGATATATGTGAAAATTGCATTTTTATAAGGTAAATCAATAACTTTTTTTTTAAAGAGCAGATTGTGGAGCATCTAGACTAATTATTATAGGAATAAGTACAATGTTTAAAGTTTCCTAGTATATGCCATATCCCAAATTATTTTTGGAGTAGAGTTATTAGCACTTGTCTATGACAACATATGTGAAAATTGCATTTTTATAAAGTAAATCAATAACTTTTTTTTAATGAGCAGATTGTCGAGCATCTAGACTAATTATTATAGGAATAGGTACAATGTTTAAAGTTTCCTAATATATGCCATATCCCAAATTTTTATTTTTGGCAGAGTTATTAGCCCTTGCGACGATATATGTGAAAATTGCATTTTTATAAGGTAAATCAATAACTTTTTTTTTAAAGAGCAGATTGTCGAGCATCTAGAATAATTATTATAGGAATAGGTACAATGCTTAAAGTTTCCTAGTATATGCCATATCCCAAATTTTTATTTTTGGCAGAGTTATTAGCCCTTGTGACGATATATGTGAAAATTGCATTTTTATAAGGTAAATCTATAACTTTTTTTTTAAAGAGCAGATTATCGAGCATCTAGACTAATTATTATAGGAATAGGTACAATGTTTAAAGTTTCCTAGTATATGCCATATCCCAAATTTTTATTTTTGGCAGAGTTATTAGCCCTTGTAACGATATATGTGAAAATTGCATTTTTATAAGGTAAATCTATAACTTTTTTTTTAAAGAGCAGATTATCGAGCATCTAGACTAATTATTATAGGAATAGGTACAATGTTTAAAGTTTCCTAGTATATGCCATATCCCAAATTTTTATTTTTGGCAGAGTTATTAGCCCTTGTGACGATATATGTGAAAATTGCATTTTTATAAGGTAAATCAATAACTTTTTTTTTAAAGAGCAGATTGTCGAGCATCTAGACTAATTATTATAGGAATAGGTACAATGCTTAAAGTTTCCTAGTATATACCATATCCCAAATTTTTATTTTTGGCAGAGTTATTAGCCCTTGTGACGATATATGTGAAAATTGCATTTTTATAAGGTAAATCAATAACTTTTTTTTTAAAGAGCAGATTGTCGAGAATCTAGACTAATTATTATAGGAATAGGTACAATGCTTAAAGTTTCCTAGTATATACCATATCCCAAATTATTTTTGGAGTAGAGTTATTAGCACTTGTCTATGACAACATATGTGAAAATTGCATTTTTATAAAGTAAATCAATAACTTTTTTTTAACGAGCAGATTGTCGAGCATCTAGACTAATTATTATAGGAATAGGTACAATGCTTAAAGTTTCCTAGTATATGCCATATCCCAAATTTTTATTTTTGTCAGAGTTATTAGCCCTTGTGACGATATATGTGAAAATTGCATTTTTATAAGGTAAATCAATAACTTTTTTTTTAAAGAGCAGATTTTCGAGCATCTAGACTAATTATTATAGGAATAGGTACAATGCTTAAAGTTTCCTAGTATGTACCATATCCCAAATTATTTTTGGAGTAGAGTTATTAGCACTTGTCTATGACAACATATGTGAAAATTGCATTTTTATAAAGTAAATCAATAACTTTTTTTTAACGAGCAGATTGTCGAGCATCTAGACTAATTATTATAGCAATAGGTACAATGCTTAAAGTTTCCTAGTGTATACCATATCCCAAATTATTTTTGGAGTAGAGTTATTAGCACTTGTCTATGACAACATATGTGAAAATTGCATTTTTATAAAGTAAATCAATAACTTTTTTTTTAACGAGCAGATTGTCGAGCATCTAGACTAATTATTATAGGAATAGGTACAATGCTTAAAGTTTCCTAGTATATGCCATATCCCAAATTTTTATTTTTGGCAGAGTTATTAGCCCTTGTGACGATATATGTGAAAATTGCATTTTTATAAAGTAAATCAATAACTTTTCTTTTAAAGAGCAGATTGTGGAGCATCTAGACTAATTATTATAGGAATAAGTACAATGTTTAAAGTTTCCTAGTATATGCCATATCCCAAATTATTTTTGGAGTAGAGTTATTAGCACTTGTCTATGACAACATATGTGAAAATTGCATTTTTATAAAGTAAATCAATAACTTTTTTTTAACGAGCAGATTGTCGAGCATCTAGACTAATTATTATAGGAATAGGTACAATGTTTAAAGTTTCCTAATATATGCCATATCCCAAATTTTTATTTTTGGCAGAGTTATTAGCCCTTGCGACGATATATGTGAAAATTGCATTTTTATAAGGTAAATCAATAACTTTTTTTTTAAAGAGCAGATTGTCGAGCATCTAGAATAATTATTATAGGAATAGGTACAATGCTTAAAGTTTCCTAGTATATACCATATCCCAAATTTTTATTTTTGGCAGAGTTATTAGCCCTTGTGACGATATATGTGAAAATTGCATTTTTATAAGGTAAATCAATAACTTTTTTTTTAAAGAGCAGATTGTCGAGAATCTAGACTAATTATTATAGGAATAGGTACAATGCTTAAAGTTTCCTAGTATATACCATATCCCAAATTATTTTTGGAGTAGAGTTATTAGCACTTGTCTATGACGATATATGTGAAAATTGCATTTTTATAAAGTAAATCAATAACTTGTTTTTAACGAGCAGATTGTCGAGCATCTAGACTAATTATTATAGGAATAGGTATAATGTTTAAAGTTTCCTAATATATGCCATATCCCAAATTTTTATTTTTGGCAGAGTTATTAGCCCTTGCGACGATATATGTGAAAATTGCATTTTTATAAGGTAAATCAATAACTTTTTTTTTAAAGAGCAGATTGTCGAGCATCTAGAATAATTATTATAGGAATAGGTACAATGCTTAAAGTTTCCTAGTATATGCCATATCCCAAATTTTTATTTTTGGCAGAGTTATTAGCCCTTGTGACGATATATGTGAAAATTGCATTTTTATAAGGTAAATCTATAACTTTTTTTTTAAAGAGCAGATTATCGAGCATCTAGACTAATTATTATAGGAATAGGTACAATGTTTAAAGTTTCCTAGTATATGCCATATCCCAAATTTTTATTTTTGGCAGAGTTATTAGCCCTTGTGACGATATATGTGAAAATTGCATTTTTATAAAGTAAATCAATAACTTTTTTTTTAAAGAGCAGATTGTGGAGCATCTAGACTAATTATTATAGGAATAAGTACAATGTTTAAAGTTTCCTAGTATATACCATATCCCAAATTATTTTTGGAGTAGAGTTATTAGCACTTGTCTATGACAACATATGTGAAAATTGCATTTTTATAAAGTAAATCAATAAGTTTTTTTTAACGAGCAGATTGTCGAGCATCTAGACTAATTATTATAGGAATAGGTACAATGTTTAAAGTTTCCTAGTATATGCCATATCCCAAATTTTTATTTTTGGCAGAGTTATTAGCGCTTGTGACTATATATGTGAAAATTGCATTTTTATAAAGTAAATCAATAACTTTTTTTTTAACAAGCAGATTGTCGAGCATCTAGACTAATTATTATAGGAATAGGTACAATGCTTAAAGTTTCCTAGTATATGCCATATCCCAAATTTTTATTTTTGGCAGAGTTATTAGCCCTTGTGACGATATATGTGAAAATTGCATTTTTATAAGGTAAATCAATAACTTTTTTTTTAAAGAGCAGATTGTGGAGCATCTAGACTAATTATTATAGGAATAAGTACAATGTTTAAAGTTTCCTAGTATATGCCATATCCCAAATTATTTTTGGAGTAGAGTTATTAGCACTTGTCTATGACAACATATGTGAAAATTGCATTTTTATAAAGTAAATCAATAACTTTTTTTTAATGAGCAGATTGTCGAGCATCTAGACTAATTATTATAGGAATAGGTACAATGTTTAAAGTTTCCTAATATATGCCATATCCCAAATTTTTATTTTTGGCAGAGTTATTAGCCCTTGCGACGATATATGTGAAAATTGCATTTTTATAAGGTAAATCAATAACTTTTTTTTTAAAGAGCAGATTGTCGAGCATCTATACTAATTATTATAGGAATAGGTACAATGCTTAAAGTTTCCTAGTATATACCATATCCCAAATTATTTTTGGAGTAGAGTTATTAGCACTTGTCTATGACAACATATGTGAAAATTGCATTTTTATAAAGTAAATCAATAACTTTTTTTTAACGAGCAGATTGTCGAGCATCTAGACTAATTATTATAGCAATAGGTACAATGCTTAAAGTTTCCTAGTGTATACCATATCCCAAATTATTTTTGGAGTAGAGTTATTAGCACTTGTCTATGACAACATATGTGAAAATTGCATTTTTATAAAGTAAATCAATAAGTTTTTTTTAACGAGCAGATTGTCGAGCATCTAGACTAATTATTATAGGAATAGGTACAATGTTTAAAGTTTCCTAGTATATGCCATATCCCAAATTTTTATTTTTGGCAGAGTTATTAGCCCTTGTGACGATATATGTGAAAATTGCATTTTTATAAAGTAAATCAATAACTTTTTTTTTAACAAGCAGATTGTCGAGCATCTAGACTAATTATTATAGGAATAGGTACAATGCTTAAAGTTTCCTAGTATATGCCATATCCCAAATTTTTATTTTTGGCAGAGTTATTAGCCCTTGTGACGATATATGTGAAAATTGCATTTTTATAAGGTAAATCAATAACTTTTTTTTTAAAGAGCAGATTGTGGAGCATCTAGACTAATTATTATAGGAATAAGTACAATGTTTAAAGTTTCCTAGTATATGCCATATCCCAAATTATTTTTGGAGTAGAGTTATTAGCACTTGTCTATGACAACATATGTGAAAATTGCATTTTTATAAAGTAAATCAATAACTTTTTTTTAATGAGCAGATTGTCGAGCATCTAGACTAATTATTATAGGAATAGGTACAATGTTTAAAGTTTCCTAATATATGCCATATCCCAAATTTTTATTTTTGGCAGAGTTATTAGCCCTTGCGACGATATATGTGAAAATTGCATTTTTATAAGGTAAATCAATAACTTTTTTTTTAAAGAGCAGATTGTCGAGCATCTAGAATAATTATTATAGGAATAGGTACAATGCTTAAAGTTTCCTAGTATATGCCATATCCCAAATTTTTATTTTTGGCAGAGTTATTAGCCCTTGTGACGATATATGTGAAAATTGCATTTTTATAAGGTAAATCTATAACTTTTTTTTTAAAGAGCAGATTATCGAGCATCTAGACTAATTATTATAGGAATAGGTACAATGTTTAAAGTTTCCTAGTATATGCCATATCCCAAATTTTTATTTTTGGCAGAGTTATTAGCCCTTGTAACGATATATGTGAAAATTGCATTTTTATAAGGTAAATCTATAACTTTTTTTTTAAAGAGCAGATTGTCGAGCATCTAGACTAATTATTATAGGAATAGGTACAATGTTTAAAGTTTCCTAGTATATGCCATATCCCAAATTTTTATTTTTGGCAGAGTTATTAGCCCTTGTGACGATATATGTGAAAATTGCATTTTTATAAGGTAAATCTATAACTTTTTTTTTAAAGAGCAGATTATCGAGCATCTAGACTAATTATTATAGGAATAGGTACAATGTTTAAAGTTTCCTAGTATATGCCATATCCCAAATTTTTATTTTTGGCAGAGTTATTAGCCCTTGTAACGATATATGTGAAAATTGCATTTTTATAAGGTAAATCAATAACTTTTTTTTTAAAGAGCAGATTGTCGAGCATCTAGACTAATTATTATAGGAATAGGTACAATGCTTAAAGTTTCCTAGTATATACCATATCCCAAATTATTTTTGGAGTAGAGTTATTAGCACTTGTCTATGACAACATATGTGAAAATTGCATTTTTATAAAGTAAATCAATAACTTTTTTTTAACGAGCAGATTGTCGAGCATCTAGACTAATTATTATAGGAATAGGTACAATGTTTAAAGTTTCCTAGTATATGCCATATCCCAAATTTTTATTTTTGGCAGAGTTATTAGCCCTTGTGACGATATATGTGAAAATTGCATTTTTATAAGGTAAATCAATAACTTTTTTTTTAAAGAGCAGATTGTCGAGCATCTAGACTAATTATTATAGGACTAGGTACAATGTTTAAAGTTTCCTAGTATATGCTATATCCCAAATTTTTATTTTTGGCAGAGTTATTAGCCCTTGTGATGATATATGTGAAAATTGCATTTTTATAAGGTAAATCAATAACTTTTTTTTTAAAGAGCAGATTGTCGAGCATCTAGACTAATTATTATAGGACTAGGTACAATGTTTAAAGTTTCCTAGTATATGCTATATCCCAAATTTTTATTTTTGGCAGAGTTATTAGCCCTTGTGACGATATATGTGAAAATTGCATTTTTATAAGGTAAATCAATAACTTTTTTTTTAAAGAGCAGATTGTCGAGCATCTATACTAATTATTATAGGACTAGGTACAATGTTTAAAGTTTCCTAGTATATACCATATCCCAAATTTATTTTTTGGCAGAGTTATTAGCCCTTGCGACGATATATGTGAAAATTGCATTTTTATAAGGTAAATCAATAACTTTTTTTTTAAAGAGCAGATTGTCGAGCATCTAGACTAATTATTATAGGAATAGGTACAATGTTTAAAGTTTCCTAGTATATGCCATATCCCAAATTTTTATTTTTGGCAGAGTTATTAGCCCTTGTGACGATATATGTGAAAATTGCATTTTTATAAGGTAAATCAATAACTTTTTTTTTAAAGAGCAGATTGTCGAGCATCTAGACTAATTATTATAGGAATAGGTACAATGCTTAAAGTTTCCTAGTATATACCATATCCCAAATTTTTATTTTTGGCAGAGTTATTAGCCCTTGTGACGATATATGTGAAAATTGCATTTTTATAAGGTAAATCAATAACTTTTTTTTTAAAGAGCAGATTGTCGAGAATCTAGACTAATTATTATAGGAATAGGTACAATGCTTAAAGTTTCCTAGTATATGCCATATCCCAAATTTTTATTTTTGTCAGAGTTATTAGCCCTTGTGACGATATATGTGAAAATTGCATTTTTATAAGGTAAATCAATAACTTTTTTTTAACGAGCAGATTGTCGAGCATCTAGACTAATTATTATAGGAATAGGTACAATGCTTAAAGTTTCCTAGTATATGCCATATCCCAAATTTTTATTTTTGTCAGAGTTATTAGCCCTTGTGACGATATATGTGAAAATTGCATTTTTATAAGGTAAATCAATAACTTTTTTTTTAAAGAGCAGATTTTCGAGCATCTAGACTAATTATTATAGGAATAGGTACAATGCTTAAAGTTTCCTAGTATGTACCATATCCCAAATTATTTTTGGAGTAGAGTTATTAGCACTTGTCTATGACAACATATGTGAAAATTGCATTTTTATAAAGTAAATCAATAACTTTTTTTTAACGAGCAGATTGTCGAGCATCTAGACTAATTATTATAGCAATAGGTACAATGCTTAAAGTTTCCTAGTGTATACCATATCCCAAATTATTTTTGGAGTAGAGTTATTAGCACTTGTCTATGACAACATATGTGAAAATTGCATTTTTATAAAGTAAATCAATAACTTTTTTTTAACGAGCAGATTGTCGAGCATCTAGACTAATTATTATAGGAATAGGTATAATGTTTAAAGTTTCCTAATATATGCCATATCCCAAATTTTTATTTTTGGCAGAGTTATTAGCCCTTGTGACGATATATGTGAAAATTGCATTTTTATAAAGTAAATCAATAACTTTTTTTTTAACGAGCAGATTGTCGAGCATCTAGACTAATTATTATAGGAATAGGTACAATGCTTAAAGTTTCCTAGTATATGCCATATCCCAAATTTTTATTTTTGGCAGAGTTATTAGCCCTTGTGACGATATATGTGAAAATTGCATTTTTATAAAGTAAATCAATAACTTTTCTTTTAAAGAGCAGATTGTGGAGCATCTAGACTAATTATTATAGGAATAAGTACAATGTTTAAAGTTTCCTAGTATATGCCATATCCCAAATTATTTTTGGAGTAGAGTTATTAGCACTTGTCTATGACAACATATGTGAAAATTGCATTTTTATAAAGTAAATCAATAACTTTTTTTTAACGAGCAGATTGTCGAGCATCTAGACTAATTATTATAGGAATAGGTACAATGTTTAAAGTTTCCTAATATATGCCATATCCCAAATTTTTATTTTTGGCAGAGTTATTAGCCCTTGCGACGATATATGTGAAAATTGCATTTTTATAAGGTAAATCAATAACTTTTTTTTTAAAGAGCAGATTGTCGAGCATCTAGAATAATTATTATAGGAATAGGTACAATGTTTAAAGTTTCCTAGTATATGCCATATCCCAAATTTTTATTTTTGGCAGAGTTATTAGCCCTTGTGACGATATATGTGAAAATTGCATTTTTATAAGGTAAATCAATAACTTTTTTTTTAAAGAGCAGATTGTCGAGAATCTAGACTAATTATTATAGGAATAGGTACAATGCTTAAAGTTTCCTAGTATATACCATATCCCAAATTATTTTTGGAGTAGAGTTATTAGCACTTGTCTATGACAACATATGTAAAAATTGCATTTTTATAAAGTAAATCAATAACTTGTTTTTAACGAGCAGATTGTCGAGCATCTAGACTAATTATTATAGGAATAGGTATAATGTTTAAAGTTTCCTAATATATGCCATATCCTAAATTTCTATTTTTGGCAGAGTTTTTAGCCCTTGTGATGATATATGTGAAAATTGCATTTTTATAAGGTAAATCAATAACTTTTTTTTTAAAGAGCAGATTGTCGAGAATCTAGACTAATTATTATAGGAATAGGTACAATGCTTAAAGTTTCCTAGTATATACCATATCCCAAATTATTTTTGGAGTAGAGTTATTAGCACTTGTCTATGACAACATATGTGAAAATTGCATTTTTATAAAGTAAATCAATAACTTTTTTTTAACGAGCAGATTGTCGAGCATCTAGACTAATTATTATAGCAATAGGTACAATGCTTAAAGTTTCCTAGTGTATACCATATCCCAAATTATTTTTGGAGTAGAGTTATTAGCACTTGTCTATGACAACATATGTGAAAATTGCATTTTTATAAAGTAAATCAATAAGTTTTTTTTAACGAGCAGATTGTCGAGCATCTAGACTAATTATTATAGGAATAGGTACAATGTTTAAAGTTTCCTAGTATATGCCATATCCCAAATTTTTATTTTTGGCAGAGTTATTAGCCCTTGTGACGATATATGTGAAAATTGCATTTTTATAAAGTAAATCAATAACTTTTTTTTTAACAAGCAGATTGTCGAGCATCTAGACTAATTATTATAGGAATAGGTACAATGCTTAAAGTTTCCTAGTATATGCCATATCCCAAATTTTTATTTTTGGCAGAGTTATTAGCCCTTGTGACGATATATGTGAAAATTGCATTTTTATAAGGTAAATCAATAACTTTTTTTTTAAAGAGCAGATTGTGGAGCATCTAGACTAATTATTGTAGGAATAAGTACAATGTTTAAAGTTTCCTAGTATATGCCATATCCCAAATTATTTTTGGAGTAGAGTTATTAGCACTTGTCTATGACAACATATGTGAAAATTGCATTTTTATAAAGTAAATCAATAACTTTTTTTTAACGAGCAGATTGTCGAGCATCTAGACTAATTATTATAGGAATAGGTACAATGTTTAAAGTTTCCTAATATATGCCATATCCCAAATTTTTATTTTTGGCAGAGTTATTAGCCCTTGCGACGATATATGTGAAAATTGCATTTTTATAAGGTAAATCAATAACTTTTTTTTTAAAGAGCAGATTGTCGAGCATCTAGAATAATTATTATAGGAATAGGTACAATGCTTAAAGTTTCCTAGTATATACCATATCCCAAATTATTTTTGGAGTAGAGTTATTAGCACTTGTCTATGACAACATATGTGAAAATTGCATTTTTATAAAGTAAATCAATAACTTGTTTTTAACGAGCAGATTGTCGAGCATCTAGACTAATTATTATAGGAATAGGTATAATGTTTAAAGTTTCCTAATATATGCCATATCCTAAATTTCTATTTTTGGCAGAGTTATTAGCCCTTGTGATGATATATGTGAAAATTGCATTTTTATAAGGTAAATCAATAACTTTTTTTTTAAAGAGCAGATTGTCGAGAATCTAGACTAATTATTATAGGAATAGGTACAATGCTTAAAGTTTCCTAGTATATACCATATCCCAAATTATTTTTGGAGTAGAGTTATTAGCACTTGTCTATGACAACATATGTGAAAATTGCATTTTTATAAAGTAAATCAATAACTTTTTTTTAACGAGCAGATTGTCGAGCATCTAGACTAATTATTATAGCAATAGGTACAATGCTTAAAGTTTCCTAGTGTATACCATATCCCAAATTATTTTTGGAGTAGAGTTATTAGCACTTGTCTATGACAACATATGTGAAAATTGCATTTTTATAAAGTAAATCACTAAGTTTTTTTTAACGAGCAGATTGTCGAGCATCTAGACTAATTATTATAGGAATAGGTACAATGTTTAAAGTTTCCTAGTATATGCCATATCCCAAATTTTTATTTTTGGCAGAGTTATTAGCCCTTGTGACGATATATGTGAAAATTGCATTTTTATAAAGTAAATCAATAACTTTTTTTTTAAAGAGCAGATTGTGGAGCATCTAGACTAATTATTATAGGAATAAGTACAATGTTTAAAGTTTCCTAGTATATGCCATATCCCAAATTTTTATTTTTGGCAGAGTTATTAGCCCTTGCGACGATATATGTGAAAATTGCATTTTTATAAGGTAAATCAATAACTTTTTTTTTAAAGAGCAGATTGTCGAGAATCTAGACTAATTATTATAGGAATAAGTACAATGTTTAAAGTTTCCTAGTATATGCCATATCCCAAATTATTTTTGGAGTAGAGTTATTAGCACTTGTCTATGACAACATATGTGAAAATTGCATTTTTATAAAGTAAATCAATAACTTTTTTTTAACGAGCAGATTGTCGAGCATCTAGACTAATTATTATAGGAATAGGTACAATGTTTAAAGTTTCCTAATATATGCCATATCCCAAATTTTTATTTTTGGCAGAGTTATTAGCCCTTGCGACGATATATGTGAAAATTGCATTTTTATAAGGTAAATCAATAACTTTTTTTTTAAAGAGCAGATTGTCGAGCATCTAGAATAATTATTATAGGAATAGGTACAATGCTTAAAGTTTCCTAGTATATACCATATCCCAAATTATTTTTGGAGTAGAGTTATTAGCACTTGTCTATGACAACATATGTGAAAATTGCATTTTTATAAAGTAAATCAATAACTTGTTTTTAACGAGCAGATTGTCGAGTATCTAGACTAATTATTATAGGAATAAGTACAATGTTTAAAGTTTCCTAGTATATGCCATATCCCAAATTATTTTTGGAGTAGAGTTATTAGCACTTGTCTATGACAACATATGTGAAAATTGCATTTTTATAAAGTAAATCAATAACTTGTTTTTAACGAGCAGATTGTCGAGCATCTAGACTAATTATTATAGGAATAAGTACAATGTTTAAAGTTTCCTAGTATATGCCATATCCCAAATTTCTATTTTTGGCAGAGTTATTAGCCCTTGTGATGATATATGTGAAAATTGCATTTTTATAAGGTAAATCAATAACTTTTTTTTAACGAGCAGATTGTCGAGCATCTAGACTAATTATTATAGCAATAGGTACAATGCTTAAAGTTTCCTAGTGTATACCATATCCCAAATTATTTTTCGAGGAGAGTTATTAGCACTTGTCTATGACAACATATGTGAAAATTGCATTTTTATAAAGTAAATCAATAACTTGTTTTTAACGAGCAGATTGTCGAGCATCTAGACTAATTATTATAGGAATAAGTACAATGTTTAAAGTTTCCTAGTATATGCCATATCCCAAATTATTTTTGGAGTAGAGTTATTAGCACTTGTCTATGACAACATATGTGAAAATTGCATTTTTATAAAGTAAATCAATAACTTTTTTTTAACGAGCAGATTGTCGAGCATCTAGACTAATTATTATAGGAATAGGTACAATGTTTAAAGTTTCCTAATATATGCCATATCCCAAATTTTTATTTTTGGCAGAGTTATTAGCCCTTGCGACGATATATGTGAAAATTGCATTTTTATAAGGTAAATCAATAACTTTTTTTTTAAAGAGCAGATTGTCGAGAATCTAGACTAATTATTATAGGAATAGGTACAATGCTTAAAGTTTCCTAGTATATACCATATCCCAAATTATTTTTGGAGTAGAGTTATTAGCACTTGTCTATGACAACATATGTGAAAATTGCATTTTTATAAAGTAAATCAATAACTTGTTTTTAACGAGCAGATTGTCGAGCATCTAGACTAATTATTATAGGAATAGGTATAATGTTTAAAGTTTCCTAATATATGCCATATCCTAAATTTCTATTTTTGGCAGAGTTATTAGCCCTTGTGATGATATATGTGAAAATTGCATTTTTATAAGGTAAATCAATAACTTTTTTTTTAAAGAGCAGATTGTCGAGAATCTAGACTAATTATTATAGGAATAAGTACAATGTTTAAAGTTTCCTAGTATATGCCATATCCCAAATAATTTTTGGAGTAGAGTTATTAGCACTTGTCTATGACAACATATGTGAAAATTGCATTTTTATAAAGTAAATCAATAACTTTTTTTTAACGAGCAGATTGTCGAGCATCTAGACTAATTATTATAGGAATAGGTACAATGTTTAAAGTTTCCTAATATATGCCATATCCCAAATTTTTATTTTTGGCAGAGTTATTAGCCCTTGCGACGATATATGTGAAAATTGCATTTTTATAAGGTAAATCAATAACTTTTTTTTTAAAGAGCAGATTGTCGAGCATCTAGAATAATTATTATAGGAATAGGTACAATGCTTAAAGTTTCCTAGTATATACCATATCCCAAATTATTTTTGGAGTAGAGTTATTAGCACTTGTCTATGACAACATATGTGAAAATTGCATTTTTATAAAGTAAATCAATAACTTGTTTTTAACGAGCAGATTGTCGAGCATCTAGACTAATTATTATAGGAATAGGTATAATGTTTAAAGTTTCCTAATATATGCCATATCCTAAATTTCTATTTTTGGCAGAGTTATTAGCCCTTGTGATGATATATGTGAAAATTGCATTTTTATAAGGTAAATCAATAACTTTTTTTTTAAAGAGCAGATTGTCGAGAATCTAGACTAATTATTATAGGAATAGGTACAATGCTTAAAGTTTCCTAGTATATACCATATCCCAAATTATTTTTGGAGTAGAGTTATTAGCACTTGTCTATGACAACATATGTGAAAATTGCATTTTTATAAAGTAAATCAATAACTTTTTTTTAACGAGCAGATTGTCGAGCATCTAGACTAATTATTATAGCAATAGGTACAATGCTTAAAGTTTCCTAGTGTATACCATATCCCAAATTATTTTTGGAGTAGAGTTATTAGCACTTGTCTATGACAACATATGTGAAAATTGCATTTTTATAAAGTAAATCAATAAGTTTTTTTTAACGAGCAGATTGTCGAGCATCTAGACTAATTATTATAGGAATAGGTACAATGTTTAAAGTTTCCTAGTATATGCCATATCCCAAATTTTTATTTTTGGCAGAGTTATTAGCCCTTGTGACTATATATGTGAAAATTGCATTTTTATAAAGTAAATCAATAACTTTTTTTTTAAAGAGCAGATTGTGGAGCATCTAGACTAATTATTATAGGAATAAGTACAATGTTTAAAGTTTCCTAGTATATGCCATATCCCAAATTATTTTTGGAGTAGAGTTATTAGCACTTGTCTATGACAACATATGTGAAAATTGCATTTTTATAAAGTAAATCAATAACTTTTTTTTAACGAGCAGATTGTCGAGCATCTAGACTAATTATTATAGGAATAGGTACAATGTTTAAAGTTTCCTAATATATGCCATATCCCAAATTTTTATTTTTGGCAGAGTTATTAGCCCTTGCGACGATATATGTGAAAATTGCATTTTTATAAGGTAAATCAATAACTTTTTTTTTAAAGAGCAGATTGTCGAGAATCTAGACTAATTATTATAGCAATAGGTACAATGCTTAAAATTTCCTAGTATATACCATATCCCAAATTATTTTTGGAGTAGAGTTATTAGCACTTGTCTATGACAACATATGTGAAAATTGCATTTTTATAAAGTAAATCAATAACTTGTTTTTAACGAGCAGATTGTCGAGCATCTAGACTAATTATTATAGGAATAGGTATAATGTTTAAAGTTTCCTAATATATGCCATATCCTAAATTTCTATTTTTGGCAGAGTTATTAGCCCTTGTGATGATATATGTAAAAATTGCATTTTTATAAGGTAAATCAATAACTTTTGTTTTAAAGAGCAGATTGTCGAGAATCTAGACTAATTATTATAGGAATAGGTACAATGCTTAAAGTTTCCTAGTATATACCATATCCCAAATTATTTTTGGAGTAGAGTTATTAGCACTTGTCTATGACAACATATGTGAAAATTGCATTTTTATAAAGTAAATCAATAACTTTTTTTTAACGAGCAGATTGTCGAGCATCTAGACTAATTATTATAGCAATAGGTACAATGCCTAAAGTTTCCTAGTGTATACCATATCCCAAATTATTTTTGGAGTAGAGTTATTAGCAGTTGTCTATGACAACATATGTGAAAATTGCATTTTTATAAAGTAAATCAATAACTTTTTTTTAACGAGCAGATTGTCGAGCATCTAGACTAATTATTATAGCAATAGGTACAATGCTTAAAGTTTCCTAGTGTATACCATATCCCAAATTATTTTTGGAGTAGAGTTATTAGCACTTGTCTATGACAACATATGTGAAAATTGCATTTTTATAAAGTAAATCAATAAGTTTTTTTTAACGAGCAGATTGTCGAGCATCTAGACTAATTATTATAGGAATAGGTACAATGTTTAAAGTTTCCTAGTATATGCCATATCCCAAATTTTTATTTTTGGCAGAGTTATTAGCCCTTGTGACGATATATGTGAAAATTGCATTTTTATAAAGTAAATCAATAACTTTTTTTTTAAAGAGCAGATTGTGGAGCATCTAGACTAATTATTATAGGAATAAGTACAATGTTTAAAGTTTCCTAGTATATGCCATATCCCAAATTATTTTTGGAGTAGAGTTATTAGCACTTGTCTATGACAACATATGTGAAAATTGCATTTTTATAAAGTAAATCAATAACTTTTTTTTAACGAGCAGATTGTCGAGCATCTAGACTAATTATTATAGGAATAGGTACAATGTTTAAAGTTTCCTAATATATGCCATATCCCAAATTTTTATTTTTGGCAGAGTTATTAGCCCTTGCGACGATATATGTGAAAATTGCATTTTTATAAGGTAAATCAATAACTTTTTTTTTAAAGAGCAGATTGTCGAGAATCTAGACTAATTATTATAGGAATAGGTACAATGCTTAAAGTTTCCTAGTATATACCATATCCCAAATTATTTTTGGAGTAGAGTTATTAGCACTTGTCTATGACAACATATGTGAAAATTGCATTTTTATAAAGTAAATCAATAACTTGTTTTTAACGAGCAGATTGTCGAGCATCTAGACTAATTATTATAGGAATAGGTATAATGTTTAAAGTTTCCTAATATATGCCATATCCTAAATTTCTATTTTTGGCAGAGTTATTAGCCCTTGTGATGATATATGTGAAAATTGCATTTTTATAAGGTAAATCAATAACTTTTTTTTTAAAGAGCAGATTGTCGAGAATCTAGACTAATTATTATAGGAATAGGTACAATGCTTAAAGTTTCCTAGTATATACCATATCCCAAATTATTTTTGGAGTAGAGTTATTAGCACTTGTCTATGACAACGTATGTGAAAATTGCATTTTTATAAAGTAAATCAATAACTTTTTATTAACGAGCAGATTGTCGAGCATCTAGACTAATTATTATAGGAATAGGTACAATGTTTAAAGTTTCCTAGTATATACCATATCGAAAATTATTTTGGAGTAGAATTATTAGCACTTGTCTATGACAATATATGTGAAAATTGCGTTTTTATAAAGTAAATAAATAACTTTTTTTTTAAAGAGCAGATTGTCGAGGATCTAGAATATTTATTATAAGAATAGGTACAATGCTTAAAGTTTCCTAGTATATACCATATCCCAAATTATTTTTGGAGTAGAGTTATTAGCACTTGTTTATGACAACGTATGTGAAAATTGCATTTTTATAAAGTAAATCAATAACTTTTTATTAACGAGCAGATTGTCGAGCATCTAGACTAATTATTATAGGAATAGGTACAATGTTTAAAGTTTCCTAGTATATACCATATCGAAAATTATTTTGGAGTAGAATTATTAGCACTTGTCTATGACAATATATGTGAAAATTGCGTTTTTATAAAGTAAATAAATAACTTTTTTTTAACGAGCAGATTGTCGAGCATCTAGACTAATTATTATAGGAATAGGTACAATGTTTAAAGTTTCCTAGTATATACCATATCGAAAATTATTTTGGAGTAGAATTATTAGCACTTGTCTATGACAATATATGTGAAAATTGCGTTTTTATAAAGTAAATAAATAACTTTTTTTTTAAAGAGCAGATTGTCGAGGATCTAGAATATTTATTATAAGAATAGGTACAATGCTTAAAGTTTCCTAGTATATACCATATCCCAAATTATTTTTGGAGTAGAGTTATTAGCACTTGTCTATGACAACATATGTGAAAATTGCGTTTTTATAAAGTAAATCAATAACTTTTTTTTTAACGAGCAGATTGTCGAGCATCTAGACTAATTATTATAGGAATAGGTATAATGTTTAAAGTTTCCTAATATATGCCATATCCTAAATTTCTATTTTTGGCAGAGTTATTAGCCCTTGCGACGATATATGTGAAAATTGCATTTTTATAAGGTAAATCAATAACTTTTTTTTTAAAGAGCAGATTGTCGAGAATCTAGACTAATTATTATAGGAATAGGTACAAGGCTTAAAGTTTCCTAGTATATACCATATCCCAAATTATTTTTGGAGTAGAGTTATTAGCACTTGTCTATGACAACGTATGTGAAAATTGCATTTTTATAAAGTAAATCAATAACTTTTTATTAACGAGCAGATTGTCGAGCATCTAGACTAATTATTATAGGAATAGGTACAATGTTTAAAGTTTCCTAGTATATACCATATCGAAAATTATTTTGGAGTAGAATTATTAGCACTTGTCTATGACAATATATGTGAAAATTGCGTTTTTATAAAGTAAATAAATAACTTTTTTTTTAAAGAGCAGATTGTCGAGGATCTAGAATATTTATTATAAGAATAGGTACAATGCTTAAAGTTTCCTAGTATATACCATATCCCAAATTATTTTTGAAGTAGAGTTATTAGCACTTGTCTATGACAACATATGTGAAAATTGCGTTTTTATAAAGTAAATCAATAACTTTTTTTTTAACGAGCAGATTGTCGAGCATCTAGACTAATTATTATAAGAATAGGTACAATGCTTAAAGTTTCCTAGTATATACCATATCCCAAATTATTTTTGGAGTAGGGTTATTAGCACTTGTCTATGACAACATATGTGAAAATTGCATTTTTATAAAGTAAATCAATAACTTTTTTTTTAACGAGCAGATTGTCGAGCGTCTAGACTAATTATTATAGGACTAGGTACAATGTTTAAAGTTTCCTAGTATATGCTAATATCCCAAATTTTTATTTTTGGCAGAGTTATTAGCCCTTGTGATGATATATGTGAAAATTGCATTTTTATAAAGTAAATCAATAACTTTTTTTTTAAAGAGCAGATTGTCGAGCATCTAGACTAATTATTATAGGAATAGGTACAATGCTTAAAGTTTCCTAGTATATACCATATCCCAAATTATTTTTGGAGTAGGGTTATTAGCACTTGTCTATGACAACATATGTGAAAATTGCATTTTTATAAAGTAAATCAATAACTTTTTTTTTAACGAGCAGATTGTCGAGCGTCTAGACTAATTATTATAGGACTAGGTACAATGTTTAAAGTTTCCTAGTATATGCTAATATCCCAAATTTTTATTTTTGGCAGAGTTATTAGCCCTTGTGATGATATATGTGAAAATTGCATTTTTATAAAGTAAATCAATAACTTTTTTTTTAAAGAGCAGATTGTCGAGCGTCTAGACTAATTATTATAGGAATAGGTACAATGCTTAAAGTTTCCTAGTATATGCTAATATCCCAAATTTTTATTTTTGGCAGAGGTATTAGCCCTTGTGACAACATATGTGAAAATTGCATTTTTATAAGGTAAATCAAAAAATTTTTTTTTAACGACCAGATTGTCGGACATCTAGACTAATTATCATAGAACTAGGTGCAATGCTTAAAGTTTCATAAATTATGATATATCCCAAACTCATTTAGAGTAGCGTTTTTAGCACTTGTCTACGACAACATATGTGAAAATTGCATTTTTATAAGGTAAATCCAAAAATTTTTTTTTACCGACCAAATTGTCGGGCATCTAGACTAATTATCATAGAACTAGGTGCAATGCTTAAAGTTTCATAAATTATGATATATCCCAAACTCATTTAGAGTAGCGTTTTTAGCACTTGTCTACGACAACATATGTGAAAATTGCATTTTTATAAGGTAAATCAAAAAATTTTTTTTTAACGACCAGATTGTCGGGCATCTAGACTAATTATCATAGAACTAGGTGCAATGCTTAAAGTTTCAAAAATTATGATATATCCCAAACTTATTTAGAGTAGCGTTTTTAGCACTTGTCTACGACAACATATGTGAAAATTGCATTTTTATAAGGTAAATCAAAAATTTTTTTTTTAACGACCAGATTGTCGGACATCTAGACTAATTATCATAGAACTAGGTGCAATGCTTAAAGTTTCATAAATTATGATATATCCCAAACTCATTTAGAGTAGCGTTTTTAGCACTTGTCTACGACAACATATGTGAAAATTGCATTTTTATAAGGTAAATCAAAAATTTTTTTTTTAACGACCAGATTGTCGGACATCTAGACTAATTATCATAGAACTAGGTGCAATGCTTAAAGTTTCATAAATTATGATATATCCCAAACTCATTTAGAGTAGCGTTTTTAGCACTTGTCTACGACAACATATGTGAAAATTGCATTTTTATAAGGTAAATCAATAACTTTTTTTTTAACGAGCAGATTGTCGAGCATCTAGACTAATTATTATAAGAATAGGTACAATGCTTAAAGTTTCCTAGTATATACCATATCCCAAATTATTTTTGGAGTAGGGTTATTAGCACTTGTCTATGACAACATATGTGAAAATTGCATTTTTATAAAGTAAATCAATAACTTTTTTTTTAACGAGCAGATTGTCGAGCGTCTAGACTAATTATTATAGGACTAGGTACAATGTTTAAAGTTTCCTAGTATATGCTAATATCCCAAATTTTTATTTTTGGCAGAGTTATTAGCCCTTGTGATGATATATGTGAAAATTGCATTTTTATAAAGTAAATCAATAACTTTTTTTTTAAAGAGCAGATTGTCGGACATCTAGACTAATTATTATAGGAATAGGTACAATGCTTAAAGTTTCCTAGTATATACCATATCCCAAATTATTTTTGGAGTAGAGTCATTAGCACTTGTCTATGACAACATATGTGAAAATTGCATTTTTATAAAGTAAATCAATAACTTTTTTTTAACGAGCAGATTGTCGAGCATCTAGACTAATTATTATAGGAATAGGTACAATGTTTAAAGTTTCCTAATATATGCTATATCCCAAATTTTTATTGTTGGCAGAGTTATTAGCCCTTGTGACGATATATGTGAAAATTGCATTTTTATAAGGTAAATCAATAACTTTTTTTTTAAAGAGCAGATTGTCGAGAATCTAGACTAATTATTATAGGAATAGGTACAATGCTTAAAGTTTCCTAGTATATGCTAATATCCCAAATTTTTATTTTTGGCAGAGGTATTAGCCCTTGTGACAACATATGTGAAAATTGCATTTTTATAAGGTAAATCAAAAAATTTTTTTTTAACGACCAGATTGTCGGACATCTAGACTAATTATCATAGAACTAGGTGCAATGCTTAACGTTTCATAAATTATGATATATTCCAAACTCATTTAGAGTAGCGTTTTTAGCACTTGTCTACGACAACATATGTGAAAATTGCATTTTTATAAGGTAAATCAAAAATTTTTTTTTTAACGACCAGATTGTCGGACATCTAGACTAATTATCATAGAACTAGGTGCAATGCTTAACGTTTCATAAATTATGATATATCCCAAACTCATTTAGAGTAGCGTTTTTAGCACTTGTCTACGACAACATATGTGAAAATTGCATTTTTATAAGGTAAATCAAAAATTTTTTTTTTAACGACCAGATTGTCGGACATCTAGACTAATTATCATAGAACTAGGTGCAATGCTTAAAGTTTCATAAATTATGATATATCCCAAACTCATTTAGAGTAGCGTTTTTAGCACTTGTCTACGACAACATATGTGAAAATTGCATTTTTATAAGGTAAATCAAAAAATTTTTTTTTAACGACCAGATTGTCGGACATCTAGACTAATTATCATAGAACTAGGTGCAATGCTTAAAGTTTCATAAATTATGATATATCCCAAACTCATTTAGAGTAGCGTTTTTAGCACTTGTCTACGACAACATATGTGAAAATTGCATTTTTATAAGGTAAATCAAAAAATTTTTTTTTAACGACCAGATTGTCGGACATCTAGACTAATTATCATAGAACTAGGTGCAATGCTTAACGTTTCATAAATTATGATATATCCCAAACTCATTTAGAGTAGCGTTTTTAGCACTTGTCTACGACAACATATGTGAAAATTGCATTTTTATAAGGCAAATCAAAAAATTTTTTTTTAACGACCAGATTGTCGGACATCTAGACTAATTATCATAGAACTAGGTGCAATGCTTAACGTTTCATAAATTATGATATATCCCAAACTCATTTAGAGTAGCGTTTTTAGCACTTGTCTACGACAACATATGTGAAAATTGCATTTTTATAAGGTAAATCAAAAATTTTTTTTTTAAGGACTAGATTGTCGGACATCTAGACTAATTATCATAGAACTAGGTGCAATGCTTAACGTTTCATAAATTATGATATATCCCAAACTCATTTAGAGTAGCGTTTTTAGCACTTGTCTACGACAACATATGTGAAAATTGCATTTTTATAAGGTAAATCAAAAATTTTTTTTTTAACGACCAGATTGTCGGACATCTAGACTAATTATCATAGAACTAGGTGCAATGCTTAACGTTTCATAAATTATGATATATCCCAAACTCATTTAGAGTAGCGTTTTTAGCACTTGTCTACGACAACATATGTGAAAATTGCATTTTTATAAGGTAAATCAAAAATTTTTTTTTAACGACCAGATTGTCGGACATCTAGACTAATTATCATAGAACTAGGTGCAATGCTTAACGTTTCATAAATTATGAAATATCCCAAACTCATTTAGAGTAGCGTTTTTAGCACTTGTCTACGACAACATATGTGAAAATTGCATTTTTATAAGGTAAATCAAAAATTTTTTTTTACCGACAAGATTGTCGGACATCTAGACTAATTATTATAGAACTAGGTGCAATGCTTAAAGTTTCATAAATTATGATATATCCCAAACTCATTTAGAGTAGCGTTTTTAGCACTTGTCTACGACAACATATGTGAAAATTGCATTTTTATAAGGTAAATCAAAAATTTTTTTTTAACGACCAGATTGTCGGACATCTAGACTAATTATCATAGAACTAGGTGCAATGCTTAAAGTTTCATAAATTATGATATATCCCAAACTCATTTAGAGTAGCGTTTTTAGCACTTGTCTACGACAACATATGTGAAAATTGCATTTTTATAAGGTAAATCAAAAATTTTTTTTTTAACGACCAGATTATCGGACATCTAGACTAATTATTATAGAACTAGGTGCAATGCTTAAAGTTTCATAAATTATGATATATCCCAAACTCATTTAGAGTAGCGTTTTTAGCACTTGTCTACGACAACATATGTGAAAATTGCATTTTTATAAGGTAAATCAAAAATTTTTTTTTTAACGACCAGATTATCGGACATCTAGACTAATTATTATAGAACTAGGTGCAATGCTTAAAGTTTCATAAATTATGATATATCCCAAACTCATTTAGAGTAGCGTTTTTAGCACTTGTCTACGACAACATATGTGAAAATTGCATTTTTATAAGGTAAATCAAAAAATTTTTTTTTAACGACCAGACTGTCGGGCATCTAGACTAATTATCATAGAACTAGGTGTAATGCTTAAAGTTTCATAAATTATGATATATCCCAAACTCATTTAGAGTAGCGTTTTTAACACTTGTCTACGACACCATATGTGAAAATTGCATTTTTATAAGGTAAATCAAAAAATTTTTTTTTACCGACCAGATTGTCGGGCATCTAGACTAATTATCATAGACCTAGGTGCAATGCTTCAAGTTTCATAAATTATGATATATCCCAAACTCATTTAGAGTAGCGTTTTTAGCACTTGTCTACGACAACATATGTGAAAATTGCATTTTTATAAGGTAAATCAAAAAATTTTTTTTTAACGACCAGATTGTCGGACATCTAGACTAATTATCATAGAACTAGGTGCAATGCTTAACGTTTCATAAATTATGATATATTCCAAACTCATTTAGAGTAGCGTTTTTAGCACTTGTCTACGACAACATATGTGAAAATTGCATTTTTATAAGGTAAATCAAAAAATTTTTTTTTAACGACCAGATTGTCGGACATCTAGACTAATTATCATAGAACTAGGTGCAATGCTTAACGTTTCATAAATTATGATATATTCCAAACTCATTTAGAGTAGCGTTTTTAGCACTTGTCTACGACAACATATGTGAAAATTGCATTTTTATAAGGTAAATCAAAAATTTTTTTTTTAACGACCAGATTGTCGGACATCTAGACTAATTATCATAGAACTAGGTGCAATGCTTAACGTTTCATAAATTATGATATATCCCAAACTCATTTAGAGTAGCGTTTTTAGCACTTGTCTACGACAACATATGTGAAAATTGCATTTTTATAAGGTAAATCAAAAAATTTTTTTTTAACGACCAGATTGTCGGACATCTAGACTAATTATCATAGACCTAGGTGCAATGCTTCAAGTTTCATAAATTATGATATATCCCAAACTCATTTAGAGTAGCGTTTTTAGCACTTGTCTACGACAACATATGTGAAAATTGCATTTTTATAAGGTAAATCAAAAAATTTTTTTTTAACGACCAGATTGTCGGACATCTAGACTAATTATCATAGAACTAGGTGCAATGCTTAACGTTTCATAAATTATGATATATTCCAAACTCATTTAGAGTAGCGTTTTTAGCACTTGTCTACGACAACATATGTGAAAATTGCATTTTTATAAGGTAAATCAAAAATTTTTTTTTTAACGACCAGATTGTCGGACATCTAGACTAATTATCATAGAACTAGGTGCAATGCTTAACGTTTCATAAATTATGATATATCCCAAACTCATTTAGAGTAGCGTTTTTAGCACTTGTCTACGACAACATATGTGAAAATTGCATTTTTATAAGGTAAATCAAAAATTTTTTTTTTAACGACCAGATTGTCGGACATCTAGACTAATTATCATAGAACTAGGTGCAATGCTTCAAGTTTCATAAATTATGATATATCCCAAACTCATTTAGAGTAGCGTTTTTAGCACTTGTCTACGACAACATATGTGAAAATTGCATTTTTATAAGGTAAATCAAAAAATTTTTTTTTAACGACCAGATTGTCGGACATCTAGACTAATTATCATAGAACTAGGTGCAATGCTTAACGTTTCATAAATTATGATATATTCCAAACTCATTTAGAGTAGCGTTTTTAGCACTTGTCTACGACAACATATGTGAAAATTGCATTTTTATAAGGTAAATCAAAAATTTTTTTTTTAACGACCAGATTGTCGGACATCTAGACTAATTATCATAGAACTAGGTGCAATGCTTAACGTTTCATAAATTATGATATATCCCAAACTCATTTAGAGTAGCGTTTTTAGCACTTGTCTACGACAACATATGTGAAAATTGCATTTTTATAAGGTAAATCAAAAAATTTTTTTTTAACGACCAGATTGTCGGACATCTAGACTAATTATCATAGAACTAGGTGCAATGCTTAACGTTTCATAAATTATGATATATTCCAAACTCATTTAGAGTAGCGTTTTTAGCACTTGTCTACGACAACATATGTGAAAATTGCATTTTTATAAGGTAAATCAAAAAATTTTTTTTTAACGACCAGATTGTCGGACATCTAGACTAATTATCATAGAACTAGGTGCAATGCTTAACGTTTCATAAATTATGATATATCCCAAACTCATTTAGAGTAGCGTTTTTAGCACTTGTCTACGACAACATATGTGAAAATTGCATTTTTATAAGGTAAATCAAAAATTTTTTTTTTAACGACCAGATTGTCGGACATCTAGACTAATTATCATAGAACTAGGTGCAATGCTTAAAGTTTCATAAATTATGATATATCCCAAACTCATTTAGAGTAGCGTTTTTAGCACTTGTCTACGACAACATATGTGAAAATTGCATTTTTATAAGGTAAATCAAAAATTTTTTTTTAACGACCAGATTGTCGGACATCTAGACTAATTATCATAGAACTAGGTGCAATGCTTAAAGTTTCATAAATTATGATATATCCCAAACTCATTTAGAGTAGCGTTTTTAGCACTTGTCTACGACAACATATGTGAAAATTGCATTTTTATAAGGTAAATCAAAAAATTTTTTTTTAACGACCAGATTATCGGACATCTAGACTAATTATTATAGAACTAGGTACAATGCTTAAAGTTTCCTAGTGTATACCATATCCCAAATTATTTTTGGAGTAGAGTTATTAGCACTTGTCTATGACAACATATGTGAAAATTGCATTTTTATAAAGTAAATCAATAGGTTTTTTTTAACGAGCAGATTGTCGGGCATCTAGACTAATTATCATAGAACTAGGTGCAATGCTTAAAGTTTCAAAAATTATGATATATCCCAAACTTATTTAGAGTAGCGTTTTTAGCACTTGTCTACGACAACATATGTGAAAATTGCATTTTTATAAGGTAAATCAAAAATTTTTTTTTTAACGACCAGATTGTCGGACATCTAGACTAATTATCATAGAACTAGGTGCAATGCTTAACGTTTCATAAATTATGATATATCCCAAACTCATTTAGAGTAGCGTTTTTAGCACTTGTCTACGACAACATATGTGAAAATTGCATTTTTATAAGGTAAATCAAAAATTTTTTTTTAACGACCTGATTGTCGGACATCTAGACTAATTATCATAGAACTAGGTGCAATGCTTAACGTTTCATAAATTATGATATATCCCAAACTCATTTAGAGTAGCGTTCTTAGCACTTGTCTACGACAACATATGTGAAAATTGCATTTTTATAAGGTAAATCAAAAAATTTTTTTTTAACGACCAGATTGTCGGGCATCTAGACTAATTATCATAGAACTAGGTGCAATGCTTAAAGTTTCATAAATTATGATATATCCCAAACTCATTTAGAGTAGCGTTTTTAGCACTTGTCTACGACAACATATGTGAAAATTGCATTTTTATAAGGTAAATCAAAAAATTTTTTTTTAACGACCAGACTGTCGGGCATCTAGACTAATTATCATAGAACTAGGTGTAATGCTTAAAGTTTCATAAATTATGATATATCCCAAACTCATTTAGAGTAGCGTTTTTAACACTTGTCTACGACACCATATGTGAAAATTGCATTTTTATAAGGTAAATCAAAAAATTTTTTTTTACCGACCAGATTGTCGGGCACCTAGACTAATTATCATAGAACTAGGTGCAATGCTTAAAGTTTCATAAATTATGATATATCCCAAACTCATTTAGAGTAGCGTTTTTAGCACTTGTCTACGACAACATATGTGAAAATTGCATTTTTATAAGGTAAATCAAAAAATTTTTTTTTAACGACCAGATTGTCGGACATCTAGACTAATTATCATAGAACTAGGTGCAATGCTTAAAGTTTCATAAATTATGATATATCCCAAACTCATTTAGAGTAGCGTTTTTAGCACTTGTCTACGACAACATATGTGAAAATTGCATTTTTATAAGGTAAATCAAAAAATTTTTTTTTAACGACCAGATTGTCGGACATCTAGACTAATTATCATAGAACTAGGTGCAATGCTTAAAGTTTCATAAATTATGATATATCCCAAACTCATTTAGAGTAGCGTTTTTAGCACTTGTCTACGACAACATATGTGAAAATTGCATTTTTATAAGGTAAATCAAAAAATTTTTTTTAACGACCAGATTGTCGGACATCTAGACTAATTATCATAGAACTAGGTGCAATGTTTAAAGTTTCATAAATTATGATATATCCCAAACTCATTTAGAGTAGCGTTTTTAGCACTTGTCTACGACAACATATGTGAAAATTGCATTTTTATAAGGTAAATCAAAAAATTTTTTTTTAACGACCAGACTGTCGGGCATCTAGACTAATTATCATAGAACTAGGTGTAATGCTTAAAGTTTCATAAATTATGATATATCCCAAACTCATTTAGAGTAGCGTTTTTAACACTTGTCTACGACACCATATGTGAAAATTGCATTTTTATAAGGTAAATCAAAAAATTTTTTTTTACCGACCAGATTGTCGGGCACCTAGACTAATTATCATAGAACTAGGTGCAATGCTTAAAGTTTCATAAATTATGATATATCCCAAACTCATTTAGAGTAGCGTTTTTAGCACTTGTCTACGACAACATATGTGAAAATTGCATTTTTATAAGGTAAATCAAAAAATTTTTTTTTAACGACCAGATTGTCGGACATCTAGACTAATTATCATAGAACTAGGTGCAATGCTTAAAGTTTCATAAATTATGATATATCCCAAACTCATTTAGAGTAGCGTTTTTAGCACTTGTCTACGACAACATATGTGAAAATTGCATTTTTATAAGGTAAATCAAAAAATTTTTTTTTAACGACCAGATTGTCGGACATCTAGACTAATTATCATAGAACTAGGTGCAATGCTTAAAGTTTCATAAATTATGATATATCCCAAACTCATTTAGAGTAGCGTTTTTAGCACTTGTCTACGACAACATATGTGAAAATTGCATTTTTATAAGGTAAATCAAAAAATTTTTTTTAACGACCAGATTGTCGGACATCTAGACTAATTATCATAGAACTAGGTGCAATGTTTAAAGTTTCATAAATTATGATATATCCCAAACTCATTTAGAGTAGCGTTTTTAGCACTTGTCTACGACAACATATGTGAAAATTGCATTTTTATAAGGTAAATCAAAAAATTTTTTTTTAACGACCAGACTGTCGGGCATCTAGACTAATTATCATAGAACTAGGTGTAATGCTTAAAGTTTCATAAATTATGATATATCCCAAACTCATTTAGAGTAGCGTTTTTAACACTTGTCTACGACACCATATGTGAAAATTGCATTTTTATAAGGTAAATCAAAAAATTTTTTTTTACCGACCAGATTGTCGGGCACCTAGACTAATTATCATAGAACTAGGTGCAATGCTTAAAGTTTCATAAATTATGATATATCCCAAACTCATTTAGAGTAGCGTTTTTAGCACTTGTCTACGACAACATATGTGAAAATTGCATTTTTATAAGGTAAATCAAAAAATTTTTTTTTAACGACCAGATTGTCGGACATCTAGACTAATTATCATAGAACTAGGTGCAATGCTTAAAGTTTCATAAATTATGATATATCCCAAACTCATTTAGAGTAGCGTTTTTAGCACTTGTCTACGACAACATATGTGAAAATTGCATTTTTATAAGGTAAATCAAAAAATTTTTTTTTAACGATCAGATTGTCGGACATCTAGACTAATTATCATAGAACTAGGTGCAATGCTTAAAGTTTCATAAATTATGATATATCCCAAACTCATTTAGAGTAGCGTTTTTAGCACTTGTCTACGACAACATATGTGAAAATTGCATTTTTATAAGGTAAATCAAAAAATTTTTTTTTAACGACCAGATTGTCGGACATCTAGACTAATTATCATAGAACTAGGTGCAATGCTTAAAGTTTCATAAATTATGATATATCCCAAACTCATTTAGAGTAGCGTTTTTAGCACTTGTCTACGACAACATATGTGAAAATTGCATTTTTATAAGGTAAATCAAAAAATTTTTTTTTACCGACCAGATTGTCGGGCACCTAGACTAATTATCATAGAACTAGGTGCAATGCTTAAAGTTTCATAAATTATGATATATCCCAAACTCATTTAGAGTAGCGTTTTTAGCACTTGTCTACGACAACATATGTGAAAATTGCATTTTTATAAGGTAAATCAAAAAATTTTTTTTTAACGACCAGATTGTCGGACATCTAGACTAATTATCATAGAACTAGGTGCAATGCTTAAAGTTTCATAAATTATGATATATCCCAAACTCATTTAGAGTAGCGTTTTTAGCACTTGTCTACGACAACATATGTGAAAATTGCATTTTTATAAGGTAAATCAAAAAATTTTTTTTTACCGACCAGATTGTCGGGCACCTAGACTAATTATCATAGAACTAGGTGCAATGCTTAAAGTTTCATAAATTATGATATATCCCAAACTCATTTAGAGTAGCGTTTTTAGCACTTGTCTACGACAACATATGTGAAAATTGCATTTTTATAAGGTAAATCAAAAAATTTTTTTTTAACGACCAGATTGTCGGACATCTAGACTAATTATCATAGAACTAGGTGCAATGCTTAAAGTTTCATAAATTATGATATATCCCAAACTCATTTAGAGTAGCGTTTTTAGCACTTGTCTACGACAACATATGTGAAAATTGCATTTTTATAAGGTAAATCAAAAAATTTTTTTTTAACGATCAGATTGTCGGACATCTAGACTAATTATCATAGAACTAGGTGCAATGCTTAAAGTTTCATAAATTATGATATATCCCAAACTCATTTAGAGTAGCGTTTTTAGCACTTGTCTACGACAACATATGTGAAAATTGCATTTTTATAAGGTAAATCAAAAAATTTTTTTTTAACGACCAGATTGTCGGACATCTAGACTAATTATCATAGAACTAGGTGCAATGCTTAAAGTTTCATAAATTATGATATATCCCAAACTCATTTAGAGTAGCGTTTTTAGCACTTGTCTACGACAACATATGTGAAAATTGCATTTTTATAAGGTAAATCAAAAAATTTTTTTTTACCGACCAGATTGTCGGGCACCTAGACTAATTATCATAGAACTAGGTGCAATGCTTAAAGTTTCATAAATTATGATATATCCCAAACTCATTTAGAGTAGCGTTTTTAGCACTTGTCTACGACAACATATGTGAAAATTGCATTTTAATAAGGTAAATCAAAAAATTTTTTTTTAACGACCAGATTGTCGGACATCTAGACTAATTATCATAGAACTAGGTGCAATGCTTAAAGTTTCATAAATTATGATATATTCCAAACTCATTTAGAGTAGCGTTTTTAACACTTGTCTACGACACCATATGTGAAAATTGCATTTTTATAAGGTAAATCAAAAAATTTTTTTTTACCGACCAGATTGTCGGGCATCTAGACTAATTATCATAGAACTAGGTGCAATGCTTAAAGTTTCATAAATTATGATATATCCCAAACTCATTTAGAGTAGCGTTTTTAGCACTTGTCTACGACAACATATGTGAAAATTGCATTTTTATAAGGTAAATCAAAAAATTTTTTTTTAACGACCAGATTGTCGGACATCTAGACTAATTATCATAGAACTAGGTGCAATGCTTAAAGTTTCATAAATTATGATATATTCCAAACTCATTTAGAGTAGCGTTTTTAACACTTGTCTACGACACCATATGTGAAAATTGCATTTTTATAAGGTAAATCAAAAAATTTTTTTTTAACGACCAGATTGTCGGGCATCTACACTAATTATCATAGAACTAGGTGCAATGCTTAAAGTTTCAAAAATTATGATATATCCCAAACTTATTTAGAGTAGCGTTTTTAGCACTTGTCTACGACAACATATGTGAAAATTGCATTTTTATAAGGTAAATCAAAAATTTTTTTTTTAACGACCAGATTGTCGGACATCTAGACTAATTATCATAGAACTAGGTGCAATGCTTAACGTTTCATAAATTATGATATATCCCAAACTCATTTAGAGTAGCGTTTTTAGCACTTGTCTACGACAACATATGTGAAAATTGCATTTTTATAAGGTAAATCAAAAATTTTTTTTTTAACGACCTGATTGTCGGACATCTAGACTAATTATCATAGAACTAGGTGCAATGCTTAACGTTTCATAAATTATGATATATCCCAAACTCATTTAGAGTAGCGTTTTTAGCACTTGTCTACGACAACATATGTGAAAATTGCATTTTTATAAGGTAAATCAAAAAATTTTTTTTTAACGACCAGATTGTCGGACATCTAGACTAATTATCATAGAACTAGGTGCAATGCTTAACGTTTCATAAATTATGATATATCCCAAACTCATTTAGAGTAGCGTTTTTAGCACTTGTCTACGACAACATATGTGAAAATTGCATTTTTATAAGGTAAATCAAAAAATTTTTTTTTAACGACCAGACTGTCGGGCATCTAGACTAATTATCATAGAACTAGGTGTAATGCTTAAAGTTTCATAAATTATGATATATCCCAAACTCATTTAGAGTAGCGTTTTTAACACTTGTCTACGACACCATATGTGAAAATTGCATTTTTATAAGGTAAATCAAAAAATTTTTTTTTACCGACCAGATTGTCGGGCACCTAGACTAATTATCATAGAACTAGGTGCAATGCTTAAAGTTTCATAAATTATGATATATCCCAAACTCATTTAGAGTAGCGTTTTTAGCACTTGTCTACGACAACATATGTGAAAATTACATTTTTATAAGGTAAATCAAAAATTTTTTTTTTAACGACCAGATTGTCGGACATCTAGACTAATTATCATAGAACTAGGTGCAATGCTTAAAGTTTCATAAATTATGATATATCCCAAACTCATTTAGAGTAGCGTTTTTAACACTTGTCTACGACACCATATGTGAAAATTGCATTTTTATAAGGTAAATCAAAAAATTTTTTTTTAACGACCAGATTGTCGGGCATCTAGACTAATTATCATAGAACTAGGTGCAATGCTTAAAGTTTCAAAAATTATGATATATCCCAAACTTATTTAGAGTAGCGTTTTTAGCACTTGTCTACGACAACATATGTGAAAATTGCATTTTTATAAGGTAAATCAAAAATTTTTTTTTTAACGACCAGATTGTCGGACATCTAGACTAATTATCATAGAACTAGGTGCAATGCTTAACGTTCCATAAATTATGATATATCCCAAACTCATTTAGAGTAGCGTTTTTAGCACTTGTCTACGACAACATATGTGAAAATTGCATTTTTATAAGGTAAATCAAAAAATTTTTTTTTAACGACCAGATTGTCGGACATCTAGACTAATTATCATAGAACTAGGTGCAATGCTTAACGTTTCATAAATTATGATATATCCCAAACTCATTTGGAGTAGCGTTTTTAGCACTTGTCTACGACAACATATGTGAAAATTGCATTTTTATAAGGTAAATCAAATTTTTTTTTTTACGACCAGATTGTCGGACATCTAGACTAATTATCATAGAACTAGGTGCAATGCTTAAAGTTTCATAAATTATGATATATCCCAAACTCATTCAGAGTAGCGTTTTTAGCACTTGTCTACGACAACATATGTGAAAATTGCATTTTTATAAGGTAAATCAAAAATTTTTTTTTTAACGACCAGATTGTCGGACATCTAGACTAATTATCATAGAACTAGGTGCAATGCTTAAAGTTTCATAAATTATGATATAACCCAAACTCATTTAGAGTAGCGTTTTTAGCACTTGTCTACGACAACATATGTGAAAATTGCATTTTTATAAGGTAAATCAAAAATTTTTTTTTAACGACCAGATTGTCGGACATCTAGACTAATTATCATAGAACTAGGTGCAATGCTTAAAGTTTCATAAATTATGATATATCCCAAACTCATTTAGAGTAGCGTTTTTAGCACTTGTCTACGACAACATATGTGAAAATTGCATTTTTATAAGGTAAATCAAAAAATTTTTTTTTAACGACCAGATTATCGGACATCTAGACTAATTATTATAGAACTAGGTGCAATGCTTAACGTTTCATAAATTATGATATATCCCAAACTCATTTAGAGAAGCGTTTTTAGCACTTGTCTACGACAACATATGTGAAAATTGCATTTTTATAAGGTAAATCAAAAAATTTTTTTTTAACGACCAGATTGTCGGACATCTAGACTAATTATCATAGAACTAGGTGCAATGCTTAACGTTTCATAAATTATGATATATCCCAAACTCATTTAGAGTAGCGTTTTTAGCACTTGTCTACGACAACATATGTGAAAATTGCATTTTTATAAGGTAAATCAAAAATTTTTTTTTAACGACCAGATTGTCGGACATCTAGACTAATTATTATAGAACTAGGTGCAATGCTTAAAGTTTCATAAATTATGATATATCCCAAACTCATTTAGAGTAGCGTTTTTAGCACTTGTCTACGACAACATATGTGAAAATTGCATTTTTATAAGGTAAATCAAAAATTTTTTTTTTAACGACCAGATTGTCGGACATCTAGACTAATTATCATAGAACTAGGTGCAATGCTTAACGTTTCATAAATTATGATATATCCCAAACTCATTTAGAGTAGCGTTTTTAGCACTTGTCTACGACAACATATGTGAAAATTGCATTTTTATAAGGTAAATCAAAAATTTTTTTTTAACGACCAGATTGTCGGACATCTAGACTAATTATCATAGAACTAGGTGCAATGCTTAACGTTTCATAAATTATGATATATCCCAAACTCATTTAGAGTAGCGTTTTTAGCACTTGTCTACGACAACATATGTGAAAATTGCATTTTTATAAGGTAAATCAAAAATTTTTTTTTAACGACCAGATTGTCGGACATCTAGACTAATTATCATAGAACTAGGTGCAATGCTTAACGTTTCATAAATTATGATATATCCCAAACTCATTTAGAGTAGCGTTTTTAGCACTTGTCTACGACAACATATGTGAAAATTGCATTTTTATAAGGTAAATCAAAAATTTTTTTTTTAACGACCAGATTGTCGGACATCTAGACTAATTATCATAGAACTAGGTGCAATGCTTAACGTTTCATAAATTATGATATATCCCAAACTCATTTAGAGTAGCGTTTTTAGCACTTGTCTACGACAACATATGTGAAAATTGCATTTTTATAAGGTAAATCAAAAATTTTTTTTTAACGACCAGATTGTCGGACGTCTAGACTAATTATCATAGAACTAGGTGCAATGCTTAAAGTTTCATAAATTATGATATATCCCAAACTCATTTAGAGTAGCGTTTTTAGCACTTGTCTACGACAACATATGTGAAAATTGCATTTTTATAAGGTAAATCAAAAAATTTTTTTTTAACGACCAGACTGTCGGGCATCTAGACTAATTATCATAGAACTAGGTGTAATGCTTAAAGTTTCATAAATTATGATATATCCCAAACTCATTTAGAGTAGCGTTTTTAGCACTTGTCTACGACAACATATGTGAAAATTGCATTTTTATAAGGTAAATCAAAAAATTTTTTTTTAACGACCAGACTGTCGGGCATCTAGACTAATTATCATAGAACTAGGTGTAATGCTTAAAGTTTCATAAATTATGATATATCCCAAACTCATTTAGAGTAGCGTTTTTAACACTTGTCTACGACACCATATGTGAAAATTGCATTTTTATAAGGTAAATCAAAAAATTTTTTTTTACCGACCAGATTGTCGGGCACCTAGACTAATTATCATAGAACTAGGTGCAATGCTTAAAGTTTCATAAATTATGATATATCCCAAACTCATTTAGAGTAGCGTTTTTAGCACTTGTCTACGACAACATATGTGAAAATTGCATTTTTATAAGGTAAATCAAAAATTTTTTTTTTAACGACCAGATTGTCGGACATCTAGACTAATTATCATAGAACTAGGTGCAATGCTTAAAGTTTCATAAATTATGATATATCCCAAACTCATTTAGAGTAGCGTTTTTAACACTTGTCTACGACACCATATGTGAAAATTGCATTTTTATAAGGTAAATCAAAAAATTTTTTTTTAACGACAAGATTGTCGGGCATCTAGACTAATTATCATAGAACTAGGTGCAATGCTTAAAGTTTCAAAAATTATGATATATCCCAAACTTATTTAGAGTAGCGTTTTTAGCACTTGTCTACGACAACATATGTGAAAATTGCATTTTTATAAGGTAAATCAAAAATTTTTTTTTTAACGACCAGATTGTCGGACATCTAGACTTATTATCATAGAACTAGGTGCAATGCTTAACGTTTCATAAATTATGATATATCCCAAACTCATTTAGAGTAGCGTTTTTAGCACTTGTCTACGACAACATATGTGAAAATTGCATTTTTATAAGGTAAATCAAAAATTTTTTTTTTAACGACCAGATTGTCGGACATCTAGACTAATTATCATAGAACTAGGTGCAATGCTTAACGTTTCATAAATTATGATATATCCCAAACTCATTTAGAGTAGCGTTTTTAGCACTTGTCTACGACAACATATGTGAA
This sequence comes from Crataerina pallida, assembly GCA_949710015.1. Lineage (NCBI taxonomy): Eukaryota > Metazoa > Arthropoda > Insecta > Diptera > Hippoboscidae > Crataerina > Crataerina pallida. Next base: position 16,699,366 of record OX453290.1, read on the forward strand.
AATTGCATTTTTATAAGGTAAATCAAAAATTTTTTTTTAACGACCAGATTGTCGGACATCTAGACTAATTATCATAGAACTAGGTGCAATGCTTAAAGTTTCATAAATTATGATATATCCCAAACTCATTTAGAGTAGCGTTTTTAACACTTGTCTACTACAACATATGTGAAAATTGCATTTTTATAAGGTAAATCAAAAATTTTTTTTTTAACGACTAGATTGTCGGACATCTAGACTAATTATCATAGAACAAGGTGCAATGCTTAAAGTTTCATAAATTATGATATATCCCAAACTCATTTAGAGTAGCGTTTTTAGCACTTGTCTACGACAACATATGTGAAAATTGCATTTTTATAAGGTAAATCAAAAATTTTTTTTTTAATGACTAGATTGTCGGACATCTAGACTAATTATCATAGAACTAGGTGCAATGCTTAAAGTTTCATAAATTATGATATATCCCAAACTCATTTAGAGTAGCGTTTTTATCACTTGTCTACGACAACATATGTGAAAATTGCATTTTTATAAGGTAAATCAAAAATTTTTTTTTTAACGACTAGATTGTCGGACATCTAGACTAATTATCATAGAACTAGGTGCAATGCTTAAAGTTTCATAAATTATGATATATCCCAAACTCATTTAGAGTAGCGTTTTTAGCACTTGTCTACGACAACATATGTGAAAATTGCATTTTTATAAGGTAAATCAAAAATTTTTTTTTTAACGACTAGATTGTCGGACATCTAGACTAATTATCATAGAACTAGGTGCAATGCTTAAAGTTTCATAAATTATGATATATCCCAAACTCATTTAGAGTAGCGTTTTTAGCACTTGTCTACGACAACATATGTGAAAATTGCATTTTTATAAGGTAAATCAAAAATTTTTTTTTTAACGACTAGATTGTCGGACATCTAGACTAATTATCATAGAACTAGGTGCAATGCTTAAAGTTTCATAAATTATGATATATCCCAAACTCATTTAGAGTAGCGTTTTTAGCACTTGTCTACGACAACATATGTGAAAATTGCATTTTTATAAGGTAAATCAAAAAATTTTTTTTTACCGACCAGATTGTCGGGCACCTAGACTAATTATCATAGAACTAGGTGCAATGCTTAAAGTTTCATAAATTATGATATATCCCAAACTCATTTAGAGTAGCGTTTTTAGCACTTGTCTACGACAACATATGTGAAAATTGCATTTTTATAAGGTAAATCAAAAAATTTTTTTTTAACGACCAGATTGTCGGACATCTAGACTAATTATCATAGAACTAGGTGCAATGCTTAAAGTTTCATAAATTATGATATATCCCAAACTCATTTAGAGTAGCGTTTTTAGCACTTGTCTACGACAACATATGTGAAAATTGCATTTTTATAAGGTAAATCAAAAAATTTTTTTTTAACGACCAGATTGTCGGACATCTAGACTAATTATCATAGAACTAGGTGCAATGCTTAAAGTTTCATAAATTATGATATATCCCAAACTCATTTAGAGTAGCGTTTTTAGCACTTGTCTACGACAACATATGTGAAAATTGCATTTTTATAAGGTAAATCAAAAAATTTTTTTTAACGACCAGATTGTCGGACATCTAGACTAATTATCATAGAACTAGGTGCAATGTTTAAAGTTTCATAAATTATGATATATCCCAAACTCATTTAGAGTAGCGTTTTTAGCACTTGTCTACGACAACATATGTGAAAATTGCATTTTTATAAGGTAAATCAAAAAATTTTTTTTTAACGACCAGACTGTCGGGCATCTAGACTAATTATCATAGAACTAGGTGTAATGCTTAAAGTTTCATAAATTATGATATATCCCAAACTCATTTAGAGTAGCGTTTTTAACACTTGTCTACGACACCATATGTGAAAATTGCATTTTTATAAGGTAAATCAAAAAATTTTTTTTTACCGACCAGATTGTCGGGCACCTAGACTAATTATCATAGAACTAGGTGCAATGCTTAAAGTTTCATAAATTATGATATATCCCAAACTCATTTAGAGTAGCGTTTTTAACACTTGTCTACGATACCATATGTGAAAATTGCATTTTTATAAGGTAAATCAAAAAATTTTTTTTTAACGACCAGACTGTCGGGCATCTAGACTAATTATCATAGAACTAGGTGTAATGCTTAAAGTTTCATAAATTATGATATATCCCAAACTCATTTAGAGTAGCGTTTTTAGCACTTGTCTACGACAACATATGTGAAAATTGCATTTTTATAAGGTAAATCAAAAATTTTTTTTTTAACGACTAGATTGTCGGACATCTAGACTAATTATCATAGAACTAGGTGCAATGCTTAAAGTTTCATAAATTATGATATATCCCAAACTCATTTAGAGTAGCGTTTTTAGCACTTGTCTACGACAACATATGTGAAAATTGCATTTTTATAAGGTAAATCAAAAATTTTTTTTTTAACGACTAGATTGTCGGACATCTAGACTAATTATCATAGAACTAGGTGCAATGCTTAAAGTTTCATAAATTATGATATATCCCAAACTCATTTAGAGTAGCGTTTTTAGCACTTGTCTACGACAACATATGTGAAAATTGCATTTTTATAAGGTAAATCAAAAATTTTTTTTTTAACGACCAGATTATCGGACATCTAGACTAATTATTATAGAACTAGGTGCAATGCTTAAAGTTTCATAAATTATGATATATCCCAAACTCATTTAGAGTAGCGTTTTTAGCACTTGTCTACGACAACATATGTGAAAATTGCATTTTTATAAGGTAAATCAAAAAATTTTTTTTTAACGACCAGACTGTCGGGCATCTAGACTAATTATCATAGAACTAGGTGTAATGCTTAAAGTTTCATAAATTATGATATATCCCAAACTCATTTAGAGTAGCGTTTTTAGCACTTGTCTACGACAACATATGTGAAAATTGCATTTTTATAAGGTAAATCAAAAATTTTTTTTTTAACGACCAGATTGTCGGACATCTAGACTAATTATCATAGAACTAGGTGCAATGCTTAAAGTTTCATAAATTATGATATATCCCAAACTCATTTAGAGTAGCGTTTTTAGCACTTGTCTACGACAACATATGTGAAAATTGCATTTTTATAAGGTAAATCAAAAATTTTTTTTTTAACGACTAGATTGTCGGACATCTAGACTAATTATCATAGAACTAGGTGCAATGCTTAAAGTTTCATAAATTATGATATATCCCAAACTCATTTAGAGTAGCGTTTTTAACACTTGTCTACGATACCATATGTGAAAATTGCATTTTTATAAGGTAAATCAAAAAATTTTTTTTTAACGACCAGACTGTCGGGCATCTAGACTAATTATCATAGAACTAGGTGTAATGCTTAAAGTTTCATAAATTATGATATATCCCAAACTCATTTAGAGTAGCGTTTTTAGCACTTGTCTACGACAACATATGTGAAAATTGCATTTTTATAAGGTAAATCAAAAATTTTTTTTTTAACGACTAGATTGTCGGACATCTAGACTAATTATCATAGAACTAGGTGCAATGCTTAAAGTTTCATAAATTATGATATATCCCAAACTCATTTAGAGTAGCGTTTTTAACACTTGTCTACGATACCATATGTGAAAATTGCATTTTTATAAGGTAAATCAAAAAAATTTTTTTTAACGACCAGACTGTCGGGCATCTAGACTAATTATCATAGAACTAGGTGTAATGCTTAAAGTTTCATAAATTATGATATATCCCAAACTCATTTAGAGTAGCGTTTTTAGCACTTGTCTACGACAACATATGTGAAAATTGCATTTTTATAAGGTAAATCAAAAATTTTTTTTTTAACGACCAGACTGTCGGGCATCTAGACTAATTATCATAGAACTAGGTGCAATGCTTAAAGTTTCATAAATTATGATATATCCCAAACTCATTTAGAGTAGCGTTTTTAGCACTTGTCTACGACAACATATGTGAAAATTGCATTTTTATAAGGTAAAGCAAAAATTTTTTTTTTAACGACTAGATTGTCGGACATCTAGACTAATTATCATAGAACTAGGTGCAATGCTTAAAGTTTCATAAATTATGATATATCCCAAACTCATTTAGAGTAGCGTTTTTAGCACTTGTCTACGACAACATATGTGAAAATTGCATTTTTATAAGGTAAATCAAAAATTTTTTTTTTAACGACTAGATTGTCGGACATCTAGACTAATTATCATAGAACTAGGTGCAATGCTTAAAGTTTCATAAATTATGATATATCCCAAACTCATTTAGAGTAGCGTTTTTAGCACTTGTCTACGACAACATATGTGAAAATTGCATTTTTATAAGGTAAATCAAAAAATTTTTTTTTAACGACTAGATTGTCGGACATCTAGACTAATTATCATAGAACTAGGTGCAATGCTTAAAGTTTCATAAATTATGATATATCCCAAACTCATTTAGAGTAGCGTTTTTAGCACTTGTCTACGACAACATATGTGAAAATTGCATTTTTATAAGGTAAATCAAAAATTTTTTTTTAACGACTAGATTGTCGGACATCTAGACTAATTATCATAGAACTAGGTGCAATGCTTAAAGTTTCATAAATTATGATATATCCCAAACTCATTTAGAGTAGCGTTTTTAGCACTTGTCTACGACAACATATGTGAAAATTGCATTTTTATAAGGTAAATCACAAATTTTTTTTTTAACGACTAGATTGTCGGACATCTAGACTAATTATCATAGAACTAGGTGCAATGCTTAAAGTTTCATAAATTATGATATATCCCAAACTCATTTAGAGTAGCGTTTTTAGCACTTGTCTACGACAACATATGTGAAAATTGCATTTTTATAAGGTAAATCAAAAATTTTTTTTTTAACGACTAGATTGTCGGACATCTAGACTAATTATCATAGAACTAGGTGCAATGCTTAAAGTTTCATAAATTATGATATATCCCAAACTCATTTAGAGTAGCGTTTTTAGCACTTGTCTACGACAACATATGTGAAAATTGCATTTTTATAAGGTAAATCAAAAATTTTTTTTTTAACGACTAGATTGTCGGACATCTAGACTAATTATCATAGAACTAGGTGCAATGCTTAAAGTTTCATAAATTATGATATATCCCAAACTCATTTAGAGTAGCGTTTTTAGCACTTGTCTACGACAACATATGTGAAAATTGCATTTTTATAAGGTAAATCAAAAAATTTTTTTTTAACGACTAGATTGTCGGACATCTAGACTAATTATCATAGAACTAGGTGCAATGCTTAAAGTTTCATAAATTATGATATATCCCAAACTCATTTAGAGTAGCGTTTTTAACACTTGTCTACGATACCATATGTGAAAATTGCATTTTTATAAGGTAAATCAAAAAATTTTTTTTTAACGACCAGACTGTCGGGCATCTAGACTAATTATCATAGAACTAGGTGTAATGCTTAAAGTTTCATAAATTATGATATATCCCAAACTCATTTAGAGTAGCGTTTTTAGCACTTGTCTACGACAACATATGTGAAAATTGCATTTTTATAAGGTAAAGCAAAAATTTTTTTTTTAACGACTAGATTGTCGGACATCTAGACTAATTATCATAGAACTAGGTGCAATGCTTAAAGTTTCATAAATTATGATATATCCCAAACTCATTTAGAGTAGCGTTTTTAGCACTTGTCTACGACAACATATGTGAAAATTGCATTTTTATAAGGTAAATCAAAAAATTTTTTTTTAACGACTAGATTGTCGGACATCTAGACTAATTATCATAGAACTAGGTGCAATGCTTAAAGTTTCATAAATTATGATATATCCCAAACTCATTTAGAGTAGCGTTTTTAGCACTTGTCTACGACAACATATGTGAAAATTGCATTTTTATAAGGTAAATCAAAAATTTTTTTTTTAACGACTAGATTGTCGGACATCTAGACTAATTATCATAGAACTAGGTGCAATGCTTAAAGTTTCATAAATTATGATATATCCCAAACTCATTTAGAGTAGCGTTTTTAGCACTTGTCTACGACAACATATGTGAAAATTGCATTTTTATAAGGTAAATCAAAAAATTTTTTTTTAACGACTAGATTGTCGGACATCTAGACTAATTATCATAGAACTAGGTGCAATGCTTAAAGTTTCATAAATTATGATATATCCCAAACTCATTTAGAGTAGCGTTTTTAGCACTTGTCTACGACAACATATGTGAAAATTGCATTTTTATAAGGTAAATCAAAAATTTTTTTTTTAACGACTAGATTGTCGGACATCTAGACTAATTATCATAGAACTAGGTGCAATGCTTAAAGTTTCATAAATTATGATATATCCCAAACTCATTTAGAGTAGTGTTTTTAGCACTTGTCTACGACAACATATGTGAAAATTGCATTTTTATAAGGTAAATCAAAAATTTTTTTTTTAACGACTAGATTGTCGGACATCTAGACTAATTATCATAGAACTAGGTGCAATGCTTAAAGTTTCATAAATTATGATATATCCCAAACTTATTTAGAGTAGCGTTTTTAGCACTTGTCTACGACAACATATGTTAAAATTGCATTTTTATAAGGTAAATCAAAAAATTTTTTTTTAACGACTAGATTGTCGGACATCTAGACTAATTATCATAGAACTAGGTGCAATGCTTAAAGTTTCATAAATTATGATACATCCCAAACTCATTTAGAGTAGCGTTTTTAACACTTGTCTACTACAACATATGTGAAAATTGCATTTTTATAAGGTAAATCAAAAATTTTTTTTTTAACGACTAGATTGTCGGACATCTAGACTAATTATCATAGAACTAGGTGCAATGCTTAAAGTTTCATAAATTATGATATATCCCAAACTCATTTAGAGTAGCGTTTTTAGCACTTGTCTACGACAACATATGTGAAAATTGAATTTTTATAAGGTAAATCAAAAATTTTTTTTTTAACGACTAGATTGTCGGACATCTAGACTAATTATCATAGAACTAGGTGCAATGCTTAAAGTTTCATAAATTATGATATATCCCAAACTCATTTAGAGTAGCGTTTTTAGCACTTGTCTACGACAACATATGTGAAAATTGCATTTTTATAAGGTAAATCAAAAATTTTTTTTTTTAACGACTAGATTGTCGGACATCTAGACTAATTATCATAGAACTAGGTGCAATGCTTAAAGTTTCATAAATTATGATATATCCCAAACGTATTTAGAGTAGCGTTTTTAGCACTTGTCTACGACAACATATGTGAAAATTGCATTTTTATAAGGTAAATCAAAAATTTTTTTTTTAACGACTAGATTGTCGGACATCTAGACTAATTATCATAGAACTAGGTGCAATGCTTAAAGTTTCATAAATTATGATATATCCCAAACTCATTTAGAGTAGCGTTTTTAGCACTTGTCTACGACAACATATGTGAAAATTGCATTTTTATAAGGTAAATCAAAAATTTTTTTTTTAACGACTAGATTGTCGGACATCTAGACTAATTATCATAGAACTAGGTGCAATGCTTAAAGTTTCATAAATTATGATATATCCCAAACTCATTTAGAGTAGCGTTTTTAGCACTTGTCTACGACAACATATGTGAAAATTGCATTTTTATAAGGTAAATCAAAAAATTTTTTTTTAGCGACTAGATTGTCGGACATCTAGACTAATTATCATAGAACTAGGTGCAATGCTTAAAGTTTCATAAATTATGATATATCCCAAACTCATTTAGAGTAGCGTTTTTAGCACTTGTCTACGACAACATATGTGAAAATTGCATTTTTATAAGGTAAATCAAAAATTTTTTTTTTAACGACTAGATTGTCGGACATCTAGACTAATTATCATAGAACTAGGTGCAATGCTTAAAGTTTCATAAATTATGATATATCCCAAACTCATTTAGAGTAGCGTTTTTAGCACTTGTCTACGACAACATATGTGAAAATTGCATTTTTATAAGGAAAATCAAAAATTTTTTTTTTAACGACTAGATTGTCGGACATCTAGACTAATTATCATAGAACTAGGTGCAATGCTTAAAGTTTCATAAATTATGATATATCCCAAACTCATTTAGAGTAGCGTTTTTAGCACTTGTCTACGACAACATATGTGAAAATTGCATTTTTATAAGGTAAATCAAAAATTTTTTTTTTAACGACTAGATTGTCGGACATCTAGACTAATTATCATAGAACTAGGTGCAATGCTTAAAGTTTCATAAATTATGATATATCCCAAACTCATTTAGAGTAGCGTTTTTAACACTTGTCTACGATACCATATGTGAAAATTGCATTTTTATAAGGTAAATCAAAAAATTTTTTTTTAACGACCAGACTGTCGGGCATCTAGACTAATTATCATAGAACTAGGTGTAATGCTTAAAGTTTCATAAATTATGATATATCCCAAACTCATTTAGAGTAGCGTTTTTAGCACTTGTCTACGACAACATATGTGAAAATTGCATTTTTATAAGGTAAAGCAAAAATTTTTTTTTTAACGACTAGATTGTCGGACATCTAGACTAATTATCATAGAACTAGGTGCAATGCTTAAAGTTTCATAAATTATGATATATCCCAAACTCATTTAGAGTAGCGTTTTTAGCACTTGTCTACGACAACATATGTGAAAATTGCATTTTTATAAGGTAAATCAAAAAATTTTTTTTTAACGACTAGATTGTCGGACATCTAGATTAATTATCATAGAACTAGGTGCAATGCTTAAAGTTTCATAAATTATGATATATCCCAAACTCATTTAGAGTAGCGTTTTTAGCACTTGTCTACGACAACATATGTGAAAATTGCATTTTTATAAGGTAAATCAAAAAATTTTTTTTTAACGACTAGATTGTCGGACATCTAGACTAATTATCATAGAACTAGGTGCAATGCTTAAAGTTTCATAAATTATGATATATCCCAAACTCATTTAGAGTAGCGTTTTTAGCACTTGTCTACGACAACATATGTGAAAATTGCATTTTTATAAGGTAAATCAAAAAATTTTTTTTTAACGACTAGATTGTCGGACATCTAGACTAATTATCATAGAACTAGGTGCAATGCTTAAAGTTTCATAAATTATGATATATCCCAAACTCATTTAGAGTAGCGTTTTTAGCACTTGTCTACGACAACATATGTGAAAATTGCATTTTTATAAGGTAAATCAAAAATTTTTTTTTTAACGACTAGATTGTCGGACATCTAGACTAATTATCATAGAACTAGGTGCAATGCTTAAAGTTTCATAAATTATGATATATCCCAAACTCATTTAGAGTAGCGTTTTTAGCACTTGTCTAGGACAACATATGTGAAAATTGCATTTTTATAAGGTAAATCAAAAATTTTTTTTTTAACGACTAGATTGTCGGACATCTAGACTAATTATCATAGAACTAGGTGCAATGCTTAAAGTTTCATAAATTATGATATATCCCAAACGTATTTAGAGTAGCGTTTTTAGCACTTGTCTACGACAACATATGTGAAAATTGCATTTTTATAAGGTAAATCAAAAATTTTTTTTTTAACGACTAGATTGTCGGACATCTAGACTAATTATCATAGAACTAGGTGCAATGCTTAAAGTTTCATAAATTATGATATATCCCAAACTCATTTAGAGTAGCGTTTTTAGCACTTGTCTACGACAACATATGTGAAAATTGCATTTTTATAAGGTAAATCAAAAATTTTTTTTTTAACGACTAGATTGTCGGACATCTAGACTAATTATCATAGAACTAGGTGCAATGCTTAAAGTTTCATAAATTATGATATATCCCAAACTCATTTAGAGTAGCGTTTTTAGCACTTGTCTACGACAACATATGTGAAAATTGCATTTTTATAAGGTAAATCAAAAATTTTTTTTTTAACGACTAGATTGTCGGACATCTAGACTAATTATCATAGAACTAGGTGCAATGCTTAAAGTTTCATAAATTATGATATATCCCAAACTCATTTAGAGTAGCGTTTTTAGCACTTGTCTACGACAACATATGTGAAAATTGCATTTTTATAAGGTAAATCAAAAATTTTTTTTTTAACGACTAGAATGTCGGACATCTAGACTAATTATCATAGAACTAGGTGCAATGCTTAAAGTTTCATAAATTATGATATATCCCAAACTCATTTAGAGTAGCGTTTTTAGCACTTGTCTACGACAACATATGTGAAAATTGCATTTTTTATAAGGTAAATCAAAAATTTTTTTTTTAACGACTAGATTGTCGGACATCTAGACTAATTATCATAGAACTAGGTGCAATGCTTAAAGTTTCATAAATTATGATATATCCCAAACTCATTTAGAGTAGCGTTTTTAGCACTTGTCTACGACAACATATGTGAAAATTGCATTTTTATAAGGTAAATCAAAAATTTTTTTTTTAACGACTAGATTGTCGGACATCTAGACTAATTATCATAGAACTAGGTGCAATGCTTAAAGTTTCATAAATTATGATATATCCCAAACTCATTTAGAGTAGCGTTTTTAGCACTTGTCTACGACAACATATGTGAAAATTGCATTTTTATAAGGTAAATCAAAAAATTTTTTTTTAGCGACTAGATTGTCGGACATCTAGACTAATTATCATAGAACTAGGTGCAATGCTTAAAGTTTCATAAATTATGATATATCCCAAACTCATTTAGAGTAGCGTTTTTAGCACTTGTCTACGACAACATATGTGAAAATTGCATTTTTTATAAGGTAAATCAAAAATTTTTTTTTTTAACGACTAGATTGTCGGACATCTAGACTAATTATCATAGAACTAGGTGCAATGCTTAAAGTTTCATAAATTATGATATATCCCAAACGTATTTAGAGTAGCGTTTTTAGCACTTGTCTACGACAACATATGTGAAAATTGCATTTTTATAAGGTAAATCAAAAAATTTTTTTTTAACGACTAGATTGTCGGACATCTAGACTAATTATCATAGAACTAGGTGCAATGCTTAAAGTTTCATAAATTATGATATATCTCAAACTCATTTAGAGTAGCGTTTTTAGCACTTGTCTACGACAACATATGTGAAAATTGCATTTTTATAAGGTAAATCAAAAAATTTTTTTTTAGCGACTAGATTGTCGGACATCTAGACTAATTATCATAGAACTAGGTGCAATGCTTAAAGTTTCATAAATTATGATATATCCCAAACTCATTTAGAGTAGCGTTTTTAGCACTTGTCTACGACAACATATGTGAAAATTGCATTTTTATAAGGTAAATCAAAAATTTTTTTTTTAACGACTAGATTGTCGGACATCTAGACTAATTATCATAGAACTAGGTGCAATGCTTAAAGTTTCATAAATTATGATATATCCCAAACGTATTTAGAGTAGCGTTTTTAGCACTTGTTTACGACAACATATGTGAAAATTGCATTTTTATAAGGTAAATCAAAAATATTTTTTTTAACGACTAGATTGTCGGACATCTAGACTAATTATCATAGAACTAGGTGCAATGCTTAAAGTTTCATAAATTATGATATATCCCAAACTCATTTAGAGTAGCGTTTTTAGCACTTGTCTACGACAACATATGTGAAAATTGCATTTTTATAAGGTAAATCAAAAAATTTTTTTTTAACGACTAGATTGTCGGACATCTAGACTAATTATCATAGAACTAGGTGCAATGCTTAAAGTTTCATAAATTATGATATATCCCAAACTCATTTAGAGTAGCGTTTTTAGCACTTGTCTACGACAACATATGTGAAAATTGCATTTTTATAAGGTAAATCAAAAAATTTTTTTTTAACGACTAGATTGTCGGACATCTAGACTAATTATCATAGAACTAGGTGCAATGCTTAAAGTTTCATAAATTATGATATATCCCAAACTCATTTAGAGTAGCGTTTTTAGCACTTGTCTACGACAACATATGTGAAAATTGCATTTTTATAAGGTAAATCAAAAATTTTTTTTTTAACGACTAGATTGTCGGACATCTAGACTAATTATCATAGAACTAGGTGCAATGCTTAAAGTTTCATAAATTATGATATATCCCCAAACTCATTTAGAGTAGCGTTTTTAGCACTTGTCTACGACAACATATGTGAAAATTGCATTTTTATAAGGTAAATCAAAAATTTTTTTTTTAACGACTAGATTGTCGGACATCTAGACTAATTATCATAGAACTAGGTGCAATGCTTAAAGTTTCATAAATTATGATATATCCCAAACTCATTTAGAGTAGCGTTTTTAGCACTTGTCTACGACAACATATGTGAAAATTGCATTTTTATAAGGTAAATCAAAAATTTTTTTTTAACGACTAGATTGTCGGACATCTAGACTAATTATCATAGAACTAGGTGCAATGCTTAAAGTTTCATAAATTATGATATATCCCAAACTCATTTAGAGTAGCGTTTTTAGCACTTGTCTACGACAACATATGTGAAAATTGCATTTTTATAAGGTAAATCAAAAATTTTTTTTTTAACGACTAGATTGTCGGACATCTAGACTAATTATCATAGAACTAGGTGCAATGCTTAAAGTTTCATAAATTATGATATATCCCAAACTCATTTAGAGTAGCGTTTTTAGCACTTGTCTACGACAACATATGTGAAAATTGCATTTTTATAAGGTAAATCAAAAATTTTTTTTTTAACGACTAGATTGTCGGACATCTAGACTAATTATCATAGAACTAGGTGCAATGCTTAAAGTTTCATAAATTATGATATATCCCAAACTCATTTAGAGTAGCGTTTTTAGCACTTGTCTACGACAACATATGTGAAAATTGCATTTTTATAAGGTAAATCAAAAAATTTTTTTTTAACGACTAGATTGTCGGACATCTAGACTAATTATCATAGAACTAGGTGCAATGCTTAAAGTTTCATAAATTATGATATATCCCAAACTCATTTAGAGTAGCGTTTTTAGCACTTGTCTACGACAACATATGTGAAAATTGCATTTTTATAAGGTAAATCAAAAATTTTTTTTTTAACGACTAGATTGTCGGACATCTAGACTAATTATCATAGAACTAGGTGCAATGCTTAAAGTTTCATAAATTATGATATATCCCAAACTCATTTAGAGTAGCGTTTTTAGCACTTGTCTACGACAACATATGTGAAAATTGCATTTTTATAAGGTAAATCAAAAATTTTTTTTTTAACGACTAGATTGTCGGACATCTAGACTAATTATCATAGAACTAGGTGCAATGCTTAAAGTTTCATAAATTATGATATATCCCAAACTCATTTAGAGTAGCGTTTTTAGCACTTGTCTACGACAACATATGTGAAAATTGCATTTTTATAAGGTAAATCAAAAATTTTTTTTTTAACGACTAGATTGTCGGACATCTAGACTAATTATCATAGAACTAGGTGCAATGCTTAAAGTTTCATAAATTATGATATATCCCAAACTCATTTAGAGTAGCGTTTTTAGCACTTGTCTACGACAACATATGTGAAAATTGCATTTTTATAAGGTAAATCAAAAATTTTTTTTTAACGACTAGATTGTCGGACATCTAGACTAATTATCATAGAACTAGGTGCAATGCTTAAAGTTTCATAAATTATGATATATCCCAAACTCATTTAGAGTAGCGTTTTTAGCACTTGTCTACGACAACATATGTGAAAATTGCATTTTTATAAGGTAAATCAAAAATTTTTTTTTTAACGACTAGATTGTCGGACATCTAGACTAATTATCATAGAACTAGGTGCAATGCTTAAAGTTTCATAAATTATGATATATCCCAAACTCATTTAGAGTAGCGTTTTTAGCACTTGTCTACGACAACATATGTGAAAATTGCATTTTTATAAGGTAAATCAAAAATTTTTTTTTTAACGACTAGATTGTCGGACATCTAGACTAATTATCATAGAACTAGGTGCAATGCTTAAAGTTTCATAAATTATGATATATCCCAAACTCATTTAGAGTAGCGTTTTTAGCACTTGTCTACGACAACATATGTGAAAATTGCATTTTTATAAGGTAAATCAAAAATTTTTTTTTTAACGACTAGATTGTCGGACATCTAGACTAATTATCATAGAACTAGGTGCAATGCTTAAAGTTTCATAAATTATGATATATCCCAAACTCATTTAGAGTAGCGTTTTTAGCACTTGTCTACGACAACATATGTGAAAATTGCATTTTTATAAGGTAAATCAAAAATTTTTTTTTTAACGACTAGATTGTCGGACATCTAGACTAATTATCATAGAACTAGGTGCAATACTTAAAGTTTCATAAATTATGATATATCCCAAACTCATTTAGAGTAGCGTTTTTAGCACTTGTCTACGACAACATATGTGAAAATTGCATTTTTATAAGGTAAATCAAAAATTTTTTTTTTAACGACTAGATTGTCGGACATCTAGACTAATTATCATAGAACTAGGTGCAATGCTTAAAGTTTCATAAATTATGATATATCCCAAACTCATTTAGAGTAGCGTTTTTAGCACTTGTCTACGACAACATATGTGAAAATTGCATTTTTATAAGGTAAATCAAAAATTGTTTTTTTAACGACTAGATTGTCGGACATCTAGACTAATTATCATAGAACTAGGTGCAATGCTTAAAGTTTCATAAATTATGATATATCCCAAACTCATTTAGAGTAGCGTTTTTAGCACTTGTCTACGACAACATATGTGAAAATTGCATTTTTATAAGGTAAATCAAAAATTTTTTTTTTAACGACTAGATTGTCGGACATCTAGACTAATTATCATAGAACTAGGTGCAATGCTTAAAGTTTCATAAATTATGATATATCCCAAACTCATTTAGAGTAGCGTTTTTAGCACTTGTCTACGACAACATATGTGAAAATTGCATTTTTATAAGGTAAATCAAAAATTTTTTTTTTAACGACTAGATTGTCGGACATCTAGACTAATTATCATAGAACTAGGTGCAATGCTTAAAGTTTCATAAATTATGATATATCCCAAACTCATTTAGAGTAGCGTTTTTAGCACTTGTCTACGACAACATATGTGAAAATTGCATTTTTATAAGGTAAATCAAAAATTTTTTTTTTAACGACTAGATTGTCGGACATCTAGACTAATTATCATAGAACTAGGTGCAATGCTTAAAGTTTCATAAATTATGATATATCCCAAACTCATTTAGAGTAGCGTTTTTAGCACTTGTCTACGACAACATATGTGAAAATTGCATTTTTATAAGGTAAATCAAAAATTTTTTTTTTAACGACTAGATTGTCGGACATCTAGACTAATTATCATAGAACTAGGTGCAATGCTTAAAGTTTCATAAATTATGATATATCCCAAACTCATTTAGAGTAGCGTTTTTAGCACTTGTCTACGACAACATATGTGAAAATTGCATTTTTATAAGGTAAATCAAAAATTTTTTTTTTAACGACTAGATTGTCGGACATCTAGACTAATTATCATAGAACTAGGTGCAATGCTTAAAGTTTCATAAATTATGATATATCCCAAACTCATTTAGAGTAGCGTTTTTAGCACTTGTCTACGACAACATATGTGAAAATTGCATTTTTATAAGGTAAATCAAAAATTTTTTTTTTAACGACTAGATTGTCGGACATCTAGACTAATTATCATAGAACTAGGTGCAATGCTTAAAGTTTCATAAATTATGATATATCCCAAACTCATTTAGAGTAGCGTTTTTAGCACTTGTCTACGACAACATATGTGAAAATTGCATTTTTATAAGGTAAATCAAAAATTTTTTTTTTAACGACTAGATTGTCGGACATCTAGACTAATTATCATAGAACTAGGTGCAATGCTTAAAGTTTCATAAATTATGATATATCCCAAACTCATTTAGAGTAGCGTTTTTAGCACTTGTCTACGACAACATATGTGAAAATTGCATTTTTATAAGGTAAATCAAAAATTTTTTTTTTAACGACTAGATTGTCGGACATCTAGACTAATTATCATAGAACTAGGTGCAATGCTTAAAGTT
The DNA here is from genome assembly GCA_949710015.1 of Crataerina pallida. Lineage (NCBI taxonomy): Eukaryota > Metazoa > Arthropoda > Insecta > Diptera > Hippoboscidae > Crataerina > Crataerina pallida. Next base: position 16,715,475 of record OX453290.1, read on the forward strand.
TCATAAATTATGATATATCCCAAACTCATTTAGAGTAGCGTTTTTAGCACTTGTCTACGACAACATATGTGAAAATTGCATTTTTATAAGGTAAATCAAAAATTTTTTTTTTAACGACTAGATTGTCGGACATCTAGACTAATTATCATAGAACTAGGTGCAATGCTTAAAGTTTCATAAATTATGATATATCCCAAACTCATTTAGAGTAGCGTTTTTAGCACTTGTCTACGACAACATATGTGAAAATTGCATTTTTATAAGGTAAATCAAAAATTTTTTTTTTAACGACTAGATTGTCGGACATCTAGACTAATTATCATAGAACTAGGTGCAATGCTTAAAGTTTCATAAATTATGATATATCCCAAACTCATTTAGAGTAGCGTTTTTAGCACTTGTCTACGACAACATATGTGAAAATTGCATTTTTATAAGGTAAATCAAAAATTTTTTTTTTAACGACTAGATTGTCGGACATCTAGACTAATTATCATAGAACTAGGTGCAATGCTTAAAGTTTCATAAATTATGATATATCCCAAACTCATTTAGAGTAGCGTTTTTAGCACTTGTCTACGACAACATATGTGAAAATTGCATTTTTATAAGGTAAATCAAAAATTTTTTTTTTAACGACTAGATTGTCGGACATCTAGACTAATTATCATAGAACTAGGTGCAATGCTTAAAGTTTCATAAATTATGATATATCCCAAACTCATTTAGAGTAGCGTTTTTAGCACTTGTCTACGACAACATATGTGAAAATTGCATTTTTATAAGGTAAATCAAAAATTTTTTTTTTAACGACTAGATTGTCGGACATCTAGACTAATTATCATAGAACTAGGTGCAATGCTTAAAGTTTCATAAATTATGATATATCCCAAACTCATTTAGAGTAGCGTTTTTAGCACTTGTCTACGACAACATATGTGAAAATTGCATTTTTATAAGGTAAATCAAAAATTTTTTTTTTAACGACTAGATTGTCGGACATCTAGACTAATTATCATAGAACTAGGTGCAATGCTTAAAGTTTCATAAATTATGATATATCCCAAACTCATTTAGAGTAGCGTTTTTAGCACTTGTCTACGACAACATATGTGAAAATTGCATTTTTATAAGGTAAATCAAAAATTTTTTTTTTAACGACTAGATTGTCGGACATCTAGACTAATTATCATAGAACTAGGTGCAATGCTTAAAGTTTCATAAATTATGATATATCCCAAACTCATTTAGAGTAGCGTTTTTAGCACTTGTCTACGACAACATATGTGAAAATTGCATTTTTATAAGGTAAATCAAAAATTTTTTTTTTAACGACTAGATTGTCGGACATCTAGACTAATTATCATAGAACTAGGTGCAATGCTTAAAGTTTCATAAATTATGATATATCCCAAACTCATTTAGAGTAGCGTTTTTAGCACTTGTCTACGACAACATATGTGAAAATTGCATTTTTATAAGGTAAATCAAAAATTTTTTTTTTAACGACTAGATTGTCGGACATCTAGACTAATTATCATAGAACTAGGTGCAATGCTTAAAGTTTCATAAATTATGATATATCCCAAACTCATTTAGAGTAGCGTTTTTAGCACTTGTCTACGACAACATATGTGAAAATTGCATTTTTATAAGGTAAATCAAAAATTTTTTTTTTAACGACTAGATTGTCGGACATCTAGACTAATTATCATAGAACTAGGTGCAATGCTTAAAGTTTCATAAATTATGATATATCCCAAACTCATTTAGAGTAGCGTTTTTAGCACTTGTCTACGACAACATATGTGAAAATTGCATTTTTATAAGGTAAATCAAAAATTTTTTTTTTAACGACTAGATTGTCGGACATCTAGACTAATTATCATAGAACTAGGTGCAATGCTTAAAGTTTCATAAATTATGATATATCCCAAACTCATTTAGAGTAGCGTTTTTAGCACTTGTCTACGACAACATATGTGAAAATTGCATTTTTATAAGGTAAATCAAAAATTTTTTTTTTAACGACTAGATTGTCGGACATCTAGACTAATTATCATAGAACTAGGTGCAATGCTTAAAGTTTCATAAATTATGATATATCCCAAACTCATTTAGAGTAGCGTTTTTAGCACTTGTCTACGACAACATATGTGAAAATTGCATTTTTATAAGGTAAATCAAAAATTTTTTTTTTAACGACTAGATTGTCGGACATCTAGACTAATTATCATAGAACTAGGTGCAATGCTTAAAGTTTCATAAATTATGATATATCCCAAACTCATTTAGAGTAGCGTTTTTAGCACTTGTCTACGACAACATATGTGAAAATTGCATTTTTATAAGGTAAATCAAAAATTTTTTTTTTAACGACTAGATTGTCGGACATCTAGACTAATTATCATAGAACTAGGTGCAATGCTTAAAGTTTCATAAATTATGATATATCCCAAACTCATTTAGAGTAGCGTTTTTAGCACTTGTCTACGACAACATATGTGAAAATTGCATTTTTATAAGGTAAATCAAAAATTTTTTTTTTAACGACTAGATTGTCGGACATCTAGACTAATTATCATAGAACTAGGTGCAATGCTTAAAGTTTCATAAATTATGATATATCCCAAACTCATTTAGAGTAGCGTTTTTAGCACTTGTCTACGACAACATATGTGAAAATTGCATTTTTATAAGGTAAATCAAAAATTTTTTTTTTAACGACTAGATTGTCGGACATCTAGACTAATTATCATAGAACTAGGTGCAATGCTTAAAGTTTCATAAATTATGATATATCCCAAACTCATTTAGAGTAGCGTTTTTAGCACTTGTCTACGACAACATATGTGAAAATTGCATTTTTATAAGGTAAATCAAAACAAAAATTGTTTTTTTAACGACTAGATTGTCGGACATCTAGACTAATTATCATAGAACTAGGTGCAATGCTTAAAGTTTCATAAATTATGATATATCCCAAACTCATTTAGAGTAGCGTTTTTAGCACTTGTCTACGACAACATATGTGAAAATTGCATTTTTATAAGGTAAATCAAAAATTTTTTTTTTAACGACTAGAATGTCGGACATCTAGACTAATTATCATAGAACTAGGTGCAATGCTTAAAGTTTCATAAATTATGATATATCCCAAACTCATTTAGAGTAGCGTTTTTAGCACTTGTCTACGACAACATATGTGAAAATTGCATTTTTATAAGGTAAATCAAAAATTTTTTTTTAACGACTAGAATGTCGGACATCTAGACTAATTATCATAGAACTAGGTGCAATGCTTAAAGTTTCATAAATTATGATATATCCCAAACTCATTTAGAGTAGCGTTTTTAGCACTTGTCTACGACAACATATGTGAAAATTGCATTTTTATAAGGTAAATCAAAAATTTTTTTTTTAACGACTAGAATGTCGGACATCTAGACTAATTATCATAGAACTAGGTGCAATGCTTAAAGTTTCATAAATTATGATATATCCCAAACTCATTTAGAGTAGCGTTTTTAGCACTTGTCTACGACAACATATGTGAAAATTGCATTTTTATAAGGTAAATCAAAAATTTTTTTTTTAACGACTAGAATGTCGGACATCTAGACTAATTATCATAGAACTAGGTGCAATGCTTAAAGTTTCATAAATTATGATATATCCCAAACTCATTTAGAGTAGCGTTTTTAGCACTTGTCTACGACAACATATGTGAAAATTGCATTTTTATAAGGTAAATCAAAAATTTTTTTTTAACGACTAGAATGTCGGACATCTAGACTAATTATCATAGAACTAGGTGCAATGCTTAAAGTTTCATAAATTATGATATATCCCAAACTCATTTAGAGTAGCGTTTTTAGCACTTGTCTACGACAACATATGTGAAAATTGCATTTTTATAAGGTAAATCAAAAATTTTTTTTTTAACGACTAGAATGTCGGACATCTAGACTAATTATCATAGAACTAGGTGCAATGCTTAAAGTTTCATAAATTATGATATATCCCAAACTCATTTAGAGTAGCGTTTTTAGCACTTGTCTACGACAACATATGTGAAAATTGCATTTTTATAAGGTAAATCAAAAATTTTTTTTTTAACGACTAGAATGTCGGACATCTAGACTAATTATCATAGAACTAGGTGCAATGCTTAAAGTTTCATAAATTATGATATATCCCAAACTCATTTAGAGTAGCGTTTTTAGCACTTGTCTACGACAACATATGTGAAAATTGCATTTTTATAAGGTAAATCAAAAATTTTTTTTTTAACGACTAGAATGTCGGACATCTAGACTAATTATCATAGAACTAGGTGCAATGCTTAAAGTTTCATAAATTATGATATATCCCAAACTCATTTAGAGTAGCGTTTTTAGCACTTGTCTACGACAACATATGTGAAAATTGCATTTTTATAAGGTAAATCAAAAATTTTTTTTTAACGACTAGAATGTCGGACATCTAGACTAATTATCATAGAACTAGGTGCAATGCTTAAAGTTTCATAAATTATGATATATCCCAAACTCATTTAGAGTAGCGTTTTTAGCACTTGTCTACGACAACATATGTGAAAATTGCATTTTATAAGGTAAATCAAAAAATTTTTTTTTAACGACTAGATTGTCGGACATCTAGACTAATTATCATAGAACTAGGTGCAATGCTTAAAGTTTCATAAATTATGATATATCCCAAACTCATTTAGAGTAGCGTTTTTAGCACTTAGTCTACGACAACATATGTGAAAATTGCATTTTTATAAGGTAAATCAAAAATTTTTTTTTAACGACTAGAATGTCGGACATCTAGACTAATTATCATAGAACTAGGTGCAATGCTTAAAGTTTCATAAATTATGATATATCCCAAACTCATTTAGAGTAGCGTTTTTAGCACTTGTCTACGACAACATATGTGAAAATTGCATTTTTATAAGGTAAATCAAAAATTTTTTTTTTAACGACTAGATTGTCGGACATCTAGACTAATTATCATAGAACTAGGTGCAATGCTTAAAGTTTCATAAATTATGATATATCCCAAACTCATTTAGAGTAGCGTTTTTAGCACTTGTCTACGACAACATATGTGAAAATTGCATTTTTATAAGGTAAATCAAAAATTTTTTTTTAACGACTAGAATGTCGGACATCTAGACTAATTATCATAGAACTAGGTGCAATGCTTAAAGTTTCATAAATTATGATATATCCCAAACTCATTTAGAGTAGCGTTTTTAGCACTTGTCTACGACAACATATGTGAAAATTGCATTTTTATAAGGTAAATCCAAAAATTTTTTTTTTAACGACTAGATTGTCGGACATCTAGACTAATTATCATAGAACTAGGTGCAATGCTTAAAGTTTCATAAATTATGATATATCCCAAACTCATTTAGAGTAGCGTTTTTAGCACTTGTCTACGACAACATATGTGAAAATTGCATTTTTATAAGGTAAATCAAAAAATTTTTTTTTAACGACTAGATTGTCGGACATCTAGACTAATTATCATAGAACTAGGTGCAATGCTTAAAGTTTCATAAATTATGATATATCCCAAACTCATTTAGAGTAGCGTTTTTAGCACTTGTCTACGACAACATATGTGAAAATTGCATTTTTATAAGGTAAATCAAAAATTTTTTTTTTAACGACTAGAATGTCGACATCTAGACTAATTATCATAGAACTAGGTGCAATGCTTAAAGTTTCATAAATTATGATATATCCCAAACTCATTTAGAGTAGCGTTTTTAGCACTTGTCTACGACAACATATGTGAAAATTGCATTTTTATAAGGTAAATCAAAAATTTTTTTTTTAACGACTAGATTGTCGGACATCTAGACTAATTATCATAGAACTAGGTGCAATGCTTAAAGTTTCATAAATTATGATATATCCCAAACTCATTTAGAGTAGCGTTTTTAGCACTTGTCTACGACAACATATGTGAAAATTGCATTTTTATAAGGTAAATCAAAAATTTTTTTTTTAACGACTAGATTGTCGGACATCTAGACTAATTATCATAGAACTAGGTGCAATGCTTAAAGTTTCATAAATTATGATATATCCCAAACTCATTTAGAGTAGCGTTTTTAGCACTTGTCTACGACAACATATGTGAAAATTGCATTTTTATAAGGTAAATCAAAAATTTTTTTTTTAACGACTAGAATGTCGGACATCTAGACTAATTATCATAGAACTAGGTGCAATGCTTAAAGTTTCATAAATTATGATATATCCCAAACTTATTCAGAGTAGCGTTTTTAGCACTTGTCTACGACAACATAAATCAAAAAATTTTTTTTTAACGACCAGATTGTCGGGCATCTAGGCTAATTATCATAGAACTAGGTGCAATGCTTAAAGTTTCATAAATTATGATATATCCCAAACGTATTTAGAGTAGCGTTTTTAGCTCTTGTCTACGACAACATATGTGGAAATTGCATTTTTATAAGGTAAATCAAAAAATTTTTTTTTACCGACCAGATTGTCGGGCATCTAGACTAATTATCATAGAACTAGGTGCAATGCTTAAAGTTTCATAAATTATGATATATCCCAAACGTATTTAGAGTAGCGTTTTTAGCACTTGTCTACGACAACATATGTGAAAATTGCATTTTTATAAGGTAAATCAAAAATTTTTTTTTAACGACCAGATTGTCGGGCATCTAGACTAATTATCATAGAACTAGGTGCAATGCTTAAAGTTTCATAAATTATGATATATCCCAAACGTATTTAGAGTAGCGTTTTTAGCACTTGTCTACGACAACATATGTGAAAATTGCATTTTTATAAGGTAAATCAAACATTTTTTTTTTAACGACCAGATTGTCGGGCATCTAGACTAATTATCATAGGACTAGGTGCAATACTTAAAGTTTCATAAATTATGATATATCCCAAACTTATTTAGAGTAGCGTTTTTAGCACTTGTCTACGGCAACATATGTGAAAATTGCATTTTTATAAGGTAAATCAAACATTTTTTTTTTAACGACCAGATTGTCGGACATCTAGACTAATTATCATAGAACTAGGTGCAATGCTTAAAGTTTCATAAATTATGATATATCCCAAACTCATTTAGAGTAGCGTTTTTAGCACTTGTCTACGACAACATATGTGAAAATTGCATTTTTATAAGGTAAATCAAAAATTTTTTTTTTAACGACTAGATTGTCGGACATCTAGACTAATTATCATAGAACTAGGTGCAATGCTTAAAGTTTCATAAATTATGATATATCCCAAACTCATTTAGAGTAGCGTTTTTAACACTTGTCTACTACAACATATGTGAAAATTGCATTTTTATAAGGTAAATCAAAAATTTTTTTTTTAACGACTAGATTGTCGGACATCTAGACTAATTATCATAGAACTAGGTGCAATGCTTAAAGTTTCATAAATTATGATATATCCCAAACGTATTTAGAGTAGCGTTTTTAGCACTTGTCTACGACAACATATGTGAAAATTGCATTTTTATAAGGTAAATCAAAAATTTTTTTTTTAACGACTAGATTGTCGGACATCTAGACTAATTATCATAGAACTAGGTGCAATGCTTAAAGTTTCATAAATTATGATATATCCCAAACTTATTCAGAGTAGCGTTTTTAGCACTTGTCTACGACAACATAAATCAAAAAATTTTTTTTTAACGACCAGATTGTCGGGCATCTAGGCTAATTATCATAGAACTAGGTGCAATGCTTAAAGTTTCATAAATTATGATATATCCCAAACGTATTTAGAGTAGCGTTTTTAGCTCTTGTCTACGACAACATATGTGAAAATTGCATTTTTATAAGGTAAATCAAAAAATTTTTTTTTAACGACTAGATTGTCGGACATCTAGACTAATTATCATAGAACTAGGTGCAATGCTTAAAGTTTCATAAATTATGATATATCCCAAACTCATTTAGAGTAGCGTTTTTAACACTTGTCTACGACAACATATGTGAAAATTGCATTTTTATAAGGTAAATCAAAAAATTTTTTTTTAACGACTAGATTGTCGGACATCTAGACTAATTATCATAGAACTAGGTGCAATGCTTAAAGTTTCATAAATTATGATATATCCCAAACTCATTTAGAGTAGCGTTTTTAGCACTTGTCTACGACAACATATGTGAAAATTGCATTTTTATAAGGTAAATCAAAAATTTTTTTTTTAACGAATAGATTGTCGGACATCTAGACTAATTATCATAGAACTAGGTGCAATGCTTAAAGTTTCATAAATTATGATATATCCCAAACTCATTTAGAGTAGCGTTTTTAGCACTTGTCTACGACAACATATGTGAAAATTGCATTTTTATAAGGTAAATCAAAAATTTTTTTTTTAACGACTAGAATGTCGGACATCTAGACTAATTATCATAGAACTAGGTGCAATGCTTAAAGTTTCATAAATTATGATATATCCCAAACTCATTTAGAGTAGCGTTTTTAGCACTTGTCTACGACAACATATGTGAAAATTGCATTTTTATAAGGTAAATCAAAAATTTTTTTTTTAACGACTAGATTGTCGGACATCTAGACTAATTATCATAGAACTAGGTGCAATGCTTAAAGTTTCATAAATTATGATATATCCCAAACTCATTTAGAGTAGCGTTTTTAGCACTTGTCTACGACAACATATGTGAAAATTGCATTTTTATAAGGTAAATCAAAAATTTTTTTTTTAACGACTAGATTGTCGGACATCTAGACTAATTATCATAGAACTAGGTGCAATGCTTAAAGTTTCATAAATTATGATATATCCCAAACTCATTTAGAGTAGCGTTTTTAGCACTTGTCTACGACAACATATGTGAAAATTGCATTTTTATAAGGTAAATCAAAAATTTTTTTTTTAACGACCAGATTGTCGGACATCTAGACTAATTATCATAGAACTAGGTGCAATGCTTAAAGTTTCATAAATTATGATATATCCCAAACTCATTTAGAGTAGCGTTTTTAGCACTTGTCTACGACAACATATGTGAAAATTGCATTTTTATAAGGTAAATCAAAAATTTTTTTTTTAACGACTAGATTGTCGGACATCTAGACTAATTATCATAGAACTAGGTGCAATGCTTAAAGTTTCATAAATTATGATATATCCCAAACTCATTTAGAGTAGCGTTTTTAACACTTGTCTACGATACCATATGTGAAAATTGCATTTTTATAAGGTAAATCAAAAAATTTTTTTTTAACGACCAGACTGTCGGGCATCTAGACTAATTATCATAGAACTAGGTGCAATGCTTAAAGTTTCATAAATTATGATATATCCCAAACTCATTTAGAGTAGCGTTTTTAGCACTTGTCTACGACAACATATGTGAAAATTGCATTTTTATAAGGTAAATCAAAAATTTTTTTTTTAACGACTAGATTGTCGGACATCTAGACTAATTATCATAGAACTAGGTGCAATGCTTAAAGTTTCATAAATTATGATATATCCCAAACTCATTTAGAGTAGCGTTTTTAGCACTTGTCTACGACAACATATGTGAAAATTGCATTTTTATAAGGTAAATCAAAAATTTTTTTTTTAACGACTAGATTGTCGGACATCTAGACTAATTATCATAGAACTAGGTGCAATGCTTAAAGTTTCATAAATTATGATATATCCCAAACTCATTTAGAGTAGCGTTTTTAGCACTTGTCTACGACAACATATGTGAAAATTGCATTTTTATAAGGTAAATCAAAAAATTTTTTTTTAACGACTAGATTGTCGGACATCTAGACTAATTATCATAGAACTAGGTGCAATGCTTAAAGTTTCATAAATTATGATATATCCCAAACTCATTTAGAGTAGCGTTTTTAACACTTGTCTACTACAACATATGTGAAAATTGCATTTTTATAAGGTAAATCAAAAATTTTTTTTTTAACGACTAGATTGTCGGACATCTAGACTAATTATCATAGAACTAGGTGCAATGCTTAAAGTTTCATAAATTATGATATATCCCAAACGTATTTAGAGTAGCGTTTTTAGCACTTGTCTACGACAACATATGTGAAAATTGCATTTTTATAAGGTAAATCAAAAATTTTTTTTTTAACGACTAGATTGTCGGACATCTAGACTAATTATCATAGAACTAGGTGCAATGCTTAAAGTTTCATAAATTATGATATATCCCAAACTTATTCAGAGTAGCGTTTTTAGCACTTGTCTACGACAACATAAATCAAAAAATTTTTTTTTAACGACCAGATTGTCGGGCATCTAGGCTAATTATCATAGAACTAGGTGCAATGCTTAAAGTTTCATAAATTATGATATATCCCAAACGTATTTAGAGTAGCGTTTTTAGCTCTTGTCTACGACAACATATGTGGAAATTGCATTTTTATAAGGTAAATCAAAAAATTTTTTTTTAACGACCAGATTGTCGGGCATCTAGACTAATTATCATAGAACTAGGTGCAATGCTTAAAGTTTCATAAATTATGATATATCCCAAACGTATTTAGAGTAGCGTTTTTAGCACTTGTCTACGACAACATATGTGAAAATTGCATTTTTATAAGGTAAATCAAAAATTTTTTTTAACGACCAGATTGTCGGGCATCTAGACTAATTATCATAGAACTAGGTGCAATGCTTAAAGTTTCATAAATTATGATATATCCCAAACGTATTTAGAGTAGCGTTTTTAGCACTTGTCTACGACAACATATGTGAAAATTGCATTTTTATAAGGTAAATCAAAAATTTTTTTTTTAACGACTAGATTGTCGGACATCTAGACTAATTATTATAGAACTAGGTGTAATGCTTAAAGTTTCATAAATTATGATATATCCCAAACTCATTTAGAGTAGCGTTTTTAGCACTTGTCTACGACAACATATGTGAAAATTGCATTTTTATAAGGTAAATCAAAAAATTTTTTTTTACCGACCAGATTGTCGGGCATCTAGACTAATTATCATAGAACTAGGTGCAATGCTTAAAGTTTCATAAAGTATGATATATCCCAAACTCATTTAGAGTAGCGTTTTTAGCACTTGTCTACGACAACATATGTGAAAATTGCATTTTTATAAGGTAAATCAAAAATTTTTTTTTTAACGACTAGATTGTCGGACATCTAGACTAATTATTATAGAACTAGGTGTAATGCTTAAAGTTTCATAAATTATGATATATCCCAAACTCATTTAGAGTAGCGTTTTTAGCACTTGTCTACGACAACATATGTGAAAATTGCATTTTTATAAGGTAAATCAAAAAATTTTTTTTTACCGACCAGATTGTCGGGCATCTAGACTAATTATCATAGAACTAGGTGCAATGCTTAAAGTTTCATAAAGTATGATATATCCCAAACTCATTTAGAGTAGCGTTTTTAGCACTTGTCTACGACAACATATGTGAAAATTGCATTTTTATAAGGTAAATCAAAAATTTTTTTTTTAACGACTAGATTGTCGGACATCTAGACTAATTATTATAGAACTAGGTGTAATGCTTAAATTTTCATAAATTATGATATATCCCAAACTCATTTAGAGTAGCGTTTTTAGCACTTGTCTACGACAACATATGTGAAAATTGCATTTTTATAAGGTAAATCAAAAAATTTTTTTTTACCGACCAGATTGTCGGGCATCTAGACTAATTATCATAGAACTAGGTGCAATGCTTAAAGTTTCATAAAGTATGATATATCCCAAACTCATTTAGAGTAGCGTTTTTAGCACTTGTCTACGACAACATATGTGAAAATTGCATTTTTATAAGGTAAATCAAAATTTTTTTTTACCGACCAGATTGTCGGGCATCTAGACTAATTATCATAGAACTAGGTGCAATGCTTAAAGTTTCATAAAGTATGATATATCCCAAACTCATTTAGAGTAGCGTTTTTAGCACTTGTCTACGACAACATATGTGAAAATTGCATTTTTATAAGGTAAATCAAAAAATTTTTTTTTACCGACCAGATTGTCGGGCATCTAGACTAATTATCATAGAACTAGGTGCAATGCTTAAAGTTTCATAAAGTATGATATATCCCAAACTCATTTAGAGTAGCGTTTTTAGCACTTGTCTACGACAACATATGTGAAAATTGCATTTTTATAAGGTAAATCAAAAATTTTTTTTAACGACCAGATTGTCGGGCATCTAGACTAATTATCATAGAACTAGGTGCAATGCTTAAAGTTTCATAAATTATGATATATCCCAAACGTATTTAGAGTAGCGTTTTTAGCACTTGTCTACGACAACATATGTGAAAATTGCATTTTTATAAGGTAAATCAAAAATTTTTTTTTTAACGACTAGATTGTCGGACATCTAGACTAATTATTATAGAACTAGGTGTAATGCTTAAAGTTTCATAAATTATGATATATCCCAAACTCATTTAGAGTAGCGTTTTTAGCACTTGTCTACGACAACATATGTGAAAATTGCATTTTTATAAGGTAAATCAAAAAATTTTTTTTTACCGACCAGATTGTCGGGCATCTAGACTAATTATCATAGAACTAGGTGCAATGCTTAAAGTTTCATAAAGTATGATATATCCCAAACTCATTTAGAGTAGCGTTTTTAGCACTTGTCTACGACAACATATGTGAAAATTGCATTTTTATAAGGTAAATCAAAAATTTTTTTTTTAACGACTAGATTGTCGGACATCTAGACTAATTATTATAGAACTAGGTGTAATGCTTAAAGTTTCATAAATTATGATATATCCCAAACTCATTTAGAGTAGCGTTTTTAGCACTTGTCTACGACAACATATGTGAAAATTGCATTTTTATAAGGTAAATCAAAAAATTTTTTTTTACCGACCAGATTGTCGGGCATCTAGACTAATTATCATAGAACTAGGTGCAATGCTTAAAGTTTCATAAAGTATGATATATCCCAAACTCATTTAGAGTAGCGTTTTTAGCACTTGTCTACGACAACATATGTGAAAATTGCATTTTTATAAGGTAAATCAAAAATTTTTTTTTTAACGACTAGATTGTCGGACATCTAGACTAATTATCATAGAACTAGGTGCAATGCTTAAAGTTTCATAAATTATGATATATCCCAAACTCATTTAGAGTAGCGTTTTTAACACTTGTCTATGACACCATATGTGAAAATTGCATTTTTATAAGGTAAATCAAAAAATTTTTTTTTAACGACCAGACTGTCGGGCATCTAGACTAATTATCATAGAACTAGGTGCAATGCTTAAAGTTTCATAAATTATGATATATCCCAAACGTATTTAGAGTAGCGTTTTTAGCACTTGTCTACGACAACATACATCAAAAAATTTTTTTTTAACGACCAGATTGTCGGGCATCTAGGCTAATTATCATAGAACTAGGTGCAATGCTTAAAGTTTCATAAATTATGATATATCCCAAACGTATTTAGAGTAGCGTTTTTAGCTCTTGTCTACGACAACATATGTGGAAATTGCATTTTTATAAGGTAAATCAAAAAATTTTTTTTTACCGACCAGATTGTCGGGCATCTAGACTAATTATCATAGAACTAGGTGCAATGCTTAAAGTTTCATAAATTATGATATATCCCAAACGTATTTAGAGTAGCGTTTTTAGCACTTGTCTACGACAACATATGTGAAAATTGCATTTTTATAAGGTAAATCAAAAATTTTTTTTTAACGACCAGATTGTCGGGCATCTAGACTAATTATCATAGAACTAGGTGCAATGCTTAAAGTTTCATAAATTATGATATATCCCAAACGTATTTAGAGTAGCGTTTTTAGCACTTGTCTACGACAACATATGTGAAAATTGCATTTTTATAAGGTAAATCAAACATTTTTTTTTTAACGACCAGATTGTCGGGCATCTAGACTAATTATCATAGGACTAGGTGCAATACTTAAAGTTTCATAAATTATGATATATCCCAAACTTATTTAGAGTAGCGTTTTTAGCACTTGTCTACGGCAACATATGTGAAAATTGCATTTTTATAAGGTAAATCAAACATTTTTTTTTTAACGACCAGATTGTCGGACATCTAGACTAATTATCATAGAACTAGGTGCAATGCTTAAAGTTTCATAAATTATGATATATCCCAAACTCATTTAGAGTAGCGTTTTTAGCACTTGTCTACGACAACATATGTGAAAATTGCATTTTTATAAGGTAAATCAAAAATTTTTTTTTTAACGACTAGATTGTCGGCCATCTAGACTAATTATCATAGAACTAGGTGCAATGCTTAAAGTTTCATAAATTATGATATATCCCAAACTCATTTAGAGTAGCGTTTTTAACACTTGTCTACTACAACATATGTGAAAATTGCATTTTTATAAGGTAAATCAAAAATTTTTTTTTTAACGACTAGATTGTCGGACATCTAGACTAATTATCATAGAACTATGTGCAATGCTTAAAGTTTCATAAATTATGATATATCCCAAACTCATTTAGAGTAGCGTTTTTAGCACTTGTCTACGACAACATATGTGAAAATTGCATTTTTATAAGGTAAATCAAAAATTTTTTTTTTAACGACTAGATTGTCGGACATCTAGACTAATTATCATAGAACTAGGTGCAATGCTTAAAGTTTCATAAATTATGATATATCCCAAACTCATTTAGAGTAGCGTTTTTAGCACTTGTCTACGACAACATATGTGAAAATTGCATTTTTATAAGGTAAATCAAAAATTTTTTTTTTAACGACTAGATTGTCGGACATCTAGACTAATTATCATAGAACTAGGTGCAATGCTTAAAGTTTCATAAATTATGATATATCCCAAACTCATTTAGAGTAGCGTTTTTAGCACTTGTCTACGACAACATATGTGAAAATTGCATTTTTATAAGGTAAATCAAAAATTTTTTTTTTAACGACTAGATTGTCGGACATCTAGACTAATTATCATAGAACTAGGTGCAATGCTTAAAGTTTCATAAATTATGATATATCCCAAACTCATTTAGAGTAGCGTTTTTAGCACTTGTCTACGACAACATATGTGAAAATTGCATTTTTATAAGGTAAATCAAAAATTTTTTTTTTAACGACTAGATTGTCGGACATCTAGACTAATTATCATAGAACTAGGTGCAATGCTTAAAGTTTCATAAATTATGATATATCCCAAACTCATTTAGAGTAGCGTTTTTAACACTTGTCTACGATACCATATGTGAAAATTGCATTTTTATAAGGTAAATCAAAAAATTTTTTTTTAACGACCAGACTGTCGGGCATCTAGACTAATTATCATAGAACTAGGTGTAATGCTTAAAGTTTCATAAATTATGATATATCCCAAACTCATTTAGAGTAGCGTTTTTAGCACTTGTCTACGACAACATATGTGAAAATTGCATTTTTATAAGGTAAATCAAAAATTTTTTTTTTAACGACTAGATTGTCGGACATCTAGACTAATTATCATAGAACTAGGTGCAATGCTTAAAGTTTCATAAATTATGATATATCCCAAACTCATTTAGAGTAGCGTTTTTAGCACTTGTCTACGACAACATATGTGAAAATTGCATTTTTATAAGGTAAATCAAAAATTTTTTTTTTAACGACTAAATAAATATAAGGTAAATCAAAAAATTTTTTTTTAACGACCAGACTGTCGGGCATCTAGACTAATTATCATAGAACTAGGTGCAATGCTTAAAGTTTCATAAATTATGATATATCCCAAACTTATTTAGACTAGCGTTTTTAGCACTTGTCTACGACAACATATGTGAAAATTGCATTTTTATAAGGTAAATCAAAAATTTTTTTTTTAACGACCAGATTGTCGGACATCTAGACTAATTATCATAGAACTAGGTGCAATGCTTAAAGTTTCATAAATTATGATATATCCCAAACTTATTCAGAGTAGCGTTTTTAGCACTTGTCTACGACAACATAAATCAAAAAATTTTTTTTTAACGACCAGATTGTCGGGCATCTAGACTAATTATCATAGGACTAGGTGCAATACTTAAAGTTTCATAAATTATGATATATCCCAAACTTATTTAGAGTAGCGTTTTTAGCACTTGTCTACGGCAACATATGTGAAAATTGCATTTTTATAAGGTAAATCAAACATTTTTTTTTTAACGACCAGATTGTCGGACATCTAGACTAATTATCATAGAACTAGGTGCAATGCTTAAAGTTTCATAAGTTATGATATATCCCAAACTCATTTAGAGTAGCGTTTTTAGCACTTGTCTACGACAACATATGTGAAAATTGCATTTTTATAAGGTAAATCAAAAAATTTTTTTTTAACGACCAGATTGTCGGCCATCTAGACTAATTATCATAGAACTAGGTGCAATGCTTAAAGTTTCATAAATTATGATATATCCCAAACTCATTTAGAGTAGCGTTTTTAACACTTGTCTACTACAACATATGTGAAAATTGCATTTTTATAAGGTAAATCAAAAATTTTTTTTTTAACGACTAGATTGTCGGACATCTAGACTAATTATCATAGAACTAGGTGCAATGCTTAAAGTTTCATAAATTATGATATATCCCAAACTCATTTAGAGTAGCGTTTTTAGCACTTGTCTACGACAACATATGTGAAAATTGCATTTTTATAAGGTAAATCAAACATTTTTTTTTTAACGACCAGATTGTCGGACATCTAGACTAATTATCATAGAACTAGGTGCAATGCTTAAAGTTTCATAAATTATGATATATCCCAAACTCATTTAGAGTAGCGTTTTTAACACTTGTCTACGATACCATATGTGAAAATTGCATTTTTATAAGGTAAATCAAAAAATTTTTTTTTAACGACCAGACTGTCGGGCATCTAGACTAATTATCATAGAACTAGGTGTAATGCTTAAAGTTTCATAAATTATGATATATCCCAAACTCATTTAGAGTAGCGTTTTTAGCACTTGTCTACGACAACATATGTGAAAATTGCATTTTTATAAGGTAAATCAAAAATTTTTTTTTTAACGACTAGATTGTCGGACATCTAGACTAATTATCATAGAACTAGGTGCAATGCTTAAAGTTTCATAAATTATGATATATCCCAAACTCATTTAGAGTAGCGTTTTTAGCACTTGTCTACGACAACATATGTGAAAATTGCATTTTTATAAGGTAAATCAAAAATTTTTTTTTTAACGACTAGATTGTCGGACATCTAGACTAATTATCATAGAACTAGGTGCAATGCTTAAAGTTTCATAAATTATGATTTATCCCAAACTCATTTAGAGTAGCGTTTTTAGCACTTGTCTACGACAACATATGTGAAAATTGCATTTTTATAAGGTAAATCAAACATTTTTTTTTTAACGACCAGATTGTCGGGCATCTAGACTAATTATCATAGGACTAGGTGCAATACTTAAAGTTTCATAAATTATGATATATCCCAAACTTATTTAGAGTAGCGTTTTTAGCACTTGTCTACGGCAACATATGTGAAAATTGCATTTTTATAAGGTAAATCAAACATTTTTTTTTTAACGACCAGATTGTCGGACATCTAGACTAATTATCATAGAACTAGGTGCAATGCTTAAAGTTTCATAAATTATGATATATCCCAAACTCATTTAGAGTAGCGTTTTTAGCACTTGTCTACGACAACATATGTGAAAATTGCATTTTTATAAGGTAAATCAAAAATTTTTTTTTTAACGACTAGATTGTCGGACATCTAGACTAATTATTATAGAACTAGGTGCAATGCTTAAAGTTTCATAAATTATGATATATCCCAAACTCATTTAGAGTAGCGTTTTTAACACTTGTCTACGACAACATAAATCAAAAAAATTTTTTTTAACGACCAGATTGTCGGGCATCTAGGCTAATTATCATAGAACTAGGTGCAATGCTTAAAGTTTCATAAATTATGATATATCCCAAACGTATTTAGAGTAGCGTTTTTAGCTCTTGTCTACGACAACATATGTGGAAATTGCATTTTTATAAGGTAAATCAAACATTTTTTTTTAACGATCAGATTGTCGGGCATCTAGACTAATTATCATAGAACTAGGTGCAATGCTTAAAGTTTCATAAATTATGATATATCCCAAACGTATTTAGAGTAGCGTTTTTAGCACTTGTCTACGACAACATATGTGAAAATTGCATTTTTATAAGGTAAATCAAACATTTTTTTTTTTAACGACCAGATTGTCGGGCATCTAGACTAATTATCATAGGACTAGGTGCAATACTTAAAGTTTCATAAATTATGATATATCCCAAACTTATTTAGAGTAGCGTTTTTAGCACTTGTCTACGGCAACATATGTGAAAATTGCATTTTTATAAGGTAAATCAAAAATTTTTTTTTTAACGACCAGATTGTCGGGCATCTAGACTAATTATCATAGAACTAGGTGCAATGCTTAAAGTTTCATAAATTATGATATATCCCAAACGTATTTAGAGTAGCGTTTTTAGCACTTGTCTACGACAACATATGTGAAAATTGCATTTTTATAAGGTAAATCAAACATTTTTTTTTTAACGACCAGATTGTCGGGCATCTAGACTAATTATCATAGGACTAGGTGCAATACTTAAAGTTTCATAAATTATGATATATCCCAAACTTATTTAGAGTAGCGTTTTTAGCACTTGTCTACGGCAACATATGTGAAAATTGCATTTTTATAAGGTAAATCAAACATTTTTTTTTTAACGACCAGATTGTCGGGCATCTAGACTAATTATCATAGAACTAGGTGCAATGCTTAAAGTTTCATAAATTATGATATATCCCAAACGTATTTAGAGTAGCGTTTTTAGCACTTGTCTACGACAACATATGTGAAAATTGCATTTTTATAAGGTAAATCAAACATTTTTTTTTTAACGACCAGATTGTCGGGCATCTAGACTAATTATCATAGGACTAGGTGCAATACTTAAAGTTTCATAAATTATGATATATCCCAAACTTATTTAGAGTAGCGTTTTTAGCACTTGTCTACGGCAACATATGTGAAAATTGCATTTTTATAAGGTAAATCAAACATTTTTTTTTTAACGACCAGATTGTCGGGCATCTAGACTAATTATCATAGAACTAGGTGCAATGCTTAAAGTTTCATAAATTATGATATATCCCAAACGTATTTAGAGTAGCGTTTTTAGCACTTGTCTACGACAACATATGTGAAAATTGCATTTTTATAAGGTAAATCAAACATTTTTTTTTTAACGACCAGATTGTCGGGCATCTAGACTAATTATCATAGGACTAGGTGCAATACTTAAAGTTTCATAAATTATGATATATCCCAAACTCATTTAGAGTAGCGTTTTTAGCACTTGTCTACGACAACATATGTGAAAATTGCATTTTTATAAGGTAAATCAAACATTTTTTTTTAACGACCAGATTGTCGGGCATCTAGACTAATTATCATAGGACTAGGTGCAATACTTAAAGTTTCATAAATTATGATATATCCCAAACTTATTTAGAGTAGCGTTTTTAGCACTTGTCTACGGCAACATATGTGAAAATTGCATTTTTATAAGGTAAATCAAACATTTTTTTTTTAACGACCAGATTGTCGGGCATCTAGACTAATTATCATAGGACTAGGTGCAATACTTAAAGTTTCATAAATTATGATATATCCCAAACTTATTTAGAGTAGCGTTTTTAGCACTTGTCTACGGCAACATATGTGAAAATTGCATTTTTATAAGGTAAATCAAACATTTTTTTTTTAACGACCAGATTGTCGGGCATCTAGACTAATTATCATAGGACTAGGTGCAATGCTTAAAGTTTCATAAATTATGATATATCCCAAACTCATTTAGAGTAGCGTTTTTAGCACTTGTCTACGGCAACATATGTGAAAATTGCATTTTTATAAGGTAAATCAAACATTTTTTTTTTAACGACCAGATTGTCGGGCATCTAGACTAATTATCATAGGACTAGGTGCAATACTTAAAGTTTCATAAATTATGATATATCCCAAACTTATTTAGAGTAGCGTTTTTAGCACTTGTCTACGGCAACATATGTGAAAATTGCATTTTTATAAGGTAAATCAAACATTTTTTTTTTAACGACCAGATTGTCGGGCATCTAGACTAATTATCATAGGACTAGGTGCAATGCTTAAAGTTTCATAAATTATGATATATCCCAAACTCATTTAGAGTAGCGTTTTTAGCACTTGTCTACGGCAACATATGTGAAAATTGCATTTTTATAAGGTAAATCAAAAATTTTTTTTTTTAACGACCAGATTGTCGGGCATCTAGACTAATTATCATAGAACTAGGTGCAATGCTTAAAGTTTCATAAATTATGATATATCCCAAACGTATTTAGAGTAGCGTTTTTAGCACTTGTCTACGACAACATATGTGAAAATTGCATTTTTATAAGGTAAATCAAACATTTTTTTTTTAACGACCAGATTGTCGGGCATCTAGACTAATTATCATAGGACTAGGTGCAATACTTAAAGTTTCATAAATTATGATATATCCCAAACTCATTTAGAGTAGCGTTTTTAGCACTTGTCTACGACAACATATGTGAAAATTGCATTTTTATAAGGTAAATCAAACATTTTTTTTTAACGACCAGATTGTCGGGCATCTAGACTAATTATCATAGGGCTAGGTGCAATACTTAAAGTTTCATAAATTATGATATATCCCAAACTTATTTAGAGTAGCGTTTTTAGCACTTGTCTACGGCAACATATGTGAAAATTGCATTTTTATAAGGTAAATCAAACATTTTTTTTTTAACGACCAGATTGTCGGGCATCTAGACTAATTATCATAGGACTAGGTGCAATACTTAAAGTTTCATAAATTATGATATATCCCAAACTTATTTAGAGTAGCGTTTTTAGCACTTGTCTACGGCAACATATGTGAAAATTGCATTTTTATAAGGTAAATCAAACATTTTTTTTTTAACGACCAGATTGTCGGGCATCTAGACTAATTATCATAGGACTAGGTGCAATGCTTAAAGTTTCATAAATTATGATATATCCCAAACTCATTTAGAGTAGCGTTTTTAGCACTTGTCTACGACAACATATGTGAAAATTGCATTTTTATAAGGTAAATCAAAAAATTTTTTTTTAACGACCAGATTGTCGGGCATCTAGGCTAATTATCATAGAACTAGGTGCAATGCTTAAAGTTTCATAAATTATGATATATCCCAAACTCATTTAGAGTAGCGTTTTTAGCACTTGTCTACGACAACATATGTGAAAATTGCATTTTTATAAGGTAAATCAAAAAATTTTTTTTTAACGACCAGATTGTCGGGCATCTAGGCTAATTATCATAGAACTAGGTGCAATGCTTAAAGTTTCATAAATTATGATATATCCCAAACTCATTTAGAGTAGCGTTTTTAGCACTTGTCTACGACAACATATGTGAAAATTGCATTTTTATAAGGTAAATCAAAAAATTTTTTTTTAACGACCAGATTGTCGGGCATCTAGGCTAATTATCATAGAACTAGGTGCAATGCTTAAAGTTTCATAAATTATGATATATCCCAAACTCATTTAGAGTAGCGTTTTTAGCACTTGTCTACGACAACATATGTGAAAATTGCATTTTTATAAGGTAAATCAAAAAATTTTTTTTTAACGACCAGATTGTCGGGCATCTAGGCTAATTATCATAGAACTAGG
Source organism: Crataerina pallida (assembly GCA_949710015.1). NCBI lineage: Eukaryota > Metazoa > Arthropoda > Insecta > Diptera > Hippoboscidae > Crataerina > Crataerina pallida. The sequence continues at coordinate 16,737,260 of OX453290.1, forward strand.
TGCAATGCTTAAAGTTTCATAAATTATGATATATCCCAAACTCATTTAGAGTAGCGTTTTTAGCACTTGTCTACGACAACATATGTGAAAATTGCATTTTTATAAGGTAAATCAAAAAATTTTTTTTTAACGACCAGATTGTCGGGCATCTAGGCTAATTATCATAGAACTAGGTGCAATGCTTAAAGTTTCATAAATTATGATATATCCCAAACTCATTTAGAGTAGCGTTTTTAGCACTTGTCTACGACAACATATGTGAAAATTGCATTTTTATAAGGTAAATCAAAAAACTTTTTTTATAAGGTAAATCAAAAATTTTTTTTTTAACGACCAGATTGTCGGGCATCTAGACTAATTATCATAGGACTAGGTGCAATGCTTAAAGTTTCATAAATTATGATATATCCCAAACTCATTTAGAGTAGCGTTTTTAGCACTTGTCTACGACAACATATGTGAAAATAGCATTTTTATAAGGTAAATCAAAAATTTTTTTTTTAACGACCAGATTGTCGGGCATCTAGATTAATTATCATAGGACTAGGTGCAATGCTTAAAGTTTCATAAATTATGATATATCCCAAACTCATTTAGAGTAGCGTTTTTAGCACTTGTCTACGACAACATATGTGAAAATTGCATTTTTATAAGGTAAATCAAAAAATTTTTTTTTAACGACCAGATTGTCGGGCATCTAGGCTAATTATCATAGAACTAGGTGCAATGCTTAAAGTTTCATAAATTATGATATATCCCAAACTCATTTAGAGTAGCGTTTTTAGCACTTGTCTACGACAACATATGTGAAAATTGCATTTTTATAAGGTAAATCAAAAAACTTTTTTTATAAGGTAAATCAAAAATTTTTTTTTAACGACCAGATTGTCGGGCATCTAGACTAATTATCATAGGACTAGGTGCAATGCTTAAAGTTTCATAAATTATGATATATCCCAAACTCATTTAGAGTAGCGTTTTTAGCACTTGTCTACGACAACATATGTGAAAATTGCATTTTTATAAGGTAAATCAAAAATTTTTTTTTTAACGACCAGATTGTCGGGCATCTAGACTAATTATCATAGGACTAGGTGCAATGCTTAAAGTTTCATAAATTATGATATATCCCAAACTCATTTAGAGTAGCGTTTTTAGCACTTGTCTACGACACCATATGTGAAAATTGCATTTTTGTAAGGTAAATCAAAAAATTTTTTTTTAACGACCAGATTGTCGGGCATCTAGGCTAATTATCATAGAACTAGGTGCAATGCTTAAAGTTTCATAAATTATGATATATCCCAAACTCATTTAGAGTAGCGTTTTTAGCACTTGTCTACGACAACATATGTGAAAATTGCATTTTTATAAGGTAAATCAAAAAATTTTTTTTTAACGACCAGATTGTCGGGCATCTAGGCTAATTATCATAGAACTAGGTGCAATGCTTAAAGTTTCATAAATTATGATATATCCCAAACTCATTTAGAGTAGCGTTTTTAGCACTTGTCTACGACAACATATGTGAAAATTGCATTTTTATAAGGTAAATCAAAAAATTTTTTTTTAACGACCAGATTGTCGGGCATCTAGGCTAATTATCATAGAACTTAGAAAATTGCATTTTTATAAGGTAAATCAAAAAATTTTTTTTTAACGACCAGATTGTCGGGCATCTAGGCTAATTATCATAGAACTAGGTGCAATGCTTAAAATTTCATAAATTATGATATATCCCAAACTCATTTAGAGTAGCGTTTTTAGCACTTGTCTACGACAACATATGTGAAAATTGCATTTTTATAAGGTAAATCAAAAATTTTTTTTTTAACGACCAGATTGTCGGGCATCTAGGCTAATTATCATAGAACTAGGTGCAATGCTTAAAGTTTCATAAATTATGATATATCCCAAACTCATTTAGAGTAGCGTTTTTAGCACTTGTCTACGACAACATATGTGAAAATTGCATTTTTATAAGGTAAATCAAAAATTTTTTTTTTAACGACCAAATTGTCGGGCATCTAGACTAATTATCATAGGACTAGGTGCAATGCTTAAAGTTTCATAAATTATGATATATCCCAAACTCATTTAGAGTAGCGTTTTTAGCACTTGTCTACGACAACATATGTGAAAATTGCATTTTTATAAGGTAAATCAAAAAACTTTTTTTATAAGGTAAATCAAAAATTTTTTTTTTAACGACCAGATTGTCGGGCATCTAGACTAATTATCATAGGACTAGGTGCAATGCTTAAAGTTTCATAAATTATGATATATCCCAAACTCATTTAGAGTAGCGTTTTTAGCACTTGTCTACGACAACATATGTGAAAATTGCATTTTTATAAGGTAAATCAAAAATTTTTTTTTTAACGACCAGATTGTCGGGCATCTAGACTAATTATCATAGGACTAGGTGCAATGCTTAAAGTTTCATAAATTATGATATATCCCAAACTCATTTAGAGTAGCGTTTTTAGCACTTGTCTACGACAACATATGTGAAAATTGCATTTTTATAAGGTAAATCAAAAAACTTTTTTTATAAGGTAAATCAAAAATTTTTTTTTAACGACCAGATTGTCGGGCATCTAGACTAATTATCATAGGACTAGGTGCAATGCTTAAAGTTTCATAAATTATGATATATCCCAAACTCATTTAGAGTAGCGTTTTTAGCACTTGTCTACGACAACATATGTGAAAATTGCATTTTTATAAGGTAAATCAAAAAACTTTTATTATAAGGTAAATCAAAAATTTTTTTTTTAACGACCAGATTGTCGGGCATCTAGACTAATTATCATAGGACTAGGTGCAATGCTTAAAGTTTCATAAATTATGATATATCCCAAACTCATTTAGAGTAGCGTTTTTAGCACTTGTCTACGACAACATATGTGAAAATTGCATTTTTATAAGGTAAATCAAAAAACTTTTTTTATAAGGTAAATCAAAAATTTTTTTTTTAACGACCAGATTGTCGGGCATCTAGACTAATTATCATAGGACTAGGTGCAATGCTTAAAGTTTCATAAATTATGATATATCCCAAACTCATTTAGAGTAGCGTTTTTAGCACTTGTCTACGACAACATATGTGAAAATTGCATTTTTATAAGGTAAATCAAAAAATTTTTTTTTAACGACCAGATTGTCGGGCATCTAGACTAATTATCATAGGACTAGGTGCAATGCTTAAAGTTTCATAAATTATGATATATCCCAAACTCATTTAGAGTAGCGTTTTTAGCACTTGTCTACGACAACATATGTGAAAATTGCATTTTTATAAGGTAAATCAAAAATTTTTTTTTTAACGACCAGATTGTCGGGCATCTAGACTAATTATCATAGGACTAGGTGCAATGCTTAAAGTTTCATAAATTATGATATATCCCAAACTCATTTAGAGTAGCGTTTTTAGCACTTGTCTACGACAACATATGTGAAAATAGCATTTTTATAAAGTAAATCAAAAAATTTTTTTTTAACGACCAGATTGTCGGGCATCTAGATTAATTATCATAGGACTAGGTGCAATGCTTAAAGTTTCATAAATTATGATATATCCCAAACTCATTTAGAGTAGCGTTTTTAGCACTTGTCTACGACAACATATGTGAAAATTGCATTTTTATAAGGTAAATCAAAAAATTTTTTTTTAACGACCAGATTGTCGGGCATCTAGGCTAATTATCATAGAACTTAGAAAATTGCATTTTTATAAGGTAAATCAAAAAATTTTTTTTTAACGACCAGATTGTCGGGCATCTAGGCTAATTATCATAGAACTAGGTGCAATGCTTAAAATTTCATAAATTATGATATATCCCAAACTCATTTAGAGTAGCGTTTTTAGCACTTGTCTACGACAACATATGTGAAAATTGCATTTTTATAAGGTAAATCAAAAATTTTTTTTTTAACGACCAGATTGTCGGGCATCTAGACTAATTATCATAGGACTAGGTGCAATGCTTAAAGTTTCATAAATTATGATATATCCCAAACTCATTTAGAGTAGCGTTTTTAGCACTTGTCTACGACAACATATGTGAAAATTGCATTTTTATAAGGTAAATCAAAAAACTTTTTTTATAAGGTAAATCAAAAATTTTTTTTTAACGACCAGATTGTCGGGCATCTAGACTAATTATCATAGGACTAGGTGCAATGCTTAAAGTTTCATAAATTATGATATATCCCAAACTCATTTAGAGTAGCGTTTTTAGCACTTGTCTACGGCAACATATGTGAAAATTGCATTTTTATAAGGTAAATCAAACATTTTTTTTTTAACGACCAGATTGTCGGGCATCTAGACTAATTATCATAGAACTAGGTGCAATGCTTAAAGTTTCATAAATTATGATATATCCCAAACGTATTTAGAGTAGCGTTTTTAGCACTTGTCTACGACAACATATGTGAAAATTGCATTTTTATAAGGTAAATCAAACATTTTTTTTTTAACGACCAGATTGTCGGGCATCTAGACTAATTATCATAGGACTAGGTGCAATACTTAAAGTTTCATAAATTATGATATATCCCAAACTCATTTAGAGTAGCGTTTTTAGCACTTGTCTACGACAACATATGTGAAAATTGCATTTTTATAAGGTAAATCAAACATTTTTTTTTAACGACCAGATTGTCGGGCATCTAGACTAATTATCATAGGACTAGGTGCAATACTTAAAGTTTCATAAATTATGATATATCCCAAACTTATTTAGAGTAGCGTTTTTAGCACTTGTCTACGGCAACATATGTGAAAATTGCATTTTTATAAGGTAAATCAAACATTTTTTTTTTAACGACCAGATTGTCGGGCATCTAGACTAATTATCATAGGACTAGGTGCAATACTTAAAGTTTCATAAATTATGATATATCCCAAACTTATTTAGAGTAGCGTTTTTAGCACTTGTCTACGGCAACATATGTGAAAATTGCATTTTTATAAGGTAAATCAAACATTTTTTTTTTAACGACCAGATTGTCGGGCATCTAGACTAATTATCATAGGACTAGGTGCAATGCTTAAAGTTTCATAAATTATGATATATCCCAAACTTATTTAGAGTAGCGTTTTTAGCACTTGTCTACGGCAACATATGTGAAAATTGCATTTTTATAAGGTAAATCAAACATTTTTTTTTTAACGACCAGATTGTCGGGCATCTAGACTAATTATCATAGGACTAGGTGCAATACTTAAAGTTTCATAAATTATGATATATCCCAAACTTATTTAGAGTAGCGTTTTTAGCACTTGTCTACGGCAACATATGTGAAAATTGCATTTTTATAAGGTAAATCAAACATTTTTTTTTTAACGACCAGATTGTCGGGCATCTAGACTAATTATCATAGGACTAGGTGCAATGCTTAAAGTTTCATAAATTATGATATATCCCAAACTCATTTAGAGTAGCGTTTTTAGCACTTGTCTACGACAACATATGTGAAAATTGCATTTTTATAAGGTAAATCAAAAAATTTTTTTTTAACGACCAGATTGTCGGGCATCTAGGCTAATTATCATAGAACTAGGTGCAATGCTTAAAGTTTCATAAATTATGATATATCCCAAACTCATTTAGAGTAGCGTTTTTAGCACTTGTCTACGACAACATATGTGAAAATTGCATTTTTATAAGGTAAATCAAAAAATTTTTTTTTAACGACCAGATTGTCGGGCATCTAGGCTAATTATCATAGAACTAGGTGCAATGCTTAAAGTTTCATAAATTATGATATATCCCAAACTCATTTAGAGTAGCGTTTTTAGCACTTGTCTACGACAACATATGTGAAAATTGCATTTTTATAAGGTAAATCAAAAAATTTTTTTTTAACGACCAGATTGTCGGGCATCTAGGCTAATTATCATAGAACTAGGTGCAATGCTTAAAGTTTCATAAATTATGATATATCCCAAACTCATTTAGAGTAGCGTTTTTAGCACTTGTCTACGACAACATATGTGAAAATTGCATTTTTATAAGGTAAATCAAAAAATTTTTTTTTAACGACCAGATTGTCGGGCATCTAGGCTAATTATCATAGAACTAGGTGCAATGCTTAAAGTTTCATAAATTATGATATATCCCAAACTCATTTAGAGTAGCGTTTTTAGCACTTGTCTACGACAACATATGTGAAAATTGCATTTTTATAAGGTAAATCAAAAAATTTTTTTTTAACGACCAGATTGTCGGGCATCTAGGCTAATTATCATAGAACTAGGTGCAATGCTTAAAGTTTCATAAATTATGATATATCCCAAACTCATTTAGAGTAGCGTTTTTAGCACTTGTCTACGACAACATATGTGAAAATTGCATTTTTATAAGGTAAATCAAAAAACTTTTTTTATAAGGTAAATCAAAAATTTTTTTTTTAACGACCAGATTGTCGGGCATCTAGACTAATTATCATAGGACTAGGTGCAATGCTTAAAGTTTCATAAATTATGATATATCCCAAACTCATTTAGAGTAGCGTTTTTAGCACTTGTCTACGACAACATATGTGAAAATAGCATTTTTATAAGGTAAATCAAAAATTTTTTTTTTAACGACCAGATTGTCGGGCATCTAGATTAATTATCATAGGACTAGGTGCAATGCTTAAAGTTTCATAAATTATGATATATCCCAAACTCATTTAGAGTAGCGTTTTTAGCACTTGTCTACGACAACATATGTGAAAATTGCATTTTTATAAGGTAAATCAAAAAATTTTTTTTTAACGACCAGATTGTCGGGCATCTAGGCTAATTATCATAGAACTAGGTGCAATGCTTAAAGTTTCATAAATTATGATATATCCCAAACTCATTTAGAGTAGCGTTTTTAGCACTTGTCTACGACAACATATGTGAAAATTGCATTTTTATAAGGTAAATCAAAAAACTTTTTTTATAAGGTAAATCAAAAATTTTTTTTTAACGACCAGATTGTCGGGCATCTAGACTAATTATCATAGGACTAGGTGCAATGCTTAAAGTTTCATAAATTATGATATATCCCAAACTCATTTAGAGTAGCGTTTTTAGCACTTGTCTACGACAACATATGTGAAAATTGCATTTTTATAAGGTAAATCAAAAATTTTTTTTTTAACGACCAGATTGTCGGGCATCTAGACTAATTATCATAGGACTAGGTGCAATGCTTAAAGTTTCATAAATTATGATATATCCCAAACTCATTTAGAGTAGCGTTTTTAGCACTTGTCTACGACAACATATGTGAAAATTGCATTTTTGTAAGGTAAATCAAAAAATTTTTTTTTAACGACCAGATTGTCGGGCATCTAGGCTAATTATCATAGAACTAGGTGCAATGCTTAAAGTTTCATAAATTATGATATATCCCAAACTCATTTAGAGTAGCGTTTTTAGCACTTGTCTACGACAACATATGTGAAAATTGCATTTTTATAAGGTAAATCAAAAAATTTTTTTTTAACGACCAGATTGTCGGGCATCTAGGCTAATTATCATAGAACTAGGTGCAATGCTTAAAGTTTCATAAATTATGATATATCCCAAACTCATTTAGAGTAGCGTTTTTAGCACTTGTCTACGACAACATATGTGAAAATTGCATTTTTATAAGGTAAATCAAAAAATTTTTTTTTAACGACCAGATTGTCGGGCATCTAGGCTAATTATCATAGAACTTAGAAAATTGCATTTTTATAAGGTAAATCAAAAAATTTTTTTTTAACGACCAGATTGTCGGGCATCTAGGCTAATTATCATAGAACTAGGTGCAATGCTTAAAATTTCATAAATTATGATATATCCCAAACTCATTTAGAGTAGCGTTTTTAGCACTTGTCTACGACAACATATGTGAAAATTGCATTTTTATAAGGTAAATCAAAAATTTTTTTTTTAACGACCAGATTGTCGGGCATCTAGACTAATTATCATAGGACTAGGTGCAATGCTTAAAGTTTCATAAATTATGATATATCCCAAACTCATTTAGAGTAGCGTTTTTAGCACTTGTCTACGACAACATATGTGAAAATTGCATTTTTATAAGGTAAATCAAAAAACTTTTTTTATAAGGTAAATCAAAAATTTTTTTTTAACGACCAGATTGTCGGGCATCTAGACTAATTATCATAGGACTAGGTGCAATGCTTAAAGTTTCATAAATTATGATATATCCCAAACTCATTTAGAGTAGCGTTTTTAGCACTTGTCTACGACAACATATGTGAAAATTGCATTTTTATAAGGTAAATCAAAAATTTTTTTTTTAACGACCAGATTGTCGGGCATCTAGGCTAATTATCATAGAACTAGGTGCAATGCTTAAAGTTTCATAAATTATGATATATCCCAAACTCATTTAGAGTAGCGTTTTTAGCACTTGTCTACGACAACATATGTGAAAATTGCATTTTTATAAGGTAAATCAAAAATTTTTTTTTTAACGACCAAATTGTCGGGCATCTAGACTAATTATCATAGGACTAGGTGCAATGCTTAAAGTTTCATAAATTATGATATATCCCAAACTCATTTAGAGTAGCGTTTTTAGCACTTGTCTACGACAACATATGTGAAAATTGCATTTTTATAAGGTAAATCAAAAAACTTTTTTTATAAGGTAAATCAAAAATTTTTTTTTTAACGACCAGATTGTCGGGCATCTAGACTAATTATCATAGGACTAGGTGCAATGCTTAAAGTTTCATAAATTATGATATATCCCAAACTCATTTAGAGTAGCGTTTTTAGCACTTGTCTACGACAACATATGTGAAAATTGCATTTTTATAAGGTAAATCAAAAATTTTTTTTTTAACGACCAGATTGTCGGGCATCTAGACTAATTATCATAGGACTAGGTGCAATGCTTAAAGTTTCATAAATTATGATATATCCCAAACTCATTTAGAGTAGCGTTTTTAGCACTTGTCTACGACAACATATGTGAAAATTGCATTTTTATAAGGTAAATCAAAAAACTTTTTTTATAAGGTAAATCAAAAATTTTTTTTTAACGACCAGATTGTCGGGCATCTAGACTAATTATCATAGGACTAGGTGCAATGCTTAAAGTTTCATAAATTATGATATATCCCAAACTCATTTAGAGTAGCGTTTTTAGCACTTGTCTACGACAACATATGTGAAAATTGCATTTTTATAAGGTAAATCAAAAAACTTTTATTATAAGGTAAATCAAAAATTTTTTTTTTAACGACCAGATTGTCGGGCATCTAGACTAATTATCATAGGACTAGGTGCAATGCTTAAAGTTTCATAAATTATGATATATCCCAAACTCATTTAGAGTAGCGTTTTTAGCACTTGTCTACGACAACATATGTGAAAATTGCATTTTTATAAGGTAAATCAAAAAACTTTTTTTATAAGGTAAATCAAAAATTTTTTTTTTAACGACCAGATTGTCGGGCATCTAGACTAATTATCATAGGACTAGGTGCAATGCTTAAAGTTTCATAAATTATGATATATCCCAAACTCATTTAGAGTAGCGTTTTTAGCACTTGTCTACGACAACATATGTGAAAATTGCATTTTTATAAGGTAAATCAAAAAATTTTTTTTTAACGACCAGATTGTCGGGCATCTAGACTAATTATCATAGGACTAGGTGCAATGCTTAAAGTTTCATAAATTATGATATATCCCAAACTCATTTAGAGTAGCGTTTTTAGCACTTGTCTACGACAACATTTGTGAAAATTGCATTTTTATAAGGTAAATCAAAAAAATTTTTTTTAACGACCAGATTGTCGGGCATCTAGGCTAATTATCATAGAACTAGGTGCAATGCTTAAAACTCAAGTTTCATAAATTATGATATATCCCAAACTCATTTAGAGTAGCGTTTTTAGCACTTGTCTACGACAACATATGTGAAAATTGCATTTTTATAAGGTAAATCAAAAAACTTTTTTTATAAGGTAAATCAAAAAATTTTTTTTTAACGACCAGATTGTCGGGCATCTAGACTAATTATCATAGGACTAGGTGCAATGCTTAAAGTTTCATAAATTATGATATATCCCAAACTCATTTAGAGTAGCGTTTTTAGCACTTGTCTACGACAACATTTGTGAAAATTGCATTTTTATAAGGTAAATCAAAAAAATTTTTTTTAACGACCAGATTGTCGGGCATCTAGGCTAATTATCATAGAACTAGGTGCAATGCTTAAAACTCAAGTTTCATAAATTATGATATATCCCAAACTCATTTAGAGTAGCGTTTTTAGCACTTGTCTACGACAACATATGTGAAAATTGCATTTTTATAAGGTAAATCAAAAAACTTTTATTATAAGGTAAATCAAAAATTTTTTTTTTAACGACCAGATTGTCGGGCATCTAGACTAATTATCATAGGACTAGGTGCAATGCTTAAAGTTTCATAAATTATGATATATCCCAAACTCATTTAGAGTAGCGTTTTTAGCACTTGTCTACGACAACATTTGTGAAAATTGCATTTTTATAAGGTAAATCAAAAAAATTTTTTTTAACGACCAGATTGTCGGGCATCTAGGCTAATTATCATAGAACTAGGTGCAATGCTTAAAACTCAAGTTTCATAAATTATGATATATCCCAAACTCATTTAGAGTAGCGTTTTTAGCACTTGTCTACGACAACATATGTGAAAATTGCATTTTTATAAGGTAAATCAAAAAATTTTTTTTTAACGACCAGATTGTCGGGCATCTAGACTAATTATCATAGGACTAGGTGCAATGCTTAAAGTTTCATAAATTATGATATATCCCAAACTCATTTAGAGTAGCGTTTTTAGCACTTGTCTACGACAACATTTGTGAAAATTGCATTTTTATAAGGTAAATCAAAAAAATTTTTTTTAACGACCAGATTGTCGGGCATCTAGGCTAATTATCATAGAACTAGGTGCAATGCTTAAAACTCAAGTTTCATAAATTATGATATATCCCAAACTCATTTAGAGTAGCGTTTTTAGCACTTGTCTACGACAACATATGTGAAAATTGCATTTTTATAAGGTAAATCAAAAAATTTTTTTTTAACGACCAGATTGTCGGGCATCTAGACTAATTATCATAGGACTAGGTGCAATGCTTAAAGTTTCATAAATTATGATATATCCCAAACTCATTTAGAGTAGCGTTTTTAGCACTTGTCTACGACAACATTTGTGAAAATTGCATTTTTATAAGGTAAATCAAAAAAATTTTTTTTAACGACCAGATTGTCGGGCATCTAGGCTAATTATCATAGAACTAGGTGCAATGCTTAAAACTCAAGTTTCATAAATTATGATATATCCCAAACTCATTTAGAGTAGCGTTTTTAGCACTTGTCTACGACAACATATGTGAAAATTGCATTTTTATAAGGTAAATCAAAAAATTTTTTTTTAACGACCAGATTGTCGGGCATCTAGACTAATTATCATAGGACTAGGTGCAATGCTTAAAGTTTCATAAATTATGATATATCCCAAACTCATTTAGAGTAGCGTTTTTAGCACTTGTCTACGACAACATTTGTGAAAATTGCATTTTTATAAGGTAAATCAAAAAAATTTTTTTTAACGACCAGATTGTCGGGCATCTAGGCTAATTATCATAGAACTAGGTGCAATGCTTAAAACTCAAGTTTCATAAATTATGATATATCCCAAACTCATTTAGAGTAGCGTTTTTAGCACTTGTCTACGACAACATATGTGAAAATTGCATTTTTATAAGGTAAATCAAAAAACTTTTATTATAAGGTAAATCAAAAATTTTTTTTTTAACGACCAGATTGTCGGGCATCTAGACTAATTATCATAGGACTAGGTGCAATGCTTAAAGTTTCATAAATTATGATATATCCCAAACTCATTTAGAGTAGCGTTTTTAGCACTTGTCTACGACAACATATGTGAAAATTGCATTTTTATAAGGTAAATCAAAAAATTTTTTTTTAACGACCAGATTGTCGGGCATCTAGACTAATTATCATAGGACTAGGTGCAATGCTTAAAGTTTCATAAATTATGATATATCCCAAACTCATTTAGAGTAGCGTTTTTAGCACTTGTCTACGACAACATTTGTGAAAATTGCATTTTTATAAGGTAAATCAAAAAAATTTTTTTTAACGACCAGATTGTCGGGCATCTAGGCTAATTATCATAGAACTAGGTGCAATGCTTAAAACTCAAGTTTCATAAATTATGATATATCCCAAACTCATTTAGAGTAGCGTTTTTAGCACTTGTCTACGACAACATATGTGAAAATTGCATTTTTATAAGGTAAATCAAATATTTTTTTTTTAGCGACCAGATTGTCGGGCATCTAGGCTAATTATCATAGAACTAGGTGCAATGCTTAAAACTCAAGTTTCATAAATTATGATATATCCCAAACTCATTTAGAGTAGCGTTTTTAGCACTTGTCTACGACAACATATGTGAAAATTGCATTTTTATAAGGTAAATCAAAAAACTTTTATTATAAGGTAAATCAAAAATTTTTTTTTTAACGACCAGATTGTCGGGCATCTAGACTAATTATCATAGGACTAGGTGCAATGCTTAAAGTTTCATAAATTATGATATATCCCAAACTCATTTAGAGTAGCGTTTTTAGCACTTGTCTACGACAACATTTGTGAAAATTGCATTTTTATAAGGTAAATCAAAAAAATTTTTTTTAACGACCAGATTGTCGGGCATCTAGGCTAATTATCATAGAACTAGGTGCAATGCTTAAAACTCAAGTTTCATAAATTATGATATATCCCAAACTCATTTAGAGTAGCGTTTTTAGCACTTGTCTACGACAACATATGTGAAAATTGCATTTTTATAAGGTAAATCAAAAAACTTTTATTATAAGGTAAATCAAAAATTTTTTTTTTAACGACCAGATTGTCGGGCATCTAGACTAATTATCATAGGACTAGGTGCAATGCTTAAAGTTTCATAAATTATGATATATCCCAAACTCATTTAGAGTAGCGTTTTTAGCACTTGTCTACGACAACATTTGTGAAAATTGCATTTTTATAAGGTAAATCAAAAAAATTTTTTTTAACGACCAGATTGTCGGGCATCTAGGCTAATTATCATAGAACTAGGTGCAATGCTTAAAACTCAAGTTTCATAAATTATGATATATCCCAAACTCATTTAGAGTAGCGTTTTTAGCACTTGTCTACGACAACATATGTGAAAATTGCATTTTTATAAGGTAAATCAAAAAAATTTTTTTTAACGACCAGATTGTCGGGCATCTAGACTAATTATCATAGGACTAGGTGCAATGCTTAAAGTTTCATAAATTATGATATATCCCAAACTCATTTAGAGTAGCGTTTTTAGCACTTGTCTACGACAACATTTGTGAAAATTGCATTTTTATAAGGTAAATCAAAAAAATTTTTTTTAACGACCAGATTGTCGGGCATCTAGGCTAATTATCATAGAACTAGGTGCAATGCTTAAAACTCAAGTTTCATAAATTATGATATATCCCAAACTCATTTAGAGTAGCGTTTTTAGCACTTGTCTACGACAACATATGTGAAAATTGCATTTTTATAAGGTAAATCAAAAAACTTTTATTATAAGGTAAATCAAAAATTTTTTTTTTAACGACCAGATTGTCGGGCATCTAGACTAATTATCATAGGACTAGGTGCAATGCTTAAAGTTTCATAAATTATGATATATCCCAAACTCATTTAGAGTAGCGTTTTTAGCACTTGTCTACGACAACATATGTGAAAATTGCATTTTTATAAGGTAAATCAAAAAATTTTTTTTTAACGACCAGATTGTCGGGCATCTAGACTAATTATCATAGGACTAGGTGCAATGCTTAAAGTTTCATAAATTATGATATATCCCAAACTCATTTAGAGTAGCGTTTTTAGCACTTGTCTACGACAACATTTGTGAAAATTGCATTTTTATAAGGTAAATCAAAAAAATTTTTTTTAACGACCAGATTGTCGGGCATCTAGGCTAATTATCATAGAACTAGGTGCAATGCTTAAAACTCAAGTTTCATAAATTATGATATATCCCAAACTCATTTAGAGTAGCGTTTTTAGCACTTGTCTACGACAACATATGTGAAAATTGCATTTTTATAAGGTAAATCAAAAAACTTTTTTTATAAGGTAAATCAAAAAATTTTTTTTTAACGACCAGATTGTCGGGCATCTAGACTAATTATCATAGGACTAGGTGCAATGCTTAAAGTTTCATAAATTATGATATATCCCAAACTCATTTAGAGTAGCGTTTTTAGCACTTGTCTACGACAACATTTGTGAAAATTGCATTTTTATAAGGTAAATCAAAAAAATTTTTTTTAACGACCAGATTGTCGGGCATCTAGGCTAATTATCATAGAACTAGGTGCAATGCTTAAAACTCAAGTTTCATAAATTATGATATATCCCAAACTCATTTAGAGTAGCGTTTTTAGCACTTGTCTACGACAACATATGTGAAAATTGCATTTTTATAAGGTAAATCAAAAATTTTTTTTTTTAACGACCAGATTGTCGGGCATCTAGACTAATTATCATAGGACTAGGTGCAATGCTTAAAGTTTCATAAATTATGATATATCCCAAACTCATTTAGAGTAGCGTTTTTAGCACTTGTCTACGACAACATATGTGAAAATTGCATTTTTATAAGGTAAATCAAAAATTTTTTTTTTAACGACCAGATTGTCGGGCATCTAGACTAATTATCATAGGACTAGGTGCAATGCTTAAAGTTTCATAAATTATGATATATCCCAAACTCATTTAGAGTAGCGTTTTTAGCACTTGTCTACGACAACATATGTGAAAATAGCATTTTTATAAGGTAAATCAAAAAATTTTTTTTTAACGACCAGATTGTCGGGCATCTAGATTAATTATCATAGGACTAGGTGCAATGCTTAAAGTTTCATAAATTATGATATATCCCAAACTCATTTAGAGTAGCGTTTTTAGCACTTGTCTACGACAACATATGTGAAAATTGCATTTTTATAAGGTAAATCAAAAAACTTTTTTTATAAGGTAAATCAAAAATTTTTTTTTAACGACCAGATTGTCGGGCATCTAGACTAATTATCATAGGACTAGGTGCAATGCTTAAAGTTTCATAAATTATGATATATCCCAAACTCATTTAGAGTAGCGTTTTTAGCACTTGTCTACGACAACATATGTGAAAATTGCATTTTTATAAGGTAAATCAAAAATTTTTTTTTTAACGACCAGATTGTCGGGCATCTAGACTAATTATCATAGGACTAGGTGCAATGCTTAAAGTTTCATAAATTATGATATATCCCAAACTCATTTAGAGTAGCGTTTTTAGCACTTGTCTACGACAACATATGTGAAAATTGCATTTTTATAAGGTAAATCAAAAATTTTTTTTTTAACGACCAGATTGTCGGGCATCTAGACTAATTATCATAGGACTAGGTGCAATGCTTAAAGTTTCATAAATTATGATATATCCCAAACTCATTTAGAGTAGCGTTTTTAGCACTTGTCTACGACAACATATGTGAAAATTGCATTTTTATAAGGTAAATCAAAAAACTTTTTTTATAAGGTAAATCAAAAATTTTTTTTTAACGACCAGATTGTCGGGCATCTAGGCTAATTATCATAGGACTAGGTGCAATGCTTAAAGTTTCATAAATTATGATATATCCCAAACTCATTTAGAGTAGCGTTTTTAGCACTTGTCTACGACAACATATGTGAAAATTGCATTTTTATAAGGTAAATCAAAAAACTTTTTTTATAAGGTAAATCAAAAATTTTTTTTTTAACGACCAGATTGTCGGGCATCTAGACTAATTATCATAGGACTAGGTGCAATGCTTAAAGTTTCATAAATTATGATATATCCCAAACTCATATAGAGTAGCGTTTTTAGCACTTGTCTACGACAACATATGTGAAAATTGCATTTTTATAAGGTAAATCAAAAAACTTTTTTTATAAGGTAAATCAAAAATTTTTTTTTAACGACCAGATTGTCGGGCATCTAGACTAATTATCATAGGACTAGGTGCAATGCTTAAAGTTTCATAAATTATGATATATCCCAAACTCATTTAGAGTAGCGTTTTTAGCACTTGTCTACGACAACATATGTGAAAATTGCATTTTTATAAGGTAAATCAAAAAACTTTTATTATAAGGTAAATCAAAAATTTTTTTTTTAACGACCAGATTGTCGGGCATCTAGACTAATTATCATAGGACTAGGTGCAATGCTTAAAGTTTCATAAATTATGATATATCCCAAACTCATTTAGAGTAGCGTTTTTAGCACTTGTCTACGACAACATATGTGAAAATTGCATTTTTATAAGGTAAATCAAAAAACTTTTTTTATAAGGTAAATCAAAAATTTTTTTTTTAACGACCAGATTGTCGGGCATCTAGACTAATTATCATAGGACTAGGTGCAATGCTTAAAGTTTCATAAATTATGATATATCCCAAACTCATTTAGAGTAGCGTTTTTAGCACTTGTCTACGACAACATATGTGAAAATTGCATTTTTATAAGGTAAATCAAAAAATTTTTTTTTAACGACCAGATTGTCGGGCATCTAGACTAATTATCATAGGACTAGGTGCAATGCTTAAAGTTTCATAAATTATGATATATCCCAAACTCATTTAGAGTAGCGTTTTTAGCACTTGTCTACGACAACATATGTGAAAATTGCATTTTTATAAGGTAAATCAAAAATTTTTTTTTTAACGACCAGATTGTCGGGCATCTAGACTAATTATCATAGGACTAGGTGCAATGCTTAAAGTTTCATAAATTATGATATATCCCAAACTCATTTAGAGTAGCGTTTTTAGCACTTGTCTACGACAACATATGTGAAAATTGCATTTTTATAAGGTAAATCAAAAAACTTTTTTTATAAGGTAAATCAAAAAATTTTTTTTTAACGACCAGATTGTCGGGCATCTAGACTAATTATCATAGGACTAGGTGCAATGCTTAAAGTTTCATAAATTATGATATATCCCAAACTCATTTAGAGTAGCGTTTTTAGCACTTGTCTACGACAACATTTGTGAAAATTGCATTTTTATAAGGTAAATCAAAAAAATTTTTTTTAACGACCAGATTGTCGGGCATCTAGGCTAATTATCATAGAACTAGGTGCAATGCTTAAAACTCAAGTTTCATAAATTATGATATATCCCAAACTCATTTAGAGTAGCGTTTTTAGCACTTGTCTACGACAACATATGTGAAAATTGCATTTTTATAAGGTAAATCAAAAATTTTTTTTTTTAACGACCAGATTGTCGGGCATCTAGACTAATTATCATAGGACTAGGTGCAATGCTTAAAGTTTCATAAATTATGATATATCCCAAACTCATTTAGAGTAGCGTTTTTAGCACTTGTCTACGACAACATATGTGAAAATTGCATTTTTATAAGGTAAATCAAAAATTTTTTTTTTAACGACCAGATTGTCGGGCATCTAGACTAATTATCATAGGACTAGGTGCAATGCTTAAAGTTTCATAAATTATGATATATCCCAAACTCATTTAGAGTAGCGTTTTTAGCACTTGTCTACGACAACATATGTGAAAATTGCATTTTTATAAGGTAAATCAAAAAATTTTTTTTTAACGACCAGATTGTCGGGCATCTAGACTAATTATCATAGGACTAGGTGCAATGCTTAAAGTTTCATAAATTATGATATATCCCAAACTCATTTAGAGTAGCGTTTTTAGCACTTGTCTACGACAACATATGTGAAAATTGCATTTTTATAAGGTAAATCAAAAAATTTTTTTTTAACGACCAGATTGTCGGGCATCTAGACTAATTATCATAGGACTAGGTGCAATGCTTAAAGTTTCATAAATTATGATATATCCCAAACTCATTTAGAGTAGCGTTTTTAGCACTTGTCTACGACAACATATGTGAAAATTGCATTTTTATAAGGTAAATCAAAAATTTTTTTTGTAACGACCAGATTGTCGGGCATCTAGACTAATTATCATAGGACTAGGTGCAATGCTTAAAGTTTCATAAATTATGATATATCCCAAACTCATTTAGAGTAGCGTTTTTAGCACTTGTCTACGACAACATATGTGAAAATTGCATTTTTATAAGGTAAATCAAAAAACTTTTTTTATAAGGTAAATCAAAAATTTTTTTTTAACGACCAGATTGTCGGGCATCTAGACTAATTATCATAGGACTAGGTGCAATGCTTAAAGTTTCATAAATTATGATATATCCCAAACTCATTTAGAGTAGCGTTTTTAGCACTTGTCTACGACAACATATGTGAAAATTGCATTTTTATAAGGTAAATCAAAAATTTTTTTTTTAACGACCAGATTGTCGGGCATCTAGACTAATTATCATAGGACTAGGTGCAATGCTTAAAGTTTCATAAATTATGATATATCCCAAACTCATTTAGAGTAGCGTTTTTAGCACTTGTCTACGACAACATATGTGAAAATTGCATTTTTATAAGGTAAATCAAAAATTTTTTTTTTAACGACCAGATTGTCGGGCATCTAGACTAATTATCATAGGACTAGGTGCAATGCTTAAAGTTTCATAAATTATGATATATCCCAAACTCATTTAGAGTAGCGTTTTTAGCACTTGTCTACGACAACATATGTGAAAATTGCATTTTTATAAGGTAAATCAAAAAACTTTTTTTATAAGGTAAATCAAAAATTTTTTTTTAACGACCAGATTGTCGGGCATCTAGGCTAATTATCATAGGACTAGGTGCAATGCTTAAAGTTTCATAAATTATGATATATCCCAAACTCATTTAGAGTAGCGTTTTTAGCACTTGTCTACGACAACATATGTGAAAATTGCATTTTTATAAGGTAAATCAAAAAACTTTTTTTATAAGGTAAATCAAAAATTTTTTTTTTAACGACCAGATTGTCGGGCATCTAGACTAATTATCATAGGACTAGGTGCAATGCTTAAAGTTTCATAAATTATGATATATCCCAAACTCATTTAGAGTAGCGTTTTTAGCACTTGTCTACGACAACATATGTGAAAATTGCATTTTTATAAGGTAAATCAAAAAACTTTTATTATAAGGTAAATCAAAAATTTTTTTTTTAACGACCAGATTGTCGGGCATCTAGACTAATTATCATAGGACTAGGTGCAATGCTTAAAGTTTCATAAATTATGATATATCCCAAACTCATTTAGAGTAGCGTTTTTAGCACTTGTCTACGACAACATATGTGAAAATTGCATTTTTATAAGGTAAATCAAAAAACTTTTTTTATAAGGTAAATCAAAAATTTTTTTTTTAACGACCAGATTGTCGGGCATCTAGACTAATTATCATAGGACTAGGTGCAATGCTTAAAGTTTCATAAATTATGATATATCCCAAACTCATTTAGAGTAGCGTTTTTAGCACTTGTCTACGACAACATATGTGAAAATTGCATTTTTATAAGGTAAATCAAAAAATTTTTTTTTAACGACCAGATTGTCGGGCATCTAGACTAATTATCATAGGACTAGGTGCAATGCTTAAAGTTTCATAAATTATGATATATCCCAAACTCATTTAGAGTAGCGTTTTTAGCACTTGTCTACGACAACATATGTGAAAATTGCATTTTTATAAGGTAAATCAAAAATTTTTTTTTTAACGACCAGATTGTCGGGCATCTAGACTAATTATCATAGGACTAGGTGCAATGCTTAAAGTTTCATAAATTATGATATATCCCAAACTCATTTAGAGTAGCGTTTTTAGCACTTGTCTACGACAACATATGTGAAAATTGCATTTTTATAAGGTAAATCAAAAAACTTTTTTTATAAGGTAAATCAAAAAATTTTTTTTTAACGACCAGATTGTCGGGCATCTAGACTAATTATCATAGGACTAGGTGCAATGCTTAAAGTTTCATAAATTATGATATATCCCAAACTCATTTAGAGTAGCGTTTTTAGCACTTGTCTACGACAACATTTGTGAAAATTGCATTTTTATAAGGTAAATCAAAAAAATTTTTTTTAACGACCAGATTGTCGGGCATCTAGGCTAATTATCATAGAACTAGGTGCAATGCTTAAAACTCAAGTTTCATAAATTATGATATATCCCAAACTCATTTAGAGTAGCGTTTTTAGCACTTGTCTACGACAACATATGTGAAAATTGCATTTTTATAAGGTAAATCAAAAATTTTTTTTTTTAACGACCAGATTGTCGGGCATCTAGACTAATTATCATAGGACTAGGTGCAATGCTTAAAGTTTCATAAATTATGATATATCCCAAACTCATTTAGAGTAGCGTTTTTAGCACTTGTCTACGACAACATATGTGAAAATTGCATTTTTATAAGGTAAATCAAAAATTTTTTTTTTAACGACCAGATTGTCGGGCATCTAGACTAATTATCATAGGACTAGGTGCAATGCTTAAAGTTTCATAAATTATGATATATCCCAAACTCATTTAGAGTAGCGTTTTTAGCACTTGTCTACGACAACATATGTGAAAATAGCATTTTTATAAGGTAAATCAAAAATTTTTTTTTTAACGACCAGATTGTCGGGCATCTAGATTAATTATCATAGGACTAGGTGCAATGCTTAAAGTTTCATAAATTATGATATATCCCAAACTCATTTAGAGTAGCGTTTTTAGCACTTGTCTACGACAACATATGTGAAAATTGCATTTTTATAAGGTAAATCAAAAAATTTTTTTTTAACGACCAGATTGTCGGGCATCTAGGCTAATTATCATAGAACTAGGTGCAATGCTTAAAGTTTCATAAATTATGATATATCCCAAACTCATTTAGAGTAGCGTTTTTAGCACTTGTCTACGACAACATATGTGAAAATTGCATTTTTATAAGGTAAATCAAAAAACTTTTTTTATAAGGTAAATCAAAAATTTTTTTTTAACGACCAGATTGTCGGGCATCTAGACTAATTATCATAGGACTAGGTGCAATGCTTAAAGTTTCATAAATTATGATATATCCCAAACTCATTTAGAGTAGCGTTTTTAGCACTTGTCTACGACAACATATGTGAAAATTGCATTTTTATAAGGTAAATCAAAAATTTTTTTTTTAACGACCAGATTGTCGGGCATCTAGACTAATTATCATAGGACTAGGTGCAATGCTTAAAGTTTCATAAATTATGATATATCCCAAACTCATTTAGAGTAGCGTTTTTAGCACTTGTCTACGACAACATATGTGAAAATTGCATTTTTATAAGGTAAATCAAAAAAATTTTTTTTAACGACCAGATTGTCGGGCATCTAGGCTAATTATCATAGAACTAGGTGCAATGCTTAAAGTTTCATAAATTATGATATATCCCAAACTCATTTAGAGTAGCGTTTTTAGCACTTGTCTACGACAACATATGTGAAAATTGCATTTTTATAAGGTAAATCAAAAAATTTTTTTTTAACGACCAGATTGTCGGGCATCTAGGCTAATTATCATAGAACTAGGTGCAATGCTTAAAGTTTCATAAATTATGATATATCCCAAACTCATTTAGAGTAGCGTTTTTAGCACTTGTCTACGACAACATATGTGAAAATTGCATTTTTATAAGGTAAATCAAAAAACTTTTTTTATAAGGTAAATCAAAAATTTTTTTTTAACGACCAGATTGTCGGGCATCTAGACTAATTATCATAGGACTAGGTGCAATGCTTAAAGTTTCATAAATTATGATATATCCCAAACTCATTTAGAGTAGCGTTTTTAGCACTTGTCTACGACAACATATGTGAAAATTGCATTTTTATAAGGTAAATCAAAAATTTTTTTTTTAACGACCAGATTGTCGGGCATCTAGACTAATTATCATAGGACTAGGTGCAATGCTTAAAGTTTCATAAATTATGATATATCCCAAACTCATTTAGAGTAACGTTTTTAGCACTTGTCTACGACAACATATGTGAAAATTGCATTTTTATAAGGTAAATCAAAAAAATTTTTTTTAACGACCAGATTGTCGGGCATCTAGGCTAATTATCATAGAACTAGGTGCAATGCTTAAAGTTTCATAAATTATGATATATCCCAAACTCATTTAGAGTAGCGTTTTTAGCACTTGTCTACGACAACATATGTGAAAATTGCATTTTTATAAGGTAAATCAAAAAATTTTTTTTTAACGACCAGATTGTCGGGCATCTAGGCTAATTATCATAGAACTAGGTGCAATGCTTAAAGTTTCATAAATTATGATATATCCCAAACTCATTTAGAGTAGCGTTTTTAGCACTTGTCTACGACAACATATGTGAAAATTGCATTTTTATAAGGTAAATCAAAAAACTTTTTTTATAAGGTAAATCAAAAATTTTTTTTTTAACGACCAGATTGTCGGGCATCTAGACTAATTATCATAGGACTAGGTGCAATGCTTAAAGTTTCATAAATTATGATATATCCCAAACTCATTTAGAGTAGCGTTTTTAGCACTTGTCTACGACAACATATGTGAAAATTGCATTTTTATAAGGTAAATCAAAAATTTTTTTTGTAACGACCAGATTGTCGGGCATCTAGACTAATTATCATAGGACTAGGTGCAATGCTTAAAGTTTCATAAATTATGATATATCCCAAACTCATTTAGAGTAGCGTTTTTAGCACTTGTCTACGACAACATATGTGAAAATTGCATTTTTATAAGGTAAATCAAAAAACTTTTTTTATAAGGTAAATCAAAAAATTTTTTTTTAACGACCAGATTGTCGGGCATCTAGACTAATTATCATAGGACTAGGTGCAATGCTTAAAGTTTCATAAATTATGATATATCCCAAACTCATTTAGAGTAGCGTTTTTAGCACTTGTCTACGACAACATATGTGAAAATTGCATTTTTATAAGGTAAATCAAAAATTTTTTTTTTAACGACCAGATTGTCGGGCATCTAGACTAATTATCATAGGACTAGGTGCAATGCTTAAAGTTTCATAAATTATGATATATCCCAAACTCATTTAGAGTAGCGTTTTTAGCACTTGTCTACGACAACATATGTGAAAATTGCATTTTTATAAGGTAAATCAAAAAACTTTTTTTATAAGGTAAATCAAAAATTTTTTTTTAACGACCAGATTGTCGGGCATCTAGACTAATTATCATAGGACTAGGTGCAATGCTTAAAGTTTCATAAATTATGATATATCCCAAACTCATTTAGAGTAGCGTTTTTAGCACTTGTCTACGACAACATATGTGAAAATTGCATTTTTATAAGGTAAATCAAAAAATTTTTTTTTAACGACCAGATTGTCGGGCATCTAGGCTAATTATCATAGAACTAGGTGCAATGCTTAAAGTTTCATAAATTATGATATATCCCAAACTCATTTAGAGTAGCGTTTTTAGCACTTGTCTACGACAACATATGTGAAAATTGCATTTTTATAAGGTAAATCAAAAATTTTTTTTTTAACGACCAGATTGTCGGGCATCTAGACTAATTATCATAGGACTAGGTGCAATGCTTAAAGTTTCATAAATTATGATATATCCCAAACTCATTTAGAGTAGCGTTTTTAGCACTTGTCTACGACAACATATGTGAAAATTGCATTTTTATAAGGTAAATCAAAAAACTTTTTTTATAAGGTAAATCAAAAATTTTTTTTTTAACGACCAGATTGTCGGGCATCTAGACTAATTATCATAGGACTAGGTGCAATGCTTAAAGTTTCATAAATTATGATATATCCCAAACTCATTTAGAGTAGCGTTTTTAGCACTTGTCTACGACAACATATGTGAAAATTGCATTTTTATAAGGTAAATCAAAAAATTTTTTTTTAACGACCAGATTGTCGGGCATCTAGACTAATTATCATAGGACTAGGTGCAATGCTTAAAGTTTCATAAATTATGATATATCCCAAACTCATTTAGAGTAGCGTTTTTAGCACTTGTCTACAACAACATATGTGAAAATTGCATTTTTATAAGGTAAATCAAAAAATTTTTTTTTAACGACCAGATTGTCGGGCATCTAGACTAATTATCATAGGACTAGGTGCAATGCTTAAAGTTTCATAAATTATGATATATCCCAAACTCATTTAGAGTAGCGTTTTTAGCACTTGTCTACGACAACATATGTGAAAATTGCATTTTTATAAGGTAAATCAAAAAATTTTTTTTTAACGACCAGATTGTCGGGCATCTAGGCTAATTATCATAGAACTAGGTGCAATGCTTAAAATTTCATAAATTATGATATATCCCAAACTCATTTAGAGTAGCGTTTTTAGCACTTGTCTACGACAACATATGTGAAAATTGCATTTTTATAAGGTAAATCAAAAATTTTTTTTTTAACGACCAGATTGTCGGGCATCTAGACTAATTATCATAGGACTAGGTGCAATGCTTAAAGTTTCATAAATTATGATATATCCCAAACTCATTTAGAGTAGCGTTTTTAGCACTTGTCTACGACAACATATGTGAAAATTGCATTTTTATAAGGTAAATCAATATTTTTTTTTTACCGACCAGATTGTCGGGCATCTAGACTAATTATCATAGGACTAGGTGCAATGCTTAAAGTTTCATAAATTATGATATATCCCAAACTCATTTAGAGTAGCGTTTTTAGCACTTGTCTACGACAACATATGTGAAAATTGCATTTTTATAAGGTAAATCAAAAAACTTTTTTTATAAGGTAAATCAAAAAATTTTTTTTTAACGACCAGATTGTCGGGCATCTAGACTAATTATCATAGGACTAGGTGCAATGCTTAAAGTTTCATAAATTATGATATATCCCAAACTCATTTAGAGTAGCGTTTTTAGCACTTGTCTACAACAACATATGTGAAAATTGCATTTTTATAAGGTAAATCAAAAATTTTTTTTTTAACGACCAGATTGTCGGGCATCTAGACTAATTATCATAGGACTAGGTGCAATGCTTAAAGTTTCATAAATTATGATATATCCCAAACTCATTTAGAGTAGCGTTTTTAGCACTTGTCTACGACAACATATGTGAAAATTGCATTTTTATAAGGTAAATCAAAAAACTTTTTTTATAAGGTAAATCAAAAATTTTTTTTTAACGACCAGATTGTCGGGCATCTAGACTAATTATCATAGGACTAGGTGCAATGCTTAAAGTTTCATAAATTATGATATATCCCAAACTCATTTAGAGTAGCGTTTTTAGCACTTGTCTACGACAACATATGTGAAAATTGCATTTTTATAAGGTAAATCAAAAAACTTTTTTTATAAGGTAAATCAAAAATTTTTTTTTTAACGACCAGATTGTCGGGCATCTAGACTAATTATCATAGGACTAGGTGCAATGCTTAAAGTTTCATAAATTATGATATATCCCAAACTCATTTAGAGTAGCGTTTTTAGCACTTGTCTACGACAACATATGTGAAAATTGCATTTTTATAAGGTAAATCAAAAAATTTTTTTTTAACGACCAGATTGTCGGGCATCTAGGCTAATTATCATAGAACTAGGTGCAATGCTTAAAGTTTCATAAATTATGATATATCCCAAACTCATTTAGAGTAGCGTTTTTAGCACTTGTCTACGACAACATATGTGAAAATTGCATTTTTATAAGGTAAATCAAAAAACTTTTTTTATAAGGTAAATCAAAAATTTTTTTTTTAACGACCAGATTGTCGGGCATCTAGGCTAATTATCATAGAACTAGGTGCAATGCTTAAAATTTCATAAATTATGATATATCCCAAACTCATTTAGAGTAGCGTTTTTAGCACTTGTCTACGACAACATATGTGAAAATTGCATTTTTATAAGGTAAATCAAAAATTTTTTTTTTAACGACCAGATTGTCGGGCATCTAGACTAATTATCATAGGACTAGGTGCAATGCTTAAAGTTTCATAAATTATGATATATCCCAAACTCATTTAGAGTAGCGTTTTTAGCACTTGTCTACGACAACATATGTGAAAATTGCATTTTTATAAGGTAAATCAAAAAATTTTTTTTTAACGACCAGATTGTCGGGCATCTAGGCTAATTATCATAGAACTAGGTGCAATGCTTAAAGTTTCATAAATTATGATATATCCCAAACTCATTTAGAGTAGCGTTTTTAGCACTTGTCTACGACAACATATGTGAAAATTGCATTTTTATAAGGTAAATCAAAAAACTTTTTTTATAAGGTAAATCAAAAATTTTTTTTTTAACGACCAGATTGTCGGGCATCTAGACTAATTATCATAGGACTAGGTGCAATGCTTAAAGTTTCATAAATTATGATATATCCCAAACTCATTTAGAGTAGCGTTTTTAGCACTTGTCTACGACAACATATGTGAAAATTGCATTTTTATAAGGTAAATCAAAAATTTTTTTTGTAACGACCAGATTGTCGGGCATCTAGACTAATTATCATAGGACTAGGTGCAATGCTTAAAGTTTCATAAATTATGATATATCCCAAACTCATTTAGAGTAGCGTTTTTAGCACTTGTCTACGACAACATATGTGAAAATTGCATTTTTATAAGGTAAATCAAAAAACTTTTTTTATAAGGTAAATCAAAAAATTTTTTTTTAACGACCAGATTGTCGGGCATCTAGACTAATTATCATAGGACTAGGTGCAATGCTTAAAGTTTCATAAATTATGATATATCCCAAACTCATTTAGAGTAGCGTTTTTAGCACTTGTCTACGACAACATATGTGAAAATTGCATTTTTATAAGGTAAATCAAAAATTTTTTTTTTAACGACCAGATTGTCGGGCATCTAGACTAATTATCATAGGACTAGGTGCAATGCTTAAAGTTTCATAAATTATGATATATCCCAAACTCATTTAGAGTAGCGTTTTTAGCACTTGTCTACGACAACATATGTGAAAATTGCATTTTTATAAGGTAAATCAAAAAATTTTTTTTTAACGACCAGATTGTCGGGCATCTAGGCTAATTATCATAGAACTAGGTGCAATGCTTAAAGTTTCATAAATTATGATATATCCCAAACTCATTTAGAGTAGCGTTTTTAGCACTTGTCTACGACAACATATGTGAAAATTGCATTTTTATAAGGTAAATCAAAAATTTTTTTTTTAACGACCAGATTGTCGGGCATCTAGACTAATTATCATAGGACTAGGTGCAATGCTTAAAGTTTCATAAATTATGATATATCCCAAACTCATTTAGAGTAGCGTTTTTAGCACTTGTCTACGACAACATATGTGAAAATTGCATTTTTATAAGGTAAATCAAAAAACTTTTTTTATAAGGTAAATCAAAAATTTTTTTTTTAACGACCAGATTGTCGGGCATCTAGACTAATTATCATAGGACTAGGTGCAATGCTTAAAGTTTCATAAATTATGATATATCCCAAACTCATTTAGAGTAGCGTTTTTAGCACTTGTCTACGACAACATATGTGAAAATTGCATTTTTATAAGGTAAATCAAAAAATTTTTTTTTAACGACCAGATTGTCGGGCATCTAGACTAATTATCATAGGACTAGGTGCAATGCTTAAAGTTTCATAAATTATGATATATCCCAAACTCATTTAGAGTAGCGTTTTTAGCACTTGTCTACAACAACATATGTGAAAATTGCATTTTTATAAGGTAAATCAAAAAATTTTTTTTTAACGACCAGATTGTCGGGCATCTAGACTAATTATCATAGGACTAGGTGCAATGCTTAAAGTTTCATAAATTATGATATATCCCAAACTCATTTAGAGTAGCGTTTTTAGCACTTGTCTACGACAACATATGTGAAAATTGCATTTTTATAAGGTAAATCAAAAAATTTTTTTTTAACGACCAGATTGTCGGGCATCTAGGCTAATTATCATAGAACTAGGTGCAATGCTTAAAATTTCATAAATTATGATATATCCCAAACTCATTTAGAGTAGCGTTTTTAGCACTTGTCTACGACAACATATGTGAAAATTGCATTTTTATAAGGTAAATCAAAAATTTTTTTTTTAACGACCAGATTGTCGGGCATCTAGACTAATTATCATAGGACTAGGTGCAATGCTTAAAGTTTCATAAATTATGATATATCCCAAACTCATTTAGAGTAGCGTTTTTAGCACTTGTCTACGACAACATATGTGAAAATTGCATTTTTATAAGGTAAATCAAAAAATTTTTTTTTAACGACCAGATTGTCGGGCATCTAGGCTAATTATCATAGAACTAGGTGCAATGCTTAAAGTTTCATAAATTATGATATATCCCAAACTCATTTAGAGTAGCGTTTTTAGCACTTGTCTACGACAACATATGTGAAAATTGCATTTTTATAAGGTAAATCAAAAAACTTTTTTTATAAGGTAAATCAAAAATTTTTTTTTTAACGACCAGATTGTCGGGCATCTAGACTAATTATCATAGGACTAGGTGCAATGCTTAAAGTTTCATAAATTATGATATATCCCAAACTCATTTAGAGTAGCGTTTTTAGCACTTGTCTACGACAACATATGTGAAAATTGCATTTTTATAAGGTAAATCAAAAATTTTTTTTGTAACGACCAGATTGTCGGGCATCTAGACTAATTATCATAGGACTAGGTGCAATGCTTAAAGTTTCATAAATTATGATATATCCCAAACTCATTTAGAGTAGCGTTTTTAGCACTTGTCTACGACAACATATGTGAAAATTGCATTTTTATAAGGTAAATCAAAAAACTTTTTTTATAAGGTAAATCAAAAAATTTTTTTTTAACGACCAGATTGTCGGGCATCTAGACTAATTATCATAGGACTAGGTGCAATGCTTAAAGTTTCATAAATTATGATATATCCCAAACTCATTTAGAGTAGCGTTTTTAGCACTTGTCTACGACAACATATGTGAAAATTGCATTTTTATAAGGTAAATCAAAAATTTTTTTTTTAACGACCAGATTGTCGGGCATCTAGACTAATTATCATAGGACTAGGTGCAATGCTTAAAGTTTCATAAATTATGATATATCCCAAACTCATTTAGAGTAGCGTTTTTAGCACTTGTCTACGACAACATATGTGAAAATTGCATTTTTATAAGGTAAATCAAAAAACTTTTTTTATAAGGTAAATCAAAAATTTTTTTTTAACGACCAGATTGTCGGGCATCTAGACTAATTATCATAGGACTAGGTGCAATGCTTAAAGTTTCATAAATTATGATATATCCCAAACTCATTTAGAGTAGCGTTTTTAGCACTTGTCTACGACAACATATGTGAAAATTGCATTTTTATAAGGTAAATCAAAAAACTTTTTTTATAAGGTAAATCAAAAATTTTTTTTTTAACGACCAGATTGTCGGGCATCTAGACTAATTATCATAGGACTAGGTGCAATGCTTAAAGTTTCATAAATTATGATATATCCCAAACTCATTTAGAGTAGCGTTTTTAGCACTTGTCTACGACAACATATGTGAAAATTGCATTTTTATAAGGTAAATCAAAAAATTTTTTTTTAACGACCAGATTGTCGGGCATCTAGGCTAATTATCATAGAACTAGGTGCAATGCTTAAAGTTTCATAAATTATGATATATCCCAAACTCATTTAGAGTAGCGTTTTTAGCACTTGTCTACGACAACATATGTGAAAATTGCATTTTTATAAGGTAAATCAAAAAACTTTTTTTATAAGGTAAATCAAAAATTTTTTTTTTAACGACCAGATTGTCGGGCATCTAGACTAATTATCATAGGACTAGGTGCAATGCTTAAAGTTTCATAAATTATGATATATCCCAAACTCATTTAGAGTAGCGTTTTTAGCACTTGTCTACGACAACATATGTGAAAATTGCATTTTTATAAGGTAAATCAAAAATTTTTTTTGTAACGACCAGATTGTCGGGCATCTAGACTAATTATCATAGGACTAGGTGCAATGCTTAAAGTTTCATAAATTATGATATATCCCAAACTCATTTAGAGTAGCGTTTTTAGCACTTGTCTACGACAACATATGTGAAAATTGCATTTTTATAAGGTAAATCAAAAAACTTTTTTTATAAGGTAAATCAAAAAATTTTTTTTTAACGACCAGATTGTCGGGCATCTAGACTAATTATCATAGGACTAGGTGCAATGCTTAAAGTTTCATAAATTATGATATATCCCAAACTCATTTAGAGTAGCGTTTTTAGCACTTGTCTACGACAACATATGTGAAAATTGCATTTTTATAAGGTAAATCAAAAATTTTTTTTTTAACGACCAGATTGTCGGGCATCTAGACTAATTATCATAGGACTAGGTGCAATGCTTAAAGTTTCATAAATTATGATATATCCCAAACTCATTTAGAGTAGCGTTTTTAGCACTTGTCTACGACAACATATGTGAAAATTGCATTTTTATAAGGTAAATCAAAAAACTTTTTTTATAAGGTAAATCAAAAATTTTTTTTTAACGACCAGATTGTCGGGCATCTAGACTAATTATCATAGGACTAGGTGCAATGCTTAAAGTTTCATAAATTATGATATATCCCAAACTCATTTAGAGTAGCGTTTTTAGCACTTGTCTACGACAACATATGTGAAAATTGCATTTTTATAAGGTAAATCAAAAAATTTTTTTTTAACGACCAGATTGTCGGGCATCTAGGCTAATTATCATAGAACTAGGTGCAATGCTTAAAGTTTCATAAATTATGATATATCCCAAACTCATTTAGAGTAGCGTTTTTAGCACTTGTCTACGACAACATATGTGAAAATTGCATTTTTATAAGGTAAATCAAAAATTTTTTTTTTAACGACCAAATTGTCGGGCATCTAGACTAATTATCATAGGACTAGGTGCAATGCTTAAAGTTTCATAAATTATGATATATCCCAAACTCATTTAGAGTAGCGTTTTTAGCACTTGTCTACGACAACATATGTGAAAATTGCATTTTTATAAGGTAAATCAAAAAACTTTTTTTATAAGGTAAATCAAAAATTTTTTTTTTAACGACCAGATTGTCGGGCATCTAGACTAATTATCATAGGACTAGGTGCAATGCTTAAAGTTTCATAAATTATGATATATCCCAAACTCATTTAGAGTAGCGTTTTTAGCACTTGTCTACGACAACATATGTGAAAATTGCATTTTTATAAGGTAAATCAAAAATTTTTTTTTTAACGACTAGATTGTCGGGCATCTAGACTAATTATCATAGGACTAGGTGCAATGCTTAAAGTTTCATAAATTATGATATATCCCAAACTCATTTAGAGTAGCGTTTTTAGCACTTGTCTACGACAACATATGTGAAAATTGCATTTTTATAAGGTAAATCAAAAAACTTTTTTTATAAGGTAAATCAAAAATTTTTTTTTAACGACCAGATTGTCGGGCATCTAGACTAATTATCATAGGACTAGGTGCAATGCTTAAAGTTTCATAAATTATGATATATCCCAAACTCATTTAGAGTAGCGTTTTTAGCACTTGTCTACGACAACATATGTGAAAATTGCATTTTTATAAGGTAAATCAAAAAACTTTTTTTATAAGGTAAATCAAAAAATTTTTTTTTAACGACCAGATTGTCGGGCATCTAGACTAATTATCATAGGACTAGGTGCAATGCTTAAAGTTTCATAAATTATGATATATCCCAAACTCATTTAGAGTAGCGTTTTTAGCACTTGTCTACGACAACATATGTGAAAATTGCATTTTTATAAGGTAAATAAAAAAATTTTTTTTTAACGACCAGATTGTCGGGCATCTAGACTAATTATCATAGGACTAGGTGCAATGCTTAAAGTTTCATAAATTATGATATATCCCAAACTCATTTAGAGTAGCGTTTTTAGCACTTGTCTACGACAACATATGTGAAAATTGCATTTTTATAAGGTAAATCAAAAAACTTTTTTTATAAGGTAAATCAAAAATTTTTTTTTTAACGACCAGATTGTCGGGCATCTAGACTAATTATCATAGGACTAGGTGCAATGCTTAAAGTTTCATAAATTATGATATATCCCAAACTCATTTAGAGTAGCGTTTTTAGCACTTGTCTACGACAACATATGTGAAAATTGCATTTTTATAAGGTAAATGAAAAAATTTTTTTTTAACGACCAGATTGTCGGGCATCTAGACTAATTATCATAGGACTAGGTGCAATGCTTAAAGTTTCATAAATTATGATATATCCCAAACTCATTTAGAGTAGCGTTTTTAGCACTTGTCTACGACAACATATGTGAAAATTGCATTTTTATAAGGTAAATCAAAAATTTTTTTTTTAACGACCAGATTGTCGGGCATCTAGACTAATTATCATAGGACTAGGTGCAATGCTTAAAGTTTCATAAATTATGATATATCCCAAACTCATTTAGAGTAGCGTTTTTAGCACTTGTCTACGACAACATATGTGAAAATTGCATTTTTATAAGGTAAATCAAAAAACTTTTTTTATAAGGTAAATCAAAAAATTTTTTTTTAACGACCAGATTGTCGGGCATCTAGACTAATTATCATAGGACTAGGTGCAATGCTTAAAGTTTCATAAATTATGATATATCCCAAACTCATTTAGAGTAGCGTTTTTAGCACTTGTCTACGACAACATATGTGAAAATTGCATTTTTATAAGGTAAATCAAAAAAATTTTTTTTAACGACCAGATTGTCGGGCATCTAGGCTAATTATCATAGAACTAGGTGCAATGCTTAAAACTCAAGTTTCATAAATTATGATATATCCCAAACTCATTTAGAGTAGCGTTTTTAGCACTTGTCTACGACAACATATGTGAAAATTGCATTTTTATAAGGTAAATCAAAAATTTTTTTTTTAACGACCAGATTGTCGGGCATCTAGACTAATTATCATAGGACTAGGTGCAATGCTTAAAGTTTCATAAATTATGATATATCCCAAACTCATTTAGAGTAGCGTTTTTAGCACTTGTCTACGACAACATATGTGAAAATTGCATTTTTATAAGGTAAATCAAAAATTTTTTTTTTAACGACCAGATTGTCGGGCATCTAGACTAATTATCATAGGACTAGGTGCAATGCTTAAAGTTTCATAAATTATGATATATCCCAAACTCATTTAGAGTAGCGTTTTTAGCACTTGTCTACGACAACATATGTGAAAATAGCATTTTTATAAGGTAAATCAAAAATTTTTTTTTTAACGACCAGATTGTCGGGCATCTAGATTAATTATCATAGGACTAGGTGCAATGCTTAAAGTTTCATAAATTATGATATATCCCAAACTCATTTAGAGTAGCGTTTTTAGCACTTGTCTACGACAACATATATGAAAATTGCATTTTTATAAGGTAAATCAAAAAATTTTTTTTTAACGACCAGATTGTCGGGCATCTAGGCTAATTATCATAGAACTAGGTGCAATGCTTAAAGTTTCATAAATTATGATATATCCCAAACTCATTTAGAGTAGCGTTTTTAGCACTTGTCTACGACAACATATGTGAAAATTGCATTTTTATAAGGTAAATCAAAAAACTTTTTTTATAAGGTAAATCAAAAATTTTTTTTTAACGACCAGATTGTCGGGCATCTAGACTAATTATCATAGGACTAGGTGCAATGCTTAAAGTTTCATAAATTATGATATATCCCAAACTCATTTAGAGTAGCGTTTTTAGCACTTGTCTACGACAACATATGTGAAAATTGCATTTTTATAAGGTAAATCAAAAATTTTTTTTTTAACGACCAGATTGTCGGGCATCTAGACTAATTATCTTAGGACTAGGTGCAATGCTTAAAGTTTCATAAATTATGATATATCCCAAACTCATTTAGAGTAGCGTTTTTAGCACTTGTCTACGACAACATATGTGAAAATTGCATTTTTATAAGGTAAATCAAAAAAATTTTTTTTAACGACCAGATTGTCGGGCATCTAGGCTAATTATCATAGAACTAGGTGCAATGCTTAAAGTTTCATAAATTATGATATATCCCAAACTCATTTAGAGTAGCGTTTTTAGCACTTGTCTACGACAACATATGTGAAAATTGCATTTTTATAAGGTAAATCAAAAAATTTTTTTTTAACGACCAGATTGTCGGGCATCTAGGCTAATTATCATAGAACTAGGTGCAATGCTTAAAGTTTCATAAATTATGATATATCCCAAACTCATTTAGAGTAGCGTTTTTAGCACTTGTCTACGACAACATATGTGAAAATTGCATTTTTATAAGGTAAATCAAAAAACTTTTTTTATAAGGTAAATCAAAAATTTTTTTTTTAACGACCAGATTGTCGGGCATCTAGACTAATTATCATAGGACTAGGTGCAATGCTTAAAGTTTCATAAATTATGATATATCCCAAACTCATTTAGAGTAGCGTTTTTAGCACTTGTCTACGACAACATATGTGAAAATTGCATTTTTATAAGGTAAATCAAAAATTTTTTTTGTAACGACCAGATTGTCGGGCATCTAGACTAATTATCATAGGACTAGGTGCAATGCTTAAAGTTTCATAAATTATGATATATCCCAAACTCATTTAGAGTAGCGTTTTTAGCACTTGTCTACGACAACATATGTGAAAATTGCATTTTTATAAGGTAAATCAAAAAACTTTTTTTATAAGGTAAATCAAAAAATTTTTTTTTAACGACCAGATTGTCGGGCATCTAGACTAATTATCATAGGACTAGGTGCAATGCTTAAAGTTTCATAAATTATGATATATCCCAAACTCATTTAGAGTAGCGTTTTTAGCACTTGTCTACGACAACATATGTGAAAATTGCATTTTTATAAGGTAAATCAAAAATTTTTTTTTAACGACCAGATTGTCGGGCATCTAGACTAATTATCATAGGACTAGGTGCAATGCTTAAAGTTTCATAAATTATGATATATCCCAAACTCATTTAGAGTAGCGTTTTTAGCACTTGTCTACGACAACATATGTGAAAATTGCATTTTTATAAGGTAAATCAAAAAACTTTTTTTATAAGGTAAATCAAAAATTTTTTTTTAACGACCAGATTGTCGGGCATCTAGACTAATTATCATAGGACTAGGTGCAATGCTTAAAGTTTCATAAATTATGATATATCCCAAACTCATTTAGAGTAGCGTTTTTAGCACTTGTCTACGACAACATATGTGAAAATTGCATTTTTATAAGGTAAATCAAAAAATTTTTTTTTAACGACCAGATTGTCGGGCATCTAGGCTAATTATCATAGAACTAGGTGCAATGCTTAAAGTTTCATAAATTATGATATATCCCAAACTCATTTAGAGTAGCGTTTTTAGCACTTGTCTACGACAACATATGTGAAAATTGCATTTTTATAAGGTAAATCAAAAATTTTTTTTTTAACGACCAGATTGTCGGGCATCTAGACTAATTATCATAGGACTAGGTGCAATGCTTAAAGTTTCATAAATTATGATATATCCCAAACTCATTTAGAGTAGCGTTTTTAGCACTTGTCTACGACAACATATGTGAAAATTGCATTTTTATAAGGTAAATCAAAAAACTTTTTTTATAAGGCAAATCAAAAATTTTTTTTTTAACGACCAGATTGTCGGGCATCTAGACTAATTATCATAGGACTAGGTGCAATGCTTAAAGTTTCATAAATTATGATATATCCCAAACTCATTTAGAGTAGCGTTTTTAGCACTTGTCTACGACAACATATGTGAAAATTGCATTTTTATAAGGTAAATCAAAAAATTTTTTTTTAACGACCAGATTGTCGGGCATCTAGACTAATTATCATAGGACTAGGTGCAATGCTTAAAGTTTCATAAATTATGATATATCCCAAACTCATTTAGAGTAGCGTTTTTAGCACTTGTCTACGACAACATATGTGAAAATTGCATTTTTATAAGGTAAATCAAAAAATTTTTTTTTAACGACCAGATTGTCGGGCATCTAGACTAATTATCATAGGACTAGGTGCAATGCTTAAAGTTTCATAAATTATGATATATCCCAAACTCATTTAGAGTAGCGTTTTTAGCACTTGTCTACGACAACATATGTGAAAATTGCATTTTTATAAGGTAAATCAAAAATTTTTTTTGTAACGACCAGATTGTCGGGCATCTAGACTAATTATCATAGGACTAGGTGCAATGCTTAAAGTTTCATAAATTATGATATATCCCAAACTCATTTAGAGTAGCGTTTTTAGCACTTGTCTACGACAACATATGTGAAAATTGCATTTTTATAAGGTAAATCAAAAATTTTTTTTGTAACGACCAGATTGTCGGGCATCTAGACTAATTATCATAGGACTAGGTGCAATGCTTAAAGTTTCATAAATTATGATATATCCCAAACTCATTTAGAGTAGCGTTTTTAGCACTTGTCTACGACAACATATGTGAAAATTGCATTTTTATAAGGTAAATCAAAAAACTTTTTTTATAAGGTAAATCAAAAATTTTTTTTTTAACGACCAGATTGTCGGGCATCTAGACTAATTATCATAGGACTAGGTGCAATGCTTAAAGTTTCATAAATTATGATATATCCCAAACTCATTTAGAGTAGCGTTTTTAGCACTTGTCTACGACAACATATGTGAAAATTGCATTTTTATAAGGTAAATCAAAAATTTTTTTTGTAACGACCAGATTGTCGGGCATCTAGACTAATTATCATAGGACTAGGTGCAATGCTTAAAGTTTCATAAATTATGATATATCCCAAACTCATTTAGAGTAGCGTTTTTAGCACTTGTCTACGACAACATATGTGAAAATTGCATTTTTATAAGGTAAATCAAAAAACTTTTTTTATAAGGTAAATCAAAAAATTTTTTTTTAACGACCAGATTGTCGGGCATCTAGACTAATTATCATAGGACTAGGTGCAATGCTTAAAGTTTCATAAATTATGATATATCCCAAACTCATTTAGAGTAGCGTTTTTAGCACTTGTCTACGACAACATATGTGAAAATTGCATTTTTATAAGGTAAATCAAAAATTTTTTTTTTAACGACCAGATTGTCGGGCATCTAGACTAATTATCATAGGACTAGGTGCAATGCTTAAAGTTTCATAAATTATGATATATCCCAAACTCATTTAGAGTAGCGTTTTTAGCACTTGTCTACGACAACATATGTGAAAATTGCATTTTTATAAGGTAAATCAAAAAACTTTTTTTATAAGGTAAATCAAAAATTTTTTTTTAACGACCAGATTGTCGGGCATCTAGACTAATTATCATAGGACTAGGTGCAATGCTTAAAGTTTCATAAATTATGATATATCCCAAACTCATTTAGAGTAGCGTTTTTAGCACTTGTCTACGACAACATATGTGAAAATTGCATTTTTATAAGGTAAATCAAAAAATTTTTTTTTAACGACCAGATTGTCGGGCATCTAGGCTAATTATCATAGAACTAGGTGCAATGCTTAAAGTTTCATAAATTATGATATATCCCAAACTCATTTAGAGTAGCGTTTTTAGCACTTGTCTACGACAACATATGTGAAAATTGCATTTTTATAAGGTAAATCAAAAATTTTTTTTTTTAACGACCAGATTGTCGGGCATCTAGACTAATTATCATAGGACTAGGTGCAATGCTTAAAGTTTCATAAATTATGATATATCCCAAACTCATTTAGAGTAGCGTTTTTAGCACTTGTCTACGACAACATATGTGAAAATTGCATTTTTATAAGGTAAATCAAAAAACTTTTTTTATAAGGTAAATCAAAAATTTTTTTTTTAACGACCAGATTGTCGGGCATCTAGACTAATTATCATAGGACTAGGTGCAATGCTTAAAGTTTCATAAATTATGATATATCCCAAACTCATTTAGAGTAGCGTTTTTAGCACTTGTCTACGACAACATATGTGAAAATTGCATTTTTATAAGGTAAATCAAAAAACTTTTTTTTATAAGGTAAATCAAAAATTTTTTTTTTAACGACCAGATTGTCGGGCATCTAGACTAATTATCATAGGACTAGGTGCAATGCTTAAAGTTTCATAAATTATGATATATCCCAAACTCATTTAGAGTAGCGTTTTTAGCACTTGTCTACGACAACATATGTGAAAATTGCATTTTTATAAGGTAAATCAAAAAATTTTTTTTTAACGACCAGATTGTCGGGCATCTAGACTAATTATCATAGGACTAGGTGCAATGCTTAAAGTTTCATAAATTATGATATATCCCAAACTCATTTAGAGTAGCGTTTTTAGCACTTGTCTACGACAACATATGTGAAAATTGCATTTTTATAAGGTAAATCAAAAAACTTTTTTTATAAGGTAAATCAAAAATTTTTTCTTTAACGACCAGATTGTCGGGCATCTAGACTAATTATCATAGGACTAGGTGCAATGCTTAAAGTTTCATAAATTATGATATATCCCAAACTCATTTAGAGTAGCGTTTTTAGCACTTGTCTACGACAACATATGTGAAAATTGCATTTTTATAAGGTAAATCAAAAAATTTTTTTTTAACGACCAGATTGTCGGGCATCTAGACTAATTATCATAGGACTAGGTGCAATGCTTAAAGTTTCATAAATTATGATATATCCCAAACTCATTTAGAGTAGCGTTTTTAGCACTTGTCTACGACAACATATGTGAAAATTGCATTTTTATAAGGTAAATCAAAAATTTTTTTTTTAACGACCAGATTGTCGGGCATCTAGACTAATTATCATAGGACTAGGTGCAATGCTTAAAGTTTCATAAATTATGATATATCCCAAACTCATTTAGAGTAGCGTTTTTAGCACTTGTCTACGACGACCAGATAGTCGGGCATCTAGACTAATTATCATAGGACTAGGTGCAATGCTTAAAGTTTCATAAATTATGATATATCCCAAACTCATTTAGAGTAGCGTTTTTAGCACTTGTCTACGACAACATATGTGAAAATTGCATTTTTATAAGGTAAATCAAAAATTTTTTTTTTAACGACCAGATTGTCGGGCATCTAGACTAATTATCATAGGACTAGGTGCAATGCTTAAAGTTTCATAAATTATGATATATCCCAAACTCATTTAGAGTAGCGTTTTTAGCACTTGTCTACGACGACCAGATTGTCGGGCATCTAGACTAATTATCATAGGACTAGGTGCAATGCTTAAAGTTTCATAAATTATGATATATCCCAAACTCATTTAGAGTAGCGTTTTTAGCACTTGTCTACGACAACATATGTGAAAATTGCATTTTTATAAGGTAAATCAAAAAACTTTTTTTATAAGGTAAATCAAAAATTTTTTTTTTAACGACCAGATTGTCGGGCATCTAGACTAATTATCATAGGACTAGGTGCAATGCTTAAAGTTTCATAAATTATGATATATCCCAAACTCATTTAGAGTAGCGTTTTTAGCACTTGTCTACGACAACATATGTGAAAATTGCATTTTTATAAGGTAAATCAAAAAATTTTTTTTTAACGACCAGATTGTCGGGCATCTAGACTAATTATCATAGGACTAGGTGCAATGCTTAAAGTTTCATAAATTATGATATATCCCAAACTCATTTAGAGTAGCGTTTTTAGCACTTGTCTACGACAACATATGTGAAAATTGCATTTTTATAAGGTAAATCAAAAATTTTTTTTTTAACGACCAGATTGTCGGGCATCTAGACTAATTATCATAGGACTAGGTGCAATGCTTAAAGTTTCATAAATTATGATATATCCCAAACTCATTTAGAGTAGCGTTTTTAGCACTTGTCTACGACAACATATGTGAAAATTGCATTTTTATAAGGTAAATCAAAAAACTTTTTTTATAAGGTAAATCAAAAAATTTTTTTTTAACGACCAGATTGTCGGGCATCTAGACTAATTATCATAGGACTAGGTGCAATGCTTAAAGTTTCATAAATTATGATATATCCCAAACTCATTTAGAGTAGCGTTTTTAGCACTTGTCTACGACAACATTTGTGAAAATTGCATTTTTATAAGGTAAATCAAAAAAATTTTTTTAACGACCAGATTGTCGGGCATCTAGGCTAATTATCATAGGACTAGGTGCAATGCTTAAAGTTTCATAAATTATGATATATCCCAAACTCATTTAGAGTAGCGTTTTTAGCACTTGTCTACGACAACATATGTGAAAATTGCATTTTTATAAGGTAAATCAAAAATTTTTTTTTTAACGACCAGATTGTCGGGCATCTAGACTAATTATCATAGGACTAGGTGCAATGCTTAAAGTTTCATAAATTATGATATATCCCAAACTCATTTAGAGTAGCGTTTTTAGCACTTGTCTACGACGACCAGATAGTCGGGCATCTAGACTAATTATCATAGGACTAGGTGCAATGCTTAAAGTTTCATAAATTATGATATATCCCAAACTCATTTAGAGTAGCGTTTTTAGCACTTGTCTACGACAACATATGTGAAAATTGCATTTTTATAAGGTAAATCAAAAATTTTTTTTTTAACGACCAGATTGTCGGGCATCTAGACTAATTATCATAGGACTAGGTGCAATGCTTAAAGTTTCATAAATTATGATATATCCCAAACTCATTTAGAGTAGCGTTTTTAGCACTTGTCTACGACGACCAGATAGTCGGGCATCTAGACTAATTATCATAGGACTAGGTGCAATGCTTAAAGTTTCATAAATTATGATATATCCCAAACTCATTTAGAGTAGCGTTTTTAGCACTTGTCTACGACAACATATGTGAAAATTGCATTTTTATAAGGTAAATCAAAAAACTTTTTTTATAAGGTAAATCAAAAAATTTTTTT
The DNA here is from genome assembly GCA_949710015.1 of Crataerina pallida. Taxonomy (NCBI): domain Eukaryota; kingdom Metazoa; phylum Arthropoda; class Insecta; order Diptera; family Hippoboscidae; genus Crataerina; species Crataerina pallida. Next base: position 16,778,207 of record OX453290.1, read on the forward strand.
TTAACGACCAGATTGTCGGGCATCTAGACTAATTATCATAGGACTAGGTGCAATGCTTAAAGTTTCATAAGTTATGATATATCCCAAACTCATTTAGAGTAGCGTTTTTAGCACTTGTCTACGACAACATTTGTGAAAATTGCATTTTTATAAGGTAAATCAAAAAATTTTTTTTTAACGACCAGATTGTCGGGCATCTAGGCTAATTATCATAGAACTAGGTGCAATGCTTAAAGTTTCATAAATTATGATATATCCCAAACTCATTTAGAGTAGCGTTTTTAGCACTTGTCTACGACAACATATGTGAAAATTGCATTTTTATAAGGTAAATCAAAAAATTTTTTTTTAACGACCAGATTGTCGGGCATCTAGACTAATTATCATAGGACTAGGTGCAATGCTTAAAGTTTCATAAATTATGATATATCCCAAACTCATTTAGAGTAGCGTTTTTAGCACTTGTCTACGACAACATATGTGAAAATTGCATTTTTATAAGGTAAATCAAAAAACTTTTTTTATAAGGTAAATCAAAAATTTTTTTTTTAACGACCAGATTGTCGGGCATCTAGACTAATTATCATAGGACTAGGTGCAATGCTTAAAGTTTCATAAATTATGATATATCCCAAACTCATTTAGAGTAGCGTTTTTAGCACTTGTCTACGACAACATATGTGAAAATTGCATTTTTATAAGGTAAATCAAAAAATTTTTTTTTAACGACCAGATTGTCGGGCATCTAGACTAATTATCATAGGACTAGGTGCAATGCTTAAAGTTTCATAAATTATGATATATCCCAAACTCATTTAGAGTAGCGTTTTTAGCACTTGTCTACGACAACATATGTGAAAATTGCATTTTTATAAGGTAAATCAAAAAATTTTTTTTTAACGACCAGATTGTCGGGCATCTAGACTAATTATCATAGGACTAGGTGCAATGCTTAAAGTTTCATAAATTATGATATATCCCAAACTCATTTAGAGTAGCGTTTTTAGCACTTGTCTACGACAACATATGTGAAAATTGCATTTTATAAGGTAAATCAAAAAACTTTTTTTATAAGGTAAATCAAAAATTTTTTTTTTAACGACCAGATTGTCGGGCATCTAGACTAATTATCATAGGACTAGGTGCAATGCTTAAAGTTTCATAAATTATGATATATCCCAAACTCATTTAGAGTAGCGTTTTTAGCACTTGTCTACGACAACATTTGTGAAAATTGCATTTTTATAAGGTAAATCAAAAAATTTTTTTTTAACGACCAGATTGTCGGGCATCTAGGCTAATTATCATAGAACTAGGTGCAATGCTTAAAGTTTCATAAATTATGATATATCCCAAACTCATTTAGAGTAGCGTTTTTAGCACTTGTCTACGACAACATATGTGAAAATTGCATTTTTATAAGGTAAATCAAAAAATTTTTTTTTAACGACCCGATTGTCGGCCATCTAGACTAATTATCATAGGACTAGGTGCAATGCTTAAAGTTTCATAAATTATGATATATCCCAAACTCATTTAGAGTAGCGTTTTTAGCACTTGTCTACGACAACATATGTGAAAATTGCATTTTTATAAGGTAAATCAAAAATTTTTTTTTTAACGACCAGATTGTCGGGCATCTAGACTAATTATCATAGGACTAGGTGCAATGCTTAAAGTTTCATAAATTATGATATATCCCAAACTCATTTAGAGTAGCGTTTTTAGCACTTGTCTACGACAACATATGTGAAAATTGCATTTTTATAAGGTAAATCAAAAAAATTTTTTTTAACGACCAGATTGTCGGGCATCTAGACTAATTATCATAGGACTAGGTGCAATGCTTAAAGTTTCATAAATTATGATATATCCCAAACTCATTTAGAGTAGCGTTTTTAGCACTTGTCTACGACAACATATGTGAAAATTGCATTTTTATAAGGTAAATCAAAAAATTTTTTTTTAACGACCAGATTGTCGGGCATCTAGACTAATTATCATAGGACTAGGTGCAATGCTTAAAGTTTCATAAATTATGATATATCCCAAACTCATTTAGAGTAGCGTTTTTAGCACTTGTCTACGACAACATATGTGAAAATTGCATTTTTATAAGGTAAATCAAAAAATTTTTTTTTAACGACCAGATTGTCGGGCATCTAGGCTAATTATCATAGAACTAGGTGCAATGCTTAAAGTTTCATAAATTATGATATATCCCAAACTCATTTAGAGTAGCGTTTTTAGCACTTGTCTACGACAACATATGTGAAAATTGCATTTTTATAAGGTAAATAAAAATTTTTTTTTTAACGACCAGATTGTCGGGCATCTAGACTAATTATCATAGGACTAGGTGGAATGCTTAAAGTTTCATAAATTATGATATATCCCAAACTCATTTAGAGTAGCGTTTTTAGCACTTGTCTACGACAACATATGTGAAAATTGCATTTTTATAAGGTAAATCAAAAATTTTTTTTTTAACGACCAGATAGTCGGGCATCTAGACTAATTATCATAGGACTAGGTGCAATGCTTAAAGTTTCATAAATTATGATATATCCCAAACTCATTTAGAGTAGCGTTTTTAGCACTTGTCTACGACAACATATGTGAAAATTGCATTTTTATAAGGTAAATCAAAAAATTTTTTTTTAACGACCAGATTGTCGGGCATCTAGGCTAATTATCATAGAACTAGGTGCAATGCTTAAAGTTTCATAAATTATGATATATCCCAAACTCATTTAGAGTAGCGTTTTTAGCACTTGTCTACGACAACATATGTGAAAATTGCATTTTTATAAGGTAAATCAAAAATTTTTTTTTTAACGACCAGATTGTCGGGCATGTAGACTAATTATCATAGGACTAGGTGCAATGCTTAAAGTTTCATAAATTATGATATATCCCAAACTCATTTAGAGTAGCGTTTTTAGCACTTGTCTACGACAACATATGTGAAAATTGCACTTTTATAAGGTAAATCAAAAAACTTTTTTATAAGGTAAATCAAAAATTTTTTTTTAACGACCAGATTGTCGGGCATCTAGACTAATTATCATAGGACTAGGTGCAATACCTTAAAGTTTCATAAATTATGATATATCCCAAACTCATTTAGAGTAGCGTTTTTAGCACTTGTCTACGACAACATATGTGAAAATTGCATTTTTATAAGGTAAATCAAAAAATTTTTTTTTAACGACCAGATTGTCGGGCATCTAGGCTAATTATCATAGAACTAGGTGCAATGCTTAAAGTTTCATAAATTATGATATATCCCAAACTCATTTAGAGTAGCGTTTTTAGCACTTGTCTACGACAACATATGTGAAAATTGCATTTTTATAAGGTAAATCAAAAATTTTTTTTTTAACGACCAGATTGTCGGGCATCTAGACTAATTATCATAGGACTAGGTGCAATGCTTAAAGTTTCATAAATTATGATATATCCCAAACTCATTTAGAGTAGCGTTTTTAGCACTTGTCTACGACAACATATGTGAAAATTGCATTTTTATAAGGTAAATCAAAAAACTTTTTTTATAAGGTAAATCAAAAATTTTTTTTTTAACGACCAGATTGTCGGGCATCTAGAATAATTATCATAGGACTAGGTGCAATGCTTAAAGTTTCATAAATTATGATATATCCCAAACTCATTTAGAGTAGCGTTTTTAGCACTTGTCTACGACAACATATGTGAAAATTGCATTTTTATAAGGTAAATCAAAATTTTTTTTTTTAACGACCAGATTGTCGGGCATCTAGACTAATTATCATAGGACTAGGTGCAATGCTTAAAGTTTCATAAATTATGATATATCCCAAACTCATTTAGAGTAGCGTTTTTAGCACTTGTCTACGACAACATATGTGAAAATTGCATTTTTATAAGGTAAATCAAAAAACTTTTTTTATAAGGTAAATCAAAAATTTTTTTTTTAACGACCAGATTGTCGGGCATCTAGACTAATTATCATAGGACTAGGTGCAATGCTTAAAGTTTCATAAATTATGATATATCCCAAACTCATTTAGAGTAGCGTTTTTAGCACTTGTCTACGACAACATATGTGAAAATTGCATTTTTATAAGGTAAATCAAAAAATTTTTTTTTAACGACCAGATTGTCGGGCATCTAGACTAATTATCATAGGACTAGGTGCAATGCTTAAAGTTTCATAAATTATGATATATCCCAAACTCATTTAGAGTAGCGTTTTTAGCACTTGTCTACGACAACATATGTGAAAATTGCATTTTTATAAGGTAAATCAAAAATTTTTTTTTTAACGACCAGATTGTCGGGCATCTAGACTAATTATCATAGGACTAGGTGCAATGCTTAAAGTTTCATAAATTATGATATATCCCAAACTCATTTAGAGTAGCGTTTTTAGCACTTGTCTACGAAAACATATGTGAAAATTGCATTTTTATAAGGTAAATCAAAAAACTTTTTTTATAAGGTAAATCAAAAATTTTTTTTTTAACGACCAGATTGTCGGGCATCTAGACTAATTATCATAGGACTAGGTGCAATGCTTAAAGTTTCATAAATTATGATATATCCCAAACTCATTTAGAGTAGCGTTTTTAGCACTTGTCTACGACAACATATGTGAAAATTGCATTTTTATAAGGTAAATCAAAAATTTTTTTTTTAACGACCAGATTGTCGGGCATCTAGACTAATTATCATAGGACTAGGTGCAATGCTTAAAGTTTCATAAATTATGATATATCCCAAACTCATTTAGAGTAGCGTTTTTAGCACTTGTCTACGACAACATATGTGAAAATTGCATTTTTATAAGGTAAATCAAAAATTTTTTTTTTAACGACCAGATTGTCGGGCATCTAGACTAATTATCATAGGACTAGGTGCAATGCTTAAAGTTTCATAAATTATGATATATCCCAAACTCATTTAGAGTAGCGTTTTTAGCACTTTTCTACGACAACATATGTGAAAATTGCATTTTTATAAGGTAAATCAAAAAACTTTTTTTATATGGTAAATCAAAAATTTTTTTTTTAACGACCAGATTGTCGGGCATCTAGACTAATTATCATAGGACTAGGTGCAATGCTTAAAGTTTCATAAATTATGATATATCCCAAACTCATTTAGAGTAGCGTTTTTAGCACTTGTCTACGACAACATATGTGAAAATTGCATTTTTATAAGATAAATCAAAAAATTTTTTTTTAACGACCAGATTGTCGGGCATCTAGACTAATTATCATAGGACTAGGTGCAATGCTTAAAGTTTCATAAATTATGATATATCCCAAACTCATTTAGAGTAGCGTTTTTAGCACTTATCTACGACAACATATGTGAAAATTGCATTTTTATAAGGTAAATCAAAAATTTTTTTTTTAACGACCAGATTGTCGGGCATCTAGACTAATTATCATAGGACTAGGTGCAATGCTTAAAGTTTCATAAATTATGATATATCCCAAACTCATTTAGAGTAGCGTTTTTAGCACTTGTCTACGACAACATATGTGAAAATTGCATTTTTATAAGGTAAATCAAAAAACTTTTTTTATAAGGTAAATCAAAAATTTTTTTTTTAACGACCAGATTGTCGGGCATCTAGACTAATTATCATAGGACTAGGTGCAATGCTTAAAGTTTCATAAGTTATGATATATCCCAAACTCATTTAGAGTAGCGTTTTTAGCACTTGTCTACGACAACATTTGTGAAAATTGCATTTTTATAAGGTAAATCAAAAAATTTTTTTTTAACGACCAGATTGTCGGGCATCTAGGCTAATTATCATAGAACTAGGTGCAATGCTTAAAGTTTCATAAATTATGATATATCCCAAACTCATTTAGAGTAGCGTTTTTAGCACTTGTCTACGACAACATATGTGAAAATTGCATTTTTATAAGGTAAATCAAAAAATTTTTTTTTAACGACCAGATTGTCGGGCATCTAGACTAATTATCATAGGACTAGGTGCAATGCTTAAAGTTTCATAAATTATGATATATCCCAAACTCATTTAGAGTAGCGTTTTTAGCACTTGTCTACGACAACATATGTGAAAATTGCATTTTTATAAGGTAAATCAAAAAACTTTTTTTATAAGGTAAATCAAAAATTTTTTTTTTAACGACCAGATTGTCGGGCATCTAGACTAATTATCATAGGACTAGGTGCAATGCTTAAAGTTTCATAAATTATGATATATCCCAAACTCATTTAGAGTAGCGTTTTTAGCACTTGTCTACGACAACATATGTGAAAATTGCATTTTTATAAGGTAAATCAAAAAATTTTTTTTTAACGACCAGATTGTCGGGCATCTAGACTAATTATCATAGGACTAGGTGCAATGCTTAAAGTTTCATAAATTATGATATATCCCAAACTCATTTAGAGTAGCGTTTTTAGCACTTGTCTACGACAACATATGTGAAAATTGCATTTTTATAAGGTAAATCAAAAAACTTTTTTTATAAGGTAAATCAAAAATTTTTTTTTTAACGACCAGATTGTCGGGCATCTAGACTAATTATCATAGGACTAGGTGCAATGCTTAAAGTTTCATAAATTATGATATATCCCAAACTCATTTAGAGTAGCGTTTTTAGCACTTGTCTACGACAACATATGTGAAAATTGCATTTTTATAAGGTAAATCAAAAATTTTTTTTTTAACGACCAGATTGTCGGGCATCTAGACTAATTATCATAGGACTAGGTGCAATGCTTAAAGTTTCATAAATTACGATATATCCCAAACTCATTTAGAGTAGCGTTTTTAGCACTTGTCTACGACAACATATGTGAAAATTGCATTTTTATAAGGTAAATCAAAAATTTTTTTTTTAACGACCAGATTGTCGGGCATCTAGACTAATTATCATAGGACTAGGTGCAATGCTTAAAGTTTCATAAATTATGATATATCCCAAACTCATTTAGAGTAGCGTTTTTAGCACTTTTCTACGACAACATATGTGAAAATTGCATTTTTATAAGGTAAATCAAAAAACTTTTTTTATATGGTAAATCAAAAATTTTTTTTTTAACGACCAGATTGTCGGGCATCTAGACTAATTATCATAGGACTAGGTGCAATGCTTAAAGTTTCATAAATTATGATATATCCCAAACTCATTTAGAGTAGCGTTTTTAGCACTTGTCTACGACAACATATGTGAAAATTGCATTTTTATAAGGTAAATCAAAAAATTTTTTTTTAACGACCAGATTGTCGGGCATCTAGACTAATTATCATAGGACTAGGTGCAATGCTTAAAGTTTCATAAATTATGATATATCCCAAACTCATTTAGAGTAGCGTTTTTAGCACTTATCTACGACAACATATGTGAAAATTGCATTTTTATAAGGTAAATCAAAAATTTTTTTTTTAACGACCAGATTGTCGGGCATCTAGACTAATTATCATAGGACTAGGTGCAATGCTTAAAGTTTCATAAATTATGATATATCCCAAACTCATTTAGAGTAGCGTTTTTAGCACTTGTCTACGACAACATATGTGAAAATTGCATTTTTATAAGGTAAATCAAAAAACTTTTTTTATAAGGTAAATCAAAAATTTTTTTTTTAACGACCAGATTGTCGGGCATCTAGACTAATTATCATAGGACTAGGTGCAATGCTTAAAGTTTCATAAGTTATGATATATCCCAAACTCATTTAGAGTAGCGTTTTTAGCACTTGTCTACGACAACATTTGTGAAAATTGCATTTTTATAAGGTAAATCAAAAAATTTTTTTTTAACGACCAGATTGTCGGGCATCTAGGCTAATTATCATAGAACTAGGTGCAATGCTTAAAATTTCATAAATTATGATATATCCCAAACTCATTTAGAGTAGCGTTTTTAGCACTTGTCTACGACAACATATGTGAAAATTGCATTTTTATAAGGTAAATCAAAAAATTTTTTTTTAACGACCAGATTGTCGGGCATCTAGACTAATTATCATAGGACTAGGTGCAATGCTTAAAGTTTCATAAATTATGATATATCCCAAACTCATTTAGAGTAGCGTTTTTAGCACTTGTCTACGACAACATATGTGAAAATTGCATTTTTATAAGGTAAATCAAAAAACTTTTTTTATAAGGTAAATCAAAAATTTTTTTTTTAACGACCAGATTGTCGGGCATCTAGACTAATTATCATAGGACTAGGTGCAATGCTTAAAGTTTCATAAATTATGATATATCCCAAACTCATTTAGAGTAGCGTTTTTAGCACTTGTCTACGACAACATATGTGAAAATTGCATTTTTATAAGGTAAATCAAAAAATTTTTTTTTAACGACCAGATTGTCGGGCATCTAGACTAATTATCATAGGACTAGGTGCAATGCTTAAAGTTTCATAAATTATGATATATCCCAAACTCATTTAGAGTAGCGTTTTTAGCACTTGTCTACGACAACATATGTGAAAATTGCATTTTTATAAGGTAAATCAAAAAACTTTTTTTATAAGGTAAATCAAAAATTTTTTTTTTAACGACCAGATTGTCGGGCATCTAGACTAATTATCATAGGACTAGGTGCAATGCTTAAAGTTTCATAAATTATGATATATCCCAAACTCATTTAGAGTAGCGTTTTTAGCACTTGTCTACGACAACATATGTGAAAATTGCATTTTTATAAGGTAAATCAAAAATTTTTTTTTTAACGACCAGATTGTCGGGCATCTAGACTAATTATCATAGGACTAGGTGCAATGCTTAAAGTTTCATAAATTATGATATATCCCAAACTCATTTAGAGTAGCGTTTTTAGCACTTGTCTACGACAACATATGTGAAAATTGCATTTTTATAAGGTAAATCAAAAAATTTTTTTTTAACGACCAGATTGTCGGGCATCTAGACTAATTATCATAGGACTAGGTGCAATGCTTAAAGTTTCATAAATTATGATATATCCCAAACTCATTTAGAGTAGCGTTTTTAGCACTTGTCTACGACAACATATGTGAAAATTGCATTTTTATAAGGTAAATCAAAAAACTTTTTTTATAAGGTAAATCAAAAATTTTTTTTTTAACGACCAGATTGTCGGGCATCTAGACTAATTATCATAGGACTAGGTGCAATGCTTAAAGTTTCATAAATTATGATATATCCCAAACTCATTTAGAGTAGCGTTTTTAGCACTTGTCTACGACAACATATGTGAAAATTGCATTTTTATAAGGTAAATCAAAAAATTTTTTTTTAACGACCAGATTGTCGGGCATCTAGACTAATTATCATAGGACTAGGTGCAATGCTTAAAGTTTCATAAATTATGATATATCCCAAACTCATTTAGAGTAGCGTTTTTAGCACTTGTCTACGACAACATATGTGAAAATTGCATTTTTATAAGGTAAATCACAAAACTTTTTTTATAAGGTAAATCAAAAAATTTTTTTTTAACGACCAGATTGTCGGGCATCTAGACTAATTATCATAGGACTAGGTGCAATGCTTAAAGTTTCATAAATTATGATATATCCCAAACTCATTTAGAGTAGCGTTTTTAGCACTTGTCTACGACAACATATGTGAAAATTGCATTTTTATAAGGTAAATCAAAAATTTTTTTTTTAACGACCAGATTGTCGGGCATCTAGACTAATTATCATAGGACTAGGTGCAATGCTTAAAGTTTCATAAATTATGATATATCCCAAACTCATTTAGAGTAGCGTTTTTAGCACTTGTCTACGACAACATATGTGAAAATTGCATTTTTATAAGGTAAATCAAAAAACTTTTTTTATAAGGTAAATCAAAAATTTTTTTTTTAACGACCAGATTGTCGGGCATCTAGACTAATTATCATAGGACTAGGTGCAATGCTTAAAGTTTCATAAGTTATGATATATCCCAAACTCATTTAGAGTAGCGTTTTTAGCACTTGTCTACGACAACATTTGTGAAAATTGCATTTTTATAAGGTAAATCAAAAAATTTTTTTTTAACGACCAGATTGTCGGGCATCTAGACTAATTATCATAGGACTAGGTGCAATGCTTAAAGTTTCATAAATTATGATATATCCCAAACTCATTTAGAGTAGCGTTTTTAGCACTTGTCTACGAAAACATATGTGAAAATTGCATTTTTATAAGGTAAATCAAAAATTTTTTTTGTAACGACCAGATTGTCGGGCATCTAGACTAATTATCATAGGACTAGGTGCAATGCTTAAAGTTTCATAAATTATGATATATCCCAAACTCATTTAGAGTAGCGTTTTTAGCACTTGTCTACGACAACATATGTGAAAATTGCATTTTTATAAGGTAAATCAAAAAACTTTTTTTATAAGGTAAATCAAAAAATTTTTTTTTAACGACCAGATTGTCGGGCATCTAGACTAATTATCATAGGACTAGGTGCAATGCTTAAAGTTTCATAAATTATGATATATCCCAAACTCATTTAGAGTAGCGTTTTTAGCACTTGTCTACGACAACATATGTGAAAATTGCATTTTTATAAGGTAAATCAAAAATTTTTTTTTTAACGACCAGATTGTCGGGCATCTAGACTAATTATCATAGGACTAGGTGCAATGCTTAAAGTTTCATAAATTATGATATATCCCAAACTCATTTAGAGTAGCGTTTTTAGCACTTGTCTACGACAACATATGTGAAAATTGCATTTTTATAAGGTAAATCAAAAAACTTTTTTTATAAGGTAAATCAAAAATTTTTTTTTAACGACCAGATTGTCGGGCATCTAGACTAATTATCATAGGACTAGGTGCAATGCTTAAAGTTTCATAAATTATGATATATCCCAAACTCATTTAGAGTAGCGTTTTTAGCACTTGTCTACGACAACATATGTGAAAATTGCATTTTTATAAGGTAAATCAAAAAACTTTTTTTATAAGGTAAATCAAAAATTTTTTTTTTAACGACCAGATTGTCGGGCATCTAGACTAATTATCATAGGACTAGGTGCAATGCTTAAAGTTTCATAAGTTATGATATATCCCAAACTCATTTAGAGTAGCGTTTTTAGCACTTGTCTACGACAACATTTGTGAAAATTGCATTTTTATAAGGTAAATCAAAAAATTTTTTTTTAACGACCAGATTGTCGGGCATCTAGACTAATTATCATAGGACTAGGTGCAATGCTTAAAGTTTCATAAATTATGATATATCCCAAACTCATTTAGAGTAGCGTTTTTAGCACTTGTCTACGACAACATATGTGAAAATTGCATTTTTATAAGGTAAATCAAAAATTTTTTTTGTAACGACCAGATTGTCGGGCATCTAGACTAATTATCATAGGACTAGGTGCAATGCTTAAAGTTTCATAAATTATGATATATCCCAAACTCATTTAGAGTAGCGTTTTTAGCACTTGTCTACGACAACATATGTGAAAATTGCATTTTTATAAGGTAAATCAAAAATTTTTTTTTTAACGACCAGATTGTCGGGCATCTAGACTAATTATCATAGGACTAGGTGCAATGCTTAAAGTTTCATAAATTATGATATATCCCAAACTCATTTAGAGTAGCGTTTTTAGCACTTGTCTACGACAACATATGTGAAAATTGCATTTTTATAAGGTAAATCAAAAAACTTTTTTTATAAGGTAAATCAAAAATTTTTTTTTTAACGACCAGATTGTCGGGCATCTAGACTAATTATCATAGGACTAGGTGCAATGCTTAAAGTTTCATAAGTTATGATATATCCCAAACTCATTTAGAGTAGCGTTTTTAGCACTTGTCTACGACAACATTTGTGAAAATTGCATTTTTATAAGGTAAATCAAAAAATTTTTTTTTAACGACCAGATTGTCGGGCATCTAGACTAATTATCATAGGACTAGGTGCAATGCTTAAAGTTTCATAAATTATGATATATCCCAAACTCATTTAGAGTAGCGTTTTTAGCACTTGTCTACGACAACATATGTGAAAATTGCATTTTTATAAGGTAAATCAAAAATTTTTTTTGTAACGACCAGATTGTCGGGCATCTAGACTAATAATCATAGGACTAGGTGCAATGCTTAAAGTTTCATAAATTATGATATATCCCAAACTCATTTAGAGTAGCGTTTTTAGCACTTGTCTACGACAACATATGTGAAAATTGCATTTTTATAAGGTAAATCAAAAAACTTTTTTTATAAGGTAAATCAAAAATTTTTTTTTTAACGACCAGATTGTCGGGCATCTAGACTAATTATCATAGGACTAGGTGCAATGCTTAAAGTTTCATAAATTATGATATATCCCAAACTCATTTAGAGTAGCGTTTTTAGCACTTGTCTACGACAACATATGTGAAAATTGCATTTTTATAAGGTAAATCAAAAAATTTTTTTTTAACGACCAGATTGTCGGGCATCTAGACTAATTATCATAGGACTAGGTGCAATGCTTAAAGTTTCATAAATTATGATATATCCCAAACTCATTTAGAGTAGCGTTTTTAGCACTTGTCTACGACAACATATGTGAAAATTGCATTTTTATAAGGTAAATCAAAAAATTTTTTTTTAACGACCAGATTGTCGGGCATCTAGACTAATTATCATAGGACTAGGTGCAATGCTTAAAGTTTCATAAATTATGATATATCCCAAACTCATTTAGAGTAGCGTTTTTAGCACTTGTCTACGACAACATATGTGAAAATTGCATTTTATAAGGTAAATCAAAAAACTTTTTTTATAAGGTAAATCAAAAATTTTTTTTTAACGACCAGATTGTCGGGCATCTAGACTAATTATCATAGGACTAGGTGCAATGCTTAAAGTTTCATAAATTATGATATATCCCAAACTCATTTAGAGTAGCGTTTTTAGCACTTGTCTACGACAACATTTGTGAAAATTGCATTTTTATAAGGTAAATCAAAAAATTTTTTTTTAACGACCAGATTGTCGGGCATCTAGGCTAATTATCATAGAACTAGGTGCAATGCTTAAAGTTTCATAAATTATGATATATCCCAAACTCATTTAGAGTAGCGTTTTTAGCACTTGTCTACGACAACATATGTGAAAATTGCATTTTTATAAGGTAAATCAAAAATTTTTTTTTTAACGACCAGATTGTCGGGCATCTAGACTAATTATCATAGGACTAGGTGCAATGCTTAAAGTTTCATAAATTATGATATATCCCAAACTCATTTAGAGTAGCGTTTTTAGCACTTGTCTACGACAACATATGTGAAAATTGCATTTTTATAAGGAAAATCAAAAATTTTTTTTTTTAACGACCAGATTGTCGGGCATCTAGGCTAATTATCATAGGACTAGGTGCAATGCTTAAAGTTTCATAAATTATGATATATCCCAAACTCATTTAGAGTAGCGTTTTTAGCACTTGTCTACGACAACATATGTGAAAATTGCATTTTTATAAGGTAAATCCAAAAATTTTTTTTTAACGACCAGATTGTCGGGCATCTAGACTAATTATCATAGGACTAGGTGCAATGCTTAAAGTTTCATAAATTATGATATATCCCAAACTCATTTAGAGTAGCGTTTTTAGCACTTGTCTACGACAACATATGTGAAAATTGCATTTTTATAAGGTAAATCAAAAATTTTTTTTTTAACGACCAGATTGTCGGGCATCTAGACTAATTGTCATAGGACTAGGTGCAATGCTTAAAGTTTCATAAATTATGATATATCCCAAACTCATTTAGAGTAGCGTTTTTAGCACTTGTCTACGACAACATATGTGAAAATTGCATTTTTATAAGGTAAATCAAAAATTTTTTTTTAACGACCAGATTGTCGGGCATCTAGACTAATTATCATAGAACTAGGTGCAATGCTTAAAGTTTCATAAATTATGATATATCCCAAACTCATTTAGAGTAGCGTTTTTAGCACTTGTCTACGACAACATATGTGAAAATTGCATTTTTATAAGGTAAATAAAAAATTTTTTTTTTAACGACCAGATTGTCGGGCATCTAGACTAATTATCATAGGACTAGGTGGAATGCTTAAAGTTTCATAAATTATGATATATCCCAAACTCATTTAGAGTAGCGTTTTTAGCACTTGTCTACGACAACATATGTGAAAATTGCATTTTTATAAGGTAAATCAAAAATTTTTTTTTTAACGACCAGATAGTCGGGCATCTAGACTAATTATCATAGGACTAGGTGCAATGCTTAAAGTTTCATAAATTATGATATATCCCAAACTCATTTAGAGTAGCGTTTTTAGCACTTGTCTACGACAACATATGTGAAAATTGCATTTTTATAAGGTAAATCAAAAATTTTTTTTTTTAACGACCAGATTGTCGGGCACTCTAAATACTCGGGTACTCTAAATAAGTTTGGGATATATCATAATTTATGAAACTTTAAGCATTGCACCTAGTCCTATGATAATTAGTCTAGATGCCCGACAATCTGGTCGCTAAAAAAAAAATATTGATTTACCTTATAAAAATGCAATTTTCACATATGTTGTCGTAGACAAGTGCTAAAAACGCTACTCTAAATAAGTTTGGGATATATCATAATTTATGAAACTTAAAGCATTGCACCTAGTTCTATGATAATTAGTCTAGATGCCTGACAATCTGGTCGTTAAAAAAAAATTTTTTGATTTACCTTATAAAAATGCAATTTTCACATATGTTGTCGTAGACAAGTGCTAAAAACGCTACTCTAAATAAGTTTGGGATATATCATAATTTATGAAACTTAAAGCATTGCACCTAGTTCTATGATAATTAGTCTAGATGCCCGACAATCTGGTCGTTAAAAAAAAATTTTTGATTTACCGTATAAAAATGCAATTTTCACATATGTTGTCGTAGACAAGTGCTAAAAACGCTACTCTAAATAAGTTTAGGATATATCATAATTTATGAAACTTTAAGCATTGCACCTAGTCCTATGATAATTAGTCTAGATGCCCGACAATCTGGTTGTTAAAAAAAAATTTTTTTGATTTACCTTATAAAAATGCAATTTTCACGTATGTTGTCGTAGACAAGTGCTAAAAACGCTACTCTAAATAAGTTTGGGATATATCATAATTTATGAAACTTTAAGCATTGCACCTAGTTCTATGATAATTAGTCTAGATGCCCGACAATCTGGTCGTTAAAAAAAAAATTTTTGATTTACCTTATAAAAATGCAATTTTCACATATGTTGTCGTAGACAAGTGCTAAAAACGCTACTCTAAATAAGTTTGGGATATATCATAATTTATGAAACTTTAAGCATTGCACCTAGTCCTATGATAATTAGTCTAGATGCCCGACAATCTGGTTGTTATAAAAAAAATTTTTTGATTTACATTATAAAAATGCAATTTTCTCATATGTTGTCGTAGACAAGTGCTAAAAACGCTACTCTAAATAAGTTTGGGATATATCATAATTTATGAAACTTTAGGCATTGCACCTAGTCCTATGATAATTAGTCTAGATGCCCGACAATCTGGTTGTTAAAAAAAAAAATTTTTGATTTACCTTATAAAAATGCAATTTTCACGTATGTTGTCGTAGACAAGTGCTAAAAACGCTACTCTAAATAAGTTTGGGATATATCATAATTTATGAAACTTTAAGTATTGCACCTTGTCCTATGATAATCAGTCTAGATGCCCGACAATCTGGTCGTTAAAAAAAAATTTTTGATTTACCGTATAAAAATGCAATTTTCACATATGTTGTCGTAGACAAGTGCTAAAAACGCTACTCTAAATAAGTTTGGGATATATCATAATTTATGAAACTTTAAGCATTGCACCTAGTCCTATGATAATTAGTCTAGATGCCCGACAATCTGGTTGTTATAAAAAAAAAATATTGATTTACCTTATAAAAGTGCAATTTTCACATATGATGTCGTAGACAAGTGCTAAAAACGCTACTCTAAATAAGTTTGGGATATATCATAATTTATGAAACTTTAAGTATTGCACCTAGTCCTATGATAATTAGTCTAGATGCCCGACAATCTGGTCGTTAAAAAAAAATTTTTGATTTACCGTATAAAAATGCAATTTTCACGTATGTTGTCGTAGACAAGTGCTAAAAACGCTACTCTAAATAAGTTTGGGATATATCATAATTTATGAAACTTTAAGCATTGCACCTAGTTCTATGATAATTAGTCTAGATGCCCGACAATCTGATCGTTAAAAAAAAATTTTTTGATTTACCTTATAAAAATGCAATTTTCACATATGTTGTCGTAGACAAGTGCTAAAAACGCTACTCTAAATAAGTTTGGGATATATCATAATTTATGAAACTTTAAGCATTGCACCTAGTTCTATGATAATTAGTCTAGATGCCCGACAATCTGGTCGTTAAAAAAAATTTTTTTGATTTACCTTATAAAAATGCAATTTTCACATATGATGTCGTAGACAAGTGCTAAAAACGCTACTCTAAATAAGTTTGGGATATATCATAATTTATGAAACTTTAAGCATTGCACCTAGTCCTATGATAATTAGTCTAGATGCCCGACAATCTGGTCGTTAAAAAAAATTTTTTGATTTACCTTATAAAAATGCAATTTTCACATATGTTGTCGTAGACAAGTGCTAAAAACGCTACTCTAAATAAGTTTGGGATATATCATAATTTATGAAACTTTAAGCATTGCACCTAGTTCTATGATAATTAGTCTAGATGCCCGACAATCTGATCGTTAAAAAAAAATTTTTTGATTTACCTTATAAAAGTGCAATTTTCACATATGATGTCGTAGACAAGTGCTAAAAACGCTACTCTAAATAAGTTTGGGATATATCGTAATTTATGAAACTTTAAGTATTGCACCTAGTCCTATGATAATTAGTCTAGATGCCTGACAATCTGGTTGTTAAAAAAAAAATTTTTTTGATTTACCTTATAAAAATGCAATTTTCACGTATGTTGTCGTAGACAAGTGCTAAAAACGCTACTCTAAATAAGTTTGGGATATATCATAATTTATGAAACTTTAAGCATTGCACCTAGTCCTATGATAATTAGTCTAGATGCCCGACAATCTGGTTGTTATAAAAAAAAAATATTGATTTACCTTATAAAAGTGCAATTTTCACATATGATGTCGTAGACAAGTGCTAAAAACGCTACTCTAAATAAGTTTGGGATATATCGTAATTTATGAAACTTTAAGTATTGCACCTAGTCCTATGATAATTAGTCTAGATGCCTGACAATCTGGTTGTTAAAAAAAAAATTTTTTTGATTTACCTTATAAAAATGTAATTTTCACGTATGTTGTCGTAGACAAGTGCTAAAAACGCTACTCTAAATAAGTTTGGAATATATCATAATTTATGAAACTTTAAGCATTGCACCTAGTTCTATGATAATTAGTCTAGATGCCCGACAATCTGATCGTTAAAAAAAAATTTTTTGATTTACCTTATAAAAATGCAATTTTCACATATGTTGTCGTAGACAAGTGCTAAAAACGCTACTCTAAATAAGTTTGGGATATATCATAATTTATGAAACTTTAAGCATTGCACCTAGTTCTATGATAATTAGTATAGATGCCCGACAATCTGATCGTTAAAAAAAAATTTTTTGATTTACCTTATAAAAATGCAATTTTCACATATGTTGTCGTAGACAAGTGCTAAAAACGCTACTCTAAATAAGTTTAGGATATATCATAATTTATGAAACTTTAAGCATTGCACCTAGTCCTATGATAATTAGTCTAGATGCCCGACAATCTGGTTGTTAAAAAAAAATTTTTTTGATTTACCTTATAAAAATGCAATTTTCACGTATGTTGTCGTAGACAAGTGCTAAAAACGCTACTCTAAATAAGTTTGGGATATATCATAATTTATGAAACTTTAAGCATTGCACCTAGTTCTATGATAATTAGTCTAGATGCCCGACAATCTGATCGTTAAAAAAAAATTTTTTGATTTACCTTATAAAAATGCAATTTTCACATATGTTGTCGTAGACAAGTGCTAAAAACGCTACTCTAAATAAGTTTGGGATATATCATAATTTATGAAACTTTAAGCATTGCACCTAGTTCTATGATAATTAGTCTAGATGCCCGACAATCTGGTCGTTAAAAAAAATTTTTTTGATTTACCTTATAAAAATGCAATTTTCACATATGATGTCGTAGACAAGTGCTAAAAACGCTACTCTAAATAAGTTTGGGATATATCATAATTTATGAAACTTTAAGCATTGCACCTAGTTCTATGATAATTAGTCTAGATGCCCGACAATCTGGTCGTTAAAAAAAATTTTTTTGATTTACCTTATAAAAATGCAATTTTCACATATGATGTCGTAGACAAGTGCTAAAAACGCTACTCTAAATAAGTTTGGGATATATCGTAATTTATGAAACTTTAAGTATTGCACCTAGTCCTATGATAATTAGTCTAGATGCCTGACAATCTGGTTGTTAAAAAAAAAATTTTTTTGATTTACCTTATAAAAATGTAATTTTCACGTATGTTGTCGTAGACAAGTGCTAAAAACGCTACTCTAAATAAGTTTGGAATATATCATAATTTATGAAACTTAAAGCATTGCACCTAGTTCTATGATAATTAGTCTAGATGCCTGACAATCTGGTCGTTAAAAAAGAATTTTTTGATTTACCTTATAAAAATGCAATTTTCACATATGTTGTCGTAGACAAGTGCTAAAAACGCTACTCTAAATAAGTTTGGGATATATCATAATTTATGAAACTTTAAGCATTGCACCTAGTTCTATGATAATTAGTCTAGATGCCCGACAATCTGATCGTTAAAAAAAAATTTTTTGATTTACCTTATAAAAATGCAATTTTCACATATGTTGTCGTAGACAAGTGCTAAAAACGCTACTCTAAATAAGTTTAGGATATATCATAATTTATGAAACTTTAAGCATTGCACCTAGTCCTATGATAATTAGTCTAGATGCCCGACAATCTGGTTGTTAAAAAAAAATTTTTTTGATTTACCTTATAAAAATGCAATTTTCACGTATGTTGTCGTAGACAAGTGCTAAAAACGCTACTCTAAATAAGTTTGGGATATATCATAATTTATGAAACTTTAAGCATTGCACCTAGTTCTATGATAATTAGTCTAGATGCCCGACAATCTGGTCGTTAAAAAAAAAATTTTTGATTTACCTTATAAAAATGCAATTTTCACATATGTTGTCGTAGACAAGTGCTAAAAACGCTACTCTAAATAAGTTTGGGATATATCATAATTTATGAAACTTTAAGCATTGCACCTAGTCCTATGATAATTAGTCTAGATGCCCGACAATCTGGTTGTTATAAAAAAAATTTTTTGATTTACATTATAAAAATGCAATTTTCTCATATGTTGTCGTAGACAAGTGCTAAAAACGCTACTCTAAATAAGTTTGGGATATATCATAATTTATGAAACTTTAGGCATTGCACCTAGTCCTATGATAATTAGTCTAGATGCCCGACAATCTGGTTGTTAAAAAAAAAATTTTTTGATTTACCTTATAAAAATGCAATTTTCACGTATGTTGTCGTAGACAAGTGCTAAAAACGCTACTCTAAATAAGTTTGGGATATATCATAATTTATGAAACTTTAAGCATTGCACCTAGTTCTATGATAATTAGTCTAGATGCCCGACAATCTGGTCGTTAAAAAAAATGTTTTTGATTTACCTTATAAAAATGCAATTTTCACATATGTTGTCGTAGACAAGTGCTAAAAACGCTACTCTAAATAAGTTTGGGATATATCCTAATTTATGAAACTTTAGGCATTGCACCTAGTCCTATGATAATTAGTCTAGATGCCCGACAATCTGGTTGTTAAAAAAAAATTTTTTTGATTTACCTTATAAAAATGCAATTTTCACGTATGTTGTCGTAGACAAGTGCTAAAAACGCTACTCTAAATAAGTTTGGGATATATCATAATTTATGAAACTTTAAGCATTGCACCTTGTCCTATGATAATCAGTCTAGATGCCCGACAATCTGGTCGTTAAAAAAAAATTTTTGATTTACCGTATAAAAATGCAATTTTCACATATGTTGTCGTAGACAAGTGCTAAAAACGCTACTCTAAATAAGTTTGGGATATATCATAATTTATGAAACTTTAAGCATTGGACCTAGTCCTATGATAATTATTCTAGATGCCCGACAATCTGGTTGTTATAAAAAAAAAATATTGATTTACCTTATAAAAGTGCAATTTTCACATATGATGTCGTAGACAAGTGCTAAAAACGCTACTCTAAATAAGTTTGGGATATATCATAATTTATGAAACTTTAAGTATTGCACCTAGTCCTATGATAATTAGTCTAGATGCCCGACAATCTGGTCGTTAAAAAAAAATTTTTGATTTACCGTATAAAAATGCAATTTTCACGTATGTTGTCGTAGACAAGTGCTAAAAACGCTACTCTAAATAAGTTTGGGATATATCATAATTTATGAAACTTTAAGCATTGCACCTAGTTCTATGATAATTAGTCTAGATGCCCGACAATCTGGTCGTTAAAAAAACTTTTTTTGATTTACCTTATAAAAATGCAATTTTCACGTATGTTGTCGTAGACAAGTGCTAAAAACGCTACTCTAAATAAGTTTGGGATATATCATAATTTATGAAACTTTAAGCATTGCACCTAGTTCTATGATAATTAGTCTAGATTCCCGACAATCTGATCGTTAAAAAAAAAAATTTTTGATTTACCTTATAAAAATACAATTTTCACATATGTTGTCGTAGACAAGTGCTAAAAACGCTACTCTAAATAAGTTTGGGATATATCATAATTTATGAAACTTTAAGTATTGCACCTAGTCCTATGATAATTAGTCTAGATTCCCGACAATCTGGTCGTTAAAAAAAAATTTTTGATTTACCGTATAAAAATGCAATTTTCACGTATGTTGTCGTAGACAAGTGCTAAAAACGCTACTCTAAATAAGTTTGGGATATATCATAATTTATGAAACTTTAAGCATTGCACCTAGTTCTATGATAATTAGTCTAGATGCCCGACAATCTGGTCGTTAAAAAAAATTTTTTTGATTTACCTTATAAAAATGCAATTTTCACATATGATGTCGTAGACAAGTGCTAAAAACGCTACTCTAAATAAGTTTGGGATATATCGTAATTTATGAAACTTTAAGTATTGCACCTAGTCCTATGATAATTAGTCTAGATGCCTGACAATCTGGTTGTTAAAAAAAAATTTTTTTTGATTTACCTTATAAAAATGTAATTTTCACGTATGTTGTCGTAGACAAGTGCTAAAAACGCTACTCTAAATAAGTTTGGAATATATCATAATTTATGAAACTTTAAGCATTGCACCTAGTTCTATGATAATTAGTCTAGATGCCCGACAATCTGATCGTTAAAAAAAAATTTTTTGATTTACCTTATAAAAATGCAATTTTCACATATGTTGTCGTAGACAAGTGCTAAAAACGCTACTCTAAATAAGTTTGGGATATATCATAATTTATGAAACTTTAAGCATTGCACCTAGTTCTATGATAATTAGTCTAGATGCCCGACAATCTGATCGTTAAAAAAAAATTTTTTGATTTACCTTATAAAAATGCAATTTTCACATATGTTGTCGTAGACAAGTGCTAAAAACGCTACTCTAAATAAGTTTGGGATATATCATAATTTATGAAACTTTAAGTATTGCACCTATTCCTATGATAATTAGTCTAGATGCCCGACAATCTGGTCGTTAAAAAAAAATTTTTGATTTACCGTATAAAAATGCAATTTTCACATATGTTGTCGTAGACAAGTGCTAAAAACGCTACTCTAAATAAGTTTGGAATATATCATAATTTATGAAACTTTAAGCATTGCACCTAGTTCTATGATAATTAGTCTAGATGCCCGACAATCTGATCGTTAAAAAAATTTTTTTTGATTTACCTTATAAAAATGCAATTTTCACATATGTTGTCGTAGACAAGTGCTAAAAACGCTACTCTAAATAAGTTTGGGATATATCATAATTTATGAAACTTTAAGTATTGCACCTATTCCTATGATAATTAGTCTAGATGCCCGACAATCTGGTCGTTAAAAAAAAATTTTTGATTTACCGTATAAAAATGCAATTTTCACATATGTTGTCGTAGACAAGTGCTAAAAACGCTACTCTAAATAAGTTTGGGATATATCATAATTTATGAAACTTTAAGCATTGCACCTAGTTCTATGATAATTAGTCTAGATGCTCGACAATCTGGTTGTAAAAAAAAAATTTTTTTGATTTACCTTATAAAAATGCAATTTTCACGTATGTTGTCGTAGACAAGTGCTAAAAACGCTACTCTAAATAAGTTTGGGATATATCATAATTTATGAAACTTTAAGCATTGCACCTAGTTCTATGATAATTAGTCTAGATGCCCGACAATCTGGTCGTTAAAAAAAATTTTTTTGATTTACCTTATAAAAAGGCAATTTTCACATATGATGTCGTAGACAAGTGCTAAAAACGCTACTCTAAATAAGTTTGGGATATATCATAATTTATGAAACTTTAAGTATTGCACCTAGTCCTATGATAATTAGTCTAGATGCCCGACAATCTGATCGTTAAAAAAAAAATTTTTGATTTACCTTATAAAAATACAATTTTCACATATGTTGTCGTAGACAAGTGCTAAAAACGCTACTCTAAATAAGTTTGGGATATATCATAATTTATGAAACTTTAAGCATTGCACCTAATCCTATGATAATTAGTCTAGATGCCCGACAATCTGGTTGTTAAAAAAAAATTTTTTTGATTTACCTTATAAAAATGCAATTTTCACGTATGTTGTTGTAGACAAGTGCTAAAAACGCTACTCTAAATAAGTTTGGGATATATCATAATTTATGAAACTTTAAGTATTGCACCTAGTCCTATGATAATTAGCCTAGATGTCCGACAATCTGGTCGTTAAAAAAAAATTTTTGATTTACCGTATAAAAATGCAATTTTCACGTATGTTGTCGTAGACAAGTGCTAAAAACGCTACTCTAAATAAGTTTGGGATATATCATACTTTATGAAACTTTAAGCATTGCACCTAGATCTATGATAATTAGTCTAGATGCCCGACAATCTGGTTGTTATAAAAAAAAAATATTGATTTACCTTATAAAAATGCAATTTTCACATATGTTGTCGTAGACAAGTGCTAAAAACGCTACTCTAAATAAGTTTGGGATATATCATAATTTATGAAACTTTAAGCATTGCACCTAGTTCTATGATAATTATTCTAGATGCCCGACAATCTGGTCGTTAAAAAAAATTTTTTTGATTTACCTTATAAAAATGCAATTTTCACATATGATGTCGTAGACAAGTGCTAAAAACGCTACTCTAAATAAGTTTGGGATATATCATAATTTATGAAACTTTAAGCATTGCACCTAGTTCTATGATAATTAGTCTAGATGCCCGACAATCTGGTCGTTAAAAAAAATTTTTTTGATTTACCTTATAAAAATGCAATTTTCACATATGATGTCGTAGACAAGTGCTAAAAACGCTACTCTAAATAAGTTTGGGATATATCGTAATTTATGAAACTTTAAGTATTGCACCTAGTCCTATGATAATTAGTCTAGATGCCTGACAATCTGGTTGTTAAAAAAAAAATTTTTTTGATTTACCTTATAAAAATGTAATTTTCACGTATGTTGTCGTAGACAAGTGCTAAAAACGCTACTCTAAATAAGTTTGGAATATATCATAATTTATGAAACTTTAAGCATTGCACCTAGTTCTATGATAATTAGTCTAGATGCCCGACAATCTGATCGTTAAAAAAAATTTTTTTGATTTACCTTATAAAAATGCAATTTTCACATATGTTGTCGTAGACAAGTGCTAAAAACGCTACTCTAAATAAGTTTGGGATATATCATAATTTATGAAACTTTAAGCATTGCACCTAGTTCTATGATAATTAGTCTAGATGCCCGACAATCTGATCGTTAAAAAAAAATTTTTTGATTTACCTTATAAAAATGCAATTTTCACATATGTTGTCGTAGACAAGTGCTAAAAACGCTACTCTAAATAAGTTTGGGATATATCATAATTTATGAAACTTTAAGTATTGCACCTATTCCTATGATAATTAGTCTAGATGCCCGACAATCTGGTCGTTAAAAAAAAATTTTTGATTTACCGTATAAAAATGCAATTTTCACATATGTTGTCGTATACAAGTGCTAAAAACGCTACTCTAAATAAGTTTGGGATATATCATAATTTATGAAACTTTAAGCATTGCACCTAGTTCTATGATAATTAGTCTAGATGCCCGACAATCTGGTCGTTAAAAAAAATTTTTTTGATTTACCTTATAAAAATGCAATTTTCACGTATGTTGTCGTAGACAAGTGCTAAAAACGCTACTCTAAATAAGTTTGGGATATATCATAATTTATGAAACTTTAAGCATTGCACCTAGTTCTATGATAATTAGTCTAGATGCCTGACAATCTGGTCGTTAAAAAAATTTTTTTTGATTTACCTTATAAAAATGCAATTTTCACGTATGTTGTCGTAGACAAGTGCTAAAAACGCTACTCTAAATAAGTTTGGGATATATCATAATTTATGAAACTTTAAGCATTGCATCTAGTTCTATGATAATTAGTCTAGATGCCCGACAATCTGGTCGTTAAAAAAAAATTTTTTGATTTACCTTATAAAAATGCAATTTTCACATATGTTGTCGTAGACAAGTGCTAAAAACGCTACTCTAAATAAGTTTGGGATATATCATAATTTATGAAACTTTAAGCATTGCATCTAGTTCTATGATAATTAGTCTAGATGCCCGACAATCTGGTCGTTAAAAAAAAATTTTTTGATTTACCTTATAAAAATGCAATTTTCACATATGTTGTCGTAGACAAGTGCTAAAAACGCTACTCTAAATAAGTTTGGGATATATCATACTTTATGAAACTTTAAGCATTGCACCTAGTCCTATGATAATTAGTCTAGATGCCCAACAATCTGGTTGTTATAAAAAAAAAATATTGATTTACCTTATAAAAATGCAATTTTCACATATGTTGTCGTAGACAAGTGCTAAAAACGCTACTCTAAATAAGTTTGGGATATATCATAATTTATGAAACTTTAAGTATTGCACCTATTCCTATGATAATTAGTCTAGATGCCCGACAATCTGGTCGTTAAAAAAAAATTTTTGATTTACCGTATAAAAATGCAATTTTCACATATGTTGTCGTAGACAAGTGCTAAAAACGCTACTCTAAATAAGTTTGGGATATATCATAATTTATGAAACTTTAAGCATTGCACCTAGTTCTATGATAATTAGTCTAGATGCCCGACAATCTGGTTGTAAAAAAAATTTTTTTTTGATTTACCTTATAAAAATGCAATTTTCACGTATGTTGTCGTAGACAAGTGCTAAAAACGCTACTCTAAATAAGTTTGGGATGTATCATAATTTATGAAACTTTAAGCATTGCACCTAGTTCTATGATAATTAGTCTAGATGCCCGACAATCTGGTCGTTAAAAAAAATTTTTTTGATTTACCTTATAAAAAGGCAATTTTCACATATGATGTCGTAGACAAGTGCTAAAAACGCTACTCTAAATAAGTTTGGGATATATCATAATTTATGAAACTTTAAGTATTGCACCTAGTCCTATGATAATTAGTCTAGATGCCCGACAATCTGATCGTTAAAAAAAAAATTTTTGATTTACCTTATAAAAATACAATTTTCACATATGTAGTCGTAGACAAGTGCTAAAAACGCTACTCTAAATAAGTTTGGGATATATCATAATTTATGAAACTTTAAGCATTGCACCTAGTCCTATGATAATTAGTCTAGATGCCCGACAATCTGGTTGTTATAAAAAAAATTTTTTGATTTACATTATAAAAATGCAATTTTCTCATATGTTGTCGTAGACAAGTGCTAAAAACGCTACTCTAAATAAGTTTAGGATATATCATAATTTATGAAACTTTAAGCATTGCACCTAGTCCTATGATAATTAGTCTAGATGCCCGACAATCTGGTTGTTAAAAAAAAATTTTTTTGATTTACCTTATAAAAATGCAATTTTCACGTATGTTGTCGTAGACAAGTGCTAAAAACGCTACTCTAAATAAGTTTGGGATATATCATAATTTATGAAACTTTAAGCATTGCACCTAGTTCTATGATAATTAGTCTAGATGCCCGACAATCTGGTCGTTAAAAAAAAAATTTTTGATTTACCTTATAAAAATGCAATTTTCACGTATGTTGTCGTAGACAAGTGCTAAAAACGCTACTCTAAATAAGTTTGGGATATATCATAATTTATGAAACTTTAAGCATTGCACCTAGTTCTATGATAATTAGTCTAGATGCCCGACAATCTGGTCGTTAAAAAAAATGTTTTTGATTTACCTTATAAAAATGCAATTTTCACATATGTTGTCGTAGACAAGTGCTAAAAACGCTACTCTAAATAAGTTTGGGATATATCATAATTTATGAAACTTTAAGCATTGCACCTAGTCCTATGATAATTAGTCTAGATGCCCGACAATCTGGTTGTTATAAAAAAAATTTTTTGATTTACATTATAAAAATGCAATTTTCTCATATGTTGTCGTAGACAAGTGCTAAAAACGCTACTCTAAATAAGTTTGGGATATATCATAATTTATGAAACTTTAGGCATTGCACCTAGTTCTATGATAATTAGTCTAGATGCCCGACAATCTGGTCGTTAAAAAAAAAATTTTTGATTTACCTTATAAAAATGCAATTTTCACGTATGTTGTCGTAGACAAGTGCTAAAAACGCTACTCTAAATAAGTTTGGGATATATCATAATTTATGAAACTTTAAGTATTGCACCTTGTCCTATGATAATCAGTCTAGATGCCCGACAATCTGGTTGTTATAAAAAAAAAATATTGATTTACCTTATAAAAATGCAATTTTCACGTATGTTGTCGTATACAAGTGCTAAAGACGCTACTCTAAATAAGTTTGGGATATATCATAATTTATGAAACTTTAAGCATTGCACCTAGTTCTATGATAATTAGTCTAGATGCCCGACAATCTGGTCGTTAAAAAAAAAATTTTTGATTTACCTTATAAAAATGCAATTTTCACGTATGTTGTCGTAGACAAGTGCTAAAAACGCTACTCTAAATAAGTTTGGGATATATCATAATTTATGAAACTTTAAGCATTGCACCTAGTTCTATGATAATTAGTCTAGATGCCCGACAATCTGGTCGTTAAAAAAAATGTTTTTGATTTACCTTATAAAAATGCAATTTTCACATATGTTGTCGTAGACAAGTGCTAAAAACGCTACTCTAAATAAGTTTGGGATATATCATAATTTATGAAACTTTAAGCATTGCACCTAGTCCTATGATAATTAGTCTAGATGCCCGACAATCTGGTCGTTAAAAAAAAAATTTTTGATTTACCTTATAAAAATGCAATTTTCACGTATGTTGTCGTAGACAAGTGCTAAAAACGCTACTCTAAATAAGTTTGGGATATATCATAATTTATGAAACTTTAAGCATTGCACCTAGTTCTATGATAATTAGTCTAGATGCCCGACAATCTGGTCGTTAAAAAAAAAATTTTTGATTTACCTTATAAAAATGCAATTTTCACGTATGTTGTCGTAGACAAGTGCTAAAAACGCTACTCTAAATAAGTTTGGGATATATCATAATTTATGAAACTTTAAGTATTGCACCTTGTCCTATGATAATCAGTCTAGATGCCCGACAATCTGGTTGTTATAAAAAAAAAATATTGATTTACCTTATAAAAATGCAATTTTCACGTATGTTGTCGTATACAAGTGCTAAAGACGCTACTCTAAATAAGTTTGGGATATATCATAATTTATGAAACTTTAAGCATTGCACCTAGTTCTATGATAATTAGTCTAGATGCCCGACAATCTGGTTGTTAAAAAAAAAATTTTTTGATTTACCGTATAAAAATGCAATTTTCACGAATGTTGTCGTAGACAAGTGCTAAAAACGCTACTCTAAATAAGTTTGGGATATATCATAATTTATGAAACTTTAAGTATTGCACCTTGTCCTATGATAATCAGTCTAGATGCCCGACAATCTGGTCGTTAAAAAAAAATTTTTGATTTACCGTATAAAAATGCAATTTTCACATATGTTGTCGTAGACAAGTGCTAAAAACGCTACTCTAAATAAGTTTGGGATATATCATAATTTATGAAACTTTAAGCATTGCACCTAGTCCTATGATAATTAGTCTAGATGCCCGACAATCTGGTTGTTATAAAAAAAAATATTGATTTACCTTATAAAAGTGCAATTTTCACATATGATGTCGTAGACAAGTGCTAAAAACGCTACTCTAAATAAGTTTGGGATATATCATAATTTATGGAACTTTAAGCATTGCACCTAGTTCTATGATAATTAGTCTAGATGCCTGACAATCTGGTTGTTAAAAAAAAAATTTTTTTGATTTACCTTATAAAAATGTAATTTTCACGTATGTTGTCGTAGACAAGTGCTAAAAACGCTACTCTAAATAAGTTTGGGATATATCATAATTTATGAAACTTTAAGCATTGCACCTAGTTCTATGATAATTAGTCTAGATGCCCGACAATCTGATCGTTAAAAAAAAATTTTTTGATTTACCTTATAAAAATGCAATTTTCACATATGTTGTCGTAGACAAGTGCTAAAAACGCTACTCTAAATAAGTTTGGGATATATCATAATTTATGAAACTTTAAGTATTGCACCTATTCCTATGATAATTAGTCTAGATGCCCGACAATCTGGTCGTTAAAAAAAAATTTTTGATTTACCGTATAAAAATGCAATTTTCACATATGTTGTCGTATACAAGTGCTAAAAACGCTACTCTAAATAAGTTTGGGATATATCATAATTTATGAAACTTTAAGCATTGCACCTAGTTCTATGATAATTAGTCTAGATGCCCGACAATCTGGTCGTTAAAAAAAATTTTTTTGATTTACCTTATAAAAATGCAATTTTCACATATGATGTCGTAGACAAGTGCTAAAAACGCTACTCTAAATAAGTTTGGGATATATCATAATTTATGAAACTTTAAGCATTGCACCTAGTTCTATGATAATTAGTCTAGATGCCCGACAATCTGGTCGTTAAAAAAAATTTTTTTGATTTACCTTATAAAAATGCAATTTTCACATATGATGTCGTAGACAAGTGCTAAAAACGCTACTCTAAATAAGTTTGGGATATATCGTAATTTATGAAACTTTAAGTATTGCACCTAGTCCTATGATAATTAGTCTAGATGCCTGACAATCTGGTTGTTAAAAAAAAAATTTTTTTGATTTACCTTATAAAAATGTAATTTTCACGTATGTTGTCGTAGACAAGTGCTAAAAACGCTACTCTAAATAAGTTTGGAATATATCATAATTTATGAAACTTTAAGCATTGCACCTAGTTCTATGATAATTAGTCTAGATGCCCGACAATCTGATCGTTAAAAAAAATTTTTTTGATTTACCTTATAAAAATGCAATTTTCACATATGTTGTCGTAGACAAGTGCTAAAAACGCTACTCTAAATAAGTTTGGGATATATCATAATTTATGAAACTTTAAGCATTGCACCTAGTTCTATGATAATTAGTCTAGATGCCCGACAATCTGATCGTTAAAAAAAAATTTTTTGATTTACCTTATAAAAATGCAATTTTCACATATGTTGTCGTAGACAAGTGCTAAAAACGCTACTCTAAATAAGTTTGGGATATATCATAATTTATGAAACTTTAAGTATTGCACCTATTCCTATGATAATTAGTCTAGATGCCCGACAATCTGGTCGTTAAAAAAAAATTTTTGATTTACCGTATAAAAATGCAATTTTCACATATGTTGTCGTATACAAGTGCTAAAAACGCTACTCTAAATAAGTTTGGGATAAATCATAATTTATGAAACTTTAAGCATTGCACCTAGTCCTATGATAATTAGTCTAGATGCCCGACAATCTGGTTGTTATAAAAAAAAAAATATTGATTTACCTTATAAAAATGCAATTTTCACGTATGTTGTCGTAGACAAGTGCTAAAAACGCTACTCTAAATAAGTTTGGGATATATCATAATTTATGAAACTTTAAGTATTGCACCTAGTCCTATGATAATTAGTCTAGATGCCCGACAATCGGGTCGTTAAAAAAAAATTTTTGATTTACCGTATAAAAATGCAATTTTCACATATGTTGTCGTAGACAAGTGCTAAAAACGCTACTCTAAATAAGTTTGGGATATATCATAATTTATGAAACTTTAAGCATTGCACCTAGTTCTATGATAATTAGTCTAGATGCCCGACAATCTGGTTGTTAAAAAAAAATTTTTTTGATTTACCTTATAAAAATGCAATTTTCACATATGTTGTCGTAGACAAGTGCTAAAAACACTACTCTAAATACGTTTGGGATATATCATAATTTATGAAACTTTAAGCATTGCACCTAGTTCTATGATAATTAGTCTAGATGCCCGACAATCTGGTTGTTAAAAAAAAATTTTTTTGATTTACCTTATAAAAATGCAATTTTCACATATGTTGTCGTAGACAAGTGCTAAAAACACTACTCTAAATACGTTTGGGATATATCATAATTTATGAAACTTTAAGCATTGCACCTAGTTCTATGATAATTAGTCTAGATGCCCGACAATCTGGTCGTTAAAAAAAATTTTTGATTTACCGTATAAAAATGCAATTTTCACGAATGTTGTCGTAGACAAGTGCTAAAAACGCTACTCTAAATAAGTTTGGGATATATGATAATTTATGAAACTTTAAGCATTGCACCTAGTTCTATGATAATTAGTCTAGATGCCCGACAATCTGGTTGTTAAAAAAAAATTTTTTTGATTTACCTTATAAAAATGCAATTTTCACATATGTTGTCGTAGACAAGTGCTAAAAACA
Source organism: Crataerina pallida (assembly GCA_949710015.1). Lineage (NCBI taxonomy): Eukaryota > Metazoa > Arthropoda > Insecta > Diptera > Hippoboscidae > Crataerina > Crataerina pallida. The sequence continues at coordinate 16,809,309 of OX453290.1, forward strand.
CTACTCTAAATACGTTTGGGATATATCATAATTTATGAAACTTTAAGCATTGCACCTAGTTCTATGATAATTAGCCTAGATGCCCGACAATCTGGTCGTTAAAAAAAAAATTTTTGATTTACCTTATAAAAATGCAATTTTCACATATGTTGTCGTAGACAAGTGCTAAAAACGCTACTCTAAATGAGTTTGGGATATATCATAATTTATGAAACTTTAAGCATTGCACCTAGTTCTATGATAATTAGCCTAGATGCCCGACAATCTGGTCGTTAAAAAAAAATTTTTTGATTTACCTTATAAAAATGCAATTTTCACATATGTTGTCGTAGACAAGTGCTAAAAACGCTACTCTAAATGAGTTTGGGATATATCATAATTTATGAAACTTTAAGCATTGCACCTAGTTCTATGATAATTAGTCTAGATGCCCGACAATCTGGTCGGTAAAAAAAAAATATTGATTTACCTTATAAAAATGCAATTTTCACATATGTTGTCGTAGACAAGTGCTAAAAACGCTACTCTAAATGAGTTTGGGATATATCATAATTTATGAAACTTTAAGCATTGCACCTAGTTCTATGATAATTAGCCTAGATGCCCGACAATCTGGTAGTTAAAAAAAAAATATTGATTTACCTTATAAAAATGCAATTTTCACATATGTTGTCGTAGACAAGTGCTAAAAACGCTACTCTAAATAAGTTTGGGATATATGATAATTTATGAAACTTTAAGCATTGCACCTAGTCCTATGATAATTAGTCTAGATGCCCGACAATCTGGTCGTTAAAAAAAAAATTTTTGATTTACCTTATAAAAATGCAATTTTCACATATGTTGTCGTAGACAAGTGCTAAAAACGCTACTCTAAATGAGTTTGGGATATATCATAATTTATGAAACTTTAAGCATTGCACCTAGTTCTATGATAATTAGTCTAGATGCCCGACAATCTGGTCGGTAAAAAAAAAATATTGATTTACCTTATAAAAATGCAATTTTCACATATGTTGTCGTAGACAAGTGCTAAAAACGCTACTCTAAATGAGTTTGGGATATATCATAATTTATGAAACTTTAAGCATTGCACCTAGTTCTATGATAATTAGTCTAGATGCCCGACAATCTGGTCGGTAAAAAAAAAATATTGATTTACCTTATAAAAATGCAATTTTCACATATGTTGTCGTAGACAAGTGCTAAAAACGCTACTCTAAATGAGTTTGGGATATATCATAATTTATGAAACTTTAAGCATTGCACCTAGTTCTATGATAATTAGTCTAGATGCCCGACAATCTGGTCGGTAAAAAAAAAATATTGATTTACCTTATAAAAATGCAATTTTCACATATGTTGTCGTAGACAAGTGCTAAAAACGCTACTCTAAATGAGTTTGGGATATATCATAATTTATGAAACTTTAAGCATTGCACCTAGTTCTATGATAATTAGTCTAGATGCCCGACAATCTGGTCGGTAAAAAAAAAATATTGATTTACCTTATAAAAATGCAATTTTCACATATGTTGTCGTAGACAAGTGCTAAAAACGCTACTCTAAATGAGTTTGGGATATATCATAATTTATGAAACTTTAAGCATTGCACCTAGTTCTATGATAATTAGCCTAGATGCCCGACAATCTGGTAGTTAAAAAAAAAATATTGATTTACCTTATAAAAATGCAATTTTCACATATGTTGTCGTAGACAAGTGCTAAAAACGCTACTCTAAATAAGTTTGGGATATATGATAATTTATGAAACTTTAAGCATTGCACCTAGTCCTATGATAATTAGTCTAGATGCCCGACAATCTGGTCGTTAAAAAAAAAATTTTTGATTTACCTTATAAAAATGCAATTTTCACATATGTTGTCGTAGACAAGTGCTAAAAACGCTACTCTAAATGAGTTTGGGATATATCATAATTTATGAAACTTTAAGCATTGCACCTAGTTCTATGATAATTAGTCTAGATGCCCGACAATCTGGTCGGTAAAAAAAAAATATTGATTTACCTTATAAAAATGCAATTTTCACATATGTTGTCGTAGACAAGTGCTAAAAACGCTACTCTAAATGAGTTTGGGATATATCATAATTTATGAAACTTTAAGCATTGCACCTAGTTCTATGATAATTAGTCTAGATGCCCGACAATCTGGTCGGTAAAAAAAAAATATTGATTTACCTTATAAAAATGCAATTTTCACATATGTTGTCGTAGACAAGTGCTAAAAACGCTACTCTAAATGAGTTTGGGATATATCATAATTTATGAAACTTTAAGCATTGCACCTAGTTCTATGATAATTAGTCTAGATGCCCGACAATCTGGTCGGTAAAAAAAAAATATTGATTTACCTTATAAAAATGCAATTTTCACATATGTTGTCGTAGACAAGTGCTAAAAACGCTACTCTAAATGAGTTTGGGATATATCATAATTTATGAAACTTTAAGCATTGCACCTAGTTCTATGATAATTAGTCTAGATGCCCGACAATCTGGTAGTTAAAAAAAAAATATTGATTTACCTTATAAAAATGCAATTTTCACATATGTTGTCGTAGACAAGTGCTAAAAACGCTACTCTAAATAAGTTTGGGATATATGATAATTTATGAAACTTTAAGCATTGCACCTAGTCCTATGATAATTAGTCTAGATGCCCGACAATCTGGTCGTTAAAAAAAAAATTTTTGATTTACCTTATAAAAATGCAATTTTCACATATGTTGTCGTAGACAAGTGCTAAAAACGCTACTCTAAATGAGTTTGGGATATATCATAATTTATGAAACTTTAAGCATTGCACCTAGTTCTATGATAATTAGTCTAGATGCCCGACAATCTGGTCGGTAAAAAAAAAATATTGATTTACCTTATAAAAATGCAATTTTCACATATGTTGTCGTAGACAAGTGCTAAAAACGCTACTCTAAATAAGTTTGGGATATATGATAATTTATGAAACTTTAAGCATTGCACCTAGTTCTATGATAATTAGTCTAGATGCCCGACAATCTGGTTGTTAAAAAAAAATTTTTTTGATTTACCTTATAAAAATGCAATTTTCACATATGTTGTCGTAGACAAGTGCTAAAAACGCTACTCTAAATGAGTTTGGGATATATCATAATTTATGAAACTTTAAGCATTGCACCTAGTTCTATGATAATTAGCCTAGATGCCCGACAATCTGGTAGTTAAAAAAAAAATTTTTGATTTACCTTATAAAAATGCAATTTTCACATATGTTGTCGTAGACAAGTGCTAAAAACGCTACTCTAAATGAGTTTGGGATATATCATAATTTATGAAACTTTAAGCATTGCACCTAGTTCTATGATAATTAGTCTAGATGCCCGACAATCTGGTCGTTAAAAAAAAATTTTTGATTTACCGTATAAAAATGCAATTTTCACGAATGTTGTCGTAGACAAGTGCTAAAAACGCTACTCTAAATGAGTTTGGGATATATCATAATTTATGAAACTTTAAGCATTGCACCTAGTTCTATGATAATTAGTCTAGATGCCCGACAATCTGGTCGGTAAAAAAAAAATATTGATTTACCTTATAAAAATGCAATTTTCACATATGTTGTCGTAGACAAGTGCTAAAAACACTACTCTAAATACGTTTGGGATATATCATAATTTATGAAACTTTAAGCATTGCACCTAGTTCTATGATAATTAGTCTAGATGCCCGACAATCTGGTCGTTAAAAAAAAAATTTTTGATTTACCTTATAAAAATGCAATTTTCACATATGTTTTCGTAGACAAGTGCTAAAAACGCTACTCTAAATGAGTTTGGGATATATCATAATTTATGAAACTTTAAGCATTGCACCTAGTTCTATGATAATTAGCCTAGATGCCCGACAATCTGGTCGTTAAAAAAAAATTTTTTGATTTACCTTATAAAAATGCAATTTTCACATATGTTGTCGTAGACAAGTGCTAAAAACGCTACTCTAAATGAGTTTGGGATATATCATAATTTATGAAACTTTAAGCATTGCACCTAGTTCTATGATAATTAGCCTAGATGCCCGACAATCTGGTAGTTAAAAAAAAAATTTTTGATTTACCTTATAAAAATGCAATTTTCACATATGTTGTCGTAGACAAGTGCTAAAAACGCTACTCTAAATGAGTTTGGGATATATCATAATTTATGAAACTTTAAGCATTGCACCCAGTTCTATGATAATTAGTCTAGATGCCCGACAATCTGGTCGGTAAAAAAAAAATATTGATTTACCTTATAAAAATGCAATTTTCACATATGTTGTCGTAGACAAGTGCTAAAAACGCTACTCTAAATGAGTTTGGGATATATCATAATTTATGAAACTTTAAGCATTGCACCTAGTTCTATGATAATTAGCCTAGATGCCCGACAATCTGGTCGTTAAAAAAAAATTTTTTGATTTACCTTATAAAAATGCAATTTTCACATATGTTGTCGTAGACAAGTGCTAAAAACGCTACTCTAAATGAGTTTGGGATATATCATAATTTATGAAACTTTAAGCATTGCACCTAGTCCTATGATAATTAGTCTAGATGCCCGACAATCTGGTCGTTAAAAAAAAATTTTTTGATTTACCTTATAAAAATGCAATTTTCACATATGTTGTCGTAGACAAGTGCTAAAAACGCTACTCTAAATGAGTTTGGGATATATCATAATTTATGAAACTTTAAGCATTGCACCTAGTTCTATGATAATTAGTCTAGATGCCCGACAATCTGTTCGGTAAAAAAAAAATATTGATTTACCTTATAAAAATGCAATTTTCACATATGTTGTCGTAGACAAGTGCTAAAAACGCTACTCTAAATGAGTTTGGGATATATCATAATTTATGAAACTTTAAGCATTGCACCTAGTTCTATGATAATTAGTCTAGATGCCCGACAATCTGGTCGGTAAAAAAAAAATATTGATTTACCTTATAAAAATGCAATTTTCACATATGTTGTCGTAGACAAGTGCTAAAAACGCTACTCTAAATGAGTTTGGGATATATCATAATTTATGAAACTTTAAGCATTGCACCTAGTTCTATGATAATTAGTCTAGATGCCCGACAATCTGGTCCGTAAAAAAAAAATATTGATTTACCTTATAAAAATGCAATTTTCACATATGTTGTCGTAGACAAGTGCTAAAAACGCTACTCTAAATGAGTTTGGGATATATCATAATTTATGAAACTTTAAGCATTGCACCTAGTTCTATGATAATTAGTCTAGATGCCCGACAATCTGGTCGGTAAAAAAAAAATATTGATTTACCTTATAAAAATGCAATTTTCACATATGTTGTCGTAGACAAGTGCTAAAAACGCTACTCTAAATGAGTTTGGGATATATCATAATTTATGAAACTTTAAGCATTGCACCTAGTTCTATGATAATTAGTCTAGATGCCCGACAATCTGGTCGGTAAAAAAAAAATATTGATTTACCTTATAAAAATGCAATTTTCACATATGTTGTCGTAGACAAGTGCTAAAAACGCTACTCTAAATGAGTTTGGGATATATCATAATTTATGAAACTTTAAGCATTGCACCTAGTTCTATGATAATTAGTCTAGATGCCCGACAATCTGGTCGGTAAAAAAAAAATATTGATTTACCTTATAAAAATGCAATTTTCACATATGTTGTCGTAGACAAGTGCTAAAAACGCTACTCTAAATGAGTTTGGGATATATCATAATTTATGAAACTTTAAGCATTGCACCTAGTTCTATGATAATTAGTCTAGATGCCCGACAATCTGGTCGGTAAAAAAAAAATATTGATTTACCTTATAAAAATGCAATTTTCACATATGTTGTCGTAGACAAGTGCTAAAAACGCTACTCTAAATGAGTTTGGGATATATCATAATTTATGAAACTTTAAGCATTGCACCTAGTTCTATGATAATTAGTCTAGATGCCCGACAATCTGGTCGGTAAAAAAAAAATATTGATTTACCTTATAAAAATGCAATTTTCACATATGTTGTCGTAGACAAGTGCTAAAAACGCTACTCTAAATAAGTTTGGGATATATGATAATTTATGAAACTTTAAGCATTGCACCTAGTTCTATGATAATTAGTCTAGATGCCCGACAATCTGGTTGTTAAAAAAAAATTTTTTTGATTTACCTTATAAAAATGCAATTTTCACATATGTTGTCGTAGACAAGTGCTAAAAACACTACTCTAAATACGTTTGGGATATATCATAATTTATGAAACTTTAAGCATTGCACCTAGTTCTATGATAATTAGCCTAGATGCCCGACAATCTGGTCGTTAAAAAAAAATTTTTTGATTTACCTTATAAAAATGCAATTTTCACATATGTTGTCGTAGACAAGTGCTAAAAACGCTACTCTAAATGAGTTTGGGATATATCATAATTTATGAAACTTTAAGCATTGCACCTAGTTCTATGATAATTAGCCTAGATGCCCGACAATCTGGTCGTTAAAAAAAAATTTTTTGATTTACCTTATAAAAATGCAATTTTCACATATGTTGTCGTAGACAAGTGCTAAAAACGCTACTCTAAATGAGTTTGGGATATATCATAATTTATGAAACTTTAAGCATTGCACCTAGTTCTATGATAATTAGTCTAGATGCCCGACAATCTGGTCGTTAAAAAAAAATTTTTGATTTACCGTATAAAAATGCAATTTTCACATATGTTGTCGTAGACAAGTGCTAAAAACGCTACTCTAAATGAGTTTGGGATATATCATAATTTATGAAACTTTAAGCATTGCACCCAGTTCTATGATAATTAGTCTAGATGCCCGACAATCTGGTCGGTAAAAAAAAAATATTGATTTACCTTATAAAAATGCAATTTTCACATATGTTGTCGTAGACAAGTGCTAAAAACGCTACTCTAAATGAGTTTGGGATATATCATAATTTATGAAATTTTAAGCATTGCACCTAGTTCTATGATAATTAGTCTAGATGCCCGACAATCTGGTCGGTAAAAAAAAAATATTGATTTACCTTATAAAAATGCAATTTTCACATATGTTGTCGTAGACAAGTGCTAAAAACGCTACTCTAAATGAGTTTGGGATATATCATAATTTATGAAACTTTAAGCATTGCACCTAGTTCTATGATAATTAGTCTAGATGCCCGACAATCTGGTCGGTAAAAAAAAAATATTGATTTACCTTATAAAAATGCAATTTTCACATATGTTGTCGTAGACAAGTGCTAAAAACGCTACTCTAAATGAGTTTGGGATATATCATAATTTATGAAACTTTAAGCATTGCACCTAGTTCTATGATAATTAGTCTAGATGCCCGACAATCTGGTCGGTAAAAAAAAAATATTGATTTACCTTATAAAAATGCAATTTTCACATATGTTGTCGTAGACAAGTGCTAAAAACGCTACTCTAAATGAGTTTGGGATATATCATAATTTATGAAACTTTAAGCATTGCACCTAGTTCTATGATAATTAGTCTAGATGCCCGACAATCTGGTCCGTAAAAAAAAAATATTGATTTACCTTATAAAAATGCAATTTTCACATATGTTGTCGTAGACAAGTGCTAAAAACGCTACTCTAAATGAGTTTGGGATATATCATAATTTATGAAACTTTAAGCATTGCACCTAGTTCTATGATAATTAGTCTAGATGCCCGACAATCTGGTCGTTAAAAAAAAAATTTTTGATTTACCTTATAAAAATGCAATTTTCACATATGTTGTCGTAGACAAGTGCTAAAAACGCTACTCTAAATGAGTTTGGGATATATCATAATTTATGAAACTTTAAGCATTGCACCTAGTTCTATGATAATTAGTCTAGATGCCCGACAATCTGGTCGGTAAAAAAAAAATATTGATTTACCTTATAAAAATGCAATTTTCACATATGTTGTCGTAGACAAGTGCTAAAAACGCTACTCTAAATGAGTTTGGGATATATCATAATTTATGAAACTTTAAGCATTGCACCTAGTTCTATGATAATTAGTCTAGATGCCCGACAATCTGGTCGGTAAAAAAAAAATATTGATTTACCTTATAAAAATGCAATTTTCACATATGTTGTCGTAGACAAGTGCTAAAAACGCTACTCTAAATGAGTTTGGGATATATCATAATTTATGAAACTTTAAGCATTGCACCTAGTTTTATGATAATTAGTCTAGATGCCCGACAATCTGGTCGGTAAAAAAAAAATATTGATTTACCTTATAAAAATGCAATTTTCACATATGTTGTCGTAGACAAGTGCTAAAAACGCTACTCTAAATGAGTTTGGGATATATCATAATTTATGAAACTTTAAGCATTGCACCTAGTTCTATGATAATTAGTCTAGATGCCCGACAATCTGGTCGTTAAAAAAAAAATTTTTGATTTACCTTATAAAAATGCAATTTTCACATATGTTGTCGTAGACAAGTGCTAAAAACGCTACTCTAAATGAGTTTGGGATATATCATAATTTATGAAACTTTAAGCATTGCACCTAGTTCTGTGATAATTAGTCTAGATGCCCGACAATCTGGTCGGTAAAAAAAAAATATTGATTTACCTTATAAAAATGCAATTTTCACATATGTTGTCGTAGACAAGTGCTAAAAACGCTACTCTAAATGAGTTTGGGATATATCATAATTTATGAAACTTTAAGCATTGCACCTAGTTCTATGATAATTAGTCTAGATGCCCGACAATCTGGTCGGTAAAAAAAAAATATTGATTTACCTTATAAAAATGCAATTTTCACATATGTTGTCGTAGACAAGTGCTAAAAACGCTACTCTAAATGAGTTTGGGATATATCATAATTTATGAAACTTTAAGCATTGCACCTAGTTCTATGATAATTAGTCTAGATGCCCGACAATCTGGTCGGTAAAAAAAAAATATTGATTTACCTTATAAAAATGCAATTTTCACATATGTTGTCGTAGACAAGTGCTAAAAACGCTACTCTAAATGAGTTTGGGATATATCATAATTTATGAAACTTTAAGCATTGCACCTAGTTCTATGATAATTAGTCTAGATGCCCGACAATCTGGTCGGTAAAAAAAAAATATTGATTTACCTTATAAAAATGCAATTTTCACATATGTTGTCGTAGACAAGTGCTAAAAACGCTACTCTAAATGAGTTTGGGATATATCATAATTTATGAAACTTTAAGCATTGCACCTAGTTCTATGATAATTAGTCTAGATGCCCGACAATCTGGTCGGTAAAAAAAAAATATTGATTTACCTTATAAAAATGCAATTTTCACATATGTTGTCGTAGACAAGTGCTAAAAACGCTACTCTAAATAAGTTTGGGATATATGATAATTTATGAAACTTTAAGCATTGCACCTAGTTCTATGATAATTAGTCTAGATGCCCGACAATCTGGTTGTTAAAAAAAAATTTTTTTGATTTACCTTATAAAAATGCAATTTTCACATATGTTGTCGTAGACAAGTGCTAAAAACACTACTCTAAATACGTTTGGGATATATCATAATTTATGAAACTTTAAGCATTGCACCTAGTTCTATGATAATTAGCCTAGATGCCCGACAATCTGGTCGTTAAAAAAAAAATTTTTGATTTACCTTATAAAAATGCAATTTTCACATATGTTGTCGTAGACAAGTGCTAAAAACGCTACTCTAAATGAGTTTGGGATATATCATAATTTATGAAACTTTAAGCATTGCACCTAGTTCTATGATAATTAGCCTAGATGCCCGACAATCTGGTCGTTAAAAAAAAATTTTTTGATTTACCTTATAAAAATGCAATTTTCACATATGTTGTCGTAGACAAGTGCTAAAAACGCTACTCTAAATGAGTTTGGGATATATCATAATTTATGAAACTTTAAGCATTGCACCTAGTTCTATGATAATTAGTCTAGATGCCCGACAATCTGGTCGTTAAAAAAAAATTTTTGATTTACCGTATAAAAATGCAATTTTCACATATGTTGTCGTAGACAAGTGCTAAAAACGCTACTCTAAATGAGTTTGGGATATATCATAATTTATGAAACTTTAAGCATTGCACCCAGTTCTATGATAATTAGTCTAGATGCCCGACAATCTGGTCGGTAAAAAAAAAATATTGATTTACCTTATAAAAATGCAATTTTCACATATGTTGTCGTAGACAAGTGCTAAAAACGCTACTCTAAATGAGTTTGGGATATATCATAATTTATGAAATTTTAAGCATTGCACCTAGTTCTATGATAATTAGTCTAGATGCCCGACAATCTGGTCGGTAAAAAAAAAATATTGATTTACCTTATAAAAATGCAATTTTCACATATGTTGTCGTAGACAAGTGCTAAAAACGCTACTCTAAATGAGTTTGGGATATATCATAATTTATGAAACTTTAAGCATTGCACCTAGTTCTATGATAATTAGTCTAGATGCCCGACAATCTGGTCGGTAAAAAAAAAATATTGATTTACCTTATAAAAATGCAATTTTCACATATGTTGTCGTAGACAAGTGCTAAAAACGCTACTCTAAATGAGTTTGGGATATATCATAATTTATGAAACTTTAAGCATTGCACCTAGTTCTATGATAATTAGTCTAGATGCCCGACAATCTGGTCGGTAAAAAAAAAATATTGATTTACCTTATAAAAATGCAATTTTCACATATGTTGTCGTAGACAAGTGCTAAAAACGCTACTCTAAATGAGTTTGGGATATATCATAATTTATGAAACTTTAAGCATTGCACCTAGTTCTATGATAATTAGTCTAGATGCCCGACAATCTGGTCGGTAAAAAAAAAATATTGATTTACCTTATAAAAATGCAATTTTCACATATGTTTTCGTAGACAAGTGCTAAAAACGCTACTCTAAATGAGTTTGGGATATATCATAATTTATGAAACTTTAAGCATTGCACCTAGTTCTATGATAATTAGTCTAGATGCCCGACAATCTGGTCGTTAAAAAAAAAATTTTTGATTTACCTTATAAAAATGCAATTTTCACATATGTTGTCGTAGACAAGTGCTAAAAACGCTACTCTAAATGAGTTTGGGATATATCATAATTTATGAAACTTTAAGCATTGCACCTAGTTCTATGATAATTAGTCTAGATGCCCGACAATCTGGTCGGTAAAAAAAAAATATTGATTTACCTTATAAAAATGCAATTTTCACATATGTTGTCGTAGACAAGTGCTAAAAACGCTACTCTAAATGAGTTTGGGATATATCATAATTTATGAAACTTTAAGCATTGCACCTAGTTCTATGATAATTAGTCTAGATGCCCGACAATCTGGTCGGTAAAAAAAAAATATTGATTTACCTTATAAAAATGCAATTTTCACATATGTTGTCGTAGACAAGTGCTAAAAACGCTACTCTAAATGAGTTTGGGATATATCATAATTTATGAAACTTTAAGCATTGCACCTAGTTCTATGATAATTAGTCTAGATGCCCGACAATCTGGTCGGTAAAAAAAAAATATTGATTTACCTTATAAAAATGCAATTTTCACATATGTTGTCGTAGACAAGTGCTAAAAACGCTACTCTAAATGAGTTTGGGATATATCATAATTTATGAAACTTTAAGCATTGCACCTAGTTCTATGATAATTAGTCTAGATGCCCGACAATCTGGTCGGTAAAAAAAAAATATTGATTTACCTTATAAAAATGCAATTTTCACATATGTTGTCGTAGACAAGTGCTAAAAACGCTACTCTAAATGAGTTTGGGATATATCATAATTTATGAAACTTTAAGCATTGCACCTAGTTCTATGATAATTAGTCTAGATGCCCGACAATCTGGTCGGTAAAAAAAAAATATTGATTTACCTTATAAAAATGCAATTTTCACATATGTTGTCGTAGACAAGTGCTAAAAACGCTACTCTAAATAAGTTTGGGATATATGATAATTTATGAAACTTTAAGCATTGCACCTAGTTCTATGATAATTAGTCTAGATGCCCGACAATCTGGTTGTTAAAAAAAAATTTTTTTGATTTACCTTATAAAAATGCAATTTTCACATATGTTGTCGTAGACAAGTGCTAAAAACACTACTCTAAATACGTTTGGGATATATCATAATTTATGAAACTTTAAGCATTGCACCTAGTTCTATGATAATTAGCCTAGATGCCCGACAATCTGGTCGTTAAAAAAAAAATTTTTGATTTACCTTATAAAAATGCAATTTTCACATATGTTGTCGTAGACAAGTGCTAAAAACGCTACTCTAAATGAGTTTGGGATATATCATAATTTATGAAACTTTAAGCATTGCACCTAGTTCTATGATAATTAGCCTAGATGCCCGACAATCTGGTCGTTAAAAAAAAATTTTTTGATTTACCTTATAAAAATGCAATTTTCACATATGTTGTCGTAGACAAGTGCTAAAAACGCTACTCTAAATGAGTTTGGGATATATCATAATTTATGAAACTTTAAGCATTGCACCTAGTTCTATGATAATTAGTCTAGATGCCCGACAATCTGGTCGTTAAAAAAAAATTTTTGATTTACCGTATAAAAATGCAATTTTCACATATGTTGTCGTAGACAAGTGCTAAAAACGCTACTCTAAATGAGTTTGGGATATATCATAATTTATGAAACTTTAAGCATTGCACCCAGTTCTATGATAATTAGTCTAGATGCCCGACAATCTGGTCGGTAAAAAAAAAATATTGATTTACCTTATAAAAATGCAATTTTCACATATGTTGTCGTAGACAAGTGCTAAAAACGCTACTCTAAATGAGTTTGGGATATATCATAATTTATGAAATTTTAAGCATTGCACCTAGTTCTATGATAATTAGTCTAGATGCCCGACAATCTGGTCGGTAAAAAAAAAATATTGATTTACCTTATAAAAATGCAATTTTCACATATGTTGTCGTAGACAAGTGCTAAAAACGCTACTCTAAATGAGTTTGGGATATATCATAATTTATGAAACTTTAAGCATTGCACCTAGTTCTATGATAATTAGTCTAGATGCCCGACAATCTGGTCGGTAAAAAAAAAATATTGATTTACCTTATAAAAATGCAATTTTCACATATGTTGTCGTAGACAAGTGCTAAAAACGCTACTCTAAATGAGTTTGGGATATATCATAATTTATGAAACTTTAAGCATTGCACCTAGTTCTATGATAATTAGTCTAGATGCCCGACAATCTGGTCGGTAAAAAAAAAATATTGATTTACCTTATAAAAATGCAATTTTCACATATGTTGTCGTAGACAAGTGCTAAAAACGCTACTCTAAATGAGTTTGGGATATATCATAATTTATGAAACTTTAAGCATTGCACCTAGTTCTATGATAATTAGTCTAGATGCCCGACAATCTGGTCGGTAAAAAAAAAATATTGATTTACCTTATAAAAATGCAATTTTCACATATGTTTTCGTAGACAAGTGCTAAAAACGCTACTCTAAATGAGTTTGGGATATATCATAATTTATGAAACTTTAAGCATTGCACCTAGTTCTATGATAATTAGTCTAGATGCCCGACAATCTGGTCGTTAAAAAAAAAATTTTTGATTTACCTTATAAAAATGCAATTTTCACATATGTTGTCGTAGACAAGTGCTAAAAACGCTACTCTAAATGAGTTTGGGATATATCATAATTTATGAAACTTTAAGCATTGCACCTAGTTCTATGATAATTAGTCTAGATGCCCGACAATCTGGTCGGTAAAAAAAAAATATTGATTTACCTTATAAAAATGCAATTTTCACATATGTTGTCGTAGACAAGTGCTAAAAACGCTACTCTAAATGAGTTTGGGATATATCATAATTTATGAAACTTTAAGCATTGCACCTAGTTCTATGATAATTAGTCTAGATGCCCGACAATCTGGTCGGTAAAAAAAAAATATTGATTTACCTTATAAAAATGCAATTTTCACATATGTTGTCGTAGACAAGTGCTAAAAACGCTACTCTAAATGAGTTTGGGATATATCATAATTTATGAAACTTTAAGCATTGCACCTAGTTCTATGATAATTAGTCTAGATGCCCGACAATCTGGTCGGTAAAAAAAAAATATTGATTTACCTTATAAAAATGCAATTTTCACATATGTTGTCGTAGACAAGTGCTAAAAACGCTACTCTAAATGAGTTTGGGATATATCATAATTTATGAAACTTTAAGCATTGCACCTAGTTCTATGATAATTAGTCTAGATGCCCGACAATCTGGTCGTTAAAAAAAAAATTTTTGATTTACCTTATAAAAATGCAATTTTCACATATGTTGTCGTAGACAAGTGCTAAAAACGCTACTCTAAATGAGTTTGGGATATATCATAATTTATGAAACTTTAAGCATTGCACCTAGTTCTATGATAATTAGTCTAGATGCCCGACAATCTGGTCGGTAAAAAAAAAATATTGATTTACCTTATAAAAATGCAATTTTCACATATGTTGTCGTAGACAAGTGCTAAAAACGCTACTCTAAATGAGTTTGGGATATATCATAATTTATGAAACTTTAAGCATTGCACCTAGTTCTATGATAATTAGTCTAGATGCCCGACAATCTGGTCGTTAAAAAAAAAATTTTGATTTACCTTATAAAAATGCAATTTTCACATATGTTGTCGTAGACAAGTGCTAAAAACGCTACTCTAAATGAGTTTGGGATATATCATAATTTATGAAACTTTAAGCATTGCACCTAGTTCTATGATAATTAGTCTAGATGCCCGACAATCTGGTCGGTAAAAAAAAAATATTGATTTACCTTATAAAAATGCAATTTTCACATATGTTGTCGTAGACAAGTGCTAAAAACGCTACTCTAAATGAGTTTGGGATATATCATAATTTATGAAACTTTAAGCATTGCACCTAGTTCTATGATAATTAGTCTAGATGCCCGACAATCTGGTCGGTAAAAAAAAAATATTGATTTACCTTATAAAAATGCAATTTTCACATATGTTGTCGTAGACAAGTGCTAAAAACGCTACTCTAAATGAGTTTGGGATATATCATAATTTATGAAACTTTAAGCATTGCACCTAGTTCTATGATAATTAGTCTAGATGCTCGACAATCTGGTCGGTAAAAAAAAAATATTGATTTACCTTATAAAAATGCAATTTTCACATATGTTGTCGTAGACAAGTGCTAAAAACGCTACTCTAAATGAGTTTGGGATATATCATAATTTATGAAACTTTAAGCATTGCACCTAGTTCTATGATAATTAGTCTAGATGCCCGACAATCTGGTCGTTAAAAAAAAAATTTTTGATTTACCTTATAAAAATGCAATTTTCACATATGTTGTCGTAGACAAGTGCTAAAAACGCTACTCTAAATGAGTTTGGGATATATCATAATTTATGAAACTTTAAGCATTGCACCTAGTTCTATGATAATTAGTCTAGATGCCCGACAATCTGGTCGGTAAAAAAAAAATATTGATTTACCTTATAAAAATGCAATTTTCACATATGTTGTCGTAGACAAGTGCTAAAAACGCTACTCTAAATGAGTTTGGGATATATCATAATTTATGAAACTTTAAGCATTGCACCTAGTTCTATGATAATTAGTCTAGATGCCCGACAATCTGGTCGGTAAAAAAAAAATATTGATTTACCTTATAAAAATGCAATTTTCACATATGTTGTCGTAGACAAGTGCTAAAAACGCTACTCTAAATGAGTTTGGGATATATCATAATTTATGAAACTTTAAGCATTGCACCTAGTTCTATGATAATTAGTCTAGATGCCCGACAATCTGGTCGGTAAAAAAAAAATATTGATTTACCTTATAAAAATGCAATTTTCACATATGTTGTCGTAGACAAGTGCTAAAAACGCTACTCTAAATGAGTTTGGGATATATCATAATTTATGAAACTTTAAGCATTGCACCTAGTTCTATGATAATTAGTCTAGATGCCCGACAATCTGGTCGTTAAAAAAAAAATTTTTGATTTACCTTATAAAAATGCAATTTTCACATATGTTGTCGTAGACAAGTGCTAAAAACGCTACTCTAAATGAGTTTGGGATATATCATAATTTATGAAACTTTAAGCATTGCACCTAGTTCTATGATAATTAGTCTAGATGCCCGACAATCTGGTCGGTAAAAAAAAAATATTGATTTACCTTATAAAAATGCAATTTTCACATATGTTGTCGTAGACAAGTGCTAAAAACGCTACTCTAAATGAGTTTGGGATATATCATAATTTATGAAACTTTAAGCATTGCACCTAGTTCTATGATAATTAGTCTAGATGCCCGACAATCTGGTCGGTAAAAAAAAAATATTGATTTACCTTATAAAAATGCAATTTTCACATATGTTGTCGTAGACAAGTGCTAAAAACGCTACTCTAAATGAGTTTGGGATATATCATAATTTATGAAACTTTAAGCATTGCACCTAGTTCTATGATAATTAGTCTAGATGCCCGACAATCTGGTCGGTAAAAAAAAAATATTGATTTACCTTATAAAAATGCAATTTTCACATATGTTGTCGTAGACAAGTGCTAAAAACGCTACTCTAAATGAGTTTGGGATATATCATAATTTATGAAACTTTAAGCATTGCACCTAGTTCTATGATAATTAGTCTAGATGCCCGACAATCTGGTCGGTAAAAAAAAAATATTGATTTACCTTATAAAAATGCAATTTTCACATATGTTGTCGTAGACAAGTGCTAAAAACGCTACTCTAAATGAGTTTGGGATATATCATAATTTATGAAACTTTAAGCATTGCACCTAGTTCTATGATAATTAGTCTAGATGCCCGACAATCTGGTCGGTAAAAAAAAAATATTGATTTACCTTATAAAAATGCAATTTTCACATATGTTGTCGTAGACAAGTGCTAAAAACGCTACTCTAAATGAGTTTGGGATATATCATAATTTATGAAACTTTAAGCATTGCACCTAGTTCTATGATAATTAGCCTAGATGCCCGACAATCTGGTCGTTAAAAAAAAATTTTTGATTTACCTTATAAAAATGCAATTTTCACATATGTTGTCGTAGACAAGTGCTAAAAACGCTACTCTAAATGAGTTTGGGATATATCATAATTTATGAAACTTTAAGCATTGCACCTAGTTCTATGATAATTAGTCTAGATGCCCGACAATCTGGTCGGTGAAAAAAAAATATTGATTTACCTTATAAAAATGCAATTTTCACATATGTTGTCGTAGACAAGTGCTAAAAACGCTACTCTAAATGAGTTTGGGATATATCATAATTTATGAAACTTTAAGCATTGCACCTAGTTCTATGATAATTAGCCTAGATACCCGACAATCTGGTAGTTAAAAAAAAAATTTTTGATTTACCTTATAAAAATGCAATTTTCACATATTTTGTCGTAGACAAGTGCTAAAAACGCTACTCTAAATGAGTTTGGGATATATCATAATTTATGAAACTTTAAGCATTGCACCTAGTTCTATGATAATTAGTCTAGATGCCCGACAATCTGGTCGGTAAAAAAAAAATATTGATTTACCTTATAAAAATGCAATTTTCACATATGTTGTCGTAGACAAGTGCTAAAAACGCTACTCTAAATGAGTTTGGGATATATCATAATTTATGAAACTTTAAGCATTGCACCTAGTTCTATGATAATTAGCCTAGATGCCCGACAATCTGGTCGTTAAAAAAAAAATTTTGAAAATGCAATTTTCACATATGTTGTCGTAGACAAGTGCTAAAAACGCTACTCTAAATGAGTTTGGGATATATCATAATTTATGAAACTTTAAGCATTGCACCTAGTCCTATGATAATTAGTCTAGATGCCCGACAATCTGGTCGGTAAAAAAAAAATATTGATTTACCTTATAAAAATGCAATTTTCACATATGTTGTCGTAGACAAGTGCTAAAAACGCTACTCTAAATGAGTTTGGGATATATCATAATTTATGAAACTTTAAGCATTGCACCTAGTTCTATGATAATTAGTCTAGATGCCCGACAATCTGGTCGGTAAAAAAAAAATATTGATTTACCTTATAAAAATGCAATTTTCACATATGTTGTCGTAGACAAGTGCTAAAAACGCTACTCTAAATGAGTTTGGGATATATCATAATTTATGAAACTTTAAGCATTGCACCTAGTTCTATGATAATTAGTCTAGATGCCCGACAATCTGGTCGGTAAAAAAAAAATATTGATTTACCTTATAAAAATGCAATTTTCACATATGTTGTCGTAGACAATTGCTAAAAACGCTACTCTAAATGAGTTTGGGATATATCATAATTTATGAAACTTTAAGCATTGCACCCAGTTCTATGATAATTAGTCTAGATGCCTGACAATCTGGTCGGTAAAAAAAAAATATTGATTTACCTTATAAAAATGCAATTTTCATATATGTTGTCGTAAATAAGTGCTAAAAACGCTACTCTAAATGAGTTTGGGATATATCATAATTTATGAAAGTTTAAGCAATGCACCTAGTTCTATGATAATTAGTCTAGATGCCCGACAATCTGGTCGGTAAAAAAAAAATATTGATTTACCTTATAAAAATGCAATTTTCACATATGTTGTCGTAGACAAGTGCTAAAAACGCTACTCTAAATGAGTTTGGGATATATCATAATTTATGAAACTTTAAGCATTGCACCTAGTTCTATGATAATTAGTCTAGATGCCCGACAATCTGGTCGGTAAAAAAAAAATATTGATTTACCTTATAAAAATGCAATTTTCACATATGTTGTCGTAGACAAGTGCTAAAAACGCTACTCTAAATGAGTTTGGGATATATCATAATTTATGAAACTTTAAGCATTGCACCTAGTTCCATGATAATTAGCCTAGATGCCCGACAATCTGGTCGTTAAAAAAAAATTTTTGATTTACCTTATAAAAATGCAATTTTCACATATGTTGTCGTAGACAAGTGCTAAAAACGCTACTCTAAATGAGTTTGGGATATATCATAATTTATGAAACTTTAAGCATTGCACCTAGTTCTATGATAATTAGTCTAGATGCCCGACAATCTGGTCGGTAAAAAAAAATATTGATTTACCTTATAAAAATGCAATTTTCACATATGTTGTCGTAGACAAGTGCTAAAAACGCTACTCTAAATGAGTTTGGGATATATCATAATTTATGAAACTTTAAGCATTGCACCTAGTTCTATGATAATTAGTCTAGATGCCCGACAATCTGGTCGGTAAAAAAAAAATATTGATTTACCTTATAAAAATGCAATTTTCACATATGTTGTCGTAGACAAGTGCTAAAAACGCTACTCTAAATGAGTTTGGGATATATCATAATTTATGAAACTTTAAGCATTGCACCTAGTTCTATGATAATTAGTCTAGATGCCCGACAATCTGGTCGGTAAAAAAAAAATATTGATTTACCTTATAAAAATGCAATTTTCACATATGTTGTCGTAGACAAGTGCTAAAAACGCTACTCTAAATGAGTTTGGGATATATCATAATTTATGAAACTTTAAGCATTGCACCTAGTTCTATGATAATTAGCCTAGATGCCCGACAATCTGGTCGTTAAAAAAAAAATTTTGAAAATGCAATTTTCACATATGTTGTCGTAGACAAGTGCTAAAAACGCTACTCTAAATGAGTTTGGGATATATCATAATTTATGAAACTTTAAGCATTGCACCTAGTTCTATGATAATTAGTCTAGATGCCCGACAATCTGGTCGTTAAAAAAAAATTTTTTGATTTACCTTATAAAAATGCAATTTTCACATATGTTGTCGTAGACAAGTGCTAAAAACGCTACTCTAAATGAGTTTGGGATATATCATAATTTATGAAACTTTAAGCATTGCACCTAGTTCTATGATAATTAGCCTAGATACCCGACAATCTGGTAGTTAAAAAAAAAAATTTTTGATTTACCTTATAAAAATGCAATTTTCACATATGTTGTCGTAGACAAGTGCTAAAAACGCTACTCTAAATGAGTTTGGGATATATCATAATTTATGAAACTTTAAGCATTGCACCTAGTTCTATGATAATTAGTCTAGATGCCCGACAATCTGGTCGTTAAAAAAAAATTTTTTGATTTACCTTATAAAAATGCAATTTTCACATATGTTGTCGTAGACAAGTGCTAAAAACGCTACTCTAAATGAGTTTGGGATATATCATAATTTATGAAACTTTAAGCATTGCACCTAGTTCTATGATAATTAGCCTAGATACCCGACAATCTGGTAGTTAAAAAAAAAATTTTTGATTTACCTTATAAAAATGCAATTTTCACATATGTTGTCGTAGACAAGTGCTAAAAACGCTACTCTAAATGAGTTTGGGATATATCATAATTTATGAAACTTTAAGCATTGCACCTAGTTCTATGATAATTAGTCTAGATGCCCGACAATCTGGTCGTTAAAAAAAAATTTTTTGATTTACCTTATAAAAATGCAATTTTCACATATGTTGTCGTAGACAAGTGCTAAAAACGCTACTCTAAATGAGTTTGGGATATATCATAATTTATGAAACTTTAAGCATTGCACCTAGTTCTATGATAATTAGTCTAGATGCCTGACAATCTGGTCGTTAAAAAAATTTTTTTTGATTTACCTTATAAAAATGCAATTTTCACATATGTTGTCGTAGACAAGTGCTAAAAACGCTACTCTAAATGAGTTTGGGGTATATCATAATTTATGAAACTTTAAGCATTGCACCTAGTTCTATGATAATTAGTCTAGATGCCCGACAATCTGGTCGTTAAAAAAAAAAATTTTGATTTACCTTATAAAAATGTAATTTTCACATATGTTGTCGTAGACAAGTGCTAAAAACGCTACTCTAAATAAGTTTGGGATATACCACAATTTATGAAACTTTAAGCATTGCACCTAGTCCTATGATAATTAGTCTAGATGCCCGAAAATCTGGTCGTTAAAAAAAAAATTTTTGATTTACTTTATAAAAATGCAATTTTCACATATGTTGTCGTAGACAAGTGCTAAAAACGCTACTCTAAATGAGTTTGGGATATATCATAATTTATGAAACTTTAAGCATTGCACCTAGTTCTATGATAATTAGTCTAGATGCCCGACAATCTGGTCGGTAAAAAAAAAATATTGATTTACCTTATAAAAATGCAATTTTCACATATGTTGTCGTAGACAAGTGCTAAAAACGCTACTCTAAATGAGTTTGGGATATATCATAATTTATGAAACTTTAAGCATTGCACCTAGTTCTATGATAATTAGTCTAGATGCCCGACAATCTGGTCGGTAAAAAAAAAATTTTTGATTTACCTTATAAAAATGCAATTTTCACATATGGTGTCGTAGACAAGTGCTAAAAACGCTACTCTAAATGAGTTTGGGATATATCATAATTTATGAAACTTTAAGCATTGTACCTAGTTCTATGATAATTAGTCTAGATGCCCGACAATCTGGTCGGTAAAAAAAAAATATTGATTTACCTTATAAAAATGCAATTTTCACATATGTTGTCGTAGACAAGTGCTAAAAACGCTACTCTAAATGAGTTTGGGATATATCATAATTTATGAAACTTTAAGCATTGCACCTAGTTCTATGATAATTAGTCTAGATGCCCGACAATCTGGTCGGTAAAAAAAAAATATTGATTTACCTTATAAAAATGCAATTTTCACATATGTTGTCGTAGACAAGTGCTAAAAACGCTACTCTAAATGAGTTTGGGATATATCATAATTTATGAAACTTTAAGCATTGCACCTAGTTCTATGATAATTAGTCTAGATGCCCGACAATCTGGTCGTTAAAAAAAAAATTTTTGATTTACCTTATAAAAATGCAATTTTCACATATGTTGTCGTAGACAAGTGCTAAAAACGCTACTCTAAATGAGTTTGGGATATATCATAATTTATGAAACTTTAAGCATTGCACCTAGTTCTATGATAATTAGCCTAGATGCCCGACAATCTGGTCGTTAAAAAAAAATTTTTTGATTTACCTTATAAAAATGCAATTTTCACATATGTTGTCGTAGACAAGTGCTAAAAACGCTACTCTAAATGAGTTTGGGATATATCATAATTTATGAAACTTTAAGCATTGCACCTAGTCCTATGATAATTAGTCTAGATGCCCGACAATCTGGTCGGTAAAAAAAAAATATTGATTTACCTTATAAAAATGCAATTTTCACATATGTTGTCGTAGACAAGTGCTAAAAACGCTACTCTAAATGAGTTTGGGATATATCATAATTTATGAAACTTTAAGCATTGCACCTAGTTCTATGATAATTAGTCTAGATGCCCGACAATCTGGTCGGTAAAAAAAAAATATTGATTTACCTTATAAAAATGCAATTTTCACATATGTTGTCGTAGACAAGTGCTAAAAACGCTACTCTAAATGAGTTTGGGATATATCATAATTTATGAAACTTTAAGCATTGCACCTAGTTCTATGATAAGTAGTCTAGATGCCCGACAATCTGGTCGGTAAAAAAAAAATATTGATTTACCTTATAAAAATGCAATTTTCACATATGTTGTCGTAGACAATTGCTAAAAACGCTACTCTAAATGAGTTTGGGATATATCATAATTTATGAAACTTTAAGCATTGCACC
Source organism: Crataerina pallida (assembly GCA_949710015.1). Lineage (NCBI taxonomy): Eukaryota > Metazoa > Arthropoda > Insecta > Diptera > Hippoboscidae > Crataerina > Crataerina pallida. The sequence goes on from OX453290.1 coordinate 16,832,048, forward strand.
TAGTTCTATGATAATTAGTCTAGATGCCCGACAATCTGGTCGGTAAAAAAAAAATATTGATTTACCTTATAAAAATGCAATTTTCATATATGTTGTCGTAAATAAGTGCTAAAAACGCTACTCTAAATGAGTTTGGGATATATCATAATTTATGAAAGTTTAAGCAATGCACCTAGTTCTATGATAATTAGTCTAGATGCCCGACAATCTGGTCGGTAAAAAAAAAATATTGATTTACCTTATAAAAATGCAATTTTCACATATGTTGTCGTAGACAAGTGCTAAAAACGCTACTCTAAATGAGTTTGGGATATATCATAATTTATGAAACTTTAAGCATTGCACCTAGTTCTATGATAATTAGTCTAGATGCCCGACAATCTGGTCGGTAAAAAAAAAATATTGATTTACCTTATAAAAATGCAATTTTCACATATGTTGTCGTAGACAAGTGCTAAAAACGCTACTCTAAATGAGTTTGGGATATATCATAATTTATGAAACTTTAAGCATTGCACCTAGTTCTATGATAATTAGTCTAGATGCCCGACAATCTGGTCGTTAAAAAAAAAATTTTTGATTTACCTTATAAAAATGCAATTTTCACATATGTTGTCGTAGACAAGTGCTAAAAACGCTACTCTAAATGAGTTTGGGATATATCATAATTTATGAAACTTTAAGCATTGCACCTAGTTCTATGATAATTAGCCTAGATGCCCGACAATCTGGTCGTTAAAAAAAAATTTTTTGATTTACCTTATAAAAATGCAATTTTCACATATGTTGTCGTAGACAAGTGCTAAAAACGCTACTCTAAATGAGTTTGGGATATATCATAATTTATGAAACTTTAAGCATTGCACCTAGTTCTATGATAATTAGTCTAGATGCCCGACAATCTGGTCGGTAAAAAAAAAATATTGATTTACCTTATAAAAATGCAATTTTCATATATGTTGTCGTAGACAAGTGCTAAAAACGCTACTCTAAATAAGTTTGGGATATATCATAATTTATGAAACTTTAAGCATTGCACCTAGTTCTATGATAATTAGTCTAGATGCCCGACAATCTGGTCGTTAAAAAAAAATTTTTTGATTTACCTTATAAAAATGCAATTTTCACATATGTTGTCGTAGACAAGTGCTAAAAACGCTACTCTAAATGAGTTTGGGATATATCATAATTTATGAAACTTTAAGCATTGCACCTAGTTCTATGATAATTAGTCTAGATGCCCGACAATCTGGTCGTTAAAAAAAAATTTTTTGATTTACCTTATAAAAATGCAATTTTCACATATGTTGTCGTAGACAAGTGCTAAAAACGCTACTCTAAATGAGTTTGGGATATATCATAATTTATGAAACTTTAAGCATTGCACCTAGTTCTATGATAATTAGCCTAGATACCCGACAATCTGGTAGTTAAAAAAAAAATTTTTGATTTACCTTATAAAAATGCAATTTTCACATATGTTGTCGTAGACAAGTGCTAAAAACGCTACTCTAAATGAGTTTGGGATATATCATAATTTATGAAACTTTAAGCATTGCACCTAGTTCTATGATAATTAGTCTAGATGCCCGACAATCTGGTCGGTAAAAAAAAAATATTGATTTACCTTATAAAAATGCAATTTTCACATATGTTGTCGTAGACAAGTGCTAAAAACGCTACTCTAAATGAGTTTGGGATATATCATAATTTATGAAACTTTAAGCATTGCACCTAGTTCTATGATAATTAGCCTAGATACCCGACAATCTGGTAGTTAAAAAAAAAATTTTTGATTTACCTTATAAAAATGCAATTTTCACATATGTTGTCGTAGACAAGTGCTAAAAACGCTACTCTAAATGAGTTTGGGATATATCATAATTTATGAAACTTTAAGCATTGCACCTAGTTCTATGATAATTAGTCTAGATGCCCGACAATCTGGTCGTTAAAAAAAAATTTTTTGATTTACCTTATAAAAATGCAATTTTCACATATGTTGTCGTAGACAAGTGCTAAAAACGCTACTCTAAATGAGTTTGGGATATATCATAATTTATAAAACTTTAAGCATTGCACCTAGTTCTATGATAATTAGTCTAGATGCCCGACAATCTGGTCGGTAAAAAAAAAATATTGATTTAACTTATAAAAATGCAATTTTCACATATGTTGTCGTAGACAAGTGCTAAAAACGCTACTCTAAATGAGTTTGGGATATATCATAATTTATGAAACTTTAAGCATTGCACCTAGTTCTATGATAATTAGCCTAGATACCCGACAATCTGGTAGTTAAAAAAAAAATTTTTGATTTACCTTATAAAAATGCAATTTTCACATATGTTGTCGTAGACAAGTGCTAAAAACGCTACTCTAAATGAGTTTGGGATATATCATAATTTATGAAACTTTAAGCATTGCACCTAGTTCTATGATAATTAGTCTAGATGCCCGACAATCTGGTCGTTAAAAAAAAATTTTTTGATTTACCTTATAAAAATGCAATTTTCACATATGTTGTCGTAGACAAGTGCTAAAAACGCTACTCTAAATGAGTTTGGGATATATCATAATTTATGAAACTTTAAGCATTGCACCTAGTTCTATGATAATTAGTCTAGATGCCCGACAATCTGGTCGTTAAAAAAAAATTTTTTGATTTACCTTATAAAAATGCAATTTTCACGTATGTTGTCGTAGACAAGTGCTAAAAACGCTACTCTAAATAAGTTTGGGATATATCATAATTTATGAAACTTTAAGCATTGCACCTAGTTCTATGATAATTAGTCTAGATGCCCGACAATCTGGTCGGTAAAAAAAAAATATTGATTTACCTTATAAAAATGCAATTTTCACATATGTTGTCGTAGACAAGTGCTAAAAACGCTACTCTAAATGAGTTTGGGATATATCATAATTTATGAAACTTTAAGCATTGCACCTAATCCTATGATAATTAGTCTAGATGCCCGAAAATCTGGTCGTTAAAAAAAAAATTTTTGATTTACTTTATAAAAATGCAATTTTCACATATGTTGTCGTAGACAAGTGCTAAAAACGCTACTCTAAATGAGTTTGGGATATATCATAATTTATGAAACTTTAAGCATTGCACCTAGTTCTATGATAATTAGTCTAGATGCCCGACAATCTGGTCGTTAAAAAAAAAATTTTTGATTTACCTTATAAAAATGCAATTTTCACATATGTTGTCGTAGACAAGTGCTAAAAACGCTACTCTAAATGAGTTTGGGATATATCATAATTTATGAAACTTTAAGCATTGCACCTAGTTCTATGATAATTAGTCTAGATGCCTGACAATCTGGTCGTTAAAAAAATTTTTTTTGATTTACCTTATAAAAATGCAATTTTCACATATGTTGTCGTAGACAAGTGCTAAAAACGCTACTCTAAATGAGTTTGGGATATATCATAATTTATGAAACTTTAAGCATTGCACCTAGTTCTATGATAATTAGCCTAGATACCCGACAATCTGGTAGTTAAAAAAAAATTTTTTGATTTACCTTATAAAAATGCAATTTTCACATATGTTGTCGTAGACAAGTGCTAAAAACGCTACTCTAAATGAGTTTGGGATATATCATAATTTATGAAACTTTAAGCATTGCACCTAGTTCTATGATAATTAGTCTAGATGCCCGACAATCTGGTCGTTAAAAAAAAATTTTTTGATTTACCTTATAAAAATGCAATTTTCACATATGTTGTCGTAGACAAGTGCTAAAAACGCTACTCTAAATGAGTTTGGGATATATCATTATTTATGAAACTTTAAGCATTGCACCTAGTTCTATGATAATTAGTCTAGATGCCCGACAATCTGGTCGTTAAAAAAAAATTTTTTGATTTACCTTATAAAAATGCAATTTTCACGTATGTTGTCGTAGACAAGTGCTAAAAACGCTACTCTAAATAAGTTTGGGATATAACATAATTTATGAAACTTTAAGCATTGCACCTAGTTCTATGATAATTAGTCTAGATGCCCGACAATCTGGTCGGTAAAAAAAAAATATTGATTTACCTTATAAAAATGCAATTTTCACATATGTTGTCGTAGACAAGTGCTAAAAACGCTACTCTAAATGAGTTTGGGATATATCATAATTTATGAAACTTTAAGCATTGCACCTAGTCCTATGATAATTAGTCTAGATGCCCGAAAATCTGGTCGTTAAAAAAAAAATTTTTGATTTACTTTATAAAAATGCAATTTTCACATATGTTGTCGTAGACAAGTGCTAAAAACGCTACTCTAAATGAGTTTGGGATATATCATAATTTATGAAACTTTAAGCATTGCACCTAGTTCTATGATAATTAGTCTAGATGCCCGACAATCTGGTCGGTAAAAAAAAAATATTGATTTACCTTATAAAAATGCAATTTTCACATATGTTGTCGTAGACAAGTGCTAAAAACGCTACTCTAAATGAGTTTGGGATATATCATAATTTATGAAACTTTAAGCATTGCACCTAGTTCTATGATAATTAGTCTAGATGCCTGACAATCTGGTCGTTAAAAAAATTTTTTTTGATTTACCTTATAAAAATGCAATTTTCACATATGTTGTCGTAGACAAGTGCTAAAAACGCTACTCTAAATGAGTTTGGGATATATCATAATTTATGAAACTTTAAGCATTGCACCTAGTTCTATGATAATTAGCCTAGATGCCCGACAATCTGGTCGTTAAAAAAAAAATTTTGAAAATGCAATTTTCACATATGTTGTCGTAGACAAGTGCTAAAAACGCTACTCTAAATGAGTTTGGGATATATCATAATTTATGAAACTTTAAGCATTGCACCTAGTTCTATGATAATTAGTCTAGATGCCCGACAATCTGGTCGTTAAAAAAAATTTTTTTGATTTACCTTATAAAAATGCAATTTTCACGTATGTTGTCGTAGACAAGTGCTAAAAACGCTACTCTAAATAAGTTTGGGATATATCATAATTTATGAAACTTTAAGCATTGCATCTAGTTCTATGATAATTAGTCTAGATGCCCGACAATCTGGTCGTTAAAAAAAAATTTTTTGATTTACCTTATAAAAATGCAATTTTCACATATGTTGTCGTAGACAAGTGCTAAAAACGCTACTCTAAATGAGTTTGGGATATATCATAATTTATGAAACTTTAAGCATTGCACCTAGTTCTATGATAATTAGTCTAGATGCCCGACAATCTGGTCGTTAAAAAAAAATTTTTTGATTTACCTTATAAAAATGCAATTTTCACATATGTTGTCGTAGACAAGTGCTAAAAACGCTACTCTAAATGAGTTTGGGATATATCATAATTTATGAAACTTTAAGCATTGCACCTAGTTCTATGATAATTAGCCTAGATACCCGACAATCTGGTAGTTAAAAAAAAAATTTTTGATTTACCTTATAAAAATGCAATTTTCACATATGTTGTCGTAGACAAGTGCTAAAAACGCTACTCTAAATGAGTTTGGGATATATCATAATTTATGAAACTTTAAGCATTGCACCTAGTTCTATGATAATTAGTCTAGATGCCCGACAATCTGGTCGTTAAAAAAAAATTTTTTGATTTACCTTATAAAAATGCAATTTTCACATATGTTGTCGTAGACAAGTGCTAAAAACGCTACTCTAAATGAGTTTGGGATATATCATAATTTATGAAACTTTAAGCATTGCACCTAGTTCTATGATAATTAGTCTAGATGCCTGACAATCTGGTCGTTAAAAAAATTTTTTTTGATTTACCTTATAAAAATGCAATTTTCACATATGTTGTCGTAGACAAGTGCTAAAAACGCTACTCTAAATGAGTTTGGGATATATCATAATTTATGAAACTTTAAGCATTGCACCTAGTTCTATGATAATTAGTCTAGATGCCCGACAATCTGGTCGGTAAAAAAAAAATATTGATTTACCTTATAAAAATGCAATTTTCACATATGTTGTCGTAGACAAGTGCTAAAAACGCTACTCTAAATGAGTTTGGGATATATCATAATTTATGAAACTTTAAGCATTGCACCTAGTTCTATGATAATTAGTCTAGATGCCCGACAATCTGGTCGGTAAAAAAAAAATTTTTGATTTACCTTATAAAAATGCAATTTTCACATATGTTGTCGTAGACAAGTGCTAAAAACGCTACTCTAAATGAGTTTGGGATATATCATAATTTATGAAACTTTAAGCATTGTACCTAGTTCTATGATAATTAGTCTAGATGCCCGACAATCTGGTCGGTAAAAAAAAAATATTGATTTACCTTATAAAAATGCAATTTTCACATATGTTGTCGTAGACAAGTGCTAAAAACGCTACTCTAAATGAGTTTGGGATATATCATAATTTATGAAACTTTAAGCATTGCACCTAGTTCTATGATAATTAGTCTAGATGCCCGACAATCTGGTCGGTAAAAAAAAAATATTGATTTACCTTATAAAAATGCAATTTTCACATATGTTGTCGTAGACAAGTGCTAAAAACGCTACTCTAAATGAGTTTGGGATATATCATAATTTATGAAACTTTAGGCATTGCACCTAGTTCTATGATAATTAGTCTAGATGCCCGACAATCTGGTCGGTAAAAAAAAAATATTGATTTACCTTATAAAAATGCAATTTTCACATATGTTGTCGTAGACAAGTGCTAAAAACGCTACTCTAAATGAGTTTGGGATATATCATAATTTATGAAACTTTAAGCATTGCACCTAGTCCTATGATAATTAGTCTAGATGCCCGACAATCTGGTCGCTAAAAAAAAATTTTTTGATTTACCTTATAAAAATGCAATTTTCACATATGTTGTCGTAGACAAGTGCTAAAAACGCTACTCTAAATGAGTTTGGGATATATCATAATTTATGAAACTTTAAGTATTGCACCTAGTCCTATGATAATTAGTCTAGATGCCCGACAATCTGGTCGGTAAAAAAAAAATATTGATTTACCTTATAAAAATGCAATTTTCACATATGTTGTCGTAGACAAGTGCTAAAAACGCTACTCTAAATGAGTTTGGGATATATCATAATTTATGAAACTTTAAGCATTGCACCTAGTTCTATGATAATTAGTCTAGATGCCCGACAATCTGGTCGTTAAAAAAAAAATTTTTGATTTACCTTATAAAAATGTAATTTTCACATATGTTGTCGTAGACAAGTGCTAAAAACGCTACTCTAAATAAGTTTGGGATATACCACAATTTATGAAACTTTAAGCATTGCACCTAGTCCTATGATAATTAGTCTAGATGCCCGAAAATCTGGTCGTTAAAAAAAAAATTTTTGATTTACTTTATAAAAATGCAATTTTCACATATGTTGTCGTAGACAAGTGCTAAAAACGCTACTCTAAATGAGTTTGGGATATATCATAATTTATGAAACTTTAAGCATTGCACCTAGTTCTATGATAATTAGTCTAGATGCCCGACAATCTGGTCGGTAAAAAAAAAATATTGATTTACCTTATAAAAATGCAATTTTCACATATGTTGTCGTAGACAAGTGCTAAAAACGCTACTCTAAATGAGTTTGGGATATATCATAATTTATGAAACTTTAAGCATTGCACCTAGTTCTATGATAATTAGTCTAGATGCCCGACAATCTGGTCGGTAAAAAAAAAATTTTTGATTTACCTTATAAAAATGCAATTTTCACATATGTTGTCGTAGACAAGTGCTAAAAACGCTACTCTAAATGAGTTTGGGATATATCATAATTTATGAAACTTTAAGCATTGTACCTAGTTCTATGATAATTAGTCTAGATGCCCGACAATCTGGTCGGTAAAAAAAAAATATTGATTTACCTTATAAAAATGCAATTTTCACATATGTTGTCGTAGACAAGTGCTAAAAACGCTACTCTAAATGAGTTTGGGATATATCATAATTTATGAAACTTTAAGCATTGCACCTAGTTCTATGATAATTAGTCTAGATGCCCGACAATCTGGTCGGTAAAAAAAAAATATTGATTTACCTTATAAAAATGCAATTTTCACATATGTTGTCGTAGACAAGTGCTAAAAACGCTACTCTAAATGAGTTTGGGATATATCATAATTTATGAAACTTTAAGCATTGCACCTAGTTCTATGATAATTAGTCTAGATGCCCGACAATCTGGTCGGTAAAAAAAAAATATTGATTTACCTTATAAAAATGCAATTTTCACATATGTTTTCGTAGACAAGTGCTAAAAACGCTACTCTAAATGAGTTTGGGATATATCATAATTTATGAAACTTTAAGCATTGCACCTAGTCCTATGATAATTAGTCTAGATGCCCGACAATCTGGTCGCTAAAAAAAAATTTTTTGATTTACCTTATAAAAATGCAATTTTCACATATGTTGTCGTAGACAAGTGCTAAAAACGCTACTCTAAATGAGTTTGGGATATATCATAATTTATGAAACTTTAAGCATTGCACCTAGTCCTATGATAATTAGTCTAGATGCCCGACAATCTGGTCGGTAAAAAAAAAATATTGATTTACCTTATAAAAATGCAATTTTCACATATGTTGTCGTAGACAAGTGCTAAAAACGCTACTCTAAATGAGTTTGGGATATATCATAATTTATGAAACTTTAAGCATTGCACCTAGTTCTATGATAATTAGTCTAGATGCCCGACAATCTGGTCGGTAAAAAAAAAATATTGATTTACCTTATAAAAATGCAATTTTCACATATGTTGTCGTAGACAAGTGCTAAAAACGCTACTCTAAATGAGTTTGGGATATATCATAATTTATGAAACTTTAAGCATTGCACCTAGTTCTATGATAATTAGTCTAGATGCCCGACAATCTGGTCGGTAAAAAAAAAATATTGATTTACCTTATAAAAATGCAATTTTCACATATGTTGTCGTAGACAATTGCTAAAAACGCTACTCTAAATGAGTTTGGGATATATCATAATTTATGAAACTTTAAGCATTGCACCTAGTTCTATGATAATTAGTCTAGATGCCCGACAATCTGGTCGGTAAAAAAAAAATATTGATTTACCTTATAAAAATGCAATTTTCATATATGTTGTCGTAAATAAGTGCTAAAAACGCTACTCTAAATGAGTTTGGGATATATCATAATTTATGAAAGTTTAAGCAATGCACCTAGTTCTATGATAATTAGTCTAGATGCCCGACAATCTGGTCGGTAAAAAAAAAATATTGATTTACCTTATAAAAATGCAATTTTCACATATGTTGTCGTAGACAAGTGCTAAAAACGCTACTCTAAATGAGTTTGGGATATATCATAATTTATGAAACTTTAAGCATTGCACCTAGTTCTATGATAATTAGTCTAGATGCCCGACAATCTGGTCGGTAAAAAAAAAATATTGATTTACCTTATAAAAATGCAATTTTCACATATGTTGTCGTAGACAAGTGCTAAAAACGCTACTCTAAATGAGTTTGGGATATATCATAATTTATGAAACTTTAAGCATTGCACCTAGTTCTATGATAATTAGTCTAGATGCCCGACAATCTGGTCGGTAAAAAAAAAATATTGATTTACCTTATAAAAATGCAATTTTCACATATGTTGTCGTAGACAAGTGCTAAAAACGCTACTCTAAATGAGTTTGGGATATATCATAATTTATGAAACTTTAAGCATTGCACCTAGTTCTATGATAATTAGCCTAGATACCCGACAATCTGGTAGTTAAAAAAAAATTTTTGATTTACCTTATAAAAATGCAATTTTCACATATGTTGTCGTAGACAAGTGCTAAAAACGCTACTCTAAATGAGTTTGGGATATATCATAATTTATGAAACTTTAAGCATTGCACCTAGTTCTATGATAATTAGTCTAGATGCCCGACAATCTGGTCGGTAAAAAAAAAATATTGATTTACCTTATAAAAATGCAATTTTCACATATGTTGTCGTAGACAAGTGCTAAAAACGCTACTCTAAATGAGTTTGGGATATATCATAATTTATGAAACTTTAAGCATTGCACCTAGTTCTATGATAATTAGCCTAGATACCCGACAATCTGGTAGTTAAAAAAAAAATTTTTGATTTACCTTATAAAAATGCAATTTTCACATATGTTGTCGTAGACAAGTGCTAAAAACGCTACTCTAAATGAGTTTGGGATATATCATAATTTATAAAACTTTAAGCATTGCACCTAGTTCTATGATAATTAGTCTAGATGCCCGACAATCTGGTCGGTAAAAAAAAAATATTGATTTACCTTATAAAAATGCAATTTTCACATATGTTGTCGTAGACAAGTGCTAAAAACGCTACTCTAAATGAGTTTGGGATATATCATAATTTATGAAACTTTAAGCATTGCACCTAGTTCTATGATAATTAGTCTAGATGCCCGACAATCTGGTCGTTAAAAAAAAATTTTTTGATTTACCTTATAAAAATGCAATTTTCACATATGTTGTCGTAGACAAGTGCTAAAAACGCTACTCTAAATGAGTTTGGGATATATCATAATTTATGAAACTTTAAGCATTGCACCTAGTTCTATGATAATTAGCCTAGATACCCGACAATCTGGTAGTTAAAAAAAAAATTTTTGATTTACCTTATAAAAATGCAATTTTCACATATGTTGTCGTAGACAAGTGCTAAAAACGCTACTCTAAATGAGTTTGGGATATATCATAATTTATGAAACTTTAAGCATTGCACCTAGTTCTATGATAATTAGTCTAGATGCCCGACAATCTGGTCGTTAAAAAAAAATTTTTTGATTTACCTTATAAAAATGCAATTTTCACATATGTTGTCGTAGACAAGTGCTAAAAACGCTACTCTAAATGAGTTTGGGATATATCATAATTTATGAAACTTTAAGCATTGCACCTAGTTCTATGATAATTAGCCTAGATACCCGACAATCTGGTAGTTAAAAAAAAATTTTTGATTTACCTTATAAAAATGCAATTTTCACATATGTTGTCGTAGACAAGTGCTAAAAACGCTACTCTAAATGAGTTTGGGATATATCATAATTTATGAAACTTTAAGCATTGCACCTAGTTCTATGATAATTAGTCTAGATGCCCGACAATCTGGTCGGTAAAAAAAAAATATTGATTTACCTTATAAAAATGCAATTTTCACATATGTTGTCGTAGACAAGTGCTAAAAACGCTACTCTAAATGAGTTTGGGATATATCATAATTTATGAAACTTTAAGCATTGCACCTAGTTCTATGATAATTAGCCTAGATACCCGACAATCTGGTAGTTAAAAAAAAAATTTTTGATTTACCTTATAAAAATGCAATTTTCACATATGTTGTCGTAGACAAGTGCTAAAAACGCTACTCTAAATGAGTTTGGGATATATCATAATTTATGAAACTTTAAGCATTGCACCTAGTTCTATGATAATTAGTCTAGATGCCCGACAATCTGGTCGGTAAAAAAAAAATATTGATTTACCTTATAAAAATGCAATTTTCACATATGTTGTCGTAGACAAGTGCTAAAAACGCTACTCTAAATGAGTTTGGGATATATCATAATTTATGAAACTTTAAGCATTGCACCTAGTTCTATGATAATTAGCCTAGATACCCGACAATCTGGTAGTTAAAAAAAAAATTTTTGATTTACCTTATAAAAATGCAATTTTCACATATGTTGTCGTAGACAAGTGCTAAAAACGCTACTCTAAATGAGTTTGGGATATATCATAATTTATGAAACTTTAAGCATTGCACCTAGTTCTATGATAATTAGTCTAGATGCCCGACAATCTGGTCGTTAAAAAAAAATTTTTTGATTTACCTTATAAAAATGCAATTTTCACATATGTTGTCGTAGACAAGTGCTAAAAACGCTACTCTAAATGAGTTTGGGATATATCATAATTTATGAAACTTTAAGCATTGCACCTAGTTCTATGATAATTAGCCTAGATACCCGACAATCTGGTAGTTAAAAAAAAATTTTTGATTTACCTTATAAAAATGCAATTTTCACATATGTTGTCGTAGACAAGTGCTAAAAACGCTACTCTAAATGAGTTTGGGATATATCATAATTTATGAAACTTTAAGCATTGCACCTAGTTCTATGATAATTAGTCTAGATGCCCGACAATCTGGTCGGTAAAAAAAAAATATTGATTTACCTTATAAAAATGCAATTTTCACATATGTTGTCGTAGACAAGTGCTAAAAACGCTACTCTAAATGAGTTTGGGATATATCATAATTTATGAAACTTTAAGCATTGCACCTAGTTCTATGATAATTAGCCTAGATACCCGACAATCTGGTAGTTAAAAAAAAAATTTTTGATTTACCTTATAAAAATGCAATTTTCACATATGTTGTCGTAGACAAGTGCTAAAAACGCTACTCTAAATGAGTTTGGGATATATCATAATTTATAAAACTTTAAGCATTGCACCTAGTTCTATGATAATTAGTCTAGATGCCCGACAATCTGGTCGGTAAAAAAAAAATATTGATTTACCTTATAAAAATGCAATTTTCACATATGTTGTCGTAGACAAGTGCTAAAAACGCTACTCTAAATGAGTTTGGGATATATCATAATTTATGAAACTTTAAGCATTGCACCTAGTTCTATGATAATTAGTCTAGATGCCCGACAATCTGGTCGTTAAAAAAAAATTTTTTGATTTACCTTATAAAAATGCAATTTTCACATATGTTGTCGTAGACAAGTGCTAAAAACGCTACTCTAAATGAGTTTGGGATATATCATAATTTATGAAACTTTAAGCATTGCACCTAGTTCTATGATAATTAGCCTAGATACCCGACAATCTGGTAGTTAAAAAAAAAATTTTTGATTTACCTTATAAAAATGCAATTTTCACATATGTTGTCGTAGACAAGTGCTAAAAACGCTACTCTAAATGAGTTTGGGATATATCATAATTTATGAAACTTTAAGCATTGCACCTAGTTCTATGATAATTAGTCTAGATGCCCGACAATCTGGTCGTTAAAAAAAAATTTTTTGATTTACCTTATAAAAATGCAATTTTCACATATGTTGTCGTAGACAAGTGCTAAAAACGCTACTCTAAATGAGTTTGGGATATATCATAATTTATGAAACTTTAAGCATTGCACCTAGTTCTATGATAATTAGTCTAGATGCCTGACAATCTGGTCGTTAAAAAAATTTTTTTTGATTTACCTTATAAAAATGCAATTTTCACATATGTTGTCGTAGACAAGTGCTAAAAACGCTACTCTAAATGAGTTTGGGATATATCATAATTTATGAAACTTTAAGCATTGCACCTAGTTCTATGATAATTAGTCTAGATGCCCGACAATCTGGTCGTTAAAAAAAAAATTTTGATTTACCTTATAAAAATGTAATTTTCACATATGTTGTCGTAGACAAGTGCTAAAAACGCTACTCTAAATAAGTTTGGGATATACCACAATTTATGAAACTTTAAGCATTGCACCTAGTCCTATGATAATTAGTCTAGATGCCCGAAAATCTGGTCGTTAAAAAAAAATTTTTTGATTTACTTTATAAAAATGCAATTTTCACATATGTTGTCGTAGACAAGTGCTAAAAACGCTACTCTAAATGAGTTTGGGATATATCATAATTTATGAAACTTTAAGCATTGCACCTAGTTCTATGATAATTAGTCTAGATGCCCGACAATCTGGTCGGTAAAAAAAAAATATTGATTTACCTTATAAAAATGCAATTTTCACATATGTTGTCGTAGACAAGTGCTAAAAACGCTACTCTAAATGAGTTTGGGATATATCATAATTTATGAAACTTTAAGCATTGCACCTAGTTCTATGATAATTAGTCTAGATGCCCGACAATCTGGTCGGTAAAAAAAAAATATTGATTTACCTTATAAAAATGCAATTTTCACATATGTTGTCGTAGACAAGTGCTAAAAACGCTACTCTAAATGAGTTTGGGATATATCATAATTTATGAAACTTTAAGCATTGCACCTAGTCCTATGATAATTAGTCTAGATGCCCGACAATCTGGTCGTTAAAAAAAAATTTTTTGATTTACCTTATAAAAATGCAATTTTCACATATGTTGTCGTAGACAAGTGCTAAAAACGCTACTCTAAATGAGTTTGGGATATATCATAATTTATGAAACTTTAAGTATTGCACCTAGTCCTATGATAATTAGTCTAGATGCCCGACAATCTGGTCGGTAAAAAAAAAATATTGATTTACCTTATAAAAATGCAATTTTCACATATGTTGTCGTAGACAAGTGCTAAAAACGCTACTCTAAATGAGTTTGGGATATATCATAATTTATGAAACTTTAAGCATTGCACCTAGTTCTATGATAATTAGTCTAGATGCCCGACAATCTGGTCGTTAAAAAAAAAATTTTTGATTTACCTTATAAAAATGTAATTTTCACATATGTTGTCGTAGACAAGTGCTAAAAACGCTACTCTAAATAAGTTTGGGATATACCACAATTTATGAAACTTTAAGCATTGCACCTAGTCCTATGATAATTAGTCTAGATGCCCGAAAATCTGGTCGTTAAAAAAAAAATTTTTGATTTACTTTATAAAAATGCAATTTTCACATATGTTGTCGTAGACAAGTGCTAAAAACGCTACTCTAAATGAGTTTGGGATATATCATAATTTATGAAACTTTAAGCATTGCACCTAGTTCTATGATAATTAGTCTAGATGCCCGACAATCTGGTCGGTAAAAAAAAAATATTGATTTACCTTATAAAAATGCAATTTTCACATATGTTGTCGTAGACAAGTGCTAAAAACGCTACTCTAAATGAGTTTGGGATATATCATAATTTATGAAACTTTAAGCATTGCACCTAGTTCTATGATAATTAGTCTAGATGCCCGACAATCTGGTCGGTAAAAAAAAAATTTTTGATTTACCTTATAAAAATGCAATTTTCACATATGTTGTCGTAGACAAGTGCTAAAAACGCTACTCTAAATGAGTTTGGGATATATCATAATTTATGAAACTTTAAGCATTGTACCTAGTTCTATGATAATTAGTCTAGATGCCCGACAATCTGGTCGGTAAAAAAAAAATATTGATTTACCTTATAAAAATGCAATTTTCACATATGTTGTCGTAGACAAGTGCTAAAAACGCTACTCTAAATGAGTTTGGGATATATCATAATTTATGAAACTTTAAGCATTGCACCTAGTTCTATGATAATTAGTCTAGATGCCCGACAATCTGGTCGGTAAAAAAAAAATATTGATTTACCTTATAAAAATGCAATTTTCACATATGTTGTCGTAGACAAGTGCTAAAAACGCTACTCTAAATGAGTTTGGGATATATCATAATTTATGAAACTTTAAGCATTGCACCTAGTTCTATGATAATTAGTCTAGATGCCCGACAATCTGGTCGGTAAAAAAAAAATATTGATTTACCTTATAAAAATGCAATTTTCACATATGTTTTCGTAGACAAGTGCTGAAAACGCTACTCTAAATGAGTTTGGGATATATCATAATTTATGAAACTTTAAGCATTGCACCTAGTCCTATGATAATTAGTCTAGATGCCCGACAATCTGGTCGCTAAAAAAAAATTTTTTGATTTACCTTATAAAAATGCAATTTTCACATATGTTGTCGTAGACAAGTGCTAAAAACGCTACTCTAAATGAGTTTGGGATATATCATAATTTATGAAACTTTAAGCATTGCACCTAGTCCTATGATAATTAGTCTAGATGCCCGACAATCTGGTCGGTAAAAAAAAAATATTGATTTACCTTATAAAAATGCAATTTTCACATATGTTGTCGTAGACAAGTGCTAAAAACGCTACTCTAAATGAGTTTGGGATATATCATAATTTATGAAACTTTAAGCATTGCACCTAGTTCTATGATAATTAGTCTAGATGCCCGACAATCTGGTCGGTAAAAAAAAAATATTGATTTACCTTATAAAAATGCAATTTTCACATATGTTGTCGTAGACAAGTGCTAAAAACGCTACTCTAAATGAGTTTGGGATATATCATAATTTATGAAACTTTAAGCATTGCACCTAGTTCTATGATAATTAGTCTAGATGCCCGACAATCTGGTCGGTAAAAAAAAAATATTGATTTACCTTATAAAAATGCAATTTTCACATATGTTGTCGTAGACAATTGCTAAAAACGCTACTCTAAATGAGTTTGGGATATATCATAATTTATGAAACTTTAAGCATTGCACCTAGTTCTATGATAATTAGTCTAGATGCCCGACAATCTGGTCGGTAAAAAAAAAATATTGATTTACCTTATAAAAATGCAATTTTCATATATGTTGTCGTAAATAAGTGCTAAAAACGCTACTCTAAATGAGTTTGGGATATATCATAATTTATGAAAGTTTAAGCAATGCACCTAGTTCTATGATAATTAGTCTAGATGCCCGACAATCTGGTCGGTAAAAAAAAAATATTGATTTACCTTATAAAAATGCAATTTTCACATATGTTGTCGTAGACAAGTGCTAAAAACGCTACTCTAAATGAGTTTGGGATATATCATAATTTATGAAACTTTAAGCATTGCACCTAGTTCTATGATAATTAGTCTAGATGCCCGACAATCTGGTCGGTAAAAAAAAAATATTGATTTACCTTATAAAAATGCAATTTTCACATATGTTGTCGTAGACAAGTGCTAAAAACGCTACTCTAAATGAGTTTGGGATATATCATAATTTATGAAACTTTAAGCATTGCACCTAGTTCTATGATAATTAGTCTAGATGCCCGACAATCTGGTCGGTAAAAAAAAAATATTGATTTACCTTATAAAAATGCAATTTTCACATATGTTGTCGTAGACAAGTGCTAAAAACGCTACTCTAAATGAGTTTGGGATATATCATAATTTATGAAACTTTAAGCATTGCACCTAGTTCTATGATAATTAGCCTAGATACCCGACAATCTGGTAGTTAAAAAAAAATTTTTGATTTACCTTATAAAAATGCAATTTTCACATATGTTGTCGTAGACAAGTGCTAAAAACGCTACTCTAAATGAGTTTGGGATATATCATAATTTATGAAACTTTAAGCATTGCACCTAGTTCTATGATAATTAGTCTAGATGCCCGACAATCTGGTCGGTAAAAAAAAAATATTGATTTACCTTATAAAAATGCAATTTTCACATATGTTGTCGTAGACAAGTGCTAAAAACGCTACTCTAAATGAGTTTGGGATATATCATAATTTATGAAACTTTAAGCATTGCACCTAGTTCTATGATAATTAGCCTAGATACCCGACAATCTGGTAGTTAAAAAAAAAATTTTTGATTTACCTTATAAAAATGCAATTTTCACATATGTTGTCGTAGACAAGTGCTAAAAACGCTACTCTAAATGAGTTTGGGATATATCATAATTTATAAAACTTTAAGCATTGCACCTAGTTCTATGATAATTAGTCTAGATGCCCGACAATCTGGTCGGTAAAAAAAAAATATTGATTTACCTTATAAAAATGCAATTTTCACATATGTTGTCGTAGACAAGTGCTAAAAACGCTACTCTAAATGAGTTTGGGATATATCATAATTTATGAAACTTTAAGCATTGCACCTAGTTCTATGATAATTAGCCTAGATACCCGACAATCTGGTAGTTAAAAAAAAAAATTTTTGATTTACCTTATAAAAATGCAATTTTCACATATGTTGTCGTAGACAAGTGCTAAAAACGCTACTCTAAATGAGTTTGGGATATATCATAATTTATGAAACTTTAAGCATTGCACCTAGTTCTATGATAATTAGTCTAGATGCCCGACAATCTGGTCGTTAAAAAAAAATTTTTTGATTTACCTTATAAAAATGCAATTTTCACATATGTTGTCGTAGACAAGTGCTAAAAACGCTACTCTAAATGAGTTTGGGATATATCATAATTTATGAAACTTTAAGCATTGCACCTAGTTCTATGATAATTAGCCTAGATACCCGACAATCTGGTAGTTAAAAAAAAAATTTTTGATTTACCTTATAAAAATGCAATTTTCACATATGTTGTCGTAGACAAGTGCTAAAAACGCTACTCTAAATGAGTTTGGGATATATCATAATTTATGAAACTTTAAGCATTGCACCTAGTTCTATGATAATTAGTCTAGATGCCCGACAATCTGGTCGTTAAAAAAAAATTTTTTGATTTACCTTATAAAAATGCAATTTTCACATATGTTGTCGTAGACAAGTGCTAAAAACGCTACTCTAAATGAGTTTGGGATATATCATAATTTATGAAACTTTAAGCATTGCACCTAGTTCTATGATAATTAGTCTAGATGCCTGACAATCTGGTCGTTAAAAAAATTTTTTTTGATTTACCTTATAAAAATGCAATTTTCACATATGTTGTCGTAGACAAGTGCTAAAAACGCTACTCTAAATGAGTTTGGGATATATCATAATTTATGAAACTTTAAGCATTGCACCTAGTTCTATGATAATTAGTCTAGATGCCCGACAATCTGGTCGTTAAAAAAAAAATTTTGATTTACCTTATAAAAATGTAATTTTCACATATGTTGTCGTAGACAAGTGCTAAAAACGCTACTCTAAATAAGTTTGGGATATACCACAATTTATGAAACTTTAAGCATTGCACCTAGTCCTATGATAATTAGTCTAGATGCCCGAAAATCTGGTCGTTAAAAAAAAATTTTTTGATTTACTTTATAAAAATGCAATTTTCACATATGTTGTCGTAGACAAGTGCTAAAAACGCTACTCTAAATGAGTTTGGGATATATCATAATTTATGAAACTTTAAGCATTGCACCTAGTTCTATGATAATTAGTCTAGATGCCCGACAATCTGGTCGGTAAAAAAAAAATATTGATTTACCTTATAAAAATGCAATTTTCACATATGTTGTCGTAGACAAGTGCTAAAAACGCTACTCTAAATGAGTTTGGGATATATCATAATTTATGAAACTTTAAGCATTGCACCTAGTTCTATGATAATTAGTCTAGATGCCCGACAATCTGGTCGGTAAAAAAAAAATATTGATTTACCTTATAAAAATGCAATTTTCACATATGTTGTCGTAGACAAGTGCTAAAAACGCTACTCTAAATGAGTTTGGGATATATCATAATTTATGAAACTTTAAGCATTGCACCTAGTCCTATGATAATTAGTCTAGATGCCCGACAATCTGGTCGCTAAAAAAAAATTTTTTGATTTACCTTATAAAAATGCAATTTTCACATATGTTGTCGTAGACAAGTGCTAAAAACGCTACTCTAAATGAGTTTGGGATATATCATAATTTATGAAACTTTAAGCATTGCACCTAGTCCTATGATAATTAGTCTAGATGCCCGACAATCTGGTCGGTAAAAAAAAAATATTGATTTACCTTATAAAAATGCAATTTTCACATATGTTGTCGTAGACAAGTGCTAAAAACGCTACTCTAAATGAGTTTGGGATATATCATAATTTATGAAACTTTAAGCATTGCACCTAGTTCTATGATAATTAGTCTAGATGCCCGACAATCTGGTCGGTAAAAAAAAAATATTGATTTACCTTATAAAAATGCAATTTTCACATATGTTGTCGTAGACAAGTGCTAAAAACGCTACTCTAAATGAGTTTGGGATATATCATAATTTATGAAACTTTAAGCATTGCACCTAGTTCTATGATAATTAGTCTAGATGCCCGACAATCTGGTCGGTAAAAAAAAAATATTGATTTACCTTATAAAAATGCAATTTTCACATATGTTGTCGTAGACAAGTGCTAAAAACGCTACTCTAAATGAGTTTGGGATATATCATAATTTATGAAACTTTAAGCATTGCACCTAGTCCTATGATAATTAGTCTAGATGCCCGACAATCTGGTCGCTAAAAAAAAATTTTTTGATTTACCTTATAAAAATGCAATTTTCACATATGTTGTCGTAGACAAGTGCTAAAAACGCTACTCTAAATGAGTTTGGGATATATCATAATTTATGAAACTTTAAGCATTGCACCTAGTCCTATGATAATTAGTCTAGATGCCCGACAATCTGGTCGGTAAAAAAAAAATATTGATTTACCTTATAAAAATGCAATTTTCACATATGTTGTCGTAGACAAGTGCTAAAAACGCTACTCTAAATGAGTTTGGGATATATCATAATTTATGAAACTTTAAGCATTGCACCTAGTTCTATGATAATTAGTCTAGATGCCCGACAATCCGGTCGGTAAAAAAAATATTGATTTACCTTATAAAAATGCAATTTTCACATATGTTGTCGTAGACAAGTGCTAAAAACGCTACTCTAAATGAGTTTGGGATATATCATAATTTATGAAACTTTAAGCATTGCACCTAGTTCTATGATAATTAGTCTAGATGCCCGACAATCTGGTCGGTAAAAAAAAAATATTGATTTACCTTATAAAAATGCAATTTTCACATATGTTGTCGTAGACAAGTGCTAAAAACGCTACTCTAAATGAGTTTGGGATATATCATAATTTATGAAACTTTAAGCATTGCACCTAGTCCTATGATAATTAGTCTAGATGCCCGACAATCTGGTCGCTAAAAAAAAATTTTTTGATTTACCTTATAAAAATGCAATTTTCACATATGTTGTCGTAGACAAGTGCTAAAAACGCTACTCTAAATGAGTTTGGGATATATCATAATTTATGAAACTTTAAGCATTGCACCTAGTCCTATGATAATTAGTCTAGATGCCCGACAATCTGGTCGGTAAAAAAAAAATATTGATTTACCTTATAAAAATGCAATTTTCACATATGTTGTCGTAGACAAGTGCTAAAAACGCTACTCTAAATGAGTTTGGGATATATCATAATTTATGAAACTTTAAGCATTGCACCTAGTTCTATGATAATTAGTCTAGATGCCCGACAATCTGGTCGGTAAAAAAAAAATATTGATTTACCTTATAAAAATGCAATTTTCACATATGTTGTCGTAGATAAGTGCTAAAAACGCTACTCTAAATGAGTTTGGGATATATCATAATTTATGAAACTTTAAGCATTGCACCTAGTTCTATGATAATTAGTCTAGATGCCCGACAATCTGGTCGGTAAAAAAAAAATATTGATTTACCTTATAAAAATGCAATTTTCATATATGTTGTCGTAAATAAGTGCTAAAAACGCTACTCTAAATGAGTTTGGGATATATCATAATTTATGAAACTTTAAGCATTGCACCTAGTTCTATGATAATTAGTCTAGATGCCCGACAATCTGGTCGGTAAAAAAAAAATATTGATTTACCTTATAAAAATGCAATTTTCACATATGTTGTCGTAGACAAGTGCTAAAAACGCTACTCTAAATGAGTTTGGGATATATCATAATTTATGAA
Source organism: Crataerina pallida (assembly GCA_949710015.1). NCBI lineage: Eukaryota > Metazoa > Arthropoda > Insecta > Diptera > Hippoboscidae > Crataerina > Crataerina pallida. The sequence goes on from OX453290.1 coordinate 16,853,528, forward strand.
ACTTTAAGCATTGCACCTAGTTCTATGATAATTAGTCTAGATGCCCGACAATCTGGTCGGTAAAAAAAAAATATTGATTTACCTTATAAAAATGCAATTTTCACATATGTTGTCGTAGACAAGTGCTAAAAACGCTACTCTAAATGAGTTTGGGATATATCATAATTTATGAAACTTTAAGCATTGCACCTAGTTCTATGATAATTAGCCTAGATACCCGACAATCTGGTAGTTAAAAAAAAAATTTTTGATTTACCTTATAAAAATGCAATTTTCACATATGTTGTCGTAGACAAGTGCTAAAAACGCTACTCTAAATGAGTTTGGGATATATCATAATTTATAAAACTTTAAGCATTGCACCTAGTTCTATGATAATTAGTCTAGATGCCCGACAATCTGGTCGGTAAAAAAAAAATATTGATTTACCTTATAAAAATGCAATTTTCACATATGTTGTCGTAGACAAGTGCTAAAAACGCTACTCTAAATGAGTTTGGGATATATCATAATTTATGAAACTTTAAGCATTGCACCTAGTTCTATGATAATTAGCCTAGATACCCGACAATCTGGTAGTTAAAAAAAAAAATTTTTGATTTACCTTATAAAAATGCAATTTTCACATATGTTGTCGTAGACAAGTGCTAAAAACGCTACTCTAAATGAGTTTGGGATATATCATAATTTATGAAACTTTAAGCATTGCACCTAGTTCTATGATAATTAGTCTAGATGCCCGACAATCTGGTCGTTAAAAAAAAATTTTTTGATTTACCTTATAAAAATGCAATTTTCACATATGTTGTCGTAGACAAGTGCTAAAAACGCTACTCTAAATGAGTTTGGGATATATCATAATTTATGAAACTTTAAGCATTGCACCTAGTTCTATGATAATTAGCCTAGATACCCGACAATCTGGTAGTTAAAAAAAAAATTTTTGATTTACCTTATAAAAATGCAATTTTCACATATGTTGTCGTAGACAAGTGCTAAAAACGCTACTCTAAATGAGTTTGGGATATATCATAATTTATGAAACTTTAAGCATTGCACCTAGTTCTATGATAATTAGTCTAGATGCCCGACAATCTGGTCGTTAAAAAAAAATTTTTTGATTTACCTTATAAAAATGCAATTTTCACATATGTTGTCGTAGACAAGTGCTAAAAACGCTACTCTAAATGAGTTTGGGATATATCATAATTTATGAAACTTTAAGCATTGCACCTAGTTCTATGATAATTAGTCTAGATGCCTGACAATCTGGTCGTTAAAAAAATTTTTTTTGATTTACCTTATAAAAATGCAATTTTCACATATGTTGTCGTAGACAAGTGCTAAAAACGCTACTCTAAATGAGTTTGGGATATATCATAATTTATGAAACTTTAAGCATTGCACCTAGTTCTATGATAATTAGTCTAGATGCCCGACAATCTGGTCGTTAAAAAAAAAATTTTGATTTACCTTATAAAAATGTAATTTTCACATATGTTGTCGTAGACAAGTGCTAAAAACGCTACTCTAAATAAGTTTGGGATATACCACAATTTATGAAACTTTAAGCATTGCACCTAGTCCTATGATAATTAGTCTAGATGCCCGAAAATCTGGTCGTTAAAAAAAAATTTTTTGATTTACTTTATAAAAATGCAATTTTCACATATGTTGTCGTAGACAAGTGCTAAAAACGCTACTCTAAATGAGTTTGGGATATATCATAATTTATGAAACTTTAAGCATTGCACCTAGTTCTATGATAATTAGTCTAGATGCCCGACAATCTGGTCGGTAAAAAAAAAATATTGATTTACCTTATAAAAATGCAATTTTCACATATGTTGTCGTAGACAAGTGCTAAAAACGCTACTCTAAATGAGTTTGGGATATATCATAATTTATGAAACTTTAAGCATTGCACCTAGTTCTATGATAATTAGTCTAGATGCCCGACAATCTGGTCGGTAAAAAAAAAATATTGATTTACCTTATAAAAATGCAATTTTCACATATGTTGTCGTAGACAAGTGCTAAAAACGCTACTCTAAATGAGTTTGGGATATATCATAATTTATGAAACTTTAAGCATTGCACCTAGTCCTATGATAATTAGTCTAGATGCCCGACAATCTGGTCGCTAAAAAAAAATTTTTTGATTTACCTTATAAAAATGCAATTTTCACATATGTTGTCGTAGACAAGTGCTAAAAACGCTACTCTAAATGAGTTTGGGATATATCATAATTTATGAAACTTTAAGCATTGCACCTAGTCCTATGATAATTAGTCTAGATGCCCGACAATCTGGTCGGTAAAAAAAAAATATTGATTTACCTTATAAAAATGCAATTTTCACATATGTTGTCGTAGACAAGTGCTAAAAACGCTACTCTAAATGAGTTTGGGATATATCATAATTTATGAAACTTTAAGCATTGCACCTAGTTCTATGATAATTAGTCTAGATGCCCGACAATCTGGTCGGTAAAAAAAAAATATTGATTTACCTTATAAAAATGCAATTTTCACATATGTTGTCGTAGACAAGTGCTAAAAACGCTACTCTAAATGAGTTTGGGATATATCATAATTTATGAAACTTTAAGCATTGCACCTAGTTCTATGATAATTAGTCTAGATGCCCGACAATCTGGTCGGTAAAAAAAAAATATTGATTTACCTTATAAAAATGCAATTTTCACATATGTTGTCGTAGACAAGTGCTAAAAACGCTACTCTAAATGAGTTTGGGATATATCATAATTTATGAAACTTTAAGCATTGCACCTAGTCCTATGATAATTAGTCTAGATGCCCGACAATCTGGTCGCTAAAAAAAAATTTTTTGATTTACCTTATAAAAATGCAATTTTCACATATGTTGTCGTAGACAAGTGCTAAAAACGCTACTCTAAATGAGTTTGGGATATATCATAATTTATGAAACTTTAAGCATTGCACCTAGTCCTATGATAATTAGTCTAGATGCCCGACAATCTGGTCGGTAAAAAAAAAATATTGATTTACCTTATAAAAATGCAATTTTCACATATGTTGTCGTAGACAAGTGCTAAAAACGCTACTCTAAATGAGTTTGGGATATATCATAATTTATGAAACTTTAAGCATTGCACCTAGTTCTATGATAATTAGTCTAGATGCCCGACAATCTGGTCGGTAAAAAAAATATTGATTTACCTTATAAAAATGCAATTTTCACATATGTTGTCGTAGACAAGTGCTAAAAACGCTACTCTAAATGAGTTTGGGATATATCATAATTTATGAAACTTTAAGCATTGCACCTAGTTCTATGATAATTAGTCTAGATGCCCGACAATCTGGTCGGTAAAAAAAAAATATTGATTTACCTTATAAAAATGCAATTTTCACATATGTTGTCGTAGACAAGTGCTAAAAACGCTACTCTAAATGAGTTTGGGATATATCATAATTTATGAAACTTTAAGCATTGCACCTAGTCCTATGATAATTAGTCTAGATGCCCGACAATCTGGTCGGTAAAAAAAAAATATTGATTTACCTTATAAAAATGCAATTTTCACATATGTTGTCGTAGACAAGTGCTAAAAACGCTACTCTAAATGAGTTTGGGATATATCATAATTTATGAAACTTTAAGCATTGCACCTAGTCCTATGATAATTAGTCTAGATGCCCGACAATCTGGTCGGTAAAAAAAAAATATTGTTTTACCTTATAAAAATGCAATTTTCACATATGTTGTCGTAGACAAGTGCTAAAAACGCTACTCTAAATGAGTTTGGGATATATCATAATTTATGAAACTTTAAGCATTGCACCTAGTTCTATGATAATTAGTCTAGATGCCCGACAATCTGGTCGGTAAAAAAAAAATATTGATTTACCTTATAAAAATGCAATTTTCACATATGTTGTCGTAGATAAGTGCTAAAAACGCTACTCTAAATGAGTTTGGGATATATCATAATTTATGAAACTTTAAGCATTGCACCTAGTTCTATGATAATTAGTCTAGATGCCCGACAATCTGGTCGGTAAAAAAAAAATATTGATTTACCTTATAAAAATGCAATTTTCATATATGTTGTCGTAAATAAGTGCTAAAAACGCTACTCTAAATGAGTTTGGGATATATCATAATTTATGAAAGTTTAAGCAATGCACCTAGTTCTATGATAATTAGTCTAGATGCCCGACAATCTGGTCGGTAAAAAAAAAATATTGATTTACCTTATAAAAATGCAATTTTCACATATGTTGTCGTAGACAAGTGCTAAAAACGCTACTCTAAATGAGTTTGGGATATATCATAATTTATGAAACTTTAAGCATTGCACCTAGTTCTATGATAATTAGTCTAGATGCCCGACAATCTGGTCGGTAAAAAAAAAATATTGATTTACCTTATAAAAATGCAATTTTCACATATGTTGTCGTAGACAAGTGCTAAAAACGCTACTCTAAATGAGTTTGGGATATATCATAATTTATGAAACTTTAAGCATTGCACCTAGTTCTATGATAATTAGTCTAGATGCCCGACAATCTGGTCGTTAAAAAAAAATTTTTTGATTTACCTTATAAAAATGCAATTTTCACATATGTTGTCGTAGACAAGTGCTAAAAACGCTACTCTAAATGAGTTTGGGATATATCATAATATATGAAACTTTAAGCATTGCACCTAGTTCTATGATAATTAGTCTAGATGCCCGACAATCTGGTCGTTAAAAAAAAATTTTTTGATTTACCTTATAAAAATGCAATTTTCACATATGTTGTCGTAGACAAGTGCTAAAAACGCTACTCTAAATGAGTTTGGGATATATCATAATTTATGAAACTTTAAGCATTGCACCTAGTTCTATGATAATTAGTCTAGATGCCTGACAATCTGGTCGTTAAAAAAATTTTTTTTGATTTACCTTATAAAAATGCAATTTTCACATATGTTGTCGTAGACAAGTGCTAAAAACGCTACTCTAAATGAGTTTGGGATATATCATAATTTATGAAACTTTAAGCATTGCACCTAGTTCTATGATAATTAGCCTAGATACCCGACAATCTGGTAGTTAAAAAAAAAATTTTTGATTTACCTTATAAAAATGCAATTTTCACATATGTTGTCGTAGACAAGTGCTAAAAACCCTACTCTAAATGAGTTTGGGATATATCATAATTTATGAAACTTTAAGCATTGCACCTAGTTCTATGATAATTAGTCTAGATGCCCGACAATCTGGTCGTTAAAAAAAATTTTTTTGATTTACCTTATAAAAATGCAATTTTCACATATGTTGTCGTAGACAAGTGCTAAAAACGCTACTCTAAATGAGTTTGGGATATATCATAATTTATGAAACTTTAAGCATTGCACCTAGTTCTATGATAATTAGTCTAGATGCCCGACAATCTGGTCGTTAAAAAAAAATTTTTTGATTTACCTTATAAAAATGCAATTTTCACGTACGTTGTCGTAGACAAGTGCTAAAAACGCTACTCTAAATGAGTTTGGGATATATCATAATTTATGAAACTTTAAGCATTGCACCTAGTTCTATGATAATTAGTCTAGATGCCCGACAATCTGGTCGTTAAAAAAAAATTTTTTGATTTACCTTATAAAAATGCAATTTTCACGTATGTTGTCGTAGACAAGTGTTAAAAACGCTACTCTAAATAAGTTTGGGATATATCATAATTTATGAAACTTTAAGCATTGCACCTAGTTCTATGATAATTAGTCTAGATGCCCGACAATCTGGTCGTTAAAAAAAAATTTTTTGATTTACCTTATAAAAATGCAATTTTCACATATGTTGTCGTAGACAAGTGCTAAAAACGCTACTCTAAATGAGTTTGGGATATATCATAATTTATGAAACTTTAAGCATTGCACCTAGTTCTATGATAATTAGTCTAGATGCCCGACAATCTGGTCGTTAAAAAAAAATTTTTTGATTTACCTTATAAAAATGCAATTTTCACATATGTTGTCGTAGACAAGTGCTAAAAACGCTACTCTAAATGAGTTTGGGATATATCATAATTTATGAAACTTTAAGCATTGCACCTAGTTCTATGATAATTAGCCTAGATACCCGACAATCTGGTAGTTAAAAAAAAAATTTTTGATTTACCTTATAAAAATGCAATTTTCACATATGTTGTCGTAGACAAGTGCTAAAAACCCTACTCTAAATGAGTTTGGGATATATCATAATTTATGAAACTTTAAGCATTGCACCTAGTTCTATGATAATTAGTCTAGATGCCCGACAATCTGGTCGTTAAAAAAAAATTTTTTGATTTACCTTATAAAAATGCAATTTTCACATATGTTGTCGTAGACAAGTGCTAAAAACGCTACTCTAAATGAGTTTGGGATATATCATAATTTATGAAACTTTAAGCATTGCACCTAGTTCTATGATAATTAGCCTAGATGCCCGACAATCTGGTCGTTAAAAAAAAAATTTTGAAAATGCAATTTTCACATATGTTGTCGTAGACAAGTGCTAAAAACGCTACTCTAAATGAGTTTGGGATATATCATAATTTATGAAACTTTAAGCATTGCACCTAGTTCTATGATAATTAGTCTAGATGCCCGACAATCTGGTCGTTAAAAAAAAATTTTTTGATTTACCTTATAAAAATGCAATTTTCACGTACGTTGTCGTAGACAAGTGCTAAAAACGCTACTCTAAATAAGTTTGGGATATATCATAATTTATGAAACTTTAAGCATTGCACCTAGTTCTATGATAATTAGTCTAGATGCCCGACAATCTGGTCGTTAAAAATAAATTTTTTGATTTACCTTATAAAAATGCAATTTTCACATATGTTGTCGTAGAGAAGTGCTAAAAACGCTACTCTAAATGAGTTTGGGATATATCATAATTTATGAAACTTTAAGCATTGCACCTAGTTCTATGATAATTAGTCTAGATGCCTGACAATCTGGTCGTTAAAAAAATTTTTTTTGATTTACCTTATAAAAATGCAATTTTCACATATGTTGTCGTAGACAAGTGCTAAAAACGCTACTCTAAATGAGTTTGGGATATATCATAATTTATGAAACTTTAAGCATTGCACCTAGTTCTATGATAATTAGTCTAGATGCCCGACAATCTGGTCGTTAAAAAAAAATTTTTTGATTTACCTTATAAAAATGCAATTTTCACGTATGTTGTCGTAGACAAGTGCTAAAAACGCTACTCTAAATAAGTTTGGGATATATCATAATTTATGAAACTTTAAGCATTGCACCTAGTTCTATGATAATTAGTCTAGATGCCCGACAATCTGGTCGTTAAAAAAAAATTTTTTGATTTACCTTATAAAAATGCAATTTTCACATATGTTGTCGTAGACAAGTGCTAAAAACGCTACTCTAAATGAGTTTGGGATATATCATAATTTATGAAACTTTAAGCATTGCACCTAGTTCTATGATAATTAGTCTAGATGCCCGACAATCTGGTCGGTAAAAAAAAAATATTGATTTACCTTATAAAAATGCAATTTTCACATATGTTGTCGTAGACAAGTGCTAAAAACGCTACTCTAAATGAGTTTGGGATATATCATAATTTATGAAACTTTAAGCATTGCACCTAGTTCTATGATAATTAGTCTAGATGCCCGACAATCTGGTCGTTAAAAAAAAATTTTTTGATTTACCTTATAAAAATGCAATTTTCACATATGTTGTCGTAGACAAGTGCTAAAAACGCTACTCTAAATGAGTTTGGGATATATCATAATTTATGAAACTTTAAGCATTGCACCTAGTTCTATGATAATTAGTCTAGATGCCCGACAATCTGGTCGTTAAAAAAAAATTTTTTGATTTACCTTATAAAAATGCAATTTTCACGTATGTTGTCGTAGACAAGTGCTAAAAACGCTACTCTAAATAAGTTTGGGATATATCATAATTTATGAAACTTTAAGCATTGTACCTAGTTCTATGATAATTAGTCTAGATGCCCGACAATCTGGTCGTTAAAAAAAAATTTTTTGATTTACCTTATAAAAATGCAATTTTCACATATGTTGTCGTAGACAAGTGCTAAAAACGCTACTCTAAATGAGTTTGGGATATATCATAATTTATGAAACTTTAAGCATTGCACCTAGTTCTATGATAATTAGTCTAGATGCCCGACAATCTGGTCGTTAAAAAAAATTTTTTTGATTTACCTTATAAAAATGCAATTTTCACGTATGTTGTCGTAGACAAGTGCTAAAAACGCTACTCTAAATAAGTTTGGGATATATCATAATTTATGAAACTTTAAGCATTGCACCTAGTTCTATGATAATTAGTCTAGATGCCCGACAATCTGGTCGTTAAAAAAAAATTTTTTGATTTACCTTATAAAAATGCAATTTTCACATATGTTGTCGTAGACAAGTGCTAAAAACGCTACTCTAAATGAGTTTGGGATATATCATAATTTATGAAACTTTAAGCATTGCACCTAGTTCTATGATAATTAGTCTAGATGCCCGACAATCCGGTCGTTAAAAAAAAATTTTTTGATTTACCTTATAAAAATGCAATTTTCACATATGTTGTCGTAGACAAGTGCTAAAAACGCTACTCTAAATGAGTTTGGGATATATCATAATTTATGAAACTTTAAGCATTGCACCTAGTTCTATGATAATTAGTCTAGATGCCCGACAATCTGGTCGTTAAAAAAAAATTTTTTGATTTACCTTATAAAAATGCAATTTTCACGTATGTTGTCGTAGACAAGTGCTAAAAACGCTACTCTAAATAAGTTTGGGATATATCATAATTTATGAAACTTTAAGCATTGCACCTAGTTCTATGATAATTAGTCTAGATGCCCGACAATCTGGTCGTTAAAAAAAAATTTTTTGATTTACCTTATAAAAATGCAATTTTCACGTATGTTGTCGTAGACAAGTGCTAAAAACGCTACTCTAAATAAGTTTGGGATATATCATAATTTATGAAACTTTAAGCATTGCACCTAGTTCTATGATAATTAGTCTAGATGCCCGACAATCTGGTCGTTAAAAAAAATTTTTTTGATTTACCTTATAAAAATACAATTTTCACATATGTTGTCGTAGACAAGTGCTAAAAACGCTACTCTAAATGAGTTTGGGATATATCATAATTTATGAAACTTTAAGCATTGCACCTAGTTCTATGATAATTAGTCTAGATGCCTGACAATCTGGTCCTTAAAAAAATTTTTTTTGATTTACCTTATAAAAATGCAATTTTCACATATGTTGTCGTAGACAAGTGCTAAAAACGCTACTCTAAATGAGTTTGGGATATATCATAATTTATGAAACTTTAAGCATTGCACCTAGTTCTATGATAATTAGTCTAGATGCCCGACAATCTGGTCGTTAAAAAAAAATTTTTTGATTTACCTTATAAAAATGCAATTTTCACGTATGTTGTCGTAGACAAGTGCTAAAAACGCTACTCTAAATAAGTTTGGGATATATCATAATTTATGAAACTTTAAGCATTGCACCTAGTTCTATGATAATTAGTCTAGATGCCCGACAATCTGGTCGTTAAAAAAAAATTTTTTGATTTACCTTATAAAAATGCAATTTTCACATATGTTGTCGTAGACAAGTGCTAAAAACGCTACTCTAAATGAGTTTGGGATATATCATAATTTATGAAACTTTAAGCATTGCACCTAGTTCTATGATAATTAGTCTAGATACCCGACAATCTGGTAGTTAAAAAAAAAATTTTTGATTTACCTTATAAAAATGCTATTTTCACATATGTTGTCGTAGACAAGTGCTAAAAACGCTACTCTAAATGAGTTTGGGATATATCATAATTTATGAAACTTTAAGCATTGCACCTAGTTCTATGATAATTAGTCTAGATGCCCGACAATCTGGTCGTTAAAAAAAATTTTTTTGATTTACCTTATAAAAATGCAATTTTCACATATGTTGTCGTAGACAAGTGCTAAAAACGCTACTCTAAATGAGTTTGGGATATATCATAATTTATGAAACTTTAAGCATTGCATCTAGTTCTATGATAATTAGTCTAGATGCCCGACAATCTGGTCGTTAAAAAAAATTTTTTTGATTTACCTTATAAAAATACAATTTTCACGTATGTTGTCGTAGACAAGTGCTGAAAACGCTACTCTAAATAAGTTTGGGATATATCATAATTTATGAAACTTTAAGCATTGCACCTAGTTCTATGATAATTAGTCTAGATGCCTGACAATCTGGTCCTTAAAAAAATTTTTTTTGATTTACCTTATAAAAATGCAATTTTCACATATGTTGTCGTAGACAAGTGCTAAAAACGCTACTCTAAATGAGTTTGGGATATATCATAATTTATGAAACTTTAAGCATTGCACCTAGTTCTATGATAATTAGTCTAGATGCCCGACAATCTGGTCGTTAAAAAAAAATTTTTTGATTTACCTTATAAAAATGCAATTTTCACGTATGTTGTCGTAGACAAGTGCTAAAAACGCTACTCTAAATAAGTTTGGGATATATCATAATTTATGAAACTTTAAGCATTGCACCTAGTTCTATGATAATTAGTCTAGATGCCCGACAATCTGGTCGTTAAAAAAAAATTTTTTGATTTACCTTATAAAAATGCAATTTTCACATATGTTGTCGTAGACAAGTGCTAAAAACGCTACTCTAAATGAGTTTGGGATATATCATAATTTATGAAACTTTAAGCATTGCACCTAGTTCTATGATAATTAGCCTAGATACCCGACAATCTGGTAGTTAAAAAAAAAATTTTTGATTTACCTTATAAAAATGCTATTTTCACATATGTTGTCGTAGACAAGTGCTAAAAACGCTACTCTAAATGAGTTTGGGATATATCATAATTTATGAAACTTTAAGCATTGCACCTAGTTCTATGATAATTAGTCTAGATGCCCGACAATCTGGTCGTTAAAAAAAAATTTTTTGATTTACCTTATAAAAATGCAATTTTCACATATGTTGTCGTAGACAAGTGCTAAAAACGCTACTCTAAATGAGTTTGGGATATATCATAATTTATGAAACTTTAAGCATTGCATCTAGTTCTATGATAATTAGTCTAGATGCCCGACAATCTGGTCGTTAAAAAAAATTTTTTTGATTTACCTTATAAAAATACAATTTTCACGTATGTTGTCGTAGACAAGTGCTAAAAACGCTACTCTAAATAAGTTTGGGATATATCATAATTTATGAAACTTTAAGCATTGCACCTAGTTCTATGATAATTAGTCTAGATGCCTGACAATCTGGTCCTTAAAAAAATTTTTTTTGATTTACCTTATAAAAATGCAATTTTCACATATGTTGTCGTAGACAAGTGCTAAAAACGCTACTCTAAATGAGTTTGGGATATATCATAATTTATGAAACTTTAAGCATTGCACCTAGTTCTATGATAATTAGCCTAGATGCCCAACAATCTGGTCGTTAAAAAAAAAATTTTGAAAATGAATTTTCACACATGTTGTCGTAGACAAATGCTAAAAACGCTACTCTAAATGAGTTTGGGATATATCATAATTTATGAAACTTTAAGCATTGCACCTAGTTCTATGATAATTAGTCTAGATGCCCGACAATCTGGTCGTTAAAAAAAAATTTTTTGATTTACCTTATAAAAATGCAATTTTCACGTATGTTGTCGTAGACAAGTGCTAAAAACGCTACTCTAAATAAGTTTGGGATATATCATAATTTATGAAACTTTAAGCATTGCACCTAGTTCTATGATAATTAGTCTAGATGCCCGACAATCTGGTCGTTAAAAAAAAATTTTTTGATTTACCTTATAAAAATGCAATTTTCACATATGTTGTCGTAGACAAGTGCTAAAAACGCTACTCTAAATGAGTTTGGGATATATCATAATTTATGAAACTTTAAGCATTGCACATTCTATGATAATTAGTCTAGATGCCCGACAATCTGGTCGGTAAAAAAAAAATATTGATTTACCTTATAAAAATGCAATTTTCACATATGTTGTCGTAGACAAGTGCTAAAAACGCTACTCTAAATGAGTTTGGGATATATCATAATTTATGAAACTTTAAGCATTGCACCTAGTTCTATGATAATTAGTCTAGATGCCCGACAATCTGGTCGGTAAAAAAAAAATATTGATTTACCTTATAAAAATGCAATTTTCACATATGTTGTCGTAGACAAGTGCTAAAAACGCTACTCTAAATGAGTTTGGGATATATCATAATTTATGAAACTTTAAGCATTGCACCTAGTTCTATGATAATTAGCCTAGATGCCCGACAATCTGGTAGTTAAAAAAAAAATTTTTGATTTACCTTATAAAAATGCAATTTTCACATATGTTGTCGTAGACAAGTGCTAAAAACGCTACTCTAAATGAGTTTGGGATATATCATAATTTATGAAACTTTAAGCATTGCACCTAGTTCTATGATAATTAGTCTAGATGCCCGACAATCTGGTCGGTAAAAAAAAAATATTGATTTACCTTATAAAAATGCAATTTTCACATATGTTGTCGTAGACAAGTGCTAAAAACGCTACTCTAAATAAGTTTGGGATATATCATAATTTATGAAACTTTAAGCATTGCACCTAGTTCTATGATAATTAGCCTAGATACCCGACAATCTGGTAGTTAAAAAAAAAATTTTTGATTTACCTTATAAAAATGCAATTTTCACATATGTTGTCGTAGACAAGTGCTAAAAACGCTACTCTAAATGAGTTTGGGATATATCATAATTTATGAAACTTTAAGCATTGCACCTAGTTCTATGATAATTAGTCTAGATGCCCGACAATCTGGTCGGTAAAAAAAAAATATTGATTTACCTTATAAAAATGCAATTTTCACATATGTTGTCGTAGACAAGTGCTAAAAACGCTACTCTAAATGAGTTTGGGATATATCATAATTTATGAAACTTTAAGCATTGCACCTAGTCCTATGATAATTAGTCTAGATGTCCGACAATCTGGTCGTTAAAAAAAAATTTTTTTGATTTACCTTATAAAAATGCAATTTTCACATATGTTGTCGTAGACAAGTGCTAAAAACGCTACTCTAAATGAGTTTGGGATATATCATAATTTATGAAACTTTAAGCATTGCACCTAGTTCTATGATAATTAGCCTAGATACCCGACAATCTGGTAGTTAAAAAAAAAATTTTTGATTTACCTTATAAAAATGCTATTTTCACATATGTTGTCGTAGACAAGTGCTAAAAACGCTACTCTAAATGAGTTTGGGATATATCATAATTTATGAAACTTTAAGCATTGCACCTAGTTCTATGATAATTAGCCTAGATGCCCGACAATCTGGTCGTTAAAAAAAAAATTTTGAAAATGCAATTTTCACATATGTTGTCGTAGACAAGTGCTAAAAACGCTACTCTAAATAAGTTTGGGATATATCATAATTTATGAAACTTTAAGCATTGCACCTAGTTCTAAGATAATTAGCCTAGATACCCGACAATCTGGTAGTTAAAAAAAAAATTTTTGATTTACCTTATAAAAATGCAATTTTCACATATGTTGTCGTAGACAAGTGCTAAAAACGCTACTCTAAATGAGTTTGGGATATATCATAATTTATGAAACTTTAAGCATTGCACCTAGTTCTATGATAATTAGTCTAGATGCCCGACAATCTGGTCGGTAAAAAAAAAATATTGATTTACCTTATAAAAATGCAATTTTCACATATGTTGTCGTAGACAAGTGCTAAAAACGCTACTCTAAATGAGTTTGGGATATATCATAATTTATGAAACTTTAAGCATTGCACCTAGTCCTATGATAATTAGTCTAGATGTCCGACAATCTGGTCGTTAAAAAAAAATTTTTTTGATTTACCTTATAAAAATGCAATTTTCACATATGTTGTCGTAGACAAGTGCTAAAAACGCTACTCTAAATGAGTTTGGGATATATCATAATTTATGAAACTTTAAGCATTGCACCTAGTTCTATGATAATTAGCCTAGATACCCGACAATCTGGTAGTTAAAAAAAAAATTTTTGATTTACCTTATAAAAATGCAATTTTCACATATGTTGTCGTAGACAAGTGCTAAAAACGCTACTCTAAATGAGTTTGGGATATATCATAATTTATGAAACTTTAAGCATTGCACCTAGTTCTATGATAATTAGCCTAGATACCCGACAATCTGGTAGTTAAAAAAAAAATTTTTGATTTACCTTATAAAAATGCAATTTTCACATATGTTGTCGTAGACAAGTGCTAAAAACGCTACTCTAAATGAGTTTGGGATATATCATAATTTATGAAACTTTAAGCATTGCACCTAGTTCTATGATAATTAGTCTAGATGCCCGACAATCTGGTCGGTAAAAAAAAAATATTGATTTACCTTATAAAAATGCAATTTTCACATATGTTGTCGTAGACAAGTGCTAAAAACGCTACTCTAAATGAGTTTGGGATATATCATAATTTATGAAACTTTAAGCATTGCACCTAGTCCTATGATAATTAGTCTAGATGTCCGACAATCTGGTCGTTAAAAAAAAATTTTTTTGATTTACCTTATAAAAATGCAATTTTCACATATGTTGTCGTAGACAAGTGCTAAAAACGCTACTCTAAATGAGTTTGGGATATATCATAATTTATGAAACTTTAAGCATTGCACCTAGTTCTATGATAATTAGCCTAGATACCCGACAATCTGGTAGTTAAAAAAAAAATTTTTGATTTACCTTATAAAAATGCAATTTTCACATATGTTGTCGTAGACAAGTGCTAAAAACGCTACTCTAAATGAGTTTGGGATATATCATAATTTATGAAACTTTAAGCATTGCACCTAGTTCTATGATAATTAGCCTAGATACCCGACAATCTGGTAGTTAAAAAAAAAATTTTTGATTTACCTTATAAAAATGCAATTTTCACATATGTTGTCGTAGACAAGTGCTAAAAACGCTACTCTAAATGAGTTTGGGATATATCATAATTTATGAAACTTTAAGCATTGCACCTAGTTCTATGATAATTAGTCTAGATGCCCGACAATCTGGTCGGTAAAAAAAAAATATTGATTTACCTTATAAAAATGCAATTTTCACATATGTTGTCGTAGACAAGTGCTAAAAACGCTACTCTAAATGAGTTTGGGATATATCATAATTTATGAAACTTTAAGCATTGCACCTAGTCCTATGATAATTAGTCTAGATGCCCGACAATCTGGTCGTTAAAAAAAAATTTTTTGATTTACCTTATAAAAATGCAATTTTCACATATGTTGTCGTAGACAAGTGCTAAAAACGCTACTCTAAATGAGTTTGGGATATATCATAATTTATGAAACTTTAAGCATTGCACCTAGTTCTATGATAATTAGTCTAGATGCCCGACAATCTGGTCGGTAAAAAAAAAATATTGATTTACCTTATAAAAATGCAATTTTCACATATGTTGTCGTAGACAAGTGCTAAAAACGCTACTCTAAATGAGTTTGGGATATATCATAATTTATGAAACTTTAAGCATTGCACCTAGTCCTATGATAATTAGTCTAGATGCCCGACAATCTGGTCGTTAAAAAAAAATTTTTTGATTTACCTTATAAAAATGCAATTTTCACATATGTTGTCGTAGACAAGTGCTAAAAACGCTACTCTAAATGAGTTTGGGATATATCATAATTTATGAAACTTTAAGCATTGCACCTAGTTCTATGATAATTAGTCTAGATGCCCGACAATCTGGTCGTTAAAAAAAAATTTTTTGATTTACCTTATAAAAATGCAATTTTCACGTATGTTGTCGTAGACAAGTGCTAAAAACGCTACTCTAAATAAGTTTGGGATATATCATAATTTATGAAACTTTAAGCATTGCACCTAGTTCTATGATAATTAGTCTAGATGCCCGACAATCTGGTCGTTAAAAAAAAATTTTTTGATTTACCTTATAAAAATGCAATTTTCACATATGTTGTCGTAGACAAGTGCTAAAAACGCTACTCTAAATGAGTTTGGGATATATCATAATTTATGAAACTTTAAGCATTGCACCTAGTTCTATGATAATTAGCCTAGATACCCGACAATCTGGTAGTTAAAAAAAAAATTTTTGATTTACCTTATAAAAATGCAATTTTCACATATGTTGTCGTAGACAAGTGCTAAAAACGCTACTCTAAATGAGTTTGGGATATATCATAATTTATGAAACTTTAAGCATTGCACCTAGTTCTATGATAATTAGTCTAGATGCCCGACAATCTGGTCGGTAAAAAAAAAATATTGATTTACCTTATAAAAATGCAATTTTCACGTATGTTGTCGTAGACAAGTGCTAAAAACGCTACTCTAAATAAGTTTGGGATATATCATAATTTATGAAACTTTAAGCATTGCACCTAGTTCTATGATAATTAGTCTAGATGCCCGACAATCTGGTCGTTAAAAAAATTTTTTTTGATTTACCTTATAAAAATGCAATTTTCACATATGTTGTCGTAGACAAGTGCTAAAAACGCTACTCTAAATAAGTTTGGAATATATCATAATTTATGAAACTTTAAGCATTGCATCTAGTTCTATGATAATTAGTCTAGATGCCCGACAATCTGGTCGTTAAAAAAAAATTTTTTGATTTACCTTATAAAAATGCAATTTTCACATATGTTGTCGTAGACAAGTGCTAAAAACGCTACTCTAAATGAGTTTGGGATATATCATAATTTATGAAACTTTAAGCATTGCACCTAGTTCTATGATAATTAGTCTAGATGCCCGACAATCTGGTCGTTGAAAAAAAATTTTTTGATTTACCTTATAAAAATGCAATTTTCACATATGTTGTCGTAGACAAGTGCTAAAAACGCTACTCTAAATAAGTTTGGGATATATCATAATTTTTGAAACTTTAAGCATTGCACCTAGTTCTATGATAATTAGTCTAGATGCCTGACAATCTGGTCGTTAAAAAAATTTTTTTTGATTTACCTTATAAAAATGCAATTTTCACGTATGTTGTCGTAGACAAGTGCTAAAAACGCTACTCTAAATAAGTTTGGGATATATCATAATTTATGAAACTTTAAGCATTGCATCTAGTTCTATGATAATTAGTTTAGATGCCCGACAATCTAGTCGTTAAAAAAAAATTTTTTGATTTACCTTATAAAAATGCAATTTTCACATATGTTGTCGTAGACAAGTGCTAAAAACGCTACTCTAAATAAGTTTGAGATATATCATAATTTATGAAACTTTAAGCATTGCATCTAGTTCTATGATAATTAGTCTAGATGCCTGACAATCTGGTCGTTAAAAAAATTTTTTTTGATTTACCTTATAAAAATGCAATTTTCACGTATGTTGTCGTAGACAAGTGCTAAAAACGCTACTCTAAATAAGTTTGGGATATATCATAATTTATGAAACTTTAAGCATTGCACCTAGTTCTATGATAATTAGTCTAGATGCCCGACAATCTGGTCGTTAAAAAAATTTTTTTTGATTTACCTTATAAAAATGCAATTTTCACATATGTTGTCGTAGACAAGTGCTAAAAACGCTACTCTAAATAAGTTTGGGATATATCATAATTTATGAAACTTTAAGCATTGCATCTAGTTCTATGATAATTAGTCTAGATGCCCGACAATCTGGTCGTTAAAAAAAAATTTTTTGATTTACCTTATAAAAATGCAATTTTCACATATGTTGTCGTAGACAAGTGCTAAAAACGCTACTCTAAATAAGTTTGGGATATATCATAATTTATGAAACTTTAAGCATTGCACCTAGTTCTATGATAATTAGTCTAGATGCCTGACAATCTGGTCGGTAAAAAAAAAATATTGATTTACCTTATAAAAATGCAATTTTCACGTATGTTGTCGTAGACAAGTGCTAAAAACGCTACTCTAAATAAGTTTGGGATATATCATAATTTATGAAACTTTAAGCATTGCATCTAGTTCTATGATAATTAGTTTAGATGCCCGACAATCTAGTCGTTAAAAAAAAATTTTTTGATTTACCTTATAAAAATGCAATTTTCACATATGTTGTCGTAGACAAGTGCTAAAAACGCTACTCTAAATAAGTTTGAGATATATCATAATTTATGAAACTTTAAGCATTGCATCTAGTTCTATGATAATTAGTCTAGATGCCTGACAATCTGGTCGTTAAAAAAATTTTTTTTGATTTACCTTATAAAAATGCAATTTTCACGTATGTTGTCGTAGACAAGTGCTAAAAACGCTACTCTAAATAAGTTTGGGATATATCATAATTTATGAAACTTTAAGCATTGCACCTAGTTCTATGATAATTAGTCTAGATGCCTGACAATATGGTCGTTAAAAAAATTTTTTTTGATTTACCTCATAAAAATGTAATTTTCACGTATGTTGTCGTAGACAAGTGCTAAAAACGCTACTCTAAATAAGTTTGGGATATATCATAATTTATGAAACTTTAAGCATTGCACCTAGTTCTATGATAATTAGTCTAGATGCCCGACAATCTGGTCGTTAAAAAAAAATTTTTTGATTTACCTTATAAAAATGCAATTTTCACATATGTTGTCGTAGACAAGTGCTAAAAACGCTACTCTAAATAAGTTTGGGATATATCATAATTTATGAAACTTTAAGCATTGCACCTAGTTCTATGATAATTAGTCTAGATGCCCGACAATCTGGTCGTTAAAAAAAAATTTTTTTGATTTACCTTATAAAATTGCAATTTTCACGTATGTTGTCGTAGACAAGTGCTAAAAACGCTACCCTAAATAAGTTTGGGATATATCATAATTTATGAAACTTTAAGCATTGCACTTAGTTCTATGATAATTAGTCTAGATGCCTGACAATCTGGTCGTTAAAAAAATTTTTTTTGATTTACCTTATAAAAATGCAATTTTCACGTATGTTGTCGTAGACAAGTGCTAAAAACGCTACTCTAAATAAGTTTGGGATATATCATAATTTATGAAACTTTAAGCATTGCACCTAGTTCTATGATAATTAGGCTAGATGCCCGACAATCTGGTCGTTAAAAAAAAATTTTTTGATTTACCTTATAAAAATGCAATTTTCACATATGTTGTCGTAGACAAGTGCTAAAAACGCTACTCTAAATAAGTTTGGGATATATCATAATTTATGAAACTTTAAGCATTGCACCTAGTTCTATGATAATTAGTCTAGATGCCTGACAATCTGGTCGTTAAAAAAATTTTTTTTGATTTACCTTATAAAAATGCAATTTTCACGTATGTTGTCGTAGACAAGTGCTAAAAACGCTACTCTAAATAAGTTTGGGATATATCATAATTTATGAAACTTTAAGCATTGCATCTAGTTCTATGATAATCAGTCTAGATGCCTGACAATCTGGTCGTTAAAAAAAAATTTTTTGATTTACCTTATAAAAATGCAATTTTCACATATGTTGTCGTAGACAAGTGCTAAAAACGCTACTCTAAATAAGTTTGGGATATATCATAATTTATGAAACTTTAAGCATTGCACCTAGTTCTATGATAATTAGTCTAGATGCCTAACAATCTGGTCGTTAAAAAAATTTTTTTTGATTTACCTTATAAAAATGCAATTTTCACGTATGTTGTCGTAGACAAGTGCTAAAAACGCTACTCTAAATAAGTTTGGGATATATCATAATTTATGAAACTTTAAGCATTGCACCTAGTTCTATGATAATTAGTCTAGATGCCTGACAATCTGGTCGTTAAAAAAATTTTTTTTGATTTACCTTATAAAAATGCAATTTTCACGTATGTTGTCGTAGACAAGTGCTAAAAACGCTACTCTAAATAAGTTTGGGATATATCATAATTTATGAAACTTTAAGCATTGCATCTAGTTCTATGATAATTAGTCTAGATGCCCGACAATCTGGTCGTTAAAAAAAAATTTTTTGATTTACCTTATAAAAATGCAATTTTCACATATGTTGTCGTAGACAAGTGCTAAAAACGCTACTCTAAATAAGTTTGGGATATATCATAATTTATGAAACTTTAAGCATTGCACCTAGTTCTATGATAATTAGTCTAGATGCCTGACAATCTGGTCGTTAAAAAAATTTTTTTTGATTTACCTTATAAAAATGCAATTTTCACATATGTTGTCGTAGACAAGTGCTAAAAACGCTACTCTAAATAAGTTTGGGATATATCATAATTTATGAAACTTTAAGCATTGCATCTAGTTCTATGATAATTAGTCTAGATGCCCGACAATCTGGTCGTTAAAAAAAAATTTTTTGATTTACCTTATAAAAATGCAATTTTCACATATGTTGTCGTAGACAAGTGCTAAAAACGCTACTCTAAATAAGTTTGGGATATATCATAATTTATGAAACTTTAAGCATTGCACCTAGTTCTATGATAATTAGTCTAGATGCCTGACAATCTGGTCGTTAAAAAAATTTTTTTTGATTTACCTTATAAAAATGCAATTTTCACGTATGTTGTCGTAGACAAGTGCTAAAAACGCTACTCTAAATAAGTTTGGGATATATCATAATTTATGAAAGTTTAAGCATTGCATCTAGTTCTATGATAATTAGTTTAGATGCCCGACAATCTAGTCGTTAAAAAAAAATTTTTTGATTTACCTTATAAAAATGCAATTTTCACATATGTTGTCGTAGACAAGTGCTAAAAACGCTACTCTAAATAAGTTTGGGATATATCATAATTTTTGAAACTTTAAGCATTGCACCTAGTTCTATGATAATTAGTCTAGATGCCCGACAATCTGGTCGTTAAAAAAAAATTTTTTGATTTACCTTATAAAAATGCAATTTTCACGTATGTTGTCGTAGACAAGTGCTAAAAACGCTACTCTAAATAAGTTTGGGATATATCATAATTTATGAAACTTTAAGCATTGCACCTAGTTCTATGATAATTAGTCTAGATGCCTGACAATATGGTCGTTAAAAAAATTTTTTTTGATTTACCTCATAAAAATGTAATTTTCACGTATGTTGTCGTAGACAAGTGCTAAAAACGCTACTCTAAATAAGTTTGGGATATATCATAATTTATGAAACTTTAAGCATTGCACCTAGTTCTATGATAATTAGTCTAGATGCCCGACAATCTGGTCGTTAAAAAAAAATTTTTTGATTTACCTTATAAAAATGCAATTTTCACATATGTTGTCGTAGACAAGTGCTAAAAACGCTACTCTAAATAAGTTTGGGATATATCATAATTTATGAAACTTTAAGCATTGCACCTAGTTCTATGATAATTAGTCTAGATGCCCGACAATCTGGTCGTTAAAAAAAAATTTTTTTGATTTACCTTATAAAAATGCAATTTTCACGTATGTTGTCGTAGACAAGTGCTAAAAACGCTACTCTAAATAAGTTTGGGATATATCATAATTTATGAAACTTTAAGCATTGCACCTAGTTCTATGATAATTAGTCTAGATGCCTGACAATCTGGTCGTTAAAAAAATTTTTTTTGATTTACCTTATAAAAATGCAATTTTCACGTATGTTGTCGTAGACAAGTGCTAAAAACGCTACTCTAAATAAGTTTGGGATATATCATAATTTATGAAACTTTAAGCATTGCACCTAGTTCTATGATAATTAGTCTAGATGCCCGACAATCTGGTCGTTAAAAAAAAATTTTTTGATTTACCTTATAAAAATGCAATTTTCACATATGTTGTCGTAGACAAGTGCTAAAAACGCTACTCTAAATAAGTTTGGGATATATCATAATTTATGAAACTTTAAGCATTGCACCTAGTTCTATGATAATTAGTCTAGATGCCCGACAATCTGGTCGTTAAAAAAAAATTTTTTGATTTACCTTATAAAAATGCAATTTTCACATATGTTGTCGTAGACAAGTGCTAAAAACGCTACTCTAAATAAGTTTGGTATATATCATAATTTATGAAACTTTAAGCATTGCACCTAGTTCTATGATAATTAGTCTAGATGCCTGACAATCTGGTCGTTAAAAAAATTTTTTTTGATTTACCTTATAAAAATGCAATTTTCACATATGTTGTCGTAGACAAGTGCTAAAAACGCTACTCTAAATAAGTTTGGGATATATCATAATTTATGAAACTTTAAGCATTGCACCTAGTTCTATGATAATTAGTCTAGATGCCCGACAATCTGGTCGTTAAAAAAAAATTTTTTGATTTACCTTATAAAAATGCAATTTTCACATATGTTGTCGTAGACAAGTGCTAAAAACGCTACTCTAAATAAGTTTGGGATATATCATAATTTATGAAACTTTAAGCATTGCACCTAGTTCTATGATAATTAGTCTAGATGCCCGACAATCTGGTCGTTAAAAAAAAATTTTTTTGATTTACCTTATAAAAATGCAATTTTCACGTATGTTGTCGTAGACAAGTGTTAAAAACGCTACTCTAAATGAGTTTGGGATATATCATAATTTATGAAACTTTAAGCATTGCACCTAGTTCTATGATAATTAGTCTAGATGCCCGACAATCTGGTCGGTAAAAAAAAAATATTGATTTACCTTATAAAAATGCAATTTTCACATATGTTGTCGTAGACAAGTGCTAAAAACGCTACTCTAAATGAGTTTGGGATATATCATAATTTATGAAACTTTAAGCATTGCACCTAGTTCTATGATAATTAGTCTAGATGCCCGACAATCTGGTCGGTAAAAAAAAAATATTGATTTACCTTATAAAAATGCAATTTTCACATATGTTGTCGTAGACAAGTGCTAAAAACGCTACTCTAAATGAGTTTGGGATATATCATAATTTATGAAACTTTAAGCATTGCACCTAGTTCTATGATAATTAGCCTAGATGCCCGACAATCTGGTAGTTAAAAAAAAAATTTTTGATTTACCTTATAAAAATGCAATTTTCACATATGTTGTCGTAGACAAGTGCTAAAAACGCTACTCTAAATGAGTTTGGGATATATCATAATTTATGAAACTTTAAGCATTGCACCTAGTTCTATGATAATTAGTCTAGATGCCCGACAATCTGGTCGGTAAAAAAAAAATATTGATTTACCTTATAAAAATGCAATTTTCACATATGTTGTCGTAGACAAGTGCTAAAAACGCTACTCTAAATAAGTTTGGGATATATCATAATTTATGAAACTTTAAGCATTGCACCTAGTTCTATGATAATTAGCCTAGATACCCGACAATCTGGTAGTTAAAAAAAAAATTTTTGATTTACCTTATAAAAATGCAATTTTCACATATGTTGTCGTAGACAAGTGCTAAAAACGCTACTCTAAATGAGTTTGGGATATATCATAATTTATGAAACTTTAAGCATTGCACCTAGTTCTATGATAATTAGTCTAGATGCCCGACAATCTGGTCGGTAAAAAAAAAATATTGATTTACCTTATAAAAATGCAATTTTCACATATGTTGTCGTAGACAAGTGCTAAAAACGCTACTATAAATGAGTTTGGGATATATCATAATTTATGAAACTTTAAGCATTGCACCTAGTTCTATGATAATTAGCCTAGATGCCCGACAATCTGGTCGTTAAAAAAAAATTTTAAAAATGCAATTTTCACATATGTTGTCGTAGACAAGTGCTAAAAACGCTACTCTAAATGAGTTTGGGATATATCATAATTTATGAAACTTTAAGCATTGCACCTAGTTCTATCATAATTAGTCTAGATGCCCGACAATCTGGTCGTTAAAAAAAAATTTTTTGATTTACCTTATAAAAATGCAATTTTCACGTATGTTGTCGTAGACAAGTGCTAAAAACGCTACTCTAAATAAGTTTGGGATATATCATAATTTATGAAACTTTAAGCATTGCACCTAGTTCTATGATAATTAGTCTAGATGCCCGACAATCTGGTCGTTAAAAAAAAATTTTTTGATTTACCTTATAAAAATGCAATTTTCACGTATGTTGTTGTAGACAAGTGCTAAAAACGCTACTCTAAATAAGTTTGGGATATATCATAATTTATGAAACTTTAAGCATTGCACCTAGTTCTATGATAATTAGTCTAGATGCCCGACAATCTGGTCGTTAAAAAAAAATTTTTTGATTTACCTTATAAAAATGCAATTTTCACGTATGTTGTCGTAGACAAGTGCTAAAAACGCTACTCTAAATAAGTTTGGGATATATCATAATTTATGAAACTTTAAGCATTGCACCTAGTTCTATGATAATTAGTCTAGATGCCTGACAATCTGGTCGTTAAAAAAATTTTTTTTTGATTTACCTTATAAAAATGCAATTTTCACATATGTTGTCGTAGACAAGTGCTAAAAACGCTACTCTAAATAAGTTTGGGATATATCATAATTTATGAAACTTTAAGCATTGCATCTAGTTCTATGATAATTAGTCTAGATGCCCGACAATCTGGTCGTTAAAAAAAAATTTTTTGATTTACCTTATAAAAATGCAATTTTCACATATGTTGTCGTAGACAAGTGCTAAAAACGCTACTCTAAATAAGTTTGGGATATATCATAATTTATGAAACTTTAAGCATTGCACCTAGTTCTATGATAATTAGTCTAGATGCCTGACAATCTGGTCGTTAAAAAAATTTTTTTTGATTTACCTTATAAAAATGCAATTTTCACGTATGTTGTCGTAGACAAGTGCTAAAAACGCTACTCTAAATAAGTTTGGGATATATCATAATTTATGAAACTTTAAGCATTGCATCTAGTTCTATGATAATTAGTCTAGATGCCCGACAATCTGGTCGTTAAAAAAAAATTTTTTGATTTACCTTATAAAAATGCAATTTTCACATATGTTGTCGTAGACAAGTGCTAAAAACGCTACTCTAAATAAGTTTGGGATATATCATAATTTATGAAACTTTAAGCATTGCACCTAGTTCTATGATAATTAGTCTAGATGCCCGACAATCTGGTCGTTAAAAAAAAATTTTTTGATTTACCTTATAAAAATGCAATTTTCACGTATGTTGTCGTAGACAAGTGCTAAAAACGCTACTCTAAATAAGTTTGGGATATATCATAATTTATGAAACTTTAAGCATTGCACCTAGTTCTATGATAATTAGTCTAGATGCCTGACAATATGGTCGTTAAAAAAATTTTTTTTGATTTACCTCATAAAAATGCAATTTTCACGTATGTTGTCGTAGACAAGTGCTAAAAACGCTACTCTAAATAAGTTTGGGATATATCATAATTTATGAAACTTTAAGCATTGCACCTAGTTCTATGATAATTAGTCTAGATGCCCGACAATCTGGTCGGTAAAAAAAAAATATTGATTTACCTTATAAAAATGCAATTTTCACATATGTTGTCGTAGACAAGTGCTAAAAACGCTACTCTAAATGAGTTTGGGATATATCATAATTTATGAAACTTTAAGCATTGCACCTAGTTCTATGATAATTAGCCTAGATGCCCGACAATCTGGTAGTTAAAAAAAAAATTTTTGATTTACCTTATAAAAATGCAATTTTCACATATGTTGTCGTAGACAAGTGCTAAAAACGCTACTCTAAATGAGTTTGGGATATATCATAATTTATGAAACTTTAATCATTGCACCTAGTTCTATGATAATTAGTCTAGATGCCCGACAATCTGGTCGGTAAAAAAAAAATATTGATTTACCTTATAAAAATGCAATTTTCACATATGTTGTCGTAGACAAGTGCTAAAAACGCTACTCTAAATAAGTTTGGGATATATCATAATTTATGAAACTTTAAGCATTGCACCTAGTTCTATGATAATTAGCCTAGATACCCGACAATCTGGAAGTTAAAAAAAAAATTTTTGATTTACCTTATAAAAATGCAATTTTCACATATGTTGTCGTAGACAAGTGCTAAAAACGCTACTCTAAATGAGTTTGGGATATATCATAATTTATGAAACTTTAAGCATTGCACCTAGTTCTATGATAATTAGTCTAGATGCCCGACAATCTGGTCGGTAAAAAAAAAATATTGATTTACCTTATAAAAATGCAATTTTCACATATGTTGTCGTAGACAAGTGCTAAAAACGCTACTCTAAATGAGTTTGGGATATATCATAATTTATGAAACTTTAAGCATTGCACCTAGTTCTATGATAATTAGCCTAGATGCCCGACAATCTGGTCGTTAAAAAAAAATTTTAAAAATGCAATTTTCACATATGTTGTCGTAGACAAGTGCTAAAAACGCTACTCTAAATGAGTTTGGGATATATCATAATTTATGAAACTTTAAGCATTGCACCTAGTTCTATGATAATTAGTCTAGATGCCCGACAATCTGGTCGTTAAAAAAAAATTTTTTGATTTACCTTATAAAAATGCAATTTTCACGTATGTTGTCGTAGACAAGTGCTAAAAACGCTACTCTAAATAAGTTTGGGATATATCATAATTTATGAAACTTTAAGCATTGCACCTAGTTCTATGATAATTAGTCTAGATGCCCGACAATCTGGTCGTTAAAAAAAAATTTTTTGATTTACCTTATAAAAATGCAATTTTCACGTATGTTGTTGTAGACAAGTGCTAAAAACGCTACTCTAAATAAGTTTGGGATATATCATAATTTATGAAACTTTAAGCATTGCACCTAGTTCTATGATAATTAGTCTAGATGCCCGACAATCTGGTCGTTAAAAAAAAATTTTTTGATTTACCTTATAAAAATGCAATTTTCACGTATGTTGTCGTAGACAAGTGCTAAAAACGCTACTCTAAATAAGTTTGGGATATATCATAATTTATGAAACTTTAAGCATTGCACCTAGTTCTATGATAATTAGTCTAGATGCCTGACAATCTGGTCGTTAAAAAATTTTTTTTTGATTTACCTTATAAAAATGCAATTTTCACATATGTTGTCGTAGACAAGTGCTAAAAACGCTACTCTAAATAAGTTTGGGATATATCATAATTTATGAAACTTTAAGCATTGCATCTAGTTCTATGATAATTAGTCTAGATGCCCGACAATCTGGTCGTTAAAAAAAAATTTTTTGATTTACCTTATAAAAATGCAATTTTCACATATGTTGTCGTAGACAAGTGCTAAAAACGCTACTCTAAATAAGTTTGGGATATATCATAATTTATGAAACTTTAAGCATTGCACCTAGTTCTATGATAATTAGTCTAGATGCCTGACAATCTGGTCGTTAAAAAAATTTTTTTTGTTTTACCTTATAAAAATGCAATTTTCACGTATGTTGTCGTAGACAAGTGCTAAAAACGCTACTCTAAATAAGTTTGGGATATATCATAATTTATGAAACTTTAAGCATTGCATCTAGTTCTATGATAATTAGTCTAGATGCCCGACAATCTGGTCGTTAAAAAAAAATTTTTTGATTTACCTTATAAAAATGCAATTTTCACATATGTTGTCGTAGACAAGTGCTAAAAACGCTACTCTAAATAAGTTTGGGATATATCATAATTTATGAAACTTTAAGCATTGCACCTAGTTCTATGATAATTAGTCTAGATGCCCGACAATCTGGTCGTTAAAAAAAAATTTTTTGATTTACCTTATAAAAATGCAATTTTCACGTATGTTGTCGTAGACAAGTGCTAAAAACGCTACTCTAAATAAGTTTGGGATATATCATAATTTATGAAACTTTAAGCATTGCACCTAGTTCTATGATAATTAGTCTAGATGCCTGACAATATGGTCGTTAAAAAAATTTTTTTTGATTTACCTCATAAAAATGCAATTTTCACGTATGTTGTCGTAGACAAGTGCTAAAAACGCTACTCTAAATAAGTTTGGGATATATCATAATTTATGAAACTTTAAGCATTGCACCTAGTTCTATGATAATTAGTCTAGATGCCCGACAATCTGGTCGTTAAAAAAAAATTTTTTGATTTACCTTATAAAAATGCAATTTTCACATATGTTGTCGTAGACAAGTGCTAAAAACGCTACTCTAAATAAGTTTGGGATATATCATAATTTATGAAACTTTAAGCATTGCACCTAGTTCTATGATAATTAGTCTAGATGCCCGACAATCTGGTCGTTAAAAAAAAATTTTTTTGATTTACCTTATAAAAATGCAATTTTCACGTATGTTGTCGTAGACAAGTGCTAAAAACGCTACTCTAAATAAGTTTGAGATATATCATAATTTATGAAACTTTAAGCATTGCACCTAGTTCTATGATAATTAGTC
This sequence comes from Crataerina pallida, assembly GCA_949710015.1. NCBI lineage: Eukaryota > Metazoa > Arthropoda > Insecta > Diptera > Hippoboscidae > Crataerina > Crataerina pallida. Next base: position 16,881,828 of record OX453290.1, read on the forward strand.
TAGATGCCCGACAATCTGGTCGTTAAAAAAAAATTTTTTGATTTACCTTATAAAAATGCAATTTTCACATATGTTGTCGTAGACAAGTGCTAAAAACGCTACTCTAAATAAGTTTGGGATATATCATAATTTATGAAACTTTAAGCATTGCACCTAGTTCTATGATAATTAGTCTAGATGCCTGACAATCTGGTCGGTAAAAAAAAAATATTGATTTACCTTATTAAAATGCAATTTTCACATATGTTGTCGTAGACAAGTGCTAAAAACGCTACTCTAAATGAGTTTGGGATATATCATAATTTATGAAACTTTAAGCATTGCACCTAGTTCTATGATAATTAGTCTAGATGCCCGACAATCTGGTCGTTAAAAAAAAATTTTTTGATTTACCTTATAAAAATGCAATTTTCACGTATGTTGTCGTAGACAAGTGCTAAAAACGCTACTCTAAATAAGTTTGGGATATATCATAATTTATGAAACTTTAAGCATTGCACCTATGATAATTAGTCTAGATGCCTGACAATCTGGTCGTTAAAAAAATTTTTTTTGATTTACCTTATAAAAATGCAATTTTCACATATGTTGTCGTAGACAAGTGCTAAAAACGCTACTCTAAATAAGTTTGGGATATGTCATAATTTATGAAACTTTAAGCATTGCATCTAGTTCTATGATAATCAGTCTAGATGCCTGACAATCTAGTCGTTAAAAAAAAATTTTTTGATTTACCTTATAAAAATGCAATTTTCACATATGTTGTCGTAGACAAGTGCTAAAAACGCTACTCTAAATAAGTTTGGGATATATCATAATTTATGAAACTTTAAGCATTGCACCTAGTTCTATGATAATTAGTCTAGATGCCTAACAATCTGGTCGTTAAAAAAATTTTTTTTGATTTACCTTATAAAAATGCAATTTTCACGTATGTTGTCGTAGACAAGTGCTAAAAACGCTACTCTAAATAAGTTTGGGATATATCATAATTTATGAAACTTTAAGCATTGCATCTAGTTCTATGATAATTAGTTTAGATGCCCGACAATCTGGTCGTTAAAAAAATTTTTTTTGATTTACCTTATAAAAATGCAATTTTCACGTATGTTGTCGTAGACAAGTGCTAAAAACGCTACTCTAAATAAGTTTGGGATATATCATAATTTATGAAACTTTAAGCATTGCATCTAGTTCTATGATAATTAGTCTAGATGCCCGACAATCTGGTCGTTAAAAAAAAATTTTTTGATTTACCTTATAAAAATGCAATTTTCACATATGTTGTCGTAGACAAGTGCTAAAAACGCTACTCTAAATAAGTTTGGGATATATCATAATTTTTGAAACTTTAAGCATTGCACCTAGTTCTATGATAATTAGTCTAGATGCCTGACAATCTGGTCGTTAAAAAAAAATTTTTTGATTTACCTTATAAAAATGCAATTTTCACGTATGTTGTCGTAGACAAGTGCTAAAAACGCTACTCTAAATGAGTTTGGGATATATCATAATTTATGAAACTTTAAGCATTGCACCTAGTTCTATGATAATTAGTCTAGATGCCCGACAATCTGGTCGGTAAAAAAAAAATATTGATTTACCTTATAAAAATGCAATTTTCACATATGTTGTCGTAGACAAGTGCTAAAAACGCTACTCTAAATAAGTTTGGGATATATCATAATTTTTGAAACTTTAAGCATTGCACCTAGTTCTATGATAATTAGTCTAGATGCCTGACAATATGGTCGTTAAAAAAAAATTTTTTGATTTACCTTATAAAAATGCAATTTTCACATATGTTGTCGTAGACAAGTGCTAAAAACGCTACTCTAAATGAGTTTGGGATATATCATAATTTATGAAACTTTAAGCATTGCACCTAGTTCTATGATAATTAGTCTAGATGCCCGACAATCTGGTCGTTAAAAAAAAATTTTTTGATTTACCTTATAAAAATGCAATTTTCACGTATGTTGTCGTAGACAAGTGCTAAAAACGCTACTCTAAATGAGTTTGGGATATATCATAATTTATGAAACTTTAAGCATTGCACCTAGTTCTATGATAATTAGTCTAGATGCCTGACAATATGGTCGTTAAAAAAAAATTTTTTGATTTACCTTATAAAAATGCAATTTTCACATATGTTGTCGTAGACAAGTGCTAAAAACGCTACTCTAAATGAGTTTGGGATATATCATAATTTATGAAACTTTAAGCATTGCACCTAGTTCTATGATAATTAGTCTAGATGCCCGACAATCTGGTCGGTAAAAAAAAAATATTGATTTACCTTATAAAAATGCAATTTTCACATATGTTGTCGTAGACAAGTGCTAAAAACGCTACTCTAAATGAGTTTGGGATATATCATAATTTATGAAACTTTAAGCATTGCACCTAGTTCTATGATAATTAGTCTAGATGCCCGACAATCTGGTCGTTAAAAAAAAATTTTTTGATTTACCTTATAAAAATGCAATTTTCACGTATGTTGTCGTAGACAAGTGCTAAAAACGCTACTCTAAATAAGTTTGGGATATATCATAATTTATGAAACTTTAAGCATTGCACCTAGTTCTATGATAATTAGTCTAGATGCCTGACAATCTGGTCGTTAAAAAAATTTTTTTTGATTTACCTTATAAAAATGCAATTTTCACATATGTTGTCGTAGACAAGTGCTAAAAACGCTACTCTAAATAAGTTTGGGATATATCATAATTTATGAAACTTTAAGCATTGCATCTAGTTCTATGATAATTAGTCTAGATGCCCGACAATCTGGTCGTTAAAAAAAAATTTTTTGATTTACCTTATAAAAATGCAATTTTCACATATGTTGTCGTAGACAAGTGCTAAAAACGCTACTCTAAATAAGTTTGGGATATATCATAATTTATGAAACTTTAAGCATTGCACCTAGTTCTATGATAATTAGTCTAGATGCCTGACAATCTGGTCGTTAAAAAAATTTTTTTTGATTTACCTTATAAAAATGCAATTTTCACGTATGTTGTCGTAGACAAGTGCTAAAAACGCTACTCTAAATAAGTTTGGGATATATCATAATTTATGAAACTTTAAGCATTGCACCTAGTTCTATGATAATTAGTCTAGATGCCCGACAATCTGGTCGTTAAAAAAAAATTTTTTTGATTTACCTTATAAAAATGCAATTTTCACGTATGTTGTCGTAGACAAGTGCTAAAAACGCTACTCTAAATAACTTTGGGATATATCATAATTTATGAAACTTTAAGCATTGCACCTAGTTCTATGATAATTAGTCTAGATGCCCGACAATCTGGTCGTTAAAAAAAAATTTTTTTGATTTACCTTATAAAAATGCAATTTTCACGTATGTTGTCGTAGACAAGTGCTAAAAACGCTACTCTAAATAACTTTGGGATATATCATAATTTATGAAACTTTAAGCATTGCACCTAGTTCTATGATAATTAGTCTAGATGCCTGACAATCTGGTCGTTAAAAAAATTTTTTTTGATTTACCTTATAAAAATGCAATTTTCACGTATGTTGTCGTAGACAAGTGCTAAAAACGCTACTCTAAATGAGTTTGGGATATATCATAATTTATGAAACTTTAAGCATTGCACCTAGTTCTATGATAATTAGTCTAGATGCCCGACAATCTGGTCGGTAAAAAAAAAATATTGATTTACCTTATAAAAATGCAATTTTCACATATGTTGTCGTAGACAAGTGCTAAAAACGCTACTCTAAATGAGTTTGGGATATATCATAATTTATGAAACTTTAAGCATTGCACCTAGTTCTATGATAATTAGTCTAGATGCCCGACAATCTGGTCGTTAAAAAAAAATTTTTTGATTTACCTTATAAAAATGCAATTTTCACGTATGTTGTCGTAGACAAGTGCTAAAAACGCTACTCTAAATAAGTTTGGGATATATCATAATTTATGAAACTTTAAGCATTGCACCTAGTTCTATGATAATTAGTCTAGATGCCTGACAATCTGGTCGTTAAAAAAATTTTTTTTGATTTACCTTATAAAAATGCAATTTTCACATATGTTGTCGTAGACAAGTGCTAAAAACGCTACTCTAAATAAGTTTGGGATATATCATAATTTATGAAACTTTAAGCATTGCATCTAGTTCTATGATAATTAGTCTAGATGCCCGACAATCTGGTCGTTAAAAAAAAAATTTTTGATTTACCTTATAAAAATGCAATTTTCACATATGTTGTCGTAGACAAGTGCTAAAAACGCTACTCTAAATAAGTTTGGGATATATCATAATTTATGAAACTTTAAGCATTGCACCTAGTTCTATGATAATTAGTCTAGATGCCTGACAATCTGGTCGTTAAAAAAATTTTTTTTGATTTACCTTATAAAAATGCAATTTTCACGTATGTTGTCGTAGACAAGTGCTAAAAACGCTACTCTAAATAAGTTTGGGATATATCATAATTTATGAAACTTTAAGCATTGCACCTAGTTCTATGATAATTAGTCTAGATGCCCGACAATCTGGTCGTTAAAAAAAAATTTTTTTGATTTACCTTATAAAAATGCAATTTTCACGTATGTTGTCGTAGACAAGTGCTAAAAACGCTACTCTAAATAACTTTGGGATATATCATAATTTATGAAACTTTAAGCATTGCACCTAGTTCTATGATAATTAGTCTAGATGCCCGACAATCTGGTCGTTAAAAAAAAATTTTTTTGATTTACCTTATAAAAATGCAATTTTCACGTATGTTGTCGTAGACAAGTGCTAAAAACGCTACTCTAAATAACTTTGGGATATATCATAATTTATGAAATTTTAAGCATTGCACCTAGTTCTATGATAATTAGTCTAGATGCCTGACAATCTGGTCGTTAAAAAAATTTTTTTTGACTTACCTTATAAAAATGCAATTTTCACGTATGTTGTCGTAGACAAGTGCTAAAAACGCTACTCTAAATAAGTTTGGGATATATCATAATTTATGAAACTTTAAGCATTGCACCTAGTTCTATGATAATTAGTCTAGATGCCCGACAATCTGGTCGTTAAAAAAAAATTTTTTGATTTACCTTATAAAAATGCAATTTTCACATATGTTGTCGTAGACAAGTGCTAAAAACGCTACTCTAAATAAGTTTGGGATATATCATAATTTATGAAACTTTAAGCATTGCACCTAGTTCTATGATAATTAGTCTAGATGCCCGACAATCTGGTCGTTAAAAAAAAATTTTTTTGATTTACCTTATAAAAATGCAATTTTCACGTATGTTGTCGTAGACAAGTGCTAAAAACGCTACTCTAAATAAGTTTGGGATATATCATAATTTATGAAACTTTAAGCATTGCACCTAGTTCTATGATAATTAGTCTAGATGCCTGACAATCTGGTCGTTAAAAAAATTTTTTTTGATTTACCTTATAAAAATGCAATTTTCACGTATGTTGTCGTAGACAAGTGCTAAAAACGCTACTCTAAATAAGTTTGGGATATATCATAATTTATGAAACTTTAAGCATTGCACCTAGTTCTATGATAATTAGTCTAGATGCCCGACAATCTGGTCGTTAAAAAAAAATTTTTTGATTTACCTTATAAAAATGCAATTTTCACATATGTTGTCGTAGACAAGTGCTAAAAACGCTACTCTAAATAAGTTTGGGATATATCATAATTTATGAAACTTTAAGCATTGCACCTAGTTCTATGATAATTAGTCTAGATGCCTGACAATCTGGTCGTTAAAAAAATTTTTTTTGATTTACCTTATAAAAATGCAATTTTCACGTATGTTGTCGTAGACAAGTGCTAAAAACGCTACTCTAAATAAGTTTGGGATATATCATAATTTATGAAACTTTAAGCATTGCATCTAGTTCTATGATAATCAGTCTAGATGCCTGACAATCTGGTCGTTGAAAAAAAATTTTTTGATTTACCTTATAAAAATGCAATTTCCACATATGTTGTCGTAGACAAGTGCTAAAAACGCTACTCTAAATAAGTTTGGGATATATCATAATTTATGAAACTTTAAGCATTGCACCTAGTTCTATGATAATTAGTCTAGATGCCTAACAATCTGGTCGTTAAAAAAATTTTTTTTGATTTACCTTATAAAAATGCAATTTTCACGTATGTTGTCGTAGACAAGTGCTAAAAACGCTACTCTAAATAAGTTTGGGATATATCATAATTTATGAAACTTTAAGCATTGCACCTAGTTCTATGATAATTAGTCTAGATGCCTGACAATCTGGTCGTTAAAAAAATTTTTTTTGATTTACCTTATAAAAATGCAATTTTCACGTATGTTGTCGTAGACAAGTGCTAAAAACGCTACTCTAAATAAGTTTGGGATATATCATAATTTATGAAACTTTAAGCATTGCATCTAGTTCTATGATAATTAGTTTAGATGCCCGACAATCTAGTCGTTAAAAAAAAATTTTTTGATTTACCTTATAAAAATGCAATTTTCACATATGTTGTCGTAGACAAGTGCTAAAAACGCTACTCTAAATAAGTTTGGGATATATCATAATTTTTGAAACTTTAAGCATTGCACCTAGTTCTATGATAATTAGTCTAGATGCCCGACAATCTGGTCGTTAAAAAAAAATTTTTTGATTTACCTTATAAAAATGCAATTTTCACGTATGTTGTCGTAGACAAGTGCTAAAAACGCTACTCTAAATAAGTTTGGGATATATCATAATTTATGAAACTTTAAGCATTGCACCTAGTTCTATGATAATTAGTCTAGATGCCTGACAATATGGTCGTTAAAAAAATTTTTTTTGATTTACCTCATAAAAATGTAATTTTCACGTATGTTGTCGTAGACAAGTGCTAAAAACGCTACTCTAAATAAGTTTGGGATATATCATAATTTATGAAACTTTAAGCATTGCACCTAGTTCTATGATAATTAGTCTAGATGCCTGACAATCTGGTCTTTAAAAAAATTTTTTTTGATTTACCTTATAAAAATGCAATTTTCACGTATGTTGTCGTAGACAAGTGCTAAAAACGCTACTCTAAATAAGTTTGGGATATATCATAATTTATGAAACTTTAAGCATTGCACCTAGTTCTATGATAATTAGTCTAGATGCCTGACAATCTGGTCGTTAAAAAAATTTTTTTTGATTTACCTTATAAAAATGCAATTTTCACGTATGTTGTCGTAGACAAGTGCTAAAAACGCTACTCTAAATAAGTTTGGGATATATCATAATTTATGAAACTTTAAGCATTGCATCTAGTTCTATGATAATTAGTTTAGATGCTCGACAATCTAGTCGTTAAAAAAAAATTTTTTGATTTACCTTATAAAAATGCAATTTTCACATATGTTGTCGTAGACAAGTGCTAAAAACGCTACTCTAAATAAGTTTGGGATATATCATAATTTTTGAAACTTTAAGCATTGCACCTAGTTCTATGATAATTAGTCTAGATGCCCGACAATCTGGTCGTTAAAAAAAAATTTTTTGATTTACCTTATAAAAATGCAATTTTCACGTATGTTGTCGTAGACAAGTGCTAAAAACGCTACTCTAAATAAGTTTGGGATATATCATAATTTATGAAACTTTAAGCATTGCACCTAGTTCTATGATAATTAGTCTAGATGCCTGACAATATGGTCGTTAAAAAAATTTTTTTTGATTTACCTTATAAAAATGCAATTTTCACGTATGTTGTCGTAGACAAGTGCTAAAAACGCTACTCTAAATAAGTTTGGGATATATCATAATTTATGAAACTTTAAGCATTGCACCTAGTTCTATGATAATTAGTCTAGATGCCCGACAATCTGGTCGTTAAAAAAAAATTTTTTGATTTACCTTATAAAAATGCAATTTTCACATATGTTGTCGTAGACAAGTGCTAAAAACGCTACTCTAAATAAGTTTGGGATATATCATAATTTATGAAACTTTAAGCATTGCACCTAGTTCTATGATAATTAGTCTAGATACCCGACAATCTGGTCGTTAAAAAAAAATTTTTTTGATTTACCTTATAAAAATGCAATTTTCACGTATGTTGTCGTAGACAAGTGTTAAAAACGCTACTCTAAATAAGTTTGGGATATATCATAATTTATGAAACTTTAAGCATTGCACCTAGTTCTATGATAATTAGTCTAGATGCCTGACAATCTGGTCGTTAAAAAAATTTTTTTGATTTACCTCATAAAAATGCAATTTTCACGTATGTTGTCGTAGACAAGTGCTAAAAACGCTACTCTAAATAAGTTTGGGATATATCATAATTTATGAAACTTTAAGCATTGCACCTAGTTCTATGATAATTAGTCTAGATGCCCGACAATCTGGTCGTTAAAAAAAAATTTTTTGATTTACCTTATAAAAATGCAATTTTCACATATGTTGTCGTAGACAAGTGCTAAAAACGCTACTCTAAATAAGTTTGGGATATATCATAATTTATGAAACTTTAAGCATTGCACCTAGTTCTATGATAATTAGTCTAGATGCCCGACAATCTGGTCGTTAAAAAAAAATTTTTTGATTTACCTTATAAAAATGCAATTTTCACATATGTTGTCGTAGACAAGTGCTAAAAACGCTACTCTAAATAAGTTTGGTATATATCATAATTTATGAAACTTTAAGCATTGCACCTAGTTCTATGATAATTAGTCTAGATGCCTGACAATCTGGTCGTTAAAAAAATTTTTTTTGATTTACCTTATAAAAATGCAATTTTCACGTATGTTGTCGTAGACAAGTGCTAAAAACGCTACTCTAAATAAGTTTGGGATATATCATAATTTATGAAACTTTAAGCATTGCACCTAGTTCTATGATAATTAGTCTAGATGCCCGACAATCTGGTCGTTAAAAAAAAATTTTTTGATTTACCTTATAAAAATGCAATTTTCACATATGTTGTCGTAGACAAGTGCTAAAAACGCTACTCTAAATAAGTTTGGGATATATCATAATTTATGAAACTTTAAGCATTGCACCTAGTTCTATGATAATTAGTCTAGATGCCCGACAATCTGGTCGTTAAAAAAAAATTTTTTTGATTTACCTTATAAAAATGCAATTTTCACGTATGTTGTCGTAGACAAGTGTTAAAAACGCTACTCTAAATAAGTTTGGGATATATCATAATTTATGAAACTTTAAGCATTGCACCTAGTTCTATGATAATTAGTCTAGATGCCTGACAATCTGGTCGTTAAAAAAATTTTTTTTGATTTACCTTATAAAAATGCAATTTTCACGTATGTTGTCGTAGACAAGTGCTAAAAACGCTACTCTAAATAAGTTTGGGATATATCATAATTTATGAAACTTTAAGCATTGCACCTAGTTCTATGATAATTAGTCTAGATGCCTGACAATCTGGTCGTTAAAAAAATTTTTTTTGATTTACCTTATAAAAATGCAATTTTCACGTATGTTGTCGTAGACAAGTGCTAAAAACGCTACTCTAAATAAGTTTGGGATATATCATAATTTATGAAACTTTAAGCATTGCACCTAGTTCTATGATAATTAGTCTAGATGCCCGACAATCTGGTCGTTAAAAAAAAATTTTTTTGATTTACCTTATAAAAATGCAATTTTCACGTATGTTGTCGTAGACAAGTGTTAAAAACGCTACTCTAAATAAGTTTGGGATATATCATAATTTATGAAACTTTAAGCATTGCACCTAGTTCTATGATAATTAGTCTAGATGCCTGACAATCTGGTCGTTAAAAAAATTTTTTTTGATTTACCTTATAAAAATGCAATTTTCACGTATGTTGTCGTAGACAAGTGCTAAAAACGCTACTCTAAATAAGTTTGGGATATATCATAATTTATGAAACTTTAAGCATTGCACCTAGTTCTATGATAATTAGTCTAGATGCCCGACAATCTGGTCGTTAAAAAAATTTTTTTTGATTTACCTTATAAAAATGCAATTTTCACGTATGTTGTCGTAGACAAGTGCTAAAAACGCTACTCTAAATAAGTTTGGGATATATCATAATTTATGAAACTTTAAGCATTGCACCTAGTTCTATGATAATTAGTCTAGATGCCTGAGAATCTGGTCGTTAAAAAAATTTTTTTTGATTTACCTTATAAAAATGCAATTTTCAAGTATGTTGTCGTAGACAAGTGCTAAAAACGCTACTCTAAATAAGTTTGGGATATATCATAATTTATGAAACTTTAAGCATTGCACCTAGTTCTATGATAATTAGTCTAGATGCCCGACAATCTGGTCGTTAAAAAAAAATTTTTTGATTTACCTTATAAAAATGCAATTTTCACATATGTTGTCGTAGACAAGTGCTAAAAACGCTACTCTAAATAAGTTTGGGATATATCATAATTTATGAAACTTTAAGCATTGCACCTAGTTCTATGATAATTAGTCTAGATGCCCGACAATCTGGTCGTTAAAAAAAAATTTTTTGATTTACCTTATAAAAATGCAATTTTCACATATGTTGTCGTAGACAAGTGCTAAACACGCTACTCTAAATAAGTTTGGGATATATCATAATTTATGAAACTTTAAGCATTGCACCTAGTTCTATGATAATTAGTCTAGATGCCCGACAATCTGGTCGTTAAAAAAAAATTTTTTGATTTACCTTATAAAAATGCAATTTTCACATATGTTGTCGTAGACAAGTGCTAAAAACGCTACTCTAAATAAGTTTGGGATATATCATAATTTATGAAACTTTAAGCATTGCACCTAGTTCTATGATAATTAGTCTAGATGCCTGAGAATCTGGTCGTTAAAAAAATTTTTTTTGATTTACCTTATAAAAATGCAATTTTCACGTATGTTGTCGTAGACAAGTGCTAAAAACGCTACTCTAAATAAGTTTGGGATATATCATAATTTATGAAACTTTAAGCATTGCACCTAGTTCTATGATAATTAGTCTAGATGCCCGACAATCTGGTCGTTAAAAAAAAATTTTTTGATTTACCTTATAAAAATGCAATTTTCACATATGTTGTCGTAGACAAGTGCTAAAAACGCTACTCTAAATAAGTTTGGGATATATCATAATTTATGAAACTTTAAGCATTGCACCTAGTTCTATGATAATTAGTCTAGATGCCAGACAATCTGGTCGTTAAAAAAAAATTTTTTGATTTACCTTATAAAAATGCAATTTTCACATATGTTGTCGTAGACAAGTGCTAAACACGCTACTCTAAATAAGTTTGGGATATATCATAATTTATGAAACTTTAAGCATTGCACCTAGTTCTATGATAATTAGTCTAGATGCCCGACAATCTGGTCGTTAAAAAAATTTTTTTTGATTTACCTTATAAAAATGCAATTTTCACGTATGTTGTCGTAGACAAGTGCTAAAAACGCTACTCTAAATAAGTTTGGGATATATCATAATTTATGAAACTTTAAGCATTGCACCTAGTTCTATGATAATTAGTCTAGATGCCCGACAATCTGGTCGTTAAAAAAATTTTTTTTGATTTACCTTATAAAAATGCAATTTTCACGTATGTTGTCGTAGACAAGTGCTAAAAACGCTACTCTAAATAAGTTTGGGATATATCATAATTTATGAAACTTTAAGCATTGCACCTAGTTCTATGATAATTAGTCTAGATGCCCGACAATCTGGTCGTTAAAAAAAATTTTTTTGATTTACCTTATAAAAATGCAATTTTCACGTATGTTGTCGTAGACAAGTGCTAAAAACGCTACTCTAAATAAGTTTGGGATATATCATAATTTATGAAACTTTAAGCATTGCACCTAGTTCTATGATAATTAGTCTAGATGCCCGACAATCTGGTCGTTAAAAAAAAATTTTTTGATTTACCTTATAAAAATGCAATTTTCACGTATGTTGTCGTAGACAAGTGCTAAAAACGCTACTCTAAATAAGTTTGGGATATATCATAATTTATGAAACTTTAAGCATTGCACCTAGTTCTATGATAATTAGTCTAGATGCCTGACAATCTGGTCGTTAAAAAAATTTTTTTTGATTTACCTTATAAAAATGCAATTTTCACATATGTTGTCGTAGACAAGTGCTAAAAACGCTACTCTAAATAAGTTTGGGATATATCATAATTTATGAAACTTTAAGCATTGCATCTAGTTCTATGATAATTAGTCTAGATGCCCGACAATCTGGTCGTTAAAAAAAAATTTTTTGATTTACCTTATAAAAATGCAATTTTCACATATGTTGTCGTAGACAAGTGCTAAAAACGCTACTCTAAATGAGTTTGGGATATATCATAATTTATGAAACTTTAAGCATTGCACCTAGTTCTATGATAATTAGTCTAGATGCCCGACAATCTGGTCGGTAAAAAAAAAATATTGATTTACCTTATAAAAATGCAATTTTCACATATGTTGTCGTAGACAAGTGCTAAAAACGCTACTCTAAATAAGTTTGGGATATATCATAATTTATGAAACTTTAAGCATTGCACCTAGTTCTATGATAATTAGTCTAGATGCCTGAGAATCTGGTCGTTAAAAAAATTTTTTTTGATTTACCTTATAAAAATGCAATTTTCACGTATGTTGTCGTAGACAAGTGCTAAAAACGCTACTCTAAATAAGTTTGGGATATATCATAATTTATGAAACTTTAAGCATTGCACCTAGTTCTATGATAATTAGTCTAGATGCCCGACAATCTGGTCGTTAAAAAAAAATTTTTTGATTTACCTTATAAAAATGCAATTTTCACATATGTTGTCGTAGACAAGTGCTAAAAACGCTACTCTAAATAAGTTTGGGATATATCATAATTTATGAAACTTTAAGCATTGCACCTAGTTCTATGATAATTAGTCTAGATGCCCGACAATCTGGTCGTTAAAAAAAAATTTTTTGATTTACCTTATAAAAATGCAATTTTCACATATGTTGTCGTAGACAAGTGCTAAACACGCTACTCTAAATAAGTTTGGGATATATCATAATTTATGAAACTTTAAGCATTGCACCTAGTTCTATGATAATTAGTCTAGATGCCCGACAATCTGGTCGTTAAAAAAAAATTTTTTGATTTACCTTATAAAAATGCAATTTTCACGTATGTTGTCGTAGACAAGTGCTAAAAACGCTACTCTAAATAAGTTTGGGATATATCATAATTTATGAAACTTTAAGCATTGCACCTAGTTCTATGATAATTAGTCTAGATGCCCGACAATCTGGTCGTTAAAAAAAAATTTTTTGATTTACCTTATAAAAATGCAATTTTCACGTATGTTGTCGTAGACAAGTGCTAAAAACGCTACTCTAAATAAGTTTGGGATATATCATAATTTATGAAACTTTAAGCATTGCACCTAGTTCTATGATAATTAGTCTAGATGCCTGACAATCTGGTCGTTAAAAAAAAATTTTTTGATTTACCTTATAAAAATGCAATTTTCACGTATGTTGTCGTAGACAAGTGCTAAAAACGCTACTCTAAATAAGTTTGGGATATATCATAATTTATGAAACTTTAAGCATTGCACCTAGTTCTATGATAATTAGTCTAGATGCCCGACAATCTGGTCGTTAAAAAAAAATTTTTTGATTTACCTTATAAAAATGCAATTTTCACGTATGTTGTCGTAGACAAGTGCTAAAAACGCTACTCTAAATAAGTTTGGGATATATCATAATTTATGAAACTTTAAGCATTGCATCTAGTTCTATGATAATTAGTCTAGATGCCCGACAATCTGGTCGTTAAAAAAAAATTTTTTGATTTACCTTATAAAAATGCAATTTTCACATATGTTGTCGTAGACAAGTGCTAAAAACGCTACTCTAAATAAGTTTGGGATATATCATAATTTATGAAACTTTAAGCATTGCACCTAGTTCTATGATAATTAGTCTAGATGCCCGACAATCTGGTCGTTAAAAAAAAATTTTTTTGATTTACCTTATAAAAATGCAATTTTCACGTATGTTGTCGTAGACAAGTGCTAAAAACGCTACTCTAAATAAGTTTGGGATATATCATAATTTATGAAACTTTAAGCATTGCACCTAGTTCTATGATAATTAGTCTAGATGCCCGACAATCTGGTCGTTAAAAAAAAATTTTTTTGATTTACCTTATAAAAATGCAATTTTCACGTATGTTGTCGTAGACAAGTGTTAAAAACGCTACTCTAAATAAGTTTGGGATATATCATAATTTATGAAACTTTAAGCATTGCACCTAGTTCTATGATAATTAGTCTAGATGCCTGACAATCTGGTCGTTAAAAAAATTTTTTTTGATTTACCTTATAAAAATGCAATTTTCACGTAGGTTGTCGTAGACAAGTGCTAAAAACGCTACTCTAAATAAGTTTGGGATATATCATAATTTATGAAACTTTAAGCATTGCACCTAGTTCTATGATAATTAGTCTAGATGCCCGACAATCTGGTCGTTAAAAAAATTTTTTTTGATTTACCTTATAAAAATGCAATTTTCACGTATGTTGTCGTAGACAAGTGCTAAAAACGCTACTCTAAATAAGTTTGGGATATATCATAATTTATGAAACTTTAAGCATTGCACCTAGTTCTATGATAATTAGTCTAGATGCCTGAGAATCTGGTCGTTAAAAAAATTTTTTTTGATTTACCTTATAAAAATGCAATTTTCACGTATGTTGTCGTAGACAAGTGCTAAAAACGCTACTCTAAATAAGTTTGGGATATATCATAATTTATGAAACTTTAAGCATTGCACCTAGTTCTATGATAATTAGTCTAGATGCCCGACAATCTGGTCGTTAAAAAAAAATTTTTTGATTTACCTTATAAAAATGCAATTTTCACATATGTTGTCGTAGACAAGTGCTAAAAACGCTACTCTAAATAAGTTTGGGATATATCATACTTTATGAAACTTTAAGCATTGCACCTAGTTCTATGATAATTAGTCTAGATGCCCGACAATCTGGTCGTTAAAAAAAATTTTTTTGATTTACCTTATAAAAATGCAATTTTCACATATGTTGTCGTAGACAAGTGCTAAAAACGCTACTCTAAATAAGTTTGGGATATATCATAATTTATGAAACTTTAAGCATTGCACCTAGTTCTATGATAATTAGTCTAGATGCCCGACAATCTGGTCGTTAAAAAAAAATTTTTTTGATTTACCTTATAAAAATGCAATTTTCACGTATGTTGTCGTAGACAAGTGTTAAAAATGCTACTCTAAATAAGTTTGGGATATATCATAATTTATGAAACTTTAAGCATTGCACCTAGTTCTATGATAATTAGTCTAGATGCCTGACAATCTGGTCGTTAAAAAAATTTTTTTTGATTTACCTTATAAAAATGCAATTTTCACGTATGTTGTCGTAGACAAGTGCTAAAAACGCTACTCTAAATAAGTTTGGGATATATCATAATTTATGAAACTTTAAGCATTGCACCTAGTTCTATGATAATTAGTCTAGATGCCCGACAATCTGGTCGTTAAAAAAATTTTTTTTGATTTACCTTATAAAAATGCAATTTTCACGTATGTTGTCGTAGACAAGTGCTAAAAACGCTACTCTAAATAAGTTTGGGATATATCATAATTTATGAAACTTTAAGCATTGCACCTAGTTCTATGATAATTAGTCTAGATGCCTGAGAATCTGGTCGTTAAAAAAATTTTTTTTGATTTACCTTATAAAAATGCAATTTTCACGTATGTTGTCGTAGACAAGTGTTAAAAACGCTACTCTAAATAAGTTTGGGATATATCATAATTTATGAAACTTTAAGCATTGCACCTAGTTCTATGATAATTAGTCTAGATGCCTGACAATCTGGTCGTTAAAAAAATTTTTTTTGATTTACCTTATAAAAATGCAATTTTCACGTATGTTGTCGTAGACAAGTGCTAAAAACGCTACTCTAAATAAGTTTGGGATATATCATAATTTATGAAACTTTAAGCATTGCACCTAGTTCTATGATAATTAGTCTAGATGCCCGACAATCTGGTCGTTAAAAAATTTTTTTTTGATTTACCTTATAAAAATGCAATTTTCACGTATGTTGTCGTAGACAAGTGCTAAAAACGCTACTCTAAATAAGTTTGGGATATATCATAATTTATGAAACTTTAAGCATTGCACCTAGTTCTATGATAATTAGTCTAGATGCCCGACAATCTGGTCGTTAAAAAAAAATTTTTTGATTTACCTTATAAAAATGCAATTTTCACATATGTTGTCGTAGACAAGTGCTAAAAACGCTACTCTAAATAAGTTTGGGATATATCATAATTTATGAAACTTTAAGCATTGCACCTAGTTCTATGATAATTAGTCTAGATGCCCGACAATCTGGTCGTTAAAAAAAAATTTATTGATTTACCTTATAAAAATGCAATTTTCACATATGTTGTCGTAGACAAGTGCTAAAAACGCTACTCTAAATAAGTTTGGGATATATCATAATTTATGAAACTTTAAGCATTGCACCTAGTTCTATGATAATTAGTCTAGATGCCCGACAATCTGGTCGTTAAAAAAAAATTTTTTGATTTACCTTATAAAAATGCAATTTTCACATATGTTGTCGTAGACAAGTGCTAAAAACGCTACTCTAAATAAGTTTGGGATATATCATAATTTATGAAACTTTAAGCATTGCACCTAGTTCTATGATAATTAGTCTAGATGCCCGACAATCTGGTCGTTAAAAAAAATTTTTTTGATTTACCTTATAAAAATGCAATTTTCACGTATGTTGTCGTAGACAAGTGCTAAAAACGCTACTCTAAATAAGTTTGGGATATATCATAATTTATGAAACTTTAAGCATTGCACCTAGTTCTATGATAATTAGTCTAGATGCCTGACAATATGGTCGTTAAAAAAAAAATTTTTGATTTACCTTATAAAAATGCAATTTTCACATATGTTGTCGTAGACAAGTGCTAAAAACGCTACTCTAAATGAGTTTGGGATATATCATAATTTATGAAACTTTAAGCATTGCACCTAGTTCTATGATAATTAGTCTAGATGCCCGACAATCTGGTCGGTAAAAAAAAAATATTGATTTACCTTATAAAAATGCAATTTTCACATATGTTGTCGTAGACAAGTGCTAAAAACGCTACTCTAAATGAGTTTGGGATATATCATAATTTATGAAACTTTAAGCATTGCACCTAGTTCTATGATAATTAGTCTAGATGCCCGACAATCTGGTCGTTAAAAAAAAATTTTTTGATTTACCTTATAAAAATGCAATTTTCACGTATGTTGTCGTAGACAAGTGCTAAAAACGCTACTCTAAATAAGTTTGGGATATATCATAATTTATGAAACTTTAAGCATTGCACCTAGTTCTATGATAATTAGTCTAGATGCCCGACAATCTGGTCGTTAAAAAAAAATTTTTTGATTTACCTTATAAAAATGCAATTTTCACGTATGTTGTCGTAGACAAGTGCTAAAAACGCTACTCTAAATAAGTTTGGGATATATCATAATTTATGAAACTTTAAGCATTGCACCTAGTTCTATGATAATTAGTCTAGATGCCTGACAATCTGGTCGTTAAAAAAATTTTTTTTGATTTACCTTATAAAAATGCAATTTTCACATATGTTGTCGTAGACAAGTGCTAAAAACGCTACTCTAAATAAGTTTGGGATATATCATAATTTATGAAACTTTAAGCATTGCATCTAGTTCTATGATAATTAGTCTAGATGCCCGACAATCTGGTCGTTAAAAAAAAATTTTTTGATTTACCTTATAAAAATGCAATTTTCACATATGTTGTCGTAGACAAGTGCTAAAAACGCTACTCTAAATAAGTTTGGGATATATCATAATTTATGAAACTTTAAGCATTGCACCTAGTTCTATGATAATTAGTCTAGATGCCTGACAATCTGGTCGTTAAAAAAATTTTTTTTGATTTACCTTATAAAAATGCAATTTTCACGTATGTTGTCGTAGACAAGTGCTAAAAACGCTACTCTAAATAAGTTTGGGATATATCATAATTTTTGAAACTTTAAGCATTGCACCTAGTTCTATGATAATTAGTCTAGATGCCCGACAATCTGGTCGTTAAAAAAAAATTTTTTGATTTACCTTATAAAAATGCAATTTTCACGTATGTTGTCGTAGACAAGTGCTAAAAACGCTACTCTAAATAAGTTTGGGATATATCATAATTTATGAAACTTTAAGCATTGCACCTAGTTCTATGATAATTAGTCTAGATGCCTGACAATATGGTCGTTAAAAAAATTTTTTTTGATTTACCTCATAAAAATGTAATTTTCACGTATGTTGTCGTAGACAAGTGCTAAAAACGCTACTCTAAATAAGTTTGGGATATATCATAATTTTTGAAACTTTAAGCATTGCACCTAGTTCTATGATAATTAGTCTAGATGCCCGACAATCTGGTCGTTAAAAAAAAATTTTTTGATTTACCTTATAAAAATGCAATTTTCACGTATGTTGTCGTAGACAAGTGCTAAAAACGCTACTCTAAATAAGTTTGGGATATATCATAATTTATGAAACTTTAAGCATTGCACCTAGTTCTATGATAATTAGTCTAGATGCCTGACAATATGGTCGTTAAAAAAATTTTTTTTGATTTACCTCATAAAAATGTAATTTTCACGTATGTTGTCGTAGACAAGTGCTAAAAACGCTACTCTAAATAAGTTTGGGATATATCATAATTTTTGAAACTTTAAGCATTGCACCTAGTTCTATGATAATTAGTCTAGATGCCCGACAATCTGGTCGTTAAAAAAAAATTTTTTGATTTACCTTATAAAAATGCAATTTTCACGTATGTTGTCGTAGACAAGTGCTAAAAACGCTACTCTAAATAAGTTTGGGATATATCATAATTTATGAAACTTTAAGCATTGCACCTAGTTCTATGATAATTAGTCTAGATGCCTGACAATATGGTCGTTAAAAAAATTTTTTTTGATTTACCTCATAAAAATGTAATTTTCACGTATGTTGTCGTAGACAAGTGCTAAAAACGCTACTCTAAATAAGTTTGGGATATATCATAATTTATGAAACTTTAAGCATTGCACCTAGTTCTATGATAATTAGTCTAGATGCCCGACAATCTGGTCGTTAAAAAAAAATTTTTTTGATTTACCTTATAAAAATGCAATTTTCACGTATGTTGTCGTAGACAAGTGCTAAAAACGCTACTCTAAATAAGTTTGGGATATATCATAATTTATGAAACTTTAAGCATTGCACCTAGTTCTATGATAATTAGTCTAGATGCCTGACAATCTGGTCGTTAAAAAAATTTTTTTTGATTTACCTTATAAAAATGCAATTTTCACGTATGTTGTCGTAGACAAGTGCTAAAAACGCTACTCTAAATAAGTTTGGGATATATCATAATTTATGAAACTTTAAGCATTGCACCTAGTTCTATGATAATTAGTCTAGATGCCCGCCAATCTGGTCGTTAAAAAAAAATTTTTTGATTTACCTTATAAAAATGCAATTTTCACATATGTTGTCGTAGACAAGTGCTAAAAACGCTACTCTAAATAAGTTTGGGATATATCATAATTTA
Organism: Crataerina pallida; assembly: GCA_949710015.1. Lineage (NCBI taxonomy): Eukaryota > Metazoa > Arthropoda > Insecta > Diptera > Hippoboscidae > Crataerina > Crataerina pallida. The sequence goes on from OX453290.1 coordinate 16,901,448, forward strand.
TGAAACTTTAAGCATTGCATCTAGTTCTATGATAATTAGTCTAGATGCCCGACAATCTGGTCGTTAAAAAAAAATTTTTTGATTTACCTTATAAAAATGCAATTTTCACATATGTTGTCGTAGACAAGTGCTAAAAACGCTACTCTAAATAAGTTTGGGATATATCATAATTTATGAAACTTTAAGCATTGCACCTAGTTCTATGATAATTAGTCTAGATGCCTGACAATCTGGTCGTTAAAAAAATTTTTTTTGATTTACCTTATAAAAATGCAATTTTCACGTATGTTGTCGTAGACAAGTGCTAAAAACGCTACTCTAAATAAGTTTGGGATATATCATAATTTATGAAACTTTAAGCATTGCACCTAGTTCTATGATAATTAGTCTAGATGCCCGACAATCTGGTCGTTAAAAAAAAATTTTTTGATTTACCTTATAAAAATGCAATTTTCACATATGTTGTCGTAGACAAGTGCTAAAAACGCTACTCTAAATAAGTTTGGGATATATCATAATTTATGAAACTTTAAGCATTGCACCTAGTTCTATGATAATTAGTCTAGATGCCCGACAATCTGGTCGTTAAAAAAAAATTTTTTTGATTTACCTTATAAAAATGCAATTTTCACGTATGTTGTCGTAGACAAGTGTTAAAAACGCTACTCTAAATAAGTTTGGGATATATCATAATTTATGAAACTTTAAGCATTGCACATTCTATGATAATTAGTCTAGATGCCCGACAATCTGGTCGGTAAAAAAAAAATATTGATTTACCTTATAAAAATGCAATTTTCACATATGTTGTCGTAGACAAGTGCTAAAAACGCTACTCTAAATGAGTTTGGGATATATCATAATTTATGAAACTTTAAGCATTGCACCTAGTTCTATGATAATTAGTCTAGATGCCCGACAATCTGGTCGGTAAAAAAAAAATATTGATTTACCTTATAAAAATGCAATTTTCACATATGTTGTCGTAGACAAGTGCTAAAAACGCTACTCTAAATGAGTTTGGGATATATCATAATTTATGAAACTTTAAGCATTGCACCTAGTTCTATGATAATTAGCCTAGATGCCCGACAATCTGGTAGTTAAAAAAAAAATTTTTGATTTACCTTATAAAAATGCAATTTTCACATATGTTGTCGTAGACAAGTGCTAAAAACGCTACTCTAAATGAGTTTGGGATATATCATAATTTATGAAACTTTAAGCATTGCACCTAGTTCTATGATAATTAGTCTAGATGCCCGACAATCTGGTCGGTAAAAAAAAAATATTGATTTACCTTATAAAAATGCAATTTTCACATATGTTGTCGTAGACAAGTGCTAAAAACGCTACTCTAAATAAGTTTGGGATATATCATAATTTATGAAACTTTAAGCATTGCACCTAGTTCTATGATAATTAGTCTAGATGCCCGACAATCTGGTCGTTAAAAAAAAATTTTTTGATTTACCTTATAAAAATGCAATTTTCACATATGTTGTCGTAGACAAGTGCTAAAAACGCTACTCTAAATGAGTTTGGGATATATCATAATTTATGAAACTTTAAGCATTGCACCTAGTTCTATGATAATTAGTCTAGATGCCCGACAATCTGGTCGGTAAAAAAAAAATATTGATTTAACTTATAAAAATGCAATTTTCACATATGTTGTCGTAGACAAGTGCTAAAAACGCTACTCTAAATGAGTTTGGGATATATCATAATTTATGAAACTTTAAGCATTGCACCTAGTTCTATGATAATTAGCCTAGATGCCCGACAATCTGGTCGTTAAAAAAAAATTTTAAAAATGCAATTTTCACATATGTTGTCGTAGACAAGTGCTAAAAACGCTACTCTAAATGAGTTTGGGATATATCATAATTTATGAAACTTTAAGCATTGCACCTAGTTCTATGATAATTAGTCTAGATGCCCGACAATCTGGTCGTTAAAAAAAAATTTTTTGATTTACCTTATAAAAATGCAATTTTCACGTATGTTGTCGTAGACAAGTGCTAAAAACGCTACTCTAAATAAGTTTGGGATATATCATAATTTATGAAACTTTAAGCATTGCACCTAGTTCTATGATAATTAGTCTAGATGCCCGACAATCTGGTCGTTAAAAAAAAATTTTTTGATTTACCTTATAAAAATGCAATTTTCACGTATGTTGTCGTAGACAAGTGCTAAAAACGCTACTCTAAATAAGTTTGGGATATATCATAATTTATGAAACTTTAAGCATTGCACCTAGTTCTATGATAATTAGTCTAGATGCCCGACAATCTGGTCGTTAAAAAAAAATTTTTTGATTTACCTTATAAAAATGCAATTTTCACGTATGTTGTCGTAGACAAGTGCTAAAAACGCTACTCTAAATAAGTTTGGGATATATCATAATTTATGAAACTTTAAGCATTGCACCTAGTTCTATGATAATTAGTCTAGATGCCTGACAATCTGGTCGTTAAAAAAATTTTTTTTGATTTACCTTATAAAAATGCAATTTTCACATATGTTGTCGTAGACAAGTGCTAAAAACGCTACTCTAAATAAGTTTGGGATATATCATAATTTATGAAACTTTAAGCATTGCATCTAGTTCTATGATAATTAGTCTAGATGCCCGACAATCTGGTCGTTAAAAAAAAATTTTTTGATTTACCTTATAAAAATGCAATTTTCACATATGTTGTCGTAGACAAGTGCTAAAAACGCTACTCTAAATAAGTTTGGGATATATCATAATTTATGAAACTTTAAGCATTGCACCTAGTTCTATGATAATTAGTCTAGATGCCTGACAATATGGTCGTTAAAAAAATTTTTTTTGATTTACCTCATAAAAATGCAATTTTCACGTATGTTGTCGTAGACAAGTGCTAAAAACGCTACTCTAAATAAGTTTGGGATATATCATAATTTATGAAACTTTAAGCATTGCACCTAGTTCTATGATAATTAGTCTAGATGCCCGACAATCTGGTCGGTAAAAAAAAAATATTGATTTACCTTATAAAAATGCAATTTTCACATATGTTGTCGTAGACAAGTGCTAAAAACGCTACTCTAAATGAGTTTGGGATATATCATAATTTATGAAACTTTAAGCATTGCACCTAGTTCTATGATAATTAGCCTAGATGCCCGACAATCTGGTAGTTAAAAAAAAAATTTTTGATTTACCTTATAAAAATGCAATTTTCACATATGTTGTCGTAGACAAGTGCTAAAAACGCTACTCTAAATGAGTTTGGGATATATCATAATTTATGAAACTTTAAGCATTGCACCTAGTTCTATGATAATTAGTCTAGATGCCCGACAATCTGGTCGGTAAAAAAAAAATATTGATTTACCTTATAAAAATGCAATTTTCACATATGTTGTCGTAGACAAGTGCTAAAAACGCTACTCTAAATGAGTTTGGGATATATCATAATTTATGAAACTTTAAGCATTGCACCTAGTTCTATGATAATTAGCCTAGATGCCCGACAATCTGGTCGTTAAAAAAAAAATTTAAAAATGCAATTTTCACATATGTTGTCGTAGACAAGTGCTAAAAACGCTACTCTAAATGAGTTTGGGATATATCATAATATATGAAACTTTAAGCATTGCACCTAGTTCTATGATAATTAGTCTAGATGCCCGACAATCTGGTCGTTAAAAAAAAATTTTTTGATTTACCTTATAAAAATGCAATTTTCACGTATGTTGTCGTAGACAAGTGCTAAAAACGCTACTCTAAATAAGTTTGGGATATATCATAATTTATGAAACTTTAAGCATTGCACCTAGTTCTATGATAATTAGTCTAGATGCCCGACAATCTGGTCGTTAAAAAAAAATTTTTTGATTTACCTTATAAAAATGCAATTTTCACGTATGTTGTCGTAGACAAGTGCTAAAAACGCTACTCTAAATAAGTTTGGGATATATCATAATTTATGAAACTTTAAGCATTGCACCTAGTTCTATGATAATTAGTCTAGATGCCCGACAATCTGGTCGTTAAAAAAAAATTTTTTGATTTACCTTATAAAAATGCAATTTTCACGTATGTTGTCGTAGACAAGTGCTAAAAACGCTACTCTAAATAAGTTTGGGATATATCATAATTTATGAAACTTTAAGCATTGCACCTAGTTCTATGATAATTAGTCTAGATGCCTGACAATCTGGTCGTTAAAAAAATTTTTTTTGATTTACCTTATAAAAATGCAATTTTCACATATGTTGTCGTAGACAAGTGCTAAAAACGCTACTCTAAATAAGTTTGGGATATATCATAATTTATGAAACTTTAAGCATTGCATCTAGTTCTATGATAATTAGTCTAGATGCCCGACAATCTGGTCGTTAAAAAAAAATTTTTTGATTTACCTTATAAAAATGCAATTTTCACATATGTTGTCGTAGACAAGTGCTAAAAACGGTACTCTAAATAAGTTTGGGATATATCATAATTTATGAAACTTTAAGCATTGCACCTAGTTCTATGATGATTAGTCTAGATGCCTGACAATCTGGTCGTTAAAAAAATTTTTTTTGATTTACCTTATAAAAATGCAATTTTCACGTATGTTGTCGTAGACAAGTGCTAAAAACGCTACTCTAAATAAGTTTGGGATATATCATAATTTATGAAACTTTAAGCATTGCATCTAGTTCTATGATAATTAGTCTAGATGCCCGACAATCTGGTCGTTAAAAAAAAATTTTTTGATTTACCTTATAAAAATGCAATTTTCACATATGTTGTCGTAGACAAGTGCTAAAAACGCTACTCTAAATAAGTTTGGGATATATCATAATTTATGAAACTTTAAGCATTGCACCTAGTTCTATGATAATTAGTCTAGATGCCCGACAATCTGGTCGTTAAAAAAAAATTTTTTGATTTACCTTATAAAAATGCAATTTTCACGTATGTTGTCGTAGACAAGTGCTAAAAACGCTACTCTAAATAAGTTTGGGATATATCATAATTTATGAAACTTTAAGCATTGCACCTAGTTCTATGATAATTAGTCTAGATGCCTGACAATATGGTCGTTAAAAAAATTTTTTTTGATTTACCTCATAAAAATGCAATTTTCACGTATGTTGTCGTAGACAAGTGCTAAAAACGCTACTCTAAATAAGTTTGGGATATATCATAATTTATGAAACTTTAAGCATTGCACCTAGTTCTATGATAATTAGCCTAGATGCCCGACAATCTGGTCGTTAAAAAAAATTTTAAAAATGCAATTTTCACATATGTTGTCGTAGACAAGTGCTAAAAACGCTACTCTAAATAAGTTTGGGATATATCATAATTTATGAAACTTTAAGCATTGCACCTAGTTCTATGATAATTAGTCTAGATGCCCGACAATCTGGTCGTTAAAAAAAAATTTTTTTGATTTACCTTATAAAAATGCAATTTTCACGTATGTTGTCGTAGACAAGTGCTAAAAACGCTACTCTAAATAAGTTTGGGATATATCATAATTTATGAAACTTTAAGCATTGCACCTAGTTCTATGATAATTAGTCTAGATGCCTGACAATCTGGTCGTTAAAAAAATTTTTTTTGATTTACCTTATAAAAATGCAATTTTCACGTATGTTGTCGTAGACAAGTGCTAAAAACGCTACTCTAAATAAGTTTGGGATATATCATAATTTATGAAACTTTAAGCATTGCACCTAGTTCTATGATAATTAGTCTAGATGCCCGACAATCTGGTCGTTAAAAAAAAATTTTTTGATTTACCTTATAAAAATGCAATTTTCACATATGTTGTCGTAGACAAGTGCTAAAAACGCTACTCTAAATAAGTTTGGGATATATCATAATTTATGAAACTTTAAGCATTGCACCTAGTTCTATGATAATTAGTCTAGATGCCTGACAATCTGGTCGTTAAAAAAATTTTTTTTGATTTACCTTATAAAAATGCAATTTTCACGTATGTTGTCGTAGACAAGTGCTAAAAACGCTACTCTAAATAAGTTTGGGATATATCATAATTTATGAAACTTTAAGCATTGCATCTAGTTCTATGATAATCAGTCTAGATGCCTGACAATCTGGTCGTTAAAAAAAAATTTTTTGATTTACCTTATAAAAATGCAATTTTCACATATGTTGTCGTAGACAAGTGCTAAAAACGCTACTCTAAATAAGTTTGGGATATATCATAATTTATGAAACTTTAAGCATTGCACCTAGTTCTATGATAATTAGTCTAGATGCCTAACAATCTGGTCGTTAAAAAAATTTTTTTTGATTTACCTTATAAAAATGCAATTTTCACGTATGTTGTCGTAGACAAGTGCTAAAAACGCTACTCTAAATAAGTTTGGGATATATCATAATTTATGAAACTTTAAGCATTGCACCTAGTTCTATGATAATTAGTCTAGATGCCTGACAATCTGGTCGTTAAAAAAATTTTTTTTGATTTACCTTATAAAAATGCAATTTTCACGTATGTTGTCGTAGACAAGTGCTAAAAACGCTACTCTAAATAAGTTTGGGATATATCATAATTTATGAAACTTTAAGCATTGCATCTAGTTCTATGATAATTAGTCTAGATGCCCGACAATCTGGTCGTTAAAAAAAAATTTTTTGATTTACCTTATAAAAATGCAATTTTCACATATGTTGTCGTAGACAAGTGCTAAAAACGCTACTCTAAATAAGTTTGGGATATATCATAATTTATGAAACTTTAAGCATTGCACCTAGTTCTATGATAATTAGTCTAGATGCCCGACAATCTGGTCGTTAAAAAAAAATTTTTTGATTTACCTTATAAAAATGCAATTTTCACATATGTTGTCGTAGACAAGTGCTAAAAACGCTACTCTAAATAAGTTTGGGATATATCATAATTTATGAAACTTTAAGCATTGCACCTAGTTCTATGATAATTAGTCTAGATGCCTGACAATATGGTCGTTAAAAAAAAAATTTTTGATTTACCTTATAAAAATGCAATTTTCACATATGTTGTCGTAGACAAGTGCTAAAAACGCTACTCTAAATGAGTTTGGGATATATCATAATTTATGAAACTTTAAGCATTGCACCTAGTTCTATGATAATTAGTCTAGATGCCCGACAATCTGGTCGGTAAAAAAAAAATATTGATTTACCTTATAAAAATGCAATTTTCACATATGTTGTCGTAGACAAGTGCTAAAAACGCTACTCTAAATGAGTTTGGGATATATCATAATTTATGAAACTTTAAGCATTGCACCTAGTTCTATGATAATTAGTCTAGATGCCCGAAAATCTGGTCGTTAAAAAAAAATTTTTTGATTTACCTTATAAAAATGCAATTTTCACGTATGTTGTCGTAGACAAGTGCTAAAAACGCTACTCTAAATAAGTTTGGGATATATCATAATTTATGAAACTTTAAGCATTGCACCTAGTTTTATGATAATTAGTCTAGATGCCCGACAATCTGGTCGTTAAAAAAAAATTTTTTGATTTACCTTATAAAAATGCAATTTTCACGTATGTTGTCGTAGACAAGTGCTAAAAACGCTACTCTAAATAAGTTTGGGATATATCATAATTTATGAAACTTTAAGCATTGCACCTAGTTCTATGATAATTAGTCTAGATGCCTGACAATCTGGTCGTTAAAAAAATTTTTTTTGATTTACCTTATAAAAATGCAATTTTCACGTATGTTGTCGTAGACAAGTGCTAAAAACGCTACTCTAAATAAGTTTGGGATATATCATAATTTATGAAACTTTAAGCATTGCACCTAGTTTTATGATAATTAGTCTAGATGCCCGACAATCTGGTCGTTAAAAAAAAATTTTTTGATTTACCTTATAAAAATGCAATTTTCACATATGTTGTCGTAGACAAGTGCTAAAAACGCTACTCTAAATGAGTTTGGGATATATCATAATTTATGAAACTTTAAGCATTGCACCTAGTTCTATGATAATTAGTCTAGATGCCCGACAATCTGGTCGGTAAAAAAAAAATATTGATTTACCTTATAAAAATGCAATTTTCACATATGTTGTCGTAGACAAGTGCTAAAAACGCTACTCTAAATGAGTTTGGGATATATCATAATTTATGAAACTTTAAGCATTGCACCTAGTTCTATGATAATTAGTCTAGATGCCCGACAATCTGGTCGTTAAAAAAAAATTTTTTGATTTACCTTATAAAAATGCAATTTTCACGTATGTTGTCGTAGACAAGTGCTAAAAACGCTACTCTAAATAAGTTTGGGATATATCATAATTTATGAAACTTTAAGCTTTGCACCTAGTTTTATGATAATTAGTCTAGATGCCCGACAATCTGGTCGTTAAAAAAAAATTTTTTGATTTACCTTATAAAAATGCAATTTTCACGTATGTTGTCGTAGACAAGTGCTAAAAACGCTACTCTAAATAAGTTTGGGATATATCATAATTTATGAAACTTTAAGCATTGCACCTAGTTCTATGATAATTAGTCTAGATGCCCGACAATCTGGTCGTTAAAAAAAAATTTTTTGATTTACCTTATAAAAATGCAATTTTCACGTATGTTGTCGTAGACAAGTGCTAAAAACGCTACTCTAAATAAGTTTGGGATATATCATAATTTATGAAACTTTAAGCATTGCACCTAGTTTTATGATAATTAGTCTAGATGCCCGACAATCTGGTCGTTAAAAAAAAATTTTTTGATTTACCTTATAAAAATGCAATTTTCACGTATGTTGTCGTAGACAAGTGCTAAAAACGCTACTCTAAATAAGTTTGGGATATATCATAATTTATGAAACTTTAAGCATTGCACCTAGTTCTATGATAATTAGTCTAGATGCCTGACAATCTGGTCGTTAAAAAAATTTTTTTTGATTTACCTTATAAAAATGCAATTTTCACGTATGTTGTCGTAGACAAGTGCTAAAAACGCTACTCTAAATAAGTTTGGGATATATCATAATTTATGAAACTTTAAGCATTGCATCTAGTTCTATGATAATTAGTTTAGATGCCCGACAATCTAGTCGTTAAAAAAAAATTTTTTGATTTACCTTATAAAAATGCAATTTTCACATATGTTGTCGTAGACAAGTGCTAAAAACGCTACTCTAAATAAGTTTGGGATATATCATAATTTATGAAACTTTAAGCATTGCACCTAGTTCTATGATAATTAGTCTAGATGCCTGACAATCTGGTCGTTAAAAAAATTTTTTTTGATTTACCTTATAAAAATGCAATTTTCACGTATGTTGTCGTAGACAAGTGCTAAAAACGCTACTCTAAATAAGTTTGGGATATATCATAATTTATGAAACTTTAAGCATTGCACCTAGTTCTATGATAATTAGTCTAGATGCCCGACAATCTGGTCGTTAAAAAAAAATTTTTTGATTTACCTTATAAAAATGCAATTTTCACATATGTTGTCGTAGACAAGTGCTAAAAACGCTACTCTAAATAAGTTTGGGATATATCATAATTTATGAAACTTTAAGCATTGCACCTAGTTCTATGATAATTAGTCTAGATGCCCGACAATCTGGTCGTTAAAAAAAAATTTTTTTGATTTACCTTATAAAAATGCAATTTTCACGTATGTTGTCGTAGACAAGTGCTAAAAACGCTACTCTAAATAAGTTTGGGATATATCATAATTTATGAAACTTTAAGCATTGCACCTAGTTCTATGATAATTAGTCTAGATGCCTGACAATCTGGTCGTTAAAAAAATTTTTTTTTGATGTACCTTATAAAAATGCAATTTTCACGTATGTTGTCGTAGACAAGTGCTAAAAACGCTACTCTAAATAAGTTTGGGATATATCATAATTTATGAAACTTTAAGCATTGCACCTAGTTCTATGATAATTAGTCTAGATGCCCGACAATCTGGTCGTTAAAAAAAAATTTTTTGATTTACCTTATAAAAATGCAATTTTCACATATGTTGTCGTAGACAAGTGCTAAAAACGCTACTCTAAATAAGTTTGGGATATATCATAATTTATGAAACTTTAAGCATTGCACCTAGTTCTATGATAATTAGTCTAGATGCCCGACAATCTGGTCGTTAAAAAAAAAATTTTTGATTTACCTTATAAAAATGCAATTTTCACATATGTTGTCGTAGACAAGTGCTAAAAACGCTACTCTAAATGAGTTTGGGATATATCATAATTTATGAAACTTTAAGCATTGCACCTAGTTCTATGATAATTAGTCTAGATGCCCGACAATCTGGTCGTTAAAAAAAAAATTTTTGATTTACCTTATAAAAATGCAATTTTCACATATGTTGTCGTAGACAAGTGCTAAAAACTCTACTCTAAATGAGTTTGGGATATATCATAATTTATGAAACTTTAAGCATTGCACCTAGTTCTATGATAATTAGCCTAGATGCCCGACAATCTGGTCGCTAAAAAAAAATTTTTTGATTTACCTTATAAAAATGCAATTTTCACATATGTTGTCGTAGACAAGTGCTAAAAACGCTACTCTAAATGAGTTTGGGATATATCATAATTTATGAAACTTTAAGCATTGCACCTAGTTCTATGATAATTAGTCTAGATGCCCGACAATCTGGTCGTTAAAAAAAAATTTTTTGATTTACCTTATAAAAATGCAATTTTCACATATGTTGTCGTAGACAAGTGCTAAAAACGCTACTCTAAATAAGTTTGGGATATATCATAATTTATGAAACTTTAAGCATTGCACCTAGTTCTATGATAATTAGTCTAGATGCCTGACAATATGGTCGTTAAAAAATTTTTTTTTGATTTACCTCATAAAAATGTAATTTTCACGTATGTTGTCGTAGACAAGTGCTAAAAACGCTACTCTAAATAAGTTTGGGATATATCATAATTTATGAAACTTTAAGCATTGCACCTAGTTCTATGATAATTAGTCTAGATGCCCGACAATCTGGTCGTTAAAAAAAAATTTTTTGATTTACCTTATAAAAATGCAATTTTCACATATGTTGTCGTAGACAAGTGCTAAAAACGCTACTCTAAATAAGTTTGGGATATATCATAATTTATGAAACTTTAAGCATTGCACCTAGTTCTATGATAATTAGTCTAGATGCCTGACAATCTGGTCGTTAAAAAAATTTTTTTTGATTTACCTTATAAAAATGCAATTTTCACGTATGTTGTCGTAGACAAGTGCTAAAAACGCTACTCTAAATAAGTTTGGGATATATCATAATTTATGAAACTTTAAGCATTGCACCTAGTTCTATGATAATTAGTCTAGATGCCCGACAATCTGGTCGTTAAAAAAAAAATTTTTTGATTTACCTTATAAAAATGCAATTTTCACATATGTTGTCGTAGACAAGTGCTAAAAACGCTACTCTAAATAAGTTTGGGATATATCATAATTTATGAAACTTTAAGCATTGCACCTAGTTCTATGATAATTAGTCTAGATGCCTGACAATCTGGTCGTTAAAAAAATTTTTTTTGATTTACCTTATAAAAATGCAATTTTCACGTATGTTGTCGTAGACAAGTGCTAAAAACGCTACTCTAAATAAGTTTGGGATATATCATAATTTATGAAACTTTAAGCATTGCACCTAGTTCTATGATAATTAGTCTAGATGCCCGACAATCTGGTCGTTAAAAAAAAAATTTTTTGATTTACCTTATAAAAATGCAATTTTCACATATGTTGTCGTAGACAAGTGCTAAAAACGCTACTCTAAATGAGTTTGGGATATATCATAATTTATGAAACTTTAAGCATTGCACCTAGTTCTATGATAATTAGTCTAGATGCCCGACAATCTGGTCGTTAAAAAAAAATTTTTTGATTTACCTTATAAAAATGCAATTTTCACATATGTTGTCGTAGACAAGTGCTAAAAACGCTACTCTAAATAAGTTTGGGATATATCATAATTTATGAAACTTTAAGCATTGCACCTAGTTCTATGATAATTAGTCTAGATGCCTGACAATCTGGTCGTTAAAAAAATTTTTTTTGATTTACCTTATAAAAATGCAATTTTCACGTATGTTGTCGTAGACAAGTGCTAAAAACGCTACTCTAAATAAGTTTGGGATATATCATAATTTATGAAACTTTAAGCATTGCACCTAGTTCTATGATAATTAGTCTAGATGCCTGACAATCTGGTCGTTAAAAAAATTTTTTTTGATTTACCTTATAAAAATGCAATTTTCACGTATGTTGTCGTAGACAAGTGCTAAAAACGCTACTCTAAATAAGTTTGGGATATATCATAATTTATGAAACTTTAAGCATTGCACCTAGTTCTATGATAATTAGTCTAGATGCCCGACAATCTGGTCGTTAAAAAAAAAATTTTTTGATTTACCTTATAAAAATGCAATTTTCACATATGTTGTCGTAGACAAGTGCTAAAAACGCTACTCTAAATAAGTTTGGGATATATCATAATTTATGAAACTTTAAGCATTGCACCTAGTTCTATGATAATTAGTCTAGATGCCTGACAATATGGTCGTTAAAAAAATTTTTTTTGATTTACCTCATAAAAATGTAATTTTCACGTATGTTGTCGTAGACAAGTGCTAAAAACGCTACTCTAAATAAGTTTGGGATATATCATAATTTATGAAACTTTAAGCATTGCACCTAGTTCTATGATAATTAGTCTAGATGCCCGACAATCTGGTCGTTAAAAAAAAATTTTTTGATTTACCTTATAAAAATGCAATTTTCACATATGTTGTCGTAGACAAGTGCTAAAAACGCTACTCTAAATAAGTTTGGGATATATCATAATTTATGAAACTTTAAGCATTGCACCTAGTTCTATGATAATTAGTCTAGATGCCTGACAATCTGGTCGTTAAAAAAATTTTTTTTGATTTACCTTATAAAAATGCAATTTTCACGTATGTTGTCGTAGACAAGTGCTAAAAACGCTACTCTAAATAAGTTTGGGATATATCATAATTTATGAAACTTTAAGCATTGCACCTAGTTCTATGATAATTAGTCTAGATGCCTGACAATCTGGTCGTTAAAAAAATTTTTTTTGATTTACCTTATAAAAATGCAATTTTCACGTATGTTGTCGTAGACAAGTGCTAAAAACGCTACTCTAAATAAGTTTGGGATATATCATAATTTATGAAACTTTAAGCATTGCACCTAGTTCTATGATAATTAGTCTAGATGCCTGACAATATGGTCGTTAAAAAAATTTTTTTGATTTACCTCATAAAAATGCAATTTTCACGTATGTTGTCGTAGACAAGTGCTAAAAACGCTACTCTAAATAAGTTTGGGATATATCATAATTTATGAAACTTTAAGCATTGCACCTAGTTCTATGATAATTAGTCTAGATGCCTGACAATATGGTCGTTAAAAAAATTTTTTTTGATTTACCTCATAAAAATGTAATTTTCACGTATGTTGTCGTAGACAAGTGCTAAAAACGCTACTCTAAATAAGTTTGGGATATATCATAATTTATGAAACTTTAAGCATTGCACCTAGTTCTATGATAATTAGTCTAGATGCCCGACAATCTGGTCGTTAAAAAAAAATTTTTTGATTTACCTTATAAAAATGCAATTTTCACATATGTTGTCGTAGACAAGTGCTAAAAACGCTACTCTAAATAAGTTTGGGATATATCATAATTTATGAAACTTTAAGCATTGCACCTAGTTCTATGATAATTAGTCTAGATGCCTGACAATCTGGTCGTTAAAAAAATTTTTTTTGATTTACCTTATAAAAATGCAATTTTCACGTATGTTGTCGTAGACAAGTGCTAAAAACGCTACTCTAAATAAGTTTGGGATATATCATAATTTATGAAACTTTAAGCATTGCACCTAGTTCTATGATAATTAGTCTAGATGCCTGACAATATGGTCGTTAAAAAAATTTTTTTGATTTACCTCATAAAAATGCAATTTTCACGTATGTTGTCGTAGACAAGTGCTAAAAACGCTACTCTAAATAAGTTTGGGATATATCATAATTTATGAAACTTTAAGCATTGCACCTAGTTCTATGATAATTAGTCTAGATGCCTGACAATATGGTCGTTAAAAAAATTTTTTTTGATTTACCTCATAAAAATGTAATTTTCACGTATGTTGTCGTAGACAAGTGCTAAAAACGCTACTCTAAATAAGTTTGGGATATATCATAATTTATGAAACTTTAAGCATTGCACCTAGTTCTATGATAATTAGTCTAGATGCCCGACAATCTGGTCGTTAAAAAAAAATTTTTTGATTTACCTTATAAAAATGCAATTTTCACATATGTTGTCGTAGACAAGTGCTAAAAACGCTACTCTAAATAAGTTTGGGATATATCATAATTTATGAAACTTTAAGCATTGCACCTAGTTCTATGATAATTAGTCTAGATGCCTGACAATCTGGTCGTTAAAAAAATTTTTTTTGATTTACCTTATAAAAATGCAATTTTCACGTATGTTGTCGTAGACAAGTGCTAAAAACGCTACTCTAAATAAGTTTGGGATATATCATAATTTATGAAACTTTAAGCATTGCACCTAGTTCTATGATAATTAGTCTAGATGCCTGACAATCTGGTCGTTAAAAAAATTTTTTTTGATTTACCTTATAAAAATGCAATTTTCACGTATGTTGTCGTAGACAAGTGCTAAAAACGCTACTCTAAATAAGTTTGGGATATATCATAATTTATGAAACTTTAAGCATTGCACCTAGTTCTATGATAATTAGTCTAGATGCCTGACAATCTGGTCGTTAAAAAAATTTTTTTTGATTTACCTTATAAAAATGCAATTTTCACGTATGTTGTCGTAGACAAGTGCTAAAAACGCTACTCTAAATAAGTTTGGGATATATCATAATTTATGAAACTTTAAGCATTGCACCTAGTTCTATGATAATTAGTCTAGATGCCTGACAATATGGTCGTTAAAAAAATTTTTTTGATTTACCTCATAAAAATGCAATTTTCACGTATGTTGTCGTAGACAAGTGCTAAAAACGCTACTCTAAATAAGTTTGGGATATATCATAATTTATGAAACTTTAAGCATTGCACCTAGTTCTATGATAATTAGTCTAGATGCCTGACAATATGGTCGTTAAAAAAATTTTTTTTGATTTACCTCATAAAAATGTAATTTTCACGTATGTTGTCGTAGACAAGTGCTAAAAACGCTACTCTAAATAAGTTTGGGATATATCATAATTTATGAAACTTTAAGCATTGCACCTAGTTCTATGATAATTAGTCTAGATGCCCGACAATCTGGTCGTTAAAAAAAAATTTTTTGATTTACCTTATAAAAATGCAATTTTCACATATGTTGTCGTAGACAAGTGCTAAAAACGCTACTCTAAATAAGTTTGGGATATATCATAATTTATGAAACTTTAAGCATTGCACCTAGTTCTATGATAATTAGTCTAGATGCCTGACAATCTGGTCGTTAAAAAAATTTTTTTGATTTACCTTATAAAAATGCAATTTTCACGTATGTTGTCGTAGACAAGTGCTAAAAACGCTACTCTAAATAAGTTTGGGATATATCATAATTTATGAAACTTTAAGCATTGCACCTAGTTCTATGATAATTAGTCTAGATGCCTGACAATATGGTCGTTAAAAAAATTTTTTTGATTTACCTCATAAAAATGCAATTTTCACGTATGTTGTCGTAGACAAGTGCTAAAAACGCTACTCTAAATAAGTTTGGGATATATCATAATTTATGAAACTTTAAGCATTGCACCTAGTTCTATGATAATTAGTCTAGATGCCTGACAATATGGTCGTTAAAAAAATTTTTTTTGATTTACCTCATAAAAATGTAATTTTCACGTATGTTGTCGTAGACAAGTGCTAAAAACGCTACTCTAAATAAGTTTGGGATATATCATAATTTATGAAACTTTAAGCATTGCACCTAGTTCTATGATAATTAGTCTAGATGCCCGACAATCTGGTCGTTAAAAAAAAATTTTTTGATTTACCTTATAAAAATGCAATTTTCACATATGTTGTCGTAGACAAGTGCTAAAAACGCTACTCTAAATAAGTTTGGGATATATCATAATTTATGAAACTTTAAGCATTGCACCTAGTTCTATGATAATTAGTCTAGATGCGCGACAATCTGGTCGTTAAAAAAATTTTTTTGATTTACCTTATAAAAATGCAATTTTCACGTATGTTGTCGTAGACAAGTGCTAAAAACGCTACTCTAAATAAGTTTGGGATATATCATAATTTATGAAACTTTAAGCATTGCACCTAGTTCTATGATAATTAGTCTAGATGCCTGACAATCTGGTCGTTAAAAAAATTTTTTTTGATTTACCTTATAAAAATGCAATTTTCACGTATGTTGTCGTAGACAAGTGCTAAAAACGCTACTCTAAATAAGTTTGGGATATATCATAATTTATGAAACTTTAAGCATTGCACCTAGTTCTATGATAATTAGTCTAGATGCCTGACAATATGGTCGTTAAAAAAATTTTTTTGATTTACCTCATAAAAATGCAATTTTCACGTATGTTGTCGTAGACAAGTGCTAAAAACGCTACTCTAAATAAGTTTGGGATATATCATAATTTATGAAACTTTAAGCATTGCACCTAGTTCTATGATAATTAGTCTAGATGCCCGACAATCTGGTCGTTAAAAAAAAATTTTTTTGATTTACCTTATAAAAATGCAATTTTCACGTATGTTGTCGTAGACAAGTGCTAAAAACGCTACTCTAAATAAGCTTGGGATATATCATAATTTATGAAACTTTAAGCATTGCACCTAGTTCTATGATAATTAGTCTAGATGCCTGACAATCTGGTCGTTAAAAAAATTTTTTTTGATTTACCTTATAAAAATGCAATTTTCACGTATGTTGTCGTAGACAAGTGCTAAAAACGCTACTCTAAATAAGTTTGGGATATATCATAATTTATGAAACTTTAAGCATTGCACCTAGTTCTATGATAATTAGTCTAGATGCCCGACAATCTGGTCGTTAAAAAAAAATTTTTTGATTTACCTTATAAAAATGCAATTTTCACATATGTTGTCGTAGACAAGTGCTAAAAACGCTACTCTAAATAAGTTTGGGATATATCATAATTTATGAAACTTTAAGCATTGCACCTAGTTCTATGATAATTAGTCTAGATGCCCGACAATCTGGTCGTTAAAAAAAAATTTTTTGATTTACCTTATAAAAATGCAATTTTCACATATGTTGTCGTAGACAAGTGCTAAAAACGCTACTCTAAATAAGTTTGGTATATATCATAATTTATGAAACTTTAAGCATTGCACCTAGTTCTATGATAATTAGTCTAGATGCCTGACAATCTGGTCGTTAAAAAAATTTTTTTTGATTTACCTTATAAAAATGCAATTTTCACGTATGTTGTCGTAGACAAGTGCTAAAAACGCTACTCTAAATAAGTTTGGGATATATCATAATTTATGAAACTTTAAGCATTGCACCTAGTTCTATGATAATTAGTCTAGATGCCCGACAATCTGGTCGTTAAAAAAAAATTTTTTGATTTACCTTATAAAAATGCAATTTTCACATATGTTGTCGTAGACAAGTGCTAAAAACGCTACTCTAAATAAGTTTGGGATATATCATAATTTATGAAACTTTAAGCATTGCACCTAGTTCTATGATAATTAGTCTAGATGCCCGACAATCTGGTCGTTAAAAAAAAATTTTTTTGATTTACCTTATAAAAATGCAATTTTCACGTATGTTGTCGTAGACAAGTGTTAAAAACGCTACTCTAAATAAGTTTGGGATATATCATAATTTATGAAACTTTAAGCATTGCACCTAGTTCTATGATAATTAGTCTAGATGCCTGACAATCTGGTCGTTAAAAAAATTTTTTTTGATTTACCTTATAAAAATGCAATTTTCACGTATGTTTTCGTAGACAAGTGCTAAAAACGCTACTCTAAATAAGTTTGGGATATATCATAATTTATGAAACTTTAAGCATTGCACCTAGTTCTATGATAATTAGTCTAGATGCCTGACAATCTGGTCGTTAAAAAAATTTTTTTTGATTTACCTTATAAAAATGCAATTTTCACATATGTTGTCGTAGACAAGTGCTAAAAACGCTACTCTAAATAAGTTTGGGATATATCATAATTTATGAAACTTTAAGCATTGCACCTAGTTCTATGATAATTAGTCTAGATGCCCGACAATCTGGTCGTTAAAAAAAAATTTTTTTGATTTACCTTATAAAAATGCAATTTTCACATATGTTGTCGTAGACAAGTGTTAAAAACGCTACTCTAAATAAGTTTGGGATATATCATAATTTATGAAACTTTAAGCATTGCACCTAGTTCTATGATAATTAGTCTAGATGCCTGACAATCTGGTCGTTAAAAAAATTTTTTTTGATTTACCTTATAAAAATGCAATTTTCACGTATGTTGTCGTAGACAAGTGCTAAAAACGCTACTCTAAATAAGTTTGGGATATATCATAATTTATGAAACTTTAAGCATTGCACCTAGTTCTATGATAATTAGTCTAGATGCCCGACAATCTGGTCGTTAAAAAAATTTTTTTTGATTTACCTTATAAAAATGCAATTTTCACGTATGTTGTCGTAGACAAGTGCTAAAAACGCTACTCTAAATAAGTTTGGGATATATCATAATTTATGAAACTTTAAGCATTGCACCTAGTTCTATGATAATTAGTCTAGATGCCTGAGAATCTGGTCGTTAAAAAAATTTTTTTTGATTTACCTTATAAAAATGCAATTTTCACGTATGTTGTCGTAGACAAGTGCTAAAAACGCTACTCTAAATAAGTTTGGGATATATCATAATTTATGAAACTTTAAGCATTGCATCTAGTTCTATGATAATTAGTCTAGATGCCCGACAATCTGGTCGTTAAAAAAAAATTTTTTGATTTACCTTATAAAAATGCAATTTTCACATATGTTGTCGTAGACAAGTGCTAAAAACGCTACTCTAAATAAGTTTGGGATATATCATAATTTATGAAACTTTAAGCATTGCACCTAGTTCTATGATAATTAGTCTAGATGCCCGACAATCTGGTCGTTAAAAAAAATTTTTTTGATTTACCTTATAAAAATGCAATTTTCACGTATGTTGTCGTAGACAAGTGCTAAAAACGCTACTCTAAATAAGTTTGGGATATATCATAATTTATGAAACTTTAAGCATTGCACCTAGTTCTATGATAATTAGTCTAGATGCCCGACAATCTGGTCGTTAAAAAAAAATTTTTTGATTTACCTTATAAAAATGCAATTTTCACGTATGTTGTCGTAGACAAGTGCTAAAAACGCTACTCTAAATAAGTTTGGGATATATCATAATTTATGAAACTTTAAGCATTGCACCTAGTTCTATGATAATTAGTCTAGATGCCCGACAATCTGGTCGTTAAAAAAAAATTTTTTGATTTACCTTATAAAAATGCAATTTTCACGTATGTTGTCGTAGACAAGTGCTAAAAACGCTACTCTAAATAAGTTTGGGATATATCATAATTTATGAAACTTTAAGCATTGCACCTAGTTCTATGATAATTAGTCTAGATGCCCGACAATCTGGTCGTTAAAAAAAATTTTTTTGATTTACCTTATAAAAATGCAATTTTCACGTATGTTGTCGTAGACAAGTGCTAAAAACGCTACTCTAAATAAGTTTGGGATATATCATAATTTATGAAACTTTAAGCATTGCACCTAGTTCTATGATAATTAGTCTAGATGCCTGACAATCTGGTCGTTAAAAAAATTTTTTTTGATTTACCTTATAAAAATGCAATTTTCACATATGTTGTCGTAGACAAGTGCTAAAAACGCTACTCTAAATAAGTTTGGGATATATCATAATTTATGAAACTTTAAGCATTGCATCTAGTTCTATGATAATTAGTCTAGATGCCCGACAATCTGGTCGTTAAAAAAAAATTTTTTGATTTACCTTATAAAAATGCAATTTTCACATATGTTGTCGTAGACAAGTGCTAAAAACGCTACTCTAAATGAGTTTGGGATATATCATAATTTATGAAACTTTAAGCATTGCACCTAGTTCTATGATAATTAGTCTAGATGCCCGACAATCTGGTCGGTAAAAAAAAAATATTGATTTACCTTATAAAAATGCAATTTTCACATATGTTGTCGTAGACAAGTGCTAAAAACGCTACTCTAAATGAGTTTGGGATATATCATAATTTATGAAACTTTAAGCATTGCACCTAGTTCTATGATAATTAGCCTAGATGCCCGACAATCTGGTCGTTAAAAAAAAAATTTTGAAAATGCAATTTTCACATATGTTGTCGTAGACAAGTGCTAAAAACGCTACTCTAAATAAGTTTGGGATATATCATAATTTATGAAACTTTAAGCATTGCACCTAGTTCTATGATAATTAGTCTAGATGCCCGACAATCTGGTCGTTAAAAAAAAATTTTTTGATTTACCTTATAAAAATGCAATTTTCACGTATGTTGTCGTAGACAAGTGCTAAAAACGCTACTCTAAATAAGTTTGGGATATATCATAATTTATGAAACTTTAAGCATTGCACCTAGTTCTATGATAATTAGTCTAGATGCCTGACAATCTGGTCGTTAAAAAAATTTTTTTTGATTTACCTTATAAAAATGCAATTTTCACATATGTTGTCGTAGACAAGTGCTAAAAACGCTACTCTAAATAAGTTTGGGATATATCATAATTTATGAAACTTTAAGCATTGCATCTAGTTCTATGATAATTAGTCTAGATGCCCGACAATCTGGTCGTTAAAAAAAAAATTTTTGATTTACCTTATAAAAATGCAATTTTCACATATGTTGTCGTAGACAAGTGCTAAAAACGCTACTCTAAATAAGTTTGGGATATATCATAATTTATGAAACTTTAAGCATTGCACCTAGTTCTATGATAATTAGTCTAGATGCCCGACAATCTGGTCGTTAAAAAAATTTTTTTTGATTTACCTTATAAAAATGCAATTTTCACGTATGTTGTCGTAGACAAGTGCTAAAAACGCTACTCTAAAAAAGTTTGGGATATATCATAATTTATGAAACTTTAAGCATTGCACCTAGTTCTATGATAATTAGTCTAGATGCCCGACAATCTGGTCGTTAAAAAAAAAATTTTTGATTTACCTTATAAAAATGCAATTTTCACGTATGTTGTCGTAGACAAGTGCTAAAAACGCTACTCTAAATAAGTTTGGGATATATCATAATTTATGAAACTTTAAGCATTGCACCTAGTTCTATGATAATTAGTCTAGATGCCCGACAATCTGGTCGTTAAAAAAATTTTTTTTGATTTACCTTATAAAAATGCAATTTTCACGTATGTTGTCGCAGACAAGTGCTAAAAACGCTACTCTAAATAAGTTTGGGATATATCATAATTTATGAAACTTTAAGCATTGCACCTAGTTCTATGATAATTAGTCTAGATGCCTGACAATCTGGTCGTTAAAAAAATTTTTTTTGATTTACCTTATAAAAATGCAATTTTCACGTATGTTGTCGTAGACAAGTGCTAAAAACACTACTCTAAATAAGTTTGGGATATATCATAATTTATGAAACTTTAAGCATTGCACCTAGTTCTATGATAATTAGTCTAGATGCCCGACAATCTGGTCGTTAAAAAAAAATTTTTTGATTTACCTTATAAAAATGCAATTTTCACGTATGGTGTCGTAGACAAGTGCTAAAAACGCTACTCTAAATAAGTTTGGTATATATCATAATTTATGAAACTTTAAGCATTGCACCTAGTTCTATGATAATTAATCTAGATGCCCGACAATCTGGTCATTAAAAAAAAATTTGTTGATTTACCTTATAAAAATGCAATTTTCACGTATGTTGTCGTAGACAAGTGCTAAAAACGCTACTCTAAATAAGTTTGGGATATATCATAATTTATGAAACTTTAAGCATTGCACCTAGTTCTATGATAATTAGTCTAGATGCCCGACAATCTGGTCGTTAAAAAAAAATTTTTTGATTTACCTTATAAAAATGCAATTTTCACGTATGTTGTCGTAGACAAGTGCTAAAAACGCTACTCTAAATAAGTTTGGGATATATCATAATTTATGAAACTTTAAGCATTGCACCTAGTTCTATGATAATTAGTCTAGATGCCCGACAATCTGGTCGTTAAAAAAAATTTTTTGATTTACCTTATAAAAATGCAATTTTCACATATGTTGTCGTAGACAAGTGCTAAAAACGCTACTCTAAATAAGTTTGGGATATATCATAATTTATGAAACTTTAAGCATTGCACCTAGTTCTATGATAATTAGTCTAGATGCCCGAAAATCTGGTCGTTAAAAAAAAATTTTTTGATTTAACTTATAAAAATGCAATTTTCACGTATGTTGTCGTAGACAAGTGCTAAAAACGTTACTCTAAATAAGTTTGGGATATATCATAATTTATGAAACTTTAAGCATTGCACCTAGTTCTATGATAATTAGTCTAGATGCCTGACAATCTGGTCGTTAAAAAAATTTTTTTTGATTTACCTTATAAAAATGCAATTTTCACATATGTTGTCGTAGACAAGTGCTAAAAACGCTACTCTAAATAAGTTTGGGATATATCATAATTTATGAAACTTTAAGCATTGCATCTAGTTCTATGATAATTAGTCTAGATGCCCGACAATCTGGTCGTTAAAAAAAAATTTTTTGATTTACCTTATAAAAATGCAATTTTCACATATGTTGTCGTAGACAAGTGCTAAAAACGCTACTCTAAATAAGTTTGGGATATATCATAATTTATGAAACTTTAAGCATTGCACCTAGTTCTATGATAATTAGTCTAGATGCCCGACAATCTGGTCGTTAAAAAAAAATTTTTTGATTTACCTTATAAAAATGCAATTTTCACATATGTTGTCCTAGACAAGTGCTAAAAACGCTACTCTAAATAAGTTTGGGATATATCATAATTTATGAAACTTTAAGCATTGCACCTAGTTCTATGATAATTAGTCTAGATGCCCGACAATCTGGTCGTTAAAAAAAAAATTTTTGATTTACCTTATAAAAATGCAATTTTCACATATGTTGTCGTAGACAAGTGCTAAAAACGCTACTCTAAATAAGTTTGGGATATATCATAATTTATGAAACTTTAAGCATTGCACCTAGTTCTATGATAATTAGTCTAGATGCCCGACAATCTGGTCGTTAAAAAAAAATTTTTTTGATTTACCTTATAAAAATGCAATTTTCACGTATGTTGTCGTAGACAAGTGCTAAAAACGCTACTCTAAATAAGTTTGGGATATATCATAATTTATGAAACTTTAAGCATTGCACCTAGTTCTATGATAATTAGTCTAGATGCCCGACAATCTGGTCGTTAAAAAAAATTTTTTGATTTACCTTATAAAAATGCAATTTTCACATATGTTGTCGTAGACAAGTGCTAAAAACGCTACTTTAAATAAGTTTGGGATATATCATAATTTATGAAACTTTAAGCATTGCACCTAGTCCTATGATAATTAGTCTAGATGCCCTACAATCTGGTCGTTAAAAAAAAAATGTTTGAATTACCTTATAAAAATGCAATTTTCACATATGTTGTCGTAAACAAGTGCTAAAAACGCTACTCTAAATAAGTTTGGGATATATCATAATTTATGAAACTTTAAGCATTGCACCTAGTTCTATGATAATTAGTCTAGATGCCCGACAATCTGGTCGTTAAAAAAAAATTTTTTGATTTACCTTATAAAAATGCAATTTTCACGTATGTTGTCGTAGACAAGTGCTAAAAACGCTACTCTAAATAAGTTTGGGATATATCATAATTTATGAAACTTTAAGCATTGCACCTAGTCCTATGATAATTAGTCTAGATGCCCTACAATCTGGTCGTTAAAAAAAAAATGTTTGAATTACCTTATAAAAATGCAATTTTCACATATGTTGTCGTAAACAAGTGCTAAAAACGCTACTCTAAATAAGTTTGGGATATATCATAATTTATGAAACTTTAAGCATTGCACCTAGTTCTATGATAATTAGTCTAGATGCCCGACAATCTGGTCGTTAAAAAAAAATTTTTTGATTTACCTTATAAAAATGCAATTTTCACATATGTTGTCGTAGACAAGTGCTAAAAACGCTACTCTAAATAAGTTTGGGATATATCATAATTTATGAAACTTTAAGCATTGCACCTAGTTCTATGATAATTAGTCTAGATGCCCGACAATCTGGTCGTTAAAAAAAAATTTTTTGATTTACCTTATAAAAATGCAATTTTCACATATGTTGTCGTAGACAAGTGCTAAACACGCTACTCTAAATAAGTTTGGGATATATCATAATTTATGAAACTTTAAGCATTGCACCTAGTTCTATGATAATTAGTCTAGATGCCTGACAATCTGGTCGTTAAAAAAATTTTTTTTGATTTACCTTATAAAAATGCAATTTTCACGTATGTTGTCGTAGACAAGTGCTAAAAACACTACTCTAAATAAGTTTGGGATATATCATAATTTATGAAACTTTAAGCATTGCACCTAGTTCTATGATAATTAGTCTAGATGCCTGACAATCTGGTCGTTAAAAAAATTTTTTTTGATTTACCTTATAAAAATGCAATTTTCACGTATGTTGTCGTAGACAAGTGCTAAAAACGCTACTCTAAATAAGTTTGGGATATATCATAATTTATGAAACTTTAAGCATTGCACCTAGTTCTATGATAATTAGTCTAGATGCCCGACAATCTGGTCGTTAAAAAAAAATTTTTTGATTTACCTTATAAAAATGCAATTTTCACATATGTTGTCGTAGACAAGTGCTAAAAACGCTACTCTAAATAAGTTTGGGATATATCATAATTTATGAAACTTTAAGCATTGCACCTAGTTCTATGATAATTAGTCTAGATGCCCGACAATCTGGTCGTTAAAAAAAAATTTTTTGATTTACCTTATAAAAATGCAATTTTCACGTATGTTGTCGTAGACAAGTGCTAAAAACGCTACTCTAAATAAGTTTGGGATATATCATAATTTATGAAACTTTAAGCATTGCACCTAGTCCTATGATAATTAGTCTAGATGCCCGACAATCTGGTCGTTAAAAAAAAAATGTTTGAATTACCTTATAAAAATGCAATTTTCACATATGTTGTCGTAAACAAGTGCTAAAAACGCTACTCTAAATAAGTTTGGGATATATCATAATTTATGAAACTTTAAGCATTGCACCTAGTTCTATGATAATTAGTCTAGATGCCCGACAATCTGGTCGTTAAAAAAAAATTTTTTGATTTACCTTATAAAAATGCAATTTTCACGTATGTTGTCGTAGACAAGTGCTAAAAACGCTACTCTAAATAAGTTTGGGATATATCATAATTTATGAAACTTTAAGCATTGCACCTAGTTCTATGATAATTAGTCTAGATGCCCGACAATCTGGTCGTTAAAAAAAAATTTTTTGATTTACCTTATAAAAATGCAATTTTCACGTATGTTGTCGTAGACAAGTGCTAAAAACGCTACTCTAAATAAGTTTGGGATATATCATAATTTATGAAACTTTAAGCATTGCACCTAGTTCTATGATAATTAGTCTAGATGCCCGACAATCTGGTCGTTAAAAAAAAATTTTTTGATTTACCTTATAAAAATGCAATTTTCACGTATGTTGTCGTAGACAAGTGCTAAAAACGCTACTCTAAATAAGTTTGGGATATATCATAATTTATGAAACTTTAAGCATTGCACCTAGTTCTATGATAATTAGTCTAGATGCCCGACAATCTGGTCGTTAAAAAAAAATTTTTTGATTTACCTTATAAAAATGCAATTTTCACGTATGTTGTCGTAGACAAGTGCTAAAAACGCTACTCTAAATAAGTTTGGGATATATCATAATTTATGAAACTTTAAGCATTGCACCTAGTTCTATGATAATTAGTCTAGATGCCTGACAATCTGGTCGTTAAAAAAATTTTTTTTTGATTTACCTTATAAAAATGCAATTTTCACGTATGTTGTCGTAGACAAGTGCTAAAAACACTACTCTAAATAAGTTTGGGATATATCATAATTTATGAAACTTTAAGCATTGCACCTAGTTCTATGATAATTAGTCTAGATGCCCGACAATCTGGTCGTTAAAAAAAAATTTTTTGATTTACCTTATAAAAATGCAATTTTCACATATGTTGTCGTAGACAAGTGCTAAAAACGCTACTCTAAATAAGTTTGGGATATATCATAATTTATGAAACTTTAAGCATTGCATCTAGTTCTATGATAATTAGTCTAGATGCCCGACAATCTGGTCGTTAAAAAAAAAATTTTTGATTTACCTTATAAAAATGCAATTTTCACATATGTTGTCGTAGACAAGTGCTAAAAACGCTACTCTAAATAAGTTTGGGATATATCATAATTTATGAAACTTTAAGCATTGCACCTAGTTCTATGATAATTAGTCTAGATGCCCGACAATCTGGTCGTTAAAAAAAAATTTTTTGATTTAGCTTATAAAAATGCAATTTTCACGTATGTTGTCGTAGACAAGTGCTAAAAACGCTACTCTAAATAAGTTTGGGATATATCATAATTTATGAAACTTTAAGCATTGCACCTAGTTCTATGATAATTAGTCTAGATGCCCGACAATCTGGTCGTTAAAAAAAATTTTTTGATTTACCTTATAAAAATGCAATTTTCACATATGTTGTCGTAGACAAGTGCTAAAAACGCTACTCTAAATAAGTTTGGGATATATCATAATTTATGAAACTTTAAGCATTGCATCTAGTTCTATGATAATTAGTCTAGATGCCCGACAATCTGGTCGTTAAAAAAATTTTTTTTGATTTACCTTATAAAAATGCAATTTTCACGTATGTTGTCGTAGACAAGTGCTAAAAACGCTACTCTAAATAAGTTTGGGATATATCATAATTTATGAAACTTTAAGCATTGCACCTAGTTCTATGATAATTAGTCTAGATGCCTAACAATCTGGTCGTTAAAAAAATTTTTTTTGATTTAGCTTATAAAAATGCAATTTTCACGTATGTTGTCGTAGACAAGTGCTAAAAACGCTACTCTAAATAAGTTTGGGATATATCATAATTTATGAAACTTTAAGCATTGCACCTAGTTCTATGATAATTAGTCTAGATGCCCGACAATCTGGTCGTTAAAAAAAAATTTTTTGATTTAGCTTATAAAAATGCAATTTTCACGTATGTTGTCGTAGACAAGTGCTAAAAACGCTACTCTAAATAAGTTTGGGATATATCATAATTTATGAAACTTTAAGCATTGCACCTAGTTCTATGATAATTAGTCTAGATGCCCGACAATCTGGTCGTTAAAAAAAATTTTTTGATTTACCTTATAAAAATGCAATTTTCACATATGTTGTCGTAGACAAGTGCTAAAAACGCTACTCTAAATAAGTTTGGGATATATCATAATTTATGAAACTTTAAGCATTGCACCTAGTTCTATGATAATTAGTCTAGATGCCCGACAATCTGGTCGTTAAAAAAAAATTTTTTGATTTAACTTATAAAAATGCAATTTTCACGTATGTTGTCGTAGACAAGTGCTAAAAACGTTACTCTAAATAAGTTTGGGATATATCATAATTTATGAAACTTTAAGCATTGCACCTAGTTCTATGATAATTAGTCTAGATGCCTGACAATCTGGTCGTTAAAAAAATTTTTTTTGATTTACCTTATAAAAATGCAATTTTCACATATGTTGTCGTAGACAAGTGCTAAAAACGCTACTCTAAATAAGTTTGGGATATATCATAATTTATGAAACTTTAAGCATTGCATCTAGTTCTATCATAATTAGTCTAGATGCCCGACAATCTGGTCGTTAAAAAAAAATTTTTTGATTTACGTTATAAAAATGCAATTTTCACATATGTTGTCGTAGACAAGTGCTAAAAACGCTACTCTAAATAAGTTTGGGATATATCATAATTTATGAAACTTTAAGCATTGCACCTAGTTCTATGATAATTAGTCTAGATGCCCGACAATCTGGTCGTTAAAAAAAATTTTTTTGATTTACCTTATAAAAATGCAAATTTCACATATGTTGTCCTAGACAAGTGCTAAAAACGCTACTCTAAATAAGTTTGGGATATATCATAATTTATGAAACTTTAAGCATTGCACCTAGTTCTATGATAATTAGTCTAGATGCCCGACAATCTGGTCGTTAAAAAAAAAATTTTTGATTTACCTTATAAAAATGCAATTTTCACATATGTTGTCGTAGACAAGTGCTAAAAACGCTACTCTAAATAAGTTTGGGATATATCATAATTTATGAAACTTTAAGCATTGCACCTAGTTCTATGATAATTAGTCTAGATGCCCGACAATTTGGTCGTTAAAAAAAAATTTTTTTGATTTACCTTATAAAAATGCAATTTTCACGTATGTTGTCGTAGACAAGTGCTAAAAACGCTACTCTAAATAAGTTTGGGATATATCATAATTTATGAAACTTTAAGCATTGCACCTAGTTCTATGATAATTAGTCTAGATGCCCGACAATCTGGTCGTTAAAAAAAATTTTTTGATTTACCTTATAAAAATGCAATTTTCACATATGTTGTCGTAGACAAGTGCTAAAAACGCTACTCTAAATAAGTTTGGGATATATCATAATTTATGAAACTTTAAGCATTGCACCTAGTCCTATGATAATTAGTCTAGATGCCCTACAATCTGGTCGTTAAAAAAAAAATGTTTGAATTACCTTATAAAAATGCAATTTTCACATATGTTGTCGTAAACAAGTGCTAAAAACGCTACTCTAAATAAGTTTGGGATATATCATAATTTATGAAACTTTAAGCATTGCACCTAGTTCTATGATAATTAGTCTAGATGCCCGACAATCTGGTCGTTAAAAAAAAATTTTTTGATTTACCTTATAAAAATGCAATTTTCACGTATGTTGTCGTAGACAAGTGCTAAAAACGCTACTCTAAATAAGTTTGGGATATATCATAATTTATGAAACTTTAAGCATTGCACCTAGTCCTATGATAATTAGTCTAGATGCCCTACAATCTGGTCGTTAAAAAAAAAATGTTTGAATTACCTTATAAAAATGCAATTTTCACATATGTTGTCGTAAACAAGTGCTAAAAACGCTACTCTAAATAAGTTTGGGATATATCATAATTTATGAAACTTTAAGCATTGCACCTAGTCCTATGATAATTAGTCTAGATGCCCGACAATCTGGTCGTTAAAAAAAATTTTTTTGATTTACCTTATAAAAATGCAATTTTCACGTATGTTGTCGTAGACAAGTGCTAAAAACGCTACTCTAAATAAGTTTGGGATATATCATAATTTATGAACCTTTTAGCATTGCACCTAGTTCTATGATAATTAGTCTAGATGCCCGACAATCTGGTCGTTAAAAAAAAATTTTTTGATTTACCTTATAAAAATGCAATTTTCACATATGTTGTCGTAGACAAGTGCTAAAAACGCTACTCTAAATAAGTTTGGGATATATCATAATTTATGAAACTTTAAGCATTGCACCTAGTCCTATGATAATTAGTCTAGATGCCCTACAATCTGGTCGTTAAAAAAAAAATGTTTGAATTACCTTATAAAAATGCAATTTTCACATATGTTGTCGTAAACAAGTGCTAAAAACGCTACTCTAAATAAGTTTGGGATATATCATAATTTATGAAACTTTAAGCATTGCACCTAGTTCTATGATAATTAGTCTAGATGCCCGACAATCTGGTCGTTAAAAAAAAATTTTTTGATTTACCTTATAAAAATGCAATTTTCACGTATGTTGTCGTAGACAAGTGCTAAAAACGCTACTCTAAATAAGTTTGGGATATATCATAATTTATGAAACTTTAAGCATTGCACCTAGTCCTATGATAATTAGTCTAGATGCCCTACAATCTGGTCGTTAAAAAAAAAATGTTTGAATTACCTTATAAAAATGCAATTTTCACATATGTTGTCGTAAACAAGTGCTAAAAACGCTACTCTAAATAAGTTTGGGATATATCATAATTTATGAAACTTTAAGCATTGCACCTAGTCCTATGATAATTAGTCTAGATGCCCGACAATCTGGTCGTTAAAAAAAATTTTTTTGATTTACCTTATAAAAATGCAATTTTCACGTATGTTTTCGTAGACAAGTGCTAAAAACGCTACTCTAAATAAGTTTGGGATATATCATAATTTATGAACCTTTTAGCATTGCACCTAGTTCTATGATAATTAGTCTAGATGCCCGACAATCTGGTCGTTAAAAAAAAATTTTTTGATTTACCTTATAAAAATGCAATTTTCACATATGTTGTCGTAGACAAGTGCTAAAAACGCTACTCTAAATAAGTTTGGGATATATCATAATTTATGAAACTTTAAGCATTGCACCTAGTTCTATGATAATTAGTCTAGATGCCCGACAATCTGGTCGTTAAAAAAAAATTTTTTGATTTACCTTATAAAAATGCAATTTTCACGTATGTTGTCGTAGACAAGTGCTAAAAACGCTACTCTAAATAAGTTTGGGATATATCATAATTTATGAACCTTTTAGCATTGCACCTAGTTCTATGAAAATTAGTCTAGATGCCCGACAATCTGGTCGTTAAAAAAAAATTTTTTGATTTACCTTATAAAAATGCAATTTTCACATATGTTGTCGTAGACAAGTGCTAAAAACGCTACTCTAAATGAGTTTGGGATATATCATAATTTATGAAACTTTAAGCATTGCACCTAGTTCTATGATAATTAGTCTAGATGCCCGACAATCTGGTCGTTAAAAAAAAATTTTTTGATTTACCTTATAAAAATGCAATTTTCACGTATGTTGTCGTAGACAAGTGCTAAAAACGCTACTCTAAATAAGTTTGGGATATATCATAATTTATGAAACTTTAAGCATTGCACCTAGTGCTATGATAATTAGTCTAGATGCCCGACAATCTGGTCGTTAAAAAAAAATTTTTTGATTTACCTTATAAAAATGCAATTTTCACGTATGTTGTCGTAGACAAGTGCTAAAAACGCTACTCTAAATAAGTTTGGGATATATCATAATTTATGAAACTTTAAGCATTGCACCTAGTTCTATGATAATTAGTCTAGATGCCCGACAATCTGGTCGTTAAAAAAAAATTTTTTGATTTACCTTATAAAAATGCAATTTTCACATATGTTGTCGTAGACAAGTGCTAAAAACGCTACTCTAAATAAGTTTGGGATATATCATAATTTATGAAACTTTAAGCATTGCACCTAGTCCTATGATAATTAGTCTAGATGCCCGACAATCTGGTCGTTAAAAAAAATTTTTTTGATTTACCTTATAAAAATGCAATTTTCACATATGTTGTCGTAGACAAGTGCTAAAAACGCTACTCTGAATAAGTTTGGGATATATCATAATTTACGAAACTTTAAGCATTGCACCTAGTTCTATGATAATTAGTCTAGATGCCCGACAATCTGGTCGTTAAAAAAATTTTTTTGATTTACCTTATAAAAATGCAATTTTCACATATGTTGTCGTAGACAAGTGCTAAAAACGCTACTCTAAATAAGTTTGGGATATATCATAATTTATGAAACTTTAAGCATTGCACCTAGTCCTATGATAATTAGTCTAGATGCCCGACAATCTGGTCGTTAAAAAAAAATTTTTTGATTTACCTTATAAAAATGCAATTTTCACATATGTTGTCGTAGACAAGTGCTAAAAACGCTACTCTAAATAAGTTTGGGATATATCATAATTTATGAAACTTTAAGCATTGCACCTAGTTCTATGATAATTAGTCTAGATGCCCGACAATCTGGTCGTTAAGAAAATTTTTTTGATTTACCTTATAAAAATGCAATTTTCACATATGTTGTCGTAGACAAGTGCTAAAAACGCTACTCTGAATAAGTTTGGGATATATCATAATTTACGAAACTTTAAGCATTGCACCTAGTGCTATGATAATTAGTCTAGATGCCCGACAATCTGGTCGTTAAAAAAAAATTTTTTGATTTACCTTATAAAAATGCAATTTTCACGTATGTTGTCGTAGACAAGTGCTAAAAACGCTACTCTAAATAAGTTTGGGATATATCATAATTTATGAAACTTTAAGCATTGCACCTAGTTCTATGATAATTAGTCTAGATGCCCGACAATCTGGTCGTTAAAAAAAAATTTTTTGATTTACCTTATAAAAATGCAATTTTCACATATGTTGTCGTAGACAAGTGCTAAAAACGCTACTCTAAATAAGTTTGGGATATATCATAATTTATGAAACTTTAAGCATTGCACCTAGTCCTATGATAATTAGTCTAGATGCCCGACAATCTGGTCGTTAAAAAAAAATTTTTTGATTTACCTTATAAAAATGCAATTTTCACATATGTTGTCGTAGACAAGTGCTAAAAACGCTACTCTAAATAAGTTTGGGATATATCATAATTTATGAAACTTTAAGCATTGCACCTAGTTCTATGATAATTAGTCTAGATGCCCGACAATCTGGTCGTTAAGAAAATTTTTTTGATTTACCTTATAAAAATGCAATTTTCACATATGTTGTCGTAGACAAGTGCTAAAAACGCTACTCTAAATAAGTTTGGGATATATCATAATTTATGAACCTTTTAGCATTGCACCTAGTTCTATGAAAATTAGTCTAGATGCCCGACAATCTGGTCGTTAAAAAAAAATTTTTTGATTTACCTTATAAAAATGCAATTTTCACATATGTTGTCGTAGACAAGTGCTAAAAACGCTACTCTAAATGAGTTTGGGATATATCATAATTTATGAAACTTTAAGCATTGCACCTAGTTCTATGATAATTAGTCTAGATGCCCGACAATCTGGTCGTTAAAAAAAAATTTTTTGATTTACCTTATAAAAATGCAATTTTCACGTATGTTGTCGTAGACAAGTGCTAAAAACGCTACTCTAAATAAGTTTGGGATATATCATAATTTATGAAACTTTAAGCATTGCACCTAGTGCTATGATAATTAGTCTAGATGCCCGACAATCTGGTCGTTAAAAAAAAATTTTTTGATTTACCTTATAAAAATGCAATTTTCACGTATGTTGTCGTAGAC
This sequence comes from Crataerina pallida, assembly GCA_949710015.1. NCBI lineage: Eukaryota > Metazoa > Arthropoda > Insecta > Diptera > Hippoboscidae > Crataerina > Crataerina pallida. Next base: position 16,934,737 of record OX453290.1, read on the forward strand.
AAGTGCTAAAAACGCTACTCTAAATAAGTTTGGGATATATCATAATTTATGAAACTTTAAGCATTGCACCTAGTTCTATGATAATTAGTCTAGATGCCCGACAATCTGGTCGTTAAAAAAAAATTTTTTGATTTACCTTATAAAAATGCAATTTTCACATATGTTGTCGTAGACAAGTGCTAAAAACGCTACTCTAAATAAGTTTGGGATATATCATAATTTATGAAACTTTAAGCATTGCACCTAGTCCTATGATAATTAGTCTAGATGCCCGACAATCTGGTCGTTAAAAAAAATTTTTTTGATTTACCTTATAAAAATGCAATTTTCACATATGTTGTCGTAGACAAGTGCTAAAAACGCTACTCTGAATAAGTTTGGGATATATCATAATTTACGAAACTTTAAGCATTGCACCTAGTTCTATGATAATTAGTCTAGATGCCCGACAATCTGGTCGTTAAAAAAAAATTTTTTGATTTACCTTATAAAAATGCAATTTTCACGTATGTTGTCGTAGACAAGTGCTAAAAACGCTACTCTAAATAAGTTTGGGATATATCATAATTTATGAAACTTTAAGCATTGCACCTAGTCCTATGATAATTAGTCTAGATGCCCGACAATCTGGTCGTTAAAAAAAAATTTTTTGATTTACCTTATAAAAATGCAATTTTCACATATGTTGTCGTAGACAAGTGCTAAAAACGCTACTCTAAATAAGTTTGGGATATATCATAATTTATGAAACTTTAAGCATTGCACCTAGTTCTATGATAATTAGTCTAGATGCCCGACAATCTGGTCGTTAAAAAAAATTTTTTTGATTTACCTTATAAAAATGCAATTTTCACGTATGTTGTCGTAGACAAGTGCTAAAAACGCTACTCTAAATAAGTTTGGGATATATCATAATTTATGAAACTTTAAGCATTGCACCTAGTCCTATGATAATTAGTCTAGATGCCCGACAATCTGGTCGTTAAAAAAAAATTTTTTGATTTACCTTATAAAAATGCAATTTTCACATATGTTGTCGTAGACAAGTGCTAAAAACGCTACTCTAAATAAGTTTGGGATATATCATAATTTATGAAACTTTAAGCATTGCACCTAGTTCTATGATAATTAGTCTAGATGCCCGACAATCTGGTCGTTAAAAAAAAATTTTTTGATTTACCTTATAAAAATGCAATTTTCACGTATGTTGTCGTAGACAAGTGCTAAAAACGCTACTCTAAATAAGTTTGGGATATATCATAATTTATGAAACTTTAAGCATTGCACCTAGTCCTATGTCTAGATGCCCGACAATCTGGTCGTTAAAAAAAAATTTTTTGATTTACCTTATAAAAATGCAATTTTCACATATGTTGTCGTAGACAAGTGCTAAAAACGCTACTCTAAATAAGTTTGGGATATATCATAATTTATGAAACTTTAAGCATTGCACCTAGTTCTATGATAATTAGTCTAGATGCCCGACAATCTGGTCGTTAAAAAAAAATTTTTTGATTTACCTTATAAAAATGCAATTTTCACATATGTTGTCGTAGACAAGTGCTAAAAACGCTACTCTAAATAAGTTTGGGATATATCATAATTTATGAAACTTTAAGCATTGCACCTAGTTCTATGATAATTAGTCTAGATGCCCGACAATCTGGTCGTTAAAAAAAAATTTTTTGATTTACCTTATAAAAATGCAATTTTCACATATGTTGTCATAGACAAGTGCTAAACACGCTACTCTAAATAAGTTTGGGATATATCATAATTTATGAAACTTTAAGCATTGCACCTAGTTCTATGATAATTAGTCTAGATGCCCGACAATCTGGTCGTTAAAAAAAAATTTTTTGATTTACCTTATAAAAATGCAATTTTCACATATGTTGTCGTAGACAAGTGCTAAAAACGCTACTCTAAATAAGTTTGGGATATATCATAATTTATGAAACTTTAAGCATTGCACCTAGTTCTATGATAATTAGTCTAGATGCCCGACAATCTGGTCGTTAAAAAAAAATTTTTTGATTTACCTTATAAAAATGCAATTTTCACATATGTTGTCGTAGACAAGTGCTAAAAACGCTACTCTAAATAAGTTTGGGATATATCATAATTTATGAAACTTTAAGCATTGCACCTAGTCCTATGATAATTAGTCTAGATGCCCGACAATCTGGTCGTTAAAAAAAAATTTTTTGATTTACCTTATAAAAATGCAATTTTCACATATGTTGTCGTAGACAAGTGCTAAAAACGCTACTCTAAATAAGTTTAGGATATATCATAATTTATGAAACTTTAAGCATTGCACCTAGTTCTATGATAATTAGTCTAGATGCCCGACAATCTGGTCGTTAAAAAAAAATTTTTTTGATTTACCTTATAAAAATGCAATTTTCACATATGTTGTCGTAGACAAGTGCTAAAAACGCTACTCTAAATAAGTTTAGGATATATCATAATTTATGAAACTTTAAGCATTGCACCTAGTTCTATGATAATTAGTCTAGATGCCCGACAATCTGGTCGTTAAAAAAAAATTTTTTTGATTTACCTTATAAAAATGCAATTTTCACATATGTTGTCGTAGACAAGTGCTAAAAACGCTACTCTAAATAAGTTTGGGATATATCATAATTTATGAAACTTTAAGCATTGCACCTAGTTCTATGATAATTAGTCTAGATGCCCGACAATCTGGTCGTTAAAAAAAAATTTTTTGATTTACCTTATAAAAATGCAATTTTCACATATGTTGTCCTAGACAAGTGCTAAAAACGCTACTCTAAATAAGTTTGGGATATATCATAATTTATGAAACTTTAAGCATTGCACCTAGTTCTATGATAATTAGTCTAGATGCCCGACAATCTGGTCGTTAAAAAAAAAATTTTTGATTTACCTTATAAAAATGCAATTTTCACATATGTTGTCGTAGACAAGTGCTAAAAACGCTACTCTAAATAAGTTTGGGATATATCATAATTTATGAAACTTTAAGCATTGCACCTAGTCCTATGATAATTAGTCTAGATGCGCGACAATCTGGTCGTTAAAAAAAAATGTTTGAATTACCTTATAAAAATGCAATTTTCACATATGTTGTCGTAAACAAGTGCTAAAAACGCTACTCTAAATAAGTTTGGGATATATCATAATTTATGAAACTTTAAGCATTGCACCTAGTCCTATGATAATTAGTCTAGATGCCCGACAATCTGGTCGTTAAAAAAAATTTTTTTGATTTACCTTATAAAAATGCAATTTTCACGTATGTTGTCGTAGACAAGTGCTAAAAACGCTACTCTAAATAAGTTTGGGATATATCATAATTTATGAAACTTTAAGCATTGCACCTAGTTCTATGATAATTAGTCTAGATGCCCGACAATCTGGTCGTTAAAAAAAAATTTTTTGATTTACCTTATAAAAATGCAATTTTCACGTATGTTGTCGTAGACAAGTGCTAAAAACGCTACTCTAAATAAGTTTGGGATATATCATAATTTATGAACCTTTTAGCATTGCACCTAGTTCTATGATAATTAGTCTAGATGCCCGACAATCTGGTCGTTAAAAAAAAATTTTTTTGATTTACCTTATAAAAATGCAATTTTCACGTATGTTGTCGTAGACAAGTGCTAAAAACGCTACTCTAAATAAGTTTGGGATATATCATAATTTATGAAACTTTAAGCATTGCACCTAGTTCTATGATAATTAGTCTAGATGCCCGACAATCTGGTCGTTAAAAAAAATTTTTTGATTTACCTTATAAAAATGCAATTTTCACATATGTTGTCGTAGACAAGTGCTAAAAACGCTACTCTAAACAAGTTTGGGATATATCATAATTTATGAAACTTTAAGCATTGCACCTAGTCCTATGATAATTAGTCTAGATGCCCTACAATCTGGTCGTTAAAAAAAAAATGTTTGAATTACCTTATAAAAATGCAATTTTCACATATGTTGTCGTAAACAAGTGCTAAAAACGCTACTCTAAATAAGTTTGGGATATATCATAATTTATGAAACTTTAAGCATTGCACCTAGTTCTATGATAATTAGTCTAGATGCCCGACAATCTGGTCGTTAAAAAAAAATTTTTTGATTTACCTTATAAAAATGCAATTTTCACGTATGTTGTCGTAGACAAGTGCTAAAAACGCTACTCTAAATAAGTTTGGGATATATCATAATTTATGAAACTTTAAGCATTGCACCTAGTCCTATGATAATTAGTCTAGATGCCCTACAATCTGGTCGTTAAAAAAAAAATGTTTGAATTACCTTATAAAAATGCAATTTTCACATATGTTGTCGTAAACAAGTGCTAAAAACGCTACTCTAAATAAGTTTGGGATATATCATAATTTATGAAACTTTAAGCATTGCACCTAGTCCTATGATAATTAGTCTAGATGCCAGACAATCTGGTCGTTAAAAAAAAATTTTTTGATTTACCTTATAAAAATGCAATTTTCACGTATGTTGTCGTAGACAAGTGCTAAAAACGCTACTCTAAATAAGTTTGGGATATATCATAATTTATGAACCTTTTAGCATTGCACCTAGTTCTATGATAATTAGTCTAGATGCCCGACAATCTGGTCGTTAAAAAAAAATTTTTTGATTTACCTTATAAAAATGCAATTTTCACATATGTTGTCGTAGACAAGTGCTAAAAACGCTACTCTAAATAAGTTTGGGATATATCATAATTTATGAAACTTTAAGCATTGCACCTAGTTCTATGATAATTAGTCTAGATGCCCGACAATCTGGTCGTTAAAAAAAAATTTTTTGATTTACCTTATAAAAATGCAATTTTCACGTATGTTGTCGTAGACAAGTGCTAAAAACGCTACTCTAAATAAGTTTGGGATATATCATAATTTATGAACCTTTTAGCATTGCACCTAGTTCTATGAAAATTAGTCTAGATGCCCGACAATCTGGTCGTTAAAAAAAAATTTTTTGATTTACCTTATAAAAATGCAATTTTCACATATGTTGTCGTAGACAAGTGCTAAAAACGCTACTCTAAATGAGTTTGGGATATATCATAATTTATGAAACTTTAAGCATTGCACCTAGTTCTATGATAATTAGTCTAGATGCCCGACAATCTGGCCGTTAAAAAAAAATTTTTTGATTTACCTTATAAAAATGCAATTTTCACGTATGTTGTCGTAGACAAGTGCTAAAAACGCTACTCTAAATAAGTTTGGGATATATCATAATTTATGAAACTTTAAGCATTGCACCTAGTGCTATGATAATTAGTCTAGATGCCCGACAATCTGGTCGTTAAAAAAAAATTTTTTGATTTACCTTATAAAAATGCAATTTTCACGTATGTTGTCGTAGACAAGTGCTAAAAACGCTACTCTAAATAAGTTTGGGATATATCATAATTTATGAAACTTTAAGCATTGCACCTAGTTCTATGATAATTAGTCTAGATGCCCGACAATCTGGTCGTTAAAAAAAAATTTTTTGATTTACCTTATAAAAATGCAATTTTCACATATGTTGTCGTAGACAAGTGCTAAAAACGCTACTCTAAATGAGTTTGGGATATATCATAATTTATGAAACTTTAAGCATTGCACCTAGTTCTATGATAATTAGTCTAGATGCCCGACAATCTGGTCGTTAAAAAAAAATTTTTTGATTTACCTTATAAAAATGCAATTTTCACGTATGTTGTCGTAGACAAGTGCTAAAAACGCTACTCTAAATAAGTTTGGGATATATCATAATTTATGAAACTTTAAGCATTGCACCTAGTGCTATGATAATTAGTCTAGATGCCCGACAATCTGGTCGTTAAAAAAAAATTTTTTGATTTACCTTATAAAAATGCAATTTTCACGTATGTTGTCGTAGACAAGTGCTAAAAACGCTACTCTAAATAAGTTTGGGATATATCATAATTTATGAAACTTTAAGCATTGCACCTAGTTCTATGATAATTAGTCTAGATGCCCGACAATCTGGTCGTTAAAAAAAAATTTTTTGATTTACCTTATAAAAATGCAATTTTCACATATGTTGTCGTAGACAAGTGCTAAAAACGCTACTCTAAATAAGTTTGGGATATATCATAATTTATGAAACTTTAAGCATTGCACCTAGTTCTATGATAATTAGTCTAGATGCCCGACAATCTGGTCGTTAAAAAAAAATTTTTTGATTTACCTTATAAAAATGCAATTTTCACATATGTTGTCGTAGACAAGTGCTAAAAACGCTACTCTAAATAAGTTTGGGATATATCATAATTTATGAAACTTTAAGCATTGCACCTAGTCCTATGATAATTAGTCTAGATGCCCGACAATCTGGTCGTTAAAATAAAATTTTTTGATTTACCTTATAAAAATGCAATTTTCACATATGTTGTCGTAGACAAGTGCTAAAAACGCTACTCTAAATAAGTTTGGGATATATCATAATTTATGAAACTTTAAGCATTGCACCTAGTCCTATGATAATTAGTCTAGATGCCCGACAATCTGGTCGTTAAAATAAAATTTTTTGATTTACCTTATAAAAATGCAATTTTCACATATGTTGTCGTAGACAAGTGCTAAAAACGCTACTCTAAATAAGTTTGGGATATATCATAATTTATGAAACTTTAAGCATTGCACCTAGTTCTATGATAATTAGTCTAGATGCCCGACAATCTGGTCGTTAAAAAAAAATTTTTTGATTTACCTTATAAAAATGCAATTTTCACGTATGTTGTCGTAGACAAGTGCTAAAAACGCTACTCTAAATAAGTTTGGGATATATCATAATTTATGAAACTTTAAGCATTGCACCTAGTCCTATGATAATTAGTCTAGATGCCCGACAATCTGGTCGTTAAAAAAAAATTTTTTGATTTACCTTATAAAAATGCAATTTTCACATATGTTGTCGTAGACAAGTGCTAAAAACGCTACTCTAAATAAGTTTGGGATATATCATAATTTATGAAACTTGCATTGCACCTAGTTCTATGATAATTAGTCTAGATGCCCGACAATCTGGTCGTTAAAAAAAAATTTTTTGATTTACCTTATAAAAATGCAATTTTCACGTATGTTGTCGTAGACAAGTGCTAAAAACGCTACTCTAAATAAGTTTGGGCTATATCATAATTTATGAAACTTTAAGCATTGCACCTAGTCCTATGATAATTAGTCTAGATGCCCGACAATCTGGTCGTTAAAAAAAAATTTTTTGATTTACCTTATAAAAATGCAATTTTCACATATGTTGTCGTAGACAAGTGCTAAAAACGCTACTCTAAATAAGTTTGGGATATATCATAATTTATGAAACTTTAAGCATTGCACCTAGTTCTATGATAATTAGTCTAGATGCCCGACAATCTGGTCGTTAAAAAAAAAATTTTGATTTACCTTATAAAAATGCAATTTTCACGTATGTTGTCGTAGACAAGTGCTAAAAACGCTACTCTAAATAAGTTTGGGATATATCATAATTTATGAAACTTTAAGCATTGCACCTAGTTCTATGATAATTAGTCTAGATGCCCGACAATCTGGTCGTTAAAAAAAAATTTTTTGATTTACCTTATAAAAATGCAATTTTCACATATGTTGTCGTAGACAAGTGCTAAAAACGCTACTCTAAATAAGTTTGGGATATATCATAATTTATGAAACTTTAAGCATTGCACCTAGTTCTATGATAATTAGTCTAGATGCCCGACAATCTGGTCGTTAAAAAAAAAATTTTGATTTACCTTATAAAAATGCAATTTTCACGTATGTTGTCGTAGACAAGTGCTAAAAACGCTACTCTAAATAAGTTTGGGATATATCATAATTTATGAAACTTTAAGCATTGCACCTAGTTCTATGATAATTAGTCTAGATGCCCGACAATCTGGTCGTTAAAAAAAAAATTTTGATTTACCTTATAAAAATGCAATTTTCACATATGTTGTCGTAGACAAGTGCTAAAAACACTACTCTAAATAAGTTTGGGATATATCATAATTTATGAAACTTTAAGCATTGCATCTAGTTCTATGATAATTAGTCTAGATGCCCGACAATCTGGTCGTTAAAAAAAAATTTTTTGATTTACCTTATAAAAATGCAATTTTCACGTATGTTGTCGTAGACAAGTGCTAAAAACGCTACTCTAAATAAGTTTGGGCTATATCATAATTTATGAAACTTTAAGCATTGCACCTAGTCCTATGATAATTAGTCTAGATGCCCGACAATCTGGTCGTTAAAAAAAAATTTTTTGATTTACCTTATAAAAATGCAATTTTCACGTATGTTGTCGTAGACAAGTGCTAAAAACGCTACTCTAAATAAGTTTGGGATATATCATAATTTATGAAACTTTAAGCATTGCACCTAGTTCTATGATAATTAGTCTAGATGCCCGACAATCTGGTCGTTAAAAAAAAAATTTTGATTTACCTTATAAAAATGCAATTTTCACGTATGTTGTCGTAGACAAGTGCTAAAAACGCTACTCTAAATAAGTTTGGGATATATCATAATTTATGAAACTTTAAGCATTGCACCTAGTCCTATGATAATTAGTCTAGATGCCCGACAATCTGGTCGTTAAAAAAAAATTTTTTGATTTACCTTATAAAAATGCAATTTTCACATATGTTGTCGTAGACAAGTGCTAAAAACGCTACTCTAAATAAGTTTGGGATATATCATAATTTATGAAACTTTAAGCATTGCACCTAGTTCTATGATAATTAGTCTAGATGCCCGACAATCTGGTCGTTAAAAAAAAAATTTTGATTTACCTTATAAAAATGCAATTTTCACGTATGTTGTCGTAGACAAGTGCTAAAAACGCTACTCTAAATAAGTTTGGGATATATCATAATTTATGAAACTTTAAGCATTGCACCTAGTTCTATGATAATTAGCCTAGATGCCCGACAATCTGGTCGTTAAAAAAAAATTTTTTGATTTACCTTATAAAAATGCAATTTTCACGTATGTTGTCGTAGACAAGTGCTAAAAACGCTACTCTAAATAAGTTTGGGCTATATCATAATTTATGAAACTTTAAGCATTGCACCTAGTCCTATGATAATTAGTCTAGATGCCCGACAATCTGGTCGTTAAAAAAAAATTTTTTGATTTACCTTATAAAAATGCAATTTTCACATATGTTGTCGTAGACAAGTGCTAAAAACGCTACTCTAAAAAAGTTTGGGATATATCATAATTTATGAAACTTTAAGCATTGCACCTAGTTCTATGATAATTAGTCTAGATGCCCGACAATCTGGTCGTTAAAAAAAAATTTTTTGATTTACCTTATAAAAATGCAATTTTCACGTATGTTGTCGTAGACAAGTGCTAAAAACGCTACTCTAAATAAGTTTGGGCTATATCATAATTTATGAAACTTTAAGCATTGCACCTAGTCCTATGATAATTAGTCTAGATGCCCGACAATCTGGTCGTTAAAAAAAAATTTTTTGATTTACCTTATAAAAATGCAATTTTCACATATGTTGTCGTAGACAAGTGCTAAAAACGCTACTCTAAATAAGTTTGGGATATATCATAATTTATGAAACTTTAAGCATTGCACCTAGTTCTATGATAATTAGTCTAGATGCCCGACAATCTGGTCGTTAAAAAAAAAATTTTGATTTACCTTATAAAAATGCAATTTTCACGTATGTTGTCGTAGACAAGTGCTAAAAACGCTACTCTAAATAAGTTTGGGATATATCATAATTTATGAAACTTTAAGCATTGCACCTAGTTCTATGATAATTAGTCTAGATGCCCGACAATCTGGTCGTTAAAAAAAAAATTTTGATTTACCTTATAAAAATGCAATTTTCACATATGTTGTCGTAGACAAGTGCTAAAAACACTACTCTAAATAAGTTTGGGATATATCATAATTTATGAAACTTTAAGCATTGCATCTAGTTCTATGATAATTAGTCTAGATGCCCGACAATCTGGTCGTTAAAAAAAAATTTTTTGATTTACCTTATAAAAATGCAATTTTCACGTATGTTGTCGTAGACAAGTGCTAAAAACGCTACTCTAAATAAGTTTGGGATATATCATAATTTATGAAACTTTAAGCATTGCACCTAGTTCTATGATAATTAGTCTAGATGCCCGACAATCTGGTCGTTAAAAAAAATTTTTTGATTTACCTTATAAAAATGCAATTTTCACATATGTTGTCGTAGACAAGTGCTAAAAACGCTACTCTAAATAAGTTTGGGATATATCATAATTTATGAAACTTTAAGCATTGCACCTAGTTCTATGATAATTAGTCTAGATGCGCGACAATCTGGTCGTTAAAAAAATTTTTTTTGATTTACCTTATAAAAATGCAATTTTCACGTATGTTGTCGTAGACAAGTGCTAAAAACGCTACTCTAAATAAGTTTGGGATATATCATAATTTATGAAACTTTAAGCATTGCACCTAGTCCTATGATAATTAGTCTAGATGCCCGACAATCTGGTCGTTAAAAAAAATTTTTTGATTTACCTTATAAAAATGCAATTTTCACGTATGTTGTCGTAGACAAGTGCTAAAAACGCTACTCTAAATAAGTTTGGGATATATCATAATTTACGAAACTTTAAGCATTGCACCTAGTTCTATGATAATTATTCTAGATGCCCGACAATCTGGTCGTTAAAAAAAAATTTTTTGATTTACCTTATAAAAATGCAATTTTCACGTATGTTGTCGTAGACAAGTGCTAAAAACGCTACTCTAAATAAGTTTGGGATATATCATAATTTATGAAACTTTAAGCATTGCACCTAGTCCTATGATAATTAGTCTAGATGCCCGACAATCTGGTCGTTAAAAAAAAATTTTTTGATTTACCTTATAAAAATGCAATTTTCACATATGTTGTCGTAGACAAGTGCTAAAAACGCTACTCTAAATGAGTTTGGGATATATCATAATTTATGAAACTTTAAGCATTGCACCTAGTCCTATGATAATTAGTCTAGATGCCCGACAATCTGGTCGTTAAAAAAAATTTTTTTGATTTACCTTATAAAAATGCAATTTTCACGTATGTTGTCGTAGACAAGTGCTAAAAACGCTACTCTAAATAAGTTTGGGATATATCATAATTTATGAAACTTTAAGCATTGCACCTAGTTCTATGATAATTAGTCTAGATGCCCGACAATCTGGTCGTTAAAAAAAAATTTTTTGATTTACCTTATAAAAATGCAATTTTCACATATGTTGTCGTAGACAAGTGCTAAAAACGCTACTCTAAATAAGTTTGGGATATATCATAATTTATGAAACTTTAAGCATTGCACCTAGTTCTATGATAATTAGTCTAGATGCCCGACAATCTGGTCGTTAAAAAAAAATTTTTTGATTTACCTTATAAAAATGCAATTTTCACGTATGTTGTCGTAGACAAGTGCTAAAAACGCTACTCTAAATAAGTTTGGGATATATCATAATTTATGAAACTTTAAGCATTGCACCTAGTGCTATGATAATTAGTCTAGATGCCCGACAATCTGGTCGTTAAAAAAAAATTTTTTGATTTACCTTATAAAAATGCAATTTTCACGTATGTTGTCGTAGACAAGTGCTAAAAACGCTACTCTAAATAAGTTTGGGATATATCATAATTTATGAAACTTTAAGCATTGCACCTAGTTCTATGATAATTAGTCTAGATGCCCAACAATCTGGTCGTTAAAAAAAAATTTTTTGATTTACCTTATAAAAATGCAATTTTCACGTATGTTGTCGTAGACAAGTGCTAAAAACGCTACTCTAAATAAGTTTGGGATATATCATAATTTATGAAACTTTAAGCATTGCACCTAGTGCTATGATAATTAGTCTAGATGCCCGACAATCTGGTCGTTAAAAAAAAATTTTTTGATTTACCTTATAAAAATGCAATTTTCACGTATGTTGTCGTAGACAAGTGCTAAAAACGCTACTCTAAATAAGTTTGGGATATATCATAATTTATGAAACTTTAAGCATTGCACCTAGTTCTATGATAATTAGTCTAGATGCCCGACAATCTGGTCGTTAAAAAAAATTTTTTTGATTTACCTTATAAAAATGCAATTTTCACATATGTTGTCCTAGACAAGTGCTAAAAACGCTACTCTAAATAAGTTTGGGATATATCATAATTTATGAAACTTTAAGCATTGCACCTAGTCCTATGATAATTAGTCTAGATGCCCGACAATCTGGTCGTTAAAAAAAAATGTTTGAATTACCTTATAAAAATGCAATTTTCACATATGTTGTCGTAAACAAGTGCTAAAAACGCTACTCTAAATAAGTTTGGGATATATCATAATTTATGAAACTTTAAGTATTGCACCTAGTCCTATGATAATTAGTCTAGATGCCCGACAATCTGGTCGTTAAAAAAAATTTTTTTGATTTACCTTATAAAAATGCAATTTTCACATATGTTGTCGTAGACAAGTGCTAAAAACGCTACTCTAAATAAGTTTGGGATATATCATAATTTATGAAACTTTAAGCATTGCACCTAGTCCTATGATAATTAGTCTAGATGCCCGACAATCTGGTCGTTAAAAAAAAATGTTTGAATTACCTTATAAAAATGCAATTTTCACATATGTTGTCGTAAACAAGTGCTAAAAACGCTACTCTAAATAAGTTTGGGATATATCATAATTTATGAAACTTTAAGCATTGCACCTAGTCCTATGATAATTAGTCTAGATGCCCGACAATCTGGTCGTTAAAAAAAATTTTTTTGATTTACCTTATAAAAATGCAATTTTCACGTATGTTGTCGTAGACAAGTGCTAAAAACGCTACTCTAAATAAGTTTGGGATATATCATAATTTATGAAACTTTAAGCATTGCACCTAGTTCTATGATAATTAGTCTAGATGCCCGACAATCTGGTCGTTAAAAAAAAATTTTTTGATTTACCTTATAAAAATGCAATTTTCACGTATGTTGTCGTAGACAAGTGCTAAAAACGCTACTCTAAATAAGTTTGGGATATATCATAATTTATGAACCTTTTAGCATTGCACCTAGTTCTATGATAATTAGTCTAGATGCCCGACAATCTGGTCGTTAAAAAAAAATGTTTGAATTACCTTATAAAAATGCAATTTTCACATATGTTGTCGTAAACAAGTGCTAAAAACGCTACTCTAAATAAGTTTGGGATATATCATAATTTATGAACCTTTTAGCATTGCACCTAGTTCTATGAAAATTAGTCTAGATGCCCGACAATCTGGTCGTTAAAAAAAATTTTTTTGATTTACCTTAAAAAAATGCAATTTTCACATATGTTGTCGTAGACAAGTGCTAAAAACGCTACTCTAAATGAGTTTGGGATATATCATAATTTATGAAACTTTAAGCATTGCACCTAGTTCTATGATAATTAGTCTAGATGCCCGACAATCTGGCCGTTAAAAAAAAATTTTTTGATTTACCTTATAAAAATGCAATTTTCACATATGTTGTCGTAGACAAGTGCTAAAAACGCTACTCTAAATGAGTTTGGGATATATCATAATTTATGAAACTTTAAGCATTGCACCTAGTTCTATGATAATTAGTCTAGATGCCCGACAATCTGGTCGTTAAAAAAAAATTTTTTGATTTACCTTATAAAAATGCAATTTTCACGTATGTTGTCGTAGACAAGTGCTAAAAACGCTACTCTAAATAAGTTTGGGATATATCATAATTTATGAAACTTTAAGCATTGCACCTAGTGCTATGATAATTAGTCTAGATGCCCGACAATCTGGTCGTTAAAAAAAAATTTTTTGATTTACCTTATAAAAATGCAATTTTCACGTATGTTGTCGTAGAAAAGTGCTAAAAACGCTACTCTAAATAAGTTTGGGATATATCATAATTTATGAAACTTTAAGCATTGCACCTAGTTCTATGATAATTAGTCTAGATGCCCGACAATCTGGTCGTTAAAAAAAAATTTTTTGATTTACCTTATAAAAATGCAATTTTCACATATGTTGTCGTAGACAAGTGCTAAAAACGCTACTCTAAATAAGTTTGGGATATATCATAATTTATGAAACTTTAAGCATTGCACCTAGTTCTATGATAATTAGTCTAGATGCCCGACAATCTGGTCGTTAAAAAAAAATTTTTTGATTTACCTTATAAAAATGTAATTTTCACATATGTTGTCGTAGACAAGTGCTAAAAACGCTACTCTAAATAAGTTTGGGATATATCATAATTTATGAAACTTTAAGCATTGCACCTAGTTCTATGATAATTAGTCTAGATGCCTGACAATCTGGTCGTTAAAAAATTTTTTTTTGATTTACCTTATAAAAATGCAATTTTCACGTATGTTGTCGTAGACAAGTGCTAAAAACGCTACTCTAAATAAGTTTGGGATATATCATAATTTATGAAACTTTAAGCATTGCACCTAGTTCTATGATAATTAGTCTAGATGCCAGACAATCTGGTCGTTAAAAAAAAATTTTTTGATTTACCTTATAAAAATGCAATTTTCACATATATTGTCGTAGACAAGTGCTAAAAACGCTACTCTAAATAAGTTTGGGATATATCATAATTTATGAAACTTTAAGCATTGCACCTAGTTCTATGATAATTAGTCTAGATGCCTGACAATCTGGTCGTTAAAAAAATTTTTTTTGATTTACCTTATAAAAATGCAATTTTCACGTATGTTGTCGTAGACAAGTGCTAAAAACGCTACTCTAAATAAGTTTGGGATATATCATAATTTATGAAACTTTAAGCATTGCACCCAGTTCTATGATAATTAGTCTAGATGCCCGACAATCTGGTCGTTAAAAAAAAATTTTTTGATTTACCTTATAAAAATGCAATTTTCACATATGTTGTCATAGACAAGTGCTAAAAACGCTACTCTAAATAAGTTTGGGATATATCATAATTTATGAAACTTTAAGCATTGCACCTAGTGCTATGATAATTAGTCTAGATGCCCGACAATCTGGTCGTTAAAAAAAAATTTTTTGATTTACCTTATAAAAATGCAATTTTCAGTATGTTGTCGTAGACAAGTGCTAAAAACGCTACTCTAAATAAGTTTGGGATATATCATAATTTATGAAACTTTAAGCATTGCACCTAGTGCTATGATAATTAGTCTAGATGCCCGACAATCTGGTCGTTAAAAAAAAATTTTTTGATTTACCTTATAAAAATGCAATTTTCACGTATGTTGTCGTAGACAAGTGCTAAAAACGCTACTCTAAATAAGTTTGGGATATATCATAATTTATGAAACTTTAAGCATTGCACCTAGTTCTATGATAATTAGTCTAGATGCCCGACAATCTGGTCGTTAAAAAAAAATTTTTTGATTTACCTTATAAAAATGCAATTTTCACATATGTTGTCGTAGACAAGTGCTAAAAACGCTACTCTAAATAAGTTTGGGATATATCATAATTTATGAAACTTTAAGCATTGCACCTAGTTCTATGATAATTAGTCTAGATGCCCGACAATCTGGTCGTTAAAAAAAAATTTTTTGATTTACCTTATAAAAATGCAATTTTCACATATGTTGTCGTAGACAAGTGCTAAAAACGCTACTCTAAATAAGTTTGGGATATATCATAATTTATGAAACTTTAAGCATTGCACCTAGTTCTATGATAATTAGTCTAGATGCCCGACAATCTGGTCGTTAAAAAAAAATTTTTTGATTTACCTTATAAAAATGCAATTTTCACATATGTTGTCGTAGACAAGTGCTAAAAACGCTACTCTAAATGAGTTTGGGATATATCATAATTTATGAAACTTTAAGCATTGCACCTAGTTCTATGATAATTAGTCTAGATGCCCGACAATCTGGTCGTTAAAAAAAAATTTTTTGATTTACCTTATAAAAATGCAATTTTCACGTATGTTGTCGTAGACAAGTGCTAAAAACGCTACTCTAAATAAGTTTGGGATATATCATAATTTATGAAACTTTAAGCATTGCACCTAGTGCTATGATAATTAGTCTAGATGCCCGACAATCTGGTCGTTAAAAAAAAATTTTTTGATTTACCTTATAAAAATGCAATTTTCACGTATGTTGTCGTAGACAAGTGCTAAAAACGCTACTCTAAATAAGTTTGGGATATATCATAATTTATGAAACTTTAAGCATTGCACCTAGTTCTATGATAATTAGTCTAGATGCCCGACAATCTGGTCGTTAAAAAAAAATTTTTTGATTTACCTTATAAAAATGCAATTTTCACATATGTTGTCGTAGACAAGTGCTAAAAACGCTACTCTAAATAAGTTTGGGATATATCATAATTTATGAAACTTTAAGCATTGCACCTAGTTCTATGATAATTAGTCTAGATGCCCGACAATCTGGTCGTTAAAAAAAAATTTTTTGATTTACCTTATAAAAATGCAATTTTCACGTATGTTGTCGTAGACAAGTGCTAAAAACGCTACTCTAAATAAGTTTGGGATATATCATAATTTATGAAACTTTAAGCATTGCACCTAGTCCTATGATAATTAGTCTAGATGCCCGACAATCTGGTCGTTAAAAAAAAATTTTTTGATTTACCTTATAAAAATGCAATTTTCACATATGTTGTCGTAGACAAGTGCTAAAAACGCTACTCTAAATAAGTTTGGGATATATCATAATTTATGAAACTTTAAGCATTGCACCTAGTGCTATGATAATTAGTCTAGATGCCCGACAATCTGGTCGTTAAAAAAAAATTTTTTGATTTACCTTATAAAAATGCAATTTTCACGTATGTTGTCGTAGACAAGTGCTAAAAACGCTACTCTAAATAACTTTGGGATATATCATAATTTATGAAACTTTAAGCATTGCACCTAGTTCTATGATAATTAGTCTAGATGCCCGACAATCTGGTCGTTAAAAAAAAAATTTTTTGATTTACCTCATAAAAATGCAATTTTCACATATGTTGTCGTAGACAAGTGCTAAAAACGCTACTCTAAATGAGTTTGGGATATATCATAATTTACGAAACTTTAAGCATTGCACCTAGTTCTATGATAATTAGTCTAGATGCCCGACAATCTGGTCGTTAAAAAAAAATTTTTTGATTTACCTTATAAAAATGCAATTTCCACGTATGTTGTCGTAGACAAGTGCTAAAAACGCTACTCTAAATAAGTTTGGGATATATCATAATTTATGAAACTTTAAGCATTGCACCTAGTCCTATGATAATTAGTCTAGATGCCCGACAATCTGGTCGTTAAAATAAAATTTTTTGATTTACCTTATAAAAATGCAATTTTCACGTATGTTGTCGTAGACAAGTGCTAAAAACGCTACTCTAAATAAGTTTGGGATATATCATAATTTATGAAACTTTAAGCATTGCACCTAGTCCTATGATAATTAGTCTAGATGCCCGACAATCTGGTCGTTAAAAAAAAAATTTTTTGATTTACCTTATAAAAATGCAATTTTCACGTATGTTGTCGTAGACAAGTGCTAAAAACGCTACTCTAAATAAGTTTGGGATATATCATAATTTATGAAACTTTAAGCATTGCACCTAGTCCTATGATAATTAGTCTAGATGCCCGACAATCTGGTCGTTAAAATAAAATTTTTTGATTTACCTTATAAAAATGCAATTTTCACGTATGTTGTCGTAGACAAGTGCTAAAAACGCTACTCTAAATAAGTTTGGGATATATCATAATTTATGAAACTTTAAGCATTGCACCTAGTCCTATGATAATTAGTCTAGATGCCCGACAATCTGGTCGTTAAAAAAAAAATTTTTTGATTTACCTTATAAAAATGCAATTTTCACATATGTTGTCGTAGACAAGTGCTAAAAACGCTACTCTAAATAAGTTTGGGATATATCATAATTTATGAAACTTTAAGCATTGCACCTAGTTCTATGATAATTAGTCTAGATGCCCGACAATCTGGTCGTTAAAAAAAATTTTTTTGATTTACCTTATAAAAATGCAATTTTCACGTATGTTGTCGTAGACAAGTGCTAAAAACGCTACTCTAAATAAGTTTGGGATATATCATAATTTATGAAACTTTAAGCATTGCACCTAGTTCTATGATAATTAGTCTAGATGCCCGACAATCTGGTCGTTAAAAAAAAATTTTTTGATTTACCTTATAAAAATGCAATTTTCACATATGTTGTCATAGACAAGTGCTAAAAACGCTACTCTAAATAAGTTTGGGATATATCATAATTTATGAAACTTTAAGCATTGCACCTAGTTCTATGATAATTAGTCTAGATGCCCGACAATCTGGTCGTTAAAAAAAAATTTTTTGATTTACCTTATAAAAATGCAATTTTCACGTATGTTGTCGTAGACAAGTGCTAAAAACGCTACTCTAAATAAGTTTGGGATATATCATAATTTATGAAACTTTAAGGATTGCACCTAGTTCTATGATAATTAGTCTAGATGCCCGACAATCTGGTCGTTAAAAAAAAAATTTTGATTTACCTTATAAAAATGCAATTTTCACATATGTTGTCGTAGACAAGTGCTAAAAACACTACTCTAAATAAGTTTGGGATATATCATAATTTATGAAACTTTAAGCATTGCATCTAGTTCTATGATAATTAGTCTAGATGCCCGACAATCTGGTCGTTAAAAAAAAATTTTTTGATTTACCTTATAAAAATGCAATTTTCACGTATGTTGTCGTAGACAAGTGCTAAAAACGCTACTCTAAATAAGTTTGGGATATATCATAATTTATGAAACTTTAAGCATTGCACCTAGTTCTATGATAATTAGTCTAGATGCCCGACAATCTGGTCGTTAAAAAAAAATTTTTTGATTTACCTTATAAAAATGCAATTTTCACATATGTTGTCGTAGACAAGTGCTAAAAACGCTACTCTAAATAAGTTTGGGATATATCATAATTTATGAAACTTTAAGCATTGCACCTAGTTCTATGATAATTAGTCTAGATGCGCGACAATCTGGTCGTTAAAAAAATTTTTTTTGATTTACCTTATAAAAATGCAATTTTCACGTATGTTGTCGTAGACAAGTGCTAAAAACGCTACTCTAAATAAGTTTGGGATATATCATAATTTATGAAACTTTAAGCATTGCACCTAGTCCTATGATAATTAGTCTAGATGCCCGACAATCTGGTCGTTAAAAAAAATTTTTTGATTTACCTTATAAAAATGCAATTTTCACATATGTTGTCGTAGACAAGTGCTAAAAACGCTACTCTAAATAAGTTTGGGATATATCATAATTTATGAAACTTTAAGCATTGCGCCTAGTTCTATGATAATTAGTCTAGATGCGCGACAATCTGGTCGTTAAAAAAATTTTTTTTTGATTTACCTTATAAAAATGCAATTTTCACGTATGTTGTCGTAGACAAGTGCTAAAAACGCTACTCTAAATAAGTTTGGGATATATCATAATTTATGAAACTTTAAGCATTGCACCTAGTCCTATGATAATTAGTCTAGATGCCCGACAATCTGGTCGTTAAAAAAAATTTTTTGATTTACCTTATAAAAATGCAATTTTCACATATGTTGTCGTAGACAAGTGCTAAAAACGCTACTCTAAATAAGTTTGGGATATATCATAATTTATGAAACTTTAAGCATTGCACCTAGTTCTATGATAATTAGTCTAGATGCCCGACAATCTGGTCGTTAAGAAAATTTTTTTGATTTACCTTATAAAAATGCAATTTTCACATATGTTGTCGTAGACAAGTGCTAAAAACGCTACTCTAAATAAGTTTGGGATATATCATAATTTATGAAACTTTAAGCATTGCACCTAGTTCTATGATAATTAGTCTAGATGCCCGACAATCTGGTCGTTAAAAAAAAATTTTTTGATTTACTTTATAAAAATGCAATTTTCACGTATGTTGTCGTAGACAAGTGCTTAAAACGCTACTCTAAATAAGTTTGGGATATATCATAATTTATGAAACTTTAAGCATTGCACCTAGTTCTATGATAATTAGTCTAGATGCCTGACAATCTGGTCGTAAAAAAAATTTTTTTTGATTTACCTTATAAAAATGCAATTTTCACGTATGTTGTCGTAGACAAGTGCTAAAAACGCTACTCTAAATAAGTTTGGGATATATCACAATTTATGAAACTTTAAGCATTGCACCTAGTCCTATGATAATTAGTCTAGATGCCCGACAATCTGGTCGTTAAGAAAATTTTTTTGATTTACCTTATAAAAATGCAATTTTCACATATGTTGTCGTAGACAAGTGCTAAAAACGCTACTCTAAATAAGTTTGGGATATATCATAATTTATGAAACTTTAAGCATTGCACCTAGTTCTATGATAATTAGTCTAGATGCGCGACAATCTGGTCGTTAAAAAAATTTTTTTTGATTTACCTTATAAAAATGCAATTTTCACGTATGTTGTCGTAGACAAGTGCTAAAAACGCTACTCTAAATAAGTTTGGGATATATCATAATTTATGAAACTTTAAGCATTGCACCTAGTCCTATGATAATTAGTCTAGATGCCCGACAATCTGGTCGTTAAAAAAAATTTTTTGATTTACCTTATAAAAATGCAATTTTCACATATGTTGTCGTAGACAAGTGCTAAAAACGCTACTCTAAATAAGTTTGGGATATATCATAATTTATGAAACTTTAAGCATTGCACCTAGTTCTATGATAATTAGTCTAGATGCCCGACAATCTGGTCGTTAAAAAAAAATTTTTTGATTTACCTTATAAAAATGCAATTTTCACATATGTTGTCATAGACAAGTGCTAAAAACGCTACTCTAAATAAGTTTGGGATATATCATAATTTATGAAACTTTAAGCATTGCACCTAGTGCTATGATAATTAGTCTAGATGCCCGACAATCTGGTCGTTAAAAAAAAATTTTTTGATTTACCTTATAAAAATGCAATTTTCACGTATGTTGTCGTAGACAAGTGCTAAAAACGCTACTCTAAATAAGTTTGGGATATATCATAATTTATGAAACTTTAAGCATTGCACCTAGTGCTATGATAATTAGTCTAGATGCCCGACAATCTGGTCGTTAAAAAAAAATTTTTTGATTTACCTTATAAAAATGCAATTTTCACGTATGTTGTCGTAGACAAGTGCTAAAAACGCTACTCTAAATAAGTTTGGGATATATCATAATTTATGAAACTTTAAGCATTGCACCTAGTTCTATGATAATTAGTCTAGATGCCCGACAATCTGGTCGTTAAAAAAAAATTTTTTGATTTACCTTATAAAAATGCAATTTTCACATATGTTGTCGTAGACAAGTGCTAAAAACGCTACTCTAAATAAGTTTGGGATATATCATAATTTATGAAACTTTAAGCATTGCACCTAGTTCTATGATAATTAGTCTAGATGCCCGACAATCTGGTCGTTAAAAAAAAATTTTTTGATTTACCTTATAAAAATGCAATTTTCACATATGTTGTCGTAGACAAGTGCTAAAAACGCTACTCTAAATAAGTTTGGGATATATCATAATTTATGAAACTTTAAGCATTGCACCTAGTTCTATGATAATTAGTCTAGATGCCCGACAATCTGGTCGTTAAAAAAAAATTTTTTGATTTACCTTATAAAAATGCAATTTTCACATATGTTGTCGTAGACAAGTGCTAAAAACGCTACTCTAAATGAGTTTGGGATATATCATAATTTATGAAACTTTAAGCATTGCACCTAGTTCTATGATAATTAGTCTAGATGCCCGACAATCTGGTCGTTAAAAAAAAATTTTTTGATTTACCTTATAAAAATGCAATTTTCACGTATGTTGTCGTAGACAAGTGCTAAAAACGCTACTCTAAATAAGTTTGGGATATATCATAATTTATGAAACTTTAAGCATTGCACCTAGTGCTATGATAATTAGTCTAGATGCCCGACAATCTGGTCGTTAAAAAAAAATTTTTTGATTTACCTTATAAAAATGCAATTTTCACGTATGTTGTCGTAGACAAGTGCTAAAAACGCTACTCTAAATAAGTTTGGGATATATCATAATTTATGAAACTTTAAGCATTGCACCTAGTTCTATGATAATTAGTCTAGATGCCCGACAATCTGGTCGTTAAAAAAAAATTTTTTGATTTACCTTATAAAAATGCAATTTTCACATATGTTGTCGTAGACAAGTGCTAAAAACGCTACTCTAAATAAGTTTGGGATATATCATAATTTATGAAACTTTAAGCATTGCACCTAGTTCTATGATAATTAGTCTAGATGCCCGACAATCTGGTCGTTAAAAAAAAATTTTTTGATTTACCTTATAAAAATGCAATTTTCACATATGTTGTCGTAGACAAGTGCTAAAAACGCTACTCTAAATGAGTTTGGGATATATCATAATTTATGAAACTTTAAGCATTGCACCTAGTCCTATGATAATTAGTCTAGACGCCCGACAATCTGGTCGTTAAAAAAAAATTTTTTGATTTACCTTATAAAAATGCAATTTTCACATATGTTGTCGTAGACAAGTGCTAAAAACGCTACTCTAAATAAGTTTGGGATATATCATAATTTACGAAACTTTAAGCATTGCACCTAGTTCTATGATAATTAGTCTAGATGCCCGACAATCTGGTCGTTAAAAAAAAATTTTTTGATTTACCTTATAAAAATGCAATTTCCACGTATGTTGTCGTAGACAAGTGCTAAAAACGCTACTCTAAATAAGTTTGGGATATATCATAATTTATGAAACTTTAAGCATTGCACCTAGTTCTATGATAATTAGTCTAGATGCGCGACAATCTGGTCGTTAAAAAAATTTTTTTTGATTTACCTTATAAAAATGCAATTTTCACGTATGTTGTCGTAGACAAGTGCTAAAAACGCTACTCTAAATAAGTTTGGGATATATCATAATTTATGAAACTTTAAGCATTGCACCTAGTCCTATGATAATTAGTCTAGATGCCCGACAATCTGGTCGTTAAAAAAAATTTTTTGATTTACCTTATAAAAATGCAATTTTCACATATGTTGTCGTAGACAAGTGCTAAAAACGCTACTCTAAATAAGTTTGGGATATATCATAATTTATGAAACTTTAAGCATTGCGCCTAGTTCTATGATAATTAGTCTAGATGCGCGACAATCTGGTCGTTAAAAAAATTTTTTTTTGATTTACCTTATAAAAATGCAATTTTCACGTATGTTGTCGTAGACAAGTGCTAAAAACGCTACTCTAAATAAGTTTGGGATATATCATAATTTATGAAACTTTAAGCATTGCACCTAGTCCTATGATAATTAGTCTAGATGCCCGACAATCTGGTCGTTAAAAAAAATTTTTTGATTTACCTTATAAAAATGCAATTTTCACATATGTTGTCGTAGACAAGTGCTAAAAACGCTACTCTAAATAAGTTTGGGATATATCATAATTTATGAAACTTTAAGCATTGCACCTAGTTCTATGATAATTAGTCTAGATGCCCGACAATCTGGTCGTTAAGAAAATTTTTTTGATTTACCTTATAAAAATGCAATTTTCACATATGTTGTCGTAGACAAGTGCTAAAAACGCTACTCTAAATAAGTTTGGGATATATCATAATTTATGAAACTTTAAGCATTGCACCTAGTTCTATGATAATTAGTCTAGATGCCCGACAATCTGGTCGTTAAAAAAAAATTTTTTGATTTACCTTATAAAAATGCAATTTTCACGTATGTTGTCGTAGACAAGTGCTTAAAACGCTACTCTAAATAAGTTTGGGATATATCATAATTTATGAAACTTTAAGCATTGCACCTAGTTCTATGATAATTAGTCTAGATGCCTGACAATCTGGTCGTAAAAAAAATTTTTTTTGATTTACCTTATAAAAATGCAATTTTCACGTATGTTGTCGTAGACAAGTGCTAAAAACGCTACTCTAAATAAGTTTGGGATATATCACAATTTATGAAACTTTAAGCATTGCACCTAGTCCTATGATAATTAGTCTAGATGCCCGACAATCTGGTCGTTAAAAAAAATTTTTTGATTTAACTTATAAAAATGCAATTTTCACGTATGTTGTCGTAGACAAGTGCTTAAAACGCTACTCTAAATAAGTTTGGGATATATCATAATTTATGAAACTTTAAGCATTGCACCTAGTTCTATGATAATTAGTCTAGATGCCCGACAATCTGGTCGTTAAGAAAATTTTTTTGATTTACCTTATAAAAATGCAATTTTCACATATGTTGTCGTAGACAAGTGCTAAAAACGCTACTCTAAATAAGTTTGGGATATATCATAATTTATGAAACTTTAAGCATTGCACCTAGTTCTATGATAATTAGTCTAGATGCGCGACAATCTGGTCGTTAAAAAAATTTTTTTTTGATTTACCTTATAAAAATGCAATTTTCACATATGTTGTCGTAGACAAGTGCTAAAAACGCTACTCTAAATAAGTTTGGGATATATCATAAGTTATGAAACTTTAAGCATTGCACCTAGTTCTATGATAATTAGTCTAGATGCCCGACAATCTGGTCGT
The DNA here is from genome assembly GCA_949710015.1 of Crataerina pallida. NCBI lineage: Eukaryota > Metazoa > Arthropoda > Insecta > Diptera > Hippoboscidae > Crataerina > Crataerina pallida. The sequence goes on from OX453290.1 coordinate 16,959,356, forward strand.
TAAAAAAAAATTTTTTGATTTACCTTATAAAAATGCAATTTTCACATATGTTGTCGTAGACAAGTGCTAAAAACGCTACTCTAAATAAGTTTGGGATATATCATAATTTACGAAACTTTAAGCATTGCACCTAGTTCTATGATAATTAGTCTAGATGCCCGACAATCTGGTCGTTAAAAAAAAATTTTTTGATTTACCTTATAAAAATGCAATTTTCACATATGTTGTCGTAGACAAGTGCTAAAAACGCTACTCTAAATAAGTTTGGGATATATCATAATTTATGAAACTTTAAGCATTGCACCTAGTTCTATGATAATTAGTCTAGATGCGCGACAATCTGGTCGTTAAAAAAATTTTTTTTTGATTTACCTTATAAAAATGCAATTTTCACGTATGTTGTCGTAGACAAGTGCTTAAAACGCTACTCTAAATAAGTTTGGGATATATCATAATTTATGAAACTTTAAGCATTGCACCTAGTTCTATGATAATTAGTCTAGATGCCCGACAATCTGGTCGTTAAGAAAATTTTTTTGATTTACCTTATAAAAATGCAATTTTCACATATGTTGTCGTAGACAAGTGCTAAAAACGCTACTCTAAATAAGTTTGGGATATATCATAATTTATGAAACTTTAAGCATTGCACCTAGTTCTATGATAATTAGTCTAGATGCGCGACAATCTGGTCGTTAAAAAAATTTTTTTTTGATTTACCTTATAAAAATGCAATTTTCACATATGTTGTCGTAGACAAGTGCTAAAAACGCTACTCTAAATAAGTTTGGGATATATCATAAGTTATGAAACTTTAAGCATTGCACCTAGTTCTATGATAATTAGTCTAGATGCCCGACAATCTGGTCGTTAAAAAAAAATTTTTTGATTTACCTTATAAAAATGCAATTTTCACATATGTTGTCGTAGACAAGTGCTAAAAACGCTACTCTAAATAAGTTTGGGATATATCATAATTTACGAAACTTTAAGCATTGCACCTAGTTCTATGATAATTAGTCTAGATGCCCGACAATCTGGTTGTTAAAAAAAAATTTTTTGATTTACCTTATAAAAATGCAATTTTCACATATGTTGTCGTAGACAAGTGCTAAAAACGCTACTCTAAATAAGTTTGGGATATATCATAATTTATGAAACTTTAAGCATTGCACCTAGTTCTATGATAATTAGTCTAGATGCGCGACAATCTGGTCGTTAAAAAAATTTTTTTTTGATTTACCTTATAAAAATGCAATTTTCACGTATGTTGTCGTAGACAAGTGCTAAAAACGCTACTCTAAATAAGTTTGGGATATATCATAATTTATGAAACTTTAAGCATTGCACCTAGTCCTATGATAATTAGTCTAGATGCCCGACAATCTGGTCGTTAAAAAAAATTTTTTGATTTACCTTATAAAAATGCAATTTTCACATATGTTGTCGTAGACAAGTGCTAAAAACGCTACTCTAAATAAGTTTGGGATATATCATAATTTATGAAACTTTAAGCATTGCACCTAGTTCTATGATAATTAGTCTAGATGCCCGACAATCTGGTCGTTAAGAAAATTTTTTTGATTTACCTTATAAAAATGCAATTTTCACATATGTTGTCGTAGACAAGTGCTAAAAACGCTACTCTAAATAAGTTTGGGATATATCATAATTTATGAAACTTTAAGCATTGCACCTAGTTCTATGATAATTAGTCTAGATGCCCGACAATCTGGTCGTTAAAAAAAAATTTTTTGATTTAACTTATAAAAATGCAATTTTCACGTATGTTGTCGTAGACAAGTGCTTAAAACGCTACTCTAAATAAGTTTGGGATATATCATAATTTATGAAACTTTAAGCATTGCACCTAGTTCTATGATAATTAGTCTAGATGCCTGACAATCTGGTCGTAAAAAAAATTTTTTTTGATTTACCTTATAAAAATGCAATTTTCACGTATGTTGTCGTAGACAAGTGCTAAAAACGCTACTCTAAATAAGTTTGGGATATATCACAATTTATGAAACTTTAAGCATTGCACCTAGTCCTATGATAATTAGTCTAGATGCCCGACAATCTGGTCGTTAAAAAAAATTTTTTGATTTACCTTATAAAAATGCAATTTTCACGTATGTTGTCGTAGACAAGTGCTTAAAACGCTACTCTAAATAAGTTTGGGATATATCATAATTTATGAAACTTTAAGCATTGCACCTAGTTCTATGATAATTAGTCTAGATGCGCGACAATCTGGTCGTTAAAAAAATTTTTTTTTGATTTACCTTATAAAAATGCAATTTTCACATATGTTGTCGTAGACAAGTGCTAAAAACGCTACTCTAAATAAGTTTGGGATATATCATAAGTTATGAAACTTTAAGCATTGCACCTAGTTCTATGATAATTAGTCTAGATGCCCGACAATCTGGTCGTTAAAAAAAAATTTTTTGATTTACCTTATAAAAATGCAATTTTCACATATGTTGTCGTAGACAAGTGCTAAAAACGCTACTCTAAATAAGTTTGGGATATATCATAATTTACGAAACTTTAAGCATTGCACCTAGTTCTATGATAATTAGTCTAGATGCCCGACAATCTGGTCGTTAAAAAAAAATTTTTTGATTTACCTTATAAAAATGCAATTTTCACGTATGTTGTCGTAGACAAGTGCTAAAAACGCTACTCTAAATAAGTTTGGGATATATCATAATTTATGAAACTTTAAGCATTGCACCTAGTTCTATGATAATTAGTCTAGATGCCCGACAATCTGGTCGTTAAAAAAAAATTTTTTGATTTACCTTATAAAAATGCAATTTTCACGTATGTTGTCGTAGACAAGTGCTAAAAACGCTACTCTAAATAAGTTTGGGATATATCATAATTTATGAAACTTTAAGCATTGCACCTAGTCCTATGATAATTAGTCTAGATGCCCGACAATCTGGTCGTTAAAAAAAATTTTTTGATTTACCTTATAAAAATGCAATTTTCACATATGTTGTCGTAGACAAGTGCTAAAAACGCTACTCTAAATAAGTTTGGGATATATCATAATTTATGAAACTTTAAGCATTGCACCTAGTTCTATGATAATTAGTCTAGATGCCCGACAATCTGGTCGTTAAAAAAATTTTTTTTTGATTTACCTTATAAAAATGCAATTTTCACGTATGTTGTCGTAGACAAGTGCTAAAAACGCTACTCTAAATAAGTTTGGGATATATCATAATTTATGAAACTTTAAGCATTGCACCTAGTCCTATGATAATTAGTCTAGATGCGCGACAATCTGGTCGTTAAAAAAATTTTTTTTTGATTTACCTTATAAAAATGCAATTTTCACGTATGTTGTCGTAGACAAGTGCTAAAAACGCTACTCTAAATAAGTTTGGGATATATCATAATTTATGAAACTTTAAGCATTGCACCTAGTCCTATGATAATTAGTCTAGATGCCCGACAATCTGGTCGTTAAAAAAAATTTTTTGATTTACCTTATAAAAATGCAATTTTCACATATGTTGTCGTAGACAAGTGCTAAAAACGCTACTCTAAATAAGTTTGGGATATATCATAATTTATGAAACTTTAAGCATTGCACCTAGTTCTATGATAATTAGTCTAGATGCCCGACAATCTGGTCGTTAAGAAAATTTTTTTGATTTACCTTATAAAAATGCAATTTTCACATATGTTGTCGTAGACAAGTGCTAAAAACGCTACTCTAAATAAGTTTGGGATATATCATAATTTATGAAACTTTAAGCATTGCACCTAGTTCTATGATAATTAGTCTAGATGCCCGACAATCTGGTCGTTAAAAAAAAATTTTTTGATTTAACTTATAAAAATGCAATTTTCACGTATGTTGTCGTAGACAAGTGCTTAAAACGCTACTCTAAATAAGTTTGGGATATATCATAATTTATGAAACTTTAAGCATTGCACCTAGTTCTATGATAATTAGTCTAGATGCCTGACAATCTGGTCGTAAAAAAAATTTTTTTTGATTTACCTTATAAAAATGCAATTTTCACGTATGTTGTCGTAGACAAGTGCTAAAAACGCTACTCTAAATAAGTTTGGGATATATCACAATTTATGAAACTTTAAGCATTGCACCTAGTCCTATGATAATTAGTCTAGATGCCCGACAATCTGGTCGTTAAAAAAAATTTTTTGATTTACCTTATAAAAATGCAATTTTCACGTATGTTGTCGTAGACAAGTGCTTAAAACGCTACTCTAAATAAGTTTGGGATATATCATAATTTATGAAACTTTAAGCATTGCACCTAGTTCTATGATAATTAGTCTAGATGCGCGACAATCTGGTCGTTAAAAAAATTTTTTTTTGATTTACCTTATAAAAATGCAATTTTCACATATGTTGTCGTAGACAAGTGCTAAAAACGCTACTCTAAATAAGTTTGGGATATATCATAAGTTATGAAACTTTAAGCATTGCACCTAGTTCTATGATAATTAGTCTAGATGCCCGACAATCTGGTCGTTAAAAAAAAATTTTTTGATTTACCTTATAAAAATGCAATTTTCACATATGTTGTCGTAGACAAGTGCTAAAAACGCTACTCTAAATAAGTTTGGGATATATCATAATTTACGAAACTTTAAGCATTGCACCTAGTTCTATGATAATTAGTCTAGATGCCCGACAATCTGGTCGTTAAAAAAAAATTTTTTGATTTACCTTATAAAAATGCAATTTTCACGTATGTTGTCGTAGACAAGTGCTAAAAACGCTACTCTAAATAAGTTTGGGATATATCATAATTTATGAAACTTTAAGCATTGCACCTAGTTCTATGATAATTAGTCTAGATGCCCGACAATCTGGTCGTTAAAAAAAATTTTTTGATTTACCTTATAAAAATGCAATTTTCACATATGTTGTCGTAGACAAGTGCTAAAAACGCTACTCTAAATAAGTTTGGGATATATCATAATTTATGAAACTTTAAGCATTGCACCTAGTTCTATGATAATTAGTCTAGATGCGCGACAATCTGGTCGTTAAAAAAATTTTTTTTGATTTACCTTATAAAAATGCAATTTTCACGTATGTTGTCGTAGACAAGTGCTAAAAACGCTACTCTAAATAAGTTTGGGATATATCATAATTTATGAAACTTTAAGCATTGCACCTAGTCCTATGATAATTAGTCTAGATGCCCGACAATCTGGTCGTTAAAAAAAATTTTTTGATTTACCTTATAAAAATGCAATTTTCACATATGTTGTCGTAGACAAGTGCTAAAAACGCTACTCTAAATAAGTTTGGGATATATCATAATTTATGAAACTTTAAGCATTGCACCTAGTTCTATGATAATTAGTCTAGATGCCCGACAATCTGGTCGTTAAGAAAATTTTTTTGATTTACCTTATAAAAATGCAATTTTCACATATGTTGTCGTAGACAAGTGCTAAAAACGCTACTCTAAATAAGTTTGGGATATATCATAATTTATGAAACTTTAAGCATTGCACCTAGTTCTATGATAATTAGTCTAGATGCCCGACAATCTGGTCGTTAAAAAAAAATTTTTTGATTTACCTTATAAAAATGCAATTTTCACGTATGTTGTCGTAGACAAGTGCTTAAAACGCTACTCTAAATAAGTTTGGGATATATCATAATTTATGAAACTTTAAGCATTGCACCTAGTTCTATGATAATTAGTCTAGATGCCTGACAATCTGGTCGTAAAAAAAATTTTTTTTGATTTACCTTATAAAAATGCAATTTTCACGTATGTTGTCGTAGACAAGTGCTAAAAACGCTACTCTAAATAAGTTTGGGATATATCACAATTTATGAAACTTTAAGCATTGCACCTAGTCCTATGATAATTAGTCTAGATGCCCGACAATCTGGTCGTTAAAAAAAATTTTTTGATTTAACTTATAAAAATGCAATTTTCACGTATGTTGTCGTAGACAAGTGCTTAAAACGCTACTCTAAATAAGTTTGGGATATATCATAATTTATGAAACTTTAAGCATTGCACCTAGTTCTATGATAATTAGTCTAGATGCCCGACAATCTGGTCGTTAAGAAAATTTTTTTGATTTACCTTATAAAAATGCAATTTTCACATATGTTGTCGTAGACAAGTGCTAAAAACGCTACTCTAAATAAGTTTGGGATATATCATAATTTATGAAACTTTAAGCATTGCACCTAGTTCTATGATAATTAGTCTAGATGCGCGACAATCTGGTCGTTAAAAAAATTTTTTTTTGATTTACCTTATAAAAATGCAATTTTCACATATGTTGTCGTAGACAAGTGCTAAAAACGCTACTCTAAATAAGTTTGGGATATATCATAAGTTATGAAACTTTAAGCATTGCACCTAGTTCTATGATAATTAGTCTAGATGCCCGACAATCTGGTCGTTAAAAAAAAATTTTTTGATTTACCTTATAAAAATGCAATTTTCACATATGTTGTCGTAGACAAGTGCTAAAAACGCTACTCTAAATAAGTTTGGGATATATCATAATTTACGAAACTTTAAGCATTGCAACTAGTTCTATGATAATTAGTCTAGATGCCCGACAATCTGGTCGTTAAAAAAAAATTTTTTGATTTACCTTATAAAAATGCAATTTTCACATATGTTGTCGTAGACAAGTGCTAAAAACGCTACTCTAAATAAGTTTGGGATATATCATAATTTATGAAACTTTAAGCATTGCACCTAGTTCTATGATAATTAGTCTAGATGCGCGACAATCTGGTCGTTAAAAAAATTTTTTTTGATTTACCTTATAAAAATGCAATTTTCACGTATGTTGTCGTAGACAAGTGCTAAAAACGCTACTCTAAATAAGTTTGGGATATATCATAATTTATGAAACTTTAAGCATTGCACCTAGTCCTATGATAATTAGTCTAGATGCCCGACAATCTGGTCGTTAAAAAAAATTTTTTGATTTAACTTATAAAAATGCAATTTTCACGTATGTTGTCGTAGACAAGTGCTTAAAACGCTACTCTAAATAAGTTTGGGATATATCATAATTTATGAAACTTTAAGCATTGCACCTAGTTCTATGATAATTAGTCTAGATGCCCGACAATCTGGTCGTTAAGAAAATTTTTTTGATTTACCTTATAAAAATGCAATTTTCACATATGTTGTCGTAGACAAGTGCTAAAAACGCTACTCTAAATAAGTTTGGGATATATCATAATTTATGAAACTTTAAGCATTGCACCTAGTTCTATGATAATTAGTCTAGATGCGCGACAATCTGGTCGTTAAAAAAATTTTTTTTTGATTTACCTTATAAAAATGCAATTTTCACATATGTTGTCGTAGACAAGTGCTAAAAACGCTACTCTAAATAAGTTTGGGATATATCATAAGTTATGAAACTTTAAGCATTGCACCTAGTTCTATGATAATTAGTCTAGATGCCCGACAATCTGGTCGTTAAAAAAAAATTTTTTGATTTACCTTATAAAAATGCAATTTTCACATATGTTGTCGTAGACAAGTGCTAAAAACGCTACTCTAAATAAGTTTGGGATATATCATAATTTACGAAACTTTAAGCATTGCACCTAGTTCTATGATAATTAGTCTAGATGCCCGACAATCTGGTCGTTAAAAAAAAATTTTTTGATTTACCTTATAAAAATGCAATTTTCACATATGTTGTCGTAGACAAGTGCTAAAAACGCTACTCTAAATAAGTTTGGGATATATCATAATTTATGAAACTTTAAGCATTGCACCTAGTTCTATGATAATTAGTCTAGATGCGCGACAATCTGGTCGTTAAAAAAATTTTTTTTTGATTTACCTTATAAAAATGCAATTTTCACGTATGTTGTCGTAGACAAGTGCTAAAAACGCTACTCTAAATAAGTTTGGGATATATCATAATTTATGAAACTTTAAGCATTGCACCTAGTCCTATGATAATTAGTCTAGATGCCCGACAATCTGGTCGTTAAAAAAAATTTTTTGATTTACCTTATAAAAATGCAATTTTCACATATGTTGTCGTAGACAAGTGCTAAAAACGCTACTCTAAATAAGTTTGGGATATATCATAATTTATGAAACTTTAAGCATTGCACCTAGTTCTATGATAATTAGTCTAGATGCCCGACAATCTGGTCGTTAAGAAAATTTTTTTGATTTACCTTATAAAAATGCAATTTTCACATATGTTGTCGTAGACAAGTGCTAAAAACGCTACTCTAAATAAGTTTGGGATATATCATAATTTATGAAACTTTAAGCATTGCACCTAGTTCTATGATAATTAGTCTAGATGCCCGACAATCTGGTCGTTAAAAAAAAATTTTTTGATTTAACTTATAAAAATGCTATTTTCACGTATGTTGTCGTAGACAAGTGCTTAAAACGCTACTCTAAATAAGTTTGGGATATATCATAATTTATGAAACTTTAAGCATTGCACCTAGTTCTATGATAATTAGTCTAGATGCCTGACAATCTGGTCGTAAAAAAAATTTTTTTTGATTTACCTTATAAAAATGCAATTTTCACGTATGTTGTCGTAGACAAGTGCTAAAAACGCTACTCTAAATAAGTTTGGGATATATCACAATTTATGAAACTTTAAGCATTGCACCTAGTCCTATGATAATTAGTCTAGATGCCCGACAATCTGGTCGTTAAAAAAAATTTTTTGATTTACCTTATAAAAATGCAATTTTCACGTATGTTGTCGTAGACAAGTGCTTAAAACGCTACTCTAAATAAGTTTGGGATATATCATAATTTATGAAACTTTAAGCATTGCACCTAGTTCTATGATAATTAGTCTAGATGCGCGACAATCTGGTCGTTAAAAAAATTTTTTTTTGATTTACCTTATAAAAATGCAATTTTCACATATGTTGTCGTAGACAAGTGCTAAAAACGCTACTCTAAATAAGTTTGGGATATATCATAAGTTATGAAACTTTAAGCATTGCACCTAGTTCTATGATAATTAGTCTAGATGCCCGACAATCTGGTCGTTAAAAAAAAATTTTTTGATTTACCTTATAAAAATGCAATTTTCACATATGTTGTCGTAGACAAGTGCTAAAAACGCTACTCTAAATAAGTTTGGGATATATCATAATTTACGAAACTTTAAGCATTGCACCTAGTTCTATGATAATTAGTCTAGATGCCCGACAATCTGGTCGTTAAAAAAAAATTTTTTGATTTACCTTATAAAAATGCAATTTTCACGTATGTTGTCGTAGACAAGTGCTAAAAACGCTACTCTAAATAAGTTTGGGATATATCATAATTTATGAAACTTTAAGCATTGCACCTAGTTCTATGATAATTAGTCTAGATGCCCGACAATCTGGTCGTTAAAAAAAAATTTTTTGATTTACCTTATAAAAATGCAATTTTCACATATGTTGTCGTAGACAAGTGCTAAAAACGCTACTCTAAATAAGTTTGGGATATATCATAATTTATGAAACTTTAAGCATTGCACCTAGTTCTATGATAATTAGTCTAGATGCGCGACAATCTGGTCGTTAAAAAAATTTTTTTTGATTTACCTTATAAAAATGCAATTTTCACGTATGTTGTCGTAGACAAGTGCTAAAAACGCTACTCTAAATAAGTTTGGGATATATCATAATTTATGAAACTTTAAGCATTGCACCTAGTCCTATGATAATTAGTCTAGATGCCCGACAATCTGGTCGTTAAAAAAAATTTTTTGATTTACCTTATAAAAATGCAATTTTCACATATGTTGTCGTAGACAAGTGCTAAAAACGCTACTCTAAATAAGTTTGGGATATATCATAATTTATGAAACTTTAAGCATTGCACCTAGTTCTATGATAATTAGTCTAGATGCCCGACAATCTGGTCGTTAAAAAAATTTTTTTTTGATTTACCTTATAAAAATGCAATTTTCACGTATGTTGTCGTAGACAAGTGCTAAAAACGCTACTCTAAATAAGTTTGGGATATATCATAATTTATGAAACTTTAAGCATTGCACCTAGTCCTATGATAATTAGTCTAGATGCGCGACAATCTGGTCGTTAAAAAAATTTTTTTTTGATTTACCTTATAAAAATGCAATTTTCACGTATGTTGTCGTAGACAAGTGCTAAAAACGCTACTCTAAATAAGTTTGGGATATATCATAATTTATGAAACTTTAAGCATTGCACCTAGTCCTATGATAATTAGTCTAGATGCCCGACAATCTGGTCGTTAAAAAAAATTTTTTGATTTACCTTATAAAAATGCAATTTTCACATATGTTGTCGTAGACAAGTGCTAAAAACGCTACTCTAAATAAGTTTGGGATATATCATAATTTATGAAACTTTAAGCATTGCACCTAGTTCTATGATAATTAGTCTAGATGCCCGACAATCTGGTCGTTAAGAAAATTTTTTTGATTTACCTTATAAAAATGCAATTTTCACATATGTTGTCGTAGACAAGTGCTAAAAACGCTACTCTAAATAAGTTTGGGATATATCATAATTTATGAAACTTTAAGCATTGCACCTAGTTCTATGATAATTAGTCTAGATGCCCGACAATCTGGTCGTTAAAAAAAAATTTTTTGATTTAACTTATAAAAATGCAATTTTCACGTATGTTGTCGTAGACAAGTGCTTAAAACGCTACTCTAAATAAGTTTGGGATATATCATAATTTATGAAACTTTAAGCATTGCACCTAGTTCTATGATAATTAGTCTAGATGCCTGACAATCTGGTCGTAAAAAAAATTTTTTTTGATTTACCTTATAAAAATGCAATTTTCACGTATGTTGTCGTAGACAAGTGCTAAAAACGCTACTCTAAATAAGTTTGGGATATATCACAATTTATGAAACTTTAAGCATTGCACCTAGTCCTATGATAATTAGTCTAGATGCCCGACAATCTGGTCGTTAAAAAAAATTTTTTGATTTACCTTATAAAAATGCAATTTTCACGTATGTTGTCGTAGACAAGTGCTTAAAACGCTACTCTAAATAAGTTTGGGATATATCATAATTTATGAAACTTTAAGCATTGCACCTAGTTCTATGATAATTAGTCTAGATGCGCGACAATCTGGTCGTTAAAAAAATTTTTTTTTGATTTACCTTATAAAAATGCAATTTTCACATATGTTGTCGTAGACAAGTGCTAAAAACGCTACTCTAAATAAGTTTGGGATATATCATAAGTTATGAAACTTTAAGCATTGCACCTAGTTCTATGATAATTAGTCTAGATGCCCGACAATCTGGTCGTTAAAAAAAAATTTTTTGATTTACCTTATAAAAATGCAATTTTCACATATGTTGTCGTAGACAAGTGCTAAAAACGCTACTCTAAATAAGTTTGGGATATATCATAATTTACGAAACTTTAAGCATTGCACCTAGTTCTATGATAATTAGTCTAGATGCCCGACAATCTGGTCGTTAAAAAAAAATTTTTTGATTTACCTTATAAAAATGCAATTTTCACGTATGTTGTCGTAGACAAGTGCTAAAAACGCTACTCTAAATAAGTTTGGGATATATCATAATTTATGAAACTTTAAGCATTGCACCTAGTTCTATGATAATTAGTCTAGATGCCCGACAATCTGGTCGTTAAAAAAAATTTTTTGATTTACCTTATAAAAATGCAATTTTCACATATGTTGTCGTAGACAAGTGCTAAAAACGCTACTCTAAATAAGTTTGGGATATATCATAATTTATGAAACTTTAAGCATTGCACCTAGTTCTATGATAATTAGTCTAGATGCGCGACAATCTGGTCGTTAAAAAAATTTTTTTTGATTTACCTTATAAAAATGCAATTTTCACGTATGTTGTCGTAGACAAGTGCTAAAAACGCTACTCTAAATAAGTTTGGGATATATCATAATTTATGAAACTTTAAGCATTGCACCTAGTCCTATGATAATTAGTCTAGATGCCCGACAATCTGGTCGTTAAAAAAAATTTTTTGATTTACCTTATAAAAATGCAATTTTCACATATGTTGTCGTAGACAAGTGCTAAAAACGCTACTCTAAATAAGTTTGGGATATATCATAATTTATGAAACTTTAAGCATTGCACCTAGTTCTATGATAATTAGTCTAGATGCGCGACAATCTGGTCGTTAAAAAAATTTTTTTTTGATTTACCTTATAAAAATGCAATTTTCACGTATGTTGTCGTAGACAAGTGCTAAAAACGCTACTCTAAATAAGTTTGGGATATATCATAATTTATGAAACTTTAAGCATTGCACCTAGTTCTATGATAATTAGTCTAGATGCCCGACAATCTGGTCGTTAAAAAAAAATTTTTTGATTTACCTTATAAAAATGCAATTTTCACATATGTTGTCGTAGACAAGTGCTAAAAACGCTACTCTAAATAAGTTTGGGATATATCATAATTTATGAAACTTTAAGCATTGCACCTAGTTCTATGATAATTAGTCTAGATGCGCGACAATCTGGTCGTTAAAAAAATTTTTTTTGATTTACCTTATAAAAATGCAATTTTCACGTATGTTGTCGTAGACAAGTGCTAAAAACGCTACTCTAAATAAGTTTGGGATATATCATAATTTATGAAACTTTAAGCATTGCACCTAGTCCTATGATAATTAGTCTAGATGCCCGACAATCTGGTCGTTAAAAAAAATTTTTTGATTTACCTTATAAAAATGCAATTTTCACATATGTTGTCGTAGACAAGTGCTAAAAACGCTACTCTAAATAAGTTTGGGATATATCATAATTTATGAAACTTTAAGCATTGCACCTAGTTCTATGATAATTAGTCTAGATGCCCGACAATCTGGTCGTTAAAAAAATTTTTTTTGATTTACCTTATAAAAATGCAATTTTCACGTATGTTGTCGTAGACAAGTGCTAAAAACGCTACTCTAAATAAGTTTGGGATATATCATAATTTATGAAACTTTAAGCATTGCACCTAGTCCTATGATAATTAGTCTAGATGCGCGACAATCTGGTCGTTAAAAAAATTTTTTTTTGATTTACCTTATAAAAATGCAATTTTCACGTATGTTGTCGTAGACAAGTGCTAAAAACGCTACTCTAAATAAGTTTGGGATATATCATAATTTATGAAACTTTAAGCATTGCACCTAGTCCTATGATAATTAGTCTAGATGCCCGACAATCTGGTCGTTAAAAAAAATTTTTTGATTTACCTTATAAAAATGCAATTTTCACATATGTTGTCGTAGACAAGTGCTAAAAACGCTACTCTAAATAAGTTTGGGATATATCATAATTTATGAAACTTTAAGCATTGCACCTAGTTCTATGATAATTAGTCTAGATGCCCGACAATCTGGTCGTTAAGAAAATTTTTTTGATTTACCTTATAAAAATGCAATTTTCACATATGTTGTCGTAGACAAGTGCTAAAAACGCTACTCTAAATAAGTTTGGGATATATCATAATTTATGAAACTTTAAGCATTGCACCTAGTTCTATGATAATTAGTCTAGATGCCCGACAATCTGGTCGTTAAAAAAAAATTTTTTGATTTAACTTATAAAAATGCAATTTTCACGTATGTTGTCGTAGACAAGTGCTTAAAACGCTACTCTAAATAAGTTTGGGATATATCATAATTTATGAAACTTTAAGCATTGCACCTAGTTCTATGATAATTAGTCTAGATGCCTGACAATCTGGTCGTAAAAAAAATTTTTTTTGATTTACCTTATAAAAATGCAATTTTCACGTATGTTGTCGTAGACAAGTGCTAAAAACGCTACTCTAAATAAGTTTGGGATATATCACAATTTATGAAACTTTAAGCATTGCACCTAGTCCTATGATAATTAGTCTAGATGCCCGACAATCTGGTCGTTAAAAAAAATTTTTTGATTTACCTTATAAAAATGCAATTTTCACGTATGTTGTCGTAGACAAGTGCTTAAAACGCTACTCTAAATAAGTTTGGGATATATCATAATTTATGAAACTTTAAGCATTGCACCTAGTTCTATGATAATTAGTCTAGATGCGCGACAATCTGGTCGTTAAAAAAATTTTTTTTTGATTTACCTTATAAAAATGCAATTTTCACATATGTTGTCGTAGACAAGTGCTAAAAACGCTACTCTAAATAAGTTTGGGATATATCATAAGTTATGAAACTTTAAGCATTGCACCTAGTTCTATGATAATTAGTCTAGATGCCCGACAATCTGGTCGTTAAAAAAAAATTTTTTGATTTACCTTATAAAAATGCAATTTTCACATATGTTGTCGTAGACAAGTGCTAAAAACGCTACTCTAAATAAGTTTGGGATATATCATAATTTACGAAACTTTAAGCATTGCACCTAGTTCTATGATAATTAGTCTAGATGCCCGACAATCTGGTCGTTAAAAAAAAATTTTTTGATTTACCTTATAAAAATGCAATTTTCACGTATGTTGTCGTAGACAAGTGCTAAAAACGCTACTCTAAATAAGTTTGGGATATATCATAATTTATGAAACTTTAAGCATTGCACCTAGTTCTATGATAATTAGTCTAGATGCCCGACAATCTGGTCGTTAAAAAAAATTTTTTGATTTACCTTATAAAAATGCAATTTTCACATATGTTGTCGTAGACAAGTGCTAAAAACGCTACTCTAAATAAGTTTGGGATATATCATAATTTATGAAACTTTAAGCATTGCACCTAGTTCTATGATAATTAGTCTAGATGCGCGACAATCTGGTCGTTAAAAAAATTTTTTTTGATTTACCTTATAAAAATGCAATTTTCACGTATGTTGTCGTAGACAAGTGCTAAAAACGCTACTCTAAATAAGTTTGGGATATATCATAATTTATGAAACTTTAAGCATTGCACCTAGTCCTATGATAATTAGTCTAGATGCCCGACAATCTGGTCGTTAAAAAAAATTTTTTGATTTACCTTATAAAAATGCAATTTTCACATATGTTGTCGTAGACAAGTGCTAAAAACGCTACTCTAAATAAGTTTGGGATATATCATAATTTATGAAACTTTAAGCATTGCACCTAGTTCTATGATAATTAGTCTAGATGCGCGACAATCTGGTCGTTAAAAAAATTTTTTTTTGATTTACCTTATAAAAATGCAATTTTCACATATGTTGTCGTAGACAAGTGCTAAAAACGCTACTCTAAATAAGTTTGGGATATATCATAATTTATGAAACTTTAAGCATTGCACCTAGTCCTATGATAATTAGTCTAGATGCCCGACAATCTGGTCGTTAAAAAAAATTTTTTGATTTACCTTATAAAAATGCAATTTTCACATATGTTGTCGTAGACAAGTGCTAAAAACGCTACTCTAAATAAGTTTGGGATATATCATAATTTATGAAACTTTAAGCATTGCACCTAGTTCTATGATAATTAGTCTAGATGCCCGACAATCTGGTCGTTAAAAAAAAATTTTTTGATTTAACTTATAAAAATGCAATTTTCACGTATGTTGTCGTAGACAAGTGCTTAAAACGCTACTCTAAATAAGTTTGGGATATATCATAATTTATGAAACTTTAAGCATTGCACCTAGTTCTATGATAATTAGTCTAGATGCCTGACAATCTGGTCGTAAAAAAAATTTTTTTTGATTTACCTTATAAAAATGCAATTTTCACGTATGTTGTCGTAGACAAGTGCTAAAAACGCTACTCTAAATAAGTTTGGGATATATCATAATTTATGAAACTTTAAGCATTGCACCTAGTCCTATGATAATTAGTCTAGATGCCCGACAATCTGGTCGTTAAAAAAAATTTTTTGATTTACCTTATAAAAATGCAATTTTCACGTATGTTGTCGTAGACAAGTGCTTAAAACGCTACTCTAAATAAGTTTGGGATATATCATAATTTATGAAACTTTAAGCATTGCACCTAGTTCTATGATAATTAGTTTAGATGCGCGACAATCTGGTCGTTAAAAAAATTTTTTTTTGATTTACCTTATAAAAATGCAATTTTCACATATGTTGTCGTAGACAAGTGCTAAAAACGCTACTCTAAATAAGTTTGGGATATATCATAATTTATGAAACTTTAAGCATTGCACCTAGTTCTATGATAATTAGTCTAGATGCCCGACAATCTGGTCGTTAAAAAAAATTTTTTTGATTTACCTTATAAAAATGCAATTTTCACATATGTTGTCGTAGACAAGTGCTAAAAACGCTACTCTAAATAAGTTTGGGATATATCATAATTTACGAAACTTTAAGCATTGCACCTAGTTCTATGATAATTAGTCTAGATGCCCGACAATCTGGTCGTTAAAAAAAAATTTTTTGATTTACCTTATAAAAATGCAATTTTCACGTATGTTGTCGTAGACAAGTGCTACAAACGCTACTCTAAATAAGTTTGGGATATATCATAATTTATGAAACTTTAAGCATTGCACCTAGTCCTATGATAATTAGTCTAGATGCCCGACAATCTGGTCGTTAAAAAAAAATTTTTTGATTTACCTTATAAAAATGCAATTTTCACGTATGTTGTCGTAGACAAGTGCTAAAAACGCTACTCTAAATAAGTTTGGGATATATCATAATTTATGAAACTTTAAGCATTGCACCTAGTTCTATGATAATTAGTCTAGATGCCCGACAATCTGGTCGTTAAAAAAAAATTTTTTGATTTACCTTATAAAAATGCAATTTTCACGTATGTTGTCGTAGACAAGTGCTAAAAACGCTACTCTAAATAAGTTTGGGATATATCATAATTTATGAAACTTTAAGCATTGCACCTAGTCCTATGATAATTAGTCTAGATGCCCGACAATCTGGTCGTTAAAAAAAAATTTTTTGATTTGCCTTATAAAAATGCAATTTTCACATATGTTGTCGTAGACAAGTGCTAAAAACGCTACTCTAAATAAGTTTGGGACATATCATAATTTATGAAACTTTAAGCATTGCACCTAGTTCTATGATAATTAGTCTAGATGCCCGACAATCTGGTCGTTAAAAAAAAATTTTTTGATTTACCTTATAAAAATGCAATTTTCACATATGTTGTCGTAGACAAGTGCTAAAAACGCTACTCTAAATAAGTTTGGGATATATCATAATTTATGAAACTTTAAGCATTGCACCTAGTTCTATGATAATTAGTCTAGATGCCCGACAATCTGGTCGTTAAAAAAAAATTTTTTGATTTACCTTATAAAAATGCAATTTTCACATATGTTGTCATAGACAAGTGCTAAAAACGCTACTCTAAATAAGTTTGGGATATATCATAATTTATGAAACTTTAAGCATTGCACCTAGTTCTATGATAATTAGTCTAGATGCCCGACAATCTGGTCGTTAAAAAAAAAATTTTGATTTACCTTATAAAAATGCAATTTTCACATATGTTGTCGTAGACAAGTGCTAAAAACACTACTCTAAATAAGTTTGGGATATATCATAATTTATGAAACTTTAAGCATTGCATCTAGTTCTATGATAATTAGTCTAGATGCCCGACAATCTGGTCGTTAAAAAAAATTTTTTTGATTTACCTTATAAAAATGCAATTTTCACGTATGTTGTCGTAGACAAGTGCTAAAAACGCTACTCTAAATAAGTTTGGGATATATCATAATTTATGAAACTTTAAGCATTGCACCTAGTCCTATGATAATTAGTCTAGATGCGCGACAATCTGGTCGTTAAAAAAATTTTTTTTGATTTACCTTATAAAAATGCAATTTTCACGTATGTTGTCGTAGACAAGTGCTAAAAACGCTACTCTAAATAAGTTTGGGATATATCATAATTTATGAAACTTTAAGCATTGCACCTAGTCCTATGATAATTAGTCTAGATGCCCGACAATCTGGTCGTTAAAAAAAATTTTTTGATTTTCCTTATAAAAATGCAATTTTCACATATGTTGTCGTAGACAAGTGCTAAAAACGCTACTCTAAATAAGTTTGGGATATATCATAATTTATGAAACTTTAAGCATTGCACCTAGTTCTATGATAATTAGTCTAGATGCGCGACAATCTGGTCGTTAAAAAAATTTTTTTTTGATTTACCTTATAAAAATGCAATTTTCACGTATGTTGTCGTAGACAAGTGCTAAAAACGCTACTCTAAATAAGTTTGGGATATATCATAATTTATGAAACTTTAAGCATTGCACCTAGTCCTATGATAATTAGTCTAGATGCCCGACAATCTGGTCGTTAAAAAAAATTTTTTGATTTACCTTATAAAAATGCAATTTTCACATATGTTGTCGTAGACAAGTGCTAAAAACGCTACTCTAAATAAGTTTGGGATATATCATAATTTATGAAACTTTAAGCATTGCACCTAGTTCTATGATAATTAGTCTAGATGCCCGACAATCTGGTCGTTAAGAAAATTTTTTTGATTTACCTTATAAAAATGCAATTTTCACATATGTTGTCGTAGACAAGTGCTAAAAACGCTACTCTAAATAAGTTTGGGATATATCATAATTTATGAAACTTTAAGCATTGCACCTAGTTCTATGATAATTAGTCTAGATGCCCGACAATCTGGTCGTTAAAAAAAAATTTTTTGATTTAACTTATAAAAATGCAATTTTCACGTATGTTGTCGTAGACAAGTGCTTAAAACGCTACTCTAAATAAGTTTGGGATATATCATAATTTATGAAACTTTAAGCATTGCACCTAGTTCTATGATAATTAGTCTAGATGCCTGACAATCTGGTCGTAAAAAAAATTTTTTTTGATTTACCTTATAAAAATGCAATTTTCACGTATGTTGTCGTAGACAAGTGCTAAAAACGCTACTCTAAATAAGTTTGGGATATATCATAATTTATGAAACTTTAAGCATTGCACCTAGTCCTATGATAATTAGTCTAGATGCCCGACAATCTGGTCGTTAAAAAAAATTTTTTGATTTACCTTATAAAAATGCAATTTTCACATATGTTGTCGTAGACAAGTGCTAAAAACGCTACTCTAAATAAGTTTGGGATATATCATAATTTACGAAACTTTAAGCATTGCACCTAGTTCTATGATAATTAGTCTAGATGCCCGACAATCTGGTCGTTAAAAAAAAATTTTTTGATTTGCCTTATAAAAATGCAATTTTCACATATGTTGTCGTAGACAAGTGCTAAAAACGCTACTCTAAATAAGTTTGGGACATATCATAATTTATGAAACTTTAAGCATTGCACCTAGTTCTATGATAATTAGTCTAGATGCCCGACAATCTGGTCGTTAAAAAAAATTTTTTGATTTTCCTTATAAAAATGCAATTTTCACATATGTTGTCGTAGACAAGTGCTAAAAACGCTACTCTAAATAAGTTTGGGATATATCATAATTTATGAAACTTTAAGCATTGCACCTAGTTCTATGATAATTAGTCTAGATGCCCGACAATCTGGTCGTTAAAAAAAAATTTTTTTGATTTAACTTATAAAAATGCAATTTTCACGTATGTTGTCGTAGACAAGTGCTTAAAACGCTACTCTAAATAAGTTTGGGATATATCATAATTTATGAAACTTTAAGCATTGCACCTAGTTCTATGATAATTAGTCTAGATGCCTGACAATCTGGTCGTAAAAAAAATTTTTTTTGATTTACCTTATAAAAATGCAATTTTCACGTATGTTGTCGTAGACAAGTGCTAAAAACGCTACTCTAAATAAGTTTGGGATATATCATAATTTATGAAACTTTAAGCATTGCACCTAGTCCTATGATAATTAGTCTAGATGCCCGACAATCTGGTCGTTAAAAAAAATTTTTTGATTTACCTTATAAAAATGCAATTTTCACATATGTTGTCGTAGACAAGTGCTAAAAACGCTACTCTAAATAAGTTTGGGATATATCATAATTTACGAAACTTTAAGCATTGCACCTAGTTCTATGATAATTAGTCTAGATGCCCGACAATCTGGTCGTTAAAAAAAAATTTTTTGATTTGCCTTATAAAAATGCAATTTTCACATATGTTGTCGTAGACAAGTGCTAAAAACGCTACTCTAAATAAGTTTGGGACATATCATAATTTATGAAACTTTAAGCATTGCACCTAGTTCTATGATAATTAGTCTAGATGCCCGACAATCTGGTCGTTAAAAAAAATTTTTTGATTTTCCTTATAAAAATGCAATTTTCACATATGTTGTCGTAGACAAGTGCTAAAAACGCTACTCTAAATAAGTTTGGGATATATCATAATTTATGAAACTTTAAGCATTGCACCTAGTTCTATGATAATTAGTCTAGATGCCCGACAATCTGGTCGTTAAAAAAAAATTTTTTGATTTAACTTATAAAAATGCAATTTTCACGTATGTTGTCGTAGACAAGTGCTTAAAACGCTACTCTAAATAAGTTTGGGATATATCATAATTTATGAAACTTTAAGCATTGCACCTAGTTCTATGATAATTAGTCTAGATGCCTGACAATCTGGTCGTAAAAAAAATTTTTTTTGATTTACCTTATAAAAATGCAATTTTCACGTATGTTGTCGTAGACAAGTGCTAAAAACGCTACTCTAAATAAGTTTGGGATATATCATAATTTATGAAACTTTAAGCATTGCACCTAGTCCTATGATAATTAGTCTAGATGCCCGACAATCTGGTCGTTAAAAAAAATTTTTTGATTTACCTTATAAAAATGCAATTTTCACGTATGTTGTCGTAGACAAGTGCTTAAAACGCTACTCTAAATAAGTTTGGGATATATCATAATTTATGAAACTTTAAGCATTGCACCTAGTTCTATGATAATTAGTTTAGATGCGCGACAATCTGGTCGTTAAAAAAATTTTTTTTTGATTTACCTTATAAAAATGCAATTTTCACATATGTTGTCGTAGACAAGTGCTAAAAACGCTACTCTAAATAAGTTTGGGATATATCATAATTTATGAAACTTTAAGCATTGCACCTAGTTCTATGATAATTAGTCTAGATGCCCGACAATCTGGTCGTTAAAAAAAATTTTTTTGATTTACCTTATAAAAATGCAATTTTCACATATGTTGTCGTAGACAAGTGCTAAAAACGCTACTCTAAATAAGTTTGGGATATATCATAATTTACGAAACTTTAAGCATTGCACCTAGTTCTATGATAATTAGTCTAGATGCCCGACAATCTGGTCGTTAAAAAAAAATTTTTTGATTTACCTTATAAAAATGCAATTTTCACGTATGTTGTCGTAGACAAGTGCTACAAACGCTACTCTAAATAAGTTTGGGATATATCATAATTTATGAAACTTTAAGCATTGCACCTAGTCCTATGATAATTAGTCTAGATGCCCGACAATCTGGTCGTTAAAAAAAAATTTTTTGATTTACCTTATAAAAATGCAATTTTCACGTATGTTGTCGTAGACAAGTGCTAAAAACGCTACTCTAAATAAGTTTGGGATATATCATAATTTATGAAACTTTAAGCATTGCACCTAGTTCTATGATAATTAGTCTAGATGCCCGACAATCTGGTCGTTAAAAAAAAATTTTTTGATTTACCTTATAAAAATGCAATTTTCACGTATGTTGTCGTAGACAAGTGCTAAAAACGCTACTCTAAATAAGTTTGGGATATATCATAATTTATGAAACTTTAAGCATTGCACCTAGTCCTATGATAATTAGTCTAGATGCCCGACAATCTGGTCGTTAAAAAAAAATTTTTTGATTTGCCTTATAAAAATGCAATTTTCACATATGTTGTCGTAGACAAGTGCTAAAAACGCTACTCTAAATAAGTTTGGGACATATCATAATTTATGAAACTTTAAGCATTGCACCTAGTTCTATGATAATTAGTCTAGATGCCCGACAATCTGGTCGTTAAAAAAAAATTTTTTGATTTACCTTATAAAAATGCAATTTTCACGTATGTTGTCGTAGACAAGTGCTAAAAACGCTACTCTAAATAAGTTTGGGATATATCATAATTTATGAAACTTTAAGCATTGCACCTAGTTCTATGATAATTAGTCTAGATGCCCGACAATCTGGTCGTTAAAAAAAAATTTTTTGATTTACCTTATAAAAATGCAATTTTCACGTATGTTGTCGTAGACAAGTGCTAAAAACGCTACTCTAAATAAGTTTGGGATATATCATAATTTATGAAACTTTAAGCATTGCACCTAGTTCTATGATAATTAGTCTAGATGCCCGACAATCTGGTCGTTAAAAAAAAATTTTTTGATTTACCTTATAAAAATGCAATTTTCACATATGTTGTCATAGACAAGTGCTAAAAACGCTACTCTAAATAAGTTTGGGATATATCATAATTTATGAAACTTTAAGCATTGCACCTAGTTCTATGATAATTAGTCTAGATGCCCGACAATCTGGTCGTTAAAAAAAAATTTTTTGATTTACCTTATAAAAATGCAATTTTCACGTATGTTGTCGTAGACAAGTGCTAAAAACGCTACTCTAAATAAGTTTGGGATATATCATAATTTATGAAACTTTAAGCATTGCACCTAGTTCTATGATAATTAGTCTAGATGCCCGACAATCTGGTCGTTAAAAAAAAATTTTGATTTACCTTATAAAAATGCAATTTTCACATATGTTGTCGTAGACAAGTGCTAAAAACACTACTCTAAATAAGTTTGGGATATATCATAATTTATGAAACTTTAAGCATTGCATCTAGTTCTATGATAATTAGTCTAGATGCCCGACAATCTGGTCGTTAAAAAAAATTTTTTTGATTTACCTTATAAAAATGCAATTTTCACGTATGTTGTCGTAGACAAGTGCTAAAAACGCTACTCTAAATAAGTTTGGGATATATCATAATTTATGAAACTTTAAGCATTGCACCTAGTCCTATGATAATTAGTCTAGATGCCAGACAATCTGGTCGTTAAAAAATTTTTTTTTGATTTACCTTATAAAAATGCAATTTTCACGTATGTTGTCGTAGACAAGTGCTAAAAACGCTACTCTAAATAAGTTTGGGATATATCATAATTTATGAAACTTTAAGCATTGCACCTAGTCCTATGATAATTAGTCTAGATGCCCGACAATCTGGTCGTTAAAAAAAATTTTTTGATTTTCCTTATAAAAATGCAATTTTCACATATGTTGTCGTAGACAAGTGCTAAAAACGCTACTCTAAATAAGTTTGGGATATATCATAATTTATGAAACTTTAAGCATTGCACCTAGTTCTATGATAATTAGTCTAGATGCGCGACAATCTGGTCGTTAAAAAAATTTTTTTTTGATTTACCTTATAAAAATGCAATTTTCACGTATGTTGTCGTAGACAAGTGCTAAAAACGCTACTCTAAATAAGTTTGGGATATATCATAATTTATGAAACTTTAAGCATTGCACCTAGTCCTATGATAATTAGTCTAGATGCCCGACAATCTGGTCGTTAAAAAAAATTTTTTGATTTACCTTATAAAAATGCAATTTTCACATATGTTGTCGTAGACAAGTGCTAAAAACGCTACTCTAAATAAGTTTGGGATATATCATAATTTATGAAACTTTAAGCATTGCACCTAGTTCTATGATAATTAGTCTAGATGCCCGACAATCTGGTCGTTAAGAAAATTTTTTTGATTTACCTTATAAAAATGCAATTTTCACATATGTTGTCGTAGACAAGTGCTAAAAACGCTACTCTAAATAAGTTTGGGATATATCATAATTTATGAAACTTTAAGCATTGCACCTAGTTCTATGATAATTAGTCTAGATGCCCGACAATCTGGTCGTTAAAAAAAAATTTTTTGATTTAACTTATAAAAATGCAATTTTCACGTATGTTGTCGTAGACAAGTGCTTAAAACGCTACTCTAAATAAGTTTGGGATATATCATAATTTATGAAACTTTAAGCATTGCACCTAGTTCTATGATAATTAGTCTAGATGCCTGACAATCTGGTCGTAAAAAAAATTTTTTTTGATTTACCTTATAAAAATGCAATTTTCACGTATGTTGTCGTAGACAAGTGCTAAAAACGCTACTCTAAATAAGTTTGGGATATATCATAATTTATGAAACTTTAAGCATTGCACCTAGTCCTATGATAATTAGTCTAGATGCCCGACAATCTGGTCGTTAAAAAAAATTTTTTGATTTACCTTATAAAAATGCAATTTTCACATATGTTGTCGTAGACAAATGCTAAAAACGCTACTCTAAATAAGTTTGGGATATATCATAATTTATGAAACTTTAAGCATTGCACCTAGTTCTATGATAATTAGTCTAGATGCCCGACAATCTGGTCGTTAAAAAAAAATTTTTTGATTTACCTTATAAAAATGCAATTTTCACATATGTTGTCATAGACAAGTGCTAAAAACGCTACTCTAAATAAGTTTGGGATATATCATAATTTATGAAACTTTAAGCATTGCACCTAGTTCTATGATAATTAGTCTAGATGCCCGACAATCTGGTCGTTAAAAAAAAATTTTTTGATTTACCTTATAAAAATGCAATTTTCACGTATGTTGTCGTAGACAAGTGCTAAAAACGCTACTCTAAATAAGTTTGGGATATATCATAATTTATGAAACTTTAAGCATTGCACCTAGTTCTATGATAATTAGTCTAGATGCCCGACAATCTGGTCGTTAAAAAAAAAATTTTGATTTACCTTATAAAAATGCAATTTTCACATATGTTGTCGTAGACAAGTGCTAAAAACACTACTCTAAATAAGTTTGGGATATATCATAATTTATGAAACTTTAAGCATTGCATCTAGTTCTATGATAATTAGTCTAGATGCCCGACAATCTGGTCGTTAAAAAAAAATTTTTTGATTTACCTTATAAAAATGCAATTTTCACGTATGTTGTCGTAGACAAGTGCTAAAAACGCTACTCTAAAAAAGTTTGGGATATATCATAATTTATGAAACTTTAAGCATTGCACCTAGTCCTATGATAATTAGTCTAGATGCGCGACAATCTGGTCGTTAAAAAAATTTTTTTTGATTTACCTTATAAAAATGCAATTTTCACGTATGTTGTCGTAGACAAGTGCTAAAAACGCTACTCTAAATAAGTTTGGGATATATCATAATTTATGAAACTTTAAGCATTGCACCTAGTCCTATGATAATTAGTCTAGATGCCCGACAATCTGGTCGTTAAAAAAAATTTTTTGATTTACCTTATAAAAATGCAATTTTCACATATGTTGTCGTAGACAAGTGCTAAAAACGCTACTCTAAATAAGTTTGGGATATATCATAATTTATGAAACTTTAAGCATTGCACCTAGTTCTATGATAATTAGTCTAGATGCCCGACAATCTGGTCGTTAAGAAAATTTTTTTGATTTACCTTATAAAAATGCAATTTTCACATATGTTGTCGTAGACAAGTGCTAAAAACGCTACTCTAAATAAGTTTGGGATATATCATAATTTATGAAACTTTAAGCATTGCACCTAGTTCTATGATAATTAGTCTAGATGCGCGACAATCTGGTCGTTAAAAAAATTTTTTTTGATTTACCTTATAAAAATGCAATTTTCACATATGTTGTCATAGACAAGTGCTAAAAACGCTACTCTAAATAAGTTTGGGATATATCATAATTTATGAAACTTTAAGCATTGCACCTAGTCCTATGATAATTAGTCTAGATGCCCGACAATCTGGTCGTTAAAAAAAATTTTTTGATTTGCCTTATAAAAATGCAATTTTCACATATGTTGTCGTAGACAAGTGCTAAAAACGCTACTCTAAATAAGTTTGGGATATATCATAATTTATGAAACTTTAAGCATTGCACCTAGTTCTATGATAATTAGTCTAGATGCGCGACAATCTGGTCGTTAAAAAAATTTTTTTTGATTTACCTTATAAAAATGCAATTTTCACATATGTTGTCATAGACAAGTGCTAAAAACGCTACTCTAAATAAGTTTGGGATATATCATAATTTATGAAACTTTAAGCATTGCACCTAGTCCTATGATAATTAGTCTAGATGCCCGACAATCTGGTCGTTAAGAAAATTTTTTTGATTTACCTTATAAAAATGCAATTTTCACATATGTTGTCGTAGACAAGTGCTAAAAACGCTACTCTAAATAAGTTTGGGATATATCATAATTTATGAAACTTTAAGCATTGCACCTAGTTCTATGATAATTAGTCTAGATGCCCGACAATCTGGTCGTTAAAAAAAAATTTTTTGATTTAACTTATAAAAATGCAATTTTCACGTATGTTGTCGTAGACAAGTGCTTAAAACGCTACTCTAAATAAGTTTGGGATATATCATAATTTATGAAACTTTAAGCATTGCACCTAGTTCTATGATAATTAGTCTAGATGCCCGACAATCTGGTCGTTAAAAAAAAATTTTTTGATTTAACTTATAAAAATGCAATTTTCACGTATGTTGTCGTAGACAAGTGCTTAAAACGCTACTCTAAATAAGTTTGGGATATATCATAATTTATGAAACTTTAAGCATTGCACCTAGTTCTATGATAATTAGTCTAGATGCCTGACAATCTGGTCGTAAAAAAAATTTTTTTTGATTTACCTTATAAAAATGCAATTTTCACGTATGTTGTCGTAGACAAGTGCTAAAAACGCTACTCTAAATAAGTTTGGGATATATCATAATTTATGAAACTTTAAGCATTGCACCTAGTCCTATGATAATTAGTCTAGATGCCCGACAATCTGGTCGTTAAAAAAAATTTTTTGATTTACCTTATAAAAATGCAATTTTCACATATGTTGTCGTAGACAAATGCTAAAAACGCTACTCTAAATAAGTTTGGGATATATCATAATTTATGAAACTTTAAGCATTGCACCTAGTTCTATGATAATTAGTCTAGATGCGCGACAATCTGGTCGTTAAAAAAATTTTTTTTGATTTACCTTATAAAAATGCAATTTTCACATATGTTGTCATAGACAAGTGCTAAAAACGCTACTCTAAATAAGTTTGGGATATATCATAATTTATGAAACTTTAAGCATTGCACCTAGTTCTATGATAATTAGTCTAGATGCCCGACAATCTGGTCGTTAAAAAAAAATTTTTTGATTTACCTTATAAAAATGCAATTTTCACGTATGTTGTCGTAGACAAGTGCTAAAAACGCTACTCTAAATAAGTTTGGGATATATCATAATTTATGAAACTTTAAGCATTGCACCTAGTTCTATGATAATTAGTCTAGATGCCCGACAATCTGGTCGTTAAAAAAAAATTTTTTGATTTACCTTATAAAAATGCAATTTTCACGTATGTTGTCGTAGACAAGTGCTAAAAACGCTACTCTAAATAAGTTTGGGATATATCATAATTTATGAAACTTTAAGCATTGCACCTAGTCCTATGATAATTAGTCTAGATGCGCGACAATCTGGTCGTTAAAAAAATTTTTTTTGATTTACCTTATAAAAATGCAATTTTCACGTTTGTTGTCGTAGACAAGTGTTAAAAACGCTACTCTAAATAAGTTTGGGATATATCATAATTTATGAAACTTTAAGCATTGCACCTAGTCCTATGATAATTAGTCTAGATGCCCGACAATCTGGTCGTTAAAAAAAATTTTTTGATTTTCCTTATAAAAATGCAATTTTCACATATGTTGTCGTAGACAAGTGCTAAAAACGCTACTCTAAATACGTTTGGGATATATCATAATTTATGAAACTTTAAGCATTGCACCTAGTTCTATGATAATTAGTCTAGATGCGCGACAATCTGGTCGTTAAAAAAATTTTTTTTTGATTTACCTTATAAAAATGCAATTTTCACGTATGTTGTCGTAGACAAGTGCTAAAAACGCTACTCTAAATAAGTTTGGGATATATCATAATTTATGAAACTTTAAGCATTGCACCTAGTCCTATGATAATTAGTCTAGATGCCCGACAATCTGGTCGTTAAAAAAAATTTTTTGATTTACCTTATAAAAATGCAATTTTCACATATGTTGTCGTAGACAAGTGCTAAAAACGCTACTCTAAATAAGTTTGGGATATATCATAATTTATGAAACTTTAAGCATTGCACCTAGTTCTATGATAATTAGTCTAGATGCCCGACAATCTGGTCGTTAAGAAAATTTTTTTGATTTACCTTATAAAAATGCAATTTTCACATATGTTGTCGTAGACAAGTGCTAAAAACGCTACTCTAAATAAGTTTGGGATATATCATAATTTATGAAACTTTAAGCATTGCACCTAGTTCTATGATAATTAGTCTAGATGCCCGACAATCTGGTCGTTAAAAAAAAATTTTTTGATTTAACTTATAAAAATGCAATTTTCACGTATGTTGTCGTAGACAAGTGCTTAAAACGCTACTCTAAATAAGTTTGGGATATATCATAATTTATGAAACTTTAAGCATTGCACCTAGTTCTATGATAATTAGTCTAGATGCCTGACAATCTGGTCGTAAAAAAAATTTTTTTTGATTTACCTTATAAAAATGCAATTTTCACGTATGTTGTCGTAGACAAGTGCTAAAAACGCTACTCTAAATAAGTTTGGGATATATCATAATTTATGAAACTTTAAGCATTGCACCTAGTCCTATGATAATTAGTCTAGATGCCCGACAATCTGGTCGTTAAAAAAAATTTTTTGATTTACCTTATAAAAATGCAATTTTCACATATGTTGTCGTAGACAAATGCTAAAAACGCTACTCTAAATAAGTTTGGGATATATCATAATTTATGAAACTTTAAGCATTGCACCTAGTTCTATGATAATTAGTCTAGATGCGCGACAATCTGGTCGTTAAAAAAATTTTTTTTGATTTACCTTATAAAAATGCAATTTTCACGTATGTTGTCGTAGACAAGTGCTAAAAACGCTACTCTAAATAAGTTTGGGATATATCATAATTTATGAAACTTTAAGCATTGCACCTAGTTCTATGATAATTAGTCTAGATGCCCGACAATCTGGTCGTTAAAAAAAATTTTTTTGATTTAACTTATAAAAATGCAATTTTCACGTATGTTGTCGTAGACAAGTGCTTAAAACGCTACTCTAAATAAGTTTGGGATATGTCATAATTTATGAAACTTTAAGCATTGCACCTAGTTCTATGATAATTAGTCTAGATGCGCGACAATCTGGTCGTTAAAAAAATTTTTTTTTGATTTACCTTATAAAAATGCAATTTTCACGTATGTTGTCGTAGACAAGTGCTAAAAACGCTACTCTAAATAAGTTTGGGATATATCATAATTTATGAAACTTTAAGCATTGCACCTAGTCCTATGATAATTAGTCTAGATGCCCGACAATCTGGTCGTTAAAAAAATTTTTTTGATTTACCTTATAAAAATGCAATTTTCACATATGTTGTCGTAGACAAGTGCTAAAAACGCTACTCTAAATAAGTTTGGGATATATCATAATTTATGAAACTTTAAGCATTGCACCTAGTTCTATGATAATTAGTCTAGATGCCCGACAATCTGGTCGTTAAGAAAATTTTTTTGATTTACCTTATAAAAATGCAATTTTCACATATGTTGTCGTAGACAAGTGCTAAAAACGCTACTCTAAATAAGTTTGGGATATATCATAATTTATGAAACTTTAAGCATTGCACCTAGTTCTATGATAATTAGTCTAGATGCCTGACAATCTGGTCGTAAAAAAAATTTTTTTTGATTTACCTTATAAAAATGCAATTTTCACGTATGTTGTCGTAGACAAGTGCTAAAAACGCTACTCTAAATAAGTTTGGGATATATCATAATTTATGAAACTTTATGCATTGCACCTAGTTCTATGATAATTAGTCTAGATGCCCGACAATCTGGTCGTTAAAAAAAATTTTTTGATTTACCTTATAAAAATGCAATTTTCACATATGTTGTCGTAGACAAGTGCTAAAAACGCTACTCTAAATAAGTTTGGGATATATCATAATTTATGAAACTTTAAGCATTGCACCTAGTTCTATGATAATTAGTCTAGATGCCCGACAATCTGGTCGTTAAAAAAAAATTTTTTGATTTAACTTATAAAAATGCAATTTTCACGTATGTTGTCGTAGACAAGTGCTAAAAACGCTACTCTAAATAAGTTTGGGATATATCATAATTTATGAAACTTTAAGCATTGCACCTAGTCCTATGATAATTAGTCTAGATGCCCGAGAATCTGGTCGTTAAAAAAAATTTTTTGATTTACCTTATTAAAATGCAATTTTCACATATGTTGTCGTTGACAAGTGCTAAAAACGCTACTTTAAATAAGTTTGGGATATATCATAATTTATGAAACTTTAAGCATTGCACCTAGTTCTATGATATTTAGTCTAGATGCCCGACAATCTGGTCGTTAAGAAAATTTTTTTGATTTACCTTATAAAAATGCAATTTTCACATATGTTGTCGTAGACAAGTGCTAAAAACGCTACTCTAAATAAGTTTGGGATATATCATAATTTATGAAACTTTAAGCATTGCACCTAGTTCTATGATAATTAGTCTAGATGCTCGACAATCTGGTCGTTAAAAAAAAATTTTTTGATTTAACTTATAAAAATGCAATTTTCACGTATGTTGTCGTAGACAAGTGCTTAAAACGCTACTCTAAATAAGTTTGGGATATATCATAATTTATGAAACTTTAAGCATTGCACCTAGTTCTATGATAATTAGTCTAGATGCGCGACAATCTGGTCGTTAAAAAAATTTTTTTTTGATTTACCTTATAAAAATGCAATTTTCACGTATGTTGTCGTAGACAAGTGCTAAAAACGCTACTCTAAATAAGTTTGGGATATATCATAATTTATGAAACTTTAAGCATTGCACTTAGTCCTATGATAATTAGTCTAGATGCCCGACAATCTGGTCGTTAAAAAAAAATTTTTTGATTTACCTTATAAAAATGCAATTTTCACATATGTTGTCGTAGACAAGTGCTAAAAACGCTACTCTAAATAAGTTTGGGATATATCATAATTTATGAAACTTTAAGCATTGCACCTAGTTCTATGATAATTAGTCTAGATGCCCGACAATCTGGTCGTTAAGAAAATTTTTTTGATTTACCTTATAAAAATGCAATTTTCACATATGTTGTCGTAGACAAGTGCTAAAAACGCTACTCTAAATAAGTTTGGGATATATCATAATTTATGAAACTTTAAGCATTGCACCTAGTTCTATGATAATTAGTCTAGATGCCCGACAATCTGGTCGTTAAAAAAAAATTTTTTGATTTAACTTATAAAAATGCAATTTTCACGTATGTTGTCGTAGACAAGTGCTTAAAACGCTACTCTAAATAAGTTTGGGATATATCATAATTTATGAAACTTTAAGCATTGCACCTAGTTCTATGATAATTAGTCTAGATGCCCGACAATCTGGTCGTTAAAAAAAAATTTTTTGATTTAACTTATAAAAATGCAATTTTCACGTATGTTGTCGTAGACAAGTGCTTAAAACGCTACTCTAAATAAGTTTGGGATATATCATAATTTATGAAATTTTAAGCATTGCATCTAGTTCTATGATAATTAGCCTAGATGCCCGACAATCTGGTCGTTAAAAAAAAATTTTTTGATTTACCTTATAAAAATGCAATTTTCACATATGTTGTCGTAGACAAGTGCTAAAAACGCTACTCTAAATAAGTTTGGGATATATCATAATTTATGAAACTTTAAGCATTGCACCTAGTCCTATGATAATTAGTCTAGATGCCCGACAATCTGGTCGTTAAAAAAAATTTTTTGATTTACCTTATAAAAATGCAATTTTCACATATGTTGTCGTAGACAAGTGCTAAAAACGCTACTCTAAATAACTTTGGGATATATCATAATTTATGAAACTTTAAGCATTGCACCTAGTTCTATGATAATTAGTCTAGATGCCCGACAATCTGGTCGTTAAGAAAATTTTTTTGATTTACCTTATAAAAATGCAATTTTCACATATGTTGTCGTAGACAAGTGCTAAAAACGCTACTCTAAATAAGTTTGGGATATATCATAATTTATGAAACTTTAAGCATTGCACCTAGTTCTATGATAATTAGTCTAGATGCTCGACAATCTGGTCGTTAAAAAAAAATTTTTTGATTTAACTTATAAAAATGCAATTTTCACGTATGTTGTCGTAGACAAGTGCTTAAAACGCTACTCTAAATAAGTTTGGGATATATCATAATTTATGAAACTTTAAGCATTGCACCTAGTTCTATGATAATTAGTCTAGATGCGCGACAATCTGGTCGTTAAAAAAATTTTTTTTTGATTTACCTTATAAAAATGCAATTTTCACGTATGTTGTCGTAGACAAGTGCTAAAAACGCTACTCTAAATAAGTTTGGGATATATCATAATTTATGAAACTTTAAGCATTGCACCTAGTCCTATGATAATTAGTCTAGATGCCCGACAATCTGGTCGTTAAAAAAAATTTTTTGATTTACCTTATAAAAATGCAATTTTCACATATGTTGTCGTAGACAAGTGCTAAAAACGCTACTCTAAATAAGTTTGGGATATATCATAATTTATGAAACTTTAAGCATTGAACCTAGTTCTATGATAATTAGTCTAGATGCCCGACAATCTGGTCGTTAAGAAAATTTTTTTGATTTACCTTATAAAAATGAAATTTTCACATATGTTGTCGTAGACAAGTGCTAAAAACGCTACTCTAAATAAGTTTGGGATATATCATAATTTATGAAACTTTAAGCATTGCACCTAGTTCTATGATAATTAGTCTAGATGCCCGACAATCTGGTCGTTAAAAAAAAATTTTTTGATTTAACTTATAAAAATGCAATTTTCACGTATGTTGTCGTAGACAAGTGCTTAAAACGCTACTCTAAATAAGTTTGGGATATATCATAATTTATGAAACTTTAAGCATTGCATCTAGTTCTATGATAATTAGTCTAGATGCCCGACAATCTGGTCGTTAAAAAAAAATTTTTTGATTTACCTTATAAAAATGCAATTTTCACATATGTTGTCGTAGACAAGTGCTAAAAACGCTACTCTAAATGAGTTTGGGATATATCATAATTTATGAAACTTTAAGCATTGCACCTAGTTCTATGATAATTAGCCTAGATGCCCGACAATCTGGTCGTTAAAAAAAAAATTTTTGATTTACCTTATAAAAATGCAATTTTCACGTATGTTGTCGTAGACAAGTGCTTAAAACGCTACTCTAAATAAGTTTGGGATATATCATAATTTATGAAACTTTAAGCATTGTACCTAGTTCTATGATAATTAGTCTAGATGCGCGACAATCTGGTCGTTAAAAAAATTTTTTTTTGATTTACCTTATAAAAATGCAATTTTCACATATGTTGTCGTAGACAAGTGCTAAAAACGCTACTCTAAATAAGTTTGGGATATATCATAAGTTATGAAACTTTAAGCATTGCACCTAGTTCTATGATAATTAGTCTAGATGCCCGACAATCTGGTCGTTAAAAAAAATTTTTTGATTTACCTTATAAAAATGCAATTTTCACATATGTTGTCGTAGACAAGTGCTAAAAACGCTACTCTAAATAAGTTTGGGATATATCATAATTTACGAAACTTTAAGCATTGCACCTAGTTCTATGATAATTAGCCTAGATGCCCGACAATCTGGTCGTTAAAAAAAAAATTTTTGATTTACCTTATAAAAATGCAATTTTCACATATGTTGTCGTAGACAAGTGCTAAAAACGCTACTCTAAATAACTTTGGGATATATCATAATTTATGAAACTTTAAGCATTGCACCTAGTCCTATGATAATTAGTCTAGATGCCCGACAATCTGGTCGTTAAAAAAAATTTTTTGATTTACCTTATAAAAATGCAATTTTCACATATGTTGTCGTAGACAAGTGCTAAAAACGCTACTCTAAATGAGTTTGGGATATATCATAATTTATGAAACTTTAAGCATTGCACCTAGTTCTATGATAATTAGTCTAGATGCCCGACAATCTGGTCGTTAAGAAAATTTTTTTGATTTACCTTATAAAAATGCAATTTTCACATATGTTGTCGTAGACAAGTGCTAAAAACGCTACTCTAAATAAGTTTGGGATATATCATAATTTATGAAACTTTAAGCATTGCACCTAGTTCTATGATAATTAGTCTAGATGCTCGACAATCTTGTCGTTAAAAAAAAATTTTTTGATTTAACTTATAAAAATGCAATTTTCACGTATGTTGTCGTAGACAAGTGCTTAAAACGCTACTCTAAATAAGTTTGGGATATATCATAATTTATGAAACTTTAAGCATTGCACCTAGTTCTATGATAATTAGTCTAGATGCGCGACAATCTGGTCGTTAAAAAAATTTTTTTTTGATTTACCTTATAAAAATGCAATTTTCACGTATGTTGTCGTAGACAAGTGCTTAAAACGCTACTCTAAATGAGTTTGGGATATATCATAATTTATGAAACTTTAAGCATTGCACCTAGTCCTATGATAATTAGTCTAGATGCCCGACAATCTGGTCGTTAAAAAAAAAATTTTTGATTTACCTTATAAAAATGCAATTTTCACATATGTTGTCGTAGACAAGTGCTAAAAACGCTACTCTAAATGAGTTTGGGATATATCATAATTTATGAAACTTTAAGCATTGCACCTAGTTCTATGATAATTAGTCTAGATGCCCGACAATCTGGTCGTTAAGAAAATTTTTTTGATTTACCTTATAAAAATGCAATTTTCACATATGTTGTCGTAGACAAGTGCTAAAAACGCTACTCTAAATAAGTTTGGGATATATCATAATTTATGAAACTTTAAGCATTGCACCTAGTTCTATGATAATTAGTCTAGATGCTCGACAATCTTGTCGTTAAAAAAAAATTTTTTGATTTAACTTATAAAAATGCAATTTTCACGTATGTTGTCGTAGACAAGTGCTTAAAACGCTACTCTAAATAAGTTTGGGATATATCATAATTTATGAAACTTTAAGCATTGCACCTAGTTCTATGATAATTAGTCTAGATGCGCGACAATCTGGTCGTTAAAAAAATTTTTTTTTGATTTACCTTATAAAAATGCAATTTTCACGTATGTTGTCGTAGACAAGTGCTAAAAACGCTACTCTAAATAAGTTTGGGATATATCATAATTTATGAAACTTTAAGCATTGCACCTAGTCCTATGATAATTAGTCTAGATGCCCGACAATCTGGTCGTTAAAAAAAATTTTTTGATTTACCTTATAAAAATGCAATTTTCACATATGTTGTCGTAGACAAGTGCTAAAAACGCTACTCTAAATAAGTTTGGGATATATCATAATTTATGAAACTTTAAGCATTGAACCTAGTTCTATGATAATTAGTCTAGATGCCCGACAATCTGGTCGTTAAGAAAATTTTTTTGCTTTACCTTATAAAAATGCAATTTTCACATATGTTGTCGTAGACAAGTGCTAAAAACGCTACTCTAAATAAGTTTGGGATATATCATAATTTATGAAACTTTAAGCATTGCACCTAGTTCTATGATAATTAGTCTAGATGCCCGACAATCTGGTCGTTAAAAAAAAATTTTTTGATTTAACTTATAAAAATGCAATTTTCACGTATGTTGTCGTAGACAAGTGCTTAAAACGCTACTCTAAATAAGTTTGGGATATATCATAATTTATGAAACTTTAAGCATTGCATCTAGTTCTATGATAATTAGTCTAGATGCCCGACAATCTGGTCGTTAAAAAAAAATTTTTTGATTTACCTTATAAAAATGCAATTTTCACATATGTTGTCGTAGACAAGTGCTAAAAACGCTACTCTAAATGAGTTTGGGATATATCATAATTTATGAAACTTTAAGCATTGCACCTAGTTCTATGATAATTAGCCTAGATGCCCGACAATCTGGTCGTTAAAAAAAAAATTTTTGATTTACCTTATAAAAATGCAATTTTCACATATGTTGTCGTAGACAAGTGCTAAAAACGCTACTCTAAATGAGTTTGGGATATATCATAATTTATGAAACTTTAAGCATTGCACCTAGTCCTATGATAATTAGTCTAGATGCCCGACAATCTGGTCGTTAAAAAAAAATTTTTTGATTTACCTTATAAAAATGCAATTTTCACATATGTTGTCGTAGACAAGTGCTAAAAACGCTACTCTAAATGAGTTTGGGATATATCATAATTTATGAAACTTTAAGCATTGCACCTAGTCCTATGATAATTAGTCTAGATGCCCGACAATCTGGTCGTTAAAAAAAAATTTTTTGATTTACCTTATAAAAATGCAATTTTCAAATATGTTGTCGTAGACAAGTGCTAAAAACGCTACTCTAAATGAGTTTGGGATATATCATAATTTATGAAACTTTAAGCATTGCATCTTGTTCTATGATAATTAGCCTAGATGCCCGACAATCTGGTCGTTAAAAAAAAATTTTTTGATTTACCTTATAAAAATGCAATTTTCACATTTGTTGTCGTAGACAAGTGCTAAAAACGCTACTCTAAATGAGTTTGGGATATATCATAATTTATGAAACTTTAAGCATTGCACCTAGTTCTATGATAATTAGCCTAGATGCCCGACAATCTGGTCGTTAAAAAAAAAATTTTTGATTTACCTTATAAAAATGCAATTTTCACATATGTTGTCGTAGACAAGTGCTAAAAACGCTACTCTAAATGAGTTTGGGATATATCATAATTTATGATACTTTAAGCATTGCACCTAGTCCTATGATAATTAGTCTAGATGCCCGACAATCTGGTCGCTAAAAAAAAATTTTTTGATTTACCTTATAAAAATGCAATTTTCACATATGTTGTCGTAGACAAGTGCTAAAAACGCTACTCTAAATGAGTTTGGGATATATCATAATTTATGAAACTTTAAGCATTGCACCTAGTTCTATGATAATTAGCCTAGATGCCCGACAATCTGGTCGTTAAAAAAAAATTTGTTGATTTACCTTATAAAAATGCAATTTTCACATATGTTGTCGTAGACAAGTGCTAAAAACGCTACTCTAAATGAGTTTGGGATATATCATAATTTATAAAACTTTAAGCATTGCACCTAGTTCTATGATAATTAGCCTAGATGCCCGACAATCTGGTCGCTAAAAAAAAATTTTTTGATTTACCTTATAAAAATGCAATTTTCACATATGTTGTCGTAGACAAGTGCTAAAAACGCTACTCTAAATAACTTTGGGATATATCATAATTTATGAAACTTTAAGCATTGCACCTAGTTCTATGATAATTAGCCTAGATGCCCGACAATCTGGTCGTTAAAAAAAAATTTTTTGATTAACCTTATAAAAATGCAATTTTCACATATGTTGTCGTAGACAAGTGCTAAAAACGCTACTCTAAATGAGTTTGGGATATATCATAATTTATGAAACTTTAAGCATTGCACCTAGTCCTATGATAATTAGTCTAGATGCCCGACAATCTGGTCGCTAAAAAAAAATTTTTTGATTTACCTTATAAAAATGCAATTTTCACATATGTTGTCGTAGACAAGTGCTAAAAACGCTACTCTAAATGAGTTTGGGATATATCATAATTTATGAAACTTTAAGCATTGCACCTAGTCCTATGATAATTAGTCTAGATGCCCGACAATCTGGTCGTTAAAAAAAAATTTTTTGATTTACCTTATAAAAATGCAATTTTCACATATGTTGTCGTAGACAAGTGCTAAAAACGCTACTCTAAATGAGTTTGGGATATATCATAATTTATGAAACTTTAAGCATTGCACCTAGTCCTATGATAATTAGTCTAGATGCCCGACAATCTGGTCGCTAAAAAAAAATTTTTTGATTTACCTTATAAAAATGCAATTTTCACATATGTTGTCGTAGACAAGTGCTAAAAACGCTACTCTAAATGAGTTTGGGATATATCATAATTTATGAAACTTTAAGCATTGCATCTTGTTCTATGATAATTAGCCTAGATGCCCGACAATCTGGTCGTTAAAAAAAAATTTTTTGATTTACCTTATAAAAATGCAATTTTCACATATGTTGTCGTAGACAAGTGCTAAAAACGCTACTCTAAATAACTTTGGGATATATCATAATTTATGAAACTTTAAGCATTGCACCTAGTTCTATGATAATTAGCCTAGATGCCCGACAATCTGGTCGTTAAAAAAAAATTTTTTGATTTACCTTATAAAAATGCAATTTTCACATATGTTGTCGTAGACAAGTGCTAAAAACGCTACTCTAAATGAGTTTGGGATATATCATAATTTATGAAACTTTAAGCATTGCACCTAGTTCTATGATAATTAGTCTAGATGCCCGACAATCTGGTCGTTAAAAAAAAAATTTTTTGATTTACCTCATAAAAATGCAATTTTCACATATGTTGTCGTAGACAAGTGCTAAAAACGCTACTCTAAATGAGTTTGGGATATATCATAATTTATGAAACTTTAAGCATTGCACCTAGTCCTATGATAATTAGTCTAGATGCCCGACAATCTGGTCGTTAAAAAAAAATTTTTTGATTTACCTTATAAAAATGCAATTTTCACATATGTTGTCGTAGACAAGTGCTAAAAACGCTACTCTAAATGAGTTTGGGATATATCATAATTTATGAAACTTTAAGCATTGCACCTAGTTCTATGATAATTAGTCTAGATGCCCGACAATCTGGTCGTTAAAAAAAAAATTTTTTGATTTACCTCATAAAAATGCAATTTTCACATATGTTGTCGTAGACAAGTGCTAAAAACGCTACTCTAAATGAGTTTGGGATATATCATAATTTATGAAACTTTAAGCATTGCACCTAGTCCTATGATAATTAGTCTAGATGTCCGACAATATGGTCGTTAAAAAAAAATTTTTTGATTTACCTTATAAAAATGCAATTTTCACATATGTTGTCGTAGACAAGTGCTAAAAACGCTACTCTAAATGAGTTTGGGATATATCATAATTTATGAAACTTTAAGCATTGCACCTAGTTCTATGATAATTAGTCTAGATGCCCGACAATCTGGTCGTTAAAAAAAAAATTTTTTGATTTACCTCATAAAAATGCAATTTTCACATATGTTGTCGTAGACAAGTGCTAAAAACGCTACTCTAAATGAGTTTGGGATATATCATAATTTATGAAACTTTAAGCATTGCACCTAGTCCTATGATAATTAGTCTAGATGTCCGACAATATGGTCGTTAAAAAAAAATTTTTTGATTTACCTTATAAAAATGCAATTTTCACATATGTTGTCGTAGACAAGTGCTAAAAACGCTACTCTAAATAACTTTGGGATATATCAAAATTTATGAAACTTTAAGCATTGCACCTAGTTCT
The DNA here is from genome assembly GCA_949710015.1 of Crataerina pallida. NCBI lineage: Eukaryota > Metazoa > Arthropoda > Insecta > Diptera > Hippoboscidae > Crataerina > Crataerina pallida. Next base: position 16,998,778 of record OX453290.1, read on the forward strand.
ATGCTAATTAGTCTAGATGCCCGACAATCTGGTCGTTACAAAAAAAATTTTTTGATTTACCTTATAAAAATGCAATTTTCACATATCTTGTCGTAGACAATTGCTAAAAACGCTACTCTAAATAACTTTGGGATATATCATAATTTATGAAACTTTAAGCATTGCACCTAGTCCTATGATAATTAGTCTAGATGCCCGACAATCTGGTCGCTAAAAAAAAATTTTTTGATTTACCTTATAAAAATGCAATTTTCACATATGTTGTCGTAGACAAGTGCTAAAAACGCTACTCTAAATGAGTTTGGGATATATCATAATTTATGAAACTTTAAGCATTGCACCTAGTTCTATGATAATTAGCCTAGATGCCCGACAATCTGGTCGTTAAAAAAAAAATTTTTGATTTACCTTATAAAAATGCAATTTTCACATATGTTGTCGTAGACAAGTGCTAAAAACGCTACTCTAAATGAGTTTGGGATATATCATAATTTATGAAACTTTAAGCATTGCACCTAGTCCTATGATAATTAGTCTAGATGCCCGACAATCTGGTCGTTAAAAAAAAAATTTTTGATTTACCTTATAAAAATGCAATTTTCACATATGTTGTCGTAGACAAGTGCTAAAAACGCTACTCTAAATGAGTTTGGGATATATCATAATTTATGAAACTTTAAGCATTGCACCTAGTTCTATGATAATTAGTCTAGATGCCCGACAATCTGGTCGTTAAAAAAAAAATTTTTTGATTTACCTCATAAAAATGCAATTTTCACATATGTTGTCGTAGACAAGTGCTAAAAACGCTACTCTAAATGAGTTTGGGATATATCATAATTTATGAAACTTTAAGCATTGCACCTAGTCCTATGATAATTAGTCTAGATGTCCGACAATATGGTCGTTAAAAAAAAATTTTTTGATTTACCTTATAAAAATGCAATTTTCACATATGTTGTCGTAGACAAGTGCTAAAAACGCTACTCTAAATGAGTTTGGGATATATCATAATTTATGAAACTTTAAGCATTGCACCTAGTTCTATGATAATTAGTCTAGATGCCCGACAATCTGGTCGTTAAAAAAAAATTTTTTTGATTTACCTCATAAAAATGCAATTTTCACATATGTTGTCGTAGACAAGTGCTAAAAACGCTACTCTAAATGAGTTTGGGATATATCATAATTTATGAAACTTTAAGCATTGCACCTAGTCCTATGATAATTAGTCTAGATGTCCGACAATATGGTCGTTAAAAAAAAATTTTTTGATTTACCTTATAAAAATGCAATTTTCACATATGTTGTCGTAGACAAGTGCTAAAAACGCTACTCTAAATAACTTTGGGATATATCAAAATTTATGAAACTTTAAGCATTGCACCTAGTTCTATGCTAATTAGTCTAGATGCCCGACAATCTGGTCGTTAAAAAAAAAATTTTTGATTTACCTTATAAAAATGCAATTTTCACATATGTTGTCGTAGACAAGTGCTAAAAACGCTACTCTAAATGAGTTTGGGATATATCATAATTTATGAAACTTTAAGCATTGCACCTAGTCCTATGATAATTAGTCTAGATGCCCGACAATCTGGTCGTTAAAAAAAAAATTTTTTGATTTACCTCCTAAAAATGCAATTTTCACATATGTTGTCGTAGACAAGTGCTAAAAACGCTACTCTAAATGAGTTTGGGATATATCATAATTTATGAAACTTTAAGCATTGCACCTAGTCCTATGATAATTAGCCTAGATGCCCGACAATCTGGTCGTTAAAAAAAAAATTTTTGATTTACCTTATAAAAATGCAATTTTCACATATGTTGTCGTAGACAAGTGCTAAAAACGCTACTCTAAATAACTTTGGGATATATCATAATTTATGAAACTTTAAGCATTGCACCTAGTCCTATGATAATTAGTCTAGATGCCCGACAATCTGGTCGTTAAAAAAAAAATTTTTTGATTTACCTCCTAAAAATGCAATTTTCACATATGTTGTCGTAGACAAGTGCTAAAAACGCTACTCTAAATGAGTTTGGGATATATCATAATTTATGAAACTTTAAGCATTGCACCTAGTCCTATGATAATTAGCCTAGATGCCCGACAATCTGGTCGTTAAAAAAAAAATTTTTGATTTACCTTATAAAAATGCAATTTTCACATATGTTGTCGTAGACAAGTGCTAAAAACGTTACTCTAAATGAGTTTGGGATATATCATAATTTATGATACTTTAAGCATTGCACCTAGTCCTATGATAATTAGTCTAGATGCCCGACAATCTGGTCGCTAAAAAAAAATTTTTTGATTTACCTTATAAAAATGCAATTTTCACATATGTTGTCGTAGACAAGTGCTAAAAACGCTACTCTAAATGAGTTTGGGATATATCATAATTTATGAAACTTTAAGCATTTTACCTAGTCCTATGATAATTAGTCTAGATGCCCGACAATCTGGTCGTTAAAAAAAAATTTTTTGATTTACCTTATAAAAATGCAATTTTCACATATGTTGTCGTAGACAAGTGCTAAAAACGCTACTCTAAATGCGTTTGGGATATATCATAATTTATGAAACTTTAAGCATTGCACCTAGTTCTATGATAATTAGTCTACATGCCCGACAATCTGGTCGTTAAAAAAAAAATTTTTTGATTTACCTCATAAAAATGCAATTTTCACATATGTTGTCGTAGACAAGTGCTAAAAACGCTACTCTAAATGAGTTTGGGATATATCATAATTTATGAAACTTTAAGCATTGCACCTAGTCCTATGATAATTAGTCTAGATGTCCGACAATATGGTCGTTAAAAAAAAATTTTTTGATTTACCTTATAAAAATGCAATTTTCACATATGTTGTCGTAGACAAGTGCTAAAAACGCTACTCTAAATGAGTTTGGGATATATCATAATTTATGAAACTTTAAGCATTGCACCTAGTCCTATGATAATTAGTCTAGATGTCCGACAATATGGTCGTTAAAAAAAAATTTTTTGATTTACCTTATAAAAATGCAATTTTCACATATGTTGTCAATGACAATCTGGTCGTTAAAAAAAAATTTTTTGATTTACCTTATAAAAATGCAATTTTCACATATGTTGTCGTAGACAAGTGCTAAAAACGCTACTCTAAATGAGTTTGGGATATATCATAATTTATGAAACTTTAAGCATTGCACCTAGTTCTATGATAATTAGTCTAGATGCCCGACAATCTGGTCGTTAAAAAAAAAATTTTTTGATTTACCTCATAAAAATGCAATTTTCACATATGTTGTCGTAGACAAGTGCTAAAAACGCTACTCTAAATGAGTTTGGGATATATCATAATTTATGAAACTTTAAGCATTGCACCTTGTCCTATGATAATTAGTCTAGATGTCCGACAATATGGTCGTTAAAAAAAAATTTTTTCATTTACCTTATAAAAATGCAATTTTCACATATGTTGTCGTAGACAAGTGCTAAAAACGCTACTCTAAATAACTTTGGGATATATCAAAATTTATGAAACTTTAAGCATTGCACCTAGTTCTATGCTAATTAGTCTAGATGCCCGACAATCTGGTCGTTAAAAAAAAAATTTTTGATTTACCTTATAAAAATGCAATTTTCACATATGTTGTCGTAGACAAGTGCTAAAAACGCTACTCTAAATAACTTTGGGATATATCATAATTTATGAAACTTTAAGCATTGCACCTAGTCCTATGATAATTAGTCTAGATGCCCGACAATCTGGTCGTTAAAAAAAAAATTTTTTGATTTACCTCCTAAAAATGCAATTTTCACATATGTTGTCGTAGACAAGTGCTAAAAACGCTACTCTAAATGAGTTTGGGATATATCATAATTTATGAAACTTTAAGCATTGCACCTAGTCCTATGATAATTAGCCTAGATGCCCGACAATCTGGTCGTTAAAAAAAAAATTTTTGATTTACCTTATAAAAATGCAATTTTCACATATGTTGTCGTAGACAAGTGCTAAAAACGCTACTCTAAATAACTTTGGGATATATCATAATTTATGAAACTTTAAGCATTGCACCTAGTCCTATGATAATTAGTCTAGATGCCCGACAATCTGGTCGTTAAAAAAAAAATTTTTTGATTTACCTCCTAAAAATGCAATTTTCACATATGTTGTCGTAGACAAGTGCTAAAAACGCTACTCTAAATGAGTTTGGGATATATCATAATTTATGAAACTTTAAGCATTGCACCTAGTTCTATGATAATTAGCCTAGATGCCCGACAATCTGGTCGTTAAAAAAAAAATTTTTGATTTACCTTATAAAAATGCAATTTTCACATATGTTGTCGTAGACAAGTGCTAAAAACGCTACTCTAAATGAGTTTGGGATATATCATAATTTATGAAACTTTAAGCATTGCACCTAGTCCTATGATAATTAGTCTAGATGCCCGACAATCTGGTCGTTAAAAAAAAATTTTTTGATTTACCTTATAAAAATGCAATTTTCACATATGTTGTCGTAGACAAGTGCTAAAAACGCTACTCTAAATGAGTTTGGGATATATCATAATTTATGAAACTTTAAGCATTGCACCTAGTTCTATGATAATTAGTCTAGATGCCCGACAATCTGGTCGTTAAAAAAAAAATTTTTTGATTTACCTCATAAAAATGCAATTTTCACATATGTTGTCGTAGACAAGTGCTAAAAACGCTACTCTAAATGAGTTTGGGATATATCATAATTTATGAAACTTTAAGCATTGCACCTAGTCCTATGATAATTAGTCTAGATGTCCGACAATATGGTCGTTAAAAAAAAATTTTTTGATTTACCTTATAAAAATGCAATTTTCACATATGTTGTCGTAGACAAGTGCTAAAAACGCTACTCTAAATGAGTTTGGGATATATCATAATTTATGAAACTTTAAGCATTGCACCTAGTCCTATGATAATTAGTCTAGATGCCCGACAATCTGGTCGTTAAAAAAAAATTTTTTGATTTACCTTATAAAAATGCAATTTTCACATATGTTGTCGTAGACAAGTGCTAAAAACGCTACTCTAAATGAGTTTGGGATATATCATAATTTATGAAACTTTAAGCATTGCACCTAGTCCTATGATAATTAGTCTAGATGCCCGACAATCTGGTCGTTAAAAAAAAATTTTTTGATTTACCTTATAAAAATGCAATTTTCACATATGTTGTCGTAGACAAGTGCTAAAAACGCTACTCTAAATGAGTTTGGGATATATCATAATTTATGAAACTTTAAGCATTGCACCTAGTCCTATGATAATTAGTCTAGATGCCCGACAATCTGGTCGTTAAAAAAAAATTTTTTGATTTACCTTATAAAAATGCAATTTTCACATATGTTGTCGTAGACAAGTGCTAAAAACGCTACTCTAAATGAGTTTGGGATATATCATAATTTATGAAACTTTAAGCATTGCACCTAGTTCTATGATAATTAGTCTAGATGCCCGACAATCTGGTCGCTAAAAAAAAATTTTTTTGATTTACCTTATAAAAATGCAATTTTCACATATGTTGTCGTAGACAAGTGCTAAAAACGCTACTCTAAATGAGTTTGGGATATATCATAATTTATGAAACTTTAAGCATTGCACCTAGTTCTATGATAATTAGCCTAGATGCCCGACAATCTGGTCGTTAAAAAAAAATTTTTTGATTTACCTTATAAAAATGCAATTTTCACATATGCTGTCGTAGACAAGTGCTAAAAACGCTACTCTAAATGAGTTTGGGATATATCATAATTTATGAAACTTTAAGCATTGCACCTAGTCCTATGATAATTAGTCTAGATGCCCGACAATCTGGTCGTTAAAAAAAAATTTTTTGATTTACCTTATAAAAATGCAATTTTCACATATGTTGTCGTAGACAAGTGCTAAAAACGCTACTCTAAATGAGTTTGGGATATATCATAATTTATGAAACTTTAAGCATTGCACCTAGTCCTATGATAATTAGTCTAGATGCCCGACAATCTGGTCGTTAAAAAAAAAATTTTTGATTTACCTTATAAAAATGCAATTTTCACATATGTTGTCGTAGACAAGTGCTAAAAACGCTACTCTAAATGAGTTTGGGATATATCATAATTTATGAAACTTTAAGCATTGCACCTAGTTCTATGATAATTAGCCTAGATGCCCGACAATCTGGTCGCTAAAAAAAAATTTTTTGATTTACCTTATAAAAATGCAATTTTCACATATGTTGTCGTAGACAAGTGCTAAAAACGCTACTCTAAATGAGTTTGGGATATATCATAATTTATGAAACTTTAAGCATTGCATCTTGTTCTATGATAATTAGCCTAGATGCCCGGCAATCTGGTCGTTAAAAAAAAATTTTTTGATTTACCTTATAAAAATGCAATTTTCACATATGTTGTCGTAGACAAGTGCTAAAAACGCTACTCTAAATGAGTTTGGGATATATCATAATTTATGAAACTTTAAGCATTGCACCTAGTTCTATGATAATTAGTCTAGATGCCCGACAATCTGGTCGTTAAAAAAAAAATTTTTGATTTACCTTATAAAAATGCAATTTTCACATATGTTGTCGTAGACAAGTGCTAAAAACGCTACTCTAAATGAGTTTGGGATATATCATAATTTATGAAACTTTAAGCATTGCACCTAGTTCTATGATAATTAGCCTAGATGCCCGACAATCTGGTCGCTAAAAAAAAATTTTTTGATTTACCTTATAAAAATGCAATTTTCACATATGTTGTCGTAGACAAGTGCTAAAAACGCTACTCTAAATGAGTTTGGGATATATCATAATTTATGAAACTTTAAGCATTGCACCTAGTCCTATGATAATTAGTCTAGATGCCCGACAATCTGGTCGTTAAAAAAAAAATTTTTGATTTACCTTATAAAAATGCAATTTTCACATATGTTGTCGTAGACAAGTGCTAAAAACGCTACTCTAAATGAGTTTGGGATATATCATAATTTATGAAACTTTAAACATTGCACCTAGTTCTATGATAATTAGCCTAGATCCCCGACAATCTGGTCGCTAAAAAAAAATTTTTTGATTTACCTTATAAAAATGCAATTTTCACATATGTTGTCGTAGACAAGTGCTAAAAACGCTACTCTAAATGAGTTTGGGATATAACATAATTTATGAAACTTTAAGCATTGCACCTAGTCCTATGATAATTAGTCTAGATGCCCGACAATCTGGTCGTTAAAAAAAAAATTTTTGATTTACCTTATAAAAATGCAATTTTCACATATGTTGTCGTAGACAAGTGCTAAAAACGCTACTCTAAATGAGTTTGGGATATATCATAATTTATGAAACTTTAAGCATTGCACCTAGTTCTATGATAATTAGTCTAGATGCCCGACAATCTGGTCGTTAAAAAAAAAATTTTTGATTTACCTTATAAAAATGCAATTTTCACATATGTTGTCGTAGACAAGTGCTAAAAACGCTACTCTAAATGAGTTTGGGATATATCATAATTTATGAAACTTTAAGCATTGCACCTAGTTCTATGATAATTAGTCTAGATGCCCGACAATCTGGTCGTTAAAAAAAAAATTTTTGATTTACCTTATAAAAATGCAATTTTCACATATGTTGTCGTAGACAAGTGCTAAAAACTCTACTCTAAATGAGTTTGGGATATATCATAATTTATGAAACTTTAAGCATTGCACCTAGTTCTATGATAATTAGCCTAGATGCCCGACAATCTGGTCGCTAAAAAAAAATTTTTTGATTTACCTTATAAAAATGCAATTTTCACATATGTTGTCGTAGACAAGTGCTAAAAACGCTACTCTAAATGAGTTTGGGATATATCATAATTTATGAAACTTTAAGCATTGCACCTAGTTCTATGATAATTAGCCTAGATGCCCGACAATCTGGTCGCTAAAAAAAAATTTTTTTATTTACCTTATAAAAATGCAATTTTCACATATGTTGTCGTAGACAAGTGCTAAAAACGCTACTCTAAATGAGTTTGGGATATATCATAATTTATGAAACTTTAAGCATTGCATCTTGTTCTATGATAATTAGCCTAGATGCCCGACAATCTGGTCGTTAAAAAAAAATTTTTTGATTTACCTTATAAAAATGCAATTTTCACATATGTTGTCGTAGACAAGTGCTAAAAACGCTACTCTAAATGAGTTTGGGATATATCATAATTTATGAAACTTTAAGCATTGCACCTAGTTCTATGATAATTAGTCTAGATGCCCGACAATCTGGTCGTTAAAAAAAAATTTTTTTGATTTACCTCATAAAAATGCAATTTTCACATATGTTGTCGTAGACAAGTGCTAAAAACGCTACTCTAAATGAGTTTGGGATATATCATAATTTATGAAACTTTAAGCATTGCACCTAGTCCTATGATAATTAGTCTAGATGTCCGACAATATGGTCGTTAAAAAAAAATTTTTTGATTTACCTTATAAAAATGCAATTTTCACATATGTTGTCGTAGACAAGTGCTAAAAACGCTACTCTAAATGAGTTTGCGATATATCATAATTTATGAAACTTTAAGCATTGCACCTAGTTCTATGATAATTAGCCTAGATGCCCGACAATCTGGTCGTTAAAAAAAAATTTTTTGATTTACCTTATAAAAATGCAATTTTCACATATGTTGTCGTAGACAAGTGCTAAAAACGCTACTCTAAATGAGTTTGGGATATATCATAATTTATGAAACTTTAAGCATTGCATCTTGTTCTATGATAATTAGCCTAGATGCCCGACAATCTGGTCGTTAAAAAAAAAATTTTTGATTTACCTTATAAAAATGCAATTTTCACATATGTTGTCGTAGACAAGTGCTAAAAACGCTACTCTAAATGAGTTTGGGATATATCATAATTTATGAAACTTTAAGCATTGCACCTAGTTCTATGATAATTAGCCTAGATGCCCGACAATCTGGTCGTTAAAAAAAAATTTTTTGATTTACCTTATAAAAATGCAATTTTCACATATGTTGTCGTAGACAAGTGCTAAAAACGCTACTCTAAATGAGTTTGGGATATATCATAATTTATAATACTTTAAGCATTGCACCTAGTTCTATGATAATTAGCCTAGATGCTCGACAATCTGGTCGTTAAAAAAAAATTTTTTGATTTACCTTATAAAAATGCAATTTTCACATATGTTGTCGTAGACAAGTGCTAAAAACGCTACTCTAAATGAGTTTGGGATATATCATAATTTATAAAACTTTAAGCATTGCACCTAGTTCTATGATAATTAGCCTAGATGCCCGACAATCTGGTCGCTAAAAAAAAATTTTTTGATTTACCTTATAAAAATGCAATTTTCACATATGTTGTCGTAGACAAGTGCTAAAAACGCTACTCTAAATAACTTTGGGATATATCATAATTTATGAAACTTTAAGCATTGCACCTAGTTCTATGATAATTAGCCTAGATGCCTGACAATCTGGTCGTTAAAAAAAAATTTTTTGATTTACCTTATAAAAATGCAATTTTCACATATGTTGTCGTAGACAAGTGCTAAAAACGCTACTCTAAATGAGTTTGGGATATATCATAATTTATGAAACTTTAAGCATTGCACCTAGTCCTATGATAATTAGTCTAGATGCCCGACAATCTGGTCGCTAAAAAAAAATTTTTTGATTTACCTTATAAAAATGCAATTTTCACATATGTTGTCGTAGACAAGTGCTAAAAACGCTACTCTAAATGAGTTTGGGATATATCATAATTTATGAAACTTTAAGCATTGCACCTAGTTCTATGATAATTAGCCTAGATGCCCGACAATCTGGTCGTTAAAAAAAAAATTTTTGATTTACCTTATAAAAATGCAATTTTCACATATGTTGTCGTAGACAAGTGCTAAAAACGCTACTCTAAATGAGTTTGGGATATATCATAATTTATGAAACTTTAAGCATTGCACCTAGTCCTATGATAATTAGTCTAGATGTCCGACAATATGGTCGTTAAAAAAAAATTTTTTGATTTACCTTATAAAAATGCAATTTTCACATATGTTGTCGTAGACAAGTGCTAAAAACGCTACTCTAAATGAGTTTGGGATATATCATAATTTATGAAACTTTAAGCATTGCACCTAGTCCTATGATAATTAGTCTAGATGCCCGACAATCTGGTCGTTAAAAAAAAAATTTTTGATTTACCTTATAAAAATGCAATTTTCACATATGTTGTCGTAGACAAGTGCTAAAAACGCTACTCTAAATGAGTTTGGGATATATCATAATTTATGAAACTTTAAGCATTGCACATAGTTCTATGATAATTAGTCCAGATGCCCGACAATCTGGTCGTTAAAAAAAAAATTATTTGATTTACCTCATAAAAATGCAATTTTCACATATGTTGTCGTAGACAAGTGCTAAAAACGCTACTCTAAATGAGTTTGGGATATATCATAATTCATGAAACTTTAAGCATTGCACCTAGTTCTATGATAATTAGTCTAGATGCCCGACAATCTGGTCGTTAAAAAAAAATTTTTTGATTTACCTTATAAAATTGCAATTTTCACATATGTTGTCGTAGACAAGTGCTAAAAACGCTACTCTAAATGAGTTTGGGATATATCATAATTTATGAAACTTTAAGCATTGCACCTAGTCCTATGATAATTAGTCTAGATGCCCGACAATCTGGTCGTTAAAAAAAAATTTTTTGATTTACCTTATAAAAATGCAATTTTCACATATGTTGTCGTAGACAAGTGCTAAAAACGCTACTCTAAATAAGTTTGGGATATATCATAATTTATGAAACTTTAAGCATTGCATCTATTTCTATGATAATTAGTCTAGATGCCCGACGATCTGGTCGTTAAAAAAAAAATTTTGATTTACCTTATAAAAATGCAATTTTCACATATGTTGTCGTAGACAAGTGCTAAAAACGCTACTCTAAATAAGTTTGGAATATATCATAATTTATTAAACTTTAAGCATTGCACCTAGTCCTATGATAATTAGTCTAGATGCCCGACGATCTGGTCGTTAAAAAAGAAATTTTTGATTTACCTTATAAAAATGCAATTTTCACATATATTGTCGTAGACAAGTGCTAAAAACGCTACTCTAAATAACTTTGGGATATATCATAATTTATGAAACTTTAAGCATTGCACCTAGTCCTATGATAATTAGTCTAGATGCCCGACAATCTGGTCGTTAAAAAAAATTTTTTTGATTTACCTTATAAAAATGCAATTTTCACATATGTTGTCGTAGACAAGTGCTAAAAACGCTACTCTAAATAACTTTGGGATATATCATAATTTATGAAACTTTAAGCATTGCACCTAGTTCTATGATAATTAGCCTAGATGCCCGACAATCTGGTCGTTAAAAAAAAATTTTTTGATTTACCTTATAAAAATGCAATTTTCACATATGTTGTCGTAGACAAGTGCTAAAAACGCTACTCTAAATGAGTTTGGGATATATCATAATTTATGAAACTTTAAGCATTGCACCTAGTTCTATGATAATTAGCCTAGATGCCCGACAATCTGGTCGTTAAAAAAAAATTTTTTGATTTACCTTATAAAAATGCAATTTTCACATATGTTGTCGTAGACAAGTGCTAAAAACGCTACTCTAAATGAGTTTGGGATATATCATAATTTATGAAACTTTAAGCATTGCACCTAGTCCTATGATAATTAGTCTAGATGCCCGACAATCTGGTCGTTAAAAAAAAATTTGTTGATTTACCTTATAAAAATGCAATTTTCACATATGTTGTCGTAGACAAGTGCTAAAAACGCTACTCTAAATGAGTTTGGGATATATCATAATTTATGAAACTTTAAGCATTGCACCTAGTCCTATGATAATTAGTCTAGATGCCCGACAATCTGGTCGTTAAAAAAAAATTTGTTGATTTACCTTATAAAAATGCAATTTTCACATATGTTGTCGTAGACAAGTGCTAAAAACGCTACTCTAAATAACTTTGGGATATATCATAATTTATGAAACTTTAAGCATTGCACCTAGTTCTATGATAATTAGCCTAGATGCTCGACAATCTGGTCGTTAAAAAAAAAATTTTTGATTTACCTTATAAAAATGCAATTTTCACGTATGTTGTCGTAGACAAGTGCTAAAAACGCTACTCTAAATAAGTTTTGGATATATCATAATTTATGAAACTTTAAGCATTGCACCTAGTTCTATGATAATTAGTCTAGATGCCCGACAATCTGGTCGTTAAAAAAAAAATTTTTGATTTACCTTATAAAAATGCAATTTTCACATATGTTGTCGTAGACAAGTGCTAAAAACGCTACTCTAAATGAGTTTGGGATATATCATAATTTATGAAACTTTAAGCATTGCACCTAGTTCTATGATAATTAGCCTAGATGCCCGACAATCTGGTCGTTAAAAAAAAAATTTTTGATTTACCTTATAAAAATGCAATTTTCACATATGTTGTCGTAGACAAGTGCTAAAAACGCTACTCTAAATGAGTTTGGGATATATCATAATTTATGAAACTTTAAGCATTGCACCTAGTCCTATGATAATTAGTCTAGATGCCCGACAATCTGGTCGTTAAAAAAAAATTTTTTGATTTACCTTATAAAAATGCAATTTTCACATATGTTGTCGTAGACAAGTGCTAAAAACGCTACTCTAAATGAGTTTGGGATATATCATAATTTATGAAACTTTAAGCATTGCACCTAGTCCTATGATAATTAGTCTAGATGCCCGACAATCTGGTCGCTAAAAAAAAATTTTTTGATTTAACTTATAAAAATGCAATTTTCACATATGTTGTCGTAGACAAGTGCTAAAAACGCTACTCTAAATGAGTTTGGGATATATCATAATTTATGAAACTTTAAGCATTGCATCTAGTTCTATGATAATTAGCCTAGATGCCCGACAATCTGGTCGTTAAAAAAAAAATTTTTGATTTACCTTATAAAAATGCAATTTTCACATATGTTGTCGTAGACAAGTGCTAAAAACGCTACTCTAAATGAGTTTGGGATATATCATAATTTATGAAACTTTAAGCATTGCACCTAGTCCTATGATAATTAGTCTAGATGCCCGACAATCTGGTCGCTAAAAAAAAATTTTTTGATTTACCTTATAAAAATGCAATTTTCACATATGTTGTCGTAGACAAGTGCTAAAAACGCTACTCTAAATGAGTTTGGGATATATCATAATTTATGAAACTTTAAGCATTGCACCTAGTTCTATGATAATTAGCCTAGATGCTCGACAATCTGGTCGTTAAAAAAAAATTTTTTGATTTACCTTATAAAAATGCAATTTTCACATATGTTGTCGTAGACAAGTGCTAAAAACGCTACTCTAAATAACTTTGGGATATATCATAATTTATAAAACTTTAAGCATTGCACCTAGTTCTATGATAATTAGCCTAGATGCCCGACAATCTGGTCGCTAAAAAAAAATTTTTTGATTTACCTTATAAAAATGCAATTTTCACATATGTTGTCGTAGACAAGTGCTAAAAACGCTACTCTAAATAACTTTGAGATATATCATAATTTATGAAACTTTAAGCATTGCACCTAGTTCTATGATAATTAGCCTAGATGCCCGACAATCTGGTCGTTAAAAAAAAATTTTTTGATTTACCTTATAAAAATGCAATTTTCACATATGTTGTCGTAGACAAGTGCTAAAAACGCTACTCTAAATGAGTTTGGGATATATCATAATTTATGATACTTTAAGCATTGCACCTAGTCCTATGATAATTAGTCTAGATGCCCGACAATCTGGTCTCTAAAAAAAAATTTTTTGATTTACCTTATAAAAATGCAATTTTCACATATGTTGTCGTAGACAAGTGCTAAAAACGCTACTCTAAATGAGTTTGGGATATATCATAATTTATGAAACTTTAAGCATTGCACCTAGTTCTATGATAATTAGTCTAGATGCCCGACAATCTGGTCGTTAAAAAAAAATTTTTTGATTTACCTTATAAAAATGCAATTTTCACATATGTTGTCGTAGACAAGTGCTAAAAACGCTACTCTAAATGAGTTTGGGATATATCATAATTTATGAAACTTTAAGCATTGCACCTAGTTCTATGATAATTAGCCTAGATGCTCGACAATCTGGTCGTTAAAAAAAAATTTTTTGATTTACCTTATAAAAATGCAATTTTCACATATGTTGTCGTAGACAAGTGCTAAAAACGCTACTCTAAATAACTTTGGGATATATCATAATTTATAAAACTTTAAGCATTGCACCTAGTTCTATGATAATTAGCCTAGATGCCCGACAATCTGGTCGCTAAAAAAAAATTTTTTGATTTACCTTATAAAAATGCAATTTTCACATATGTTGTCGTAGACAAGTGCTAAAAACGCTACTCTAAATAACTTTGAGATATATCATAATTTATGAAACTTTAAGCATTGCACCTAGTTCTATGATAATTAGCCTAGATGCCCGACAATCTGGTCGTTAAAAAAAAATTTTTTGATTTACCTTATAAAAATGCAATTTTCACATATGTTGTCGTAGACAAGTGCTAAAAACGCTACTCTAAATGAGTTTGGGATATATCATAATTTATGAAACTTTAAGCATTGCACCTAGTTCTATGATAATTAGCCTAGATGCCCGACAATCTGGTCGTTAAAAAAAAATTTTTTGATTTACCTTATAAAAATGCAATTTTCACATATGTTGTCGTAGACAAGTGCTAAAAACGCTACTCTAAATAACTTTGGGATATATCATAATTTATGAAACTTTAAGCATTGCACCTAGTTCTATGATAATTAGCCTAGATGCCCGACAATCTGGTCGTTAAAAAAAAATTTTTTGATTTACCTTATAAAAATGCAATTTTCACATATGTTGTCGTAGACAAGTGCTAAAAACGCTACTCTAAATGAGTTTGGGATATATCATAATTTATGAAACTTTAAGCATTGCACCTAGTTCTATGATAATTAGCCTAGATGCCCGACAATCTGGTCGTTAAAAAAAAATTTTTTGATTTACCTTATAAAAATGCAATTTTCACATATGTTGTCGTAGACAAGTGCTAAAAACGCTACTCTAAATAACTTTGGGATATATCATAATTTATGAAACTTTAAGCATTGCACCTAGTTCTATGATAATTAGCCTAGATGCCCGACAATCTGGTCGTTAAAAAAAAATTTTTTGATTTACCTTATAAAAATGCAATTTTCACATATGTTGTCGTAGACAAGTGCTAAAAACGCTACTCTAAATGAGTTTGGGATATATCATAATTTATGAAACTTTAAGCATTGCACCTAGTTCTATGATAATTAGCCTAGATGCCCGACAATCTGGTCGTTAAAAAAAAATTTTTTGATTTACCTTATAAAAATGCAATTTTCACATATGTTGTCGTAGACAAGTGCTAAAAACGCTACTCTAAATAACTTTGGGATATATCATAATTTATGAAACTTTAAGCATTGCACCTAGTTCTATGATAATTAGCCTAGATGCCCGACAATCTGGTCGTTAAAAAAAAATTTTTTGATTTACCTTATAAAAATGCAATTTTCACATATGTTGTCGTAGACAAGTGCTAAAAACGCTACTCTAAATAAGTTTGGGATATATCATAATTTATGAAACTTTAAGCATTGCACCTAGTTCTATGATAATTAGCCTAGATGCCCGACAATCTGGTCGTTAAAAAAAAATTTTTTGATTTACCTTATAAAAATGCAATTTTCACATATGTTGTCGTAGACAAGTGCTAAAAACGCTACTCTAAATGAGTTTGGGATATATCATAATTCATGAAACTTTAAGCATTGCACCTAGTTCTATGATAATTAGTCTAGATGCCCGACAATCTGGTCGTTAAAAAAAAATTTTTTGATTTACCTTATAAAATTGCAATTTTCACATATGTTGTCGTAGACAAGTGCTAAAAACGCTACTCTAAATGAGTTTGGGATATATCATAATTTATGAAACTTTAAGCATTGCACCTAGTCCTATGATAATTAGTCTAGATGCCCGACAATCTGGTCGTTAAAAAAAAATTTTTTGATTTACCTTATAAAAATGCAATTTTCACATATGTTGTCGTAGACAAGTGCTAAAAACGCTACTCTAAATAAGTTTGGGATATATCATAATTTATGAAACTTTAAGCATTGCATCTATTTCTATGATAATTAGTCTAGATGCCCGACGATCTGGTCGTTAAAAAAAAAATTTTGATTTACCTTATAAAAATGCAATTTTCACATATGTTGTCGTAGACAAGTGCTAAAAACGCTACTCTAAATAAGTTTGGAATATATCATAATTTATTAAACTTTAAGCATTGCACCTAGTCCTATGATAATTAGTCTAGATGCCCGACGATCTGGTCGTTAAAAAAGAAATTTTTGATTTACCTTATAAAAATGCAATTTTCACATATATTGTCGTAGACAAGTGCTAAAAACGCTACTCTAAATAACTTTGGGATATATCATAATTTATGAAACTTTAAGCATTGCACCTAGTCCTATGATAATTAGTCTAGATGCCCGACAATCTGGTCGTTAAAAAAAATTTTTTTGATTTACCTTATAAAAATGCAATTTTCACATATGTTGTCGTAGACAAGTGCTAAAAACGCTACTCTAAATAACTTTGGGATATATCATAATTTATGAAACTTTAAGCATTGCACCTAGTTCTATGATAATTAGCCTAGATGCCCGACAATCTGGTCGTTAAAAAAAAATTTTTTGATTTACCTTATAAAAATGCAATTTTCACATATGTTGTCGTAGACAAGTGCTAAAAACGCTA
This sequence comes from Crataerina pallida, assembly GCA_949710015.1. Taxonomy (NCBI): domain Eukaryota; kingdom Metazoa; phylum Arthropoda; class Insecta; order Diptera; family Hippoboscidae; genus Crataerina; species Crataerina pallida. The sequence goes on from OX453290.1 coordinate 17,015,679, forward strand.
CTCTAAATGAGTTTGGGATATATCATAATTTATGAAACTTTAAGCATTGCACCTAGTTCTATGATAATTAGCCTAGATGCCCGACAATCTGGTCGTTAAAAAAAAATTTTTTGATTTACCTTATAAAAATGCAATTTTCACATATGTTGTCGTAGACAAGTGCTAAAAACGCTACTCTAAATGAGTTTGGGATATATCATAATTTATGAAACTTTAAGCATTGCACCTAGTCCTATGATAATTAGTCTAGATGCCCGACAATCTGGTCGCTAAAAAAAAATTTTTTGATTTACCTTATAAAAATGCAATTTTCACATATGTTGTCGTAGACAAGTGCTAAAAACGCTACTCTAAATGAGTTTGGGATATATCATAATTTATGAAACTTTAAGCATTGCACCTAGTTCTATGATAATTAGCCTAGATGCTCGACAATCTGGTCGTTAAAAAAAAATTTGTTGATTTACCTTATAAAAATGCAATTTTCACATATGTTGTCGTAGACAAGTGCTAAAAACGCTACTCTAAATAACTTTGGGATATATCATAATTTATGAAACTTTAAGCATTGCACCTAGTTCTATGATAATTAGCCTAGATGCTCGACAATCTGGTCGTTAAAAAAAAAATTTTTGATTTACCTTATAAAAATGCAATTTTCACGTATGTTGTCGTAGACAAGTGCTAAAAACGCTACTCTAAATAAGTTTTGGATATATCATAATTTATGAAACTTTAAGCATTGCACCTAGTTCTATGATAATTAGTCTAGATGCCCGACAATCTGGTCGTTAAAAAAAAAATTTTTGATTTACCTTATAAAAATGCAATTTTCACATATGTTGTCGTAGACAAGTGCTAAAAACGCTACTCTAAATGAGTTTGGGATATATCATAATTTATGAAACTTTAAGCATTGCACCTAGTTCTATGATAATTAGCCTAGATGCCCGACAATCTGGTCGTTAAAAAAAAAATTTTTGATTTACCTTATAAAAATGCAATTTTCACATATGTTGTCGTAGACAAGTGCTAAAAACGCTACTCTAAATGAGTTTGGGATATATCATAATTTATGAAACTTTAAGCATTGCACCTAGTCCTATGATAATTAGTCTAGATGCCCGACAATCTGGTCGTTAAAAAAAAATTTTTTGATTTACCTTATAAAAATGCAATTTTCACATATGTTGTCGTAGACAAGTGCTAAAAACGCTACTCTAAATGAGTTTGGGATATATCATAATTTATGAAACTTTAAGCATTGCACCTAGTCCTATGATAATTAGTCTAGATGCCCGACAATCTGGTCGCTAAAAAAAAATTTTTTGATTTAACTTATAAAAATGCAATTTTCACATATGTTGTCGTAGACAAGTGCTAAAAACGCTACTCTAAATGAGTTTGGGATATATCATAATTTATGAAACTTTAAGCATTGCATCTAGTTCTATGATAATTAGCCTAGATGCCCGACAATCTGGTCGTTAAAAAAAAAATTTTTGATTTACCTTATAAAAATGCAATTTTCACATATGTTGTCGTAGACAAGTGCTAAAAACGCTACTCTAAATGAGTTTGGGATATATCATAATTTATGAAACTTTAAGCATTGCACCTAGTCCTATGATAATTAGTCTAGATGCCCGACAATCTGGTCGCTAAAAAAAAATTTTTTGATTTACCTTATAAAAATGCAATTTTCACATATGTTGTCGTAGACAAGTGCTAAAAACGCTACTCTAAATGAGTTTGGGATATATCATAATTTATGAAACTTTAAGCATTGCACCTAGTTCTATGATAATTAGCCTAGATGCCCGACAATCTGGTCGTTAAAAAAAAAATTTTTGATTTACCTTATAAAAATGCAATTTTCACATATGTTGTCGTAGACAAGTGCTAAAAACGCTACTCTAAATGAGTTTGAGATATATCATAATTTATGAAACTTTAAGCATTGCACCTAGTCCTATGATAATTAGTCTAGATGCCCGACAATCTGGTCGTTAAAAAAAAATTTTTTGATTTACCTTATAAAAATGCAATTTTCACATATGTTGTCGTAGACAAGTGCTAAAAACGCTACTCTAAATGAGTTTGGGATATATCATAATTTATGAAACTTTAAGCATTGCACCTAGTTCTATGATAATTAGTCTAGATGCCCGACAATCTGGTCGTTAAAAAAAAATTTTTTTGATTTACCTCATAAAAATGCAATTTTCACATATGTTGTCGTAGACAAGTGCTAAAAACGCTACTCTAAATGAGTTTGGGATATATCATAATTTATGAAACTTTAAGCATTGCACCTAGTCCTATGATAATTAGTCTAGATGCCCGACAATCTGGTCGTTAAAAAAAAAATTTTTGATTTACCTTATAAAAATGCAATTTTCACATATGTTGTCGTAGACAAGTGCTAAAAACGCTACTCTAAATGAGTTTGGGATATATCATAATTTATGAAACTTTAAGCATTGCACCTAGTCCTATGATAATTAGTCTAGATGTCCGACAATCTGGTCGTTAAAAAAAAATTTTTTGATTTACCTTATAAAAATGCAATTTTCACATATGTTGTCGTAGACAAGTGCTAAAAACGCTACTCTAAATAACTTTGGGATATATCAAAATTTATGAAACTTTAAGCATTGCACCTAGTTCTATGCTAATTAGTCTAGATGCCCGACAATCTGGTCGTTAAAAAAAAATTTTTTGATTTACCTTATAAAAATGCAATTTTCACATATGTTGTCGTAGACAAGTGCTAAAAACGCTACTCTAAATGAGTTTGGGATATATCATAATTTATGAAACTTTTAGCATTGCACCTAGTCCTATGATAATTAGTCTAGATGCCCGACAATCTGGTCGTTAAAAAAAAAATTTTTGATTTACCTTATAAAAATGCAATTTTCACATATGTTGTCGTAGACAAGTGCTAAAAACGCTACTCTAAATGAGTTTGGGATATATCATAATTTATGATACTTTAAGCATTGCACCTAGTCCTATGATAATTAGTCTAGATGCCCGACAATCTGGTCGCTAAAAAAATTTTTTTTGATTTACCTTATAAAAATGCAATTTTCACATATGTTGTCGTAGACAAGTGCTAAAAACGCTACTCTAAATGAGTTTGGGATATATCATAATTTATGAAACTTTAAGCATTGCACCTAGTCCTATGATAATTAGTCTAGATGCCCGACAATCTGGTCGTTAAAAAAAAATTTTTTGATTTACCTTATAAAAATGCAATTTTCACATATGTTGTCGTAGACAAGTGCTAAAAACGCTACTCTAAATGAGTTTGGGATATATCATAATTTATGAAACTTTTAGCATTGCACCTAGTCCTATGATAATTAGTCTAGATGCCCGACAATCTGGTCGTTAAAAAAAAAATTTTTGATTTACCTTATAAAAATGCAATTTTCACATATGTTGTCGTAGACAAGTGCTAAAAACGCTACTCTAAATGAGTTTGGGATATATCATAATTTATGAAACTTTAAGCATTGCACCTAGTCCTATGATAATTAGTCTAGATGCCCGACAATCTGGTCGCTAAAAAAAAATTTTTTGATTTACCTTATAAAAATGCAATTTTCACATATGTTGTCGTAGACAAGTGCTAAAAACGCTACTCTAAATGAGTTTGGGATATATCATAATTTATGAAACTTTAAGCATTGCACCTAGTCCTATGATAATTAGTCTAGATGTCCGACAATCTGGTCGTTAAAAAAAAATTTTTTGATTTACCTTATAAAAATGCAATTTTCACATATGTTGTCGTAGACAAGTGCTAAAAACGCTACTCTAAATAACTTTGGGATATATCAAAATTTATGAAACTTTAAGCATTGCACCTAGTTCTATGCTAATTAGTCTAGATGCCCGACAATCTGGTCGTTAAAAAAAAAATTTTTGATTTACCTTATAAAAATGCAATTTTCACATATGTTGTCGTAGACAAGTGCTAAAAACGCTACTCTAAATAACTTTGGGATATATCATAATTTATGAAACTTTAAGCATTGCACCTAGTCCTATGATAATTAGTCTAGATGCCCGACAATCTGGTCGTTAAAAAAAAAATTTTTTGATTTACCTCATAAAAATGCAATTTTCACATATGTTGTCGTAGACAAGTGCTAAAAACGCTACTCTAAATGAGTTTGGGATATATCATAATTTATGAAACTTTAAGCATTGCACCTAGTCCTATGATAATTAGCCTAGATGCCCGACAATCTGGTCGTTAAAAAAAAATTTTTTGATTTACCTTATAAAAATGCAATTTTCACATATGTTGTCGTAGACAAGTGCTAAAAACGCTACTCTAAATGAGTTTGGGATATATCATAATTTATGATACTTTAAGCATTGCACCTAGTTCTATGATAATTAGTCTAGATGCCCGACAATCTGGTCGTTAAAAAAAATTTTTTTGATTTACCTTATAAAAATGCAATTTTCACATATGTTGTCGTAGACAAGTGCTAAAAACGCTACTCTAAATGAGTTTGGGATATATCATAATTTATGAAACTTTAAGCATTGCACCTAGTTCTATGATAATTAGCCTAGATGCCCGACAATCTGGTCGTTAAAAAAAAAATTTTTGATTTACCTTATAAAAATGCAATTTTCACATATGTTGTCGTAGACAAGTGCTAAAAACGCTACTCTAAATGAGTTTGGGATATATCATAATTTATGAAACTTTAAGCATTGCACCTAGTCCTATGATAATTAGTCTAGATGCCCGACAATCTGGTCGTTAAAAAAAAATTTTTTGATTTACCTTATAAAAATGCAATTTTCACATATGTTGTCGTAGACAAGTGCTAAAAACGCTACTCTAAATGAGTTTGGGATATATCATAATTTATGAAACTTTAAGCATTGCACCTAGTTCTATGATAATTAGTCTAGATGCCCGACAATCTGGTCGTTAAAAAAAAATTTTTTGATTTACCTTATAAAAATGCAATTTTCACATATGTTGTCGTAGACAAGTGCTAAAAACGCTACTCTAAATGAGTTTGGGATATATCATAATTTATGAAACTTTAAGCATTGCACCTAGTTCTATGATAATTAGCCTAGATGCTCGACAATCTGGTCGTTAAAAAAAAATTTTTTGATTTACCTTATAAAAATGCAATTTTCACATATGTTGTCGTAGACAAGTGCTAAAAACGCTACTCTAAATAACTTTGGGATATATCATAATTTATAAAACTTTAAGCATTGCACCTAGTTCTATGATAATTAGCCTAGATGCCCGACAATCTGGTCGCTAAAAAAAAATTTTTTGATTTACCTTATAAAAATGCAATTTTCACATATGTTGTCGTAGACAAGTGCTAAAAACGCTACTCTAAATAACTTTGAGATATATCATAATTTATGAAACTTTAAGCATTGCACCTAGTTCTATGATAATTAGCCTAGATGCCCGACAATCTGGTCGTTAAAAAAAAATTTTTTGATTTACCTTATAAAAATGCAATTTTCACATATGTTGTCGTAGACAAGTGCTAAAAACGCTACTCTAAATGAGTTTGGGATATATCATAATTTATGAAACTTTAAGCATTGCACCTAGTTCTATGATAATTAGCCTAGATGCCCGACAATCTGGTCGTTAAAAAAAAATTTTTTGATTTACCTTATAAAAATGCAATTTTCACATATGTTGTCGTAGACAAGTGCTAAAAACGCTACTCTAAATAACTTTGGGATATATCATAATTTATGAAACTTTAAGCATTGCACCTAGTTCTATGATAATTAGCCTAGATGCCCGACAATCTGGTCGTTAAAAAAAAATTTTTTGATTTACCTTATAAAAATGCAATTTTCACATATGTTGTCGTAGACAAGTGCTAAAAACGCTACTCTAAATGAGTTTGGGATATATCATAATTTATGAAACTTTAAGCATTGCACCTAGTTCTATGATAATTAGCCTAGATGCCCGACAATCTGGTCGTTAAAAAAAAATTTTTTGATTTACCTTATAAAAATGCAATTTTCACATATGTTGTCGTAGACAAGTGCTAAAAACGCTACTCTAAATAACTTTGGGATATATCATAATTTATGAAACTTTAAGCATTGCACCTAGTTCTATGATAATTAGCCTAGATGCCCGACAATCTGGTCGTTAAAAAAAAATTTTTTGATTTACCTTATAAAAATGCAATTTTCACATATGTTGTCGTAGACAAGTGCTAAAAACGCTACTCTAAATGAGTTTGGGATATATCATAATTTATGAAACTTTAAGCATTGCACCTAGTTCTATGATAATTAGCCTAGATGCCCGACAATCTGGTCGTTAAAAAAAAATTTTTTGATTTACCTTATAAAAATGCAATTTTCACATATGTTGTCGTAGACAAGTGCTAAAAACGCTACTCTAAATAACTTTGGGATATATCATAATTTATGAAACTTTAAGCATTGCACCTAGTTCTATGATAATTAGCCTAGATGCCCGACAATCTGGTCGTTAAAAAAAAATTTTTTGATTTACCTTATAAAAATGCAATTTTCACATATGTTGTCGTAGACAAGTGCTAAAAACGCTACTCTAAATGAGTTTGGGATATATCATAATTTATGAAACTTTAAGCATTGCACCTAGTCCTATGATAATTAGTCTAGATGCCCGACAATCTGGTCGTTAAAAAAAAATTTTTTGATTTACCTTATAAAAATGCAATTTTCACATATGTTGTCGTAGACAAGTGCTAAAAACGCTACTCTAAATGAGTTTGGGATATATCATAATTTATGAAACTTTAAGCATTGCACCTAGTTCTATGATAATTAGTCTAGATGCCCGACAATCTGGTCGTTAAAAAAAAAATTTTTTTGATTTACCTCATAAAAATGCAATTTTCACATATGTTGTCGTAGACAAGTGCTAAAAACGCTACTCTAAATGAGTTTGGGATATATCATAATTTATGAAACTTTGAGCATTGCACCTAGTCCTATGATAATTAGTCTAGATGTCCGACAATATGGTCGTTAAAAAAAAATTTTTTGATTTACCTTATAAAAATGCAATTTTCACATATGTTGTCGTAGACAAGTGCTAAAAACGCTACTCTAAATGAGTTTGGGATATATCATAATTTATGAAACTTTAAGCATTGCACCTAGTTCTATGATAATTAGCCTAGATGCCCGACAATCTGGTCGTTAAAAAAAAATTTTTTGATTTACCTTATAAAAATGCAATTTTCACATATGTTGTCGTAGACAAGTGCTAAAAACGCTACTCTAAATGAGTTTGGGATATATCATAATTTATGAAACTTTAAGCATTGCACCTAGTTCTATGATAATTAGTCTAGATGCCCGACAATCTGGTCGTTAAAAAAAATTTTTTTGATTTACCTTATAAAAATGCAATTTTCACATATGTTGTCGTAGACAAGTGCTAAAAACGCTACTCTAAATGAGTTTGGGATATATCATAATTTATGAAACTTTAAGCATTGCACCTAGTTCTATGATAATTAGTCTAGATGCCCGACAATCTGGTCGTTAAAAAAAAATTTTTTGATTTACCTTATAAAAATGCAATTTTCACATATGTTGTCGTAGACAAGTGCTAAAAACGCTACTCTAAATAACTTTGGGATATATCATAATTTATGAAACTTTAAGCATTGCACCTAGTTCTATGATAATTAGCCTAGATGCCCGACAATCTGGTCGTTAAAAAAAAATTTTTTGATTTACCTTATAAAAATGCAATTTTCACATATGTTGTCGTAGACAAGTGCTAAAAACGCTACTCTAAATGAGTTTGGGATATATCATAATTTATGAAACTTTAAGCATTGCACCTAGTTCTATGATAATTAGTCTAGATGCCCGACAATCTGGTCGTTAAAAAAAATTTTTTGGATTTACCTTATAAAAATGCAATTTTCACATATGTTGTCGTAGACAAGTGCTAAAAACGCTACTCTAAATGAGTTTGGGATATATCATAATTTATGAAACTTTAAGCATTGCACCTAGTTCTATGATAATTAGTCTAGATGCCCGACAATCTGGTCGTTAAAAAAAAATTTTTTGAATTTACCTTATAAAAATGCAATTTTCACATATGTTGTCGTAGACAAGTGCTAAAAACGCTACTCTAAATGAGTTTGGGATATATCATAATTTATGAAACTTTAAGCATTGCACCTAGTTCTATAATAATTAGCCTAGATGACCGACAATCTGGTCGTTAAAAAAAAAATTTTTGATTTACCTTATAAAAATGCAATTTTCACATATGTTGTCGTAGACAAGTGCTAAAAACGCTACTCTAAATGAGTTTGGGATATATCATAATTTATGAAACTTTAAGCATTGCACCTAGTTCTATGATAATTAGTCTAGATGCCCGACAATCTGGTCGTTAAAAAAAATTTTTTGGATTTACCTTATAAAAATGCAATTTTCACATATGTTGTCGTAGACAAGTGCTAAAAACGCTACTCTAAATAACTTTGGGATATATCATAATTTATGAAACTTTAAGCATTGCACCTAGTTCTATGATAATTAGCCTAGATGCCCGACAATCTGGTCGTTAAAAAAAAATTTTTGGATTTACCTTATAAAAATGCAATTTTCACATATGTTGTCGTAGACAAGTGCTAAAAACGCTACTCTAAATAACTTTGGGATATATCATAATTTATGAAACTTTAAGCATTGCACCTAGTTCTATGATAATTAGCCTAGATGCCCGACAATCTGGTCGTTAAAAAAAAATTTTTTGATTTACCTTATAAAAATGCAATTTTCACATATGTTGTCGTAGACAAGTGCTAAAAACGCTACTCTAAATGAGTTTGGGATATATCATAATTTATGAAACTTTAAGCATTGCACCTAGTTCTATGATAATTAGCCTAGATGCCCGACAATCTGGTCGTTAAAAAAAAATTTTTTGATTTACCTTATAAAAATGCAATTTTCACATATGTTTTCGTAAACAAGTGCTAAAAACGCTACTCTAAATGAGTTTGGGATATATCATAATTTATGAAATTTTAAGCATTGCACCTAGTTCTATGATAATTAGCCTAGATGCCCGACAATCTGGTCGTAAAAAAAAAATTTTTTGATTTACCTTATAAAAATGCAATTTTCACATATGTTGTCGTAGACAAGTGCTAAAAACGCTACTCTAAATGAGTTTGGGATATATCATAATTTATGAAACTTTAAGCATTGCACCTAGTTCTATGATAATTAGCCTAGATGCCCGACAATCTGGTCATTAAAAAAAAATTTTTTGATTTACCTTATAAAAATGCAATTTTCACATATGTTGTCGTAGACAAGTGCTAAAAACGCTACTCTAAATGAGTTTGGGATATATCATAATTTATGAAACTTTAAGCATTGCACCTAGTTCTATGATAATTAGCCTAGATGCCCGACAATCTGGTCGTTAAAAAAAAATTTTTTGATTTACCTTATAAAAATGCAATTTTCACATATGTTGTCGTAGACAAGTGCTAAAAACGCTACTCTAAATGAGTTTGGGATATATCATAATTTATGAAACTTTAAGCATTGCACCTAGTTCTATGATAATTAGCCTAGATGCCCGACAATCTGGTCGCTAAAAAAAAATTTTTGATTTACCTTATAAAAATGCAATTTTCACATATGTTGTCGTAGACAAGTGCTAAAAACGCTACTCTAAATAACTTTGGGATATATCATAATTTATGAAACTTTAAGCATTGCACCTAGTTCTATGATAATTAGCCTAGATGCCCGACAATCTGGTCGTTAAAAAAAAAATTTTTTGATTTACCTTATAAAAATGCAATTTTCACATATGTTGTCGTAGACAAGTGCTAAAAACGCTACTCTAAATGAGTTTGGGATATATCATAATTTATGAAACTTTAAGCATTGCACCTAGTTCTATGATAATTAGTCTAGATACCCGACAATCTGGTCGTTAAAAAAAATTTTTTTGATTTACCTTATAAAAATGCAATTTTCACATATGTTGTCGTAGACAAGTGCTAAAAACGCTACTCTAAATGAGTTTGGGATATATCATAATTTATGAAACTTTAAGCATTGCACCTAGTTCTATGATAATTAGTCTAGATAACCGACAATCTGGTCGCTAAAAAAAAATTTTTTGATTTACCTTATAAAAATGCAATTTTCACATATGTTGTCGTAGACAAGTGCTAAAAACGCTACTCTAAATGAGTTTGGGATATATCATAATTTATGAAACTTTAAGCATTGCACCTAGTTCTATGATAATTAGCCTAGATGCCCGACAATCTGGTCGTTAAAAAAAAATTTTTTGATTTACCTTATAAAAATGCAATTTTCACATATGTTGTCGTAGACAAGTGCTAAAAACGCTACTCTAAATGAGTTTGGGATATATCATAATTTATGAAACTTTAAGCATTGCACCTAGTTCTATAATAATTAGCCTAGATGACCGACAATCTGGTCGTTAAAAAAAAAATTTTTGATTTACCTTATAAAAATGCAATTTTCACATATGTTGTCGTAGACAAGTGCTAAAAACGCTACTATAAATGAGTTTGGGATATATCATAATTTATGAAACTTTAAGCATTGCACCTAGTCCTATGATAATTAGTCTAGATGCCCGACAATCTGGTCGTTAAAAAAAAATTTTTTGATTTACCTTATAAAAATGCAATTTTCACATATGTTGTCGTAGACAAATGCTAAAAACGCTACTCTAAATGAGTTTGGGATATATCATAATTTATGAAACTTTAAGCATTGCACCTAGTCCTATGATAATTAGTCTAGATGCCCGACAATCTGGTCGTTAAAAAAAATTTTTTTGATTTACCTTATAAAAATGCAATTTTCACATATGTTGTCGTAGACAAGTGCTAAAAACGCTACTCTAAATGAGTTTGGGATATATCATAATTTATGAAACTTTAAGCATTGCACCTAGTCCTACGATAATTAGTCTAGATGCCCGACAATCTGGTCGTTAAAAAAAATTTTTTTGATTTACCTTATAAAAATGCAATTTTCACATATGTTGTCGTAGACAAGTGCTAAAAACGCTACTCTAAATGAGTTTGGGATATATCATAATTTATGAAACTTTAAGCATTGCACCTAGTTCTATGATAATTAGTCTAGATGCCCGACAATCTGGTCGTTAAAAAAAAATTTTTTGATTTACCTCATAAAAATGCAATTTTCACATATGTTGTCGTAGACAAGTGCTAAAAACGCTACTCTAAATGAGTTTGGGATATATCATAATTTATGAAACTTTAAGCATTGCACCTAGTCCTATGATAATTAGTCTAGATGTCCGACAATCTGGTCGTTAAAAAAAAATTTTTTGATTTACCTTATAAAAATGCAATTTTCACATATGTTGTCGTAGACAAGTGCTAAAAACGCTACTCTAAATAAGTTTGGGATATATCATAATTTATGAAACTTTAAGCATTGCATCTATTTCTATGATAATTAGTCTAGATGCCCGACGATCTGGTCGTTAAAAAAAAAATTTTGATTTACCTTATAAAAATGCAATTTTCACATATGTTGTCGTAGACAAGTGCTAAAAACGCTACTCTAAATGAGTTTGGGATATATCATAATTTATGAAACTTAAAGCATTGCACCTAGTCCTATGATAATTAGTCTAGATGCCCGACGATCTGGTCGTTAAAAAAGAAATTTTTGATTTACCTTATAAAAATGCAATTTTCACATATATTGTCGTAGACAAGTGCTAAAAACGCTACTCTAAATAACTTTGGGATATATCATAATTTATGAAACTTTAAGCATTGCACCTAGTTCTATGATAATTAGTCTAGATGCCCGACAATCTGGTCGTTAAAAAAAAATTTTTTTGATTTACCTCATAAAAATGCAATTTTCACATATGTTGTCGTAGACAAGTGCTAAAAACGCTACTCTAAATGAGTTTGGGATATATCATAATTTATGAAACTTTAAGCATTGCACCTAGTCCTATGATAATTAGTCTAGATGCCCGACAATCTGGTCGTTAAAAAAAAATTTTTTGATTTACCTTATAAAAATGCAATTTTCACATATGTTGTCGTAGACAAGTGCTAAAAACGCTACTCTAAATGAGTTTGGGATATATCATAATTTATGAAACTTTAAGCATTGCACCTAGTCCTATGATAATTAGTCTAGATGCCCGACAATCTGGTCGTTAAAAAAAATTTTTTTGATTTACCTTATAAAAATGCAATTTTCACATATGTTGTCGTAGACAAGTGCTAAAAACGCTACTCTAAATGAGTTTGGGATATATCATAATTTATGAAACTTTAAGCATTGCACCTAGTCCTATGATAATTAGTCTAGATGCCCGACAATCTGGTCGTTAAAAAAAATTTTTTTGATTTACCTTATAAAAATGCAATTTTCACATATGTTGTCGTAGACAAGTGCTAAAAACGCTACTCTAAATGAGTTTGGGATATATCATAATTTATGAAACTTTAAGCATTGCACCTAGTTCTATGATAATTAGTCTAGATGCCCGACAATCTGGTCGTTAAAAAAAAATTTTTTGATTTACCTCATAAAAATGCAATTTTCACATATGTTGTCGTAGACAAGTGCTAAAAACGCTACTCTAAATGAGTTTGGGATATATCATAATTTATGAAACTTTAAGCATTGCACCTAGTCCTATGATAATTAGTCTAGATGTCCGACAATCTGGTCGTTAAAAAAAAATTTTTTGATTTACCTTATAAAAATGCAATTTTCACATATGTTGTCGTAGACAAGTGCTAAAAACGCTACTCTAAATAAGTTTGGGATATATCATAATTTATGAAACTTTAAGCATTGCATCTATTTCTATGATAATTAGTCTAGATGCCCGACGATCTGGTCGTTAAAAAAAAAATTTTGATTTACCTTATAAAAATGCAATTTTCACATATGTTGTCGTAGACAAGTGCTAAAAACGCTACTCTAAATAACTTTGGGATATATCATAATTTATGAAACTTTAAGCATTGCACCTAGTTCTATGATAATTAGTCTAGATGCCCGACAATCTGGTCGTTAAAAAAAAATTTTTTTGATTTACCTCATAAAAATGCAATTTTCACATATGTTGTCGTAGACAAGTGCTAAAAACGCTACTCTAAATGAGTTTGGGATATATCATAATTTATGAAACTTTAAGCATTGCACCTAGTCCTATGATAATTAGTCTAGATGCCCGACAATCTGGTCGTTAAAAAAAAATTTTTTGATTTACCTTATAAAAATGCAATTTTCACATATGTTGTCGTAGACAAGTGCTAAAAACGCTACTCTAAATGAGTTTGGGATATATCATAATTTATGAAACTTTAAGCATTGCACCTAGTCCTATGATAATTAGTCTAGATGCCCGACAATCTGGTCGTTAAAAAAAATTTTTTTGATTTACCTTATAAAAATGCAATTTTCACATATGTTGTCGTAGACAAGTGCTAAAAACGCTACTATAAATGAGTTTGGGATATATCATAATTTATGAAACTTTAAGCATTGCACCTAGTCCTATGATAATTAGTCTAGATGCCCGACAATCTGGTCGTTAAAAAAAAATTTTTTGATTTACCTTATAAAAATGCAATTTTCACATATGTTGTCGTAGACAAATGCTAAAAACGCTACTCTAAATGAGTTTGGGATATATCATAATTTATGAAACTTTAAGCATTGCACCTAGTCCTATGATAATTAGTCTAGATGCCCGACAATCTGGTCGTTAAAAAAAATTTTTTTGATTTACCTTATAAAAATGCAATTTTCACATATGTTGTCGTAGACAAGTGCTAAAAACGCTACTCTAAATGAGTTTGGGATATATCATAATTTATGAAACTTTAAGCATTGCACCTAGTTCTATGATAATTAGTCTAGATGCCCGACAATCTGGTCGTTAAAAAAAAATTTTTTGATTTACCTCATAAAAATGCAATTTTCACATATGTTGTCGTAGACAAGTGCTAAAAACGCTACTCTAAATGAGTTTGGGATATATCATAATTTATGAAACTTTAAGCATTGCACCTAGTCCTATGATAATTAGTCTAGATGTCCGACAATCTGGTCGTTAAAAAAAAATTTTTTGATTTACCTTATAAAAATGCAATTTTCACATATGTTGTCGTAGACAAGTGCTAAAAACGCTACTCTAAATAAGTTTGGGATATATCATAATTTATGAAACTTTAAGCATTGCATCTATTTCTATGATAATTAGTCTAGATGCCCGACGATCTGGTCGTTAAAAAAAAAATTTTGATTTACCTTATAAAAATGCAATTTTCACATATGTTGTCGTAGACAAGTGCTAAAAACGCTACTCTAAATGAGTTTGGGATATATCATAATTTATGAAACTTAAAGCATTGCACCTAGTCCTATGATAATTAGTCTAGATGCCCGACAATCTGGTCGTTAAAAAAGAAATTTTTGATTTACCTTATAAAAATGCAATTTTCACATATATTGTCGTAGACAAGTGCTAAAAACGCTACTCTAAATAACTTTGGGATATATCATAATTTATGAAACTTTAAGCATTGCACCTAGTTCTATGATAATTAGTCTAGATGCCCGACAATCTGGTCGTTAAAAAAAAATTTTTTTGATTTACCTCATAAAAATGCAATTTTCACATATGTTGTCGTAGACAAGTGCTAAAAACGCTACTCTAAATGAGTTTGGGATATATCATAATTTATGAAACTTTAAGCATTGCACCTAGTCCTATGATAATTAGTCTAGATGCCCGACAATCTGGTCGTTAAAAAAAAATTTTTTGATTTACCTTATAAAAATGCAATTTTCACATATGTTGTCGTAGACAAGTGCTAAAAACGCTACTCTAAATGAGTTTGGGATATATCATAATTTATGAAACTTTAAGAATTGCACCTAGTCCTATGATAATTAGTCTAGATGCCCGACAATCTGGTCGTTAAAAAAAATTTTTTTGATTTACCTTATAAAAATGCAATTTTCACATATGTTGTCGTAGACAAGTGCTAAAAACGCTACTCTAAATGAGTTTGG
This sequence comes from Crataerina pallida, assembly GCA_949710015.1. Classification (NCBI taxonomy): domain Eukaryota; kingdom Metazoa; phylum Arthropoda; class Insecta; order Diptera; family Hippoboscidae; genus Crataerina; species Crataerina pallida. The sequence goes on from OX453290.1 coordinate 17,030,838, forward strand.
GATATATCATAATTTATGAAACTTTAAGCATTGCACCTAGTCCTATGATAATTAGTCTAGATGCCCGACAATCTGGTCGTTAAAAAAAATTTTTTTGATTTACCTTATAAAAATGCAATTTTCACATATGTTGTCGTAGACAAGTGCTAAAAACGCTACTCTAAATGAGTTTGGGATATATCATAATTTATGAAACTTTAAGCATTGCACCTAGTTCTATGATAATTAGTCTAGATGCCCGACAATCTGGTCGTTAAAAAAAAATTTTTTGATTTACCTCATAAAAATGCAATTTTCACATATGTTGTCGTAGACAAGTGCTAAAAACGCTACTCTAAATGAGTTTGGGATATATCATAATTTATGAAACTTTAAGCATTGCACCTAGTCCTATGATAATTAGTCTAGATGTCCGACAATCTGGTCGTTAAAAAAAAATTTTTTGATTTACCTTATAAAAATGCAATTTTCACATATGTTGTCGTAGACAAGTGCTAAAAACGCTACTCTAAATAAGTTTGGGATATATCATAATTTATGAAACTTTAAGCATTGCATCTATTTCTATGATAATTAGTCTAGATGCCCGACGATCTGGTCGTTAAAAAAAAAATTTTGATTTACCTTATAAAAATGCAATTTTCACATATGTTGTCGTAGACAAGTGCTAAAAACGCTACTCTAAATAACTTTGGGATATATCATAATTTATTAAACTTTAAGCATTGCACCTAGTCCTATGATAATTAGTCTAGATGCCCGACGATCTGGTCGTTAAAAAAGAAATTTTTGATTTACCTTATAAAAATGCAATTTTCACATATATTGTCGTAGACAAGTGCTAAAAACGCTACTCTAAATAACTTTGGGATATATCATAATTTATGAAACTTTAAGCATTGCACCTAGTTCTATGATAATTAGTCTAGATGCCCGACAATCTGGTCGTTAAAAAAAAATTTTTTTGATTTACCTCATAAAAATGCAATTTTCACATATGTTGTCGTAGACAAGTGCTAAAAACGCTACTCTAAATGAGTTTGGGATATATCATAATTTATGAAACTTTAAGCATTGCACCTAGTTCTATGATAATTAGCCTAGATGCCCGACAATCTGGTCGTTAAAAAAAAATTTTTTGATTTACCTTATAAAAATGCAATTTTCACATATGTTGTCGTAGACAAGTGCTAAAAACGCTACTCTAAATGAGTTTGGGATATATCATAATTTATGAAACTTTAAGCATTGCACCTAGTTCTATGATAATTAGCCTAGATGCCCGACAATCTGGTCGTTAAAAAAAAATTTTTTGATTTACCTTATAAAAATGCAATTTTCACATATGTTGTCGTAGACAAGTGCTAAAAACGCTACTCTAAATAAGTTTGGGATATATCATAATTTATGAAACTTTAAGCATTGCATCTATTTCTATGATAATTAGTCTAGATGCCCGACGATCTGGTCGTTAAAAAAAAAATTTTGATTTACCTTATAAAAATGCAATTTTCACATATGTTGTCGTAGACAAGTGCTAAAAACGCTACTCTAAATAACTTTGGGATATATCATAATTTATTAAACTTTAAGCATTGCACCTAGTCCTATGATAATTAGTCTAGATGCCCGACGATCTGGTCGTTAAAAAAGAAATTTTTGATTTACCTTATAAAAATGCAATTTTCACATATATTGTCGTAGACAAGTGCTAAAAACGCTACTCTAAATAACTTTGGGATATATCATAATTTATGAAACTTTAAGCATTGCACCTAGTTCTATGATAATTAGCCTAGATGCCCGACAATCTGGTCGCTAAAAAAAAATTTTTTGATTTACCTTATAAAAATGCAATTTTCACATATGTTGTCGTAGACAAGTGCTGAAAACGCTACTCTAAATAACTTTGGGATATATCATAATTTATGAAACTTTAAGCATTGCACCTAGTTCTATGATAATTAGCCTAGATGCCCGACAATCTGGTTGTTAAAAAAAAATTTTTTGATTTACCTTATAAAAATGCAATTTTCACATATGTTGTCGTAGACAAGTGCTAAAAACGCTACTCTAAATCACTTTGGGATATATCATAATTTATGAAACTTTAAGCATTGCACCTAGTTCTATGATAATTAGCCTAGATGCCCGACAATCTGGTCGTTAAAAAAAAATTTTTTGATTTACCTTATAAAAATGCAATTTTCACATATGTTGTCGTAGACAAGTGCTAAAAACGCTACTCTAAATAACTTTGGGATATATCATAATTTATGAAACTTTAAGCATTGCACCTAGTTCTATGATAATTAGCCTAGATGCCCGACAATCTGGTCGTTAAAAAAAAATTTTTTGATTTACCTTATAAAAATGCAATTTTCACATATGTTGTCGTAGACAAGTGCTAAAAACGCTACTCTAAATGAGTTTGGGATATATCATAATTTATGAAACTTTAAGCATTGCACCTAGTTCTATGATAATTAGCCTAGATGCCCGACAATCTGGTCGCTAAAAAAAAATTTTTTGATTTACCTTATAAAAATGCAATTTTCACATATGTTGTCGTAGACAAGTGCTAAAAACGCTACTCTAAATAACTTTGGGATATATCATAATTTATGAAACTTTAAGCATTGCACCTAGTTCTATGATAATTAGCCTAGATGCCCGACAATCTGGTCGTTAAAAAAAAATTTTTTGATTTACCTTATAAAAATGCAATTTTCACATATGTTGTCGTAGACAAGTGCTAAAAACGCTACTCTAAATGAGTTTGGGATATATCATAATTTATGAAACTTTAAGCATTGCACCTAGTTCTATGATAATTAGCCTAGATGCCCGACAATCTGGTCGTTAAAAAAAATTTTTTTGATTTACCTTATAAAAATGCAATTTTCACATATGTTGTCGTAGACAAGTGCTAAAAACGCTACTCTAAATAACTTTGGGATATATCATAATTTATGAAACTTTAAGCATTGCACCTAGTTCTATGATAATTAGCCTAGATGCCCGACAATCTGGTCGTTAAAAAAAAATTTTTTGATTTACCTTATAAAAATGCAATTTTCACATATGTTGTCGTAGACAAGTGCTAAAAACGCTACTCTAAATGAGTTTGGGATATATCATAATTTATGAAACTTTAAGCATTGCACCTAGTTCTATGATAATTAGCCTAGATGCCCGACAATCTGGTCGTTAAAAAAAAATTTTTTGATTTACCTTATAAAAATGCAATTTTCACATATGTTGTCGTAGACAAGTGCTAAAAACGCTACTCTAAATAACTTTGGGATATATCATAATTTATGAAACTTTAAGCATTGCACCTAGTTCTATGATAATTAGCCTAGATGCCCGACAATCTGGTCGTTAAAAAAAAATTTTTTGATTTACCTTATAAAAATGCAATTTTCACATATGTTGTCGTAGACAAGTGCTAAAAACGCTACTCTAAATAACTTTGGGATATATCATAATTTATGAAACTTTAAGCATTGCACCTAGTTCTATGATAATTAGCCTAGATGCCCGACAATCTGGTCGTTAAAAAAAAATTTTTTGATTTACCTTATAAAAATGCAATTTTCACATATGTTGTCGTAGACAAGTGCTAAAAACGCTACTCTAAATAACTTTGCGATATATCATAATTTATGAAACTTTAAGCATTGCACCTAGTTCTATGATAATTAGCCTAGATGCCCGACAATCTGGTCGTTAAAAAAAAATTTTTTGATTTACCTTATAAAAATGCAATTTTCACATATGTTGTCGTAGACAAGTGCTAAAAACGCTACTCTAAATAACTTTGCGATATATCATAATTTATGAAACTTTAAGCATTGCACCTAGTTCTATGATAATTAGCCTAGATGCCCGACAATCTGGTCGTTAAAAAAAAAATTTTTGATTTACCTTATAAAAATGCAATTTTCACATATGTTGTCGTAGACAAGTGCTAAAAACGCTACTCTAAATGAGTTTGGGATATATCATAATTTATGAAATTTTAAGCATTGCACCTAGTTCTATGATAATTAGCCTAGATGCCCGACAATCTGGTCGTTAAAAAAAAATTTTTTGATTTACCTTATAAAAATGCAATTTTCACATATGTTGTCGTAGACAAGTGCTAAAAACGCTACTCTAAATGAGTTTGGGATATATCATAATTTATGAAACTTTAAGCATTGCACCTAGTTCTATGATAATTAGTCTAGATGCCCGACAATCTGGTCGTTAAAAAAAAATTTTTTGATTTACCTTATAAAAATGCAATTTTCACATATGTTGTCGTAGACAAGTGCTAAAAACGCTACTCTAAATAACTTTGGGATATATCATAATTTATGAAACTTTAAGCATTGCACCTAGTTCTATGATAATTAGCCTAGATGCCCGACAATCTGGTCGTTAAAAAAAAATTTTTTGATTTACCTTATAAAAATGCAATTTTCACATATGTTGTCGTAGACAAGTGCTAAAAACGCTACTCTAAATAACTTTGCGATATATCATAATTTATGAAACTTTAAGCATTGCACCTAGTTCTATGATAATTAGCCTAGATGCCCGACAATCTGGTCGTTAAAAAAAAATTTTTTGATTTACCTTATAAAAATGCAATTTTCACATATGTTGTCGTAGACAAGTGCTAAAAACGCTACTCTAAATAACTTTGGGATATATCATAATTTATGAAACTTTAAGCATTGCACCTAGTTCTATGATAATTAGCCTAGATGCCCGACAATCTGGTCGTTAAAAAAAAATTTTTTGATTTACCTTATAAAAATGCAATTTTCACATATGTTGTCGTAGACAAGTGCTAAAAACGCTACTCTAAATGAGTTTGGGATATATCATAATTTATGAAACTTTAAGCATTGCACCTAGTTCTATGATAATTAGCCTAGATGCCCGACAATCTGGTCGTTAAAAAAAATTTTTTTGATTTACCTTATAAAAATGCAATTTTCACATATGTTGTCGTAGACAAGTGCTAAAAACGCTACTCTAAATAACTTTGGGATATATCATAATTTATGAAACTTTAAGCATTGCACCTAGTTCTATGATAATTAGCCTAGATGCCCGACAATCTGGTCGTTAAAAAAAATTTTTTTGATTTACCTTATAAAAATGCAATTTTCACATATGTTGTCGTAGACAAGTGCTAAAAACGCTACTCTAAATGAGTTTGGGATATATCATAATTTATGAAACTTTAAGCATTGCACCTAGTTCTATGATAATTAGTCTAGATGCCCGACAATCTGGTCGTTAAAAAAAAATTTTTTGATTTACCTTATAAAAATGCAATTTTCACATATGTTGTCGTAGACAAGTGCTAAAAACGCTACTCTAAATAACTTTGGGATATATCATAATTTATGAAACTTTAAGCATTGCACCTAGTTCTATGATAATTAGCCTAGATGCCCGACAATCTGGTCGTTAAAAAAAAATTTTTTGATTTACCTTATAAAAATGCAATTTTCACATATGTTGTCGTAGACAAGTGCTAAAAACGCTACTCTAAATGAGTTTGGGATATATCATAATTTATGAAACTTTAAGCATTGCACCTAGTTCTATGATAATTAGCCTAGATGCCCGACAATCTGGTCGTTAAAAAAAAATTTTTTGATTTACCTTATAAAAATGCAATTTTCACATATGTTGTCGTAGACAAGTGCTAAAAACGCTACTCTAAATAACTTTGGGATATATCATAATTTATGAAACTTTAAGCATTGCACCTAGTTCTATGATAATTAGCCTAGATGCCCGACAATCTGGTCGTTAAAAAAAAATTTTTTGATTTACCTTATAAAAATGCAATTTTCACATATGTTGTCGTAGACAAGTGCTAAAAACGCTACTCTAAATAACTTTGGGATATATCATAATTTATGAAACTTTAAGCATTGCACCTAGTTCTATGATAATTAGCCTAGATGCCCGACAATCTGGTCGTTAAAAAAAAATTTTTTGATTTACCTTATAAAAATGCAATTTTCACATATGTTGTCGTAGACAAGTGCTAAAAACGCTACTCTAAATGAGTTTGGGATATATCATAATTTATGAAATTTTAAGCATTGCACCTAGTTCTATGATAATTAGCCTAGATGCCCGACAATCTGGTCGTTAAAAAAAAATTTTTTGATTTACCTTATAAAAATGCAATTTTCACATATGTTGTCGTAGACAAGTGCTAAAAACGCTACTCTAAATGAGTTTGGGATATATCATAATTTATGAAACTTTAAGCATTGCACCTAGTTCTATGATAATTAGTCTAGATGCCCGACAATCTGGTCGTTAAAAAAAAATTTTTTGATTTACCTTATAAAAATGCAATTTTCACATATGTTGTCGTAGACAAGTGCTAAAAACGCTACTCTAAATAACTTTGGGATATATCATAATTTATGAAACTTTAAGCATTGCACCTAGTTCTATGATAATTAGCCTAGATGCCCGACAATCTGGTCGTTAAAAAAAAATTTTTTGATTTACCTTATAAAAATGCAATTTTCACATATGTTGTCGTAGACAAGTGCTGAAAACGCTACTCTAAATAACTTTGGGATATATCATAATTTATGAAACTTTAAGCATTGCACCTAGTTCTATGATAATTAGCCTAGATGCCCGACAATCTGGTTGTTAAAAAAAAATTTTTTGATTTACCTTATAAAAATGCAATTTTCACATATGTTGTCGTAGACAAGTGCTAAAAACGCTACTCTAAATGAGTTTGGGATATATCATAATTTATGAAACTTTAAGCATTGCACCTAGTTCTATGATAATTAGCCTAGATGCCCGACAATCTGGTCGTTAAAAAAAAATTTTTTGATTTACCTTATAAAAATGCAATTTTCACATATGTTGTCGTAGACAAGTGCTAAAAACGCTACTCTAAATAACTTTGGGATATATCATAATTTATGAAACTTTAAGCATTGCACCTAGTTCTATGACAATTAGCCTAGATGCCCGACAATCTGGTCGTTAAAAAAAAATTTTTTGATTTACCTTATAAAAATGCAATTTTCACATATGTTGTCGTAGACAAGTGCTAAAAACGCTACTCTAAATGAGTTTGGGATATATCATAATTTATGAAACTTTAAGCATTGCACCTAGTTCTATGATAATTAGCCTAGATGCCCGACAATCTGGTCGCTAAAAAAAAATTTTTTGATTTACCTTATAAAAATGCAATTTTCACATATGTTGTCGTAGACAAGTGCTAAAAACGCTACTCTAAATAACTTTGGGATATATCATAATTTATGAAACTTTAAGCATTGCACCTAGTTCTATGATAATTAGCCTAGATGCCCGACAATCTGGTCGTTAAAAAAAAATTTTTTGATTTACCTTATAAAAATGCAATTTTCACATATGTTGTCGTAGACAAGTGCTAAAAACGCTACTCTAAATGAGTTTGGGATATATCATAATTTATGAAACTTTAAGCATTGCACCTAGTTCTATGATAATTAGCCTAGATGCCCGACAATCTGGTCGTTAAAAAAAATTTTTTTGATTTACCTTATAAAAATGCAATTTTCACATATGTTGTCGTAGACAAGTGCTAAAAACGCTACTCTAAATGAGTTTGGGATATATCATAATTTATGAAATTTTAAGCATTGCACCTAGTTCTATGATAATTAGCCTAGATGCCCGACAATCTGGTCGTTAAAAAAAAATTTTTTGATTTACCTTATAAAAATGCAATTTTCACATATGTTGTCGTAGACAAGTGCTAAAAACGCTACTCTAAATGAGTTTGGGATATATCATAATTTATGAAACTTTAAGCATTGCACCTAGTTCTATGATAATTAGCCTAGATGCCCGACAATCTGGTCGTTAAAAAAAATTTTTTTGATTTACCTTATAAAAATGCAATTTTCACATATGTTGTCGTAGACAAGTGCTAAAAACGCTACTCTAAATAACTTTGGGATATATCATAATTTATGAAACTTTAAGCATTGCACCTAGTTCTATGATAATTAGCCTAGATGCCCGACAATCTGGTCGTTAAAAAAAATTTTTTTGATTTACCTTATAAAAATGCAATTTTCACATATGTTGTCGTAGACAAGTGCTAAAAACGCTACTCTAAATGAGTTTGGGATATATCATAATTTATGAAACTTTAAGCATTGCACCTAGTTCTATGATAATTAGTCTAGATGCCCGACAATCTGGTCGTTAAAAAAAAATTTTTTGATTTACCTTATAAAAATGCAATTTTCACATATGTTGTCGTAGACAAGTGCTAAAAACGCTACTCTAAATAACTTTGGGATATATCATAATTTATGAAACTTTAAGCATTGCACCTAGTTCTATGATAATTAGCCTAGATGCCCGACAATCTGGTCGTTAAAAAAAAATTTTTTGATTTACCTTATAAAAATGCAATTTTCACATATGTTGTCGTAGACAAGTGCTAAAAACGCTACTCTAAATGAGTTTGGGATATATCATAATTTATGAAACTTTAAGCATTGCACCTAGTTCTATGATAATTAGCCTAGATGCCCGACAATCTGGTCGTTAAAAAAAAATTTTTTGATTTACCTTATAAAAATGCAATTTTCACATATGTTGTCGTAGACAAGTGCTAAAAACGCTACTCTAAATAACTTTGGGATATATCATAATTTATGAAACTTTAAGCATTGCACCTAGTTCTATGATAATTAGCCTAGATGCCCGACAATCTGGTCGTTAAAAAAAAATTTTTTGATTTACCTTATAAAAATGCAATTTTCACATATGTTGTCGTAGACAAGTGCTAAAAACGCTACTCTAAATAACTTTGGGATATATCATAATTTATGAAACTTTAAGCATTGCACCTAGTTCTATGATAATTAGCCTAGATGCCCGACAATCTGGTCGTTAAAAAAAAATTTTTTGATTTACCTTATAAAAATGCAATTTTCACATATGTTGTCGTAGACAAGTGCTAAAAACGCTACTCTAAATAACTTTGCGATATATCATAATTTATGAAACTTTAAGCATTGCACCTAGTTCTATGATAATTAGCCTAGATGCCCGACAATCTGGTCGTTAAAAAAAAATTTTTTGATTTACCTTATAAAAATGCAATTTTCACATATGTTGTCGTAGACAAGTGCTAAAAACGCTACTCTAAATAACTTTGGGATATATCATAATTTATGAAATTTTAAGCATTGCACCTAGTTCTATGATAATTAGCCTAGATGCCCGACAATCTGGTCGTTAAAAAAAATTTTTTTGATTTACCTTATAAAAATGCAATTTTCACATATGTTGTCGTAGACAAGTGCTAAAAACGCTACTCTAAATGAGTTTGGGATATATCATAATTTATGAAACTTTAAGCATTGCACCTAGTTCTATGATAATTAGCCTAGATGCCCGACAATCTGGTCGCTAAAAAAAAATTTTTGATTTACCTTATAAAAATGCAATTTTCACATATTTTGTCGTAGACAAGTGCTAAAAACGCTACTCTAAATAAGTTTGGGATATATCATAATTTATGAAACTTTAAGCATTGCATCTATTTCTATGATAATTAGTCTAGATGCCCGACGATATGGTCGTTAAAAAAAAATTTTTTGATTTACCTTATAAAAATGCAATTTTCACATATGTTGTCGTAGACAAGTGCTAAAAACGCTACTCTAAATGAGTTTGGGATATATCATAATTTATGAAATTTTAAGCATTGCACCTAGTTCTATGATAATTAACCTAGATGCCCGACAATCTGGTCGCTAAAAAAAAATTTTTGATTTACCTTATAAAAATGCAATTTTCACATATGTTGTCGTAGACAAGTGCTAAAAACGCTACTCTAAATAAGTTTGGGATATATCATAATTTATGAAACTTTAAGCATTGCATCTATTTCTATGATAATTAGTCTAGATGCCCGACAATCTGGTCGTTAAAAAAAAAATTTTTTGATTTACCTCATAAAAATGCAATTTTCACATATGTTGTCGTAGACAAGTGCTAAAAACGCTACTCTAAATGAGTTTGGGATATATCATAATTTATGAAACTTTAAGCATTGCACCTAGTTCTATGATAATTAGCCTAGATGCCCGACAATCTGGTCGTTAAAAAAAAATTTTTTGATTTACCTTATAAAAATGCAATTTTCACATATGTTGTCGTAGACAAGTGCTAAAAACGCTACTCTAAATGAGTTTGGGATATATCATAATTTATGAAACTTTAAGCATTGCACCTAGTTCTATGATAATTAGCCTAGATGCCCGACAATCTGGTCGTTAAAAAAAAATTTTTTGATTTACCTTATAAAAATGCAATTTTCACATATGTTGTCGTAGACAAGTGCTAAAAACGCTACTCTAAATAAGTTTGGGATATATCATAATTTATGAAACTTTAAGCATTGCATCTATTTCTATGATAATTAGTCTAGATGCCCGACGATCTGGTCGTTAAAAAAAAATTTTTTGATTTACCTTATAAAAATGCAATTTTCACATATGTTGTCGTAGACAAGTGCTAAAAACGCTACTCTAAATAAGTTTGGGATATATCATAATTTATGAAACTTTAAGCATTGCATCTATTTCTATGATAATTAGTCTAGATGCCCGACGATCTGGTCGTTAAAAAAAAAATTTTGATTTACCTTATAAAAATGCAATTTTCACACATGTTGTCGTAGACAAGTGCTAAAAACGCTACTCTAAATAACTTTGGGATATATCATAATTTATTAAACTTTAAGCATTGCACCTAGTCCTATGATAATTAGTCTAGATGCCCGACGATCTGGTCGTTAAAAAAGAAATTTTTGATTTACCTTATAAAAATGCAATTTTCACATATATTGTCGTAGACAAGTGCTAAAAACGCTACTCTAAATAACTTTGGGATATATCATAATTTATGAAACTTTAAGCATTGCACCTAGTTCTATGATAATTAGCCTAGATGCCCGACAATCTGGTCGCTAAAAAAAAATTTTTTGATTTACCTTATAAAAATGCAATTTTCACATATGTTGTCGTAGACAAGTGCTGAAAACGCTACTCTAAATAACTTTGGGATATATCATAATTTATGAAACTTTAAGCATTGCACCTAGTTCTATGATAATTAGCCTAGATGCCCGACAATCTGGTTGTTAAAAAAAAATTTTTTGATTTACCTTATAAAAATGCAATTTTCACATATGTTGTCGTAGACAAGTGCTAAAAACGCTACTCTAAATCACTTTGGGATATATCATAATTTATGAAACTTTAAGCATTGCACCTAGTTCTATGATAATTAGCCTAGATGCCCGACAATCTGGTCGTTAAAAAAAAATTTTTTGATTTACCTTATAAAAATGCAATTTTCACATATGTTGTCGTAGACAAGTGCTAAAAACGCTACTCTAAATAACTTTGGGATATATCATAATTTATGAAACTTTAAGCATTGCACCTAGTTCTATGATAATTAGCCTAGATGCCCGACAATCTGGTCGTTAAAAAAAAATTTTTTGATTTACCTTATAAAAATGCAATTTTCACATATGTTGTCGTAGACAAGTGCTAAAAACGCTACTCTAAATAAGTTTGGGATATATCATAATTTATGAAACTTTAAGCATTGCATCTATTTCTATGATAATTAGTCTAGATGCCCGACGATCTGGTCGTTAAAAAAAAAATTTTGATTTACCTTATAAAAATGCAATTTTCACACATGTTGTCGTAGACAAGTGCTAAAAACGCTACTCTAAATAACTTTGGGATATATCATAATTTATTAAACTTTAAGCATTGCACCTAGTCCTATGATAATTAGTCTAGATGCCCGACGATCTGGTCGTTAAAAAAGAAATTTTTGATTTACCTTATAAAAATGCAATTTTCACATATATTGTCGTAGACAAGTGCTAAAAACGCTACTCTAAATAACTTTGGGATATATCATAATTTATGAAACTTTAAGCATTGCACCTAGTTCTATGATAATTAGCCTAGATGCCCGACAATCTGGTCGCTAAAAAAAAATTTTTTGATTTACCTTATAAAAATGCAATTTTCACATATGTTGTCGTAGACAAGTGCTGAAAACGCTACTCTAAATAACTTTGGGATATATCATAATTTATGAAACTTTAAGCATTGCACCTAGTTCTATGATAATTAGCCTAGATGCCCGACAATCTGGTTGTTAAAAAAAAATTTTTTGATTTACCTTATAAAAATGCAATTTTCACATATGTTGTCGTAGACAAGTGCTAAAAACGCTACTCTAAATCACTTTGGGATATATCATAATTTATGAAACTTTAAGCATTGCACCTAGTTCTATGATAATTAGCCTAGATGCCCGACAATCTGGTCGTTAAAAAAAAATTTTTTGATTTACCTTATAAAAATGCAATTTTCACATATGTTGTCGTAGACAAGTGCTAAAAACGCTACTCTAAATAACTTTGGGATATATCATAATTTATGAAACTTTAAGCATTGCACCTAGTTCTATGACAATTAGCCTAGATGCCCGACAATCTGGTCGTTAAAAAAAAATTTTTTGATTTACCTTATAAAAATGCAATTTTCACATATGTTGTCGTAGACAAGTGCTAAAAACGCTACTCTAAATGAGTTTGGGATATATCATAATTTATGAAACTTTAAGCATTGCACCTAGTTCTATGATAATTAGCCTAGATGCCCGACAATCTGGTCGCTAAAAAAAAATTTTTTGATTTACCTTATAAAAATGCAATTTTCACATATGTTGTCGTAGACAAGTGCTAAAAACGCTACTCTAAATAACTTTGGGATATATCATAATTTATGAAACTTTAAGCATTGCACCTAGTTCTATGATAATTAGCCTAGATGCCCGACAATCTGGTCGTTAAAAAAAAATTTTTTGATTTACCTTATAAAAATGCAATTTTCACATATGTTGTCGTAGACAAGTGCTAAAAACGCTACTCTAAATGAGTTTGGGATATATCATAATTTATGAAACTTTAAGCATTGCACCTAGTTCTATGATAATTAGCCTAGATGCCCGACAATCTGGTCGTTAAAAAAAATTTTTTTGATTTACCTTATAAAAATGCAATTTTCACATATGTTGTCGTAGACAAGTGCTAAAAACGCTACTCTAAATGAGTTTGGGATATATCATAATTTATGAAATTTTAAGCATTGCACCTAGTTCTATGATAATTAGCCTAGATGCCCGACAATCTGGTCGTTAAAAAAAAATTTTTTGATTTACCTTATAAAAATGCAATTTTCACATATGTTGTCGTAGACAAGTGCTAAAAACGCTACTCTAAATGAGTTTGGGATATATCATAATTTATGAAACTTTAAGCATTGCACCTAGTTCTATGATAATTAGCCTAGATGCCCGACAATCTGGTCGTTAAAAAAAAATTTTTTGATTTACCTTATAAAAATGCAATTTTCACATATGTTGTCGTAGACAAGTGCTAAAAACGCTACTCTAAATGAGTTTGGGATATATCATAATTTATGAAACTTTAAGCATTGCACCTAGTTCTATGATAATTAGCCTAGATGCCCGACAATCTGGTCGCTAAAAAAAAATTTTTTGATTTACCTTATAAAAATGCAATTTTCACATATGTTGTCGTAGACAAGTGCTAAAAACGCTACTCTAAATGAGTTTGGGATATATCATAATTTATGAAATTTTAAGCATTGCACCTAGTTCTATGATAATTAGCCTAGATGCCCGACAATCTGGTCGTTAAAAAAAAATTTTTTGATTTACCTTATAAAAATGCAATTTTCACATATGTTGTCGTAGACAAGTGCTAAAAACGCTACTCTAAATGAGTTTGGGATATATCATAATTTATGAAACTTTAAGCATTGCACCTAGTTCTATGATAATTAGCCTAGATGCCCGACAATCTGGTCGTTAAAAAAAATTTTTTTGATTTACCTTATAAAAATGCAATTTTCACATATGTTGTCGTAGACAAGTGCTAAAAACGCTACTCTAAATGAGTTTGGGATATATCATAATTTATGAAATTTTAAGCATTGCACCTAGTTCTATGATAATTAGCCTAGATGCCCGACAATCTGGTCGTTAAAAAAAAATTTTTTGATTTACCTTATAAAAATGCAATTTTCACATATGTTGTCGTAGACAAGTGCTAAAAACGCTACTCTAAATGAGTTTGGGATATATCATAATTTATGAAACTTTAAGCATTGCACCTAGTTCTATGATAATTAGCCTAGATGCCCGACAATCTGGTCGTTAAAAAAAAATTTTTTGATTTACCTTATAAAAATGCAATTTTCACATATGTTGTCGTAGACAAGTGCTAAAAACGCTACTCTAAATAACTTTGGGATATATCATAATTTATGAAACTTTAAGCATTGCACCTAGTTCTATGATAATTAGCCTAGATGCCCGACAATCTGGTCGTTAAAAAAAAATTTTTTGATTTACCTTATAAAAATGCAATTTTCACATATGTTGTCGTAGACAAGTGCTAAAAACGCTACTCTAAATGAGTTTGGGATATATCATAATTTATGAAACTTTAAGCATTGCACCTAGTCCTATGATAATTAGTCTAGATGCCCGACAATCTGGTCGTTAAAAAAAATTTTTTTGATTTACCTTATAAAAATGCAATTTTCACATATGTTGTCGTAGACAAGTGCTAAAAACGCTACTCTAAATGAGTTTGGGATATATCATAATTTATGAAACTTTAAGCATTGCACCTAGTCCTATGATAATTAGTCTAGATGCCCGACAATCTGGTCGTTAAAAAAATTTTTTTTGATTTACCTTATAAAAATGCAATTTTCACATATGTTGTCGTAGACAAGTGCTAAAAACGCTACTCTAAATGAGTTTGGGATATATCATAATTTATGAAACTTTAAGCATTGCACCTAGTTCTATGATAATTAGTCTAGATGCCCGACAATCTGGTCGTTAAAAAAAAATTTTTTGATTTACCTCATAAAAATGCAATTTTCACATATGTTGTCGTAGACAAGTGCTAAAAACGCTACTCTAAATGAGTTTGGGATATATCATAATTTATGAAACTTTAAGCATTGCACCTAGTCCTATGATAATTAGTCTAGATGTCCGACAATCTGGTCGTTAAAAAAAAATTTTTTGATTTACCTTATAAAAATGCAATTTTCACATATGTTGTCGTAGACAAGTGCTAAAAACGCTACTCTAAATAAGTTTGGGATATATCATAATTTATGAAACTTTAAGCATTGCATCTATTTCTATGATAATTAGTCTAGATGCCCGACGATCTGGTCGTTAAAAAAAAAATTTTGATTTACCTTATAAAAATGCAATTTTCACATATGTTGTCGTAGACAAGTGCTAAAAACGCTACTCTAAATAACTTTGGGATATATCATAATTTATTAAACTTTAAGCATTGCACCTAGTCCTATGATAATTAGTCTAGATGCCCGACGATCTGGTCGTTAAAAAAGAAATTTTTGATTTACCTTATAAAAATGCAATTTTCACATATATTGTCGTAGACAAGTGCTAAAAACGCTACTCTAAATAACTTTGGGATATATCATAATTTATGAAACTTTAAGCATTGCACCTAGTTCTATGATAATTAGTCTAGATGCCCGACAATCTGGTCGTTAAAAAAAAATTTTTTTGATTTACCTCATAAAAATGCAATTTTCACATATGTTGTCGTAGACAAGTGCTAAAAACGCTACTCTAAATGAGTTTGGGATATATCATAATTTATGAAACTTTAAGCATTGCACCTAGTTCTATGATAATTAGCCTAGATGCCCGACAATCTGGTCGTTAAAAAAAAATTTTTTGATTTACCTTATAAAAATGCAATTTTCACATATGTTGTCGTAGACAAGTGCTAAAAACGCTACTCTAAATGAGTTTGGGATATATCATAATTTATGAAACTTTAAGCATTGCACCTAGTTCTATGATAATTAGCCTAGATGCCCGACAATCTGGTCGTTAAAAAAAAATTTTTTGATTTACCTTATAAAAATGCAATTTTCACATATGTTGTCGTAGACAAGTGCTAAAAACGCTACTCTAAATAAGTTTGGGATATATCATAATTTATGAAACTTTAAGCATTGCATCTATTTCTATGATAATTAGTCTAGATGCCCGACGATCTGGTCGTTAAAAAAAAAATTTTGATTTACCTTATAAAAATGCAATTTTCACATATGTTGTCGTAGACAAGTGCTAAAAACGCTACTCTAAATAACTTTGGGATATATCATAATTTATTAAACTTTAAGCATTGCACCTAGTCCTATGATAATTAGTCTAGATGCCCGACGATCTGGTCGTTAAAAAAGAAATTTTTGATTTACCTTATAAAAATGCAATTTTCACATATATTGTCGTAGACAAGTGCTAAAAACGCTACTCTAAATAACTTTGGGATATATCATAATTTATGAAACTTTAAGCATTGCACCTAGTTCTATGATAATTAGTCTAGATGCCCGACAATCTGGTCGTTAAAAAAAAATTTTTTTGATTTACCTCATAAAAATGCAATTTTCACATATGTTGTCGTAGACAAGTGCTAAAAACGCTACTCTAAATGAGTTTGGGATATATCATAATTTATGAAACTTTAAGCATTGCACCTAGTTCTATGATAATTAGCCTAGATGCCCGACAATCTGGTCGTTAAAAAAAAATTTTTTGATTTACCTTATAAAAATGCAATTTTCACATATGTTGTCGTAGACAAGTGCTAAAAACGCTACTCTAAATGAGTTTGGGATATATCATAATTTATGAAACTTTAAGCATTGCACCTAGTTCTATGATAATTAGCCTAGATGCCCGACAATCTGGTCGTTAAAAAAAAATTTTTTGATTTACCTTATAAAAATGCAATTTTCACATATGTTGTCGTAGACAAGTGCTAAAAACGCTACTCTAAATAACTTTGCGATATATCATAATTTATGAAACTTTAAGCATTGCACCTAGTTCTATGATAATTAGCCTAGATGCCCGACAATCTGGTCGTTAAAAAAAAAATTTTGATTTACCTTATAAAAATGCAATTTTCACATATGTTGTCGTAGACAATTGCTAAAAACGCTACTCTAAATAACTTTGGGATATATCATAATTTATTAAACTTTAAGCATTGCACCTAGTCCTATGATAATTAGTCTAGATGCCCGACGATCTGGTCGTTAAAAAAGAAATTTTTGATTTACCTTATAAAAATGCAATTTTCACATATATTGTCGTAGACAAGTGCTAAAAACGCTACTCTAAATAACTTTGGGATATATCATAATTTATGAAACTTTAAGCATTGCACCTAGTTCTATGATAATTAGCCTAGATGCCCGACAATCTGGTCGCTAAAAAAAAATTTTTTGATTTACCTTATAAAAATGCAATTTTCACATATGTTGTCGTAGACAAGTGCTGAAAACGCTACTCTAAATAACTTTGGGATATATCATAATTTATGAAACTTTAAGCATTGCACCTAGTTCTATGATAATTAGCCTAGATGCCCGACAATCTGGTCGCTAAAAAAAAATTTTTTGATTTACCTTATAAAAATGCAATTTTCACATATGTTGTCGTAGACAAGTGCTAAAAACGCTACTCTAAATAACTTTGGGATATATCATAATTTATGAAACTTTAAGCATTGCACCTAGTTCTATGATAATTAGCCTAGATGCCCGACAATCTGGTCGTTAAAAAAAAATTTTTTGATTTACCTTATAAAAATGCAATTTTCACATATGTTGTCGTAGACAAGTGCTAAAAACGCTACTCTAAATAACTTTGGGATATATCATAATTTATGAAACTTTAAGCATTGCACCTAGTTCTATGATAATTAGCCTAGATGCCCGACAATCTGGTCGCTAAAAAAAAATTTTTTGATTTACCTTATAAAAATGCAATTTTCACATATGTTGTTGTAGACAAGTGCTGAAAACGCTACTCTAAATAACTTTGGGATATATCATAATTTATGAAACTTTAAGCATTGCACCTAGTTCTATGATAATTAGCCTAGATGCCCGACAATCTGGTCGCTAAAAAAAAATTTTTTGATTTACCTTATAAAAATGCAATTTTCACATATGTTGTCGTAGACAAGTGCTAAAAACGCTACTCTAAATGAGTTTGGGATATATCATAATTTATGAAACTTTAAGCATTGCACCTAGTTCTATGATAATTAGCCTAGATGCCCGACAATCTGGTCGCTAAAAAAAAATTTTTTGATTTACCTTATAAAAATGCAATTTTCACATATGTTGTCGTAGACAAGTGCTAAAAACGCTACTCTAAATAACTTTGGGATATATCATAATTTATGAAACTTTAAGCATTGCACCTAGTTCTATGATAATTAGCCTAGATGCCCGACAATCTGGTCGTTAAAAAAAAATTTTTTGATTTACCTTATAAAAATGCAATTTTCACATATGTTGTCGTAGACAAGTGCTAAAAACGCTACTCTAAATGAGTTTGGGATATATCATAATTTATGAAACTTTAAGCATTGCACCTAGTTCTATGATAATTAGCCTAGATGCCCGACAATCTGGTCGTTAAAAAAAATTTTTTTGATTTACCTTATAAAAATGCAATTTTCACATATGTTGTCGTAGACAAGTGCTAAAAACGCTACTCTAAATAACTTTGGGATATATCATAATTTATGAAACTTTAAGCATTGCACCTAGTTCTATGATAATTAGCCTAGATGCCCGACAATCTGGTCGTTAAAAAAAAATTTTTTGATTTACCTTATAAAAATGCAATTTTCACATATGTTGTCGTAGACAAGTGCTAAAAACGCTACTCTAAATGAGTTTGGGATATATCATAATTTATGAAACTTTAAGCATTGCACCTAGTTCTATGATAATTAGCCTAGATGCCCGACAATCTGGTCGTTAAAAAAAAATTTTTTGATTTACCTTATAAAAATGCAATTTTCACATATGTTGTCGTAGACAAGTGCTAAAAACGCTACTCTAAATAACTTTGGGATATATCATAATTTATGAAACTTTAAGCATTGCACCTAGTTCTATGATAATTAGCCTAGATGCCCGACAATCTGGTCGTTAAAAAAAAATTTTTTGATTTACCTTATAAAAATGCAATTTTCACATATGTTGTCGTAGACAAGTGCTAAAAACGCTACTCTAAATAACTTTGGGATATATCATAATTTATGAAACTTTAAGCATTGCACCTAGTTCTATGATAATTAGCCTAGATGCCCGACAATCTGGTCGTTAAAAAAAAATTTTTTGATTTACCTTATAAAAATGCAATTTTCACATATGTTGTCGTAGACAAGTGCTAAAAACGCTACTCTAAATAACTTTGCGATATATCATAATTTATGAAACTTTAAGCATTGCACCTAGTTCTATGATAATTAGCCTAGATGCCCGACAATCTGGTCGTTAAAAAAAAATTTTTTGATTTACCTTATAAAAATGCAATTTTCACATATGTTGTCGTAGACAAGTGCTAAAAACGCTACTCTAAATGAGTTTGGGATATATCATAATTTATGAAATTTTAAGCATTGCACCTAGTTCTATGATAATTAGCCTAGATGCCCGACAATCTGGTCGTTAAAAAAAAATTTTTTGATTTACCTTATAAAAATGCAATTTTCACATATGTTGTCGTAGACAAGTGCTAAAAACGCTACTCTAAATGAGTTTGGGATATATCATAATTTATGAAACTTTAAGCATTGCACCTAGTTCTATGATAATTAGTCTAGATGCCCGACAATCTGGTCGTTAAAAAAAAATTTTTTGATTTACCTTATAAAAATGCAATTTTCACATATGTTGTCGTAGACAAGTGCTAAAAACGCTACTCTAAATAACTTTGGGATATATCATAATTTATGAAACTTTAAGCATTGCACCTAGTTCTATGATAATTAGCCTAGATGCCCGACAATCTGGTCGTTAAAAAAAAATTTTTTGATTTACCTTATAAAAATGCAATTTTCACATATGTTGTCGTAGACAAGTGCTAAAAACGCTACTCTAAATAACTTTGCGATATATCATAATTTATGAAACTTTAAGCATTGCACCTAGTTCTATGATAATTAGCCTAGATGCCCGACAATCTGGTCGTTAAAAAAAAATTTTTTGATTTACCTTATAAAAATGCAATTTTCACATATGTTGTCGTAGACAAGTGCTAAAAACGCTACTCTAAATAACTTTGGGATATATCATAATTTATGAAACTTTAAGCATTGCACCTAGTTCTATGATAATTAGCCTAGATGCCCGACAATCTGGTCGTTAAAAAAAAATTTTTTGATTTACCTTATAAAAATGCAATTTTCACATATGTTGTCGTAGACAAGTGCTAAAAACGCTACTCTAAATGAGTTTGGGATATATCATAATTTATGAAACTTTAAGCATTGCACCTAGTTCTATGATAATTAGCCTAGATGCCCGACAATCTGGTCGTTAAAAAAAATTTTTTTGATTTACCTTATAAAAATGCAATTTTCACATATGTTGTCGTAGACAAGTGCTAAAAACGCTACTCTAAATAACTTTGGGATATATCATAATTTATGAAACTTTAAGCATTGCACCTAGTTCTATGATAATTAGCCTAGATGCCCGACAATCTGGTCGTTAAAAAAAATTTTTTTGATTTACCTTATAAAAATGCAATTTTCACATATGTTGTCGTAGACAAGTGCTAAAAACGCTACTCTAAATGAGTTTGGGATATATCATAATTTATGAAACTTTAAGCATTGCACCTAGTTCTATGATAATTAGCCTAGATGCCCGACAATCTGGTCGTTAAAAAAAAATTTTTTGATTTACCTTATAAAAATGCAATTTTCACATATGTTGTCGTAGACAAGTGCTAAAAACGCTACTCTAAATAACTTTGGGATATATCATAATTTATGAAACTTTAAGCATTGCACCTAGTTCTATGATAATTAGCCTAGATGCCCGACAATCTGGTCGTTAAAAAAAAATTTTTTGATTTACCTTATAAAAATGCAATTTTCACATATGTTGTCGTAGACAAGTGCTAAAAACGCTACTCTAAATGAGTTTGGGATATATCATAATTTATGAAACTTTAAGCATTGCACCTAGTTCTATGATAATTAGCCTAGATGCCCGACAATCTGGTCGTTAAAAAAAAATTTTTTGATTTACCTTATAAAAATGCAATTTTCACATATGTTGTCGTAGACAAGTGCTAAAAACGCTACTCTAAATAACTTTGGGATATATCATAATTTATGAAACTTTAAGCATTGCACCTAGTTCTATGATAATTAGCCTAGATGCCCGACAATCTGGTCGTTAAAAAAAAATTTTTTGATTTACCTTATAAAAATGCAATTTTCACATATGTTGTCGTAGACAAGTGCTAAAAACGCTACTCTAAATAACTTTGGGATATATCATAATTTATGAAACTTTAAGCATTGCACCTAGTTCTATGATAATTAGCCTAGATGCCCGACAATCTGGTCGTTAAAAAAAAATTTTTTGATTTACCTTATAAAAATGCAATTTTCACATATGTTGTCGTAGACAAGTGCTAAAAACGCTACTCTAAATAACTTTGCGATATATCATAATTTATGAAACTTTAAGCATTGCACCTAGTTCTATGATAATTAGCCTAGATGCCCGACAATCTGGTCGTTAAAAAAAAATTTTTTGATTTACCTTATAAAAATGCAATTTTCACATATGTTGTCGTAGACAAGTGCTAAAAGCGCTACTCTAAATGAGTTTGGGATATATCATAATTTATGAAACTTTAAGCATTGCACCTAGTTCTATGATAATTAGCCTAGATGCCCGACAATCTGGTCGTTAAAAAAAAATTTTTTGATTTACCTTATAAAAATGCAATTTTCACATATGTTGTCGTAGACAAGTGCTAAAAACGCTACTCTAAATGAGTTTGGGATATATCATAATTTATGAAACTTTAAGCATTGCACCTAGTTCTATGATAATTAGCCTAGATGCCCGACAATCTGGTCGTTAAAAAAAAATTTTTTGATTTACCTTATAAAAATGCAATTTTCACATATGTTGTCGTAGACAAGTGCTAAAAACGCTACTCTAAATGAGTTTGGGATATATCATAATTTATGAAACTTTAAGCATTGCACCTAGTTCTATGATAATTAGCCTAGATGCCCGACAATCTGGTCGTTAAAAAAAAATTTTTTGATTTACCTTATAAAAATGCAATTTTCACATATGTTGTCGTAGACAAGTGCTAAAAACGCTACTCTAAATGAGTTTGGGATATATCATAATTTATGAAACTTTAAGCATTGCACCTAGTTCTATGATAATTAGCCTAGATGCCCGACAATCTGGTCGCTAAAAAAAAATTTTTGATTTACCTTATAAAAATGCAATTTTCACATATTTTGTCGTAGACAAGTGCTAAAAACGCTACTCTAAATAAGTTTGGGATATATCATAATTTATGAAACTTTAAGCATTGCATCTATTTCTATGATAATTAGTCTAGATGCCCGACGATATGGTCGTTAAAAAAAAATTTTTTGATTTACCTTATAAAAATGCAATTTTCACATATGTTGTCGTAGACAAGTGCTAAAAACGCTACTCTAAATGAGTTTGGGATATATCATAATTTATGAAATTTTAAGCATTGCACCTAGTTCTATGATAATTAGCCTAGATGCCCGACAATCTGGTCGCTAAAAAAAAATTTTTGATTTACCTTATAAAAATGCAATTTTCACATATGTTGTCGTAGACAAGTGCTAAAAACGCTACTCTAAATAAGTTTGGGATATATCATAATTTATGAAACTTTAAGCATTGCATCTATTTCTATGATAATTAGTCTAGATGCCCGACAATCTGGTCGTTAAAAAAAAAATTTTTTGATTTACCTCATAAAAATGCAATTTTCACATATGTTGTCGTAGACAAGTGCTAAAAACGCTACTCTAAATGAGTTTGGGATATATCATAATTTATGAAACTTTAAGCATTGCACCTAGTTCTATGATAATTAGCCTAGATGCCCGACAATCTGGTCGTTAAAAAAAAATTTTTTGATTTACCTTATAAAAATGCAATTTTCACATATGTTGTCGTAGACAAGTGCTAAAAACGCTACTCTAAATGAGTTTGGGATATATCATAATTTATGAAACTTTAAGCATTGCACCTAGTTCTATGATAATTAGCCTAGATGCCCGACAATCTGGTCGTTAAAAAAAAATTTTTTGATTTACCTTATAAAAATGCAATTTTCACATATGTTGTCGTAGACAAGTGCTAAAAACGCTACTCTAAATAAGTTTGGGATATATCATAATTTATGAAACTTTAAGCATTGCATCTATTTCTATGATAATTAGTCTAGATGCCCGACGATCTGGTCGTTAAAAAAAAATTTTTTGATTTACCTTATAAAAATGCAATTTTCACATATGTTGTCGTAGACAAGTGCTAAAAACGCTACTCTAAATAAGTTTGGGATATATCATAATTTATGAAACTTTAAGCATTGCATCTATTTCTATGATAATTAGTCTAGATGCCCGACGATCTGGTCGTTAAAAAAAAAATTTTGATTTACCTTATAAAAATGCAATTTTCACACATGTTGTCGTAGACAAGTGCTAAAAACGCTACTCTAAATAACTTTGGGATATATCATAATTTATTAAACTTTAAGCATTGCACCTAGTCCTATGATAATTAGTCTAGATGCCCGACGATCTGGTCGTTAAAAAAGAAATTTTTGATTTACCTTATAAAAATGCAATTTTCACATATGTTGTCGTAGACAAGTGCTAAAAACGCTACTCTAAATGAGTTTGGGATATATCATAATTTATGAAACTTTAAGCATTGCACCTAGTTCTATGATAATTAGCCTAGATGCCCGACAATCTGGTCGCTAAAAAAAAATTTTTTGATTTACCTTATAAAAATGCAATTTTCACATATGTTGTCGTAGACAAGTGCTAAAAACGCTACTCTAAATAACTTTGGGATATATCATAATTTATGAAACTTTAAGCATTGCACCTAGTTCTATGATAATTAGCCTAGATGCCCGACAATCTGGTCGTTAAAAAAAAATTTTTTGATTTACCTTATAAAAATGCAATTTTCACATATGTTGTCGTAGACAAGTGCTAAAAACGCTACTCTAAATGAGTTTGGGATATATCATAATTTATGAAACTTTAAGCATTGCACCTAGTCCTATGATAATTAGTCTAGATGTCCGACAATCTGGTCGTTAAAAAAAAATTTTTTGATTTACCTTATAAAAATGCAATTTTCACATATGTTGTCGTAGACAAGTGCTAAAAACGCTACTCTAAATAAGTTTGGGATATATCATAATTTATGAAACTTTAAGCATTGCATCTATTTCTATGATAATTAGTCTAGATGCCCGACGATCTGGTCGTTAAAAAAAATTTTTTTGATTTACCTTATAAAAATGCAATTTTCACATATGTTGTCGTAGACAAGTGCTAAAAACGCTACTCTAAATGAGTTTGGGATATATCATAATTTATGAAATTTTAAGCATTGCACCTAGTTCTATGATAATTAGCCTAGATGCCCGACAATCTGGTCGTTAAAAAAAAATTTTTTGATTTACCTTATAAAAATGCAATTTTCACATATGTTGTCGTAGACAAGTGCTAAAAACGCTACTCTAAATGAGTTTGGGATATATCATAATTTATGAAACTTTAAGCATTGCACCTAGTCCTATGATAATTAGTCTAGATGCCCGACAATCTGGTCGTTAAAAAAAAAATTTTTGATTTACCTTATAAAAATGCAATTTTCACATATGTTGTCGTAGACAAGTGCTAAAAACGCTACTCTAAATGAGTTTGGGATATATCATAATTTATGAAACTTTAAGCATTGCACCTAGTTCTATGATAATTAGCCTAGATGCCCGACAATCTGGTCGTTAAAAAAAAATTTTTTGATTTACCTTATAAAAATGCAATTTTCACATATGTTGTCGTAGACAAGTGCTAAAAACGCTACTCTAAATGAGTTTGGGATATATCATAATTTATGAAACTTTAAGCATTGCACCTAGTCCTATGATAATTAGTCTAGATGCCCGACAATCTGGTCGTTAAAAAAAATTTTTTTGATTTACCTTATAAAAATGCAATTTTCACATATGTTGTCGTAGACAAGTGCTAAAAACGCTACTCTAAATGAGTTTGGGATATATCATAATTTATGAAACTTTAAGCATTGCACCTAGTCCTATGATAATTAGTCTAGATGCCCGACAATCTGGTCGTTAAAAAAATTTTTTTTGATTTACCTTATAAAAATGCAATTTTCACATATGTTGTCGTAGACAAGTGCTAAAAACGCTACTCTAAATGAGTTTGGGATATATCATAATTTATGAAACTTTAAGCATTGCACCTAGTTCTATGATAATTAGTCTAGATGCCCGACAATCTGGTCGTTAAAAAAAAATTTTTTGATTTACCTCATAAAAATGCAATTTTCACATATGTTGTCGTAGACAAGTGCTAAAAACGCTACTCTAAATGAGTTTGGGATATATCATAATTTATGAAACTTTAAGCATTGCACCTAGTCCTATGATAATTAGTCTAGATGTCCGACAATCTGGTCGTTAAAAAAAAATTTTTTGATTTACCTTATAAAAATGCAATTTTCACATATGTTGTCGTAGACAAGTGCTAAAAACGCTACTCTAAATAAGTTTGGGATATATCATAATTTATGAAACTTTAAGCATTGCATCTATTTCTATGATAATTAGTCTAGATGCCCGACGATCTGGTCGTTAAAAAAAAAATTTTGATTTACCTTATAAAAATGCAATTTTCACATATGTTGTCGTAGACAAGTGCTAAAAACGCTACTCTAAATAACTTTGGGATATATCATAATTTATTAAACTTTAAGCATTGCACCTAGTCCTATGATAATTAGTCTAGATGCCCGACGATCTGGTCGTTAAAAAAGAAATTTTTGATTTACCTTATAAAAATGCAATTTTCACATATATTGTCGTAGACAAGTGCTAAAAACGCTACTCTAAATAACTTTGGGATATATCATAATTTATGAAACTTTAAGCATTGCACCTAGTTCTATGATAATTAGTCTAGATGCCCGACAATCTGGTCGTTAAAAAAAAATTTTTTTGATTTACCTCATAAAAATGCAATTTTCACATATGTTGTCGTAGACAAGTGCTAAAAACGCTACTCTAAATGAGTTTGGGATATATCATAATTTATGAAACTTTAAGCATTGCACCTAGTTCTATGATAATTAGCCTAGATGCCCGACAATCTGGTCGTTAAAAAAAAATTTTTTGATTTACCTTATAAAAATGCAATTTTCACATATGTTGTCGTAGACAAGTGCTAAAAACGCTACTCTAAATGAGTTTGGGATATATCATAATTTATGAAACTTTAAGCATTGCACCTAGTTCTATGATAATTAGCCTAGATGCCCGACAATCTGGTCGTTAAAAAAAAATTTTTTGATTTACCTTATAAAAATGCAATTTTCACATATGTTGTCGTAGACAAGTGCTAAAAACGCTACTCTAAATAAGTTTGGGATATATCATAATTTATGAAACTTTAAGCATTGCATCTATTTCTATGATAATTAGTCTAGATGCCCGACGATCTGGTCGTTAAAAAAAAAATTTTGGTTTACCTTATAAAAATGCAATTTTCACATATGTTGTCGTAGACAAGTGCTAAAAACGCTACTCTAAATAACTTTGGGATATATCATAATTTATTAAACTTTAAGCATTGCACCTAGTCCTATGATAATTAGTCTAGATGCCCGACGATCTGGTCGTTAAAAAAGAAATTTTTGATTTACCTTATAAAAATGCAATTTTCACATATATTGTCGTAGACAAGTGCTAAAAACGCTACTCTAAATAACTTTGGGATATATCATAATTTATGAAACTTTAAGCATTGCACCTAGTTCTATGATAATTAGCCTAGATGCCCGACAATCTGGTCGTTAAAAAAAAATTTTTTGATTTACCTTATAAAAATGCAATTTTCACATATGTTGTCGTAGACAAGTGCTAAAAACGCTACTCTAAATGAGTTTGGGATATATCATAATTTATGAAACTTTAAGCATTGCACCTAGTTCTATGATAATTAGCCTAGATGCCCGACAATCTGGTCGTTAAAAAAAAATTTTTTGATTTACCTTATAAAAATGCAATTTTCACATATGTTGTCGTAGACAAGTGCTGAAAACGCTACTCTAAATAACTTTGGGATATATCATAATTTATGAAACTTTAAGCATTGCACCTAGTTCTATGATAATTAGCCTAGATGCCCGACAATCTGGTCGTTAAAAAAAAATTTTTTGATTTACCTTATAAAAATGCAATTTTCACATATGTTGTCGTAGACAAGTGCTAAAAACGCTACTCTAAATGAGTTTGGGATATATCATAATTTATGAAACTTTAAGCATTGCACCTAGTTCTATGATAATTAGCCTAGATGCCCGACAATCTGGTCGTTAAAAAAAAATTTTTTGATTTACCTTATAAAAATGCAATTTTCACATATGTTGTCGTAGACAAGTGCTAAAAACGCTACTCTAAATAACTTTGGGATATATCATAATTTATGAAACTTTAAGCATTGCACCTAGTCCTATGATAATTAGTCTAGATGCCCGACGATCTGGTCGTTAAAAAAGAAATTTTTGATTTACCTTATAAAAATGCAATTTTCACATATGTTGTCGTAGACAAGTGCTAAAAGCGCTACTCTAAATAACTTTGGGATATATCATAATTTATGAAACTTTAAGCATTGCACCTAGTTCTATGATAATTAGCCTAGATGCCCGACAATCTGGTCGTTAAAAAAAAATTTTTTGATTTACCTTATAAAAATGCAATTTTCACATATGTTGTCGTAGACAAGTGCTAAAAACGCTACTCTAAATGAGTTTGGGATATATCATAATTTATGAAACTTTAAGCATTGCACCTAGTTCTATGATAATTAGCCTAGATGCCCGACAATCTGGTCGTTAAAAAAAAATTTTTTGATTTACCTTATAAAAATGCAATTTTCACATATGTTGTCGTAGACAAGTGCTAAAAACGCTACTCTAAATGAGTTTGGGATATATCATAATTTATGAAACTTTAAGCATTGCACCTAGTTCTATGATAATTAGCCTAGATGCCCGACAATCTGGTCGTTAAAAAAAAATTTTTTGATTTACCTTATAAAAATGCAATTTTCACATATGTTGTCGTAGACAAGTGCTAAAAACGCTACTCTAAATAAGTTTGGGATATATCATAATTTATGAAACTTTAAGCATTGCATCTATTTCTATGATAATTAGTCTAGATGCCCGACGATCTGGTCGTTAAAAAAAAAATTTTGATTTACCTTATAAAAATGCAATTTTCACATATGTTGTCGTAGACAAGTGCTAAAAACGCTACTCTAAATAACTTTGGGATATATCATAATTTATGAAACTTTAAGCATTGCACCTAGTTCTATGATAATTAGCCTAGATGCCCGACAATCTGGTCGTTAAAAAAAAATTTTTTGATTTACCTTATAAAAATGCAATTTTCACATATGTTGTCGTAGACAAGTGCTAAAAACGCTACTCTAAATAAGTTTGGGATATATCATAATTTATGAAACTTTAAGCATTGCATCTATTTCTATGATAATTAGTCTAGATGCCCGACGATCTGGTCGTTAAAAAAAAAATTTTGATTTACCTTATAAAAATGCAATTTTCACATATGTTGTCGTAGACAAGTGCTAAAAACGCTACTCTAAATAACTTTGGGATATATCATAATTTATTAAACTTTAAGCATTGCACCTAGTCCTATGATAATTAGTCTAGATGCCCGACGATCTGGTCGTTAAAAAAGAAATTTTTGATTTACCTTATAAAAATGCAATTTTCACATATATTGTCGTAGACAAGTGCTAAAAACGCTACTCTAAATAACTTTGGGATATATCATAATTTATGAAACTTTAAGCATTGCACCTAGTTCTATGATAATTAGCCTAGATGCCCGACAATCTGGTCGCTAAAAAAAAATTTTTTGATTTACCTTATAAAAATGCAATTTTCACATATGTTGTCGTAGACAAGTGCTAAAAACGCTACTCTAAATAACTTTGGGATATATCATAATTTATGAAACTTTAAGCATTGCACCTAGTTCTATGATAATTAGCCTAGATGCCCGACAATCTGGTCGTTAAAAAAAAATTTTTTGATTTACCTTATAAAAATGCAATTTTCACATATGTTGTCGTAGACAAGTGCTAAAAACGCTACTCTAAATCACTTTGGGATATATCATAATTTATGAAACTTTAAGCATTGCACCTAGTTCTATGATAATTAGCCTAGATGCCCGACAATCTGGTCGTTAAAAAAAAATTTTTTGATTTACCTTATAAAAATGCAATTTTCACATATGTTGTCGTAGACAAGTGCTAAAAGCGCTACTCTAAATAACTTTGGGATATATCATAATTTATGAAACTTTAAGCATTGCACCTAGTTCTATGATAATTAGCCTAGATGCCCGACAATCTGGTCGTTAAAAAAAAATTTTTTTGATTTACCTCATAAAAATGCAATTTTCACATATGTTGTCGTAGACAAGTGCTAAAAACGCTACTCTAAATGAGTTTGGGATATATCATAATTTATGAAACTTTAAGCATTGCACCTAGTTCTATGATAATTAGCCTAGATGCCCGACAATCTGGTCGTTAAAAAAAAATTTTTTGATTTACCTTATAAAAATGCAATTTTCACATATGTTGTCGTAGACAAGTGCTAAAAACGCTACTCTAAATAAGTTTGGGATATATCATAATTTATGAAACTTTAAGCATTGCATCTATTTCTATGATAATTAGTCTAGATGCCCGACGATCTGGTCGTTAAAAAAAAAATTTTGATTTACCTTATAAAAATGCAATTTTCACATATGTTGTCGTAGACAAGTGCTAAAAACGCTACTCTAAATAACTTTGGGATATATCATAATTTATTAAACTTTAAGCATTGCACCTAGTCCTATGATAATTAGTCTAGATGCCCGACGATCTGGTCGTTAAAAAAGAAATTTTTGATTTACCTTATAAAAATGCAATTTTCACATATATTGTCGTAGACAAGTGCTAAAAACGCTACTCTAAATAACTTTGGGATATATCATAATTTATGAAACTTTAAGCATTGCACCTAGTTCTATGATAATTAGCCTAGATGCCCGACAATCTGGTCGCTAAAAAAAAATTTTTTGATTTACCTTATAAAAATGCAATTTTCACATATGTTGTCGTAGACAAGTGCTGAAAACGCTACTCTAAATAACTTTGGGATATATCATAATTTATTAAACTTTAAGCATTGCACCTAGTCCTATGATAATTAGTCTAGATGCCCGACGATCTGGTCGTTAAAAAAGAAATTTTTGATTTACCTTATAAAAATGCAATTTTCACATATGTTGTCGTAGACAAGTGCTAAAAACGCTACTCTAAATAACTTTGGGATATATCATAATTTATGAAACTTTAAGCATTGCACCTAGTCCTATGATAATTAGTCTAGATGCCCGACGATCTGGTCGTTAAAAAAGAAATTTTTGATTTACCTTATAAAAATGCAATTTTCACATATATTGTCGTAGACAAGTGCTAAAAACGCTACTCTAAATAACTTTGGGATATATCATAATTTATGAAACTTTAAGCATTGCACCTAGTTCTATGATAATTAGCCTAGATGCCCGACAATCTGGTCGCTAAAAAAAAATTTTTTGATTTACCTTATAAAAATGCAATTTTCACATATGTTGTCGTAGACAAGTGCTGAAAACGCTACTCTAAATAACTTTGGGATATATCATAATTTATTAAACTTTAAGCATTGCACCTAGTCCTATGATAATTAGTCTAGATGCCCGACGATCTGGTCGTTAAAAAAGAAATTTTTGATTTACCTTATAAAAATGCAATTTTCACATATGTTGTCGTAGACAAGTGCTAAAAACGCTACTCTAAATAACTTTGGGATATATCATAATTTATTAAACTTTAAGCATTGCACCTAGTCCTATGATAATTAGTCTAGATGCCCGACGATCTGGTCGTTAAAAAAGAAATTTTTGATTTACCTTATAAAAATGCAATTTTCACATATATTGTCGTAGACAAGTGCTAAAAACGCTACTCTAAATAACTTTGGGATATATCATAATTTATGAAACTTTAAGCATTGCACCTAGTTCTATGATAATTAGCCTAGATGCCCGACAATCTGGTCGTTAAAAAAAAATTTTTTTGATTTACCTCATAAAAATGCAATTTTCACATATGTTGTCGTAGACAAGTGCTAAAAACGCTACTCTAAATGAGTTTGGGATATATCATAATTTATGAAACTTTAAGCATTGCACCTAGTTCTATGATAATTAGCCTAGATGCCCGACAATCTGGTCGTTAAAAAAAAATTTTTTGATTTACCTTATAAAAATGCAATTTTCACATATGTTGTCGTAGACAAGTGCTAAAAACGCTACTCTAAATAAGTTTGGGATATATCATAATTTATGAAACTTTAAGCATTGCATCTATTTCT
This sequence comes from Crataerina pallida, assembly GCA_949710015.1. Classification (NCBI taxonomy): domain Eukaryota; kingdom Metazoa; phylum Arthropoda; class Insecta; order Diptera; family Hippoboscidae; genus Crataerina; species Crataerina pallida. The sequence goes on from OX453290.1 coordinate 17,062,715, forward strand.
ATGATAATTAGTCTAGATGCCCGACGATCTGGTCGTTAAAAAAAAAATTTTGATTTACCTTATAAAAATGCAATTTTCACATATGTTGTCGTAGACAAGTGCTAAAAACGCTACTCTAAATAACTTTGGGATATATCATAATTTATTAAACTTTAAGCATTGCACCTAGTCCTATGATAATTAGTCTAGATGCCCGACGATCTGGTCGTTAAAAAAGAAATTTTTGATTTACCTTATAAAAATGCAATTTTCACATATATTGTCGTAGACAAGTGCTAAAAACGCTACTCTAAATAACTTTGGGATATATCATAATTTATGAAACTTTAAGCATTGCACCTAGTTCTATGATAATTAGCCTAGATGCCCGACAATCTGGTCGCTAAAAAAAAATTTTTTGATTTACCTTATAAAAATGCAATTTTCACATATGTTGTCGTAGACAAGTGCTGAAAACGCTACTCTAAATAACTTTGGGATATATCATAATTTATGAAACTTTAAGCATTGCACCTAGTTCTATGATAATTAGCCTAGATGCCCGACAATCTGGTCGTTAAAAAAAAATTTTTTGATTTACCTTATAAAAATGCAATTTTCACATATGTTGTCGTAGACAAGTGCTAAAAACGCTACTCTAAATCACTTTGGGATATATCATAATTTATGAAACTTTAAGCATTGCACCTAGTTCTATGATAATTAGCCTAGATGCCCGACAATCTGGTCGTTAAAAAAAAATTTTTTGATTTACCTTATAAAAATGCAATTTTCACATATGTTGTCGTAGACAAGTGCTAAAAGCGCTACTCTAAATAACTTTGGGATATATCATAATTTATGAAACTTTAAGCATTGCACCTAGTTCTATGATAATTAGCCTAGATGCCCGACAATCTGGTCGTTAAAAAAAAATTTTTTTGATTTACCTCATAAAAATGCAATTTTCACATATGTTGTCGTAGACAAGTGCTAAAAACGCTACTCTAAATGAGTTTGGGATATATCATAATTTATGAAACTTTAAGCATTGCACCTAGTTCTATGATAATTAGCCTAGATGCCCGACAATCTGGTCGTTAAAAAAAAATTTTTTGATTTACCTTATAAAAATGCAATTTTCACATATGTTGTCGTAGACAAGTGCTAAAAACGCTACTCTAAATGAGTTTGGGATATATCATAATTTATGAAACTTTAAGCATTGCACCTAGTTCTATGATAATTAGCCTAGATGCCCGACAATCTGGTCGTTAAAAAAAAATTTTTTGATTTACCTTATAAAAATGCAATTTTCACATATGTTGTCGTAGACAAGTGCTAAAAACGCTACTCTAAATAAGTTTGGGATATATCATAATTTATGAAACTTTAAGCATTGCATCTATTTCTATGATAATTAGTCTAGATGCCCGACGATCTGGTCGTTAAAAAAAAAATTTTGATTTACCTTATAAAAATGCAATTTTCACATATGTTGTCGTAGACAAGTGCTAAAAACGCTACTCTAAATAACTTTGGGATATATCATAATTTATGAAACTTTAAGCATTGCACCTAGTTCTATGATAATTAGCCTAGATGCCCGACAATCTGGTCGTTAAAAAAAAATTTTTTGATTTACCTTATAAAAATGCAATTTTCACATATGTTGTCGTAGACAAGTGCTAAAAACGCTACTCTAAATAAGTTTGGGATATATCATAATTTATGAAACTTTAAGCATTGCATCTATTTCTATGATAATTAGTCTAGATGCCCGACGATCTGGTCGTTAAAAAAAAAATTTTGATTTACCTTATAAAAATGCAATTTTCACATATGTTGTCGTAGACAAGTGCTAAAAACGCTACTCTAAATAACTTTGGGATATATCATAATTTATTAAACTTTAAGCATTGCACCTAGTCCTATGATAATTAGTCTAGATGCCCGACGATCTGGTCGTTAAAAAAGAAATTTTTGATTTACCTTATAAAAATGCAATTTTCACATATATTGTCGTAGACAAGTGCTAAAAACGCTACTCTAAATAACTTTGGGATATATCATAATTTATGAAACTTTAAGCATTGCACCTAGTTCTATGATAATTAGCCTAGATGCCCGACAATCTGGTCGCTAAAAAAAAATTTTTTGATTTACCTTATAAAAATGCAATTTTCACATATGTTGTCGTAGACAAGTGCTGAAAACGCTACTCTAAATAACTTTGGGATATATCATAATTTATGAAACTTTAAGCATTGCACCTAGTTCTATGATAATTAGCCTAGATGCCCGACAATCTGGTCTTTAAAAAAAAATTTTTTGATTTACCTTATAAAAATGCAATTTTCACATATGTTGTCGTAGACAAGTGCTAAAAACGCTACTCTAAATCACTTTGGGATATATCATAATTTATGAAACTTTAAGCATTGCACCTAGTTCTATGATAATTAGCCTAGATGCCCGACAATCTGGTCGTTAAAAAAAAATTTTTTGATTTACCTTATAAAAATGCAATTTTCACATATGTTGTCGTAGACAAGTGCTAAAAGCGCTACTCTAAATAAGTTTGGGATATATCATAATTTATGAAACTTTAAGCATTGCATCTATTTCTATGATAATTAGTCTAGATGCCCGACGATCTGGTCGTTAAAAAAAAAATTTTGATTTACCTTATAAAAATGCAATTTTCACATATGTTGTCGTAGACAAGTGCTAAAAACGCTACTCTAAATAACTTTGGGATATATCATAATTTATTAAACTTTAAGCATTGCACCTAGTCCTATGATAATTAGTCTAGATGCCCGACGATCTGGTCGTTAAAAAAGAAATTTTTGATTTACCTTATAAAAATGCAATTTTCACATATATTGTCGTAGACAAGTGCTAAAAACGCTACTCTAAATAACTTTGGGATATATCATAATTTATGAAACTTTAAGCATTGCACCTAGTTCTATGATAATTAGCCTAGATGCCCGACAATCTGGTCGCTAAAAAAAAATTTTTTGATTTACCTTATAAAAATGCAATTTTCACATATGTTGTCGTAGACAAGTGCTGAAAACGCTACTCTAAATAACTTTGGGATATATCATAATTTATGAAACTTTAAGCATTGCACCTAGTTCTATGATAATTAGCCTAGATGCCCGACAATCTGGTCGTTAAAAAAAAGTTTTTTGATTTACCTTATAAAAATGCAATTTTCACATATGTTGTCGTAGACAAGTGCTAAAAACGCTACTCTAAATCACTTTGGGATATATCATAATTTATGAAACTTTAAGCATTGCACCTAGTTCTATGATAATTAGCCTAGATGCCCGACAATCTGGTCGTTAAAAAAAAATTTTTTGATTTACCTTATAAAAATGCAATTTTCACATATGTTGTCGTAGACAAGTGCTAAAAGCGCTACTCTAAATAACTTTGGGATATATCATAATTTATGAAACTTTAAGCATTGCACCTAGTTCTATGATAATTAGCCTAGATGCCCGACAATCTGGTCGTTAAAAAAAAATTTTTTGATTTACCTTATAAAAATGCAATTTTCACATATGTTGTCGTAGACAAGTGCTAAAAACGCTACTCTAAATGAGTTTGGGATATATCATAATTTATGAAACTTTAAGCATTGCACCTAGTTCTATGATAATTAGCCTAGATGCCCGACAATCTGGTCGCTAAAAAAAAATTTTTTGATTTACCTTATAAAAATGCAATTTTCACATATGTTGTCGTAGACAAGTGCTAAAAACGCTACTCTAAATGAGTTTGGGATATATCATAATTTATGAAACTTTAAGCATTGCACCTAGTTCTATGATAATTAGCCTAGATGCCCGACAATCTGGTCGTTAAAAAAAATTTTTTTGATTTACCTTATAAAAATGCAATTTTCACATATGTTGTCGTAGACAAGTGCTAAAAACGCTACTCTAAATAACTTTGGGATATATCATAATTTATGAAACTTTAAGCATTGCACCTAGTTCTATGATAATTAGCCTAGATGCCCGACAATCTGGTCGTTAAAAAAAATTTTTTTGATTTACCTTATAAAAATGCAATTTTCACATATGTTGTCGTAGACAAGTGCTAAAAACGCTACTCTAAATGAGTTTGGGATATATCATAATTTATGAAACTTTAAGCATTGCACCTAGTTCTATGATAATTAGCCTAGATGCCCGACAATCTGGTCGTTAAAAAAAAATTTTTTGATTTACCTTATAAAAATGCAATTTTCACATATGTTGTCGTAGACAAGTGCTAAAAACGCTACTCTAAATGAGTTTGGGATATATCATAATTTATGAAACTTTAAGCATTGCACCTAGTTCTATGATAATTAGCCTAGATGCCCGACAATCTGGTCGCTAAAAAAAAATTTTTTGATTTACCTTATAAAAATGCAATTTTCACATATGTTGTCGTAGACAAGTGCTAAAAACGCTACTCTAAATGAGTTTGGGATATATCATAATTTATGAAACTTTAAGCATTGCACCTAGTTCTATGATAATTAGCCTAGATGCCCGACAATCTGGTCGTTAAAAAAAATTTTTTTGATTTACCTTATAAAAATGCAATTTTCACATATGTTGTCGTAGACAAGTGCTAAAAACGCTACTCTAAATAACTTTGGGATATATCATAATTTATGAAACTTTAAGCATTGCACCTAGTTCTATGATAATTAGCCTAGATGCCCGACAATCTGGTCGCTAAAAAAAAATTTTTTGATTTACCTTATAAAAATGCAATTTTCACATATGTTGTCGTAGACAAGTGCTAAAAACGCTACTCTAAATGAGTTTGGGATATATCATAATTTATGAAACTTTAAGCATTGCACCTAGTTCTATGATAATTAGCCTAGATGCCCGACAATCTGGTCGTTAAAAAAAAATTTTTTGATTTACCTTATAAAAATGCAATTTTCACATATGTTGTCGTAGACAAGTGCTAAAAACGCTACTCTAAATGAGTTTGGGATATATCATAATTTATGAAACTTTAAGCATTGCACCTAGTTCTATGATAATTAGCCTAGATGCCCGACAATCTGGTCGCTAAAAAAAAATTTTTTGATTTACCTTATAAAAATGCAATTTTCACATATGTTGTCGTAGACAAGTGCTAAAAACGCTACTCTAAATGAGTTTGGGATATATCATAATTTATGAAACTTTAAGCATTGCACCTAGTTCTATGATAATTAGCCTAGATGCCCGACAATCTGGTCGTTAAAAAAAATTTTTTTGATTTACCTTATAAAAATGCAATTTTCACATATGTTGTCGTAGACAAGTGCTAAAAACGCTACTCTAAATAACTTTGGGATATATCATAATTTATGAAACTTTAAGCATTGCACCTAGTTCTATGATAATTAGCCTAGATGCCCGACAATCTGGTCGTTAAAAAAAAATTTTTTGATTTACCTTATAAAAATGCAATTTTCACATATGTTGTCGTAGACAAGTGCTAAAAACGCTACTCTAAATAACTTTGGGATATATCATAATTTATGAAACTTTAAGCATTGCACCTAGTTCTATGATAATTAGCCTAGATGCCCGACAATCTGGTCGTTAAAAAAAAATTTTTTGATTTACCTTATAAAAATGCAATTTTCACATATGTTGTCGTAGACAAGTGCTAAAAACGCTACTCTAAATGAGTTTGGGATATATCATAATTTATGAAACTTTAAGCATTGCACCTAGTTCTATGATAATTAGCCTAGATGCCCGACAATCTGGTCGCTAAAAAAAAATTTTTTGATTTACCTTATAAAAATGCAATTTTCACATATGTTGTCGTAGACAAGTGCTAAAAACGCTACTCTAAATGAGTTTGGGATATATCATAATTTATGAAACTTTAAGCATTGCACCTAGTTCTATGATAATTAGCCTAGATGCCCGACAATCTGGTCGCTAAAAAAAAATTTTTTGATTTACCTTATAAAAATGCAATTTTCACATATGTTGTCGTAGACAAGTGCTAAAAACGCTACTCTAAATGAGTTTGGGATATATCATAATTTATGAAACTTTAAGCATTGCACCTAGTTCTATGATAATTAGCCTAGATGCCCGACAATCTGGTCGCTAAAAAAAAATTTTTTGATTTACCTTATAAAAATGCAATTTTCACATATGTTGTCGTAGACAAGTGCTAAAAACGCTACTCTAAATGAGTTTGGGATATATCATAATTTATGAAACTTTAAGCATTGCACCTAGTTCTATGATAATTAGCCTAGATGCCCGACAATCTGGTCGTTAAAAAAAATTTTTTTGATTTACCTTATAAAAATGCAATTTTCACATATGTTGTCGTAGACAAGTGCTAAAAACGCTACTCTAAATAACTTTGGGATATATCATAATTTATGAAACTTTAAGCATTGCACCTAGTTCTATGATAATTAGCCTAGATGCCCGACAATCTGGTCGCTAAAAAAAAATTTTTTGATTTACCTTATAAAAATGCAATTTTCACATATGTTGTCGTAGACAAGTGCTAAAAACGCTACTCTAAATGAGTTTGGGATATATCATAATTTATGAAACTTTAAGCATTGCACCTAGTTCTATGATAATTAGCCTAGATGCCCGACAATCTGGTCGTTAAAAAAAAATTTTTTGATTTACCTTATAAAAATGCAATTTTCACATATGTTGTCGTAGACAAGTGCTAAAAACGCTACTCTAAATGAGTTTGGGATATATCATAATTTATGAAACTTTAAGCATTGCACCTAGTTCTATGATAATTAGCCTAGATGCCCGACAATCTGGTCGCTAAAAAAAAATTTTTTGATTTACCTTATAAAAATGCAATTTTCACATATGTTGTCGTAGACAAGTGCTAAAAACGCTACTCTAAATGAGTTTGGGATATATCATAATTTATGAAACTTTAAGCATTGCACCTAGTTCTATGATAATTAGCCTAGATGCCCGACAATCTGGTCGTTAAAAAAAATTTTTTTGATTTACCTTATAAAAATGCAATTTTCACATATGTTGTCGTAGACAAGTGCTAAAAACGCTACTCTAAATAACTTTGGAATATATCATAATTTATGAAACTTTAAGCATTGCACCTAGTTCTATGATAATTAGCCTAGATGCCCGACAATCTGGTCGTTAAAAAAAAATTTTTTGATTTACCTTATAAAAATGCAATTTTCACATATGTTGTCGTAGACAAGTGCTAAAAACGCTACTCTAAATGAGTTTGGGATATATCATAATTTATGAAACTTTAAGCATTGCACCTAGTTCTATGATAATTAGCCTAGATGCCCGACAATCTGGTCGTTAAAAAAAAATTTTTTGATTTACCTTATAAAAATGCAATTTTCACATATGTTGTCGTAGACAAGTGCTAAAAACGCTACTCTAAATAACTTTGGGATATATCATAATTTATGAAACTTTAAGCATTGCACCTAGTTCTATGATAATTAGCCTAGATGCCCGACAATCTGGTCGTTAAAAAAAAATTTTTTGATTTACCTTATAAAAATGCAATTTTCACATATGTTGTCGTAGACAAGTGCTAAAAACGCTACTCTAAATAACTTTGGGATATATCATAATTTATGAAACTTTAAGCATTGCACCTAGTTCTATGATAATTAGCCTAGATGCCCGACAATCTGGTCGTTAAAAAAAAATTTTTTGATTTACCTTATAAAAATGCAATTTTCACATATGTTGTCGTAGACAAGTGCTAAAAACGCTACTCTAAATAACTTTGCGATATATCATAATTTATGAAACTTTAAGCATTGCACCTAGTTCTATGATAATTAGCCTAGATGCCCGACAATCTGGTCGTTAAAAAAAAATTTTTTGATTTACCTTATAAAAATGCAATTTTCACATATGTTGTCGTAGACAAGTGCTAAAAACGCTACTCTAAATGAGTTTGCGATATATCATAATTTATGAAATTTTAAGCATTGCACCTAGTTCTATGATAATTAGCCTAGATGCCCGACAATCTGGTCGTTAAAAAAAAATTTTTTGATTTACCTTATAAAAATGCAATTTTCACATATGTTGTCGTAGACAAGTGCTAAAAACGCTACTCTAAATGAGTTTGGGATATATCATAATTTATGAAACTTTAAGCATTGCACCTAGTTCTATGATAATTAGCCTAGATGCCCGACAATCTGGTCGTTAAAAAAAAATTTTTTGATTTACCTTATAAAAATGCAATTTTCACATATGTTGTCGTAGACAAGTGCTAAAAACGCTACTCTAAATAACTTTGGGATATATCATAATTTATGAAACTTTAAGCATTGCACCTAGTTCTATGATAATTAGCCTAGATGCCCGACAATCTGGTCGTTAAAAAAAAATTTTTTGATTTACCTTATAAAAATGCAATTTTCACATATGTTGTCGTAGACAAGTGCTAAAAACGCTACTCTAAATAACTTTGGGATATATCATAATTTATGAAACTTTAAGCATTGCACCTAGTTCTATGATAATTAGCCTAGATGCCCGACAATCTGGTCGTTAAAAAAAAATTTTTTGATTTACCTTATAAAAATGCAATTTTCACATATGTTGTCGTAGACAAGTGCTAAAAACGCTACTCTAAATAACTTTGGGATATATCATAATTTATGAAACTTTAAGCATTGCACCTAGTTCTATGATAATTAGCCTAGATGCCCGACAATCTGGTCGTTAAAAAAAAATTTTTTGATTTACCTTATAAAAATGCAATTTTCACATATGTTGTCGTAGACAAGTGCTAAAAACGCTACTCTAAATGAGTTTGGGATATATCATAATTTATGAAACTTTAAGCATTGCACCTAGTTCTATGATAATTAGCCTAGATGCCCGACAATCTGGTCGTTAAAAAAAATTTTTTTGATTTACCTTATAAAAATGCAATTTTCACATATGTTGTCGTAGACAAGTGCTAAAAACGCTACTCTAAATAACTTTGGGATATATCATAATTTATGAAACTTTAAGCATTGCACCTAGTTCTATGATAATTAGCCTAGATGCCCGACAATCTGGTCGTTAAAAAAAATTTTTTTGATTTACCTTATAAAAATGCAATTTTCACATATGTTGTCGTAGACAAGTGCTAAAAACGCTACTCTAAATGAGTTTGGGATATATCATAATTTATGAAACTTTAAGCATTGCACCTAGTTCTATGATAATTAGCCTAGATGCCCGACAATCTGGTCGTTAAAAAAAAATTTTTTGATTTACCTTATAAAAATGCAATTTTCACATATGTTGTCGTAGACAAGTGCTAAAAACGCTACTCTAAATAACTTTGGGATATATCATAATTTATGAAACTTTAAGCATTGCACCTAGTTCTATGATAATTAGCCTAGATGCCCGACAATCTGGTCGTTAAAAAAAAATTTTTTGATTTACCTTATAAAAATGCAATTTTCACATATGTTGTCGTAGACAAGTGCTAAAAACGCTACTCTAAATGAGTTTGGGATATATCATAATTTATGAAACTTTAAGCATTGCACCTAGTTCTATGATAATTAGCCTAGATGCCCGACAATCTGGTCGTTAAAAAAAAATTTTTTGATTTACCTTATAAAAATGCAATTTTCACATATGTTGTCGTAGACAAGTGCTAAAAACGCTACTCTAAATGAGTTTGGGATATATCATAATTTATGAAACTTTAAGCATTGCACCTAGTTCTATGATAATTAGCCTAGATGCCCGACAATCTGGTCGTTAAAAAAAAATTTTTTGATTTACCTTATAAAAATGCAATTTTCACATATGTTGTCGTAGACAAGTGCTAAAAACGCTACTCTAAATAACTTTGGGATATATCATAATTTATGAAACTTTAAGCATTGCACCTAGTTCTATGATAATTAGCCTAGATGCCCGACAATCTGGTCGTTAAAAAAAAATTTTTTGATTTACCTTATAAAAATGCAATTTTCACATATGTTGTCGTAGACAAGTGCTAAAAACGCTACTCTAAATAACTTTGCGATATATCATAATTTATGAAACTTTAAGCATTGCACCTAGTTCTATGATAATTAGCCTAGATGCCCGACAATCTGGTCGTTAAAAAAAAATTTTTTGATTTACCTTATAAAAATGCAATTTTCACATATGTTGTCGTAGACAAGTGCTAAAAACGCTACTCTAAATGAGTTTGGGATATATCATAATTTATGAAATTTTAAGCATTGCACCTAGTTCTATGATAATTAGCCTAGATGCCCGACAATCTGGTCGTTAAAAAAAATTTTTTTGATTTACCTTATAAAAATGCAATTTTCACATATGTTGTCGTAGACAAGTGCTAAAAACGCTACTCTAAATGAGTTTGGGATATATCATAATTTATGAAACTTTAAGCATTGCACCTAGTTCTATGATAATTAGCCTAGATGCCCGACAATCTGGTCGTTAAAAAAAAATTTTTTGATTTACCTTATAAAAATGCAATTTTCACATATGTTGTCGTAGACAAGTGCTAAAAACGCTACTCTAAATGAGTTTGGGATATATCATAATTTATGAAACTTTAAGCATTGCACCTAGTTCTATGATAATTAGCCTAGATGCCCGACAATCTGGTCGCTAAAAAAAAATTTTTGATTTACCTTATAAAAATGCAATTTTCACATATTTTGTCGTAGACAAGTGCTAAAAACGCTACTCTAAATAAGTTTGGGATATATCATAATTTATGAAACTTTAAGCATTGCATCTATTTCTATGATAATTAGTCTAGATGCCCGACGATATGGTCGTTAAAAAAAAATTTTTTGATTTACCTTATAAAAATGCAATTTTCACATATGTTGTCGTAGACAAGTGCTAAAAACGCTACTCTAAATGAGTTTGGGATATATCATAATTTATGAAATTTTAAGCATTGCACCTAGTTCTATGATAATTAGCCTAGATGCCCGACAATCTGGTCGCTAAAAAAAAATTTTTGATTTACCTTATAAAAATGCAATTTTCACATATGTTGTCGTAGACAAGTGCTAAAAACGCTACTCTAAATAAGTTTGGGATATATCATAATTTATGAAACTTTAAGCATTGCATCTATTTCTATGATAATTAGTCTAGATGCCCGACAATCTGGTCGTTAAAAAAAAAATTTTTTGATTTACCTCATAAAAATGCAATTTTCACATATGTTGTCGTAGACAAGTGCTAAAAACGCTACTCTAAATGAGTTTGGGATATATCATAATTTATGAAACTTTAAGCATTGCACCTAGTTCTATGATAATTAGCCTAGATGCCCGACAATCTGGTCGTTAAAAAAAAATTTTTTGATTTACCTTATAAAAATGCAATTTTCACATATGTTGTCGTAGACAAGTGCTAAAAACGCTACTCTAAATGAGTTTGGGATATATCATAATTTATGAAACTTTAAGCATTGCACCTAGTTCTATGATAATTAGCCTAGATGCCCGACAATCTGGTCGTTAAAAAAAAATTTTTTGATTTACCTTATAAAAATGCAATTTTCACATATGTTGTCGTAGACAAGTGCTAAAAACGCTACTCTAAATAAGTTTGGGATATATCATAATTTATGAAACTTTAAGCATTGCATCTATTTCTATGATAATTAGTCTAGATGCCCGACGATCTGGTCGTTAAAAAAAAATTTTTTGATTTACCTTATAAAAATGCAATTTTCACATATGTTGTCGTAGACAAGTGCTAAAAACGCTACTCTAAATAAGTTTGGGATATATCATAATTTATGAAACTTTAAGCATTGCATCTATTTCTATGATAATTAGTCTAGATGCCCGACGATCTGGTCGTTAAAAAAAAAATTTTGATTTACCTTATAAAAATGCAATTTTCACATATGTTGTCGTAGACAAGTGCTAAAAACGCTACTCTAAATAACTTTGGGATATATCATAATTTATTAAACTTTAAGCATTGCACCTAGTCCTATGATAATTAGTCTAGATGCCCGACGATCTGGTCGTTAAAAAAGAAATTTTTGATTTACCTTATAAAAATGCAATTTTCACATATATTGTCGTAGACAAGTGCTAAAAACGCTACTCTAAATAACTTTGGGATATATCATAATTTATGAAACTTTAAGCATTGCACCTAGTTCTATGATAATTAGCCTAGATGCCCGACAATCTGGTCGTTAAAAAAAAATTTTTTGATTTACCTTATAAAAATGCAATTTTCACATATGTTGTCGTAGACAAGTGCTAAAAACGCTACTCTAAATAACTTTGGGATATATCATAATTTATGAAACTTTAAGCATTGCACCTAGTTCTATGATAATTAGCCTAGATGCCCGACAATCTGGTCGTTAAAAAAAAATTTTTTGATTTACCTTATAAAAATGCAATTTTCACATATGTTGTCGTAGACAAGTGCTAAAAACGCTACTCTAAATAACTTTGGGATATATCATAATTTATGAAACTTTAAGCATTGCACCTAGTTCTATGATAATTAGCCTAGATGCCCGACAATCTGGTCGTTAAAAAAAAATTTTTTGATTTACCTTATAAAAATGCAATTTTCACATATGTTGTCGTAGACAAGTGCTAAAAACGCTACTCTAAATGAGTTTGGGATATATCATAATTTATGAAACTTTAAGCATTGCACCTAGTTCTATGATAATTAGCCTAGATGCCCGACAATCTGGTCGTTAAAAAAAATTTTTTTGATTTACCTTATAAAAATGCAATTTTCACATATGTTGTCGTAGACAAGTGCTAAAAACGCTACTCTAAATAACTTTGGGATATATCATAATTTATGAAACTTTAAGCATTGCACCTAGTTCTATGATAATTAGCCTAGATGCCCGACAATCTGGTCGTTAAAAAAAATTTTTTTGATTTACCTTATAAAAATGCAATTTTCACATATGTTGTCGTAGACAAGTGCTAAAAACGCTACTCTAAATGAGTTTGGGATATATCATAATTTATGAAACTTTAAGCATTGCACCTAGTTCTATGATAATTAGCCTAGATGCCCGACAATCTGGTCGTTAAAAAAAAATTTTTTGATTTACCTTATAAAAATGCAATTTTCACATATGTTGTCGTAGACAAGTGCTAAAAACGCTACTCTAAATAACTTTGGGATATATCATAATTTATGAAACTTTAAGCATTGCACCTAGTTCTATGATAATTAGCCTAGATGCCCGACAATCTGGTCGTTAAAAAAAAATTTTTTGATTTACCTTATAAAAATGCAATTTTCACATATGTTGTCGTAGACAAGTGCTAAAAACGCTACTCTAAATGAGTTTGGGATATATCATAATTTATGAAACTTTAAGCATTGCACCTAGTTCTATGATAATTAGCCTAGATGCCCGACAATCTGGTCGTTAAAAAAAAATTTTTTGATTTACCTTATAAAAATGCAATTTTCACATATGTTGTCGTAGACAAGTGCTAAAAACGCTACTCTAAATAACTTTGGGATATATCATAATTTATGAAACTTTAAGCATTGCACCTAGTTCTATGATAATTAGCCTAGATGCCCGACAATCTGGTCGTTAAAAAAAAATTTTTTGATTTACCTTATAAAAATGCAATTTTCACATATGTTGTCGTAGACAAGTGCTAAAAACGCTACTCTAAATAACTTTGGGATATATCATAATTTATGAAACTTTAAGCATTGCACCTAGTTCTATGATAATTAGCCTAGATGCCCGACAATCTGGTCGTTAAAAAAAAATTTTTTGATTTACCTTATAAAAATGCAATTTTCACATATGTTGTCGTAGACAAGTGCTAAAAACGCTACTCTAAATAACTTTGCGATATATCATAATTTATGAAACTTTAAGCATTGCACCTAGTTCTATGATAATTAGCCTAGATGCCCGACAATCTGGTCGTTAAAAAAAAATTTTTTGATTTACCTTATAAAAATGCAATTTTCACATATGTTGTCGTAGACAAGTGCTAAAAACGCTACTCTAAATGAGTTTGGGATATATCATAATTTATGAAATTTTAAGCATTGCACCTAGTTCTATGATAATTAGCCTAGATGCCCGACAATCTGGTCGTTAAAAAAAATTTTTTTGATTTACCTTATAAAAATGCAATTTTCACATATGTTGTCGTAGACAAGTGCTAAAAACGCTACTCTAAATGAGTTTGGGATATATCATAATTTATGAAACTTTAAGCATTGCACCTAGTTCTATGATAATTAGCCTAGATGCCCGACAATCTGGTCGTTAAAAAAAAATTTTTTGATTTACCTTATAAAAATGCAATTTTCACATATGTTGTCGTAGACAAGTGCTAAAAACGCTACTCTAAATGAGTTTGGGATATATCATAATTTATGAAACTTTAAGCATTGCACCTAGTTCTATGATAATTAGCCTAGATGCCCGACAATCTGGTCGCTAAAAAAAAATTTTTGATTTACCTTATAAAAATGCAATTTTCACATATTTTGTCGTAGACAAGTGCTAAAAACGCTACTCTAAATAAGTTTGGGATATATCATAATTTATGAAACTTTAAGCATTGCATCTATTTCTATGATAATTAGTCTAGATGCCCGACGATATGGTCGTTAAAAAAAAATTTTTTGATTTACCTTATAAAAATGCAATTTTCACATATGTTGTCGTAGACAAGTGCTAAAAACGCTACTCTAAATGAGTTTGGGATATATCATAATTTATGAAATTTTAAGCATTGCACCTAGTTCTATGATAATTAGCCTAGATGCCCGACAATCTGGTCGCTAAAAAAAAATTTTTGATTTACCTTATAAAAATGCAATTTTCACATATGTTGTCGTAGACAAGTGCTAAAAACGCTACTCTAAATAAGTTTGGGATATATCATAATTTATGAAACTTTAAGCATTGCATCTATTTCTATGATAATTAGTCTAGATGCCCGACAATCTGGTCGTTAAAAAAAAAATTTTTTGATTTACCTCATAAAAATGCAATTTTCACATATGTTGTCGTAGACAAGTGCTAAAAACGCTACTCTAAATGAGTTTGGGATATATCATAATTTATGAAACTTTAAGCATTGCACCTAGTTCTATGATAATTAGCCTAGATGCCCGACAATCTGGTCGTTAAAAAAAAATTTTTTGATTTACCTTATAAAAATGCAATTTTCACATATGTTGTCGTAGACAAGTGCTAAAAACGCTACTCTAAATAAGTTTGGGATATATCATAATTTATGAAACTTTAAGCATTGCATCTATTTCTATGATAATTAGTCTAGATGCCCGACGATCTGGTCGTTAAAAAAAAATTTTTTGATTTACCTTATAAAAATGCAATTTTCACATATGTTGTCGTAGACAAGTGCTAAAAACGCTACTCTAAATAAGTTTGGGATATATCATAATTTATGAAACTTTAAGCATTGCATCTATTTCTATGATAATTAGTCTAGATGCCCGACGATCTGGTCGTTAAAAAAAAAATTTTGATTTACCTTATAAAAATGCAATTTTCACATATGTTGTCGTAGACAAGTGCTAAAAACGCTACTCTAAATAACTTTGGGATATATCATAATTTATTAAACTTTAAGCATTGCACCTAGTCCTATGATAATTAGTCTAGATGCCCGACGATCTGGTCGTTAAAAAAGAAATTTTTGATTTACCTTATAAAAATGCAATTTTCACATATATTGTCGTAGACAAGTGCTAAAAACGCTACTCTAAATAACTTTGGGATATATCATAATTTATGAAACTTTAAGCATTGCACCTAGTTCTATGATAATTAGCCTAGATGCCCGACAATCTGGTCGTTAAAAAAAAATTTTTTGATTTACCTTATAAAAATGCAATTTTCACATATGTTGTCGTAGACAAGTGCTAAAAACGCTACTCTAAATAACTTTGGGATATATCATAATTTATGAAACTTTAAGCATTGCACCTAGTTCTATGATAATTAGCCTAGATGCCCGACAATCTGGTCGTTAAAAAAAAATTTTTTGATTTACCTTATAAAAATGCAATTTTCACATATGTTGTCGTAGACAAGTGCTAAAAACGCTACTCTAAATAACTTTGGGATATATCATAATTTATGAAACTTTAAGCATTGCACCTAGTTCTATGATAATTAGCCTAGATGCCCGACAATCTGGTCGTTAAAAAAAAATTTTTTGATTTACCTTATAAAAATGCAATTTTCACATATGTTGTCGTAGACAAGTGCTAAAAACGCTACTCTAAATAACTTTGGGATATATCATAATTTATGAAACTTTAAGCATTGCACCTAGTTCTATGATAATTAGCCTAGATGCCCGACAATCTGGTCGTTAAAAAAAAATTTTTTGATTTACCTTATAAAAATGCAATTTTCACATATGTTGTCGTAGACAAGTGCTGAAAACGCTACTCTAAATAACTTTGGGATATATCATAATTTATGAAACTTTAAGCATTGCACCTAGTTCTATGATAATTAGCCTAGATGCCCGACAATCTGGTCGTTAAAAAAAAATTTTTTGATTTACCTTATAAAAATGCAATTTTCACATATGTTGTCGTAGACAAGTGCTAAAAACGCTACTCTAAATGAGTTTGGGATATATCATAATTTATGAAACTTTAAGCATTGCACCTAGTTCTATGATAATTAGCCTAGATGCCCGACAATCTGGTCGTTAAAAAAAAATTTTTTGATTTACCTTATAAAAATGCAATTTTCACATATGTTGTCGTAGACAAGTGCTAAAAACGCTACTCTAAATGAGTTTGGGATATATCATAATTTATGAAACTTTAAGCATTGCACCTAGTTCTATGATAATTAGCCTAGATGCCCGACAATCTGGTCGTTAAAAAAAAATTTTTTGATTTACCTTATAAAAATGCAATTTTCACATATGTTGTCGTAGACAAGTGCTAAAAACGCTACTCTAAATAACTTTGGGATATATCATCATTTATGAAACTTTAAGCATTGCACCTAGTTCTATGATAATTAGCCTAGATGCCCGACAATCTGGTCGTTAAAAAAAAATTTTTTGATTTACCTTATAAAAATGCAATTTTCACATATGTTGTCGTAGACAAGTGCTAAAAACGCTACTCTAAATAACTTTGGGATATATCATAATTTATGAAACTTTAAGCATTGCACCTAGTTCTATGATAATTAGCCTAGATGCCCGACAATCTGGTCGTTAAAAAAAAATTTTTTGATTTACCTTATAAAAATGCAATTTTCACATATGTTGTCGTAGACAAGTGCTAAAAACGCTACTCTAAATGAGTTTGGGATATATCATAATTTATGAAACTTTAAGCATTGCACCTAGTTCTATGATAATTAGCCTAGATGCCCGACAATCTGGTCGTTAAAAAAAAATTTTTTGATTTACCTTATAAAAATGCAATTTTCACATATGTTGTCGTAGACAAGTGCTAAAAACGCTACTCTAAATAACTTTGGGATATATCATAATTTATGAAACTTTAAGCATTGCACCTAGTTCTATGATAATTAGCCTAGATGCCCGACAATCTGGTCGTTAAAAAAAAATTTTTTGATTTACCTTATAAAAATGCAATTTTCACATATGTTGTCGTAGACAAGTGCTAAAAACGCTACTCTAAATGAGTTTGGGATATATCATAATTTATGAAACTTTAAGCATTGCACCTAGTTCTATGATAATTAGCCTAGATGCCCGACAATCTGGTCGTTAAAAAAAAATTTTTTGATTTACCTTATAAAAATGCAATTTTCACATATGTTGTCGTAGACAAGTGCTAAAAACGCTACTCTAAATAACTTTGGGATATATCATAATTTATGAAACTTTAAGCATTGCACCTAGTTCTATGATAATTAGCCTAGATGCCCGACAATCTGGTCGTTAAAAAAAAATTTTTTGATTTACCTTATAAAAATGCAATTTTCACATATGTTGTCGTAGACAAGTGCTAAAAACGCTACTCTAAATAACTTTGGGATATATCATCATTTATGAAACTTTAAGCATTGCACCTAGTTCTATGATAATTAGCCTAGATGCCCGACAATCTGGTCGTTAAAAAAAAATTTTTTGATTTACCTTATAAAAATGCAATTTTCACATATGTTGTCGTAGACAAGTGCTAAAAACGCTACTCTAAATGAGTTTGGGATATATCATAATTTATGAAACTTTAAGCATTGCACCTAGTTCTATGATAATTAGCCTAGATGCCCGACAATCTGGTCGTTAAAAAAAATATTTTTTGATTTACCTTATAAAAATGCAATTTTCACATATGTTGTCGTAGACAAGTGCTAAAAACGCTACTCTAAATAACTTTGGGATATATCATAATTTATGAAACTTTAAGCATTGCACCTAGTTCTATGATAATTAGCCTAGATGCCCGACAATCTGGTCGTTAAAAAAAAATTTTTTGATTTACCTTATAAAAATGCAATTTTCACATATGTTGTCGTAGACAAGTGCTAAAAACGCTACTCTAAATAACTTTGGGATATATCATCATTTATGAAACTTTAAGCATTGCACCTAGTTCTATGATAATTAGCCTAGATGCCCGACAATCTGGTCGTTAAAAAAAAATTTTTTGATTTACCTTATAAAAATGCAATTTTCACATATGTTGTCGTAGACAAGTGCTAAAAACGCTACTCTAAATGAGTTTGGGATATATCATAATTTATGAAACTTTAAGCATTGCACCTAGTTCTATGATAATTAGCCTAGATGCCCGACAATCTGGTCGTTAAAAAAAAATTTTTTGATTTACCTTATAAAAATGCAATTTTCACATATGTTGTCGTAGACAAGTGCTAAAAACGCTACTCTAAATAACTTTGGGATATATCATAATTTATGAAACTTTAAGCATTGCACCTAGTTCTATGATAATTAGCCTAGATGCCCGACAATCTGGTCGTTAAAAAAAAATTTTTTGATTTACCTTATAAAAATGCAATTTTCACATATGTTGTCGTAGACAAGTGCTAAAAACGCTACTCTAAATGAGTTTGGGATATATCATAATTTATGAAACTTTAAGCATTGCACCTAGTTCTATGATAATTAGCCTAGATGCCCGACAATCTGGTCGCTAAAAAAAAATTTTTTGATTTACCTTATAAAAATGCAATTTTCACATATGTTGTCGTAGACAAGTGCTAAAAACGCTACTCTAAATAACTTTGGGATATATCATAATTTATGAAACTTTAAGCATTGCACCTAGTTCTATGATAATTAGCCTAGATGCCCGACAATCTGGTCGTTAAAAAAAAATTTTTTGATTTACCTTATAAAAATGCAATTTTCACATATGTTGTCGTAGACAAGTGCTAAAAACGCTACTCTAAATGAGTTTGGGATATATCATAATTTATGAAACTTTAAGCATTGCACCTAGTTCTATGATAATTAGCCTAGATGCCCGACAATCTGGTCGTTAAAAAAAAATTTTTTGATTTACCTTATAAAAATGCAATTTTCACATATGTTGTCGTAGACAAGTGCTAAAAACGCTACTCTAAATAACTTTGGGATATATCATAATTTATGAAACTTTAAGCATTGCACCTAGTTCTATGATAATTAGCCTAGATGCCCGACAATCTGGTCGTTAAAAAAAAATTTTTTGATTTACCTTATAAAAATGCAATTTTCACATATGTTGTCGTAGACAAGTGCTAAAAACGCTACTCTAAATGAGTTTGGGATATATCATAATTTATGAAACTTTAAGCATTGCACCTAGTTCTATGATAATTAGCCTAGATGCCCGACAATCTGGTCGTTAAAAAAAAATTTTTTGATTTACCTTATAAAAATGCAATTTTCACATATGTTGTCGTAGACAAGTGCTAAAAACGCTACTCTAAATAACTTTGGGATATATCATAATTTATGAAACTTTAAGCATTGCACCTAGTTCTATGATAATAAGCCTAGATGCCCGACAATCTGGTCGTTAAAAAAAATTTTTTTGATTTACCTTATAAAAATGCAATTTTCACATATGTTGTCGTAGACAAGTGCTAAAAACGCTACTCTAAATGAGTTTGGGATATATCATAATTTATGAAACTTTAAGCATTGCACCTAGTTCTATGATAATTAGCCTAGATGCCCGACAATCTGGTCGTTAAAAAAAAATTTTTTGATTTACCTTATAAAAATGCAATTTTCACATATGTTGTCGTAGACAAGTGCTAAAAACGCTACTCTAAATAACTTTGGGATATATCATAATTTATGAAACTTTAAGCATTGCACCTAGTTCTATGATAATTAGCCTAGATGCCCGACAATCTGGTCGTTAAAAAAAAATTTTTTGATTTACCTTATAAAAATGCAATTTTCACATATGTTGTCGTAGACAAGTGCTAAAAACGCTACTCTAAATAACTTTGCGATATATCATAATTTATGAAACTTTAAGCATTGCACCTAGTTCTATGATAATTAGCCTAGATGCCCGACAATCTGGTCGTTAAAAAAAAATTTTTTGATTTACCTTATAAAAATGCAATTTTCACATATGTTGTCGTAGACAAGTGCTAAAAACGCTACTCTAAATGAGTTTGGGATATATCATAATTTATGAAATTTTAAGCATTGCACCTAGTTCTATGATAATTAGCCTAGATGCCCGACAATCTGGTCGTTAAAAAAAAATTTTTTGATTTACCTTATAAAAATGCAATTTTCACATATGTTGTCGTAGACAAGTGCTAAAAACGCTACTCTAAATAACTTTGAGATATATCATAATTTATGAAACTTTAAGCATTGCACCTAGTTCTATGATAATTAGCCTAGATGCCCGACAATCTGGTCGTTAAAAAAAAATTTTTTGATTTACCTTATAAAAATGCAATTTTCACATATGTTGTCGTAGACAAGTGCTAAAAACGCTACTCTAAATGAGTTTGGGATATATCATAATTTATGAAACTTTAAGCATTGCACCTAGTTCTATGATAATTAGCCTAGATGCCCGACAATCTGGTCGTTAAAAAAAAAATTTTTGATTTACCTTATAAAAATGCAATTTTCACATATGTTGTCGTAGACAAGTGCTAAAAACGCTACTCTAAATGAGTTTGGGATATATCATAATTTATGAAACTTTAAGCATTGCACCTAGTTCTATGATAATTAGCCTAGATGCCCGACAATCTGGTCGTTAAAAAAAAATTTTTTGATTTACCTTATAAAAATGCAATTTTCACATATGTTGTCGTAGACAAGTGCTAAAAACGCTACTCTAAATGAGTTTGGGATATATCATAATTTATGAAATTTTAAGCATTGCACCTAGTTCTATGATAATTAGCCTAGATGCCCGACAATCTGGTCGTTAAAAAAAAATTTTTTGATTTACCTTATAAAAATGCAATTTTCACATATGTTGTCGTAGACAAGTGCTAAAAACGCTACTCTAAATGAGTTTGGGATATATCATAATTTATGAAACTTTAAGCATTGCACCTAGTTCTATGATAATTAGCCTAGATGCCCGACAATCTGGTCGTTAAAAAAAAATTTTTTGATTTACCTTATAAAAATGCAATTTTCACATATGTTGTCGTAGACAAGTGCTAAAAACGCTACTCTAAATAACTTTGGGATATATCATAATTTATGAAACTTTAAGCATTGCACCTAGTTCTATGATAATTAGCCTAGATGCCCGACAATCTGGTCGTTAAAAAAAAAATTTTTGATTTACCTTATAAAAATGCAATTTTCACATATGTTGTCGTAGACAAGTGCTAAAAACGCTACTCTAAATAACTTTGCGATATATCATAATTTATGAAACTTTAAGCATTGCACCTAGTTCTATGATAATTAGCCTAGATGCCCGACAATCTGGTCGTTAAAAAAAAATTTTTTGATTTACCTTATAAAAATGCAATTTTCACATATGTTGTCGTAGACAAGTGCTAAAAACGCTACTCTAAATGAGTTTGGGATATATCATAATTTATGAAATTTTAAGCATTGCACCTAGTTCTATGATAATTAGCCTAGATGCCCGACAATCTGGTCGTTAAAAAAAAATTTTTTGATTTACCTTATAAAAATGCAATTTTCACATATGTTGTCGTAGACAAGTGCTAAAAACGCTACTCTAAATAACTTTGGGATATATCATAATTTATGAAACTTTAAGCATTGCACCTAGTTCTATGATAATTAGCCTAGATGCCCGACAATCTGGTCGTTAAAAAAAAATTTTTTGATTTACCTTATAAAAATGCAATTTTCACATATGTTGTCGTAGACAAGTGCTAAAAACGCTACTCTAAATGAGTTTGGGATATATCATAATTTATGAAACTTTAAGCATTGCACCTAGTTCTATGATAATTAGCCTAGATGCCCGACAATCTGGTCGTTAAAAAAAAATTTTTTGATTTACCTTATAAAAATGCAATTTTCACATATGTTGTCGTAGACAAGTGCTAAAAACGCTACTCTAAATGAGTTTGGGATATATCATAATTTATGAAACTTTAAGCATTGCACCTAGTTCTATGATAATTAGCCTAGATGCCCGACAATCTGGTCGTTAAAAAAAAATTTTTTGATTTACCTTATAAAAATGCAATTTTCACATATGTTGTCGTAGACAAGTGCTAAAAACGCTACTCTAAATAACTTTGGGATATATCATAATTTATGAAACTTTAAGCATTGCACCTAGTTCTATGATAATTAGCCTAGATGCCCGACAATCTGGTCGTTAAAAAAAAATTTTTTGATTTACCTTATAAAAATGCAATTTTCACATATGTTGTCCTAGACAAGTGCTAAAAACGCTACTCTAAATAACTTTGCGATATATCATAATTTATGAAACTTTAAGCATTGCACCTAGTTCTATGATAATTAGCCTAGATGCCCGACAATCTGGTCGTTAAAAAAAAATTTTTTGATTTACCTTATAAAAATGCAATTTTCACATATGTTGTCGTAGACAAGTGCTAAAAACGCTACTCTAAATGAGTTTGGGATATATCATAATTTATGAAATTTTAAGCATTGCACCTAGTTCTATGATAATTAGCCTAGATGCCCGACAATCTGGTCGTTAAAAAAAAATTTTTTGATTTACCTTATAAAAATGCAATTTTCACATATGTTGTCGTAGACAAGTGCTAAAAACGCTACTCTAAATGAGTTTGGGATATATCATAATTTATGAAACTTTAAGCATTGCACCTAGTTCTATGATAATTAGCCTAGATGCCCGACAATCTGGTCGTTAAAAAAAAATTTTTTGATTTACCTTATAAAAATGCAATTTTCACATATGTTGTCGTAGACAAGTGCTAAAAACGCTACTCTAAATGAGTTTGGGATATATCATAATTTATGAAACTTTAAGCATTGCACCTAGTTCTATGATAATTAGCCTAGATGCCCGACAATCTGGTCGCTAAAAAAAAATTTTTGATTTACCTTATAAAAATGCAATTTTCACATATGTTGTCGTAGACAAGTGCTAAAAACGCTACTCTAAATGAGTTTGGGATATATCATAATTTATGAAACTTTAAGCATTGCACCTAGTTCTATGATAATTAGCCTAGATGCCCGACAATCTGGTCGTTAAAAAAAAAATTTTTTTATTTACCTTATAAAAATGCAATTTTCACATATGTTGTCGTAGACAAGTGCTAAAAACGCTACTCTAAATGAGTTTGGGATATATCATAATTTATGAAACTTTAAGCATTGCACCTAGTCCTATGATAATTAGTCTAGATGCCCGACAATCTGGTCGCTAAAAAAAATTTTTTGATTTACCTTATAAAAATACAATTTTCACATATGTTGTCGTAGACAAGTGCTAAAAACGCTACTCTAAATAACTTTGGGATATATCATAATTTATGAAACTTTAAGCATTGCACCTAGTTCTATGATAATTAGCCTAGATGCCCGACAATCTGGTCGTTAAAAAAAATTTTTTTGATTTACCTTATAAAAATGCAATTTTCACATATGTTGTCGTAGACAAGTGCTAAAAACGCTACTCTAAATAACTTTGGGATATATCATAATTTATGAAACTTTAAGCATTGCACCTAGTTCTATGATAATTAGCCTAGATGCCCGACAATCTGGTCGTTAAAAAAAAATTTTTTGATTTACCTTATAAAAATGCAATTTTCACATATGTTGTCGTAGACAAGAGCTAAAAACGCTACTCTAAATGAGTTTGGGATATATCATAATTTATGAAACTTTAAGCATTGCACCTAGTTCTATGATAATTAGTCTAGATGCCCGACAATCTGGTCGTTAAAAAAAAAATTTTTTGATTTACCTCATAAAAATGCAATTTTCACATATGTTGTCGTAGACAAGTGCTAAAAACGCTACTCTAAATGAGTTTGGGATATATCATAATTTATGAAACTTTAAGCATTGCACCTAGTCCTATGATAATTAGTCTAGATGTCCGACAATATGGTCGTTAAAAAAAAATTTTTTGATTTACCTTATAAAAATGCAATTTTCACATATGTTGTCGTAGACAAGTGCTAAAAACGCTACTCTAAATAACTTTGCGATATATCATAATTTATGAAACTTTAAGCATTGCACCTAGTCCTATGATAATTAGTCTAGATGCCCGACAATCTGGTCGTTAAAAAAAAAATTTTTGATTTACCTTATAAAAATGCAATTTTCACATATGTTGTCGTAGACAAGTGCTAAAAACGCTACTCTAAATGAGTTTGGGATATATCATAATTTATGAAACTTTAAGCATTGCACCTAGTCCTATGATAATTAGTCTAGATGCCCGACAATCTGGTCGCTAAAAAAAATTTTTTGATTTACCTTATAAAAATACAATTTTCACATATGTTGTCGTAGACAAGTGCTAAAAACGCTACTCTAAATAACTTTGGGATATATCATAATTTATGAAACTTTAAAAATGCAATTTTCACATATGTTGTCGTAGACAAGTGCTAAAAACGCTACTCTAAATGAGTTTGGGATATATCATAATTTATGAAACTTTAAGCATTGCACCTAGTTCTATAATAATTAGCCTAGATGACCGACAATCTGGTCGTTAAAAAAAAATTTTTTGATTTACCTTATAAAAATGCAATTTTCACATATGTTGTCGTAGACAAGTGCTAAAAACGCTACTCTAAATGAGTTTGGGATATATCATAATTTATGAAATTTTAAGCATTGCACCTAGTTCTATGATAATTAGCCTAGATGCCCGACAATCTGGTCGTTAAAAAAAAATTTTTTGATTTACCTTATAAAAATGCAATTTTCACATATGTTGTCGTAGACAAGTGCTAAAAACGCTACTCTAAATGAGTTTGGGATATATCATAATTTATGAAACTTTAAGCATTGCACCTAGTTCTATGATAAATAGCCTAGATGCCCGACAATCTGGTCGTTAAAAAAAAATTTTTTGATTTACTTTATAAAAATGCAATTTTCACATATGTTGTCGTAGACAAGTGCTAAAAACGCTACTTTAAATAACTTTGGGATATATCATAATTTATGAAACTTTAAGCATTGCACCTAGTTCTATGATAATTAGCCTAGATGCCCGACAATCTGGTCGTTAAAAAAAAATTTTTGATTTACCTTATAAAAATGCAATTTTCACATATGTTGTCGTAGACAAGAGCTAAAAACGCTACTCTAAATGAGTTTGGGATATATCATAATTTATGAAACTTTAAGCATTGCACCTAGTTCTATGATAATTAGCCTAGATGCCCGACAATCTGGTCGTTAAAAAAAAATTTTTTGATTTACCTTATAAAAATGCAATTTTCACATATGTTGTCGTAGACAAGTGCTAAAAACGCTACTCTAAATAACTTTGCGATATATCATAATTTATGAAATTTTAAGCATTGCACCTAGTTCTATGATAATTAGCCTAGATGCCCGACAATCTGGTCGTTAAAAAAAAATTTTTTGATTTACCTTATAAAAATGCAATTTTCACATATGTTGTCGTAGACAAGTGCTAAAAACGCTACTCTAAATGAGTTTGGGATATATCATAATTTATGAAACTTTAAGCATTGCACCTAGTTCTATGATAATTAGCCTAGATGCCCGACAATCTGGTCGTTAAAAAAAATTTTTTTGATTTACCTTATAAAAATGCAATTTTCACATATGTTGTCGTAGACAAGTGCTAAAAACGCTACTCTAAATAAGTTTGGGATATATCATAATTTATGAAACTTTAAGCATTGCACCTAGTTCTATGATAATTAGTCTAGATGCCCGACGATCTGGTCGTTAAAAAAAAAATTTTGATTTACCTTATAAAAATGCAATTTTCACATATGTTGTCGTAGACAAGTGCTAAAAACGCTACTCTAAATAACTTTGGGATATATCATAATTTATTAAACTTTAAGCATTGCACCTAGTCCTATGATAATTAGTCTAGATGCCCGACGATCTGGTCGTTTAAAAAGAAATTTTTGATTTACCTTATAAAAATGCAATTTTCACATATATTGTCGTAGACAAGTGCTAAAAACGCTACTCTAAATAACTTTGGGATATATCATAATTTATGAAACTTTAAGCATTGCACCTAGTTCTATGATAATTAGCCTAGATGCCCGACAATCTGGTCGCTAAAAAAAAATTTTTTGATTTACCTTATAAAAATGCAATTTTCACATATGTTGTCGTAGACAAGTGCTGAAAACGCTACTCTAAATAACTTTGGGATATATCATAATTTATGAAACTTTAAGCATTGCACCTAGTTCTATGATAATTAGTCTAGATGCCCGACAATCTGGTCGTTAAAAAAAAAATTTTTTGATTTACCTCATAAAAATGCAATTTTCACATATGTTGTCGTAGACAAGTGCTAAAAACGCTACTCTAAATGAGTTTGGGATATATCATAATTTATGAAACTTTAAGCATTGCACCTAGTTCTATGATAATTAGCCTAGATGCCCGACAATCTGGTCGTTAAAAAAAAATTTTTTGATTTACCTTATAAAAATGCAATTTTCACATATGTTATCGTAGACAAGTGCTAAAAACGCTACTCTAAATAAGTTTGGGATATATCATAATTTATGAAACTTTAAGCATTGCATCTATTTCTATGATAATTAGTCTAGATGCCCGACGATCTGGTCGTTAAAAAAAAATTTTTTGATTTACCTTATAAAAATGCAATTTTCACATATGTTGTCGTAGACAAGTGCTAAAAACGCTACTCTAAATAAGTTTGGGATATATCATAATTTATGAAACTTTAAGCATTGCATCTATTTCTATGATAATTAGTCTAGATGCCCGACGATCTGGTCGTTAAAAAAAAAATTTTGATTTACCTTATAAAAATGCAATTTTCACATATGGTGTCGTAGACAAGTGCTAAAAACGCTACTCTAAATAACTTTGGGATATATCATAATTTATTAAACTTTAAGCATTGCACCTAGTCCTATGATAATTAGTCTAGATGCCCGACGATCTGGTCGTTAAAAAAGAAATTTTTGATTTACCTTATAAAAATGCAATTTTCACATATATTGTCGTAGACAAGTGCTAAAAACGCTACTCTAAATAACTTTGGGATATATAATAATTTATGAAACTTTAAGCATTGCACCTAGTTCTATGATAATTAGCCTAGATGCCCGACAATCTGGTCGCTAAAAAAAAATTTTTTGATTTACCTTATAAAAATGCAATTTTCACATATGTTGTCGTAGACAAGTGCTGAAAACGCTACTCTAAAAAACTTTGGGATATATCATAATTTATGAAACTTTAAGCATTGCACCTAGTTCTATGATAATTAGCCTAGATGCCCGACAATCTGGTCGTTAAAAAAAAATTTTTTGATTTACCTTATAAAAATGCAATTTTCACATATGTTGTCGTAGACAAGTGCTAAAAACGCTACTCTAAATAACTTTGGGATATATCATCATTTATGAAACTTTAAGCATTGCACCTAGTTCTATGATAATTAGCCTAGATGCCCGACAATCTGGTCGTTAAAAAAAAATTTTTTGATTTACCTTATAAAAATGCAATTTTCACATATGTTGTCGTAGACAAGTGCTAAAAACGCTACTCTAAATGAGTTTGGGATATATCATAATTTATGAAAC
The DNA here is from genome assembly GCA_949710015.1 of Crataerina pallida. NCBI lineage: Eukaryota > Metazoa > Arthropoda > Insecta > Diptera > Hippoboscidae > Crataerina > Crataerina pallida. The sequence continues at coordinate 17,090,963 of OX453290.1, forward strand.
TTTAAGCATTGCACCTAGTTCTATGATAATTAGCCTAGATGCCCGACAATCTGGTCGTTAAAAAAAAATTTTTTGATTTACCTTATAAAAATGCAATTTTCACATATGTTGTCGTAGACAAGTGCTAAAAACGCTACTCTAAATCACTTTGGGATATATCATAATTTATGAAACTTTAAGCATTGCACCTAGTTCTATGATAATTAGCCTAGATGCCCGACAATCTGGTCGTTAAAAAAAAATTTTTTGATTTACCTTATAAAAATGCAATTTTCACATATGTTGTCGTAGACAAGTGCTAAAAACGCTACTCTAAATAACTTTGGGATATATCATAATTTATGAAACTTTAAGCATTGCACCTAGTTCTATGATAATTAGCCTAGATGCCCGACAATCTGGTCGTTAAAAAAAATTTTTTTGATTTACCTTATAAAAATGCAATTTTCACATATGTTGTCGTAGACCAGTGCTAAAAACGCTACTCTAAATAACTTTGGGATATATCATAATTTATGAAACTTTAAGCATTGCACCTAGTTCTATGATAATTAGCCTAGATGCCCGACAATCTGGTCGTTAAAAAAAATTTTTTTGATTTACCTTATAAAAATGCAATTTTCACATATGTTGTCGTAGACAAGTGCTAAAAACGCTACTCTAAATGAGTTTGGGATATATCATAATTTATGAAATTTTAAGCATTGCACCTAGTTCTATGATAATTAGCCTAGATGCCCGACAATCTGGTCGTTAAAAAAAAATTTTTTGATTTACCTTATAAAAATGCAATTTTCACATATGTTGTCGTAGACAAGTGCTAAAAACGCTACTCTAAATGAGTTTGGGATATATCATAATTTATGAAACTTTAAGCATTGCACCTAGTTCTATGATAATTAGCCTAGATGCCCGACAATCTGGTCGTTAAAAAAAAATTTTTTGATTTACCTTATAAAAATGCAATTTTCACATATGTTGTCGTAGACAAGTGCTAAAAACGCTACTCTAAATAACTTTGGGATATATCATAATTTATGAAACTTTAAGCATTGCACCTAGTTCTATGATAATTAGCCTAGATGCCCGACAATCTGGTCGTTAAAAAAAAATTTTTTGATTTACCTTATAAAAATGCAATTTTCACATATGTTGTCGTAGACAAGTGCTAAAAACGCTACTCTAAATAACTTTGCGATATATCATAATTTATGAAACTTTAAGCATTGCACCTAGTTCTATGATAATTAGCCTAGATGCCCGACAATCTGGTCGTTAAAAAAAAATTTTTTGATTTACCTTATAAAAATGCAATTTTCACATATGTTGTCGTAGACAAGTGCTAAAAACGCTACTCTAAATGAGTTTGGGATATATCATAATTTATGAAATTTTAAGCATTGCACCTAGTTCTATGATAATTAGCCTAGATGCCCGACAATCTGGTCGTTAAAAAAAAATTTTTTGATTTACCTTATAAAAATGCAATTTTCACATATGTTGTCGTAGACAAGTGCTAAAAACGCTACTCTAAATGAGTTTGGGATATATCATAATTTATGAAACTTTAAGCATTGCACCTAGTTCTATGATAATTAGCCTAGATGCCCGACAATCTGGTCGTTAAAAAAAAATTTTTTGATTTACCTTATAAAAATGCAATTTTCACATATGTTGTCGTAGACAAGTGCTAAAAACGCTACTCTAAATAACTTTGGGATATATCATAATTTATGAAACTTTAAGCATTGCACCTAGTTCTATGATAATTAGCCTAGATGCCCGACAATCTGGTCGTTAAAAAAAAATTTTTTGATTTACCTTATAAAAATGCAATTTTCACATATGTTGTCGTAGACAAGTGCTAAAAACGCTACTCTAAATAACTTTGCGATATATCATAATTTATGAAACTTTAAGCATTGCACCTAGTTCTATGATAATTAGCCTAGATGCCCGACAATCTGGTCGTTAAAAAAAAATTTTTTGATTTACCTTATAAAAATGCAATTTTCACATATGTTGTCGTAGACAAGTGCTAAAAACGCTACTCTAAATGAGTTTGGGATATATCATAATTTATGAAATTTTAAGCATTGCACCTAGTTCTATGATAATTAGCCTAGATGCCCGACAATCTGGTCGTTAAAAAAAAATTTTTTGATTTACCTTATAAAAATGCAATTTTCACATATGTTGTCGTAGACAAGTGCTAAAAACGCTACTCTAAATGAGTTTGGGATATATCATAATTTATGAAATTTTAAGCATTGCACCTAGTTCTATGATAATTAGCCTAGATGCCCGACAATCTGGTCGTTAAAAAAAAATTTTTTGATTTACCTTATAAAAATGCAATTTTCACATATGTTGTCGTAGACAAGTGCTAAAAACGCTACTCTAAATGAGTTTGGGATATATCATAATTTATGAAACTTTAAGCATTGCACCTAGTTCTATGATAATTAGCCTAGATGCCCGACAATCTGGTCGTTAAAAAAAAATTTTTTGATTTACCTTATAAAAATGCAATTTTCACATATGTTGTCGTAGACAAGTGCTAAAAACGCTACTCTAAATGAGTTTGGGATATATCATAATTTATGAAACTTTAAGCATTGCACCTAGTTCTATGATAATTAGCCTAGATGCCCGACAATCTGGTCGTTAAAAAAAAATTTTTTGATTTACCTTATAAAAATGCAATTTTCACATATGTTGTCGTAGACAAGTGCTAAAAACGCTACTCTAAATAACTTTGGGATATATCATAATTTATGAAACTTTAAGCATTGCACCTAGTTCTATGATAATTAGCCTAGATGCCCGACAATCTGGTCGTTAAAAAAAAATTTTTTGATTTACCTTATAAAAATGCAATTTTCACATATGTTGTCCTAGACAAGTGCTAAAAACGCTACTCTAAATAACTTTGCGATATATCATAATTTATGAAACTTTAAGCATTGCACCTAGTTCTATGATAATTAGCCTAGATGCCCGACAATCTGGTCGTTAAAAAAAAATTTTTTGATTTACCTTATAAAAATGCAATTTTCACATATGTTGTCGTAGACAAGTGCTAAAAACGCTACTCTAAATGAGTTTGGGATATATCATAATTTATGAAATTTTAAGCATTGCACCTAGTTCTATGATAATTAGCCTAGATGCCCGACAATCTGGTCGTTAAAAAAAAATTTTTTGATTTACCTTATAAAAATGCAATTTTCACATATGTTGTCGTAGACAAGTGCTAAAAACGCTACTCTAAATGAGTTTGGGATATATCATAATTTATGAAACTTTAAGCATTGCACCTAGTTCTATGATAATTAGCCTAGATGCCCGACAATCTGGTCGTTAAAAAAAAATTTTTTGATTTACCTTATAAAAATGCAATTTTCACATATGTTGTCGTAGACAAGTGCTAAAAACGCTACTCTAAATGAGTTTGGGATATATCATAATTTATGAAACTTTAAGCATTGCACCTAGTTCTATGATAATTAGCCTAGATGCCCGACAATCTGGTCGCTAAAAAAAAATTTTTGATTTACCTTATAAAAATGCAATTTTCACATATGTTGTCGTAGACAAGTGCTAAAAACGCTACTCTAAATGAGTTTGGGATATATCATAATTTATGAAACTTTAAGCATTGCACCTAGTTCTATGATAATTAGCCTAGATGCCCGACAATCTGGTCGTTAAAAAAAAAATTTTTTTATTTACCTTATAAAAATGCAATTTTCACATATGTTGTCGTAGACAAGTGCTAAAAACGCTACTCTAAATGAGTTTGGGATATATCATAATTTATGAAACTTTAAGCATTGCACCTAGTCCTATGATAATTAGTCTAGATGCCCGACAATCTGGTCGCTAAAAAAAATTTTTTGATTTACCTTATAAAAATACAATTTTCACATATGTTGTCGTAGACAAGTGCTAAAAACGCTACTCTAAATAACTTTGGGATATATCATAATTTATGAAACTTTAAGCATTGCACCTAGTTCTATGATAATTAGCCTAGATGCCCGACAATCTGGTCGTTAAAAAAAATTTTTTTGATTTACCTTATAAAAATGCAATTTTCACATATGTTGTCGTAGACAAGTGCTAAAAACGCTACTCTAAATAACTTTGGGATATATCATAATTTATGAAACTTTAAGCATTGCACCTAGTTCTATGATAATTAGCCTAGATGCCCGACAATCTGGTCGTTAAAAAAAAATTTTTTGATTTACCTTATAAAAATGCAATTTTCACATATGTTGTCGTAGACAAGAGCTAAAAACGCTACTCTAAATGAGTTTGGGATATATCATAATTTATGAAACTTTAAGCATTGCACCTAGTTCTATGATAATTAGTCTAGATGCCCGACAATCTGGTCGTTAAAAAAAAAATTTTTTGATTTACCTCATAAAAATGCAATTTTCACATATGTTGTCGTAGACAAGTGCTAAAAACGCTACTCTAAATGAGTTTGGGATATATCATAATTTATGAAACTTTAAGCATTGCACCTAGTCCTATGATAATTAGTCTAGATGTCCGACAATATGGTCGTTAAAAAAAAATTTTTTGATTTACCTTATAAAAATGCAATTTTCACATATGTTGTCGTAGACAAGTGCTAAAAACGCTACTCTAAATAACTTTGCGATATATCATAATTTATGAAACTTTAAGCATTGCACCTAGTCCTATGATAATTAGTCTAGATGCCCGACAATCTGGTCGTTAAAAAAAAAATTTTTGATTTACCTTATAAAAATGCAATTTTCACATATGTTGTCGTAGACAAGTGCTAAAAACGCTACTCTAAATGAGTTTGGGATATATCATAATTTATGAAACTTTAAGCATTGCACCTAGTCCTATGATAATTAGTCTAGATGCCCGACAATCTGGTCGCTAAAAAAAATTTTTTGATTTACCTTATAAAAATACAATTTTCACATATGTTGTCGTAGACAAGTGCTAAAAACGCTACTCTAAATAACTTTGGGATATATCATAATTTATGAAACTTTAAAAATGCAATTTTCACATATGTTGTCGTAGACAAGTGCTAAAAACGCTACTCTAAATGAGTTTGGGATATATCATAATTTATGAAACTTTAAGCATTGCACCTAGTTCTATAATAATTAGCCTAGATGACCGACAATCTGGTCGTTAAAAAAAAATTTTTTGATTTACCTTATAAAAATGCAATTTTCACATATGTTGTCGTAGACAAGTGCTAAAAACGCTACTCTAAATGAGTTTGGGATATATCATAATTTATGAAATTTTAAGCATTGCACCTAGTTCTATGATAATTAGCCTAGATGCCCGACAATCTGGTCGTTAAAAAAAAATTTTTTGATTTACCTTATAAAAATGCAATTTTCACATATGTTGTCGTAGACAAGTGCTAAAAACGCTACTCTAAATGAGTTTGGGATATATCATAATTTATGAAACTTTAAGCATTGCACCTAGTTCTATGATAAATAGCCTAGATGCCCGACAATCTGGTCGTTAAAAAAAAATTTTTTGATTTACTTTATAAAAATGCAATTTTCACATATGTTGTCGTAGACAAGTGCTAAAAACGCTACTTTAAATAACTTTGGGATATATCATAATTTATGAAACTTTAAGCATTGCACCTAGTTCTATGATAATTAGCCTAGATGCCCGACAATCTGGTCGTTAAAAAAAAATTTTTGATTTACCTTATAAAAATGCAATTTTCACATATGTTGTCGTAGACAAGAGCTAAAAACGCTACTCTAAATGAGTTTGGGATATATCATAATTTATGAAACTTTAAGCATTGCACCTAGTTCTATGATAATTAGCCTAGATGCCCGACAATCTGGTCGTTAAAAAAAAATTTTTTGATTTACCTTATAAAAATGCAATTTTCACATATGTTGTCGTAGACAAGTGCTAAAAACGCTACTCTAAATAACTTTGCGATATATCATAATTTATGAAATTTTAAGCATTGCACCTAGTTCTATGATAATTAGCCTAGATGCCCGACAATCTGGTCGTTAAAAAAAAATTTTTTGATTTACCTTATAAAAATGCAATTTTCACATATGTTGTCGTAGACAAGTGCTAAAAACGCTACTCTAAATGAGTTTGGGATATATCATAATTTATGAAACTTTAAGCATTGCACCTAGTTCTATGATAATTAGCCTAGATGCCCGACAATCTGGTCGTTAAAAAAAATTTTTTTGATTTACCTTATAAAAATGCAATTTTCACATATGTTGTCGTAGACAAGTGCTAAAAACGCTACTCTAAATAAGTTTGGGATATATCATAATTTATGAAACTTTAAGCATTGCACCTAGTTCTATGATAATTAGTCTAGATGCCCGACGATCTGGTCGTTAAAAAAAAAATTTTGATTTACCTTATAAAAATGCAATTTTCACATATGTTGTCGTAGACAAGTGCTAAAAACGCTACTCTAAATAACTTTGGGATATATCATAATTTATTAAACTTTAAGCATTGCACCTAGTCCTATGATAATTAGTCTAGATGCCCGACGATCTGGTCGTTAAAAAAGAAATTTTTGATTTACCTTATAAAAATGCAATTTTCACATATATTGTCGTAGACAAGTGCTAAAAACGCTACTCTAAATAACTTTGGGATATATCATAATTTATGAAACTTTAAGCATTGCACCTAGTTCTATGATAATTAGCCTAGATGCCCGACAATCTGGTCGCTAAAAAAAAATTTTTTGATTTACCTTATAAAAATGCAATTTTCACATATGTTGTCGTAGACAAGTGCTGAAAACGCTACTCTAAATAACTTTGGGATATATCATAATTTATGAAACTTTAAGCATTGCACCTAGTTCTATGATAATTAGTCTAGATGCCCGACAATCTGGTCGTTAAAAAAAAAATTTTTTGATTTACCTCATAAAAATGCAATTTTCACATATGTTGTCGTAGACAAGTGCTAAAAACGCTACTCTAAATGAGTTTGGGATATATCATAATTTATGAAACTTTAAGCATTGCACCTAGTTCTATGATAATTAGCCTAGATGCCCGACAATTTGGTCGTTAAAAAAAAATTTTTTGATTTACCTTATAAAAATGCAATTTTCACATATGTTGTCGTAGACAAGTGCTAAAAACGCTACTCTAAATGAGTTTGGGATATATCATAATTTATGAAACTTTAAGCATTGCACCTAGTTCTATGATAATTAGCCTAGATGCCCGACAATCTGGTCGTTAAAAAAAAATTTTTTGATTTACCTTATAAAAATGCAATTTTCACATATGTTATCGTAGACAAGTGCTAAAAACGCTACTCTAAATAAGTTTGGGATATATCATAATTTATGAAACTTTAAGCATTGCATCTATTTCTATGATAATTAGTCTAGATGCCCGACGATCTGGTCGTTAAAAAAAAATTTTTTGATTTACCTTATAAAAATGCAATTTTCACATATGTTGTCGTAGACAAGTGCTAAAAACGCTACTCTAAATAAGTTTGGGATATATCATAATTTATGAAACTTTAAGCATTGCATCTATTTCTATGATAATTAGTCTAGATGCCCGACGATCTGGTCGTTAAAAAAAAAATTTTGATTTACCTTATAAAAATGCAATTTTCACATATGGTGTCGTAGACAAGTGCTAAAAACGCTACTCTAAATAACTTTGGGATATATCATAATTTATTAAACTTTAAGCATTGCACCTAGTCCTATGATAATTAGTCTAGATGCCCGACGATCTGGTCGTTAAAAAAGAAATTTTTGATTTACCTTATAAAAATGCAATTTTCACATATATTGTCGTAGACAAGTGCTAAAAACGCTACTCTAAATAACTTTGGGATATATAATAATTTATGAAACTTTAAGCATTGCACCTAGTTCTATGATAATTAGCCTAGATGCCCGACAATCTGGTCGCTAAAAAAAAATTTTTTGATTTACCTTATAAAAATGCAATTTTCACATATGTTGTCGTAGACAAGTGCTGAAAACGCTACTCTAAATAACTTTGGGATATATCATAATTTATGAAACTTTAAGCATTGCACCTAGTTCTATGATAATTAGCCTAGATGCCCGACAATCTGGTCGTTAAAAAAAAATTTTTTGATTTACCTTATAAAAATGCAATTTTCACATATGTTGTCGTAGACAAGTGCTAAAAACGCTACTCTAAATAACTTTGGGATATATCATCATTTATGAAACTTTAAGCATTGCACCTAGTTCTATGATAATTAGCCTAGATGCCCGACAATCTGGTCGTTAAAAAAAATTTTTTTGATTTACCTTATAAAAATGCAATTTTCACATATGTTGTCGTAGACAAGTGCTAAAAACGCTACTCTAAATGAGTTTGGGATATATCATAATTTATGAAACTTTAAGCATTGCACCTAGTTCTATGATAATTAGCCTAGATGCCCGACAATCTGGTCGTTAAAAAAAAATTTTTTGATTTACCTTATAAAAATGCAATTTTCACATATGTTGTCGTAGACAAGTGCTAAAAACGCTACTCTAAATCACTTTGGGATATATCATAATTTATGAAACTTTAAGCATTGCACCTAGTTCTATGATAATTAGCCTAGATGCCCGACAATCTGGTCGTTAAAAAAAAATTTTTTGATTTACCTTATAAAAATGCAATTTTCACATATGTTGTCGTAGACAAGTGCTAAAAACGCTACTCTAAATAACTTTGGGATATATCATAATTTATGAAACTTTAAGCATTGCACCTAGTTCTATGATAATTAGCCTAGATGCCCGACAATCTGGTCGTTAAAAAAAATTTTTTTGATTTACCTTATAAAAATGCAATTTTCACATATGTTGTCGTAGACAAGTGCTAAAAACGCTACTCTAAATGAGTTTGGGATATATCATAATTTATGAAACTTTAAGCATTGCACCTAGTTCTATGATAATTAGCCTAGATGCCCGACAATCTGGTCGTTAAAAAAAATTTTTTTGATTTACCTTATAAAAATGCAATTTTCACATATGTTGTCGTAGACCAGTGCTAAAAACGCTACTCTAAATAACTTTGGGATATATCATAATTTATGAAACTTTAAGCATTGCACCTAGTTCTATGATAATTAGCCTAGATGCCCGACAATCTGGTCGTTAAAAAAAATTTTTTTGATTTACCTTATAAAAATGCAATTTTCACATATGTTGTCGTAGACAAGTGCTAAAAACGCTACTCTAAATGAGTTTGGGATATATCATAATTTATGAAACTTTAAGCATTGCACCTAGTTCTATGATAATTAGCCTAGATGCCCGGCAATCTGGTCGTTAAAAAAAAATTTTTTGATTTACCTTATAAAAATGCAATTTTCACATATGTTGTCGTAGACAAGTGCTAAAAACGCTACTCTAAATAACTTTGGGATATATCATAATTTATGAAACTTTAAGCATTGCACCTAGTTCTATGATAATTAGCCTAGATGCCCGACAATCTGGTCGTTAAAAAAAAATTTTTTGATTTACCTTATAAAAATGCAATTTTCACATATGTTGTCGTAGACAAGTGCTAAAAACGCTACTCTAAATGAGTTTGGGATATATCATAATTTATGAAACTTTAAGCATTGCACCTAGTTCTATGATAATTAGCCTAGATGCCCGACAATCTGGTCGTTAAAAAAAAATTTTTTGATTTACCTTATAAAAATGCAATTTTCACATATGTTGTCGTAGACAAGTGCTAAAAACGCTACTCTCAATAACTTTGGGATATATCATAATTTATGAAACTTTAAGCATTGCACCTAGTTCTATGATAATTAGCCTAGATGCCCGACAATCTGGTCGTTAAAAAAAAATTTTTTGATTTACCTTATAAAAATGCAATTTTCACATATGTTGTCGTAGACAAGTGCTAAAAACGCTACTCTAAATAACTTTGGGATATATCATAATTTATGAAACTTTAAGCATTGCACCTAGTTCTATGATAATTAGCCTAGATGCCCGACAATCTGGTCGTTAAAAAAAAATTTTTTGATTTACCTTATAAAAATGCAATTTTCACATATGTTGTCGTAGACAAGTGCTAAAAACGCTACTCTAAATAACTTTGCGATATATCATAATTTATGAAACTTTAAGCATTGCACCTAGTTCTATGATAATTAGCCTAGATGCCCGACAATCTGGTCGTTAAAAAAAAATTTTTTGATTTACCTTATAAAAATGCAATTTTCACATATGTTGTCGTAGACAAGTGCTAAAAACGCTACTCTAAATAACTTTGGGATATATCATAATTTATGAAACTTTAAGCATTGCACCTAGTTCTATGATAATTAGCCTAGATGCCCGACAATCTGGTCGTTAAAAAAAAATTTTTTGATTTACCTTATAAAAATGCAATTTTCACATATGTTGTCGTAGACAAGTGCTAAAAACGCTACTCTAAATGAGTTTGGGATATATCATAATTTATGAAATTTTAAGCATTGCACCTAGTTCTATGATAATTAGCCTAGATGCCCGACAATCTGGTCGTTAAAAAAAAATTTTTTGATTTACCTTATAAAAATGCAATTTTCACATATGTTGTCGTAGACAAGTGCTAAAAACGCTACTCTAAATAACTTTGCGATATATCATAATTTATGAAACTTTAAGCATTGCACCTAGTTCTATGATAATTAGCCTAGATGCCCGACAATCTGGTCGTTAAAAAAAAATTTTTTGATTTACCTTATAAAAATGCAATTTTCACATATGTTGTCGTAGACAAGTGCTAAAAACGCTACTCTAAATAACTTTGGGATATATCATAATTTATGAAACTTTAAGCATTGCACCTAGTTCTATGATAATTAGCCTAGATGCCCGACAATCTGGTCGTTAAAAAAAAATTTTTTGATTTACCTTATAAAAATGCAATTTTCACATATGTTGTCGTAGACAAGTGCTAAAAACGCTACTCTAAATGAGTTTGGGATATATCATAATTTATGAAATTTTAAGCATTGCACCTAGTTCTATGATAATTAGCCTAGATGCCCGACAATCTGGTCGTTAAAAAAAAATTTTTTGATTTACCTTATAAAAATGCAATTTTCACATATGTTGTCGTAGACAAGTGCTAAAAACGCTACTCTAAATAACTTTGGGATATATCATAATTTATGAAACTTTAAGCATTGCACCTAGTTCTATGATAATTAGCCTAGATGCCCGACAATCTGGTCGTTAAAAAAAAATTTTTTGATTTACCTTATAAAAATGCAATTTTCACATATGTTGTCGTAGACAAGTGCTAAAAACGCTACTCTAAATGAGTTTGGGATATATCATAATTTATGAAACTTTAAGCATTGCACCTAGTTCTATGATAATTAGCCTAGATGCCCGACAATCTGGTCGTTAAAAAAAAATTTTTTGATTTACCTTATAAAAATGCAATTTTCACATATGTTGTCGTAGACAAGTGCTAAAAACGCTACTCTAAATAACTTTGGGATATATCATAATTTATGAAACTTTAAGCATTGCACCTAGTTCTATGATAATTAGCCTAGATGCCCGACAATCTGGTCGTTAAAAAAAAATTTTTTGATTTACCTTATAAAAATGCAATTTTCACATATGTTGTCGTAGACAAGTGCTAAAAACGCTACTCTAAATGAGTTTGGGATATATCATAATTTATGAAACTTTAAGCATTGCACCTAGTTCTATGATAATTAGCCTAGATGCCCGACAATCTGGTCGTTAAAAAAAAATTTTTTGATTTACCTTATAAAAATGCAATTTTCACATATGTTGTCGTAGACAAGTGCTAAAAACGCTACTCTAAATAACTTTGGGATATATCATAATTTATGAAACTTTAAGCATTGCACCTAGTTCTATGATAATTAGCCTACCTTATAAAAATGCAATTTTCACATATGTTGTCCTAGACAAGTGCTAAAAACGCTACTCTAAATAACTTTGCGATATATCATAATTTATGAAACTTTAAGCATTGCACCTAGTTCTATGATAATTAGCCTAGATGCCCGACAATCTGGTCGTTAAAAAAAAATTTTTTGATTTACCTTATAAAAATGCAATTTTCACATATGTTGTCGTAGACAAGTGCTAAAAACGCTACTCTAAATGAGTTTGGGATATATCATAATTTATGAAACTTTAAGCATTGCACCTAGTTCTATGATAATTAGCCTAGATGCCCGACAATCTGGTCGTTAAAAAAAAAATTTTTTTATTTACCTTATAAAAATGCAATTTTCACATATGTTGTCGTAGACAAGTGCTAAAAACGCTACTCTAAATGAGTTTGGGATATATCATAATTTATGAAACTTTAAGCATTGCACCTAGTTCTATGATAATTAGCCTAGATGCCCGACAATCTGGTCGTTAAAAAAAAATTTTTTGATTTACCTTATAAAAATGCAATTTTCACATATGTTGTCGTAGACAAGTGCTAAAAACGCTACTCTAAATAACTTTGGGATATATCATAATTTATGAAACTTTAAGCATTGCACCTAGTTCTATGATAATTAGCCTAGATGCCCGACAATCTGGTCGTTAAAAAAAAATTTTTTGATTTACCTTATAAAAATGCAATTTTCACATATGTTGTCGTAGACAAGTGCTAAAAACGCTACTCTAAATAACTTTGGGATATATCATAATTTATGAAACTTTAAGCATTGCACCTAGTTCTATGATAATTAGCCTAGATGCCCGACAATCTGGTCGTTAAAAAAAAAATTTTTTGATTTACCTCATAAAAATGCAATTTTCATATATGTTGTCGTAGACAAGTGCTAAAAACGCTACTCTAAATGAGTTTGGGATATATCATAATTTATGAAACTTTAAGCATTGCACCTAGTTCTATAATAATTAGCCTAGATGACCGACAATCTGGTCGTTAAAAAAAAATTTTTTGATTTACCTTATAAAAATGCAATTTTCACATGTTGTCGTAGACAAGTGCTAAAAACGCTACTCTAAATGAGTTTGGGATATATCATAATTTATGAAATTTTAAGCATTGCACCTAGTTCTATGATAATTAGCCTAGATGCCCGACAATCTGGTCGTTAAAAAAAAATTTTTTGATTTACCTTATAAAAATGCAATTTTCACATGTTGTCGTAGACAAGTGCTAAAAACGCTACTCTAAATGAGTTTGGGATATATCATAATTTATGAAACTTTAAGCATTGCACCTAGTTCTATGATAATTAGCCTAGATGCCCGACAATCTGGTCGTTAAAAAAAAATTTTTTGATTTACCTTATAAAAATGCAATTTTCACATATGTTGTCGTAGACAAGTGCTAAAAACGCTACTCTAAATAACTTTGGGATATATCATAATTTATGAAACTTTAAGCATTGCACCTAGTTCTATGATAATTAGCCTAGATGCCCGACAATCTGGTCGTTAAAAAAAAATTTTTTGATTTACCTTATAAAAATGCAATTTTCACATATGTTGTCGTAGACAAGTGCTAAAAACGCTACTCTAAATAACTTTGGGATATATCATAATTTATGAAACTTTAAGCATTGCACCTAGTTCTATGATAATTAGCCTAGATGCCCGACAATCTGGTCGTTAAAAAAAAATTTTTTGATTTACCTTATAAAAATGCAATTTTCACATATGTTGTCGTAGACAAGTGCTAAAAACGCTACTCTAAATAACTTTGCGATATATCATAATTTATGAAACTTTAAGCATTGCACCTAGTTCTATGATAATTAGCCTAGATGCCCGACAATCTGGTCGTTAAAAAAAAATTTTTTGATTTACCTTATAAAAATGCAATTTTCACATATGTTGTCGTAGACAAGTGCTAAAAACGCTACTCTAAATGAGTTTGGGATATATCATAATTTATGAAACTTTAAAAATGCAATTTTCACATATGTTGTCGTAGACAAGTGCTAAAAACGCTACTCTAAATGAGTTTGGGATATATCATAATTTATGAAACTTTAAGCATTGCACCTAGTTCTATAATAATTAGCCTAGATGACCGACAATCTGGTCGTTAAAAAAAAATTTTTTGATTTACCTTATAAAAATGCAATTTTCACATATGTTGTCGTAGACAAGTGCTAAAAACGCTACTCTAAATGAGTTTGGGATATATCATAATTTATGAAATTTTAAGCATTGCACCTAGTTCTATGATAATTAGCCTAGATGCCCGACAATCTGGTCGTTAAAAAAAAATTTTTTGATTTACCTTATAAAAATGCAATTTTCACATGTTGTCGTAGACAAGTGCTAAAAACGCTACTCTAAATGAGTTTGGGATATATCATAATTTATGAAACTTTAAGCATTGCACCTAGTTCTATGATAATTAGCCTAGATGCCCGACAATCTGGTCGTTAAAAAAAAATTTTTTGATTTACCTTATAAAAATGCAATTTTCACATATGTTGTCGTAGACAAGTGCTAAAAACGCTACTCTAAATAACTTTGGGATATATCATAATTTATGAAACTTTAAGCATTGCACCTAGTTCTATGATAATTAGCCTAGATGCCCGACAATCTGGTCGTTAAAAAAAAATTTTTTGATTTACCTTATAAAAATGCAATTTTCACATATGTTGTCGTAGACAAGTGCTAAAAACGCTACTCTAAATAACTTTGGGATATATCATAATTTATGAAACTTTAAGCATTGCACCTAGTTCTATGATAATTAGCCTAGATGCCCGACAATCTGGTCGTTAAAAAAAAATTTTTTGATTTACCTTATAAAAATGCAATTTTCACATATGTTGTCGTAGACAAGTGCTAAAAACGCTACTCTAAATAACTTTGGGATATATCATAATTTATGAAACTTTAAGCATTGCACCTAGTTCTATGATAATTAGCCTAGATGCCCGACAATCTGGTCGTTAAAAAAAAATTTTTTGATTTACCTTATAAAAATGCAATTTTCACATATGTTGTCGTAGACAAGTGCTAAAAACGCTACTCTAAATAACTTTGCGATATATCATAATTTATGAAACTTTAAGCATTGCACCTAGTTCTATGATAATTAGCCTAGATGCCCGACAATCTGGTCGTTAAAAAAAAATTTTTTGATTTACCTCATAAAAATGCAATTTTCACATATGTTGTCGTAGACAAGTGCTAAAAACGCTACTCTAAATAACTTTGGGATATATCATAATTTATGAAACTTTAAGCATTGCACCTAGTTCTATGATAATTAGCCTAGATGCCCGACAATCTGGTCGTTAAAAAAAAATTTTTTGATTTACCTTATAAAAATGCAATTTTCACATATGTTGTCGTAGACAAGTGCTAAAAAC
Source organism: Crataerina pallida (assembly GCA_949710015.1). Classification (NCBI taxonomy): domain Eukaryota; kingdom Metazoa; phylum Arthropoda; class Insecta; order Diptera; family Hippoboscidae; genus Crataerina; species Crataerina pallida. Next base: position 17,106,365 of record OX453290.1, read on the forward strand.
GCTACTCTAAATGAGTTTGGGATATATCATAATTTATGAAACTTTAAGCATTGCACCTAGTTCTATGATAATTAGCCTAGATGCCCGACAATCTGGTCGTTAAAAAAAAATTTTTTGATTTACCTTATAAAAATGCAATTTTCACATATGTTGTCGTAGACAAGTGCTAAAAACGCTACTCTAAATAACTTTGGGATATATCATAATTTATGAAACTTTAAGCATTGCACCTAGTTCTATGATAATTAGCCTAGATGCCCGACAATCTGGTCGTTAAAAAAAAATTTTTTGATTTACCTTATAAAAATGCAATTTTCACATATGTTGTCGTAGACAAGTGCTAAAAACGCTACTCTAAATAACTTTGGGATATATCATAATTTATGAAACTTTAAGCATTGCACCTAGTTCTATGATAATTAGCCTAGATGCCCGACAATCTGGTCGTTAAAAAAAAATTTTTTGATTTACCTTATAAAAATGCAATTTTCACATATGTTGTCGTAGACAAGTGCTAAAAACGCTACTCTAAATAACTTTGGGATATATCATAATTTATGAAACTTTAAGCATTGCACCTAGTTCTATGATAATTAGCCTAGATGCCCGACAATCTGGTCGTTAAAAAAAAATTTTTTGATTTACCTTATAAAAATGCAATTTTCACATATGTTGTCGTAGACAAGTGCTAAAAACGCTACTCTAAATAACTTTGCGATATATCATAATTTATGAAACTTTAAGCATTGCACCTAGTTCTATGATAATTAGCCTAGATGCCCGACAATCTGGTCGTTAAAAAAAAATTTTTTGATTTACCTCATAAAAATGCAATTTTCACATATGTTGTCGTAGACAAGTGCTAAAAACGCTACTCTAAATAACTTTGGGATATATCATAATTTATGAAACTTTAAGCATTGCACCTAGTTCTATGATAATTAGCCTAGATGCCCGACAATCTGGTCGTTAAAAAAAAATTTTTTGATTTACCTTATAAAAATGCAATTTTCACATATGTTGTCGTAGACAAGTGCTAAAAACGCTACTCTAAATGAGTTTGGGATATATCATAATTTATGAAACTTTAAGCATTGCACCTAGTTCTATGATAATTAGCCTAGATGCCCGACAATCTGGTCGTTAAAAAAAAATTTTTTGATTTACCTTATAAAAATGCAATTTTCACATATGTTGTCGTAGACAAGTGCTAAAAACGCTACTCTAAATAACTTTGGGATATATCATAATTTATGAAACTTTAAGCATTGCACCTAGTTCTATGATAATTAGCCTAGATGCCCGACAATCTGGTCGTTAAAAAAAAATTTTTTGATTTACCTTATAAAAATGCAATTTTCACATATGTTGTCGTAGACAAGTGCTAAAAACGCTACTCTAAATGAGTTTGGGATATATCATAATTTATGAAACTTTAAGCATTGCACCTAGTTCTATGATAATTAGCCTAGATGCCCGACAATCTGGTCGTTAAAAAAAAATTTTTTGATTTACCTTATAAAAATGCAATTTTCACATATGTTGTCGTAGACAAGTGCTAAAAACGCTACTCTAAATAACTTTGGGATATATCATAATTTATGAAACTTTAAGCATTGCACCTAGTTCTATGATAATTAGCCTACCTTATAAAAATGCAATTTTCACATATGTTGTCCTAGACAAGTGCTAAAAACGCTACTCTAAATAACTTTGCGATATATCATAATTTATGAAACTTTAAGCATTGCACCTAGTTCTATGATAATTAGCCTAGATGCCCGACAATCTGGTCGTTAAAAAAAAATTTTTTGATTTACCTTATAAAAATGCAATTTTCACATATGTTGTCGTAGACAAGTGCTAAAAACGCTACTCTAAATGAGTTTGGGATATATCATAATTTATGAAACTTTAAGCATTGCACCTAGTTCTATGATAATTAGCCTAGATGCCCGACAATCTGGTCGTTAAAAAAAAAATTTTTTTATTTACCTTATAAAAATGCAATTTTCACATATGTTGTCGTAGACAAGTGCTAAAAACGCTACTCTAAATGAGTTTGGGATATATCATAATTTATGAAACTTTAAGCATTGCACCTAGTTCTATGATAATTAGCCTAGATGCCCGACAATCTGGTCGTTAAAAAAAAATTTTTTGATTTACCTTATAAAAATGCAATTTTCACATATGTTGTCGTAGACAAGTGCTAAAAACGCTACTCTAAATAACTTTGGGATATATCATAATTTATGAAACTTTAAGCATTGCACCTAGTTCTATGATAATTAGCCTAGATGCCCGACAATCTGGTCGTTAAAAAAAAATTTTTTGATTTACCTTATAAAAATGCAATTTTCACATATGTTGTCGTAGACAAGTGCTAAAAACGCTACTCTAAATAACTTTGGGATATATCATAATTTATGAAACTTTAAGCATTGCACCTAGTTCTATGATAATTAGCCTAGATGCCCGACAATCTGGTCGTTAAAAAAAAAATTTTTTGATTTACCTCATAAAAATGCAATTTTCATATATGTTGTCGTAGACAAGTGCTAAAAACGCTACTCTAAATGAGTTTGGGATATATCATAATTTATGAAACTTTAAGCATTGCACCTAGTTCTATAATAATTAGCCTAGATGACCGACAATCTGGTCGTTAAAAAAAAATTTTTTGATTTACCTTATAAAAATGCAATTTTCACATGTTGTCGTAGACAAGTGCTAAAAACGCTACTCTAAATGAGTTTGGGATATATCATAATTTATGAAATTTTAAGCATTGCACCTAGTTCTATGATAATTAGCCTAGATGCCCGACAATCTGGTCGTTAAAAAAAAATTTTTTGATTTACCTTATAAAAATGCAATTTTCACATGTTGTCGTAGACAAGTGCTAAAAACGCTACTCTAAATGAGTTTGGGATATATCATAATTTATGAAACTTTAAGCATTGCACCTAGTTCTATGATAATTAGCCTAGATGCCCGACAATCTGGTCGTTAAAAAAAAATTTTTTGATTTACCTTATAAAAATGCAATTTTCACATATGTTGTCGTAGACAAGTGCTAAAAACGCTACTCTAAATAACTTTGGGATATATCATAATTTATGAAACTTTAAGCATTGCACCTAGTTCTATGATAATTAGCCTAGATGCCCGACAATCTGGTCGTTAAAAAAAAATTTTTTGATTTACCTTATAAAAATGCAATTTTCACATATGTTGTCGTAGACAAGTGCTAAAAACGCTACTCTAAATAACTTTGGGATATATCATAATTTATGAAACTTTAAGCATTGCACCTAGTTCTATGATAATTAGCCTAGATGCCCGACAATCTGGTCGTTAAAAAAAAATTTTTTGATTTACCTTATAAAAATGCAATTTTCACATATGTTGTCGTAGACAAGTGCTAAAAACGCTACTCTAAATAACTTTGCGATATATCATAATTTATGAAACTTTAAGCATTGCACCTAGTTCTATGATAATTAGCCTAGATGCCCGACAATCTGGTCGTTAAAAAAAAATTTTTTGATTTACCTTATAAAAATGCAATTTTCACATATGTTGTCGTAGACAAGTGCTAAAAACGCTACTCTAAATGAGTTTGGGATATATCATAATTTATGAAACTTTAAAAATGCAATTTTCACATATGTTGTCGTAGACAAGTGCTAAAAACGCTACTCTAAATGAGTTTGGGATATATCATAATTTATGAAACTTTAAGCATTGCACCTAGTTCTATAATAATTAGCCTAGATGACCGACAATCTGGTCGTTAAAAAAAAATTTTTTGATTTACCTTATAAAAATGCAATTTTCACATATGTTGTCGTAGACAAGTGCTAAAAACGCTACTCTAAATGAGTTTGGGATATATCATAATTTATGAAATTTTAAGCATTGCACCTAGTTCTATGATAATTAGCCTAGATGCCCGACAATCTGGTCGTTAAAAAAAAATTTTTTGATTTACCTTATAAAAATGCAATTTTCACATGTTGTCGTAGACAAGTGCTAAAAACGCTACTCTAAATGAGTTTGGGATATATCATAATTTATGAAACTTTAAGCATTGCACCTAGTTCTATGATAATTAGCCTAGATGCCCGACAATCTGGTCGTTAAAAAAAAATTTTTTGATTTACCTTATAAAAATGCAATTTTCACATATGTTGTCGTAGACAAGTGCTAAAAACGCTACTCTAAATAACTTTGGGATATATCATAATTTATGAAACTTTAAGCATTGCACCTAGTTCTATGATAATTAGCCTAGATGCCCGACAATCTGGTCGTTAAAAAAAAATTTTTTGATTTACCTTATAAAAATGCAATTTTCACATATGTTGTCGTAGACAAGTGCTAAAAACGCTACTCTAAATAACTTTGGGATATATCATAATTTATGAAACTTTAAGCATTGCACCTAGTTCTATGATAATTAGCCTAGATGCCCGACAATCTGGTCGTTAAAAAAAAATTTTTTGATTTACCTTATAAAAATGCAATTTTCACATATGTTGTCGTAGACAAGTGCTAAAAACGCTACTCTAAATAACTTTGGGATATATCATAATTTATGAAACTTTAAGCATTGCACCTAGTTCTATGATAATTAGCCTAGATGCCCGACAATCTGGTCGTTAAAAAAAAATTTTTTGATTTACCTTATAAAAATGCAATTTTCACATATGTTGTCGTAGACAAGTGCTAAAAACGCTACTCTAAATAACTTTGCGATATATCATAATTTATGAAACTTTAAGCATTGCACCTAGTTCTATGATAATTAGCCTAGATGCCCGACAATCTGGTCGTTAAAAAAAAATTTTTTGATTTACCTCATAAAAATGCAATTTTCACATATGTTGTCGTAGACAAGTGCTAAAAACGCTACTCTAAATGAGTTTGGGATATATCATAATTTATGAAACTTTAAGCATTGCACCTAGTCCTATGATAATTAGTCTAGATGCCCGACAATCTGGTCGTTAAAAAAAAAATTTTTGATTTACCTTATAAAAATGCAATTTTCACATATGTTGTCGTAGACAAGTGCTAAAAACGCTACTCTAAATGAGTTTGGGATATATCATAATTTATGAAACTTTAAGCATTGCACCTAGTTCTATGATAATTAGTCTAGATGCCCGACAATCTGGTCGTTAAAAAAAAATTTTTGATTTACCTTATAAAAATGCAATTTTCACATATGTTGTCGTAGACAAGAGCTAAAAACGCTACTCTAAATGAGTTTGGGATATATCATAATTTATGAAACTTTAAGCATTGCACCTAGTTCTATGATAATTAGTCTAGATGCCCGACAATCTGGTCGTTAAAAAAAAAATTTTTTGATTTACCTCATAAAAATGCAATTTTCATATATGTTGTCGTAGACAAGTGCTAAAAACGCTACTCTAAATGAGTTTGGGATATATCATAATTTATGAAACTTTAAGCATTGCACCTAGTCCTATGATAATTAGTCTAGATGCCCGACAATCTGGTCGTTAAAAAAAAAATTTTTGATTTACCTTATAAAAATGCAATTTTCACATATGTTGTCGTAGACAAGAGCTAAAAACGCTACTCTAAATAACTTTGGGATATATCATAATTTATGAAACTTTAAGCATTGCACCTAGTTCTATGATAATTAGCCTAGATGCCCGACAATCTGGTCGTTAAAAAAAAATTTTTTGATTTACCTTATAAAAATGCAATTTTCACATATGTTGTCGTAGACAAGTGCTAAAAACGCTACTCTAAATAACTTTGGGATATATCATAATTTATGAAACTTTAAAAATGCAATTTTCACATATGTTGTCGTAGACAAGTGCTAAAAACGCTACTCTAAATGAGTTTGGGATATATCATAATTTATGAAACTTTAAGCATTGCACCTAGTTCTATAATAATTAGCCTAGATGACCGACAATCTGGTCGTTAAAAAAAAATTTTTTGATTTACCTTATAAAAATGCAATTTTCACATATGTTGTCGTAGACAAGTGCTAAAAACGCTACTCTAAATGAGTTTGGGATATATCATAATTTATGAAATTTTAAGCATTGCACCTAGTTCTATGATAATTAGCCTAGATGCCCGACAATCTGGTCGTTAAAAAAAAATTTTTTGATTTACCTTATAAAAATGCAATTTTCACATGTTGTCGTAGACAAGTGCTAAAAACGCTACTCTAAATGAGTTTGGGATATATCGTAATTTATGAAACTTTAAGCATTGCACCTAGTTCTATGATAATTAGCCTAGATGCCCGACAATCTGGTCGTTAAAAAAAAATTTTTTGATTTACCTTATAAAAATGCAATTTTCACATATGTTGTCGTAGACAAGTGCTAAAAACGCTACTCTAAATAACTTTGGGATATATCATAATTTATGAAACTTTAAGCATTGCACCTAGTTCTATGATAATTAGCCTAGATGCCCGACAATCTGGTCGTTAAAAAAAAATTTTTTGATTTACCTTATAAAAATGCAATTTTCACATATGTTGTCGTAGACAAGTGCTAAAAACGCTACTCTAAATAACTTTGGGATATATCATAATTTATGAAACTTTAAGCATTGCACCTAGTTCTATGATAATTAGCCTAGATGCCCGACAATCTGGTCGTTAAAAAAAAATTTTTTGATTTACCTTATAAAAATGCAATTTTCACATATGTTGTCGTAGACAAGTGCTAAAAACGCTACTCTAAATAACTTTGCGATATATCATAATTTATGAAACTTTAAGCATTGCACCTAGTTCTATGATAATTAGCCTAGATGCCCGACAATCTGGTCGTTAAAAAAAAATTTTTTGATTTACCTTATAAAAATGCAATTTTCACATATGTTGTCGTAGACAAGTGCTAAAAACGCTACTCTAAATGAGTTTGGGATATATCATAATTTATGAAATTTTAAGCATTGCACCTAGTTCTATGATAATTAGCCTAGATGCCCGACAATCTGGTCGTTAAAAAAAAATTTTTTGATTTACCTTATAAAAATGCAATTTTCACATATGTTGTCGTAGACAAGTGCTAAAAACGCTACTCTAAATGAGTTTGGGATATATCATAATTTATGAAACTTTAAGCATTGCACCTAGTTCTATGATAATTAGCCTAGATGCCCGACAATCTGGTCGTTAAAAAAAATTTTTTTGATTTACCTTATAAAAATGCAATTTTCACATATGTTGTCGTAGACAAGTGCTAAAAACGCTACTCTAAATGAGTTTGGGATATATCATAATTTATGAAACTTTAAGCATTGCACCTAGTTCTATGATAATTAGCCTAGATGCCCGACAATCTGGTCGCTAAAAAAAAATTTTTGATTTACCTTATAAAAATGCAATTTTCACATATGTTGTCGTAGACAAGTGCTAAAAACGCTACTCTAAATGAGTTTGGGATATATCATAATTTATGAAACTTTAAGCATTGCACCTAGTTCTATGATAATTAGCCTAGATGCCCGACAATCTGGTCGTTAAAAAAAAAATTTTTTTATTTACCTTATAAAAATGCAATTTTCACATATGTTGTCGTAGACAAGTGCTAAAAACGCTACTCTAAATGAGTTTGGGATATATCATAATTTATGAAACTTTAAGCATTGCACCTAGTCCTATGATAATTAGTCTAGATGCCCGACAATCTGGTCGCTAAAAAAAATTTTTTGATTTACCTTATAAAAATACAATTTTCACATATGTTGTCGTAGACAAGTGCTAAAAACGCTACTCTAAATAACTTTGGGATATATCATAATTTATGAAACTTTAAGCATTGCACCTAGTTCTATGATAATTAGTCTAGATGCCCGACAATCTGGTCGTTAAAAAAAAATTTTTTTGATTTACCTCATAAAAATGCAATTTTCACATATGTTGTCGTAGACAAGTGCTAAAAACGCTACTCTAAATGAGTTTGGGATATATCATAATTTATGAAACTTTAAGCATTGCACCTAGTCCTATGATAATTAGTCTAGATGTCCGACAATATGGTCGTTAAAAAAAAATTTTTTGATTTACCTTATAAAAATGCAATGTTCACATATGTTGTCGTAGACAAGTGCTAAAAACGCTACTCTAAATAACTTTGCGATATATCATAATTTATGAAACTTTAAGCATTGCACCTAGTCCTATGATAATTAGTCTAGATGCCCGACAATCTGGTCGTTAAAAAAAAAAATTTTTGATTTACCTTATAAAAATGCAATTTTCACATATGTTGTCGTAGACAAGTGCTAAAAACGCTACTCTAAATGAGTTTGGGATATATCATAATTTATGAAACTTTAAGCATTGCACCTAGTCCTATGATAATTAGTCTAGATGCCCGACAATCTGGTCGCTAAAAAAAATTTTTTGATTTACCTTATAAAAATACAATTTTCACATATGTTGTCGTAGACAAGTGCTAAAAACGCTACTCTAAATAACTTTGGGATATATCATAATTTATGAAACTTTAAAAATGCAATTTTCACATATGTTGTCGTAGACAAGTGCTAAAAACGCTACTCTAAATGAGTTTGGGATATATCATAATTTATGAAACTTTAAGCATTGCACCTAGTCCTATGATAATTAGTCTAGATGCCCGACAATCTGGTCGTTAAAAAAAATTTTTTTGATTTACCTTATAAAAATGCAATTTTCACATATGTTGTCGTAGACAAGTGCTAAAAACGCTACTCTAAATAACTTTGCGATATATCATAATTTATGAAACTTTAAGCATTGCACCTAGTTCTATGATAATTAGCCTAGATGCCCGACAATCTGGTCGCTAAAAAAAAAATATTTGATTTACCTTATAAAAATGCAATTTTCACATATGTTGTCGTAGACAAGTGCTAAAAACGCTACTCTAAATGAGTTTGGGATATATCATAATTTATGAAACTTTAAGCATTGCACCTAGTTCTATAATAATTAGCCTAGATGACCGACAATCTGGTCGTTAAAAAAAAATTTTTTGATTTACCTTATAAAAATGCAATTTTCACATATGTTGTCGTAGACAAGTGCTAAAAACGCTACTCTAAATGAGTTTGGGATATATCATAATTTATGAAACTTTAAGCATTGCACCTAGTTCTATGATAATTAGCCTAGATGCCCGACAATCTGGTCGCAAAAAAAAAAATTTTTGATTTACCTTATAAAAATGCAATTTTCACATATGTTGTCGTAGACAAGTGCTAAAAACGCTACTCTAAATGAGTTTGGGATATATCATAATTTATGAAACTTTAAGCATTGCACCTAGTTCTATAATAATTAGCCTAGATGACCGACAATCTGGACGTTAAAAAAAAATTTTTTGATTTACCTTATAAAAATGCAATTTTCACATATGTTGTCGTAGACAAGTGCTAAAAACGCTACTCTAAATGAGTTTGGGATATATCATAATTTATGAAACTTTAAGCATTGCACCTAGTTCTATGATAATTAGTCTAGATGCCCGACAATGTGGTCGCTAAAAAAAATTTTTTTGATTTACCTTATAAAAATGCAATTTTCACATATGTTGTCGTAGACAAGTGCTAAAAACGCTACTCTAAATGAGTTTGGGATATATCATAATTTATGAAACTTTAAGCATTGCACCTAGTCCTATGATAATTAGTCTAGATGCCCGACAATCTGGTCGCTAAAAAAAAATTTTTTGATTTACCTTATAAAAATGCAATTTTCACATATGTTGTCGTAGACAAGTGCTAAAAACGCTACTCTAAATGAGTTTGGGATATATCATAATTTATGAAACTTTAAGCATTGCACCTAGTCCTATGATAATTAGTCTAGATGCCCGACAATCTGGTCGTTAAAAAAAATTTTTTGATTTACCTTATAAAAATGCAATTTTCACATATGTTGTCGTAGACAAGTGCTAAAAACGCTACTCTAAATAACTTTGCGATATATCATAATTTATGAAACTTTAAGCATTGCACCTAGTTCTATGATAATTAGCCTAGATGCCCGACAATCTGGTCGCTAAAAAAAAAATATTTGATTTACCTTATAAAAATGCAATTTTCACATATGTTGTCGTAGACAAGTGCTAAAAACGCTACTCTAAATGAGTTTGGGATATATCATAATTTATGAAACTTTAAGCATTGCACCTAGTTCTATGATAATTAGCCTAGATGCCCGACAATCTGGTCGCTAAAAAAAATTTTTTTGATTTACCTTATAAAAATGCAATTTTCACATATGTTGTCGTAGACAAGTGCTAAAAACGCTACTCTAAATGAGTTTGCGATATATCATAATTTATGAAACTTTAAGCATTGCACCTAGTTCTATGATAATTAGCCTAGATGCCCGACAATCTGGTCGTTAAAAAAAAAATTTTTGATTTACCTTATAAAAATGCAATTTTCACATATGTTGTCGTAGACAAGTGCTAAAAACGCTACTCTAAATGAGTTTGGGATATATCATAATTTATGAAACTTTAAGCATTGCACCTAGTTCTATGATAATTAGCCTAGATGCCCGACAATCTGGTCGTTAAAAAAAATTTTTTTGATTTACCTTATAAAAATGCAATTTTCACATATGTTGTCGTAGACAAGTGCTAAAAACGCTACTCTAAATGAGTTTGGGATATATCATAATTTATGAAACTTTAAGCATTGCACCTAGTTCTATGATAATTAGCCTAGATGCCCGACAATCTGGTCGCTAAAAAAAAATTTTTGATTTACCTTATAAAAATGCAATTTTCACATATGTTGTCGTAGACAAGTGCTAAAAACGCTACTCTAAATGAGTTTGGGATATATCATAATTTATGAAACTTTAAGCATTGCACCTAGTTCTATGATAATTAGCCTAGATGCCCGACAATCTGGTCGTTAAAAAAAAAATTTTTTTATTTACCTTATAAAAATGCAATTTTCACATATGTTGTCGTAGACAAGTGCTAAAAACGCTACTCTAAATGAGTTTGGGATATATCATAATTTATGAAACTTTAAGCATTGCACCTAGTCCTATGATAATTAGTCTAGATGCCCGACAATCTGGTCGCTAAAAAAAATTTTTTGATTTACCTTATAAAAATACAATTTTCACATATGTTGTCGTAGACAAGTGCTAAAAACGCTACTCTAAATAACTTTGGGATATATCATAATTTATGAAACTTTAAGCATTGCACCTAGTTCTATGATAATTAGTCTAGATGCCCGACAATCTGGTCGTTAAAAAAAAAATTTTTTGATTTACCTCATAAAAATGCAATTTTCACATATGTTGTCGTAGACAAGTGCTAAAAACGCTACTCTAAATGAGTTTGGGATATATCATAATTTATGAAACTTTAAGCATTGCACCTAGTCCTATGATAATTAGTCTAGATGTCCGACAATATGGTCGTTAAAAAAAAATTTTTTGATTTACCTTATAAAAATGCAATGTTCACATATGTTGTCGTAGACAAGTGCTAAAAACGCTACTCTAAATAACTTTGCGATATATCATAATTTATGAAACTTTAAGCATTGCACCTAGTCCTATGATAATTAGTCTAGATGCCCGACAATCTGGTCGTTAAAAAAAAAAATTTTTGATTTACCTTATAAAAATGCAATTTTCACATATGTTGTCGTAGACAAGTGCTAAAAACGCTACTCTAAATGAGTTTGGGATATATCATAATTTATGAAACTTTAAGCATTGCACCTAGTCCTATGATAATTAGTCTAGATGCCCGACAATCTGGTCGCTAAAAAAAATTTTTTGATTTACCTTATAAAAATACAATTTTCACATATGTTGTCGTAGACAAGTGCTAAAAACGCTACTCTAAATAACTTTGGGATATATCATAATTTATGAAACTTTAAAAATGCAATTTTCACATATGTTGTCGTAGACAAGTGCTAAAAACGCTACTCTAAATGAGTTTGGGATATATCATAATTTATGAAACTTTAAGCATTGCACCTAGTCCTATGATAATTAGTCTAGATGCCCGACAATCTGGTCGTTAAAAAAAATTTTTTTGATTTACCTTATAAAAATGCAATTTTCACATATGTTGTCGTAGACAAGTGCTAAAAACGCTACTCTAAATAACTTTGCGATATATCATAATTTATGAAACTTTAAGCATTGCACCTAGTTCTATGATAATTAGCCTAGATGCCCGACAATCTGGTCGCTAAAAAAAAAATATTTGATTTACCTTATAAAAATGCAATTTTCACATATGTTGTCGTAGACAAGTGCTAAAAACGCTACTCTAAATGAGTTTGGGATATATCATAATTTATGAAACTTTAAGCATTGCACCTAGTTCTATAATAATTAGCCTAGATGACCGACAATCTGGTCGTTAAAAAAAAATTTTTTGATTTACCTTATAAAAATGCAATTTTCACATATGTTGTCGTAGACAAGTGCTAAAAACGCTACTCTAAATGAGTTTGGGATATATCATAATTTATGAAACTTTAAGCATTGCACCTAGTTCTATGATAATTAGCCTAGATGCCCGACAATCTGGTCGCAAAAAAAAAAATTTTTGATTTACCTTATAAAAATGCAATTTTCACATATGTTGTCGTAGACAAGTGCTAAAAACGCTACTCTAAATGAGTTTGGGATATATCATAATTTATGAAACTTTAAGCATTGCACCTAGTTCTATAATAATTAGCCTAGATGACCGACAATCTGGACGTTAAAAAAAAATTTTTTGATTTACCTTATAAAAATGCAATTTTCACATATGTTGTCGTAGACAAGTGCTAAAAACGCTACTCTAAATGAGTTTGGGATATATCATAATTTATGAAACTTTAAGCATTGCACCTAGTTCTATGATAATTAGTCTAGATGCCCGACAATGTGGTCGCTAAAAAAAATTTTTTTGATTTACCTTATAAAAATGCAATTTTCACATATGTTGTCGTAGACAAGTGCTAAAAACGCTACTCTAAATGAGTTTGGGATATATCATAATTTATGAAACTTTAAGCATTGCACCTAGTCCTATGATAATTAGTCTAGATGCCCGACAATCTGGTCGCTAAAAAAAAATTTTTTGATTTACCTTATAAAAATGCAATTTTCACATATGTTGTCGTAGACAAGTGCTAAAAACGCTACTCTAAATGAGTTTGGGATATATCATAATTTATGAAACTTTAAGCATTGCACCTAGTCCTATGATAATTAGTCTAGATGCCCGACAATCTGGTCGTTAAAAAAAATTTTTTGATTTACCTTATAAAAATGCAATTTTCACATATGTTGTCGTAGACAAGTGCTAAAAACGCTACTCTAAATAACTTTGCGATATATCATAATTTATGAAACTTTAAGCATTGCACCTAGTTCTATGATAATTAGCCTAGATGCCCGACAATCTGGTCGCTAAAAAAAAAATATTTGATTTACCTTATAAAAATGCAATTTTCACATATGTTGTCGTAGACAAGTGCTAAAAACGCTACTCTAAATGAGTTTGGGATATATCATAATTTATGAAACTTTAAGCATTGCACCTAGTTCTATGATAATTAGCCTAGATGCCCGACAATCTGGTCGCTAAAAAAAATTTTTTTGATTTACCTTATAAAAATGCAATTTTCACATATGTTGTCGTAGACAAGTGCTAAAAACGCTACTCTAAATGAGTTTGCGATATATCATAATTTATGAAACTTTAAGCATTGCACCTAGTTCTATGATAATTAGCCTAGATGCCCGACAATCTGGTCGTTAAAAAAAAAATTTTTGATTTACCTTATAAAAATGCAATTTTCACATATGTTGTCGTAGACAAGTGCTAAAAACGCTACTCTAAATGAGTTTGGGATATATCATAATTTATGAAACTTTAAGCATTGCACCTAGTTCTATGATAATTAGCCTAGATGCCCGACAATCTGGTCGTTAAAAAAAAAATTTTTGATTTACCTTATAAAAATGCAATTTTCACATATGTTGTCGTAGACAAGTGCTAAAAACGCTACTCTAAATGAGTTTGGGATATATCATAATTTATGAAACTTTAAGCATTGCACCTAGTTCTATGATAATTAGCCTAGATGCCCGACAATCTGGTCGCTAAAAAAAATTTTTTTGATTTACCTTATAAAAATGCAATTTTCACATATGTTGTCGTAGACAAGTGCTAAAAACGCTACTCTAAATGAGTTTGCGATATATCATAATTTATGAAACTTTAAGCATTGCACCTAGTTCTATGATAATTAGCCTAGATGCCCGACAATCTGGTCGTTAAAAAAAAAATTTTTGATTTACCTTATAAAAATGCAATTTTCACATATGTTGTCGTAGACAAGTGCTAAAAACGCTACTCTAAATGAGTTTGGGATATATCATAATTTATGAAACTTTAAGCATTGCACCTAGTTCTATGATAATTAGCCTAGATGCCCGACAATCTGGTCGTTAAAAAAAAAATTTTTGATTTACCTTATAAAAATGCAATTTTCACATATGTTGTCGTAGACAAGTGCTAAAAACGCTACTCTAAATGAGTTTGGGATATATCATAATTTATGAAACTTTAAGCATTGCACCTAGTTCTATGATAATTAGCCTAGATGCCCGACAATCTGGTCGCTAAAAAAAATTTTTTTGATTTACCTTATAAAAATGCAATTTTCACATATGTTGTCGTAGACAAGTGCTAAAAACGCTACTCTAAATGAGTTTGCGATATATCATAATTTATGAAACTTTAAGCATTGCACCTAGTTCTATGATAATTAGCCTAGATGCCCGACAATCTGGTCGTTAAAAAAAAAATTTTTGATTTACCTTATAAAAATGCAATTTTCACATATGTTGTCGTAGACAAGTGCTAAAAACGCTACTCTAAATGAGTTTGGGATATATCATAATTTATGAAACTTTAAGCATTGCACCTAGTTCTATGATAATTAGCCTAGATGCCCGACAATCTGGTCGCTAAAAAAAATTTTTTTGATTTACCTTATAAAAATGCAATTTTCACATATGTTGTCGTAGACAAGTGCTAAAAACGCTACTCTAAATGAGTTTGCGATATATCATAATTTATGAAACTTTAAGCATTGCACCTAGTTCTATGATAATTAGCCTAGATGCCCGACAATCTGGTCGTTAAAAAAAAATTTTTTGATTTACCTTATAAAAATGCAATTTTCACATATGTTGTCGTAGACAAGTGCTAAAAACGCTACTCTAAATGAGTTTGGGATATATCATAATTTATGAAACTTTAAGCATTGCACCTAGTTCTATGATAATTAGCCTAGATGCCCGACAATCTGGTCGTTAAAAAAAAATTTTTGATTTACCTTATAAAAATGCAATTTTCACATATGTTGTCGTAGACAAGTGCTAAAAACGCTACTCTAAATGAGTTTGGGATATATCATAATTTATGAAACTTTAAGCATTGCACCTAGTTCTATGATAATTAGCCTAGATGCCCGACAATCTGGTCGTTAAAAAAAAATTTTTTGATTTACCTTATAAAAATGCAATTTTCACATATGTTGTCGTAGACAAGTGCTAAAAACGCTACTCTAAATGAGTTTGGGATATATCATAATTTATGAAACTTTAAGCATTGCACCTAGTTCTATAATAATTAGCCTAGATGCCCGACAATCTGGTCGTTAAAAAAAAAATTTTTGATTTACCTTATAAAAATGCAATTTTCACATATGTTGTCGTAGACAAGTGCTAAAAACGCTACTCTAAATGAGTTTGGGATATATCATAATTTATGAAACTTTAAGCATTGCACCTAGTTCTATGATAATTAGCCTAGATGCCCGACAATCTGGTCGCTAAAAAAAATTTTTTTGATTTACCTTATAAAAATGCAATTTTCACATATGTTGTCGTAGACAAGTGCTAAAAACGCTACTCTAAATGAGTTTGCGATATATCATAATTTATGAAACTTTAAGCATTGCACCTAGTTCTATGATAATTAGCCTAGATGCCCGACAATCTGGTCGTTAAAAAAAAAATTTTTGATTTACCTTATAAAAATGCAATTTCCACATATGTTGTCGTAGACAAGTGCTAAAAACGCTACTCTAAATGAGTTTGGGATATATCATAATTTATGAAACTTTAAGCATTGCACCTAGTTCTATGATAATTAGCCTAGATGCCCGACAATCTGGTCGTTAAAAAAAAATTTTTTGATTTACCTTATAAAAATGCAATTTTCACATATGTTGTCGTAGACAAGTGCTAAAAACGCTACTCTAAATGAGTTTGGGATATATCATAATTTATGAAACTTTAAGCATTGCACCTAGTTCTATGATAATTAGCCTAGATGCCCGACAATCTGGTCGCTAAAAAAAATTTTTTTGATTTACCTTATAAAAATGCAATTTTCACATATGTTGTCGTAGACAAGTGCTAAAAACGCTACTCTAAATGAGTTTGCGATATATCATAATTTATGAAACTTTAAGCATTGCACCTAGTTCTATGATAATTAGCCTAGATGCCCGACAATCTGGTCGTTAAAAAAAAAATTTTTGATTTACCTTATAAAAATGCAATTTTCACATATGTTGTCGTAGACAAGTGCTAAAAACGCTACTCTAAATGAGTTTGGGATATATCATAATTTATCAAACTTTAAGCATTGCACCTAGTTCTATGATAATTAGCCTAGATGCCCGACAATCTGGTCGTTAAAAAAAAAATTTTTGATTTACCTTATAAAAATGCAATTTTCACATATGTTGTCGTAGACAAGTGCTAAAAACGCTACTCTAAATGAGTTTGGGATATATCATAATTTATGAAACTTTAAGCATTGCACCTAGTTCTATGATAATTAGCCTAGATGCCCGACAATCTGGTCGTTAAAAAAAAATTTTTTGATTTACCTTATAAAAATGCAATTTTCACATATGTTGTCGTAGACAAGTGCTAAAAACGCTACTCTAAATGAGTTTGGGATATATCATAATTTATGAAACTTTAAGCATTGCACCTAGTTCTATAATAATTAGCCTAGATGCCCGACAATCTGGTCGTTAAAAAAAAAATTTTTGATTTACCTTATAAAAATGCAATTTTCACATATGTTGTCGTAGACAAGTGCTAAAAACGCTACTCTAAATGAGTTTGGGATATATCATAATTTATGAAACTTTAAGCATTGCACCTAGTTCTATGATAATTAGCCTAGATGCCCGACAATCTGGTCGCTAAAAAAAATTTTTTTGATTTACCTTATAAAAATGCAATTTTCACATATGTTGTCGTAGACAAGTGCTAAAAACGCTACTCTAAATGAGTTTGCGATATATCATAATTTATGAAACTTTAAGCATTGCACCTAGTTCTATGATAATTAGCCTAGATGCCCGACAATCTGGTCGTTAAAAAAAAAATTTTTGATTTACCTTATAAAATTGCAATTTTCACATATGTTGTCGTAGACAAGTGCTAAAAACGCTACTCTAAATGAGTTTGGGATATATCATAATTTATGAAACTTTAAGCATTGCACCTAGTTCTATGATAATTAGCCTAGATGCCCGACAATCTGGTCGTTAAAAAAAAAATTTTTGATTTACCTTATAAAAATGCAATTTTCACATATGTTGTCGTAGACAAGTGCTAAAAACGCTACTCTAAATGAGTTTGGGATATATCATAATTTATGAAACTTTAAGCATTGCACCTAGTTCTATGATAATTAGCCTAGATGCCCGACAATCTGGTCGTTAAAAAAAAATTTTTTGATTTACCTTATAAAAATGCAATTTTCACATATGTTGTCGTAGACAAGTGCTAAAAACGCTACTCTAAATGAGTTTGGGATATATCATAATTTATGAAACTTTAAGCATTGCACCTAGTTCTATGATAATTAGCCTAGATGCCCGACAATCTGGTCGCTAAAAAAAATTTTTTTGATTTACCTTATAAAAATGCAATTTTCACATATGTTGTCGTAGACAAGTGCTAAAAACGCTACTCTAAATAACTTTGCGATATATCATAATTTATGAAACTGTAAGCATTGCACCTAGTTCTATGATAATTAGCCTAGATGCCCGACAATCTGGTCGTTAAAAAAAAAATTTTTGATTTACCTTATAAAAATGCAATTTTCACATATGTTGTCGTAGACAAGTGCTAAAAACGCTACTCTAAATGAGTTTGGGATATATCATAATTTATGAAACTTTAAGCATTGCACCTAGTTCTATGATAATTAGCCTAGATGCCCGACAATCTGGTCGTTAAAAAAAAATTTTTTGATTTACCTTATAAAAATGCAATTTTCACATATGTTGTCGTAGACAAGTGCTAAAAACGCTACTCTAAATAACTTTGCGATATATCATAATTTATGAAACTTTAAGCATTGCACCTAGTTCTATGATAATTAGCCTAGACGCCCGACAATCTGGTCGTTAAAAAAAAAATTTTTGATTTACCTTATAAAAATGCAATTTTCACATATGTTGTCGTAGACAAGTGCTAAAAACGCTACTCTAAATGAGTTTGGGATATATCATAATTTATGAAACTTTAAGCATTGCACCTAGTTCTATGATAATTAGCCTAGATGCCCGACAATCTGGTCGCTAAAAAAAATTTTTTTGATTTACCTTATAAAAATGCAATTTTCACATATGTTGTCGTAGACAAGTGCTAAAAACGCTACTCTAAATGAGTTTGCGATATATCATAATTTATGAAACTTTAAGCATTGCACCTAGTTCTATGATAATTAGCCTAGATGCCCGACAATCTGGTCGTTAAAAAAAAAATTTTTGATTTACCTTATAAAAATGCAATTTTCACATATGTTGTCGTAGACAAGTGCTAAAAACGCTACTCTAAATGAGTTTGGGATATATCATAATTTATGAAACTTTAAGCATTGCACCTAGTTCTATGATAATTAGCCTAGATGCCCGACAATCTGGTCGTTAAAAAAAAAATTTTTGATTTACCTTATAAAATTGCAATTTTCACATATGGTGTCGTAGACAAGTGCTAAAAACGCTACTCTAAATGAGTTTGGGATATATCATAATTTATGAAACTTTAAGCATTGCACCTAGTTCTATGATAATTAGCCTAGATGCCCGACAATCTGGTCGTTAAAAAAAAAATTTTTGATTTACCTTATAAAAATGCAATTTTCACATATGTTGTCGTAGACAAGTGCTAAAAACGCTACTCTAAATGAGTTTGGGATATATCATAATTTATGAAACTTTAAGCATTGCACCTAGTTCTATGATAATTAGCCTAGATGCCCGACAATCTGGTCGCTAAAAAAAATTTTTTTGATTTACCTTATAAAAATGCAATTTTCACATATGTTGTCGTAGACAAGTGCTAAAAACGCTACTCTAAATGAGTTTGCGATATATCATAATTTATGAAACTTTAAGCATTGCACCTAGTTCTATGATAATTAGCCTAGATGCCCGACAATCTGGTCGTTAAAAAAAAAATTTTTGATTTACCTTATAAAAATGCAATTTTCACATATGTTGTCGTAGACAAGTGCTAAAAACGCTACTCTAAATGAGTTTGGGATATATCATAATTTATGAAACTTTAAGCATTGCACCTAGTTCTATGATAATTAGCCTAGATGCCCGACAATCTGGTCGCTAAAAAAAATTTTTTTGATTTACCTTATAAAAATGCAATTTTCACATATGTTGTCGTAGACAAGTGCTAAAAACGCTACTCTAAATGAGTTTGGGATATATCATAATTTATGAAACTTTAAGCATTGCACCTAGTCCTATGATAATTAGTCTAGATGCCCGACAATCTGGTCGTTAAAAAAAATTTTTTTGATTTACCTTATAAAAATGCAATTTTCACATATGTTGTCGTAGACAAGTGCTAAAAACGCTACTCTAAATAACTTTGCGATATATCATAATTTATGAAACTTTAAGCATTGCACCTAGTTCTATGATAATTAGCCTAGATGCCCGACAATCTGGTCGTTAAAAAAAAATTTTTTGATTTACCTTATAAAAATGCAATTTTCACATATGTTGTCGTAGACAAGTGCTAAAAACGCTACTCTAAATAACTTTGCGATATATCATAATTTATGAAACTTTAAGCATTGCACCTAGTTCTATGATAATTAGCCTAGATGCCCGACAATCTGGTCGTTAAAAAAAATTTTTTTGATTTACCTTATAAAAATGCAATTTTCACATATGTTGTCGTAGACAAGTGCTAAAAACGCTACTCTAAATGAGTTTGGGATATATCATAATTTATGAAACTTTAAGCATTGCACCTAGTCCTATGATAATTAGTCTAGATGCCCGACAATCTGGTCGTTAAAAAAAATTTTTTTGATTTACCTTATAAAAATGCAATTTTCACATATGTTGTCGTAGACAAGTGCTAAAAACGCTACTCTAAATGAGTTTGGGATATATCATAATTTATGAAACTTTAAGCATTGCACCTAATCCTATGATAATTAGTCTAGATGCCCGACAATCTGGTCGTTAAAAAAAATTTTTTTGATTTACCTTATAAAAATGCAATTTTCACATATGTTGTCGTAGACAAGTGCTAAAAACGCTACTCTAAATAACTTTGCGATATATCATAATTTATGAAACTTTAAGCATTGCACCTAGTTCTATGATAATTAGCCTAGATGCCCGACAATCTGGTCGTTAAAAAAAAATTTTTTGATTTACCTTATAAAAATGCAATTTTCACATATGTTGTCGTAGACAAGTGCTAAAAACGCTACTCTAAATAACTTTGCGATATATCATAATTTATGAAACTTTAAGCATTGCACCTAGTTCTATGATAATTAGCCTAGATGCCCGACAATCTGGTCGTTAAAAAAAAAATTTTTTGATTTACCTTATAAAAATGCAATTTTCACATATGTTGTCGTAGACAAGTGCTAAAAACGCTACTCTAAATGAGTTTGGGATATATCATAATTTATGAAACTTTAAGCATTGCACCTAGTCCTATGATAATTAGTCTAGATGCCCGACAATCTGGTCGTTAAAAAAATTTTTTTTGATTTACCTTATAAAAATGCAATTTTCACATATGTTGTCGTAGACAAGTGCTAAAAACGCTACTCTAAATAACTTTGCGATATATCATAATTTATGAAACTTTAAGCATTGCACCTAGTTCTATGATAATTAGCCTAGATGCCCGACAATCTGGTCGTTAAAAAAAAATTTTTTGATTTACCTTATAAAAATGCAATTTTCACATATGTTGTCGTAGACAAGTGCTAAAAACGCTACTCTAAATGAGTTTGGGATATATCATAATTTATGAAACTTTAAGCATTGCACCTAGTCCTATGATAATTAGTCTAGATGCCCGACAATCTGGTCGTTAAAAAAAATTTTTTTGATTTACCTTATAAAAATGCAATTTTCACATATGTTGTCGTAGACAAGTGCTAAAAACGCTACTCTAAATGAGTTTGGGATATATCATAATTTATGAAACTTTAAGCATTGCACCTAGTCCTATGATAATTAGTCTAGATGCCCGACAATCTGGTCGTTAAAAAAAATTTTTTTGATTTACCTTATAAAAATGCAATTTTCACATATGTTGTCGTAGGCAAGTGCTAAAAACGCTACTCTAAATAACTTTGCGATATATCATAATTTATGAAACTTTAAGCATTGCACCTAGTCCTATGATAATTAGTCTAGATGCCCGACAATCTGGTCGTTAAAAAAAAATTTTTTGATTTACCTTATAAAAATGCAATTTTCACATATGTTGTCGTAGACAAGTGCTAAAAACGCTACTCCAAATAACTTTGCGATATATCATAATTTATGAAACTTTAAGCATTGCACCTAGTTCTATGATAATTAGCCTAGATGCCCGACAATCTGGTCGTTAAAAAAAAAATTTTTTGATTTACCTTATAAAAATGCAATTTTCACATATGTTGTCGTAGACAAGTGCTAAAAACGCTACTCTAAATGAGTTTGGGATATATCATAATTTATGAAACTTTAAGCATTGCACCTAGTCCTATGATAATTAGTCTAGATGCCCGACAATCTGGTCGTTAAAAAAAATTTTTTTGATTTACCTTATAAAAATGCAATTTTCACATATGTTGTCGTAGACAAGTGCTAAAAACGCTACTCTAAATAACTTTGCGATATATCATAATTTATGAAACTTTAAGCATTGCACCTAGTTCTATGATAATTAGCCTAGATGCCCGACAATCTGGTCGTTAAAAAAAAATTTTTTGATTTACCTTATAAAAATGCAATTTTCACATATGTTGTCGTAGACAAGTGCTAAAAACGCTACTCTAAATGAGTTTGGGATATATCATAATTTATGAAACTTTAAGCATTGCACCTAGTCCTATGATAATTAGTCTAGATGCCCGACAATCTGGTCGTTAAAAAAAATTTTTTTGATTTACCTTATAAAAATGCAATTTTCACATATGTTGTCGTAGACAAGTGCTAAAAACGCTACTCTAAATAACTTTGGGATATATCATAATTTATGAAACTTTAAGCATTGCACCTAGTCCTATGATAATTAGTCTAGATGCCCGACAATCTGGTCGTTAAAAAAAATTTTTTTGATTTACCTTATAAAAATGCAATTTTCACATATGTTGTCGTAGACAAGTGCTAAAAACGCTACTCTAAATAACTTTGGGATATATCATAATTTATGAAACTTTAAGCATTGCACCTAGTTCTATGATAATTAGCCTAGATGCCCGACAATCTGGTCGTTAAAAAAAAATTTTTTGATTTACCTTATAAAAATGCAATTTTCACATATGTTGTCGTAGACAAGTGCTAAAAACGCTACTCTAAATGAGTTTGGGATATATCATAATTTATGAAACTTTAAGCATTGCACCTAGTTCTATGATAATTAGCCTAGATGCCCGACAATCTGGTCGTTAAAAAAAAAATTTTTGATTTACCTTATAAAAATGCAATTTTCACATATGTTGTCGTAGACAAGTGCTAAAAACGCTACTCTAAATGAGTTTGGGATATATCATAATTTATGAAACTTTAAGCATTGCACCTAGTTCTATGATAATTAGCCTAGATGCCCGACAATCTGGTCGTTAAAAAAAAATTTTTTGATTTACCTTATAAAAATGCAATTTTCACATATGTTGTCGTAGACAAGTGCTAAAAACGCTACTCTAAATGAGTTTGGGATATATCATAATTTATGAAACTTTAAGCATTGCACCTAGTCCTATGATAATTAGTCTAGATGCCCGACAATCTGGTCGCTAAAAAAAAATTTTTTGATTTACCTTATAAAAATGCAATTTTCACATATGTTGTCGTAGACAAGTGCTAAAAACGCTACTCTAAATGAGTTTGGGATATATCATAATTTATGAAACTTTAAGCATTGCACCTAGTCCTATGATAATTAGTCTAGATGCCCGACAATCTGGTCGTTAAAAAAAATTTTTTTGATTTACCTTATAAAAGTGCAATTTTCACATATGTTGTCGTAGACAAGTGCTAAAAACGCTACTCTAAATAACTTTGCGATATATCATAATTTATGAAACTTTAAGCATTGCACCTAGTTCTATGATAATTAGCCTAGATGCCCGACAATCTGGTCGCTAAAAAAAAAATATTTGATTTACCTTATAAAAATGCAATTTTCACATATGTTGTCGTAGACAAGTGCTAAAAACGCTACTCTAAATGAGTTTGGGATATATCATAATTTATGAAACTTTAAGCATTGCACCTAGTTCTATGATAATTAGCCTAGATGCCCGACAATCTGGTCGCTAAAAAAAATTTTTTTGATTTACCTTATAAAAATGCAATTTTCACATATGTTGTCGTAGACAAGTGCTAAAAACGCTACTCTAAATGAGTTTGAGATATATCATAATTTATGAAACTTTAAGCATTGCACCTAGTTCTATGATAATTAGCCTAGATGCCCGACAATCTGGTCGTTAAAAAAAAAATTTTTGATTTACCTTATAAAAATGCAATTTTCACATATGTTGTCGTAGACAAGTGCTAAAAACGCTACTCTAAATGAGTTTGGGATATATCATAATTTATGAAACTTTAAGCATTGCACCTAGTTCTATGATAATTAGCCTAGATGCCCGACAATCTGGTCGTTAAAAAAAAAATTTTTGATTTACCTTATAAAAATGCAATTTTCACATATGTTGTCGTAGACAAGTGCTAAAAACGCTACTCTAAATGAGTTTGGGATATATCATAATTTATGAAACTTTAAGCATTGCACCTAGTTCTATGATAATTAGCCTAGATGCCCGACAATCTGGTCGCTAAAAAAAATTTTTTTGATTTACCTTATAAAAATGCAATTTTCACATATGTTGTCGTAGACAAGTGCTAAAAACGCTACTCTAAATGAGTTTGCGATATATCATAATTTATGAAACTTTAAGCATTGCACCTAGTTCTATGATAATTAGCCTAGATGCCCGACAATCTGGTCGTTAAAAAAAAAATTTTTGATTTACCTTATAAAAATGCAATTTTCACATATGTTGTCGTAGACAAGTGCTAAAAACGCTACTCTAAATGAGTTTGGGATATATCATAATTTATGAAACTTTAAGCATTGCACCTAGTTCTATGATAATTAGCCTAGATGCCCGACAATCTGGTCGCTAAAAAAAATTTTTTTGATTTACCTTATAAAAATGCAATTTTCACATATGTTGTCGTAGACAAGTGCTAAAAACGCTACTCTAAATGAGTTTGCGATATATCATAATTTATGAAACTTTAAGCATTGCACCTAGTTCTATGATAATTAGCCTAGATGCCCGACAATCTGGTCGTTAAAAAAAAAATTTTTGATTTACCTTATAAAAATGCAATTTTCACATATGTTGTCGTAGACAAGTGCTAAAAACGCTACTCTAAATAACTTTGGGATATATCATAATTTATGAAACTTTAAGCATTGCACCTAGTTCTATGATAATTAGTCTAGATGCCCGACAATCTGGTCGTTAAAAAAAAAATTTTTTGATTTACCTCATAAAAATGCAATTTTCACATATGTTGTCGTAGACAAGTGCTAAAAACGCTACTCTAAATGAGTTTGGGATATATCATAATTTATGAAACTTTAAGCATTGCACCTAGTCCTATGATAATTAGTCTAGATGTCCGACAATATGGTCGTTAAAAAAAAATTTTTTGATTTACCTTATAAAAATGCAATGTTCACATATGTTGTCGTAGACAAGTGCTAAAAACGCTACTCTAAATAACTTTGCGATATATCATAATTTATGAAACTTTAAGCATTGCACCTAGTCCTATGATAATTAGTCTAGATGCCCGACAATCTGGTCGTTAAAAAAAAAAATTTTTGATTTACCTTATAAAAATGCAATTTTCACATATGTTGTCGTAGACAAGTGCTAAAAACGCTACTCTAAATGAGTTTGGGATATATCATAATTTATGAAACTTTAAGCATTGCACCTAGTCCTATGATAATTAGTCTAGATGCCCGACAATCTGGTCGCTAAAAAAAATTTTTTGATTTACCTAATAAAAATACAATTTTCACATATGTTGTCGTAGACAAGTGCTAAAAACGCTACTCTAAATAACTTTGGGATATATCATAATTTATGAAACTTTAAAAATGCAATTTTCACATATGTTGTCGTAGACAAGTGCTAAAAACGCTACTCTAAATGAGTTTGGGATATATCATAATTTATGAAACTTTAAGCATTGCACCTAGTCCTATGATAATTAGTCTAGATGCCCGACAATCTGGTCGTTAAAAAAAATTTTTTTGATTTACCTTATAAAAATGCAATTTTCACATATGTTGTCGTAGACAAGTGCTAAAAACGCTACTCTAAATAACTTTGCGATATATCATAATTTATGAAACTTTAAGCATTGCACCTAGTTCTATGATAATTAGCCTAGATGCCCGACAATCTGGTCGCTAAAAAAAAAATATTTGATTTACCTTATAAAAATGCAATTTTCACATATGTTGTCGTAGACAAGTGCTAAAAACGCTACTCTAAATGAGTTTGGGATATATCATAATTTATGAAACTTTAAGCATTGCACCTAGTTCTATGATAATTAGCCTAGATGCCCGACAATCTGGTCGCAAAAAAAAAAATTTTTGATTTACCTTATAAAAATGCAATTTTCACATATGTTGTCGTAGACAAGTGCTAAAAACGCTACTCTAAATGAGTTTGGGATATATCATAATTTATGAAACTTTAAGCATTGCACCTAGTTCTATAATAATTAGCCTAGATGACCGACAATCTGGACGTTAAAAAAAAATTTTTTGATTTACCTTATAAAAATGCAATTTTCACATATGTTGTCGTAGACAAGTGCTAAAAACGCTACTCTAAATGAGTTTGGGATATATCATAATTTATGAAACTTTAAGCATTGCACCTAGTTCTATGATAATTAGTCTAGATGCCCGACAATCTGGTCGCTAAAAAAAATTTTTTTGATTTACCTTATAAAAATGCAATTTTCACATATGTTGTCGTAGACAAGTGCTAAAAACGCTACTCTAAATGAGTTTGGGATATATCATAATTTATGAAACTTTAAGCATTGCACCTAGTCCTATGATAATTAGTCTAGATGCCCGACAATCTGGTCGCTAAAAAAAAATTTTTTGATTTACCTTATAAAAATGCAATTTTCACATATGTTGTCGTAGACAAGTGCTAAAAACGCTACTCTAAATGAGTTTGGGATATATCATAATTTATGAAACTTTAAGCATTGCACCTAGTCCTATGATAATTAGTCTAGATGCCCGACAATCTGGTCGTTAAAAAAAATTTTTTTGATTTACCTTATAAAAATGCAATTTTCACATATGTTGTCGTAGACAAGTGCTAAAAACGCTACTCTAAATAACTTTGCGATATATCATAATTTATGAAACTTTAAGCATTGCACCTAGTTCTATGATAATTAGCCTAGATGCCCGACAATCTGGTCGCTAAAAAAAAAATATTTGATTTACCTTATAAAAATGCAATTTTCACATATGTTGTCGTAGACAAGTGCTAAAAACGCTACTCTAAATGAGTTTGGGATATATCATAATTTATGAAACTTTAAGCATTGCACCTAGTTCTATGATAATTAGCCTAGATGCCCGACAATCTGGTCGCTAAAAAAAATTTTTTTGATTTACCTTATAAAAATGCAATTTTCACATATGTTGTCGTAGACAAGTGCTAAAAACGCTACTCTAAATGAGTTTGCGATATATCATAATTTATGAAACTTTAAGCATTGCACCTAGTTCTATGATAATTAGCCTAGATGCCCGACAATCTGGTCGTTAAAAAAAAAATTTTTGATTTACCTTATAAAAATGCAATTTTCACATATGTTGTCGTAGACAAGTGCTAAAAACGCTACTCTAAATGAGTTTGGGATATATCATAATTTATGAAACTTTAAGCATTGCACCTAGTTCTATGATAATTAGCCTAGATGCCCGACAATCTGGTCGTTAAAAAAAAAATTTTTGATTTACCTTATAAAAATGCAATTTTCACATATGTTGTCGTAGACAAGTGCTAAAAACGCTACTCTAAATGAGTTTGCGATATATCATAATTTATGAAACTTTAAGCATTGCACCTAGTTCTATGATAATTAGCCTAGATGCCCGACAATCTGGTCGTTAAAAAAAAAATTTTTGATTTACCTTATAAAAATGCAATTTTCACATATGTTGTCGTAGACAAGTGCTAAAAACGCTACTCTAAATGAGTTTGGGATATATCATAATTTATGAAACTTTAAGCATTGCACCTAGTTCTATGATAATTAGCCTAGATGCCCGACAATCTGGTCGTTAAAAAAAAAATTTTTGATTTACCTTATAAAAATGCAATTTTCACATATGTTGTCGTAGACAAGTGCTAAAAACGCTACTCTAAATGAGTTTGCGATATATCATAATTTATGAAACTTTAAGCATTGCACCTAGTTCTATGATAATTAGCCTAGATGCCCGACAATCTGGTCGTTAAAAAAAAAATTTTTGATTTACCTTATAAAAATGCAATTTTCACATATGTTGTCGTAGACAAGTGCTAAAAACGCTACTCTAAATAACTTTGCGATATATCATAATTTATGAAACTTTAAGCATTGCACCTAGTTCTATGATAATTAGCCTAGATGCCCGACAATCTGGTCGTTAAAAAAAATTTTTTTGATTTACCTTATAAAAATGCAATTTTCACATATGTTGTCGTAGACAAGTGCTAAAAACGCTACTCTAAATGAGTTTGCGATATATCATAATTTATGAAACTTTAAGCATTGCACCTAGTTCTATGATAATTAGCCTAGATGCCCGACAATCTGGTCGTTAAAAAAAAAATTTTTGATTTACCTTATAAAAATGCAATTTTCACATATGTTGTCGTAGACAAGTGCTAAAAACGCTACTCTAAATGAGTTTGGGATATATCATAATTTATGAAACTTTAAGCATTGCACCTAGTTCTATGATAATTAGCCTAGATGCCCGACAATCTGGTCGCTAAAAAAAATTTTTTTGATTTACCTTATAAAAATGCAATTTTCACATATGTTGTCGTAGACAAGTGCTAAAAACGCTACTCTAAATGAGTTTGCGAAATATCATAATTTATGAAACTTTAAGCATTGCACCTAGTTCTATGATAATTAGCCTAGATGCCCGACAATCTGGTCGTTAAAAAAAAAATTTTTGATTTACCTTATAAAAATGCAATTTTCACATATGTTGTCGTAGACAAGTGCTAAAAACGCTACTCTAAATGAGTTTGGGATATATCATAATTTATGAAACTTTAAGCATTGCACCTAGTTCTATGATAATTAGCCTAGATGCCCGACAATCTGGTCGTTAAAAAAAAATTTTTTGATTTACCTTATAAAAATGCAATTTTCACATATGTTGTCGTAGACAAGTGCTAAAAACGCTACTCTAAATGAGTTTGGGATATATCATAATTTATGAAACTTTAAGCATTGCACCTAGTTCTATAATAATTAGCCTAGATGCCCGACAATCTGGTCATTAAAAAAAAAATTTTTGATTTACCTTATAAAAATGCAATTTTCACATATGTTGTCGTAGACAAGTGCTAAAAACGCTACTCTAAATGAGTTTGGGATATATCATAATTTATGAAACTTTAAGCATTGCACCTAGTTCTATGATAATTAGCCTAGATGCCCGACAATCTGGTCGCTAAAAAAAATTTTTTTGATTTACCTTATAAAAATGCAATTTTCACATATGTTGTCGTAGACAAGTGCTAAAAACGCTACTCTAAATGAGTTTGCGATATATCATAATTTATGAAACTTTAAGCATTGCACCTAGTTCTATGATAATTAGCCTAGATGCCCGACAATCTGGTCGTTAAAAAAAAAATTTTTGATTTACCTTATAAAAATGCAATTTTCACATATGTTGTCGTAGACAAGTGCTAAAAACGCTACTCTAAATGAGTTTGGGATATATCATAATTTATGAAACTTTAAGCATTGCACCTAGTTCTATGATAATTAGCCTAGATGCCCGACAATCTGGTCGTTAAAAAAAAATTTTTTGATTTACCTTATAAAAATGCAATTTTCACATATGTTGTCGTAGACAAGTGCTAAAAACGCTACTCTAAATGAGTTTGGGATATATCATAATTTATGAAACTTTAAGCATTGCACCTAGTTCTATGATAATTAGCCTAGATGCCCGACAATCTGGTCGTTAAAAAAAAATTTTTTGATTTACCTTATAAAAATGCAATTTTCACATATGTTGTCGTAGACAAGTGCTAAAAACGCTACTCTAAATGAGTTTGGGATATATCATAATTTATGAAACTTTAAGCATTGCACCTAGTTCTATAATAATTAGCCTAGATGCCCGACAATCTGGTCGTTAAAAAAAAAATTTTTGATTTACCTTATAAAAATGCAATTTTCACATATGTTGTCGTAGACAAGTGCTAAAAACGCTACTCTAAATGAGTTTGGGATATATCATAATTTATGAAACTTTAAGCATTGCACCTAGTTCTATGATAATTAGCCTAGATGCCCGACAATCTGGTCGCTAAAAAAAATTTTTTTGATTTACCTTATAAAAATGCAATTTTCACATATGTTGTCGTAGACAAGTGCTAAAAACGCTACTCTAAATGAGTTTGCGATATATCATAATTTATGAAACTTTAAGCATTGCACCTAGTTCTATGATAATTAGCCTAGATGCCCGACAATCTGGTCGTTAAAAAAAAAATTTTTGATTTACCTTATAAAATTGCAATTTTCACATATGTTGTCGTAGACAAGTGCTAAAAACGCTACTCTAAATGAGTTTGGGATATATCATAATTTATGAAACTTTAAGCATTGCACCTAGTTCTATGATAATTAGCCTAGATGCCCGACAATCTGGTCGTTAAAAAAAAAATTTTTGATTTACCTTATAAAAATGCAATTTTCACATATGTTGTCGTAGACAAGTGCTAAAAACGCTACTCTAAATGAGTTTGGGATATATCATAATTTATGAAACTTTAAGCATTGCACCTAGTTCTATGATAATTAGCCTAGATGCCCGACAATCTGGTCGTTAAAAAAAAATTTTTTGATTTACCTTATAAAAATGCAATTTTCACATATGTTGTCGTAGACAAGTGCTAAAAACGCTACTCTAAATGAGTTTGGGATATATCATAATTTATGAAACTTTAAGCATTGCACCTAGTTCTATGATAATTAGCCTAGATGCCCGACAATCTGGTCGCTAAAAAAAATTTTTTTGATTTACCTTATAAAAATGCAATTTTCACATATGTTGTCGTAGACAAGTGCTAAAAACGCTACTCTAAATAACTTTGCGATATATCATAATTTATGAAACTGTAAGCATTGCACCTAGTTCTATGATAATTAGCCTAGATGCCCGACAATCTGGTCGTTAAAAAAAAATTTTTTGATTTACCTTATAAAAATGCAATTTTCACATATGTTGTCGTAGACAAGTGCTAAAAACGCTACTCTAAATAACTTTGCGATATATCATAATTTATGAAACTTTAAGCATTGCACCTAGTTCTATGATAATTAGCCTAGACGCCCGACAATCTGGTCGTTAAAAAAAAAATTTTTGATTTACCTTATAAAAATGCAATTTTCACATATGTTGTCGTAGACAAGTGCTAAAAACGCTACTCTAAATGAGTTTGGGATATATCATAATTTATGAAACTTTAAGCATTGCACCTAGTTCTATGATAATTAGCCTAGATGCCCGACAATCTGGTCGCTAAAAAAAATTTTTTTGATTTACCTTATAAAAATGCAATTTTCACATATGTTGTCGTAGACAAGTGCTAAAAACGCTACTCTAAATGAGTTTGCGATATATCATAATTTATGAAACTTTAAGCATTGCACCTAGTTCTATGATAATTAGCCTAGATGCCCGACAATCTGGTCGTTAAAAAAAAAATTTTTGATTTACCTTATAAAAATGCAATTTTCACATATGTTGTCGTAGACAAGTGCTAAAAACGCTACTCTAAATGAGTTTGGGATATATCATAATTTATGAAACTTTAAGCATTGCACCTAGTTCTATGATAATTAGCCTAGATGCCCGACAATCTGGTCGTTAAAAAAAAAATTTTTGATTTACCTTATAAAATTGCAATTTTCACATATGTTGTCGTAGACAAGTGCTAAAAACGCTACTCTAAATGAGTTTGGGATATATCATAATTTATGAAACTTTAAGCATTGCACCTAGTTCTATGATAATTAGCCTAGATGCCCGACAATCTGGTCGTTAAAAAAAAAATTTTTGATTTACCTTATAAAAATGCAATTTTCACATATGTTGTCGTAGACAAGTGCTAAAAACGCTACTCTAAATGAGTTTGGGATATATCATAATTTATGAAACTTTAAGCATTGCACCTAGTTCTATGATAATTAGCCTAGATGCCCGACAATCTGGTCGCTAAAAAAAATTTTTTTGATTTACCTTATAAAAATGCAATTTTCACATATGTTGTCGTAGACAAGTGCTAAAAACGCTACTCTAAATGAGTTTGCGATATATCATAATTTATGAAACTTTAAGCATTGCACCTAGTTCTATGATAATTAGCCTAGATGCCCGACAATCTGGTCGTTAAAAAAAAAATTTTTGATTTACCTTATAAAAATGCAATTTTCACATATGTTGTCGTAGACAAGTGCTAAAAACGCTACTCTAAATGAGTTTGGGATATATCATAATTTATGAAACTTTAAGCATTGCACCTAGTTCTATGATAATTAGCCTAGATGCCCGACAATCTGGTCGCTAAAAAAAATTTTTTTGATTTACCTTATAAAAATGCAATTTTCACATATGTTGTCGTAGACAAGTGCTAAAAACGCTACTCTAAATGAGTTTGGGATATATCATAATTTATGAAACTTTAAGCATTGCACCTAGTCCTATGATAATTAGTCTAGATGCCCGACAATCTGGTCGTTAAAAAAAATTTTTTTGATTTACCTTATAAAAATGCAATTTTCACATATGTTGTCGTAGACAAGTGCTAAAAACGCTACTCTAAATAACTTTGCGATATATCATAATTTATGAAACTTTAAGCATTGCACCTAGTTCTATGATAATTAGCCTAGATGCCCGACAATCTGGTCGTTAAAAAAAATTTTTTTGATTTACCTTATAAAAATGCAATTTTCACATATGTTGTCGTAGACAAGTGCTAAAAACGCTACTCTAAATAACTTTGCGATATATCATAATTTATGAAACTTTAAGCATTGCACCTAGTTCTATGATAATTAGCCTAGATGCCCGACAATCTGGTCGTTAAAAAAAATTTTTTTGATTTACCTTATAAAAATGCAATTTTCACATATGTTGTCGTAGACAAGTGCTAAAAACGCTACTCTAAATGAGTTTGGGATATATCATAATTTATGAAACTTTAAGCATTGCACCTAGTCCTATGATAATTAGTCTAGATGCCCGACAATCTGGTCGTTAAAAAAAATTTTTTTGATTTACCTTATAAAAATGCAATTTTCACATATGTTGTCGTAGACAAGTGCTAAAAACGCTACTCTAAATGAGTTTGGGATATATCATAATTTATGAAACTTTAAGCATTGCACCTAGTCCTATGATAATTAGTCTAGATGCCCGACAATCTGGTCGTTAAAAAAAATTTTTTTGATTTACCTTATAAAAATGCAATTTTCACATATGTTGTCGTAGACAAGTGCTAAAAACGCTACTCTAAATGAGTTTGGGATATATCATAATTTATGAAACTTTAAGCATTGCACCTAGTCCTATGATAATTAGTCTAGATGCCCGACAATCTGGTCGTTAAAAAAATTTTTTTTGATTTACCTTATAAAAATGCAATTTTCACATATGTTGTCGTAGACAAGTGCTAAAAACGCTACTCTAAATAACTTTGCGATATATCATAATTTATGAAACTTTAAGCATTGCACCTAGTTCTATGATAATTAGCCTAGATGCCCGACAATCTGGTCGTTAAAAAAAAATTTTTTGATTTACCTTATAAAAATGCAATTTTCACATATGTTGTCGTAGAAAAGTGCTAAAAACGCTACTCTAAATAACTTTGCGATATATCATAATTTATGAAACTTTAAGCATTGCACCTAGTTCTATAATAATTAGCCTAGATGACCGACAATCTGGACGTTAAAAAAAAATTTTTTGATTTACCTTATAAAAATGCAATTTTCACATATGTTGTCGTAGACAAGTGCTAAAAACGCTACTCTAAATGAGTTTGGGATATATCATAATTTATGAAACTTTAAGCATTGCACCTAGTCCTATGATAATTAGTCTAGATGCCCGACAATCTGGTCGTTAAAAAAAATTTTTTTGATTTACCTTATAAAAATGCAATTTTCACATATGTTGTCGTAGACAAGTGCTAAAAACGCTACTCTAAATGAGTTTGGGATATATCATAATTTATGAAACTTTAAGCATTGCACCTAGTCCTATGATAATTAGTCTAGATGCCCGACAATCTGGTCGTTAAAAAAAATTTTTTTGATTTACCTTATAAAAATGCAATTTTCACATATGTTGTCGTAGACAAGTGCTAAAAACGCTACTCTAAATAACTTTGCGATATATCATAATTTATGAAACTTTAAGCATTGCACCTAGTTCTATGATAATTAGCCTAGATGCCCGACAATCTGGTCGTTAAAAAAAAATTTTTTGATTTACCTTATAAAAATGCAATTTTCACATATGTTGTCGTAGACAAGTGCTAAAAACGCTACTCTAAATAACTTTGCGATATATCATAATTTATGAAACTTTAAGCATTGCACCTAGTTCTATGATAATTAGCCTAGATGCCCGACAATCTGGTCGTTAAAAAAAAATTTTTTTGATTTACCTTATAAAAATGCAATTTTCACATATGTTGTCGTAGACAAGTGCTAAAAACGCTACTCTAAATGAGTTTGGGATATATCATAATTTATGAAACTTTAAGCATTGCACCTAGTCCTATGATAATTAGTCTAGATGCCCGACAATCTGGTCGTTAAAAAAAATTTTTTTGATTTACCTTATAAAAATGCAATTTTCACATATGTTGTCGTAGACAAGTGCTAAAAACGCTACTCTAAATAACTTTGCGATATATCATAATTTATGAAACTTTAAGCATTGCACCTAGTTCTATGATAATTAGCCTAGATGCCCGACAATCTGGTCGTTAAAAAAAAATTTTTTGATTTACCTTACAAAAATGCAATTTTCACATATATTGTCGTAGACAAGTGCTAAAAACGCTACTCTAAATGAGTTTGGGATATATCATAATTTATGAAACTTTAAGCATTGCACCTAGTCCTATGATAATTAGTCTAGATGCCCGACAATCTGGTCGTTAAAAAAAATTTTTTTGATTTACCTTATAAAAATGCAATTTTCACATATGTTGTCGTAGACAAGTGCTAAAAACGCTACTCCAAATAACTTTGGGATATATCATAATTTATGAAACTTTAAGCATTGCACCTAGTTCTATGATAATTAGCCTAGATGCCCGACAATCTGGTCGTTAAAAAAAAATTTTTTATTTACCTTATAAAAATGCAATTTTCACATATGTTGTCGTAGACAAGTGCTAAAAACGCTACTCTAAATGAGTTTGGGATATATCATAATTTATGAAACTTTAAGCATTGCACCTAGTTCTATGATAATTAGCCTAGATGCCCGACAATCTGGTCGTTAAAAAAAAAATTTTTGATTTACCTTATAAAAATGCAATTTTCACATATGTTGTCGTAGACAAGTGCTAAAAACGCTACTCTAAATGAG
Organism: Crataerina pallida; assembly: GCA_949710015.1. Taxonomy (NCBI): domain Eukaryota; kingdom Metazoa; phylum Arthropoda; class Insecta; order Diptera; family Hippoboscidae; genus Crataerina; species Crataerina pallida. The sequence goes on from OX453290.1 coordinate 17,141,934, forward strand.
TTTGGGATATATCATAATTTATGAAACTTTAAGCATTGCACCTAGTTCTATGATAATTAGCCTAGATGCCCGACAATCTGGTCGTTAAAAAAAAATTTTTTGATTTACCTTATAAAAATGCAATTTTCACATATGTTGTCGTAGACAAGTGCTAAAAACGCTACTCTAAATGAGTTTGGGATATATCATAATTTATGAAACTTTAAGCATTGCACCTAGTCCTATGATAATTAGTCTAGATGCCCGACAATCTGGTCGCTAAAAAAAAATTTTTTGATTTACCTTATAAAAATGCAATTTTCACATATGTTGTCGTAGACAAGTGCTAAAAACGCTACTCTAAATGAGTTTGGGATATATCATAATTTATGAAACTTTAAGCATTGCACCTAGTCCTATGATAATTAGTCTAGATGCCCGACAATCTGGTCGTTAAAAAAAATTTTTTTGATTTACCTTATAAAAATGCAATTTTCACATATGTTGTCGTAGACAAGTGCTAAAAACGCTACTCTAAATAACTTTGCGATATATCATAATTTATGAAACTTTAAGCATTGCACCTAGTTCTATGATAATTAGCCTAGATGCCCGACAATCTGGTCGCTAAAAAAAAAATATTTGATTTACCTTATAAAAATGCAATTTTCACATATGTTGTCGTAGACAAGTGCTAAAAACGCTACTCTAAATGAGTTTGGGATATATCATAATTTATGAAACTTTAAGCATTGCACCTAGTTCTATGATAATTAGCCTAGATGCCCGACAATCTGGTCGCTAAAAAAAATTTTTTTGATTTACCTTATAAAAATGCAATTTTCACATATGTTGTCGTAGACAAGTGCTAAAAACGCTACTCTAATGAGTTTGAGATATATCATAATTTATGAAACTTTAAGCATTGCACCTAGTTCTATGATAATTAGCCTAGATGCCCGACAATCTGGTCGTTAAAAAAAAAATTTTTGATTTACCTTATAAAAATGCAATTTTCACATATGTTGTCGTAGACAAGTGCTAAAAACGCTACTCTAAATGAGTTTGGGATATATCATAATTTATGAAACTTTAAGCATTGCACCTAGTTCTATGATAATTAGCCTAGATGCCCGACAATCTGGTCGTTAAAAAAAAAATTTTTGATTTACCTTATAAAAATGCAATTTTCACATATGTTGTCGTAGACAAGTGCTAAAAACGCTACTCTAAATGAGTTTGGGATATATCATAATTTATGAAACTTTAAGCATTGCACCTAGTTCTATGATAATTAGCCTAGATGCCCGACAATCTGGTCGCTAAAAAAAAAATATTTGATTTACCTTATAAAAATGCAATTTTCACATATGTTGTCGTAGACAAGTGCTAAAAACGCTACTCTAAATAACTTTGCGATATATCATAATTTATGAAACTTTAAGCATTGCACCTAGTTCTATGATAATTAGCCTAGATGCCCGACAATCTGGTCGCTAAAAAAAAAATATTTGATTTACCTTATAAAAATGCAATTTTCACATATGTTGTCGTAGACAAGTGCTAAAAACGCTACTCTAAATGAGTTTGGGATATATCATAATTTATGAAACTTTAAGCATTGCACCTAGTCCTATGATAATTAGTCTAGATGCCCGACAATCTGGTCGTTAAAAAAAATTTTTTTGATTTACCTTATAAAAATGCAATTTTCACATATGTTGTCGTAGACAAGTGCTAAAAACGCTACTCTAAATAACTTTGCGATATATCATAATTTATGAAACTTTAAGCATTGCACCTAGTTCTATGATAATTAGCCTAGATGCCCGACAATCTGGTCGTTAAAAAAAATTTTTTGATTTACCTTATAAAAATGCAATTTTCACATATGTTGTCGTAGACAAGTGCTAAAAACGCTACTCTAAATAACTTTGCGATATATCATAATTTATGAAACTTTAAGCATTGCACCTAGTTCTATGATAATTAGCCTAGATGCCCGACAATCTGGTCGTTAAAAAAAAAATTTTTTGATTTACCTTATAAAAATGCAATTTTCACATATGTTGTCGTAGACAAGTGCTAAAAACGCTACTCTAAATGAGTTTGGGATATATCATAATTTATGAAACTTTAAGCATTGTACCTAGTCCTATGATAATTAGTCTAGATGCCCGACAATCTGGTCGTTAAAAAAAATTTTTTTGATTTACCTTATAAAAATGCAATTTTCACATATGTTGTCGTAGACAAGTGCTAAAAACGCTACTCTAAATAACTTTGGGATATATCATAATTTATGAAACTTTAAGCATTGCACCTAGTTCTATGATAATTAGCCTAGATGCCCGACAATCTGGTCGTTAAAAAAAAATTTTTTGATTTACCTTATAAAAATGCAATTTTCACATATGTTGTCGTAGACAAGTGCTAAAAACGCTACTCTAAATGTGTTTGGGATATATCATAATTTATGAAACTTTAAGCATTGCACCTAGTTCTATGATAATTAGCCTAGATGCCCGACAATCTGGTCGTTAAAAAAAAAATTTTTGATTTACCTTATAAAAATGCAATTTTCACATATGTTGTCGTAGACAAGTGCTAAAAACGCTACTCTAAATGAGTTTGGGATATATCATAATTTATGAAACTTTAAGCATTGCACCTAGTTCTATGATAATTAGCCTAGATGCCCGACAATCTGGTCGTTAAAAAAAAATTTTTTGATTTACCTTATAAAAATGCAATTTTCACATATGTTGTCGTAGACAAGTGCTAAAAACGCTACTCTAAATGAGTTTGGGATATATCATAATTTATGAAACTTTAAGCATTGCACCTAGTCCTATGATAATTAGTCTAGATGCCCGACAATCTGGTCGCTAAAAAAAAATTTTTTGATTTACCTTATAAAAATGCAATTTTCACATATGTTGTCGTAGACAAGTGCTAAAAACGCTACTCTAAATGAGTTTGGGATATATCATAATTTATGAAACTTTAAGCATTGCACCTAGTCCTATGATAATTAGTCTAGATGCCCGACAATCTGGTCGTTAAAAAAAATTTTTTTGATTTACCTTATAAAAATGCAATTTTCACATATGTTGTTGTAGACAAGTGCTAAAAACGCTACTCTAAATAACTTTGCGATATATCATAATTTATGAAACTTTAAGCATTGCACCTAGTTCTATGATAATTAGCCTAGATGCCCGACAATCTGGTCGCTAAAAAAAAAATATTTGATTTACCTTATAAAAATGCAATTTTCACATATGTTGTCGTAGACAAGTGCTAAAAACGCTACTCTAAATGAGTTTGGGATATATCATAATTTATGAAACTTTAAGCATTGCACCTAGTTCTATGATAATTAGCCTAGATGCCCGACAATCTGGTCGCTAAAAAAAATTTTTTTGATTTACCTTATAAAAATGCAATTTTCACATATGTTGTCGTAGACAAGTGCTAAAAACGCTACTCTAAATGAGTTTGAGATATATCATAATTTATGAAACTTTAAGCATTGCACCTAGTTCTATGATAATTAGCCTAGATGCCCGACAATCTGGTCGTTAGAAAAAAAATTTTTGATTTACCTTATAAAAATGCAATTTTCACATATGTTGTCGTAGACAAGTGCTAAAAACGCTACTCTAAATGAGTTTGGGATATATCATAATTTATGAAACTTTAAGCATTGCACCTAGTTCTATGATAATTAGCCTAGATGCCCGACAATCTGGTCGTTAAAAAAAAAATTTTTGATTTACCTTATAAAAATGCAATTTTCACATATGTTGTCGTAGACAAGTGCTAAAAACGCTACTCTAAATGAGTTTGGGATATATCATAATTTATGAAACTTTAAGCATTGCACCTAGTTCTATGATAATTAGCCTAGATGCCCGACAATCTGGTCGCTAAAAAAAATTTTTTTGATTTACCTTATAAAAATGCAATTTTCACATATGTTGTCGTAGACAAGTGCTAAAAACGCTACTCTAAATGAGTTTGCGATATATCATAATTTATGAAACTTTAAGCATTGCACCTAGTTCTATGATAATTAGCCTAGATGCCCGACAATCTGGTCGTTAAAAAAAAAATTTTTGATTTACCTTATAAAAATGCAATTTTCACATATGTTGTCGTAGACAAGTGCTAAAAACGCTACTCTAAATGAGTTTGGGATATATCATAATTGATGAAACTTTAAGCATTGCACCTAGTTCTATGATAATTAGCCTAGATGCCCGACAATCTGGTCGCTAAAAAAAATTTTTTTGATTTACCTTATAAAAATGCAATTTTCACATATGTTGTCGTAGACAAGTGCTAAAAACGCTACTCTAAATGAGTTTGCGATATATCATAATTTATGAAACTTTAAGCATTGCACCTAGTTCTATGATAATTAGCCTAGATGCCCGACAATCTGGTCGTTAAAAAAAAAATTTTTGATTTACCTTATAAAAATGCAATTTTCACATATGTTGTCGTAGACAAGTGCTAAAAACGCTACTCTAAATGAGTTTGGGATATATCATAATTTATGAAACTTTAAGCATTGCACCTAGTTCTATGATAATTAGCCTAGATGCCCGACAATCTGGTCGTTAAAAAAAAAATTTTTGATTTACCTTATAAAAATGCAATTTTCACATATGTTGTCGTAGACAAGTGCTAAAAACGCTACTCTAAATGAGTTTGGGATATATCATAATTTATGAAACTTTAAGCATTGCACCTAGTTCTATGATAATTAGCCTAGATGCCCGACAATCTGGTCGTTAAAAAAAATTTTTTTGATTTACCTTATAAAAATGCAATTTTCACATATGTTGTCGTAGACAAGTGCTAAAAACGCTACTCTAAATGAGTTTGGGATATATCATAATTTATGAAACTTTAAGCATTGCACCTAGTTCTATAATAATTAGCCTAGATGCCCGACAATCTGGTCGTTAAAAAAAAAATTTTTGATTTACCTTATAAAAATGCAATTTTCACATATGTTGTCGTAGACAAGTGCTAAAAACGCTACTCTAAATGAGTTTGGGATATATCATAATTTATGAAACTTTAAGCATTGCACCTAGTTCTATGATAATTAGCCTAGATGCCCGACAATCTGGTCGCTAAAAAAAATTTTTTTGATTTACCTTATAAAAATGCAATTTTCACATATGTTGTCGTAGACAAGTGCTAAAAACGCTACTCTAAATGAGTTTGCGATATATCATAATTTATGAAACTTTAAGCATTGCACCTAGTTCTATGATAATTAGCCTAGATGCCCGACAATCTGGTCGTTAAAAAAAAAATTTTTGATTTACCTTATAAAAATGCAATTTTCACATATGTTGTCGGAGACAAGTGCTAAAAACGCTACTCTAAATGAGTTTGGGATATATCATAATTTATGAAACTTTAAGCATTGCACCTAGTTCTATGATAATTAGCCTAGATGCCCGACAATCTGGTCGTTAAAAAAAAAATTTTTGATTTACCTTATAAAATTGCAATTTTCACATATGTTGTCGTAGACAAGTGCTAAAAACGCTACTCTAAATGAGTTTGGGATATATCATAATTTATGAAACTTTAAGCATTGCACCTAGTTCTATGATAATTAGCCTAGATGCCCGACAATCTGGTCGCTAAAAAAAATTTTTTTGATTTACCTTATAAAAATGCAATTTTCACATATGTTGTCGTAGGCAAGTGCTAAAAACGCTACTCTAAATGAGTTTGGGATATATCATAATTTATGAAACTTTAAGCATTGCACCTAGTTCTATGATAATTAGCCTAGATGCCCGACAATCTGGTCGTTAAAAAAAAATTTTTTGATTTACCTTATAAAAATGCAATTTTCACATACGTTGTCGTAGACAAGTGCTAAAAACGCTACTCTAAATAACTTTGCGATATATCATAATTTATGAAACTTTAAGCATTGCACCTAGTTCTATGATAATTAGCCTAGATGCCCGACAATCTGGTCGTTAAAAAAAAATTTTTTGATTTACCTTATAAAAATGCAATTTTCACATACGTTGTCGTAGACAAGTGCTAAAAACGCTACTCTAAATAACTTTGCGATATATCATAATTTATGAAACTTTAAGCATTGCACCTAGTTCTATGATAATTAGCCTAGATGCCCGACAATCTGGTCGTTAAAAAAAATTTTTTTGATTTACCTTATAAAAATGCAATTTTCACATATGTTGTCGTAGACAAGTGCTAAAAACGCTACTCTAAATGAGTTTGGGATATATCATAATTTATGAAACTTTAAGCATTGCACCTAGTCCTATGATAATTAGCCTAGATGCCCGACAATCTGGTCGCTAAAAAAAATTTTTTTGATTTACCTTATAAAAATGCAATTTTCACATATGTTGTCGTAGGCAAGTGCTAAAAACGCTACTCTAAATGAGTTTGGGATATATCATAATTTATGAAACTTTAAGCATTGCACCTAGTTCTATGATAATTAGCCTAGATGCCCGACAATCTGGTCGTTAAAAAAAAATTTTTTGATTTACCTTATAAAAATGCAATTTTCACATACGTTGTCGTAGACAAGTGCTAAAAACGCTACTCTAAATAACTTTGCGATATATCATAATTTATGAAACTTTAAGCATTGCACCTAGTTCTATGATAATTAGCCTAGATGCCCGACAATCTGGTCGTTAAAAAAAAATTTTTTGATTTACCTTATAAAAATGCAATTTTCACATACGTTGTCGTAGACAAGTGCTAAAAACGCTACTCTAAATAACTTTGCGATATATCATAATTTATGAAACTTTAAGCATTGCACCTAGTTCTATGATAATTAGCCTAGATGCCCGACAATCTGGTCGTTAAAAAAAATTTTTTTGATTTACCTTATAAAAATGCAATTTTCACATATGTTGTCGTAGACAAGTGCTAAAAACGCTACTCTAAATGAGTTTGGGATATATCATAATTTATGAAACTTTAAGCATTGCACCTAGTCCTATGATAATTAGTCTAGATGCCCGACAATCTGGTCGTTAAAAAAAATTTTTTTGATTTACCTTATAAAAATGCAATTTTCACATATGTTGTCGTAGACAAGTGCTAAAAACGCTACTCTAAATGAGTTTGGGATATATCATAATTTATGAAACTTTAAGCATTGCACCTAGTCCTATGATAATTAGTCTAGATGCCCGACAATCTGGTCGTTAAAAAAAATTTTTTTGATTTACCTTATAAAAATGCAATTTTCACATATGTTGTCGTAGACAAGTGCTAAAAACGCTACTCTAAATAACTTTGCGATATATCATAATTTATGAAACTTTAAGCATTGCACCTAGTTCTATGATAATTAGCCTAGATGCCCGACAATCTGGTCGTTAAAAAAAAATTTTTTGATTTACCTTATAAAAATGCAATTTTCACATATGTTGTCGTAGACAAGTGCTAAAAACGCTACTCTAAATAACTTTGCGATATATCATAATTTATGAAACTTTAAGCATTGCACCTAGTTCTATGATAATTAGCCTAGATGCCCGACAATCTGGTCGTTAAAAAAAAAATTTTTTGATTTACCTTATAAAAATGCAATTTTCACATATGTTGTCGTAGACAAGTGCTAAAAACGCTACTCTAAATGAGTTTGGGATATATCATAATTTATGAAACTTTAAGCATTGCACCTAGTCCTATGATAATTAGTCTAGATGCCCGACAATCTGGTCGTTAAAAAAAATTTTTTTGATTTACCTTATAAAAATGCAATTTTCACATATGTTGTCGTAGACAAGTGCTAAAAACGCTACTCTAAATAACTTTGCGATATATCATAATTTATGAAACTTTAAGCATTGCACCTAGTTCTATGATAATTAGCCTAGATGCCCGACAATCTGGTCGTTAAAAAAAAATTTTTTGATTTACCTTATAAAAATGCAATTTTCACATATGTTGTCGTAGACAAGTGCTAAAAACGCTACTCTAAATGAGTTTGGGATATATCATAATTTATGAAACTTTAAGCATTGCACCTAGTCCTATGATAATTAGTCTAGATGCCCGACAATCTGGTCGTTAAAAAAAATTTTTTTGATTTACCTTATAAAAATGCAATTTTCACATATGTTGTCGTAGACAAGTGCTAAAAACGCTACTCTAAATGAGTTTGGGATATATCATAATTTATGAAACTTTAAGCATTGCACCTAGTCCTATGATAATTAGTCTAGATGCCCGACAATCTGGTCGTTAAAAAAAATTTTTTTGATTTACCTTATAAAAATGCAATTTTCACATATGTTGTCGTAGACAAGTGCTAAAAACGCTACTCTAAATAACTTTGCGATATATCATAATTTATGAAACTTTAAGCATTGCACCTAGTTCTATGATAATTAGCCTAGATGCCCGACAATCTGGTCGTTAAAAAAAAATTTTTTGATTTACCTTATAAAAATGCAATTTTCACATATGTTGTCGTAGACAAGTGCTAAAAACGCTACTCTAAATAACTTTGCGATATATCATAATTTATGAAACTTTAAGCATTGCACCTAGTTCTATGATAATTAGCCTAGATGCCCGACAATCTGGTCGTTAAAAAAAAATTTTTTGATTTACCTTATAAAAATGCAATTTTCACATATGTTGTCGTAGACAAGTGCTAAAAACGCTACTCTAAATGAGTTTGGGATATATCATAATTTATGAAACTTTAAGCATTGCACCTAGTCCTATGATAATTAGTCTAGATGCCCGACAATCTGGTCGTTAAAAAAAATTTTTTTGATTTACCTTATAAAAATGCAATTTTCACATATGTTGTCGTAGACAAGTGCTAAAAACGCTACTCTAAATGAGTTTGGGATATATCATAATTTATGAAACTTTAAGCATTGCACCTAGTTCTATGATAATTAGCCTAGATGCCCGACAATCTGGTCGTTAAAAAAAAATTTTTTGATTTACCTTATAAAAATGCAATTTTCACATATGTTGTCGTAGACAAGTGCTAAAAACGCTACTCTAAATGAGTTTGGGATATATCATAATTTATGAAACTTTAAGCATTGCACCTAGTCCTATGATAATTAGTCTAGATGCCCGACAATCTGGTCGTTAAAAAAAATTTTTTTGATTTACCTTATAAAAATGCAATTTTCACATATGTTGTCGTAGACAAGTGCTAAAAACGCTACTCTAAATGAGTTTGGGATATATCATAATTTATGAAACTTTAAGCATTGCACCTAGTCCTATGATAATTAGTCTAGATGCCCGACAATCTGGTCGCTAAAAAAAAAATATTTGATTTACCTTATAAAAATGCAATTTTCACATATGTTGTCGTAGACAAGTGCTAAAAACGCTACTCTAAATAACTTTGCGATATATCATAATTTATGAAACTTTAAGCATTGCACCTAGTCCTATGATAATTAGTCTAGATGCCCGACAATCTGGTCGTTAAAAAAAATTTTTTTGATTTACCTTATAAAAATGCAATTTTCACATATGTTGTCGTAGACAAGTGCTAAAAACGCTACTCTAAATGAGTTTGGGATATATCATAATTTATGAAACTTTAAGCATTGCACCTAGTTCTATAATAATTAGCCTAGATGACCGACAATCTGGTCGTTAAAAAAAAATTTTTTGATTTACCTTATAAAAATGCAATTTTCACATATGTTGTCGTAGACAAGTGCTAAAAACGCTACTCTAAATGAGTTTGGGATATATCATAATTTATGAAACTTTAAGCATTGCACCTAGTTCTATAATAATTAGCCTAGATGACCGACAATCTGGTCGTTAAAAAAAAATTTTTTGATTTACCTTATAAAAATGCAATTTTCACATATGTTGTCGTGGACAAGTGCTAAAAACGCTACTCTAAATGAGTTTGGGATATATCATAATTTATGAAACTTTAAGCATTGCACCTAGTCCTATGATAATTAGTCTAGATGCCCGACAATCTGGTCGTTAAAAAAATTTTTTTTGATTTACCTTATAAAAATGCAATTTTCACATATGTTGTCGTAGACAAGTGCTAAAAACGCTACTCTAAATAACTTTGCGATATATCATAATTTATGAAACTTTAAGCATTGCACCTAGTTCTATGATAATTAGCCTAGATGCCCGACAATCTGGTCGCTAAAAAAAAAATATTTGATTTACCTTATAAAAATGCAATTTTCACATATGTTGTCGTAGACAAGTGCTAAAAACGCTACTCTAAATAACTTTGCGAACTTTAAGCATTGCACCTAGTCCTATGATAATTAGTCTAGATGCCCGACAATCTGGTCGTTAAAAAAAATTTTTTTGATTTACCTTATAAAAATGCAATTTTCACATATGTTGTCGTAGACAAGTGCTAAAAACGCTACTCTAAATGAGTTTGGGATATATCATAATTTATGAAACTTTAAGCATTGCACCTAGTTCTATGATAATTAGCCTAGATGCCCGACAATCTGGTCGCTAAAAAAAAATTTTTTGATTTACCTTATAAAGATGCAATTTTCACATATGTTGTCGTAGACAAGTGCTAAAAACGCTACTCTAAATAACTTTGCGATATATCATAATTTATGAAACTTTAAGCATTGCACCTAGTCCTATGATAATTAGTCTAGATGTCCGACAATCTGGTCGTTAAAAAAAATTTTTTTGATTTACCTTATAAAAATGCAATTTTCACATATGTTGTCGTAGACAAGTGCTAAAAACGCTACACTAAATGAGTTTGGGATATATCATAATTTATGAAACTTTAAGCATTGCACCTAGTTCTATGATAATTAGCCTAGATGCCCGACAATCTGGTCGCTAAAAAAAAATTTTTTGATTTACCTTATAAAAATGCAATTTTCACATATGTTGTCGTAGACAAGTGCTAAAAACGCTACTCTAAATGAGTTTGGGATATATCATAATTTATGAAACTTTAAGCATTGCACCTAGTTCTATGATAATTAGTCTAGATGCCCGACAATCTGGTCGCTAAAAAAAATTTTTTTGATTTACCTTATAAAAATGCAATTTTCACATATGTTGTCGTAGACAAGTGCTAAAAACGCTACTCTAAATGAGTTTGGGATATATCATAATTTATGAAACTTTAAGCATTGCACCTAGTTCTATGATAATTAGCCTAGATGCCCGACAATCTGGTCGCTAAAAAAAAATTTTTTGATTTACCTTATAAAAATGCAATTTTCACATATGTTGTCGTAGACAAGTGCTAAAAACGCTACTCTAAATAACTTTGCGATATATCATAATTTATGAAACTTTAAGCATTGCACCTAGTTCTATGATAATTAGCCTAGATGCCCGACAATCTGGTCGTTAAAAAAAATTTTTTTGATTTACCTTATAAAAATGCAATTTTCACATATGTTGTCGTAGACAAGTGCTAAAAACGCTACTCTAAATGAGTTTGGGATATATCATAATTTATGAAACTATAAGCATTGCACCTAGTTCTATGATAATTAGCCTAGATGCCCGACAATCTGGTCGTTAAAAAAAATTTTTTTGATTTACCTTATAAAAATGCAATTTTCACATATGTTGTCGTAGACAAGTGCTAAAAACGCTACTCTAAATGAGTTTGGGATATATCATAATTTATGAAACTTTAAGCATTGCACCTAGTTCTATGATAATTAGCCTAGATGCCCGACAATCTGGTCGCTAAAAAAAAATTTTTTGATTTACCTTATAAAAATGCAATTTTCACATATGTTGTCGTAGACAAGTGCTAAAAACGCTACTCTAAATGAGTTTGGGATATATCATAATTTATGAAACTTTAAGCATTGCACCTAGTTCTATGATAATTAGCCTAGATGCCCGACAATCTGGTCGTTAAAAAAAATTTTTTTGATTTACCTTATAAAAATGCAATTTTCACATATGTTGTCGTAGACAAGTGCTAAAAACGCTACTCTAAATGAGTTTGGGATATATCATAATTTATGAAACTTTAAGCATTGCACGTAGTTCTATGATAATTAGCCTAGATGCCCGACAATCTGGTCGCTAAAAAAAAATTTTTTGATTTACCTTATAAAAATGCAATTTTCACATATGTTGTCGTAGACAAGTGCTAAAAACGCTACTCTAAATGAGTTTGGGATATATCATAATTTATGAAACTTTAAGCATTGCACCTAGTTCTATGATAATTAGCCTAGATGCCCGACAATCTGGTCGCTAAAAAAAAAATATTTGATTTACCTTATAAAAATGCAATTTTCACATATGTTGTCGTAGACAAGTGCTAAAAACGCTACTCTAAATGAGTTTGGGATATATCATAATTTATGAAACTTTAAGCATTGCACCTAGTTCTATGATAATTAGCCTAGATGCCCGACAATCTGGTCGCTAAAAAAAAATTTTTTGATTTACCTTATAAAAATGCAATTTTCACATATGTTGTCGTAGACAAGTGCTAAAAACGCTACTCTAAATAACTTTGCGATATATCATAATTTATGAAACTTTAAGCATTGCACCTAGTTCTATGATAATTAGCCTAGATGTCCGACAATCTGGTCGTTAAAAAAAAATTTTTTGATTTACCTTATAAAAATGCAATTTTCACATATGTTGTCGTAGACAAGTGCTAAAAACGCTACTCTAAATGAGTTTGGGATATATCATAATTTATGAAACTTTAAGCATTGCACCTAGTTCTATGATAATTAGCCTAGATGCCCGACAATCTGGTCGCTAAAAAAAAATTTTTTGATTTACCTTATAAAAATGCAATTTTCACATATGTTGTCGTAGACAAGTGCTAAAAACGCTACTCTAAATAACTTTGCGATATATCATAATTTATGAAACTTTAAGCATTGCACCTAGTTCTATGATAATTAGCCTAGACGCCCGACAATCTGGTCGTTAAAAAAAATTTTTTTGATTTACCTTATAAAAATGCAATTTTCACATATGTTGTCGTAGACAAGTGCTAAAAACGCTACTCTAAATAACTTTGCGATATATCATAATTTATGAAACTTTAAGCATTGCACCTAGTTCTATGACAATTAGCCTACATGCCCGACAATCTGGTCGCTAAAAAAAAATTTTTTGATTTACCTTATAAAAATGCAATTTTCACATATGTTGTCGTAGACAAGTGCTAAAAACGCTACTCTAAATAACTTTGCGATATATCATAATTTATGAAACTTTAAGCATTGCACCTAGTTCTATGATAATTAGCCTAGATGCCCGACAATCTGGTCGTTAAAAAAAATTTTTTTGATTTACCTTATAAAAATGCAATTTTCACATATGTTGTCGTAGACAAGTGCTAAAAACGCTACTCTAAATGAGTTTGGGATATATCATAATTTATGAAACTTTAAGCATTGCACCTAGTTCTATGATAATTAGCCTAGATGCCCGACAATCTGGTCGCTAAAAAAAATTTTTTTGATTTACCTTATAAAAATGCAATTTTCACATATGTTGTCGTAGGCAAGTGCTAAAAACGCTACTCTAAATGAGTTTGGGATATATCATAATTTATGAAACTTTAAGCATTGCACCTAGTTCTATGATAATTAGCCTAGATGCCCGACAATCTGGTCGCTAAAAAAAAATTTTTTGATTTACCTTATAAAAATGCAATTTTCACATATGTTGTCGTAGACAAGTGCTAAAAACGCTACTCTAAATAACTTTGCGATATATCATAATTTATGAAACTTTAAGCATTGCACCTAGTTCTATGATAATTAGCCTAGATGCCCGACAATCTGGTCGTTAAAAAAAATTTTTTTGATTTACCTTATAAAAATGCAATTTTCACATATGTTGTCGTAGACAAGTGCTAAAAACGCTACTCTAAATGAGTTTGGGATATATCATAATTTATGAAACTTTAAGCATTGCACCTAGTTCTATGATAATTAGCCTAGATGCCCGACAATCTGGTCGCTAAAAAAAAATTTTTTGATTTACCTTATAAAAATGCAATTTTCACAAATGTTGTCGTAGACAAGTGCTAAAAACGCTACTCTAAATAACTTTGCGATATATCATAATTTATGAAACTTTAAGCATTGCACCTAGTTCTATGATAATTAGCCTAGATGCCCGACAATCTGGTCGCTAAAAAAAAATTTTTTGATTTACCTTATAAAAATGCAATTTTCACATATGTTGTCGTAGACAAGTGCTAAAAACGCTACTCTAAATGAGTTTGGGATATATCATAATTTATGAAACTTTAAGCATTGCACCTAGTTCTATGATAATTAGTCTAGATGCCCGACAATCTGGTCGCTAAAAAAAAATTTTTTGATTTACCTTATAAAAATGCAATTTTCACATATGTTGTCGTAGACAAGTGCTAAAAACGCTACTCTAAATAACTTTGCGATATATCATAATTTATGAAACTTTAAGCATTGCACCTAGTTCTATGATAATTAGTCTAGATGCCCGACAATCTGGTCGCTAAAAAAAATTTTTTGATTTACCTTATAAAAATGCAATTTTCACATATGTTGTCGTAGACAAGTGCTAAAAACGCTACTCTAAATGAGTTTGGGATATATCATAATTTATGAAACTTTAAGCATTGCACCTAGTTCTATGATAATTAGCCTAGATGCCCGACAATCTGGTCGTTAAAAAAAAATTTTTTGATTTACCTTATAAAAATGCAATTTTCACATATGTTGTCGTAGACAAGTGCTAAAAACGCTACTCTAAATAAGTTTGGGATATATCATAATTTATGAAACTTTAAGCATTGCACCTAGTTCTATGATAATTAGCCTAGATGCCCGACAATCTGGTCGTTAAAAAAAAATTTTTTGATTTACCTTATAAAAATGCAATTTTCACATATGTTGTCGTAGACAAGTGCTAAAAACGCTACTCTAAATGAGTTTGGGATATATCATAATTTATGAAACTTTAAGCATTGCACCTAGTTCTATGATAATTAGCCTAGATGCCCGACAATCTGGTCGTTAAAAAAAAATTTTTTGATTTACCTTATAAAAATGCAATTTTCACATATGTTGTCGTAGACAAGTGCTAAAAACGCTACTCTAAATGAGTTTGGGATATATCATAATTTATGAAACTTTAAGCATTGCACCTAGTTCTATGATAATTAGCCTAGATGCCCGACAATCTGGTCGCTAAAAAAAAATTTTTGATTTACCTTATAAAAATGCAATTTTCACATATGTTGTCGTAGACAAGTGCTAAAAACGCTACTCTAAATGAGTTTGCGATATATCATAATTTATGAAACTTTAAGCATTGCACCTAGTTCTATGATAATTAGCCTAGATGCCCGACAATCTGGTCGTTAAAAAAAAATTTTTTGATTTACCTTATAAAAATGCAATTTTCACATATGTTGTCGTAGACAAGTGCTAAAAACGCTACTCTAAATAAGTTTGGGATATATCATAATTTATGAAACTTTAAGCATTGCACCTAGTCCTATGATAATTAGTCTAGATGCCCGACAATCTGGTCGTTAAAAAAAAATTTTTTGATTTACCTTATAAAAATGCAATTTTCACATATGTTGTCGTAGACAAGTGCTAAAAACGCTACTCTAAATGAGTTTGGGATATATCATAATTTATGAAACTTTAAGCATTGCACCTAGTCCTATGATAATTAGTCTAGATGCCCGACAATCTGGTCGCTAAAAAAAATTTTTTTGATTTACCTTATAAAAATGCAATTTTCACATATGTTGTCGTAGACAAGTGCTAAAAACGCTACTCTAAATAACTTTGCGATATATCATAATTTATGAAACTTTAAGCATTGCACCTAGTCCTATGAGATTAGTCTAGATGCCCGACAATCTGGTCGCTAAAAAAAAATTTTTTGATTTACCTTATAAAAATGCAATTTTCACATATGTTGTCGTAGACAAGTGCTAAAAACGCTACTCTAAATAACTTTGCGATATATCATAATTTATGAAACTTTAAGCATTGCACCTAGTTCTATGATAATTAGCCTAGATGCCCGACAATCTGGTCGCTAAAAAAAAATTTTTTGATTTACCTTATAAAAATGCAATTTTCACATATGTTGTCGTAGACAAGTGCTAAAAACGCTACTCTAAATGAGTTTGGGATATATCATAATTTATGAAACTTTAAGCATTGCACCTAGTTCTATGATAATTAGTCTAGATGCCCGACAATCTGGTCGCTAAAAAAAATTTTTTTGATTTACCTTATAAAAATGCAATTTTCACATATGTTGTCGTAGACAAGTGCTAAAAACGCTACTCTAAATGAGTTTGGGATATATCATAATTTATGAAACTTTAAGCATTGCACCTAGTTCTATGATAATTAGCCTAGATGCCCGACAATCTGGTCGCTAAAAAAAAATTTTTTGATTTACCTTATAAAAATGCAATTTTCACATATGTTGTCGTAGACAAGTGCTAAAAACGCTACTCTAAATAACTTTGCGATATATCATAATTTATGAAACTTTAAGCATTGCACCTAGTTCTATGATAATTAGTCTAGATGCCCGACAATCTGGTCGCTAAAAAAAATTTTTTGATTTACCTTATAAAAATGCAATTTTCACATATGTTGTCGTAGACAAGTGCTAAAAACGCTACTCTAAATGAGTTTGGGATATATCATAATTTATGAAACTTTAAGCATTGCACCTAGTTCTATGATAATTAGCCTAGATGCCCGACAATCTGGTCGCTAAAAAAAAATTTTTTGATTTACCTTATAAAAATGCAATTTTCACATATGTTGTCGTAGACAAGTGCTAAAAACGCTACTCTAAATAACTTTGCGATATATCATAATTTATGAAACTTTAAGCATTGCACCTAGTCCTATGAGATTAGTCTAGATGCCCGACAATCTGGTCGTTAAAAAAAATTTTTTTGATTTACCTTATAAAAATGCAATTTTCACATATGTTGTCGTAGACAAGTGCTAAAAACGCTACTCTAAATGAGTTTGGGATATATCATAATTTATGAAACTTTAAGCATTGCACCTAGTTCTATGATAATTAGCCTAGATGCCCGACAATCTGGTCGCTAAAAAAAAATTTTTGATTTACCCTATAAAAATGCAATTTTCACATATGTTGTCGTAGACAAGTGCTAAAAACGCTACTCTAAATGAGTTTGCGATATATCATAATTTATGAAACTTTAAGCATTGCACCTAGTTCTATGATAATTAGCCTAGATGCCCGACAATCTGGTCGTTAAAAAAAAATTTTTTGATTTACCTTATAAAAATGCAATTTTCACATATGTTGTCGTAGACAAGTGCTAAAAACGCTACTCTAAATAAGTTTGGGATATATCATAATTTATGAAACTTTAAGCATTGCACCTAGTCCTATGATAATTAGTCTAGATGCCCGACAATCTGGTCGTTAAAAAAAAATTTTTTGATTTACCTTATAAAAATGCAATTTTCACATATGTTGTCGTAGACAAGTGCTAAAAACGCTACTCTAAATGAGTTTGGGATATATCATAATTTATGAAACTTTAAGCATTGCACCTAGTCCTATGATAATTAGTCTAGATGCCCGACAATCTGGTCCTTAAAAAAAAAATTTTTGATTTACCTTATAAAAATGCAATTTTCACATATGTTGTCGTAGACAAGTGCTAAAAACGCTACTCTAAATGAGTTTGGGATATATCATAATTTATGAAACTTTAAGCATTGCACCTAGTCCTATGATAATTAGTCTAGATGCCCGACAATCTGGTCGCTAAAAAAAAATTTTTTGATTTACCTTATAAAAATGCAATTTTCACATATGTTATCGTAGACAAGTGCTAAAAACGCTACTCTAAATGAGTTTGGGATATATCATAATTTATGAAACTTTAAGCATTGCACCTAGTCCTATGATAATTAGCCTAGATGCCCGACAATCTGGTCGTTAAAAAAAATTTTTTTGATTTACCTTATAAAAATGCAATTTTCACATATGTTGTCGTAGACAAGTGTTAAAAACGCTACTCTAAATAACTTTGCGATATATCATAATTTATGAAACTTTAAGCATTGCACCTAGTTCTATGATAATTAGCCTAGATGTCCGACAATCTGGTCGCTAAAAAAAAAATATTTGATTTACCTTATAAAAATGCAATTTTCACATATGTTGTCGTAGACAAGTGCTAAAAACGCTACTCTAAATGAGTTTGGGATATATCATAATTTATGAAACTTTAAGCATTGCACCTAGTTCTATGATAATTAGTCTAGATGCCCGACAATCTGGTCGCTAAAAAAAATTTTTTTGATTTACCTTATAAAAATGCAATTTTCACATATGTTGTCGTAGACAAGTGCTAAAAACGCTACTCTAAATGAGTTTGGGATATATCATAATTTATGAAACTTTAAGCATTGCACCTAGTCCTATGATAATTAGTCTAGATGCCCGACAATCTGGTCGCTAAAAAAAAATGTTTTGATTTACCTTATAAAAATGCAATTTTCACATATGTTATCGTAGACAAGTGCTAAAAACGCTACTCTAAATGAGTTTGGGATATATCATAATTTATGAAACTTTAAGCATTGCACCTAGTTCTATGATAATTAGCCTAGATGCCCGACAATCTGGTCGCTAAAAAAAAATTTTTTGATTTACCTTATAAAAATGCAATTTTCACATATGCTGTCGTAGACAAGTGCTAAAAACGCTACTCTAAATGAGTTTGGGATATATCATAATTTATGAAACTTTAAGCATTGCACCTAGTTCTATGATAATTAGCCTAGATGCCCGACAATCTGGTCGCTAAAAAAAATTTTTTGATTTACCTTATAAAAATGCAATTTTCACATATGTTGTCGTAGACAAGTGCTAAAAACGCTACTCTAAATGAGTTTGGGATATATCATAATTTATGAAACTTTCAGCATTGCACCTAGTTCTATGATAATTAGCCTAGATGCCCGACAATCTGGTCGCTAAAAAAAAATTTTTTGATTTACCTTATAAAAATGCAATTTTCACATATGTTGTCGTAGACAAGTGCTAAAAACGCTACTCTAAATGAGTTTGGGATATATCATAATTTATGAAACTTTAAGCATTGCACCTAGTCCTATGATAATTAGTCTAGATGCCCGACAATCTGGTCGCTAAAAAAAATTTTTTTGATTTACCTTATAAAAATGCAATTTTCACATATGTTGTCGTAGACAAGTGCTAAAAACGCTACTCTAAATGAGTTTGGGATATATCATAATTTATGAAACTTTAAGCATTGCACCTAGTTCTATGATAATTAGTCTAGATGCCCGACAATCTGGTCGCTAAAAAAAATTTTTTTGATTTACCTTATAAAAATGCAATTTTCACATATGTTGTCGTAGACAAGTGCTAAAAACGCTACTCTAAATGAGTTTGGGATATATCATAATTTATGAAACTTTAAGCATTGCACCTAGTTCTATGATAATTAGCCTAGATGCCCGACAATCTGGTCGCTAAAAAAAAATTTTTTGACTTACCTTATAAAAATGCAATTTTCACATATGTTGTCGTAGACAAGTGCTAAAAACGCTACTCTAAATAACTTTGCGATATATCATAATTTATGAAACTTTAAGCATTGCACCTAGTTCTATGATAATTAGTCTAGATGCCCGACAATCTGGTCGCTAAAAAAAATTTTTTGATTTACCTTATAAAAATGCAATTTTCACATATGTTGTCGTAGACAAGTGCTAAAAACGCTACTCTAAATGAGTTTGGGATATATCATAATTTATGAAACTTTAAGCATTGCACCTAGTTCTATGATAATTAGCCTAGATGCCCGACAATCTGGTCGTTAAAAAAAAATTTTTTGATTTACCTTATAAAAATGCAATTTTCACATATGTTGTCGTAGACAAGTGCTAAAAACGCTACTCTAAATAAGTTTGGGATATATCATAATTTATGAAACTTTAAGCATTGCACCTAGTTCTATGATAATTAGCCTAGATGCCCGACAATCTGGTCGTTAAAAAAAAATTTTTTGATTTACCTTATAAAAATGCAATTTTCACATATGTTGTCGTAGACAAGTGCTAAAAACGCTACTCTAAATGAGTTTGGGATATATCATAATTTATGAAACTTTAAGCATTGCACCTAGTTCTATGATAATTAGCCTAGATGCCCGACAATCTGGTCGTTAAAAAAAAATTTTTTGATTTACCTTATAAAAATGCAATTTTCACATATGTTGTCGTAGACAAGTGCTAAAAACGCTACTCTAAATGAGTTTGGGATATATCATAATTTATGAAACTTTAAGCATTGCACCTAGTTCTATTATAATTAGCCTAGATGCCCGACAATCTGGTCGCTAAAAAAAAATTTTTGATTTACCTTATAAAAATGCAATTTTCACATATGTTGTCGTAGACAAGTGCTAAAAACGCTACTCTAAATGAGTTTGCGATATATCATAATTTATGAAACTTTAAGCATTGCACCTAGTTCTATGATAATTAGCCTAGATGCCCGACAATCTGGTCGTTAAAAAAAATTTTTTTGATTTACCTTATAAAAATGCAATTTTCACATATGTTGTCGTAGACAAGTGCTAAAAACGCTACTCTAAATAAGTTTGGGATATATCATAATTTATGAAACTTTAAGCATTGCACCTAGTTCTATGATAATTAGTCTAGATGCCCGACAATCTGGTCGTTAAAAAAAAATTTTTTGATTTACCTTATAAAAATGCAATTTTCACATATGTTGTCGTAGACAAGTGCTAAAAACGCTACTCTAAATGAGTTTGGGATATATCATAATTTATGAAACTTTAAGCATTGCACCTAGTCCTATGATAATTAGTCTAGATGCCCGACAATCTGGTCGCTAAAAAAAATTTTTTTGATTTACCTTATAAAAATGCAATTTTCACATATGTTATCGTAGACAAGTGCTAAAAACGCTACTCTAAATAACTTTGCGATATATCATAATTTATGAAACTTTAAGCATTGCACCTAGTCCTATGAGATTAGTCTAGATGCCCGACAATCTGGTCGCTAAAAAAAAATTTTTTGATTTACCTTATAAAAATGCAATTTTCACATATGTTGTCGTAGACAAGTGCTAAAAACGCTACTCTAAATAACTTTGCGATATATCATAATTTATGAAACTTTAAGCATTGCACCTAGTTCTATGATAATTAGCCTAGATGCCCGACAATCTGGTCGCTAAAAAAAAATTTTTTGATTTACCTTATAAAAATGCAATTTTCACATATGTTGTCGTAGACAAGTGCTAAAAACGCTACTCTAAATAACTTTGCGATATATCATAATTTATGAAACTTTAAGCATTGCACCTAGTTCTATGATAATTAGTCTAGATGCCCGACAATCTGGTCGCTAAAAAAAATTTTTTGATTTACCTTATAAAAATGCAATTTTCACATATGTTGTCGTAGACAAGTGCTAAAAACGCTACTCTAAATGAGTTTGGGATATATCATAATTTATGAAACTTTAAGCATTGCACCTAGTCCTATGATAATTAGTCTAGATGCCCGACAATCTGGTCGCTAAAAAAAATTTTTTTGATTTACCTTATAAAAATGCAATTTTCACATATGTTGTCGTAGACAAGTGCTAAAAACGCTACTCTAAATGAGTTTGGGATATATCATAATTTATGAAACTTTAAGCATTGCACCTAGTTCTATGATAATTAGTCTAGATGCCCGACAATCTGGTCGCTAAAAAAAATTTTTTTGATTTACCTTATAAAAATGCAATTTTCACATATGTTGTCGTAGACAAGTGCTAAAAACGCTACTCTAAATGAGTTTGGGATATATCATAATTTATGAAACTTTAAGCATTGCACCTAGTTCTATGATAATTAGCCTAGATGCCCGACAATCTGGTCGCTAAAAAAAAATTTTTTGATTTACCTTATAAAAATGCAATTTTCACATATGTTGTCGTAGACAAGTGCTAAAAACGCTACTCTAAATAACTTTGCGATATATCATAATTTATGAAACTTTAAGCATTGCACCTAGTTCTATGATAATTAGTCTAGATGCCCGACAATCTGGTCGCTAAAAAAAATTTTTTGATTTACCTTATAAAAATGCAATTTTCACATATGTTGTCGTAGACAAGTGCTAAAAACGCTACTCTAAATGAGTTTGGGATATATCATAATTTATGAAACTTTAAGCATTGCACCTAGTTCTATGATAATTAGTCTAGATGCCCGACAATCTGGTCGCTAAAAAAAATTTTTTTGATTTACCTTATAAAAATGCAATTTTCACATATGTTGTCGTAGACAAGTGCTAAAAACGCTACTCTAAATAACTTTGCGATATATCATAATTTATGAAACTTTAAGCATTGCACCTAGTCCTATGAGATTAGTCTAGATGCCCGACAATCTGGTCGTTAAAAAAAATTTTTTTGATTTACCTTATAAAAATGCAATTTTCACATATGTTGTCGTAGACAAGTGCTAAAAACGCTACTCTAAATGAGTTTGGGATATATCATAATTTATGAAACTTTCAGCATTGCACCTAGTTCTATGATAATTAGCCTAGATGCCCGACAATCTGGTCGCTAAAAAAAAATTTTTTGATTTACCTTATAAAAATGCAATTTTCACATATGTTGTCGTAGACAAGTGCTAAAAACGCTACTCTAAATGAGTTTGGGATATATCATAATTTATGAAACTTTAAGCATTGCACCTAGTTCTATGATAATTAGCCTAGATGCCCGACAATCTGGTCGCTAAAAAAAAATTTTTGATTTACCTTATAAAAATGCAATTTTCACATATGTTGTCGTAGACAAGTGCTAAAAACGCTACTCTAAATGAGTTTGCGATATATCATAATTTATGAAACTTTAAGCATTGCACCTAGTTCTATGATAATTAGCCTAGATGCCCGACAATCTGGTCGTTAAAAAAAAATTTTTTGATTTACCTTATAAAAATGCAATTTTCACATATGTTGTCGTAGACAAGTGCTAAAAACGCTACTCTAAATAAGTTTGGGATATATCATAATTTATGAAACTTTAAGCATTGCACCTAGTCCTATGATAATTAGTCTAGATGCCCGACAATCTGGTCGTTAAAAAAAAATTTTTTGATTTACCTTATAAAAATGCAATTTTCACATATGTTGTCGTAGACAAGTGCTAAAAACGCTACTCTAAATGAGTTTGGGATATATCATAATTTATGAAACTTTAAGCATTGCACCTAGTCCTATGATAATTAGTCTAGATGCCCGACAATCTGGTCCTTAAAAAAAAAATTTTTGATTTACCTTATAAAAATGCAATTTTCACATATGTTGTCGTAGACAAGTGCTAAAAACGCTACTCTAAATGAGTTTGGGATATATCATAATTTCTGAAACTTTAAGCATTGCACCTAGTCCTATGATAATTAGTCTAGATGCCCGACAATCTGGTCGCTAAAAAAAAATTTTTTGATTTACCTTATAAAAATGCAATTTTCACATATGTTATCGTAGACAAGTGCTAAAAACGCTACTCTAAATGAGTTTGGGATATATCATAATTTATGAAACTTTAAGCATTGCACCTAGTCCTATGATAATTAGCCTAGATGCCCGACAATCTGGTCGTTAAAAAAAATTTTTTTGATTTACCTTATAAAAATGCAATTTTCACATATGTTGTCGTAGACAAGTGCTAAAAACGCTACTCTAAATAACTTTGCGATATATCATAATTTATGAAACTTTAAGCATTGCACCTAGTTCTATGATAATTAGCCTAGATGTCCGACAATCTGGTCGCTAAAAAAAAAATATTTGATTTACCTTATAAAAATGCAATTTTCACATATGTTGTCGTAGACAAGTGCTAAAAACGCTACTCTAAATGAGTTTGGGATATATCATAATTTATGAAACTTTAAGCATTGCACCTAGTTCTATGATAATTAGTCTAGATGCCCGACAATCTGGTCGCTAAAAAAAATTTTTTTGATTTACCTTATAAAAATGCAATTTTCACATATGTTGTCGTAGACAAGTGCTAAAAACGCTACTCTAAATGAGTTTGGGATATATCATAATTTATGAAACTTTAAGCATTGCACCTAGTCCTATGATAATTAGTCTAGATGCCCGACAATCTGGTCGCTAAAAAAAAATGTTTTGATTTACCTTATAAAAATGCAATTTTCACATATGTTATCGTAGACAAGTGCTAAAAACGCTACTCTAAATGAGTTTGGGATATATCATAATTTATGAAACTTTAAGCATTGCACCTAGTTCTATGATAATTAGCCTAGATGCCCGACAATCTGGTCGCTAAAAAAAAATTTTTTGATTTACCTTATAAAAATGCAATTTTCACATATGTTGTCGTAGACAAGTGCTAAAAACGCTACTCTAAATGAGTTTGGGATATATCATAATTTATGAAACTTTAAGCATTGCACCTAGTTCTATGATAATTAGCCTAGATGCCCGACAATCTGGTCGCTAAAAAAAATTTTTTGATTTACCTTATAAAAATGCAATTTTCACATATGTTGTCGTAGACAAGTGCTAAAAACGCTACTCTAAATGAGTTTGCGATATATCATAATTTATGAAACTTTAAGCATTGCACCTAGTTCTATGATAATTAGCCTAGATGCCCGACAATCTGGTCGTTAAAAAAAAAATTTTTGATTTACCTTATAAAAATGCAATTTTCACATATGTTGTCGTAGACAAGTGCTAAAAACGCTACTCTAAATGAGTTTGGGATATATCATAATTTATGAAACTTTAAGCATTGCACCTAGTTCTATAATAATTAGCCTAGATGCCCGACAATCTGGTCGTTAAAAAAAAATTTTTTGATTTACCTTATAAAAATGCAATTTTCACATATGTTGTCGTAGACAAGTGCTAAAAACGCTACTCTAAATGAGTTTGGGATATATCATAATTTATGAAACTTTAAGCATTGCACCTAGTTCTATGATAATTAGCCTAGATGCCCGACAATATGGTCGCTAAAAAAAAAATTTTTGATTTACCTTATAAAAATGCAATTTTCACATATGTTGTCGTAGACAAGTGCTAAAAACGCTACTCTAAATGAGTTTGGGATATATCATAATTTATGAAACTTTAAGCATTGCACCTAGTTCTATGATAATTAGTCTAGATGCCCGACAATCTGGTCGCTAAAAAAAATTTTTTTGATTTACCTTATAAAAATGCAATTTTCACATATGTTGTCGTAGACAAGTGCTAAAAACGCTACTCTAAATGAGTTTGGGATATATCATAATTTATGAAACTTTAAGCATTGCACCTAGTCCTATGATAATTAGTCTAGATGCCCGACAACCTGGTCGCTAAAAAAAAATTTTTTGATTTACCTTATAAAAATGCAATTTTCACATATGTTGTCGTAGACAAGTGCTAAAAACGCTACTCTAAATGAGTTTGGGATATATCATAATTTATGAAACTTTAAGCATTGCACCTAGTCCTATGATAATTAGTCTAGATGCCCGACAATCTGGTCGTTAAAAAAATTTTTTTTGATTTACCTTATAAAAATGCAATTTTCACATATGTTGTCGTAGACAAGTGCTAAAAACGCTACTCTAAATAACTTTGCGATATATCATAATTTATGAAACTTTAAGCATTGCACCTAGTTCTATGATAATTAGCCTAGATGCCCGACAATATGGTCGCTAAAAAAAAAATATTTGATTTACCTTATAAAAATGCAATTTTCACATATGCTGTCGTAGACAAGTGCTAAAAGCGCTACTCTAAATGAGTTTGGGATATATCATAATTTATGAAACTTTAAGCATTGCACCTAGTTCTATGATAATTAGCCTAGATGCCCGACAATCTGGTCGTTAAAAAAATTTTTTTTGATTTACCTTATAAAAATGCAATTTTCACATATGTTTTCGTAGACAAGTGCTAAAAACGCTACTCTAAATGAGTTTAGGATATATCATAATTTATGAAACTTTAAGCATTGCACCTAGTTCTATGATAATTAGCCTAGATGCCCGACAATCTGGTCGCTAAAAAAAAATTTTTGATTTACCTTATAAAAATGCAATTTTCACATATGTTGTCGTAGACAAGTGCTAAAAACGCTACTCTAAATGAGTTTGCGATATATCATAATTTATGAAACTTTAAGCATTGCACCTAGTTCTATGATAATTAGCCTAGATGCCCGACAATCTGGTCGTTAAAAAAAAATTTTTTGATTTACCTTATAAAAATGCAATTCTCACATATGTTGTCGTAGACAAGTGCTAAAAACGCTACTCTAAATGAGTTTGGGATATATCATAATTTATGAAACTTTAAGCATTGCACCTAGTTCTATGATAATTAGCCTAGATGCCCGACAATCTGGTCGTTAAAAAAAAAATTTTTGATTTACCTTATAAAAATGCAATTTTCACATATGTTGTCGTAGACAAGTGCTAAAAACGCTACTCTAAATGAGTTTGGGATATATCATAATTTATGAAACTTTAAGCATTGCACCTAGTTCTATGATAATTAGCCTAGATGCCCGACAATCTGGTCGTTAAAAAAAATTTTTTTGATTTACCTTATAAAAATGCAATTTTCACATATGTTGTCGTAGACAAGTGCTAAAAACGCTACTCTAAATGAGTTTGGGATATATCATAATTTATGAAACTTTAAGCATTGCACCTAGTTCTATAATAATTAGCCTAGATGCCCGACAATCTGGTCGTTAAAAAAAAATTTTTTGATTTACCTTATAAAAATGCAATTTTCACATATGTTGTCGTAGACAAGTGCTAAAAACGCTACTCTAAATGAGTTTGGGATATATCATAATTTATGAAACTTTAAGCATTGCACCTAGTTCTATGATAATTAGCCTAGATGCCCGACAATATGGTCGCTAAAAAAAAAATTTTTGATTTACCTTATAAAAATGCAATTTTCACATATGTTGTCGTAGACAAGTGCTAAAAACGCTACTCTAAATGAGTTTGGGATATATCATAATTTATGAAACTTTAAGCATTGCACCTAGTTCTATAATAATTAGCCTAGATGCCCGACAATCTGGTCGTTAAAAAAAAAATTTTTGATTTACCTTATAAAAATGCAATTTTCACATATGTTGTCGTAGACAAGTGCTAAAAACGCTACTCTAAATGAGTTTGGGATATATCATAATTTATGAAACTTTAAGCATTGCACCTAGTCCTATGATAATTAGTCTAGATGCCCGACAATCTGGTCGCTAAAAAAAAAATTTTTGATTTACCTTATAAAAATGCAATTTTCACATATGTTGTCGTAGACAAGTGCTAAAAACGCTACTCTAAATGAGTTTGGGATATATCATAATTTATGAAACTTTAAGCATTGCACCTAGTCCTATGATAATTAGTCTAGATGCCCGACAATCTGGTCGTTAAAAAAAATTTTTTTGATTTACCTTATAAAAATGCAATTTTCACATATGTTGTCGTAGACAAGTGCTAAAAACGCTACTCTAAATGAGTTTGGGATATATCATAATTTATGAAACTTTAAGCATTGCACCTAGTCCTATGATAATTAGTCTAGATGCCCGACAATCTGGTCGTTAAAAAAAAATTTTTTGATTTACCTTATAAAAATGCAATTTTCACATATGTTGTCGTAGACAAGTGCTAAAAACGCTACTCTAAATGAGTTTGGGATATATCATAATTTATGAAACTTTAAGCATTGCACCTAGTTCTATAATAATTAGCCTAGATGCCCGACAATCTGGTCGTTAAAAAAAAATTTTTTGATTTACCTTATAAAAATGCAATTTTCACATATGTTGTCGTAGACAAGTGCTAAAAACGCTACTCTAAATGAGTTTGGGATATATCATAATTTATGAAACTTTAAGCATTGCACCTAGTTCTATGATAATTAGCCTAGATGCCCGACAATATGGTCGCTAAAAAAAAAATTTTTGATTTACCTTATAAAAATGCAATTTTCACATATGTTGTCGTAGACAAGTGCTAAAAACGCTACTCTAAATGAGTTTGGGATATATCATAATTTATGAAACTTTAAGCATTGCACCTAGTTCTATAATAATTAGCCTAGATGCCCGACAATCTGGTCGTTAAAAAAAAAATTTTTGATTTACCTTATAAAAATGCAATTTTCACATATGTTGTCGTAGACAAGTGCTAAAAACGCTACTCTAAATGAGTTTGGGATATATCATAATTTATGAAACTTTAAGCATTGCACCTAGTTCTATGATAATTAGCCTAGATGCCCGACAATATGGTCGCTAAAAAAAAAATTTTTGATTTACCTTATAAAAATGCAATTTTCACATATGTTGTCGTAGACAAGTGCTAAAAACGCTACTCTAAATGAGTTTGGGATATATCATAATTTATGAAACTTTAAGCATTGCACCTAGTTCTATGATAATTAGCCTAGATGCCCGACAATCTGGTCGTTAAAAAAAATTTTTTTGATTTACCTTATAAAAATGCAATTTTCACATATGTTGTCGTAGACAAGTGCTAAAAACGCTACTCGAAATGAGTTTGGGATATATCATAATTTATGAAACTTTAAGCATTGCACCTAGTTCTATAATAATTAGCCTAGATGCCCGACAATCTGGTCGTTAAAAAAAAATTTTTTGATTTACCTTATAAAAATGCAATTTTCACATATGTTGTCGTAGACAAGTGCTAAAAACGCTACTCTAAATGAGTTTGGGATATATCATAATTTATGAAACTTTAAGCATTGCACCTAGTTCTATGATAATTAGCCTAGATGCCCGACAATATGGTCGCTAAAAAAAAAATTTTTGATTTACCTTATAAAAATGCAATTTTCACATATGTTGTCGTAGACAAGTGCTAAAAACGCTACTCTAAATGAGTTTGGGATATATCATAATTTATGAAACTTTAAGCATTGCACCTAGTTCTATGATAATTAGCCTAGATGCCCGACAATCTGGTCGTTAAAAAAAATTTTTTTGATTTACCTTATAAAAATGCAATTTTCACATATGTTGTCGTAGACAAGTGCTAAAAACGCTACTCTAAATGAGTTTGGGATATATCATAATTTATGAAACTTTAAGCATTGCACCTAGTTCTATAATAATTAGCCTAGATGCCCGACAATCTGGTCGTTAAAAAAAAATTTTTTGATTTACCTTATAAAAATGCAATTTTCACATATGTTGTCGTAGACAAGTGCTAAAAACGCTACTCTAAATGAGTTTGGGATATATCATAATTTATGAAACTTTAAGCATTGCACCTAGTTCTATGATAATTAGCCTAGATGCCCGACAATATGGTCGCTAAAAAAAAAATTTTTGATTTACCTTATAAAAATGCAATTTTCACATATGTTGTCGTAGACAAGTGCTAAAAACGCTACTCTAAATGAGTTTGGGATATATCATAATTTATGAAACTTTAAGCATTGCACCTAGTTCTATGATAATTAGCCTAGATGCCCGACAATCTGGTCGTTAAAAAAAATTTTTTTGATTTACCTTATAAAAATGCAATTTTCACATATGTTGTCGTAGACAAGTGCTAAAAACGCTACTCTAAATGAGTTTGGGATATATCATAATTTATGAAACTTTAAGCATTGCACCTAGTTCTATAATAATTAGCCTAGATGCCCGACAATCTGGTCGTTAAAAAAAAATTTTTTGATTTACCTTATAAAAATGCAATTTTCACATATGTTGTCGTAGACAAGTGCTAAAAACGCTACTCTAAATGAGTTTGGGATATATCATAATTTATGAAACTTTAAGCATTGCACCTAGTTCTATGATAATTAGCCTAGATGCCCGACAATATGGTCGCTAAAAAAAAAATTTTTGATTTACCTTATAAAAATGCAATTTTCACATATGTTGTCGTAGACAAGTGCTAAAAACGCTACTCTAAATGAGTTTGGGATATATCATAATTTATGAAACTTTAAGCATTGCACCTAGTCCTATGATAATTAGCCTAGATGCCCGACAATATGGTCGCTAAAAAAAAAATTTTGGATTTACCTTATAAAAATGCAATTTTCACATATGTTGTCGTAGACAAGTGCTAAAAACGCTACTCTAAATGAGTTTGGGATATATCATAATTTATGAAACTTTAAGCATTGCACCTAGTCCTATGATAATTAGTCTAGATGCCCGACAATCTGGTCGTTAAAAAAAAATTTTTTGATTTACCTTATAAAAATGCAATTTTCACATATGTTGTCGTAGACAAGTGCTAAAAACGCTACTCTAAATGAGTTTGGGATATATCATAATTTATGAAACTTTAAGCATTGCACCTAGTTCTATAATAATTAGCCTAGATGCCCGACAATCTGGTCGTTAAAAAAAAATTTTTTGATTTACCTTATAAAAATGCAATTTTCACATATGTTGTCGTAGACAAGTGCTAAAAACGCTACTCTAAATGAGTTTGGGATATATCATAATTTATGAAACTTTAAGCATTGCACCTAGTTCTATGATAATTAGCCTAGATGCCCGACAATATGGTCGCTAAAAAAAAAATTTTTGATTAACCTTATAAAAATGCAATTTTCACATATGTTGTCGTAGACAAGTGCTAAAAACGCTACTCTAAATGAGTTTGGGATATATCATAATTTATGAAACTTTAAGCATTGCACCTAGTTCTATGATAATTAGCCTAGATGCCCGACAATCTGGTCGTTAAAAAAAATTTTTTTGATTTACCTTATAAAAATGCAATTTTCACATATGTTGTCGTAGACAAGTGCTAAAAACGCTACTCTAAATGAGTTTGGGATATATCATAATTTATGAAACTTTAAGCATTGCACCTAGTTCTATAATAATTAGCCTAGATGCCCGACAATCTGGTCGTTAAAAAAAAATTTTTTGATTTACCTTATAAAAATGCAATTTTCACATATGTTGTCGTAGACAAGTGCTAAAAACGCTACTCTAAATGAGTTTGGGATATATCATAATTTATGAAACTTTAAGCATTGCACCTAGTTCTATGATAATTAGCCTAGATGCCCGACAATATGGTCGCTAAAAAAAAAATTTTTGATTTACCTTATAAAAATGCAATTTTCACATATGTTGTCGTAGACAAGTGCTAAAAACGCTACTCTAAATGAGTTTGGGATATATCATAATTTATGAAACTTTAAGCATTGCACCTAGTCCTATGATAATTAGTCTAGATGCCCGACAATCTGGTCGTTAAAAAAAAATTTTTTGATTTACCTTATAAAAATGCAATTTTCACATATGTTGTCGTAGACAAGTGCTAAAAACGCTACTCTAAATGAGTTTGGGATATATCATAATTTATGAAACTTTAAGCATTGCACCTAGTCCTATGATAATTAGTCTAGATGCCCGACAATCTGGTCGTTAAAAAAAAATTTTTTGATTTACCTTATAAAAATGCAATTTTCACATATGTTGTCGTAGACAAGTGCTAAAAACGCTACTCTAAATGAGTTTGGGATATATCATAATTTATGAAACTTTAAGCATTGCACCTAGTTCTATAATAATTAGCCTAGATGCCCGACAATCTGGTCGTTAAAAAAAAATTTTTTGATTTACCTTATAAAAATGCAATTTTCACATATGTTGTCGTAGACAAGTGCTAAAAACGCTACTCTAAATGAGTTTGGGATATATCATAATTTATGAAACTTTAAGCATTGCACCTAGTTCTATGATAATTAGCCTAGATGCCCGACAATATGGTCGCTAAAAAAAAAATTTTTGATTTACCTTATAAAAATGCAATTTTCACATATGTTGTCGTAGACAAGTGCTAAAAACGCTACTCTAAATGAGTTTGGGATATATCATAATTTATGAAACTTTAAGCATTGCACCTAGTTCTATGATAATTAGCCTAGATGCCCGACAATCTGGTCGTTA
The DNA here is from genome assembly GCA_949710015.1 of Crataerina pallida. NCBI lineage: Eukaryota > Metazoa > Arthropoda > Insecta > Diptera > Hippoboscidae > Crataerina > Crataerina pallida. Next base: position 17,174,003 of record OX453290.1, read on the forward strand.
AAAAAAATTTTTTTGATTTACCTTATAAAAATGCAATTTTCACATATGTTGTCGTAGACAAGTGCTAAAAACGCTACTCTAAATGAGTTTGGGATATATCATAATTTATGAAACTTTAAGCATTGCACCTAGTTCTATAATAATTAGCCTAGATGCCCGACAATCTGGTCGTTAAAAAAAAATTTTTTGATTTACCTTATAAAAATGCAATTTTCACATATGTTGTCGTAGACAAGTGCTAAAAACGCTACTCTAAATGAGTTTGGGATATATCATAATTTATGAAACTTTAAGCATTGCACCTAGTTCTATGATAATTAGCCTAGATGCCCGACAATATGGTCGCTAAAAAAAAATTTTTGATTTACCTTATAAAAATGCAATTTTCACATATGTTGTCGTAGACAAGTGCTAAAAACGCTACTCTAAATGAGTTTGGGATATATCATAATTTATGAAACTTTAAGCATTGCACCTAGTTCTATGATAATTAGCCTAGATGCCCGACAATCTGGTCGTTAAAAAAAATTTTTTTGATTTACCTTATAAAAATGCAATTTTCACATATGTTGTCGTAGACAAGTGCTAAAAACGCTACTCGAAATGAGTTTGGGATATATCATAATTTATGAAACTTTAAGCATTGCACCTAGTTCTATAATAATTAGCCTAGATGCCCGACAATCTGGTCGTTAAAAAAAAATTTTTTGATTTACCTTATAAAAATGCAATTTTCACATATGTTGTCGTAGACAAGTGCTAAAAACGCTACTCTAAATGAGTTTGGGATATATCATAATTTATGAAACTTTAAGCATTGCACCTAGTTCTATGATAATTAGCCTAGATGCCCGACAATATGGTCGCTAAAAAAAAAATATTTGATTTACCTTATAAAAATGCAATTTTCACATATGCTGTCGTAGACAAGTGCTAAAAACGCTACTCTAAATGAGTTTGGGATATATCATAATTTATGAAACTTTAAGCATTGCACCTAGTTCTATGATAATTAGCCTAGATGCCCGACAATCTGGTCGTTAAAAAAAAATTTTTTGATTTACCTTATAAAAATGCAATTTTCACATATGTTTTCGTAGACAAGTGCTAAAAACGCTACTCTAAATGAGTTTAGGATATATCATAATTTATGAAACTTTAAGCATTGCACCTAGTTCTATGATAATTAGCCTAGATGCCCGACAATCTGGTCGTTAAAAAAAAATTTTTTGATTTACCTTATAAAAATGCAATTTTCACATATGTTGTCGTAGACAAGTGCTAAAAACGCTACTCTAAATGAGTTTGGGATATATCATAATTTATGAAACTTTAAGCATTGCACCTAGTTCTATGATAATTAGCCTAGATGCCCGACAATATGGTCGCTAAAAAAAAAATTTTTGATTTACCTTATAAAAATGCAATTTTCACATATGTTGTCGTAGACAAGTGCTAAAAACGCTACTCTAAATGAGTTTGGGATATATCATAATTTATGAAACTTTAAGCATTGCACCTAGTTCTATGATAATTAGTCTAGATGCCCGACAATCTGGTCGCTAAAAAAAATTTTTTTGATTTACCTTATAAAAATGCAATTTTCACATATGTTGTCGTAGACAAGTGCTAAAAACGCTACTCTAAATGAGTTTGGGATATATCATAATTTATGAAACTTTAAGCATTGCACCTAGTCCTATGATAATTAGTCTAGATGCCCGACAATCTGGTCGCTAAAAAAAAATTTTTTGATTTACCTTATAAAAATGCAATTTTCACATATGTTGTCGTAGACAAGTGCTAAAAACGCTACTCTAAATGAGTTTGGGATATATCATAATTTATGAAACTTTAAGCATTGCACCTAGTCCTATGATAATTAGTCTAGATGCCCGACAATCTGGTCGTTAAAAAAATTTTTTTTGATTTACCTTATAAAAATGCAATTTTCACATATGTTGTCGTAGACAAGTGCTAAAAACGCTACTCTAAATAACTTTGCGATATATCATAATTTATGAAACTTTAAGCATTGCACCTAGTTCTATGATAATTAGCCTAGATGCCCGACAATATGGTCGCTAAAAAAAAAATATTTGATTTACCTTATAAAAATGCAATTTTCACATATGCTGTCGTAGACAAGTGCTAAAAACGCTACTCTAAATGAGTTTGGGATATATCATAATTTATGAAACTTTAAGCATTGCACCTAGTTCTATGATAATTAGCCTAGATGCCCGACAATCTGGTCGTTAAAAAAAAATTTTTTGATTTACCTTATAAAAATGCAATTTTCACATATGTTTTCGTAGACAAGTGCTAAAAACGCTACTCTAAATGAGTTTAGGATATATCATAATTTATGAAACTTTAAGCATTGCACCTAGTTCTATGATAATTAGCCTAGATGCCCGACAATCTGGTCGCTAAAAAAAAATTTTTTATTTACCTTATAAAAATGCAATTTTCACATATGTTGTCGTAGACAAGTGCTAAAAACGCTACTCTAAATGAGTTTGCGATATATCATAATTTATGAAACTTTAAGCATTGCACCTAGTTCTATGATAATTAGCCTAGATGCCCGACAATCTGGTCGTTAAAAAAAAATTTTTTGATTTACCTTATAAAAATGCAATTCTCACATATGTTGTCGTAGACAAGTGCTAAAAACGCTACTCTAAATGAGTTTGGGATATATCATAATTTATGAAACTTTAAGCATTGCACCTAGTTCTATGATAATTAGCCTAGATGCCCGACAATCTGGTCGTTAAAAAAAATTTTTTTGATTTACCTTATAAAAATGCAATTTTCACATATGTTGTCGTAGACAAGTGCTAAAAACGCTACTCTAAATGAGTTTGGGATATATCATAATTTATGAAACTTTAAGCATTGCACCTAGTTCTATGATAATTAGCCTAGATGCCCGACAATCTGGTCGCTAAAAAAAAATTTTTTGATTTACCTTATAAAAATGCAATTTTCACATATGTTGTCATAGACAAGTGCTAAAAACGCTACTCTAAATGAGTTTGGGATATATCATAATTTATGAAACTTTAAGCATTGCACCTAGTCCTATGATAATTAGTCTAGATGCCCGACAATCTGGTCGTTAAAAAAATTTTTTTTGATTTACCTTATAAAAATGCAATTTTCACATATGTTGTCGTAGACAAGTGCTAAAAACGCTACTCTAAATAACTTTGCGATATATCATAATTTATGAAACTTTAAGCATTGCACCTAGTTCTATGATAATTAGCCTAGATGCCCGACAATATGGTCGCTAAAAAAAAAATATTTGATTTACCTTATAAAAATGCAATTTTCACATATGCTGTCGTAGACAAGTGCTAAAAACGCTACTCTAAATGAGTTTGGGATATATCATAATTTATGAAACTTTAAGCATTGCACCTAGTTCTATGATAATTAGCCTAGATGCCCGACAATCTGGTCGTTAAAAAAAAATTTTTTGATTTACCTTATAAAAATGCAATTTTCACATATGTTTTCGTAGACAAGTGCTAAAAACGCTACTCTAAATGAGTTTAGGATATATCATAATTTATGAAACTTTAAGCATTGCACCTAGTTCTATGATAATTAGCCTAGATGCCCGACAATCTGGTCGCTAAAAAAAAATTTTTGATTTACCTTATAAAAATGCAATTTTCACATATGTTGTCGTAGACAAGTGCTAAAAACGCTACTCTAAATGAGTTTGCGATATATCATAATTTATGAAACTTTAAGCATTGCACCTAGTTCTATGATAATTAGCCTAGATGCCCGACAATCTGGTCGTTAAAAAAAAATTTTTTGATTTACCTTATAAAAATGCAATTCTCACATATGTTGTCGTAGACAAGTGCTAAAAACGCTACTCTAAATGAGTTTGGGATATATCATAATTTATGAAACTTTAAGCATTGCACCTAGTTCTATGATAATTAGCCTAGATGCCCGACAATCTGGTCGTTAAAAAAAATTTTTTTGATTTACCTTATAAAAATGCAATTTTCACATATGTTGTCGTAGACAAGTGCTAAAAACGCTACTCTAAATGAGTTTGGGATATATCATAATTTATGAAACTTTAAGCATTGCACCTAGTTCTATAATAATTAGCCTAGATGCCCGACAATCTGGTCGTTAAAAAAAAATTTTTTGATTTACCTTATAAAAATGCAATTTTCACATATGTTGTCGTAGACAAGTGCTAAAAACGCTACTCTAAATGAGTTTGGGATATATCATAATTTATGAAACTTTAAGCATTGCACCTAGTTCTATGATAATTAGCCTAGATGCCCGACAATATGGTCGCTAAAAAAAAAATTTTTGATTTACCTTATAAAAATGCAATTTTCACATATGTTGTCGTAGACAAGTGCTAAAAACGCTACTCTAAATGAGTTTGGGATATATCATAATTTATGAAACTTTAAGCATTGCACCTAGTTCTATAATAATTAGCCTAGATGCCCGACAATCTGGTCGTTAAAAAAAAAATTTTTGATTTACCTTATAAAAATGCAATTTTCACATATGTTGTCGTAGACAAGTGCTAAAAACGCTACTCTAAATGAGTTTGGGATATATCATAATTTATGAAACTTTAAGCATTGCACCTAGTCCTATGATAATTAGTCTAGATGCCCGACAATCTGGTCGCTAAAAAAAAAATTTTTGATTTACCTTATAAAAATGCAATTTTCACATATGTTGTCGTAGACAAGTGCTAAAAACGCTACTCTAAATGAGTTTGGGATATATCATAATTTATGAAACTTTAAGCATTGCACCTAGTCCTATGATAATTAGTCTAGATGCCCGACAATCTGGTCGTTAAAAAAAATTTTTTTGATTTACCTTATAAAAATGCAATTTTCACATATGTTGTCGTAGACAAGTGCTAAAAACGCTACTCTAAATGAGTTTGGGATATATCATAATTTATGAAACTTTAAGCATTGCACCTAGTTCTATGATAATTAGCCTAGATGCCCGACAATCTGGTCGCTAAAAAAAAATTTTTTGATTTACCTTATAAAAATGCAATTTTCACATATGTTGTCATAGACAAGTGCTAAAAACGCTACTCTAAATGAGTTTGGGATATATCATAATTTATGAAACTTTAAGCATTGCACCTAGTCCTATGATAATTAGTCTAGATGCCCGACAATCTGGTCGCTAAAAAAAAATTTTTTTATTTACCTTATAAAAATGCAATTTTCACATATGTTGTCGTAGACAAGTGCTAAAAACGCTACTCTAAATGAGTTTGGGATATATCATAATTTATGAAACTTTAAGCATTGCACCTAGTTCTATGATAATTAGCCTAGATGCCCGACAATCTGGTCGTTAAAAAAAAATTTTTTGATTTACCTTATAAAAATGCAATTTTCACATATGTTGTCGTAGACAAGTGCTAAAAACGCTACTCTAAATTAGTTTGGGATATATCATAATTTATGAAACTTTAAGCATTGCACCTAGTCCTATGATAATTAGTCTAGATGCCCGACAATCTGGTCCTTAAAAAAAAAATTTTTGATTTACCTTATAAAAATGCAATTTTCACATATGTTGTCGTAGACAAGTGCTAAAAACGCTACTCTAAATGAGTTTGGGATATATCATAATTTATGAAACTTTAAGCATTGCACCTAGTCCTATGATAATTAGTCTAGATGCCCGACAATCTGGTCGCTAAAAAAAAATTTTTTGATTTACCTTATAAAAATGCAATTTTCACATATGTTGTCGTAGACAAGTGCTAAAAACGCTACTCTAAATGAGTTTGGGATATATCATAATTTATGAAACTTTAAGCATTGCACCTAGTCCTATGATAATTAGTCTAGATGCCCGACAATCTGGTCGTTAAAAAAAAATTTTTTGATTTACCTTATAAAAATGCAATTTTCACATATGTTGTCGTAGACAAGTGCTAAAAACGCTACTCTAAATGAGTTTGGGATATATCATAATTTATGAAACTTTAAGCATTGCACCTAGTCCTATGATAATTAGTCTAGATGCCCGACAATCTGGTCGCTAAAAAAAAATTTTTTGATTTACCTTATAAAAATGCAATTTTCACATATGTTGTCGTAGACAAGTGCTAAAAACGCTACTCTAAATGAGTTTGGGATATATCATAATTTATGAAACTTTAAGCATTGCACCTAGTTCTATGATAATTAGCCTAGATGCCCGACAATCTGGTCGTTAAAAAAAAAATTTTTGATTTACCTTATAAAAATGCAATTTTCACATATGTTGTCGTAGACAAGTGCTAAAAACGCTACTCTAAATGAGTTTGGGATATATCATAATTTATGAAACTTTAAGCATTGCACCTAGTTCTATGATAATTAGTCTAGATGCCCGACAATCTGGTCCTTAAAAAAAAAATTTTTGATTTACCTTATAAAAATGCAATTTTCACATACGTTGTCGTAGACAAGTGCTAAAAACGCTACTCTAAATGAGTTTGGGATATATCATAATTTATGAAACTTTAAGCATTGCACCTAGTCCTATGATAATTAGTCTAGATGCCCGACAATCTGGTCGTTAAAAAAAAAATTTTTTGATTTACCTTATAAAAATGCAATTTTCACATATGTTGTCGTAGACAAGTGCTAAAAACGCTACTCTAAATGAGTTTGGGATATATCATAATTTATGAAACTTTAAGCATTGCACCTAGTCCTATGATAATTAGTCTAGATGCCCGACAATCTGGTCGCTAAAAAAAAATTTTTTGATTTACCTTATAAAAATGCAATTTTCACATATGTTGTCGTAGACAAGTGCTAAAAACGCTACTCTAAATGAGTTTGCGATATATCATAATTTATGAAACTTTAAGCATTGCACCTAGTTCTATGATAATTAGCCTAGATGCCCGACAATCTGGTCGCTAAAAAAAAATTTTTTGATTTACCTTATAAAAATGCAATTTTCACATATGTTGTCATAGACAAGTGCTAAAAACGCTACTCTAAATGAGTTTGGGATATATCATAATTTATGAAACTTTAAGCATTGCACCTAGTCCTATGATAATTAGTCTAGATGCCCGACAATCTGGTCGCTAAAAAAAAATTTTTTTATTTACCTTATAAAAATGCAATTTTAACATATGTTGTCGTAGACAAGTGCTAAAAACGCTACTCTAAATGAGTTTGGGATATATCATAATTTATGAAACTTTAAGCATTGCACCTAGTTCTATGATAATTAGCCTAGATGCCCGACAATCTGGTCGTTAAAAAAAAAATTTTTGATTTACCTTATAAAAATGCAATTTTCACATATGTTGTCGTAGACAAGTGCTAAAAACGCTACTCTAAATAACTTTGCGATATATCATAATTTATGAAACTTTAAGCATTGCACCTAGTTCTATGATAATTAGCCTAGATGCCCGACAATCTGGTCGTTAAAAAAAAATTTTTTGATTTACCTTATAAAAATGCAATTTTCACATATGTTGTCGTAGACAAGTGCTAAAAACGCTACTCTAAATGAGTTTGGGATATATCATAATTTATGAAACTTTAAGCATTGCACCTAGTTCTATGATAATTAGCCTAGATGCCCGACAATCTGGTCGTTAAAAAAAAAATTTTTGATTTACCTTATAAAAATGCAATTTTCACATATGTTGTCGTAGACAAGTGCTAAAAACGCTACTCTAAATGAGTTTGGGATATATCATAATTTATGAAACTTTAAGCATTGCACCTAGTTCTATGATAATTAGCCTAGATGCCCGACAATCTGGTCGTTAAAAAAAATTTTTTTGATTTACCTTATAAAAATGCAATTTTCACATATGTTGTCGTAGACAAGTGCTAAAAACGCTACTCTAAATGAGTTTGGGATATATCATAATTTATGAAACTTTAAGCATTGCACCTAGTTCTATAATAATTAGCCTAGATGCCCGACAATCTGGTCGTTAAAAAAAAATTTTTTGATTTACCTTATAAAAATGCAATTTTCACATATGTTGTCGTAGACAAGTGCTAAAAACGCTACTCTAAATGAGTTTGGGATATATCATAATTTATGAAACTTTAAGCATTGCACCTAGTTCTATGATAATTAGCCTAGATGCCCGACAATATGGTCGCTAAAAAAAAAATTTTTGATTTACCTTATAAAAATGCAATTTTCACATATGTTGTCGTAGACAAGTGCTAAAAACGCTACTCTAAATGAGTTTGGGATATATCATAATTTATGAAACTTTAAGCATTGCACCTAGTTCTATAATAATTAGCCTAGATGCCCGACAATCTGGTCGTTAAAAAAAAAATTTTTGATTTACCTTATAAAAATGCAATTTTCACATATGTTGTCGTAGACAAGTGCTAAAAACGCTACTCTAAATGAGTTTGGGATATATCATAATTTATGAAACTTTAAGCATTGCACCTAGTCCTATGATAATTAGTCTAGATGCCCGACAATCTGGTCGTTAAAAAAAATTTTTTTGATTTACCTTATAAAAATGCAATTTTCACATATGTTGTCGTAGACAAGTGCTAAAAACGCTACTCTAAATGAGTTTGGGATATATCATAATTTATGAAACTTTAAGCATTGCACCTAGTTCTATGATAATTAGCCTAGATGCCCGACAATCTGGTCGCTAAAAAAAAATTTTTTGATTTACCTTATAAAAATGCAATTTTCACATATGTTGTCATAGACAAGTGCTAAAAACGCTACTCTAAATGAGTTTGGGATATATCATAATTTATGAAACTTTAAGCATTGCACCTAGTCCTATGATAATTAGTCTAGATGCCCGACAATCTGGTCGCTAAAAAAAAATTTTTTTATTTACCTTATAAAAATGCAATTTTCACATATGTTGTCGTAGACAAGTGCTAAAAACGCTACTCTAAATGAGTTTGGGATATATCATAATTTATGAAACTTTAAGCATTGCACCTAGTTCTATGATAATTAGCCTAGATGCCCGACAATCTGGTCGTTAAAAAAAAATTTTTTGATTTACCTTATAAAAATGCAATTTTCACATATGTTGTCGTAGACAAGTGCTAAAAACGCTACTCTAAATTAGTTTGGGATATATCATAATTTATGAAACTTTAAGCATTGCACCTAGTCCTATGATAATTAGTCTAGATGCCCGACAATCTGGTCCTTAAAAAAAAAATTTTTGATTTACCTTATAAAAATGCAATTTTCACATATGTTGTCGTAGACAAGTGCTAAAAACGCTACTCTAAATGAGTTTGGGATATATCATAATTTATGAAACTTTAAGCATTGCACCTAGTCCTATGATAATTAGTCTAGATGCCCGACAATCTGGTCGCTAAAAAAAAATTTTTTGATTTACCTTATAAAAATGCAATTTTCACATATGTTGTCGTAGACAAGTGCTAAAAACGCTACTCTAAATGAGTTTGGGATATATCATAATTTATGAAACTTTAAGCATTGCACCTAGTCCTATGATAATTAGTCTAGATGCCCGACAATCTGGTCGTTAAAAAAAAATTTTTTGATTTACCTTATAAAAATGCAATTTTCACATATGTTGTCGTAGACAAGTGCTAAAAACGCTACTCTAAATGAGTTTGGGATATATCATAATTTATGAAACTTTAAGCATTGCACCTAGTCCTATGATAATTAGTCTAGATGCCCGACAATCTGGTCGCTAAAAAAAAATTTTTTGATTTACCTTATAAAAATGCAATTTTCACATATGTTGTCGTAGACAAGTGCTAAAAACGCTACTCTAAATGAGTTTGGGATATATCATAATTTATGAAACTTTAAGCATTGCACCTAGTTCTATGATAATTAGCCTAGATGCCCGACAATCTGGTCGTTAAAAAAAAAATTTTTGATTTACCTTATAAAAATGCAATTTTCACATATGTTGTCGTAGACAAGTGCTAAAAACGCTACTCTAAATTAGTTTGGGATATATCATAATTTATGAAACTTTAAGCATTGCACCTAGTCCTATGATAATTAGTCTAGATGCCCGACAATCTGGTCCTTAAAAAAAAAATTTTTGATTTACCTTATAAAAATGCAATTTTCACATATGTTGTCGTAGACAAGTGCTAAAAACGCTACTCTAAATGAGTTTGGGATATATCATAATTTATGAAACTTTAAGCATTGCACCTAGTCCTATGATAATTAGTCTAGATGCCCGACAATCTGGTCGCTAAAAAAAAATTTTTTGATTTACCTTATAAAAATGCAATTTTCACATATGTTGTCGTAGACAAGTGCTAAAAACGCTACTCTAAATGAGTTTGGGATATATCATAATTTATGAAACTTTAAGCATTGCACCTAGTCCTATGATAATTAGTCTAGATGCCCGACAATCTGGTCGCTAAAAAAAAATTTTTTGATTTACCTTATAAAAATGCAATTTTCACATATGTTGTCGTAGACAAGTGCTAAAAACGCTACTCTAAATGAGTTTGCGATATATCATAATTTATGAAACTTTAAGCATTGCACCTAGTTCTATGATAATTAGCCTAGATGCCCGACAATCTGGTCGCTAAAAAAAAATTTTTTGATTTACCTTATAAAAATGCAATTTTCACATATGTTGTCATAGACAAGTGCTAAAAACGCTACTCTAAATGAGTTTGGGATATATCATAATTTATGAAACTTTAAGCATTGCACCTAGTCCTATGATAATTAGTCTAGATGCCCGACAATCTGGTCGCTAAAAAAAAATTTTTTTATTTACCTTATAAAAATGCAATTTTAACATATGTTGTCGTAGACAAGTGCTAAAAACGCTACTCTAAATGAGTTTGGGATATATCATAATTTATGAAACTTTAAGCATTGCACCTAGTTCTATGATAATTAGCCTAGATGCCCGACAATCTGGTCGTTAAAAAAAAAATTTTTGATTTACCTTATAAAAATGCAATTTTCACATATGTTGTCGTAGACAAGTGCTAAAAACGCTACTCTAAATGAGTTTGGGATATATCATAATTTATGAAACTTTAAGCATTGCACCTAGTCCTATGATAATTAGTCTAGATGCCCGACAATCTGGTCGCTAAAAAAAAATTTTTTGATTTACCTTATAAAAATGCAATTTTCACATATGTTGTCGTAGACAAGTGCTAAAAACGCTACTCTAAATGAGTTTGCGATATATCATAATTTATGAAACTTTAAGCATTGCACCTAGTTCTATGATAATTAGCCTAGATGCCCGACAATCTGGTCGTTAAAAAAAAATTTTTTGATTTACCTTATAAAAATGCAATTCTCACATATGTTGTCGTAGACAAGTGCTAAAAACGCTACTCTAAATGAGTTTGGGATATATCATAATTTATGAAACTTTAAGCATTGCACCTAGTTCTATGATAATTAGCCTAGATGCCCGACAATCTGGTCGTTAAAAAAAAAATTTTTGATTTACCTTATAAAAATGCAATTTTCACATATGTTGTCGTAGACAAGTGCTAAAAACGCTACTCTAAATAAGTTTGGGATATATCATAATTTATGAAACTTTAAGCATTGCACCTAGTCCTATGATAATTAGTCTAGATGCCCGACAATCTGGTCGCTAAAAAAAAATTTTTTGATTTACCTTATAAAAATGCAATTTTCACATATGTTGTCGTAGACAAGTGCTAAAAACGCTACTCTAAATTAGTTTGGGATATATCATAATTTATGAAACTTTAAGCATTGCACCTAGTCCTATGATAATTAGTCTAGATGCCCGACAATCTGGTCCTTAAAAAAAAAATTTTTGATTTACCTTATAAAAATGCAATTTTCACATATGTTGTCGTAAACAAGTGCTAAAAACGCTAGTCTAAATAAGTTTGGGATATATCATAATTTATGAAACTTTAAGCATTGCACCTAGTTCTATGATAATTAGCCTAGATGCCCGACAATCTGGTCGTTAAAAAAAAATTTTTTGATTTACCTTATAAAAATGCAATTTTCACATATGTTGTCGTAGACAAGTGCTAAAAACGCTACTCTAAATGAGTTTGGGATATATCATAATTTATGAAACTTTAAGCATTGCACCTAGTCCTATGATAATTAGTCTAGATGCCCGACAATCTGGTCGTTAAAAAAAAATTTTTTGATTTACCTTATAAAAATGCAATTTTCACATATGTTGTCGTAGACAAGTGCTAAAAACGCTGCTCTAAATAAGTTTGAGATATATCATAATTTATGAAACTTTAAGCATTGCACCTAGTTCTATGATAATTAGTCTAGATGCCCGACAATCTGGTCGTTAAAAAAAAATTTTTTGATTTACCTTATAAAAATGCAATTTTCACATATGTTGTCGTAGACAAGTGCTAAAAACGCTACTCTAAATGAGTTTGGGATATATCATAATTTATGAAACTTTAAGCATTGCACCTAGTCCTATGATAATTAGTCTAGATGCCCGACAATCTGGTCGTTAAAAAAAAATTTTTTGATTTACCTTATAAAAATGCAATTTTCACATATGTTGTCGTAGACAAGTGCTAAAAACGCTACTCTAAATGAGTTTGGGATATATCATAATTTATGAAACTTTAAGCATTGCACCTAGTCCTATGATAATTAGTCTAGATGCCCGACAATCTGGTCGTTAAAAAAAAAATTTTTGATTTACCTTATAAAAATGCAATTTTCACATATGTTGTCGTAGACAAGTGCTAAAAACGCTACTCTAAATGAGTTTGGGATATATCATAATTTATGAAACTTTAAGCATTGCACCTAGTTCTATGATAATTAGCCTAGATGCCCGACAATTTTGTCGTTAAAAAAAAAATTTTTGATTTACCTTATAAAAATGCAATTTTCACATATGTTTTCGTAGACAAGTGCTAAAAACGCTACTCTAAATGAGTTTGGGATATATCATAATTTATGAAACTTTAAGCATTGCACCTAGTCCTATGATAATTAGTCTAGATGCCCGACAATCTGGTCGTTAAAAAAAAATTTTTTGATTTACCTTATAAAAATGCAATTTTCACATATGTTGTCGTAGACAAGTGCTAAAAACGCTACTCTAAATGAGTTTGGGATATATCATAATTTATGAAACTTTAAGCATTGCACCTAGTCCTATGATAATTAGTCTAGATGCCCGACAATCTGGTCGTAAAAAAAAAAATTTTTGATTTACCTTATAAAAATGCAATTTTCACATATGTTGTCGTAGACAAGTGCAAAAAACGCTACTCTAAATGAGTTTGGGATATATCATAATTTATGAAACTTTAAGCATTGCACCTAGTCCTATGATAATTAGTCTAGATGCCCGACAATCTGGTCGTTAAAAAAAAATTTTTTGATTTACCTTATAAAAATGCAATTTTCACATATGTTGTCGTAGACAAGTGCTAAAAACGCTACTCTAAATGAGTTTGGGATATATCATAATTTATGAAACTTTAAGCATTGCACCTAGTCCTATGATAATTAGTCTAGATGCCCGACAATCTGGTCGTAAAAAAAAAAATTTTTGATTTACCTTATAAAAATGCAATTTTCACATATGTTGTCGTAGACAAGTGCTAAAAACGCTACTCTAAATGAGTTTGGGATATATCATAATTTATGAAACTTTAAGCATTGCACCTAGTCCTATGATAATTAGTCTAGATGCCCGACAATCTGGTCGTTAAAAAAAAATTTTTTGATTTACCTTATAAAAATGCAATTTTCACATATGTTGTCGTAGACAAGTGCTAAAAACGCTACTCTAAATGAGTTTGGGATATATCATAATTTATGAAACTTTAAGCATTGCACCTAGTCCTATGATAATTAGTCTAGATGCCCGACAATCTGGTCGTAAAAAAAAAAATTTTTGATTTACCTTATAAAAATGCAATTTTCACATATGTTGTCGTAGACAAGTGCTAAAAACGCTACTCTAAATGAGTTTGGGATATATCATAATTTATGAAACTTTAAGCATTGCACATAGTTCTATGATAATTAGCCTAGATGCCCGACAATCTGGTCGCTAAAAAAAAATTTTTTGATTTACCTTATAAAAATGCAATTTTCACATATGTTGTCATAGACAAGTGCTAAAAACGCTACTCTAAATGAGTTTGGGATATATCATAATTTATGAAACTTTAAGCATTGCACCTAGTCCTATGATAATTAGTCTAGATGCCCGACAATCTGGTCGCTAAAAAAAAATTTTTTTATTTACCTTATAAAAATGCAATTTTAACATATGTTGTCGTAGACAAGTGCTAAAAACGCTACTCTAAATGAGTTTGGGATATATCATAATTTATGAAACTTTAAGCATTGCACCTAGTTCTATGATAATTAGCCTAGATGCCCGACAATCTGGTCGTTAAAAAAAAAATTTTTGATTTACCTTATAAAAATGCAATTTTCACATATGTTGTCGTAGACAAGTGCTAAAAACGCTACTCTAAATGAGTTTGGGATATATCATAATTTATGAAACTTTAAGCATTGCACCTAGTCCTATGATAATTAGTCTAGATGCCCGACAATCTGGTCGCTAAAAAAAAATTTTTTGATTTACCTTATAAAAATGCAATTTTCACATATGTTGTCGTAGACAAGTGCTAAAAACGCTACTCTAAATGAGTTTGCGATATATCATAATTTATGAAACTTTAAGCATTGCACCTAGTTCTATGATAATTAGCCTAGATGCCCGACAATCTGGTCGTTAAAAAAAAATTTTTTGATTTACCTTATAAAAATGCAATTCTCACATATGTTGTCGTAGACAAGTGCTAAAAACGCTACTCTAAATGAGTTTGGGATATATCATAATTTATGAAACTTTAAGCATTGCACCTAGTTCTATGATAATTAGCCTAGATGCCCGACAATCTGGTCGTTAAAAAAAAAATTTTTGATTTACCTTATAAAAATGCAATTTTCACATATGTTGTCGTAGACAAGTGCTAAAAACGCTACTCTAAATAAGTTTGGGATATATCATAATTTATGAAACTTTAAGCATTGCACCTAGTCCTATGATAATTAGTCTAGATGCCCGACAATCTGGTCGCTAAAAAAAAATTTTTTGATTTACCTTATAAAAATGCAATTTTCACATATGTTGTCGTAGACAAGTGCTAAAAACGCTACTCTAAATTAGTTTGGGATATATCATAATTTATGAAACTTTAAGCATTGCACCTAGTCCTATGATAATTAGTCTAGATGCCCGACAATCTGGTCCTTAAAAAAAAAATTTTTGATTTACCTTATAAAAATGCAATTTTCACATATGTTGTCGTAAACAAGTGCTAAAAACGCTAGTCTAAATAAGTTTGGGATATATCATAATTTATGAAACTTTAAGCATTGCACCTAGTTCTATGATAATTAGCCTAGATGCCCGACAATCTGGTCGTTAAAAAAAAATTTTTTGATTTACCTTATAAAAATGCAATTTTCACATATGTTGTCGTAGACAAGTGCTAAAAACGCTACTCTAAATGAGTTTGGGATATATCATAATTTATGAAACTTTAAGCATTGCACCTAGTCCTATGATAATTAGTCTAGATGCCCGACAATCTGGTCGTTAAAAAAAAATTTTTTGATTTACCTTATAAAAATGCAATTTTCACATATGTTGTCGTAGACAAGTGCTAAAAACGCTGCTCTAAATAAGTTTGAGATATATCATAATTTATGAAACTTTAAGCATTGCACCTAGTTCTATGATAATTAGTCTAGATGCCCGACAATCTGGTCGTTAAAAAAAAATTTTTTGATTTACCTTATAAAAATGCAATTTTCACATATGTTGTCGTAGACAAGTGCTAAAAACGCTACTCTAAATGAGTTTGGGATATATCATAATTTATGAAACTTTAAGCATTGCACCTAGTCCTATGATAATTAGTCTAGATGCCCGACAATCTGGTCGTTAAAAAAAAATTTTTTGATTTACCTTATAAAAATGCAATTTTCACATATGTTGTCGTAGACAAGTGCTAAAAACGCTACTCTAAATGAGTTTGGGATATATCATAATTTATGAAACTTTAAGCATTGCACCTAGTCCTATGATAATTAGTCTAGATGCCCGACAATCTGGTCGTTAAAAAAAAAATTTTTGATTTACCTTATAAAAATGCAATTTTCACATATGTTGTCGTAGACAAGTGCTAAAAACGCTACTCTAAATGAGTTTGGGATATATCATAATTTATGAAACTTTAAGCATTGCACCTAGTTCTATGATAATTAGCCTAGATGCCCGACAATTTTGTCGTTAAAAAAAAAATTTTTGATTTACCTTATAAAAATGCAATTTTCACATATGTTTTCGTAGACAAGTGCTAAAAACGCTACTCTAAATGAGTTTGGGATATATCATAATTTATGAAACTTTAAGCATTGCACCTAGTCCTATGATAATTAGTCTAGATGCCCGACAATCTGGTCGTTAAAAAAAAATTTTTTGATTTACCTTATAAAAATGCAATTTTCACATATGTTGTCGTAGACAAGTGCTAAAAACGCTACTCTAAATGAGTTTGGGATATATCATAATTTATGAAACTTTAAGCATTGCACCTAGTCCTATGATAATTAGTCTAGATGCCCGACAATCTGGTCGTAAAAAAAAAAATTTTTGATTTACCTTATAAAAATGCAATTTTCACATATGTTGTCGTAGACAAGTGCAAAAAACGCTACTCTAAATGAGTTTGGGATATATCATAATTTATGAAACTTTAAGCATTGCACCTAGTCCTATGATAATTAGTCTAGATGCCCGACAATCTGGTCGTTAAAAAAAAATTTTTTGATTTACCTTATAAAAATGCAATTTTCACATATGTTGTCGTAGACAAGTGCTAAAAACGCTACTCTAAATGAGTTTGGGATATATCATAATTTATGAAACTTTAAGCATTGCACCTAGTCCTATGATAATTAGTCTAGATGCCCGACAATCTGGTCGTAAAAAAAAAAATTTTTGATTTACCTTATAAAAATGCAATTTTCACATATGTTGTCGTAGACAAGTGCTAAAAACGCTACTCTAAATGAGTTTGGGATATATCATAATTTATGAAACTTTAAGCATTGCACCTAGTCCTATGATAATTAGTCTAGATGCCCGACAATCTGGTCGTTAAAAAAAAATTTTTTGATTTACCTTATAAAAATGCAATTTTCACATATGTTGTCGTAGACAAGTGCTAAAAACGCTACTCTAAATGAGTTTGGGATATATCATAATTTATGAAACTTTAAGCATTGCACCTAGTCCTATGATAATTAGTCTAGATGCCCGACAATCTGGTCGTAAAAAAAAAAATTTTTGATTTACCTTATAAAAATGCAATTTTCACATATGTTGTCGTAGACAAGTGCTAAAAACGCTACTCTAAATGAGTTTGGGATATATCATAATTTATGAAACTTTAAGCATTGCACATAGTTCTATGATAATTAGCCTAGATGCCCGACAATCTGGTCGTTAAAAAAAAATTTTTTGATTTACTTTATAAAAATGCAATTTTCACATATGTGGTCGTAGACAAGTGCTAATAACGCTACTCTAAATGAGTTTGGGATATATCATAATTTATGAAACTTTAAGCATTGCACCTAGTCCTATGATAATTAGTCTAGATGCCCGACAATCTGGTCCTTAAAAAAAAATTTTTTGATTTACCTTATAAAAATGCAATTTTCACATATGTTGTCGTAAACAAGTGCTAAAAACGCTAGTCTAAATAAGTTTGGGATATATCATAATTTATAAAACTTTAAGCATTGCACCTAGTTCTATGATAATCAGCCTAGATGCCCGACAATCTGGTCGTTAAAAAAAAATTTTTGATTTACCTTATAAAAATGCAATT
Source organism: Crataerina pallida (assembly GCA_949710015.1). Lineage (NCBI taxonomy): Eukaryota > Metazoa > Arthropoda > Insecta > Diptera > Hippoboscidae > Crataerina > Crataerina pallida. The sequence continues at coordinate 17,191,960 of OX453290.1, forward strand.
TTCACATATGTTGTCGAAGCCAAGTGCAAAAAAAACACTACTCTAAATGAGTTTGGGATATATCATAATTTATGAAACTTTAAGCATTGCACCTAGTCCTATGATAATTAGTCTAGATGCCCGACAATCTGGTCGTTAAAAAAAAAATTTTTTGATTTACCTTATAAAAATGCAATTTTCACATATGTTGTCGTAGACAAGTGCTAAAAACGCTACTCTAAATGAGTTTGGGATATATCATAATTTATGAAACTTTAAGCATTGCACCTAGTCCTATGATAATTAGTCTAGATGCCCGACAATCTGGTCGTTAAAAAAAAATTTTTTGATTTACCTTATAAAAATGCAATTTTCACATATGTTGTCGTAGACAAGTGCTAAAAACGCTACTCTAAATGAGTTTGGGATGTATCATAATTTATGAAACTTTAAGCATTGCACCTAGTTCTATGATAATTAGCCTAGATGCCCGACAATTTGGTCGTTAAAAAAAAAATTTTTGATTTACCTTATAAAAATGCAATTTTCACATATGTTTTCGTAGACAAGTGCAAAAAACGCTACTCTAAATGAGTTTGGGATATATCATAATTTATGAAACTTTAAGCATTGCACCTAGTCCTATGATAATTAGTCTAGATGCCCGACAATCTGGTCGTTAAAAAAAAATTTTTTGATTTACCTTATAAAAATGCAATTTTCACATATGTTGTCGTAGACAAGTGCTAAAAACGCTACTCTAAATAAGTTTGGGATATATCATAATTTATAAAACTTTAAGCATTGCACCTAGTTCTATGATAATCAGCCTAGATGCCCGACAATCTGGTCGTTAAAAAAAAATTTTTGATTTACCTTATAAAAATGCAATTTTCACATATGTTGTCGAAGCCAAGTGCAAAAAAAACACTACTCTAAATGAGTTTGGGATATATCATAATTTATGAAACTTTAAGCATTGCACCTAGTCCTATGATAATTAGTCTAGATGCCCGACAATCTAGTCGTTAAAAAAAAAAAATTTTTGATTTACCTTATAAAAATGCAATTTTCACATATGTTGTCGTAGACAAGTGCTAAAAACGCTACTCTAAATGAGTTTGGGATATATCATAATTTATGAAACTTTAAGCATTGCACCTAGTCCTATGATAATTAGTCTAGATGCCCGACAATCTGGTCGTTAAAAAAAAATTTTTTGATTTACCTTATAAAAATGCAATTTTCACATATGTTGTCGTAGACAAGTGCTAAAAACGCTACTCTAAATGAGTTTGGGATATATCATAATTTATGAAACTTTAAGCATTGCACCTAGTTCTATGATAATTAGCCTAGATGCCCGACAATTTGGTCGTTAAAAAAAAAATTTTTGATTTACCTTATAAAAATGCAATTTTCACATATGTTGTCGTAGACAAGTGCTAAAAACGCTAGTCTAAATAAGTTTGGGATATATCATAATTTATGAAACTTTAAGCATTGCACCTAGTCCTATGATAATTAGTCTAGATGCCCGACAATCTGGTCGTTAAAAAAAATTTTTTTGATTTACCTTATAAAAATGCAATTTTCACATATGTTGTCGTAGACAAGTGCTAAAAACGCTACTCTAAATGAGTTTGGGATATATCATAATTTATGAAACTTTAAGCATTGCACCTATTTCTATGATAATTAGCCTAGATGCCCGACAATCTGGTCGTTAAAAAAAAATTTTTTGATTTACCTTATAAAAATGCAATTTTCACATATGTGGTCGTAGACAAGTGCTAAAAACGCTACTCTAAATGAGTTTGGGATATATCATAATTTATGAAACTTTAAGCATTGCACCTAGTCCTATGATAATTAGTCTAGATGCCCGACAATCTGGTCGTTAAAAAAAAATTTTTTGATTTACCTTATAAAAATGCAATTTTCACATATGTGGTCGTAGACAAGTGCTAAAAACGCTACTCTAAATGAGTTTGGGATATATCATAATTTATGAAACTTTAAGCATTGCACCTAGTTCTATGATAATTAGCCTAGATGCCCGACAATCTGGTCGCTAAAAAAAAATTTTTTGATTTACCTTATAAAAATGCAATTTTCACATATGTTGTCGTAGACAAGTGCTAAAAACGCTACTCTAAATGAGTTTGGGATATATCATAATTTATGAAACTTTAAGCATTGCACCTAGTTCTATGATAATTAGCCTAGATGCCCGACAATCTGGTCGCTAAAAAAAATTTTTTGATTTACCTTATAAAAATGCAATTTTCACATATGTTGTCGTAGACAAGTGCTAAAAACGCTACTCTAAATGAGTTTGGGATATATCATAATTTATGAAACTTTAAGCATTGCACCTATTTCTATGATAATTAGCCTAGATGCCCGACAATCTGGTCGTTAAAAAAAAATTTTTTGATTTACCTTATAAAAATGCAATTTTCACATATGTGGTCGTAGACAAGTGCTAAAAACGCTACTCTAAATGAGTTTGGGATATATCATAATTTATGAAACTTTAAGCATTGCACCTAGTCCTATGATAATTAGTCTAGATGCCCGACAATCTGGTCGTTAAAAAAAAATTTTTTGATTTACCTTATAAAAATGCAATTTTCACATATGTTGTCGTAGACAAGTGCTAAAAACGCTACTCTAAATGAGTTTGGGATATATCATAATTTATGAAACTTTAAGCATTGCACCTAGTCCTATGATAATTAGTCTAGATGCCCGACAATCTGGTCGTTAAAAAAAATTTTTTTGATTTACCTTATAAAAATGCAATTTTCACATATGTTGTCGTAGACAAGTGCTAAAAACGCTACTCTAAATGAGTTTGGGATATATCATAATTTATGAAACTTTAAGCATTGCACCTAGTCCTATGATAATTAGTCTAAATGCCCGACAATCTGGTCGTTAAAAAAAAATTTTTTGATTTACCTTATAAAAATGCAATTTTCACATATGTTGTCGTAGACAAGTGCTAAAAACGCTACTCTAAATGAGTTTGGGATATATCATAATTTATGAAACTTTAAGCATTGCACCTAGTCCTATGATAATTAGTCTAGATGCCCGACAATCTGGTCGTTAAAAAAAAATTTTTTGATTTACCTTATAAAAATGCAATTTTCACATATGTTGTCGTAGACAAGTGCTAAAAACGCTACTCTAAATGAGTTTGGGATATATCATAATTTATGAAACTTTAAGCATTGCACCTAGTCCTATGATAATTAGTCTAGATGTCCGACAATCTGGTCGTTAAAAAAAAAATTTTTGATTTACCTTATAAAAATGCAATTTTCACATATGTTGTCGTAGACAAGTGCTAAAAACGCTACTCTAAATGAGTTTGGGATATATCATAATTTATGAAACTTTAAGTATTGCACCTAGTCCTATGATAATTAGTCTAGATGCCCGACAATCTGGTCGTTAAAAAAAAATTTTTTGATTTACCTTATAAAAATGCAATTTTCACATATGTTGTCGTAAACAAGTGCTAAAAACGCTAGTCTAAATAAGTTTGGGATATATCATAATTTATAAAACTTTAAGCATTGCACCTAGTTCTATGATAATTAGCCTAGATGCCCGACAATCTGGTCGTTAAAAAAAAATTTTTTGATTTACCTTATAAAAATGCAATTTTCACATATGTTGTCGTAAACAAGTGCTAAAAACGCTAGTCTAAATAAGTTTGGGATATATCATAATTTATAAAACTTTAAGCATTGCACCTAGTCCTATGATAATTAGTCTAGATGCCCGACAATCTGGTCCTTAAAAAAAAATTTTTTGATTTACCTTATAAAAATGCAATTTTCACATATGTTGTCGTAAACAAGTGCTAAAAACGCTAGTCTAAATAAGTTTGGGATATATCATAATTTATAAAACTTTAAGCATTGCACCTAGTTCTATGATAATTAGCCTAGATGCCCGACAATCTGGTCGTTAAAAAAAAAATTTTTTGATTTACCTTATAAAAATGCAATTTTCACATATGTTGTCGTAGACAAGTGCTAAAAACGCTACTCTAAATGAGTTTGGGATATATCATAATTTATGAAACTTTAAGCATTGCACCTAGTCCTATGATAATTAGTCTAGATGCCCGACAATATGGTCGTTAAAAAAAATTTTTTTGATTTACCTTATAAAAATACAATTTTCACATATGTTGTCGTAGACAAGTGCTAAAAACGCTACTCTAAATGAGTTTGGGATATATCATAATTTATGAAACTTTAAGCATTGCACCTAGTTCTATGATAATTAGCCTAGATGCCCGACAATTTGGTCGTTAAAAAAAAATTTTTGATTTACCTTATAAAAATGCAATTTTCACATATGTTGTCGTAGACAAGTGCTAAAAACACTACTCTAAATGAGTTTGGGATATATCATAATTTATGAAACTTTAAGCATTGCACCTAGTCCTATGATAATTAGTCTAGATGCCCGACAATCTGGTCGTTAAAAAAAAATTTTTTGATTTACCTTATAAAAATGCAATTTTCACATATGTTGTCGTAGACAAGTGCTAAAAACGCTACTCTAAATGAGTTTGGGATATATCATAATTTATAAAACTTTAAGCATTGCACCTAGATCTATGATAATTAGCCTAGATGCCCGACAATCTGGTCGTTAAAAAAAAAATTTTTGATTTACCTTATAAAAATGCAATTTTCACATATGTTGTCGTAGACAAGTGCTAAAAACGCTACTCTAAATGAGTTTGGGATATATCATAATTTATGAAACTTTAAGCATTGCACCTAGTTCTATGATAATTAGTCTAGATGCCCGACAATCTGGTCGTTAAAAAAAAATTTTTTGATTTACCTTATAAAAATGCAATTTTCACATATGTGGTCGTAGACAAGTGCTAAAAACGCTACTCTAAATGAGTTTGGGATATATCATAATTTATGAAACTTTAAGCATTGCACCTAGTCCTATGATAATTAGTCTAGACGCCCGACAATCTGGTCGTTAAAAAAAAATTTTTTGATTTACCTTATAAAAATGCAATTTTCACATATGTTGTCGTAGACAAGTGCTAAAAACGCTACTCTAAATGAGTTTGGGATATATCATAATTTATGAAACTTTAAGCATTGCACCTAGTCCTATGATAATTAGTCTAGATGCCCGACAATCTGGTCGTTAAAAAAAATTTTTTTGATTTACCTTATAAAAATGCAATTTTCACATATGTTGTTGTAGACAAGTGCTAAAAACGCTACTCTAAATGAGTTTGGGATATATCATAATTTATGAAACTTTAAGCATTGCACCTAGTCCTATGATAATTAGTCTAGACGCCCGACAATCTGGTCGTTAAAAAAAAATTTTTTGATTTACCTTATAAAAATGCAATTTTCACATATGTTGTCGTAGACAAGTGCTAAAAACGCTACTCTAAATGAGTTTGGGATATATCATAATTTATGAAACTTTAAGCATTGCACCTAGTCCTATGATAATTAGTCTAGACGCCCGACAATCTGGTCGTTAAAAAAAAATTTTTTGATTTACCTTATAAAAATGCAATTTTCACATATGTTGTTGTAGACAAGTGCTAAAAACGCTACTCTAAATGAGTTTGGGATATATCATAATTTATGAAACTTTAAGCATTGCACCTAGTCCTATGATAATTAGTCTAGATGCCCGACAATCTGGTCGTTAAAAAAAAAATTTTTGATTTACCTTATAAAAATGCAATTTTCACATATGTTGTCGTAGACAAGTGCTAAAAACGCTACTCTAAATCACTTTGGGATATATCATAATTTATAAAACTTTAAGCATTGCACCTAGTCCTATGATAATTAGTCTAGATGCCCGACAATCTGGTCGTTAAAAAAAAATTTTTTGATTTACCTTATAAAAATGCAATTTTCACATATGTTGTCGTAGACAAGTGCTAAAAACGCTACTCTAAATGAGTTTGGGATATATCATAATTTATGAAACTTTAAGCATTGCACCTAGTCCTATGATAATTAGTCTAGATGCCCGACAATCTGGTCGTTAAAAAAAAATTTTTTGATTTACCTTATAAAAATGCAATTTTCACATATGTTGTCGTAGACAAGTGCTAAAAACGCTACTCTAAATGAGTTTGGGATATATCATAATTTATGAAACTTTAAGCATTGCACCTAGTTCTATGATAATTAGCCTAGATGCCCGACAATTTGGTCGTTAAAAAAAAAATTTTTGATTTACCTTATAAAAATGCAATTTTCACATATGTTTTCGTAGACAAGTGCTAAAAACGCTACTCTAAATGAGTTTGGGATATATCATAATTTATGAAACTTTAAGCATTGCACCTAGTCCTATGATAATTAGTCTAGATGCCCGACAATCTGGTCGTTAAAAAAAAATTTTTTGATTTACCTTATAAAAATGCAATTTTCACATATGTTGTCGTAGACAAGTGCTAAAAACGCTACTCTAAATGAGTTTGGGATATATCATAATTTATAAAACTTTAAGCATTGCACCTAGTTCTATGATAATTAGCCTAGATGCCCGACAATCTGGTCGTTAAAAAAAAAATTTTTGATTTACCTTATAAAAATGCAATTTTCACATATGTTGTCGTAGACAAGTGCTAAAAACGCTACTCTAAATGAGTTTGGGATATATCATAATTTATGAAACTTTAAGCATTGCACCTAGTTCTATGATAATTAGTCTAGATGCCCGACAATCTGGTCGTTAAAAAAAAATTTTTTGATTTACCTTATAAAAATGCAATTTTCACATATGTGGTCGTAGACAAGTGCTAAAAACGCTACTCTAAATGAGTTTGGGATATATCATAATTTATGAAACTTTAAGCATTGCACCTAGTCCTATGATAATTAGTCTAGACGCCCGACAATCTGGTCGTTAAAAAAAAATTTTTTGATTTACCTTATAAAAATGCAATTTTCACATATGTTGTCGTAGACAAGTGCTAAAAACGCTACTCTAAATGAGTTTGGGATATATCATAATTTATGAAACTTTAAGCATTGCACCTAGTCCTATGATAATTAGTCTAGATGTCCGACAATCTGGTCGTTAAAAAAAATTTTTTTGATTTACCTTATAAAAATGCAATTTTCACATATGTTGTTGTAGACAAGTGCTAAAAACGCTACTCTAAATGAGTTTGGGATATATCATAATTTATGAAACTTTAAGCATTGCACCTAGTCCTATGATAATTAGTCTAGACGCCCGACAATCTGGTCGTTAAAAAAAAATTTTTTGATTTACCTTATAAAAATGCAATTTTCACATATGTTGTCGTAGACAAGTGCTAAAAACGCTACTCTAAATGAGTTTGGGATATATCATAATTTATGAAACTTTAAGCATTGCACCTAGTCCTATGATAATTAGTCTAGACGCCCGACAATCTGGTCGTTAAAAAAAAATTTTTTGATTTACCTTATAAAAATGCAATTTTCACATATGTTGTTGTAGACAAGTGCTAAAAACGCTACTCTAAATGAGTTTGGGATATATCATAATTTATGAAACTTTAAGCATTGCACCTAGTCCTATGATAATTAGTCTAGATGCCCGACAATCTGGTCGTTAAAAAAAAAATTTTTGATTTACCTTATAAAAATGCAATTTTCACATATGTTGTCGTAGACAAGTGCTAAAAACGCTACTCTAAATGAGTTTGGGATATATCATAATTTATAAAACTTTAAGCATTGCACCTAGTCCTATGATAATTAGTCTAGATGCCCGACAATCTGGTCGTTAAAAAAAAATTTTTTGATTTACCTTATAAAAATGCAATTTTCACATATGTTGTCGTAGACAAGTGCTAAAAACGCTACTCTAAATGAGTTTGGGATATATCATAATTTATGAAACTTTAAGCATTGCACCTAGTCCTATGATAATTAGTCTAGATGCCCGACAATCTGGTCGTTAAAAAAAAATTTTTTGATTTACCTTATAAAAATGCAATTTTCACATATGTTGTCGTAGACAAGTGCTAAAAACGCTACTCTAAATGAGTTTGGGATATATCATAATTTATGAAACTTTAAGCATTGCACCTAGTCCTATGATAATTAGTCTAGATGCTCGACAATCTGGTCGTTAAAAAAAAATTTTTGATTTACCTTATAAAAATGCAATTTTCACATATATGGTCGTAGACAAGTGCTAAAAACGCTACTCTAAATGAGTTTGGGATATATCATAATTTATGAAACTTTAAGCATTGCACCTAGTCCTATGATAATTAGTCTAGATGCCCGACAATCTGGTCCTTAAAAAAAAATTTTTTGATTTACCTTATAAAAATGCAATTTTCACATATGTTGTCGTAAACAAGTGCTAAAAACGCTAGTCTAAATAAGTTTGGGATATATCATAATTTATAAAACTTTAAGCATTGCACCTAGTTCTATGATAATTAGTCTAGATGCCCGACAATCTGGTCGTTAAAAAAAAAAATTTTGATTTACCTTATAAAAATGCAATTTTCACATATGTTGTCGTAGACAAGTGCTAAAAACGCTACTCTAAATGAGTTTGGGATATATCATAATTTATGAAACTTTAAGCATTGCACCTAGTTCTATGATAATTAGCCTAGATGCCCGACAATCTGGTCGTTAAAAAAAAATTTTTTGATTTACCTTATAAAAATGCAATTTTCACATATGTGGTCGTAGACAAGTGCTAAAAACGCTACTCTAAATGAGTTTGGGATATATCATAATTTATGAAACTTTAAGCATTGCACCTAGTCCTATGATAATTAGTCTAGATGCCCGACAATCTGGTCCTTAAAAAAAAAATTTTTGATTTACCTTATAAAAATGCAATTTTCACATATGTTGTCGTAGACAAGTGCTAAAAACGCTACTCTAAATGAGTTTGGGATATATCATAATTTATGAAACTTTAAGCATTGCACCTAGTTCTATGATAATTAGCCTAGATGCCCGACAATCTGGTCGTTAAAAAAAAATTTTTTGATTTACCTTATAAAAATGCAATTTTCACATATGTGGTCGTAGACAAGTGCTAAAAACGCTACTCTAAATGAGTTTGGGATATATCATAATTTATGAAACTTTAAGCATTGCACCTAGTCCTATGATAATTAGTCTAGATGCCCGACAATCTGGTCGCTAAAAAAAAATTTTTTGATTTACCTTATAAAAATGCAATTTTCACATATGTTGTCGTAAACAAGTGCTAAAAACGCTAGTCTAAATAAGTTTGGGATATATCATAATTTATAAAACTTTAAGCATTGCACCTAGTTCTATGATAATTAGTCTAGATGCCCGACAATCTGGTCGTTAAAAAAAAAAATTTTGATTTACCTTATAAAAATGCAATTTTCACATATGTTGTCGTAGACAAGTGCTAAAAACGCTACTCTAAATGAGTTTGGGATATATCATAATTTATGAAACTTTAAGCATTGCACCTAGTCCTATGATAATTAGTCTAGATGCTCGACAATCTGGTCGTTAAAAAAAAATTTTTGATTTACCTTATAAAAATGCAATTTTCACATATATGGTCGTAGACAAGTGCTAAAAACGCTACTCTAAATGAGTTTGGGATATATCATAATTTATGAAACTTTAAGCATTGCACCTAGTCCTATGATAATTAGTCTAGATGCCCGACAATCTGGTCCTTAAAAAAAAATTTTTTGATTTACCTTATAAAAATGCAATTTTCACATATGTTGTCGTAGACAAGTGCTAAAAACGCTACTCTAAATGAGTTTGGGATATATCATAATTTATGAAACTTTAAGCATTGCACCTAGTCCTATGATAATTAGTCTAGATGCCCGACAATCTGGTCGTTAAAAAAAAATTTTTTGATTTACCTTATAAAAATGCAATTTTCACATATGTTGTCGTAGACAAGTGCTAAAAACGCTACTCTAAATGAGTTTGGGATATATCATAATTTATGAAACTTTAAGCATTGCACCTAGTCCTATGATAATTAGTCTAGATGCCCGACAATCTGGTCCTTAAAAAAAAAATTTTTGATTTACCTTATAAAAATGCAATTTTCACATATGTTGTCGTAGACAAGTGCTAAAAACGCTACTCTAAATGAGTTTGGGATATATCATAATTTATGAAACTTTAAGCATTGCACCTAGTCCTATGATAATTAGTCTAGATGCCCGACAATCTGGTCGCTAAAAAAAAATTTTTTGATTTACCTTATAAAAATGCAATTTTCACATATGTTGTCGTAAACAAGTGCTAAAAACGCTAGTCTAAATAAGTTTGGGATATATCATAATTTATAAAACTTTAAGCATTGCACCTAGTTCTATGATAATTAGTCTAGATGCCCGACAATCTGGTCGTTAAAAAAAAAAATTTTGATTTACCTTATAAAAATGCAATTTTCACATATGTTGTCGTAGACAAGTGCTAAAAACGCTACTCTAAATGAGTTTGGGATATATCATAATTTATGAAACTTTAAGCATTGCACCTAGTTCTATGATAATTAGCCTAGATGCCCGACAATCTGGTCGTTAAAAAAAAATTTTTTGATTTACCTTATAAAAATGCAATTTTCACATATGTGGTCGTAGACAAGTGCTAAAAACGCTACTCTAAATGAGTTTGGGATATATCATAATTTATGAAACTTTAAGCATTGCACCTAGTCCTATGATAATTAGTCTAGATGCCCGACAATCTGGTCGTTAAAAAAAAATTTTTTGATTTACCTTATAAAAATGCAATTTTCACATATGTTGTCGTAGACAAGTGCTAAAAACGCTACTCTAAATGAGTTTGGGATATATCATAATTTATGAAACTTTAAGCATTGCACCTAGTCCTATGATAATTAGTCTAGATGTCCGACAATCTGGTCGTTAAAAAAAAATTTTTTGATTTACCTTATAAAAATGCAATTTTCACATATGTTGTCGTAGACAAGTGCTAAAAACGCTACTCTAAATGAGTTTGGGATATATCATAATTTATGAAACTTTAAGCATTGCACCTAGTCCTATGATAATTAGTCTAGATGCCCGACAATCTGGTCGTTAAAAAAAAAATTTTTGATTTACCTTATAAAAATGCAATTTTCACATATGTTGTCGTAGACAAGTGCTAAAAACGCTACTCTAAATGAGTTTGGGATATATCATAATTTATGAAACTTTAAGCATTGCACCTAGTTCTATGATAATTAGCCTAGATGCCCGACAATCTGGTCGTTAAAAAAAAATTTTTTGATTTACCTTATAAAAATGCAATTTTCACATATGTTGTCGTAGACAAGTGCTAAAAACGCTAGTCTAAATAAGTTTGGGATATATCATAATTTATAAAACTTTAAGCATTGCACCTAGTCCTATGATAATTAGCCTAGATGCCCGACAATCTGGTCGTTAAAAAAAATTTTTTTGATTTACCTTATAAAAATGCAATTTTCACATATGTTGTCGTAGACAAGTGCTAAAAACGCTACTCTAAATGAGTTTGGGATATATCATAATTTATGAAACTTTAAGCATTGCACCTAGTCCTATGATAATTAGTCTAGATGCCGACAATCTGGTCGTTAAAAAAAAATTTTTTGATTTACCTTATAAAAATGCAATTTTCACATATGTTGTCGTAGACAAGTGCTAAAAACGCTACTCTAAATGAGTTTGGGATATATCATAATTTATGAAACTTTAAGCATTGCACCTAGTCCTATGATAATTAGTCTAGATGCCCGACAATCTGGTCGTTAAAAAAAAATTTTTTGATTTACCTTATAAAAATGCAATTTTCACATATGTTGTCGTAGACAAGTGCTAAAAACGCTACTCTAAATGAGTTTGGGATATATCATAATTTATGAAACTTTAAGCATTGCACCTAGTCCTATGATAATTAGTCTAGATGCCCGACAATCTGGTCGCTAAAAAAAAATTTTTTGATTTACCTTATAAAAATGCAATTTTCACATATGTTGTCGTAGACAAGTGCTAAAAACGCTACTCTAAATGAGTTTGGGATATATCATAATTTATAAAACTTTAAGCATTGCACCTAGTCCTATGATAATTAGTCTAGATGCCCGACAATCTGGTCGTTAAAAAAAAATTTTTTGATTTACCTTATAAAAATGCAATTTTCACATATGTTGTCGTAGACAAGTGCTAAAAACGCTACTCTAAATGAGTTTGGAATATATCATAATTTATGAAACTTTAAGCATTGCACCTAGTCCTATGATAATTAGTCTAGATGCCCGACAATCTGGTCGTTAAAAAAAAATTTTTTGATTTACCTTATAAAAATGCAATTTTCACATATGTTGTCGTAGACAAGTGCTAAAAACGCTACTCTAAATGAGTTTGGGATATATCATAATTTATGAAACTTTAAGCATTGCACCTAGTCCTATGATAATTAGTCTAGATGTCCGACAATCTGGTCGTTAAAAAAAAATTTTTTGATTTACCTTATAAAAATGCAATTTTAACATATGTTGTCGTAGACAAGTGCTAAAAACGCTACTCTAAATGAGTTTGGGATATATCATAATTTACAAAACTTTAAGCATTGCACCTAGTCCTATGATAATTAGTCTAGATGCCCGACAATCTGGTCGTTAAAAAAAAATTTTTTGATTTACCTTATAAAAATGCAATTTTCACATATGTTGTCGTAGACAAGTGCTAAAAACGCTACTCTAAATGAGTTTGGGATATATCATAATTTATAAAACTTTAAGCATTGCACCTAGTCCTATGATAATTAGTCTAGATGCCCGACAATCTGGTCGTTAAAAAAAAATTTTTTGATTTACCTTATAAAAATGCAATTTTCACATATGTTGTCGTAGACAAGTGCTAAAAACGCTACTCTAAATGAGTTTGGAATATATCATAATTTATGAAACTTTAAGCATTGCACCTAGTCCTATGATAATTAGTCTAGATGCCCGACAATCTGGTCGTTAAAAAAAAATTTTTTGATTTACCTTATAAAAATGCAATTTTCACATATGTTGTCGTAGACAAGTGCTAAAAACGCTACTCTAAATAACTTTGGGATATATCATAATTTATGAAACTTTAAGCATTGCACCTAGTCCTATGATAATTAGTCTAGATGCCCGACAATCTGGTTCTTAAAAAAAAATTTTTTGATTTACCTTATAAAAATGCAATTTTCACATATGTTGTCGTAGACAAGTGCTAAAAACGCTACTCTAAATGAGTTTGGGATATATCATAATTTATAAAACTTTAAGCATTGCACCTAGTCCTATGATAATTAGTCTAGATGCCCGACAATCTGGTCGTTAAAAAAAAATTTTTTGATTTACCTTATAAAAATGCAATTTTCACATATGTTGTCGTAGACAAGTGCTAAAAACGCTACTCTAAATGAGTTTGGGATATATCATAATTTATAAAACTTTAAGCATTGCACCTAGTCCTATGATAATTAGTCTAGATGCCCGACAATCTGGTCGTTAAAAAAAAATTTTTTGATTTACCTTATAAAAATGCAATTTTCACATATGTTGTCGTAGACAAGTGCTAAAAACGCTACTCTAAATGAGTTTGGGATATATCATAATTTATGAAACTTTAAGCATTGCACCTAGTCCTATGATAATTAGTCTAGATGCCCGACAATCTGGTCGTTAAAAAAAATTTTTTTGATTTACCTTATAAAAATGCAATTTTCACATATGTTGTCGTAGACAAGTGCTAAAAACGCTACTCTAAATGAGTTTGGGATATATCATAATTTATGAAACTTTAAGCATTGCACCTAGTCCTATGATAATTAGTCTAGATGCCCGACAATCTGGTTCTTAAAAAAAAATTTTTTGATTTACCTTATAAAAATGCAATTTTCACATATGTTGTCGTAAACAAGTGCTAAAAACGCTAGTCTAAATAAGTTTGGGATATATCATAATTTATAAAACTTTAAGCATTGCACCTATTTCTATGATAATCAGCCTAGATGCCCGACAATCTGGTCGTTAAAAAAAAATTTTTGATTTACCTTATAAAAATGCAATTTTCACATATGTTGTCGTAGACAAGTGCTAAAAACACTACTCTAAATGAGTTTGGGATATATCATAATTTATGAAACTTTAAGCATTGCACCTAGTCCTATGATAATTAGTCTAGATGCCCGACAATCTGGTCGTTAAAAAAAAATTTTTTTGATTTACCTTATAAAAATGCAATTTTCACATATGTTGTCGTAGACAAGTGCTAAAAACGCTACTCTAAATGAGTTTGGGATATATCATAATTTATGAAACTTTAAGCATTGCACCTAGTCCTATGATAATTAGTCTAGATGCCCGACAATATGGTCGTTAAAAAAAAATTTTTTGATTTACCTTATAAAAATACAATTTTCACATATGTTGTCGTAGACAAGTGCTAAAAACGCTACTCTAAATGAGTTTGGGATATATCATAATTTATGAAACTTTAAGCATTGCACCTAGTTCTATGATAATTAGCCTAGATGCCCGACAATTTGGTCGTTAAAAAAAAAATTTTTGATTTACCTTATAAAAATGCAATTTTCACATATGTTTTCGTAGACAAGTGCTAAAAACGCTACTCTAAATGAGTTTGGGATATATTATAATTTATGAAACTTTAAGCATTGCACCTAGTCCTATGATAATTAGTCTGGATGCCCGACAATCTGGTCGTTAAAAAAAAATTTTTTGATTTACCTTATAAAAATGCAATTTTCACATATGTTGTCGTAGACAAGTGCTAAAAACGCTACTCTAAATGAGTTTGGGATATATCATAATTTATAAAACTTTAAGCATTGCACCTAGTTCTATGATAATTAGCCTAGATGCCCGACAATCTGGTCGTTAAAAAAAAAATTTTTGATTTACCTTATAAAAATGCAATTTTCACATATGTTGTCGTAGACAAGTGCTAAAAACGCTACTCTAAATGAGTTTGGGATATATCATAATTTATGAAACTTTAAGCATTGCACCTAGTTCTATGATAATTAGTCTAGATGCCCGACAATCTGGTCGTTAAAAAAAAATTTTTTGATTTACCTTATAAAAATGCAATTTTCACATATGTGGTCGTAGACAAGTGCTAAAAACGCTACTCTAAATGAGTTTGGGATATATCATAATTTATGAAACTTTAAGCATTGCACCTAGTCCTATGATAATTAGTCTAGACGCCCGACAATCTGGTCGTTAAAAAAAAATTTTTTGATTTACCTTATAAAAATGCAATTTTCACATATGTTGTCGTAGACAAGTGCTAAAAACGCTACTCTAAATGAGTTTGGGATATATCATAATTTATGAAACTTTAAGCATTGCACCTAGTCCTATGATAATTAGTCTAGATGTCCGACAATCTGGTCGTTAAAAAAAATTTTTTTGATTTACCTTATAAAAATGCAATTTTCACATATGTTGTTGTAGACAAGTGCTAAAAACGCTACTCTAAATGAGTTTGGGATATATCATAATTTATGAAACTTTAAGCATTGCACCTAGTCCTATGATAATTAGTCTAGACGCCCGACAATCTGGTCGTTAAAAAAAAATTTTTTGATTTACCTTATAAAAATGCAATTTTCACATATGTTGTCGTAGACAAGTGCTAAAAACGCTACTCTAAATGAGTTTGGGATATATCATAATTTATGAAACTTTAAGCATTGCACCTAGTCCTATGATAATTAGTCTAGACGCCCGACAATCTGGTCGTTAAAAAAAAATTTTTTGATTTACCTTATAAAAATGCAATTTTCACATATGTTGTTGTAGACAAGTGCTAAAAACGCTACTCTAAATGAGTTTGGGATATATCATAATTTATGAAACTTTAAGCATTGCACCTAGTCCTATGATAATTAGTCTAGATGCCCGACAATCTGGTCGTTAAAAAAAAAATTTTTGATTTACCTTATAAAAATGCAATTTTCACATATGTTGTCGTAGACAAGTGCTAAAAACGCTAGTCTAAATAAGTTTGGGATATATCATAATTTATAAAACTTTAAGCATTGCACCTAGTCCTATGATAATTAGTCTAGATGCCCGACAATCTGGTCGTTAAAAAAAAATTTTTTGATTTACCTTATAAAAATGCAATTTTCACATATGTTGTCGTAGACAAGTGCTAAAAACGCTACTCTAAATGAGTTTGGGATATATCATAATTTATGAAACTTTAAACATTGCACCTAGTCCTATGATAATTAGTCTAGATGCCCGACAATCTGGTCGTTAAAAAAAAATTTTTTGATTTACCTTATAAAAATGCAATTTTCACATATGTTGTCGTAGACAAGTGCTAAAAACGCTACTCTAAATGAGTTTGGGATATATCATAATTTATGAAACTTTAAGCATTGCACCTAGTCCTATGATAATTAGTCTAGATGCCCGACAATCTGGTCGTTAAAAAAAATTTTTTTGATTTACCTTATAAAAATGCAATTTTCACATATGTTGTCGTAGACAAGTGCTAAAAACGCTACTCTAAATGAGTTTGGGATATATCATAATTTATGAAACTTTAAGCATTGCACCTAGTCCTATGATAATTAGTCTAGATGCCCGACAATCTGGTCGTTAAAAAAAATTTTTTTGATTTACCTTATAAAAATGCAATTTTCACATATGTTGTCGTAGACAAGTGCTAAAAACGCTACTCTAAATGAGTTTGGGATATATCATAATTTATGAAACTTTAAGCATTGCACCTAGTCCTATGATAATTAGTCTAGATGTCCGACAATCTGGTCGTTAAAAAAAAATTTTTTGATTTACCTTATAAAAATGCAATTTTAACATATGTTGTCGTAGACAAGTGCTAAAAACGCTACTCTAAATGAGTTTGGGATATATCATAATTTATGAAACTTTAAGCATTGCACCTAGTCCTATGATAATTAGTCTAGATGCCCGACAATCTGGTCGTTAAAAAAAAATTTTTGATTTACCTTATAAAAATGCAATTTTCACATATGTTGTCGTAGACAAGTGCTAAAAACGCTACTCTAAATGAGTTTGGGATATATCATAATTTATGAAACTTTAAGCATTGCACCTAGTCCTATGATAATTAGTCTAGATGCCCGACAATCTGGTCCTTAAAAAAAAATTTTTTGATTTACCTTATAAAAATGCAATTTTCACATATGTTGTCGTAAACAAGTGCTAAAAACGCTAGTCTAAATAAGTTTGGGATATATCATAATTTATAAAACTTTAAGCATTGCACCTAGTTCTATGATAATTAGTCTAGATGCCCGACAATCTGGTCGTTAAAAAAAAAATTTTTGATTTACCTTATAAAAATGCAATTTTCACATATGTTGTCGTAGACAAGTGCTAAAAACGCTACTCTAAATGAGTTTGGGATATATCATAATTTATGAAACTTTAAGCATTGCACCTAGTCCTATGATAATTAGTCTAGATGCCGACAATCTGGTCGTTAAAAAAAAATTTTTTGATTTACCTTATAAAAATGCAATTTTCACATATGTTGTCGTAGACAAGTGCTAAAAACGCTACTCTAAATGAGTTTGGGATATATCATAATTTATGAAACTTTAAGCATTGCACCTAGTCCTATGATAATTAGTCTAGATGCCCGACAATCTGGTCGTTAAAAAAAAATTTTTTGATTTACCTTATAAAAATGCAATTTTCACATATGTTGTCGTAGACAAGTGCTAAAAACGCTACTCTAAATGAGTTTGGGATATATCATAATTTATGAAACTTTAAGCATTGCACCTAGTCCTATGATAATTAGTCTAGATGCCCGACAATCTGGTCGCTAAAAAAAAATTTTTTGATTTACCTTATAAAAATGCAATTTTCACATATGTTGTCGTAGACAAGTGCTAAAAACGCTACTCTAAATGAGTTTGGGATATATCATAATTTATAAAACTTTAAGCATTGCACCTAGTCCTATGATAATTAGTCTAGATGCCCGACAATCTGGTCGTTAAAAAAAAATTTTTTGATTTACCTTATAAAAATGCAATTTTCACATATGTTGTCGTAGACAAGTGCTAAAAACGCTACTCTAAATGAGTTTGGAATATATCATAATTTATGAAACTTTAAGCATTGCACCTAGTCCTATGATAATTAGTCTAGATGCCCGACAATCTGGTCGTTAAAAAAAAATTTTTTGATTTACCTTATAAAAATGCAATTTTCACATATGTTGTCGTAGACAAGTGCTAAAAACGCTACTCTAAATGAGTTTGGGATATATCATAATTTATGAAACTTTAAGCATTGCACCTAGTCCTATGATAATTAGTCTAGATGTCCGACAATCTGGTCGTTAAAAAAAAATTTTTTGATTTACCTTATAAAAATGCAATTTTAACATATGTTGTCGTAGACAAGTGCTAAAAACGCTACTCTAAATGAGTTTGGGATATATCATAATTTATAAAACTTTAAGCATTGCACCTAGTCCTATGATAATTAGTCTAGATGCCCGACAATCTGGTCGTTAAAAAAAAATTTTTTGATTTACCTTATAAAAATGCAATTTTCACATATGTTGTCGTAGACAAGTGCTAAAAACGCTACTCTAAATGAGTTTGGGATATATCATAATTTATAAAACTTTAAGCATTGCACCTAGTCCTATGATAATTAGTCTAGATGCCCGACAATCTGGTCGTTAAAAAAAAATTTTTTGATTTACCTTATAAAAATGCAATTTTCACATATGTTGTCGTAGACAAGTGCTAAAAACGCTACTCTAAATGAGTTTGGGATATATCATAATTTATGAAACTTTAAGCATTGCACCTAGTCCTATGATAATTAGTCTAGATGCCCGACAATCTGGTCGTTAAAAAAAAATTTTTTGATTTACCTTATAAAAATGCAATTTTCACATATGTTGTCGTAGACAAGTGCTAAAAACGCTACTCTAAATGAGTTTGGGATATATCATAATTTATGAAACTTTAAGCATTGCACCTAGTCCTATGATAATTAGTCTAGATGCCCGACAATCTGGTCGCTAAAAAAAAATTTTTTGATTTACCTTATAAAAATGCAATTTTCACATATGTTGTCGTAGACAAGTGCTAAAAACGCTACTCTAAATGAGTTTGGGATATATCATAATTTATAAAACTTTAAGCATTGCACCTAGTCCTATGATAATTAGTCTAGATGCCCGACAATCTGGTCGTTAAAAAAAAATTTTTTGATTTACCTTATAAAAATGCAATTTTCACATATGTTGTCGTAGACAAGTGCTAAAAACGCTACTCTAAATGAGTTTGGGATATATCATAATTTATGAAACTTTAAGCATTGCACCTAGTCCTATGATAATTAGTCTAGATGCCGACAATCTGGTCGTTAAAAAAAAATTTTTTGATTTACCTTATAAAAATGCAATTTTCACATATGTTGTCGTAGACAAGTGCTAAAAACGCTACTCTAAATGAGTTTGGGATATATCATAATTTATGAAACTTTAAGCATTGCACCTAGTCCTATGATAATTAGTCTAGATGCCCGACAATCTGGTCGTTAAAAAAAAATTTTTTGATTTACCTTATAAAAATGCAATTTTCACATATGTTGTCGTAGACAAGTGCTAAAAACGCTACTCTAAATGAGTTTGGGATATATCATAATTTATGAAACTTTAAGCATTGCACCTAGTCCTATGATAATTAGTCTAGATGCCCGACAATCTGGTCGCTAAAAAAAAATTTTTTGATTTACCTTATAAAAATGCAATTTTCACATATGTTGTCGTAGACAAGTGCTAAAAACGCTACTCTAAATGAGTTTGGGATATATCATAATTTATAAAACTTTAAGCATTGCACCTAGTCCTATGATAATTAGTCTAGATGCCCGACAATCTGGTCGTTAAAAAAAAATTTTTTGATTTACCTTATAAAAATGCAATTTTCACATATGTTGTCGTAGACAAGTGCTAAAAACGCTACTCTAAATGAGTTTGGAATATATCATAATTTATGAAACTTTAAGCATTGCACCTAGTCCTATGATAATTAGTCTAGATGCCCGACAATCTGGTCGTTAAAAAAAAATTTTTTGATTTACCTTATAAAAATGCAATTTTCACATATGTTGTCGTAGACAAGTGCTAAAAACGCTACTCTAAATGAGTTTGGGATATATCATAATTTATGAAACTTTAAGCATTGCACCTAGTCCTATGATAATTAGTCTAGATGTCCGACAATCTGGTCGTTAAAAAAAAATTTTTTGATTTACCTTATAAAAATGCAATTTTAACATATGTTGTCGTAGACAAGTGCTAAAAACGCTACTCTAAATGAGTTTGGGATATATCATAATTTATAAAACTTTAAGCATTGCACCTAGTCCTATGATAATTAGTCTAGATGCCCGACAATCTGGTCGTTAAAAAAAAATTTTTTGATTTACCTTATAAAAATGCAATTTTCACATATGTTGTCGTAGACAAGTGCTAAAAACGCTACTCTAAATGAGTTTGGGATATATCATAATTTATAAAACTTTAAGCATTGCACCTAGTCCTATGATAATTAGTCTAGATGCCCGACAATCTGGTCGTTAAAAAAAAATTTTTTGATTTACCTTATAAAAATGCAATTTTCACATATGTTGTCGTAGACAAGTGCTAAAAACGCTACTCTAAATGAGTTTGGAATATATCATAATTTATGAAACTTTAAGCATTGCACCTAGTCCTATGATAATTAGTCTAGATGCCCGACAATCTGGTCGTTAAAAAAAAATTTTTTGATTTACCTTATAAAAATGCAATTTTCACATATGTTGTCGTAGACAAGTGCTAAAAACGCTACTCTAAATGAGTTTGGGATATATCATAATTTATAAAACTTTAAGCATTGCACCTAGTCCTATGATAATTAGTCTAGATGCCCGACAATCTGGTCGTTAAAAAAAAATTTTTTGATTTACCTTATAAAAATGCAATTTTCACATATGTTGTCGTAGACAAGTGCTAAAAACGCTACTCTAAATGAGTTTGGAATATATCATAATTTATGAAACTTTAAGCATTGCACCTAGTCCTATGATAATTAGTCTAGATGCCCGACAATCTGGTCGTTAAAAAAAATTTTTTTGATTTACCTTATAAAAATGCAATTTTCACATATGTTGTCGTAGACAAGTGCTAAAAACGCTACTCTAAATGAGTTTGGGATATATCATAATTTATGAAACTTTAAGCATTGCACCTAGTCCTATGATAATTAGTCTAGATGTCCGACAATCTGGTCGTTAAAAAAAATTTTTTGATTTACCTTATAAAAATGCAATTTTAACATATGTTGTCGTAGACAAGTGCTAAAAACGCTACTCTAAATGAGTTTGGGATATATCATAATTTATGAAACTTTAAGCATTGCACCTAGTCCTATGATAATTAGTCTAGATGCCCGACAATCTGGTCGCTAAAAAAAAATTTTTTGATTTACCTTATAAAAATGCAATTTTCACATATGTTGTCGTAGACAAGTGCTAAAAACGCTACTCTAAATGAGTTTGGGATATATCATAATTTATGAAACTTTAAGCATTGCACCTAGTCCTATGATAATTAGTCTAGATGCCCGACAATCTGGTCGTTAAAAAAAATTTTTTTGATTTACCTTATAAAAATGCAATTTTCACATATGTTGTCGTAGACAAGTGCTAAAAACGCTACTCTAAATGAGTTTGGGATATATCATAATTTATGAAACTTTAAGCATTGCACCTAGTCCTATGATAATTAGTCTAGATGCCCGACAATCTGGTCCTTAAAAAAAAATTTTTTGATTTACCTTATAAAAATGCAATTTTCACATATGTTGTCGTAAACAAGTGCTAAAAACGCTAGTCTAAATAAGTTTGGGATATATCATAATTTATAAAACTTTAAGCATTGCACCTAGTTCTATGATAATTAGCCTAGATGCCCGAAAATCTGGTCGTTAAAAAAAAAATTTTTGATTTACCTTATAAAAATGCAATTTTCACATATGTTGTCGTAGACAAGTGCTAAAAACGCTACTCTAAATGAGTTTGGGATATATCATAATTTATGAAACTTTAAGCATTGCACCTAGTCCTATGATAATTAGTCTAGATGTCCGACAATCTGGTCGTTAAAAAAAATTTTTTGATTTACCTTATAAAAATGCAATTTTAACATATGTTGTCGTAGACAAGTGCTAAAAACGCTACTCTAAATGAGTTTGGGATATATCATAATTTATGAAACTTTAAGCATTGCACCTAGTCCTATGATAATTAGTCTAGATGCCCGACAATCTGGTCGCTAAAAAAAAATTTTTTGATTTACCTTATAAAAATGCAATTTTCACATATGTTGTCGTAGACAAGTGCTAAAAACGCTACTCTAAATGAGTTTGGGATATATCATAATTTATGAAACTTTAAGCATTGCACCTAGTCCTATGATAATTAGTCTAGATGCCCGACAATCTGGTCGTTAAAAAAAATTTTTTTGATTTACCTTATAAAAATGCAATTTTCACATATGTTGTCGTAGACAAGTGCTAAAAACGCTACTCTAAATGAGTTTGGGATATATCATAATTTATGAAACTTTAAGCATTGCACCTAGTCCTATGATAATTAGTCTAGATGCCCGACAATCTGGTCCTTAAAAAAAAATTTTTTGATTTACCTTATAAAAATGCAATTTTCACATATGTTGTCGTAAACAAGTGCTAAAAACGCTAGTCTAAATAAGTTTGGGATATATCATAATTTATAAAACTTTAAGCATTGCACCTAGTTCTATGATAATTAGCCTAGATGCCCGAAAATCTGGTCGTTAAAAAAAAAATTTTTGATTTACCTTATAAAAATGCAATTTTCACATATGTTGTCGTAGACAAGTGCTAAAAACGCTACTCTAAATGAGTTTGGGATATATCATAATTTATGAAACTTTAAGCATTGCACCTAGTCCTATGATAATTAGTCTAGATGTCCGACAATCTGGTCGTTAAAAAAAATTTTTTGATTTACCTTATAAAAATGCAATTTTAACATATGTTGTCGTAGACAAGTGCTAAAAACGCTACTCTAAATGAGTTTGGGATATATCATAATTTATGAAACTTTAAGCATTGCACCTAGTCCTATGATAATTAGTCTAGATGCCCGACAATCTGGTCCTTAAAAAAAAATTTTTTGATTTACCTTATAAAAATGCAATTTTCACATATGTTGTCGTAAACAAGTGCTAAAAACGCTAGTCTAAATAAGTTTGGGATATATCATAATTTATAAAACTTTAAGCATTGCACCTAGTTCTATGATAATTAGCCTAGATGCCCGAAAATCTGGTCGTTAAAAAAAAAATTTTTGATTTACCTTATAAAAATGCAATTTTCACATATGTTGTCGTAGACAAGTGCTAAAAACGCTACTCTAAATGAGTTTGGGATATATCATAATTTATGAAACTTTAAGCATTGCACCTAGTCCTATGATAATTAGTCTAGATGTCCGACAATCTGGTCGTTAAAAAAAATTTTTTGATTTACCTTATAAAAATGCAATTTTAACATATGTTGTCGTAGACAAGTGCTAAAAACGCTACTCTAAATGAGTTTGGGATATATCATAATTTATGAAACTTTAAGCATTGCACCTAGTCCTATGATAATTAGTCTAGATGCCCGACAATCTGGTCGCTAAAAAAAAATTTTTTGATTTACCTTATAAAAATGCAATTTTCACATATGTTGTCGTAGACAAGTGCTAAAAACGCTACTCTAAATGAGTTTGGGATATATCATAATTTATGAAACTTTAAGCATTGCACCTAGTCCTATGATAATTAGTCTAGATGCCCGACAATCTGGTCGTTAAAAAAAATTTTTTTGATTTACCTTATAAAAATGCAATTTTCACATATGTTGTCGTAGACAAGTGCTAAAAACGCTACTCTAAATGAGTTTGGGATATATCATAATTTATGAAACTTTAAGCATTGCACCTAGTCCTATGATAATTAGTCTAGATGCCCGACAATCTGGTCCTTAAAAAAAAATTTTTTGATTTACCTTATAAAAATGCAATTTTCACATATGTTGTCGTAAACAAGTGCTAAAAACGCTAGTCTAAATAAGTTTGGGATATATCATAATTTATAAAACTTTAAGCATTGCACCTAGTTCTATGATAATTAGCCTAGATGCCCGAAAATCTGGTCGTTAAAAAAAAAATTTTTGATTTACCTTATAAAAATGCAATTTTCACATATGTTGTCGTAGACAAGTGCTAAAAACGCTACTCTAAATGAGTTTGGGATATATCATAATTTATGAAACTTTAAGCATTGCACCTAGTTCTATGATAATTAGCCTAGATGCCCGACAATCTGGTCGTTAAAAAAAATTTTTTTGATTTACCTTATAAAAATGCAATTTTCACATATGTTGTCGTAGACAAGTGCTAAAAACGCTACTCTAAATGAGTTTGGGATATATCATAATTTATGAAACTTTAAGCATTGCACCTAGTCCTATGATAATTAGTCTAGATGCCCGACAATCTGGTCGTTAAAAAAAAATTTTTTGATTTACCTTATAAAAATGCAATTTTCACATATGTTGTCGTAGACAAGTGCTAAAAACGCTACTCTAAATGAGTTTGGGATATATCATAATTTATGAAACTTTAAGCATTGCACCTAGTCCTATGATAATTAGTCTAGATGCCCGACAATCTGGTCGTTAAAAAAAATTTTTTTGATTTACCTTATAAAAATGCAATTTTCACATATGTTGTCGTAGACAAGTGCTAAAAACGCTACTCTAAATGAGTTTGGGATATATCATAATTTATGAAACTTTAAGCATTGCACCTAGTCCTATGATAATTAGTCTAGATGCCCAACAATCTGGTCGTTAAAAAAAAATTTTTTGATTTACCTTATAAAAATGCAATTTTCACATATGTTGTCGTAGACAAGTGCTAAAAACGCTACTCTAAATGAGTTTGGGATATATCATAATTTATGAAACTTTAAGCATTGCACCTAGTCCTATGATAATTAGTCTAGATGCCCGACAATCTGGTCGTTAAAAAAAAATTTTTTGATTTACCTTATAAAAATGCAATTTTCACATATGTTGTCGTAGACAAGTGCTAAAAACACTACTCTAAATGAGTTTGGGATATATCATAATTTATGAAACTTTAAGCATTGCACCTAGTCCTATGATAATTAGTCTAGATGCCCGACAATCTGGTCGTTAAAAAAAAATTTTTTGATTTACCTTATAAAAATGCAATTTTCACATATGTTGTCGTAGACAAGTGCTAAAAACGCTACTCTAAATGAGTTTGGGATATATCATAATTTATGAAACTTTAAGCATTGCACCTAGTCCTATGATAATTAGTCTAGATGCCCGACAATCTGGTCGTTAAAAAAAAATTTTTTGATTTACCTTATAAAAATGCAATTTTAACATATGTTGTCGTAGACAAGTGCTAAAAACGCTACTCTAAATGAGTTTGGGATATATCATAATTTATGAAACTTTAAGCATTGCACCTAGTCCTATGATAATTAGTCTAGATGCCCGACAATCTGGTCGTTAAAAAAAAATTTTTTGATTTACCTTATAAAAATGCAATTTTCACATATGTTGTCGTAGACAAGTACTAAAAACGCTACTCTAAATGAGTTTGGGATATATCATAATTTATGCAACTTTAAGCATTGCACCTAGTCCTATGATAATTAGTCTAGATGCCCGACAATCTGGTCCTTAAAAAAAAATTTTTTGATTTACCTTATAAAAATGCAATTTTCACATATGTTGTCGTAAACAAGTGCTAAAAACGCTAGTCTAAATAAGTTTGGGATATATCATAATTTATAAAACTTTAAGCATTGCACCTAGTTCTATGATAATTAGCCTAGATGCCCGACAATCTGGTCGTTAAAAAAAAAATTTTTGATTTACCTTATAAAAATGCAATTTTCACATATGTTGTCGTAGACAAGTGCTAAAAACACTACTCTAAATGAGTTTGGGATATATCATAATTTATGAAACTTTAAGCATTGCACCTAGTCCTATGATAATTAGTCTAGATGCCCGACAATCTGGTCGTTAAAAAAAAAATTTTTGATTTACCTTATAAAAATGCAATTTTCACATATGTTGTCGTAGACAAGTGCTAAAAACGCTACTCTAAATGAGTTTGGGATATATCATAATTTATGAAACTTTAAGCATTGCACCTAGTCCTATGATAATTAGTCTAGATGCCCGACAATCTGGTCGTTAAAAAAAAATTTTTTGATTTACCTTATAAAAATGCAATTTTCACATATGTTGTCGTAGACAAGTGCTAAAAACGCTACTCTAAATGAGTTTGGGATATATCATAATTTATGAAACTTTAAGCATTGCACCTAGTCCTATGATAATTAGTCTAGATGCCCGACAATCTGGTCGTTAAAAAAAAATTTTTGATTTACCTTATAAAAATGCAATTTTCACATATGTTGTCGTAGACAAGTTCTAAAAACACTACTCTAAATGAGTTTGGGATATATCATAATTTATGAAACTTTAAGCATTGCACCTAGTCCTATGATAATTAGTCTAGATGCCCGACAATCTGGTCGTTAAAAA
This sequence comes from Crataerina pallida, assembly GCA_949710015.1. Taxonomy (NCBI): domain Eukaryota; kingdom Metazoa; phylum Arthropoda; class Insecta; order Diptera; family Hippoboscidae; genus Crataerina; species Crataerina pallida. The sequence goes on from OX453290.1 coordinate 17,218,716, forward strand.
AAAAATTTTTGATTTACCTTATAAAAATGCAATTTTCACATATGTTGTCGTAGACAAGTGCTAAAAACGCTACTCTAAATGAGTTTGGGATATATCATAATTTATGAAACTTTAAGCATTGCACCTAGTCCTATGATAATTAGTCTAGATGCCCGACAATCTGGTCGTTAAAAAAAAGTTTTTGATTTACCTTATAAAAATGCAATTTTCACATATGTTGTCGTAGACAAGTGCTAAAAACGCTACTCTAAATGAGTTTGGGATATATCATAATTTATGAAACTTTAAGCATTGCACCTAGTCCTATGATAATTAGTCTAGATGCCCGACAATCTGGTCGTTAAAAAAAAATTTTTTGATTTACCTTATAAAAATGCAATTTTCACATATGTTGTCGTAGACAAGTGCTAAAAACGCTACTCTAAATGAGTTTGGGATATATCATAATTTATGAAACTTTAAGCATTGCACCTAGTCCTATGATAATTAGTCTAGATGCCCGACAATCTGGTCGTTAAAAAAAAATTTTTTGATTTACCTTATAAAAATGCAATTTTCACATATGTTGTCGTAGACAAGTGCTAAAAACGCTACTCTAAATGAGTTTGGGATATATCATAATTTATGAAACTTTAAGCATTGCACCTAGTCCTATGATAATTAGTCTAGATGCCCGACAATCTGGTCGTTAAAAAAAAATTTTTGATTTACCTTATAAAAATGCAATTTTCACATATGTTGTCGTAGACAAGTGCTAAAAACGACTACTCTAAATGAGTTTGGGATATATCATAATTTATGAAACTTTAAGCATTGCACCTAGTCCTATGATAATTAGTCTAGATGCCGACAATCTGGTCGTTAAAAAAAAATTTTTTGATTTACCTTATAAAAATGCAATTTTCACATATGTTGTCGTAGAACAAGTGCTAAAAACGCTACTCTAAATGAGTTTGGGATATATCATAATTTATGAAACTTTAAGCATTGCACCTAGTCTATGATAATTAGTCTAGATGCCCGACAATCTGGTCGTTAAAAAAAAATTTTTGATTTACCTTATAAAAATGCAATTTTCACATATGTTGTCGTAGACAAGTGCTAAAAACACTACTCTAAATGAGTTTGGGATATATCATAATTTATGAAACTTTAAGCATTGCACCTAGTCCTATGATAATTAGTCTAGATGCCCGACAATCTGGTCGTTAAAAAAAAATTTTTGATTTACCTTATAAAAATGCAATTTTCACATATGTTGTCGTAGACAAGTGCTAAAAACGCTACTCTAAATGAGTTTGGGATATATCATAATTTATGAAACTTTAAGCATTGCACCTAGTCCTATGATAATTAGTCTAGATGCCCGACAATCTGGTCGTTAAAAAAAAAATTTTTGATTTACCTTATAAAAATGCAATTTTCACATATGTTGTCGTAGACAAGTGCTAAAAACAGCTACTCTAAATGAGTTTGGGATATATCATAATTTATGAAACTTTAAGCATTGCACCTAGTCCTATGATAATTAGTCTAGATGCCCGACAATCTGGTCGTTAAAAAAAAAATTTTTGATTTACCTTATAAAAATGCAATTTTCACATATGTTGTCGTAGACAAGTGCTAAAAACGCTACTCTAAATGAGTTTGGGATATATCATAATTTATGAAACTTTAAGCATTGCACTAGTCCTATGATAATTAGTCTAGATGCCCGACAATCTGGTCGTTAAAAAAAAATTTTTGATTTACCTTATAAAAATGCAATTTTCACATATGTTGTCGTAGACAAGTGCTAAAACGCTACTCTAAATGAGTTTGGGATATATCATAATTTATGAAACTTTAAGCATTGCACCTAGTCCTATGATAATTAGTCTAGATGCCCGACAATCTGGTCGTTAAAAAAAAATTTTTGATTTACCTTATAAAAATGCAATTTTCACATATGTTGTCGTAGACAAGTGCTAAAAACACTACTCTAAATGAGTTTGGGATATATCATAATTTATGAAACTTTAAGCATTGCACCTAGTCCTATGATAATTAGTCTAGATGCCCGACAATCTGGTCGTTAAAAAAAATTTTTGATTTACCTTATAAAAATGCAATTTTCACATATGTTGTCGTAGACAAGTGCTAAAAACGCTACTCTAAATGAGTTTGGGATATATCATAATTTATGAAACTTTAAGCATTGCACCTAGTCCTATGATAATTAGTCTAGATGCCCGACAATCTGGTCGTTAAAAAAAAATTTTGATTTACCTTATAAAAATGCAATTTTCACATATGTTGTCGTAGACAAGTGCTAAAAACGACTACTCTAAATGAGTTTGGGATATATCATAATTTATGAAACTTTAAGCATTGCACCTAGTCCTATGATAATTAGTCTAGATGCCCCGACAATCTGGTCGTTAAAAAAAAATTTTTTGATTTACCTTATAAAAATGCAATTTTCACATATGTTGTCGTAGACAAGTGCTAAAAACGACTACTCTAAATGAGTTTGGGATATATCATAATTTATGAAACTTTAAGCATTGCACCTAGTCCTATGATAATTAGTCTAGATGCCCGACAATCTGGTCGTTAAAAAAAAATTTTTTGATTTACCTTATAAAAATGCAATTTTCACATATGTTGTCGTAGACAAGTGCTAAAAACGCTACTCTAAATGAGTTTGGGATATATCATAATTTATGAAACTTTAAGCATTGCACCTAGTCCTATGATAATTAGTCTAGATGCCCGACAATCTGGTCGTTAAAAAAAAATTTTTGATTTACCTTATAAAAATGCAATTTTCACATATGTTGTCGTAGACAAGTGCTAAAAACGCTACTCTAAATGAGTTTGGGATATATCATAATTTATGAAACTTTAAGCATTGCACCTAGTCCTATGATAATTAGTCTAGATGCCCGACAATCTGGTCGTTAAAAAAAAATTTTTGATTTACCTTATAAAAATGCAATTTTCACATATGTTGTCGTAGACAAGTGCTAAAAACGCTACTCTAAATGAGTTTGGGATATATCATAATTTATGAAACTTTAAGCATTGCACCTAGTCCTATGATAATTAGTCCTAGATGCCCGACAATCTGGTCGTTAAAAAAAATTTTTTGATTTACCTTATAAAAATGCAATTTTCACATATGTTGTCGTAGACAAGTGCTAAAAACGCTACGTCTAAATGAGTTTGGGATATATCATAATTTATGAAACTTTAAGCATTGCACCTAGTCCTATGATAATTAGTCTAGATGCCCGACAATCTGGTCGTTAAAAAAAAATTTTTGATTTACCTTATAAAAATGCAATTTTCACATATGTTGTCGTAGACAAGTGCTAAAAACGCTACTCTAAATGAGTTTGGGATATATCATAATTTATGAAACTTTAAGCATTGCACCTAGTCCTATGATAATTAGTCTAGATGCCCGACAATCTGGTCGTTAAAAAAAAATTTTTTGATTTACCTTATAAAAATGCAATTTTCACATATGTTGTCGTAGACAAGTGCTAAAAACGCTACTCTAAATGAGTTTGGGATATATCGATAATTTATGAAACTTTAAGCATTGCACCTAGTCCTATGATAATAAGTCTAGATGCCCGACAATCTGGTCGTTAAAAAAAAATTTTTGATTTACCTTATAAAAATGCAATTTTCACATATGTTGTCGTAGACAAGTGCTAAAAACGCTACTCTAAATGAGTTTGGGATATATCATAATTTATGAAACTTTAAGCATTGCACCTAGTCCTATGATAATTAGTCTAGATGCCCGACAATCTGGTCGTTAAAAAAAAATTTTTTGATTTACCTTATAAAAATGCAATTTCACATATGTTGTCGTAGACAAGTGCTAAAAACGCTACTCTAAATGAGTTTGGGATATATGATAATTTATGAAACTTTAAGCATTGCACCTAGTCCTATGATAATTAGTCTAGACGCCCGACAATCTGGTCGTTAAAAAAAAATTTTTTGATTTACCTTATAAAAAATGCAATTTTCACATATGTTGTCGTAGACAAGTGCTAAAAACACTACTCTAAATGAGTTTGGGATATATCATAATTTATGAAACTTTAAGCATTGCACCTAGTCCTATGATAATTAGTCTAGATGTCCCGACAATCTGGTCGTTAAAAAAAAATTTTTGATTTACCTTATAAAAATGCAATTTTCACATATGTTGTCGTAGACAAGTGCTAAAAACGCTACTCTAAAGTGAGTGTTGGGATATATGATAATTTATGAACTTTAAGCATTGCACCTATCCTATGATAATTAGTCTAGACGCCCGACAATCTGGTCGTTAAAAAAAAATTTTTTGATTTACCTTATAAAAATGCAATTTTCCACATATGGTGTCGTGACAAGTGCTAAAAACGCTACTCTAAATGAGTTTGGGATATATCATAATTTATGAAACTTTAAGCATTGCGACCTAGTCCTATGATAATTAGTCTAGATGTCCGACAATCTGGTCGTTAAAAAAAAATTTTTTGATTTACCTTATAAAAATGCAATTTTCACATATGTTGTCGTAGACAAGTGCTAAAAACG